>OV702284.1:232133237-234633237 GCA_916181665.1 Avena sativa
GTAAAACTTTTCTAATCTTCTCTCTCGTCTCTATTTTTAGATGAACTCCATCAACGAAGCCGTAAGGAAAGGACCACTCATGACAATGACTTTGGAGTGTGAGACAGAATTCCCCAAGGCTCTCAAGGACCTCATGGTTGCATTGGAGATACAAGGTGCAGCTGTGTACAAAGGTTTTCCTGTGATGGATGAAGGAGTGGAATACTGGTGGGTGCAACTTCACTTGTATAAAAACAAGGAAGACAACCACCAGGAAAAAGGATTCTGCATGTTCACCAATTCAGTGGTGCACACTACATTCTTTGAATCATCAAGGGATGCATCTTGGAAGACCATCAAAGAACTTGGTGATAGAGTCAAGTGCAGAATGCTCAACCTCCAAAATGATCTAAAGGAAGAGAAGAACATACCCAAGAGTTGGAAGCTACCAACCAAACCTTAAGAGGAGACATTATAGACTTAGTGATGGAGTCATGTGAGCAAGATAGGTTGATTGCTTCTAGAAACATTGTGTTAGCCAACAGATCCAGTGAGATAGGATTGTAAGCATACTTCGTTAGTTGGACCACCACTTATCACCTTATTTTCCAAAATGTTGCTTTAAAATAAGTTGAACCTTGGTTGTTGTAATGAATCCATGTATGCCATGACTTGTGTGTTTTGATTTCCAAGGATATGTATGTGATGTTTTGTCTTTTGTTTTATCTTGATTTGTGTTGTTCTAACTTTTATATCTTATAAATAGATGCCTACTGTTACCATCAGCACTGTTGAGGAGTTCCAGGTTACACGCTTTGGTCCTCGTATTGTTGAGCTTACTACTTTGCTCAATCTCCCTCTTCCTACCATCATGGTGCTTTCCCTCACCAAGTTTGAGAGGAAAGACCTCTGGGGCTTCAAGGTCAACCAGCCCGGACGCCAGACTGAGCCTACCACGGAGGCCATTGTCTTCAAGCTCATGCACGATGACAAGGAGAGAGGCCTTGAGGTAGTCATGCAGGATCTGATAGGACGTCTGCTGGGGAGACACTCCTGACAGGTTAGAGGTACTCACTTCCACGTCTTCGGTAGACGTGATGAGGATGGAGAGTCCATCGACTTCGAGGACGATTCGAGGGACACAGCGGAGCCGATTCGTCTATACCTCCAGGACTTAGAGGCTCTCATTAGGCACGTGGACTCCGATAGGACCAACGTCATGCTCAGTAATGACGAACTCCAGGTGCAGCTTCGCGATAAGGACAAGCTCTTCGCGGAGCAAGACGAGATAGTCAAGGAGATGGAGGCGAAGTTCGAGAGCCAGGACAGAAAGTTCAAGAGTCAGGAGAAGCGAGTCCAGGATAGGAACAAGAAGATCCGGGACATGACTGAAGAACTGCAGGCCAAGGACTTCGAGCTCGAGCATCAGCAGACGGTGATTGAGAGGCTTCGTTCCCAGAAGAGGGCTCTCAAAGCCAAGATAGAGACCTTGACCACTAGTGTCGAGGAATACAAGACCGCGATGGAGAACGCAGGTCTTACCTTTGTCGAGGAGGAGGTTGATGCCGAGGAGTAGATTTGACTACTCATTTATCATTTATTATCATACTTGTTGCTTGAGAACTTGTTATTTGATCATCCGACATGTGGATGGCTTGCTACTTGTGTGTTTTACTTTGCGAATTTGTTATCTTGTTGTTGAACCTTTATCCTTATTGTTGCATGCTTTGTGATTGTTTATGTGATGTAATGTGCATGAAAGCATCTATGGGTATCTCATTCTTATCTCTATTGAACCAACCACAGATGCCTCCCCGTCGTGCAAACCCCAATCCCAACAACAATAACAACAACAACATCACTCCAGAAATGCAGCAAATGATGACCGCTCAAACTCAGCTGATGCAGATGATGACAACGTTCATCCAGAACCAAAACAACAACAATAACAACAACAACCCACCGGATTTTGATATGCTTACCAGGTTCTTGAGATTGAGGCCAGCAAAGTTCTCGGGAACAACTGATCCCATGGTGGCCAATGATTGGCTATGCTCCATGAACAAGGACTTGGTAACCGTGGGCTGTACGGATGCTGAAAAGGTCATATTTGCAGCACATTTGCTGGAAGGACCAGCCGCCACTTGGTGGGATAACTTCCAGATCACCACTCACATAGAAGATGTGACATGGGCTATCTTTGAGGATGGCTTTCGTACTGCTCATATCTCATCTGGAGTGATGAGTCTGAAAAAGAAGGAGTTTCAAAACCTGAAGCAGCGCCACCGCAGCGTGGCTGAATATATTGAGGATTTCAACAATCTGGCGCGATATGCACCGGATGAAGTTGACACTGATGCTAAGAGGAAAGAAAAGTTCCTCGAAGGGTTGAATGATGAGCTGAATCTGCAGTTGGCTGTGGCCTATGTTCCCACTTATCAATCTCTCTGTGACAAGGCTGCTATTTTGGAGAACAAAATAAAGCAAGTTGAAAGCAGGAAGAGGAAGCACTCTGACAAGCACAGCTCGGGATCGTCACACAAACGTTCCCATTATGATGACCGTGGAAGCTCAGGATCCCACAAGCATGGGAAATTCAACAAGCACCACAACCACAACCGTCATGACAACAAGCATCACCGTAGTCATGACAATGACAAGTACAAGAACCACAAGGGTGGATACAAGAACCACCACAGTGGTAATGGAAGTGGAAGTGGAAATCAGCCTGTCAAGAAGGACATTAGTCAGGTTGAATGCTTCAAGTGCAAGAAGATGGGGCATTATGCAAATGAATGCCCAGAAAAGAAAGTTGAAGGACCCAACAAACCCAACCCTTTTCAGAAGGGACAGGTTAACCACATCAATGTGGAGGAAGTCTATGAGGAGCCTGATGCTGTTGCTGGTAAGTTCAGACTCAATTCTATTCCAGCATTTGTTCTTTTTGATACCGGAGCATCGCATTCATTCATATCAAAAGCATTTGTTGATAGAAATGGGTTTCCAACTGAAAACATTGGGTGTCCAATAAAAGTTAGTTCTCCGGGTGGAGATATGATAGTAAGTCTTGGATGCCGGGATCTAGTAATAGAGTTTGGAAAGCATAAATTTCCAGTGAGTCTGATAATCCTAGAATCCCAAGTACTGGACGTAATATTGGGAATGGATTGGATGGCTAAGTATGAAGGAGTACTAGATTGTGCTAATCGTACTGTTGCACTCACAACCCCAGAAAGAAAACGGATTAAATTCAAGTCTAATTTTGAGCCAAAAGGGAGTAAGCTAAATTCTCTTAAGGGGGTTAGCATAGACAGTGTGCCAATCGTGAGTGAGTATCCGGATGTGTTTCCGGAAGAATTTCCAGGAATGCCACCAGATAGAGATGTGGAGTTTCTTATAGATTTGGTACCAGGATCTGGACCAATAGCAAAGAGACCTTATAAAATGTCAGTTGATGAACTGAAAGAACTCAAGAAACAACTTGGAGAACAGTTGCAGAAAGGATTTATTCAACCAAGTTCTTCATCTTGGGGAGCCCCAGTTTTGTTCGTGGAAAAGAAAGATAGAAGTCAAAGGTTATGCATAGATTACCGTTCACTTAATGAGGTGACTATTAAGAACAAATATCCTTTGCCTAGAATCAATGACTTGTTTGATCAGCTAGAAGGAGCTTGTGTGTTCTCAAAGATTGATCTCCGGTCAGGCTATTTTCAACTCATGATAAGAGAACAAGACATACCTAAGACAGCGTTCACTACAAGGTATGGATTGTATGAGTATACCGTAATGCCTTTTGGTTTGACCAATGCTCCAACATACTTCATGAATATGATGAACAAGGTGTTCATGGAATTCCTTGACAAGTTTGTTGTTGTTTTCATCGATGACATTTTAGTCTACTCCAAGAGCAAAGAAGAGCATGAAGGACATTTACGTTTAATACTTGAAAAGTTAAGAGAGCATAAACTTTATGCCAAATTCAGCAAGTGTGAATTCTGGTTGAATGAAGTTGGATTTCTTGGACATGTTATGACAAAAGATGGTGTAGGAGTTGATCCTGCTAAAGTTTCAGCTGTAACTGAATGGGAATCTCCCAAGTCCGTGAAAGAAGTTCGTAGTTTCCTTGGCTTAGCAGGTTACTACAGAAGGTTCATTGAAAATTTCTCCAAGGTAGCTAAACCCATGACTGAATTACTAAAGAAAGACAAGAAGTTTGCTTGGTCTGAAGGTTGTGAACTCAGCTTTCAGGAATTGAAGAAGAGACTTGTGACAGCACCGGTCTTGTGTTTGCCAGACTTGGAAAAAGATTTCCAAGTATATTGTGATGCATCTCACCATGGTTTTGGTGCAGTACTTATGCAAGAAGGAAAAGTCGTGGCGTATGCCTCGAGACAACTCAAAACTCATGAAGTGAACTACCCTACTCATGATTTAGAGTTAGCCTCTGTCGTCCATGCACTCAAAACATGGAGGCACTATCTTTTGGGAAAGCGTTGTGAAGTGTTCACAGATCACAAGAGTTTGAAGTATATCTTCACCCAGAAGGAAATTAATATGAGACAAAGAAGATGGCTAGAACTCATTAAGGACTATGACTTAAGTTTGCAATACCACCCCGGTAAAGCAAATGTTGTAGTAGATGCTCTAAGTCGTAAGGTTTTTGTGAATGGCCTTACCAAAGGAGAATTGCCAGATGATCTGTGTACCCAATTTAGAAAAGTCAGATTGGAGATTGTACAAGAAGGACATCTCATGTCTTTGGATGTTCAACCCACTTTGTTGGACAAGATCAAAGAAGCCCAGAAGATTGATAAAGAAATCGAAGAGATTAAAGAAAAGATTGGCAAAGGAAAAGCCAAAGGGTTCCACGAAGACGAACAGGGTACATTATGGCATGGGAAACGTATCTGTGTTCCACAAGATCTAGAGCTACGGAAACTGATTTTGCAAGAAGCACACAACTCACCGTATTCCATTCATCCGGGTAACACCAAAATGTACATGGACATGAAGGAAAGATTTTGGTGGAATAATCTCAAGAAGGACATCGCCGAACATATTGCTTTGTGTGATGTGTGTAGTAGAGTGAAGGCGGAACATCAGAAACCAGCAGGTTTGCTTCAACCACTACCTATTCCTGATTGGAAGTGGGACAAGATTGGTATGGACTTCATTACTGGATTACCAAGAACCAGAAGGATATGATTCTATTTGGGTAGTAGTGGATCGCCTAACTAAAGTGGCTCATTTCATACCCGTGAAGACAACCTATACAAGTGCTAAGTTGGCTAAGATCTACATGAGTAGAATTGTATGTCTACATGGAGTGCCCAAGAGTATTGTGTCTGATAGGGGAACTCAATTCACTTCCCATTTTTGGAGACAGTTACATGAGTCATTGGGAACGAGGTTGGAATTCAGTACTACTTTTCATCCTCAAACTGATGGACAAACAAAAAGGACTAATCAGATTCTTGAAGACATGTTGAGGGCATGTGCCCTAGACTATGGAACCAGTTGGGATGAAAGTCTGCCTTACGCAGAATTTTCTTATAACAACAGCTATCAAGCCAGCATTGAGATGGCACCATTTGAATTTCTCTACGGAAGGAAGTGTACCACCCCATTGTTATGGAATGGTGTGGGAGAAAGAAGTTTATTCGGACCAGATCTCATCAAAGAAGCTGAAGAGAAAGTCAAGTTGGTTAAGGACAGGTTGAAGATAGCACAGTCCCGACAGAAAAGCTACGCAGATCCTAAGCGTAGAGAAATCACCTACGAAGTCGGTGATAGAGCTTATCTTAGAGTGTCACCACTTCGTGGAGTGAAGAGGTTCGGAGTCAAAGGAAAATTGGCACCAAGATATGTTGGACCATTCAAGATTCTGAGTCGTAAAGGAGAAGTTGCCTATGAAATTGAACTGCCAGAATCTCTGTCAGCTGTCCATAATGTGTTTCATGTGAGTCAGCTTAAGAAATGTCATCCAGAAATGGAAGAAACTTCTTTGAAGGATACTATACCCCTGGAAGAGGTTCAGTTGGAAAGTGATCTTACCTATGAGGAGAAACCTATCAAGATTCTTGAGACTGCAGAAAGAGTCACACGGACTAAGACTATCAAGTTTTCTAAAGTCCAGTGGAACCATCATTCTGAAGAAGAAGCAACATGGGAAAGAGAAGATGATCTTCGGAAAGACCACCCTCACCTATTTGCTAGCCAATCTGAATCTCGAGGGCGAGATTCACCTTAAGGGGGTTAGATTTGTAACATCCCTAAAATCATGATTTCAAAGATTGCATATCATTCATGCATGCATATATATTTTGAGATCATTTTCCAACTCTTTCAAGAAAACAGAAGCACATAATGCTATTATTTTATGTGAGCAAACATAAATCAAATGACTATCCTCAATTGAGAGCATAAGTGTTTTAAACCAAGTTTTGTTTGCTTCCTTGTTGATTGGATTGAATGTGGAGTTTGGACAAAAATTCACAGAACAAATATGGTTTCAAAACCATTTTAAAAACATTTCCAAATCAAGTGCTATAGCACTGTTTATTTTGTTTATTCAAAAGAACCAAGCTTGAACAGAGAGACCACATGTTTTTATGCCCAGAAATATGAATGTCGCACCCTACAAAAATCCTGAAAAGGTTTGAATTCAAATAGCTTTTGAAACCATTTGAAAAATGATTTCTGAAAATGCAAACAGAAATAGAAAAGGAATAAAGAAAACGAAAAGGGTCGCCGCTGCTATTCTAGCCCAGCAGAGAAACCAGCCCATTTAGCCCACCCGGGTTCCCCCTCTCTCCTTCTCACTCGCAGAAGAACCCGCAGAGAGACTGACGCCAGGACCCCACCCCCTCTCTATTTTATTCGCTGACAGGTAGACCCACTGCCACGTCAGGCTCGTCGTTAATCTCGCGCTGAAGACCTGCTCGCCGTGGCCGTTTCTTCCCCGACGCAAATGCGCTTAATTGGCGTTGATTGCTCGCGAGATTCTCGCCCCTGCTCTGCCTACTTAACCCCCACCTCTCTGCGACCATTTCCCCTCACTTAGCTCCACCTCTCCGCCACCAGGCTGCCCGCAATCAACCTCACACCGTCGTAGATAGAGCTCACTCTGGCGATCGATTCCGGTGAGCCCCATGCGCCCCTTCCCCTCTGGTTCATATGATCCATTTTGCAGCTTCCTTGCGCACCTCCTGACCCCACTGGTTCGTCCTGTACTGCCCCAGGTCGTCGATTCCGTTCAACACCGCAAGCTCCCGACGACAACCTCGACTCCGGCGACCAAATTCCGTAAGCCCTTTGCGCCCCTTCACCTCTGACCCACACGAAGTTGTTCGCCACTGTCTTGTGCATCATCTGGTGCCGTTTGTTTGTGCTAGGGAGACCAGGAGCGTCGCCAACGTCGCCGTCTACTCGAACCCGACGCCGCCCGCAACTCCGACGAGCTCCAGCAGCCCACTCCGTGCGCCCCTTGCCAAGCCGTCGCCAGGTTGAGCATCAACACGTCGCCACGGTTCTGGTAAGCCCCTCCGACGACCCTAGGACGACCTGTAGCGCCGCGCCGCCGCCGCTAGCGCCGCTCAGTTTTGTTCGATTGATTCGTAGCCGTCAGATCTAGATCTAGTGCGTAGGATTAGTTCACTTAACGAACCGTTATGAATAGATATGAGCCGTGCGGGTTAAGTAGATCCAACGGCCCAGAAGCACGATCCAACGTGAAACGGTATGGGCCAATTAGAAACAGACGCGTGGCTGGAGTTTAGATTTAAAACTGGATTTGAATCTGATTGTTATTCAAACTTGATTGGGCTATAACTTTTGATCCCCACGTTAGAATTTGACAAATTTTATACCGTTGGAATCAGGAGAGCAAGCTCTTTCTGAATATGCAATGTGTTTAATGTTTTGCTACTGTTAAAAAAGTTTTATTTGCAGAAACTTGTGTAGGACTAAATTGAGTATATGAAATGTTTAGGAAATAATTTAGGGTTTAAATAATGGTTGTTTGGCAAGTTTTTAACTTGTTATTGAATCAGTACTGTATTCTTGCTTTGTTGACTTTTAAAAATCATCACGTACCATCTTGCATGCATGCATATATTTTTGATTGTATATGTTTGGTGTGTAATTGTTGCTACAATTCTTTGTGTAGATTTTGGTGCTAGTGATTGTGATTGTGAGCAGTGCTACTCTCCAAACCACCAAGGCAAGTGGTACTTCATGAATATTATCATTCCTATGTTTTCTACTAAGCATTAGAAATATTTTGTTAGACTTGCATGCTATATTTTGCTTATATGCCATGTTGGGAAATCCTAGTAGTTGTAGAATTGCTAAGGAATCTCTAAGTTAAGTTGCTATCTGCCAAGCTTAGCCTAGCTAGTAGCAAACAAGGGTTGGTGAAATATACATGCTATGATGAAAATATTTCTAAGTCTTTGGACTTGGGTTTTGCCTAATAAAACAACTAAGTTAAATGAAACACCTGGGTGGAATGGAAGGATTGGTTTATGTTGAGTGGTTACACAAGGCCCATTTCTATGGTTTACCTTGTGTATCTCACTTGTGGTAAGCCACCCAGGAACAAAGAGATTTTAGAGGCCAAGTGTTAAGAAGCTTCTAGTGCAGCCACTTGGCAATATGGGATCTGCCTGGATCACATAAGTTGCTAGAACTTAGCCATTTGGACAGTTGGTGGTAGTGGGAATGATAGGTTGGAGCGCGTCCAGTTGGTCTAAGGGAAGGCTTCTGAAAGGTCCTGTCTTGGTGAAACCAAGTCTGGTGGGGAAAGTGCACAACCTCTACAGATGGAAAAATCTAAGTACTTAGCCAAGTCCATGGCAATGTACAACTTGAGCATCAAGACATGGAAGCTATCAAGAATCTCCTCATCCCAATTTCTAAGTAAAATTTGTGGGTGAACAAGGGTGAAGGACCTCAATGTCTATTGGTGGTTCCTTGGGAAAAGTTTTGACAAAGAAAAACTTAGTGATTTCAACTAATAGGAAAAACCTATTTTGAGCAAAGCATGCCAAGCTACACTTAGCCAAATTGCATATAGTATCTAGTCCACTTAAAATTTTACTAAGGTATCACTTGCCAATACTATTCCAAAGTATTGACCCACTGTGGTTGTAACTTGTGATGTTGCAGGTTACTCTGATGAGGATTAGGTGTCATGAGTCTACACTCAACATGTTTGCTTGTGGCACATGAAGATGAAGACTTTTATTTATTTACTTATTCAAACTCTTGTATTAGGCCTGTGGCCTTGGAGTTGTAAAGACTATGTTTATCTCTAGAATGGCTGTAATAAATGACCTTTGTGTCTGTGTACTTCATCTTAAACTGTGGATGCTAGCATTGATCCAGGGACTAGCATTGCAATCACAGGGATCCTTTTCCTTTATAAAGGAGGGATCTTATAGGGGGTGAATAGGCTTTTAAAAATATTACGGTTTAGGCTCAAGTAAATGCGGAATAAAAGTAATGTTTAATTTATTGAGCACAAAACCTAACCACTAGGTTCACCTAAGTGCACCAACAACCTATGCTAAACAATACAAGCAACAAGGTGATAGCAAGATATAAATACTTCAAGCACGATGGCTATCACAAATTAAAGTGCATAAGTAAAAGGGATCGGTTGAGAGATAACCGATGGACGCGGAGATGAATATTTGTTTCCCGAATTCACTTACAAAGAAGCAATGTCTCCGTTGGAGAGGTGCGATGGCGCAATGTCCGAATACCACAAATGGCTCACGTCGAGGTGTGGTGGCTCGATGCTCACCGAACGCCACACAAGGCCTCACCCGGATGCGGAAGCACGCAACTCACCGACGCCACAAAAGGCTCACCATATTCTCCCGAGTACGCACCACAAAAGGCGGGCACTCGCTCCACTATGGGACACTTGAGGGTGGTCACCGAACCCGTACAAGATTGGGGCTATCTCCACAACTCAATTGGAGGCTCCCAACAACAAAGCCACAAAAGCCTACAATGCCACAAAAGGCCAACAAAGCCACAAAAGGCTACAAGACCACAAGAGGTCAACAAGACCACAAAAAGTCAACAAACCAACCTCACAACCGTCTAGGGTTCCAAGAACCCAAGAGTAACAATCCCACAAGCTTGTACTCGCCGAATATCCAAGGAGAAATCAAACCTATGCAAAAAATGCAAGAGGCAAGTCCTTCTCTCTCAAATTCCACCAAAGCTACAAAAGCTATTGGGGGAATAAGAGAGGAAGAACACAAAACTCTCCAAGATCTAGATCCCAATGATTCCTTCAAAAAGAAGGGATTTGGCTTGGGAGGATTGTAGATCTAGATCTCCTCTCTCAAATCCCTCAAAAGATGCAAGAATCATAGGAAGGGAAAGGGGAGAGGGAAAGCTCTTCAAGGTCAACAATGGAGGAGAGAGAGAAATCCAAGAACCAAGAAAAGAACTAGTGCCCACGAAGGGGAAGAGGAGCCCCTTTTAAAGGGATCCCATATATGCCTGTTATGGGCAATTGCAACCCTGGCTGGTACTTCCGGTGAGAGGATGGAAGTTCCGGTGGCACACAACCAACATTCAGAAAACTGCGATGTGAGAAACTGAAAAGGCGAGCCTGGTCGGAACTTCTGCCGGTCCACCAGAACTTCCGGTGGGAGCGGAACTACCGGTGAAAATTCTGACTGAAGTTCCGTCAAATAGAACAAACAAAATACAGAGGTTATAGTACGTGGGCGGAACAAGAGCTAGAAATTCAGTCGGTACTACCGGCGGCAATTATGCCTGAGCGGTACTTCCGGTCCCTGGCCAGAACTTCCGGCAGGGGAGGTATTACCGCCGAAACTTCCGTCCCAAATTCCGTCAAAATACAACAAACTAGACAGAGAGGATATAGAACGTGAGCGGAAGAAGAACCGGAACTTCCACCGGAACTTCCGGCGGCAAAATGCCCTAGCGGAACTTCCGGTGGGTAGCCGGAACTTCCCGTTAGGGAAATTCCAGAAACCAAAACTGCCATAACTTTCTCATCCGAACTCCAAATGAGATGAAACCAATTTTGTTGGAAAGATAACGACGAATAGAATCCAACAAAAATGCAATGTGGTGTGTCTCCTAGGGATAAAATACCATGAATATATATGTGATGTATCTCCCAAGGTGTGGAGCCAGAAAACTCGCAAGATCAAAAAACGCAATAAGATATGCAAGTGAAATCCTTATTTGATGAACGAGAGCTTGTTATGATGATGACTAGAAGCTCTAGGTCCCCTCATGGACACGAACCAAATAACAACCAAGAAATACGATGCTACGAATGCAAAAGTTTGAGCTCTCTCCGAACGATGCGATCAAGACACCCGCTTGAGAGCCCCTCTTGATAGTATGGCTATCTATCCTAAACCCGGTCTCCCAACTAACAACACGAGACCGGCAAAAGTGAAGCCCTATCAATATCATACCTTTTCCTTGAGAAATCCACTTGAACTTGATGTAGACCGTCTTGTTCTTCTCAAGTGGGAACACCTTTCTTGATTGCTCTTGCTTGATGAAGATGAGGACTTGCAAATTTATCCCCTATACTCCATGGGGAAACTTCTTCTTTGAACTTGTCTTCATCACTCCATGATCATGAGGATGGCAAGCTTCAAGCATGAGGTCTTCTAGAGATGGATCATCCTAAGCTTGGCCTTCTTCGTCCCTTATTGAGGTTGATCCATCTTGATGCAACTCTTTGCACTTGTCTTGACCAACCTTCAAGCTCCTTATTTCTTCATGATTCAACCTTGAGACCAACACATGGCCCAAGCGATGCCAATGGACAAACCTACAAGTGAAACTCAATCTACACATTAGTCCATAGAGATTGTCATTAATTACCAAAACCACACATGGGGGCATACATGCCCTTTCAAAGTTGTCCTTGTATGAACATCTGATTTGTATCATTGAATATGTGATTTAGTTGTAGAACTATGCATTCATGTTGTTTGTACGAAACATCGTTGGTCATCGAGGTTGTGCTAGACACACAACTTAGACCAATGTGAAAGTCGGCTGATGACTCAGTTCCACTTGTCATGGGCATGGAGATGCTATTCCGACTTACACAGATTCGACTAAAGAGTTTAGCGAGTCGGATTAACCCATATTGAGGTACAATGAACAAGTTTTCATTTGTATATCTCAATAAATGTAATACTTAGACCTCACGTTGTTGCATAGTCTGAGTTGAGGATCACCGACTTAGGTTCTGTCAAACGCTGATCCGTAAGTGGGTAGTTATAAAGGCAGAGTTTGGGTCGACTGTGAATCAAGATGCATGATGTGAATAACCAAGATGGGGTTTTGTCCCTCCACTTGGAGAGATATTCTCTGGGCTCTCTCAGATGATATGATTTGGAAAGCATGGCCATGCACGACTCGGTTAAGTGTTAACCGAGGCGATCCACTAAGAGTTAGTGGGATGAATCACTTATCTCGGATCGAGAAGAGAGTCGGACTATTTAAGGGATGACAAATATTCGCCTATAGTCTAAGAAGGTATATCGTGAGGCAAAAGGGACTCAGACGCAAGTCGCATTGGAAAGGCAAGTCTTCATGACTCTTTGGTACTTGGGAGTTGGCACGTTCTGCTAGGAGCCGCTACCGACTGATCGATTGAGAGTCGGACTCCAATCGTGTCCAAGCTTCCATGAGCCTACGGGGTCACACACTTAAGAGCGGGAGCAAGTTCGGATTGTATCTGAATCGGAAATCTGGTTGGGTTGGACCCGAGCCGGATTTGGTCCGAGTCAGTGAGTCGGACTCATGGTGACTAATATTATATGGGCTTTAGTAAATGGGACACGAGTGAGTGGAGCCCACGTTCACTCCCTATATATAGTGGGCCGCAAAAACCCAGGGTGTTGATTGGTTAGGTCATTCCATGCGTTGGAAACCCTAGCTCCATATAAGTACAACCGTTGTATCGAACCTAGCAGTTCGCCGCCGGTGCTTCTCCTTATACATGTGGATACCAGCAGAGGTGATGTACGATCAACACCAGGACGATTGGATTGGATCTTGAGGACTGCACTGCATTCAACTAACACGCTTCATCAGTAATTCGTAATTGTGCGTCTAGTGGTAATCCTCGTGGCCTTCTACCTCACCTAGACCTTGGGATCATCACGTTAGAGGAAAAGTTTTGTTTTATCTCTGCGTGGCCCAACAGTGGTATCAGAGCGATAGCTTCTGATTTTAGGCTCGAGATCTCGCATATATGATATGCGGTTGGATGTAGATCAGATCTATGTGCTATTTTGGTGGTCGATCTATGAGATAGATTGGTTTTGTACGATGTGGATTTTATCAACTATACTCGGGGAATAGTAGATCTGATTTTCATGATCATACTGCTAAGGTCGTGGAACGACTTACCCCTACCGGTCGTTTTCCGCTATCGGGGTAGACTGTGACATGTAAATCTAGAAGCGGTGATCGAAGATCAAAAGAGTTTGATCGAGTCGGAACGATGGTCGGAATCTATGTCCGAATCATAGATGAGATCTACATTTTCAGAAAAATTGTAGCGACGTAGATGAGATCTACGTTTTCGGAAAAATCGAGTGGGACCGCTGGCTTCGCCCTGTCGTAGCTCCTTAGATGTCGTTGCGAGTTTCACAATGCTGGTAGATAGCGTATCTTTGCATAACTTGTTTTTGCAGGAAGTTGTGAATGGTATAGTTCATGTGCATGTGATATATGTGTGTAATCCATACGTGATCTGTGAATCATGGTTTTGTCAGCCGGCTGGATTCTAGGTGTTGTTATGATTGAAGGGAATATGCCCTGAGAGGCAATAATAAAGTGTTTATTATGTGTATTCCAAGTATATGATAGATGTTTATTTTGCATGCTATAATTGTATTAATACGGAAACGTTAATACATGTGTGTTTAATAAACAAACAGAAAGTTCCTAGTTATGCCTCTCTCATAAACTAGCTCGTTGATTAACAAGATGATCAAGGTTTCCTGATCATTGACATTGGATGTTGTTAATAACGGGATCACAACATTAGTGTAATGGTGTGATGAACATTCATCCGAAGTATAGCATTACGATCAAAGTCATTGAGTTTATATTGCTATAACAACTTACGAAGTGATCCTAATCCTTAGACCATGAGATCATGTCAATCACTAACACCGGAAGAGTTTCTTGATAACATCAAACGTCACACCGTAACAGGGTGATTATAAAGATGGATTCAGAACTAATAAAGTGTTATGTTGAGGCTCATGGATCGAGAGTGGAATTTGTTCATCCCGATGACGGATAGATATACTCTGGGCCCTCTCGGTGATATCACATTGATTAGCTTGCAAGCAAGTGATTTGATCACTAGAATGTTATATCACAGGAACGAGAAAAGAGTGCATGTCGGTAACGAGATCAAACTAGGTATGGAGATACCGATGATCGAATCTCGGACATGTAATATATCGTGAAACAAAGGGATTAAGATACTAGCGTAAAAGGTTCCGACGATCACAAGAAAGTCATCGTTGAATGTGTGGGAGTCAGTATGGGTCTCCAGATCCCGCTTCTGATTATTGATCCGAGAGGGGTCTCGATCATGTCCGCATTATTCACGAACCGTAGGGTGACACACTTAAGAGACACCGACATCCAATTGGAGCAAATGTTTCATGCCGAAAGAATGAACAAGCGCAGGAATTTATTTCACTAGATACCGAAACAGGTTTTCGGGTGAAATTGCATAAAGTGGTTATGCATGTGAAATAGAATTCTAGCAAGGGGTTATTTGTGAATGTTTGTCATTAAAGTAATTGACAAAATTCTGAATAAAATAAAAGAGTTTTATTTAATGAGAGTTTGCATTAAATTTGGTGGAAATTTAATGGGAATTTGAGTGGACTTTTGAGTGGAGGGAATTTAAAGGAGATTTGTGAGTGGAGTGTCCACCCACATGAAGAGGGGAGGGCAAGGGGGCAGCCCCCATGCGCCGGCCACCCCCTTGGGGTTCCCCCCTCCTCCTATAAAAGGAGCCCCCTCCTCACTTGTCTCTCACACCTCCTCGTGAAGGATCTCTCTATCCCTCTAGAATTTATCCCCCATGGTCTCAGACTAGCGAGATACATGTTCCCGGTGGCTATTCGGCAAGAAAGAGTTGTGCTTCCGCTGCATCGCTGGAGCGAGGAGGCAGAGGTTGCTCGGTGCCTCGAACGTGTGTGCGAGCACGGATGCGCTGCTGATTTGCGGCGCTAGGACTTCCTCTCGATCTTGAGATCGGCAAGAGATCGTCTACATCAACCACGAGTTGAACTCGTTAAGCTTTGTCGGTCTTCAAGGGTATGTTCTCTACGGATATACATCCGCCCGTTGTTTGTATCTAGTAGATAGATCTTGGTATATAGTTCACATCGTAGGAAATTTTTTGTTTTCTATGTTGCGAACCCTTAGTGGTATCAGAGCCGGATCTATGCGTAGATACTTTACACGGGTAGTACACATATGAGTATGTGGGCGATGATGATCATGTTGTTTCTCCTTTGTTGTAATTTTGGATATTGGTGGCATAGTGGGATGAAGCGGCCCGGACAAACTTTACATGTCCTCGCACATGAGACCTGTTCCACGCTTGACATGCAACTAGTTTGCATAAGTGGCTAGCGGGTGTCTGTCTCTCCTACTATAGTCAATATCTATTTTGCAAGAGAGTTGTCAACAATTTGATTATCCTCATTGTGGTTCATGTTCGTAGGTAAGAACGGTTCTATCTCGAAAGCCCTAAGCCACGTAAAACTTGCAATGGATAAATTAGAGGCGTCTAGTTTAGATTGTTGCTGGGCTAGTGTTATGATATGGTAGTGTTGTAAGTAGAAGTATGTGATGATACTCTTACAACACACATAGCGTGTAAAATCCATAGACCTTGGATTTACACATATAGGTATGATAGTGATCATACCACGATGCACATGATAGAGATCATCTGCGGGAACCATATAATTTCACTAATAAACATATGATGTTTGATAGCATCTTATATTGCTTGTTTAGCGCTTTGTTAGCATAATAAGATGATCCCTCATTTAAATATCAAGATAAGAATGTGTTCTTCCTTTAGTATGCACCGATTATGTTTTCGTCGCTCCAAGACATCACGTGATGATCGGGTGTTCTTGGATCCACGACCATATTTCGGGTGTAAAACAGTTACACACGCGAATACTAAGGTTCTAACTTGGAGAGCCTAGCATGTACAGACATGGCCTCGGAACACGGACCGAAAGGTTAAGCATGAGTCATATAGTTGATATGATGCCCATTTGATGCTCGCCTTTGAAGCTATACCGACTCACGTGATGATCGGACTTGGTGTAGTGGATTTGGTTCATGTAATCACCAAAAAGGCACGAGGGATGTCGTTTTTTGAGTGGGAGTTCATTCGTAATATAGATTAGTTGAAATCAATCTATCATACACTTAGTCTAAACTTTACAAATTCTGTTGTAGATGGCACCACCTGCTTTTAATTTCAATGTGTTCATGCAGAAAGAGAAACTAGCAACGAACGGTAGCAACTTTACCGAATGGGCCATGAATTTGAGGATTCTCCTCTCTGCTGCACAAAAGCAATATGTGCTAGAAGCGCCGTTAGGCCCCCCACCTTTTGATGATGCCCCTGACGAGGAGAAGAATGTCTATCAGACTCGTCAGGAGGACCACGACTTAGTTCATTGCGGCATATTGTATGGGCTAGAGCCGGAACTTCGAAAGCGTTTCGAAAACGGCAATGCATTTGATACAATGGGTGAGTTGAAAATGATTTTTGACACACATGCTGCTGTAGAGAGCTACAACGCTTCAGAAAATTTCTTTAGCTGCATGATGGAAGAGCACAGCTCCGTTAGTGAGCATGTACTCAAGATGTCGGGTTACGCCGATAAGCTTGTGTCCTTGGGAATATCGATTCCCATTGACTTAGGCATCCATCGTGTTCTGCAATCTCTGCCACCTAGCTATAAGAGCTTTGTGATGAACTATAATATGCAAGGCATGAAGAAGTCTCTCCCCGAGCTTCTGTCAATGCTTAAAACTGCAGAAGTGGAGATCAAAAAGGAACATCAAGTGTTGATGATCAATAGGAACACTGGTTTCAAGAAAGACAAGAAGGGAAAACGGAAGGGAAGTAAGGGCGGCAAGCCTGTTGCCGCACCTGAAAAGAAACCCCGAGTTGTACCTAAGTCTGATTCCGAGTGCTACTATTGTAAGGGGACTGGCCACTGGAAGCGCAACTGCCCCAAGTATCTGGCAGACAAGAAGGCCGGCAAGGCAAACAAAGGTATATATGATATACATGTTATTGATGTGTACTTGACTAGTGCTCGCAGTAGCACCTGGGTATTTGATACCGGTTCAGTTGCTAATATTTGTAACTCGAATCAGGGGCTGCGGAACAAGCGACCGCTAGCAAGGGGTGAGGTCAAGATGCGTGTCGGCAATGGATCAAGCGTTGATGTGATCGCCGTCGGAACGCTGCCTCTCCACTTGCCATAGGGATTAGTTATAAACTTGAATAAATGTTATCTGGTGCCTGCACTGAGCATGAACATTGTATCTGGATCGTGTTTGATGCGAAGTGGTTATTCATTTAAATCCGAGAACAATGGTTGTTCCATTTATATGAATGAAATCTTTTATGGTCATGCACCGATGATGAATGGTTTATTTCTATTAGATCTCGATGATAATGTTACACATATTCATAATGTTGATGCTAAAAGGATTAAACTTAATGATGATATATCCGCATATATGTGGCACTGCCGTCTAGGTCATATTGGCGTTAAACGCATGAAGAAGCTCCATTCGGATGGACTTTTGGAATCACTTGATTATGAATCATTTGATACATGTGAGCCATGCCTTATGGGCAAGATGACTAGAACGCCGTTTTCCGGTTCAATGGAACGGGCGACAGATTTATTGGAAATCATACATTCTGATGTATGTGGTCCAATGAGTGTGTCGGCGCGAGGTGGATATCGTTATTTTGTTACTTTCACGGATGATTTGAGTAGATACGGTTATATCTACTTGATGAAACACAAGTCTGAAACCTTTGAAAAGTTCAAGGAATTTCAGAATGAAGTGGAAAATCATCGTAATAGAAAGATCAAATTTCTACGGTCCGACCGTGGAGGTGAGTATCTAAGTTACGAGTTTAGCACTCACATGAAAGAGTGTGGAATTGTTTCACAACTCACACCTGCCGGAACACCACAGCGAAATGGTGTGTCGGAACGTCGTAATCGTACTTTATTAGATATGGTTCGATCTATGATGTCTCTGACGGACTTGCCGTTGTCATTTTGGGGTTATGCACTAGAAACTGCTGCATTCACTTTAAATCGGGCACCATCTAAATCCGTTGAAAAGACATCGTATGAATTGTGGTTTGGAAACAAACCTAAGCTGTCATTTCTTAAAGTTTGGGGATGCGATGTTTATGTGAAGAAACTTCAACCGGATAAACTCGAACCCAAAGCGGAAAAATGCGTCTTCATAGGATACCCTAAAGAAACTATTGGGTATTCCTTCTATCACAGATCCAAGGGCAAGGTTTTTGTTGCCAAGAATGGATCCTTTCTAGAGAAAGAGTTTCTCGCGAAAGGTGTGAGTAGTCGGAAGGTAGAACTCGAAGAGGTTGTGGAACCTTCTCTTCAAAGTATGGCGAGTAGCACAGCGCCGGAAGTTGTTCCGGAGTTGGCTCCACCTGTTGAAGAGGGAACTAATGATAATGATCATGAAACTCCGAAAGAGAGTACTACCAAACCTCGCAGGTCAAACAGGACGCGTGCAGCTCCCGAGCTGTACGGAAATCCTGTCATGAATTTCATGGTTGATGAAAATGATGACCCTGCGACGTATGAAGAAGCGATGATGAGCCCGGATTCCAACAAATGGTTAGAAGCCATGAAATCCGAGATGGAATCCATGTATGAAAATCAAGTTTGGAACTTGGTGGAATTACCTCACGACCGAAAGGCTGTGGAGAACAAATGGATTTTCAAAAGGAAAACTGATGCTGATGGTAATGTGACCGTCTATAAAGCTCGACTTGTCGCAAAGGGGTTTCGACAAATTCAAGGAGTTGACTACGATGAGAATTTCTCTCCCGTAGCGATGCTAAAGTCAGTTAGGATTATGTTAGCAATTGCTGCATATTTCGATTATGAGATATGGCAGATGGATGTCAAAACCGCGTTTCTCAATGGTAATATTGAAGAAGAGTTGTATATGATACAACCAAAGGGTTTTGTCGATCCTAAGGATGCTAACAAGGTGTGCAAGCTTCAGCGATCCATCTATGGATTGAAGCAAGCATCACGAAGTTGGAATCTCTGCTTTGATGAGGTGATCAAAGAGTTTGGATTTGTCCAAACTTATGGAGAAGCTTGTATTTACAAGAAAGTGAGTGGGAGCAATGTGGCATTTCTGATATTATATGTGGATGACATATTATTGATCGGAAATGATATAGATCTTTTAAACAGTGTTAAAAGTTATCTAAACAACAAATTTTCAATGAAGGACCTAGGTGAAGAGTCATACATATTAGGCATAAAGATCTATAGAGATAGATCTAGGCGCCTAATAGGGCTATCACAAAGTACATACCTTGATAAGATTTTAAAGAAGTTTAAAATGGACGGAAGTAAGAAGGGGTTCTTACCTATGTTGCAAGGCAAGACATTGAGTAAGACTCAAAGTCCGGCTTCGGCGGAAGAAAGAGAGATAATGGACAAAGTCCCCTATGCTTCAGCCATAGGCTCTATAATGTACGCCATGCTATGTACAAGACCGGATGTGGCACATGCTATTAGTTTGACTAGTAGGTACCAATCGGATCCTGGTTCGGAACACTGGATAGCGGTCAAGAATATCCTTAAGTACTTACGAAGAACTAAGGATATGTTTCTTGTATACGGAGGTGAAGAAGAGCTCGTCGCTAAGTGTTATGTCGACGCTAGCTTTGACACCGATCCAGATGACTCTAAGTCTCAATCCGGATACGTATTTCTCATGAATGGCGGAGCGGTTAGTTGGAGGAGCTCCAAACAACCTGTGGTAGCGGGATCCACAACGGATGCCGAATATGTTGCTGCTTCAGAAGCGGCTCAGGAAGCAGTTTGGATGAAGGAGTTCATATCCGAACTAGGAGTGGTGGCAAACGCGTTGGACCCAATGGTGATCTATTGTGACAACAATGGTGCCATTGCCAATGCCAAAGAGCCAAGGTCTCACAAGCATTCCAAGCATATTAAGCGCCGGTTTCACTCCATCCGCGAGCATGTCAAGGATGGAGATATAAAGATTTGTAAAGTACATACGGACCTCAATGTAGCAGATCCGTTGACTAAAACTCTCCCTAGAGCAAAACATGATCAACACCAGAACTCAATGGGTGTTAGATTTATCACTATGTAACTAGATTATTGTCTCTAGTGCAAGTGGGAGACTGAAGGGAATATGCCCTGAGAGGCAATAATAAAGTGTTTATTATGTGTATTCCAAGTATATGATAGATGTTTATTTTGCATGCTATAATTGTATTAATACGGAAACGTTAATACATGTGTGTTTAATAAACAAACAGAAAGTTCATAGTTATGCCTCTCTCATAAACTAGCTCGTTGATTAACAAGATGATCAAGGTTTCCTGATCATGGACATTGGATGTTGTTAATAACGGGATCACAACATTAGTGTAATGGTGTGATGAATATTCATCCGAAGTATAGCATTACGATCAAAGTCATTGAGTTTATATTGCTATAACAACTTACGAAGTGATCCTAATCCTTAGACCATGAGATCATGTTAATCACTAACACCGGAAGAGTTTCTTGATAACATCAAACGTCACACCGTAACAGGGGTGATTATAAAGATGGATTCAGAACTAATAAAGTGTTATGTTGAGGCTCATGGATCGAGAGTGGAATTTGTTCATCCCGATGACGGATAGATATACTCTGGGCCCTCTCGGTGATATCACATTGATTAGCTTGCAAGCAAGTGATTTGATCACTAGAATGTTATATCACAGGAACGAGAAAAGAGTGCATGTCGGTAACGAGATCAAACTAGGTATGGAGATACCGATGATCGAATCTCGGACATGTAATATATCGTGAAACAAAGGGATTAAGATACTAGCGTAAAAGGTTCCGACGATCACAAGAAAGTCATTGTTGAATGTGTGGGAGTCAGTATGGGTCTCCAGATCCCGCTTCTGATTATTGATCCGAGAGGGGTCTCGATCATGTCCGCATTATTCACGAACCGTAGGGTGACACACTTAAGAGACACCGACATCCAATTGGAGCAAATGTTTCATGCCTAAAGAATGAACAAGCGCAGGAATTTATTTCACTAGATACCGAAACAGGTTTTCGGGTGAAATTGCATAAAGTGGTTATGCATGTGAAATAGAATTCTAGCAAGGGGTTATTTTTGAATGTTTGTCATTAAAGTAATTGACAAAATTCTGAATAAAATAAAAGAGTTTTATTTAATGAGAGTTTGCATTAAATTTGGTGGAAATTTAATGGGAATTTGAGTGGACTTTTGAGTTGAGGGAATTTGAAGGAGATTTGTGAGTGGAGTGTCCACCCACATGAAGAGGGGAGGGCAAGGGGGCAGCCCCCATGCGCCGGCCACCCCCTTGGGGTCCCCCCCCCTCCTCCTATAAAAGGAGCCCCCCTCCTCACTTGTCTCTCACACCTCGTGAAGGATCTCTCTCCCCCTCTAGAATTTATCCCCCATGGTCTCGGACTAGCGAGATACATGTTCCCGGTGGCTATTCGGCAAGAAAGAGTTGTGCTTCCGCTGCATCGCTGGAGCGAGGAGGCGGAGGTTGCTCGGTGCCTCGAACGTGTGTGCGAGCACGGATGCGCTGCTGATTTGCGGCGCTAGGACTTCCTCTCGATCTTGAGATCGGCAAGAGATCGTCTACATCAACCACGAGTTGAACTCATTAAGCTTTGTCGGTCTTCAAGGGTATGTTCTCTACGGATATACATCCGCCCGTTGTTTGTATCTAGTAGATAGATCTTGGTATATAGTTCACATCATAGGAAATTTTTTGTTTTCTATGCTGCGAACCCTTCAATGATGACCTGCGTGACGGATTCTGTATGTAATTTACTTTACTAAGCTAGTGTAGCTGTTTGGAGAATCTGGATGACGAGTAAGTCGATGTACATGTCCGTGACATGGAGTAAGACGGCAAGTGACAGGAGTTGGCACAAGTCGGATTACATGCTTAGTGGATATGGAGATCGCCATGAAGAGAGCCATACCACTTCACATTATAATTTCTTTATTTTGGGTTGTTGATATGTCTCTGTTTTACCTCTATTAGATAGTCAGTAAATCTTAATCCCTCAAATAAGGTCTAGTCGGTTTTCCCTCCAGTGTTTGCACCATCACAAGTCGGACATTTTTGGTAGTGGGCTCATAAAATTGAGGTGCTGCCAATTCTTTCCGACTAGGTGGGTTCGAGTCGGACGCTTACAGCGGAAACACTCGGTAAGCTAGACGGGTCCATCACAACGGTTGTGGGACTCGGGGAAAATTCGGACGGGAGTCAGGGCATGTGATGCCACCCATCCAACAGGAGTCGTATGAGATACAATTGACAAGGAGTTATCTACCTAGATCACTTGACGGCTAGCGGTGATGCTAAAGCTCACTAGCCGACTTGCTTATTTAGGGTCCTGAATCACTAAGCAACCATCGGAGGGGTGTTGGTTCTAGTGGGAGCATAAATATTAAAGTGTTTAATATGCTTGCTCTTTTATGAATACATGTCTTAAGTGTTTTGCATATTTTCTATTATAGATCATGGCACCAAGTAACAGCCACTCTCAAATATCCGGTTTTGCTTTGAGAATCATTCTTGATAAAGATAAACTAAACGACACTAATTTTACCAACTAGTATCAAAATCTAAGAATTGTTCTCAAACAAGAAAAGAAGGTCCATGTCCTAGACAACCCACTTCCAGATGAGCCAAATGAGAATGTGACTGGCGCTGCCACCAAAGCCTACCGTCGGGCTAAGGATGAGTCCACGGATATTAGTTGTCTTATGCTTGCTCACATGGAACCGAACTTGCAAAAGCAGTACAAGAATGTTGAGGCCTACGATATGATCGAAAGCCTCAAAAGTATGTTCCAGGCTCAGCCCAAGACTGAGAGGTATGAAGTCTCTCAGGCTTTGCTGAGTTGCAAGATTAAGGATGGTGATCCAGTGAGTCCGCATGTGATCAAAATGGTTGGTTACGTGCAGTCTCTGGAGAGGCTTGGCTACCCCATTAGCGAAGAGTTTGCTACGGATATAATTCCGAACTCTCTTCCTAGTGCGTATGGTCACTTTATATCAAACTACCACATGCATGGTACGGATAAGAAGCTCACTGAATTGCATGGGATGCTCAGGCATACAAAGGCGGATCTCAAGAAGGGCACCAGTCAAGTGTTGATGGTGCAGAATAAGGCTAAGTTCAAGAAGAGTTCTTGGACTAAGAAGAAGGCCAAGTTGGGAGGAAAAAATCAGGCTCAGGACCCGGTCCCAGGCGCTTCCTTAGGGACTAAGCCATATCCTTCAGGCGAATCCACTTGCTTCTACTGCAAGACGGATGGCCACTGGAAGAGGAACTACAGCAAGTATTTGGCCGACAAAGCCAAGAGTGGAGGTATGACTTCCGACTCAGGTACACTTGTTTGCAATGTTATAGACATCTATCTTGTTGATGCACCTAATAGTTCTTGGGTATATGATACTGGATCAGTTATTCACATCTGCAACTCGTTGCAGGGACTGGTAAGAAATAGGAGTGTAGCAAGAGGCGAGGTTGATATTCGAGTCGGCAACAAAGCGAGAGTCGCTGCGTTGGAAGTCGGCATGATGCAACTTCATTTACCTTCCGGATTCATTATGGAACTAAATAATTGTTATTATGTTCTAGTGCTTAGTCGAAACATTATTTTTGCTTCATGTTTGATGAGGCAAGGCTATTAGTCGAATATCAAGAATAATGGTTGTTCTTTATATTTGAATGATATGTTTTGTGGCTTTGCACCCATCCAGGATGGGTTATTTATTTTGAATCTTGATGGTGATTCGGTTTATAACATAAATGTTAAAATGTTGAAAAACAAATGATCTGAATATGACTTACTTTTGGCACTGTCGGCTTGGTCATATAAGTTGGAAATGCATGAAGAAGCTCCATGATGATGGACTCATAACTTCGTTTGACTTGGAGTCGTTCGAGACATGGAAATCTTGCCTACTCGGCAAAATGACCAAGAAACCTTTTGCAAAGAGTTGTGAAAGGGCGTCCGGCTTGTTTGGACTAGTACATAGTGATGTATGTGGACCAATGAGCACGACAGCCAGAGGTGGTTATGAATACTTCATTACCTTCACTGATGATTTGAGTAGGTATGGATATATCTACTTGATGAAACATAAGTCGAAAGCCTTTGAAAAGTTCAAAGAAATCCAGAATGAAGTACAGAATCAACTCGGCAAGAAAATAAAGTTTCTTCGGTCGGAACAAGGAGGAGAGTACATGAGCCACGAGTTTGATGAGCATCTGAAGAGTTGTGGAATAGTTCCCTAACTTACTCCGTCGGGAACGCTGCAGAGGAACGGTGTCTCGGAAAGGCGGAATCGGACCTTGTTGGACATGGTACGATCAATGATGAGTCGAACAGATCTGCCTTTATCATTTTGGGGTTATTGTCTAGAAACAGTGGCGTTCACACTAAACAGAGTACCATCAAAGTTGGTAGAGAAGACAATGCATGAGATGTGGACAAGCAATAAGCCGAGTCTATCTTTTCTTAAGATTTGCGGTTGTGAAGCATTTGTCAAGCGACTTCAGTCGAACAAGCTTACGGCCAAGTCGGATAAGTGTATTTTCATGGGGTATCCAAGGGATACTTTGGGATACTACTTCTACAACCGAAAAGAGGGCAAAGTGTTTGTCGCTCGAAACGGTGTCTTCCTACAGAAAGAGTTTCTCAGTCGGGGAGTCAGTGGAAGCACAGTGCAGCTCGAAGAAATTCTAGAGGAACTGGCTAGTAGCGAGTCGGAAAAAACCTTGGAAGTTGAGCCGGTCGTGGTGTCTGAGCTGGCAGCAGCACCTGTACTACGAAGATCGGCAAGATTACGAAGTGTTCGTGATGTGTTACTATTAGACAGTGATGAGCCGGCAAATTATTCCGAAGCGATGGTGGGATCTGATTCCGAGTCATGGCTTGGAGCCATGAGATCTGAGTTAAATTCCATCTAAGAAAATCAAGTTTGGAACTTGGTTGATCTGCCATACGGTGCAAGACCCGTCGAGTGCAAATGGGTCTTTAAGAAGAAAACTGATATGGATGGAAACGTTTCCGTCTATAAAGCACGTCTTGTCGCGAAGGGGTTCCAACAAGTTCAAGGAGTTGATTACGACGAGACCTTCTCGCCCATAGTGATGCTTAAATCAGTTCAGATCATGTTAGCTATAGCAGCCTATTTTGACTATGAGATATGGCATATGGATGTCAAAACGGCTTTCCTTAACGGAAATTTAACCGAGGACGTGTATATGATTCAGCCCGAGGGTTTTGTCGATCCGGCTAATGCTGACAAAGTGTGCAAACTTCAGAAATCCATTTATGGGTTGAAGCAAGCATCTCGAAGTTGGAATATTCGCTTTGATGAGGTAGTCAAATCGTTTGGCTTCATCAAGAGTGATCATGATTCTTGTTTATACAAGAAGTTTAGTCAGCGAAAAGTAAACTTTCTAATCTTATATGTGGTTGACATATTACTGATTGGAAATGATGTCCAGATGTTGCAAGAAACCAAGGAATCATTGGAAAGGAGTTTCTCAATGAAAGACTTGGGTGAAGAAACATATATTCTCTAAATCCGGATCTATAGAGATAGATCAAGGAGGCTCATTGGATTGAGTCAGAGTACTTATTTGTACAAAATGTTGAAGAAGTTCAACATGGAATCGTCTAAGAAAGGGTTCTTACCGATGTCCCATGGTGTAAAACTTAGCAAGACTCAGTGTCCTTCGACGACTGATGAGCAAAGTCGGATGAGTGTGATTCTGTATGCCTCGGCAGTCGGATCCATCATGTATGCCATGATTTGTACTTGGCCGGATGTTTCCTATGCTCTAAGTGTTGTGAGAAGATACCAGGATGATCCTGGAGAAATCCACTAGACAACTGCTAAAAATATCCTAAAGTACTTGATAAGGATTAAGGATATGTTTTTGGTTTATGGAAGTGAAGATGAACTCGGTGTAAAGGGTTACACGGATGCGAGTTATCTTAGCGACTCTGATGATTCTTGTTCGCAATCCGGGTATGTGTTTGTGATAAACGGAGGGGCTATGAGCTGGAAGAGTTCCAAGTAAGAGACCGTGTCTGCATCTACAATAGAGGCTGGGTATATTGTCGCCTCGGAGGCAGCAAAGGAAGCTGTTTGGATGAGGAATTTCCTCATGGATCTTGGTGTGGTTCAGGGCTCGTCCAATCCGTTAGACGTGTATTGTGACAACAATGGTGCTATTACACAACCCAAGGAACCTAGACAACACCAGAAGAACAAGCACATACTCATGGGGTATCACCTGATTCGCCAGTTCGTGGATCATGGTGATATCAAGTTATGCAAGGTACACATGGATGCAAATATTGCAGATCCGTTGACAAAGCCGCTACCACAGCCAAAGCATGTGGCGCACCTAAGAGCTATGGGCATTAGATGCCTAGACATGTGATGTCGGAAGATTGAATCTAGTGCAAGTGGGAGACTGTTGGGAATATGCCCTAGAGGCAATCATGTATGATGATATTTCCCATTGTATTCATAAATATGTTAAGTTGTCCTTGTATGAACATCTGATGTGTATCATTGAATATGTGATTCAGTTGTGGAACTATGGATTCATGTTGTTTGTACTAAATATCCTTGGTCAACGAGGTTGTGCTGGACACACAACTTAGACCAATGTGAAAGTCGGCTGATGAATCAGTTCCACTTGTCATGGGCATGGAGATGCTATTCCAACTTACACAGATTCAGCTAAAGAGTTTAGCGAGTCGGATTGACCCATATTGAGTTACGACGAACAAGTTGTCATTTGTATATCTCAATCAATGTAATCCTTAGACCTGAGGTTGTTGCACAGTCCGAGTTGAGGATTACCGACCTAGGTTCTGTCAAAAGCTGATCCGTAACTGGACAATTATAAAGGCAGAGTTCGGGTCGACTAAGAATCAAGTTGCATGATGTGAATAACCAAGATGAGATTTTGTCCCTCCACTTGGAGAGATATTCTCTGGGACCTCTCGGATGATATGATTCGGAAAGCATGGCCATGCACGACTCGGTTAAGTGTTAGCCGAGGTGATCAACTAAGAGTTAGTTAGATGAATCACTTATCTCGGATCGAGAAGAGAGTCAGACTATTTAAGGGATGAAAAATATTCGTCTATAGTCTGATAAGGTATATCGTGAGGCAAAAGGGACTCAAACGCAAGTCGCATTGGAAAGGCAAGTCGTCATGACTCTTTGGTACTTGGGAGTCGGCACGTTCTGCTAGGAGCCGCTACGGACTGATCAATTGAGAGTCAGACTCCAATCGTGTACAAGTTGCCATGAGCCTGCGGGGTCACACACTTAAGAACGGGAGCAAGTTCAGATTGGATCTGAACCGGAAATCTGGTTGGGTTGGACCCGAGCCGGATTTGGGCTGAGTCAACGAGACGTACTCACGGTGACTAATATTATATGGGCTTTAGTGAATGGGCCACGAGTGAGTGGATCCCACGTTCACTCCCTATATATAGTGGGGCGCAGAAACCCAGGTGCGTTGATTGGTTGGTCATTCCATGCGTTGGAAACCCTAGCTCCACTGCAGTCCAGCAGTTGTATCGAACCTAGCAGTTCGCCGCCGGTGCTTCTCCTTCTACGTGTGGATACCAGCAGAGGTGATGTATGATCAGCACCAGGACAATCGGATTGGATAGGATCTTGAGGACTAGACTGCATTCAACTGACGCACTTCATCAGTAATCCGCAAATGCGCGTCTAGTGGTAATCCTCCTGGCCTTCTACCTCAGCTAGATCTTGGGATCATCACGTTAGAGGAAAAAGTTTTGTTTTATCTCTGCATGGCCCAACAAAGATGGTCGAAACATGCATTGGGTGTCAGCATTATGCACGGCAACCACATATTCCAGCTGAAGAATTGCGGACTATACCAATAACTTGGCCGTTTGCACTCTGGGGGCTTGACATGGTTGGGCCGCTGCAGACGACACCTTGTGGGTTTACGCATCTGCTCGTAGCAGTAGATAATTTCACTAAATGGCTAGAAGTTAAACCCATTAGAAAGCTCGATGAGGCAACAACCCTTAAATTTGGGGCTTGTTACTTTGCGGCCCAAAAGTTCGCAGGTGAAGGCATCGCGGGGTCCGAGTTACATGTAATCACCGCAATTCAAAACGTTGGTGGGGTAATTACTGAGAGGGGAATTTCGAGTGAATGGTGGCCAAACCAAATATTTTCAAATCATAGCCATTATGTTTGGATATTCTGTTACATTAGTACCTGTCGTGCCCCTGTTGTGCCCCTTCTAAGTCACCCTACATGTGCCACACAGGCTAATATATTTATGTACTTTCCTAACCCCCAACACTGAATCCGGCGGCGGCGGTCCTTTTTCTCCCTCCCCCCACACGGAATCCTGTTTGGCGGCAGCGATGGTCGTTTTTCTCCCTGCCCCTCCCCCTCCCACACACCACCACTCCCCTCCCCACCCACCCACACACACTGAATCCTACGGTGGCATGTCAAGCGAGGCCAAGGTGGTAGCTACGTTGGCGACTAATTCGGCTTCGTCGAAGCCAGCGTATCGGGCACAACGCTAGACATGTGAAGAAACGGCGGGGTATACAGCCCAGGTTAGCGAGGAGGTCATCCAGAAGTCTTCTAACAGGGTACCTACGAGCAGCAGGTTTAAGAGAAAATCTAGGCCGGCTATCACATCCCAAAATCCTCCAAATTTTGAAATGTGAAAAATAAAAAATAAACAAAATAAATAATTGTTGAAATTTAGGGTGAAAAGAAACTTTTTGCTTCTAAATGGAAACATCAAAACCCCTCTTGAACAAAATTTGAATAAGAAAGCAACAAACAAATATTCCAAAGATCAAATGCATTCATGCATGAAAAGAATCTTGAATTTAAACACTTGGGAAAAATAAACCAAAACCCTAAAATCATAATGGAATAAATCATTTACAAGATCACTCTAAGACTATGGAATTTATCCATATAAAAATTCAGCAACAAACATTTATAAATGATCAAAAATGATAAACAAAATATCATAAAACCATGGGAATTGGTTTCATTTAATTTGGAGCCATGAATAAAAACTTATGAATTTAATAAGATAAAAGGAATTAATTTCCAAGGCTAATAAAGCTCCTAACAAAAATCAAGACCAAATTGTGAGCAAAGTAATTCTAAAAGGATTTAAAAAGATAAACAAATATTAAATAAAATTATACAAATTGGAATCACCAATTTTGGAACTATAAATAAAAATATATGGATTTTATAAGAGAAAGAAAGAAAGAAGGAAAGAAAGAAAGAAAGAAAGAATATTTAAAAGATAAATCAAATCTTGGCCAAATCCATAAGAAAATGGAATAAAGATAATCCAAATAAAAATAAAAGAATAAAGATTATTTAAATAAAATTATATGGGCTTTTAACCATATTCAATTTTATTTGAATGAAGACAAAAAATCCTAATAATAAATGATTAATTAAATCATGAGAAAAATAATTGAAATTGCCAAATGGATTAAATGTTATCTAATTAATTTAAAAAGAATAAAAAAATTATTTTAATAAAATAATATGGGTTTGAACCATATTTAATTTTATTTAAATAAAGACAAATGCCTAATCTAAATAAATATTAATCATAATGGAATATTTGAAATAATACAAAGTGGACTTTTAAACACATTAATCAACAGTATAAAAACTTACTGAAAGTTTGGAAAAGATTTGATAAAGAAATTTGAATTCAAATGAGTGTTTGAATCATTTGAATAAAATGAAAACAGAAAATAAAATAGAAAAAGAAAAAGAAACAGAGGAAAAAAATGAAAATGACCGACCCAACTACCAGGCCTAGCAAGCCCAACAGCAAGCCCACCAGGCACATTCCCTCTCTCCTCGCGGCATCTTTTCTCACCGCACACCCGACCCATCCCCTCGCTGACGAAGTAGACCCACCGCCACGCAAGCATCATCGTCTCCACCCCGCGTGACCCGTTCCCCTAAGTCCTTCACCGTTTCTGCCGTTGATTGCTTGCGTAAATTCGCATAATGCCGCCAGTAAATCCTCCCGCGACCATGCCCTACTAAACGCCGCCCTCTCCTCTCTCTTTCCACTCACAGGCCGCTGCCAGTGAGCCACCAGGTTGCGCAAATTCCTCGCTTGAAACCCCACTGCCCCGACAAGCCTTCGCGGCAATTCCGGCCAACTCCGACCGCCCCTTCCTCATGGATCACACGAGCTCACTCCCCATTGACGTGCGCACCTTCCAGGACCTTCCCCTTTCCCGCGCGCGCCCCATAGGCTCGACAACAACCAAGTATGAGCGCCACCGCCTTCTGCTCTAACTCTGGTGACCACTCCTGGTAACCCCTGATCGCGCCTCTCTCTCTGGTTGATGCTCACGCCTTCACCTCTCTCTTGTGCGTCTAACGCTACCTTCCTTTGGTCTTCCCGTGGCTTGTATCTTCGCCTCTGACAACGCCAGAGAATGCCCGACGCCGTCGCGAACTCCGGTGAGAAATTGTTGTCACTCATGTGCGCTCCTCTGTCGACAACTACCATGTTTAGCTTCCTAATGCTTCGGTGAACCCAACGAGCCTCTCCTCTTCCTTCCTTGCTTCCTGTATCCGCCGAACCACCACTGACAAAGCGTCACCAACGCGCGCCATCGCTAGCGCCACCAGTTCGTGGTTAGAGCGGTGTTGTCCGTTAGATCTTGATCGCATGTTGCAGATTAGACGACTTAACTGAAACGGTACGCTTGATCTGAGCCACACAAATCCCTTTAAATCCTGCGGCCCATGCTGCTTGATCCGAACGAAGCGGTATCGCCCAATAGGAAACAGACACGTGGCTTGCCTGTTGTTTTAAAAACAGAAAAGGATCTATTAGATGTTTGAATTTGCAAAATTCATAACTTGGGTTCTGCTTGTCCAAAATTTACAAATTTTATATCAATGGATTTAGAAAAATGTAAACTTTAAAATTGTGGCCTTATTTTAGTATTTTTCGTTTAAAAAATTAGGTGTTTTTGCAGAAACATTAATAGAACTATTTTAGTATAAAAATTATTATAAAAATGATTTTTGAGTAAAATCTTTTGAAAATGGATTTGTTTTAAACACTCTGACCATAAACACTAACATTTGTGTTTAAAAAAACATATTTGGCTGACACTAGAAATTATTCCTTTGAATAAAAGCATTTCTATCAAAACAAAAATGATTTAAAATGGCCATTTTCACTAACTTGGTTTCAAATGATTTTGCCACATTTATAAATGACCAGTAGGTGTTTTAAAATGTTTATAGCCTTATTAGAAACCACTTTTCAATAAAACAACCTTTTGCATGCTTGCATGCATTTCTTTGTTTTTATTATTTTATGTGGTGAATTGTTTGAATGCTAGTTTTGAATTTGTGCCTTGCTTGATTGATTTTTAGTGAACTTTGAAGAGTGTGACATTTGCAAGATCAAGGAGTGAACCTAGTTTATCTACCAAAAAGGCAAGTGGTGCTTCATATATTTTGTCCTATTATTTTGACTATGCATTAGTTATATTTTGAATAGGACTTGCATGGAAATTTTCTAAGTATCTATACTATGCTATGCCTTGGTAAATCCTATTAGATGATGCCTTAGTAGAATTTTCCCTATGATAAGATTATTGCTACTATCATGCTTAGCCTAGCTAGTAGTAAACAAGGGTGGAATATATACACATGCTATGGAAATTTTGCTAAGTCTTTTGACTTATGTTTTTGCTTAATAAAACTACTAAGTGAATGAATCACTTCGGTGGAATGGTATGAATGGGTTATGTTGAGTGGTTACTCAGGGCTCATTTCTATGGCATCCCTGGTGTATCTCACTTGTGGAAAGCCACCCAGGAACAAAGATATTTGAGATGTTAAGTGTTGAGAAGCTTCTAGTGCAGCCACATGGCAATATGGGCACTGCCTGGATCATATAGGTTGCAATAACTTAGCCAGATGGACAGAAGGTGGTAGGGGTGAAAGGTTGGAACGCGTACATTTGGTCTAAGGGAAGGCTTCTGAAAGATCTTGTCTTGATGCATGTCGAGTCTTGTGGGGAAAGTGCACCATCTCTCGAGAGAGTAAAACCTAAGTACTTAGCCATGTCCTTGGCAATGGAAAATTTGAGCATCAAGACATTGAATCTATCAAGGATCTACTCATCCCAATTTCTAAGTTAAAAACTTGTGGTTGAACAAGGGTAAATGATCACCAATTTCTATTGGTAGTTCCTTGGGTGATTTGACAAACAAAAACTTAGTGTTTTCAACTAATAAGGAAAACCTTATTTTGAGCAAAGCAAGCCTCAGCTACACTTAGCCAAATGCATATAGATGTTAGATACCACTACTCTACCATAGTATCACTTGCCAATACAATTCAAATGTATTGACCCTTGTGGCAGTAACTTATTATGTTGCAGGTTTGTTTGATGTTAGTGAAGTTTGATTAAGTAGGGATTACAAGTCTACAACCAACATGATTGCATGTGGCATATGAAGATGAAGGACTCCATGCTATATAGTTATTTCTGCTGCATTATAATGAGATAGACAAATGAGCTATGTAAGATGTAATGAATTATTTTATTCCTGGTTATAAGTTGTAATATGACCTTTGTTTCTGGATATTACATCTTAAACTGTGGATGTTGGCTGTTCGGTCTAGGGACTAGCATTGTAAACACGGGGATCTCTACCTTATTAGGTTGGGACCTCTACAGATGGTATCAGAGCACTGTGTGCCTGTAGGATTGTAACCCTAGGATTGGACAAAACCCCTTAGAAAAATAAGAGTTGTATTTGTTCAAACTTATTTACAAACAATCTTGTAAACTCTTTCCTCAACCTTTTGGTTTTCATTCTACATCTATTCCTTTTCAACTTGATGGACAAAAACTTCAACATGAGCAAGGACTTCACCATCACCATTGATTTCAACTTCAATTTCACCAAGGACTTCAACTTGGACATCACTAAGGACTACAAGTGAGACAAGAAATATTACTCAAAGCTTGGAGGGCTAAGGAAACACAACTTAGAGAAACCATCTTCACCTTTGAGCTTGTGACCAAGATGCAAGAATTTTTCAAAGGATACCATGATCTTGTTCAAGAAGAAACTACTAAGAAGAATGGAATGATCTCAATTGAATCCTATAATTGTACCACCATACTAGTGTTTAGTTAGATCAATTTATTGATCACACCAACTTATGTGGTGTAGTAAAAATATTTTGTTGCCAAAAATAAGCTTGAACCTTGTTGTGTGATTGGAATGCATGTTTGTGATTGCTTGCACATTGCTTTGTGTGAATTGTTGTGTGTGAGTAGAATTCTTCCTCTAGAAATCTGTTGCCTAATCTCAATCCAACCCAAATATATGACTTCTCCAAGAGACTCCAATATCAAGGATGGTGACAACAACCAAGAGATGCACATGAAAGAACAACTACTAGCAACCCAAGCCCAGTTGAATCAAGTGACAACTCAGTCTTTAGCCAACAACATTGAGTTAGACCCAGCCATGCAAAAAATCTTGGAAACCCAATCCCAATTGTTACAAAGTATGACCAATCAGATGATCAACATGAGAAGCAATCCTTCCCAAAAAGATTGTGACAACAATGATATCAATGATTATATTATAGAAGGAACTCAATCTTGCAAAATTTGTGGAGACATAGAACACACTTATAAAGGGCATGTGGACCAATGCCCTAATTGTGAAGAGAAACATCCAACTAGACAATGCCCCACATCTCAAGTTACATGTTTCCTATGTGAAGGAAATGATCATGTCCCTATGCAATGCCCCATCTATCCTATAGTTCAACAGATGAAACAAGATGGAATGCATAAAATGTTTGGAAACCTCCTTGAAGGAACAACTTCTACCAAGAGGGATGAAGACAAGGTCAAGTCTCAGTTTGCACCTCCATACATTGTAACTCACCATGGTGGACAAAAGAGGAAACATGGACGTTATCCTAGGAATCATTTAAAGAACCAAGTAAGTTTTCCCACCTTTGAGGTCAAGTATGAAGAACATGAACTAAGAGCCCTCCTAGATTTGGAGAAACCCAAGAACAAGAAGAAAATCCCCAACCCCAGCAAGCAAGACATTAGCCAGGTGAAATGTTACAATTGCAAAGAGATGGGACACTATGCCAATGAATGTCTAGAAAAGAAGAAGAGCCAAGGAAACAAACAAGAAATAGTGATGCCAAAGATAAAAAGAGATATCAGCCAAGTGAGGTGCCACAAGTGCAAAGAGCTAGGCCATTATGCAAACAACTGTCCAGGGAGGATACATCAAGATCCCAAGTAAGCCAAAATGTAATCTAGTCAAAAATATTTTAAGGGTGGTAGTACCCTAGTTGTCTTGAAGCCAACTTGTAACCTCTAGCCTTCCCGAATCTCGCGACGAGATTCCTTTTAAGGGTGGTAGTCTGTCACATCCCAAAATTCTCCAAATTTTGAAATGTGAAAAATAAATAATTGTTGAAATTTAGGGTGAAAAGAAACTTTTTGCTTCTAAATGGAAACATCAAAACCCCTCTTGAACAAAATTTCAAACAAATATTCCAAAGATCAAATGCATTCATGCATGAAAAGAATCTTGAATTTAAACACTTGGGAAAAATAAACCAAAACCCTAAAATCATAATGGAATAAATCATTTCCAAGATCACTTCAAGACTATGGATTTGATCCATATAAAAATTGAGCAACAAACATTTATAAATGATCAAAAATGATAAACAAAAATATCATAAAACCATGGGAATTGGTTTCATTTAATTTGGAGCCATGAATAAAAACTTATGAATTTAATAAGATAAAAAGAATTAATTTCCAAGGCTAATAAAGCTCCTAAAAAATCAACACCAAATTGTGAGCAAAGTAATTCTAAAAGGATTTAAAAAGATAAACAAATATTAAATAAAATTATACAAATTGGAATCACCAATTTCGGAACTATAAATAAAAAGATATGGATTTTATAAGACAAAGAAATAAATAAATAAATAAAGAATATTTAAAAGACAAATTAAATCATGGCCAAATCCATAAGCAAATGGAATAAAGATAATAAAAATAAAAATAAAAGAATAAAGATTATTTAAATAAAATTATATGGGCTTTTAACCATATTCAATTTTATTTGAATGAAGACAAAAAATCCTAATAATAAATGATTAATTAAATCATGAGAAAAATAATTAAAATTTCCAAATGGATTAAAAGTTATATAATTAATTTAAAAAGAATAAAATAATTATTTGAATAAAATAATATGGGTTTGAACCATATTTAATTTTATTTAAATAAAGATAAATGCCTAATCTAAATAAATATTAATCATAATGGAATATTTGAAATAATTCAAAGTGGACTTTTAAAAACATTAATAAAGAGTAAAAAAACTTACTAAAAGTTTGGAAAAGGTTTGATAAAGAAATATGAATTCAAATGAGTGTTTGAATCATTTGAATAAAATGAAAACAGAAAATAAAATAGAAAAAGAAAAAGAAACAGAGAAGAAAACAAATGAAAACGACCGACCCAACTACAAGGCCCAGCAAGCCCAACAGCAAGCCCACCCGACACCTTCCCTTTCTCCCCGCGGCATCTTTTCTCACCGCACACCCGACCCATCCCCTCGCTAACGAAGTGGACCCACCGCCACGCAAGCATCGTCGTCTCCACCCCACGTGACCCGTTCCCCTTAGTCTTTCTCCATTTCTACCGTTGATTGCTCGTGTAAATTCGCATTAATGCCGCCAGTAAATCCTCCCGCGACCACGCCCTACTAAACGCCTCCCTCTCCTCTTGCTCGCTCTCTCTCTCTCCCCCTCACACGCCGCTGCCAGTGAGCCACCAGGCTGCGCAAATTCCTCGCTCGAAACCCCACTGCCCCGACGAGCCTCCGCGGCAATTCCGGCGATCTCCAACCCTCCCCTGCCTCCTGGATCACACGAGCTCACTCCACATTTCCGTGCGCACCTGCCAGCACCTTACCCTTGCCCGCGCGCGCCCCAGAGGCTCGGCAACAACCAAGTCTGAGCGCCACCGCCTTCTGCTCCGACCCTGGCGACCTCTCCTGGTAACCCCTGACCGCGCCTCTCTCTCTGGTTGACCCTCGCGCCTTCACCTCTCTCTTGCGCATCTAACGCTACCTTCCTTTGGTCTTCTCGTGGCTTGTAGGTTCGGCTCCGACAACGCCAGAGTGTGCCCGACGCCATTGTGAACTCCAGTGAGCAATTGTCGTCACTCCCGTGCGCCCCTCCGTTGACAACTACCATGTTGAGCTTCCTCATGCTTCGGCAAACCCAGTGAGCCTCTCCTCTTCCTTCCTTGCTTCCTGTATCCGTCGGACCACCACTGACAGAGAGTCACCGCCGTCCGCCGTCGCCAGCACCACCAGTTCGTGGTCAGAGCGATGTTGTCCGTTAGATCTTGATCGCATGGCGTAGATTAGACGACCTAACTGAAATGATACACTTGATCTGAGCCGCACAGATCCCTTTAAATCCTGCGGCCCATGTTGCTTGATCCGAACGAAGCGGTATCGCCCAATAGGAAACAGACACGTGGCCTTCTTGTTGTTTTAGAAACATAAAAGGATCTATTAGATGTTTGAATTTGCAAAATTTATAACTTTTGTTCTGCTTGGCCAAAATTTAAAATTGTTATATCAATGGATTCATAAAAATGTAAGCTTCACAACTGTTTCCTTAGTTTAGTATTTTTCTTTCGAAAAATAGGTGTTTTTGCATAAACATTAATAGGACTATTTTGAGTATAAAAATTATTATTTAAATGATTTTTGAGTAAAATATTTTGGAAATGGATTTTTTTTAAACACTCTGACCATAAACACTAAAATTATTTGGCTAACACTAGAAATTATATTTGGCTAACACTAGAAATTATTCCTTTGAATAAAAGCATTTCTAGCAAAACAAAAACGATTTAAAATGGCCATTTTCACTAACTTGGTTTCAAATGATTTTGCCACATTTATAAATGACCAGTAGGTGTTTTAAAATGTTTATAGCCTTATTAGCAACCACTTTTTCAATAAAACAACCTTTTGCATGCTTGCATGCATTTCTTTGTTTTTATTATTTTATGTGGTGAATTATTTGAATGCTAGTTTTGAATTTGTGCCTTGCTTGATTGATTTGTAGTGAACTTTGGAGAGTGTGACATTTGCAAGTTCAAGGAGTGAACCTAGTTTCTCTACTAAAAAGGCAAGTAGTGCTTCATATATTTTGTCCTATTATTTTGACTATGCGTTAGTGATATTTTGAATAGGACTTGCATGGAAATTTTCTAAGTATCTATACTATGCTATGCCTTGGGAAATCCTATTAGATGATGCCTTAGTAGAATTTTACCTAATATAAGGTTCTTGATACTATCATGCTTAGCCTAGATAGTAGTAAACAAGGGTGGAATATATACACATGCTATGGAAATTTTGCTAAGTCTTTTGACTTATGTTTTTTCTTAGTAAAACTACTAAGTGAATGAATCACCCGGGTGGAATGATATGAATGGGTTATGTTGAGTGGTTACCCAGGGCCAATTTCTATGGCATCCCTGGTGTATCTCACTTGTGGAAAGCCACCCAGGAACAAAGATATTTGAGATGTTAAGTGTTGAGAAGCTTCTAGTGCAGCCACATGGCAATACGGGCTCTGCCTGGATCATATAGGTTGCAATAACTTAGCCAGATGGACAGGAGGTGGTAGGGGTGATAGGTTGGAACGCGTCCATTTGGTCTAAGGGAAGGCTTCTGAAAGATCTTGTCTCGATGCATGTCGAGTCTTGTGGGGAAAGTGCACCACCTCTCGAGAGAGTAAAACCTAAGTACTTAGTCGTGTCCCCGGCAATGGAAAATTTGAGCATCAAGACATTGAAACTATCAAGGATCTCCTCATCCCAATTTCTAAGTTAAAAACTTGTGGTTGAACAAGGGTAAAGGATCACCAATTTCTATTGGTAGTTCCTTGGGTGATTTGACAAACAAAAACTTAGTGTTTTCAACTAATAAGGAAAACTTTTTTTGAGCAAAGCAAGCCTCATCTACACTTAGCCAAATGCATATAGATGTTAGATACCACTACTCTACCATAGTATCACTTGCCAATACAATTCAAATGTATTGACCCCTGTGGCTATAACTTATTATGTTGCAGGTTTGTTTGATGTTAGTGAAGTTTGATTGAGTAGGGATTACAAGTCTACAACCAACATGATTGCCTATGGCATATGAAGATGAAGGACTCCATGCTATATAGTTATTTCTGCTGCATTGTAATGTGATAGACAAATGAGCTATGTAAGATGTAATGAATTATTTTATTCCTGGTTATAAGTTGTATATGACCTTTGTTTCTGGATATTACATCTTAAACTGTGGATGCTAGCTATTCGATCTAGGGACTAGCATTGTAAACACAAGGATCTCTACCTTATCAGTTTGGGGCCTCTACACCGGCGGCGAGTGTTCAACTGCAGTGTGGGGTCGTGCAACCCAGATCTCGAAGAAAACCACCCGAGAGAAGAGCGAGAGGTGAATTTTTCTTTTTTGTGTCTTGTCTTGCAAGTAGATTAATTACTGCAAAGTAGTTTCAAATGAACTCAAAGGTCCCCTTTTTAATCAAATTAGGAACGGCTTCGATGCAGCAGACCTATATGAGTTCACAGTTCATGTACGCCAGTACACTACAGAACTAGATTTTGGTTGCGAGAGGGTTGTGTTCGGGCAGGATGTGCGTCTGCTTGTCAACTACAAAGAGGTTGTGTCTGTTTCATAGCTGATAGATATGCTTGATGCTAGAATTCCTTGGGGATCTAGATAGAGGGCAAAATTGGTGTGGCATAACATGAGTGATACCTATGTGCAAATTGAGCACTCCCATGAGCTTCAGATGCTTTGGGAGTGTTGTGCAACTAATAGTCAGGCGAAAGTTGAAGCGATGATTGATGATATGTATGCAGATACTAGAGATCTTGTTGCCAGAGCTTCTGCTACTCGAGTTTATGGACCACCAGATGTTGATCAAGCTAAGTTCAATATACACCTAGAGGTGGATTCATACACAATAAAACTTGATGGTAGAGTTAATAAGCCAATTTATTCATGTACTATGGAGATAGCCATCGATTCAAAAAACATAACTCTTGTTGAACGAAGAGAGATGATTGGTAAGGAAATCATTATCGGCCCTAAGCAGATGGAATGAATCCGGTTGTGGCACCATAAGAAGCAGGAATTCATAGAGGTTTTGGATACCGATGATCTGATACAGATTATGCGACGAAAGAATCAAACTAGCAAGGTGTTCTTCCTGGCTGCCATTTCTAATGTTGTTGGACAAGTTATAGTGGATGCATAGGCCCTATTGTGGCAGAACAGAACGAGGCGATAGACGTTGATCAGATCTGATGAGAGTTGCTACCAAGGGCTTGTCATATAGACCGCAGGGTTCCCCTGCCTATATTTGTAACAAAGATTGTTGTTACTTTGAAACTATGTTGATGTGGCCGTGTTTTTTCAGATATTGCAATCCAATGTTCTGTGAGCTGTTGAGATTTTCAGACATATCACTCGATGAAAGCATCGTTGTTGTAATAAGACATAAGTACATTGTAGTTCACATGATTATGTTTTTTGAGATGATGTTACATACTTATTTCTGAGATTATGATTGTTGAGAGATTGTAATATAATGTTCTATGAGCTGTTGGGATTTTTGGACATATCATTCATTGAAACCATCACTGAACAAGGTGATATATATAAGTACCTTGTAGTTGACATGATTATGATGTAATATAATGCTCTGTGAGACCAGTAATTTGTCTAATCACTGGATAACTACATGTTACTTAGAAGGAAGTACTATCATGGATGAACGAGTGTAGGGTTTAGGAAGAAAAACTTACTAAGTAGGAGACGGTGATCTATTGGACGGAGAGGTATAGGATTTAGGAATAAGGGTTAAGGGGTTAGTACAATAAATAGTTCATTAGACCCTAACCCATAAACCCTAATCCTATATTGTTTGGTACATAAGATTTTGTATGTTGCTATAAGTCAAACAAATTGGGAAGGATGAAGTACATGATTAATATTACAAATTAAATGAAGGAAGAGAAAAACTATTAGATATGAGACAGTAATCCAGCCACGGGACATTGTATCAATTAAACCATTGTAGCATGCCAATTTAGTCAATTTGACGCACTTCACTTTCCACACTCCTACTCTCTCCACTCACTGCCCTCCTCTCTCCTCACCGTCGCTGACTCATCGCCGCGGCCGCATTCGCCATGCTGTCCTGGAACGACGAGGACGACCAGTCGAGCAGCAACAACTTTCTCTTCGACATCGAGTCTTCCCTCTCTGATGAAAGTTCCTCTATTTTCTCGGCAATGGTTAGGCATTGGTAATTACCTCGACCCAATACTTGAAATGTTCATGCAATCGTGCTTATTTCTAGCTTTTCGTTCCCTTATAGGTACCACTCACGATCTACGACCCTGATTGGGAGGGCCTAGATCTCGATTGGGAAGTACCATGTGACCATGGGCTAAAACTAAGGAAAAAATGTTGCATTTGAAGGCAGTAAGACTGGAAGAAGGTTTTTGGGATGTACAAATCAGTTTTGCTTTCTTTATGTATAATGGCGACATGAAGAAAATTGTGTAGTGTCATGTTGATAATTAGGTCCCGTGTTTTTTTAGGTTGGCCCAGTGTGTAAAGTAGTAGAGTGGGTGCATCTTGAGTGGCTAGACGCACTTAAGAAATGTTTGGCCTAGTTGTGGGATATGTATGATCTCGAAAGGTCAGGGAGATCTACAGATGCCTGTGATGCAGCTGAAAAAAATTACAAGCTCTTGGTAGGAACTAAGGAGTTGGAATAGGAAATCAAGCATCTGCGATCAGAACTAAATGACACAATCAATGGGAGCTTGGTGGTGGGAACTGCACAGAAGCTTTAGAAGGTAGAAAAGGAGAGGGATCAGCTCATGGAAGATAATAAGAAGCTATAGTACTGCATTGCGGATCTATTGAAGGATCTGAAGAAGGAGCGCAAGGTGAACAAGGACAAGCTACAGAGGATCAAGGAAATTTTAGATGAATAATTTGTGTCGTGGCAATATCTCAAACTAGTTAACTGTAAGACTTGCAATTGTGATATCTTAACTAATCCAAACTCAATCCTTGAGCGGAATAACCTTTCAGAAGAAAGCATAGTTTTCATAGAGAGAGGTCCACGTTTACAAATTCACTATTACATGGATAAAACACGATTTGGTCCGTCAGAACACATAGTTTGCAAACTAATTTTAGAAGAACTTATAGTTTGCACTGAGCCTGGCGTGGAGATGCTCGTTTTCCTTCCTGAGAACCTCCAGTTGGAGGGTTCGTTCGATTAGGTACGCTTTGTTTTTAACTGCTCCCTCAGTACTTGGACGTGCGCCTCCTGCTGGTTCAAGCGCTCCGTCTGGGAAGCGACAAGCTTATCAGTAAGCTTAAGATTATCGCCCATAAGCTCCTTGATGATCTCCTCCTTCGCACGCGCCGAGGCGATACCTTTCTTGTGAAGTTCCTTCCATCTGGCAATGTCCACCTTCAGATTGTGGCACTTGTCATAAAGGATCGTGACTTCTTATCTCGGGCGGTCATGGGCCACTTTCTGAAAATTCTGCTTCTCCATTTGGATGGCCATCTTGTCCTTTAGCCTGGTCAGCAGTTCTGGGTTGAGCTTTCGCCTCTTCTGCTGCAACAAAAATATGTCGTTAGTTTCCATAATTGAAACAATAAACTAGTGTCAAAGTCATAATTTGAAGGACAGGGCGATCTAGGATTGTTCAAATTTTAACAGAATCAACTAGTGGCATAGTCCTAATTCCAATGTCTGAGCAATATAGGCTTTTTCCCAATTCAACACGATAAACTAGTGGCACATTCCTAATTTCAATGTTAGAGAAATATATCCCTTTTCCCAATTCAACAGGATAAAGTAGTGGCACAATCCTAATTTCAATTTCAAAGCAACCTAGGACTATCTCCAACTAAGGGTGTTGTGGGTTTTTCCAATGTAACCAAATAATAGTGGCATAGTCATAATCTAATTCCAAGCTCGGATACATAATGGAAAGAACGGATGATGTCCATTCATGAGAACACAAACCCATAATTCAGTTGACAGGAAACTAAGATAAACATAGAATAAGGAGTTGCTCCAAGATTCCTTAATTGCATGGCATATATAAATTACAAAAGTAGTGGAGCATGAGCTGAGATTCCTGCCCCCTCTACTCAGAATCTGACTTGGGCATTGCCGTTAACTCCCCGTTCTCCTTGTTTGGACTATTGAGAACGGTGAGACCTTGTCCCATGTCCTCCTTCATCCGTCTCACTGCATCCAGGCAACGGTCCCTATCATTGTAGGCTTTGATGGCAGCCTTTGCTTCACTGATGCGTTCTTTGTGTGTCTCGGTGGCTTCGTCCATCAGGAGGTGCATCTATTCCAGAGATTCTTCTTGTCACACATGAGCTTCATAATTAACTTGATGGCCAGGTCCTGTTTGTACAAGCTGTGTGCGATCAACTTCTGCAACTCGTTGATCACCCTCTACAGCTCCTCGTTCTCTGCTTCGAGCCTATTGATGTGAAGTGAAAAATCAAGCGTGATCTCCTTCTATAGAGACAAACGACTTTGAAGGCGCTCATTAGCCTGGGTTAGGGAGCGTGCACCCTGCAGTTGGTTATCTATCTTGGCATTGATCACGACCACCTTGTCACAGCAATCGGCCTTCTCTTGCTGCATCGTTCATGTTATTTAAAATAGGTACTCTATAATTGTACTACATGTTCCAGGGAAGCACAATATTCAAATCACAAAAAACCCTATGTGTCTACGAAGAACAATATTGAATAAAAGGATTGCGCGTGGTCCCTACTTGGAGGCTACTTGCGGGCAGACACGATCTAATATTGCCACATTTAGAATCTTAAAAATAAAACCAAATGCATCAATGGCATTATGAGTGGTAAACAGTATGGGGATTTCCTACCTTGCTGAGCCGGGGAACATGGTCGAACGGGTCCTACGATGCCGCCGCCATCGTGCTGGTTTCAGGGTCCACAACTGCCCTGGAATATGTAGCAGAGTAAGAAGAATAAGAATAAGAATAAGAAGAATAACAAGTAGACATAGAAGAAGAACAAAATAGAGAAGAAGAAGACTGTACTATGAGGAGCCCTCGCCTTCTAGAACACTCAGCGTCACCACCGCCATCACGCTGGTTTTAGGGTCCACGGCTGCCATGGAATATGTAGCAGAGTAACAAGAAGAAGAAGAAGAAGTAGACATAGAAGAAGAAAACAGACAAGAAGAAGAAGAAGACTATATCGGGAGGAGCCCTCGCCTGCTAGAACATTCAGCGTTGCCGCCGCCATGTGCTAGTTTCAGGGTCCATGGCCGCCCTGGAATATGTAGCATAGTAATAATAAGAAGAATAATAAGTATACATAGAAGAAGAAGAATGTACCGGGAGGAGCCCTCGCTTGCTGGAACATTCAGCGCCATTACTAGGAGAGATTGGGCCTCTGTGCGAGGGGGGGGGATTGAGCAGCTGGTTGAGCAAGAAGTTTCTGGCGGCGAGCTCTCTCGTTTATCTCCGCGCACACTCGGTCCGCCTCTCTTTCGGGGAGCTATGGCTAATGCAGATGGAGGAAGGTGGGGGAAGGAGGAAGAATAAAGTAATAGGTGGGGGAGAATGGTCAAAGATTCTAGTACATGATTGCTTCCTTCTCAAAGAAGTGAGACTGGCAGAACCAGGGAATAAAACCCCACAGTCCACACGATGGGACTCGATTGGACTGGCTTTAATGAGATGGACGGTTCAATGGGGCTTCGGCGCATGCCGCCTAATACCCCGTGGATAAAGGGGTCGGGGTGGGACTATGAGGGAGGAAGTAATTGCGGGTTGCACGTCTGGGGTGTGTGCGTGCTTACAAGCGTCCGTCACGTGTTCAAAGGGTTGGCATGACGCGCGCAACTTCTGCACGGGCACAACATGCTAAAATGTTGAACTCCATGTCGGCAGGCACGCACTGGACACTTCCCAACGCTGCCAGAGGGCGCATTTTGTGATTTGTTACGTGAAAACACTCCCAGTACGTAGATATTTTGTGATGTAGTACAATTTTTACATGACTAGACTACGAGTATGCTCCTCGCGCCCCTTATAGGATCGGCACCCAACTCTATGTACCCGCCATCGCGCATTTCCGAACAACTTCCTCGCGCGGGATAGAACCGTGTCGTGGCAGTGGCGGATCCTTGCTAATGGCCGACCGTCCTGCGTCACCTGCTCATCGCGGCATCGGAGGACACCGCCTCCGCCGACGATGTCGACGACGAGTATTGTTCTATTGTTAGTATTATTATATATATAACTGACATGTCCTACATTGTGATTGTTGTAACTAACATGTCGTACTATAATATTGGGTTTTTGGTATTGTAACAATTTTGTGTGGCCGTTAGATCAAAGAGGATGAATGGTTGGTGGGCACAATCTACATGACAACTATCTGACCAATCAGGGCATGCTGGTTTCTGGGTGAGTTATAGTAAGGGATTTTATGAGTATTCGTGACTAGCATAGAGGAAAAAACTGAGTTAACATGGCTTTTAGCCCTAGATCCCCCTCGCTGCCTAGAACATGGAACCACTCCATGGATTGAGCCCAAACCCGGCACCTAGATCCCTCTCGTCATCGTAAGAAACGTCTCCAACTGGAGATTTTGTGGTCATTTGGAGAAATCTTGACTTTCCATTTTCTGAACCCGAAAAACTGGTATTTTCCCAAAGGAGGTGCAAGATTAGGGCGCGCCCAGGGGCCCGACACAATTTTCATGCATGCTACACCATGGTGCATGGTCATTCCTGGGTGGTGGGTATTTATATCGTGGTGTAAGCATTTACTGTATATTTTTTTGAGTTATGGCCCTGTAAATGCGGTTTCTAACTGTAAGTACCATATAAGACACTCTCAATTTTAAGGGAAAAATGGTTTGGGGTGCCCCATGGGGTACCTAGGCTGGATACATGCTTGGGTCCAAGATTGCACCGACCGTTGCTTTTTCGCGGCCGCCGACGGGTTTCGCCTTTTTTGGGCAGCACCAAACAAAATATAAAAAATATAAAAATGTGAAAACAGCTCCTGGAGCCCTTGCATGTGACCCACTGCCCTCATAAAATCATAAACAAGACAAACCAGGTCCTTTGGCACCCAAGGCACCACCAAGATGTCTATCGAGTGTGAGTTAACATGGTTTTAACCCTAGATTCCCCCCCCCACCCCTCGCTGCCTAGAACATGGAACCACTGAAGGGATACGGGTAGGCTACACTAGCACAAATCAAAATTTTCTACCGCGTAAACCAGGAATACTTTTGTCATAGATCTCGGGATTACCACTAGATGCGCAGTTGCGGAACTTGATGAAGCGCGTCGAGGCAGTGTAGACGTTCCACGTCTCCTCCTTGTCCTTGTCCCACGAGCAGCTCCCCTTGCGCGGCTTGTCCAAGTGCTACAGATGTAGCACGTCTGAGGTATCCACACGTACATGATGGAAGCGTCAGACGCCGGACTGCTAGGTTTGCGCGTACAACACAAGTGTGAGGAGAGGCGGCTTGGTGGAATGGTCTAACCCTGGTCAGCTCGCCCCTCCCTCTCTTATATAGGCGTCCCTAGTGGGCTTCTACATTAGCAGCCCATTAGTAGCCTAAGCCTGGTCTAATTAGGATCTAATCCTCATTAGGCTTCCAGCCCCTTAAGTGTGTGATCCTATAGATTCATATACATATAGACATGACACGAATATACTTATTCTGTCAATAGTTGGTAGCGGCCTCTAGCAAGACGTGCCAACTCCTAAATGCATACAAAGATCATATCCTATGAACCATCACAAGGTTTAGTACATGTCTTTCCCTTTGCCTCATGATATTTGGTCTAGCTCCAAGCTAACCTCCCTTTCTCGATACTGTGATTCGGAATCCCTTTACTAGGTTAACTCTTAACCATATGTAGCACGGCCATGCATTTCTGGATCCGATCACTCGAGGGGCCCAGAGATATCTCTCTCAAGTAGAGAGGGGCAAATCCATCTTGATTGACCATGCCTTGCAGCATGCTTCAGGACAAACCGGAAAGCTACCTTTATAACTACCCAGTTACCGAGCAGCGTCTGATAGCCCCAAATAGGTCGATCCACATCTCAAGTACATGTGACAATCTCATATCCAAGGACAAAACATACATGATGTGTAGAGGGAGCTGCAAGTCTAATTGCCAGTCTAAAGTTGGGTCAGTCCAACCCCATGTTCATAACATGTCTCCACATCATTGGTTTGACATCTCCATGTCCATGACTTGCGAAACATAGTCATCAACCAATCGATATGCTAGTCTAATATTCCCCTGTGTCCTCACATGAACTCTGACTAGGGACAACTATTAGATAACCATACAAGTAAAGAGTTTCACAAACAATTCACATAATTGACAATCAATACAAGTTGCCTGATATGGATATTCAAGGAACATTACAATAACTCATGGATACATAAGAAATATAATCATCTCTATGATTGCCTCTAGGGCATATTTTCTTCAACCACTCCATGGATTGAGCCCAAACCCTGCACCTAGCTCCCTCTCGGCATCGCAAGAAACTTCTCCAACTATAGATTTCATCGTCATTTCGAGAAATCTTGACTTTCCATTTTCTAAACCCGAAAAAACGGTGTTTTCCCAAAGGAGGTGTAAGATTAGGGAGCGCCTAAGGTCCCGAGGCAATTTCCATGCATGCTACACCATGATGCATGGCCATTCCTGGGAGGTGGGTATTTATCTCGTGGTGCAAGCATATACTGTATTTTTTTGAGTTACGGCCTGGTAAATGCAGTTTCCCACTGGTAACTGCGATTCTATCGTCGGACAAGGTTTCAGTCCGACACCCATGCCGAATCTTCAAAAGAAATCTCGATGCAGCAGACGTCTTACGGTCACCAACACAGATCCTCTCCATCAACACGGGACTAGAAACGCTAATTTGGAGATGCAGCAGTTCTTACCCTTTAGAGAGGATGTACGGCGCGTTCAATGGGCTCTAGAGCACCAAAGCTTTGCACTCCGCGTCCTCTTCCCTTGTTTCGCGCTCCTCCATGTTCTCCAGCCTTGAGGGGTCCATATCCTTGCTCTTCGTCCGGGAAGGACCCATCTTCGTGATCTCCAGCCATGCAGGATCCATTTCCATGAGGGATCTAAATCAAAGCCACCGTCCTTGCGCGAGAACCTAGTGCCCACCTAACAATTTTCGTTCCCATACGCGCCTGGGAGGGGACGGAGGCAAGGAGACGGGGCAAGAGGGCAAGGCAGGGTAGGTAGGGCGGTTAGGGGATGACGGAAGGACGATAGTCCAGGGGAAGGACGAGAGTGTTGCACGACGGTACGGAGTGGCGGCGTGCAAGACCAGAGTAGTGGAGCGGAGCAGAGCTGCGAGCGACAGGATATGGAAAACCACAGAATAATGGGGAGCACTAATCTTCGAACCTAGGATGCGCATCATCGACGATCGAGGTTGTTGGGCCCGCCAGTCAGTAAAACGTCATGTCCTCTTCCCCTGTTTCTGATGGTGTTCCTACAATTCTACAATCGTAGTGGCATAGGCAATTTTTTTGGACACAACTAAGGACACACTGGTAAATATAGTTAAAATGGAACCCTGACCTGGTACATTGCCCGATCTGGTTGCTAGCCATGACCTGTATTTTTAATATCTTAGCACTCTTATGATGAGAAGGGAAATAAAGATTAAGCAGTTAGTCGAACAAGTTTCGAATAAATAAGATACACTCTTAGGAATCTTAGCTATGGCCCCACCTAAACAGAAGCCAGCGCCCCGGTGGCCACGGAAGCCACCGAAGCTTGGCTATTTGGCCCCTCTAAGGTAGGCCATGCGGCTGTACTACAAGGCCGGTCTTCCATTGCCATCTGAGACGGTTTATTTTGCAGAATATGCTGCATCTGCGGAGGTGGCTGTGGCAATGGCGAAGGTGTAACACCCTAGGATTAGCAGCTAGAAATAGAGAGGACACATGTGTGTGCATTGCATTCATGCATAAGAAAATCCAGAGAATTTTCGTGCAAAACTGAAGGAGCTATAGAGGGATCGAGATCTCTCTTGTTCTGATGGAAACATCAGGACATGTGCGATGGATTTCGACATGACCTCTATTGTACTTTTGTGTTTTAGGGGAATAAAATTCAAATTTGAATATTTAATTGATAGATTTGAATACTATAAGAATTTGAAATAGAATAATAATTGGAAATTAAATTGTAATAAGAAATAAGAGGTGAACTCTTATTTATGAAAAGATACAATAATTACAAGTCTTAATTAATAAACAAAATTGAATGAAATGAATTATAATAAATATTAAATAAGTTCCAAGAATAATGGAACACTTTATTATAGAATACAATGTTTCATTATTGTTACAATAAAAGAATTCTTAATTGTAAGAAAATGTATATTACCTTGTCTTTACAATATTCAAGTAAAAATAAGAAATTACAACAATAGGAAAATATTACAAATTTTATTACAAAGATAAATAAATATATAATACACTTTACAAAAGAAGATAAATTACAAAAATAATAAAGAAGTCTAATATAAATCTTCATGTCCTGAAGATTCTTTTCCTGATTCTTGGTCCCTGCAAAACAACACAAAAGATAACAAAAAACAAAAGAATGAAAATAAGGAATAAAGGGGGTTAGTTTGGTTTATTGCTCTCAGTTATCAACAGTGTAGTGCACTGTTTTGTCTCCTCATTGAGCTGAGTTGTTTTTAGAAGGGGCATCACCAAATGAATAGGATCTGTTCTTATCTAGTAGTGGCCTCAGTCTATGCATCACAGGAAAGGGGCAAGTTTCACCAAGTGGAGAAGTATCCAAAATAAGGATAAATATCAGAATCATCTGAGCTCATCAACACCATCAAGTTTCATTCATGGAAACTTGCAACCAAAGGGACCCACTTGACATCAGCTCTATCACCCATGCAAGTGTTGTGTTGTCAGCGCTAGAGAGAGCAAGCTTAACACATAAAAGACCAAGGCATAGCCGCAACACAACATTAGCACAAAGCAAGAACACCACCAAGAAACATTACTTGTTCTTATATGTCCTCCACAAGAAAAGCAAGAGCACACTTCATTACCAAGTTATCAAATCATGCAATCATGGGTAGCTAGTTGTGGCATCCCGCTAAAACCACTACTAGAAAATCGCGTTGATTTTGTGCATTGCATCATCATGACCGCATGCTCAAGTCATCATTCCACATTGCATTTGAGCATCGTCATGTCATCTTGCATTTGTTTGCATAAAACTATTTTCGAAAAGCCTGATTTTTTTTCTAAACGCCCCGTCTTGATTTCAAATTAAAACCCGGGTCTCCGGATTATTTTGTTTTGTCTGCCAACGGATTTCAAACGCCCTGTTTTAAATAAATAAAAAGTTTAAATATTTTTTAGGGGGCAGCCGAACCGGGCCGATCCGAACCAGTCGGCCACCCCCAGTACAAAACCAGTCCCCCCTAAACCCTTTTCCTACCCAGTCCTATTCTACCCACCCTTCAGCCACCTCACCCCCTCCAATCCCCTCCCTCCACCTCACCACTCCCTTCCCCCTATCCTATCCCAGCCCGCCACCTCAGCCCCTGGCCCCACTTCTCCTGCCCCAACCCTTGCCACCTCCCCACCAACCCACACACACCACACCTGCCGCCAGCCACCCGGCCCCACCCCGACCCCACCTCCCTCTGCCTCGTTCCGTCCACTCCCACCCCCGCTCCTCTCTCTCTTCCCCCGACCGTGTCCTCTCCCCGCTCCCTCGCCTCTGCTCGCCATCGCCGCCCAGGCGCACCCTCCCCCGAGCCCGGGCCGCCGTATCCTCTTCCCCGCCTCGCCGGTCCCGCCACCCGTGCTCGCCGTCGCCTGCTGCCGTCCCCGGCGACCTCCTTCCTCGGTCCTGTCACCGGCCTGCAGCGCCTCGTCCCCGCCGAGCCCGTCGACCCTGCGGGCTCCTCCCAGGCGCCTACGCCGCCACCTCCGCTCGCCGCGGGCCTCGCCTTCCCCGCCTCCTTCCTCCCGTCGCGTGCTCCTCTCCTCTCGGGGTCGTCCCTGCTCCTCGAGCTCGCCCGCCACCGGCCTCTTCCCCGTGCTCGCCAGCGATCTCCGGCCGTCGCCTCGGGTCGAGCTCCGTGTCGCTGTCTAGCCGCCGCCAGCGCCCTCCTCTGCTTCCCTGTGAGCCCCGCTCCGATGGCCATCCGCTCCGCTGCAAGGCCCCGCCGCCTCTGCGTCGTCCGCCGGCAACCTCGCCGACTCCGTCCGCCTCCACCTCAAGCTCCGGACGCGCCTAAGCTTCCCCGACCGCAGGCCCTGCAGCGCCGCCTACCAGCCTCCGCCTCGAACCCGCAGCTCCCCGCTGCTGGGCCCACGCGTCGCCACCTCTCTGTCGGCTGGAAACCGTCGCCAAGATCGCCCCATGGTGCCTCCCTCGCAGCGCCGGCTGCGCTCGTGCCTGCTGCCTCCGCAACCGCGTGCCCGTGCGTTCTCCGGCCCTTCCCCGCCGTCGGCCGGCGTGGCCCCATCTTCGGCGCCGGCCTCCTCGAGCTTCCGCGTCGCCATGCCGCCGTCCCCCTGGGCGTCCTCCCAAGCCCCGTGCTTCCTGCCGCCAAGTACCAGAACCAAGCAAGGATGCGTTCATCGTCGCGTGGCCCTCCAAACCATCGGTAAAAGATGCGAAGGACCTGGACCGAAAACGTCAACTCCTCAGACACGGGTGCCAAGACCTCTGTCACGGAAAACGGCGAGATCTTTCGAAGACCAAGACGCACCCCAAGTTCGCCAACGACCATCGGCGCCGAACCCGATAACCGCCAAGCTCGCCACAAAACGACAAGCACTTCACCGCGGGACACCGAGAATGCCGACATGGAACCTGGGACCGACAAGTTCTCCTTCACAGATCCAATGACTGAGACCCTGAAGACCGATCCGAAGCGTCAGGACCTCCTTCTCGGAACCACCAAGTACTCCTTCCCGGACGCCAAGTTCGCCGAGAACCCGGATGCCAAGATCACCGACACGGAACGACAAGACCGCCTTCCCGCACCGATGCCGACGACGTCGCACGCCAAGTTCTTCTTTCCGAACGCCAAGACCGACCCGATACGAGGACCCGACAAGATCTTCGTGACGACAAGGTCGGCACCGACCAGGGCGGATCCGATGTGCCCCCGACGCCAACCAAGTCCTTCTTCTCGGATGCGACAAGATCGACTTCCGTTGTCCGAGACCGATCTCGTCGAGCCATTCTCCCGTCGAACCCTGAGACCGACCCCGGACCCCATCTAACCCAAGCTCGCCGAACCCTAATGTGTGACCCTAAGCCCATATTTTTATAAATGATATTACTTGTTGCATATAAAATTGCCATGCTTGCATACATATTTGTGGATGTTTGGGGGCCTTATGCCGATTCACCTAAATTAAACATGGAGGCCATAGGTGGGCGAATCTAGTCTAATATTGGCTCCATTTAAATTTGCCTAGCGAACCGATACTATGTTTTGCCTTGTTAAGACAACATTTAAAATGCAGGGTAGCTAAACAACATGAACCACCTAAATATTTGTCGGGACCCCGGTTCCGCTTAATCTTGCCTAATAGCATCGCACCTTTGTCATGTCATACACCATACATGCATCATGCCCGATCTTCTGTCATAGTATTAAATAGTGCATCCGGTGTTTATTCTAGTGTTTTGCTTCTTCGCGGATAAGGCCGTTGAGTTGATGTGAGCTTCGCCCCGACCTTTGGATGAACCTTCGGCAATGTTTTCAGGCGAGCATCTCCCCCTTTCTACCTATCTTACTTTTATAGTATCTATTCCCTCCTGTTGATCTATTGCTATCTGTGTTGCGATGCTCTAGTTTTCGTATCCGTGATATCCCTTGCAGCCTTATATTGCCTGGGACACCTCCTATTACCTATTGTTTGGTAGATAGTTGGACCTGCGCGTCGTAGTCACTTGCTCAAGTGTTGTTGCGTGTCGTCAAGTACCACAGTTGTTGGAGTATTGCCGTGTGTTTATTGTTGGAGATGATCAAGACTTTAATTACTGCTTAACAACTAAAATTGAAGTAGGTAAATGCAGAGGCACAGGTGGGCAATAGATGTTATTTGGTTGTTAACCGTCCACTTGTGTCCCGTAGGACCCCGAGCACTTGATACCTGTTCCTTGAATATTCGCGCTATCCACATCCGGGAGGATTATGGGACCCCCCTGAGCCAGAGCTTGATTCATTCTTATTTCTTGGGGCCACAAACTAGTTTGAGGTTTTATTTACTATCTTGTACTTATGCCATGCTTTACTGCTTTATTTACGATTGTGCGAGGAGCACCTGTACTGTTTAGGTAAGCGGAGTGTTTTCGCGGTATCGACAAGCCCAGTCACATTTTCGGGTTCCCAGTCGTTTCAGCCATTGACGCAAACCTTGAGTCCGTCTCGGAGTCAGCTAACTTCGTTGCGGGTGTACTCAATGGGGTGGCCCCCTGAAATATTTCTGAATCCTGTGATTGCTTTGTCGTGAAGGCCTCGTTGGGTTTTGATTTGGTTTTTCCGAGGTTGATCGAGTGTGTGTTGCTATTTGTGCACCCCTGCAGGGTAAAACTTTCTGAAAGCCGTGTCCGCGGTTATGGACGACTTGGAGCACAGTATCTCGATCATAGACAACTATAACTAAAGTAGTGCTATAAATTTGACTTTAAAATGACTAGTAATCAGCTACACTATAATGGAATGGCTAAATAAAATTTGCCAACAATTGCTTGTATGGGTTGTCGCTTGCTACCATTGTACCTGACTAGTAAGTATTGCAACTATAACGGAATGGCTAAATAAAAGTACCAACAACTGCTGGGTTTTGGGATATCTCATGCTAATTGTATCTGACTAGTAAGTGTTGCAACTACAACGGAATAGTTAACTAAAATGGCCCACTGCTTATTTTATCAGGATGATTATCTACACCTGACTAGTAATTGCTGCAACGATAACTGAATAAATAAAACTGCCAACGGTGTGAGTTCCTCGGTTGACTTCCTCGTTTGGTCTCGAGGGGGAAACACCAGGATGTGTATGTTTGGTGGTAGTATCAGGTTGGTTCCGGATAGGTCTTTCTTACCCCTCTCTGATAGCCGTCAGTTATATCGAGTCTTTATAGGTTGTTTAGTGCATGCTGCGCTGCCGCTTCAGTCCACCATACCTATGTAGGCGAGGACCGCCGAATTCTAGCCTCGCCGTGTACTGGCCTCAGTACTGACCGCTCTCTCTTTTTCCTTTGCCCTTCGTCGGCACCCCTTTTGTTTAAGCAGGTTTTGAGATCGACGTCGTTAGCAGGGTTACCCTTCCGTCTTGGCCTGGGCAGGGTTATGGACGCCATTGGTTATTCTTCAGGGCTCTTAGCCCCATTTGCATCTTGTCCGTAGCTGGACGCTCTATCGTTTTCAAGGTTATTTGGATCTTTGTATTGTACATCTGTATTCTTGACTCATGGAGTCGTGTTGTATATATATCTGTTCTGTGGGTCCCATCGAGAACTTTTGTGTAATGTTATTACTTTGTTTTCCACCCGCACGCAAGTGCCTGGTGGGCACCTTTGAATCGTTTCTATGCGGGTTTGGCAGGGAGCGCTGAAACTTGCATGGGGCCGATTCTGAGGGTGTTACACTAGTGGAGTTAACCATACTCACAAGAAGAAGGAGAAGGCTCACAGCAACCATAGGAGGAGCAGGCCAAGGGAAAATCCAGGGGAGCAGATCCATATCAGCAGAATCACAAGATCAACAAATAACCACAAGTTACAGTCAAGCTTCAGCAATCACAACAGGTTGCTATGCCACTAGCTCATGCAACATCTGTTCTTGTCCTTTTATTTCTGGGCATGGAGTTGTATGGGAGAGAAGGCTCTCAGACTAGGTAGTAATGTTACACCAGTATCATCATTGAGCTAGGATTATAAACTGTAGCATTTGTTCGTATCACCACTAGTTTCTCAGGCTATGCACCCTTGGCAGTCATATCTTAATTCTTAGCCAACCAGTTTAAAACAGTAGATTGAGCTATCCAAGTATGCCACTATAGCTTCAGACTTTTGCAGCACTAGCTATAAGCCCTATCTCCCTACTATACCACTCAGGTTACATCATAGTAGTATTTTCAGCAGAATTTTATGCTAATTAAGATTCGCCACTGTGCATACCCAAATTTGAGGCACCACAGTGACATCTACACTAACATAAGCCACTACTTTATCTTGCCACATCATTTTCCTAACAGTTGTTCTATGAATCAGGTATATAGATTATTTCATTGTAGAAAAGTTCTATAAAACAGATCCTTTCTTAAAACCTCAAGCAAGAATCCATTCATAATTTGCTTCTACAAATATTAAGCCTCAAATTAAGATATCATTGGCTAAGGAAAGTCCAAACTTCTAACCAGCAATGTTATAGCATGGATATATACATATATATGATCTAGTTCATGTGCATCCTCCAAGGAGGTACCACATCAGCCAGAACAGTTCCTTAAAGCCAAGTATTGCATACATGCAGTAGCCAGGAGACCAAAGAGGCACCACTAGTCTAGATGACAGCAAATCATACACAGAATAGATTGTTGTGTACTATCTAGAAAGAGGCATCACAACAACAAGTTACAAGCAGCAGCAAGCAAAGTTGGGCAGTGGCTATGCTCTGTGCAGAAATATTAATATAGATAACTCAAATACTAGGTCCTAGCAAGAAAATTTTTAGAATTAACCTAATTATGTATTCCGTACCTTTGTGTAATCAAACAAGTACTGAAAAAACTCAAAACATAACCAGAAATAAACCACATCAAGCTAGGATGCTTAGAAGATATATATACCCTGGTAACATATCCAGTTCAGAAAATGATCACCAACAAAGAAGAAATTATAAATAGGACAAATAGAGTATATCTATCTATCTTTATAATATACACTTCTAGTATGGATAAGCAGTCAACATTTGGTTTATTAGCACAAATAAAACTGATATAAGAAATTACTATCATGTATGAAGTACAGAATAAGGATTTGATAATACAAATCACATAGTAATCATTAGATCATCAGAAAACCAAACACCATCAGTAGAACCACTAACTAACTTAGTATCACTAGAGCACATAATTCAGAATAGAACACATCGGTTTGGTCTGGGAGAAACACAAACACTAGCTCAACCAACACTATTTTCCTCCCCTCACAATTTAGCTCATACTACAGCAAGTGTCTTATTCCAAGTCCAACTACTGCAAGCTAGTTGATGCATAGCATCTATACATGGATTACATCAATAAACCTAAGTCATCTCTAGGCTTATTTACAATACTAAAACTAACCACATAGCATCCAACTAGAACAAATCATCGGCTCGAGGGCCGGTCACACCAGGATTACCTGAGTTAAATTAGAAGGAGAGGTAGAAAGAAAAGAGTAGTTGAAGTAGTTAGGAAGGTCTGCACCGAGGTTGCGCAGCTGCAGCGCCGTCCCTCCGGTGTCGGAGCCGAGACGTCACCACCATAGTGAGGCAGCACAGCGACACATCCATGGGCGTCGGGGTTGTATCCCAAGCTGTCGTCCCTCCGGCGTTGGAGTAGTGTGTGAGACCTGGAGGATCAATTGAAAACCACGGTCAGTCATAGTAGTAGCAGCGACGACACCACCAGAGAGCAAGCACTATGGCGCAGGTGCCGAGCCAACGGCCGTGGGGTTAGGGTTTCGGTCGAGCATGCTCGCAAGGGCGTGGACCAACCAAATCGATGATTGAGAAGGGAAGAGGAGAAGATGGCAAGGCATCGCTAGCGAGCAGCTCCGCCAGATGCGGTCGACGGCGGCCGGAATAGCGGTAGTCGGCGGCGTACGCATTGGGAGCAGAAGTGGAATGAGGAAGAGAGGTCGTGTGCGTGAGTGTGCATGGATGAGAGTGAGAGAGAGAGAGAGGGAGAGGGTGTTGGGCTGGGAATAGCCCAACTGGATGGGCCAAGGTGGGCCGAATCGGCCTAAGGGCCAGATTATCCTGTACACCTGGTTCAATTAGCAAAGAAATAAAAACAAAAAGGTAATATACATTGATTATAAATTATCACAATACCTTTAATAATATTCAAACCTTAAACAAATGTAGGAAAATCCTAAAAATATAACTAATATGTCTAAATAATCACAAAAATGATATTTATCCAAGAAAAAATATAAAACCACTTGATTAAACTAAATAAATACCACTAATTTATTAAAGGCACTAGAGTTCTCAATAAATTAAAATAATATAAGAAAATTTCCTAAAAATTAATAAAAATCATTTTTATGTATAAAAATAAATCTACTATTTTATAAAAATACTAACTTAAGTATTTTATAAATGAAATTTGAAGTAAGTATTCAAAAACATTTAATCCTTTATGGAATTTTATAAACATAAGAGTAATACCTAAAAAAATAAAAATCGTTTTTAAGGTCTTGAATAATTATATTACACTAGAAAAATATTAAATATATTAATAAAAAAGTTTTTAATGTTTTAAAGTAATAAATCCTTCTCTATTACCTATTTTGGTAAATTCTCTAAAAACAATTCTTAAATAAGAAAAATCACAATTTTATATAAAACCTTAAATATTTAATATCTAAGTACTAATTCCAAAACCATAACTTGTATTCATAATCAAGCTTAAGTATAACTAATAACTTTAAAATATTCTTTTCAAAATCTTAAAATTCAAATAGAAAACCCTTTTAGATGAACATTGTATATCACTCATATATAATATGGTGAATAATCATTATATCTTAATCATTCTTAACATAACTACAAATTATTAATATCATCTGAATTATACTTCCATTAAATAGTTGCATGTTATTTTCATAATAACAAAACAAATTTTAATCTAGTCATCCACTTAAATATAAAGTGAATAACTTCACACCTTAATCATACTTATCATAAATCTAAAAACTTGGAAATAATCTATTATATATTAAAAGTACATGATGGGTTAACCAGAATTAAGGGAAATACGTAGAAAATCCCAGAATAATCAGAAACATCAGACCATCTATTTTATTATAGAGAAAACCATAGCCAATAGATCTTTAGAATAACAGATACGACACTAAAGTAAAAGAAATTTACCCACCAATATAATGCCACCGCATCAAATACTTACCTCCTAAACCCTAAGCTAATCGGCGTCTATACAGCTGCTCGCCGTCTTTCTCCCAGCCGGTTGAAGCAGCCACGAACAAAAAGCCGTCGAAGGGGCTATGCATTAGATGCCAATACGATATGTTATGCAGCAGGAGACAATAAGATCCAGGAGCCCATGATTGATAAGATAGCACAATAAATCGAATCAAAGGACAGAAAATAGCGGCTGGCCGGGAGCATCTAGATCAGAAAGCGGGATGTATATTCTACAGTACCAACGTCCCGTGCTAGCTACCGAGCTAATTGCTGGGTTGATGCCACAACATGTACAGCGACATGCAAGTATGGTGCAAATCGGGAGATACTGCCATGGTCCGGCGGGCAGAACTTCGATGTCGCTGAACTCAATTTTTACTTCCTACTATTCACTAGGTGTCTGACATCTACTTCTTCTGCTTCGTCATGTGGTCCACCTACAACGACAAATCATCTGCGTCAAGATCAGGATAGGGAGATTTCAGCTTCTCTAAACAGTGGATCAACAGCCGGCATGAAATTGTGTTGGTAATCTTCATGGCTTGGGCTCTAATATGTGGTAGTTAGGAACGTTTCCGTTGATTGCTAGCTCATCTAATATAGTACGGCCAGGCCGGTTACCCAATTGAATTTGTTATTATCTATGCATTGTACATGCATATACTCTTGCATCTTCTCTATAATCAATGCCTTACCGATCATCGATCTCAGCCGCGCAAGTAAAAATCATCAGTTCAGCTCATCATGCATCCGCCGGTGTGCATGTTCTCCGGTTCTCCATGCATCGGGCAAGAAAAATTGCTTCTTGCATCGTGTCTCAGAAGTCAGAACAAGGTATTGGTGACATATACTGTACGTTTTATTTCGATTCCTTTATCTATTTTAGATGCAGCATAACCTATAATCTCCAGACTTGTAATTGCTTCATTCATCCTTTCCTTTGCTTTTTACATGCATGATTCCAATCATTCAACAATGTGAGTATTACATATACGATGATATGTACAAATCAGGTATATGTCACATGCTGTTTTGGTATATATAAATTGCTAATTCATGCATGGATTCTTTTTTATGTTTGACATATGTGAAGTTGAGCATAGTAATCAATATATATTGCAAAAAAAAAGATGTGTGTATCATGTGCGGGTGGTGGATATCTCCCGCGGAGTTCAGTCTGATTATCTTCTCTATATAAAATACTCTCTCCGTACGGAAATAGATCTCGGATAAGCCTGCATTCGCATGTAGGTACACAATAAAATGTGTCTAGATAGACAAATTCAAGTCACTTATTTCCGGACGGAGGGAGTAGTACATTTTATAATAAAATAAGCAGTGTACTTATGTGTCTTTGACATCTTTGATTTTTCTTTGATCAATTATACAATTCATTTTTTTTGCAAATGACCATAAACAAAAAAAATAGAAATAACACAATATAAATCAAAATTTGATGTGCAAGTACCAAATCACGTTCATGCATAAAACCTAAGATATTTTTTGATTGTATTAGATATCACACTGTTTATAATTCTGTTACTGATAAAACTCTATGGTGATGAACAGAAGAATTGTTTTATGGATAACACATAAAATGTAGAATTGTTATTAGAAAGGTAACCATGGTTAGGAAAATAAACTAATTTATCATCATAATACGAGAAATAAAATTTTGGTTGAACTTACAAAACCCACATAGTGCTTACGAGAAGTGGAAGATTAATCTAGAATCACAAGTAGTTGATGAAAGCGCCATAGGAAATATTGAAAAATGATGTTTCAAAATAGAAATACATCACAGAAAATAACCATATTTTGTTATATATGGTGATATAAGAAAAAAATTCTAACGTTGATTATTACTTTTCCCATATTTACATCTTCCTATCTGCTTCCTATGGGTATGATTTATCTTGACTTTAATTTTTGTATATTTGTATGTAGAACATAAAAAATAATGTTGAGATAATGATGGTTTTTGCATGTGTGTAGCATACATATGTTGTTTTGCTTGAGAAAGAAACATATTGTTAACTATATTTGCAGTTCATATGAATAGTAGGAAGTGTGGATTAATGAAAGGAATGCTCGAGCTGCACTGAATTTTCTTCAAGTGTTTGTATTTTCTATCTAAATAAATTTACGTAATTGATGCCACCAATAATGTATTTTTCATGTTTAACTGAGGTAGCAGAGAGTAGTAGAGAGATTTTAGCCAGCATACATGTATCTATACTGCTAGAGCATGTAGGTTCATAAATAGAATCTCAGATGTTATTCAAAATGATTTGTGATACAGTACTCATCTTCTCGCTTAGTCAACTTCAAAAAAAAAAATTAAGAGTTCGTGGAAAAATTATAATGAGCTGCGATTTTGTACCCAATGACAAGTTTGGGATTTAACATTCTAGCAAACAACCAAATAGATATGATGCAAAAAGATATATACCATCAGAAAAAGCTTTAAATAATTTGCTGGTAGAAAAGAAGTGCATAATATTTAAGTTATTCTCGAGAAGCTACAAGTTATCTACAATCTAGAATATATGAACTCTTACATAATTTATTTTGAAACAAGTTGTAAATATTTAAGATGTTGCCTGCGCATTTGTGCGGGCCACCGTGCTAGTTAAAACAAATTACATATTAAGTTTATTTACCCTTTTAAAGTTAACTTTAGTCTCGGAAGCTTATAAACATCATGTCTAATAAACTACTTATTTTTTATAGTTAACTTGGTCTATTTTATTGAAGACATAAAGTATCTCAATACCAAACTAATTGAACAAACGCCAAGAGACATCGACCACATTCTATTAACCCGTAAAGATTGTTTGAACCTTATCAAAGAAACCTTTTCTTCTAAGGTTATTCTTTTTGCCACTTCAAACAATAACTCTATAATAGTTCCTCCAACTCTTAACAACTCAACACATGGAATTTTTTCATAGTCCCAGATAACAATTAATCATAATCACATTACTTTATCCTTGTATATCTTGGATTGTTAACACTTAAGCTCCTTATAAATGCCATTACTTGTAAAGTAAAACTTGAAGATAAACCAACTCTTAAAAGAATCACCTCACTTCATTCAAAGTTTTGGGGATCCACTTTGGGAGTTTTAAAAAATGCATAGCATTACTTATGCATAACTGCATATTGCTTCTTTAAAGATTAGTCCTTACCGGATCAATGATGCAGATTTCAGATATTGGATCTTATGTCGTCTCGAAGACCGTGAGTACATAATCTTGCAATCACAAAGGCAAGTTCACACTTGCTCATGTCCTTTGATTATTTTCTGTAAAGTATTTTGCCAATCCATTGTTTTCATCACCTGCATTTCAAGAAGGTTGGAAAAACACTATTTTCATAATAATATGATTATAGGTTATGTACCATGAGGTAATAACCTACTATGAAAGTTCCGGTGGTAAATGAACATATTACCTAGGACTTAACAACAAATATTGCTAGTGATTCTTGCGCCGTATATTACGCGTTAACCATGAGATTTGGAATGGGACGGAGAAGTCAGCTGGATCGGCTCCCTTTCGCATGCCAACGGACGACCGGGCCGTTTTTGCAACTCCTCTTGTAGAGGGTTAGCAGGTTATGGGTGGGATCCCTCAACGTCCCATGGCTTCTGGTATCTATGAGGGTTGTACACCTTAGGCTGATAATGGAAACAAGTTTTATCCTAGACCTGATGTGCAATCCATCGGGTATGCGGGGTCGCGGATAAGGACAGTGATTGGCTTGGATCATCTACTGGGCCCCACACCATAGGAAGTGTGGACGGGAAAGATCGCCCGATTGTGCAACAAGGATTTGATCTCTCATGGGTAAAGTAACACACATCTGTAGAGTGTAAGAACTGTAACTTGTTACTTCCTGTTCCGGGAAGGAGCTACGAATGTGGCGGGAAAGGAACTCCATGAAAGTTCTGGTAAACCCATGAAGGCTGAAGGGCATAGCTTTTCAGAATAAAAGCAAATTTTGAAGAAATGTTTATGAAAACCTGTATTGCCTACAACTTATGGTCTGTGGCTGTAGATATAGTGCATCAAACACTACTTTTTAGTGAACTTGCTGAGTACACTCATACTTAACGTATCTTCTTAACCCTTGCTAGATTCTGAAGCCAATACAGCCGATGTCTACATCAACTTATGCTCCAGGAATCATCATCAAAAGCTAAAGCTCTTCAATAAAGTCAAGAAAGTCAACATATACATCTACTTAAGTGAAGACCAAGTTGCTGATTAGATAGGAATATAATACCTAGCCATAGAACCCACTTCTGTAGAGTATTGCAATAGTAGCAATGCAAGCCCAATAGTTCAGATGCTAGTCTACTAGTATGTTGGTTATGAGTTGATTATTTCTGATTCTTCTTCGTAAGAAGTTTTTTCTCTCTATTTAACCAAGAGTGTTCTCTGGATCTTATATAAAGAGTCGAGTTGTAACCTATAGTCATGTCTTGGACCTGCTGTGTTTCTGTTGTACCACTCTGAGGGATGTAATACTACTGAACGGTGTTTCATTGGTGTTATGTTAACGACTATAGTGTACTACATCATGCAGTGGTATGCTGGGTCACCGCAGAAGGTCGCGGCGGCGTCGGGAAGGGCAAACCGGGCGTCGTGGAGAAAGCGACGGTGGCATTTTCGTGTGTTCTGCGCATGAGAAAGAAGGTACGTTCCAAAGCGTTCTTGTGAGCTTGCCACCGAGGAAACAAACCCCCGAATAGGGCGGAGCCAAGGTCAACAAACTCTCGCCTCCATGCCTCGGCGCGGGCGACCTTACCGCAGTGGGGCAATCTAGGTGCACGCCGTCAGCGGCAAAGACGATCCATCATACACACCGTCGGTGGCCACACCGCGGCAACATGCATCCATCTACACTCAGCTTGTTGGAGTGTTCGACGGCAACATCTCAGTGCTGGAATTCAGGTTCAGATTCATAGGGACCTACGATCCCTGTCACGAGAAGCCAGAGGTCACGTTCAAAGAAATTGTTGCGGCGGCGCGGCTGTTCGTACTGAACCGGGACTGGTTCAAGCGCATCAACTAGTGCATGAACATTGCATATCTCTTGAAGTTTGGCAGGAAGGAAAAATATCACTTGCGGTTGAATGATCCCTGAACTTACGTCCTCTCTAGGCAATTGGCTAGCCAACTTTTATGGTGGGGATCTGCAGTTTCTTCAGTGTAGAACAGTTAAGTTCAGACTAACTCTATAGAATGCCTTTTGTAGAGTCAATAGCCCCCTTTTGAGTAGATATATCATATTGTAGTATGTAATTAGTTCGGAAGTAACCAAATACTAGTAAGATGTATCTATTTATTCAATTACTACCGACGGTTGAATTCAGTTTATTGTCATACTTATCCGAGGCAGACAAGATTCAGACAACATTTTATGCACTGATCTTGGGTGGTTTATTCATGCAAGTTCCATACAGAATCACACACCAGCTAGAACAAATCTAGGTAAAAATTGTTCGAGGCATACAAACCAACAGCATTTCGTGCCTTTCGGATCGCTCACCAGCAGCATTTTCCCGGCAATGGTGACATTGATCATTGCTAGACCACCCTCTTTTCATGAGGCTAACCTTAGTTATTCACACAAATTCATTAGCCACACATACTACAAATTCATTATCCACACATACTACAAATCATTAGCCACACATACTACAAATTCAGTAGCCACACATACTACAGTAGTTCAAATTATTACATAAGGCGTACTACATGCTCGACTCTTAGGTCAGCAATCTTTTAGATTCACTAAACCTCTGTCTTCACTCGAGGTAAATCAGAACCACCAGCTTGTCCATGCCCAGTCCACCCACCAAAACTGTGTGCTCTATCGCGAAACAGTGGTGGTCCTGTGCCATCGATCCTTCCTGGCCAACACTGCAGGCGACGAGGACGCTTTATGGCCGCCTCGTCGGGGTCCTGAATGCCATGTACCAGATCTAGAACCTCCTGCAGGTCGATGATCACCGGGTGCTTCCAGCAAAGCTGTCGTCTTTCTCTGCTTGGAATCTCCACCTCGTACATCTTAGGAACGGTGTCTAGATCTTTCAGCCATGCCTTTACCTCGATGATCCATCTGTTGCTCGGTGGCACAATCTCCACCAGCTCGCTGCCAAGGCTACTAACGACCTGCTTGAGGGCCTCCGGTTCCCAAGCATCCAAAGGGAGCTCGTCAAAGCCGAGTTTAGAGAAGAAACAAATCTGCCCCAAGCGATCGTCCCACCCATAGGCGCGATGCCAACGCATGAAGCTCATTTTCTCCCACAGCACTCGAAAGAACGGGAAGAATGCAGAACATGCTCGTTGTCTGATTTTTGGGCGAACTGGGCAAAGAAATCGAATGGCGGAGCGCAAACCTCAATATTGACCACTTTTCGTCTGATCCCAAAATGGGACCTGAAAGCTGACAGCAAGTCTGTCGACGACACGGTGGGATGCGTGCCTAGCACAGTGACCATGAGAGCATTGTTGTCGAACTGCTCTTCCATGAGAGCAAAGCAGAGAAGAAGATCTAGTCCTCGCAGGGGTAAACTAGTCAACGACTGCAAAGGATAACGGGAAATACTAATAGGGCAGGGCAAGAAGCGTTGACCTAATAGTGGGATTTGAGTTCAACCTTTTTTGACTGGTTCAAACGATCGTTTGGCCGTTAGATTTGTATTTGCCCCCATTTGGCCCCTCTTGATAATTGGCGAAACTACTACAGCCCCTCCACGAGATTACACGCAACTCAGACCCCGTGATGCCTTGGCGTTTGAACTTTCGGTCCGCATATTAAAAATCTCCTTTAGTGTTCATTTTTGGATCATGTAAAACCCTTTATGCACAAGCTTTGCATTTGCACTTGTGAAAATTCCGCCTACGGGCGTTAGCTTAAGTTTTCTGGTCTACACGTTATCTGTTGTGGATTATGGAGTAGTGACTTTCAGCACTCTAAGTCTATGATTTTGTGCTTAGGTTCTTGACGGTTCCATTAGGCATCATCGCCTGAGCGCATAAGTTCTGGCTAAGGGTCTTTCGACTCATGAAAGGTCAAGCATAATAACCATAATAATGGATAAGCCAGCACTTGCTTAAAAATATACAGCTGTACATACTGGAACTAGATTATAAATAGTTGGAGACTTGAAGCCAAGTTTTCCGCCTTACAACATCATTGTTTTCTACATATTATATAACCAGAAGACAAATATTACAAAGAGTTTTTCATTCTTCTGGTGTAGGAGACTTCGATGTTGCATCGTCGGAGGTAGGAGAGCCATCTTGTTCATCAACAAAGTCTATGGTTTTTAAGGACTCGGAGGTTTCTTGGTCATTTTCAATGATCTCCAAAGGCACGAAGAAATCCGCCTTAACCAACCAGGCGACCCTGGTATCATAGCCGACGAGTGAGGACCAGATTGCATTGTTATCGATTTTGTGTCCCTCCTCATCCACATCGGGTATACCAGCGGTCACCATGTCGATGTCGATGTCGATGTCGATGTCGGTGTCGGTGTAGTCGTAGTGAGATTTGACCAAAGCTAAGGACATCCTAGTGGCATCTCAGGAACAAGAATCTTTCCAGATTATAATACGCTCGGGGGCTCGGTGGAGGATCTCCGAATCCACTGCTTTGATGTTGATGTTCAAGGGCTTGGCAATCTCTTTGGCCTGGGTGATGGCAGTGTTGATGAAACTCCCGGCAAGAACCATGCAATCCTTTGGCGGTGGAGAATTTTCACCCAAGTTGGCTAAGCCAATGGGATCTGCATTTCCGACAAAGACATAGAAGTCGTGATTTCAACAAATCAGTTCAAAGTACCTAGCTTGTAGAAAATGAAGATGAAGGAAGCTTACCAAAGATGCTGCTCTCGTCTTGTTGGCATACCTCCGCCAAGGAGTCCCGTTCCTGTCAGAGAGTCTTGTACGCCTCAAGGTTGCGCGCATTTTGCTCATTAGTATATTTCTTCTGCTCCTTGAGGGTTTCGATCTCTTCCTTCGGGCGGTTTATCTCGGTGTTGGCAGATTCTTGCACAGTCGCCAGTGCCTCCTCATGCATTTTGAGCGCATCAGCCCTCTCCTTCTTCAAAATTTTATTCTCACTATCGAGCTCCTGGATATGCTTGGATTGCTCGACAATGTCCTTGGCTTTGGCAACAGCTTCTATAAGTCGGAGAAATAAGAAGCATAATGAGTAGTCGGAAAGTGAAAGCACAAGACCAAGTTGAGAAAGAAATTGAAAAGAAAACATACTCTTGTTTTTGGTGATCTGTTCCTTCAAGAAGGCGGTTTTGCCCTTTTTAGCTTCTAGATCCTTGTGGATCTTGGCGAACTTCTCATTGGCGCAGACCTTCCAGGCATTCTCATTCTGTAGAAATAAAAGTACTTAGTCTACTTGGAGCATCTAGTCGGAATTATTTAGTTCTACCTAGAGGCTCAGGGGCTACAGTGCAATTTTTTAAACTCAAAGCTATGCTTAGTCCTCTTTTAAGCATCTAGTCGGAAGAATCTCTATTTCAACTAGAGGCTTGGGGGATACAGTATTGAAATTTATAAATACTATGTATGCTACTCTGAAAGTATATATTCAGAATTATTCATTCAAACTACATACTTTGGGGCTACAGTACAAAGTTTCTTGCTTAGTCACTCTTAGAGCACTCAAAACAAAAGACCTATGGTTTTCCGTCTAAGTCCTTGGGGGATACTGTGGGATATTTTATGTGAAATGCAAAACTATAAAAGGCTTACGAAGGCAATGATATTGAGGTTATCGGTGGCCTCTGAGTATAGTTTGCCAAAGGATCTCCGCCTGCTTGAGCAGCTCATCAAGACCATATGTCGGAGAGGTCGGTGCCACACCAGGAGCCGAGGCAGATGGCCTTGGAACAATTTTCGGGCTTAGAGGCTTGGAGGTCTCTGCCTGGCTCATGGTCCAGCAGATCCACTTCCCACCACCAGCTCCTTTTCTCTTTCGGTGGCATCCTTAGCTAGATCTTCAGACACTTGGGAGGAAGTGCTTTCCTGCGTCGCCTAGCCACCGGGAATGACAACCATCTCTGCAACATTTGGTACCTCCTATGAGGGAGTATTATCCACCTCCATGACAGAGGGTTCAAATGTTTCCGTAGTCGAAGATCCGGCAGGAACGGCAGAGGGTTGCATGGCAGGAGTAAGGGGAGCAATGGCGAGAGAAGCTTGGGTTAGCATGTCACAAATATTTTTAGAAGCCCCATCAGTCTTGGAGGTATTATTCAAACTCATATTAGTCTTTTTCATGAAACGTACAAAATTACTAGTATAAGTACAGGAAGAAGCAATGCAAGCGACGAAGTCGAAGGAAAAGAGACTTACACAACAGCTGGTGCCTTGGTTAAAGGGATGCCAACCGTCTTTCTCTTCTCCGCCTCCATGGAGGCAGTGGATTTCTTGGAGGTTCCACTCTCCGTCTTCTTATTCTTGCCTCCGGCAGCAGCATCAGAGGTGGAGCTCTTTCGCTTCAGCGTCGTCGTAACATCGTCGTCGGACACGATAGTGGCATCCTTCATCTTGGGGTCATAAACTTGGGGAGCCATACAGGTCTCCTCCAAGTCCCCTGGATATTAAGTGATCATGGTGTTAGATGGAGATATGCATTAAAGGCAGAAAACTAGAGTATATGTCAGACAATAAAAGAATCAGAAATTACCTTTGGGCACTTGTCGTCCTCAAACATGTCATAGGTGATGGTGAAGCCACGCTTCCGGTCCTTCACCTTGATGATGTCCTTGAGGCAGATCTTGATGGAGTCACTTGAGAAGTTATCCTCGGAAATCCGGAGGGTATCCCTCCTGTCCTTCGTGTACTGACACATCAGCTTCTCATGGTGCTACTGGGGCTGGGTCTGCCTTACAAACCAGCACATGGCTAGGTCCAAGCCGGTCAAACCCATTTCAACGCGCCACTCTATCCGCCTTACGGTGCGGGAGGCTTCGTCGACGGAGGGAAGGAGGGATTGGGACCTCCATGTGGCATCTTCGGCAGTGACCCCATCAGTGAAGTCTAGGTATGAGCCTTCTCGGCCGGCCAGAGGGATATCTGGACCGTACAAGTGTCTTCTCTACTAGTTCTTGCAGGACCTGTGTTGATGTCGGGAAACTGCCAGCCAGGCCGGATCTTGAAGCTAATTGTTCCGTAGTTCCTAAGCTCATCCTTGCTCACTCTGGCTTCCCTCTTGACAGTATATAAATATATGAACAAGTATAACCTAGGCCTAATCCCTAGGAATCCCTCGCATAAAGCTACGAAATTTTTAAGTCTTAAGCTACTATTGGGAGAGAGGTTATGAGGAAGAACCCGAAAGTGTTGGAGAACTTGGAGTCAGAAGTTGGAGATTGGAAGGGTGATGCCACGCGCCAGCCGAGCCTTGAGGTATACCTTCTCTCCGGCTTGGGGAGAAAGAACCACCTCTCTGGACGGCGCCAGCCGCCAGGCCTAACCCTTTATCGTCGGGAGGAACCCCTTGGTGACCATCTCTTTGATGTCCTCGGCGGTGATATTTGAGCCCCTCCACACTCCCTTGTGGGAGTCCATTTCCTTCTCCAGCGGCTCGAGCGCCGCTGGAATTTGGTCGCCGCCGGTGGTTTCCACCACCACGGAGAGTGGCACCACCACCCTCTTCAGCAGGATCTGCACCGTGTTGTATGGCTTCACCGAAGCCTCGCTAGACACGGCCACGGGCGCGGGTGTGATGCTTCTCGCCATTGGTAAGGAAAGGGAGGTGGGAGTTGGAGCGGTGGCTAGGGTTTCTCGTGTGAGGATCTCGAGGAGGTTCTTGGCAAGAGGAAGAAGACGATGTAGAAGCAAATGCGGGCAATGAAAAATATATAGCCCCAGCATCAAGATTCGTGTGAAATGATCCAATGGTATACAGAAAACACAAAAACGATGGCTCTCCTCTCCCACCTCCCGTTGCCCCACCTCCACCCATCCTCTCTGCCGATGATCTCCCTCTTCGTTGTCCAATGGGTCCTTCTGATCTGATAGATCTTCTCCTCTCTTCAAGGCCTTCAACATGGACAGTTTGCTTCACTGGGATTTCTCCCCAGGTTTGACTTTTATATATCAGGTTTGTCGCAAGTTTGGATCCCCGGTTCATTTCACCCCCTCCCCCGCGCCAAGGAATTATTTTTGGTGGTTTCGTTCTCATCTGCATCATTTGATCTCTTTGAGGAGTCTGTTGGATTGGCTCTCCAGTGATGTATTGGTGGTGATTGCAATGGCTTTAGAGTTTTTGAATTGAGTGATCATCATTTTCGGTTTTCTATGGCCTCCAATCGTGTTAGGCATTTTGTGTATGGACTGAAAGATCGTGTCTGGCCTGATTTTGTTTGCCATTTCAATATATATCGCGGAGTCACTCCTAGACATGTGCTCTCAGATAATCAAAAGAGGTGGTTTCTCAAAAGTGAGAATTTTGATGTTGCTCAACCCAGTCCAACAAAGTTTAATCCTTCTCTCAATTTTCTTCATGAGAGTGCTAAGGCTGATGTCTCTAGATCCTCTTCAGTTGAGCTTACAAAATTTGGGTTTTAGATTAATCAACAGGCTTCTTCTCAAAATTCAAATTCAAATGTTGGATCTGGCATGATCATGTTTGGAAGTTTTTTGGATCCGATTTCTAAGGAAAGTGAGTGCCCAGAAAATTCCGTTTATGTTGGTAGTAATTATTTCCATGACTGGTGCAAAACGTGGCCTAAAGTAACTCTGTCAAGGATTATTGATATGAGAGAGGCAAAATATTCTGATAATGATATTTCTGATACGCTATCGTTGAGATCTCCGATTCTCCTGCCGATGGACCTCATTTTGAATTCCTGGGCCAGTGTTCAGAATGTGGGCTTTTTGATCATATGTGTGATGCCTTCCCGGGCATCTGTTTGGACTGCAGGAAATTGGGCCGTAAATGTCCTAACTATGTGAAGTTTTTTCCAAAACTGTCCTGTACCAAATGCTTGGGTCTGGGCCACCTCTCTGGTGCCTGTGTGATTGGGTGGAGATGCAAACGCTGCAAGAATCTGGGGCACTGGGCTATGGCCTGCTCGATTGAGGCCCATGTTTATCCTTCTGTGCAGAGGCAAGTTTGGAAACCGAAGAGACATAATATCGTGGAGAATAACACACATTTAAGTTGTTGCAAAATCTGGGTGATTAAAGGAAAAACAGCTGAGGTAGGTGCTACAAAAGAGGCAGCAGATACTCTGGTGTCATTTTCCTCCTCATCTTCCTCGACCTCATCTGCACCTGTTCATTCTGCTAGCGGCGCAATGGCGAATTTTCCAGTGAACCCACTAGAATTCATCTCCGATGGTATGTCAATTGACCATGGTCCTCCTGATCGTCGGGTGCGTTCTGTGCTTGTTGTAAACCCCATCCCTCCTCTGCATCATGATAATGTGGTCATTGGTGAGCCAAATAGATTCATCCCTATTCAGCTTAGGAGAGATCTCAGGGACACAATTTCTGATGCTCTCAATGAAGCTAGCCACACTATTCATATGCAAGATGATCGTCCTTTTGGCATTGGGTCTTTCACTCTGGTAGAATCATTCACTGTTGATACTATATAGGAACTACACTGTAGATATATGAGGATACCTCTGTCACTTTTGTTAGGCATGATCAAGCTAGAAACAGGAGACTTGCATCTTATGGTAGGGAAACCTGGGTGATTTTCTTAGGTTTTCCAGCTGACTATCAGACAAGCCATTACATAAATTGTGTTGTGGATGATTTTGGGATACTATTTGTGTGGCACAGGCCTAGAGAACATCTGAAATATGTGTTATCCAAAGTGCCAGTCACTCACCCTAAGTTTATTCCAAAAAGCCTTGTGGTTACTCAGCTAGGTGGTGTTAGGAACTCATGGACTGTGCCAGTGTATATTCTAAGGAGTAGTGAAAGGATCGTATGGGCACCTAGAGGGGGGTGAATAGGTGCTACTTCAAATTTTCTTCTTTTTCAAATTAAGGTTTGACAATAAGGTAAATTCTCTAGATAATGCAACTAAGGTGAATTTACCTATATGACAATTAAGCACGAGCTACCACAACACAAAATAAGAACAAGTAAGTAAAGTGCGGTAAAGTATAGAAGTAACCAAAGTGGTGGACGTGGAGACACAAGGATTTGTTTCCCGTAGTTCCTTCCTTTTGAGGGGAAGTACTTCTATGTTTGGAGAGGGGGTGGTTTCAAACCACCAACGCCACGACAGGCCTCCCTTGTTCTCCGATGAATCTCACCCCAATGGGATCGATTCACCTTCCACTATATCGGCAACCTTCAAGGTGTAAGCCGGCACCTTTACAAGTTTGGGGCACACATCCACAACTTAATCGGAGGCTCCCAAATACAAGCAAGTTGTCAAAGCAATCAAAGACAAGCTTGTAAGAACCAAAACAAGAACTAGGGTTTCCAAGAAAACACTAGAGCAAAGGGGCCCTCAATTGAATGAGGGGGAAATGAAAATCTCTTTTGGTGAAGTAGTAGATCAAGGCCTCCTCCTTCGATTCCCCAAAGATCAAGGACTTTGGGTGGTGGATTGAAGAGATCTTATGGATTGGGTGGTTCCAATGGTGGTCTTGACTTCAATGCAAATGAGCCGCTTGTCCCAAGGTAGGTGGAGGGGTATTTATACCCCTTCGAGAAATCAGGCCGTTGGAGCAATAAGTGCACTTGTACTACCGGTACTCAAGCGGTAGTACCGCTTGCAAGCGGTACTACCGGTCCAGTACTGGACCAGGTACCGGAGATGCCATAATTGGTCGAGCCAGCTTTAGTATTGCCCGGTATACCCTTGCGGTACTACCCCCAAGCGGTAGTACTGGTCGTAAGACGCGGTACTACCGGTCAGGGCGGTATTACCGGTGCCAAGTACCGCTTGGTACTGAGCAAGAATGAGAGGGGTGGTCCTTCCTCAGAACTGCCCGGTACTGTTGAGCGGTACTACCGTGTCCAAGCGGTAGTACCGCTTGTCTCAAGTGGTACTACCGTTGGAGCAGAAGTGCCGCTCCGCGGTACCGGGTGGTACTGAGGAAAACTCATCCCTTCCAACCTTACATGGGTCCAACCGGTACTAGGACCGGTAGTACCGGTGCCAAGCGGTAGTACCGTTCATTTTTCCGGCACTACCGGTTGTCACATTGGTTTTTCGCAAGGGTAATTGGAAAGGTCAATATTTATGCCACACTCTTATCAAACATGTGATACACTTAGCCCACGATTAAACCGATAAGTGTGTTGTTATCAAACATCAAAATCAGAGGGATAGGAAATGCTCTTTCAATCTCCCCCTTTTTGGTGTTTGATGACAACACACTTTTGCAAGATGATTTTATGAGGAAACTCATGGCATTTGTAAAATAGAGTCGGGGCTCCCCCTAGATGTGTAGAAACAAACCTCCCCCTCTATTTTACAAACCCAACATAGTTGCACAAATATAGATACTAGCATTTGAAATCATACCTTTGCACAATAACTTGTGATGAGAAATATATAGACAATGGATAACGCATATCATCACAAGATGGATCCATGACATAAACCACATAGTCTCACAAGATGGATCCACGACATAACCACATAGTCTCACACATAAATAGAGGGAAATCAAAGTTCATAAGCAATAAAAGGATCAAAATAAGAACGAGCTTGTGACTTCCCATGCAACACCCGTGCCTAAAGTGCAACTTCTCCCCCTTTGGCATCAAGACGCCAAAAAGGGACAAGTGCAAGACTACCGTCCTGACAGTCAATCCTCCTCCTCATCATCATCATCAAAGTCCTCCTCGTAGGGGGGTGGGGCGCGGTGCGAGGAAGAGACATCATCGTCCCAACGGCTGTGCTGAGAGATCCACTGTTCTTCTGGAGTGATGTTGGTCTCGGACCCCTCGGAGACGGTCAAACCTTGGGCAGCCATCATGTCCTTCTGTCGAGCACTAGCTTTGTTGGCATACACATGCGCCTCATACATGCGCTTCTGGTTGTCAACTTGGAAGCAGAAAATCTTCTTGAGCTTGGCCTCCATCCTTTTGGCCCAAGAGGGCTTGGCATTCTTGCGGCGGGAGACAACATAGTCAGTGTCACGACCACTGTCAGCATCCTCAGAGTCATCCCCTTCCTCCTCTTTCGCCACAACGCAGGGTTTAGCATGTGTCTTGATCTTGAGTGCCTTGGGCCGGTGCACAATGAGAGGACGAGTGGATAGTGTCCTAGCAATGGGAGGGCATTTTGACACAATGAGGGCCATAATGTATGGAGCAAATGGTGGAACCCTCCAAGAGTGTGCAGCAGCAACCATCTCATTCCATATATAGTCTGACACATCAAGAGGGGTGCCTGAGTCGCGGTTGAGGAAGGTGTTGAACAGCAAGTCAACAAGAACCCATGTATCTCATCCTTGTTGCCTGCACGAGGAGCAACAGTCTCACGGAAAATGCGATGGAGAATGTCATACGTGGGGAGAAGATCCTTGATCTTGCCAGCAATCCTGCGGCCCTGGATATACAGAGGTGTAAGGACATCCTTCTTGGAGGGGTGATCCCGCATGTGATAGCGGAAACCACAAGGAATGTCCGGCCGCAATCTTCATACCCCAATATTGCAGCAAACTCCGCAAGTGTGGCTTCCTTGATTGCACCTTGAGTCATCGAGGTGATCTTCCGAGAGCTGCCAGTGTGGAAATGTGCAGTGGCATAGAACTGCGCAATGAGGAGTGGCTCATAGTCATACTGGAACTCCATAATGGGGAACAAGCCAAGGTGAGAGTAGATTTCCTTAGCTTCAGCAAAGTAGTCAAGGTTCTTGTTGATGTGCTCCATGTCAATCCACTGCTGAGGCACCACCATCTGAATATTGGTCAAAAGAACCTCGTGATAAACGCGCTCTTGGAAATCATTGTAGAATAGACTGTCTTCTCTGTCCTCGTCACGGTTGCGGGAGTATGCATTGTCAATCCTGAGAGCCCGAAACTTATACTCAGAGATGTCAGACAGTTTCCTTGGCCCTGATGGCCCTGAGCTGAAACTTTTGGTACACCCAGAGGAAGGGGCGAGAAGGGGGAGCGCTGCCATGCCCAGCAGAGCGCTTGGTAACCCCCTCACGACCCCCACGGCCACCTCGAGTGGCAGGCAACTTGGAACGACGTCTTGGTTGTGGAATAACCTCTTCCTCAGACTCCGTCTCTTCCTCAACAATCTCACGGCTAGCTTTGGAGCGCTTGCGTGCACCCCTAGAACCACCGGGATCCATGGCGGTGGAAAGGAGGGGGAGCCCGCCAAGTGGCCGAATCCAAGGAGGATCCGGGGAGAGGAGGGCGTGGCAGGGCTCCGGCGGCGTCAAGGGCTCCGGTGGCGACGCGGGTATCTGTGGAGAACGTGGGGAAGAATAGGGCACTGATGGGTGCCACTCCATGCTCAGCCAATATATACCAGACTCCGCCAACCGGTAGTACCGGTTCCTGAAGCGGTAGTACCACTCGTGAGCGGTAGTAACAGTCCAGCAACCGGTAGTACCGGTGGCCGGTAGTACCGGGCATGTGGGCGGTAGTACCGCTCCTGGAGCAGTTTCCAGGATACGACCTGGGAACTCCCCAGGGGCGGTAGTACCGCTCATACAACCGGTAGTACCGGTCCCACCTGATTCCAAGGCCAGGAAAAATGGGTGATTCTTGTGCGGATTGAGAGAGAGTTTTTGTGAAGGAGTAGAAAGGCTTGGGTTGAGATAATTGTACTGGGAAGCACATGCACTCTAAAAATCAAGAAAAATATGTCAAAAACCAAACTAGAGTGCATGAGACTAAGATTAATGAAAACACTCAAAAGATGATAAACACGAGTAAAACCAATTCAAAAGTGACAAACACGAGTAAGCACATCAACCTCTCGATTGAGAGGGGCGGTGGCCTAGGCCACCATGTTTGAGTATACTCGGCTTGGCACCACGAAGATATATCTTGGGTCCATTACCGAAACTCATCATTAAGTTAACATATCACATTAAGGGAATGATTTTGTTTACTTTGCGCATAATGGGGGGAGGGGTGGTCCAATCAATTAGGACCGCACTCCCCCTATGTCCATGCCTACACCTAAACCAAATATGTGTCGAATATTAGGTGAGAGTGTAAGATAATCAAGTCAAGATCCTTGAATCTACGATATTTAGTTCATTCCTCAAGTAGCAAAAGCTTGCTTCATCAAGTGGCTTTGTGAAGATATCGGCAAGTTGATCTTTGGTTGACACATAGGATAGATAAATATCACCTCGAGCAACATGATCTCTAATGAAGTGATGACGAATCTCAATATGCTTTGTCCTTATAACATCCCTAAAATCATGATTTCAAAGATTTCATATCATTCATGCATGCATAAAATGTTGAGATCATTTTCACACCATTTTTCAAGAAAACAGAAGCACATAGTGCTATCATTTTATGTGGGCAAACTTAAATCAAATGACCATCCTCATTTGAGAACATAAGTGTTTTAAACCAAGTTTGTTTGCTTCTTTGTTGATTGGTTTGAGTGTGGAGTTTGGACAAAGTATATAAAATAAATATGGTTTCAAAACCATTTTCAAATTATTTGCAAATCAAGTGCCATAGCACAGTTTATTTGTTTATTCAAAAGAACCAAGCTTGAACAGAGAGACCACATGTTTCTATGCCCAGAAATATGAATGTTGCACCCTACAAAATTCCTGAAAAGATTTGATTTCAATTTGAGTTTGAAATCATTTGAAATTCATTCCAGAAAATCAAATCAGAAATAGAAAAGGAATAAAGAAAATGAAAAGGGCCGGCGCCAGACTTTGAGCCCATCAGCAGATCCAGCCCAGCTAGCCCACCCGGGTTCTCTCTCTCTCACTCTCACGCGCAGACGCACCCACAGAGCCGCTGACGCCCGGACCCCACCCCCTCTTTGGTTCTCTCGCAGACAGCTGGGCCCCGTCCACGTCATCGTCGTCTTCCCCAAATTCCGCGCATGAACACGTCGCCGCTGACCGTTGCTGCGTTGATTCCGCAGCGTAATTGACATTGATTCGCCAGGCGTTTCTTGTCGAGCTCCTGCCTATTTAAACCCCTCCCTCTCGCGGCCATTTCCCCTCACTCACCAACCACAGAGCGCCCCCAGGCTGCGAGTATTTCTCGCCGCAACTCCGCTGTTCCGACGACCTCGCCGACGAATTCCGGTGAGCACCGCACCCCCCTCTATCCATGGTTCATGCTATCATGCTCTGCAGCTCCGTGCGCATCTACTGACACCTCCCTTTTGCTCGAGCATGGTCTGTAGCCTCGGCAGCGACAACAACTGAGCACCGTCGCTCTCTGCTCGAACTCCGGCGACCTCTCCCCGTAAGTACCAGCCGCCCCTTGCCCTCTGGTTGATACGCCTAAGATCCCCAGCGTCTTGCGCATCTAACGGTGCCCTCCTCTTGTCTTAGAGCGGCTCGGAACCTCGCCAACGTCGACAAGCAGCCGTACCCGACGCGTTCGCGAACTCCGACGAGCAATCTGTGACGACTCCGAGTGCCCCTTCGCCAACTAGAGACACGTTGAGCTTCACCTCATCACGGCGGTTCTGGTGAGCATCCTCTCCCCTCCCCGGGCGACCTAGAACGTCGGCACCGCCACTGACAGACACACCTCGGCCAGTCGCCGCCGCTAGCGCCGCTGGACTATGGTCAAAGCAATAGCAGCCGTTAGATGTTGATCTCGCGGTTTAAATTAGATCTGGAGCGAAGCGTTTTCTTTTGATCTGGCGCGTTGGATCTAACTTGATCTGACGGCGCGGAAGCGTGATCCTGAGTGAAACGGTATCGACCAATAGGAGAGAGACGCGTGGCTAGGGTTTGGTTTTAAAAACAGAATTTGAATCTGATTTATATCCAAATTTGAATTAGCTATAACTTTTGATCCCCACATTAGAATTTGACAAATTTTATACCGTTGGAATCAGAAGGACAAGCCCATTCTAAATATGCAATGTGTTTAATGTTTAGCTTCTGTTAAAAAGGTTTTATTGACAGAAACTTGTGTAGGGCTTATTTGAGCATATGAATTGTTTAGGAATTAATTTAGGGTTTAAATTATTGTTGTGTGGCAAGTTTTTGACTTGTTTAGGTTTCAGTACTATGCACTTGCTTGGTTGAGTTTTAAAATCATCACTTAGCATTTTGCATGCATCCATATAATTTTGTTTGTTTGTATATGTTATGTGTGTAATTTGTTGCTACCATTCTTTGTGTAGACTTTGGTGCTAGTGATTGTGATTGTGAAGAGTGCTACTCTCCCAACTACCAAGGCAAGTGGTACTTCATGAATATTTCTATCCCTATATTTTATACTAAGCATTAGAAATATTTTGCTAAGTCTTGCATGTTATTTTTGCCTATATGCCATGTTGGGAAATCCTAAGTAGTTGTAGAATTGCTAAGAAATTTCTCAAGTTAAGTTACTATCTATGCCATGCTTAGCCTAGCTAGTAGCAAACAAGGGTTCGTGAAATACACATGCTATGATGAAAATATTTCTAAGTCTTTGGACTTTGTTTTGCTTAATAAAACAACTAAGTTAATGAATCACCTGGGTGGAAAGGGACTTGATTGGTGGATTTTGGTTGAGTGGTTACACAAGGCCCATGGCTATGGTTTACCTTGTGTATCTCACTTGTGGTAAGCCACCCAGGAACAAAGAGATTTTAGAGGCCAAGTGTTAAGAAGCTTCTAGTGCAGCCACTTGGCAATATGGGCTCTGCCTGGATCACATAAGTTGCTAGAACTTAGCCATTTGGACAGTTGGTGGTAGTGGGAATGATAGGTTGGAGCGCGTCCATTTGGTCTAAGGGAAGGCTTCTGAAAGGTCCTGTCTTGGTGAAACCAAGTCTGGTGGGGAAAGTGCACAACCTCTACAGATGGAAAAATCTAAGTACTTAGCCAAGTCCATGGCAATGGACAACTTGAGCATTAAGGCATGGAAGCTATCAAGAATCTCCTCATCCCAATTTCTAAGTAAAAATTTGTGGGTGAACAAGGGTGAAGGACCTCAATGTCTATTGGTGGTTCCTTGGGAAAAATTTTGACAAAGAAAAACTTAGTGATTTCAACTAATAGGAAAAACCTATTTTGAGCAAAGCAAGCCAAGCTACACTTAGACAAATTTGCATATAGTATCTAGTCCACTTAAAATATACTAAGGTATCACTTGCCAATACTATTCCAAAGTATTGACCCACTGTGGTTGTAACTTGTGATGTTGCAGGTTACTCTGATGAGGATTAGGTGTCATGAGTCTACACTCAACATGTTTGCCTGTGGCACATGAAGATGAAGACTTATATTTATTTACTTATTCAAACTCTTGTAATAGGCCTGTGGCCTTGAGTTGTAAAGACTATGTTTATCTCTGGAATGGATGTAATAAATGACCTTTGTATCTGTGTACTTCATCTTAAACTGTGGATGCTAGCAATGATCCAGGGACTAGCATTGCAATCACAGGGATCCTTTTTCTTTTTTTAAAAAAAAGGAGGGATCTTACAGTCCTTGTGTGATCCACCAGGTTGTATGCAATCTTGATGGCACTTTCATTGTCACACAGAAGAGGCACTTTGTCACAATGGACACCGTATTCCTTTAAAATTTGCCTCATCCATAGCAATTGAGTGCAAGCACTAGCGGAAGCCACATACTCGGCTTCGACGGTAGAGAGAGATATACAATTTTGCTTCTTAGAAGACCAACATACCAAGGACCTACCAAGAAATTGGCAAGCCCCGGATGTTGATTTTCTATCATCCTTATCACCCGCCCAATCCGAATCCGTGTATCCACAAAGGGAAAATGTTGAGCCTCGAGGATACCAAAGACCATAAAATGGGGTATGAACTAAATATCGAAAGATTCTCTTGACCGCCATCAAATGGCTTTCTTTAGGATCCGCTTTATATCTTGCACACACACCTACACTCAACACAATATCGGGTCTAGATGCACAAAGGTAAAGCAAAGAACCAATCATGGACCGGTATACCTTTTGATCCACATCTTTACCATTTGGATTTTGTTCTAGATGAGTCTTTGTAGCCATGGGAGTAGGATCTCCATTTAAATCTTGCATTTTGAATCTCTTGAGCATATCTTGAGTATACTTGTCTTGATTGAAGAATGTCCCTCCTCTAACTTGCTTGATCTCAAAGCCAAGAAATACTCTCAACTCCCCCATCAAAGACATCCGGAACCTACTAGTCATAAGCTTTGAGAATTCATCATTAAAAGCTTTGTTAGATGAGCCAAAGATAATATCATCAACATATATTTGGCATAAAAAAGCTCCACATTGACTCTCTTAGTAAAAAGAGTGTGATCGATTTTCCCAACCTCAAATCCACGGTCAAACAATAACTATCTAAGGTGATCATACCACGTGCGTGGGGCTTGCTTGAGCCCATAGAGCGCCTTATCAAGTTTGTAACATGTTTTGGGAAGTTGGGGTCCTCAAATCCCGGGGATTGCTTAACATATACCAATTCATTTAATGGACCATAAAGAAATGCACTTTCTACATCCATTTGTTGCAACTTGAAGTTATGATGTGCCGCATAAGCAAGAAGGATACAGATGGACTCAAGGCGAGCCACGGGTGCATATGTCTCTCCATAGTCGATGCCTTCAATTTTAGAATACCCTTGTGCAACCAATCTAACCTTGTTCCTTACTATAATTCCATGCTCATCTTGCTTGTTTTTTGAATATCCACTTTGTTCCAATAACATTGCGGCAATCCTTTGGCTTCTCAACTAACTTCCATACTTTGTTTCTCTCAAAGTTGTTGAGCTCTTTGTGCATAGCTTCCAACCAATCCGAATCTTCAAGAGCTTCCCACGCTTTCTTAGGTTCAATCATGGAGATGTGTGCTTGATGTTCACTGAACCTCTTCAATTGTGCTCTTGTGGAAATGCCTTTCCTTAGATCACCAACAACATTTTGTAGAGAGTGGTCTCTTAATTCCAACATTCTTTCTTTTCTAGCTTCGCGACGAGCGTGGATCTCCGTGTTGTTTCTTGGGGAACCCTCTTCATCATTTTGATCCTCGTCTTGACCATCATCTTGACCTTGGTCATCATCGGACTCATCCTCTACATTGGGAGGCAAAGATTGACCTTGGTCTTGATCAAGTGCTCTTCTAGCATCAATTTGAGCTTGTCTCAAAGCAGTTTGTATGGATCTTCCTTGAGTAATTTCCTTGGCACCACTTGACATCATGGCGAATGAATCAAGCTCCCCTTGACTAGAGTTGTCACTATGATCACCATGTTGAGGGTCCACATCTTGTCTTTGGCTTGAGTCATTGTCCTCCTCGGTGGATGGAGCATGTTGAGGTTGTGAAGATGAGGGCTCCACTTGAGTGGAGCATAGTTCTTCTCGATCCGCCATAAGGGGTTCCTCAACGGGGCGGATATATCCCACACCCATTCTTCCTATGGCATCCTGAGGCATTTCATCATCTGCATCACAAGCATCAACACGCCCCCCTTGGGGACCATCATATTCTTCGAAGGCCACACTACAAGATTCTATGACGGCTCCGGAGAGTTTATCATAGATTCTATAAGTGTGAGATTCGAGACCATAGCCAACAAAAATACCCTCTAATGCTTTAGACTCGAATTTGGACAAACGAACACCTTTTATGAGATAGAAACACTTACAACCGAACACCCGGAAGTAAGATATGTTGGGCTTGTTGCCGGTAAGAATTTCATATGGAGTCTTGTTGATTTCTTTGCAGAGGTAGAGCCGGTTTGACGCATGGCAAGCGGTGGAGATGGCTTCGGCCCAAAAGTTCTATGGAGATTTAAACTCCGCCAACATGGTCCTAGCCATCTCAATAAGAGTCTGGTTCTTCCTTTCGGCCACACCATTTTGTTGAGGGGTGTATGCAGCGGAATATTGATGTTCTATCCCCTCATCACTAAGAAAATCATTCAAGGTGTAGTTCTTGAACTCGGTGCCGTTGTCACTTCTTATGATCAACACGGGAAGATTGTATTGTCGTTGGACCATGTTGATGAAGTCGATGAAGGTCTTTTGGGTCTCACTCTTCAACTTGAAGAAGTATACCCATGAGTATCTTGAAAAGTCATCAGCGATCACCAAACAATATTTATTCCCACCAAGACTTGCATGAGATGGAGGACCAAAGAGATCCACATGGAGGAGTTCCAAGATCTTGGTAGACTTGATGCGGTTCTTAGGCTTGTGAGGAGCATCATGCATCTTCCCTAGAACACATGCCTTGCAAACACGATCTTTGGCAAAGGAAACATTTTCTTTTAGTCCAACAATATGGCCCTCCTTATGGAGACTTTGCAAAGTTCTCATATTGACATGGGCTAGCCGGCGATGCCATAGCCAACCCACATCGGCCTTTCCGAATAAGCACATCGGACATGTAGTGGCTTGCTCCAAAAATTCCACCACATATAAGTCATGTTCGACCCAACGCAAGCGACCTTGAGAGACTTGCTCCACAAGAGGACCACAATATCAACATCAATAACGACAGCAAAGCCCATCTTTCCAAGAGCAAGGACTGAAAGTAAATTGTATCCAAGGGTCTCAACAAGCATGATGTTCATGAGTGTAATGTCGTGAGCAACCACTACCTTGCCGAAACCCATTACCTTAGATTTTGATTTGTCAGCATATTTCACGGAGATTTGATCATCATTTGGCTTTAATTCCTTGACAATAGACGAGCTTCCGGTCATATGACTTGTGCAACCACTATCAAGCACCCACTTTGAACCCCGGAAGCATAAGTCTACAAAAGATCAAGCTAATTTTTAGGTACCCATTTTTCAATGGGTCCTCTTTTGTTAGCAACAAGGGTCTTGGGAACCCAAATAGACCAAGCAATATAACCATCATAAGGGCCAACATATTGTGCATACACATCACCATAATAATCATGCATTAGAACATAGTGAGGGTTAGCACTTCCCGCAAAGTCATCATGAGACATAGTTTTACCACTTGTGGTCTTACTATCCACAATGGTCTTGTTGGTCTTTTGTGCGGGCTTGGCCTTCTTCTTATTATTGTTCTTCTTCTTGGTTTTGGAAACAAAACCAATGCCCCCCTTTTCACCACAAGGTCTTTGCTTACTCAAGAGATCATCAATGGACTTGTTGCCTTGTGGAAATGTGGCCTTAGCAAGCTCCCCCTTTAACCTAGCATTTTCTTCAAAAATAGTTGTACTACTAGATGGAATGAAGTTACTAGGTGAAGGAATATTGTCCAATTGAGTTTGAAGCGTTTCATGGGACTTTGTGAGTGACATCCAAAGCCTTGTGAGCCTTGTTAAGCAAACTAAAGTCCTCGGCAAGTTTTTCATGAACCACACCAAACTCAATCTTATCATTTTTAGCCCTTTTGTATTTAGCAATAGCATGATCACGCTCTTTGATGAGTTTGTTAACAATAGTGTCATTGGCCTCATCAAGCCCTTCAAGTTTTAATTCAAGTGACAACCTAGTTTCTTGTTCTTCTTCTAGAGCATTGTTTAAAGCCTCTAGCTCAATCATGTGTTCATGCCCAAGTTTACATCTTACATCTAGAAGCTCTTGTGTATGGGAAAGTTGATCTAAGATGTTTCCAAAATGTATCTTAGCATCTCCTTGTAGGTTAGTCATAAACTCATCAAAGGCAATTAATTCCTTTTTAACATCAAGAGACATCTCATCATCAATTTCATCATTGTCTAAGGGAGTAGAGTGAGGAGATGAGGATACCTCGATTCCTCTTGCCATAAGGCAAGTGACATTCTTGATGGGGGAATTATCATTTGGAGAATCAAAGAGTGAGAATGTCGGAGTAGAAGTAGTGGCTAGGGCCGCCATATTATTAGACGTTTCTTCTTCCTCATCATCTTCATCGTCGGAGGAGTATTCTTCATGAGTGATCAAGACAATTTCTCCCGACTTCTTGTTGATGGGATTCTTCTTGATGAAGGGTTTCTTGTAAGATCCTTTGAGAGTCTTCTTCATCACAAGATTACCACCATGACCTTCTCTCTTCTCATAGGGGCAACTTGCCACAAAGTGATAGCAGTCACCACAATTGAAGAAAGTTCTCAACCTAGTGGTATTCTCTCTTTTCCCATTTGGGTTGCTTCTCCGTTGCATTTCCATCTTGGACTTGGCGGGATTCTTCCAAAAGTTCTTTGCATAGAAGGCCATATATTGACCATGAGCAATATTGACTTCATCGGGATGGTCCATGGAGAGGCCTTCATCACTATCATCTTCATCCCCATGGTCCACAACTTTGGCCTTCAACTCAACATTGACAACATTGCTCATACCAAGGGCACGGGCACGAGCATCTTTGGCATTCTTGGCGGCTACTTTGAAGGCGGTCATCTCTTGCATAACTTCATTTGAGGTCATGAGATGGTAGTTGTGTCTTCCTTGTAGTCTCTTCAAGTCGGTGGGCTCAAAAGGCATGAGTGCACTCACATATTTCCTTTTTATCCATGCATCATCCACATGTGAGGCACCCACATTTCTAAAAGCGGTGGCGGTGGTCTTGAGCCTTCGGTACGTGTCTTTGTGATCTTCACCTTCTTTCATGTAGAAGCCTTCGGCTTCATTGCTTAGATCATCATATTGGTTCCTCCTCATACTCTCATTTCCAACAAACAATACAGTGAGGGCATCCCAAGCTTCCTTGGCAATGCTAAAGTGCTCAATGTGTGGATAATCCTTTGTCCCCAATCCTTGTTGAATCATATGCAAAGCAGTGGCATTGAGTTGACTATTGACAACCTCTCTTCTTGTCAAGTTGTTTGGATCCCCAATAAAGAGTCCATGCTCAATGATGTTCCATAGTTCAATGCAAGAGCTGCGCATATGAGTTCTCATTAGTGATTGCCATTGAGCAAAGGTAGCAGATTCTTCAAGCTTAGGTGGGTCACCTCTATTGTATACATGAGGGTGAGGGATTGGAGGGTCGGGAGAGTACCATGAATCATGGTGCTCACCCTTCCCACCATCATTGTGTGTGGAGGAATTAGTATTGTCTTGTTTACCCCTAACCATTCTATCCTCGGGGGATATGGGAGTATCCCCTTTAGGTAAAACGGATGGAGGATACCCTTGAGGAGAAGGGGCTGATGAGCCATCTTTGTCTTTAAGAAGTTGCTCAAGCATCTTCTTGACTTTGTTGACCAAGGAAGAGCTCAATCTTGTTTCCAAGTTTTTGAGATCTTCCATGGTCACCGTAGTATGCTCACCATCACCTTCCCCATCTTGGCTACCCATATTCTCTTAGGCGGTAAAGCCCAAATAAAGAGCCGAGGCTCTGATACCAATTGAAAGGATCGTATGGGCACCTAGAGGGGGGGTGAATAGGTGCTACTTCAAATTTTATTCTTTTTCAAATTAAGGTTTGACAATAAGGTAAATTCTCTAGATAATGCAACTAAGGTGAATTTACCTATATGAAAATTATGCACGAGCTACCACAACACAAAGTAAGAACAAGTAAGTAAAGTGCGGTAAAGGATAGAAGTAACCAAAGTGGTGGACATGGAGACACAAGGATTTGTTTCCCGTAGTTCCTTCCTTTTGAGGGGAAGTACGTCTACGTTTGGAGAGGGGTGGTTTCAAACCACCAACGCCACGAGAGGCCTCCCTTGTTCTCCGATGAATCTCACCCCAACGGGATCGATTCACCTTCCACTATATCGGCAACCTTCAAGGTGGAAGCCGGCACCTTTACAAGTTTGGGGCACACATCCACAACTTAATCGGAGGCTCCCAAATACAATCAAGATGTCAAAGTAATCAAAGACAAGCTTGTAAGAACCAAAATAAGAACTAGGGTTTCCAAGAAAACACTAGAGCAAAGGGGCCCTCAATTGAATGAGGGGGAAATGAAAATCTCTTTTGGTGAAGTAGTAGATCAAGGCCTCCTCCTTCGATTCCCCAAAGATCAAGGACTTTGGGTGGTGGATTGAAGAGATCTTGTGGATTGGGTGGCTCCAATGGTGGTCTTGTGTAGGGGTCCCAACCTTTAATAAGGTTGATCCCTCCTGTGTTTTACAATGCTAGTCCCTGGATCAATAGCTAGCATCCACAGTTAAGATGTAATATCAAGAAACAAAGGTCATAATATAACTTTATAACCAGGAATAACATAATTTTATTACATCTTTCATAGCTCATATGGCTATTACATTACATTGCAGCGGAATAACTATAAGCATGGGGTCCTTCATCTTCAAAGTGCCACAGGCAGATGTTGGTTGTAGACTTTGTAATCCTTCACTAAAACAATCAAACCTGCAACATACAAGTTACAGCCACAAAGGGTCAATACATTTGAATTGTATTGGCAAGTGATACTATAGCAGTATAGTGGGTCTATCATCTATATGCATTTGGCTAATTGGAGTTGAGGTTTGCATTGCTCAAAATAGATTTTTCCTTAACATTTGAAAATACTAAGTTTTTGCTTTGACAAAATCATTTTCTCAATCAAAGATTGAAGATCCTTCAAGGCATCTCTCAATCAAAGATTGAAGATTTCAAACAACCCTTGTTCAAACCACAAGTTTTAACTTAGAAATTTTGAATGATGAGATTCTTGATTGCTTCCATGTCTTGATGCTCAAATTGTCCTTTACCAGGGACATGGCTAAGTACTTAGATTTTACACACTGCAGAGGTGGTGCACTTTCCCCACAAGACTTGGTTTCCCAAGACAAGATCTTTCAGAAGCCTTCCCTTAGACCAAAATGGACGCGCTCCAACCTATCAAACACTACCACCCACTGTCCATATGGCTAAGTTCTTGCAACCTATATGATCATGGCAGAGCCCATATTGCCAAGTGGTTGCACTTGAAGCTTCTCAACATTTGACATCTCAAATCCCTTTGTTTCCTGGGTGGCCATCCACAAGTGAGATACACAATCCAAGTCCATGGCCTTGTGAACCACTCAACCATTCTCCACCAAGCTATTCCATTCCACCCAAGTGATTCATTAACTTAGTTGTTTTATTAAACAAAATCACAAGTCCTCAGACTTAGAATATTTTTCCATAGTGTGAATATATATTCCACCCATGTTTTCTATAAGCTAGGCTAAGCTTGGTATTAGTAGGAATATTAACTTAGGAAAAATCCTACTAAGGATTCATCTACTAGGTTTCCTATAGCAAGGTTTATACTTAGCAAAATTCATGCAAGTTTTACTTAGAGAAAATCTCTAATGCATAGTGAAAGTAATGGGACAAAAAGTATGAAGCATCACTTGCCTTTTTGGTAGGGAATGGTGGTTCACTCCTTGATCTTTCTAGTCTCACACTTCACTACAAGTCAATCAAGCAAACACAAAATCAACTAACATTCCAAACCAAAGTCAAACAAACAATCTTACACACATAAAGCAATGGAGTCTAAGTCATGCATAAGTATGCAAAGGATGGTTCTATTGCAAGTATGGTCTCCACTAGGCTTCTTAACTTTGTAAGGTCCAAATTGGTCATTTACCAAAGTGGCAAAGTCATTTGCAAATAGGTTTTGTCCATAAACCATTTTTAAATCCATTCATCATTTCATGTGGTGAAAAATGTTTTATCAAGGCAAACTATTAAGTTGTTCACCAAATGAGTTGCTAATTTGCAAAACTTGGTGTTTTGGGTCAGTGGGTTTGATCAAACCATTTTCTTAAAGTTTTCTTTCCATAAACATTTTCATAACTAAAACCATTCTTTTTATTTGGCTATAAAATGACTAAGTCAAATAATCCAACCTAAATCTTTCCAAAATCATTTTTAACACCAAGGGTTGGTTCCTAGGGTCAGTAAGTTCACAATAAACTAATTTGCAAAAGATTTAATCCAAAAATCAATTTTAAACAATTTTTCTACTCTAAACAAGCTCTCAAAAGATTATGCAAAATCAAGCAAGCTAACAGATACTATTTTCTAAACTAAGGCTATGGTTGGCTAGGGCTTGCTTTCCTGAATCCATTGATATAAAATTTATAATTTTTGGACGTGTGGTTTGAAAGTTACAAAGGTTTGAAGTTTGCAATTAAATCTGTTTTTCAAACTTCTTTTAAACAGATCTAGTGCCACGCGTCGTGTTCCTATTGGTCCATACCGGTTCGGTTGGATCGCGGCTGTGGGGCGTTGGATCTAGTTAGATCGAGTGGTCCAGAGGACATACCCCTTCGGTGTTTAAGTAATCTATTTGATTCGTTCGATCCAGATCTAACGGCTACTACTGCCTGGTCACAGATGGGCGGCGCTGCGCGGCGGCAGACGGCGGCGGCGCTCTGGCGGTGGAGTTCCGGCTAACACAGGAAGCGAGAGAGAGGGAGGAGTGGCTCACAGTGATCGCCGAGGCATGGGGATGCTCAACCTGCTCGCTTCGGTCGAAGGGGCGCACGGGGCTGTCCTAGATTGCTCGCCGGAGTTAGGGCTGGCGTCGGACGGCTCTGTCCACGGTCGAAGGCGAGGCTGCGATTTGTGCCGAAGCAAAATAAGTACACTGTTAGACGCGGGATGATCTGGGGGTGATGTGAGTATCAATAAGAGGTGCTGGGGCGGTCGGAGTTCACCTGGAAAGTTCGTCGGAGAAACGGCAGACGGCGGTGTGATGTTGTGGTCGTCGTTGTCGAGGCTCTGGGGTGCCCGCGGGTGAATGAGTGGCACAAAAAGATGCGCTAGGATGCGGTGAGCGAGATCGTGTGTTCTGGGAGGCAGGAGGCGGTGTGACTTGGTCGGAATCGGTACTGGACCTCGTCGGAGCAGAGGGTGCTCGGGAAGAAATTGGAGGCGGTCTGGGGCGTGCGAGCGCGAGGTGTCAGAGGGGAAATATAGAGGATGCCCTGGCGTTTCCATCTGCGTGATCAAGGCTGGTAACGTCGGTCGCGTTAAAGCGAATTAAGCTAGAGAAATCAACGGCAGAACGGGGGAGAAGAACTGGTCGTTGCAGGGTGGGTGAAGGAGACGATGAACAGTGATAGCGGGCCTACCAGTCAGTGGAAAAAGGAGAGAGGAGGAGGTCCACTGGTCAGTGTCTCTATGGGCTGATTCGGCGGTGAGGAAAAACGGTTCGGGGAAAAATAAGAGGAGGTGGGGTCTGTTGTCAGCGAGTGAGTGAGAGAGAGAAGTGGGCCCCGTTTGTCTGTGACTGAGTGGGTAAGAAAGTTGGTGCCAATTGTTTTATTCGACGAGAAGACTGGGCTGGTTTTGCTGGGCCTTAGTGGGCTGGGTCTGTTGCACTATTTTTTCTGTCTAAACACTTTTCTATTTTCCAAAACTATTTCTGTTTTGAAATTCAAATCAATTATTCAAACATTCAAACAAATCAAACAATTCAAAAAAACACTCAACTTTACACTTTGAATTTGGTTCTGTTTGTCAACATAATCCAAATCCAAAATAAAATAATATTTTAAATCTTTTTAGGTTCCATTTATTAATTAAATAAAATGGTCCATGGTTTATTAATAAAATAGGGTTTGGTTTATTTAATAAAATCTTCATTTGAAATCCAAATACTTTCAAAACCAATCAGTAGTTTATTTGGAAATAAAGAATATTTGGAAAACTTGTTTAAAACAAAATAACCTTTTACTTTAGGGTCCATTAATAATTAAATAAAATGGGCCTTAGTTATTAAATCAAATAGAGTTTGATTTTATTAATAAAATCTTTATTTGAAACCTAAATATTTTCAAAACTAAATCAGTAGGTTTTATTTGGGAAATATAGAATACTTGGAAATTTGTTTAAAACAAATAACCTTTTATTTTAGAGTCCATTATTAATTAAATATAATAGAATTTTCATTATTAAATCAAATAGGATTTGTTTTATTGAGATATTTATTTTGAAATCTAAAATAAAGCCAAAACACTTTAGTAGGTTTTATTAGAGAATATACAATACTTGGAAAACCTATTTAAAATAATTTAATAAGTTTTGATGTTTTAATTAAAATGGTAAAACCTTTTATTTGAATAAAATTTGGATATTAATTCCTTATTATTTTATTTAAGCAATCCTTTATTATTTTTAAATAAACCTTTGCTATTTTTTTTAAAATAAAATGTTTTAATTCCCAAAGCTTGGCCAAGGTTTAATTGAACTCTATAAAATAATCTTTATCTATAAAACTTTTATTTCAGTTGAGAACCAAATCCTTTTATTTAAAAGATCTAGAATAGTATTTCCAAAATATTTTGTTTTCCTTTTAGAAAAAATGTTTATCTTTTTTTTTTAAATCCCCTTAGGATTTTATTTAATTCAAATGGGTTTGGAGTTCGAATTGAATTCAAAAAGTTTCTTCTGGCTCTAAAAATCAAACAAAGTTTTATTTTATTCATTTATTTTCACATTACAAGATTTGGAAAATCTTGGGATGTGACAGGCTACCACCCTTAAAATAAATCTCGTCCCCAGATTTGGGGAGGCTGGGTTACAAGCAGGTTCAAAACAACTAGGGTACTACCACCCTTAAAAAATTTCAAACAAACATTACACATTATCCTTCTTGGAATCCTGGGAAAACTTATCTAAACAAACTTTTGCATGTGTCCTTGGTTTCCATTCTTGACTCATGGACCAAGGTTGAGTTTCTCCATAGACTTGTTTAACTTGTTCTTCATCTTTTCTGGACAATTGCTTGCATAGTGGCCTAGTTCCTTGCATTTGAAACACATCACTTGGCTGATATCTTTCTTTTCCTTTGGTATCATTGCTTTTTGTTTGTTTCTTTGGTTCTTCTTCTTTTCTGGGCATTCATTGGCATAGTGTCCCATCTCTTTGCAATTGTAACATTGCTCTTGAGTAATGTCCTTCTTGTTAGGGTTGGGGCATTTCTTCTTCTTCTTGGGTCTCTCCAAAGCTAGGAGTTCTTCTAGTTCATGTTCTTCATAGGTGGGAGATCTTTCTCTCTTCTTGGGACATTGATCTTCATGCTCCTTGGATGTATGATCCTTGTCTCTAAAAATATTGCTAGCTTGGGTTCCTTCTAGAATAGCATCTTTGTCATCCTTGTTGTCATTAGCTCTTTGGGAAAAGTTTTCTCTCATGTTGATCATTTGAGTAACCAATCCTTGCAACAATTGAGATTGAAGTTTCAAAATTCTTTGTATAGCTGGGTCTAGTCCATTGTTGTTGGCTAAAAGCTGAGTTGTCTCTTGGCTCAACTGGTTTTGAGTTGCTATGAGCTCTTTTATGCTGTCCTCTTGGTTGTTGTTGTTGTCATCAACCTTGATGTGGGAGTTTCTTGGAGTAGTCATCTGTTTGGGTTGAAGGGAGATTAGAATAGGCAAGATATTTCTAAGGAAATATTTCTAATCACACACATTAGAATTCACACAAACAATGTGCAAGCATTCACAAACAACTTTTCACTCAAACAACAAAGTTCAAGCACATTTTTAGGCAACAAAATATTTTTGGTTACACCACATAAGTTGGTGGTTTTGTCTTAACTAAAATATGGTGGTCCATCTATATGGTTCACTTGTGATCTTTCCATACTTCTTGGTTGCTTCTTCTTACTTGGGATCATGGTTTCCTTGAGAAAAACTCTTGGTTGCAATACTTCAAATGATGTAGACTCCTTCTAACTTTTGCATTCCCTCAGTCTCTAATTCTTGAGCAAGGTTTCCTTGTCTCTCTTGTAGTCCTTAGTGGTATCCAAGCTGGAAGTCCTTGGTGAATATGCTGAAGATGTTGAAGTCATTAGAGTTGAAGAAGTTGAAGTCATTAGAGTTGAAGAAGTTGAAGAAGTCCTTTGCACATGGTGTAGTCTTTGGCCATGGGGTAGGTTTTGTCCATCAAGTTGAAGTAGAAGAGATATAGAGTTGACACCAAAATGGTTAAGGAAAGAATTTACAAGTGTTTTTGTAAATAAGTTTTGGAACAAATACACTCCTATTTTTCTAAGGTTTTTTTTTGTCCAATCCAAGGGTTTACAAATCCTACAGGCAACACAATGCTCTGATACCATCTGTAGAGGTCCCAACCTTTAATAAGGTTGATCCCTCATGTGTTTTACAATGCTAGTCCCTGGATCAATAGCTAGCATCCACAGTTAAGATGTAATATCAAGAAACAAAGGTCATAATATAACTTTATAACCAGGAATAACATAATTTTATTACATCTTTCATAGCTCATATGGCTATTACATTACATTGCAGCGGAATAACTATAAGCATGGGGTCCTTCATCTTCAAAGTGCCACAGGCAGATGTTGGTTGTAGACTTTGTAATCCTTCACTAAAACAATCAAACCTGCAACATACAAGTTACAACCACAAAGGGTCAATACATTTGAATTGTATTGGCAAGTGATACTATAGCAGTATAGTGGGTCTATCATCTATATGCATTTGGCTAATTGGAGTTGAGGTTTGCATTGCTCAAAATAGATTTTTCCTTAACATTTGAAAATACTAAGTTTTTGCTTTGACAAAATCATTTTCTCAATCAAAGATTGAAGATCCTTCAAGGCATCTCTCAATCAAAGATTGAAGATTTCAAACAACCCTTGTTCAAACCACAAGTTTTAACTTAGAAATTTTGAATGATGAGATTCTTGATTGCTTCCATGTCTTGATGCTCAAATTGTCCTTTACCAGGGACATGGCTAAGTACTTAGATTTTACACACTGCAGAGGTGGTGCACTTTCCCCACAAGACTTGGTTTCCCAAGACAAGATCTTTCAGAAGCCTTCCCTTAGACCAAAATGGACGCGCTCCAACCTATCAAACACTACCACCCACTGTCCATATGGCTAAGTTCTTGCAACCTATATGATCATGGCAGAGCCCATATTGCCAAGTGGTTGCACTTGAAGCTTCTCAACATTTGACATCTCAAATCCCTTTGTTTCCTGGGTGGCCATCCACAAGTGAGATACACAATCCAAGTCCATGGCCTTGTGAACCACTCAACCATTCTCCACCAAGCTATTCCATTCCACCCAAGTGATTCATTAACTTAGTTGTTTTATTAAACAAAATCACAAGTCCTCAGACTTAGAATATTTTTCCATAGTGTGAATATATATTCCACCCATGTTTTCTATAAGCTAGGCTAAGCTTGGTATTAGTAGGAATATTAACTTAGGAAAAATCCTACTAAGGATTCATCTACTAGGTTTCCTATAGCAAGGTTTATACTTAGCAAAATTCATGCAAGTTTTACTTAGAGAAAATCTCTAATGCATAGTGAAAGTAATGGGACAAAAAGTATGAAGCATCACTTGCCTTTTTGGTAGGGAATGGTGGTTCACTCCTTGATCTTTCTAGTCTCACACTTCACTACAAGTCAATCAAGCAAACACAAAATCAACTAACATTCCAAACCAAAGTCAAACAAACAATCTTACACACATAAAGCAATGGAGTCTAAGTCATGCATAAGTATGCAAAGGATGGTTCTATTGCAAGGATGGTCTCCACTAGGCTTCTTAACTTTGTAAGGTCCAAATTGGTCATTTACCAAAGTGGCAAAGTCATTTGCAAATAGGTTTTGTCCATAAACCATTTTTAAATCCATTCATCATTTCATGTGGTGAAAAATGTTTTATCAAGGCAAACTATTAAGTTGTTCACCAAATGAGTTGCTAATTTGCAAAACTTGGTGTTTTGGGTCAGTGGGTTTGATCAAACCATTTTCTTAAAGTTTTCTTTCCATAAACATTTTCATAACTAAAACCATTCTTTTTATTTGGCTATAAAATGACTAAGTCAAATAATCCAACCTAAATCTTTCCAAAATCATTTTTAACACCAAGGGTTGGTTCCTAGGGTCAGTAAGTTCACAATAAACTAATTTGCAAAAGATTTAATCCAAAAATCAATTTTAAACAATTTTTCTACTCTAAACAAGCTCTCAAAAGATTCTGCAAAATCAAGCAAGCTAACAGATACTATTTTCTAAACTAAGGCTATGGTTGGCTAGGGCTTGCTTTCCTGAATCCATTGATATAAAATTTATAATTTTTGGACGTGTGGTTTGAAAGTTACAAAGGTTTGAAGTTTGCAATTAAATCTGTTTTTCAAACTTCTTTTAAACAGATCTAGTGCCACACGTCGTGTTCCTATTGGTCCATACCGGTTCGGTTGGATCGCGGCTGTGGGGCGTTGGATCTAGTTAGATGGAGTGGTCCAGAGGACATACCCCTTCGGTGTTTAAGTAATCTATCCGATTCGTTCGATCCAGATCTAACGGCTACTACTGCCTGGTCACAGATGGGCGGCGCTGCGCGGCGGCAGACGGCGACGGCGCTCTGGCGGTGGAGTTCCGGCTAACACAGGAAGCGAGAGAGAGGGAGGAGTGGCTCACAGTGATCGCCGAGGCACGGGGATGCTCAACCTGCTCGCTTTGGTCGAAGGGGCGCACGGGGCTGTCCTAGATTGCTCGCCGGAGTTAGGGCTGGCGTCGGACAGCTCTGTCCACGGTCGAAGGCGAGGCTGCGATTTGGGCCGAAGCAAAATAAGTACACTGTTAGACGCGGGATGATCTGGGGGTGATGTGAGTATCAATAAGAGGTGCTGGGGCGGTCGGAGTTCACCTGGAAAGTTCGCCGGAGAAACGGCAGACGGCGGTGTGATGTTGTGGTCGTCGTTGTCGAGGCTCTGGGGTGCCCGCGGGTGAATGAGTGGCACAAAAAGATGCGCTAGGATGCGGTGACCGAGATCGTGTGTTCTGGGAGGCAGGAGGCGGTGTGACTTGGTCGGAATCGGTACTGGACCTCGTCGGAGCAGAGGGTGCTCGGGAAGAAATTGGAGGCGGTCTGGGGCGTGCGAGCGCGAGGTGTCAGAGGGTAAATATAGAGGATGCCCTGGCGTTTCCATCTGCGTGATCAAGGCTGGTAACGTCGGTCGCGTTAAAGCGAATTAAGCTGGATAAATCAATGGCGGAACGGGGGAGAAGAACTGGTCGCTGCGGGGTGGGTGAAGGAGACGATGAACAGTGATAGCGGGCCTACCAGTCAGTGGAAAAAGGAGAGAGGAGGAGGTCCACTGGTCAGTGTCTCTGTGGGATGATTCGGCGGTGAGGAAAAACGGTTCGGGGAAAAATAAGAGGAGGTGGGGTCTGTTGTCAGCGAGTGAGTGAGAGAGAGAAGTGGGCCCCGTTTGTCTGTGACTGAGTGGGTAAGAAAGTTGGTGCCAATTGTTTTATTCGAGGAGAAGACTGGGCTGGTTTTGCTGGGCCTTAGTGGGATGGGTCTGTTGCACTATTTTTTTCTGTCTAAACACTTTTCTATTTTCCAAAACTATTTCTGTTTTGAAATTCAAATCAATTATTCAAACATTCAAACAAATCAAACAATTCAAACAAACACTCAACTTTACACTTTGAATTTGGTTCTGTTTGTCAACATAATCCAAATCCAAAATAAAATAATATTTTAAATCTTTTTAGGTTCCATTTATTAATTAAATAAAATGGTCCATGGTTTATTAATAAAATAGGGTTTGGTTTATTTAATAAAATCTTCATTTGAAATCCAAATACTTTCAAAACCAATCAGTAGTTTATTTCGAAATAAAGAATATTTGGAAAACTTGTTTAAAACAAAATAACCTTTTACTTTAGGGTCCATTAATAATTAAATAAAATGGGCCTTAGTTATTAAATCAAATAGAGTTTGATTTTATTAATAAAATCTTTATTTGAAACCTAAATATTTTCAAAACCAAATCAGTAGGTTTTATTTGGGAAATATAGAATACTTGGAAATTTGTTTAAAACAAATAACCTTTTATTTTAGAGTCCATTATTAATTAAATATAATAGAATTTTCATTATTAAATCAAATAGGATTTGTTTTATTGAGATATTTATTTTGAAATCTAAAATAAAGCCAAAACACTTTAGTAGGTTTTATTAGAGAATATACAATACTTGGAAAACCTATTTAAAATAATTTAATAAGTTTTGATGTTTTAATTAAAATGGTAAAACCTTTTATTTGAATAAAATTTGGATATTAATTCCTTATTATTTTATTTAAGCAATCCTTTATTATTTTTAAATAAACCTTTGCTATTTTTTTTAAAATAAAATGTTTTAATTCCCAAAGCTTGGCCAAGGTTTAATTGAACTCTATAAAATAATCTTTATCTATAAAACTTTTATTTCAATTGAGAACCAAATCCTTTTATTTAAAAGATCTAGAATAGTATTTCCAAAATATTTTGTTTTCCTTTTTAAAAAAAATGTTTATCTTTTTTTTTAAATCCCCTTAGGATTTTATTTAATTCAAATGGGTTTGGAGTTCCAATTGAATTCAAAAAGTTTCTTCTGGCTCTAAAAATCAAACAAAGTTTTATTTTATTCATTTATTTTCACATTACAAGATTTGGAAAATCTTGGGATGTGACATCTTGACTTTAATGCAAATGAGCCGCTTGTCCCAAGGTAGGTGGAGGGGTATTTATACCCCTTGGATAAATCTGGCCGTTGGAGCAATAAGTGCACCGGTACTACCGGTACTCAAGCGGTAGTACCACTTGCAAGCGGTACTACCGGACCAGTACCGGACCAGGTACCGGAGATGCCATAATTGGTCGAGCCAGCTTTAGTATTGCCCGGTATACCCTTGCGGTACTACCCCCAAGCGGTAGTACCGATCGTAAGACGCGGTACTACCGGTCAGGGCGGTACTACCGGTGCCAAGTACCGCTTGGTACTAAGCAAGAATGAGAGTGGTGGTACTTCCTCAGAACTGCCCGGTACTGCTGAGCGGTACTACCGTGTACAAGCGGTAGTACCGCTTGTCTCAAGCGGTACTACCGGTTGGAGCGGTAGTGCCGCTCCACGGTACCGGGTGGTACTGAGGAAAACTCATCCCTTCCAACCTTGCACGGGTCCAACCGGTACTAGGACCGGTAGTACCGGTGCCAAGCGGTAGTACCGGTCATTTTTCCGGTACTACCGGTTGTCACATTGGTTTTTCGCAAGGGTAATTGTACAGGTCAATATTTGTGCCACACTCTTATCAAACCCGTGATACACTTAGCACACGATTAAACCGATAAGTGTGTTATTATCAAACATCAAAATCAGAGGGATAGGAAATGCTCTTTCAAGTAGTGACTGGAATGCTCACATTCATGATCTTCCCCCTCCTCATGAGGATCCTGAGCCTGAAGATGGTAATCCTCATCCATTTTATGGCTTAGAACAATCTAATGAACATATTTATCAACAGCAATTGGCTGCCTGGCTGCAGCAAAATGGAGGGCCACACTACTAAGCTAATAACCATGGCCATCAGCATATGCAGCAGAATATGCAGGAGAATGAGAAGAATGAGCATGTTCAGCATCATGTGTTTGAACAAAATGAGAAATTGGCCCAGGCTACTAATTTTGCTAACGATTTTCCCCTTGTTAATTATCAAACTATGCTTGCTGAGCAGGGTGTTTCTTTTTAAGCTAGTGCAGCTTCTCCTGCTAATAATGTGGCAGATAGTCCTCTCCAAGCCTGGCATGAACATGTCATTGCTTCCGATGGCACTAGTATGGATCTGGACGATTCTGCATCTTCTGAATATGTTATGTCTATGAACCATGTTATGTTTTCAGATTCAATTACATGGAAACCATTTGGCTCTTCAGGATATGGTGTTACCTAAGCTCTTTAATTGTACCTTAACTGCATCACAGATTGATAGCTTTCATTTTGTTAAATCTCTTGCTTTGGGCTTGGTTCCATTTTCTACAATTCTTGCGGAACAAGTATCTCTGGCTGCAAATATTTATCACCAAGTCTGTCAGATTAAGCCTGTACTGTACAAGGCTGTCAGAGATTCAGGTAACTCCTTGCAGCAGATGTTTCTCCCATCTAGGAAGAGGCCCCTAGAGTTGGGATGGATATAAGTTGATAGGAATGTGTCAAAGAGAGCAGGACTAACAATTGAGAGTGATGAGCCTGATCTCATTGAGGTTCCTTTCTATTCATGGCATTGATAGTATTGACAACATTATTCCTACTGTCACTACTCATGTGAGGAGGAGCCTTAGGACAAACAAATTTGATGGCTTCAAGGTGCACATGATCACTGATGCCAAGCAGACCAAGTCCAAGGTGAAGCCAAGAGTCAAGCCTACAGTCAAAGAGCTTAAGACAAGACCAAAGAGGACAAGGCTGACAAGCAGAAGGACAAGGAAGTGGCAATTGCTGATGTGCCTCCTCCAACTCAAATTCATGTGCTGCAGCAAATTGGCACCAATCTGTGTGGTGTCCCTGTCATAGAGCTGTCCCCTCAGAAGTTGTTGTATTCTGTTGAGGAGGAAGCACCTTCTAGTTCTACTTAATCAAGTTCTGGTCTGTAATAATGAATTTCTTAAAACAGTATTTTATTCTGTGTTGGAATGTAAGAGGGTTGAACTCCAAAGACAAACAATTAGCTTTAAGTAATGCAATAAAGTAAAGTGGATGTTCCATTATCTGCTTGCAAGAGACAAAAAATAGTGATTTTGATATGGCATTTATTAAGTCTTGTTGTCCCAAATGTTTTGATGATTTTGTGCATATGCCTTATGATGGTGCTTCAGTGGAATCATTGTGATTTGGAACAGTTCCTTGTTTTCTGGTCTGGTTATACATGCTGAGTTATTTGCTTTAGCTATCCAATTCACTTCCACTCAATCCAATCAAGCTTTAACATTGGTTAATATCTATGGGCCATGTGCTGGTGATAAGAGGGAGGATTATATAAAATGGTTATTTGAGTTGGACATTCCAGCAAATGAGGATTGGTTATTGATGGGGGACTTTAACTTTATCAGAACTCCGGATAACAGGAATAAACTGGAGGAAATTGTAATGACATGCTTCTATTTAATGATTTTATTAGGAAACAAGATTTGATTGAAATTCCAATTAAAGGAAGAAGCTACACTTGGAGTAATATGCAGGATGATCCCTTGCTTGAGCAAATTGATTGGTTCTTCTCATCTCTTCACTGGAATGCTTCTTTTCCTAACACTTTTGTAACTGCTCAAGGGAAACCTATATCAGATCATGTGCCTCTAGCAGTCACTATTCAGACAAGCATTCCTGGCTGCAAATTGTTCAGATTTGAGAACTTCTGGACTACTCATGAGGGATTCTTCCATGTGGTCAAAGAGAGTTGGTCTAAACCAACTCACAAAAATAATTCTGCAACCAATCTTAATGCTAAGCTAAAAAGATTAAGGTATGACCTAAAACATTAGAGTAAATCCATCTCAAAGCTGAATGTATGTATTGATAACACAATTAAGGCTCTAAAGCAGGTTGATGAGATTGAAGATAGGAGGTTGCTTTCAATCCCTGAAGCAAACTTTAGGAAGATCTTGAGGAAACATTTGCTGAATCTTTTGGACTATCAGAGGCAGTATTGGAAGAAGAGGTGCACCATTAATTGGACTAAATTTGGTGATGAAAATACAAAGTTCTTTCATGCTTTAGCATCTGATAGATTCAGGAAAAATAATATTCATGTTTTGAAGGACAATGATGGACATGAAGTGGCTGCTCATGTGGATAAAGACAAGTTGTTGTTTAATGCTTATAAAGAGAGGCTGGGCACTTGCACTGATCCTACTATGCTCTTTGATTTACCATCAATTATCCAACTCATTGATGGTCTTTGTCACATCCCAAGATTTTCCAAATCTTGTAATGTGAAAATAAATGAATAAAATAAAACTTTGTTTGATTTTCAGAGCCAGAAGAAACTTTTTGAACTCAATTGGAACTTCAAACCCATTTGAATCAAATAAATCCTAAAGAGATTTAAAAAGATAAACTTTTATTAAAGGAAAATAAAAAATATTTAAAATACTATTTTGGATTCCTTAATAAAAGATTTGGTAATCAAAAGAAAAGATGGATTTATAAATAAAGAACATTTTATAAAGCCAAATTAAACCTTGGCCAAGCTTTGGATTTAAAACATTTTGTTTTGAATTAAAATAGCAAAAGCTGATTTAAATAAAGTAATAAGGAATTAATATCCAAACTTTATTTAAATAAAAGGTTTTATCATTTTAATTAAAATATCAAACTTATTAAATTATTTTAAATAAGTTTTCCAAGTATTTTATATTCTCTAATAAAACCTACTAAAGTGTTTTGGCTCTATTTTAGATTTCAAAATAAATATCTCAATGAAACAAATCCTATTTTAATAAAGAAGTCTAATATATTAATTAATAATGGACACTAAAATAAAAGGTTATTTTGTTTTAAAACAAATTTCCCAATATTATATATTTCCCAAATTAAACCTACTGATTTGGTTTTGAAAATATTTAGGTTTCAATAAAGATTTTATTAATAAAATCAAACTCTATTTGATTTAATAACTAAGGCCCATTTTATTTAATTATTAATGGACCCTAAAGTAAAAGGATTATTTTATTTTAAAACCAGTTTTCCAAATATTCTTTATTTCCAAATAAAACCTACTGATTGGGTTTTGAAAATATTTGGATTTTAAATGAAGATTTTATTAATTAAAACAAACCCTATTTTATTAAATAACTAATGATCCATTTATTTAATTAATAAATGGAACCTAAAAAGATTTAAAAATATTTTATTTTAGAATGTGAATTATGATGATAAACAGAACCAAAAACTCATTACAATAGTTTGAATTGTTTGATTGGTTTGAATGTTTGAAATGTTGATTGAAAATCAAATCAGAAAATATAAATAGAAAAAGAATTAGACAGAAAAAAATAGAACAGCCCAACAAATCTGGCCCAACTCAGCCCAACCGAGCCCACTTCCCTCTCTCAGCAAAATGAACCGTTTTTCACCGCAAAACTAACCCACGCAGTGTATGACAACTGGAGCCCACCTGAAGCCTTTCTCACTCACTGACAAGCAGGACCCACCCATCGCTGTTCATCGTCTTCAACGGGACTCCGTCGCCCTGTCCGTTGCAGTGAGTTACTCCGGCGATTGATTGCGCGTAAAGGAGACATTGATTCCATGTAATGACCACGCCCCTTTAATCGCCAGTCCCTCCTCTCCGTTTCTCCTCTGGTTCCAGTTCCCCTCCGCCCCAGGGCTACTCCAATTGACCACTGCAACCTCACCAACTCCGGCGAGGTCCTACTCGAATTCCGGCTGAACCCGACAACCCCACTACCCAGGGAGCACACAATCGTGCTCGCCAGCACCAGGCGTACCTCCCAGTGACGGTAGCTCACTCACGCATGCCCCAGGACGTCGCCCCGACGACATCAGCACGCCACCACCTCCTTCTCCAACTCCGGCGGCATCTACTGGTGAGACCAGACTCCCCCTTCACCCCCCTATGATGCACACATACTCGCCTCCTTCTTACGAACCTAACGGTACCATCTACTGGTCTTAGGGCGCTTCCTATCCTCGCCCACAACGACCTCCTGAATCGCCCGAAGTTCAGCTCATCTCCGGTGAGCGATTGTCGTCCACCCCTTGCGCCCCTCGAGTAGCCGACCCCACCTCGAGCATCAGCAGGTCTCTGCGAGCTTGGTAAGCCTTGCCAGCGTCTCCCTCGCTTCCTGCATCGCCAGCTCCGCCGCTAGCAGAGCGCCGCCGCCGCGCGCCAGAGCCCAGCGCCGCCAGCTTATGGTCGGGGCACTGAGAGCCGTCCGATCTGGATCCGGTGGATAGGATAGAAAATAAGAGCGAAGCGGTATAGAGCAATCTGTACCGCACGGTAGGAGTAGATCCAACGCACCGCAGCGTGATCCGGCTGAAGCGGTATCGCCCAATGAGACAGTGACACGTGGCAGGATCTGTTTTAAAACAGAATTAGAAAAACAGATTTAAGTAGCAATTTGAAAACTCTATAACTTTCAAACCACACGTCCAAATTTGGCAAATTTTATATCAATGAAATCAGGAGAACAAACCCTAGCCAACCATGGCATTAGTTTTGAAAATAGTATCTGTTATCTTGTTTGAATTTACAGAAACATTTGTGTACTTGTTTAGAGTATAAAAATTGTTTAAAATTGTTTTTAGGATTAAATCTTTTGTAAAATGGATTTGTGTGACCTTACTGACCCTAGGAACCAACCCATAGTGTTAAAAATGATTTTTGTGAAATTTAAGTTGAATTATTTAACTTAGCCATTTTCTAGCCAAATAAACTCATTGATTTTAGTATGGAAATGTTTATGGGAAGAAAACCTTGAGTAGATGGTTTGGACCAAACCTACTGACCAAAACACCAAGTTTTGCAATAGCAACTCATTTGGTGAACCCTATGGGCTACTGCCTTAGTAAAAATATTTCTACACCACATAAAATAACACTTTGTTTTGAAAATGGTTTTAAAGTGAAACCTTTTGCAAATGACTTGGCCACTTTAGGAAATGACCATTAGATGTACCCAAATGACTATGACCCACTAGGAACCACTTTTTTTTCAAACAAAACAAAGCTTGGCATGCTTGCATGCATTTCTTTGACTTTGTTATTTATGTGTGTTGTTTTGCTTGATTGGTAGATTGAGTTTGTGCCTTGCTTGATTGATTTGTAGTGACTTGAAGAGTGTGATTGTTGCAAAGATCAAGAAGTGAACCTATACTCTACCAAAAAGGCAAGTGATGCTTCATACTTTCTACCCCAATACTTTTATTATGCATTAGTGATTTTGCTAAGTAAAACTTGCATGATTTTGCTAAGTATAGATCTTGCTATAGGAAAACCTAGTAGATGAATCCTTAGTAGGATTCTCATAAGTTAGAAATTCCTACTACTACCAAGCTTAGCCTAGCTAATAGAAAACATGGGTGGAATATATATTCACACTATGGAAACATATTCTAAGTCTAAGGACTTGTGATTTTGTCTAATAAAACAACTAAGTTAAAGAATCACCTGGGTGGAATGGGCTTGCTTGGTGGAGAATGGTTGAGTGGTTCACAATGCCATAGGCTTGGATTGTGTATCTCACTTGTGGAATGCCACCCAGGAAACAAAGAGATTTGAGATGTCAAATGTTGAGAAGCTTCAAGTGCAACCACTTGGCAATATGGGCTCTGCCATGATCATATAGGATGCAAGAACTTAGCCATATGGACAGTGGGTGGTAGTGTTTGATAGGTTGGAACGCGTCCATTTTGGTCTAAGGGAAAGCTTCTGAAAGATCTTGTCTTGGGAAACCAAGTCTTGTGGGGAAAGTGCACCACCTCTGAAGAGTGTAAAATCTAAGTACTTAGCCTTGTCCCTGGTAAAGGACAATTTGAGCATCAAGACATGGAAGCAATCAAGAATCTCATCATTCTAATTTCTAAATTAAAATCTTGTGGTTTCAACAAGGGATTGTTTGAATTCTTCAATCATTGATGGAGAGATGGCTTGGTACAAGGATCTTGAAATCTTTGATTGAGAGAAATGATTTTGTCAAACAAAAACTTAGTATTTTCAAAAGTTAAGGAAAAATCTATTTTGAGCAATGCAAGCCTCAACTCCACTTAGCCAAATGCATGTAGATGATAGATTCCACTATACTACCATAGTATCACTTGCCAATACAATTCAAATGTATTGACCCTTTGTGGCTGTAACTTGTATGTTGCAGGTTTGATTGTTTTTAGTGAAGATTGATTGATTAGGATTACAAAGTCTACAACCAACATCTGCCTGTGGCACTTTGAAGATGAAGGACCCATGACTATATTTATTCCGCTGCAATGTAATGTAATAGCCATATGAGCTATGAGAGATGTAATAAAATTATGTTATTCCTGGTTATAAAGTTATATTATGACCTTTGTTTCTTGATATTACATCTTAACTGTGGATGCTAGCTATTGATCCAGGGACTAGCATTGTAAAACACAGGAGGGATCAATCTTATTAAAGGTTGGGACCCCTACAGTCTTGATGCTCTATCTGTTCCATTTACAACTGAAGAAATTGACACTGTCATCAAGTAGATGCCTGTTGATAAAGCCCCTGGTCCAGATGGTTTTAATGGCGATTTCCTCAAAGCTTGTTGGCCCATTATTAAGGAAGATATCTATGGTTTATGCCAGGAATTTCATGATGGAAAGCTAAATATGGAAAGCGTTAACATGGGTTATATCACGCTAATCCCTAAAATTCAGAGCCCTGAAAGTGTAAATGACTTCAGACCAATAACTCTACTCAACTATTGCTTAAAGATTGTGACCAAGATCCTGGCAAATAGATTACAGAAGTTAATTTTGAAGATTGTGCATAAAAATAAATATGGGTTTTTAAAGGGGAGAACTATTCAGGATGGTCTAGCATGGGATTTTGAATATATTTATCAGTGTGAGGCCTCTAATAAGGAAATTATTGTACTCAAGTTAGATTTTGCTAAATCCTTTGATACAGTGGACCATGCTGCTATGATTAAAATCATGACTCAAATGGGTTTTGACCCCAAATGGATCAGCTGGATTAAGACTATTTTTGCCTCTGGAATGTCATTTGTCTTGCTTAATGGTGTGCCTGGAAAACAGTTTCACTGTAAAAGAGGGGTCAGGCAAGGAGATCCTCTTTCTCCTCTGATTTTTGTGTTGGATACTGATTTGCTGCAGTTTGCTATTAATAGAGCTTATAGAGAACAAACAATTAATGCCCCTTTTTCCTCAAATTTTGACATGGATTATCTAGTGATTCAGTATGCTAATGATACAATTATTATCATGCCTGATAGAGTGGAGGAGGTGAACATTATGAAAGGGATCTTGGATACATATGCTGCTTCTATTGGCCTGCACATTAATTACCACAAATCTCAAATGATTCCTATTAATGTTTCTCGGAATTTAGCTTAGATTCTTGCTGCTGCTCTAAGCTGTGTGATTGGTAAAATGACTTTCACATATATAGGCTTGCCAATGGGTACCACAAAGCCAACTGTCACTGATCTTATGCCACTGATTGACAGGATTGAAAGAAGCCTGACAACAAACTACATGATGATGACATATACTGGCAGGGTGACTATAATAAACTCTCTTCTCACCTCTATTGGTATCTATGCCATGTGTACTTTGAAGATAAATCCTAAGATTCTGGAACATATGGATAAAATAAGAAGACATTGTCTTTGGGCCAAAAAGACAGAGGCTGGTGAAAAATGCAATTCTTTTATTGCTTGGGAAAAAGTCTGTAGACCAAAGAAGAAGGAGGAGTAGGTGTGCTTAATTTGAAAGTACATAATGATGCTTTGTTACTGAAATTCCTACACAAATTCTATAATAGGGAGGATATACCTTGGGTGCACCTCATATGGAATGCTTATTACACTGAGAAGATTCCCCATGCTGTTGAATCTTGTGGTTCATTCAGGTGGAGAGATGTCATAACTCTCTCTCCAACATACAGAGGCATCACTACTTGTCAGATTGTAGCTGGAACATCCATTCTGCTTTGAAAGGATTTATGGTCTGATGATCTGGCTTCTAAAAAGTTTCCTAGAGCATTCTCCTTTGTGCATGACGAGGACATTTCTGCAGGGAAGTTTTTAACTTCTAATTCTTTGGCTGCTTTATTTCAATTACCAATCTCTCCACAGGCCATGCAAGAAGTAAGAGAAATGCAGACTCTGCTTGCTGGCACTAACCTCATAGAGCATGGTCATGATAAATGGAAATATTGTTGGGGTTCTGAAGCATACAAGGCTAGTCTATACTACAAATTCTGCTATAGGGAAATTGAGATTCATCAGGCATTTATGTGGATTTGGAAATTGAAATGTGTGCCAAAAATGTAGTTTTTCTGTTGGTTACTGCTTGCCAACAGACTTAATACAAAAGATATGATGAAGAGAAGACAGTACAGAATTCAAGGGGACAACTACAAGTTCTTATCTTGCACTCTACAGGTGGAAGAAACTCTGGAACATCTGTCCTTTGAGTGCTCCTTCAGTATTCAATGTTGATCTCAGTTGAACATATACCGTAATAATGATGAGGTTCCTGTCAAATTAGTTGAAGCCAAACAAAATTGGAATAATCCCATGTTTATGGAAGTGTTTATTGTAGCATCTTGGAGTATTTGGAAAGAAAGGAATAATCTATGCTTCAATGAAGTACTCCTAGATGCCAACTCATGGAAGTCCAGATTCAAAAATGACTTTGGGCTTCTTATTCATAGGACTAAGAGTTCTTTGCATCCTATCATTTCTGAGTTTTTAGCTTCTTTGTAGTCTTTTCTTAGTGTGTTACCAATGGCTGTTGATACAAGGCTGTAAATTATACCTCTGTAAAACTCTGATCGGACCCTTTTTTTGGTCTTATTAATATATTTTGAGAGGCAGTAGGACCCTCCAAAGGGGTTGTACTGTCATAAACTTTAAAAAAAGAAATGATCCAATGGTCAACGCGTGGACGACGTGGGAGCAAATTTAACGTGCGCGGAGATTTCACCATGTTCCCCTATTGCCGCTTGACGTTTAGGATTTCACGCGCAGGAAAATTGCTTTGATTATGTTCACTTCCATATGTGAGTTTCGAGGTAATATAGGCTATAGCCTACGTCATCTCACTGACAGGAGCAGACAAACCGTCCCATTTGAAGATTCCGACATGGACGGATCATGTCCGGCTATGAGAAGAGTAAGATGGAAGACTAAGTGATTCTCTAGCTTACATATCGAAGACGGAGAATATTGCAGGGTTCTTGGGAGGACTACAAGATATTGCTTGACGAATTATCGTCATGACCTAGACTGAGCATTCAAACTGAAAGGCAAGATGACACAAGTCTTGGAGTTCTCCGGGGGCTACTGTTGGGGATATTCTAAATGGGTATCACCAATGCATGTCTCTAAACCGGCTAACCCGGGTGGCCCACAGTTGGTAGCAAGGCTCATGGCCTGCTAGGCGGCCTAGTTAGACGGATTCAGAAGGGAGGCCCATGTCGGATAAAGGAAGGATACTATGCAGTCACCGACCAACCCGGAGCCTTGGAGTGCAAGACACAAAGACTACTTAGTATTAGTGTAGGACTTTGTAACCTGTCAGGCTAGGACTTTTCCCTGTAACCCTAGGTTCTGGCACCTCATAAGATGGACCTCTGGGAGCCTTTAGGGAACAACTCAGATCAATTGACACACCTCGCACAGCGAACCAATTCCTATAACTCGGCGTATCGCCATTATAGTGATTTATAGCAGGAGTAGGATTCTGCCACCGTTGTGGGATCTGAACCTGGGTGAGTTGTGTTACCTCGTACCCGCCAACTTGTCCCCTTCCCCTACCTCTCTAAACACGCTCTGTGAGGACCCCTCCATGGCGTACTAGTCGACAATACCACAGCACTCATGGTAAAGAACAACATGGAGGCGTTGGTGAAGGAGGAGAGGCTACCGGAGGCGATTCTGGTATCGTTCCCTTTCCAATCTTCCTCCGGGAGGCGATTCTAGTTTTCGATTTCCGCCTCTATGTTTCTTGAGAAAGGCTTCTAGGGGTATATATATAGATGGTTTTAGGTCAAAACAAATAGAAGGCGATGGAATCTACAACATCAGAGCTTCAACGGCTGAGATAGCACGAGTGATGAGGCCTGGAGTATATGCGCTGCCATTTTGAGCTCGTTGTGATTAGGAAACCTTGATCATCAATTAATCAACAAGCTAGTATGATGAGAGGCATTACTAGGAACCTTTTCTTTGTTTAGTAAACACACATGTATTAATGTCTCCGGTTAACACAATTATAGCATGAGGAATAAACATTTATGATAAATATGGAATAAGATAATAACCACTTTATTATTGCCTCTCGGTCATATTCCTTCCATCCCATGCCTCTACTCGTGGTGTTGGTACGGTCGATCTAAACTTCACTTCGGAAAAGACCGTGCGCCTGAAGAACGTGCATTATGTTCCCTCAATAAATAAAAATCTTGTTAGTGGATCTTTTTTGCGTCGAGATGGTTACAGGATTGTTTTTCGGTCCAAAAAATTTATATTGTCAAAGTATGAAACTTTAGTTGGTAAAGTCTATGAATGCGGAGGCTTGTTTAGCTTAGCCTTGGATGTTTGTATTAAAATTGTTAATCATATTAGCATGAATTTTGAATCAAATGTCTCGCATTATCATTGGAAAATACTCCTCATATTTCACTTGGCCACTTCTCATCTACATACATCATACTCCTTAATGAAAAACACTCTATACACTAGTGCAATTATTTATAAATTTTTCTTTCGCATCTCCCCCATATACCTACACTTGGCGCGGTCAAACACCTCATAACATGGGTAAGTAAGGCATTATACATATATCAAACCATTACAAGTATCATAGATGTATTTCCAAAGTATGAAAAAACATAAAGTCTCAACACAACGATAATGCATAACAAGTATCATCTCATACCATAATATCCACCATAGGAAATACACATATAGATCCATAATCATGCAAGACACATCATATGGATTTCAACAATGATCATACATAGAGAGATCGGATCAAGTTACCACCACATAGTCTAGGTGGTGGAATACTCCCCTCTCATGGTGAAGAACAGCATGGAGGCGTTGATGAAGGAGGAGAGGCTACCGAAGGTGGTTCTGGTATCGTTCCCTTTCCAATCTTCCTTCAGGAGGCGATTCTAGTTTTTGATTTCCGCCTCCGTGTTTCTTGAGAAAGGCTTCTAGGGGTATATATATATGGTTTTAGTTCAAAAAAAGAGAAGGTGGTGGAATCGACAGCATCAGAGATTCAACCGTTGAGATAGCATGAGTGATGAAGCATGCAATATATGGGCTGCCATTTTCAGCTCATTGGGTCCCTCAGGTCCTACGTTAGATCGTTGGATTCTTATGAAACTTGTCTAATAGATCCTATTGACATAGCTCCGTTTTGAGTTTCATAGCTCTTGGAAAGTCAAAAAAACTAACCGAAGTTTTTTTTCCATACAAGGTTAGAAAGAAAATAAAAGGAATCTTTGGAAAATCCCGAAATCAATATAAAACATGGTATTGACACTGTATAATATGCAAATATGTTATGATATATGATAATAAATTACAAAGTTCATGTATGCATTTTACATGCATCAGCACTGGTTTGAGCTTCAATATAGGCATTCGGCAAGCCCATGATATTTTGGCGGCTGGACCGGCGGTCCGGGTTCTATGCCAGCTTGTCTGGCGTGCCAAATCTGCAGCTGGTTTGCTTGTACCTTCTCCCGCCTTATCATCGATGCTTCTTTCTTGGGTTTCTTGGATCCTTGGGCGTCATTCGTGTCTCCTCTTGGCATCACGATCATGGGTATGGACTTAGTCATAAGATGCATAATTGGTTCAAGTAGCATCCCATTTAAGTGAGGATCAAAGAAGGACATGTGATGAAAGGAATTCACCTTGAGTGTATTTGTTGGAGTAGCATGAATTGATTCAATGGGTTTAATGTGATCGCCATATGATGGGTTGCATCACTTTGCCAGGTACATGTTGGGTGAGCAGGTTTGGATAGAATCTTGTCCCTTGGTAATTCCAATGTTTCCAAAGTTTCAGAAATGAACTTCATTGACTTAGCAAGATCAAAACCCGCTTCTCCGTGTCACATTGTTTCTCGAAGTACAAATTGAATACATCACCATAGTGATTACTGCTCTCTCCCTCTATGTAAATCTCGGATCGTAGATTATTTCTTCTACCTATGTTGATGAGTAAAGCTTCGGCAACTTAATCAGCAAAAAATTATTTATGATGTCCAAACAACTTGGCATGGATGCATTCCAAAAGCACATGCATTAGTGTATCAAACTCCGCCTTTCATATTCCACGCGTGCTATTTTCCATGGCATGCCGACGTGAAAGAGTTTCATAGTCCGGTAATATTCCACTAAGAACTCTTCACCAAAAGACACACACCTTAGCAACCGGACAAAGCTTCCAGAGAGGCTTCCAAAAAATCACCACTATTTTTATTTTTATTTTTTGCTAGGAAATATCCAAATCTATTCCATGAGTTGATAGGAAGTCAAAGAACCTAAAACATAATGAAATTACATCGAGGTCCTTGAACCACCCAACAACCACTATTGCCGCCAGAGCGAGCCGCCGACACACCGCTGTCGCATCTCCCTTACACGAGCCAGCCTGACATTATTGATGACAGTCGGGAAGTCCTCGTGCACGTTCTCCTAAGGACCAGCACCCCAAATCCAAAGTTGTAGCCTTTGAACTCGTGAATTGATCTGAACCTTCTAACACCAAACCTCTAACACACGTAGATTAAATGAGATCCACCACTCCATGAAATCAGTGACCATATGAATCCTTGCTCTCCTCAATGCCATCGGCGAGATCAGTATCGACGAGGTGGATGAGGAGGTGGGTATAACTTATTATTGTTCTGCACAACATCATCATAGCCACCATAATGACGGTGTCGGTTGAACAAACTCTAACTTTAGAGACTCTTCTATAGCGCGGAGTGCAGGTCTGAGGTCCCCATCGCCTCCCGCCGCCGAAGCGGCAAGGGGAGGAGGCAGGGACCCGTCGATTCCCGATCATAGATGGCGAGGACGAGGCTGACGAGGTGGCTAGATACTAAGTGAGTTGACACGTCGTGTAGATCTCCAATATCACCACTGTTTTTAGATAAGACTTATTATTGTCTTAACGGAAAAAGATGTAAATCCTCGATGATGAGACACATGTTGTAGTTTCTTCTGTCTTCAAACGACTTAATCCCCCGCAAAAAAGTGACCTTTTTTCCAGCCGTCGCCTTTCCTAGCCCCAGCCGCCAACATCTTCTCTTCCTCCATAGATCGGTTCCCCCTCCTCCGACCGGCTTCGCCGGGTCGCGAGGAGTGGGGAACCCGAAGCCGGCCGGAGGAGGGGGAACCCGGTCTATGGGTGGAGTTCTCAGTAAAAATAGTGTTTTTTGAAGATTAGATTAGGGTTTTGATAGACATCTTCTTGACGTCTACGTCAATGAAGATGTCATTGTTCGCGATAAATAATCTTCGGCCCTTCCTTCGACGAAGAGATCTTCCCGGCGTCAATGTTGGTGTTGTAAGATCGAAGTTCTATAGGTACGATTTTTTAGATCTTGCTTCACCAGATCGATCTTAGACTTTTTCTCATGGTTGCCACGAGGAGTTTTATCCTTGCAATATTCGTCCCGGCTGCTACGTCCTCGACAATGGAGATTCGTACTCTCGACTCCCCTGCGACGTCGATCAAGCTGTTCGGTTTCTTTTTCCTGAAATACTGGTGGTGGTACTTTGCCAATATTGTCTGATTACTCTAATGGTTGTGCGCGTGCACGTAGCTTTGGCATAGCGGCTCAAATTAAAATTAAGGGAGAATCCTCATTGATATTTACAGGTCTATTGTTTGACATCTATGTAATGTTAATTGGGCTGCCATCGGATGAGCGCAAGATTGTGTTATGGAAGAAGATTTTGAAGGCTTTCAAATTTTGCTCGTTTTCTTTTAGCCTTTATTTAATCGTTGGAAACAGTGTATGTATCTTACCATATACTATTCGGCACTTTAATATATCGTGGTATTGATTGTCAAATAAAAATCCCCCGCAAAAAAAATAGCACACTACTTAATCTGCGATAAGCGTTGAGATGCTGCACCATGTGTTTCTAACGAAAATGATGGGAACAGGCCATTCAACCTGCAACTGCTCTTCAACCTGATACGCGTTTCAGGCAAAAGAGTTTCTGGCTACCTAATAGTACGTTGACAGTAGCATGTTCCTCACTGAAATCATCGCATTCGCATATAATGAAGCGGAAAGCAATGCAATAATGAACGGATACACACAGAGAGGGTTCTTGTGCCAGGTGTTTTTGGCATCGTAGCAGATACACGAAATCATTAGTGAGAACATGGTGTCGAACCCACGACACACATGGGACTATCATCATCCCTCCCGTTGGTGCTCGGCTGGGCTACCGGACAGCCTAGGTACAGGTCCCCATGACACTGGTGGCGCACCATAGTCTATAGGTTTGAATTGGCTTTCTGTACTAAGTAAGTACGTATTATTCTTGTTTTGCAGGCTTTGAATAAGCAAAAACTAAGTTCATTAGAACGGCAAGTTGCTGGCTCATTTCTTGCCAGCTTAAAACATGGTGTTGCAGGTAGGCACGACGCGAACTAGGTTCCATATCTCCTTCCAGGGCAGCACAGGTACAAAGGAATATCTCGATAAACAGAACCGACAGATGTATCCTCGGAAATGAATGGAAGTCTAACTTCGCTTCGTGTTGTGCTTATCTAATGCAAGAGAAATTGATACATGAGTTAAATGCAGTCTTGTACTTATGTGGATCGATTTAGTCACCGAGTACTCGGAATTTGTATGATTTTAGTAATGTACTTGTCATTTTAGACTCGATTTAGTTGTAAACTAGATTTTTTGTCGAAATTGGTTTGACGTGAACGATACATGCACGTTAGTCTCACTTATAGGAGAGCAGCTGTCCTGAAAGTTTGCATTTAGCCCCTCTCATGGTACTATTACAGTTAGTTAGTCTCCTGTCGGGTAAAATATGCGAAAACCCCCTATATTTGTTAATATATATATATATATCTTTTGCTCATAGATCTCCGCTTCCTCTAATCCCTAACACTAATTTATTCATTTGTTCGTCCCATGTCTTCCGTCCTGACCTCCTCTCTGGTAAGCGGCTCCCGTGGTTGAAGCTCGAGCATGGTGAGCGCCCCTCGTGATTCGAGCTCAGGTACGAAGGAGTACCATGTTCTTACCCCCATTGTCAAGTGTGACCGATGTACTGTTCTCTATGTAAAGAAGTTCACCTTCGAGACCGACATCCATGGAAGTCAGGACAGGGCTTTCTTCAAGTGCCCTAACCACAAGGTTGGTCAGAATGGGCTCAATTTGATTTCCCTCCAATTTTATATCGGTTTCCTTCCATCATGTGGACTTTAGCTGGATTTCTTTTCTTTATTAATGTAGCCTGGTGGGTGTAATTTCTAGAAGTGGTCTGAAACAAGGCTGCGGTTCCCCTTCATGGCGACAGATGGGGACCATCGGCGCCGCGATCAATGTGACAGCTGGTGGTGCCTCGGTGTCGTCTCCCCTTCTCAAACAATCACAATACGTTCTGGTCAAGTGATTGCTGTTGTCGTCGCCTTCCATGCCTCCCTCTCTATCGCCTCCTTTTTTCCTCGTTCGAACAGAACAGAATGTCTAAAACTAAAACGGCCGATGGTTAATGGAGTAGATAAGGAGGGGGCGATTTCAAGGGCAACTTTTAGATGTGGGAGGGACTAAGTGCAAATTTCAAGGGCAACTTCTCTCTTGTAAGTTCACGTGTGGTATACGTCATCTCAATTTTGGCAAATCAAGTTTAGTACTAAATCGACTCTAAATGGCTAAAATTTTATAAACTCCGAATACGATAACTAAATCGAGTCACATGCACAACTACAAGGACGGCTACTTTATTTAAGTCTCGATACATTGTACCTTGGGAAGGTGGCGATTTACCTGATTTCGAGCATGGGAAACTCCACTAGAGGGTAGTAGTCTTTACTTCACGGGTGTTTCTCAGCAAGACAGCAAGTATATGACCCATGTCTAACAAGACTCTGGATAGTGAATCGTACCTACCAAGTGTTTCATTCTGCTCGTGCTCGATAAACGGACAATGCTCCTACCGTAATCCATAGCTACAACACGTGTAAACCATCACCGAGACGAGACTATGCTTCGTCAACGCCAACATGCGCTTTCGAAATGCCTCCACATGCAGACGCGTTCAACGATCAAACCGAACCAGCCGCGCGACGCGTTCGTCTCGGTCCGGCCGAGTCTCTGCCTCCACATGCAGGCAACCACTCCCCAAGATTAGCCCACTAAACCTCCTATAAATGGCGGCCCCCGCGCTCCCTTCCCTCCTCAGGCAAAGCAGCAACCCAGAGAGCAGCAGCCTTCCTCGCCTCCGTTCTTCTCCGGCACCGGTGCTCTCGTACGTGCATTCGTCCGAGAGAACACCACATCGACCGACCAAGAAGGGATGGAGATGAAGAAGATCGCCTGCGCCGTCCTTGTCGCCGCCTCCGCCACCGTGGCCCTCGCCGCCGAGGCCCCCGCCCCGGCACCCGGCGTCACCTCCGGCTCCGCCGCCGCCGTCCCGGCCGTCGGCGCCGTGCTCGGGGCCACCGTGCTCTCCTTCTTCGCCTACTACCTGCAGTAAGCGCGCGTTCATCCATTCGCTGCCAGGAGGAGGAAGGGAAGAAGATACAGTACGCCTCAATCCAGAGCACGCGCCTGTATTCTGATGGGATGCATGCGTGTGTTTTGATCCATCTTTATTTCGTTTTGTTTTTCTCCTCCTTTTTGGCGAATTGTTGTGCACCGGTCTGATTAATTTGGTGCTTTCTTGTTATATTGTGTTCTTCCCTTGGAGAGAGGGATCGATGGATATTGTATTATTGTTTGCCATCTGCTTGGCCTAATTTATTCAAAGATTGAATTCGATCACATCGTGTTAACTTGTTTTCATTCTGTCGTGATGGTTTCTACTATTCTCTCGGTTCATAATTATAAAATATTTAACTTATTTTAATATAAACACTATATACGGATCAAAATGAGCCAGTATATGCACATTGGAATGTATATACATGCGTTCGGAGAAAAGCTAAAACACATCTTATAATTGTGAACGATTATTTTATAACCTCAATTGTGAATTCTTTTGAATTTGTAAATAAAATGCGCAGGCTGGCTCTCCAGAGCTGCCATATTCGACTACTCACTAGCATGATCATTTTGACAACTTCAGAAACCGTGTCCAAATTCCTTTGAGAAACATGCGTGCCACTCAATTTCTCAACCGAACAAATTACAAGCCTCTTGGTCTGTCAGCTCAATATTAAGGATTGTTTGCAACAGACAAATTAAAATGTGAGCATCCAAAAGAGAAAGAAATATAAGTATGCAAAAATTGCAAGACGTGGAAGTCCTCTTTCTTGACTAGAGAACGATGGTGATATCATCATAGACTTCTGAAAGGGATTTAGGGTCTACTTTGGATGGTACGAAAATAAATGCAGAAATCGAAAAAAAAATGATGAAGAACCCCGGAGGAATTGGGATTCACAAGAGTAAAAAACAGATGTTCGATGCTTCACAGAGGAAACTACACACGAATTTAGAGGAAGATGTTTCTCCCACCGAGAACAACTTGGAATCCTTGAGAAAATTTCAACGAGGAATTTGAGCAAATAGGCGAGATACCTATGGATATTTATAGAGGAACTTGGAATCCGATTATTTTTCCTTCTTCAACAACACAATGACATACGTTTGAGTTTGCTTTTGTAAGCCTCCAAAATATGGAGGAAACATAAGCTCCTCTTTGGAATTCCTTGCCCCATTACTACATTTCAAAATCCTATCATTGTGGCGAGGGAACGCTTATGTGCTTTTTTATTATCCAACTATACAAAAATTGTGAACTGTCAATTCCTATGATGATGTACACATGCAGGAAAAGATTGGAATATTAATCTGACAACAACATACAAGTTTGTAAAATAAGTAATGCATTTTACTACAAGTAATCCCACGCCCAAAAAAGTAAAGAATAAAGAAATGAGATGCTCTCGGGATCCAACCAAGCTACTGTATAAAAGATGATACTCCCTGTTAGCCAAAGACAAGAAGAAGCATCAGGATACATGACTTTCTCAGCCCAAAGACAAGGACGAATAGATCTCCGGACCATCTTCACTTTGCAGGCAAACGCCAGACAGGTTCACACTCAGGGAAAGGTGGCTCCAGCAAACTCCGTGCAACCCCCAGTTGAAAATTAACAGTGATAATCTTTGTGGGATGTTTCTTAGTTTGTGTATGCAACATCTGAGAAACGACACGGCTGATCCCCCCTCCCCCCAATCCAAGTGCAGGAAGGAAAAAAATGGCAATGCTTCCATACGCTTCGATCCGGAGCTCAACTGGGATAGCAAAAAACTTGGTCCGAAGAATTATACAGGTCACTGATAACTCAGGGTTCTGACAGAATGAAAGATGATAGTGTAACTGAAAACTACATGAACTGGAAATTGCAGGTGAGTGATCCACAGCTTCCTTTCACTCTGAACGCCTATTTATAAAGATGAATGGAGGTTACGTCCTACTATCTGTCAGTCACAGTAATGCAGGTGAATCTTCATCATTCCAGAGGAACAGGCTTTTACACGATTACACCTGCAACATTAGAAACTAACAGTGGATGCCTGATGTGTTTTATACTAAATAGTGTAGATTCATTCAAATTTTGACAAATCTGAGACATCTATTTTGGGATGGAGGGAGTACAAAACATTGCCACTTGGACATAAGCTACACCGCAACTTGAACAAAGGCAACATAGTGTATACAGACTTTGATGAAAAACTACATATCGTCATCAGCTTTATTTTCCCGAAATTATTGGCTTGTTACACAATTACCAGATTTTCATTTACTTAGAGATGAGACCACTTGTATGGCGCAAATCTTAACTTCTCAGGTACCAAGAGGTCTCTAAAATAAATAAAAACTTTATCAAACTGTAGCCAAATGCAAACCTTCACTCAGGTCTCTATAGTCTATAATGTGTTTTGCACCTATTTGACAAAAACACAGTTTGCTTGATAGTAATTAGATTAGACTCCGAAGCACATTAAGGTAAACCGTGCTTCATCCATGCATGAGGTCAAGGTGGAGAATGGAAAGTCTCAATTCTCAATTATACTAATCAGAAGATTCTAAAAGCAGTTTTTTTGTTGTTGCAAAAACTAGATCCCAATTCAGGTCAAGAACTCAAAAACAACACTGAATCATTGACAGCAGCTATAGGTTCCAGCAAAGTTTCATGCTGTGGGCAGGCAAGAATAATCAACAATTTATCGATCAATTCAAGCTATCCCACCTACAATACCATTTACATGGATCATTAGGCAAAAATATCAAGACGTGTCTGCATTCCATTGCCCAGGTCATACTGGAAGAAGCTGAACTAACTGGAGCTGTAGTTAAACAAGACAAGAACTTTACAGACCGTCTCTAATAAGTAATAACCACCTCATAAACAATATCAATTCAGTGTGGTGTGACCGGATTGAATCCAATCCATTAGATGATTAAGATTCCGCAATAAAACAGTTCATCTCTAATAGCCACCTCATAAACAAACAATATGAATTCAATGTGGTGTGACCGGTTTGAATCCAATCCATTACATGATTAAGATTCCCCAACAAAACTTGTCAATATAATCATGCAGTAAGGCAAGCTAGACCTAGTACAGCTCAAGTGGCAATAAGACATGAAGCCAAAGCTGATCTATCTAAGTTCCATAAAAAATTACTTGATAACGAGGCAAAATAAAAGTGTGCCATCCATGGACACATAGTTAGCAAAACAAGAGTGAAAATAACAGGAGAAACATAGTATTGCTAATTGGATATACATGTACATGCAACTATAAGTGAGGAAACAACAGGTACTACTGAGAAATATGTAAATTTAATTTAGACATGGGCATTCCATTATCCAAAAGCAGCCCAAATTCACAATCTTTTATTGATGCACTCTTATTTCCAAAATGCTTAAAATCTTGTAAGGCATAACTTACTCAACATCTCGCAAACCACACTCGATAAAACCCAATTAACTGGTTAATTTTCAAAGCTGAGCTTTGGATTTGACCTGAAGTCTGAAGGCATGATTTTCTAATGGTGTCAAGCCATAGCTGGGAATAGAAACTTGCAAGTACACTCGCAACTAAATACCACCGTGGCAAAAATAGCCGTTTAAGATTTTATCCAAGTTGCCAAATCATGAAGATTCCAAAAGTCAGTTCAGCAATGCGAGAGTAAAGCAGTAAGCAACTGGGATGTAAAATGCAGGGGTATAATCACCTAATTTACAAAGAAGTTATCAACTAGGAAATGGAGCTAGTTCAACGTAAATAAACTGAAGATGATAAGATTGCAGAACTGTTTTGATCTAAGCCTAAGAGGAATATCATTGTACGAGCAACAATTCAAACGGCCACTTTAATACTCCTTTGGTCCCCGTATACATAATACATATACCAAACTAAGCATTCTTGAATATCCAAAAGCACCGAAATTCAGTGTTACAAGGTCTAATCGCATATTGCCGGTCCATTCTTATTCCTCCAACACTCAGACCAATCATACTTCCTTGTTAGAGCCGAGCATAAGCTTACCGCATCAAGATCGCAGCTACCGACCCTACTGATACCCCGAGAGCGCAAGAGATGGCGACCACCCGCGTCCGGAGCAGCATGAGGTTGACGTTCTTCGTAGCCTGGAGGCAAAGCGTGAGCACCTGCAGCCTCCCATTGGCCTCCATCTTCTGGAAGAAGGCGACGGGCTTGATGACGCGGCGCATTACCAGGGCAGCCGTGAAGGGGAACGCGAACGCCGCCACGCCCTGCACCGCTGCGGCTGACTCAACCCCGAGGGGCGCGGCACCAGAGAAGATCCACGCTCCTGCGGCGAGGTGCGTCCCACCGAGGATCGCGAGGGAGGCGCTGAGGCGCTGCGTGGCGCGGCGGAGGGCGTCGAGCTCCGCCCGCGCTTCGTCGGCGAGCGGCGACGTGTCGCGCTCCACCGTGGGGCCCTCGATCTCCTGGTGCTTCATAGATTCCAGAGACGGTGGTGTTGGGGCGGAGCCGGTGCCGGTGGCGGCTTCGGGGGTGGACTCCGGGGCTGTGGAGAAGCGGCGGTGGGGGTGGGGTAGTAGGAGGGGGTTGCAGGCGCGGGCGTGTGGATTCCGGAAGCTCGTGCCTGGGAGGAACCTGGCGGCGACGGTCGGGGGGCGCAGGAGGCGGCGGGTGAGGTGGGAGATCGCCATCGGAGAGCGAGAGGAGGGTCGTTACGCTGCGACGGCGCGGTGGCGGCTTACAGCTTGAAGGCCCGTCTAGAAGAATTCTCTGTTTTTTCTCCCGTCAAGGGCAAAGCGTAATCTCGCTAGTTCGCTTTCCTGGTGATATGGTAGTTTTAGCCTGGCACCCTTCCTGGTTTTCAGGCTTAGGTGCGAAACTTCTTTGATTCAAAGAATTTTTATTGAATTTTTTTAGGATTTCGATATTTTATTTATCCAATATATGGGGCGTGATTTACAGGATTTGTTTGAATGGATTCTTCTGTACTCTATTATGGAGGAATTTTTTTGCATCCACTCAATGATTAAAAGCTCTTGCTGCAATTATTTGTTTTTCTATGATGTGTCAAACACTCTTTGGTGGTAATAGTGTAGTTTTTCAGTTCTAAAATAATCAATGAGACATGTCATTTTAATGTTGTGTTTTCCCTATCTCTGGATTATAGAGATCCTCTAAATCAAAGGAGCCCTAGAACATTGTTGTTTGCAAACTTATTTGGGCTTTGGGTTTGAATGTTTCATCATGTCATAATGTCTATAGACACTAGTGGTACTAGTAAATGGTACGAGTTTAAGAATTGTTGTAAAATTTACATATTATTGTGTATCTCTAATTAGATATTCAATATCATTGAGTCATTATTTTAAGTAAGATCCATAGTTTCATATGCGTGCTTTCTCTTATAACTCACCTATACACAGAACATCTGTAATTTGCTAATCTCATAAAGTTTCTAGACGAACTATAAAAATGCATGTTTATGTGTAACTATATGTATCATAAAGATTTCAAATAGGTAGCCATGAAATATCGGTTTTTATAATTTCAAGTACAACCTCCAATCTGATTTACTTATCGCAGGTTTAGGCAAGGCTTAGGAAAAACATTGCCAAAACATGCGAAAGTAAAATCAGATCGATGATAGTAAAGAAATGATACACACTCTTATGAAACGCTCGTCTTAGTCTGGTCAAACTTAATACGGCCTAGACCAAAGAATAAAGAAAGTACTAAGTTGAAAGAATACCCAGCGCTATGTATGGTTGCACCGTAAAAAAATCATGTCAGCTTGGTGGATGCTTCTAGACAACATTGAAAGAATCAAGTGCACCCGAGTACGGACTGCTCCAAAAAGTAACATGTTGGCAGCATAGTGGGGTTTGGCCGTGAATCCTTGCCCTTTGGACCGTCAGATTAGGCTATCCAATGACTAGTATGTTGCCACACAGTCCTCTAGATTAAGGTGTTGATTATGAGCCGTTTGATTAGAAGGATCCAACGGTCACTATGACATGCTATTGGTATACTATATAGGAGTATAGATATAGAATTTTTGGTGTCTCCTTCACAGTCTATCAAATCTATAAGTTCAACAATAATGGTCATGAGTCTTGTTGTCAAACAAATAAAAAAACAAGTACAGCCAAATCTTGAATCATGTAGTTGTAGCGTGATCAATATTCGTTAGAATGCGTTGTGTTTGGAAATGGAGCTTGGGTGACAACAGACTCTAATAATTTTGGGGCTGCTAGGATAATAGCAAATCCAATTGATATGTTTTGATTTTCATCGATAGTGTAAGACAAAAGTTAGGCAAACTCAACGACTATGTATATCAATGTCCAACAACATCATCGGCCTATGAAAGTCCCAACAATGTCCTTTTTGCAGAGGTACAAAAAATCATTTGGGAACACACAACTTCACCAACATAATGATAGGAAAATGAAGTGAAATTTCACGGGTTTTTATCATAGATGATACAAAAGTATATATAAATGTTGGAAATTGAATGGTCCTCAAGTGCTATGAGCTTCGTCTTGTATAAATTACCTTTCTAAAGTAACTAGCCACTTCGTGAACTTACTTGAATGGCATGTTTAGAATTTGTTTATTGGCATAACTTGATAGATTATTGTTTATAAAACCTTTCTTCATTGTTACATTAAGAAATGGATATGTGTCCAAGTCCAAAACTAAATTACCCAACTATTGTCCAAATATATTTGGCTTAGTCCACATCCAAGTCTACATAAAAATGCATAACATCCAAATCCTCCTAGATCTACACATGATAAATCCAAAAACATCCAAGTCCAAATGGACTTCCGTGATTGTAAAACCAAAATGGCTTTGCATGCACACTTTTCTTGCTAGACGTGGTGTGGCGTGTAACATTGTATCGATCCCACTATCTATTAAAAACATGTCTTTCACCTTTCGCCTCGTCCTATTATCTCGGTATCTCCCTTTTGTTGTTTCTATCTCCTCCATTGTTGTACCTATAGAGCTCCAATTCTTTGCATCTGAGTCCAGTTCTTGCAAAATCAAAGCTATGCTTTTATTACGGTCCCTACTGCAAGCTTGCCGGTCTCATCCTGTATATGCACCCTAACACCAGAGACGGTGGAGTAACGCTTCTCTCCATCGAGGCCACCATGATGCAGCCTCGACCTTAGCGTCACCATGCACCAAGCCGCCTGTGAGGGCGCCAGATACACCGGCTTTTGAAAAAATTGGGCGTCTGCCGGCGCCAGCGCCGAGGAGTCGCCCATGTCGCCTCGTCAAGCCCATAGAAGGCAGATCCGTTGTGGACAACACGCGTCGTGGTCATTAGGAGCATGGTGGTGGTGGCTGGCAGGAATAGGGGCGTCGAAAATTGTAATGGTGGGCGACATACGAGGGGTCAACGAGGGGGTTGTTTGGGTAGGAGCAGCACTGATGGACAAAGAATATAGCGAGAGGGTGGTTGTGTTGATTTGGTGAGGGATGTCGTACTTTAGGGATGACCGGGAAAGAAAAGGAGGAGGGTGTTGAATAAAAGAGCAATTTACCAAGCGAAATATTTATAATAAACGCTAGATAAAACATGATTAGAATAATAGGCAATATACTAATCATGTGAAATACCGAATACATATTAAGGCATATAACCAAACAGACTGCAAGACAAAGATCTTGAGATGCGATCAGAACAAATTTGAGAAATAAAACATACACGGCAGCAGCAGCAGTAGAAGAGGAACCGCCGGTGTTCATGTTGGCACTGTCGTTAGCCATGTCGTCAAGGAAGAGGGTGCTGATGTCAGGGAAGAAGTCCTCGTTGGGGAGGACGTCGGCGCAATCGCTATCCGAGAGAGAGTCCGTGATGAAGCCAGTAGTCGCGCTGGTAGCGCTCCCCAAAAACCTTATCGCCCTTCTCCCGTACAGGACTCGAAGCAGCGGGGTCTCGGAGGCCTACTGTCCCGGCTCGCGGTGCACGCCGCAAGACGGGATGGGGAAGATCTAGGTAGCGCAGTGCTCTGGAACTGGAGACGCAAAGGATGTGTGGCAGTGTATCTGAGAGGAGGCGCGACCTCTCTCTTATATACACACAAAGGGGTAGGCAGACAGGCTGCGCAGAAGATGAAACGAATGGACAGAAGTTGAAGCGAACAGGCGGCAGCCCACCGGACAGCCTCCACTCAGTTCGTATTTATTTAGCTCGTATTAAAAGTCCACTTGAGCATTCATGCGTGGCAAAATAAAGCTCGGCTCGGCGAGATTCCCGCAACCCGCGGCACGCGCGCGCGTGTCGTGACGTGACGAGGCGTGGCGTGGCGAGGCGAGAGAGGAGGAGGAGCGCGCGTGTGGAACTCTCTCCTTCTCCTTCTCCTTCTCATTCTTTTTACCAAGTGGTAGGAGAGCTCACCTTATAAGTTGGTCCAACTTCCACTCAACTAGCAATATGGGACTAAACATTTATCCCAGCTCTTGTCTTGCATGAATGGGCCAAATGGGCCTCTAGGATTTCAGGAATTTATTGGCATATAATAAATGGGCTAGGCCTAATTAGGCAAAAATTCCAACAATCCCCCACCAGATCCCAGAGGCACATGAAGTTTGACTTTGGTTTTAAAACATTGTTTATATACCGATACTGTATGGAGACTATTAAGTTGAACTTCCACCTAGAGCTTTATGTTATACTAGGCTGCAACTTGTACAGTGGGCTATGCCTTGAACTACAAGTTTGCTGCGAACCTAGCTTCACAAAAAGTCTTGACCGATACTAGGCTAGCGTGGGACTTCCCCGCGGATGGAGGTTATACGTCATACTCCATGACCTTTCATGAGTTTATTAGAGAGCACCCTACTCTCATAGACTGCAACGTTTTAACAGTCAGACTCATATAGGTGTGTTCTTCAAAAGATGTTCTGCAGGACAACATCTTTGCTTAGGATAAGCCACTTAGAACACATTAAGATAATAAATCAACCTGTCGTGCAGAATAGGAAAGTATTGCATCTTTATGGAGTGGTGTTTATTAAAGTAGGGATACTTTCCTCTCAGCTAACCAAAAGCTTGTCTCCCAATTCTAATTCACGGGATCTCCGATCACATAAAATGGTTTACCACTATGGAAAGCTCAATTTGTGGGTCTCATACCCATCTCCTTCGATGCATTTTCTATCACATTGCGTAATAGACCCTTTGTGAAGGGATCTGCCAAGTTTTTAGATGTTTGGATATAATCCAATGCAATAACTCCGGAGTTTCTCATTTTCCTGACAGATTTCAGTCTCCTCTTCACATGTCTTGATGACTTCATATTATCCTTAGAACTATTTACCTTGAAAATCACAGTTTGATTATCGCAGTTCGTAAGGATTGCGGGTATTGATTTTTCAACCACAGGCAAGTTTATCAAGAGTTCACGAAGCCACTCTGCTTCAACAGTGGCTGTGTCTAATGTTGTGAGTTCTGCTTTCATAGTTGACCTCGTTAAGATGGTCTGCTTGCAAGACTTCCAAGAAACAGCGCCACCAGCAAGTGTGAATACATATCCACTCGTGGCCTTTATCTCGTCAGCATCAGATATCCAATTTGAATCACTATAACCCTCTAGTACCCTCGGATACCCAGTATAGTGTATGCCATAGCTCGCAGTGCCTTTTAGATATCGCATAACTCTCTCAAGAGCATGCCAGTGATCATCTCCTGGATTTGAAACAAATCGACTGAGTTTGCTTATAGCAAAGGCGATGTCAGGCCTCGTGGCACTAGCTAAATACATAAGCGAGCCAATGATTTGAGAGTATCTCAGTTGGTCTCTAGCATCTCCTCGATTCTTTCGAAGCAACACACTAGGATCATATGGTGTAGGAGAAAGCTTGAAGTCGCTATACCCGAAACGACTCAAGATATTTTCCACATAGTGGGACTGAAGCAGTGTAATCCCACCATCATCATCTCTCAATAGCTTGATGTTGAGGATGACATCAGCTACTCCCAGATCCTTCATCTCAAAGGAACGAGATAAGAAATCTTTGACCTCCTTAATTGCATTAAGGTTGGTTTCGAAAATTAGTATGCCATCAACATACAAACAAAGGATGACTCCCTCACCCCCACCATGGCGATGGTACACACATTTATCATCTTCATTTACAACAAAGCCTGCAGTAGTTAAAGTTCTTTCGAACTTCTCATGCCATTGCTTAGGGGCTTGTTTTAGGCCATATAAAGACTTCAACAACTTGCACACCTTTCCTTCTTGACCATTTACCACAAAGCCATCTGGCTGATCCATGTAAATTTCCTCATCCAACTCTCCATTAAGGAAAGCTGTCTTAACATCCATTTGATGAACGAGAAGACCATGAGAGGCAGCCAATGAGAGTAATACTCGAATCGTTGTCAATCTGGCAACAGGTGAGTAAGTGTCAGAGAAGTCTTCATCTTCTTTTTGAGTATATCCCTTGGCTACAAGTTGTGCCCTGTACTTCTCAATAGTACCATCAGGTCTAAGCTTTTTCTTAAACACCCACTTGCACCCTATAGGTTTGCACCCATAAGGGCGATCAGTGATCTCCCATGTTCCATTAGCTAAGATGGAATTCATCTCACTATGGACGGCTTCCTTCCAGTAGTCAGCATCAGGAGATGCATAAGCTTCTGAAATGGAAGTGGGAGTGTCATCCACAAGGTACACAATGAAATCATCACCAAAGGACTTTGCAGTTCTCTGTCTCTTGCTCCTTTTAGGAATTTCATTATCATCCTCCTTAGGACTTTCAGAGTGTTCAATTGGAATGGTAGGTTCAGAGAATGTAGCAAATTCCTGATTAGATGAACTAGGTATCTCCGGATTTGATGAGTTAGTTTTATCCTTCATTGGAAAGATATCCTCAAAGAAAGTCGCATCAGTCGACTCCATGATTGTACCGACATGAATTTCAAGCACTTCAGATTTTACTATCAAGAATTTATAACCAACGCTATGAAAAGCATAGCCCAGAAAAACACAATCAATGGTTTTTGGTCCAAGCTTGCGCTTCTTGGGGATTGGTACATTAACCTTTGCCAAACAACCCCAAGTACGTAAGTAAGAGAGTTTTAATATTTTCTTCTCCCATTCTTCGAATAGAGTAATTTCTTTATTCTTTGTGGGAACTCGATTTAGGACATGACATGCAGTCAATAGTGCCTCCCCCCACCATTCCTTGGAGAGACCCGATGTGTCTAACATGGCGTTAACCAAATCTGTTAGAGTACGCTTCTTTCTTTCGGCTACTCCATTTGACTGGGGTGAGTAGGGAGGCGTCCTCTCATGAATTATGCCATGTTCCGCACAAAAAGAATCAAAGTCGTTGGAAAAATACTCTCCACCACGATCAGACCTAAGCCTCATAATCTTCTGATCAAGTTGATTTTCTACCTCAGCTTTATAGATTTTGAATAAACTCAAAGCCTCATCTTTTGATTTCAGAAGATACACATGACAATATCTCGTAGAGTCATCGATCAAGGTCATGAAATATTTCTTTCCACCTTATGTCAACACACCATTCATCTCACAAAGATCAGAATGTATGAGCTCTAGTGGTGTTAAATTTCTCACTTCTGCAGTCGTATGTGACTTGCGAGGTTGTTTAGCTTGCACGCAGACTTGGCACTTAGATCCCTTAACAGTTTTGAAATCAGGGATTAAATTCATTTTGGCTAGCCGCGTCATACAACCAAAATTAATATGACAAAGACGAGAGTGCCAGACATTTGATTCAAAATTTGTGTAAATATGATTAACAACTTTATTACAAATGTCTGACAGAGATAAGCGGAACAAGCCTCCGCACTCATAGCCTTTACCAACAAAGGTTCCATACTTCGAAATTACAAATTTATTGGATTCGAATACAATCTTGTAGCCATCTTGACACAGAAGAGATCCGCTAACAAGATTTTTATTTATTGAGGGAACATGATGCACGTTCTTCAGGCGCACGGTCTTTCCCGAAGTGAACTTCAGATCGACCGTACCAACACCATGAACAGAAGCATGCGACCTGTTCCCCATCAGCATGGTTTGAGTCCCTCTGACCTGATATGAAGAAAACATGGAAATATCAGAACAAACATGTACATTAGCACCCGTGTCAATCCACCAATCAGGAGAATGACATAATGAAAGAACAGTAGGTAATATACCATACCCAACATCTTTCATCTCAACGTCGCTCATGAAAACATTAGCAGTCTTGCTGCCCTTTCCATGCTGGCGCCTGTCAAAGCGGTTGGGACAAGCAGGAGCCCAATGATCAGGATCACCGCATACATGACAAGCACCTTTCCTCTTATCAGTCTTCTTCTTGAAACTGGTAGACTGTGAGGCCTTGTTCTTTCCATCGAACTTCCCTTTGCCATCAAACTTGCCTTTATTCTTGAACTTATGAGGCTGGAAGTTCCTTTTATGTACCAGATTGGCATTAGAACCTCCCTCGGTACCTCGAGCACGTGTGTCTTTTGCTCTCGCCTTCTCTTCCACATCAAGAGTCCCAATGAGATCTGTCACGGAGAACTCTTGTCTCTTGTGCTTCAAAGAAGTAGCAAAATTCCTCCACGTCTGAGGAAGTTTGGCAATAATGCCTCCGGTAAAAAACTTGTCCGGTAACACACAAGTGAAGTGCTCAAGCTGTTGGAATTTGGTATATATTGGGCTATTGGCCCATTAGACAAATTCTGAAATTCTCTTTGGCCCACTTGTATATGGCAGCATATGGCTGTGCTAGTGGTGCTAAAGTTTAGTCCCACATTGCTAGTTGAAGGGGAGTTGGACCACCTTATATAGTAGAGTGTTGCACCACTCACTAAGGTGTGACAAGAAGAGTAGCCCTCGCGCACTCCTCCTCCGACGCCGCCCGCCTCGCCACGCCTCGCCTCGTCACGACGCGCGCCGCGGGTTGCGGGAATCTCGCCGAGCCGAGCTTTATTTTGCTTGTTGGGAAAACTGACTATGAGTCATTAACGGACGCGTTAATTACAGCCGTTTCCAGTTTTTATGGACGTGGCTGTTACCGACTCGGACGTGGGCTGAGCCCACGATCCTCCTAACCTGCACTATATAAAGCGTCCGGGCTAAACCTAATCGGTACGGAATCAATCCACACATGCGCCTACCTCCAGAACTTTGCGCCGCCGCTTTCGTCTTCTCCATCCCGGCTTGCGGCGTGCACCGCAGATCGGGACAGTAGGCCTCCGGAACCCCGCCTCTCGTGAACCTGTACGGGTGAGGGGCGATCAGGTTTTTGGGGAGCGCTCAGCGCGACTACTGGCAACCACGACGTCGTCCGACAACGAGTTCCCTGACGACGACTTCTTCCCGGATGTCAGCGACCTCTTCGACAACCACAACATGGGCGACACTGCTGCGACCGCTGCGGCTGCTATTTAGCCTATACTGTACGTGATCCTCAATTGTCTTCTTTGGATTATGCTAGAGTTCTCCGTTCTAGCGTTTGTTGTAGATGTGATAGGTTTATCTCCTATAGATGTAATCTGTTCATCTACTTTGTTGATCTGCATAATTGGTTTTAGTACCGTTTGTATGATCATGATTTATCAGTTTATTATTCGGATTAAATCATATGGATTATTGCTTATATTTTCAACAATCCAAAAACCTGATTATAGGCAACTGAATTACACTGGTGTAGCCGCGGCTACTAGGCCGCCTCCTTTTGATGGCATGCACTATAAGAGATGGCGCAAGAGAGCAGTTCTCTGGTTTGAAAACCTAAACTGTTATAGCGCCACTCTTGGCAAGCCTGAAGGAGATCTTTCTGCTGAGCAGGAAGCGAGCTTTAAGAAAGCCGATACCATGTTTATGGCGGCTTTGTTCAGTGTTCTTGGGGACAACATTGTTGACCCTTATATGTCATTTGATAATGGCAAGGACGCGTGGGAAGCGCTCGAGGCCAAATTTGGGGTCTCGGACGCTGGCACTGAGCTATACGTCATGGAGCAATTCTATGACTACAGGATGGTTGATGAGCGCTCCGTCGTTGAGCAAGCTCATGAGATACAATCACTTGCCAAAGAACTTGAGCAGTTCAAGTGTTCCTTACCGGACAAATTTGTGGCTGGTGGCATTATTGCCAAGCTTCCTCCTTCGTGGAGGAACTTTGCTACTTCTCTGAAACATAAGAGACAAGAGTTTTCCGTCACGGATCTCATTGGGTCTCTTCATGTGGAAGAGAAGGCGAGAGCAAAGGACAAAACTGCTCGAGGACTTGAGGGAGGTTCTACTGCCAATTTAGTGTAGAGGAAAAACTTCCAATCCCACAAGTTTAAGAATAAGAACAAAACTGAAGGAAAGGGAAAGTTCGATGGCAAGAACAAGGCCACGCATTCAACCAACTTCAAGAAGAAAAATGATAAGAGGAAAGGCTCTTGCCACGTCTGTGGTGATCCTGATCATTGGGCTCCTAGCTGCCCTAATCGCTTTGACAAGCGTCAACATGGGAACAGCGGCAAGACCGCGAATGTTGTTATTAGCGATACTGAGATGAAGGATGCTGGGTACGGTATTTTACCTACTATCCTTTCAGTATGTCATTCTCCTGATTGGTGGATATACACGGGTGCTAATACACATGTATGTTCTGATATTTCCATGTTCTCCTCTTATCAGGTCTCAAGGACCTCTTCCGTGCTGATGGGAAACGGCTCACGTTCTTCTGTTCATGGTGTTGGTACGGTAGATCTGAAGTTTACTTCGGGGAAGACCGTACAGCTGAAGAACATGCAACATGTTCCCTCCATCAATAAGAATCTCGTCAGCGGATCGCTTTTATGTCGAGATGGCTTTAAGTTGGTTTTTGAGTCCAATAAAGTTGTAATTTCTAAGTATGTACAATTTGTTGGAAAAGGTTATGAGTGCGGAGGTCTGTTCCGCTTGTCTCTGTCAGACTCATGTACTAAAGTTATTAATCATGTTTGCAATGATAATGAGTCCAATATTTGGCATTCACGACTCTGTCATATTAACTTTGGTTGCATGACGCGGCTAGCCAATATGAGTTTAATTCCGAAATTTACCACTGTTAAAGGTTCTAAGTGTCAAGTTTGTGTGCAAGCAAAGCAACCCCGCAAGTCTCATACGACTGCGGAACCGAGAAACTTAGCACCACTAGAACTTATACATTCAGATCTTTGTGAGATGAATGGTGTGTTGACAAAAGGTGGAAAAAGATACTTTATGACGTTGATTGATGACTCCACTAGATACTGCTATGTTTATCTTCTGAAATCTAAAGATGAAGCTTTGAACTACTTCAAAATCTATAAAGCTGAGGCAGAAAACCAACTTGATCTTAAAATCAAGCGGCTAAGGTCGGATCGTGGTGGAGAGTACTTTTCAAATGAATTTGATTTATTCTGTGCGGAACATGGTATTATACATGAGAGGACGCCTCCCTACTCACCTCAGTCAAATGGGGTGGCCGAAAGAAAGAACCGCACTCTAACTGATTTGGTTAACGCCATGTTAGATACATCTGGTCTTTCCAAGGAATGGTGGGGGGCGGCGCTAATGACTGCGTGTCATGTCCTAAACCGTGTTCCTGTAAAGGATAAAACCATGACTCCATTTGAGGAATGGGAAAAGAAAAGGCTTAAACTCTCTTATTTACGAACTTGGGGTTGTTTGGCGAAAGTCAATATTCCAATACCCAAGAAGCGAAAGCTTGGACCAAAAACCGTTGATTGTGTTTTTCTGGGATATGCTTTTCATAGCATTGGCTATAGATTTTTGATAGTAAAATCTGAGGTATCCGACATGCATGTTGGTACAATTATGGAGTCGAATGATGTGACTTTCTTTGAGGACATCTTTCCTATGAAAGGTATGTCTAGCTCATCAAATTAGGAGATGACTAGTTCATCTAGTCAGGAATTTTCTATAATTCCTGAACCCACTATGCCGATAGAACACTCTGATGATCCTATGGAGGATGACAATGAAGCTCCCAAAAGGAGCAAGAGACAAAGGACTGCAAAGTCATTTGGTGATGATTTCATTCTGTACCTTGTGGATGATACTCCCACTTCTATATCAGAAGCCTATGCATCTCAAGATGCTGACTACTGGAAGGAAGCTGTCCGAAGCGAGATGGACTCCATCTTAGCTAATGGTACTTGGGAAATCACTGATCGTCCTTATGGGTGTAAAACTATAGGATGTAAATGGGTGTTCAAGAAAAAGCTTAGACCTGATGGTACTATTGAAAAGTACAAGGCACGTCTTGTGGCTAAGGGTTATACCCAAAAGGAAGGTGAAGACTTCTTCGATACCTACTCACCTGTAGCCAGATTGACCACTATTCGAGTACTACTTTCCTTGGCTGCCTCACATGGTCTTCTCGTTCATCAAATGGATGTTAAGACAGCTTTTCTAAATGGAGAGCTAGATGAGGAAATTTATATGGAGCAGCCTGATGGATTTGTGGTAGATGGTCAAGAAGGAAAGGTGTGCAAGTTAGTAAAGTTTTTATATGGTCTTAAGCAAGCTCCTAAGCAGTGGCACGAGAAGTTTGAAAGAACTTTAACTGCTGAAGGCTTTGTTGTAAACGAAGCTGACAAATGTGTGTACTATCGCCATGGTGGGGGCGAGGGAGTAATTATGTGTCTCTATGTTGATGACATATTGATATTCGGGACCAACCTCGCTGTTATAGAGGAGGTCAAAGAGTTCCTATCTCGTTGCTTTGAGATGAAGGACTTGGGAGTGGCTGATGTAATCTTAAACATCAAGCTACTAAAGGATGACAATGGTGGGATTACATTGCTTCAGTCTCACTATGTGGAAAAGATATTGAGTCGCTTCGGGTATAGCGACTGCAATTCTTCTCCAACGCCTTATGATCCTAGCGTGCTACTTCGAAAGAATCGAAGGACTGCTAAAGATCAATTGAGATATTCTCAAATTATTGGCTCGCTCATGTATTTAGCCAGCGCTACTAGACCTGACATCTCCTTTGCTGTAAGCAAACTGAGTCGATTTGTGTCAAATCCTGGAGATGATCATTGACATGCTCTTGAAAGAGTTTTGCGCTATTTGAAAGGCACTGCGAGTTATGGTATTCACTATACTGGGTATCCTCGGGTACTTGAGGGTTATAGTGATTCAAATTGGATATCTGATGCCGATGAGATTAAGGCCACAAGTGGTTATTTGTTTACACTTGGTGGTGGCGCTGTTTCCTGGAAGTCTTGCAAGCAGACCATCTTAACGAGGTCAACTATGGAAGCAGAACTCACAGCATTAGACACAGCCACTGTTGAAGCAGAGTGGCTTCGTGAGCTCTTGATGGACTTACCTGTGGTTGAAAAACCAATACCCGCTATCCCGATGAACTGTGATAATCAAACTGTGATCATCAAAGTAAACAATTCTAAGGATAATATGAAGTCATCAAGGCATGTGAAGAGGAGATTGAAATCTGTCAGGAAATTGAGAAACTCCGGAGTTATTGCGTTGGATTATATCCAAACATCTAAAAACCTGGCAGATCCTTTCACAAAGGGACTATCACGTAATGTGATAGATAATGCATCGAGGGAGATGGATTTGAGACCCACGCTATGAGTTGATCCCAGTGGCAACCCACTCTATGTGATCGGAGATCCCGTGAATTAGAGCTGGGAGACAAGCTGTTGGTCAGCTGAGAGGAGAGTATCCCTATATTATATTTACATCTCCATAAAGATGCAATACTCTCTTATTCTGCATGGCAGGTTGATATTTATCTTAATGTGTTCCAAGTGGCCTTTTTATAAGCGGAGATGTTGTCCTGCAGAACATCTCTTGAGGAACACACCTATATGAGTCTGACTGTCAAACGTCGCAGTCCGTGAGAGTTGGGTGCTCTCTAGTAAACTCATGAAAGGCCCTGGAGTATGACGCATAAGCTCCAAACCGCGGGGAAGCCGACGGTAGCCCTATACCGGTCTAGATTTTGTGTGAAACTAGCGCGCAGAAAACTTGTAGTTCAAGGCATAGTCCACTATTCAAGTTGCAAGCTAGTGTAGCATGAAGTTTAACGTGGAAGTTCAACTTAACAGTCTCCACTACACACCGGTATATGAAACAATGTTCTGGAAGAAAAGTGTTGTGATGTGCCAATGAGACTTTGTGGGGGATTGTTGGAATTTGGTGTATATTGGGCTATTGGCCCATTAGACAAATTCTGAAATTCTCTTTGGCCCACTTGTATATGGCAGCATATGGCTGTGCTAGTGGTGCTAAAGTTTAGTCCCACATTGCTAGTTGAAGGGGAGTTGGACCACCTTATATAGTAGAGTGTTGCACCACTCACTAAGGTGTGACAAGAAGAGTAGCCCTCGCGCACTCCTCCTTCGACGCCGCCCGCCTCGCCACGCCTCGCCTCGTCACGACGCGCGCCGCGGGTTGCGGGAATCTCGCCGAGCCGAGCTTTATTTTGCTTGTTGGGAAAACTGATTATGAGTCATTAACGGACGCGTTAATTACAGCTGTTTCCAGTTTTTATGGACGTGGCTGTTACCGACTCGGACGTGGGCTGAGCCCACGATCCTCCTAACCTGCACTATATAAAGCGTCCGGGCTAAACCTAATCGGTACGGAATCAATCCACACACGCGCCTACCTCCAGAACTTTGCGCCGCCGCTTTCGTCTTCTCCATCCCGGCTTGCGGCGTGCACCGCAGATCGGGACAGTAGGCCTCTGGAACCCCGCCTCTCGTGAACCTGTACGGGTGAGGGGCGATCAGGTTTTTGGGGAGCGCTCAGCGCGACTACTGGCAACCACGACGTCGTCCGACAACGAGTTCCCTGACGACGACTTCTTCCCGGACGTCAGCGACCTCTTCGACAACCACAACATGGGCGACACTGCTGCGACCGCTGCGGCTGCTATTCAGCCTATACTGTACGTGATCCTCAATTGTCTTCTTTGGATTATGCTAGAGTTCTCCGTTCTAGCGTTTGCTGTAGATGTGATAGGTTTATCTCCTATAGATGTAATCTGTTCATCTACTTTGTTGATCTGCATAATTGGTTTTAGTACCGTTTGTATGATCATGATTTATCAGTTTATTATTCGGATTAAATCATATGGATTATTGCTTATATTTTCAACACAAGCTCCCTGGCAAGTGACTGTATCTCATGAGCCTGCTCCACAATGGGGCGGTCATCAACCATCCTATAGTCATAGAATTGTTCCATGACATACAGTTCACTGCCAGCATCAGAGGCTCCAAATTTTCTCTCGAGCGCATCCCACATATCCTTGCCATTGCTAAATGACAGATATGAATCGACAATATTGTCGCCAAGGATGCTGATCAAGGCAGCCTTGAAAGTGGTATCAAGTTTTTGGAACGCCTCTTCCTGAGCGGGATTAAGTTCTCCCTCAGGTGCGCCATAGATGGCGTTATAGCAGCTCATGGTCTGAAACCAGAGCACTGCTCTCGCACGCCATCGTTTGTAATTGACACCTTCGAACACATGTGGCTTCATAGAAGCAACAAAGCCACTTGGGGAAAATTGCCTGAAATAAGGTTTTTGGATTGTTGAATAAAAGAGCAATTTACCAAGCGAAAATCCATAATAAACGCTAGATAAAACATGATGAGAATAATAGGCAATATACTAATCATGTGAAATAGCGAATACATATTAAGGCATATAACCAAACAGACTGCAAGACAAAGATCTTGAGATGCGATAAGAAAAAATTTGAGAAAGAAAACATACACGACAGCAGCAGAAGAGGAACCGCCGGTGTTCGTGTTGGCACCGTCGTTAGCCATGTCGTCGAGGAAGAGGGTGCTGATGTCAGGGAAGAAGTCCTCGTTGGGGAAGACGTCGGCGCAATCGCTATCCGAGAGAGAGTCCGTGATGAAGCCAGTAGTCGCGCTGGTAGCGCTCCCCAAAAACCTTATCGCCCTTCTCCCGTGCAGGACTCGAAGCAGCGGGGTCTCGGAGGCCTACTGTCCCGGCTCGCGGTGCACGCCGCAAGACGGGATGGGGAAGATATAGGTAGCGCAGTGCTCTAGAACTGGAGGCGCAAAGGATGCGTGGCAGTGTATCTGAGAGGAGGCGCGACCTCTCTCTTAAATACACATAGAGGGGTAGGCAAACAGGCTGCACAGAAGATGAAACGAACGGACAGAAGTTGAAGCGAATAGGCGGCAGCCCACCGGACAGCCTCCACTTAGTTCGTATTTATTTAGCTCGTATTAAAAGTCCACTTGAGCATTCATGCGTGGCAAAATAAAGCTCGGCTCGGCGAGATTCCCGCAACCCGCGGCGCGCGTCGTGACGTGACGAGGCGAGGCGAGGCGAGGCGTGGCGTGGCGTGGCGTGGCGAGGCGAGCGAGGAGGAGGAGCGCGCGTGTGGAACTCTCTCCTTCTCCTTCTCCTTCTCATTCTTTTTACCAAGTGGTAGGAGAGCTCACCTTATAAGCTGGTCCAACTTCCACTCAACTAGCAATATGGGACTAAACATTTGTCCCAGCTCTTGCCTTGCATGAATGGGTCAAATGGGCCTCTAGGATTTCAGGAATTTATTGGCATATAATAAATGGGCTGGGCCTAATTAGGCAAAAAATTCCAACAGAGGGGACGTCTTAGGTAGGGGAGATGAGGGCGACGTGCCGACGAGGAGGAGGCAAGGATTTAGAAATGGCTCGATAGGGATAAATACACAGGAGGCAGCAGCGCAACATAATTCCATTGGATCCTGGACTATCCAACCATGAGTTCCAAGGTTGTGCAGTGCTATGTCCAAATCCAATTAAACCATGTGCAGTCATATCTAGTTTATGTGAGTTCCAAAGTCCATGGATATTATAGATCTAGTTCTAGATTTAAAAGAATGCTTATGTTCGATCCATGCAAATCCTAGAAGCAACATAATAGAACTCTTCTCCTCATTGACATCAAGACATCAAAAGAGAAAAAGTGTGATGTTATGCGTCCCAAAACAACAAATTCTCATCATAGTCCTCTGTATCAACGTCGTCATCTATAGAGTTGTCACGATAGTCACCATCACGAACATCATCATCCCGAGGAGACAAACCCTTGCCATGAGACCGAGTGTCATCTTCAAAGTCTGTTCAGTTAACTATATCCTTGCTTCAATGGCCATATGAGAGCGTTCGGAAAAGGTGGTTTCGCGCCATGCTTATCACCATGATCCATAGGATCCGGAGTTTCTCCGTTCTTTTCCTTTATTGTGTTGAGGGTCAATTCTTGATAGGAAAGAATATAACTACGAAACTTGCTCATACTGTATATCGAGACTGTCAACTCGCAATGACCAAAACACTCACGGTCTCACCCGTGCTATGTCCGAGAGGCGCAAACTGGGAGTAACTAATAAGGTTGGTCATAATGCAAAGTAACATAGAGTAGTAAGATGCACATGTTACTAGTCTATGTTACTATCTCTATAGTGGGAAATAATTTATGTGTGGTATGCAATGTCACATTAATTAGGATGTAGACTCATTTTGTCTTAATATGTGTGATATTATAGTGACATAGCTAGTTACTCTATCTATCTATCTCTTTATTAACTCACTGCCACAAAAGCAAAAAACGTTGACTTGGATTCTTAGTTATTAGTTACTAGCAGAGTGCTCGTGCGTTGCAATGGTTATAAAGTGAACCAATATATGTTAAAAAACAATAGATTCAATTTGTTTACAATCTTTAGTTTTCTAACCTTTCAAAATAGGTTTCTATTTAGATTTAGTCCCCTTGTTTCGACTGTGTAACAATCCTCTCAAAAGAGAAGGAGAATAAATCACAACTTACGATTTAAATCATTTGCAATGAAATCAATAGTAAATTGAAGAATATTTAAAAACATTAATAAACATTAAGTTGGCATGAAATTTTTTAGTGTTTCCATTTTAATATATCAAACTGGATGGATGGTTCATAGTGCATTATTACATTTCGTGGCTGAAGGGCTAAAACTAATATTTTAGAGATTCATCAATACAGAGGGAGTATATATTTAGAAACATCTACTCCAAACTACACACAAGAATCCCTTGATCTGTCTTTTTTCGCCTGCCAATGTTGTTTTCTCCTTGCTCCTGAAGGATCCAAGTCCCTACTGGAGAGGATTCAAACATCATCGCTAGATTTGGTCATGCCAATTGCCTCTTGGTGCAAATATATCATCCATCAACATAGTCATCAAGAGTAAAACACAATTAATCTAGTTTAACCTCAAATGAACAGAGTCATGTAATCCTCCACTGAAACCATTAAATTATTTATTAAATAGTTAGCTTTAAATACTCCTATTTACAAGAAGGAGAGGCAGATTATTTATTTGGGTATCACACACGCTCTTCACAAAAATACCTGAGGATTAGAAATGAGGAAATAACAAGTGTAACCTGCAACTGAAACTGCACTTCTGCATAAGATGAACTGTCGAGGTTTCGGTCACATATGTATAAGATGAATTCTCCATAAACTTGACAATTCGTTAATTATGCAGTGAGACAAGAGGGCAACGTTTTCAAATCTTAGTTCTATCACAAACTATGAATCCAGCTGCTCTATACTAAGAATTCCAGAACATATATTAATGCAATTCATCTCTTAGCAACGTCACTATGAAATAATTTCATGTACTAATGAAACCTGGACAGAGAATTCCCATCCGGAAACATTTGTACTCTTGTGGATTGATACGTCGGAAAAGTATCTATAATTTTTTATGCTCCATGCTTGTTTAGTATCTACTTTGCTTTGCTTTGTCTACACTTTGAGGTGTTTTTATATCTTTTTTGGAACTAACCTATTAACAAGTTGTCACAGTGCCAGTTGCCTGTTTTTTTCTGTTTTTGGTTCAAGAAAGTCAGAAAATCAATATTCTCGGAATTGGATAGGACAAAAGCCAAAGTTAATATTTTATCGTGGGTGACACGAATTCCAGAGAAGAGACGGAGAGGCGATCCAGGGCCCACCACACCCCCTAGGCACGGGTGTTGGGGTTCGTAGCATGGAAAACAAAAAAAATCTACCGCATGCACACAAACAAGCCAAGATCTATCTACTAGATTGTAGCAACGAGTCGATAGAAGTACTCACCCTTGAAGATTCCAAAGCGGTTAACGAGAGCAGATTCTCGTGGGTGATGTAGTCGTACACTTGCTGATCTCAAGATCGCGTAGACGATCCTTCCGGCGCTGCGTTCTGGCAGCGCTTCCGCAGTCGGTCACACGTTCGGTACTCGATGAAGACCTTCCTCTCCCTTGTTCCAGCAGGCAGCGGAGGTTGTAGTTCTCCCCTCGCGATTCCAGCAGCACGACGGCGTGGTATCGGAAGTAGAGGGAAGACCCCGCAGGGCTTCGCCTAAGCCGGTGCGAGTTATGGTGGATTAGGGTTTCCCGGAGATCTAGGGTTTAGATGACCGGGAGGAGGAGGAGGTGTCGGCGGCGGCTAGGGCGGCGGCGACAGACTGGCGGCTGGCGGCGGCGCGGCGGCTCGTGGAGAGGGGCTAGGGCTTGTGGTGTTGGGGCAGCCCTCCCCCTCTATTTATGAGAGGGAGGGGCAGCCTTGGGAGGGGTGGGTTTGAATCCAAACCCAAACCGATGTTGGATTGAGAGAAGGAGTTGTTTCTTCTTCCGCTAGGAAACCATTGTTCCAGTTTGACTTTTCAAACTTCCCGTTTGACTTTCAATTTAGAGCTTTAATTATCTCTTGCAAATGCCAACACCAAGTGACCTAGGATATGATCCAATCATTCCACATACCCATGACACATTCATGGACCATTCTCCTTCCGGACCGGTGAACCTTCTAGACCCTTCTAGAACCTCTCCGATGAAAACATCGGAAACTTTCCCGAACTCCGAAATAGGACTTTCCTTATATGAATCTTATTCTCCGGACCATTCCGGATCTCCTCGTGATATCCCAGATCCCATCCGAGACTCCGAACAACATTCGGTATCCCTACTAACATTCCATATCTACTAAACAACATCGAATCCTTAAGTGTGTCTCCCTACGGTTCGTGAATTATGCGGACATGACCAAGACACTTCTCCGATCAATAACCAATAGAGGAATCTAGAAATTCATATGGCTCCCACACATTTCTACGATTACTTTTCGATCGAATGAACCACTTACATATGTTACCAATTTCCCTTTGCCTCACGATAGTTTACTTATCCGAAGTTTTGATCGTCGATATCTCTGCATACCTAGTTCAACCTCGTTACTGATAAGTACTCTTTTCTCGTTCCCGTGATATGTGATCCCTTGTGAGCCAGTCACATGCTTGCAAGCTAATTGGATGACATTCCACCGAGAGGGCCTAGAGTATATCTATCCGTCATATGTATGGACAAATCCCACTCTTGATCAATGTGCCTCAACCCATACTTTCCGAACACTCAATGCCACCTTTATAGCCACCCAGTTACGGTGTGGTGTTTGATGTCATTAAAGCATCCTTCCGGTTATCGTGATTAACATGATCTCATGGTCGAAGGAATTAGGTTACTATGTATCAGAAAGCTTATAGTAAATGAACTATTTAAATGACTTGATGTTAATGCTACGCTTATCTATAGGAGTATGTCCATCATACCATTCTCCTAATGATATGATCTTGTTATTAATAACATCTCAATGTTCATGAGCTAGAAACCACGATCATCTATTAATCAACAAGCTAGTATTATAAAGAGGCTTTACCAGGGACTCTAATTTAGTTTACAAATCACACAAGTATTAATGTTTCCGGTTAGTACTATTATAGCATGAATGTAAACATTTATCATAAACACAAAGATATAATAATAACCACTTTTATTATTGCCTATAGGGAATATCTCCAACAACGGGTGGGCCCACCCCGCGCCTGGGCAGGTGATGATGCCCAACACTGTCGTGGGACGCTTCGTTGGAAATCGCAAGAGTTAGGTGTGATGAGCACATCAGCAAGTTTTCTCTCAGTAAGAAACCGAGGTTATAGAACCAGGAGGAGGAAGGAAACGTCACACAGGTGTTGCAAGCAATGTGGAGACCTGCACAACACAAACTCAAGACTTTGCCCCAATGAACAGTGAGGTTGTCAAGCTCACTGATTTGATGTAACAAAGGATTAAACGTATGGTGTGGAAGGTAATAGTTTGCAGCAAGTAAACAAGTAACAGTGGAAGATGTATCAATGGAAAAGATTGGACCGGGGTCCATAGTTCACTAGAGGTGATCTCCTTAGATAAACAACATGGCATGAAGGGTAAACAAATTACAGCAGGGCAATTGACAGGAACTGAGCAAGGCATAACAATGCAATACTAGACAAAAAGATCCTATGATATTCGATTGGGCAATACAACAATATACATAGACCGCCATCCAACTGCATCTATGACTAGAAGTCCACCTTCAGGTTATCATCCGAACCCCCTCCAGTATTAAGTTGCAAGCAACAGACAACTGTTTTAAGCAAAGTGTGTAAGGTAAACAATCCACTTGTTCCATGAACAAGAGACCGTTGTTTTCTCCCTAGTTGCAACAACACATCTACAACCGAAGAGATTTCTGTCACTTCCCTTGGAAACTAGAGGCATGAACCCACTATCGAGCATAAATACCCCCCTCTTGGAGTCACTAGCAGCTACTCGTCCAAGATAGATACTAACAACAGAGAGCATGAAAGATCACAAACAACACAAACATGATAGTATCATAAATACAAAACCATTAATAAATCTGACATAGTAATCTAAATATCCACTCAGGATCCCCGCAAACACAACATGCATGATTACAAATAGATTAGATCTTGATCATGAACAAAGCTCACAAGATCTATACATGAAAGCACAAGGATGAGATACAACCATCTAGCTACTACATGGACCCATAGTCCAAGGTGGAACTAATCACGCATCATACCGAAGAGAAGGCCTCCAGGATGATCTCCCGTCCGGCAGGGTGCCGGGAAGAACTTCAGATCCCCTCGATCTAGGGACGACGGTGGCGGCGGCTACAGAAGGTTTCGTGGAGTTTTGATCGGGAACTTTGGGTTTCTGCATCGGGGGCTTCTTATAGGCGAAGAGGCGAGACCGGAGGCGACCAGGGGGGCACACCCTGCCCAGGCGCGGGCCAAACCCTGGCCATGCCTAGGGGGGTTTGGCCGCCCTGGTTTGCTTCTCCGTCTCGTCTTCTGGATTCGTGTCCCCCACAGTAAAATACTGAGTTTCGCTTTTGTCCCATCCAATTCCGAGAATGTTGATTTTCTACCTTTCTGGAACCAAAAATAGAAGAAAACAGGCAACTGGCACTATGGCAACTTGTTAATAGGTGAGTTCCAGAAAAGATATAAAAACACCTCAAAGTGTAGACAAAGCAAAGAAAAGTAGATGCTAAACAAGCATGGCGCGTCAAAAATTATAGATACGTTTCCGACGTATCAAGCATCCCCAAGCTTAACTCCTGCTCGTCCTCGAGTAGGTAAGTGATAAAAATAATAATTTTTGAGGTGTGATACGTCATAAACGTATCTATAATTTTTTATGCTCCATGCTTGTTTAGTATCTACTTTGCTTTGCTTTGTCTACACTTTGAGGTGCTTTTTACATGTTTTCTTGTACTAACCTATTAACAAGTTGTCACAGTGCCAGTTGCTTGTTTTCTACTGTTTTTGGTTCCAAAAAAGCTAGTAAGGAAATTGTCACATCCCAAAATTTTCCAAATTTTGAAATGTGAAAAATAAATAAACAAAAGAAATAATTGTTGAAATTTAGGGTGAAAAGAAACTTTTTGCTTCTAAATGGAAACATCAAAACCCTTCTTAAACAAAATTTGAATGAAAAGGGAATCCAACAAAATTTCAATTAAGTGAAATGCATTCATCAATGAATGTATCTTGAAATTTAAACACTTGGGAAAAATAAACCAAAACCCTAAAACCCTAATGGAAGAAAATCATTTCCAAAGATCTCTCCAAGACTATGGATTTATTCCATATAAAAATTCAGCAACAAACATTTATAAATGACCAAAAATGGTAAACAAACATATTATAAAACCATAGAAATTTGTTTCATTTAATTTGAAGCCTTGTATAAAAACTTATGAATTTAATAAGCTAAAGAGAAATAATTTCCAAAGCTAATAAAGCTCCTAACTAAATTCGACACCAAAATTGTGAGCAAAGTAATCCAAAAAGGATTTGAAAAGATAAACAAATATTAAATAAAATTATGCCAACTGGAATCACCAATTTTGGATCTATAAATAAAAATATATGGATTTTATAAGACAAAGAAATAAATAAATAAATAAGGAATATTTAAAAGCCAAATTAAATCTTGGCCAAATCTATAAGCAAATGGAATGAAAGTTTACTAAATAATAAAAAGGAATAAAAGATTATTTAAATAAAATCATATGGATTGAACCATATTCAGTTTTATTTAAATAAATACAAATTGCCTAAACTAAATAATAAGTCACAAGAAAATTATTTAGAAGACAATTTATAACTTGAATTAAATCCATAAGCAAATGGAATAAACATAATCCAAATCCAAATAAGATAAAGGGATAAATATTATTCAAATAAAAGTATATGGGATTAAACCATATTCAAATTATATTTAAATGAAGATAAGATTCCTAATATAAATGATTGGACAAATCATGAGGAAAATAATTGAAATTACCAAAGTGGATTAAAATTTATCTAATTAACTTATAAGAGATAAAATAATTATTTGAATATAATTATATGGTTTGGAACCATATTCAAATTCATTTAAATAAAGACTAAAGCTTCAATTTAAAATAAATATTAAATCATAATAAAATGTTTGAAATAATTCAAAGTGAATTATTTAAACACACTAATTAATAAATAAAACCTAATGAAAAGGTTTGAGAAACATTTAAATTTAAAGAAAATGTTTAAATCATTTGAATAAAATAATATGGTTGGAACCATATTCAATATTTATTTAAATAAAGACAAGCCTCATTTAAATAAGTAATAAATCATAATAAAAATATTTGAAATAATTAAAAGTGAATTATTTAAACACACTAATGAATAAATAAAGCCTACTGAAAAGGACTGATAAAAAATTGAATTTAAGTGGAAGCTTGAATCAATGGTTTAAATAAAAACAAATATCTAAATTTAAATAAATAATAAACCATAAGAGAATATAAGAAATATTCTAAAATGGATTATTTAAATATAGTAATAAACAGTATTAAAACATACTGAAAGTTTAGAAAAGGTTTGAAAAATAAATCTGAATTCAAATGAGAGTTTGAATTGAAAAACAGAAAATTAGAAAAGGAAAAAGAAAAAGAAAACAGAGAACAAAAAAGTGGAAAGAACCTGCTCAACACACCCAACCCACTAACCTACCCTACCCAGCAAAGCTTCTGGCCCAACTCGTAGCCCACCTCTCTCTTCCCCCCCGAGCCCACTTTTCTCACTACGCATAACCCCACCCCTCTCACCGACACGCAGGACCAACTGTGCCAGCTCATCATCTTCAACCCCGCGAGAACCGTTCCCCCATTCCCCTCGTCGTTTCTGCCTTTGATTTCGCCACTTCAATTCGCATCAATGGCCGAGTAATTCTCGCCCGCGACCACGCGTACATAATCGCCCCTCTCCCCTCTTCCTTTCCCCTCAAACCCCACTCCCTTTACGCCCTAGGCTACTGCAATTGCTGCTCGAAACCTCCACTGCTCCGGTGAGCTTCCCGTCCAATTTTGGCAACGTCGACCCTCCCCACTACCCCAGGTTTCCACGAGAGAACTCCCCATCTCCATGCGCATCTACCAGTAGCTCTAGCTCGCCCGCGCGTGCCCCACAGCCTCAGCAACGACGACGACTGAGCGTCATCGCTGTCTGCTGCAACTCCAGCAACCTCCCCTAGTAAACCCTGACCGCCCCCTCACTCTCATTGAAGCACATGTACTCGCCTTCGCCTCACGCATCTAACGCGACCCTCTGCTTGCCTTCCCGTGCATTGTAGCTTCACCGTTGACGACGCCCGAGCACACCCGTCACCAGGAGCTTCTCCGACGAGCAATCGCCGGCAATCTTGTGCGACGACAATGTTGAGCATCAGCGCGACCCAGCGAACCCGGTGAGCTTCTTCCCCCTCTCCCTTGCTTCATGTATTAGCCGGAACGCCACCGCCTGAACGCGCCGCCGCCACTCACCGTTGCTAGCGACGCCATATCGTAGTCACCTGCTACTGTCCGTTAGATCTTAATTGCGTGGTGTAGATTAGATCTTAGGTGAAACGTTTTTAGTTGATCTGTGCCATGCGATGCCCATTAGATCCAATGGCTGTTGCTTCTCAATCCACCCGAACCAGTACCATCCAGTCAGAATCAGCCACGTGGCCTAGCAGTTGATTTAAAAACCAGATTTGATCTATTAGATGTTAGAGTTTGAAAATTTCATAACTTTTGATCTACACGTCCAAAAATTACAAACTTCATATCATTGGAATCAGAAAAATGTGAACTTTGCAACCATGCCCTTAGTTTAGTATTTTACTTCTGGAAAATTAAGTGTTTTTGCAGAAACATTTCTAGGCCTACTTTTTGAGTATAAAAGTTATTCTAAAAATGATTTTTGGGTAAAATATTTTGCAAATGATTTGTTTTGAACCTACTGTCCAGAAACACAAACTTTTGGGTTTAGAACTATATTTGATTAGCACTAGAAAATTATTACTTTGATTAAAGGCATTTCTAGTAAAACAAAAATGTTGCTATTATTTAAAAATGGTTTTTGAGTTAAACCTTTTGCAAATGGATTTGTTTTAAACATTTTGACCATAAACACTAAAAATTGTGTTTAAAAACATATTTTTCTAGCACTAGGAAATATTCCTTTGATTGAAATCATTTCTAGCAAAACAAAAATGATTTAAATGGCTCATTTTCACTAACTTGATTTTAAATGCTTTTGTCACTTTTATAAATGACTAATAGGTGTTTTAAAATGATTATAGCCAAATGAGCTATGTAAGATGTAATGTATTATTTTATTCCTGGTTATAAGTTGTAATATGACCTTTTTTCCTTGATATTACATCTTAAAATGTGGATGCTAGCTATTGATCCAGGGACTAGCATTGTAAACACAGGGATCTCTACCTTATTAGGTTGGGACTTCTACAGAAATATTCTCGGAATTGGACGGTACAAACGTCAAATCAATAACTTTCCGTGGGGAACAAGAAGTACAGAGGGGAGACGGAGAGGCGTTCCAGGGCAGCCACACCCCCTAGGCGCAGGTGGGCCCTGCCCCATGCCTAGGCAGGGTGTGGGGCCCCTGGCCACCGCCTCGGCCTCCTCGCCTATAAGAAGCCCCCGATGCAGAAACCCTAAGTACCCGATCAATATCCCATGAAACCTTCTGTAGTCGCCGCCACCATCGTCCCTAGATCGGGGGGATCTGAAGTTCTTACCGGCACCTTGCCGGAGGGGAGATCATCCCGGAGGCCTTCTCTCCGGTATGATGCGTGAGTAGTTCCACCTTGGACTATGGGTCCATGTAGTAGCTAGATGGTTGTATCTCCTCCTTGTGCTTTCATGTATAGATCTTGTGAGCTCCGTTCATGATCAAGATCTAATATATTTGTAATCATGCATGTTATGTTTGCGGGGATCCAATGGATATTGAGATTATTATGTTTGTTTGATTAATGGTTTTGTCTTTATGATTCTATCATGTCTGTGTTGTTTGTGATCTTGCATGCTCTCCGTTGTTAGTAGCTATCTTGGCCAAGTAGTTGCTAGTGACTCCAAGAGGGAGTATTTATGCTCGATAGTGGGTTCATGCCTCTAGTTTCTAAGGGAAGCGACGGAAATATCTTCGGTTGTAGATGTGTTGTTGCTACTAGGGAGAAAACAACGGTCTCTTGTTCATGGAACATGTGGACTGTTCACCTTACACACTTTGCTTAAAGCAGTTGTATGTTGCTTGTAACTTAATACTAGAGGGGGATCGGATGATAACCTGAAGGTGGACTTCTAGTCATAGATGCAGTTGGATGGTGGTCTATGTATATTGTTGTATTGCCCAATCGAATCTCATAGGATCTTTCTAACTAGTATTGCATTGTTATGCCTTGCTCAGTTCCTATCAATTGCCCCGCTGTAATTTGTTTACCCTTCATGCCATGTTGTTTATCTGAGGAGAGCACCTCTAGTGAACTATGGACCCCGGTCCAATCTTTACCATTGATACATCTTCCACTGTTACTTGTTTACTTGATGAAAACTACCATTACCTTCCACACCATACGTTTAATCCTTTGTTACAGAAACCGGTGAGATTGACAACCTCACTGTTAGTTGGGGAAAAGTCTTGAGTTTGTGTTGTGCAGGTCTCCACGTTGCTTGCAACACCTGTGTGACGTTTCCTTGCTCCTACTGGTTCGATAACCTTGGTTTCTTACTAAGGGGATACTTGTTGTTGTGCTGCTTCACACCTCGCTCTTGGGGTTCCCAACAGGCTCCACATCAACTGAGCCATCAACAAGTTTTCTGGCGCCGTTGCCGGGGAGGCTAAGGATGTCTTCACTAGGGGAGTCCTCCACTTACTATCTCTTTACTTTGTTTTTAGTTTGCTTAGTTTCTTTTGCTTTGTTTTGTTTGCCTCTTTTCAAAAACTCCAAAAACATTAGTCTAGTTTGGTTTCCTTCCTTTATTCAAAAACACAAAAAAATAGTTCCTGCTCTAGTTGTTGGACTGTTATTGCCTTGCTTGGTCATGCTTTCTATCAATGGATGGTTTCGTTGAAACTAGTTCTTATTGGCAAGGTGGGTTCACGGAAGAACAAAAGTATTTTTATAAGGAACACCATTTGTCACAAAAAGGGAAACACTTATGGGAACAAATTGATAAGTTGAATACTATTGCTAGAGAGGTGTGCTCCACTTATAATGTTACTTATTCCTTTGATAAAGCTTGTTGCTGCAGGAGGTATAAACACCTACCCTTTCAATGTGAGTATAATGATAATGTTACCATATCTTCTTATGTTAAAGGAAATTATGATTTTGATGATGTGGAACAAATTGAAGAATTTATTGCTTTCAAGGGTGCATTTGAACTTGCCAGTTTTCTTGAAAATACTGATTATGCACCTTATGAACATGAGGTTTTGGAGATACTTAAATTTTGCTTTGATAATTACAAGGAAGAAAATATCTATATTCTTGAATATTTTAATAGGCGTTTTCCACAAATGGAAGAGACTAATGCTTTGCAGGAGCCTATGGAAGAAGAAATTGTTGAAACTGGAAGCTCATTAGATGAAAAAGAGGCGGAGAGTGATGAACAAAAGTAGGAAGAATGGATTATCTACCCATGCCTACCTTCTAATGAGAGTAACTATTTATCCCTTACATTATTTGATTGTCCCCCATGCTTACCAAAGGAGGATGAATGTTATGTTCCTGTGGATCCTTTTGAAATATCTACTTTGGATAAAACCTGTGGAGGTTTTAATCCCACTATTTTTGAGCTTGATAGAAATCATGTGTTTTTAGCTCATGAAAGGCCTGCCTTATGTGATAGTTATATTGTTGAGTTTATTCATGAGGATACTGAAAATTATTATGAGAGAGGAAAATATGGTTATAAAAGTTTTCATGGTACTGAAACACCTCTCTATGTGCTGAAAGTTTTGAAGTTGCTCTTGTTTCATCTTCCTATGCTTGTCACTTTGTTCTTTGTGAATTTATTTGTATACATGATTCCGATGCATAGGAAGAGGGTTAGACTTAAATGTGTTTTGAATTTGTTTCTTGATGCTCTCTTTGACTTCAATTTATATTTCTTATGTGAGCATCATCTCAAGCTTCTTGTGCCTAACTTAAAGGCGTTAAAGAAAAGTACTTATTGGGAGATAATCCAAGATTTTCCTTGAGTCTTGGAAGTTATTACTTAAGTAATAACCTCTACTTATCCTTTTTGTTTGCTTTAAGAATGACCTCTAATGAGAGGAAAGTAAGATTTGGGGAGTTGCTGTCCCGAAACAGATTTCTGTCCTCCACCATAAAAAATCGTAAGGAGTCTCTGTAACTCGGATTGATCTCAAAATTTACGAATAAATCCCCCAGTATGTTAGATAACTTTATTTAGTTTAGAACTTTTTGATTTGAGCAACAGAAGATTTTCGAAAAAATCGGTTTCTATTTGCTGGTCTAGTTTGACAAATTTCTGCCATTATTTGCATTTGCTTCTTATTGATTCCTTTTTGAGTTCTCTTTAGGTGAATTGAGCTTTTTTAAGGAGTTGCTATAGTATATTGTGTTTTTAGTGAAAATCCTTGTTGTTCCAAAGCTTTGCCAGAGGTCTAATATCTTTTGAATAAACTAATGTTGCTAATGAAGATTGTGTGAAGTTTTGTATGAAGGAAAAATTTCAGGTGTAAAGAGAGGATGATGTAATGAGATGAAGAATGGACAAAATCTCAAGCTTGGGGATGCCACCGTGGTGTCACCCCAAGAAATAAGCTTGGGGATGCCCAAGGCATCCCCTTCTTCATCAATAAAAAGCTCAGGTCTGTCTAGACACTTCGTTTTTATTGTTTCATGCACTATTGTGTTGTTCTTGGAGCGTCTTAGTTTTTGTTTGGTCTGCTTAGTTTGTTTAGTTTGCTTGAATAAAGTAGTTTGGACCCCCATTCTCGCTGTGTTGTATTGCAAATAAAATTGCTTAGTGTTGGAAAGGAGTAGTAAGTTCTTGCTTGAAAGTGCAAGAGGGGCTTGCATTGACTATGGCTTAGACTTTAGCATGCCATGCTAGGTGTTGTTTTGACTTTCTGCCTAGTGATTATTGTTGTAGCATGTCTTGTTCCAAACAATTGGGATTGCTTAGTGTTCCTTGAAGAAATTATGCGTTGTTTTAGCATGCAAAAAGCATAGTATTGTGGTATTCTCCTTTGATGCTTTGCTTGGGTTGACTTGGCACATGCTCACACCATGTTATGACTCTCACAAGTTACCATTAGCCTCTTTTATAATTTAGTCCTTGACTTGTAGTACCACTCTATGCTTTGATTAGTAATGCTTTGTTGCTCTGCATGTTTATGGCCATTATTGCTCTCTTAGTTGGTTGCTCCCAGTTTTTTGCTAGCCTCCACTTGTATGAGTAAGCTCTACTCATGCTTCCAACTCCCAAGAAACCAAGGTATTCCAAAGTGTTCACTATAAACTCTTATGCATGGTGTGTTACACCATTCCAAGTATATTCTTGTTTTTAGCTATCTTCCAATTAAAAACTATTTTGTTATGTGAAAACTTAGTGATTAAAGCCCTCACAAACTTGATGGCACACTTTATATTCTTTTCACCTAATAAACTTGAACCATTGTGTCATCTATGTTGTATATGCTTGCACTTAAACGTTGGAATTAGCAGAACTGTGCTGTCACGGGGAACATTTTCAACATTGCACTTGTACTTTGTATTCAGTTGATATCATGCTCTTTTGTCTATGGATGTCACCGGTGTGAAAAAAATAGGGAACTTGTAAGTCCATGGAGTATGTATTTTGTGTTAGAGAAATGCCTAGGACGCTAGCCTAAGCCATGTATAATCATGGTGGAAACTTGCAGCATCACCATAGTGAGCTATCTATGAAGCATCCTCAATAAAAAGCTATGCATATGGTAAATAAAAAGATTGCTGAGATGCTCATTGTCTGCTTGCCTTGTCATTTTGGTTATGAGAAAGCTCCTGTACCATGTGCAAGGGGTACCCCATTGGCGGTTCTCAATGATATGCAAATACTTACAATGACAAGAACTTACAGGTGACTAAAGTTGAGTAGCATGAGGTGTGGCCCTCGTATTCAAGGGACTTGAGATCGCCAACTTATACTTCGTCAAGCATATACTCCATCTTTGTTCACTTTAACCATAATCACTTCAAGATGCTTATGATAGGGGCAATGAGAGCTGAAAGCTAATAAGTACCATAATTTTTGTAAGCTCTTTATGAAATTTGAAATCCCTGCTTCCTTTATAAAAGGACTTTCTTTCACCACTATTGAGTCTCTACCTTCTACCTTTAGGCACCATTAAGAGAGCATAGTTTTCATTCTGTGTGCAGTGTTCCAAAGCTTATTGATTGATGCATATTGTGATATTACTTGTTCTTGTGCTACTTGTTTCTAGTCACCCTTGTGAACTTTGAAGGTGTCCTATGCATCTACTTGCTACTCTATGAGGGACAAGCTGAATGAAACTATGCTATGTTTTCTGTATGTGAAACAAACAAACGTTTTTCAATGCATGTTATTCATGATCTTTGTTTGTAGCTTGTCATGTTGCATGCATAGTTACTATGTCCTATTGTTAGAACTCCATCTTTCATGCACATGTTTGGAGTTCTTTGATCCCAGCTTTTAATGCTTGCAAATGGTTAGATCTTTATTGTGAGGGTGCATGTCACCTCAAAAATTATTCTTTTATCGCTTACCTACTCGAGGACGAGCAGGAGTTAAGCTTGGGGATGCTTGATACGTTGGAAACGTATCTATAATTTTTTATGCTCCATGCTTTTTTAGTATCTGCTTTGCTTTGTCTACACTTTGAGGTGTTTTTTACATGTTTTCTGGTACTAACCTATTAACAAGTTGCCACAGTGTCAGCTGCCTGTTTTGTGCTTTTTTTGGTTCCAGAAAAGCTAGTAAGAAAATATTCTCGGAATTGGACGGGAGAAACGTCAAACTCAATAACTTTTCGTGGGGAACAAGAAGTCCATAGGGGAGACGGAGAGGCGTGCCAGGGCAGCCACACCCCCCTAGGCGCGGGTGGGCCCTGCCCCACGCCTAGGCAGGGTGTGGGGCCCCTGGCCACCGCCTCGGCCTCCCCCTTCGCCTATAAGAAGCCCCCGATGCAGAAACCCTAAGTACCCGATCAATATTCCACGAAACCTTCTCTAGCCGCTGCCATCGTCGTCCCTAGATCGGGGGGATCTGAAGTTCTTCCCGGCACCCTGCCGGAGGGGAGATCATCCCGAAGGCCTTCTCTCCGGTATGATGCGTGAGTAGTTCCACCTTGGACTATGGGTCCATGTAGTAGCTAGATGGTTGTATCTCATCCTTGTGATTTCATGTATAGATCTTGTGAGCTCCGTTCATGATCAAGATATAATCTATTTGTAATCATGCATGTTGTGTTTACGGGGATCCGATGGATATTGAGATTATTATGTTGGTTTGATTAATGGTTTTGTCTTTATGATTCTATCATGTCTGTGTTGTTTGTGATCTTGCATGCTCTCCGTTGTTAGTAGCTATCTTGGCCAAGTAGTTGCTAGTGACTCCAAGAGGGAGTGTTTATGCTCGATATTGGGTTCATGCCTCTAGTTTCCAAGGGAAGTGACAGAAATATCTTCGGTTGTAGATGTGTTGTTGCTACTAGGGAGAAAACAACGGTCTCTTGTTCATGGAACATGTGGACTGTTTACCTTACACACTTTGCTTAAAGCAGCTGTCTGTTGCTTGCAACTTAATACTGGAGGGGGTTCGGATGATAACCTGAAGGTGGACTTCTAGTCATAGATGCAATTGGATGGCGGTCTATGTATATTGTTGTATTGCCCAATCGAATCTCATAGGATCTTTCTGACTAGTATTGCATTGTTATGCCTTGCTCAGTTCCTGTCAATTGCCCCGCTGTATTTTGTTTACCCTTCATGCCATGTTGTTTATCTAAGGAGAGCACCTCTAGTGAACTATGGACCCCGGTCCAATCTTTACCATTGATACATCTTCCACTGTTACTTTTTTAATTTCTTCAAATACCATTACCTTCCACACCATACGTTTAATCCTTTGTCACAGCAACCAGTGAGATTGATAACCTGACTGTTAGTTGGTGCAAAGTCTTGAGTTTGTGTTGTGGAGGTCTCTGTGTTGCTTGCAACACCTGTGTGACGTTTCCTTCCTCCTACTGGTTCGATAACCTCAGTTTCTTACTGAAGGAATACTTGCTGCTGTGCTGCTTGACACCTTGCTCTTGGGGTTCCCAACAGGCTCCACATCATCTGAGCCATCAAGGTGACATGCACCATCAAAACCGAGATCGAACCATTTGCAAGCATTGAAAGCTGGGAACAAAGAACTCTAAACATGTGCATGAAAGATGGAGTTCTAACAATAGGACATAGTAACTATGCATGCAACATGAAAGGCTACAAACAAAGATCATGAATAACATGCATTGAAAAACATTTGTTTGTTTCACATACAGAAAACATAGCATAATGGCATTCGACTTGTCCCTCATAGAGTATCAAATAGATGCATAGGACACCTTCAAAGTTCACACGGGTGACTAGAAACAAGTAGCACAAGAACAAGTAATATCACCATATGAATCAATTAATAAGTTTTGGGACACTGCACACAGAATGACAACTATGCTCTCTTAATGGTGCCTAAAGGTAGAAGGTGGAGACTCAAATAATGGTGGAATAAAGGCCTTTCATAAAGGAAGCAGGGATTTCAAGTTTCAAAAAGATCTTCCAAAAATTATGGTACTTGTTAGCTTTCAGCCCTCATTGCCCCTATCATAAGCATCTTGAAATGGTTAAGGTTAAAGTGAACAGATGAAGTATATGCTTGGCAAAGTATAAGTTGGCAATATCAAGTCCCTTGAATACGAGGGTGTCACATCCCAAGATTTTCCAAATCTTGTAATGTGAAAAATAAAATAAACAAAATAAATTTTTGTTGAAAATCAGGGTGAAAAGAAACTTTTGGTTTCTAAAAGGAAACTTAAAATCCCATATTGAACAAACTTTGGTGAATCCAACAAAAATCCAAATCAAGGAAATTGCATTCCTCAATGAATGTATCTGGAAATTAAACATTTGGAAAATAAATCCAAACCCTTAACCCTAATGGAATAAAAATCATTTCCAAAGTTATCTCCAAGTCTATGGATTTTATCCATATAAAAATTTGTCAACAAACATTAACAAATGATCAAGAAAGACAAATAGAAATATTTTAAAACCATATAAATTGGTTTCACTTAAATTGGAACCATAAATAAAATCCTATGAATTTAACAAGATAAAGGAATTGAATTCCCAAAACTAATAAAACCCTTATCTAGAAACCCATACCAATTGGTGAGCAAATAATCCAAAAAGAGATTTAAAAGGATAAACAAATTAAAATAAGGTTTCACAAATTGGAATCACCAAGTTTGGATCTCTAAATAAAAAGTTATGGAATTTATAAGATAAAGAAAGAAATATTAAATAAATAATATTTAAAGACCAAACCAAATCTTGGCCTAATACAATAAGCAAGTGGAATGAATTTAGTCCCAATCCAAATAAAATAAAAGGATAAAGAATTTCCAAAATAAAATAAAATAGCTTAAGCCAAATCCTATTGGAATAAAGACAAATCCAAATATTAAATGATTAATAAATCATATTAAAAACCTTTCCAAATGAATTATTTGAACCCAATTAATCAAATAAAAACCTACTGAAAGGATTTGGAAAGTTAAAGATTTTAAATGGAGATTTGAAAATATTATTAAATCCTATCTAATTAAAAGCTAGAGCCTATTTTTGAATAAATAAAGGACCCCAAAATGAATAAGGTTTTATTCAAAAATTGATATCAGAATACAATACTATTCAGTATTTGAATCTACACAAAATCTGGCAAGGTTTTGAAATCAAATTGAGGTTTGAATTGATTAAACCAAACCAAAACATAATAAAAAGAAAAGGAATTAGAAAAACAGAAGCAGTACAAAAAAAATGAAAGAAGCAGCCCAGCCAGCAAAGCCCATCTGGCCCAGCAAGAGCCCACCCCGGAAACCCTCTCACCGAAACGTTTTCTCACCACGGACCTGACCCACTCAGTCACCGACAAGCAGGCCCCACCTCACCCCTCTCTATCTCACTGTCAACCCGACCCCACCGCCCAGTCTTCTTCCTCCCCGCGAAGACCACGCCCTCGTCGTCGTTTCTGCGTTGATTTCGCGAGCTTAATTCTCGGTTAATGGCGCAATAACCCCGCCCCTCGACCACGCCTACTTAACCGCCTCTCCCTCCTCTCCGTTTCCCCCTCAATCCCCCACCCTAGAGCGCCCCCAGGCTGCCTAATTTCGCGACGCACCGCCACTGTCTCCGGCGAGTACTTCCATCGATTCCGGCCAGTATCCTCCGCCCCTCGCCCCGTCGACCACACGAGTGTGATCCCCAGCCTCTGGCGCACCTCCCTGTCCTTCCCATTCATCCGCGCGAACACCAGAACATCGGCAACGACAACAACCGCAGCGCCATCGTCTGCTCCGACTCCGACGAGCTCTACTGGTAACGTCCGACCACGCCGCTCCCTCTCTTTGATGCACCCGTATTATCTACCCTTCTACGCATCTAATAGCACCCTCTGTACCCTCTCCCGTGCGCTGTAGCAACGTCCTCGACGACGCCAGTGCAAGCCCGACGCCAGGCAGAACTACGGCGAGGAATCCCGGTCGACTTCGTGCGCCCCTTCAGCAACGACAACCGCCTTGAGCTTCCCCACGACGTTGCGAACACGGTGAGCATCTCCCCTTCCTCCCTCGCTTCCTGTAGCGTCGCTCCGCCGCCGTCTAACCGCTCCGCCGCCAGACGCCGCCGCCAGCGCCGCTAGCTTTTGGTCACATGCTAGGGACCGTAGGATCTTGATCTGACGAACGCGATAGAAGCTAGACGAAGGGGTAAGTAGCATCTCTGCACCGTGCGATATGACTTAAATCTAACGGATGCCATCGCCTGATCCGGCTGAAGCGGTACCGACGAATAGGAAAGCGCCGCGTGGCACTAGTTTGAGTTTAAAACAGAATTTGGAATCTGATTTGTATGCAAACTTGTAAAATCTATAACTTTTGATCTACACGTCCAAATTTTGCAAACTTTATATCAATGGATTCAGAAAAGCAAGCCCTAGCCAATCATGCCATTTGTTTAGTAAAAAGCTTCTGTTCAATTGTTTGTTTTTGCAGAAACTTATGTATGCTTGTTTAGATTATAAAAATTGTTCTAAAATGTTTTTGAGGATAAAATCTTTGGTAAATGGTGTGTTTTGAACCTACTGACCATAGGAATCACTTTGTGGTTTCAAAAATATATTTGGTGATACAAAAGAATGAATCTTGGATTTAAAACCAATTCTAGTCAAATAAAAATATGGTTTATTTATTAAAAATGGTTTTGGAAGAAAACCTTTGAGAAATGTTTTGGAATAAACTCTCTGACCCCAAACACCAAGTTTTATGACTTGAAAATGTATTTGGTAAACCCTATAAAAATTATTACTTTGCTAAAAGCAATTTCAATCACATGAAATAATGATTTGGTTTAAAAAGGGTTTAGAGGTGGAATCTTTTGCAAATGGTTTTGCCACTTTACAAAATGACCAAATGGTGTTACCAAATGTTCATAACTTACTAGAAACCACTTTTACAAATGAAACAACCCTTTTGCATGCTTGCATGTATTGTTTTGTTTCTGATTTTATGTGATGAATTGCTTGAATGGTAGATTGAAATATTGTTTGCTTGACTGAATTGTAGTGACTTGAAGTGTGTGAACATTGCAAATATCAAGAAGTGAACCTATACTCTACCAAAAAGGCAAGTGATGCTTCATACTTTTGTCCCATTATTTTTACTATGCATTAGTAATATTTTCTAAGTAGGACTTGCATGGAATTTTGCTAAGTATAAACCATGCTATGGGAAATCCTAGTAGATGAAACCTTAGTAGAATTTTCCTAAGTTAAGATTCCTACTACTATCATGCTTAGTTTAGCTAATATAAAACAAGGGTGGAAATATATTCACACTATGGAAAAATTTATAAGTCTGAGGACTTGTGTTTTGTTTAATAAAACAACTAAGTGAATGAATCACCTGGGTGGAATGGAAGGAATGGTTTATGTTGAGTGGTTACACAAGGCCAGGGGACTGGTGAACCTTGTGTATCACACTTGTGGATGGCCATCCAGGAACAAAGAGATTTGAGATGTCAAATGTTGAGAAGCTTCAAGTGCAGCCACTTGGCATTATGGGCTCTGCCTGGATCATATAGGTTGCAAGAACTTAGCCAAATGGACAGTTGGTGGTAGGGGATTGATAGGTTGGAGCGCGTCCATTTTGGTCTAAGGGAAGGCTTCTGAAAGATCTTGTCTTGGTGAAACCAAGTCTTGTGGGGAAAGTGCACCACCTCTGCAGAGTGTAAAATCTAAGTACTTAGCCATGTCCCTGGCAAAGGACAATTTGAGCATCAAGACATGGAAGCTATCAAGAATCTCATCATCCAAATTTCTAAGTTAAAAACTTGTGGTTGAACAAGGGTTAAAGGATCTTCAATCTTTGATTGGTAGATGCCTTGGGTGATTTTTGTCAAGCAAAAACTTAGTGTTTTCAAATGATAAGGAAAAATCTATTTTTGAGCAATGCAAGCCCCAACTCCACTTTGCCAAATGCATATAGATGATAGACTCCACTATACTACCATAGTATCACTTGCCAATACAATTCAAATGTATTGACCCTTGTGGCTGTAACTTGTTATGTTGCAGGTTTGTTTGATATTAGTGAAGTTAAATGATTAGGATTACAAAGTCTACAACCAACATGTCTGCCTGTGGCACTTTGAAGATGAAGGACCCCATGTTTATAGATATTCTACTGCAATGTAATGTAATAGCCAAATGAGCTATGTAAGATGTAATAACTTATTTTATTCCTGGTTTTAAAGTTGTATTATGACCCTTGTTTCTTGATATTACATCTTAACTGTGGATGCTAGATATTGATCCAGGGACTAGCATTGTAAACACAGGGATCCTTTTCCTTTATAAAGGAGGGACCTTACAGAGGGCCACACCTCATGCTACTCAAATTCAGTCACTTGTAAGTTCTTGTCATTGTAAGTACATGCATATCATAGAGAACCGCCAACGGGGTACCCCTTGCACATGGTACAGGAGCTATCACATAACCAAAATTACAAGGCAAGCAAACAATGAGCATCTCAGCGATCTTTTTATTTACTATATGCATAGCTTTTTATTGAGGATGCTTCATAGATAGCTCACTATGGTGATGCTCCAAGTTTCCACCATAATTAGGCATGGCTTAGGCTAGCGGCCCAGGCGTTTCTCTAACACAAAATACATACTCCATGGACTTACAAGTTCCCTCTTTATTTCACACCGGTGACATCCATAGACAAAAGAGCATGATATCAACTGAGTACAGAGTATAAGCGCAATGTTGAAAATGTTCCCCGTGACAGCACGGTTCTGCTAATTCCAACGTATAAGTGCAAGCATATACAACATAGATGACACAATGGTTCAAGTTTATTAGGGGCAAAGAATATAAAGTGCGCCATCAAGTTTGTGAGGGATTTAATTACTAAGTTTTCACATAACAAAATAGTTTTTAATTGGAAGATAGCTGAAAACAAGAATATACTTGGAATGGTGTAACACCCCATGCATAGGAATTTATAGTGGACACTTTGGAATAACTTGGTTTCTTGGGAGTTGGAAGCATGAGTGGAGCTTACTCATACAAGTGGAGTCTAGCAAAAGACTGGGAGCAACCAACTAAGAGAGCAATAATGGCCGTATTCATGCAGAGCGACAAAATATTACCAATCAAAGCATAGAGTTGTACTACAAGTCAAGGACTTAATGATCATAAAGGCTAAGGTGACTGGTTCATAGTCATAACATGGTGTGAGCATGTGCCAAGTCAACCCAAACAAAGCATCAAAGGAGAATACCACAATACTATGCTTTTGTATGCTAAAACAACGCATGATTCCTTCAAGGCAGATTAAGCAATCCTAATTGTTTGGAACAAGTCATGCTACAGCAATAATCACTAAGCATAAGGTCAAAAAACACCTAGCATGTCATGCTAAAGTCTAAGTCACAGTCAATGCAAGCTCCTCTTGCACTTTCAAGCAGGAACTTCCTACTCCTTTCCAACACCAAGCAACTTATTTGCAAAACAACACAGCGAGAACGGGGGTCCAAACTACTTTATTCAAGCAAACTAAACAACTAAGAAAACCAAATGAAAACTAATACGCTCCAAGAACAACACAATAGTGCATGAAACAATAAAAACGAAGTGTCTAGATAGACCTTAGCTTTTTATTGATAAAGAAGGGGATGCCTTGGGCATCCCCAAGCTTTGACGCTTGTACCTATTTCTTGGGGTGACACCGGGGTGGCATCCACAAGCTTGAGCTTTTGTCCATTCTTCATCTCATTACATCATTCTTTCTCTGCACCTGAAAATTTTCCTTCATACAAAACTTCACACAATCTTCATTAGCAACGTTACTATATTCAAAAGATATTAGACCTTAGGCAAAGCTTTGGAATAGGAAGAATTTTCACTAAAAACACAATCTACTGTATCAACTCCTTCAAAAATCTCAATTCCCCAAAAGAGAACTCAAAAAGGAATCAATAAGAAGAAAATGCAAATAATGGCAGAAATCTGTCAAAATAGACCAGCAGGTAGAAAACGATTTTTTCGAACATCTTCTGTTGCTCAAATCAAAAAGTATTGAACTAACGAAAGTTATCTAACATACTAGGGGGATTTTTTCGTAAATTTGCAGCTCAATCCGAGTTGCAGAGCCTCCTCACGCATTTTTATGGTGGAGGACAGAAATCTGTCTCGGGACAGCAACTTCCCCAAATCTTACTTCCCTCTCATTAGAGGTCATTCTTGGCACAAAAAGCAAATAAAAAGGATAAGGAGAGGTTATTACTGAAGTAATAACTTCCAAGACTCAAGGAAACTCTTGGGTTATCTCCCAACAAGTACTTTTCTTTAACGCCTTTAAGTTAGGCACAAGAAGCAAGATGAATCAAGTATTTTCAAATGAGGAAGCATTAACATCAAACCTTGCTTTCAAAGGAGGAGAAAAAGCAACTTCTCTCTCCTTATAGGGAAGTGTTCAACCTTTCTTGAATGGGAAATGATATTTAATGGTGCCTTTTTTCATATCAATGATGGCACCAACTGTTCTAAGAAAAGGTCTTCCCAAAGTAATAGGACAAGAAGCATTGTATTCAACATCCAAAACATAGAAATCCACAGGGACAAAAGCATTGTTAATCATAATGAGAACATCATTAATACTCCCCATGAGTTTCTTCTTAGCATTATCATTGAGTGGGACATCCAAATAACAATCTTCTAAAGGTGGCAAATCAAGCATTTCATAAATCTTCCTAGGCATAATAGAGACACTAGAACAAAGATCACATGAAGCTTTGAGATCAAAGTCATTCACTTGCACATTAAATAATGGGTTCCCAACTATATTCTACTTTCCTAGGAATAGAAGCTTTGTGTTTTAGCTTCTCTTCCTTAATTTTCACAAGAGCATCTGTAATATGTTTAGTGAAAGCAACATGCATATCACTAGCATCAGGACTTCTAGCAATCTTTTGCAAGAACATAATTATTCAGAAATATTGCAACCATCTATATCAAAATCAAACTTAGCATCACTAGTAGTAGGCTCAATAGGCTTAGGCATAGTAGGAGGAGGAATAGGGACTACTTGTGGTTTAGTGGTGATAGTTCACACACTATTGTTTCTATCAATTTTAGCTTCCCTTTCCCACTTAGCATGAAGCTGAGCTAACAGCCTAACATTTTCATCAATAGTAACTTGTATGGCATGAGCAGTAGCAAAGGTATTTTCCATAGTTTCAGGTTTAGCAGCCATTTTATTAATCAAGGAGGACTGTGCTTTAGATAAAGACAAAATATTCTTCTCAACAGTTAAAAGTTTCTCCTCCACGGTCTTGTTGAAAGCAGTTTATTTACTAATAAAGTATTTGAGCGTGACTTCGAGTTCAAAGGGGGCACTTCTAGCATTGTTGTAAGAGTTTCCATAGGAATTGCCATTATTAGGAGGATACAGCCTATAATTGTTGTTATCACCAAAATTATTCCTAGCATTGTTGTTGTAATTGTTGTTTCTAATGAAGTTCACATCAACTTGATCTTCTTGATCAACCAAAGAGGCTAAGGGAACACTATTAGGATCTAGAGGAGCTTTCCCATTAACAAGCATAGCCATAATAACATCAATCTTATCACTCAAAGAGGAGGTCTCCTCAACAGAATTTACCTTCTTACCATGTGGAGCTCTCTCGGTGTGCCATTCAGAGTAGTTAACCATCATATTATCAAGGAGCTTTGTTGCAGCTCCCAAGGTGAGACCCATAAAGGTACCTCCAGCAGCTGAATCCAACAGGTTTCTTGAGGAGAAGTTCAAACCTGCATAAAAAGTCTGGATAATCATCCAAGCAATGAGTCCATGAGTGGGGCAATTCATAACCAAAGATTTCATTCTTTCCCAAGCTTGAGCAACATGTTTGATGACCCACAAGTATAGGGGATCGCAACAGTCTTCGCGGGTAGTATTACCCAATGTATTGATTCGACACAAGGGGAGCCAAAGAATACTTGCAAGCCTTAACAACTGAGTTGTCAGTTCAGCTGCACCTGGAAATAGTTCTTGCTCACATAAGTTTATCAGTAGCAATAGTTTGTAGTAGCAACAGCAAAGCAACAGCAACAACACTTAAACAAGAGCAATAGTAACAGTAACGGTAGCAGTGGGATTCAAGTGCGGTAGGCATAGGGATGGATGGACGGGCGTTGCATGGACGAGTCTAAACATGTAACTTCAAGATCTAAGGCATTGCAGATAAATAATAACAAGCATCCAAGTACTAAACAATCCTGGGCATGTGCTCCAAATATAGTCATACATGCTCGCAATGAGAACTTGCACAACATTTATGTCCAGCCAGCCCATGGCAGCGGGGCCTCTAGGGAACTACCTGCAATTACGGTGCTCCTTTTAATAGAGCACCGGAGCAAAGCATTAACACTCCATGAACACATGTGATCCTCACACCACAGCCATACCCTCCGGTTGTCCCAATTATTGTCACTTTGGGGCCTTTGGATCCAGACAATGATATGTGTACACAACTTGCAGATAAGATCACAAACAATACTATCATAAAGATTCAATAATAAGTTCAGATCTGAGATCATGGCACTCGGGCCCTAGTGGCAAGCATTAAGCACAACAAGTTGCAACAAAGTCAAATAGCACTAATAGAGATACTAGTCACTATGCCCTAACAGATCTTATTCGATTACAAGATAGAACTCATCCAATCCCTACCACCCCCAAGCCTACAGCGGAGGATTACTCACCCATGGATGAGGGAAACATCGATGGTTTATGGAGATGCGTTGGTGATGACGATGGCGATGATCCTCTCCAGATTTCCCATCCCGGCAGGATGCCAGAACGGAGTTTCTGGATCCGAATCTTGGTTTCTGGTGGCGGCGGCGGAGAAGAACTATTTGTGGAAAACTATCGACCCCTCCTCGGTTTTTAGGTCGAAAGGCATCTTATAGGCACAGAGGAAGGCCGAGTGGGTGCCTGGGGTGGCTGCACCCCCTAGGCGCGGCCAGTGGTGGGCCCGCGCCTGGCAAGGGTGTGGCCCCCCCAGGCCCCTTCTCCGTCTCGTCTTCTGGCTCCGCGGATCTTCTAGTGAAATATATTTTTTGGCATATTTTTCGGGATTTTTCCTAATAATTCATTTTCTGCACAAAAACAAGACACCAAGGTAATTCTGCTGAAAACAGCGTTAGTCCGTGTTAGTTGTATCCAAATCACACAAGTTTAGAGGAGAAACAATAGCAAAAGTGTTCGGGAAAGTAGATACGTTTTGGATGTATCAACTCCCCCCAAGCTTAGCTTATTGCTTGTCCTCAAGCAATTTAGTTGAAAACTGAGTGCGATAAAAGAACTTTCACGAACACATTTGCTTCATATGATGTATATATTCTCAGGACAGGAGTAGATACTTAAACCATTCATAATAAGAATTATGCAACTAAGTCTACTCAATAGTCATTGCAAGCTATGAAGAGAAACCAACTCAATAATAATAAGTAGCATGAAACATAAACATAAGCAACATTGCAATCCTCATAGTAAGGTATGATAGAGTGGTATCTTGCTTGCCCTTTGTTTATAGAGCACAATATAAATTCCAAGGCACCTCTGAAGTTCAAGTGAAGACTAGAAGTAAAGATATCAGAGATACAAAGATCAAAGTCACGACTTAATTAACCAAGTTTTGGAACAAACACAAGAATGACAACTATGCTCTCAAGAAGGTGCTCATAGAATAAGTGGTGACTCAACAAGGTTGTGAAGAGGTTTTGAAAAGTTTGAAAGGCTTCCCAATGCTAAAAGGAAGGTACTCATTAGCTTTGAGCTCTCATTGCCCCTATCATAGGCATCTTCATGTGGTTAAGGTGAAAGTGAGGTCCACTCTGAATCATATGCTTGACAGACCATAAACTGGAAATCCCAAGTCCCTTGAGTACGAGGGCCGCTCTGCATGCTACTCAACTTTGGTTACCTGTAAGTTCTTGTCATTGTAAATACATGCATATCATAGAGAACCGCCAACGGGGTACCCCTTGCACATGATACATGAGCTATCCCGTGATCAAAATGACAAGGCAAGCAGACAATGAGCATCTGAGCGATCTTTTTATTTACTATATGCATAGCTTTTTATTGAGATGCTTTATAAATGCTCATTATGGTGATGCTACAAGTTTCCACCATGATTAGGCATGGCTTAGGCTAGCGGCCCAGGTGTTTCTCTAACACAATGTATAAACTCCATGAAATCACAAGCTCCCATTTTATTTCACATCGTCGACATCCGTAAACAAAAGAGCAAATTATTAACTGGATAGGATATCCAAAAAGTGTTGAAAGTGTTTCCCGTGGCAGCACGGTTCTGCTGACTCCCAGCATATAATTTGCAAGAATATAAATTTCATGGACTAGTCACAATGGTTCAGGATTATTAAATGCAAGTAATAAAGTGTGCCATCAAGTTTGTGGGAGCTTTACTAACTAACTTTCTCAAAACAGACAAACATTTTATTTGGAAGAAAACAAGGCATATTGAATATGCACTGAAATAGCAAACGATGCTAATAGGTAGGTATGGTGGACACAGTTGGCAATATTGGTTTTGGGGAGTTGGAAACACAGGTAGAGCTAGTACTCAGTGCAAGTGAAGGCTAGCAAAAGAGAGAGAATGACAAACGAGAGAGCAATAACTGTCATAATCATGCTTGCAACAAAACATGACTAATTATGGCACGAAAGTGATACAAGAACTCTGAGGCAAAATAAATCATCGAGGATACTGACTATTGTTTAGTCATATGCATGCGTGAGCATGTGCCAAGTCGATTCACATGAAACATTCAGAGGAGGATACCACAATATCATACCAAATTATGAATAAAACAATGCAAGCAAACATTCATATGACATGCTACAAACTATTAGCAAGATGGATCTAATCATAGACAAGCAAGAACTACTAAACATCCATAATGACATACACCTTACACAAACAGGATAAGCATTCTCACAATGATGAGTATATGTACAAAAATGAAACAAATAGAGTTCGTTACTAGCCTCTTACCACACCTCGAGTTGTCTTAATATTCATTATTGCCCTTCACTTGTGTGACTTGAATAATAACATGAAACCAAAATCCACTGAGGACGGCTGAACCCTGCAAAGAACTCACAAAACCAAAAAAAGAACAACAAATATTTTTGGTGTTTTCGATTTTTAGAAACAAGCAAACAAAGAAAAACCAAACAAAGCAAAATCTTTTTGGATTTTTCTTTTAAGGAAAACCACAACAAAGGAACAAAGAAACAAACCAAGAGAAACAACGAAAATATTTTCTGTATTTTTGGGTTTTTAAGAAATAAGCAACAAGAACCAAAAAGAAAGAGAAACAATGGATATACAAAGAACCTACCGAACATGATATATATATATATATAAGTGTGACATCGGTATACCTCCCCCCAAGCTTAGGCTTTTGGCCTAAGTGGGACTCAATCCCATGGTGCCCAAGTAGATGCACCTCCGTAGTATGACGAGGAGGCTCCCTCGTCCTGGTACGAGCTCGAGGACTCCCCCGTGTAGTGTACAACAGGGTCATATAAGGGCGCTTCCTCCTGATAGTGCCCATGGAAGTTAAGGGAGCGCAGCAACTCATCCATCTCGTCCTTGGAGCGTGACAAAGGTCCCTGAGAAATACTGAACAAAGTGGTTTGGGGAGAGGGATCTCTCTCTCTCTTCCCCGTCAATAAACAGCATTCTATAAACCAAATTCTCAAGGGTAGAGCTAGTGGTGACAAAGTGATGCGCCTTCATGGCAGCAAGATCAAGCCTCTTAGGAGCTAAGATTGTATCATTTGGATCAACCGCAATGTCCAAGGCAGCAACAACATGCGTAGCAATAATTCCACCATAAATGGGTCCCTTAGCTGTTAAGCGACGAGCAATGAGAGAACCAAGATTATACTTGGTATCATTGTTGAGCGCAGCAGCTAAGAAAGCCAAATAATAGCTAGAAATATTACTAGTGTTCTCCCTACCAAGAACACTAGTGGCAAGATAGTAAGCGAAGTACCTGATGGCTGGAAGCTGAATGTTTCTTATCTTTCCCCGTTGAGCTCTACGGCTATCATCATTGGTTATTCCTCGGTAAAGCTCCAACAAATCAGCGGGTTGAGCTGGGATCTTCTTTGCTGACCCAGCGGTACCAAGTCCAAGAGCCCAACAAAATTTCTTCAATGTCATATGGTAAGACCTTCCATAAACTTTGAAAGAAACATCTGGATGGAACACACTGTTAGTCAAGGAGAAACTCTCCACAAATGTTTTGGTGAGCGTAACATATTGCACGCTCTCATCCTGCATAACACTCATTAGACCAGCCCTCCTGAAAGTACCGACTTGATACGACTAGAGAGGGGGTGAATAGGCGACTACCAAATTTTAATTTGTTCCACACTTTTAGGCTTAACGAGAAGGAAAGTTATCTAGATGTGCAACTAGGTGAACAACCTAAATGCAATATAACTTACAACAACCACAAGAACAGTAAAGGACAAGAAGTAAAGGAAGGAACGAAGTAACCGGAGCGGGGACACGGAGATATAATTCCCGTAGTTCACTCCCAAGGAGCTACGTCTACATTTGAGAGGTATCGGGGCCACACAAGGTCACCCGAGCGCCACAAAGGCCTCACCTTCTTCTCCGGTGAGCTCCCCCACAAAGGAGGCCTCACAATCCACTAACCGGTGACCTTGAAGGTGCCAACCGAAACCTTTACAACGAGGTTGAGGGGGAAGCTCCACAACTCAATTGGAGACCCTCAACGACACCAAGGATCCTTACAACGAATGTCCTTAGCTCCAACGATGCCCTACACCGTCTAGGGTTTCAAGAAACCCAAGAGCAACAAGATCCACAAAGGATAGGTGGGGGAAATCAAATCTTCTTTGGTGGAAGTGTAGATCTAGGTCACCTCCCTCGCCTCTCAAAATATCAAGTGATTTGAGTGGCTAGGGAGAGAGATCTAGTGAGGTAAATCTCAAGCATTAATGGAGGAGAAATATGTTGGAGATATGCCGAGGCAATAATAAAAGTGGTTATTATTATATCTTTGTGTTTATGATAAATGTTTACATTCATGCTATAACAGTATTAACCGGAAACATTAATACTTGTGTGATTTGCAAACTAAATTAGAGTCCCTAGTAAAGCCTCTTTGTAATACTAGCTTGTTGGTTGATAGATGATCGTGGTTTCCCGATCATGAACATTGAGATGTTGTTAACAACAAGATCATATCATTAGGAGAATGGTATGATGGACATACTCCTATAGATAAGCGTAGCATTAAGATCAAGTCATTTCAATAGTTCCTTTGCTATAAGCTTTCTGATACATAGTAACCTAATTCCTTCGACCATGAGATCATGCTAATCACCATCACCGGAAGGATGCTTTGATGACATCAAACACCACACCATAACTGGGTGGCTATAAAGGTGGCATTGAGTGTTCGGAAAGTATGTGTTGAGGCACATGGATCAAGAGTGGGATTTGTCCATCCATATGACATATAGATATACTCTGGGCCCTCTCGGTGGAATGTCATCCAATTGGATTGCAAGCATGTGACTGGCTCACAAGGGATCACATATCACGGGAACGAGAAAAGAGTACTTATCGATAACGAGGTTGAACTAGGTATGCAGAGATACCGACGATCAAAACCTCGGATAAGTAAAATATCGTGAGACAAAGGGAAATTGGTATCGTATGTAAGTGGTTCATTCGATCGCAAAGTAATCGTAGAAATATGTGGCAGCCATATGAATTTCTAGATTCCTCTATTGGTTATTGATCGGAGAAGGGAGACACACTTAAGGATTCGATGATTGTTTAGTAGATATGGAATGTTAGTAGGGATAACAAATGTTGTTTAGAGTCTCGGATGGGATCCGGGATATCATGAGGTGATCCGGAATGGTCCGGAGAATAAGATTCATATAAGGAAAGTCCAATTCCGGAGTTCGGGAATGATTTCGATGTTTTCATCGAAGAGGTTCTAGAAGGTTCACCGGACCGGAAGGGGAATGGACCATGAATGTGTCATGGGTAAGTGGAATGATTGGATCATATCCTAGGTCGCTTGGTTTGGGCATTTGCAAGAGAGAATTAAAGCTCTAAATTGAAAGTCAAACGGGAGGTTTGAAAAGTCAAACTTGAACAATGGTTTCCTAGAGGAAGAAGGAAAGAGTCCTTCTTTCAATCCAACTTGGGTTTGGGTTTGGATTCAAACCCTCCCCTCCCAAAGCTGCCCCCCTCTCATAAATAGAGGGGGAGGGCTACCCCAAACACACAAGAGCCAGCCCTCCCCACACCCGTGTGTCGCCGCTGCCGCCAGCCGCCGTCGCCCTAGCCACCGACGACACCTCCTCCTCCCGGTCTTCTAAACCCTAGATCACCAGGAAACCCTAGATCCACCATAACTCGCACCGGCTTAGGCGAAGCCCTGTGGGATCTTCCCTCTACTTTCGACACCATGCTTCGTGCTGCCGGAATCGCGAGGGGAGAACTACAACCTCCACTTCCTGCTGGACCAAGGGAGAGTAAGGTCTTCATCGAGTACCGAATGTGTGACTGACTGTGGAAGCGCTGCCGGAACGCAGCGCTGGAAGGATCGTCTACGCGATCTTGAGATCGGCAAGTGTACGACTACATCACCCACGAAAATCTGCTCTCATTAACCGCTTTGGAATCTTTGAGGGTGAGTGCTTCTATCGACCCATTGCTACAATCTAGTAGATAGATCTTTGCTTGTTTGTGTGCATGCGGTAGAATTTTTTTGTTTTCCATGATACGAACCCCAACAAGAGAAAATATTCAAGTTAGGTGGGAGGAAGGAGGAGGGCGCCTTAAATAGGCCCCCTCCACACTGAACCGTTACAACCAGCACGGCTCCAACGGTCATCAGCCCGTTGACGCCCGCTCCAAAAGATAGACCGGAAGTTCCGGTCAAACTGACCGGAAGTTCCGACGGAACTTCCGCTGCAAGTTCCGGCCCAAGTTTCGGCAAATAGACCACTTCATACATAAGGGTACTGACCCTTCAGCGGAACTTGGAGCGGAACTAGGGGCAGAACTTCTGGGTCGCGAAGCAAGTCTGACCGGAAGTTCCGCTCAAGAACTTTCTGGCAGGAAAACTTCCGGTGGAACTTCCGGCAAATAGAGCATACCAAAACAGAGAGTTTTGGGAGCTCACCGGAAGTTCCAGCGGAAGTTGGATTGGAACAAAGGCCATATCTTCCTGCAAAAAAGTCCTGAGCGGAACTTCCGGCGCCTGGCCGGAAGTTCCGATCAGACAAAAAGGGCTCCAGCAGATCAGAAACTCGCTCTCTCACGGAAGAGTAGGATGGCTATGGCGGTGCATATGTGGTTTGTGCAAGAACAAGTGATTTCCCACAGCCTTCCGAGATGGACCCCATCTTAATAGTACGGCGACCTAAATCAATAAAAAGAGAGAAACTAAAATACCAAAGGTCGTCGTCTTCACGAGATACCCGAAGAGAGCATCCACACAAACCATAAGAATCATCAAAAGCATATATCCTGAAACTCAAATACACGATTAGACCACAAGTGAGATTGTCATCATCACCAAAATAGCATGGGAAAATATAGTCCTTTCAATCTCCCCCTTTTTGGTGTAAAGGAAGGAACGAAGTAACCGGAGCGAGGACACAGAGATATAATTCCCGTAGTTCACTCCCAATGAGCTACGTCTACGTTGGAGAGGTGTTGGGGCCACACAAGGTCACCCGAGCGCCACAATGGCCTCACCTTCTTCTCCGGTGAGCTCCCCCACAAAGGAGGCCTCACAATCCACTAACCGGTGACCTTGAAGGTGCCAACCGAAACCTTTACAACAAGGTTGAGAGGGAAGCTCCACAACTCAATTGGAGACCCTCAACGACACCAAGGAGCCTTACAACGAATGTCCTTAGCTCCAAGGATGCCCTACACCGTCTAGGGTTTCAAGAAACCCAAGAGCAACAAGATCCAGAAAGGATAGGTGGGGGAAATCAAATCTTCTTTGGTGGAAGTGTAGATCTAGGTCACCTCCCTCGCCTCTCAAAAGATCAAGAGATTTGAGTGGCTAGGGAGAGAGATCTAGTGAGGTAAAGCTCAAGCATTAATGGAGGAGAGAGAAAATATTCAAGTTAGGTGGGAGGAAGGAGGAGGGCGCCTTAAATAGGCCCCCTCCGCGCTGAACCGTTACAGCCTCCACGACTACACCGGAACTTCCTGTGAGGGGCCGGAAGTTCTGCCCAGCACGGCTCCAACGGTCATCAGCCCGTTGACACCCGCTCCAAAAGATCGACCGGAAGTTCCAGTCAAACTGACCGGAAGTTCCGGCGAAACTTCCGCTGCAAGTTCCGGCCCAAGTTCCTGTTGGAGATATGCCCAAGAGGCAATAATAAAGTGGTTATTATCATATCTTCACACTTATGATAAATGTTTACATACCATGCTATAATTGTATTAACCGGAAACATTAATACTTGTGTGATTTGTAAACTAAAATAAGAGTCCCTAGTAAAGCCTCTTGTTAAACTAGCTTGTTGGTTAATATATGATCATGGTTTCCTGATCATGAACATAGAGATGTTATTAACAACAGGATCATATCATTAGGAGAATGATGTGATGGACATACTCCTATAGATAAGCGTAGCATAAAGATCAAGTCATTTCAATAGTTCAATTGCTATATGCTTTCTGATACATAGTAACCTAATTCCTTCGACCATGAGATCATGCATATCACCTTTTCCGGATGGATGCTTTGATGACATCAAACACCACACCGTAACTGGGTGGCTATAAAGGTGGCATTGAGTGTTCGGAAAGTATTGGTTGAAACACATGGATCAAGAGTGGGATTTGTCCATCCATATGACGGATAGATATACTCTAGGCCCTCTCGGTGGAATGTCATCCAATTAGCTTGCAAGCATGTGACTGGCTCACAAGGGATCACATATCACGGGAACGAGAAAAGAGTACTTATCGGTAACGAGGTTGAACTAGGTATGCAGAGATACCGACGATCATGACCTCGGATAAGTAAACTATCGTGAGACAAAGGGAAATTGGTATCGTATGTAAGTGGTTCATTCGATCACAAAGTAATCGTAGAAATATGTGGGAGACATATGAATTTCCAGATTCCTCTATTGGTTATTGTTCGGAGAAGTGTCTCGATCATGTCCGCATAATTCACGAACCGTAGGGAGACACACTTAAGGATTCGACGTTGTTTTGAGTAGTTATGGTATTATGAGAAAGAGACCGAATGTTGTTCAGAGTCTCGGATGGGATCCGGGATATCACGAGGTGATCCGGAATGGTCCGGAGAATAAGATTCATATAAGGAAAGTCCTGTTTCGGAGTTCGGAAATGTTTCCGGTGTTTTCATCGGGAATGTTCTAGAAGGTTCCGGAATGTCCGGCACTCCGGGGGGGAAGGGGTACATGAATGTGTCATTACATATTGGAATGATTGCATCATGTACTAAGTGTTCTCGCTGTTCCAAATAAAGGATTAAATTGAATCCTAAAACTGAAAAGTCAAATGGCCAGTTTGAAAGTCAAACGGCTAAAACAGGAAACTGTGGGAAGCAAGCAAGAGGAGGTTGAAACCGACTTGGGGGAGGAGTCCCTCCTCTCCAAGCCGGCGCACCACCTAGGCCGAGTTGGGGAGGGACTCCCCTCCCTCCCCTTGGCCGCCGGCCCTCTCCACCCATAAAAGGAGGGGCAGGGCCTCCTCCTCTAGACACACAAGTTCCTATCCTCTAATCTAAACCCTAGTCAAAGCCTCCGGTTTAGAGCCGTTTTGGTTTACAGCTTCTAATTGCACTAGCCTTCGGTTTAGAGCCTTCTAATTGGTGTGTCTAAACCCTAGACCACTAATAGCTCTCTCATACTCCACCATACTCGCTCCGGCTTAAGGCGAAGCCCTGCGAGATCTCCCCTCTATTTCCGGTACCACGCCGTTGTGCTGCCGGAATCGCGAGGAGAGTGCTACAACCTCCGCTACCTGCTGGAACAAGGGAGAGGAAGGTCTTCGTCGAGTACCGAACGTGTGACCGACTGCGGGAGCGCTGCCGGAACGTGGCGCCGGAAGGATCGTCTACGCGATCTTGAGATCGGAAAGAGTACGACTACATCACCCACGAGAATCTGCTCTCGTTAACCGCTTTGGAATCTTCAAGGGTAAGTTATTCCATCGACTCGTTGCTACAATCTAGTAGATAGATCTTGGCTTGTTTGTTTGTATGCGATAGAAAATTTTGTTTTCCATGCTACGAACCCCTACAGTGGTATCAGAGCCGTGTCTATATGTAGATCTGTTGCACGAGTAGAACACAATGGTCATTATGGGCGTTGATGCTTTTATTGTTGATTGCTTCTTGTGTACTTTGCATCTTGCGGTATGTTGGGATGAAGCGGCCCGGGCTAACCTTACATGACATCGTTCATGAGACTTGCTCCACGCTTGACATGCAACTTGTATTGCATAAGTGGCTTTGCGGGTGACTGTTTCTCCTAGCATAGTTAAGATCCAATTTACAACGGGTGATTAACAATACTAGTATCAATGTTGTGGTTCTTGTTCGTAAGTTAGAACGACACTTATTGAAAGCCCCAAACCACGTAAAATATGCAAAGAAAGTAGAGGCGTCTAACTTTGTTTTGCAGGGGTGTGCAGTGATGTGATATGGCCATGATTGTGATTATATATGATGTATGCAATGTTCCTTATTGTAAGTTGGCAACCGGCAGGAGCCATATGGTTGTCTTTAATTTCTGTTAAGACCCGCGTGTCTATTCAAAGTAGTTGTAATAGTTGAAGCCGGTGGACGACAACCATGGAGAGGCGTCATTGACCTTGATGCAATGCCGGTGATGATGGAGATCATGTTCGTGCTGGAAGATGGAGATCGGAAGCACAAAGAAGAAAGGCCATATCATATCACAAATTATGAATTGCATGTGATGTTAATCCTTTATGCATCTTGTATTGCTTAGTAGACGACGGTAGCATTATAAGATGATCCCTCATGCACATGAATTTCAAGTCATAAAGTGTTCACCCTTAGTTAGCACCGTTGCTAAAGCTTGTTGTTTTGAAGCACCACGTGATGATCGGGTGTGTTAGATTCTGCAAGTGTATACAACGTGAGCAAGCCAGATTTGCTCATGCGGAAACTAAGGTTTGATCTTGACGAGCCTAGCATGTACAGACATGGCCTCAGGAACACGGATTACCGAAAGGTAGAGCATGAGTCATATAGTAGATATGATGAACATGTTGATTGTTCGCCATTGAAGCTATATCAACTCTCGTGATGATCGGTTTTGATGTGGTGGATTTGGTTCGTGTGATCACTAAAACAATGTGAGGGATATTGTTTTGAGTGGGAGTTCACCTAGATTAATTTAATTATTAATTAGAACTCAATTTATCATAAACTAAATCGAAGTGAATTTGCATAGTTGTTGTAGTCATTGGCATCCGTTTACCACCTTGCGCTTAGTTATAATTGAGGTGATAGAACTATAGAATTCTGGTTAGTTACTTTACGAACTGGTATCGTATTGTTTTGAAGTGTTAATCTAAAGTTTAAAAGTCCTATTGCAAACTTTCAGTAAGTTCCGGTTAATCCATGAAGTTTAATAATTAGTATTAAATCAAGAGTAACAATTCCAAGTGTTAGTACATAAGTATCATGTTTCTCTCCATGATTCTTGATATTCAAAGGATTCTCTTAATATCAAGGTTATCTAGGATCTGAAAGAGTTGTTTCAGAAACCATGATGTGTGGAAGATATTGTGATATCTGAAACGAAGTTTTGGTTGCAACATGATAGAGTATAATATGGCAAAGTTCATGTTCTCATATTTTGATGAGAATTTGCAAAGGGTTATAGACACTTGTTGTCCTAATCCTCCAAAAGGTTTTGGATAGCAACATTATACTCGTAATTCATCGTTATAAGCTAAAGGTAGTTTGATCATGGACGATTCCATGATAAGGTGAATATTTGATGTAGGTAAAATGTTTACTACACCAAGAGATTACTAAATAAAGGAATTCGAAAGAACACCAAACATTTGATGATGGTGATCTACTTCAAAGTGCAAGTCCAAAGACATTGGTGTTTAACTATACATGTTTTGGACTATGTGTCATATGTATGACTCCACTATTGATGTTGATAGATTCTTTCAAACAGAAAAGGAAATACTGAAAAAGAATCTCATAAATATATGGCAGAAAAGAAAAGACTAGAATTGTTCAGTTTAAGTATATAGATGATATACATGTTATGGCTATATTCTTTGCTTATTAAACAATGTGGTTCTCAAGTATTTGATACTGAATTTGTTGGTGTGAATCGTCATACGAAACAACACAATTCATGAACTACAATGGCCTAAGTAACTAGCAAAAGAATATGTGATGATGTTCATTAAGAACAAATAAAGGGTTATTGTGTTGCTCGTTAAACATCAAAGCTTACCTTCAAGTTTTGTTTTATCAGGTATTATGAGAACAAAAGGGTTGTTCAAATAATTGCCGTAATCCATAAAAGATGGATGATTCACAAATCTCGTTGGAGAAATCACATCCATAAAACTAGTGCTAAAAATGTCGAAAGACAAATTGATTGAAATATCACTTAGGAAGTGATATCACCGTTTAAATTATATTGGAAAGAAAACATGAAGAAACTCCATGTGGATGGAATTTTGGAGTCTTTTGATTTTGATCAAATAATGCTTGTGAAACTTTCCTAGAGATAATTAAAACTTCGTTCATAGGCCAAAAGGGAACGAATGACTAGCTTATTTGAACTTGTACATATTGTTGTACAAAGTCCATTATGTGTAGTCAAGAGCGATAAATTTCAACTTCATATGCTTTCTCCGAAAATTTGAGTGAATATATGAATATTTACTTAATAAGGATAAAGTGTGAAACACTTGAAAAGTTCAAAGACTTTCAAGATGAAGTGCAAAATCATTGTAACAAGAATATGAATAGTGTATGATAAGATCATAAAGGAAGATATTTGAGTTACAAGTTTAGCATAATACCTAAGATTTAAGGAATCGTTCCGTGGATTTGCATTTCCGAAACACCATAAGAGTATGGAACGTTCGAGATATGTAATTAAACCTTGTTTGACATGGTTAGATCAAAGGTATAATTCATAAAACTGCCATTATATTTTAAAGATTAAAAGCTTTAGAGATTACCGTTTTTCCACTGAAAAGAGCTTCATCATAATCCGTTGAAATGACACCATATAAAGTTATGGTTTGGGATAAAACCCAAGTAGTACTTTATTAAAACATTGGTATGCTATGCATAAGAAAGATGTGTGCAACCAAAGTCGGATGAACCTGTCTTTGTATAACTATTAAGTATTCCTCCATAAACACCGGAGACAAAAGTGTTTGTTGCTTAGAACATTAAGTTTCTTTGAGAAGGAATTTTTCGTGAAAAGTTAAGTGGGAGGACAATAGAACTTTGATAAGGTTAAAAGAACCTTAGCTATATGTGCAGAGTTGCGCAGCGCCGAAAAGTGTTCCGGAGGCAGCAACAATGCTCATGGCTCACGTACCTCAAAGGTTGTGGTCACGGAGATCTAAGTTCCTATTGAAACAAGTAGGTCGGATGAACAATCAAATACCAAGATTTGAGAGTTAAATCATTATTTAACAATAATGATCCGACTACATGCAAAGAAGCGATGATGAGCCCTGACTCCGTCAAATGGCTTGAAGCCATAAAATCCGTGATAGTTCCATGCACGAGAAATCAAGTTTTGAACTTGAAGGACCCTCGAGAAAGGTGTAAGACCTTACAGTTGTGTTTGGATCTATAAAGAAATAGACATGGATGTTTCACATCTATGAAGTAGTCGACATATTGGGAAAGAGTTCACAACAATGTTCAAAGGTTGACTATGACAAGATTTGATCTTTCATAGTGATATTTAGTCTAGACGGATTAATGTAGCAACCACTACATATAATTTGTTATATGGTAGTTGAATAAAAAAACAAGTTCTTCTAATAGAATCGTTACCTAGGACATGTGCATAACACGGTCCATAGGGTTTTGTTAATTCAAAGGATGCTAAAAGCATATGCAAACTTCAATGGTTAAAGTGAGCATCGCGGAGTTGGAATCTTCACTGTGATGAAACTGTTAAAGGAGTTTAAAAGTTCATTAGAGACGATGAAGATGCTTGCATTTGCAAGAAATTAAGTGGGAGCGCTAAGACATGTTTCTAATACATTATGTGGAAGACATATTGTTGATTGGAAATAATGTATCTTTTATTAATACATATTAAGAATTTCATCCCGATGAAAGACTTAGGCAAAACCCAAATATTTGGCATCAATAGACGCTAATATGGTTGTGCCATAAGTACATAGACAAGATATAGAATGAGTTCGATATAGAAACTACAATAGAGGTTCTTGTCGCACAGAAAGGATTGAATGAGTTCAATGTTGATGATATATTCAAGTGTATTGACATTTGGTAAAGTGAAACAAATAATCAAGTATAGATTGATACTTGATGTATGAAATCACAAAGAGTATTTATATCAATCATACTGTGATATGTACAAATCCAGATATGTCCTAAGCTCTAAATGTTGTGAGCATATACCAGAATGATTCGTAAGATGATCATTGGACAATAGTAAGGATATTCTTATGATCTTTTGGAAGAACTAAGAGTATAATATTTGTAGAAGTGACAAATAGATGGTTAGTTCATTGTAAAAGTACTACATTGATACTAGTTTTGTCACAAAGTACAAATTAAGTTTATCTCAATCTAAACTAAGGGTGGCACAATATAATGGAAAGTGAGTTCCATAATGGATTTGGATGAGTTCCAAAGTTAAGACATTATGACAGATACTACAACAAAAGGCTAAGTATATGACTGCTATTTTAGCAGCAAAAGAGGGCATTTGTGTCAAGTAGTTTGATATCAAACTAGGTGTAGTTCACAGTGGGATAATACTATGAAGATATATTGTGCGACAATATTATCAACATGTCTTAACCCCAAAGAGCTAAAGGTCACACCGAAAGACCAAATTTATACAAAGCCATCTCATTAGAGAATGAGTGATGCGTAGAGACGCAAAGACATGCAATTACACACGGACCTGGAAGTGTCAGATCCGGAGATCAGTTGACCACTAGCAATCGTGTACATACAACACCGGAAAGCCATAGGTGTTGAATACACAAAGGTTTGAAACTAGATTATTGACTCTAGTGCAAGTAGGAGACTGTTGGAGATATGCCCAAGAGGCAATAATAAAGTGGTTATTATCATATCTTCACACTTATGATAAATGTTTACATACCATGCTATAATTGTATTAACCGGAAACATTAATACTTGTGTGATTTGTAAACTAAAATAAGAGTCCCTAGTAAAGCCTCTTGTTAAACTAGCTTGTTGGTTAATATATGATCATGGTTTCCTGATCATGAACATAGAGATGTTATTAACAACAGGATCATATCATTAGGAGAATGATGTGATGGACATTCTCCTATAGATAAGCGTAGCATAAAGATCAAGTCATTTCAATAGTTCAATTGCTATATGCTTTCTGATACATAGTAACCTAATTCCTTCGACCATGAGATCATGCATATCACCTTTTCCGGATGGATGCTTTGATGACATCAAACACCACACCGTAACTGGGTGGCTATAAAGGTGGCATTGAGTGTTCGGAAAGTATTGGTTGAAACACATGGATCAAGAGTGGGATTTGTCCATCCATATGACGGATAGATATACTCTAGGCCCTCTCGGTGGAATGTCATCCAATTAGCTTGCAAGCATGTGACTGGCTCACAAGGGATCACATATCACGGGAACGAGAAAAGAGTACTTATCGGTAACGAGGTTGAACTAGGTATGCAGAGATACCGACGATCATGACCTCGGATAAGTAAACTATCGTGAGACAAAGGGAAATTGGTATCGTATGTAAGTGGTTCATTCGATCGCAAAGTAATCGTAGAAATATGTGGGAGCCATATGAATTTCCAGATTCCTCTATTGGTTATTGTTCGGAGAAGTGTCTCGATCATGTCCGCATAATTCACGAACCATAGGGAGACACACTTAAGGATTCGACGTTGTTTTGAGTAGTTATGGTATTATGAGAAAGAGACCGAATGTTGTTCGGAGTCTCGGATGGGATCCGGGATATCACGAGGTGATCCGGAATGGTCTAGAGAATAAGATTCATATAAGGAAAGTCCTGTTTTGGAGTTCGGAAATGTTTCCGGTGTTTTCATCGGGAATGTTCTAGAAGGTTCCGGAATGTCCGACACTCCGGGGGGGAAGGGGTACATGAATGTGTCATTACATATTGGAATGATTGCATCATTTACTAAGTGTTCTCGCTGTTCCAAATAAAGGATTAAATTGAATCCTAAAACTGAAAAGTCAAATGGCCAGTTTGAAAGTCAAACGGCTAAAACAGGAAACTGTGGGAAACAAGCAAGAGGAGGTTGAAACCGACTTGGGGGAGGAGTCCCTCCTCTCCAAGTTGGCGCACCACCTAGGCCGAGTTGGGGAGGGACTCCCCTCCCTCCCCTTGGCCGCCGGCCCTCTCCACCCATAAAAGGAGGGGCAGGGCCTCCTCCTCTAGACACACAAGTTCCTATCCTCTAATCTAAACCCTAGCCAAAGCCTCCGGTTTAGAGCCGTTTTGGTTTAGAGCTTCTAATTGCACTAGCCTTCGGTTTAGAGCCTTATAATTGGTGTGTCTAAACCCTAGACCACTAATAGCTCTCTCATACTCCACCATACTCGCTCCGGCTTAAGGCGAAGCCCTGCGAGATCTCCCCTCTACTTCCGGTACCACGCCGTTGTGCTGCCGGAATCGCGAGGAGAGTGCTACAACCTCCGCTGCCTGCTGGAACAAGGGAGAGGAAGGTCTTCGTCGAGTACCGAACATGTGACCGACTGCGGAGCGCTGCCGGAACGTGGCGCCGGAAGGATCGTCTACGCGATCTTGAGATCGGAAAGAGTACGACTACATCACCCACGAGAATCTGCTCTCGTTAACCGCTTTGGAATCTTCAAGGGTAAGTTATTCCATCGACTCGTTGCTACAATCTAGTAGATAGATCTTGGCTTGTTTGTTTGTATGCGATAGAAAATTTTATTTTCCATGCTACCAACCCCTACAGTTCCGGCAAATAGACCACTTCATACAGAAGGGTACTGACCCTTCAGCGGAACTTGGAGCGGAACTAGGGGCGAAACTTCTGGGTCGCGAAGCAAGTCTGACCGGAAGTTCTGGTTCCTGGGCGGAAGTTCCACTCAGGAAATTTCTGGTGAGAAAACTTCCGGCAAATAGAGCATACCAAAACAAAGAGTTCTGGGAGCTCACCGAAAGTTCCAGCAAAAGTTGGATCAGAACAAAGGCCAGATCTTACCGCAGAAAAGTCCTGAGCGAAACATCCGGCGCCTGGCCGGAAGTTCCGATCAGACAAAAAGGGCTCCAACAGATCAGAAACTCGCTCTCTCACGGAAGAGTAGGATGGCTGTGGCGGTGCATATGGGGTTTGTGCAAGAACAAGTGATTTCCCACAGCCTTCCGAGATGGACGCCCTCTTAATAGTATGGTGACCTAAAGCAATAAAAAGAGAGAAACTAAAAAACAAAACGCCGTCGTCTTCATGATATCCCCAAAGAGAGCATCCACACAAACCATAGGAATCATCAAAAGCATATATCCTGAAACTCAAATACACGATTAGACCACAAGTGGGATTTTCATCATCACCAAAATAGCATGGGAAAATATAGTCCTTTCAATCTCCCCCTTTTTGGTGTTTAATAACAATCCCAAATATTTGCATAATGATGGAAGTAATCTTTGCAATGGATGGAAAAGGCTCCCCCTATATGTGTGCAAGGTAGAGATAATGCTCTAAGGACAAGACTAGCACACATACAAGGAGGCTCCCCCTTCCAATTGCAAATATAGCACAAGTGCAAGGTACAAGAAAGGATAGAGATCATACCAGGCACCAACCAAACGTGGTGGAGACAATAAGAGTAATAATAACAATAAGAGCTATAAGGCTCCACCACCATATGCACATGCCCATAAGATGACAACAAGAATACCACACACTAGGCATTGCATCACATACCACATAGTCTCATACATAACATAGACCACAAGCACAAAGAGGTCCATAAGCACATAGATAAACAAGAGTTCGCGAGGTAGAAAAGATCAAAGTCAAGAACGAGCTCGTGACTCAACCCATGCAAATCCCGTAGGCAACCTAATAGACATATTTCTCCCACTTTGGCATCGAGACACCAAAAAGGAAGAAAAGATCACTCTAAGCGTCCCAACCATGAAAGGGAGGAGGAGAGGGCTCAGGGACCCAAGGATCCCACGCAGGCGGCAGACCGGTGACTTCTTCCTCAGACTCATCATCAGACCAGCGGCAGTTGTCGCGAATCCAATCATCCTTGGGAGCAGTGACAGAGCTAGTGACAAGAGAGCAAGGTATGTTGAGAGCAGACATGATGGACTTCTGACGCTGAACACTGTGTCGATGATCGACATAAGGCTGATACTCGCGGTTCTGGAGAAAGCAGAAAGTCTTCTTCACCTTTCCAAGCAGCTTCTTTGCCCAAGATGGATGCCTCTCGAGAGAAGGACCACCAACACTGGAGCCACAAGGAGCAGAGGAGGGACCACCAGCTTCATCACGAGCCTTCTGGAGAGCTTCTTCCTTTTCTTCTTGAGAACGAGGCTTGTTGTGTTTGCTCACACGCAGCTTCTTCTCCTCATGATTGGTGATGTTGGTTTCAGGGAAACGAGTACCGGCCACCTCAAGCCACTTGTGATTGATGAGAGTATGAATATAGGGAGCATAGGGGCAAGAGCGCTTGTCAATGATTGCCTGCCACATCTCAGTGTAAATAAAGTGCATGACATCCATTGGCCTATCAGAATCACGACGAAGATAAGTCTGATACATGAGATCAACCTGATAGGCATGAAACTGATCAAAGTTGCCAGCCTTTGGAGAGATGGTGTTCAAGTACACCCTATGCATGATGTCATAAACTGGCAGCAGATGATTCACAAAGCCAACAGTGCCCCATCCTTCAATGTCGAGAGGCTCCAGGACCTCAGGATCAGCAGCTTGGGCGGTATGAACACGCCAACCATTTTCCCCTTTGCCAGGCTGAATGGGATAGCCAAGGAGCTCAGCAAACTCAGACCACTTGGTAGTAAGAAACACACCATTAGTTATCCACTTCATCACACCTTCAGTAGAGGAACTCATGTTTAGGTGAAGAGTTGTGTAAAACTGAGCAATTACACCTTCATCAAAGTTCTGACGGTGCTCCATGAGAGGAATCAGCCCAAACTTCCTGCAAATATCGAGAGCCTCGCCAAAGTATGCATGTTTATCTTCCATGTGAGACACATTGATGTACTTCTGAGGAGCAACCACAAACCTAGTCTTGGTAGCATAGATTTCAGCAAAGATTTGTTCCTGACAACAGTTGTGGAAAAGACGATCCAATCAGAGACAGTCACGAGGAATAAGGTAGGGATCCTGATGCCTGAATTCAGAGTAGGCCTTCTGAGTCCATTTGGAAATCTTGGCCTTGGATTTGTCAGGCCTAGCAGCAGTGGCCTTCTGAGAGGCAAGAACAGTCCTCTTCCCTTCAGCATCAGCAGCACGACGAGCAGCAGCAGCCTTCTGACGGCTGGTCTGAGTGGATGGACGCACCACCTCAACGTCTTCTTCATCGATCTCAGGAGGAATATCAGAGGTTGGTCAACGGAGACGCTTGCCTTTGCGGGAACCACCTTGCCCTAAGAAGAAAAGAAAAGAATAGGGAGGGAAGGTGGGGTAAGTGCATAAGTCCGGAAGGAAAACAAAAGGAGATTGGAAAAATACAGTCAGGAAAAAATTTACTGTCGCTGGAACTTCCGGTGAAAATGATCCACCGGAACTTCTGGTCGTGGCTCACCGGAAGTTCCGGTGAGACCACGAACTGGCGGTTCAAGACAACAAGTTCACTAGATCTAGATCTATAAGCCACAAGTACAAAAATTTCCAAGAATGTATTGGACCAATCTACCCTAGCATGATTCCCTAGGCCTACCAAGATCTCCCAACAAGTTCTAGCCAAAGAACTAGCCTAGACAGGGGTAGCCCTAACTCAAGCAATGGTGAGAGAGCTAGATCTCCATTAATGGATGGAGTTGAGGGCAAATACCGGATTCCATGGCGGGAGATCGAGGTGGGGAAGGTTCCCACATAGCATATCTGAGGAGGGGTGGCCGGAGACGAAGGGGCCGGAGCTCCTTCATGGAGAAGTCCTTGTCGGCGGCTGCTCCAAATAGAAGATGGGTCTTGGGGGGAAAAGGAAGAAGATCCCATTTTCCCCCGGGGCCCACTTTATATAGGACAGAGAGCCTGACCGGAAGTTCCGGTCAGGGACCGGAAGTTCCGGTGAACCGGAAGTTTTGGGACAGGCTAAAAAATTCCAGGTCAGCAGGCGGTTCCTAGGAAAAACGAGCTGACCGGAAGTTCCGGCAGCTGACCGGAAGTTCCGGTGACGCCAGAAAAACTTTCTCAGGTTTTAAAGAAAACAAGGAAGAACTTGTGCAGGGAATAGAGAGGGCTTGAGGAAAGGAAAGGATTGGGATAGAGAGCTCAAACTGTGAAGAACCAAAGCCAACAAAAACAAGAAACACAAGAAGATCAAACACTCAAAGAAAAACAAGACAAGAAACAAAAACGGGTCGGTGGCCGAGGCCACCTTATATAAGAGTAAATGGCTTGACACCGCGAAGATATATCTTGGGTTCATTACCAACACTCATCATGAAGCTCAAATGGTCTCCTTTAGAGACTATAGAGTATGAAAACTTTAATGTGCGCATAATAGGGATAGTGTTCGTTCATAAGAGGAACTACACTCCCTCTAAATTCATGCCTACATCCAAACAAGATACACATTGAGATACGGGTAGGTGTGCAAGAGACTCAAGCAAACATTGCTCGAATCAATGATATTTAGCTCATGCCTTAACTCTCGGAACCTTGCTTCATCAAGAGGCTTCGTGAATAGATCCGCAAGATTTGCCTTGGTGGGAACATACTCCAAAGAGATGTCTCCTCTAGCAACATGGTCCCGAATGAAATGATGACGAATATCAATGTGCTTAGTCCGGTTGTGTTGCACGGGATTGTGAGCAATAGCAATGGCACTCTCATTGTCACAAAGAAGAGGCACCTTGTCAAAAGATAGTCCGAGATCCTTCAAAGTTTGCTTCATCCATAGAAATTGAGCACAACAACTTGCGGCGGAGATGTACTCAGCTTTGGCAGTGGACATGGACACACAGTTTTGCTTCTTCGAGGACCAACACACCAAAGATCTTCCAAGAAATTGATAGGCTCCAGAGGTTGAATTTCTTCCCACCTTGTCACCAGCCCAATCTGAGTCCGTGTATCCAATAAGGTCAAAGCTGGCTCCCTTGGGGTACCAAAACCCAAAGTTTGGGGTATGAACCAAATATCGAAAGATTCTCTTGACCGCCACCATGTGGCTTTCTTTTGGTGCGGCTTGGAATCTTGCACACATACCCACACTCAACATAATATCCGGTCGGGATGCACAAAGATAGAGCAAAGAACCAATCCTAGAGCGATAGAGCTTTTGATCCACATCCTTACCCTTGGGATCGAGATCAAGATTAACCTTAGTTGGCATGGGAGTCTTGGCACCTTTGACTTGACCAAACTTGAACTTCTTGAGAATGTCTTGGATGTATTTGGCTTGGTTGATGAAAGTCCCTTTCCTCAATTGCTTGACTTCAAACCCAAGGAAAAACTTCAACTCCCCATCATGGAAATCTCGAAGCGATCGGTCATGAGCTTGGCAAAATCCTCATTAAAAGTTTTGTTAATGGACCCAAAGATAATATCATCAACATAGATTTGGCATACAAACAAGTGGCCTCCAACTTTCTTAGTAAAAAGAGTGGGATCAATGAGGCCCACTTTGAAGCCACAGTCTAACAAGAGCTCCCTAAGGCAATCATACCACGCACGTGGTGCTTGTTTGAGACCATATAGTGCTTTATTGAGCTTGTAGACATGGTTCGGGAAAAGTGGATCCTCAAAGCCTGGAGGTTGCTTGACGTATACCAACTCTTTCAAAGGACCATTAAGAAAAGCACTCTTAACATCCATTTGATGCAACTTGAAGTTATGATGAGTAGCAAAGGAAAGAAGCATACGAATGGATTCAAGGCGAGCAACGGGGGCATAAGTCTCACCGTAGTCGATGCCCTCAACTTGTGAGTATCCTTGGGTAACTAACCTTGCCTTGTTGCGCACGACAATTACATTCGCATCACACTTGTTCTTGAAAACCCACTTGGTTCCAATGACGTTTTGACAATCTTTGGGTCACTCAACCAATGTCTAAACATTGTTCCTCTTGAACTTGTGAAGTTCTTCGTTCATAGCATCAAGCCAATCATAATCTTCAAGATCCTCAAAAACTTTCTGTGGTTCCGCAAGAGAGATAAAAGCATGGTGAGAGCTAAAGGAGGCTAGTTGCCTCCTAGTAGTGGAACCTTTGTTGAAATCTCCATAAACATTATCAAGGATATGGCCATCTCGAACGAGCTTGGCGAGACGATAGGCTTGACGGCGGGCTTGTCCTCAACACGAGATTCTTGAGCAACCACTTGGTCATTGCCACCATTGGAGCCCCTGACTTGACTATAAGCACGAACACGAGGATCATCTTCATCAATCTCCATTTCGGGGGAGTCATCATTTGGAGTAGAGCCTTGAGTATCATTGGCTTGCCCTTGATATTCACGAGCTTGACCTTGAGGAGAGCCGTGACCTTGAGGAGGAGCCCCATCTTGGGGAGGTTGATGTAGTTGATGAAGAGCTTGACCTTGGGAGGTGACTTGAGAAGGAGCCCCGTCTTGGGGAGGTTGATGTTGTTGATGAAGAGCTTGATCTTTGGAGCTTGGAGAGTCGTGAGCATGGGAAGCTTCGGAAGATCTTGAGGGAGCTTGTGCCAAAATAGTAGGCCCTTGAGAAGAAAGATGATCTTGTGAGAGTGAGGGCTCCACTTGAGTAGAGCTTGGTCCTTCTCCTTCGTCCACAAGGGGATCCTCAATGGGGAGGTGGAAACCCACACCCATTCTTCTTATGGCCTTAGGAGGAATTTCATAACTTGGATCACAAACACTGTCTTGCCTAACAAGGGACTCAGGATTTTCATCAAACTTCACATTGCTCATCTCTTCAACTCTTCCATTGGCTTTGTTGTAGACTCTCTAAGCATGGGACTGATTTGAGTAACCAACGAAAATTCCTTCTTGAGACTTGGATTCAAACTTGGACAAACGAACTCCTTTCTTGAGAATGTAGCACTTGCAACCAAACACCCGAAAGTAGCTAACATTTGGCTTTTTCCCGGTGAGGAGCTCATAGGGGGTCTTGTTCTTTTTCTTGTGGAGATAGAGTCGGTTGGTTGCATGGCAAGCGGTGGAGATGGCCTCATCCCAAAAGTTGTGTGGAGACTTGAATTCAGCTAGCATAGACCGAGCCGCATCCATCAAAGTCCGATTATTCCTTTCGGCAACTCCATTTTGTTGAGGGGTATAGGGAGTGGAGTATTGATGCTTGATTCCTTCATCACTAAGAAACTCATCCAAAGTATAGTTCTTGAACTCGGTGCCATTGTCACTTCGAATTGAGAGAATGGTTGCATTGTGTTTCCGTTGAACCTCATTGGCAAAATCAATGACGGTTTGTTGAGTCTCACTCTTGTACTTGAAGAAGAACACCCAAGTGTATCTTAAGAAATCATCCACAATAACCAAACAATACTTCTTGCCTCCAAGACTATCATGAGAGGGTGGACCAAAAAGGTCCATATGCAAGAGCTCCAAACATCTCTCCGTGGTGATTTGATTGAGCGCTTTGTGAGGAGTTTCATGCATCTTCCCTTCAATACAATCCCTGCAAACACGAACTTTGGCAAAAGAAACATCGTTAAGCCCAAGGATGTGGCCCTCGGAGTGAAGTCTTTGCAAAGTTCTCATGTTAACATGGGCTAGGCGGCGATGCCACAACCAGCCCTTGTCGGCTTTAGCATAGAGACATAGGGCATGAGGAGTAGTGGTCCCTGAAAAGTCCACCACATACAAGTCATGCTCTACATACCCTACGAAAGCAACTTTGAGAGACTTGCTCCACATGAGGACAACGGAATGCACATGAAAGAAAGAGGAAAGACCCATAAGAGCAAGTGCACGAACTGAGAGTAAATTGTAACCAAGAGTTTTGACAAGCATGACGTAAACCAAGGATATATCCGGGGTTACCACCACTTTGCCAAAACCCAAAACCTGAGAACTTGTTTTATCACCGTAGGAGACCATGGTGTTGGCAATATTTGGCCTCATCTCCGTCATGATAGACTTGCTTCCGGTCATATGACTCGTGGCACCACTATCAAGCACCCATTTTGATCCACCGGAAGCATAGTCCTACAAGAAAATCAAGCATTGGTTTTAGGTACCCATTTTGCAATGGGTCCCCTTTTGTTAGTAACAAGAGACTTTGGCACCCAAATAGCCCAATGATAATCGTGCGTGTAAGAAGTTCCTACATATCTAGCATATACATGACCATCATATGATTTGCAAAGAATATAAGAGGGATTGTTCGTTCCGGCAAATTTGTCACTTTGCAAGATGGTTGGGCCATTAGAAGGTCCTTGAGCCATTTCCTTGTTCTTTTTCTTCTTATTGTTCTTACTCTTCTTCTTCTTCTTCTTCTTCTTAGTCTTGGCAAGTTGATCCTTTAACACCTTGATCTCCTCAATGAGATTCTCATTCTTGCAACAAGGGTTAGGAGTGATAGACAAGTCTATAATTTGCACAGCGGAAGACTTATCATGTTCACAAGTTAATTGAGTTTGAAGTTGTTCATGGACTTCGAAAAGACTTGAGAATTTTCTCTCCAAGGCTTCATGTTCCTCTTTGAGTTTCTCAAGATCTTCTTGAGTCCTATCATGACCAACCACAAACTCAACTTTTTCTTTATTAAGCACCTTAACCAAAGAAAGAGCATGATCACGTTCTTTAATTAGAGAGCACATGGTGTTGTTATGATCATCTACAAGCTTAGACACACTTTCTTCAAGATTAATTCTCATATTTTGTTCATCCTCAAGACTTTGAGTGAGAGAAGCAATTTCATCGGCATCATCTCTTTCATTCTTACTTAGCAAGTAAAGAAGTTCTTCCTTTTCATCTAAAGCATCCCTAACATTGTCAAGTTGTGCAAGCAAGGACTCAAAGCAAGTTTTAGTTTCTTCATCCAAGGTAGCAACAAATTCACACATGTCAATCATCTCTTTCTTCACCTCTAGACCAACAAGATCAAGAGAAGAAGGCTCACTAGAGATGGGTTTAGGAGTGGGTTTAGATGTTACCTCGGTGGCCATGGCCATGAGACACTTTTGGTTGAAGGAGATGACGTTTTCATTTGGTGAGTCGAAGAGGGAAAGTTGTGGAGTAGAGGTGGTGGCAATAGCAGCAACTCTCACAATCTCTCCACCATGGAATTAAACATCATCATCTTCATCCGTGCCCGAAAGGTATTCTTCATGGACCACTATTGCTCGTTTCTTGTTGGCGACGTTCTTGACGTTGTAGTTCTTGTTCAAAGGATGAGGAGGTCTTGACTTGATCCTGCGAATGAGACAACCACCATTGTCTTCACGGTTCTCAAAGGGACACTTGGCCACGAAGTGACTCTTGTCATTGCAATTGTAGCATGACCTTGCCTTGGGAGAATGGTTGGGTGAGTTGAATCTTGAGTTGTCCCTTGACCTTGACTTGATCCCGGACTTGTTCCAAAAGGCCCTTGAAGCGAGAGCAAGATGTTCATTGAAGGCACACTTGAGATCCTCTTGAGACCACTCACTTGATGTATCATCATCATCCACTTCAATAGCCTTGGCCTTCAAGGCAAGATTCACTTTGGTTGACCCAATGGCCCTAGCATGGGCGGACTCCGCATTCTTCTTGGCAATGGTCATGGAAATTACTTCACTCAAGACTTCTTGTGAGGTCATTAGGTGAAAGTTGGTTCTTCCCTTGATAGAGTTGAGATTTTGTTCTTCAAACAGAAGGAGAGCTTGAATGAACTTCCTCTTCATGAACTTGTCATCAACATAGGTGGCCCCAAGATCCCTCATAGTGCAACAAAGGACCTTGAGCCGCCTATACATGTCTTCGAGGGTATCATCATCTTGCATAGCAAAACCATCGCACTCATTTGTTGACTTCATCAAACTTGGAGCTTTGGATGCTTGCATTCCCAACAAAGAGCTCGGTGAGTTGATCCCATGCTCCCTTGGCGGTGTTGAATTGGCGAATGTGAGCAAATTCCTTTGGATTCAAAGCCTTCTTAATCATCCCCAAAGTTGTGGCATTGAGTTGCTTGTCCACCACTTCACCTCGTGTCAACTTCTTTGGGTCATATGGAGAGAACCCATCCTCCACAATCCTCATTAACTCAATAGAAGAGTTGGAAATATGTGAGCGCATTAGATATTGCCAATTGGCAAAATTTGAAGTATCTAGCATAGGTGGTTCTCCTTGAGGAATGATGTGTGGCATGGGAATGGGTGGATCCGGAGTGTAATTTGGCGGTGGGGGTATCGCCGAGTAGTCGTTTCCTCCATTTTCCTCTTTGGAAGTTGAGTTCTCGGGCTCCTCGGTGTTCTCACTTGGAACCTTGGTAGATGTTTGAGCAACAAAACCAAGTCCCAAGTGAGTGGTGACGGCTGCGGGATTCACCCCGGGGGAGGTCACCGTAACGGTGGGAGGAAGCTCGGTGGTTTGGGGTGTGTCAAGAGCAACCATGGGGTTTGGCTCGAGAGACTGCAAGATAGTCATCATTTCCTCGAACTTGGACATCATGGATGACTCCAATTGCTTGAGGTCATCCATAGTGGCCAAGCTCTTGGGGTTTTCGATTTCACTACCCCCTTCGTCGGTCATTGTCTCTTAGGCGGTAAAGCCCGAAATAAGAGCCTAGGCTCTGATACCAATTGAAAGTACCGACTTGATACGACTAGAGGGGGGTGAATAGGCGACTACCAAATTTTAATTCGTTCCACACTTTTAGGCTTAACGAGAAGGAAAGTTATCTAGATGTGCAACTAGGTGAAGAACCTAAATGCAATATAACTTACAACAACCACAAGAACAGTAAAGGACAAGAAGTAGAGGAAGGGAAAAAAGTAACCGGAGCGGGGACACGGAGATATAATTCCCGTAGTTCACTCCCAAGGAGCTACGTCTACATTGGAGAGGTATCGGGGCCACACAAGGTCACCCGAGCGCCACAAAGGCCTCACCTTCTTCTCCGGTGAGCTCCCCCACAAAGGAGGCCTCACAATCCACTAACCGGTGACCTTGAAGGTGCCAACTGAAACCTTTACAACGAGGTTGAGGGGGAAGTTCCACAACTCAATTGGAGACCCTCAACGACAGCAAGGAGCCTTACAACGAATGTCCTTAGCTCCAACGATGCCCTACACCGTCTAGGGTTTCAAGAAACCCAAGAGCAACAAGATCCACAAAGGATAGGTGGGGGAAATCAAATCTTCTTTGGTGGAAGTGTAGATCTAGGTCACCTCCCTCGCCTCTCAAAATATCAAGTGATTTGAGTGGCTAGGGAGAGAGATCTAGTGAGGTAAATCTCAAGCATTAATGGAGGAGAAATATGTTGGAGATATGCCCTAGAGGCAATAATAAAAGTGGTTATTATTATATCTTTGTGTTTATGATAAATGTTTACATTCATGCTATAACAGTATTAACCGGAAACATTAATACTTGCGTGATTTGCAAACTAAATTAGAGTCCCTAGTAAAGCCTCTTTGTAATACTAGCTTGTTGGTTGATAGATGATCGTGGTTTCCCGATCATGAACATTGAGATGTTGTTAACAACAAGATCATATCATTAGGAGAATGGTATGATGGACATACTCCTATAGATAAGCGTAGCATTAAGATCAAGTCATTTCAATAGTTCCTTTGCTATAAGCTTTCTGATACATAGTAACCTAATTCCTTCGACCATGAGATCATGCTAATCACCATCACCGGAAGGATGCTTTGATGACATCAAACACCACACCATAACTGGGTGGCTATAAAGGTGGCATTAAGTGTTCGGAAAGTATGTGTTGAGGCACATGGATCAAGAGTGGGATTTGTCCATCCATATGACGGATATATATACTCTGGGCCCTCTCGTTGGAATGTCATCCAATTGGATTGCAAGCATGTGACTGGCTCACAAGGGATCACATATCACGGGAACGAGAAAAGAGTACTTATCGATAACGAGGTTGAACTAGGTATGCAGAGATACCGAGGATCAAAACCTCGGATAAGTAAAATATCGTGAGACAAAGGGAAATTGGTATCGTATGTAAGTGGTTCATTCGATCGCAAAGTAATCGTAGAAATATGTGGGAGCCATATGAATTTCTAGATTCCTCTATTGGTTATTGATCGGAGAAGGGAGACACACTTAAGGATTCGATGATTGTTTAGTAGATATGGAATGTTAGTAGGGATAACAAATGTTGTTTGGAGTCTCGGATGGGATCCGGGATATCATGAGGTGATCTGGAATGGTCCGGAGAATAAGATTCATATAAGGAAAGTCCAATTCCGGAGTTCGGGAATGATTTCGATGTTTTCATCGAAGAGGTTCTAGAAGGTTCACCGGACCGGAAGGGGAATGGACCATGAATGTGTCATGGGTAAGTGGAATGATTGGATCATATCCTAGGTCGCTTGGTTTGGGCATTTGCAAGAGAGAATTAAATCTCTAAATTGAAAGTCAAACGGGAGGTTTGAAAAGTCAAACTCGAACAATGGTTTCCTAGTGGAAGAAGGAAAGAGTCCTTCTTTCAATCCAACTTGGGTTTGGGTTTGGATTCAAACCCTCCCCTCCCAAAGCTGCCCCCCTCTCATAAATAGAGGGGGAGGGCTACCCCAAACACACAAGAGCCAGCCCTCCCCACACCCGTGTGTCGCCGCTGCCGCCAGCCGCCGCCGCCGCCCTAGCCACCGACGACACCTCCTCCTCCCGGTCTTCTAAACCCTAGATCACCAGGAAACCCTAGATCCACCATAACTCGCACCGGCTTAGGCGAAGCCCTGTGGGATCTTCCCTCTACTTTCGACACCATGCCGTCGTGCTGCCGGAATCGCGAGGGGAGAACTACAACCTCCACTTCCTGATGGACCAAGGGAGAGTAAGGTCTTCATCGAGTACCGAATGTGTGACTGACTGTGGAAGCGCTGCCGGAACGCAGCGCTGGAAGGATCGTCTACGCGATCTTGAGATCGGCAAGTGTACGACTATATCACCCACGAGAATCTGCTCTCATTAACCGCTTTGGAATCTTCGAGGGTGAGTGCTTCTATCGACTCATTGCTACAATCTAGTAGATAGATCTTTGCTTGTTTGTGTGCATGCGGTAGAAATTTTTTGTTTTCCATGATACGAACCCCAACAAGAGAAAATATTCAAGTTAGGTGGGAGGAAGGAGGAGGGCGCCTTAAATAGGCCCCCTCCACACTGAACCGTTACAACCAGCACGGCTCCAACGGTCATCAGCCCGTTGACGCCCGCTCCAAAAGATAGACCGGAAGTTCCGGCGGAACTTCCGCTGCAAGTTCCGGCCCAAGTTCGGAAAATAGGCCACTTCATACATAAGGGTAAACTTGGAGCGGAACTAGGGGCAGAACTTCTGGGTCGCGAAGCATGTCTGACCGGAAGTTCCGCTCAGGAACTTTCTGGCAGGAAAACTTCCGGTGGAACTTCCGGCAAATAGAGCATACCAAAACAGAGAGTTTTGGGAGCTCACCGGAAGTTCCAGCGGAAGTTGGATTGGAACAAAGGCCATATCTTCCTGCAAAAAAGTCCTGAGCGGAACTTCCGGCGCCTGGCCGGAAGTTCCGATCAGACAAAAAGGGCTCCAGCAGATCAGAAACTTGCTCTCTCACGGAAGAGTAGGATGGTTGTGGCGGTGCATATGTGGTTTGTGCAAGAACAAGTGATTTCCCACAGCCTTCCGAGATGGACCCCATCTTAATAGTACGGCGACCTAAATCAATAAAAAGAGAGAAAATAACAAACAAAAGGTCGTCGTCTTCACGAGATCCCCAAAGAGAGCATCCACACAAACCATAGGAATCATCAAAAGCATATATCCTGAAACTCAAATACACGATTAGACCACAAGTGAGATTGTCATCATCACCAAAATAGCATGGGAAAATATAGTCCTTTCACCTCTGAACCAAGGTCATAAAATCATCAAGGATCCCAATAGCCCACAAGAAGGTTTGGCAAGGAAAGGCGGAGGGATGCGCATCCCCCTCATCTCCCTCGTCACCAAATCACGGAGTGATGAGATCCTCATTGTATGAGGGCCTGACACTGGTGGATGATTTTGGAAGCCTTGCCCTTCTAGGTGCATCACACTCAAATATTTCACCAAATGTGTGGTGGTCCATGACTTCCCTTTTCTAAAATTTTAGACAAGCATCAAACCAAGTAATTTCTAAGTTGATAAATGATGAGCAACTACTATAGGAACTTGCTAGAGGGATACACATGCATCAAAATAAATTTTCTAAGCATGGAACAAGCATGCAAGCTCAAAGAACCTATCACCTATAGCAGCAAAATACTCAAGATACAATCTACCAATCACAAATCTAATTGGACAAGTGGAGGAGGCACATACCAAGGAACAAACTCTCAAAAAAATCAGCAGCAAAGATGGTATGAACAAGGAGATCGAAAATCGCGAGCAAGAACAGCAAGAACTCGATCTTGAGCAAGTTTTCTGGTGTTTTTTGGGAGAGAGAAAGAAGATGGCTTTAAGGAGGCAGCCTGGAGGGGCCCAGATGGGCCAGACCCCACCAGGCGCCGCCCATAGGTAGGCCGTGCCTACCATGAGTGTGGTGGCCTGGGGTGGCCCCCTGGGTCACTTCAGGTGTCCCTCTGCCCCTTTTTTCGAGGAAAAATTTATTTTGAATTTTCTGGGATTTTTCGGGAAACTTTATTTTTGGCCAATTTTTAGGGTATGAAAATTGATTTTCTCGCAGAAACAGTTTTTTTCAGAAGAGGCAAAAGCAAACCAAAAGCCAAACTACAGGAGCTCTAAGACAAACTAACAAGCAAACAACTAGCTCTTTGTGGAATGGGACAATATATTTCTCCAACCTTGATGCTCTCAATATTTTCAATGGAATTCAGGCAATAGCTTCTAGCAAACTTCTTGGGGAAATAAACAGTATGCTCTTTGTCATTAATATTGAATGTTACTTTCCCTTGATTACAATTAATGACAGCACCTGCAGTATTAAGAAAAGGTCTCCTAAGAATAATAGACATGTTATCATCTTCAAGCATTTCAAGCACAACAAAATCAGTCAAAACCAAGAAATTATGAGCCACTTCAACAGGAACATCCTCACATATACCAACAGGAAGAGTAGTTGACTTATCAGCCATTTGCAAAGATATATCAGTTGGTATCAACTTTTCTAGCTAGAGTCTCTTGTAGAGAGAAAAAGGCATAACACTAACTCCAGCTCCCAAATCGCATAAAGCAGTTCTAACATAATTGTTCTTAATAGAGCAAGGAATAGTTGGTATACCTGGATCACCAAGTTTCTTTGGAACCTTACCATTGAAGGAGTAATTAGCAAGCAAAGTAGAAATCTCCTCATTAGGGATCTTCCTTTTATTAGAGACAATATCCTTCATATACTTTGAATAAGGAGGCAATTTAATAGCATCAGTCAAAGGAATTTGCAAAAATAAAGGTTTCATCCACTCATAAAACTTGTTGTAGTGTTCTTCCTCCTTTGACTTGTGTTTTTTACCTGTAAAAGGCATAGGTTTCTGCACCCAAGGTTCTCTCTCTTTACCATGTTTATTAGCAATAAAATCTTCCTTTGTATACCTAGTGTTCTTAGTGTGCTTCTCAGGTTCTTCCTCACCTTCCTCCTTATCAGGAGCATCATTTTTATCATCACCACTCTCAGTTTCAGCATCAGAGACAGATATACTATTAGGATCTACAACAGGTTCAAGGGGTTCCTCAACTATCTTATGTTTGTTTTTCTTTCTCTTACGAGGACTACCACTACTCTCACCTTGCTAAGTATCCTGCTCAATTCTTTTAGGGTGTCCTTTAGGATACAAAGGATCTTGAGTAGCTATACCACTCCTAGTTCTAATTCCATAAGCATGCTTATCTCCTGAGGCATTAACTAGCATATCCTTTTATACCTTAGCAAGTTGATCAAGTTGGGTTTGAACCATTTGAAAGTGTTTATAAAGCATTTTAATAGCATTGGAAGTTATTTCCACAATATCTTTCAACTCATGGATAGCTCTAGAGTTTTCCAATAAATGATTCTAAACTTGTTTATTAAAATTACCTTGTTTAACAATAAATGTGTCAAGTTCCTCTAAACATTGAATATCACCTTCATTAAATTGGAGAGAGTGTACCTCAATAGTGGATGAGTGGGGAATTGGCTTACATAATTCTTCTATAGGAGGTAGATTCTTCACATCTTCAACTCTTATACCTTTCTCCTTTAGACACTTCTTGGATTCCTTTATCACTTCATCATTTAATACAATAACTGCCCTCTTCTTTGGTGTTGGTATTGGAACTGGTTCAGGCACAATTGGTTCAGGTGTATTTAGCTTAGTTGAAGTCCAATCATCATAATTCTTGCTTATCTTAGCCATTAATTCTTCAGTATCTGTAGGAGTTCTTTTCCTGAAAACACAATCAGCAAAGCTATCTAGGTAGGTCCTAGAATCATCAGTTAGTCCATTATAATAAATATCAAGAAGCTCATTCCTAGGCAATGGACATCTAGGATGTGCATGAATCAAGGCACAGAACCTTGTCCATGACTTAGGCAATTTCTCTTTCTCTCCCTGTTTAAAATCAAAAAGTCTCTGCAAAGCAGCATGTCTAGCACTGGGAGGAAAATATTTCTGGAAGAAAGAAGCAATCAAGCAATCAGGGTTATCAATGGAACCAGGAGGTAATCTATTAAACCAAGCCCTAGCTTCTCCTTTTAGTGAAAAAGGGAAGATCTTAGTAACAAAGTACTTACGCATCTTAAAATCATCAGAGAACAAAGCACTCATAGTAGAAAGCTCATTCATATGAGCCACATCACTCTCATTTTCAGTCCCACAAAAAGGTTCTTTCTCAACAATATCTAAATAAGATAAATCAAGAGAGAAATCACAGTCTTTATCTTTAATATCTATGGGAGAGGTGGGGTAGGTCAAGCGAGGATCTTGGGATTGACCGGATCAGAGGACAGTTTAGGCATAATAGTACGTCTAGCAAGGAGACTCTTAATAGCACTAGTACCATGTGTGTTTCGGCACTCTTCAACAAAATCATTAGTGAACTCAATGTAACCATCATTAATATCATAACTCTCACTAGACTCAGGTGAGCTAACAGGTGTAATAGTGTCTTCACTAGGAGTTTCGGTATTTCCTAGACTAGCCATAGTAGCATCTAGGAAAGGACCTAATGAACCACTCGCATCAAGCATAATAGAAGTAACATCGTGAGCATCAAAAGCAGTTTCAGACTCAGCAGTAGTAGCAGTATGTGTAGCATGAGTATGTGGTGGTGGTGTAACAAGCTTACTTATAACAAGCGGTGAATCAAGAGAAGTAGAGGTGTTTAGGATTGTACCTCTTCTTGTAGTGGATGGTAAAATAGGGAACTTTCCATCACGAGACTTCCCCATGATGAAAGGAGTAGCAGTGAACAATAATAGATCCAAGTGAACTTACAAATAAAGATATGCTCCCCGGCAATGGCGCGAGAAAATAGTCTTGATGACCCACAAGTATAGGGGATTGCAACAGTCTTCGCGGGTAGTATTACCCAATTTATTGATTCGACACAAGGGGAGCCAAAGAATACTTGCAAGCCTTAACAACTGAGTTGTCAGTTCAGCTGCACCTGGAAATAGTTCTTGCTCACAGAAGTTTATCAATAGCAACAGTTTGTAGTAGCAACATCAAAGCAACAGCAACGGTAAAATAGGAGCAATAGTAACAGTAACGGTAACAGTGGGATTCGAGTGCGGTAGGCATAGGGATGGATGGACGGGCATTGCATGGACGAGTCTAAACATGTAACTTCAAGATCTAGGGCATTGCAGATAAATAATAACAAGCATCCAAGTACTAAACAATCCTAGGCATGTGCTCCAAATATAGTCATATGTGCTCGCAATGAGAACTTGCACAACATCTTCTGTCTAGCCAGCCCATGGCAGCGGGGCCTCTAGGGAACTACTGGCAATTAAGGTGCTCCTTTTAATAGAGCACCAGAGCAAAGCGTTAACACGCCGTGAACACATGTGATCCTCAAACCACAGCCATCACCTCAGGTTGTCCCAATTATTGTCACTTTGGGGCCTTTGGATCCGGATAATGATATGTGTACACAACTTGCAGATAAGATCACAAACAATACTATCATAATGATTCAATAATAAGTTCAGATCTGAGATCATGGCACTCGGGACCTAGTGACAATCATTAAGCACAACAAGTTACAACAAAGTCAAATAGCACTAATAGAGATACTAGGCACTATGCCCTAACAGATTTTATTCGATTACAAGATAGAACTCATCCAATCCCTACCATCCACAATCCTACATCGGGGGATTACTTACTCATGGATGTGGGAAACATCGATGGTTTATGGAGATGCGTTGGTGATGACGATGGTGATGATCCTCTCCAGATTCCCCGTCCCGGCAGGGTGCCAGAGCGGAGTTTCTGGATCTGAATCTTGGTTTCTGGTGGCGGCGGCGGAGCGGAACTCTTTCTGGAAAACTATCGACCCCCCTCGGTTTTTAGGTCGAAAGGCAACTTATAGGCGCAAAGGGAGGCCGAGGGGGTGCCTGGGGTGGATTCACACCCCCTAGGCGCGGCCAGTGGTGGGCCCGCGCCTGGCAGGCGTGTGGGCCCCCCAGGCCCCTTCTCCATCTCGTATTCTGGCTCCGTGGATCTTCTGGTGAAATATAATTTTTGGCATATTTTCCGGGATTTTTCCTGATAGTTCATTTTCTGCACAAAAACAAGACACCAAGGTAATTCTGATGAAAACAGCGTCATTCCGTGTTAGTTATATCCAAATCACACAAGTTTAGAGGAGAAACAATAGCAAAAGTCTTCGGGAAAGTAGATACGTTTTGGACGTATCAATGTTCATTATCAAGTTGTTTAAATTTCATAATGTCACTTCTCATAGATATAATACTAGCAGGATGATAGTATTTTCCAATAAAAGCATCTTTGCACTTAGTCCAATAATCAATACTATTTCTAGGCAAGGATAGCAACCATTCTTTAGCTTTTCCTCTCAAGGAGAAAGGAAAAAGCTTGAGCTTAATAATATCTCCATCTACATCCTTATACTTTTTCATCTCACAAAGTTCAACAAAGTTATTGAGATGGGCAGCAGCATCATTAGAACTAGCACCAGAAAATTGCTCTCTCATCACAAGATTCAACAAAGCAGGCTTAATTTTATAAAAGGTAGCATCAGGAGCAGGTGGAGCAATAGGTGTGCTAAGTAAATCATTGTTGTTGGTGCTATGAAGTCACACAACTTGGTGTTCTGAGCAGAGTTCATTTTAGCAAAGGTGGGCAAGCCAAAAACAGTAGCAGCAGCTAGAGCAGGAACTATTTTTTGTGTTTTTGAATAAAGTAAGCAAACCAAGCTAGACTATTTTTTGGGGTTTTTGAAAATATGCAAACAAAACCAAGCAAAATAAACTAAGCAAACTAAAAACAAAGTAAAGATAAAGGAAGTGGAGGACTCCCCTTGTGAAGACGTCCTTAGCCTCCCCGGCAACGGCGCTAGACGCCTAGCACTGTCGTGGGACGCTTCGTTGGAAACCCCAAGAGCAAGGTGTGATGATCACAACAGAAAGTTTTCCCTCAGTAAGAAACCGAGGTTATCGAACCAGTAGGAGGAAGGAAAAGTCACACAGGTGTTGCAAGAAACGCGGAGACCTGCACAACACAAACTTAATACTTTGCCCCAATGAATCAGTGAGGTTGTCAAGTGTAACTACCTCGGTGAATTACGCTCCTAGTTACAAGCCTGGATGAGCGGAAATGGTTGAAATAGTACGGTGGGGCCCAAATGCCACTCACAGGTAGACCTTTCGGCCGTCCCAACCATTTCCAAACATCGGGACAAGAACGGGCGGCGTAATCGGCAGGCGAAGGGATCAACTACATACACAAATGAGTATGTATGCAAGCCACCATACAACAGTACATCAGAGCCATTACATCTAAAAAGAAAGGAAATATAGCAACGCCATACGACAAGATTCAAATGTCCTAGATAGATATAATAGTTTAGGATATCCCCTCATACATCAAACATCAGAGTATCAGGCGGAAGCGGCAAACAAGATCCGAGTACAGATAAGAGGCAAATCGGCATAAGTTGCCCCATAAATAAACACATCCCGCCCACAGATCTCACGGATCCCCGTTCCCGGAATCTCTACACCGAACGATCGTTGCCCACATCGTCCGCCTCCTCCACCCAGTATCCATCTTGTGAGTGTACCTGTTCATCTGAATCAAATAATTTATCGTGTGAGACCCTAGGGGTACTCAGCAAGTCTTCATGCCTCTAAAGGGGACACAACCTGGGTGACGCAATTGCAGCAAAAGATAAACCCTAACAATTCTATAGATACTCGCTAACCATCCGCCTAACCAAAGATAGACGGATGTCCGTGAATTAATGACAACAGTTATAACAGTAATATCATCAGATCCATCCTCCTCCCCGCTTACCAACGAGGAAGCGGACGAACAACCCCCCATCCGTTGGCAGTTTTATTATCCATTCCATGAGTGTTGCACTATTTACTAGTCAGTTACTTAGTCAAATTAAAAGCGGTACTTTAGTTATGCTTGTCTATGATCGAGAAACTGTGCTCCAAGTCGTCCATAACCGCGGACACGGCTTTCAGAAAGTTTTACCCTGCAGGGGTGCACAAATAGCAACACACACTCGATCAACCTCGGAAAAACCAAATCAAAACCCAACGAGGCCTTCACGACAAAGCAATCACAGGATTCAGAAATATTTCAGGGGGCCACCCCATTGAGTACACCCGCAACGAAGTTAGCTGACCCCGAGACGGACTCAAGGTTTGGGTGGACGGCTGTAAACGACAGGGAACCCGAAAGTGTGACTGGGCTTGTCGATACCACGAAATCGTGTCCCGATCCTAAACAGTACAGGTGCTCCTCGCACAATCGTAAATAAAGCAGTAAAGCATGGCATAAGTACAGGATAGTAAATAAAACCTCAAACTAGTTTGTGGCCCCAAGAAATAAGAATGAATCAAGCTCTGGCTCAGGGGGGTCCCATAAGCCTCCCGGATGTGGATAGCGCGAATATTCAAGGAACAGGAATCAAGTACTCGGGGTCCTACGGGACATAAGTGAGCAGGAAAAACCAAATAGCAGATATTGCTCACCGGTGCCACTTTCATTAGTTATCCCATTACTACTCAGGTTAAGTTGTTTAGGTACCTCGTTATCCATCAGACTCTCACATACCCTACACATGCTGTTCTACGACTCGCACGGCTCAAACAACTCCAGTAGTAATGGCTCATGGGATGGAGGGACAAGCTTCGGTGGGGTTTAAAAGTAAAGGCTATGCAATACTTGGGATTCAGTTTAATGCAATGGCGACTCAATGATGCAAGAATAAGATAGAGGCAATAGGTACTGTATGTATGCAAGCATGTGGTAGTGCTTGCTGTTGGGCCACGCAGAGATAAAACAAAACTTTTTCCTCTAACGTGGTGATCCCAAGATCTAGCTGAGGTAGAAGGCCACGAGGTTTACCACTAGACGCGTGGTTGCGGATTACTGATGAAGCGCGTCAGTTGATGCAGTGCAGTCCTCACGATCCGATCGTCCTGGTGCTGATCGCACAGCACCTCTGCTGGTATCCACACGTACAAGGAGGAGCGCCGGCGGCGAACTGCTAGGTTCGTTACGGCGGCTGGACTGATGTGGAGCTAGGGTTTCCAACACATGGAATGACCTAACCGAACAACGATTAACCTTTCTAGGTTACGGTGCTCCACTATATATAGGGAGTGAACGTGGGCTCTGCTCACGCGACCCATTCACTAAAGCCCATATAACACTAGTCACCGTGAGTCCAACTCACTAACTCAGTCCTAATCTGGTTTAGGTCCAACCCAACCAGATTACAGATTCGGATCCAATCCGAACTTGCTCCCGCTCTTAAGTGTGTGACCCCGCAGGCTCATGGTTACTTGGACACGATTAGAGTCCGACTCACAATCGATCAATCGACATCGGCTCCTAGCAGAACTTGCCGATTCCCAAATACCAAAGAGTCATGACGACTTGCCTTTCCAATGCGACTTACGTCTGAGTCCCTTTTGCCTCACGATATACCTTGTCAGACTATAGGCGAATATATGCCATCCCTTAAATAGTCCGACTCTCTTCTCGATCCGAGATAAGTGATTCACCCGACTAACTCTTAGCCGATCGCCTCGGTTAACACTTAACCGAGTCGTGCATGGCCATGCTTTCCGAATCATATCTCACGAGAGGGCCCAGAGAATATCTCTCCGAGTGGAGGGGCAAAATCCCATCTTGGTTATTCACATCACGCAGCTTGATTCTCAGTCGACCCGAACTCTGCCTTTATAACTGCCCAGTTACGGATCAGCGTTTGACAGAACCTAAGTCGGTGATCCTCAACTCGGACTATGCAACAACCTCAGGTCTAAGGATTACATTGATTGAGATATACAAATGACAACTAGTTCGTTGTACCTCAATATGGGTCAATCCGACTCGCTAAACTCTTTAGCCGAATCTATGTAAGTTGGAATAGCATCTCCATGCCCATGACAAGTGGAACCGAGTCATCAAGCCAACTTTCACATTGGTCTAAGTTGTGTGTCCAGCACAACCTCAATGACCAAGGATATTTAGTACAAACAACATGAATGCATAGTTCCACAACTGAATCACATATTCAATGATACACATCAGATGTTTATACAAGGACTACTTAAAAACTTTATGAATACAATGGGAAATATCATCATACATGATTGCCTCTAGGGCATATTCCCAACAGTCTCCCACTTGCACTAGAGTCAATCTTCCGACATCACATGTCTAGGCATCTAATGCCCATGGCTCTCAGGTGCGCCTCATGCTTCGGCTGGGGTAACGGCTTTGTCAACGGATCCGCAATATTTGCATCCGTGTGTACCTTGCATAACTTGATATCACCCTGATCCACGAACTGGCGAATTAGGTGGTACCGCATGAGTATGTGCTTGTTCTTCTGGTGTTGTCTAGGTTCTTTGGCTTGTGCAATAGCACCATTGTTGTCACAATACACGTCCAACGGATTGGACGAGCCCTGAACCACACCAAGATCCATGAGGAAATTCCTCATCCAAACAGCTTCCTTTGCTGCCTCCGAGGCGGCAATATACTCAGTCTCTGTTGTAGATGCAGACACAGTCTCTTGCTTGGAACTTTTCCAGCTCACAGCACCTCCGTTTATAATAAACACGTATCCGGATTGCGAGCGAGAATCATCAGAGTCGGTGAGATAACTCGCATCCGTGTAACCCTTTACACTGAGTTCATCTTCACCACCATAAACCAAGAACATATCCTTAGTCCTTCTCAAGTACTTTAGGATATTTTTAGCCGCTGTCCAGTGGATCTCTCCAGGATCAGCCTGGTATCTGCTCACAACACTTAGAGCATAGGAAACATCCGGCCTAGTACAAATCATGGCGTACATGATGGATCCAACTGCAGAAGCATATGGAATCGCACTCATCCGACTTCGCTCATCAGTTGTCGAAGGACACTGAGTCTTGCTAAGTTTTACACCATGGGACATCGGTAAGAACCCTTTCTTAGACGATTCCATGTTGAACTTCTTCAACACTTTGTCCAAATAAGTACTCTGACTCAATCCAATGAGCCTCCTTGATCTATCTCTATAGATCCGGATTCCGAGGATGTATGTTGCCTCACCCAAGTCTTTCATTGAGAAACTCCTTTCCAATGATTCCTTGGTTTCTTGCAACATCTGGACATCATTTCCAATCAGTAATATGTCATCCACATATAAGATTAGAAAATTTACTTTGTTCCCACTAAACTTCTTGTACAAACAAGAATCATGATCACTCTTGATGAAGCCAAACGATTTGACTACCTCATCAAAGCGAATATTCCAACTCCGAGATGCTTGCTTCAACCCATAAATGGATTTCTGAAGTTTGCATACCTTGTCAGCATTAGCCGGATCGACAAAACCCTCGGGCTGTATCATATACACGTCCTCGGTTAAATTTCCGTTAAGGAAAGCCGTTTTGACATCCATCTGCCATATCTCATAGTCGAAATAGGCCGCTATAGCTAACATGATCCGAACTGATTTAAGCATCGCTACGGGCGAGAAAGTCTCGTCGTAATCAACTCCTTGAACTTGTCGGAACCCCTTCGCGACAAGGCGTGCTTTATAGATTGAAACATTTCCATCCATATCAGTTTTCTTCTTAAAGACCCATTTGCACTCGACGGGTCTTGCACCATCTGGCAGATCAACCAAGTTCCAAACTTGATTTTCATCCATGGACTTTATCTCGGATCTCATGGCTCCAAGCCATGACTCGGAATCAGATCCCACCATCGCTTCCGAATAATTTGTCGGCTCATCACTGTCTAACAGTAACACATCACGAACACTTCGTAATCTTGCCGATCTTCGTAGTACAGGTGCAGCTATCGGCTCAGCTGCCACGATCGGCTCATCCTCCAAGGTTTTTGCCGACTCGCTACTTGCTGATTCCTCTCGAATTTCTTCGAGTTGCACCGTGCTCCCACTTACTCCCCGACTGAGAAACTCTTTCTCAAGGAAGACACCGTTCCGAGCGACAAACACTTTGCCCTCTTCTCGGTTGTAGAAGTAGTAACCCAAGGTTTCCCTCGGATACCCCACGAAAATACACTTATCCGATTTGGCTGTAAGCTTGTCCGACTGAAGTAGCTTGACAAATGCTTCACAACCCCAAATCTTAAGAAAAGACAAACTTGGCTTTTTGCCTGTCCACATCTCATGCGGTGTCTTCTCTACCGATTTTGATGGTACTCTGTTTAGTGTGAACGCCGCTGTTTCTAGACAATAACCCCAAAATGATAAAGGCAGATCTGTCCGACTCATCATTGATCGTACCATGTCCAACAAGGTCCGATTCCGCCTTTCCGAAACACCATTCCTTTGTGGCGTTCCTGGCAGAGTAAGTTGAGGAACTATTCCACAACTTTTCAGATGGTCATCAAACTCATGGCTCATGTACTCGCCTCCTCGGTCCGACCGAAGAAACTTTATTTTCTTGCCGAGTTGATTCTGTGCTTCATTCTGGAATTCTTTGAACTTTTCAAAGGCTTCCGACTTATGTTTCATCAAGTAGATATATCCATACCTACTCAAATCATCAGTGAAGGTAATGAAGTACTCATAACCACCCCTGGCTGTCGTGCTCATTGGTCCACATACATCACTATGTACTAGTCCCAACAAGTCGGACGCCCTTTCGCAACTCTTTGCAAAAGGTGTCTTGGTCATTTTGCCGAGTAGGCAAGATTCGCATGTCTCGAACGACTCCAAGTCGAATGAAGTTAGGAGTCCATCATCATGGAGCTTCTTCATGCGTTTCCAACTTATATGACCAAGCCGACAGTGCCAAAAGTAAGTCATATTCAGATCATTTGGTTTCAACCTTTTAACATTTATGTTATAAACCGACTCACCATCAAGATTCAAAATAAATAACCCGTCCTGGACGGGTGCAAAGCCGTGAAACATATCATTCAAATACAAAGAACAACCATTATTCTTGATATTCGACTCATAGCCTTGCCTCATCAAACATGAAGCAGAAATAATGTTTCGACTGAGCACTGGAACATAATAACAATTATTTAGTTCCATAATGAATCCAAAAGGTAAATGAAGTTGCATCGTGCCGACTTCCAACGCAGCAACTCTTGCTTTGTTGCCGACTCGAATATCAACCTCGCCTCTTGCTACGCTCCTAGTTCTTACCAGTCCCTGCAACGAGTTGCAGATGTGAATAACTGATCCGGTATCATATATCCAAGAACTATTAGGTGCATCAGCAAGATATATGTCTATAACATTGCAAACAAGTGTACCTGAGTCGGAAGTCATACCTCCACTCTTGGCTTTATCGGCCAAGTACTTGCTGCAGTTCCTCTTCCAGTGGCCATCCGCCTTGCAGTAGAAGCAAGTGGATCCGGCTGAAGGAGATGGTTTAGTCCCTGAGGAAGCGCTTGGGACCGGGTCCTGAGCCTGCTTTCCTCCTGACTTAGCCTTCTTCTTAGTCCAAGAACTCTTCTTGAACTTAGCCTTATTCTGCACCATCAACACTTGACTGGTGCCCTTCTTGAGATCCGCCACTGCCTGCTTGAGCATCCCATGCAATTCAGTGAGCTTCTTATCCATACCATGCATGTGGTAGTTCGAAATGAACTGCCCATATGCACTAGGAAGAGAGTTCAGAATTATATCCGTAGCGAACTCTTCGCTTATGGGGTAGCCAAGCCTCTCCAGAGACTGCACGTAACCAACCATTTTGATCACATGCGGACTCAGTGGATCACCATCCTTAAGCTTGCAACTCAGCAAAGCCTGAGAGACTTGATACCTCTCAGTCTTCGCCTGAGCCTGGAACATACTTTTGAGGCTTTCGATCATATCGTAGGCCTCAACATGCTCGAACTGCTTTTGCAAGTCCGGTTCCATGTGAGCAAGCATAAGACAGCTAATATCCGTGGACTCATCCTTAGCCCGACGGTAGGCATTGGTGGCTGCGACAGTCGCATTCTCATTCGGCTCATCTGGAAGTGGGTTGTCTAGGACATGGTCCTTCTTTTCTTGTTTGAGAACAATTCTCAGATTTCGATACCAGTTGGTAAAATTAGTGTCGTTCAGTTTATCTTTCTCAAGAATGGTTCTCAACGCAAAATCGGATATCTGAGAGTGACTGCTACTTGGTGCCATGATCTACAACAGAAAATATGCAAAACACTTAAGACATGTATTCATAAAAGAGCAAGCATATTAAACATTTTAATATTTTATGCTCCCACTAGAACCAACACCCCTCCGATGGTTACTTAGTGATTCAGGATCCTAGATAAGCAAGTCGGCTAGTGAGCTTTAGCATCACCGCTAGCCGCCAAGTGATCTAGGTAGACAACTCCTTGTCAATCGCATCTTATGCGACTCCTGTTGGACGGGTGGCATCACATGCCCCGGCTCCCATCCGACTTTCCCCCGAGTCCCACAACCGTTGTGATAGACCCGTCTAGCTTACCGAGTGTTTCTGCAGTAAGAGTCCGACTCGAACACACCTAGTCGGAAAGAATTGGCAGCACCTCAATTTTATGAGCCCACTACCAAAAATGTCCGACTTGTGATGGTGCAAACACTGGCGGGAAAACCGACTAGACCTTCTTTGAGGGATTAAATTTTACCGACTATCTAATAGAGGTAAAACAGAGACATAACAATAACACAAAATAAAGCAATTATAATGTGAAATGGTATGGCTCTCTTCATGGCGATCTCCATCTCCACAAAGCCTGTAATCCGACTCGTGCCAACTCTTGTCACTTGCCGTCTTACTCCATGTCGCCGACATGTACAACGCCTTGCATGCCTTCCGGGTTCTCCAACAGCTACACTAGCTTAGTAAAGTAAATTACATAGAGAATCCGACACGCAGGTCGTTATACAATAAAAGGACAGCACCTAGGCTCCAGCCGGCTGACATAAACCGTGATTCGCAGATCACGTATGGATTACACACATACATCACATGCACATGAACCATACCATTCACAACTTCCTGCAAAAACAAGTTATGCATAGATACAATATTTACCGGCGTTGTGAAACTCGCAACGACATCTAAGGCGCTACGACAGGGCGAAGCCGGCGGTCCCGCTAGCCGGATAGCGGGCGGGGATCGAAGGGACAGCGCCCCTCGCGGGTGCGGGCAGCGCCCGACGATTTTTCCGAAAACGTAGATCTCATCTACGATCCGAACATGGATTCCGACCATCGTTCCGATTCGATCAAACTCTTTGATCTTCGATCACCGCTTCTGAATTTACGTGTCACAGTCTACCCCGATGGCGAAAGCCGACCGGTAGGGGTATGTCGTTCCACGACCTCAGCAGTATGATCACGGAAATCAGATCTACCATTCCCCGAGTACAGTTGATCCAATCAACCTCGTACAAAACCGATCTATCTCATAGATCGTCCACCAAACAGCACATAGATCTCATCTACATCCTACCGCATATCACATATGCGAGATCTCGAGCCTAAAACCAGAAGCTATCGCTCTGATACCACTGTTGGGCCACGCAGAGATAAAACAAAACTTTTTCCTCTAACGTGGTGATCCCAAGATCTAGCTGAGGTAGAAGGCCACGAGGTTTACCACTAGACGCGCGGTTGCGGATTACTGATGAAGCGCGTCAGTTGATGCAGTGCAGTCCTCACGATCCGATCGTCCTGGTGCTGATCGCACAGCACCTCTGCTGGTATCCACACGTACAAGGAGGAGCGCCGGCGGCGAACTGCTAGGTTCGTTACGGCGGCTGGACTGATGTGGAGCTAGGGTTTCCAACACATGGAATGACCTAACCGAACAACGATTAACCTTTCTAGGTTACGGTGCTCCACTATATATAGGGAGTGAACGTGGGCTCTGCTCACGCGACCCATTCACTAAAGCCCATATAACACTAGTCACCGTGAGTCCAACTCACTAACTCAGTCCTAATCTGGTTTAGGTCCAACCCAACCAGATTACAGATTCGGATCCAATCCGAACTTGCTCCCGCTCTTAAGTGTGTGACCCCGCAGGCTCATGGTTACTTGGACACGATTAGAGTCCGACTCACAATCGATCAATCGGCATCGGCTCCTAGCAGAACTTGCCGATTCCCAAATACCAAAGAGTCATGACGACTTGCCTTTCCAATGCGACTTACGTCTGAGTCCCTTTTGCCTCACGATATACCTTGTCAGACTATAGGTGAATATATGCCATCCCTTAAATAGTCCGACTCTCTTCTCGATCCGAGATAAGTGATTCACCCGACTAACTCTTAGCCGATCGCCTCGGTTAACACTTAACCGAGTCGTGCATGGCCATGCTTTCCGAATCATATCTCACGAGAGGGCCCAGAGAATATCTCTCCGAGTGGAGGGGCAAAATCCCATCTTGGTTATTCACATCACGCAGCTTGATTCTCAGTCGACCCGAACTCTGCCTTTATAACTGCCCAGTTACGGATCAGCGTTTGACAGAACCTAAGTCGGTGATCCTCAACTCGGACTATGCAACAACCTCAGGTCTAAGGATTACATTGATTGAGATATACAAATGACAACTAGTTCGTTGTACCTCAATATGGGTCAATCCGACTCGCTAAACTCTTTAGACGAATCTGTGTAAGTTGGAATAGCATCTCCATGCCCATGACAAGTGGAACCGAGTCATCAAGCCAACTTTCACATTGGTCTAAGTTGTGTGTCCAGCACAACCTCAATGACCAAGGATATTTAGTACAAACAACATGAATGCATAGTTCCACAACTGAATCACATATTCAATGATACACATCAGATGTTTATACAAGGACTACTTAAAAACTTTATGAATACAATGGGAAATATCATCATACATGATTGCCTCTAGGGCATATTCCCAACACTTGCCTAGCAGCTCAGTTGAAGCGAGAGAAGGATCTGGGTAGTGCTCCTGGGTTTCTTGATATATCCCCTGCTCAGCGTCTATTCGAAGAAGAACCAAACAAACAAGGGCCAACATAAATACAGTGCACAAGCATATGAATAAAATGCGACAAGCAACCAATCATGCCATGATGAATGATGCACAAGTTGCAGGGCAATAGAGTAGCATGGCATGGGTGAGGTGTAGAATACAAGAAATAGACATTTTATTGAGTTTTGGTCACCTTTTAGCCTCATATAAGTTGCTGAATGCTTTATATTTATATGATGCATGCTGCAATTCAGAACATGGAATGCATAAACAGAAAGGTCTCGTCGAGATGATCATTTTAGACATATAATTTGTCAAATTTGAAGTTATAAAACCAAAGTTATTAATTAATTAAGGCCAAGGGCATTTTATTGTAATTTGGAACAACTTGAAATTTAAAGTGTTCAAAATATATTTTGGATGGCATATTTGAAATCCTCACATTTTTCTGATTCAAAAACATATATTATTTGTATTGTTTGAATTCATATTTTAAAAGTTATTTAAACTCTGATTTGAATTTGAATTTAAATCAATTTGAAAAGATTTGAATTAAAACAGACTAACAGAAAACCTTTTGTCACACAGGCAGTCCTAGCCACAGACGCTGACGGGTGGGGCCGGTGCTGGCTGGACGATCTGGCGCGGTAAAAGCTTTCCTCACCGCGAGCTGATCCAGCCGCAGCAGCTGACCAGTAGGCCCAACACGCAAGCGGACCCACGCGTCAGTGGTTGGCCGCGTCTGTGACACGCGGTGGACCCAGGGACTGCAGGTTAATTACCGCAAAGTCGCGGAGCCTTTTTATAAAACACACAGAGGCAGACAGGTGGGGTCGGAGGGGAGCGCGGGTTGACGGGATAAAAAGGTTGGGGGGGCTAAGTGCAAAAAGGCCGCGGGTACTGTTTTTCTTCTCTGAACCCTGACGACTGTTCTGTGCGCGACAGCGGACGAAGCGGCGCGCAGGGTTCGAACCGGGGTCGCGGGTGCGCGCGCTGTGGGGCGGAGCCGCTGCGGCAGGCTGGGGTTGGTGTCAGGAGGGAGGGTCGCGGCTAGAAGGGCTGGCGCGGCGCGGGGAGGCTGCAGACAACAGCGAGCCCGACGCCCCGACGGCGTTCGACGAAACGAACGTCGCATCCAGGAAACGAAGAGGGACAGAGGCATGTCTAGGGGGGGTCGGGGCTCACCGCGGGGTTGTTGACGGTGGTGGTTCGGCCAGAGGCGCCGGCGATCGTCGACGACGCAGACGCTCCGGCGGGCTAGGGTTTCGTCGGAGCAGCGTCAGTCCTGGCGAGCCTGGGGCTCCTCCTCCTCGCTGGCGTGTACGGGGCCGCTGCAGGGGACCTCCTCGTCCTCCTCGACCACCTCCACGACAAGCTTGGCGGCCGGAGCGACGAGAACGACGTGGTGCTGGCGGCGGCCGGCGATGGGGTAGATGGTGGCGTGGGGAAGAGAGGGAGGAAGGGCAAAGCCCTGGGCAGATCTGGGAGGTGCAGGGGAGGCCGTGGGGAGTAGATAAGGACGGCAGAGAGAGGGGTAGATGGCGTGGGGGAGGTGGTGGTGATAAAGGTGGCTTCGGCCACCTTTTGCTTCTCCCTCCCTCACGTGCACGAGCAGGCTCGGTCTGGGGCTGGTAGGGCAGCTGGCAGGTGGGGACGGCAGGGACAGGGAGGAAGGCTAGGTGTGGGGTCGACCTGGCAGGGATAGAGAGAGAGAGAGGTAGAGGGCATGGGGTTCGGTCTAGGGTTAGGGTAGGGTGGTGGCTCGGCTAGCTAGAGAGAGGAGAGATGGGGCATGCATGGGGGAGGCTCGGGTTAGCTGGGTAGGCTCGGGTTAGGGTAGAGGGGGTGGTATGGTAGATGGTGATAGTAGTTAGGTGATTAGGGTTAGGGTTTTGGTAGCTTAGGGTGGGGTTGGTGTAGGGAGTGGAGAGGGGAGGTGGTAGGGTTTAGAGATAGTAATAAAGAGAGGGGTAGCTTAGATTGAATCCAAATGCAAATACAAGCTCAAGGGTTTTGAATCAAGCATAAAAAGAGACAAGACAAGAAGTGAGAATGGGAATGGTTATGGAGTAAGCATGTGGCATGCACAATTGCACACATGCATGTGGTGATTCAATAGGGGATATGTATGATCTTGAATAAGTGTGGAGTGAAACCATACCAAGTGCATGTGGGATAGAGTTAAAATCCAAAGAGAATACAAAACCCACTCACATGATAGATGGTAGGATTAAGATGAGATTAAATGGAAGTTGATCTTACCAAGTTAATAGGTGGAAGGATTTTTAAAAGAGATGCCCTCAAGTCAACTTGGGCATTAAACATTATATCAAAAGCCAACTACAATATCAAGAGGCGGAAACAATTGACAATGCATATGGGAGAAGAACCAAAACAAAAGGGTTTTATATGATGCTCAAATGCAAGGTGGCATGATGGCATGAGCATGATATAATGATGATGCAACAATTATATATATGAAGTAGACATTATATTACTAGACCAAGTAGCATTACAATTGTTAGACAAATGGGATGCTACAACTCTCCCCCACTAAACAGGAATCTCGCCCCGAGATTCTAGGAAGAAGAAGAAGACTCAAAGAGGGTAGGATAGTTGGCACGGAGCTCATCTTCACGTTCCCAAGTGGCTTCATCAACGGAATTGTGCGACCACTGCACCTTGCAGAACTTGATGAACTTGTTGCGAGTCCTTCTTTCTGCGACTTCGAGGATTTTTGTGGGGTGTTCTTGATAAGACAGGTCTTCTTGGAGATTGATGAGCTCATGATCCACGGTCCTGCCGGGATCCTTGAAGCACATCTTGAGTTGAGAGATGTGGAAAACATCATGGACCTTGAGTTTTTCCGGAAGCTCAAGGGCATAAGCAACTTCTCCTCTTCTTCCACGAATTTTGAATGGACCGATGTATCTAGGAGCCAGCTTTCCTTTGATACCAAAACGGTGCGTGCCTTTCATGGGAGTGACACGAAGGTAAACGAGATCACCAGGGACATACACCATGTCCGTGTGCTTCCTGTCATAATTGCTCTTCTGGCGACTTTGAGCAATCTTCAGATTTTCAAGAATGATGTGCACCTTCTCCTCCGCTTGAGTTACAATGTCAGGGCCAAACCATATTCTTTCTCCTGCACCCGACCAACCAATCGGAGTTCTGCACTTGCGACCATAGAGAGCCTCAAATGGTGCCATCTTTAGACTTTTCTGGAAGCTGTTGTTGTAAGAGAATTCAGCATAAGGAAGACATTCTTCCCACTTCATGCCAAAAGAGATGACGCAAGCACGTAGCATATCCTCCAGAATCTGATTGATCCTTTCAACTTGTCCTTGCGACTGAGGGTGGTAAGCTGTGCTGAAGTTCAATTTTGTTCCCAAAGCATTTTGGAAACTTTCCCAGAACTTGGAAGTGAAGATTCTCCCACGGTCTGAACTGATCTCAAGGCGGAACCCCATACAGAGAGACAATTCTGTTGATATAGAGCTCAGCCAACTGAATTCCAGAAATTGTTTCCTTGACGGGGAAGAAGTGAGCCACTTTAGAAAGCCTGTCAATGACAACAAAGATTGCATTGTTGCCCTTCTGCGACCTTGGAAAACCAGTGATGAAGTCCATCTCTACTTTCTCCCATTTCCATTTCGGGGGTTTCAATGGCTGTAGAAGACCGAAAGGTTTCTAATGGACAGCTTTCACTCTACGGCAGACATCACACTCCGAGACATACTTGGCACAATATCGTTTCAATCCCGGCCACCAATATTGTGTTTTCAATTCCATGTACATCTTTGTGCTGCCAGGGTGGATAGAAAGAATAGAATCATGCGCCTCCTTGAGAACTTGCTCTCTCAAACCCGGGTAGTTCGGAACAAACATCCGGTGTTCAAAGAAAAGTGTGCCTTGATCATCGACGTGGAAGGACTCATACTTCGGAAGTTGAAGTTTGGAGATGATATTTCTGGTGTGCGGATCACCAAGCTGACGAGAGCGAACCTTTTCTTCCAAGAGAGGGGTTGCTAGAAGGTTCAGGAGATACCCTTGTTCCACAATTTCAAGGTTGAGCTGACGGAATTCCTCGCACAAGAGAGGTTGTTGTTCTTCCATCATGAGATTATTGACATAAGCTTTGCGGCTGAGGGCATCGGCCATGACATTAGCTTTGCCCGGAGTGTAGTTGATGGTCAAATCAAAACCATTGATTGCTTCAATCCACCTCCTCTGCCGAAGGTTGAGATTAGGCTGAGTGAAGATATACTTCAGACTCTTGTGATCAGAAAAAATATCTCACAACGGTTGCCAAGCAAGTAGTGCCTCCATAGCTTCAAAGCAAAGACAACTGCTACGAGCTCGAGGTCATGTGTAGGATAGTTGATCTCATGCGTCTTCAACTGTCGAGAGGCATAAGCAACAACTTGTTTTTCTTGCATAAGGACCGCACCCAATCCTTGCAAAGAGGCGTCACAGAATATCTGGAACGGCTTAGATGTATCCGGAGGAACCAAGACTGGTGTGGAAGTGAGCTTCTCTTTGAGTGTCTCAAAGCTTGCTTGACATGCAGGAGTCCAAAGGTATTTCTTGCCTTTCTTGAGGAGATCGGTAAGAGGCTTCGCTATCTTCGAAAAGTTCTGAACGAAGCGACGGCAATAACTAGCCAAACCAAGGAAACTCCGCACTTCTTTGACATTTACAGGAGGAAGCCATTCAACAATTGTCTTTACAGTTTCCGGGTTGACTGCAATGCCCTTGGCAGAGATGACGTGACCAAGATAGGTTACTTGAGGCAGCCAAAACTCACACTTGGAGAACTTTGCATACAGGAGGTTCTCACGAAGCTTGTTTAGGACACACCGAAGGTGTTCTTCATGTTCTTTCTTTGACTTTGAATAGACTAAGATGTCATCCAGATAGACCACAACGAACTTATCAAGATACTCCATGAAAACCGAGTTCATAAGCCTCGAGAAGGTAGCAGGTGCGTTGGTGAGACCGAAGGACATGACCGTGTACTCATACAAGCCATAGCGAGTGGTGAAAGCTGTTTTAGGAACATCTTCCTTGTGAATCTTGATTTGGTGATAACCACTTCTCAAGTCAAGATTAGAGAACACCACAGCTCCAGCTAGCTGATCGAAGAGATCATTAATCCGCGGAAGGGGATATTTATTCTTGATGGTTTTAGCATTGAGAGCCCGATAGTCAACACAAAGTCTATCAGTCCTGTCTCGCTTCTTCACAAAGATTGTTGGGCTACCCCAAGAAGAAGTACTGTGTTGAATGAAACCCAACTTCTCTTGTTCATCATGCTGACGTTTGAGTTCAGCCAACTCAGCAGGACCCATTTTATAAGGCCGCTTGGAGATAGGAGCCGTTCCAGGTTCAAGCTCAATTACAAACTCAACCTCACGATCCGGAGGCATACCTGGCAACTCTTCAGGAAAGACATCCGGGAACTCACAGACCACCGGAACACTCTGAATAGCTTCCATAGCATCATCATTCAGAGCCGCCAAAGAGAAAAGCTGGATAGCAGGAGTCAGACTTGGAGAAAAGACTATATGGCCTTCAGGAATCTTCAGAGAAACCGAGCGTTCAGCACAATCAATCACAGCTGCATTTGCTGTCAACCAATCCATGCCCAAGATGACATCAATGTCAGAATTGCCCAGAACAATTAAGGACGCCAAGAACGAAGAGCCACCAATCTCAATTTGATTGCCATGGCTGATATGAACAGCCCTCATGTTTGCTCCAGGAGAAAGGACCATTAACCGCTTGAGGAGGGGAACCATAGCTAACTCATTTTCATTTGCAAACTTGTGAGAAACAAATGAATGCGATGCACCAGAATCAAACAAAACTCGTGCAGGGACTAAGTTAACGGGAAGCATACCCATCACAACTCCAGGTGCATGCTCAGCTTGAGCGGCGTTGACACAGTTGGCACGAGCAACAGTAGACCCGGGCTTGGTGTTGATGTTGAGAGCCCGAGGTGGTGGTGCACGAACCAAAGGAGAGCTTGCCGCAGATCTTGGAGGTGGTGGAGGAAGAGCTTTGTTTTTCATCGGACAGTTCCAGTTTTGATGCCCAGTGTCTCCACACGTGTAACAAGCACCAGGTGGACGTGGAGCAACGTAGCCAGGGACTCCGCCAGGCGCTCCAGGGTAGTGGTGGTTGTAGCCCCTGGGAGCAGCAGTGAGGAAGTTTGTTGGCCTTGCCGTGAAGCTTGAAGGTCTTGGTGGAGCCGGGAGCGACGGTGGGGTGTTAGGAACCCAGACACGACGCTTAGAAGGAGTTGACATAGCTGAAGAGCTTGCTGCATCACGGTTGTGTTTCTTTGACTCCTCAAACACTTGCCTACTTGCTTCTTCCTGGAGAGCTGTATGCTGAAGTTCCAGAAAAGACGCCGGCCTTGCATGTGTGATTGCATATTTAATCGATGCATTGAGCCCTTGTCGGAACCTCTTTTGCTTCTTCTTGTCATCAGAGATCTCATCGCCACCATAACGAGAAAGGTTCATGAAGTTCCTGATGTAGGTATTGACATTGTCATTTCCCTGCTTGAGGTTGAGAAACACTTCCTTCATTCTCTCCATGACAATTTCTGACAGATACTGCTCTTTGAATGCTCCAGTGAACTATTCCCAAGTAGGCTGAAAACCAATGCAGTTTGCCTTCAGGTAATTCTCCCACCAGAGAGCTGCATCTCCCTTCAGAAGGTGAGTAGCACATTTTACCCATTCTTGCTCAGGAACATCAGCAGTCTCTAGTAGCCTTGACATCTCACGCAACCAGTCATCAGCATCAAGTGGTTGATCAGAAACATCAAATTGGCGTGGGTTGAACTTCAGGAAGCTTTTGATGTCTCCTCGCTTGGGAGGTGGAGGTAGCGGAGCAAACTCATTCCTCCGAACACTTTCTTCAAAACGCTGCTGGTTCTGCTGCATTGCTGCCAAGGCATTGGCGATGTTTGACAACACGGAACCCAGTTCAGGTGGTATGTCCTCATCAGAACGGCGTGGTGGAGCCATCCTGTGATAGATATAAAACACAAGTCAGTACTATAATGGAGAATGATAATAATCCAAAATAGTACCAAGATGGAATTACTCAAGATTAAAGGATACAATTTATTAAGATGATATTAAAATATCAACAAAGTTCAAAGCACCTAGAAGATATTAAGCATATCGCACACGACTGAAAAGGAGTGTGGTACACATATATATCAAAGAAAAAAAATTCCGCAAATTTTGGCATTAAAATACCAGTAGATGCGCAAAATCACTTAACGAATCAAGATTAGTGACTCTACCAATTCAATATACAAGAGCGAATGATAAGAGTAGTGGTATGGTCGCGACTCCATCCCGCACTCAAATCATTACTCCGCACATGAATAAGTAGAACACATATCCTAACCCCTTCTTCTCACGATGAACCTAAAGATTATTAACTACGGAAACGAACACCCCAAACAAGATAACGTTGGATAACAAAGAGTAAGACATATCGCGGCGGTATACAACGAATCAGATAGATCGCGTCGGTTTGCAAAAGCCTGTCGATATGGAATGTACCAACAGTTGATAACCAAAAGGCCGATTGTGATAACAACTTGGATGCAACAGATAGACAAGGAATTACACACACACACACACAACCTATGGTACTACGGAAACCCAGAACACGTGAATCCTAGTTTGAACTTTTAAGAAGAGGATTGAAAACGTTACACTTCCTTACCAGAAAAGGGTGGGTGGGTGGGTAAGAAGAAAAGTGGAAGCAGTCCTACTCTCGCGTTTTGTTTTTCCCTAGTATACATAGCTACCAAAAATATTTGCTAGACAGACAACGACCATTTGGCTGAGACCCTGAAGGGCGGGATGGCTCTGATACCAATTGTAACTACCTCGGTGAATTACGCTCCTAGTTACAAGCCTGGATGAGCGGAAATGGTTGAAATAGTATGGTGGGGCCCAAATGCCACTCACAGGTAGACCTTTCGGCCGTCCCAACCATTTCCAAACATCCGGACAAGAACGGGCGGCGTAATCGGCAGGCGAAGGGATCAACTACATACACAAATGAGTATGTATGCAAGCCACCATACAACAGTACATCAGAGCCATTCCATCTAAAAAGAAAGTAAATATAGCAACGCCATACAGCAAGATTCAAATGTCCTAGATAGATATAATAGTTTAGGATATCCCCTCATACATCAAACATCAGAGTATCAGGCGGAAGCGGCAAACAAGATCCGAGTACGGATAAGAGGCAAATCGGCATAAGTTGCCCCATAAATAAACACATCCCGCCCACAGATCTCACGGATCCCCGTTCCCGGAATCTCTACACCGAACGATCGTTGCCCACATCGTCCGCCTCCTCCACCCAGTATCCATCTTGTGAGTGTACCTGTTCATCTGAATCAAATAATTTATCGTGTGAGACCCTAGGGGTACTCAGCAAGTCTTTATGCCTCTAAAGGGGACACAACCTGGGTGACGCAATTGCAGCAAAAGATAAACCCTAACAATTCTATAGATACTCGCTAACCATCCGCCTAACCAAAGATAGACGGATGTCCGTGAATTAATGACAACAGTTATAACAGTAATATCATCAGATCCATCCTCCTCCCCGCTTACCAACGAGGAAGCGGACGAACAACCCCCCATCCGTTGGCAGTTTTATTATCCATTCCATGAGTGTTGCACTATTTACTAGTCAGTTACTTAGTCAAATTAAAAGCGGTACTTTAGTTATGCTTGTCTATGATCGAGAAACTGTGCTCCAAGTCGTCCATAACCGCGGACACGGCTTTCAGAAAGTTTTACCCTGCAGGGGTGCACAAATAGCAACACACACTCGATCAACCTCGGAAAAACCAAATCAAAACCCAACGAGGCCTTCACGACAAAGCAATCACAGGATTCAGAAATATTTCAGGGGGCCACCCCATTGAGTACACCCGCAACGAAGTTAGCTGACCCCGAGATGGACTCAAGGTTTGGGTGGACGGCTGTAAACGACAGGGAACCCGAAAGTGTGACTGGGCTTGTCGATACCGCGAAATCGTGTCCCGATCCTAAACAGTACAGGTGCTCCTCGCACAATCGTAAATAAAGCAGTAAAGCATGGCATAAGTACAAGATAGTAAATAAAACCTCAAACTAGTTTGTGGCCCCAAGAAATAAGAATGAATCAAGCTCTGGCTCAGGGGGGTCCCATAAGCCTCCCGGATGTGGATAGCGCGAATATTCAAGGAACAGGAATCAAGTACTCGGGGTCCTACGGGACACAAGTGAGCAGGAAAAACCAAATAGCAGATATTGCTCACCGGTGCCACTTTCATTAGTTATCCCACTACTACTCAGGTTAAGTTGTTTAGGTACCTCGTTATCCATCAGACTCTCACATACCCTACACATGCTGTTCTACGACTCGCACGGCTCAAACAAATCCTATAGTAATGGCTCATGGGATGGAGGGACAAGCTTCGGTGGGGTTTAAAAGTAAAGGCTATGCAATACTTGGGATTCAGTTTAATGCAATCGCGACTCAATGATGCAAGAATAAGATAGAGGCAATAGGTATTGTATGTATGCAAGCATGTGGTAGTGCTTGCCTGGAAGCTCAGTTGAAGCGAGAGAAGGATCTGGGTAGTGCTCCTGGGTTTCTTGATATATCCCCTGCTCAGCGTCTATTCGAAGAAGAACCAAACAAACAAGGGCCAACATAAATACAGTGCACAAGCATATGAATAAAATGCGACAAGCAAACAATCATGCCATGATGAATGATGCACAAGTTGCAGGGCAATAGAGTAGCATGGCATGGGTGAGGTGTAGAATACAAGAAATAAACATTTTATTGAGTTTTGGTCACCTTTTAGCCTCATATAAGTTGCTGAATGCTTTATATTTATATGATGCATGCTGCAATTCAGAACATGGAATGCATAAACAGAAAGGTCTCGTCGAGCTGATCATTTTAGACATATCATTTGTCAAATTTGAAGTTATAAAACCAAAGTTATTAATTAATTAAGGCCAAGGGCATTTTATTGTAATTTGGAACAACTTGAAATTTAAAGTGTTCAAAATATATTTTGGATGGCATATTTGAAATCCTCACATTTTTCTGATTCAAAAACATATATTATTTGTATTGTTTGAATTCATATTTTAAAAGTTATTTAAACTCTGATTTGAATTTGAATTTAAATCAATTTGAAAAGATTTGAATTAAAACAGACTAACAGAAAACCTTTTGTCACACAGGCAGTCCTAGCCACAGACGATGACGGGTGGGGCCGGTGCTGGCTGGACGATCTGGCGCGGTAAAAGCTTTCCTCACCGCGAGCTGATCCAGCCGCAGCAGCTGACCAGTAGGCCCAACGCGCGAGCGGACCCACGCGTCAGTGGTTGGCCGCGTCTGTGACACGCGGCGGACCCAGGGACTGCGGGTTAATTACCGAAAAGTCGCGGAGCCTTTTTATAAAACGCACAGAGGCAGACAGGTGGGGTCGGAGGGGAGCGCGGGTTGACGGGATAAAAAGGTTGGGGGGCTAAGTGCAAAAAGGCCGCGGGTACTGTTTTTCTTCTCTGAACCCTGACGACTGTTCTGTGCGTGACAGCGGACGACGCGGCGCGCAAGGTTCGAACCGGGGTCGCGGGTGCGTGCACTGCGGGGCGGAGCTGCTGCGGCAGGCTGGGGTTGGTGTCAGGAGGGAGGGTCGCGGCTAGAAGGGCTGGCGCGGCGCGGGGAGGCTGCAGACAACAGCGAGCCCGACGCCCCGACGGCGTTCGACGAAACGAACGTCGCATACAGGAAACGAAGAGGGACAGAGGCATGTCTAGGGGGGGTCGGGGCTCACCGCGGGGCTGTTGACGGTGGTGGTTCGGCCAGAGGCGCCGGCGATCGTCGACGACGCAGACGCTCCGACGGGCTAGGGTTTCGTCGGAGCAGCGTCAGTCCTGGCGAGCCTGGGGCTCCTCCTCCTCGCTGGCGTGTACGGGGCCGCTGCAGGGGACCCCCTCGTCCTCCTCGACCACCTCCACGACAAGCTTGGTGGCCGGAGCGACGAGAACGACGTGGTGCTGGCGGCGGCCGGCGATGGGGTAGATGGTGGCGTGGGGAAGAGAGGGAGGAAGGGCAAAGCCCTGGGCAGATCTGGGAGGTGCAGGGGAGGCCGTGGGGAGTAGATAAGGACGGCAGAGAGAGGGGTAGATGGCGTGGGGGAGGTGGTGGTGATAAAGGTGGCTTCGGCCACCTTTTGCTTCTCCCTCCCTCACGTGCACGAGCAGGCTCGGTCTGGGGCTGGTAGGGCAGCTGGCAGGTGGGGACGGCAGGGACAGGGAGGAAGGCTAGGTGTGGGGTCGACCTGGCAGGGATAGAGAGAGAGAGGTAGAGGGCATGGGGTTCGGTCTAGGGTTAGGGTAGGGTGGTGGCTCGGCTAGCTAGAGAGAGGAGAGATGGGGCATGCATGGGGGAGGCTCGGGTTAGCTGGGTAGGCTCGGGTTAGGGTAGAGGGGGTGGTGTGGTAGATGGTGATAGTAGTTAGGTGATTAGGGTTAGGGTTTTGGTAGCTTCGGGTGGGGTTGGTGTAGGGAGTGGAGAGGGGAGGTGGTAGGGTTTAGAGATAGTAATAAAGAGAGGGGTAGCTTAGATTGAATCCAAATGCAAATACAAGCTCAAGGGTTTTGAATCAAGCATAAAAAGAGACAAGACAAGAAGTGAGAATGGGAATGGTTATGGAGTAAGCATGTGGCATGCACAATTGCACACATGCATGTGGTGATTCAATAGGGGATATGTATGATCTTGAATAAGTGTGGAGTGAAACCATACCAAGTGCATGTGGGATAGAGTTAAAATCCAAAGAGAATACAAAACCCACTCACATGATAGATGGTAGGATTAAGATGAGATTAAATGGAAGTTGATCTTACCAAGTTAATAGGTGGAAGGATTTTTAAAAGAGATGCCCTCAAGTCAACTTGGGCATTAAACATTATATCAAAAGCCAACTACAATATCAAGAGGCAGAAACAATTGACAATGCATATGGGAGAAGAACCAAAACAAAAGGGTTTTATATGATGCTCAAATGCAAGGTGGCATGATGGCATGAGCATGATATAATGATGATGCAACAATTATATATATGAAGTAGACATTATATTACTATACCAAGTAGCATTACAATTGTTAGACAAATGGGATGCTACATCAAGCTCACCGGTTTGCTATAACAAAGGATTAAACATATGGTGTGGAAGGTAATGGTTTGCAGCAAGTAAACAAGTAACAGTGGAGAATGTATCAATGGTAAAGATTGGACCGGGGTCCATAGTTCAGTAGAGGTGCTCTCCTTAGATAAACAACATGGCATGAAGGGTAAACAAATTACAGCAGGGCAATTGACAGGAACTGAGCTAGGCATAACAATGCAATACCAGACAAAAAGATCCTATGCGATTCGATTGGGCAATACAACAATATACGTAGACCGCCATCCAACTGCATCTATGACTAGAAGTCCACCTTCAGGTTATCATCCGAACCCCCTCCAGTATTAAGTTGCAAGCAACAGACAACTGCTTTAAGCAAAGTGTGTAAGGTAAACAATCCACTTGTTCCATGAACAAGAGACCGTTGTTTTCTCCCTAGTAGCAATAGCACATCTACAACCGGAGAGATTTCTGTCACTTCCCTTGGAAACTAGAGGCATGAACCCACTATCGAGCATAAATACCCCCTCTTGGAGTCACTAGAAACTACTTGGCCAACATAGTTACTAACAACGGAGAGCATGCAATATCACAAACAACACATACATGATAGTATCAAATAGACAAAACCACTAATCAATGTGACATAGTAATCTCAATATCCATCGGATCCCCGCAAACACAACATGCATGGTTACAAATAGAATAGATCTTGATCATGAACGGAGCTCACAAGATCTATCCATGAAAGCACAATGAGGAGATACAACCATATAGCTACTACATGGACCCATAGTCCAAGGTGGAACTACTCACGCATCATACCGGAGAGAAGGCCTCCGGGATGATCTCCCCTCCGGCAGGGTGCCGGGAAGAACTTCAGACCCCCCCTGATCTAGGGACGACGGTGGCGGCAGCTACAGAAGGTTTCGTGGAGTTTCGATCGGGTACTTATGGTTTCTGCATAGGGGGCTTCTTATAGGCGAAGAGTTTAACATCCCAGCATTAGAGCTTAGAAATAAGCTGAACACAGATGTGTGCATTGCATTCATGCATAGAAAATCTGAATAATTTTCGTGCTTTTAAATAAAAACTTGTCAAAGTGATTGAAGCTTCTCTTAACTTGATGGAACTAAAGTAGATCATCAAGTTGACTGCGATAAGTTTCAATATGACCTTTGTTAAAACCTTATTTTGGGTAAACATGATTTGATATAAGGGTAGATCAAATGTAATAAAATTAAACCCTAATACATTACTTAATGATTTATATTTGATCCTTAGGTGATCATATCATAGTATTCATTATAATCACTCATGAATACCAAATTATAAATATAACACAAATAATAAGAATGTAACAACTATATCTTAATCTCATCTACTTATACCATGATTATCATGGAAATACCTAACTTTAACTCTCTAGTGAGATTGAGTAGGAAAGAAACCAAAGTCAAGATCATTCACCATATATCTTTCTTTCCATATCAATTCTTATCATCTCTATTGAATCCTATCCTTATATTTGTTGTTCATCAATATTGAGTAATCAACTATTGATTCACCAATTCTTAACCTATCAAATCTTGTCCTTATTATAGCATTCACTTAAGGCTTATAAAGAAAGAAGTAAGAAGAGGTAAATAGTGAAGCTAGTTTTAGATATCATCTTTAGGATGGAAGTGATGGAAGAAAATCAAATCAATATGGTAACAAAGAAGATTACAAGGATGAAGACTGTAGATAGTTACCAGGAGTAGTCCTATTGGATCAAGTAGGTATAGTCAATGAATTATATCTCTTAATCCAATAGAGATACTAAGAAGATAATTTCAGTACAACTGTAAGGGAGTATTGATGAAGCCTTGATTAGCCAACTGGAAACCTAAAACACAAAGGATTAGATTGACCATGCCTTATTCACCAATATTGAATGCTTATACCATGTATAAGTGACATTGGTGGATAAAACATGATTGAACCATAGTCTAGATTTATTATCCTAGGTTAGTCATTACAAGTCACATTAATATAATGTGAGGTTGTAATGTTAGATATTGGAGTCAAGTAGAGACAAGATAGTATGATTAAAATGATGTTAGAGCAACATTGGATTAAAGAAGTAGTATTTTCCTCTTTGGAAACACTAAGCACTTGAGGTGAAGTAGGATTTGATGTATACCTCTATTGAAGTAGTATTAGTGATGGATGATTAAGGAAGAGTATGATTGGAGCTGGAAGTAACCACTTGTTGGATTGGGGGTTATCAACAGCAGAGTAATTGATATACCCAAGTATAGATATGAAAAGATTAGGAAAATCTTTAGTGTTAAGCTTATTGGATTTACAAATGGGTTTAGAAGAATAAAAGGTGGATAGGAATATTCATGTTAAGTAAAGCTCTCATGTTAACACATGATGATGGATAAGAAGAAGTAATATATCTAGGAAAGGAATTCCCTAATCAGAAGTCCAGAATTATGAAGTATGGAATATAGGAATCCTTGTTAAGCACTAAACCCTAAATCTAATATCCACTTTCTATGGTTGATCTATCATCTTGTTTCCACAATGCGTTATAGGAATATTTTCCTATAACAAATCCATTAAGCACATCTTTATTATTTCTAATTATCATAACCATTTGTGCTTAGGAGTTATTTTATCAAATCCTTTTCATGAGACATTACTGATAACATCATTCTGATCTCAAACATAAAGACAATGTGTTTAGCCATTAATATTTATTCATATCAACAAAAGACTACAAATGAATCAAGAACCCTTAAACCCTAGGGCGAGTAATTATAATTCAGAACTCTAAACTTATTAATAAGTTTTCTCATCAACATCTCATAAATATTCTATCTATAATCATAAGACAAAGTCTTTAATTCATTTCTCTAACCACTTATCCCATATGAGCATCGAATAAGTGGGGATCCAATATTATAAACCATTCTAGCCTACACTATGTGATTTAACACATTTAAATAAACCCTATGAACATTAATAAATATTTTAAAACTTAATTACTCCAAATAAAAGTGAAAACAATGTTATAGAAAAGTATATACATAAAGAAAATAATGAAATCATTTTTATAAGGTTTAAACAAATCCTAAACTCCAAAACCCTAGATTCTATTTATTCCATTTAATATAATAACTCCTTATATGTTAATGATTAAGGGAATGTAGAAGATTAAATAAACAAAGTATGTAATAATAATAATAATTCTAATTCATACCAGAATATTAAGTAAAAATTTCTAAAGAAAAATTTCTAGGAAAACTTAAAACAAAAGTGTGAATAATTCAAATCTAAAAAGAAAGTAAATACAAAACAGAAAACAGGAAAAACAAATAAGAGAAAAAAATTGAGGAATCAGATCCGGCCCACGGCCCAGTCCCTCTTCTTTCTATTCGTCGCCCGCAAGTCGCAGCCAAAACCCTCCACTCGCTCCGCTGCAGCCCACTCCGGCCCAACAGCAGCACGCGTACCCCTTCGACCTTTTTCCCTTTCTTCTTCCTCGTGACAGTGGGCATCGCCGGGGAAGCAGCTCGGTGGAGCTCCGGCGACTGCCCGATCGTCCGCCTCCATCCAGATTCGTGCCACCGCTGATCAACGCTTATAAAAGCTTCAGCACCGCCGTCAAGAAGAACCCTAGGCCAATCCCCCTTCTCCCTCTCAAAATTCCTCTCTGCTCGAAACCCTAGCTTTGAGTCCCCACCGTTCTACGCTCCACCGTGCTCCGTTGATCAAGCACACGGCTTCGTCGTGCTCCCCTGAGCCTCCTTGCTGAAGGAATTGAAGTAGGACGCCTCGAGTCGACGCGGCGACCTCGTCTTCCTGAAGTCCGGCCGCCGTCGTCCACCGCGATTCAGGCTACCCCGAGTCTTCTAAATCCCATCAATGACATGATGGTGAGCTCGCGGTGCTCTGCCACCCCTCCGTTGTCTTCCTCCATCGCGTCTGTGTCGTGCACCTTTGTCCGCCGCCGCAGATGTTCGTCGGAGCTAGTGCTCCGGTGACCAAATACGGGCGGTGCAGCCACCAATCGATTCGCCTCAGTCTCCCGCGTCTGAATCTCCTAACCCCACAAGCGCGCGTGCGTCTTGTCGCCGGATTCGAGCATCACCTGTGAGCATTGCCATTGCTGATGTCATCGTGACATCAGGGTGAGGTCACCGTTGACCTGGTCAGCCTTTGACTGGTCTTTGCTGATGTGGCTTATGATGTGGCCCTAAGCCCCACCAGTCAGTGACTGGGGGTAGGATAGGCTCTGGTGATAAAACCCCTTCATTGCATGCTGACATCAGCATTACCTAATAAACACATTTAGTTATTTAAATAAAGAAAATTCATGAAATGATTAAAACTTGTTTAGTTAATAAATTTTGTTTTGTAATTCACAAAAATATGTTTAATATATGAAAAATTTCAGAAAAATAAAAATCTACAACTTAAAAGCATTATCAAATATTATTATGATGATTATATAAATAAATATTATTTATAAGTAATAAAACTTTGATAATTAATATTTTAATAATGGTAATTGTTAAAAATATAAATAAAACACCAAAAATCTTAGAAAAATAAGAATTAGAGTTTAAAACTATAATCATGCATTATTATTCCTCTTAATTAAATATTTATTATTTATTAAGTATTATATAGTAATAAACCTTATTAAAATCATACCTTATTATTTATAAATCACAAAAATAAATGTAATATACCAAAATGATCACAAAAATAATAACTACATGTTAAAAATGTGATATTCCACTTTTGAGTTAAATAAAAAGTTAAACACTTTTATAACTTGAATTTAAACTTATCTCCTTAATTAATAATTCTTATAAAGGTAAATAAAACTTGTAAATAGTTCTAAAAATTAATCAATTGAGTCTAATAAATAGTATTAATCTTAAATATTGGTAGTGTGCATTCAAAATGAATTAACCACTTTAAATATAATTTTATTAAATTATCTCTCAACCATAAATACATATTATTTTAGAAAAGGATTCTTATTTAATATAAAATCTCAAAGAATAATTTGAAGTGAAATAAAACCTATTCCTTTACTTTAACCACAAGTTTATAAACAAATCAAAACACCATAGTGATTTCATAGAAAGTGAATAATATTGTTTACCTATTCATAAACCTTAACCACACCCTTATAAGTAGATATATCCCTTTATACAATTATAATGTAAAGAAACCACTACCAACTAAAAATAATACCATTCTTAAGTAACTTTAAAGAAACATTATAAGGTGAACAAGATTTAAGTATAATGCTAAAAACTTTACTATATACTTTATAGTTAACTTTGGTCTTCTATAATCAAATTATAAAGTATCTTAATACCAAACCAACCAAGTTAAAAAACCAAGATAGATAAGTCTCAAATACAAATGTTGTCATTATTCCAATAGAGTAATTCTTTCTTACTTAAAGACTATAACTAGAAAGAACACCTCATAAGGTTAACTTAAAAGCTTAAATGCTTCTAATTAGTTGAGTAAGATTTTCTTCAAAAGTTATTCGTTTTGCCACTTCAATCAACATATGACAATTAATAGTAAACACCTTACTTTATACTTTACTTGTATAATAAAATTGTTAATACCTAAATTCTTTATAAGTGACAATAATTGTAAAGTAAAACTTGAAGATAAACAATTAAGATGTAAGCAACCTTGAGTAGCATTCCATACTGTGTATTTCGTTGTTGTATAAATACATGTCGTTTTCCACACATTCACAAGCCTTAATAAGAAGCACATGTATGAAACTTAATCTAAAAGGGCAACACATTCCAAGGAAAACCTTTCCAATATCCAAACCCTAGAACAACGTTATCCTCGGGATTCATGTTTATCACCTTGCATTACATTACTTATGCATAAAAGCATCTTGCTTCATTAAACATTAGTCCTTACCGGACCAATGATGCAGATTTCAAATATTGGATCTTATATTGTCTTGAAGACCGTGAGTGCATAATCTTGCAATCACAAAAGGCAAGTTCACACTTGCTCATGTCCTTTGATTATTTTCTATAAGTATTTTGCAAATCCAGTGTTGTCATCACCTGCATTTGAAAAAGGTCAGAAAACACTATTTTCATAATAATGTGATTATAGGTTATTTACCATGAGGTAATAACCTACTATAAGAGTTCCGGTGGTAAAGGAACATATTATCTAGGACTTAACAACCAATGTCGCCAGTGATTCTTGCGCCGTATATTACGCGTTGACCATGAGATTTGGAATGGGGCGGAGAAGTCAGCTGTATCTTTTCCCTCTCGCATGGAGCTGGATGTGCGGGTCGTGGCTGTTATCACTCATAGCATGCATATTATTTATGGTAATTCATAGAGGATATGCAGCATATGGGTGGGAGCCCTCAACGTCCCATGATAGTTCCGGCATCTGAACGGTCTGTACTGCCATTGTCGTAATTCAGTAGGTGGGCTGGCGTACACCAAAGAGACATGCGGGGTCGCAGAGAAGACAGTGATTGGCTTGGATCTTAGTCTGGGCCTCACACCAAGGAAGTGTGAACGAACCTGCAATTCGGATGTGCAACAAAGCTAAGATCTCTCATGGGTAAAGTGACGCACCTCTGCAGAGTGTAAGAACTGTAACTTGTTACTCCCTGTTCCGGGAAGGAGCTGCGAACGCGGCGTGAAAGGAACTCCATGAAAGTTCTGGTAAACCCGTGAAGGCTGACGGACATAGCTTTTCATAATAAAAGCAATCTTTGAAGAAATGTTTACGAAAACCTGCATTGCCTACGACCTATGGTCTGTGGCTGTAGATATAGTGCATCAAACACTCCTTTTCTAGTGAACTTGTTGAGTACGCTCGTACTCAAAGTATCTTCTTAACCCTTGATAGGTTCTAAAGCCAGTATAGACGACGTCTACATCAAGTTATGCTCTAGGAATCATCATTGAAAGCTAAAACTCTTCGATGAAGTCAAGGAAGTCAGCATATACATCACTCAAGTGAAGACGAAGTTACTGATTAGCTAAGAATATAATTTCTAACCATAGAACCTACTTCTGTAGAGTATTGCAATAACAGCAATGCAAGCCTAGTAGTTCAGTTACTAGTTTTATAAGTATGGTAGCTATGAGTTATTTATTTCTGATTCTTCTTTGTAAGAAGTTTCTTTCTCTCTCTTTAACCTAGAGTGTTCTCTGGATCTTGTGTAAAGAGTTGAGTTGTAACCTATAGTCATGTCTTGGACCTGCTATGTTTCTGTTGTACTACTCTGAGGGATGTAATACCAGTGAACGGTGTTTCATTGGTGTTATGTCAACGACTATAGTGTACTACATCATGCAGTGGTATGTTGGGTCACCGCAAAGAGGCAAGCCCGGGAGGCGACCAGGGATGCCACACCTTGCCTAGGCGCAGGCCCACCCCTGGCCACGCCTAGGGGGGTTTGGCCGCCCTGGTTTGCTTCTCCGTATCGTCTTCTGGATTCGTGTCCCCCACAGAATATTGACTTTGGCTTTTGTCCCGTCCAATTCCGAGAATATTGATTTTCTGCCTTTCTGGAACCTAAAACAGAAGAAAACAGGCAACTGGCACTGTGTCAACTTGTTAATAGGTTAGTTCCAGAAAATATATAAAAAACACCTCAAAGTGTAGACAAAGCAAAGCAAAGTATATACTAAATAAGCATGGAGCATAAAAATTATAGATACGTTTCCGACGTATCAGCAGGGTGTGGGCCCTCTGGCCGCCTCCCAGCCTCGCCTCTTCTCCTATAAGAAGCCCCCGATACAGAAACCCTAGGCACCCGATCAAAACTCCACAAAACCTTCTGTAGCCGCCGCCACCATCGTCCCTAGATCGGGGGATCTGAAGTTCTTCCCGGCACCCTGCCAGAGGGGAAATCATCCCGGAGGTCTTCTTCTCCGGTATGAAGAGTGAGTAGTTCCACCTTGGACTACCGGTCCATGTAGTAGCTAGATAGTTGTATCTCCTCCTTTGTGCTTTCATGTTGATACGTCAGAAACGTATCTATAATTTTTGATGCTCCATGCTTGTTTAGTATCTCTTTGCCTTGTCTACACTTTTAGGTGTTTTTATATCTTTTCTGGAACTAACCTATTAACAAGTTGCCACAGTGCCAGTTGCCTGTTTTCTTCTGTTTTTGGTTCCAGAAAGGCAGAAAATCAATATTCTCAGAATTGGACGGGACAAAAGCCAAAGTCAATATTTTACCGTGAGGGACACAAATCCAGAAGACAAGACGGAGACGCGAACCAGGGCGGCCAAACCCCCCCTAGGCGTGGCCAGGGGTGGGCCCGCGCCTGGGTAGGGTGTGGCCCCCATGGTCGCGTCCCGTCCTCTCCTCTTCACCTGTAAGAAGCCCCCGATGCAGAAACCCTAAGTACCCGATCAAAACTCCACGAAACCTTCTATAGCCGCCATCACCGTCGTCCCTAGATCGGGGGGGGGGTCTGATGTTCTTCCCAGCACCCTGCCGAAGGGGAGATCATCCCGAAGGTCTTCTCTCTGGTATGATGCGTGAGTAGTTCCACCTTGGACTATGGGTCCATGTAGTAGCTAGATGGTTGTATCTCCTCCTTGTGCTTTCATGTATAGATCTTGTGAGCTCTGTTCATGATCAAGATCTAATCTATTTGTAATCATGCATGTTGTCTTTGCGGGGATCCGATGGATATTGAGATTACTATGTCAGATTGGTTAATGGTTTTGTCTTTATGATACTATCATGTCTGTGTTGTTTGTGATCTTGCATGCTCTCTGTTGTTAGTAGCTATCTTGGCCGAGTAGTTGCTAGTGACTCTAAGAGGGGGTATTTATGCTCGATAGTGGGTTCATGCCTCTAGTTTCCAAGGGAAGTGACAGAAATCTCTTCGGCTGTAGATGTGTTGTTGCTACTAGGGAGAAAACAACGGTCTCTTGTTCATGGAACAAGTGGATTGTTTACCTTACACACTTTGCTTAAAGCAGTTGTCTGTTGCTTGCAACTTAATACTGGAGGGGGTTCGGATGATAACCTGAAGGTGGACTTCTAGTCATAGATGCAGTTGGATGGCGGTCTATGTATATTGTTGTATTACCCAATAGAATCTCATAGGATCTTTTTGTCTAGCATTGCGTTGTTATGCCTTGCTTAGTTCCTGTCAATTGCCCTGCTGTAATTTGTTTACCCTTCATGCCATGTTGTTTATCTAAGGAGAGCACCTCTAGTGAACTATGGACCCCGGTCCAATCTTTACCATTGATACATCTTCCACTGTTACTTGTTTACTTGCTGCAAACCATTACCTTCCATACCATACGTTTAATCCTTTGTTACAACAAACCGGTGAGCTTGACAATCTCATTGTTTGTTGGGGCAAAGTCTTGAGTTTGTGTTGTGCAGGTCTCCGCGTTGCTTGCAACACCTGTGTGACGTTTCCTTCCTCCTTCTGGTTCTATAACCTCGGTCTCTACTGAGGGAAGACTTGTTGTTGTGCTCATCACACCTTGCTCTTGGGGTTTCCAACGAAGTGCTCCACGTTAAGCACCAACAAGTTTTCTGGCGCCATTGTCAGGAGAGACTAAGGACGTCTTCACTAGGGGAGTCCTCACTTCCTTTCTCTTTACTTTTTTTTAGTTTGTTTAGTTTCTTTTGCTTGGTTTTGCTTGCCTCTTTTCAAAACCCCCCAAAAAATAGTCTAGTTTGGTTTACTTTCTTTATTCAAAGACTCAAAAAAATTAGTTCCTACTCTAGTTGCCACCTTGCTCTAGCTCACCATGTTGTTCCCCAAGTTCGCCCTGAAATATCTGCAATAGGTAGTGGCTCCATAATTGGGAAAGATAATATTGAAGAATTCTTTAATCATGTTAGCAAGCATGAGGATATTGAGGATAGATCTATAGCAGAACTTGCTCCCAATTATGAGATTGTTGCAGCTTCTTTAGTTCATATGTTGGAGGCTAGGTTTGTTAGCCTTAACCCCTTCATACAATTCTTGTTCCTAAAACTAAAAGAAGAAGAGAATGCTGAAAAGAGAGAATTCATCCTTGAAACTTTATTAAAAGAATTCCATGATGTTGCTAGGGAAGCCAAAAAGTTCTTTGGGCATTTCAATATGCTAGGCTCAAGTGTAGATGTTGTGGGTATTTCTGATAAAACTAAGCCTAGAGAAGAATTTAAGATACCCATACCCTTTAAGCTTATTGGAATGCATGAAGCCTTTGAAAAGAATTTTGATTGGATTGCTCCTGAAAATCTTTTTGATGAAAGTAGTAGACCAAAGAGAGATGAGAAGGGATCCTACAAAACCCATTTGGATGAGATACCTTTCATAGTTCAAGACTTTGCAAGTATTGATGTTAATGCTTCCTCATTTGAAAATACTTGATTCTTCTTGCTTCTTGTGCCTAACTTAAAAGCGTTAAAGAAAAGTACTTGTTGGTAGATAACCCAAGAGTTTCATTGAGTCTTGGAAGTTATTACTTCAGTAATGACCTCTCCTTATCCTTTTTGTTTGCTTTTTGTGCCAATAATGACATCTAATGAGAGGGAAGTAAGATTTGGGGAGTTGCTGTCCCGAAACAGATTTCTGTTCTCCACCATAAAAATTAGTGAGGAGTCTCTGTAACTCGGATTGAGCTGAAAATTTACGAATAAATCCCCCAGTATGTTAGCTAACTTTAGTTAGTTCAACACTTTTTGATTTTAGCAACAGAAGATTTTCGAAAAAATGGTTTCTATCTGCTGGTCTGGTTTGACAGATTTCTGCCATTATTTGCATTTGCTTCTTATTGACTCCTTTTTGAGTTCTCTTTAGGTGAATTGAGCTTTTTGAAGGAGTTGCTACAGTAGCTTGTGTTCTTAGTGAAAATCCTTGCTGTTCCAAAGCTTGCCAGAGGTCTAATATCTTTTGAATAAACTAATGTTGCTAATGAAGATTGTGTGAAGTTTATATGAAGGAAAAAATTTCAGGTGTAAAGAGAAGATGATGTAATGAGATGAAGAATGGACAAAAGCTCAAGCTTGGGTATGCCACCCCGGTGCCACCCCAAGAAATATCCAAGAGGTACAAGCATCAAAGCTTCGGGATGCCCAAGGCATCCCCTTCTTCATCAATAAAAAGCTCAGGTCTGTCTAGACACTTAGTTTTTATTGTTTCATGCACAGTTGTGTTGTTCTTGGAGCGTCTTAGTTTTTGTTTGGTTTGCTTAGTTTGTTTAGTTTGCTTGAATAAAGTAGTTTGGATCCCGTTCTCGTTGTGTTGTTGCAAATATGTTGCTTGGTGTTGGAAAGGAGTAGGAAGTTCTTGCTTGATAAGTGCAAGAGGAGCTTGCATTGAATGTGACTTAGACTTTAGCATGACATGATAGGTGTTGTTTTAACCTTATTCTTAGTGATTATTGCTGTAGAATGTCTTGTTCCAAACAATTGGGATTGCTTAGTGTGCCTTGAAAGAATTATACGTTGTTTTAGCATGCAAAAGCATAGTATTGTGGTATTCTCCTTTGATGCTTTGTTTGGGTTGACTTGGCACATGCTCACACCATGTTATGACTATGAACAAGTCACCATAGCCTCTATGATCATTTAGTCCTTGACTTGTAGTACCACTCTATGCTTTGATTAGTAATGTTTTGTTGCTCTGCATGATTATGGCCATTATTGCTCTCTTGGTTGATTGCTCCTAGTCTTTTGCTAGCCTCCACTTGTATGAGTAAGCTCTACTCATGCTTCCAACTCCCAAGAAACCAAGTTATTTCAAAGTGTCCACTATAAACTCCTATGCATGGTGTGTTACACCATTCCAACTATATTCTTGTTTTTGGCTATCTTCCAGTTAAAAAATATTTTGTGATGTGAAAACTTAGTGATTAAAGCCCTCACGAACTTGATGGAACACTTTATATTCTTTGCCCCTAATAAACCTGAACCATTGTGTCATGTCTGTTGTATATGCTTGCACTTATACATTGGAATTAGCAGAACCATGCTATCATGGGGAACATTTTCAACATTGCACTTGTACTTTGTACACACTTGATATCATGCTCTTTTGTCTATGGATGTCACCGGTGTGAAATAAAGAGGGACCTTGTAAGTCCATGTAGATATGTATTTTGTGTTAGATAAATGCCTGGGCCGCTAGCCTAAGCCATGCCTAATCATGGTGGAAACTTGCAGCATCACCATAATGAGCTATCTGTGAAGCATCCTCAATAAAAATCTATGCACATAGTAAATAAAAAGATCGCTGAGATGCTCATTGTCTGCTTGCCTTGTCATTTTGGTTATGGGATAGCTCTTGTACCATGTGCAAGGGGTACCCCGTTGGCGGTTCTCTATGATACGCATATACTTACTATGGCAAGAACTTACAGGTGACTAAAGTTTAGTAGCATGAGGTGTGGCCCTTGCATTCAAGGGACTTGAGATTGCCAACTTATACTTTGTCAAGCATATACTCCATAGTTTGTTCACTTTAACCTTAATCACTTCAAGATGCTTATGATAGGGGCAATGAGGGCTGAAATCTAACGAGTACCATAATTTTTGGAAACTCTTTTTAAAACTTGAAATCCCTGCTTCCCTTGTGAAGGGCCTTTCTTCCACTATTACATTGAGTCTCCACCTTCTACCTTTAGGCACCATTAAGAGAGCATAATTGCCATTCTGTGTGCAGTGTCCGAAAACTTATTGATTGATGCATATTGTGATATTACTTGTTCTTGTGCTATTTGTATCTAGTCACTCTTATGAACTTTGAAGGTGTCTTATGCATCTATTTGCTACTCTATGAGGGACAAGCTGAATGATGCCATGTTTTCTGTATGTGAAACAAACAAACATTTTCAATGCATGTTATTCATGATCTTTATTTGTAGCCTTTCATGTTGCATGCATAGTTACTATGTACTATTGTTAGAACTCCATCCTTCATGCACATGTTTAGAGTTCTCTGATCCCAGCTTTCAATGCTTGCAAATGGTTTGATCTTGGTTTTGATGGTGCATGTCACCTAAAAAATTATTCTTTTTTATCACTTACCTACTCGAGGACGAGCAGGAGTTAAGCTTGGGGATGCTTGATACGTCGGAAACGTATCTATAATTTTTTATGCTCCATGCTTGTTTAGTATCTACCTTGCTTTGCTTTATCTACACTTTGAGGTGTTTTTATATATTTTCTAGAACTAACCTATTAACAAGTTGTCACAGTGACAGTTACCTATTTTCTTCTGTTTTTAGTTCCAGAAAGGCAGAAAATCAATATTCTCGGAATTGGACGGGACAAAAGCCAAAGTCAATATTTTACCATGGGCGACACGAAGTCCAGAGGAGAGACGGAGAGTCGAGCCAGGGCCACCACACCCCCTAGGCGCGGGTGGGCCCACCCCACGCCTGGGCAGGGTGTGGGACCTCTAGCCATCTCCTAGCCTCGCCTCTTCGCCTATAAGAAGCCCCCGGTACAGAAACCCTAGGCACCCGATCAAAACTCCACGAAACCTTCTGTAGCCGCCGCCACCATCGTCCCTAGATCGGGGGATCTAAAGTTCTTCCCGACACCCTGCCGGAGGGGAAATCATCCCGGAGGCCTTCTTCTTCGATATGAAGCGTGAGTAGTTCCACCTTGGACTACGGGTCCATGTAGTAGCTAGATGGTTGTATCTCCTCCTTTGTGCTTTCATGTATAGATCTTGTGAGCTCCTTTCATGATCAAGATTTAATCTATTTGTAATCATGCATGTTCTGTTTACGGGGATCCGATGGATATTGAGATTACTATGTCAAATTGATTAATGGCTTTGTCTATTTGATACTATCATGTCTGTGTTGTTTGTGATCTTGCACGCTCTCCGTTGTTAGTATATATCTTGGCCAAGTAGTTGTTAGTGAATCCAAGAGGGGGTATTTATGCTCGATAGTGGGTTCACGCCTCTAGTTTCCAAGGGAAATGACAGAAATCTCTTCGGGTGTAGATGTGTTGTTGCCACTAGGGAGAAAACAACGGTGTCTTGTTTCATAGAACAAGTGGATTGTTTACCTTACACACTTTGCTTAAAGCAGTTGTCTGTTGCTTGCAACTTAATACTGGAGGGGATTTGGATGATAACCTGAAGGTGGAGTTCTAGTCATAGATACAGTTGGATGGCGGTCTATGTATATTGTTGTATTGCCCAATCGAATCTCATAGGATCTTTTTGTCTGGTATTGCATTGTTATACCTAGCTCAATTCCTGTCAATTGCCTTGCTGTAATTTATTTACCCTTCAGGCCATGTTGTTTATCTAAGGAGAGCACCTCTAGTGAACTATGGACTCTGGTCCAATCTTTACCATTGATACATCTTCCACTATTACTTGTTTACTTGCTGCAAACCATCATCACCTTTCACACCATATGTTTAATACTTTGTTATAGCAAACGGGTGAGCTTGACAACCTCACTGATTCGTTGGGCAAAGTATTAAGTTTGTGTTGTGCATGTTTGCACGTTTCTTGCAACACTTGTGTGACGTTTCCTTCCTCCTACTGGTTCGATACCTCGGTTTCTTACTGAGGAAAAACTTGTTGTTGTGCTGCATCACATTTTGCTCTTGGGGTTTCCCGACGAAGCACTGCACATTGATGCAGTGCCATCATGGATCATCCGAGCATGCCGCCAGGGTATGCGTTTTAGTTAAATATAAAAATATAACATAGATATATTGTGCAGATTTTAGCAGAGCAAACGTTTCTTTTCAACTTAATTAACTGATTACATTCACTATGTTTTCCCACACGAAGACAAATTAATTCATGCAACCAAAGAAAGACAAAAAATTATCACACTCTTATAGGAAAGAAAGAATAGAATTAGGGAATTGGTCGTCGACCAGTTGGTAGCTGCCCTGTTTTTTTTTACACAGAATTCTTGCAGGCATGAAACGGATCAAATCAAGCTAAACCATAGAGGTAGTTGCACACAAAATATTACATCCTATGCTTGGAATTCGGAACTACAGCAAGTGTCACCTATTGCCGACTCCAATCCTTTCGGAGGTTTGGCTCCACATCTTCACCAAGAGGGCCTCGTGCCACAGTCTCATGTCGTCCATCATCTGGCTGGTCAATATCTTGCCGTTTTCTATCGACTTAACGGACACAAATTAGCCAAATCATAGGTGGTGGGAGGAAGGAGGATGGGATTCCATCAACAGTTAGCCTCGTCTGAGTGCAATGGAAGGAGGATGCTGTCGGAGAAGTCCACCTCGTCAATCATGCATGTCTTTAGATCTACACGAAGAATAGGGGGTGGAGGCAGTGAAGCCATGCATAGAGTAGGGTGCTCCAAGCACTTTCCTAAAGATCGGTCGGGTCCAGATCTTTGCGTGGCAGCTCGCCCAGCTAGCCGCCCCCGCCATGGCCTCTCCATCTCACCCCTTTGCCAAGCAATGATGCGCGCCGCCAGGAGCACCTTGCTCGTTCCCGCAAGGAGGGACTTCGCGGCAGTGGTGGCAACAGTGATGTATGGCAGGGATTCCAGCAGTGGCGGGGTTGTGGTGCGGCGCGGGTAGCCGACAGAGGTTGGGGAGGCCTGCCCGTTGGATTGATGGCAATTAAGGAAACTGAATCGAGTTCAGAACTGGTGGATGCTACTTTTTTTCAGAACAGGGTGGATAATGCGGCAAACAATGTACGAAAACCTAGACGTGAGAAAACCACATAAAAAAATTATATAATAAAGACCTCACTATGACTAGCCTTAGGGCATCACCTATGTATAAGGTGAACTTTAGCCATAAGGTGGGACCCACCTTTCTTGTAAAATTTTCCACTATGTATAAGGTGAACTTTAGCTATAAGCTGGGACCCACATGTCTCATCCTACATACTCATGCATGAGAGGGAAGAGAGAGTAAATTATTTTCTATTGCTTGTGGACAACCCATAAGCTTAAGGTCACCTACAAGCTTATGGACAACTCTTATTTCTTCCACTATGTATAAAGTAGACTACAAGCATTGCCACATAGGACTTAAGGTGTGGTTTTTTGCACATAGTGGATGCCTAAGAAAGAGGTTTCGTTTAGGCTGAATACGTGGCGTGGCAGCTGGGAACGCCAACGACACGCGGAACGGAGCACATGCCGGCCACACCGCTTACCCGCACCGCTTTCGGGTTCCGGGTTCGCCTTCCTCTCCAATCCACAGCTGCCGCTTACAAGAACGGCCTCCCTCGTCCGTCTTCCCCCTTTCTTCCTACCTCCGATCCCCGCACAGAGCATCGCAAACCCTCGCCGCAAGAAAGAAATTCGACAAAGGAAATCCAAAACCTCGCAGGCCAACAACCCTCACCCGCACCGGCCATGGTGGTGTACACGCAGGAGCACGTCTACCGGCACCCGTGGGACCGCGTGACGGCGGCGGCGTGGCGCAAGTTCACCGACCCGGCCTCCCGCACGTCGCTCACCCACGTCGCCGATTTGCACACACTCCAGCGCCGCGTCGACACGGAGGCTGGCCGCCTCCACGCCGCGCGCTCCATCACAGTCCGCTCCCCGCCGCTCCCTTTCATCCTCCGCCGCCTCCTCCCGGCCGCCGCCGCCTCCTCCTCGGGCGCTGCGATCTGCCACTGCGTCGAGACCTCCGTCGTCGACGCTCCACGCCGTGCCATGGACGTCGTCGTCCGCAACGTCAGCCTCCGCGGGATCATCGAGGTCGAGGAGCGATCCAGCTTCCGGCCCCACCCTGACCGGCCCGACGACTGGACGCAGTTCAGGCAGGAGACCACGATCCGCTGCCGCCCGCTCGCCAAGCTCGCCGCTGTCGCCGAGAAGGTCGAGACCCGATGCGCCGAGAGGTTCCTGCAGAACAGCGCCAAGGGGAGGGAGGTCGTTGAGCGGATCTGCCGCTACCTCGAGGCCGAGGCCGCCGGCGCAGCGCCGTCCGCCGTCTGACCTCTTCTGGTTTGTGCCCCCACCGCTCTTAGACGTTCTGGATCTGGTCGAATCGAATCGAAGGTTTCGCTCGATCTGCGCTGCCGTGTGCAGGCCAAGACCTCGCATCGAGGCTTTTTTGTTTTATTATGCTTTCACTTTGTTTTGTATATGAGCTGAATCCTGAATGGAATAAAGCTTGTGGGAATATACTTAATTGTTGTGTTGTCTGATGCAATTTTAACCATCTTTTGCGCTTCTTATTGTTAAATTACATCTCTCTGAGATCACGATTGCTCTTACTCAAGTTTTATCGATCTGGTAGAATTGCAATCCTGATGTTCTGATTGATTTGTGGAGATTGAAAAATTCTACTATCAACAAGTTGTTAATTGAATGTAGGAGATGAGAGATTATTTGGTTTAACGCAGATGGGTCTATTTGGTTGATTAATGAGAAATAACTGCAGATTTGTGCCGACTGTACTTTGACTAAGCTACAAACTGTATGTAATATAGCTTGGGTGTCATGGTTCGTCTGAATCGTGTTTGTATAACTGATAGGAACAGCAAATAGGCTGCAACACCTTCCTTGCATTTCCTTTCGAGCAATTAGCCTGCAGCAAATAGGAACATCAAGTAGGATTATGGCAGTGCTTGTTCTAGTTTATGACATTGAATATTCTTCTGTTCACTGATGGTGATGGTGATTCTCTTCCGATATGAACTTGCTTGTTCTCTTGGTGGGTAAGTATTTATGTAGAGTTAGTTTAGTTTTCTTTATATTCATATATAGCTTCAACCTCCCCAACTGGATAAAGCTTCTATTTCTTCTGGTGTTTAATTGTTTGTTTCGTTTGTTCAAGTTCAAGGATACTTCAAAGAATTTAATTCAACATCTTGTGAAGCATAAATTTCTGTGGCAGGGGTAATGCAGTCACGGGCACCCATTATAGCGCAGAAACTCTCAATACAGGATTATGGATGCGGATTCATTTTGCTGGTAGGAAATCGTTGTCTCTGAAGCAATTTTAACCCTCTTTTGCGAATATTCTTGTTAAGCAATCTGTTTTGAAATCACTCATTGCTCTTATTGCTCTAAGTTTGACCAATTGGGTAAAAGTATAAGCCTGATGTTTTGAGTGATGTATGTCTCTGTTTATTATTCGTGTGAATGGGGCAATCCTACCAACAAGTTGTTCATTGAATCTGGATACAGCTGATTGTGTGGTTTAACACAGATGTGTCTTTGTTGATTAATGAAAATTTACTGGAGATTTGTGCCGGTTACTTTGACTAAGCTACAAATTGTAACATGCTAGCTTGGGATTCATGGTTCATCTGAATCATGTTTGTATAACTGATTGGAACAGAAAATAGGCTGCGACTCTTTCCTTGCATTTCCTTTTGAGAAAATAGCCTGCAGCAAATAGGAACATCAAGTAGGATTATGACAGTGCTTGTTCTCTTGGTGGGTAAGTATCTATGTTGAGTTAGTTTAGTTGTCTTCTTATATTCATATAGCTAAAGCTTCTATTTCTTTTGGTGTCTAATTGATTGTTATTTGTTCAATTTCAAGGATACTTGAAAGGCAACATCTTGTGAAGCATAAATCTCTGTGGCAAGGGCATTTGAGTCTCGAGGGACCATTATAGCGCAGTAACTCTCAAACAGGATTAGGGGGATAGGAGTATTCATTTTGCTGGCAGGAACTTGTTTTCTCTGAAGCAATTTTAACCCTCTTTTAAGCATATTCTTGTTAAGCAATCTGTTTTGAAATCACTCATTGCTCTTATTCAAGTTTGACCAATTGGGTAAAATTATAAGCCTGATAATCTGTTTTGAAATCACTCATTGCTCTTATTCAAGTTTGACCAATTGGGTAAAATTATAAGCCTGATGTTTCGATTGATATATGGCTCTATTTATTATTCATGTGAATTGAATGTCGGAAACGGCTGATTGTGGGGTTTAACACAGATGTGTCTATTTGGTTGTTTAATGAAAAATTCCTGCAGATTTGTGCCAATTACTTTGACTAAGCTGCAAACTGTAACATGCGAGCTAGTGATTCGTGATTTGTCTGAATCTTGTTTTCACTAACTGAGAGGAACAGCAATTAGCTTGCATGTCCTTTCTTGCATTCTTAGGCAGTAGGATTGCGGTAGCCCTGGTTCCTTGTTATGACTTTGGTTGTTCTTCTGTTCACTTGTGGCAATGTTGATTCTTGGCCCAATATAAATTTGACTTGGATGTAATGGTAGACAAGTTTCTTGTTCGTTCTCATGGTGGATAAGTAGTTAAGTCAATCTACTTGAGTTTCATCAAGTTTAAGACCTGGGACAGCTCTCTTTCAAGAGACCATAATGTGAGCCAGAACTATGGAATCCTTGTCTGTGCTGTTATGCTGCTCTTTTACTCCTAAACAACATTTTATCTGGGTGTCCAATGCTTACAATTGGTGCATTGGATTTGACTTGAATACAGTTGCATAGTTTGCTGGAGTGGTGGCTTGAAAAGTTGGGATCTTACCAGTTACCAATACCATAGATTACAGTTAAATTAATCTTTTATATTCGTATAGTACATATAACATCTCCAACTGGATACAGCTTCTACTCTATTCTGATGTTTATTGTTTGTCTCGTTTGTTGGATTTTGTGGATACTTGAAATGATTCATTTCGGTATCTTGTGAAACATAAATCTTTGTGGTAGGATGAAAGCGGGGCGGGAGCCTATTTCCAGAATCTTTGTGGTAGGGACAATGCGTGGTGACCATTAAAGCTCAGAAAACTCTCAAAACAGGATTGTTGTGATTATGCATTTTGTTGCTCTCAAAACAAAATTGTTGTGATTATGCATTTTGTTAGCAGGAAATCGTGCATTGAACCAATCTACTAGTAGTTCTCTATTTATTTGGCATCATACGCTGGCGGATTTGTTGTTTGTTCTAGCGCATGCCCCATTATTACTGTCGTAAGCCAGAACGCATTCTGCAGAGTGCGGACGTTCTTTACTACTCCCTCCGTTTCAGATGTTTTAGGTTAGTGAAGAAAGTGTATCTAGACAATTTTTAGTGTGTAGGTTCACTTCAAACACGAGTGAACCTATATACTAAAAGTAGTCTAGATACATTTGCTTTGTAAAGCTAAAACATCTTATATTTTGAAACGGAAGGAGTACTTGTTACACATATCCTCGCTGCGAAAATACAGGGTGCTGTTACACATATCCTCACTGCAAAAATGCAGGGTGTTGCCTTGACTGTCTGTATGCGTAGGCTAATAGTAATTCTCAATTTGTAACATGCTGCAATAAGTTTCAGTACCGTGACATTGTGTTTGTTTGTTTGTTCATTCATGGTATAATAATCCGTATAAAAGAAGTTCATATTCTTTGTCCTGGCCGCTTCTTGGAGTCATTTTTTGGTGTACAAATGATTGTCGAATAAGTTGAGCATGTCATAGTTCAACATTACAAGTTAACAACTGCAACTGCAAACTGCACTAGTAGTAAGAACACCTGAGACGCTGAAATTGAGCTGCTGCACATATATATATATGTGTCGACCGATTGATTCCATGTTACAGTCAGGAAGACTCAACCGGGAACGCCCAGTAGTACACAACTCACAGCATGAGCCAATTCAGCCAAAGCACTGCTCCGTTGGCAATGGGCCTGGGAGCGATCCCTGCTGGAAGAACTGCAGCCCGAACACAACGGCGATGGCGGCGATGGTGAGGTACGACACGCCCTCGGCGGCGCCGAGGAGGCCGTAGGGCCCGGCGGCGAGCCCCGATCCGGTGCGCACCTTGGTGGTTATCGACCACCCGACGAGGCCCGCTATCACGAGGTAGCTGATGCCCTCCGCCGCGCCGAGCGCACCGCCGGGGCCCGGGGGCAGGCCGCAGCCCGTCGCGTTGAGCGTGTAGAGAGACCACGCAACGGTCGCGCTCGACGCCAGGCCGGCCGCCCCGGCGGTCAGTTCGACGGTGCTGTTGCCGCCGCTGGGCTCGGCCTTGCACGTCATTGGTTGTCGGCGGCGGCGAGGAATGCCAGAGCCGTTGCGGCCGGCGCGATAGGTAATTTTGGTTGTGGAAGCGGCCGCGGCGAAAGTTATCGGGTGGAGGGTGAACGACGCCATGGCTGCCTGGATTTCTTGGTGGGAGACGAGAGGCGGTAGACTGGTAGACGGGGCTATCCTATCCTGGAGGCTGATACTCTTGGCCTAGCTACTTTTGAGACGGAGCGTTCAATCTTGCAGAACAAATTTGTTACTCATCCGTCCGGCCCATAGTAGTTGCATAGAAATCTAAATACGAATATATCTAGTCAAGTCTAGTACTAATACAAGTTTGAGTCGGCTAATATAAATCGAAAAAAGTAGATAAAAATATAGAACTTTATTGATCAAGCGTACAGTTAGTAACGTAATCTTTCACGAGGAGCTACAAGCCTACATGGAAGTTGCTCAGATGATGAAGGGCGGCGTGGCTCCCGGGAGCGTGATATTTGATCATTTGACATACTTTATTTTGATATTTGATTATTTGTCAAATTGACCACCACATGTTACTGACACATGATGTGAGAATTAATCAAATTGTAAAATAAAGTCTGACAAATTGTCAAATTCCATGGGAGCATATGTTTCCGAATTGAAAAATAATTTCATAAAAACTAATTGAAAAATCAAAGAAATGAATTGTGTCGGTGTTGCTCATGTAGTCATGTTTTACGTCTTTTACATGTTTATAAAGTTTCATGAAGAAAATATACCTTGTGTCATTGACGCAAAAATCAAAAGGCGATGTTGTAAAAAAGCCTTTTTAAATCATCATTTTTCTATTTTCCCGTGGGTCACTAAAATGTCCTTTTACATGTTTTTTTCTAAAAGTTATATGTGTGAGCTTGGGACGTGGATATCCACATGTGTTAATGTCTTTTTATTTATGAAGGATCATGTTCTCTTGGAAGCTGTTCTGAATTTTGCAACATATTTGACATTTGTACCAACAAGAATTAGAAAAATGAATCTGAAAAAAAAGAAGTAAAATAAATTGACCAAAAGGCGAAGGATCCCTCTATTGGCTATACATTGTCAGATACATGAGACCTCTCTAGCTGCAAATTAATACGTGCTAGATAACATCCCGTTTTATTTGATCATACCCGCGAGTCGAACACGGGTGGACGAGTTCACCACCGTGAGGTCAAGCCACCAAAACCAGTGCTTGGTTCTCCCAACAAGAAGTAAAAAATGCTTCAAAGAAGAGAAAAAATACATCCAAAACTGTAAGGTCCATTTTCTTCCTTTGTTACGCGACTCTGTCCATCGATGTTCTCGTCTCAACATAGCATAAACAACCACACGAATCCATGCATAGAACTATGGAGGACTAAGCCTTGTTTAGTCGGTGTAACAAATGACTCTCGTAAGTCGTAAGAGATGGAGCCAAAACATAGTCTAACTACTTCCAAGATCACGGACGCATCAAAGAAACAATGCATTTTATTATTGTATGGGTTCTTTTATGCTTGGCGCATATGGCATGACGAACTAGAAAATTCTTGCTAAAAAGGATTGAATAAAACTTACCAATTTATTTTAGTAAGTTATAGACCTAGAGAAGTCAACAGTGTATAAAATAGCAAATTGAAGTATTGGCATTCCCCAGTCGCCTAGCCTATCTTCTAAAGCCTTCTTTTTGGGAGAACAAAGTTTACCATGTGTCAAAGAATTGGGAATCATGCTTGGTTGATAACATAGTCAGCCTTTTTTTTTTGGTCATGACCTAAATTTTAAATCATGCTTGGATGGTTGTCCAAATTCTGCCTGTCTACGACTTTCAGTCTATTTTCTTGACAACAGTTGCCAAAACGTGAGGGGCCAAACCTTTAATCAAAATGCTTGCTAGGATTTTTTTTTTTTGAGGATTTACTGCCTTTTTTTAGCAGATGAGGATTTACTGGCTAGGAATTGATTTTTGTGGAATTCGCTTGGGCCAGATGAAAACAAATCACTTACACCAAAGGACGAAGGCCTTACCAAACGGGCCGTCATGTAACCGCTCGTAGAGGCCCAGTTAGCGGGCAAGCCCTAATTTTCGCTGCTATAAATTCACGACCCCTTGCGGCATCCGCTCTCCACTAGGGTTTATCTCCTCTCGCCGCAGCCTCCATCGAACCCAAGCGAGGAGAAGGGCGAAAGGCGGCGGTCGGAAATGTCGGAGAAGAAGCGCGCTCCCGGCCCTCGCAAGGACGAGGTGGTCACCCGCGAGTACACCGTCAACCTCCACAAGCGCCTCCACGGATGGTATCGTCCCCCCTCCTCGCCCAGCCCCCTCCATTCCCAAGCTCTGCGCCCCCACTAGATCCGCGGTTTACAGGTTTGCTTGGCGCTTCACGAGGTCTATCCATGGCTCTAGATGCTCCCGTAGTAGATATGCTGGCCGCGAAAGGTTGCCGCCCGCGAGCACTTTGTGGGCTTGTGAATGGCTGTTACACCTGTTTGGGATCGATGTCCTTTGTCCAGCTATATCATAGTAGGGATCGCATGACCGAGCGTGATTTCGATCCTGTGGATCCTGCTCTTGTATCTGATCTCACATTTTTCACATAGATCTTCGATTAGAACAGAAAGTCATGTAGATATCTTGATTGCTATTTGGTTAGGTGTTATTCGGGTATAGTCAAGTGTCTGCCTTCTAAATTATGTGGCTGAGCACGGTTACATGCCCGAGAGATCAAGTCTGCTCATCGTTACACGTATTGCTTCTTTTAATGCTACTATGTGTTCCATTTGGGCTGTATATTTCGGAATGTTAGTGTATGTTACTTCTGCTACAGGATGCACCTCTCTATCTCTGCTTGATCTGTTTGTTGTCGATCTAATATGTAATTTTCTGTTGTGTCCGGACATAGTCAGGTATCTGTCTTGAAATTGTGGTTGATACAGTTACTTGTCCGGTACATCTATGTTGCTCATCGTTACATGTGTTGCCTTCATATGCTTTCACGTGTTCCATTTGGGCACTACATTGTACCTAGTTTTAATGTCTTGCTAGTATTAAAATTTATGTCATGCCCGGTCATAGTCAGGTATCTGTCTTGAAATTATGTGGTTGATACAGTTACATGCCCGGTACATAGATGTAGCTCATCGTTACATATGTCGCCTTCAAATGCTATCATGTGTTCCATTTGGGCTCTACATTTATACTAGATTTTGCTATCTGATCCTACAATTTGTTCGTTCTGCCCGGTCATAGTCAGGTATCTGTCTTGAAATGATGTGGTTGATACAGTTACATGCCCGGAACATAGATGTTACTCATCGTTACACTTGCTGCCTTCATATGCTGTCATGTGTTCCATTTGGGCACTACATTGAAATGAATACTATGGTCATGAGAATTGAGTTGTTTTATTAGTTTGTGATAACAGTATATGTGAATGGTACATCGATTTTATGAATTGCTGATGGTAACTTCCATTTTCTGTTGAACAGTACCTTCAAGAAGAAGGCTCCTAATGCCATCAAGGAAATCAGGAAGTTTGCCCAGAAGGCCATGGGAACCACAGACGTTCGCATCGATGTGAAGCTCAACAAGCACATCTGGAGCAGTGGTATCAGGAGTGTCCCAAGGAGAGTCCGTGTCAGAATTGCCCGCAAGAGGAACGACGAGGAGGACGCCAAGGAGGAGCTCTACTCTCTGGTCACAGTTGCTGAAGTTCCCCAGGAAGGTCTTAAAGGTTTGGGTACCAAGGTTGTGGAGGATGAGGACTAGACCCTCTGTCGTTTCTATCAGTTAGAACTTAATACATATTTCTGCTGGGAGCAAATGTGGAAGTCTTGCTTTAGCTTATTGTTATCTACTGTTCATGACTTCTTGATAGAAGATTTGAGATGTTGGTTGTTTTGTTGAAGTGTCTGGAAGTTTTGACTTGGTTGTTGACTTGCTTATTAATGGGTGATCCTCATGCCTTGTGATGATCTGTTGTGTCATGATGAGCTTGAGGAATTCCTTTTGTGCTCTGTACTATCTTTATAGCTTTCGTTCTTTTGGGTCTTATCTAGCTCTAACTGTAGTCTCCATATCGATCATATCTACCCTGGTGAATTAGCTTGTATTCGTACTTAGGCTATTTTTTTTTAAATAATACATTTTTTTATTGATTTTCACAAATAATACGCAAATTTGGCAAATTTCAGTTCTGTCGATTCGTCGTCCGTTGAGCTCCTTCGTCGCTTGATCAGACGACAGCTGGGGTCGTCCATTGAAGAGACGATTCCTGTATGCTTCGGCTGCTCGCCAGACGACCAGGTCGATCGTCGGTTGAAGAGACGACACGTTCTGTCCTCCGTTGAGGAGCCGACGCCCCAGTGCTCCCGCCGCTAAGTAATCTTCACTAAATAATCGTCTGCTCCTCGGCAATCCTTCCCGCTGTTACTCCCCGCAATTTTTTTCCGCCAGTAATCCCCGTCCTCTTTTTCCCGCCACGACTTCCCGCCCTTTTTTTTTCCGCCTATTCGGTTCGGTGCCTCTATAAATCCGGGCAACGGGATATATCCTTTAACCCAGTTCATCTCTTCCTCCTCTTACTCTCTCATTTCCCTCCTCTCCTCTTGCTCTCGCATTTTCCTCTACTCCTCTCCACTATGACCGACGCGTCTCCCTGGCCTGTAGATATGTCCATTGGGCTTTTCTTCATAGCCAGAACTGTTGTGATAGGCGATACGTATCCCGACTGGGATACGTCGATAACGAACCATGATGCTGTGTTGTCATTATTCCATGATACCGGAATAGGTTGGCCGATCTCTTCTTGATCAGACTCGCTAGAATCATCAGCCGTATCACTGTTGCCTTCTGAGTCTTCGGCTTTCATTTGATGTTGCAACAAATCATCATATATCTCGTCCTCATCAGCTTCGCCACTGAATATGTCTTCCCCTAATCCTTCACCACCGTCCTCTGATACATAACCATCACCCCCGGTGTGTGCATAGCTACTGTGACCTGATCCATACCCGCCGCCACCCTCTTGGCCCTGACTACTCTGGCCATGATCATAACTACCTCCAGCATGACCGGTCTGACTACTCTAGCCATGATCATAACTACCTCCAGCATGACCGGTCTGACTACTCTGGCCATGATCATAACTACCTCCAGCATGACCGGTCTGACTACTCTGGCCATGATCATACCCAGCCTCTTTCGCCACAGGTAACACTAAGAGACTGGGGTTAACTTCTCTTTTCTGGCAAGCTTGCACAAATTTGACCCATTTCTGTTGCGCTTCTATTGGCCTTAAATAAAAATTAGGGGTTTGCCTTGACTTAGTCCATAAAGCATGCACACCGATAGTATGGGTAGGAGGGAGCCCTAAACGAACACATAACCAATCCTTCAACTGAGTAACGGGCATTGTTTCAGGATTCTGAAGCACTTCATCCATAAATCTAAACTCGCTCAAATCAACTCCGTGCTGGTTTATTCTGACGGAACCAGGACCATACAAGAACCTAAACACTACATTATTTGACATGATTTTCGACCTAAAAAATAGCAAAAATAGTCAAAAACAGGTACATTGACACATAATACTCTACAAATCTCTTGCATCTAACAGACCTCATCAAACGCTACCTATGAACATACACACATGACTGCAATAAGCAAGAAATTAGGGTTTACCCTTGAAGCGTGCGAAGTCCTGCCGTGCAGCTGCCTCAGGTCAACGGATCAGCACCTCCACCATGCACCTTCCTCAAGTCCCAGCACCAGCCTCCACCATGGCCATTGCTCAACAAGAACACCACCAGACCCCTCCACCAAAACGCCTCAAATCACTACACCAGGCTATTCCATTAGTAGATCGGGACTCTACTAGCTTGCTAATGTGTTAGAGCAGCGAGTTTGGATAGAAATCTAGGCTACAAATCGGTGCAACGGCTGAGAAAATGAGAGTAAGCGAGAGAGGAAGAAGAGCTAGAGAGGAGCTAGCAGACGCGCGAGCTAGAAATGAGAGCAAGCAGACGACGGGCACGGGCGAGCGAGCTAATATAGCTAGGGCGTGTCATCCGTTCAAGGGACGAAACGGGCGTCGTCCGTTCAACAGCCGACGCGTCTGATCCCCTGGCACCCGACAGCTCGGTCGTCTTTTGAAGAAAAGGAGACAACCCCGTCGTCCGTTGAACCGCCGACGCCCTAGTGCCCTGGAACCCGACATGTTTGGTCGTCTTTTCAACAAAAGACGACACGTTGGTCGTCTGATCAAGCGACGAAGGAGCTCTGTCGTCCGTTGAACGGACGACGGATCGACAAAACTGAAATTTGCCAAATTTGCGTATTATTTGTGACAATCAATAAAAAAAAATGTATTATTTAAAAAAAATTAGCCGTACTTAGAGCCAAACGTTCTGCTAGGAGATGGGAACTTGAGGAATACACAACAAATAGCAGTAGTTTTGTTAAAAGTTTGACTATAAAAAATCCAGACGTGATTTGTAAGACCATTCAGTTGAGGAATACACAACAAATAGCAGTAGTTTTGTTAAAAGTTCTTCTTAAGTGCTGATTGCCCATTCAGTTGCAGCTGGCCATTACTTTGAGAAGGGATAGCTGGTACGAGCTAACAGGAATCATTGACAGTAACAATCTGTTTATTCCAAAATATAGATCAGCTTTGATGTGTTGACTATCAGCCATGAATGATCTGTGACAAGTAGATGAAGTTATGTAGATCTCAGGAAGTATATGAGCATATGCAATCAATGACCAAGTGAAAAAGAGTAATAATAATGTTTATTCTTATTCTAAAAAATGGGAGAGCTGGCAGTCTATATGTAAATCCAAATTAAGATGACCCATAACACAAAATAACAACTGGAACAACGTAACTCTAATTATTTTAACCAGGACCAGACCATCAATGTCACTTTATTATAGAAGCGCAAATTACAGATACTCCTACAAGAGCAGTGTCCAAAGATTACAAAACGAACTCAAAAGAAACGGCCATTAAGATCTAATCTCTTCGTTTTTCAAGGACACAATCTTGTATTCTTTCTTAGGCAGATGGATGAAAATGACAGAGGCCAAACAGTAGATTTGTGAATTCCAACAATGGTTCTCCAACCATTTATGTTTGAAGAAGCCATTACAGTAATTAAACAACATTGACAAGAGTACCATTGAAGTAATTAACCAATATTGGCAAGAGTACCAACACCAATACTCCATAGAAAAGCAACCGAACAGTCTTGTCGACGTCGCTGGGGAGCCAAGGGTACAAACCACCATTGTCGAAGAAGTAGCATCCATGAAAAATATTGCGAGGGCCACTATTAAAAACTCCACTCATAAATTGGGTTCCCGGCCCTCCTGACGCTGGCAGGGCCAGCAAGAGGAAGGGGAACCGATGGATGGAGGAGGCTGAGGTTCAACGACTAGCGTTTCTCGAAGGGGAGCGTGTGGCTAGGTTTTTGACGCTTTCCAAGTGCCACATCTCTTAATCATGACCAAAGAAGTTGATGTAAAGCATTAGTAGAGCTGTAGAAGGTTATAATGCAAGATTTGTATTTCGACACGACCCATAGTGGGAAGAGAAATTAGCAAAATACCCACGATAGTGGTATCTGATAAATTTGGGAACATAATAATTATTGATGTGAAGGTGTTAAAATGACTTACTAACATTCGTACCAAATTTTACCTTTGATCAGTTTTATGGGATCCTGTGGAAAATGGAAGGGAAACATAAGAGAATAAGGCTCCCAGAAACTATCCCATAAGTTTCTGAAATTATTGTCACACAAGTAATTGCTATTTATCATGTTCCGTGAAGTGCATAGGTGTCTTGAAACCACCTCCAGAACCCTAGCAGTATCACCCATATGCGTAGAACTATAACAGAACGCACTTCACTAAATGTCTCCAAGTCCAGTCTTAGGGTAATGCATGTTGAATATTTACATGGAGCATCAGTTGGTCAATCTCTAAAGGTGAAGCAGGCTCCGAAGCTAATCTTTCAGCAACAATCACTGCACACTGTTAGACGTTGTTACCTATCATACTGAATGTTCTGAAATAGGCATGATTGTTTGTCCATGTTAGCTTCTTCTATAAATGCATAGAAAAATTTATTCACTTTAGCTCCTACCAGGTGCTATTATGGTGTTATGGTTTACATTTGCTATGCACGGAACTTCAGTCAGGTCTAACACAAACTGAAAAAATCCCCATTCACCTGCCCATGGTTGACAAAGCTTAGCCCAACAGCTTGTCTGGAAGGGCTAGTAGTAAGTTTCGAGATCTATACTACTAGCCGAACAATTATCCAGGTTAACGGAAAATATAGCACCGAAATCTTCTATATCTAAATAGGAACCCCCCACTACCTTATTTTTCTGGCTTCTCCTGCAGCCACGTCACCCTTTTTTCCCCGCACGTTGAGTTCTCGCGACCTCGCGTCTCCCCGCTTCCTCGCATGTATCGTTTTTATATTTGCGTGTCAAGTATCGTTGGAGGACTCCTCAACGTTAATCGTAGCAGGTTACCAGGTTACCGCTAAATTTCATAAGGGGCAGCAAAAACAGGACAACACCATAGACACATGACAATGTTTGGATTCCATATATAACATTCTTAGTAACGAACACACAGTTTCAGCAAAATGATACCATATTATACAGCCAAAGGTAAATAAGCTACAAGACAAATAAATGCAGTCTCTATTGCATACTACCAATGGATCAGTAGTACATGGCCATCTGAACCCCTTCTCCACGAAGCCGCATTTGGCATAACAAGTGCACAGGCACAGCTTGGCGGTGCAGTCAACATGGAAGCAAGTAATGTAGATTCTCAATCAAAAAAATGGTAAGCTGGACCAGTCATATCTGACGTTACTGCTACACCGACCCAGGTAAATCCAAACTGAGATGACTCATGGCACCAAATAACAACATAATTATTCTTATCAGGACCAAAGAAATTGATGAGAAGAATTACTCCTTCCGTTCCATAATTCTTGTCGTGATTGTAGTTTAAATTTGAACTAGAACCATGACAAGAATTATGGAACAGGTGAGTAGTATTTAGTAGGATGTAGAAGGTTATATTGCAAGATTTATATTTCAACGCAACCTATAGAGTGGGAAGACAGATTAGAAAGTACCCACGATAAAAAATAGTTTCCAATTATATTATGAAGATATTAACTCCTCATGTGATGATGTAACAATTTAGCATCCAATAACCTTTTACATTAAGAAACTAAGTCACACTACAAGGGGATGTTGTGCCAAATGCTGAAGGTTTTAAGGTGACTTGTAATATTAGGGTACTACCAAATTGACAAATTAAACATGTGGTTGGGTCCTGAGTGGAGAACAGTACTGAGTCAAATCACATATCACCAGTAGAAAATGGTAGGGAATAGAAGTCAATAAGCCTTCCAGAAACCATACCCATAAGTTCCTGAACAATCCTTGTTGACTAGTAATTGCTATTTATCATGTTCCTGCAAATGCACATGATATCTTCATACTGTCTCCAGAACCCTAGCAGTACAACAAAGCTGCTTAGGGTGATGCATGCTGAATATTTACACAGAGCATCACTTGGTCAATCTCTAGAAGCGGAAATTTAAGAGGCTCAAAGCCAAAAGCTTCTCTTTCATCAACAATCACTGCACATTGTTAGACGGTGTTACCTATATGCTATAGAATGCTATGCAATAGGCATGACTGCTTGTCTACATTAGCACATTTGGTAAATGCCTAAAAAGACTTGATTCCCTATAGCAGCTCCTACTGGTGTTATGGTTTACCATCTACTATGTACAGAATTTCATTTAGCTCTAACACAGACTTAGAATATACCCATTCATTTGTCCATGGTTGACAATGCTGAACCCAACATCTTACTGACTGAGAGCTAGCAGTAAGTTTCGAGATCTGTACTAGTAGCCACAGAATTAGAAATTTCCACAGAATTATCCCAGTAAACCAGATGATATAGCACCGAATTTCCTTTTGTGAACTTAGCAGATTTCCTACTACTTGATTGAAGGAACAGCAAAAACAGGCCAAAGCCACACAGTACAGACACATGACAACGTTTGGATTCCATAAATACCATTCTCAGTCATGAACGCACAGGTTCAGCATAATGATATGATACCAGATTGCTAGAGCCAAAGCTAAATATGCGACGAGACAAGGAAATGCAGCCTCTGTTGCATAGTATTACCCATGGATCAGAAGTACACGGCCATCTGAACCCCCTTCTCCACGAAGCCGCATTTGGCATAGTAGGCGCGCAGCTCGGGGGTGCAGTCCAGGATGACCTTATAGCAGCCGGCCTCCTTGGCGATCTCTACGAGGCGGCGTACGACGCGGAGCCCGAGCCCTCGGCCGCGAGCGGCGGCGTCGACTACGACGTCCTCAACGTGCCCCACCTTCCCGCCGCCACGGAGGAACTTGCGCTCCACGAAGAGACACCCCGTGGAGAGGATCCGCCGGTCTGGGGCCGCGGATAGGTCCTCGGCCACGAGGATGACGTGGTCGTCGCCGAGTGCCGCGAGGTCGGCGAAGCACGCGGCGAACTCGGACGCGGTGAGGTCCGGGCAGGAGGAGAGCTGGGCGAGGAGGGAAAGGAATCCCCTCTCGCGGTCGGCGATCTCCAGTCGACGGATCAAAATGGAGCCGTCGGTCTCGGCGGCGGCGACTGGTTCCGGCGAGGTGGATGCCATCTGGGTTGCAGAGCACGGGACTGAAGGGACCTCGGAGCTTCAGTGTGCTTCCAAGTCTCACCGTGACTTCCATCTCAGGTCCCAACATACCAGATTGCCTCTGGATTCGAACTAAAAAATAAAACTATTCAAAAAAATATGAAAAAATCCAGTAAAGTGTAAATGCCACGTTTTGAAACCTGTGAATGTTTCAACCCATTCAGATAACTCGATTAAGATTAAATAAACTAAATACCTATTTAATCACAAATCTTTGCTATTTTTTTAAAATAATACATTATTTTTAATCAATTTCACAAATAATACATGAAATGGATATTTTTCAAGTCTAGAGCGCCGTCGTCATTTCAAAAACCGACCAGACGTCGTCTTTAATTCAAAAGCCGACCAGGAGGTCGTCTTTAATTTAAAAGCCGACCGAGTCTTTCTTTAATTCAAAAGCTGACCGGCGCTTGACAGCAGGCCCCGCCTGGCCGCGCCGTCGGCCTACAGGGAAGGGGCAGCCCACGGTCGGCTATTGAAAAGACGACCACACGGTCGGTTTTCGAATCGACGACGCGTCCGATGTCCCTTATAACACAACACCGGCCTGTCGTCCTCCTCCTCTCTGGTTAGCTGTTCTTCCTCCTTCCCTCTTTCTAGCTGTTCTTGCTATTATTTCCACTAGGTGATGCACCGATTTTCAGCCCAGATTTCCATACAAACTCGGTGCTGCGACATATTAGCAAGTTAGTAGAGTTTCGATCTACTAATGGGATAGCCTGGTGTAGTGATTTGAGTCGTTTTGGTGGAGGAATTTGGTGGTGTTCTTGGAGAGCGATGACCACGGTGGAGGCTAGTGCTGGGGCTTGAGGCAGCTGCATGGTAGAGGTGCCGATCCGGTGATCGGAGGCTGCTGCACGGCAGGACTTCACACGCTCCAAGGGTAAACCCTAATTTCTTGCTAATTGCAGTCGTCTGTGTATGTTTATAGATAGCCTTTGATAGGGTCTGTTAGATGCAAGATATTTCGGTCATAGGATTAGAAGTTTATTTATAGAGTATTATATGCCAATGTACGTGTATTTGACTATTTTTGGTATATTTTAGGTCGAAAGTCATGTCAAATAATGTAGGGTTTAGGTTTTACTATGGTGCATGTGTCGTCAGAACAAACCAGCATAGAGTTAATTTAAGCGAGTTTCATTTTATGGATGAAGTGCTTAAAAATCCTGAAACAGTGTCCGTTACTCAGTTAAAGGATTGGTTATCTGCTCGTTTAGGACTCCCTCTGACCCATACTGTTGGTGTGCATGTTTTATGGACTAAGTCAAAGCAAACACCTAATTTTTATTTAAGGCCGATAGAAGTGCAAGATAAATGGGTCAAATATGTGCAAGCTTGTTAGAAAAGAGTAGTTAACCCCAATGTCTTAGTGCTACCTGTGGCGAAATAGGCTGTGTATGATCATGGCCAGAGTAGTCACACCGGTCATGCTAGAGGTGGTTATGATCATGGCCAGAGCAGTGAAGGCCAGGACGGTAGCTACTATCAAGGCCAGAGTAGTCAGGGTCAAGAGGGTGGCGGCAGTTATGAATCAGGTCACAGTAGCTATGCACACACCGGGGGTGATGGTTATGAATCAGCCGACGGTGGTCAAGGTTTAGGGGAAGACATTTTCAGTGGTGAAGCTGATGAGGACGAGATATATGAAGGTTATTTGCAACATCAGATGGAAGTCGAAGACTCAGAAGGCAACAATGATAGGGCTGATGATTCTGACGAGTGTGATCAAGAAGAGATTGCCCAATCTATTCCGGCATCGTGAAATAATGACAACACAGCAGCAATGAATGTGAACGATGGGCATGATTCGGCGTGGCACTATCACGCGAACAACATCTCTCTGGGTGCACTATATCCTAGCAAGAGACATCTGTAGGAAGCAATCATTGAGTGGGAATGTCCATGCAACGAGTCTTCAAATCGAAGGTGTCATCCCAACAATATTTGACATTGCTATGCACGGAAGCCGAATGCCCTGCCAGGGTGCATGCCCATGTCCCTAGGTATAACACCAACTGGAAGGTCACCGATGTTGTTATGCACACATGTCAACTTGACAGTGTCCTTCAGGACCATCGTAACCTCACGTCAACCTTCCTGTCCAGACTGTTATACACGAAGATAGTGGAGAGCAAAGCCATGGGGGTGAAATCTATCATCAACAAAGTTGCTGTCAGATTCTGCTACAATATTTCTTACAGAAAGGCTTGGAGGACTAAGCAGAGGGCACTGGAGGCAAGGTTTGGTTTGTTTCGAGACAGATATGACTGTGTTGTTAGTATGCTACAGACACTTCAGGCTAGGAATCCAGGCACCTACGTGGACATCCAACACTTCATGTTGCCACAGGAACCTAATTTGAGGGTGCTGCATCGAGTGTTCTTTTAAGTTGCTATATGCATACAAGCTTTCACTCACTGTCGACCAGTCATTTGTGTGGATGGTACATTTCTCACTGACAAATACAGGGGTCAGATATTGACTGACATAGGTCAAGACGGGAACAATCAAGTTGTTCCACTTGCATTTGCTTTCGTGGAGATCGAGAACACCGAGAGTTGGGTATGATTTTTCAGGCAGCTGAAGATATCAATTGTGAGAGATACCCCGAATGTATGCATACTTCATGATAGGCATCCAGGTATACTAAGTGCGATAAAGAAGCTCACATAGCCTGCTCCTGATGAAGTAACTCCATGGCAGGACATGCAGAGTCGTTGGTGCATGCGGCATCTAGGGGCAACTTTTTCTCATAGTTCAGAAACAAGGCCCTTATGAACCTATTCAAGAAGCTTTGCAAGCAAAACCAAGAGTGGAAGTACATAAAGTTTCATGTCTATCTGGATGACTTCGCTAAAAAACATGTGACTCAGAGGAGAGCAGCTAGAGCAGTAGCGGTCGCGGCTCATGCAACAGCTTTAGCTGCACAGGCAACAACAGGAGCAGCACCACCGGAGGAAGAACTCATTGCCCTTTGTGACTTGCCAGGATTTTACCAACCCGATACTAGGAGAAGGATTAAAAAATTTCAGGAATGGATACAACACGAGCCTGTAGAGAGGTGGTCTCTGCTGCATGACACTCATGGTGCTAGGTTTGGCGTCATGACTACAAATCTGGCTAAAACTTACAACTTCGTCTTGAGAGGAAGCAGAGCTCTGCCATTAACAGCCATTGTGGAGTGTATTTTCACCGGAACTTTGAAGTACTCAGATGGCTCAGATGCATATCATGAACAACCCAAACACGAGGTACTGTTCAAAGATCATGCATTACATAGATGCCAAGATGGAGAAGGCTCGGTCTATGCATGTCGTCGCCATCGGTAATCAGGAAAGAAGGTTCGAGGTACGCCTCCCTTCCAACCGGATCGGAACTGGAGAAGAGGTAAAGACACATGAGGTGAAGATAGGAAATGAAGCCTGGACAACGTGTGAGTGCACGTGCAATATGTTGGAGATATGCCCTAGAGGCAATAATAAATGTAGTTATTATTATATCTTTGTGTTTATGATAAATGTTTATATTCATGCTATAATAGTATTAACAAGGAAACACTAATACTTGTGTGAATTGTAAACTTAAATTGAAGTCCCTAGTATAGCCTCTATACTTCACTAGCTTGTTGATTGATTAAATGATTATGGTTTCCATATCATGAACATTGAGATGTTATCAACAACAAGATCATATCGTTAGGAGAATGATATGGTGGACATACTCCTATAGACAAGCGTAGCATAAAGATCAAGTCATTTCAATAGTTCAATTGCTATATGCTTTCTGATACATAGTAACCTAATTCCTTCGACCATGAGATCATGCATATCACCTTTACCGGATGGATGCTTTGATGACATCAAACACCACACCGTAACTGGGTGGCTATAAAGGTGGCATTAAGTGTTCGGAAAGTATTGGTTGAAACACATGGATCAAGAGTGGGATTTGTCCATCCACATGACGGATAGATATACTCTGGGCCCTCTCGGTGGAATGTCATCCAATTAGCTTGCAAGCATGTGACTTGGTCACAAGGGATCACATATCATGGGAACGAGAAAAGAGTACTTATCGGTAACGAGGTTGAACTAGGTATACAGAGATACCGACGATCATAACCTCGGATAAGTAACATATCGTGAGACAAAGGGAAATTGGTATCATATGTAAGAGGTTCATTCGATCGCAAAGTAATCGTAGAAATATGTGGGAGCCATATGAATTTCCAGATTCCTCTATTGGTTATTGTTCGGAGAAGTGTCTCGATCATGTCCGCATAATTCACGAACCGTAGGGAGACACACTTAAGGATTCGACGTTGTTTGAGTAGTTATGGTATTATGAGAAAGAGACCGAATGTTGTTCGGAGTCTCGGATGGGATCCGGGATATCACGAGGTGATCCGGAATGGTCCGGAGAATAAGATTCATATAAGGAAAGTCCCGTTTCGGAGTTCGGGAATGATTCCGGTGTTTTCATCGGGGATATTCTAGAAGGTTCCGGATTGTCCGGCACTCCGGGGGGGGGGGGGGAGGGGTACATTAATGTGTCATTACATATTGGAATGATTGCATCATTTACTAAGTGTTCTTGCTATCCCAAATATAGGATTAAATTGAATCCTAAAATAGAAAAGTCAAATGTCCAGTTTGAAAGTCAAACGGCTAAAACAAGAAACTGTGGGAAACAAGCAAGAGGAGTTGGAACCGACTTGGAGGAGGAGTTTCTCTCCTCCAAGCCGGCGGCCAGCCTAGGCCGAGTTGGGGAGGGACTCCCTCCCTCCCCTGGCGCGCCACCCCTCCCACCTATATAAGGAGGGGCAGGGCTCCCCTCCTAGACACAAGTTTCCACCTCTAAATTTCAGGTTTAGAGCCGTTTTGGTTTAGAGCTTCTAATTGCTTTAGCCAGCGGTTTAGAGCCTTCTAATTGGTTTAGAGCCTTCTAATTGGTGTGTCTAATTACTAGACCACTAATAGCCTCTCTCATAAGCTCCACCATACTCGCACCGGCTTAAGGCGAAGCCCTGCGGGATTTCCCCTCTACTTCCGGTACCACGCCGTTGTGCTGCCGGAATCGCGAGGAGAGTGCTACAACCTCCGCTGCCTGCTGGAACAAGGGAGAGGAAGGTCTTCGTCGAGTACCGAACGTGTGACCGACTGCGGGAGCGCTGCCGGAACGTGGCGCCGGAAGGATCGTCTACGCGATCTTGAGATCGGAAAGAGTACGACTACATCACCCACGAGAATCTGCTCTCGTTAACCGCTTTGGAATCTTCGAGGGTGAGTTCTTCTATCGACTCGTTGCTACAATCTAGTAGATAGATCTTGGCTTGTTTGTTTGTATGCGATAGAAATTTTTTGTTTTCCATGCTACGAACCCCTACAGTGGTATCAGAGCCGTGTCTATATGTAGATCTGTTGCACGAGTAGAACACAATGGTCATTGTGGGCGTTGATGCTTTTATTGTAGATTGCTTTTTGTGTACTTTGCATCTTGCGGTATGTTGGGATGAAGCGGCCCGGGCTAACCTTACATGACATCGTTCATGAGACTTGCTCCACGCTTGACATGCAACTTGTATTGCATAAGTGGCTTTGCGGGTGCCTGTTTCTCCTAGCATAGTTAAGATCCAATTTACAACGGGTAATCAACAATGCTAGTATCAATGTTGTGGTTCTTGTTCGTAAGTTAGAACGACACTTATTGAAAGCCCCAAACCACGTAAAATATGCAAAGAAAGTAGAAGCGTCTAACTTTGTTTTGCAGGGGTGTGCAGTGATGTGATATGGCCATGATTGTGATTATATTTGATGTATGCAATGTTCCTTATTGTAAGTTGGCAACCGGCAGGAGCCATATGGTTGTCTTTAATTTATGTTAAAGACCCGCGTGTCTATTCAAAGTAGTTGTAATAGTTGAAGCCGGTGGACGACAACCATGGTGAAGCGTCATTGACCTTGATGCAATGCCGGTGATGATGGAGATCATGTTCGTGTTTGAAGATGGAGATCGGAAGCACAAAGAAGAAAGGCCATATCATATCACATATTATGAATTGCATGTGATGTTAATCCTTTATGCATCTTGTATTGCTTAGTAGACGACGGTAGCATTATAAGATGATCCCTCATGCACATGAATTTCAAATCATAAAGTGTTCGCCCTTAGTTAGCACCGTTGCTAAAGCTTGTTGTTTCGAAGCACCACGTGATGATCGGGTGTGTTAGATTCCGCAAGTGTATACAACGTAAGCAAGCCAGATTTGCTTATGCGGTGGCTAAGGTTTGATCTTGACGAGCCTAGCATGTACAGACATGGTCTCAGGAACACGGATTACCGAAAGGTAAAGCATGAATCATATAGTAGATATGATGAACATGATGATTGTTCGCCATTGAAACTATATCAACTCTCGTGATGATCGGTGTTGATGTAGTGGATTTGGTTCGTGTGATCACTAAAACAATGTGAGGGATGTTGTTTTGAGTGGGAGTTCACCTAGTTTAATTTCATTAATTAATTTGAACTCAATTTGTCATAAACTTAGTCTAAACTATTGCAAATATGTTGTAGATCAATGGCAGCCCCTACCATCAATTTTAATGCGTTCCTAGAGAAAGAAAAGTTGAAAAACAATGGAAGCAACTTCGCGGATTGGTTCCGCAATTTGAGGATTGTCCTCACAGCTGGTAATTTGACCTATGTGCTGGATGCACCGCTGGGTGACCCACCTGCAGCTGATGCTCCCGATGAAGTAAAGAATGTTTACCTCGCTCGGAAGAATCAGTACTCCATAGTTCAGTGTGCTATCTTGTATGGTTTAGAATCGGAGCTTCAGAAAAGGTTTGAAGAGTCAGACCCATATGATATTGTCGAGGATCTCAAATTAATTTTTGAGACTCATGCGGCAATTGAAAGTTATGAAGCTTCTGAAAAGTTCTTTAACTGCAAGATGGAAGAGGGCAGCTCCGTCAGTGAGCATGTGCTTAAGATGTCTAGGCACGCAAACAAACTTCAAAGCTTGGGTATAGTGATTCCTAATGCTTTGGGGGTTTACCGCGTCCTCCAGTCATTGCCACCAAGTTACAGGAACTTTGTGATGAACTACAACATGCAGAACATGAACAAAGAGTTGCCAGAACTATTTGCCATGTTAAAATCTGCAGAAGTGGAGATCAAGAAAGAGCACCAAGTGTTGATGGTCAATAAGACCACCAAATTCAAGAAGGGCAAGTCTAAGCAAAAGGGACACTTCAAGAAGGGTGGTAAGAAAGTTACCACGCCGACGAAGAAAACCAAGGCTGGACCAAAGCCTGAAACTGAGTGCTTTTACTGCAAGGGAGTAGGTCACTGGAAGCGGAATTGCCCAAAGTACTTGGCGGATTTGAAGAACGGCAACATCAAGAAGAAAGGTATATCTGATATACATGTTATTGATGTGTATCTCACTAGTATTCGTAGTAGTGTCTGGGTATTTGATACTGGTTCGGTTGCTCATATTTGTAACTCGAAACAGGTGCTGCAGAATAAACGGAAGCTAGCGAAGAACGAGGTGACGATGCGCGTGGGAAACGGATCAAAGGTTGATGTGATCGCGGTCGGCACGCTACCTCTTCATCTACCATCGGGATTAGATTTATATTTAAATAATTGTTATTTAGTGCCTGCGTTGAGCATGAATATTATATCAGGATCTTGTTTATTGTGAGACGGTTACTTGTTTAAGTCAGAGAATAATGGTTGTTCGATTTATATGAGTAATGTGTTTTACGCACATGCACCTTTGATAGATGGTCTATTCTTATTGAATCTCGATAGTGGAAATACACATATCAACAATATTGAGGCTAAACGTTTGAAATCAAGCGATAATTCGACCTATATGTGGCACTGTCGTCTTGGTCACATCGGAGTGAAACGTATGAAGAAACTCCATTCCGATGGACTTCTTGAATCACTTGATTTTGAATCACTTGATAGATGCGAAGCATGTCTGATGGGCAAAATGACTAAGACTCCATTTTCTGGTATCATGGAGCGAGCTACGGACTTATTGGAAATCATACATACCGATGTGTGTGGTCCAATGAGTGTAGCATCGCGCGGTGGTTATCGTTATGTTCTTACCTTCACAGATGACTTGAGTAGATATGGGTATATCTATTTCATGAAACACAAGTCCGAAACTTTCGAGAAGTTTAAGGAGTTTCAAAGTGAGGTAGAGAATCAACGTAACAAGAAGATTAAGTTTCTACGTTCTGATCGTGGAGGTGAATATCTAAGTTACGAGTTTGGCGAGCATTTAAAGAAGTGCGGAATACTTTCACAATTGACACCGCCGGGAACACCACAGCGTAATGGTGTGTCCGAACGTCGTAATCGAACTCTCTTAGATATGGTTCGTTCTATGATGTCACTTACAGATTTACCGCTATCATTTTGGGGTTATGCATTAGAAACAGCCGCATTCACTTTAAATAGGGCACCATCTAAATCCGTTGAAACGACACCGTATGAATTATGGTTTGGGAAGAAACCTAAGTTGTCGTTCCTTAAAGTTTGGGGATGCGAAGCCTATGTAAAGAAGTTACAGCCGGACAAGCTTGAACCCAAAGCGGAAAAATGCGTCTTCATAGGATACCCGAAGGAAACTATTGGGTATACCTTCTATCATAGATCCGAAGGCAAAATCTTCGTTGCCAAGAATGGATCCTTTCTAGAGAAGGAATTTCTCTCGAAAGAAGTGACTGGAAGGAAAGTAGAACTCGACGAGGTTGTCGAACCTTCTCTCGAAATTGCAAGTAGCGCAGCACCGGAATAAGTTCCTGTGGTGCCTGCACCAATAAGAGAGGAAGCTAATGATGGTGATCATGAAACTTCGGTTGAAGTTACTACAGAGCCTCGGAGGTCAACGAGAACTCGTACCACTCCAGATTGGTATGATTCCGTTATGAATGTCATGGTGGTGGACAACACCGATGACCCCGAGACATATGAGGAAGCGATGATGAGCCCAGATTCCAATAAATGGCAAGAAGCCATGAAATCCGAGATTGGATCCATGTACGAAAACCAAGTATGGACTTTGGTGGACTTACCGGATGGCCGGAAGGCTGTCGAGAACAAATGGATTTTCAAGAAGAAAACAGATGCTGATGGTAATATTACTGTCTATAAAGCTCGACTTGTCGCAAAAGGGTTTCGACAAATTCAAGGAGTTGACTACGATGAGACTTTCTCACCTGTAGCGAAGCTAAAGTCTGTGAGGATTATGTTAGCAATCGCTGCATATTATGATTATGAGATATGGCAGATGGATGTCAAAACAGCATTCCTCAATGGAGACATTGATGAAGAGTTGTATATGATGCAACCCAAAGGTTTTGTCAATCCTAAAGATGCTAACAAGGTATGCAAGCTTCAACGGTCCATCTATGGATTGAAGCAAGCATCCCGAAGTTGGAATCAACGTTTTGATAAGGTAATCAAAAGTTTTGGTTTTATACAAACTTATGGAGAAGCTTGTATTTACAAGAAAGTGAGTGGGAGCTCTGTAGCATTCTTAATACTGTATGTGGATGACATATTGTTGATTGGGAATGATGTAGACCTTCTTAATAGTGTCAAGGAATATTTGAATAATAGTTTTTCAATGAAGGATCTTGGCGAAGCAGCTTACATATTAGGCATAAAGATTTATAGAGATAGATCGAAACGCCAAATATCATTGTCACAGAGTACATATTTGGACAAAGTTCTAAAGAAGTTTGGAATGGAAGAAAGCAAGAAAGGGTTCTTGCCCATGTTGCCCAATACGACCTTGAGTAAAACTCAAAGTCCAACATCGGCAGAAGATAGAGAAAGGATGAGTAAAACTCCCTATGCCTCAGCCATAGGATCTCTAATGTATGCCATGCTATGTACTAGACCCGACATTGCATATGTTGTTAGTTTAACTAGCAGATATCAAAGTGATCCAGGAGTGGATCATTGGACAGCGGTCAAAAACATCCTTAAGTACTTGAGAAGAACTAAGGATATGGTTCTTTCTTATGGAGGTGATGAACAACTCGTTGTCAATGGTTACACCGATGCTAGTTGGAACACCGATCCAGATGATTCTAAATCACAATCTGGGTACGTATTTATTTTGAATGGTGCAGCAGTTAGCTGGAGGAGTGCAAAGCAAAGCGTTGTGGCGAGATCTTCAACTGAATCGGAATACATGGCTGCTTCGGAGGCTTCACAAGAAGCGATATGGATGAAAGAGTTCATTACAGAGCTGGGTGTGGTTCCAAGTGCGCTGGACCCAATGTCTATCTACTGTGATAACATGGGCGCCATAGCCAATGCGCAAGAACCAAGGTCACACAAGAAGCTGAAGCATATCAAGCTACGTTTTCACGCTATTCGAGAACATATCCAGGATGGGGATATAAAGATTTGCAAAGTACACACAGATCTGAATGTGGCAGATCCGTTGACTAAACCTCTCCCGAGGGCAAAACATGACCAACACCAAACTGCCATGGGTGTTCGGTATATTACCATGTAATCTAGATTAGATGACTCTAGTGCAAGTGGGAGACTGTTGGAGATATGCCCTAGAGGCAATAATAAATGTAGTTATTATTATATCTTTGTGTTTATGATAAATGTTTATATTCATGCTATAATAGTATTAACAAGGAAACACTAATACTTGTGTGAATTGTAAACTTAAATTGAAGTCCCTAGTATAGCCTCTATACTTCACTAGCTTGTTGGTTGATTAAATGATTATGGTTTCCATATCATGAACATTGAGATGTTATCAACAACAAGATCATATCGTTAGGAGAATGATATGGTGGACATACTCCTATAGACAAGCGTAGCATAAAGATCAAGTCATTTCAATAGTTCAATTGCTATATGCTTTCTGATACATAGTAACCTAATTCCTTCGACCATGAGATCATGCATATCACCTTTACCGGATGGATGCTTTGATGACATCAAACACCACACCGTAACTGGGTGGCTATAAAGGTGGCATTAAGTGTTCGGAAAGTATTGGTTGAAACACATGGATCAAGAGTGGGATTTGTCCATCCACATGACGGATAGATATACTCTGGGCCCTCTCGGTGGAATGTCATCCAATTAGCTTGCAAGCATGTGACTTGGTCACAAGGGATCACATATCATGGGAACGAGAAAAGAGTACTTATCGGTAACGAGGTTGAACTAGGTATACAGAGATACCGACGATCATAACCTCGGATAAGTAACATATCGTGAGACAAAGGGAAATTGGTATCATATGTAAGAGGTTCATTCGATCGCAAAGTAATCGTAGAAATATGTGGGAGCCATATGAATTTCCAGATTCCTCTATTGGTTATTGTTCGGAGAAGTGTCTCGATCATGTCCGCATAATTCACGAACCGTAGGGAGACACACTTAAGGATTCGACGTTGTTTGAGTAGTTATGGTATTATGAGAAAGAGACCGAATGTTGTTCGGAGTCTCGGATGGGATCCGGGATATCACGAGGTGATCCGAAATGGTCCGGAGAATAAGATTCATATAAGGAAAGTCCCGTTTCGGAGTTCGGGAATGATTCCGGTGTTTTCATCGGGGATATTCTAGAAGGTTCCGGATTGTCCGGCACTCCGGGGGGGGAGGGGTACATGAATGTGTCATTACATATTGGAATGATTTCATCATGTACTAAGTGTTCTTGCTGTCCCAAATATAGGATTAAATTGAATCCTAAAATAGAAAAGTCAAATGTCCAGTTTGAAAGTCAAACGGCTAAAACAAGAAACTGTGGGAAACAAGCAAGAGGAGTTGGAACCGACTTGGAGGAGGAGTTTCTCTCCTCCAAGCCGGCGGCCAGCCTAGGCCGAGTTGGGGAGGGACTCCCTCCCTCCCCTGGCGCGCCACCCCTCCCACCTATATAAGGAGGGGCAGGGCTCCCCTCCTAGACACAAGTTTCCACCTCTAAATTTCAGGTTTAGAGCCGTTTTGGTTTAGAGCTTCTAATTGCTTTAGCCAGCGGTTTAGAGCCTTCTAATTGGTTTAGAGCCTTCTAATTGGTGTGTCTAATTACTAGACCACTAATAGCCTCTCTCATAAGCTCCACCATACTCGCACCGGCTTAAGGCGAAGCCCTGCGGGATTTCCCCTCTACTTCCGGTACCACGCCGTTGTGCTGCCGGAATCGCGAGGAGAGTGCTACAACCTCCGCTGCCTGCTGGAACAAGGGAGAGGAAGGTCTTCGTCGAGTACCGAACGTGTGACCGACTGCGGGAGCGCTGCCGGAACGTGGCGCCGGAAGGATCGTCTACGCGATCTTGAGATCGGAAAGAGTACGACTACATCACCCACGAGAATCTGCTCTCGTTAACCGCTTTGGAATCTTCGAGGGTGAGTTCTTCTATCGACTCGTTGCTACAATCTAGTAGATAGATCTTGGCTTGTTTGTTTGTATGCGATAGAAATTTTTTGTTTTCCATGCTACGAACCCCTACACAATAAACCCAAGCTGTTGCATTTGCCTTGCTCGCATGTACTAGCTGCATGCGGGCTGATGGGTATTGGTGCGATCTCGTTTGTGTCTCCTTATTTCCTTAAGGAGGCGGTGGTCAGTACGTGGACAGGTGAGGTGATCGGATATACGGCATGTGGAAATTTCAACAAAGTAAATCCAGGTGAAAGGGTTTACATCCCAGATCCTGAACTAATGCAGACAGGAAAAGGAAGGCGACAATGTGTCCGCATACGTAATGATATGGATGAATTTGAAGCCAAAGGCCCTACTAGGTAATGTTTTCTATGTAATCAATTTGGTCATATAGACACCAATTGCCACATCTTCGGGACTGGAGGAGCTGCTCCTTGTGGACGTGGCAGCCGAGGAAGAAGAGGCAGAGGAAGAAACTAGATTTGTAATATGTGTGAAACTATGTCTTAAATTTGTAATATGTGTGGAACTATGTCTTAAATTTGTTATATGTGTGGAACTATGTCTTAAATCTATTATGTGTAGATGGCCTGATCTTTGTTGAATGCTGACATAGATAGAAAGCACCGGTCGACGATACTAGTAACATCCCAATTTCAACAACCCTGATTAAATGTCCAGAAGGCAAAAATCAGGGGGAACAAAAACTTTTTCTTGTATTGTGTGTTTACTTGCTTGCTTGTGCTCAAGCAACTATTTGTGTATTAGTGGTATACTCCCCATCTCAACACTAGTTTACAAAAACTATTTTACAAAAGAGATGTCTTGGCTCATCTTTCATATTCTCAAATGTTCTGGCATTTCAAAACCTGAGCCAAGATGACTTTGACACAACCAAATGCTCTACTAGTTTCTATTAACAAAACTATGGATATATATGTATTATATCCTTATGTTTTCAAGACAGAACCTTCAACTACTTTTATCCCTAGGTTTTCCAAAACCTTATTAAAACCCTTCTCATCTCAATCTTGGTAGAGATACCAAGATGGTCCTTATCTTATTTCAAGCAAAGCCCCTTTAAACCTACCCATCCTTACCTCAATCTAGGATTTGTGGTAACCCTAGTACTAGTTGGATAAGTAATAAGATGAATTGCCTTGCTCTGCTGGTTGATGAATTGCCTTGATCTGATGTCTGATGAATTGCCTTGATCTGCTGATTGCCTTGTTTGCTTAGGAACTAGAATGAGCTAATCTAGTAGCTCATCCCTTAGGACCCAATCCTTTCTTGTGATCATCCATCTCAAGCTAAGCATCCAAGTCTGGATCTATCCTAAGCCACTCAAGTGCCCCTCTCATCTCCTGCTCAGATCAATCCAAGGATAATCCCTCTAGATGGTTTCCAACTCAGTGGAGACCCAATCTAAGCATGAACCCTATCTACTTAGTTGGTACCTCAAACTCATCTCCTTGATCATGAGTTTGGAACCTAGCATCCTCTCAAAAGCTTTTACACTTGCACTCTAGTCAGAATCTCCAAAACTGCCAAAATGGCTGTCTGAAATTCCTTATTAAGATTCAATCTTTAGAGCTCTACCTCTTCCAACCTATGTGCATTATTGAGAATGAATTTGAACCATCTTGTAGTAATTCAGTAGTACTACCAAGGCCCCCTCTTTCCCATGGCTAAGCCATTCCAATTCCCACTCATCTATGATGGTTTTGTAGTCAAGACAATAACCTTCTCTGCAAATCTTATCATCTTGCCTACTTTGGCAGAAGCTCACATCTATATGCTACCTCCCCTTGACCAAATCTTGGCATGGTTAGGATATAATAATCATGTACTATCAACCCCCACTTCACTTGTTTCCATTGGAGCCTTGTGCTTCTTAAACCCACATGGTTTAGGAGGCTATCTGATGCATCCGTTATGGTAGCCTTATTTTTCAACAAAGTTTGCCATCTCATCTAGACCACCTCAGATCCAACCAAGCCCAACTTTTGCTTCCATGATCATCTATATGACATGGTATATCCATCCATATACCCCTTGTGCCAAGGTGAGCTCTGAGCTCCCTAATCTAACCCTGTTTAGATGGCATCAGAACAACAAAACTCTAGATCCTCCCCTAATCTAGATCCCCCCTTTTCACCCCTTTTTTTCCAAACCAAGGTGAACCTTGAGGCCTACAGCAAGTTTACATCATCTATCTTATATATAAGCATCCCCGAATAATTTCCACAATTATTTGGATTATTAAACTATTTTATTTCCTTCTCTTGCAAATTCCTCAAAATCCTTGTCTTTAAAGACAAGTTTGCTTTTCTACAAATCACCTTGCCAACTCAAGGCACATTTGATGCCTACTTATCATAACCTACCTTCCCAACTCAAAAATAAATATTTTTGAGTTTCTTAATTATTTCTTTTTGCCATTTCCCCTAATTGGTAGAAACAAGAAATAATTCTCCGAAAATACTTCCCCCTTCAGTAAATCCCAATAAAATTATCCAATATGTAATATGGTATATAGGACCATATCACATCAAAAACCAAGCTTGACCCATGTAAAAATTATCATCCTTGCTTCCATAATCTACTTCAGCACTTTTTGAAGAAGTGCATTTAAATGGGATTATAATCTTTAGAAAAATCCCATTTAAATTATGAAGTGATTACTTGACCTACTCCACCTACCAGTACCATTTCCACACTTTGTCCAATGCAACTTTTGCAACTTTGTTCACAAGCCTCAAAATGATCCACTTGTTGCAAATCAAGCAAACTTGATTCAAATACTTTTCAAATCAGCCCCAATATTCTCCAGCACTCCACCTTGGTAGCACCCACACCCCTCTGGTCGACCAACACTGTAGCATGCCCCACACCCCTTGGCCCCCATGATTACTTAAGAGGGAAACAAAGGAGATGTCTTGTCTAAACCTATTTCTTTACTCCTTGCAGCCCTCTACTCCCTCTTTGCTCCATGCACGACCCTAAGATCACCCCACACACTCCCCACCGCCTCTGGTTGCCAATGGGAAGGCCATGGACAAGCTCCATGCTCTTCCATGAGCCACACACCCATAGACCACCCCCTCTCGGTTTATAAGGCTCAAGGCCACCCAACTCTCCCCTGCTCAGCTCATTTGCCCCAACAACCCTCACTCACCTCTCCCAGAGCTACCACTCTCCTCCCCCATGCTCTTTTTTGCTCAAGGAAGAAGAAGAAAGGAGCTCGGCCATTTTCTCTCCCGCAAGCACACCTTCCTCCCTCGAGCTCCCTCTCTCTGCATGTCACCCTGAAGTGACCCCCTCCTCTTCCTCTATCTGACCCTGCCCTTATTTTGGCTCAGGACCCCCTGCAGCATCGCCTAGGACGAGCTCCGGCGAGCTCCCTCTCGGACGTCTTCGCGCGAGCTCCCTCCCGACGACCAAACCCCTCGTGCCGACCATCTCCTGAGTCGCCGCCATCAACCGCGTCGCCCTGTCACCACCCCAACCTCCCCCGAGCCCTCGGTGATCCACCCCGCTCCTCCCCCATCGCCAGCTAGGGTATCGCCGTCGTCTGGCTAGCCTCGCGAGGACGACGCCCCGCGGCCATCAGATCCAGCCAGATCCGACGGCCGGGAGCGCCCGGTACCCCTTCACACGGATCCCCGTGGGCAGGCCGGCTGCTGGGCCGCGGCCCGCTACGCACCGCCTGTGTGCGAGCGTTGCGCCTGGGCCGATCTGGCTCTTCTGGCGCGGTATTCCCTCAAATCTGGCCCATAGGCCCCGAGCCCCTTCTCCTTTTCTTTTAGAATTTAGATCTGAATTTCAGCGTTTTTTTTAATACAAACAAAAATGGAAAGCTCTTCCATTTGCCCAGACCTAATTTTTGTTAGATGCACACATGTTTTCCCTAACCTGCAGACCAAGTTCTGTACTAAAATAATGTATAGATTAAATATGATAAACAATCTACCTAGATCTATCCAGAACACTAAATAATTTCTCTAGAAACATTACCAAGTCCAAATAGAGTAAATCCAGTTGGTGATGTAAGGTATCACCCATACCTTTCTGACCCCACTAACCCCACCATGTTTTGCTTCCTAGGTTGTCCTGGGTAGAAATAACAAAACAGAGCCCTTTTGGACTTTAGGATTTTCCCTAGGTCAAACCAAATGGACCTAAATCCAACTCTCAGTAAACACAAATAACCATATATTCCTAAAACCAGCAACTCATAATTTTATGATCCTCTTCTAAATTTTGGTGAATTAAACTTTTCTGTGCATAGTTTATTCACTACTAAAATCATTACAGTATCTCTGTAACTCCAAAAAGGTTTATTCCAATTTCTATAGAAAGGTACTCTCAGTACCTAGCATGTGTCCTTGGAATTAACTAAAAATCTCCTATAAAATAAATCTGATTAAAAAGACAAAACCTGTCCAGTACCGCCTTTGGGAATTTCTCAAGGGCATTCTGGTAAATTTTTTGAGGAGATTCCAACTCCTTTAAATTCAGCCCATCAAATACTACCTAAAAACCCAAGGAAATAATTTTTGGAACTCCAGAGAAGTTCTGGTGAATTATTTTTTAAAACTAGAGTTTTAATCACTATAAAATCCATTGTAAATCATGGAAAAATGATAAAATAGTGAAACCACTTTTCTTGGCTTCATTTTATCAATACCTATCTGATGGTATCATTTTCATACAATGGTATCATACAAATCAATCCCTTGGTCACAAACCCTTCCTTAGGTAGTTCTTAGGCTATAAATCAAAAAGAGATCCTTTTCCCCGATGTCCCCAAAAATCCTTCCAATTCAATCACATCAAACCTCCAACATCCTACAGATATATATCTTGTAGTTATCCTTTACTTTCTGTATGGCTTGATGCTTGTATGCCTTGTATTGATTGGTGTATTGTTTGTTTGCATGTATGCTCGATAATGGCGATAGTTGCGATTATGTGACGCCGAGAAGAAGGAAGCATCGGGGTTATCTTTATTATCATTATTGGTTATCTGGTTATCTAAATCCATCAAGGGACTTCTCTCTGGTCATAGGCAAGCCACCACTCCTGAACTCCTATATTTCCCTACTTCTGTTTATCAACGGTTTTATATATCTCATTTATAAATTGCATGATCACAGACATGTTTTGTTTCAAATAAAAAGACGTGAGTAACTTGGCTCCTCCAAGTTATGGATAAATGTCCCTTAGGACACCTACACCTTGGACACCTATTTTTACCCCCTTAGATCGAGGCTAAGATGATTAGCATCTTCCCTCTTGGAAACTCACGGATTTTCAATAATAAAACTATTTTGGGTTTTTACCCTACTACAAAATTTTCAAAATAAAACCCTTAGAAAGAGGCATCGTTTCCGAGTGGAAGTTTTACCAAACAAAAGATGAGGTGGATGAAGAGAAAGTCAAGCAAGAGAAAGGAAGGGATGTTCTAAGCCAATGTCCGGGACAATTTTATCTGTGCAACCACATTACCCCAGTCGCTAGGGCTTAGCTCGTAGTTTGTGGTCTTTAGCCAGGGCTGCTCTTACTCGCTAAAGGGGAGAAATCCCCTGAAATCCGGGCTACCTATAGGGTAAGGTACTGGTGCAACAATTGGGTCTCTCGCGGACGGTATGCTTTTAGGTAGTACGGATGGAAGATTGTCACTATTGCTACCGGTCAGGCTTCGGTCTGGAGGTAGGGGTCAGTACGAATGGAAGGACCAGGGTCGTCGTACCCCATACTCGTGCCGAAGAGATAAACCCAAAAGGAAAAGCCACTGTTTCTAGGGATGGATAAATGAAAAGCGTAAGTTTGATTATCTGAGCCCCTGTCTACCGTGTGTAGCAGGCCGTGGTTTTATCCCGGCGGATGTATTGATTCTTGTGGGTAAAGTTCACAAACTCTATAGAGTCTAATCTATTCGAATAGCCGTGTCCACGGTCAAGGACGGTTGGAATGGCAAGTTCTAGGAGGACCCTTCGGTTAAGTGGTGATAAACTAAAGGATGTGACTTGGTCACGAGGAAAGATAAGAATGAAATTGGTTTTGGCCAGAGATGGTCGATAAGGTTTTAAAAAGGGTTTTACAACAAAACTGTTTTCAAATCTATTTAACAAGGATGTGGAGATGTCCAGATTTATAAAAAGGAGACATATTTTCCAAAAACTCTTTTTCAACAAAGACATAGAGATGCCGTGGTTAGGAAGGTTTTCAAAAACAACTATAGTGTAGAGCTATCTCGCCACAACCCAATATGCATGTTTCTTCTTACCCTTGTCTCGGTGGTTTACGAGTACATTCAAAGTACTCACTGGCATTGTTCCTGGCTATTTACTTGGCTAGATTGCAGATGTTCAGAAGCGACGAAGGAGTCGACGTCTATGCGAGCTAGGCCGTCTTCCCAGTCAGTTGACTGTAGGTTAAGGCACGAGCTCTGCGCTGAAGACTTCCGCTATTTGTGTTGTAATCGCCATAAAGGCCTCCTTGTAAGTTGTTGTATTTGTTAAAATAAGGATGATGTAATGATACTTGTCGGTTATGCTCACGGCTCACTGATCATGGGAACATGAATTGTATGCATAACGGGTATTCTCGGACCATAAATCCGGGGTGCCACGATACTGGATGCTAACCCGAGGACCTTGAAGCACCTAGTGACTCGCAGTCCCATGTCGAACTGGTGCATACACCCTGATTGGCTTTAGAGGTATGTGACATTTATTTCTCTTGTTGTTGGGATATTTATGGGCCAGAGTAACTAAACTGTTGTGCTATCTCCATATGCGGATTGAAGTGGGCTGAGCTATTACCACTCGTTTGTTTGGTTGAGGCCACTCGTATGGAGGAAATAGAAGGGCGGCATCATGGCTTCCAGACTACTCGCCTACACCACGACTCGTCTTTGCTCACGTGCTTGGTGGATCGATGGAGGCCCGAGACTCACACTTTCCACTTTCGCTGGGGAGATATGGCTCCTATCCTTAAGGACGTCTCATACTTGCTAGGACTTTCGTTGGCTGGCGTGCCCATAGGCCCAGTGGATCCACCGGCAAATTAGGCCCAAGACATGGCCCAATGGTTCTTTGGCATCCGTGATGGAGCTCGGACCTTTTCTAGTAAAAATCATGGGCCAAAATTTGGATGGTTGGAGCAGTATCAGGTGCATTTTATTCTTCGTATTTGTTTTATCCGTCATAACTCACGGTACTAATAATTCTTCTATTTGCCAATGCAGATCCAGAGGTTTGGGTTCCCAGCCACTCCGATGATTGCGGCACAGATTACACGCAGCCTAGAGGCATACATTATGAGGCTGCTCGGGAAGGTGATGTTCACTGAGAACCACATGTCGACCATTAGTGCGCGATACATCCATTTTGCTAGAGGGATCACGAAGGCGACGTGCCAGGAAGACATCACACGGTGGAGTTGGGGTTCAGCTGTCTTAGCAGCTGATGGCGTCGAACACTTGTCGTGGGACGCTTCGTTGGAAACCCCAAGAGCAAGGTATGAAGCAGCACAACAGCAAGTTTACCTCAGTAAGAAACCGAGGTTATCGAACCAGTAGGAGGAAGGAAACGTCACACAGGTGTTGCAAGCAACGCGGAGACCTGCACAACACAAACTCAAGACTTTGCCCCCAACTAATCAGTGAGGTTGTCAAGCTCACCAGTTTGCTGTAACAAAGGATTAAACGTATAGTGTGGAAGGTAATGGTGGTTTGCAGCAAGTAAACAGTAACAGTGGAAGATGTATCAATGGTAAAGATTGTACCAGGGTCCATAGTTCACTAGAGGTGCTCTCCTTAAATAAAAAACATGGCATGAAGGGTAAACAAATTACAGCGGGGCAATTGACAGGAACTGAGCAAGGCATAACAATGCAATTACTAGTCAGAAAGATCCTATGAGGTTGACTGGGCAATACAAAAATATACATAGACCGCCATCCAGTTGCATCTATGACTAGAAGTCCACCTTCAGGTTATCATCCGAACCCCCTCCAGTATTAAGTTGCAAGCAACAGACAACTGCTTTAAGCAAAGTGTGTAAGGTAAACAGTCCACATGTTCCATGAAAAAGAGACCGTTGTTTTCTCCCTAGTAGCAACAAAACATCTACAACCGAAGAGATTATTGTCACTTCCCTTGGAAACTAGAGGCATGAACCCACTATCGAGTATAAATACCCCCTCTTGGAGTCACTAGCAACTACTTGGCCAAGATAGCTACTAACAACGGAGAGCATGCAATATCACAAACAACACAGACATGATAGAATCATAAAGACAAAACCATTAATCAAACCAATATAATAATCTCAATATCCATCGGATCCCCGCAAACACAACATGCATGATTACAAATAAATTAGATCTTGATCATGAACGGAGCTCACAAGATCTATACATGAAAGCACAAAGGAGGAGATACAACCATCTAGCTACTACATGGACCCATAGTCCAAGGTGGAACTACTCACGCATCATACTGGAGAGAAGGCCTCCGGGATGATCTCCCTCCGGCAGGGTGCCGGGAAGAACTTCAGATACCCCTATCTAGGGACGATGGTGGTGGCGGCTACAGACGGTTTTGTGGATTTCTGATCGGGTACTCAGGGTTTCTGCATCGGAGGCTTCTTATAGGCGAAGGGGGAGGTCGAGGAGGCGTCCAGGGACACCAAACCCTAGCCAGGCGTGGGCCCACCTGTGGCCGCGCCGGGGGTGGGGCCCTCTGGCCGGCCCCTCCGTCTCTCCTCTGGACTTCTTGTTCCCCACGGAAAGTAATTGACTTTGTCCTTCGTCTCGTCCAATTCCGAGAATATTTCTTTACTAACTTTTCTGAAACCAAAAACAGGCATCTGGCACTGTTGCAACTTGTTAATAGGTTAGTACCAGAAAACATGTAAAAAGCACCTCAAAGTGTGGACAAGTAAAGCAAAGTAGATACTAAAAAAGCATGGAGCATCAAAAATTATAGATACGTTTCCAACGTATCAACATCCCCAAGCTTAACTCCTGCTCGTCCTCGAGTAGGTAAGTGTTAAACAAAATAATTTTTGAGGTGACATGCACCCTCAAAATAAAGATCCAACCATTTGCAAGCATTGAAAGATGGGATCAAAGAACTCTAAACATGTGCATGAAAGATGGAGTTCTAACAACAGGATATAGTAACTATGCATGCAACATGACAAGCTACAAACAAAGATCATGAATAATATGCATTGAAAAACGTTTGTTTGTTTCACATGCAGAAAACATGGCATAGTGGCAATCAGCTTGTCCCTCATAGAGTAGCAATTAGATGCATAGGACACCTGCAAAGTTCACAAGGGTGACTAGAAACAAATAGCACAAGAGCAAGTAATAACACAATATGCATCAATTAATAAGCTTTGGAGCACTGCACACAGAATGACAACTATGCTCTCTTAATGGTGCCTAAAGGTAGAAGGTGGAGACTCAATAATGGTGGAAGAAAGGACTTTTTGTAAAGGAAGCAGGGATTACAAGTTTCAAAAAGAGCTTCCAAAAATTATGGTACTTGTTAGCTTTCAACCCTCATTGCCCTATCATAACCATCTTGAAGTGGTTAAGGTTAAAGTGGCAAAGCTGGAGTATATGCTTGACAAAGTATAAGTTGGCAATCTCAAGTCCCTTGAATACGAGGGCCACACCTCATGCATACTCAACTTTGGGTCCAGGTAAGTTCTTGCCATTGTAAGTATTTGCATATCATTGAGAACCTCCAACGGGGTACCCCTTGCACATGGTACATGAGTTTTCCCATAACCAAAATGACAAGGCAAGCAGACAATGAGCATCTCAGCAATTCTTATTATGTACCATGGGAATATGGTGCTTTTTTTCCCTCTTTCCTCTTTTCTCAATGTGTCTCTTTTTTTATAAGAAGAATGCTTCATAGATGTCACTGTGGTGATGCTGCAAGTTTCCACCATGATTAGGCATGGCTTAGGCTAGCGGCCCAGGCATTTCTCTAACACAGGGTACAAACTCCATGGACTTACAAGTCCCCTCTTTATTTCACACCGGTGACATCCATAGACAAAAGAACATGATATCAACTGAGTACAACAAGGTACACGTGCAATGTTGAAAACGTTCCCCGTGATAGCACGGTTCTGCTAATTCCAACTTATAAGTGCAAGCATATACAACAAAGTTGTCACAATGGTTCAAGTTTATTAGGGTCAAAGATAAAATGTGCCATCAAGTTCATGAGGGTTTTAATCACTAAGTTTTCACATAAAAAATAGTTTTTAATTGGAAGATAGTTGAAAACAAGAATATACTTGGCATGGTGTAACACACCATGCATAAGAGTTTATAGTGGACACTTTGTAAAAACTTGGTTTCTTGGGAGTTGGAAGCATGAGTAGAACTTACTCATACAAGTGGAGGCTAGCAAAATACTGGGAGCAACCAACTAAGAGAGCAATAATGGCCAAAATCATGCAGTGCAACAAAGCATACTAATCAAAGCAAAGAGTGGTACTACAAGTCAAGGACTAAATAATCATAGAGGCTAATGGTGACTTGTTCATAGTCATAACATGGTGTAAGCATGTGCCAAGTCAACCCAAGCAAAACATCAAAGGAGAATACCACAATACTATGCTTTTGCATGCTAAAACAACGCATAATTTCTTCAAGGTACACTAAGCAATCCCAATTTTTTTGGAACAAGACATGCTACAACAATAATTACTAAGCATAAGGTCAAAACAACACCTAGCATGTCATGCTAAAGTCCAAGTCACAGTCAATGCAAACTCCTCTTGCACTTCAATCAAGAACTTACTACTCCTTTCCAAACACCAAGCAACCTTATTTGCAAAAGAACACAGTGAGAATGGGGGTCCAAACTACTTAATCAAACTAAACAAACTAAGCAAAACAAACGAAAACTAAGACGCTCCAAGAACAACACAACTGCGCATGAAACAATAAAAACGAAGTGTCTAGACATACCTGAGCTTTTTATTGATGAAGAAGGGGATGCCTTGGGCATCCCCAAGCTTTGACGCTTGTACCTCCTGGATATTTCTTGGGGTGACACCATGGTTGCATCCCCAAGCTTGAGCTTTTGTGCATTATTCATCTCATTGCATCATTCTCTCTCTACACCTAAATTTTTTCCTTCATACAAAACTTCACACAATCTTCATTAGCAACATTAGTGTATTCAAAAGATATTAGACCACTGGCAAAGCTTTGGAACAGCAAGGCTTTTCACTAAAAACACAAGCTACTGTAGTAACTCCTTCAAAAAGATCAATTTACCTGAAGAGAACTAAAAAAGAAATCAATAAGAAGCAAATGCAAATAATGGCAGAAATCTGTCAAAACAGACCAGCAGGTAGAAACCGATTTTTTTCAAACGTCTTTTGTTGCTCAAATCAAAAGTGTTGAACTAACGAAAGTTATCTAACATACTAGGGGATTTTTTCATAAATTATGAGCTCAGTCCGAGTTACAGAGCCTCCACACGATTTTTTTTGACGGAGGACAGAAATCTGTTTCGGGACAGCAACTCCCCAAATCTTACTTCCCTCTCATTAAAGGTTATTCTTGGTACAAAAAGCAAACAAAAAGGATAAGGAGAGGTCATTACTGAAGTATTAACTTCCAAGACTCAAGGAAACTCTTGGGTTATCTCCCAACAAGTACTTTTCTTTAACGCCTAAGTTAGGCACAAGAAGCAAGAAGAATCAAGTATTTTCAAATGAAGTTGCAACGACGCTAGAAAAAGCTTGATGGCGCCCAACACTTGTCGTGGGACGCTTCGTTGGAAATCCCAAGATCAAGGTACAAAGCAGCACAACAGCAAGTTTACCTCAGTAAAAAAACCAAGGTTATCGAACCAGTAGGAGGAAGAAAACGTCACACATGTGTTCCAAGCAACGCGGAGACCTGCACAACATAAACTCAAGACTTTGTCCCAACGAATCAGTGAGGTTGTCAAGCTCACCGGTTTGCTGTTAGAGAGGATTAAACGTATGGTGTGGAAATAATGGTGGTTTGTAGCAAGTAAACAGTAACAGTGGAAGATGTATCAATGATAAAGATTATACCGGGGTCCATAGTTCACTAGAGGTGCTCTCCTTAAATAAACAGCATGGCATGAAGGGTAAACAAATTATAGCGGGGCAATTGACAGGAACTGAGCAAGGCATAACAATGCAATTACTAGTCAGAAAGATCCTATGAGGTTGATTGGGCAATACAAAAAATACATAGATCGCCATCCAGCTGCATCTATGACTAGAAGTCCACCTTTAGGTTATCATTCGAACCCCCTCCAGTATTAAGTTGCAAGCAACAGACAACTGCTTTAAGCAAAGTGTGTAAGGTAAACAGTCCACATGTTCCATGAACAAGAGACCGTTGTTTTCTCCCTAGTAGCAACAAAACATCTACAACCGAAGAGATTATTGTCACTTCCCTTGGAAACTAGAGGCATGAACCCATTATCGAGCATAAATACCCCCTCTTGGAGTCACTAGCAACTACTTGGCCAAGATAGCTACTAACAACGGAGAGCATGCAAGATCACAAACAACACAGACATGATAGAATCATAAAGACAAAACCATTAATCAAACCAACATAATAATCTCAATATCCATCGGATCCCCACAAATACAACATGCATGATTACAAATAGATTAGATCTTGATCATGAACGGAGCTCACAAGTGAAGGGTTTCGCAACATAGTAAATCAAAATTTTCTACGGATGCGAACGAGAAAGCCAAGATCTAATCTAGGAGATGCAAACAACGAGGGGGAAATAGATGAGATCTTCATACCCTTGAAGATTCGCACAGTGGAACGTTCAACGGAACGTGGTTGATGTAGTCGTACTCGCTTATCCTCCTCACGATCCGATCCGATCTAACACCGCAAGTGGCGATGCCTCCGAGAGATGCACACGTGCGGCACCTCGATGTCTCCTCCTTCCTCGGTCCAGCAAGTAGGGTGGAGATATGGATTGGATCTACAACGCGACAGCGCGATGCAAGCAGTGGAGAGTTTCTGTGGCAGGGCTTCGCCTACGCGCAGTCGGGAGGGAGAGAGAGAGGAGGGGCAGCAGGGCGGCTAGGGTTGTGGAGGAGGTGTGGGGAGGGTGCGCCCCCAGCCCTCTTTATATAGAGGGGTGGGCGGCTGGCCCTTGCCCCTCCCCCAAGACCTAGGCCGGTGGCCAAAGAAGGGAGGAGTGGGGGGCAAGTTCCCCCCCTTCTAGAAGCTCCCCTAAGGTTTCCCTAGGGTTTGGCCGGCTGGGCCCTATGGGGCCTTGTGCCCCTGGCCCAATGCGGCCAGGGCACTCCCTCATAGGCCCATGCCCCCTCCCGACAAGTGGGGACACGTTGGTCCCACTCCGGAAGGTTCTAGAAGCTTCCGGTACAATACCGATTAACCCGAAACAATTCCGAACTCCAAAAATTGCATTGCCTTATATGAATCTTATTCTCCGGACCATTCCGGAACCTCTCGTGACGTCCTGGATCTCATCCGAGACTCCGAACAAAAACTCATAAACCAATTATCCAATCTATCCTAGCGTCAAGACACGTTAAGTGTGTGACCCTTCGGGTTCGAGAATATGCAGACATGATCTTCTATCAATAATCAACAGCGGGGTCTGGAAACCCATATTGACTCCCACACATTCCTCGATGATCATATCGGATGAACCACGATGCCAGGATTCAATCAATCCCATATATATATATTCCCTTCGTCTCGCGATATTTTACTTGCCCGAGATTTGATCGTCGGTACCATCATACCTAGTTCAATCTCGTTCACAGCAAGTACTTTACTCGTTCCGTAATCCGATATCACTTTGTGATTAACTCCTTAACCACATGCTTGCAAGCGGTGTTGATATCGATTACCGAGTGGGCCCGAAGTATATCTCTCCGACTTGGGAGGGACAAATCCCATCTCGATACATACAACCCAACAGGTACTTTCCGATCACCTGAGAGACACCTTTATGATCACCCTCTCATAGGATGACGTTTGATGACCTCAAAGCTTTCTTCCGATACCAGGGAGTTGTATTATCTCATGGTCTAAGGAATACAATATTTGACATAAGAGAAGCTTCGCAAAGATGAACACGATGACACGATCTAATTTCTCCGCTTAGTTTGGGTCTGTCCATCATATCATTCTCCCAGTGATATGATCTCATTATTAATCGACAACTCATGTCTATGGTTAGGAAACCTTAACCATCATTAATCAATGAGCTAGTCCATAGAGGCATACTAGGGACACGGTGTTGTTCACAAACCACACAAGTATTAAAGTTTCCACTTAATACAATTCTAGCATGGAATATAAACTTTATCATGAACAAGAATTATAATAATAACATCTTTATTATTGCCTCTAGGGCATAATTCCAATAGTTTCCCACTTGCACTAGAGTCAATAATCTAGTTTACATCTGGCAACAATCTAACACCCATGGCACTAAGGTGCTGATCATGTTTTGCACGTGGAAGAGGTTTAGTCAATGGATCTGCGACATTCAGATCTGTATGTACTTTGCTAATCTTCAGATCTCCATCTGCTATATAATCTCGGATTATATGAAACTTGCGATTGATATGGTCGGTCTGTGGATGATATCTTGGTTCCTTAGCTAGTGCTATGGCGCCAGTGTTGTCACACAATATCTCCAGTGGGTCCAAGGCACTTGGAACCACGCCAAGCTCAGTGATGAAGTTCCTGATCCAAACTCCTTCACTTGACGCTTCTGCAGCAGCCATGTATTCCGCTTCTACTGTAGATCCCGCGATCACGCTTTGCTTGCAGCTTCTCTAGCTCACAGCTCCTCCATTCAAAATATAAACGTATCCTGTCTGAGATAGAATCATCCTTGTCGGTGTCGAAACTAGCGTCGACGTAACCCTTTACGATGAGCTGTTTATCACCTCCATAGACTAAGAACATTTCTTTAGTCCTATTCAAGTACTTTAGGATGTTCTTCACGGCTGTCCAGTGTTCCATTCCTGGATCACTTTGGTACCTGCTCATCAAACTAAGAGCATTGGACACATCCGGTCTAGTACACAACATGGCATACATGATAGAACCTATGGCCGAGGCATAAGGCACTTTGCTCATAGCTTCTCTATCATTTACCGTAGCTGGACACTGAGCCTTGCTCAATATCTTACCTGACAACATAGGCACTGAACCTTTCTTTGCCTTATCCATTCTGAACCTTTTCAGAACTTTGTCTAGGTATGTACTCTGGCTTAAAGCTATTAGGCGTTTTTGTCTATCTCTATAGATTTTGATGCCCAATATATAAGCAGCTTCCCCTAGGTCTTTCATTGAAAAACATTTATTCAAATAACTCTTCACATCGTTAAGCATGTCAATGTCATTTCCAAGAATCAATATGTCATCCACATATAGTACCAAAAATGTCACTGAGCTCCCACTCACTTTCTTGTAGATACAAGCTTCGTAGCAATTTGGAACAAATCCAAAGCCCTTGATCACTTGATCAAAACGAAGGTTCCAACTCCGAGATGCTTGCTTCAGTCCATAAATGGAACGCTGAAGTTTGCACACTTTATCAGCATCCTTAGGATCGACAAAACCTTCGGGTTGCATCATATACAACTCTTCATCAATGTTGCCATTGAGGAACGCAGTCTTGACATCCATCTTCCATATTTCATAATCATGAAACGCAGCAATTGCTAATAAAATCCGAATGGACTTAAACATCGCTACGCGAGAGAAAGTCTCATCGTAGTCAACACCTTGAACTTGTCGAAAACCTTTCGCGACAAGTCGTGCTTTATAGACGGTAACATTACCATCCGTGTCCGTTTTCTTCTTGAATATCCATTTGCACTCAACGGCCTTTCGGTCGCTAGGAGGGTCCACCAAAGTCCATACTTGGTTTTCGCTCATGGATCCCAATTCGGATTTCATGGCCTCTAGCCATGTCTCAGAGTCTGGGCTCATCATCGCTTCCTCATAGTTCGCAGGTTCACTGTCATCTACTAACAAGACAGTTAAGACAGGGTTGCCGTACCACTCAGGAGGGGCACCCGACCTTGTCGACCTGCGACGTTCAGTAGTAGCATCGTCCGAAGCTTCATGATCCTTGTCATTATCTTCCTCTATTGTTGGTGCAGGTGGCACTGGAACAATTTCAGGTGCTGCGCTACTCTCCAATTCAAGAGAAGGTTCAACAACCTCGTCTTGCTCTACTTTGCTCCCACTCACTTCTTTCGAGAGAAACTCCTTCTCAAGAAAGGATCCGTTCTTTGCGACAAACACTTTGCCTTCGGTTCTGTGATAGAAGGTGTACCAATAGTTTCCTTAGGGTATCCTATGAAGACGCATTTCTCCGCTTTGGGTTCGAGCTTTCCGGCATCAACTTCTTGACGTAAGATTCGCATCCCCAAACTTTAAGAAACGACAACTTAGGTTTAGCACCAAACCACAGTTCATACGGTGCCGTCTCAACGGATTTAGATGGTGCCCTATTTAAAGTGAATGCAGCGGTTTCTAATGCATAACCCCAAAATGATAACGGCAAATCAGTAAGAGACATCATTGATCGGACCATATCTAATAGAGTTCGATTCCGGCGTTCAGACACACCATAGCGCTGTGGTGTTCCGGGTGGCGTGAGTTGCGAAACGATTCCGCTTGCTTTAAGATGCGTGAGAAAATCATAACTCAAATATTCACCTCCATGATCGGATCGTAGAAACTTAATTTTTCTGTTACGATGGGTTTCCACTTCATTCTGAAATTCGTTGAACTTTTCAAATGTTTTAGATTTATGTTTCATTAAATAGATATACCCATATCTACTTAAGTCATCGGTAAAAGTGAGAAAGTAGCGATATCCACCGCGCGTCGAAACACTCATCGGTCCGCATACATCGGTATGTATGATTTCCAACAACTCCGTTGCTCGCTCCATCATTCAGGAGAACGGGGTTTTGATCATCTTGCCCATGAGGCATGGTTCGCATGTGTCAAATGATTCAAAATCAAGAGACTCCAAAAGTCCATCAGAATGGAGTTTCTTCATGCGTTTTACACCAATATTACCTAGACGGCAGTGCCACAAATAAGTAGTATTATCATTATCTACCTTGCATCTCTTAGCCTCAATGTTATGGATGTGTGTTTCATCCCTTTCGAGATTCAGAAGAAATAAACCATTCACAGCAGGTGCATGACCATAAAAGATGTTACTCATATAAATAGAACAACCATTATTCTCAGATTTAAATGAATAACCGTCTTGCAATAAACACGATCCAGATATGATGTTCATGCTCAACGCAGGCACATAATAACATTTATTGAGGTTTAAAACTAATCCCGAAGGTAAAACTAAGGAGAGCGTGCCGACGACCATCACATCAACTCTTGATCCGTTGCCAACGCGCATCGTCACCTCATCCCTCGCTAGCCGCCGTCTATTCCGCAGCTCCTGTTTCGAGTTACAAATATTAGAAACTGAACCAGTATCAAATACCCAGGCACTACAACGAGGGCTAGTAAGGAAAACATCAATAATATGTATATCAAATATACCTTTGATGGTGCCAGCCTTCTTGTCCGCTAAGTACTTCAGACAGTTGCGCTTCCAGTGACCCTTGTCCTTGCAATAGAAGCACTCAGTGTCCGACTTAGGTCCAGACTTGAGCTTCTTCTCAGCAAGGGCAACGCGCTTGCCGCTGCCTTTCTTGAAGGGCTTCTTTGCACCCTTACCTTTCTTAAAGCTGGGGGGCTTGTTGACCATCAACACATGATTATCCTTCTTGATGTCCACCTCCGCAGCTTTCAGCTTAGCGAAGAGCTCGGTGATCGTATCAGTGGAACCAATCTGATTATGAGTAACTACAAAACTTTTGTAGCTAGGAGGGAGTGATTGCAGAACCCTGTCAATCTTGAGCTCCTCTGGAATCTTGCAGTCCAGTTGTGTGGCATCCCGCAAAACCACTACTAGAAAATCGCGTTGTTTTTGTGCATTGCATCGTCATGACCGCATGCTCATGTCATCATGCCACATTGCATTTGAGCATCGTCATCTTAATCATGCATTTGTTTGTCTGAAACTATTTTTTAAAAGCCTATTTTGTTCTCTAGATATTCTCCGCTTTGTTCAAATTCAAACCCTAGATCTGCCCGGACCTTTTGTTTGTCTAAAACCCTTTTTACAAATGTTTTGATTTAAAAACAAAGAAAATAATAAAATATTATAAATCTGTTTTGTTCCGGGAAAGGCCGCCACCGGCCAGGTCCAAACGGCCCAGCTGGCAGCAGTCTACTTCCCCAGATAAATATCTACCCAGTCCCCCCCTAAATCTTTTCTTACCCTGTCCTAATCTACCCAGCCCCCCTCCACCTCACCCCACCCAATCTCCTCTCGCCACCTCACCTCTCCCCTCCCCCTATCCTATCAAACCCTACCACCTCACCAGGCTGAACCGCTCCCCTTCCCTCTCTCTCTCCCCCGGCCCCACCCCGCAGTGCACACACACCCACAACACCACAAACGGATCCACCCCCTAGCCCCACTCCCTCACCCACTCACCGCGTCAGCCCCACCCCACCTTCCTGGCCCGCCTGGGACCCACAACACACACGCCCCATGCTCGCACGCGACCCAGTCCACGCACCCCCCGCCTACCTCTCTCTTCCCCCCCGCTCGCCTCCAACCACCGCTCCAGGCGCCTCCGGCCGCGCCGGCCCCGCCCCTCTCCGGCCGCCGCCGAGCTCGCCCATCACCGCCGCCACGCGGCCACCCTCCGCGAGCGCCCGCCGCCAGATGCTCCCTCCTCTCCGGCCGTCGCCTCCCCGTTCTCCTCCGCCGCCGCGACTCCCACCTCCGGCCGCGCCCCTTCCGCCGCCAGGAGCCCCGCCCCCAGCCCGCGAGCCGCCTCCCTCCTCGCCCCGTTCTCCGCCACCTCTGCCGCCCCCTTGCCAGCGACCTCCGACGCGCCCACCACCATCTGCCTCCACCCCGCCGCCGCCCTCTGCACCGTCCAGCCCCTCCCCCGACCTTCCCCTCCGCGCGGCCGCATCCGACCAGAGGCCCGCCTCGCCGGCCTGCCTCCCTTCCTCTGCTTGCAGCCGTCTCCGCGTCGTCCCCGATGGCGTCGCCTCTGGCCGCCGGCACCCCTTCGCGGCTTCTTCCTCCGGCCGGCCCGACCTCGCCGCTACTGGCCGTCCGCTCGGCCTTCCTTCGGCCGCGGTCGCGCACCTCTTCCCCATCGCTCGCTCCTTCCCCTGCAGTAATCCGTCTCCGCAGGATCCGTGTCGGCCGCGACCCTGGCTGCCTGCAGAGCACACCTCGCCACCTCCAGTTTGTCGCCATCGCACCACCCGCCTCTTTACTTCTTTGTTTTTCCCTGCGGGCTGTGTCCCTTGCATCTAGTCGAGAGATCAGAGTCTTGGTCAGTATGGTTGTCATCACAACAGGTTCTTTCGGCTTACCCTAGCTCCTGCGTGTTCCGGACCCAAGACCTCGTGCAACATCTTGTCAGGACGACACAGCCAGTAACGCAAGTATGTTTCCTGATTCAACAAGATCGCCACCGACAACGGAACCGCGACACTCCAAGATCTCCTTCTCGGAACCGAAGGCCCCAAACCCGAAGGTCGATCCTCATCGTGGACCAGCAAGATCTCCTTCACGGACGACCCCGGACCCGAAGACCACATGCGCGACAAGTACTCCTTCCCGGATGCGATGCTCGAGAACACGGACGGTAAGGACACCGACACAGAACGCCAAGTTCTTCACCCCGAATGCCAAGACCGACCCGACACGAGGACGCGACAAGACCTTCGCAACGACAATATCGACACCGGCTAGGGCGAGTCCGATGCGCCCCCGACGCCACCCCAAGTCCCTCTTCCCGGATCGCCAAGCTCTTCATCTAGTATCCGATCCCGCCGATCCCGTCGAACTCGGAGCCCCTGCCGAACCCCGAACCCCGGAACCCCAAGTTCGTCGAGGCCCTCTAATGTGTGCACCCCTTCCCAAAACCCTATTTTATAATATAATACAACTTGTTGCATATTAATTGTTCATGCTTGCATACATATTTGTGTGGTTTGGGGGCCTTATGCCGATTCACCTAAATTAAATATGGGGCCCATATGCGGGCAAATCTAGTCTTATATTGGCCCATTTAAATTTGTGTAGCGAACCGGTAACTTACCTTACCCTGTTATTACAACATTTAATTTGCGGGGTAGATAAATAACATGAACCATCTAATTAATTGTCGGGACCCCGGTTCCACTTAATATGACCTAATTGCATCGCATCTTTTCCATGGCATACATCATACATGCATCATGCCCGATTTTCTACCGTAGTATTAAATATTGCATCCGATGTTTATTCTAGTGTTTTGGTTCTTCGCGGATAAGGCCGTTGAGTTGATGTGAGCTTCGCCCCGATCTTCGGTTGAACCTTCAGCAATGTTTTCAGGCGAGCATCCCCCCCTTTCTACCTATCTTACTTTTATAGTATTTATTCCCTCCTGTTGATCTATTGCTATCTGTGTTGCGATGCTCTAGCTTTCGTACCCGTGATATCCCTTGCAGCCTTATATTGCCTTGGACACATCCTATTACCCGTTGTTTGGTAGATAGTTGGACTTGCGCGTCGTAGTCGCTTGCTCAAGTGCTGTTGCGTGTCGTCAAGTACCACAGTTGTTGGAGTATTGCCGCATGTTCAATGTTGGAGAAGACCATGGCTTTATTTATTGTTCACTTTAATTACTGTTTAACAACTAAAATTGAAGTAGGTAAGCAGAGGCACAGGTGGGCAATAGATGTTATTTGGTTGTTGCCCGTCCACTTGTGTCCCGTAGGACCCCGAGTTCTTGACACCTGTTCCGAGATCGAGCGCGCTAACCACATGTGGGGAGATATGGGCCCCCCATCGATTTAGTACCTGATTTCAAAGTACTGTACTGGGGGCCACAAGTAGTTTGGGGTTTTATTACTATCCTGTACTTATGCCATGCTTTACTGCTTTATTTACGATTGTGCGATGGATAGCACCTGTACTGTTTTGGAAGTGGAGTGTTTTCGCGGTATCGACAGTCCCAGTTTTGGGATTCGCTGTCGTTTACAGCCACTGACGCAAACCCTGAGTCCGTCTCGGAGACCGGCCGACTTCGTTGCGGGTGTACTTAGTGGGGTGGCCCCCCGTGCTTGCTTTGGGTCTGGGAAACGTCATGACTTAGGCCCCGCCGACATACCGATGAGTGTATGTTAATTGATCTGGCAAAAAGGGTCGAAGTGCGTGTGGATACTTTGGTGCACCCCTGCAGGGTTTAATCTTTTCGAGAAGCCGTGTCCGCGGTTATGGACGACTTGGAGCACAGTGCTTGATCATAGACAACTATAACTAAAATTTACTGCTATAATTTAACTTGTATCCGATATGACTAGTAATCAGCTTTACCACAACGGAATGGCTAATAAAAGTACCAACAACTGCTGGGTTTTGGGATATCTCATGCTATCGTATATTTGACTAGTAAGTGTCGCAACTACAACGGAATGGTTAAATAAAACTGCCCACTGTTTAATTTATCAGGACGATTACCTATACCTGACTAGTAATTGCTGCAACGATAACTGAATAAATAAAACTGCCAACTGTGTGAGTTCCTCGGTGGACTTCCTCGATTGGTCTCGAGGGGGAAATACCAGGATGGGATTGTTTGGTGTAAGATTCAGGTTGGATCCGGATAGGTCTTCCTTACCCCTCTCTGATAGCCGCCAGTTGTATCGAGTCTCTATAGGGTGTTCAGTGCACGCTGTCGCTGCCGCTGCCGCTTCAGTCCACCATACCTATGTAGGCGAGGACCGCCGAATTCTAGTCTCGCCGTGTACTGGCCTCAGTACTGACGCTCCTCTTTTTCCTTTGCCCTTTGTCGGCACCCCTTTTGTTTAAGCAGGTTTTGAGATCGACGTCGTTAGCAGGGTTACCCTTCCGGCTTGGCCTGGGCAGGGTTATGGACGTCATTGGTTATTCTTCAGGGCTCTTAGCCCCATTTGCATCTTGTCCGTAGTCGGACGCTCTATCAGTTTCAAGGTGATTTGGATCTTTGTATATTATATCTGTATTCTTGACTCATTGAGTCGCTGTTGTATATATATCTGTTCTATGGGTCCCATCGAGGACTGTTGTGTAATGTTATTACTTCGTTCTCCACCCGCACGCAAGTGCCTGGTGGGCACCCTTGAATCGTTTCTATGCGGGTTTGGCGGGAAGCGCTGAAACTTGCATAGGGTCGATTCTGAGGGTGTTACAAGTTGCTCAAGGCGTTGAGTGTAGCCCGACATATTTATGGCGTGCTCACTAACGGAACTCCCTTCCTCCATCTTGCAGTTAAAGAATTTCTCAGAGATCTCATATCTCTCAGAACGGTCCTGAGTCTGGAACATAGTTTTCAGTTCCTCAGGAATCTCAAAGGGCCCGGGGTAATCTTCAAAACGATTTTGAAGGTCCGATTCCATAGCAAACAACATGGTGCTCTTAATCACATCATAATCATCTTTGCGCGACTGATAAACAGCTTTCTCATCAGCCGGCGCATCTATAGCAAGGGCGTCACCTAGCGCATTCTCGAGGACATAGTCCTTTTGTTCGCCAGCAAGAATGATTCTCAGATTGCGGAACCAGTTGGTGAAGTTAGACCCATTGTTCTTAAGCTTTTCTTTCTCAGCAAAAACATTGAAGTTGGACTTAGCCATTTGATCTACAAAATTTGCAAGTACAATTTAGACTATGTTCATGATAACTAGTTCAACTTAATCAAATTACTAGATGAACTCCCACTAAATTCAACATCCCTCAAGTTGTTAGTGAACATGATCCAAATTCACCACACCTAATCCGATCTTCACGAGAAGAGATGTGGTTTCAATGGTGGACAACGAAGTGTCGATCATATCATTCATATGACTCATGCTTAACCTTTTGGTTCATGTGTGCCGAGGCCATGTCTGTACATGCTAGGCTCGTCAAGTCAAACCCAAGTATTTCCGCATGTGCAAAACTGGCTTGCACCCATTGTATGTGAACGTAGAGTTTATAGCACCCGATCATCACGTGATGCTTGAACACGACGAACTTTCGCAACGGTGCATACATGGGGAGAACACAGTTTTATCTTGATCTTTAAGTGAGGAATCATCTTATAATGCTACCGTCGCGATCTAAGCATAATAAGATACATAAAAGGATAAACATCACATGCATATAACTTTATGTGACATGGTATAGCCAATCTTCGCGCAATGATATCCATCTTGTGCGTGCCGGCATGATCTCCATCACTCCACCATGATTGCCTCCACCACGAATAGCAACTACAACTATTGCTAACTACTTAGCGATAAAGTAAAGCTATTACATGGCGTATAAGAAGTTGACACACAGGTCATACACAATTATAAAGACAACCATATGGCTCCTGCCGGTTGTGTACTCATCGACATGCAAGTCGTGAAACATTACAAAACATGATCATCGCATACAACATACACATCACATCTTGGGCCATACCATATCACAGAAAACACTCCCTGCAAAAACAAGTTAGACGCCTCTACTTTGTTGTTGCATGTTTTACGTGGCTTATGGGAGTAGCAAGCTAAGAACGATTCTTACCTACGGAAAGCCACAAAGGTGATATTATGGTTGCCAAACTCCGGAGTAAATCCCATGACAACTATAGTGAGAGAAACTGGCATCCACCAGCCGCATGTGTGGAACAAGCCACACGTCAAGTGCGGAGCCGGTCTCGCGAACGAGGTCGCGCAAGGTTGGCCTGGACCGCTTCGATCTCACTATCCCGCGTCATAAGAAGTACACAAACAAGAGGCTTGCAACAGAAAACATCAATGCCCGCAACAACCATGTTGCGTTCTACTCGTGAAACACATCTACGCATAGATCTAGCTCTGATACCACTGAAGGGTTTTGCAGCATAGTAAATCAAAATTTTCTACGGATGCGAACGGGAAAGCCAAGATCTAATCTAGGAGATGCAAACAACGAGGGGGAAATAGATGAGATCTTCATACCCTTGAAGATTCGTACAGCGGAACGTTCAACGGAACGTGGTTGATGTAGTCATACTCGCTTCTCCTCCTCGCGATCCGATCCGATCTAACACCGCAAGTGGCGATGCCTCCGAGAGATGCACACGTGCGGCACCTCGACGTCTCCTCCTTCCTCGGTCCAGAAAGTAGGGTGGAGAGATGGATTGGATCTACAACGCGTTGGCGCGGTGCAAGCGGTGGAGAGTTTCTGCGGCAGGGCTTCGCCTACGCGCAGTCGGGAGGGAGAGAGAGAGAGAGGAGGGGCAGCAGGGCGGCTAGGGTTGTGGAGGAGGTGTGGGGAGGGTGCGCCCCCATCCCTCTTTATATAGAGGGGTGGGCGGCTGGCCCTTGCCCCTCCCCCAAGCCCTAGGCCGGCGGCCAAAGGAGGGAGGAGTGGGGGGCAAGTTCCCCCCCTTCTAGAAGCTCCCCTAGGGTTTCCCTAGGGTTTGGCCGGCTGGGCCCTATGGGGCCTTGTTCCCCTGGCCCAATGCTTCCAGGGCACTCCCTCATAGGCCCATGCCCCCTCCCGACAAGTGGGGCCACGTTGGTCCCACTCCAGAAGGTTCTAGAAGCTTCCGGTACAATATCGATTAACCCGAAACAATTCCGAACTCCAAAAACTGCATTGCCTTATATGAATCTTATTCTCCGGACCATTCCGGAACCTCTCGTGACGTCCTGGATCTCATCTGAGACTCCGAACAAAAACTCATAAACCAATTATCCAATCTATCCTAGCGTCGAGACACGTTAAGTGTGTGACCCTTCGGGTTTGAGAATATGCAGACATGATCTTCTATCAATAATCAACAGCGGGGTCTGGAAACCCATATTGACTCCCACACATTCATCGATGATCATATCGGATGAACCACAATGTCAGGATTCAATCAATCCCATATATATATATATATTCCCTTCGTCTCGCGATATTTTACTTGCCCGAGATTTGATCGTCGGTACCGTCATACCTAGTTCAATCTCGTTCATAGCAAGTACTTTACTCGTTCCGTAATCCGATATCACTTTGTGATTAACTCCTTAACCACATGCTTGCAAGTGGTGTTGATATCGATTACTGAGTGGGCCCGAAGTATATCTCTTCGACTTGGGAGGGACAAATCCCATCTCGATACATACAACCCAACAGGTACTTTCCGATCACCTGAGAGACACCTTTATGATCACCCTCTCATAGGATGACGTTTGATGACCTCAAAGCTTTCTTTCGATTCCAGGGAGTTGTATTATCTCATGGTCTAAGGAATACAATATTTGACATAAGAAAAGCTTCGCAAATATGAACACGATGAAACGATCTAATTGCTCCACTTAGTTTGGGTCTGTCCATCATATCATTCTCCCAATGATATGATCTCATTATTAATCGACAACTCATGTCTATGGTTAGGAAACCTTAACCATCATTAATCAATGAGCTAGTCCATAGAGGCATACTAGGGACACGGTGTTGTTTACAAACCACACAAGTATTAAAGTTTCCGCTTAATACAATTCTAGCATGGAATATAAACTTTATCATGAACAAGAATTATAATAATAACATCTTTATTATTGCCTCTAGGGCATAATTCCAACAACAAGATCTATACATGAAAGCATAAAGGAGGAGATACAACCATCTAGATAATACATGGACCCATAGTCCAAGGTGGAACTACTCACGCATCATACCGGAGAGAAGGCCTCCGGGATGATCTCCCCTCCGGCAGGGTGCCGGGAAGAACTTCATATACCCCCCGATCTAGGGACGATGGTGGCGGCGTCTACAAACGGTTTCGTGGATTTTTGATCGGGTACTCAGGGTTTCTGCATCAGGGGCTTCTTATAGGCAAAGGGGGAGGTCGAGGAGGCGGCCAGGGCCACCAAACCCTAGCCAGGAGCGGGCCCACCTACGGCCGCGCCTAGGGGGGTTTGGCCCCTCTGGACGGCCCCTCCGGCTCTCCTCTGTACTTCTTGTTCCCCATAGAAAGTAATTGACTTTGTCCTTCGTTCCGTCCAATTCATAGAATATTTCTTTACTAACTTTTCTGAAACCAAAAATAGCAGAAAACATGCATCTGGCACTGTTGCAACTTGTTAATAGGTTAGTACCAGAAAACATGTAAAAAGCACCTCAAAGTGTGGACAAGTAAAGAAAATTAGATACTAAACAAGCATGGAGCATCAAAAATTATAGATACGTTTCCAACGTATCAGCATCTACGTACCGATGTATGTGCAATGCTTGCTAGGTAACCAAGGACAGGTCTGCCTTGCTAGGATGCCCATTGTTGCTACAGCTGTGATCAAGGGAGAGGTTCCCTATCGGCCGTCCAGAAGTAAGTGTCAACCAAATAGTCAGCAACGAGGAACATGAAACAATTGTCTACCAGTCTGACCTGTTGTTCGACCAAGAGCGAATTGACTTGCCTACATTTGGCACTCACTGGACCCGTCGCAAGGTCACTGTAACGTCTTAATAAATTGTTATGGTACTACAATATTAAGGATACTAACAACTATTTTTTCATGCAGTATCACTTCGCGAGAGAGCAAGTCGTTAGATATTATCCATCATTCAGCGAGCAGTTCGACATACTGAAATAGGATGTCGTGATTTGGGAGCCATACACCCTTCAGGCACGACGCGCACGATATCCCGATGGGTTATCTATTATGTGCACTAGAGATCAAGAGTACTGGTTGACTAAATCGAAGATCTTCTTCGATTGCCTAGTTGAGGAGATGTCTCAACAGAGGGTCATGCGGCAGTTCGGTCTTTGTTAGATGGTAGATCCCCCATGTCCGGATGTTCCCCTTCCAGATGTCGTGCACACGTAAGTAAATATGTGTACATCAGGAATGTGTCTTACTTCATCTTAGTTTTGTAATGATGGTATAACAAATTGTAATGGCAGGTACTCTCAGAAAGGCACTAGCAAAACCTCTACTCAATGGCTCCAACGGGTTGCGATTTACGTCAACGAGTGGCAGAATGCAACGACACAAGTGTGGCACGCTGGCCCGTTTGATACGGAGCTATTCCACGGATACTTACAGAGGTACATGTCGATGACACGGCTACGTCCCATTTCACATGCACATGACGATGAGATATACCCTAGGCAGTCAACACTGGAGTCCAGACAGCCAGTGGTAAGTACTTGTTTTAGAGCATAATAAACATGAGTGCCTATATAGTGCATACTTAACTATGAGACAAATGCAGGACGGCATGACGTGGGAGCTATAGAATGAGGTGGCTCAGTACGGACGATCGCTTTAGTCCGTTCCTCTTGTGCCTCATCAGCAGGCTCAGTCCTTTGCCCAGCGTGTCGAGGATAAGCTGCGGCGTATCTATGCCACCATCACATGCACCAGCGTCTCGGACGTCGTTCAACACCGAGCATCACAGCGCCCACCGCGTCACTCGATGGAGGAGCACGCCCCACGTCGCTCCACGTATCAGCGCCCACCGCGTTGATGTCTATGCACTTCTATTCTTGTAGACAGTTGTTGGGCCTCCAAGTGCAGAGGTTTGTAGAACAACAACAAGTTTCCCTTAAGTGGATCACCCAAGGTTTATCGAACTCAGGGAGGAAGTGGTCAAAGGTATCCCTCTCAAGCAACCCTGCAATCAAGATACAAGAAGTCTCTTGTGTCCCCAACACACCTAATACACTTGTCAGGTGTATAGATCCACTAGTTCGGCGAAGAGATAGTGAAATACAAGTGTTAACGGTGCCAGAAAACAGCTTGACGGTGAGGCAAAGACTAAAGGCAGCAAGAAGGAAGCAAGCAAACATGCAACATATCTAGTAGCAAATAAGTGTTTCAATGCTTAGAAACAAGGCCTAGGGATCATACTTTCACTAGTGAACACTCTCTCATATAAATATCCTCTCTTCATGATACTACTCTTAACTACTCTCCGGTTGGACACTCTAATCCATGGTAGGGCTATAACAGCACTCCTCAAAGTCCGCCTTCCCCAATCTGGATAACCCCACACTGTCACCTTGAGCACTAGACGGTTCCAACAAACACCACAATTTCATAGAGACATCCAACTCCAAGTATAACTCATAACAAATATTCAATCTAGCCAAAGTGCCACACACGGTATGCCCGCTGTCACTTTCACACACGTGGGGAAAAGCATAGATCTATTAAAGCACAAAGAGTATTTATGTAGACTCAAACCTAAGTGCCACCATGGCGTGCATGCTATCACTTTCACACACATGGGGAGAGCAGAGATCTAATGAAGCACTTGAGTAGCAAGGTAGATCTACTTGATTACAAAGCTCATGACCACAACAAAGTCATGCATAGAGAGAGAGATGAACACATAGCTACCGGTAGAGCCCTTAGCCCCGAGGAAGAACTACTCCCTACTTATCATGGGAATCAGCAATGGTGATGAAGATGGTGATGGAGATCGATGGAGATGGCTCCGGGGGCACTTCCCCATCCCGGCAGGGTGCCGGAACAGAGACTTTCTGTCCCCCAAATCTCCCCTTCGGTGGCGGTGGCGCTACAGAGGTTTTCGTAGATTTCTTCTGGATTATTTAGGGTTTTCTCATCAGGGGGCTTTTATAGGCGCAGGAGGTAAGGTCGGTGGGGAGCCAGGGGCCCACACCCCCTATGGGCGCCCCCAGGGCTTGCACGCGCCTAGGGGGGTGCGGCCACCCTGTGGCCCCCCTCCGGCTCTGCCTCGTGGTTCCGTGTTGCTCCGGGAAAAATAATAACTTTGGCTTTTGTCCTGTCCAATTCTGAGAATATTGATTTTCTGCCTTTATGGAAACAAAAGCAGAACAAAACATGCAATTGGCACTGTGGCAACTTGTTAATAGGTTAGTTCCAGAAAAGATATAAAAACACCTCAAAGTATAGACAAAGCAAAGCAAAGTAGATACAAAAAAAGCATGGAGCATCAAAAATTATAGATACGTTTCTGACGTATCATGCGTCGATCCATGGAGGAGCGCGCCCAGGGTCCACCCATGCAGCAGCCACCTTCTCCAGACCAGGCTGGAGGCTCGGGGTGGCATGAGGAGCAGATTCCTCCTCCACTCTTCCACGGGCCTCGTCCACGAATCCCACAACAGGCACCACCGAGAGAACCACCTCTAGACCAGGATGGAGGCTCGGGGTGGCAGCAATCACAGTTTACTTCCGACCAGTGGCAGCAGAACCAGTTTACTTTTGACCAGTGGCAGCAGCAGCAGATCCCCTACATGGACTTCGCTTATCAACCACAATCTCATCCTTAGGGTAAGTGTCAACACCCGGGTTTTTAATCCTAGATGCCTGTTATGCCATACATCGCAATCCCAGGATTACCATTTTTAAAAGGACATAACAGATTTGGATACCACAGTACATCATCCATTACAAACTATACATAAGGTCTTACACAATAGGGATATCATGATCCAGTTCTTAACTTCAAGCAGCGGAATACGTAATAATAACGGTAGCGTAGGCGAAGCTCCATCTTCGGGGTCACAGGCAATGCTGACGATGGGAGATGATCCTAGTTGTCGTAACCTTCCTGGGGTCCATCTTCCAGGTACTCCTCTTCATAGTCTGACCATGGGAATAGCCAGGGACAAAGCCATGAGTACTCTTTAAGTACTCGCAAACTAATACTAACAAGTGAAAGGGGTTTTTGATAATAGGACACTAGGCTCTAGGGTTGTTTTGCAAAAGCCAGATTTATCTCTACTAAGCTGAGAAGCAAGAGAAGCTAGTCACAATTTTATAACTCCTAATTTGGCACTTGTATTTCATATCACAACCCTGTTGTGGTCAAGTCAAAGTCTCAATTCATTTCACAAGTCTTTTGAAAACATCTGACGGGGGAACAGTATGGCCACTCCAACTGTCCATAACCGCGGACGCGGCTATTCGAATAGTTTGACACTCTGCAAAGATTGTACACTTTCACCACAACATTCGATACATCCGTCAGGAACAAATCCCGAATTCACCATACTCAGTATGTGGATAATCATCCTAACCTTTCAATTACACGCCCTAGTACAAGCACCTCTCCTATGAGTTTGGCCTCCCAACCATGACCAACTGTCATCTTGGGTACTGCACAGGTGGACAATCTTCACAAGGTAGCCTCAATTCAGACCTTGGCCGTGAGGGAACTAATACTAAAGTATATAAGTTTCCAGTCAAGCCCTACCCAATCTTCGGGTATTGTGGTTGTACGATAAAATTGGAATGGTATCGCATCCAGACAACCATCAGTTTTATAAAGGGCTATGGCTCATGCCTCAACATTTTCATCACCAAAATCATCAGGTGTTTGGAAACACATGTCCAAAACATTTCAATAGAATGATCCATTATTCCAAGGTTTTCATAACCATTTTCACCAAGTATTCCCATCTAATGTTGACCAAGTTTTATGCTTATCACTAGCATCTACAAGTGGGGGTAAGTACTAAGGAGGGGTGGTAAACTAGTGGAGTTTAACTAAGTTCAATCTCATGCCTTAGGATGACATAAAGATTATCTAGCTTAGGCCAAATTTTATGCTCTTTATGCAACCTTCAATTATCTTTCTATTATCTAAAATTCACTTAAGTAAGCTCTAAGTACTAGCTTTGATAAAGAAATAAAGTATAAAGCTTGTAAGTAAAACTAGGATTGGTTTATCAAGTGGGTAGGATCATCTATGCTTAAGGCATATAGTTGGCATGGTGACAAGCAAGTATTGGCTTGCACAGTATCAATATAAGCTTGCTAAAGTGTTAGCTTGCACATTCAACTAGTAGCATTAGGCTTGCCTTGTGCAAAGCAGTGGTTGAAGTTCTCCTCGGCTTCTTCTTCGTAGTATCCTCCTTCCTCCTCGTATCCTTGGTCGGTACTAGCGTCTATGAATAAATACGAGGTACACAATCACCAAACAATACTTAAATACTTGCAATCATCACACAAAAGGGTCCTATAGATGATCTAGCATCATCACTAACATTACAAGATTAAAGCTTGGTTTAATTCCTTTTATTTTTAGAAAAGTAATTTCTACTCGTTGAAAAACTACTTAAGATTTAATATTATCCAAACCAAACATGGGATCATGTTGACACATGTCATCACCACATATTTTAGTCCATGGGAATGTGATTTAAAGTGGTGTCACAATTTAATAAGGTTTTACCCTTTTATTTTAATTAAATAAAGTGACTAGAAATGCCTATGTAGCATTCTTTTATTACTTGAACATTATTTCTGTAAGTAAACCTATATATTTTTATATATTCTGAAAGGTATGGTTAAATGTGATTTTTGAGAGTTGGAATCAACTCAAAAGCTATTATGGTTTAAATTTGAAAAATGTTTGAATGCAGAAAATCTTCTGCCTTGTTATTTTTACCATGGATGATCTATAGATCCAAATGACTTGAATCCAACGAGCTTGGATTCAGCATTTCCATATCTTTCTAACAAAATTGGTTTCATTACATTTGGTTCACTGAATCGACCTGGGTTGATTTTTGAAATTGGGTACAGAAGTGTGTTTGAAATAAAATGGAAAAGGTTAAATTCAAATAACTGGGCTGCGCGGGAACTGTTATTGGGCCGGCCTACTAAGCACAGCGCTTACGCGGGCTGGTTAAGTCGCTGTCCCCACGCGTCAGTGAGACGAGGGGGTGCGAAGCGGTATGGGGCGATGTGGTGCGTTCGATCTGGTTCTAATCCAATGGCTGAGGGTCATCGTCGACGTTGGTCAACGCCGGCGAGACAGAAACCTAGCACGGCCAGTGGGGGTCGTTGGGGGCTCACCGGGGTTCAGGAGAGGGTCGGCGAGGCGGGCGAACGACAAAGTCGACGACGGCGAGCCTCCTGGTACCGGTAGCTTCTCCTGGGGCGGCTTAAATCGCTGGCCTCCTTCTTCTCCTGCAGCGGCAGGCTCCGGTGAAATTCCGGCAAAGTGCTGCTCGCCTTGCTCCGGGAACGGGGTGGCACGGTCAGTGAGGAGAGGGGAGTGAGATGGTGTGCTCAATTCGGATGGGGGTGGCCTCTATTTATAGTCGCGATGACGAGACCGAACGGGATGGGTAGGCGACGGTGGCGACATGGCTACGGGCTACTAGAGGCATGGCCGGCGGTGGCGATCGCTTGGTGGTCTCCTGGCGATGCTCTACGGCTTTAATGCGCGCGTAGGGGCTGCGCGGTTTGGTCTGGAACGTGCGATGCTCTGCGTGGCAGAGGCGGCGTCTTCGACGGCGAGCGGTGGCTGTGCGGCATGGGGAGGCAAACGGGGATATCTGACGGTCTCCTGGGTTGGTGGCGATCATGTATGCACGCGGCGAGGGTGGCGTGCGGTCTGTGGGTGTCGGTCGAGCGTGGCGCTCTGGCGCATGCTCGGCATGGTTGCTAGCGAGCTGGGCGCGGTCCGTGTGTGTGGTCCAGGGTTTGGCAACGCTCGCGGCTGGGACAGGGAGTGTCAATGGATGGTGGGCTGCCTCCCAGACATGTTTTCTAGGCTTGTTTCTTCTCCTAGCTTGCTGTCTCCACTGGGGTGGCATGGTGAGCTTCGGTTGTTCACCATTGATGTCATTGCCCAGCTTATAGTGAGGCTAGTGCTTGGTTTAACTTGCTAGATGATCTACTGAGATGGTTGTGAGATAGAGAGGGAACCAGCTAGGCTTCAATCACTGCTCACAATAGTGTTTGGATTTTGTTTGATTTGTATCTGCAAGGTGTTTGATGAAATGGCCGCAAGAATTCAAGTTTTGAATTTTGAAAAGATTTTTGGTGGGTGTGCTAGGTTGGTGCTGGTGAGTCTGCAGATGCTTGGGTTTTGAAAGTTGAGCTTGTTTGGGTGGTTTTTGAAAAAGTGGGATCTTCTCATATGATAAAGATTCAATTTTGAACTGTCATTTAAACTATGCATTTGAAAGTTTCTGGATGATCACAAAGTGGGCCTTGATACTATTTTATGAGTACAATCAAGGGGTGCAAAGATCCAGAAAAGTTTCTGTTAAGTTCTGAAAGTTTGGGACAGCCAAAGTAGGCATGGGAGTTAAATTGGTCAAAATGACCATTCCCTTATTTTATTTGTTTTGATTTACTTGTCTTTGAGAAAAGTTTGGGAATTGTTTACATGATGTTTATTTCACCTAAGAATCCATTTACAAGCAAATGAACACACAAACAAGGCAATTCAAAAGAATTCCAAATGAAATGCATACACCATGCATGCTTTCCTATTTTTATTTTAGAAAAGTTTTTGTTAACCCTCATTTTGATGATTAGAGTTTGATGATCCAAGTTTAGTATTTTTGGGATGTTACAAACCTTCCCCCCTTAAACAAAATCTCGTCCCGAGATTTGAAAAAGGACGAAAACGATTACCTAGGATTTGAAGAGATCGGGAAAATCTGTCCTGATGTTATCTTCGCGCTCCCAGGTAGCTTCCTCTTCTGTGTGGTTGCTCCATTGAATCTTGAGAAACTTGATGCTTCGGGTTCGGGTAGTTATGAAAGCTTATTCCAAAATACAGATGGGTACTTCGGGATAGGTCAGGTCATCGTTGATCTCTATGGTCCGGTGATCGATGTTTTTGAACACTTCAGTCTTCTCTGGGACTTCGAGACACTTGCGAAGTAACGAGATATGGAACACATTGTGCACGGCTGACATCTCCTCGGGTTGTTCCAATTGATACGACACTTCTCCTCGACGGTTCAGAATTTTGAAAGGTCCGATATATCTAGGGGCTAACTTTCCCTTGAGTTGGAAACGCTGCATTCCCTTCAATGGCGACACTTTCAGATACACAAAATCTCCGATGTTAAAGGCGAGGTCCATACACCTCTTGTCGGCGTAACTCTTCTGTCTGGATCGGGCAGTCTTGAGGTGCTCACGAATCTTGTGAACCTTCTCTTCTGCTTCTCGTAGGATGTCAGGTCCGAAAATCTGACTCTCTCCTACTTCCGACCAGTTCAAAGGGGTGCGACACTTCCTTCCGTACATGAATTCAAATGGGGCCATTTGCAAACTGGCTTGATAACTGTTATTGTATGAAAATTCTGCGAATGGCAGACAGTCTTCCCACTTAGATCCATATTCTAACACACATGCTCTCAGCATATCTTCGAGTATTTGATTTACTCGATCCGTTTGTCCATCGGTCTGAGGGTGATATGTGGTGCTGAAATCTAGGCGGGTTCCTAAACCTTCTTGAACTTTCTTCCAGAATCTCGAGGTAAACTGAGTTCCTCGATCCGATACGATGTTCTTAGGGACTCCATGCAAACTAACTATTCTAGCGATGTATAACTCCGCTAGCTTCGAACTCTGATATGTGGTCTTGACGGGTAAGAAATGGGCAACTTTTCGGTCCACTATGACCCAGATAGAGTCATTTCCCCTACTAGAAGTAGGCAGTCTAGTGATAAAGTCCATTTCAACGGAATCCCATTTCCATTACGGAATCTGCAATGGTTGCAACAATCCAGCGGGTCTTTGATGTCCTGCCTTGACTCGCTGACATATATCACACTTGGCGATATAGCTTCCGATTTCTCTCTTCATCTTATGCCACCAAAATTGCTCTTTTAAATCTTGACACATCTTAGTTCCTCCGGGATGGATAGAATAAAGAGTATCATGAGCCTCCTTCAGAATAACTTCTTTTAACTCAGAATATGATGGTACACAAAGGCGTCCTTTGTACCATAGAACTCCTTCTTCGTCTTCGGTGAATCCGGGTACTTTGCCTATACCGATACGATGCTTGATTCCGTCGATACTAGCATTTCCCTTCAGCGCCTCTTTAATCTGACTGATCAAAGTGGGCTAGAGTTATATGCTAGCCAAAAATCCTTCACTTACTAATTCCATTCTAAAATCTTCCATTTCTTTGTGCAAGCTTGGTTGCTCCTTCAAGATCATGGAGTTCAAGCGGCACGGCAATCTGCTAAGGGCATCTGCTACCACATTGGCTTTACCGGGGTGATAGTGAATGTCCAGATCGTAGTCGTTGATTAGCTCAATCCATATTCTCTTCCTCATAATCATCTCCTTATGAGTGAATATATACTTCAGGATCTTGTGATCCGAATAAATCTCACAACGGTTTTCCATCAGATAATGCCTCCATGTCTTCAGGGCTAGAACTACGGCTGCTAGTTCAAGGTCATGGGTAGGATAATTATGTTCATGCTGTTTCAGTTGTCGGGATAGATAAGATATAACTTTTCCTTCTTGCATTAACACACATCCGAGACCGGTCTTGAATGCGTCACAATATACATCAAAGGGCTTCGTGGTATCCGGCATGATCAAGATTGGGGCTGAAATCAATCTCCTCTTGAGTTCCTGAAAACTAGCTTCACATTTGTCCGTCCATTCAAACTTCTTGTCCTTCTTCAGCAATTGGGTCATGGGTCTAGCGATACTCGAGAATCCTTCTACGAACTTGCGGTAGTATCCCGGTAATACGAGAAATGCACTAACTTGGGTTTGGGTGGTTGGGGCTTGCCAATCTTCAACATCCTTCACCTTTACAGGGTCAACGGCATTTCCTCCGGCTGATACGATATGTCCGAGGAATCCTACCTCCTATAACCAGAATTCACATTTACTAAACTTGGCATACATCTGATGCTCTCTAAGGGTTCCAAGAATGGTCCTTAGGTGTAGCTCATTTTATTCTTCTGATTTGGAATAAATCAGAATGTCATCAATGAAAACAAGGACAAACTTATCTAGGAAGTCCATAAAAATCTTATTCATGAGGTTCATGAAATAAGCGGGGGCATTGGTTAATCCAAAAGACATGACAGTATACTCATATAATCCATATCGGGTGGTAAAGGCAGTCTTGGGAATATCTTCCGTACGAATCTTGAGTTGATGATAGCCAGTCCTAAGATCAATCCTAGAAAACACTTTGGCACCGGTCAACTGATCAAACAAATCTTCTATCTTGGGCAAGGGGTATTTGTTCTTGATGGTGACAGCATTCAACTTCCGACAATCCGTACACAAACGGTTACCTCCATCTTTCTTGTCCACAAACAACACAAGTGACCTCCAAGGTGACGCACTTGGTTGAATCAGTCCAATTTCCAACATGTAATCCAGTTGCTTCTTCAGTTCCTCTAGTTCCGACGGGTTCATACTATATGGTCGCTGGGCTATGGGTCCAGTTCCGGGGATTAGTTCAATGGTAAACTCGATATCCCGATCTGGGGGCATACCGGGCAAAACATCTGGAAATACATCGGGGTATTCACAGACTATCCGGACTTGGTCAATGGTAGGTTGGGCTATACTCTTGTTGCACTTGAACTGACGAGGTAAGGTTTCAGATATATGCTCGACTGATATTCCGGCTGTACTGGTCATAGTTATTGCTTTCTTGGCACAGTCAATGAATCCTTTATGTTTGGACATCCAATCCATTCCTAGTACTACTTCCAAACCTTTAGTTCCGAGTACTATCAGATTATCATAAAAATCTATGCCATGGATTTGGATAGGGACGGCTTTGCAAATTTGCCTAGCCTTGGTGGTTGAACCGGGAATTTGAACAATCATAACATGCTTCAGTTTGGTTGGTTGAATTTTACTAGTGCAGGCAAATTCTTCGGTGAAAAATGAGTGCGATGCACCAGAATCAAACAACACTCTTGCAAGTACTGAATTAACAGAAAACATACCCAGCACGACGTCTGGCGCTTCCTGAGCTTCTTCAGCATGCATGAGAAAAAAACAGCCATTGCGGTTGAGTGAATTCCCTGGGGCAAACCTTCTTCCGGGCTGAACACGACGCTGCTGCTGAGCTGGGGCATTGGCATTGGGTGCTGCGGCATTCTTCTTGTTGGGGCACTCGTTGGAATAGTGGCCCTTATTTCCACAGTCATAACAAGTCACTTGCGATTTGTCCTTGGCTGCTACAGGCACAGCATTGCTTCCAGTCCTCGGGGCAGTGTTGGTGTTGGTGGAAGCATTGTTGGTGTTGAACTTGGGTGGGGCACGTTTGAAATTGCTAGAGTTGCCGGGGTTGTTGTGATTTCCTCCGGGCCTAGGGTTTCCACGGTTGGGATAGGTCGGACGGTTCATCGGGGGTCTATGGGTTCTTGGGGCAAATCCAGGAGATGGGTTAGGGCGATACTTTGGGGTCTTATGGGTTCCTGGTTGATGCATCATGCGACGCTTGTGGTTCTCATTGTCTTGGTTGATCTTTCCTTCCATCTGGATGGCAGAGTCGACAAGGGCTTCAATATCAGCAAAGGGGATATTGACTAACACTGTCTGCATCTCATCATGCAGACCATTCAGGAATCTTTCTTTCTTCTTGGCTTCGGTGTCGATCTCATCCGGGGTATACCTAGCTAATGACAAAAATTTGTCACGGTATTCTACTACGGTCATCCTTCCTTGCTTCAGTTCTCTGAACTCGTCTCTCATCCTCTTGATCAAACCCGGTGGCACATGGGTTCTGCTAAACTTGACCTTAAATTCCTCCCAGGTCATCATCTGGCCTCCGGTCATTGCGCGAACACTGTTCCACCATGCCCTGGCATCTCCGGCTAGATAGTGGGTGGAGAACAAAACTTTCTCGTTGGCTTCCACTCCGGCGACTTCTAGGTTATTTTCCATGGTTTGCAGCCAATCATCGGCGTCTAGGGATTCTTAAGACTTAGTGAAAATAGGTGGGTTGGTATTCTGGAAATTCTTGAGCTTAGATCCATGGTTGTCCTGATTTCCGTGGCCTTGGTTGTTGTGGGATAGCTGAGCTATCTGTTGCAGAGTGGCTAGGTTGGCTTGACGTTCCGCTCTTTCAGCTTCACGGTCAGAAGTCAACATTTGTAGAATCTGCAACATCGGGTCCGGGGATGAACCACTTCCTCCGCGTGGCATCTGAAGATTGAGATAGATCATGAGAAAAGAGGGAAATTTCTAAGGTTCTGGGATTTTGAAAAGTTTTTAAAGTTTGACTCAGATTTTTCTAGCAACTCGCTTTTCATTCATTCATTCATAGCACACGGTACAACACACACCACAACAAAGAAAAACAGATGGTTTTAAGAACCATTCTGGAAACTACGATACAGTGGGACCGAATCCTACTCACGACGCTTAGTGCTCAAGTGCTACTACTCCTCGGAATCGGTGGCTTCATCATCTTCATCGTCATCGATGAAGGCGAAATCATCCTCATCGGTGAAGAAGTCCATAGCCTGATCCTCCAGAAAATCATCATCATCGTTGAGATAGGAGTAGGGGTCTCCACGAAGATCCTCTCCGACATTCTCCCTTTCCTCCAACTGCATGTCTCTCTCGTGGATGGTCTCCTCCAAAGATGAGATACGATGGCGAAGACAGGCAATAATGCGCTCCTTATTGTCGAGCTGACGGCGGCGAGACTTGCTATCCTTTGCTAGCATGTCGATGGTTTGATCCTTCGTCTTGATGATGGCAGACTTGTGGTTGGAGTAGTCACGGCAATTATCCAACTCCTGTTGTCGATCATACATCATGAAGCTAAGGTGGTCCAATTGAGTCTTAAGTTCGGGTGGTATGGGGCTTCCAGGGGTTGTCCATTGGCATCACACCTTGGGCAAAACTCAAAGCGAGTTCCCTTGATCTGGTTGATACTCTTCCCACATAGACGGGAAAGAGCTTCCTGCATGGCCCTGGCAAGTCCATCGAGCCAGTTGTTCTCTCTTAAGGTAAACTGAATTCCCTCAGCAGTGGGAGGTTCAATCTTTCCTCGGAGACTTGCAACAATTAGCCACTGCAGATCTTCTCCTCCTTGATCATTGAGATGAGCTCCGAAGAACTCGGGGTGCGGACGCTCCAGAAGTTCCGAAAGCTGGTCCAAATCCCTCTCAAAGATAAGGTCTCCTCCATTCCCCAACTGATAAAACTTGCTATCCTTCACGTCCATCTATAATAATATAGGATGAGTAAGTTGGTAGAGTGATCAAGTGTGTCAAAATTTTATGTATTTTGCAAGTGTTTTTGAGGAACATGAATTTTCATGAAAAATCAAAGGGATAAGAATGAGAATAAGTTTTTGTAAATATTTGCTTTCTTTGGTTTTGGAAACTAAGTTTTTGATTCAAACGTCCAATCTAACTAGGGTCTCCTATGGTCAGGATGGCTCTGATACCAACTTATCAACACCCGGGTTTTTAATCCCAGATGCCTATTATGCCATACATCGCAATCCCAGGATTACCATTCTTGCGAGACATAACAGAATTGGATACCACAGTACATCATCCATTACAAACCATACATAAGGTCTTACACAAATAGGGATCTCATGATCCAGTTCTTAATACAACTTCAAGCAGCGGAATACGTAATAATAACGGTAGCGTAGGCGAAGCTCCATCTTCGGGGTCACAGGCATTGCTGACGATGGGAGATGATCCTAGTTGTCGTAACCTTCCTGGGGTCCAACTTCCAGGTACTCCTATTCATAGTCTGGCCATGGGAATAGCCAGGGACAAAGCCATGAGTACTCTTTAAGTACTCGCAAACTAATACTAACAAGTTAAAGGGGTTTTTGATAATAGTACACTAGGCTCTAGGGTTGTTTTGCAAAAGCCAGATTTATCTCTACTAAGCTGAGATGCAAGAGAAGCTAGTCACAATTTTATAACTTCTAATTAGGAACTTGTATTTCATATCACAACCCTGTTGTGGTCAAGTCAAAGTCTCAATTCATTTCACAAGTCTTTTGAAAACATCTGACGGGAGAACAGTATGGCCACTCCAACTGTCCATAACCGCGGATGCGGCTATTCGAATAGTTTGACACTCTGCAGAGATTGTACACTTTCACCACAACATTCGATACATCCGTCAGGAACAAATCCTTAATTCACCATACTCAGTATGCGGATAATCAATCCTAACCTTTCAATTACACGCCCTAGTACAAGCACCTCTCCTGTGAGTTTGGCCTCCCAACCATGACCAACTGTCATCTTGGGTACTGCACAGGTGGACAATCTTCACAAGGTAGCCTCAGCTCAGACCTTGGCCGTGAGGGAACTAATACTAAGGTATATAAGTTTCCAGTCAAGCCCTACCCAATCTTCGGGAATTGTGGTTGTACGATAAAATTGGAATGGTATCGCATCCAGACAACCATCAGTTTTATAAAGGGCTAAGGCTCATGCCTCAACATTTTCATCACCAAAATCATCAGGTGTTTGGAAACACATGTCCAAAACATTTCAATAGAATGATCCATCATTCCAAGGTTTTCATAACCATTTTCACCAAGTATTCCCATCTAATGTTTATCAAGTTTTATGCTTAGCACTAGCATCTACAAGTGGGGGTAAGTACTAAGGAGGGGTGGTAAACTAGTGGAGTTTAACTAAGTTCAATCTCATGCCTTAGGATGACATAAAGATTATCTAGCTTAGGCCAAATTTTATTCTCTTTATGCAACCTTCAATTATCTTTCTATTATCTACAATTCACTTAAGTAAGCTCTAAGTACTAGCTTTGATAAAGAAATAAAGTATAAAGCTTGTAAGTAAAACTAGGATTGGTTTATCAAGTGGGTAGGATCATCTATGCTTAAGGCATATAGTTGGCATGGTGACAAGCAAGTATTGGCTTGCACAGTATCAGTATAAGCTTGCTAAATTGCAAGTGTTAGCTTGCACATTCAACTAGTAGCATTAGGCTTGCCTTGTGCAGAGCAATGGTTGAAGTTCTCCTCGGCTTCTTCTTCGTAGTATCCTCCTTCCTCCTCGTATCCTTGGTCGGTACTAGCGTCTATGAATAAATACGAGGTACACAATCACCAAACAATACTTAACTACTTGCAATCATCACACAAAAGGGTCCTATAGATGATCTAGCATCATCACTAACATTACAAGATTAAAGCTTGGTTTAATTCCTTTTATTTTTAGAAAAGTAATTTCTACTCATTGAAAAACTACTTAAGATTTAATATTCTCCAAACCAAACATGGGATCATGTTGACACATGTCATCGCCACATATTTTAGTCCATGGGAATGTGATTTAAAGTGGTGTCACAATTTAATAAGGTTTTACCCTTTTATTTTAATTAAATAACGTGACTAGAAATGCCTATGTAGCATTCTTTTATTACTTGGACATTATTTCTGTAAGTAAACCTATATATTTTTATATATTCTGAAAGGTATGGTTAAATGTGATTTTTGAGAGTTGGAATCAACTCAAAAGCTATTATGGTTTAAATTTGAAAATTTTTTGAATAAAGAAAAGCTTTTGCCTTGTTATTTTTACCATGGATGATCTATAGATCCAAATGATTTGAATCCAACGGGCTTGGATTCAGCATTTCCATATCTTTCTAAAAAAATTGGTTTCATTCCATTTGGTTCACTGAATCGACCTAGGTTGATTTTTGAAATTGGGTACAGAAGTGTGTTTGAAATAAAATGGAAAAGGTTAAATTCAAATAACTGGGCTGCGCGGGAACTGTTATTGGGCCAGCCTGCTAAGCACAGCGCTTACGCGGGCTGGTTAAGTCGATGTACCCACGCGTCAGTGAGACGAGGGGGTGCGAAGCGGTATGGGTGATGTGGTGTGTTCGATCTGGTTCTAATCCAACGGCTGAGGGTCATCGTCGACGTTGGGCAACGCCGGCGAGACAGAAACCTAGCGCGGCCAGTGAGGGTCATTGGGGGCTCACCGGGGTTCAGGCGAGGGTCGGCGAGGTGGGAGAACGACGAAGTCGACGACGATGAACCTCCTGGTACCGGTAGCTTCGCCTGGGGCGGGTCCAATCGCTGGCCCCCTTCTTCTCCAGTAGCGGCAGGCTCCGGTGAAATTCCGGCGAAGTGCTGCTCGCCTTGCTTCGGGAACGGGGTGGCACGGTCAGTGAGGAGAGGGGAGTGAGATGGTGAGCTCAATTCGGCTGGGGGTGGCCTCTATTTATAGTCGTGATGACGAGACCGAAAGGGATGGGCAGGCGACGGTGGCGACATGGCTACGGGCTGCTAGAGGCATGGCCGGCGGTGGCGATCACTTGGTGGTCTCCTGGAGATGCTCTACGGCTTTAATGCGCACGTAGGGGCGGTGCGGTTTGGTCTGGAACGTGCGATGCTCTGCGCGGCAGAGGCGGCGTCTTCGACGGCGAACGGTGGCTGTGCGGCATGGGGCGGCAAATGGGGATGTCTGGTGGTCTCCTGGGTTGGTGGCGATCATGTATGCACGCGGCGAGGGCGGCGCGCGGTCTGTGGGAGTGTCGAGCGTGGTGCTCTGGCGCATGCTCGACATGGTTGCTGGCGAGCTGGGCGCGGTCCGTGCGTGTGGTCCAGGGTTTGGCAACGCTCGCGGATGGGACAGGGAGTGGCGGTGGACGGTGGGCTGCCTCCCAGACATGTTTTCTAGGCTTGTTTCTTCTCCTAGCTTGCTGTCTCTACTGGGGTGGCATGGTGAGCTTCGGCTGTTCACCATTGATGTCATTGCCCAGCTTACAGTGAGGCTAGTGCTTGGTTTAACTTGCTAGATGATCTACTGAGATGGTTGTGAGCTAGAGAGGGAACCAGTTAGGCTTCAATCACTGCTCACAATAGTGTTTGGATTTTGTTTGATTTATATCTGCAAGGTGTTTGATGAAATGGCCGCAAGAATTCAAGTTTTGAATTTTGAAAAGATTTTTGGTGGGTGTGCTAGGTTGGTGCTGGTGAGTCTGCAGATGCTTGGGTTTTGAAAGTTGATCTTGTTTGGGTGGTTTTTGAAAAAGTGGGATCTTCTCATATGATAAAGATTCAATTTTGAACTGTCATTTAAACTATGCATTTGAAAGTTTCTGGATGATCACAAAGTGGGCCTTGATACTTTGTTATGAGTACAATCAAGGGGTGCAAAGATCCAGAAAAGTTTCTGTTAAGTTCTGAAAGTTTGGGACAGCCAAAGTAGGCATGGGAGTTAAATTGGTCAAAATGACCATTCCCTTATTTTATTTGTTTTGATTTACTTGTCTTTGAGAGAAGTTTGGGAATTGTTTAGATGATGTTTATTTCACCTAAGAATCCATTTACAAGCAAAGTAACACACAAACAAGCCAATTCAAAAGAATTCCAAATGAAATGCATACACCATGCATGCTTTCCTATTTTTATTTTAGAAAAGTTTTTGTTAACCCTCATTTTGATGATTAGAGTTTGATTGTCACATCCCAAGTTTTATATTTGGTTCTGCATATCATTCATGTCAATGCATCATGATTATCCATGCAAAATTTCGGTTTGAAAAGGGTCTGGCGAAACAATACTTTCAAAGGCCTGTTTTGAATTGCTAAAATGCTCCTACAAGAGGGTATACTAGGAATTGTATCCTTACACCCTTGTAAACTAGTGGAAATGAATACCACATGAACCTAGGTTGATCTCCTAGATTTTACAAAAATTTAGAGACAAGAATCACTCAATTCGGAGCTCGTATGAAAAAGATACGATGGAAAAACTAAAACAGAAATAGAAAAGAAAAGAACAAAAAAAAGAAGCGGCGCTTCGCCAGCCCGCCAGCCACCGACAGGTGGGGCCCACCTGTCGGCGGCGGCGTCGCCGCCCGCCGTGTCCGCCCCGGACACCGCAACCGCCGCTGCCGAATCCGAGATGGACCCCGCGTGGGCCCCTCCTCTTAACCCCGCGCGCCACCCCTGCCCTCTCCCTATCGCGTCGCCCCTCCCTATCGCGACGCCGCCTCCGCCTCCCCGATTCCGCCGCCGCGCGCCGCCCCTGGTAAGCGCCGCCGCCGCCCCACTCTCTCCCGCGACCCTCCCGAAGCTCGTCGCCGCCCTGCTGACTCCCTCCTCCCTCCTCTCTCCCTGCAGGGACCACCGGAGCCGCCGCCCGGGACCAAGCCCGCCGCCGCCCGAGACCGAAGCCGCCGCCGACGACCCCGCGCGCCAACCGCCTCCCCCTTCGTGTCGACGCCTTCGACCCCGACGACCCCGACACCGTGCCGACCGCCCGCCGCTGCCGGAAGACCTCGTCGACGCCGTCCGACCCTCGCCGCCACCGCTTAGGTGAGCTCGCCACCGCCGGCCACCCTTGCCCGCTCGATCTGCTACGGACGGCCCAGATCGGCCGTGGACTAGTCAGCCCGGGCGCTGGCTGGTCAAACCGCCACGTCAGCGCCACGTAGGCACAGTCAACACTCAGGGTTGACTGTTTAATTTTAAATCAATATATTTGACAGATTTTAGGTAAAACTTGTAAAATTCGCAGGAAATAATCTACTGGGCCAAAAATTGCAAATAAAATTTGTGTAGATTCAGTAACTCGTGTAGAATCCTGCTGTACCATTGTTTTACACTTTACAGCAAGATTTTGTCCAGAATAATTAAATGAGTTAATGGCCTTTTTGGAGTAATTAATTCGTAGAAAAAGATCTGTAACTCCAAAAATTTCAAATAATATGTCCCTGGATTCATTAGAACAAGGGGAATCTCAAAGTGAATTAAAAGGATAGGCTTACAGTAAGAAATTTTGCAGAATCTATTTAATGGCTTTCTGCAGTATTTTAATTACTCAGGGAGTTATATAAATCCTTTTTGAGAAATTCCAATTGGTACTGTTCCCATTTAGTAATGCCTACGCAGTAGAAGTTTCCCAAGATTTTACAAATATTATGTTAACAATAGTGAATTATTTGGGTTCTAGCTCTAGTATTGAGCATTATAAATTGCATACTAGTTTTCCTTGCGCTAAAAATATTTTCCATGCATGCATTCAGTAGCTTTACCGAATAAGATTATGTGATGCTGTTGTAGCATCAATCCACTTGTCATGCATGCATCTTGCATCATCTTTGTTTGCATATGCTTGTGGATGTTTTGTTTATGATTGCAATTGTATCGTGTAGATTGTGACGAGTGCAACGCTTGCTCGTGTGTGGATTGTTCTTCCGACCGCTACAACCAAGGAAAGTAGATGCAACCTTGTTCATGATATTGTCCTACTATTTTCAATGCATTGTCGTGTATGTTGTAGATGCATGTGTAGGATAATACTATCGCTATGCTATGTCCTATTATGTGGTAGGGCTTTCCTTGTAGATGAACCACCGTTGGTAGATGTGCTTAGCCATGCTATGATGAACGAGGGCTAGGTTACATCACTGAAGTTGTTTCTAAATGTGTTGGTTTGCGAAAACTAAAACAACTTAATCAATGAATCTCCTGGGTGTGATGGGATTGATAATTTTTGGTGGTATCATTGCGGAAAGGCACCCAGGTATCAAGAGAAAATGATTGGCCTCTTTATTCTGTAGCTTACGTGTACAACCATATGCCAATAATGGAATGGGCGGTTGGTTGGACTTAGTAGGTTGTGGTAACCCGAACCCGCGTATCCAGAGATGTAGAATTTTGGTAGGTTGGACCGGTGCGCGTCGGGATTGGGGAGTTACTTCCCGAACGGTCTCTTCTTGGACTTCTCCCTATCATCACCCAATATGAGAGTGATGGTACGAGTCGGGATGGCCAAGTCACATGGGTAAAGTGTACTAACCCCTGCAGGGTGTATAATCTAATCGATTAGCCGTGTCCCCGGTTATGGACGTCTGAGTTGCTTGATATTGATTCCATGACATGTTTCTCGCTCATTCTAATTTCATAATTGCTTTAATGTTGTTGGGTTAACTTAATTGGGATCTTTTCAAAGAAAATCAAAAACTGTTTATGAAAGTAGGACAAGGGTATTTGCAAATGCAAGCTAGCCACAGCTCCACCTGCCAAATATGCATGTAGATGTTAGCACTATTGTCTCCTTTAATAGCTCTACTTGCCATACATTCCATGTATTGATCCTTCGGGGCTGCTACATTTCATGTTGCAGGATATTCCGATTCTGAGTAATCGATATAGGCCACGGTACTCCACTCGGCACTTGTTCACTTGTGGGCAATTTGAAGAATGGAGGATTTGCTTTATTTATGTTGCTACCTGAATAATTTGAGCTAGCATTGAGCTAAGCTTTTATTGTAATAATGGTACTCTGGATATTCGTTATTTATGATACACGGATATTTTGCTATGTTATTCATCTTATTCTATTGTGGGTCAATGAACCGATCCAGGGATTGGCATGTCACATAGAAGCTACGGTCTTTTCAGAACCCTGGTGTTACATTGATGATCCAAGTTTAGTATTTTTGGGATGTTACAAACCTTCCCCCCTTAAACAAAATCTCGTCCCTTCCTACTATTGTTAGTTGCAACATGACATCATGCAGTACTTAATTTATTGTACACGGGCAGGAGACTATGGTTGATGGGACACTAATGACGACGAGGATCAGCAGACACAGCATGAGCAGGTAAACTGGTTTGGCCAGTATCAGCCAGGTACTCCACCACCTTTCCCCACACAGGAAACACAGGATCAAGGTGAAGGGTCAATTGCACCTTCCTGTGATGTGATGCTACCCCACAGATACGGATGGAGTACATCGAGGCCTCCTCCACCTCGCCGTCGACACCAATGATATCTATATATGTATCAGACATTTATCTACCTATGTATGAGACATATATCTACCTATGTATACGACACCTTTCTATTATTTCACGATTTTATTTGACAAACACTTCAACATAGCTTGCAACACAGTTCAACATAACTTGCGGTACATAAATAAGAGCCCTCTCTATCCCTAACACGATGCCTTTCCCTTTCCCTTCGACAATGCCTCGCCCTTTCCCTTCGATGATCCCTCTCCCTTGCTCTTCTTGGCATGTGCTTTCTTCTTCTCCTACCTCTTGTCCCACTCAGATCTCACCTTGGTTCCAACGGATGGCGGCATGAAGATATCATCCTCATTTTTGCTCTCTTATATCCAGGCCCAAGGTGACTCAGCCTTCTGTAGCATGTCAGCTTCACTACTGAAAATTAGTGTGTCCCACCTTAGCCTGGATCCTGATAAGCTCCTCTCGTACCTGATTTGGGGTCCTTAGTTCCCACCCTCTCTGATGAACTGCCTTACCAAGCTCAGCGAGAGAAAAATCGCAAACGAGGAGGTCCTTCCATTGGGCTGATTTATTGTCTATCATAACATTTCTGGCTAAATGGTATAGGTCAATGGACATCTGTGGCTAGGGAAACACGTCCATCATAGTGGAAAGCTTGCTAGCCCTGCACTTTGCGTCTGAACGGGGCACACTCATGATGGAGAGGAGAGGGAAATGCGAGAGTAAGAGGAGGAACAAATGAACTAGATGAAGAGATAACATTTTGTTGCCCGAATTTATATATTTACCGAGAAGAATAGGCGGTAAAAAATGGCAGGAAACGGTGGCGGGAAATAACGGTGGGAAGCAATGGCAGGAAAAACGACGGGAAGAGATGGCGGGAGAAAACAACGTGAAACAATGGCGCCAACCCGAAACTGAATTTAGATGTGCTAAACAACACGTAGCATGCATGATCAATGCGAGGGTCTTTATTTCGAATAACAACGGCGCCGGTCGTATTTTGGAAAGCCGACCGCAGGGCTGTCCTTCTGTGTTGGTCGACAGAGCAGCCGGTCGGCTTTTGAATTAAAGATGGGTCCTGTTGGCTTTTGAATTAAAGAGGAGCACCAGTCGGTTTTTGAAAGGTAGAAGGTAGGAGGTGGAGACTCAACTATGCTCTCTTAATGGTGCCTAAAGGTAGAAGGTGGAGACTCAATAATGGTGGAAGAAAGGCCTTTTTGTAAAGGAAGCAGGGATTACAAGTTTCAAAAAGAGCTTCCAAAAATTATGGTACCTGTTAGCTTTTAGCCCTCATTGCCCCTATCATAAGCATCTTGAAGTGATTAAGGTTAAAGTGGCAAAGATGGAGTATATGCTTGATGAAGTATAAGTTGGCAATCTCAAGTCCCTTGAATATGAGGGCCACACCTCATGCATACTCAACTTTGGGCACATGTAAGTTCTTGTCATTGTAAGTATTTGCATATCATTGAGAACCGCCAACGAGGTACCCCTTGCACATGTGTCAACACCCGGATTTTTAATCACAGATGTCTGTTATGCCATACATCGCAATCCAGGATTACCATTTTTGTGAGACATAACAGATTGGATATCAGAGTACATCATCCATTACAAACCATACATAAGGTCTTACACAAATAAGGATCTCATGATCCAGTTCTTAATAAAATTCAAGCAGCAGAATAATGTAATAATAACGATAGCATGGGCGAAGCTCCATCTTCATGGTCACATGCAATGCTGACGATGGTAGATGATCCTAGTTGTCGTAACCTTCCTCTTGTCCGTCCTCCTGAAACTCCTCTTCATAGTCTGGCCACGGGAATAGCCAGGGACAAAGCCATGAGTACTCTTTAAGTACTCGCAAAGTAATACTAACAAGTGAAGTGGTTTTGAATAGGATATACTAATCTCTAGGGTTGTTTTGCAAAAAGCCAGATTTACCTTTACTAAGTTCAGAAACAAGAAAGCTAGTTAAAGTTTTATAACACCTAAGTGGGAACTTGAATTTCAGGTCACAACTCTGTTGTGGTCAAGTCAAAGTAACAAATCATTTCACAAGTCCTTTTGAAAACATTTGACGATAGAACAGTATGGCCACTCCAACTGCCCATAACCACGGACGCCGCTATTCGAATAGTTTGACACTCTACAGAGATTGTACACTTTCACCACAACATTCGATATATCCGTCAGGAACAATCCTGAATTCACCATACTCAGTATGCGGATAATCAATCCTAACCTTTCAATTACACGCCCTAGTAGAGGCACACCTCCTGTGAGTTTGGCCTCCCAACCATGACCAACTGTCATCTTGGGTACTGCACAGGTGTACAATCTTCACAAGGTAGCCTCAGCTCAGACTTTGGCCGCAAGGGAACCCATACTAAGGTATATAAGTTTCCAGTGAAGCCCTACCCAGTTTTCGGGTATTGTGGTTGTACGGTAAAATTGGAATGGTATCACATCTAGACAACCATCCGTTTTGTAAAGGGATAAGGCTCATGCCTTAACATTTGCATCATCAAAGTCATTTGGTGTTCAGAAACATATGTCAAAACATTTCAGTAGAATGACTCATCATTCTAAGGTTTTCATAACCATTTTCACCAAGTATTCCCATCTAAAGTTGATCAAGTTTTATGCTTAGCACTAGCATCTACAAGTGGGGTAAATACTAATGAGGGTGGTAAACAAGTGGGGATTAACTAAGTTCAATCTCATGCCTTAGGATGACATCAAGATTATCTAACTTAGGCCAAATTTTATGCTCTTTATGCTACCTTCAATTATCTTTCTAGAATCTACAAGTCACTAAGTAAACTTTTGATAGACAACTTTTAATAAAGAAAATAAAATACTAAGCTTGCAAGTAAAACTAGGATGGTGTGTCAAGGGGGTATAATCACATATGCTTAAGGCATATAGTTGGAATAGTAACAAGCAAGTAGTAGCTTGCATAAGTAGGGTGTCTTGCAAGTGTTAGCTTGCCTTGTGCAGAGCAGTGGTTGAAGTTCTCCTCGGCTTCTTACTCGTAGTATCCTCCTTCCTCCTCGTATCCTTGGTCGGTACTAGTGTCTATAAATAAATACGAGGTACAAAATCATCAAATAATACTTAACTATTTCTAATCATCACACAAAGGTTCACCCTAGATGATCTAGCATCATCACTAACATTACAAGATTAAAGCACTTGTCTCATTTATTTTATTTTAGAAAAGTAATTTCTACTCATTGAAAAACTACTTAAGATTTAATATTCTCCAACTAAAACATGGGATCATGTTGACACATGTCATCACCACATATTTTAGTACATGGAAATATGATTTAAAGTGGTGTCACAATTTAATAAGGTTTAACCTTTTTATTTTATTTAATTAAAGTGACTAGAAATGCCTATGTGGCATTCTTTTATTACTTGATCATTATTTATGTAAGTAAACCTATATATATTTATATATTCTGAAAGGTATGGTTAAATGTGATTTTTGAGAGTTGGAATCAACTCAAAAGCTCTTATGGTTGAATTTTGAATACAGAAAAGCTTCTGCCTTGTTATTTTTACCAGGGGTGATCTACAAATCTAAATGGTTTGAATCCAACGGGCTTGGATTAAGCATTCCAGTACCTTTCTAAAAAAATTGGTTTCATGCATTTTGGTTTAGTGAATCGAGCTAGGTTGATTTTTGAATCTAGGTACAGAACTAAGTTTAGAACTAAATGAATAAAACAAAATTTGAATTGTTGGGTTGCGCAGGAGGTTTAACTGGGCCGGCCCACTACGCACAGCCGCACGCGCGGGCTGGTTATGTGAGAAACTCCACTCGTCAGTGAGACAACGAGTGGAGAAGCGGTACGGGGTGATCTAGGCCACACGATCTAACTCTAATCGAACGGCTCTGGTTCATCGTCCACGTCGGGCAGTGCCGGAGAGACAGAACCCTAGCGCGGCCGGTGGGGGTCGTGGGAGGCTCACCAAGGCTCAGGCGATGGTCGGCGACGGGGGCAAACGACGAAGTTGACGACAATGATTCTCCTGGTACCGACAGCTTCTCCTGGGGTGGCTCCAATCGACGGCGCCTCTCCTCCTCTACAGCGGCAAACTCTGGTGAAATTCCGGCCACCTGGTGCTCGCCTTGCTCCGGGAGTGAGTGGGTGTGATCAGTGAGAGGTGGGGAGTGAACCGGTGTGAAGAAAACAAGCGGGAGAGCCCTCCTTTTATAGTGGCTGAAGGGGACCGAAGGGTGCGGGATGAGCTCGTCGGGGTCGGCTGCATAGCAAGCTAACGACATGGCCAAAGGTAGGGGATGGTGCATTGCCTCATGGCGAAGCTCAATGGCTTGATGGCGAGGCGTGGGGCGGTGTGAATCGGTCGAAACACGTCAATGCTCTAGGCGGCTCCAACGGAAGTCTTAATGGCGCACATGCGCTCCTGGTCGCACGACGGTGAATGAGCATGTCTGGGCGGTTCCTGGTGCGGTGGTGATCATGTACGCGAGCGGCGAAGGCGGGGCGCGGTTTGTGCGAGCGTGTCGAGCGTGGCGCTCTGTCGCGCTCTCGGCATGGTCGCAGAGAGAATGGTCACGCGCGTTCTGGGTGGTCCAGTGGCTAGCAGGGTTCAAGCATTGGACATGAGGTGGCGGTGGACGGTGGAGTGCCTGCTAGACAAGGTTGGCGAGGCTAGTTAGGCTTGTAGCTTGCCGTCGACATTGGGGTTGGCAATTGGGCTCAGCCATGGTCACCGTTGATGGCATTGTCGAGTTTACAGTGAGCTAGAGCTGGTTAAACTAGTTAGATGATCTACTGAGAGTGTAGTGAGAGCTAGGGAGGGGACAAGGTTGGCACAACACTGCTCACTATAGTGTTTGTTGTTTAATTTGATTTGTGCCCAGAAGGTGTTCGATGAAATGGCCGAAAGAAATTCAAATTTGAATTTTGGATTCAAACTTGGTGGGTTTGCTAGGTACATACTAGGGAGTATCTGGTTAGTTGGATTGGTCAAGGGGCACTGGTTTGGTTGGGTTTTGAAAATGTGTGATCTTCAAATATGTTAAAGATTCAATTTTGAATTGTCATTTGAATGGGGTTGCCAAATGTTTCTACAAGTTTGAAAGGTGGGATTTGCTTCACTTTTACTTGGTCTAGCAAGGGGTGAAAAGAATTGGAAAAGTTTCTGTTTGGAATCTTGGACTAGAAACACTCAAAGTGACCTAGTGAGCAAGATTGGCAAAAATGACCATTTGCCTTATTTGATTTGTTTTTGATTTTCTCTTGATTTATTTCTGCTTGGAAATGTTTTAGATGATGTTGTATTCACCTTTAAACCATTCCTTGCTATTTAGTTTAATCACCAAGTCCATTCATGCATTTATCAAATCATCACATACACACATGCATTCATTTGGTTTTTATTTAATCAAAGTTTTTGTTAACCCTAATTTTAGTGATTAGAGTTTGATGATCATTGTTTCATATTTTTGGAATGTTACAACATGGTACAAGAGATTTCCTATAACCAAAATGATAAGGAAAGCGGACAATGAGCATCTCATCGATCTTTTTATTTACCATATGCATAGCTTTTTATTGAGAATGCTTCATAGATAGCTCATTATGGTGATGCTGCAAGTTTCCACCATGATTAGGCATGGATTAGGCTAGCGGCCCAGAAATTTCTCTAACACGTGATACAAACTCCATGGACTTACAAGTTACCTCTTTATCTCACACCGGTGACATCCATAGACAAAAGAGCATGATGTCAACTGAGTACAACAAGGTACAAGTGCAATGTTGAAAACGTTCCCCGTGACAGCATGGTTCTGCTAATTCCAACTTATAAGTGCAAGCATATACAACAAAGTTGTCACAAGGGTTCAAGTTTATTAGGGGCAAATAAAAAAGTGTGCCATCAAGTTCATGAGGGCTTTAATCACTAAGTTTTCACATAACAAAATAGTTTTTCATTGGAAGATAGTTGAAAACAAGAATATACTTGGAATGGTGTAACACGCCATGCATATGAATTTATAGTGGACACTTTGGAATAACTTGTTTTCTTAGGAGTTGGAGGCATGAGTAGAACTTACTCATACAAGTGGAGGCTAGCAAAAGACTGGGAGCAACCAACTAAGAGAGCAATAATGGCCATAATCATGCAGTGCAACAAAGCATACTAATCAAAGCAAAGAGTGGTACTACAAGTCAAGGAATAAATGATCATAGAGGCTAATGGTGACTTGTGAGAGTCATAACATGGTGTGATCATGTGCCAAGTCAACCCAAGCAAAACATCAAAGAAGAATACCACAACAATATGCGTTTGCATGCTAAAACAACGCATAATTTCTTCAATGCACACTAAGCAATCCCAGTTGTTTGAAACAAGACATGCTACATCAATAATCACTAAGCATAAGGTCAAAACAACACCTATCATGTCATGTTAAAGTCTAAGTCATAGTCAATGCAAGCTCCTCTTGTACTTCAAGCAAGAACTTACTACTCCTTTCCAACACCAAGCAACTTATTTGAAACAACTCACAAAGATAATAATCAATAAAGACCAGTGAGCTTGTATCACAAATCCACAAATAAGAACTAAAAAGTTCTAAGCTGAAAGCACAAGAAAACTAAGGCTAAACACAGTGCTAGCAAAAGAGAACACTCACAAAACAATAAGAGTGAAAACTAGAGTGTTCTAGGAAATGAAAACAGAGTGTGTCTCTCTTCAAAAGAAGTGTGGTATAACCAACCAACTTACTCAAGCAAACTAAGCAAACAAAAACCAAAATTAAAACTAAGACGCTCCAAGAACAACACAACAATGCATGAAACAATAAAAACGAAGTGTCTAGAAAGACCTAAGATTTTTATTGATGAAGAAGGGGATGCCTTGGGCATCCCCAAGCTTTAACGCTTGTACCTCTTGAATATTTCTTGGAGTGACACCGGGGTGGCATCCCCAAGCTTGATCTTTTGTGCATTCTTCATCTCATTACATCATTCTCTCTCTACACCTAAAATTTTTCCTTCATACAAAACTTCAAACAATCTTCATTAGCAACATTAGTGTATTCAAAAGATATTTGACCTTAGGCAAAGATTTGGAACAACAAGACTTTTCACTAAAAACACAAGCTACTGTAGCAACTCCTTCAAAAAACTCAATTCCCCAAAAGAGACCTAAAAAAGGAATCAATAAGAAGCAAATGCAAATAATGGCAGAAATCTGTCAGAACAGACAACAGGTAGAAACCGATTTTTTAGAAGACCTTATGTTGATCAAATCAAAAAGTGTTGAACTAACGAAAGTTAGCTAACATACTGGGGGATTTATTTATAAATTTTAAGCTCAATCCGAGTTACGGAGACTCCTCACGAATGTTTATGGTGGAGGATAGAAATCTGTTTCGGGACAGCAACTCCCCAAATCTTACTTCGCTCTCATTAAAGGTCATTCTTGGAACAAAAAGCAAACAAAAAGGATAAGGAGAGGTCATTACTGAAGTAATAACTTCCAAGACTCAAGAAAACTCTTGGGTTATCTCCCAACAAGTACTTTTCTTTACCGCCTTTAAGTTAGGCTTGATAGTTTGAGAAGATGCTCACATAAGAAATATGAATTGAAGTCAAAGAGAGCATCAAGAAGCAAATTCAAAACATATTTAAGTCTAACCCACTTCCTATGCATAGGAATCTTGTAAAGAAACAAGTCATGAGAGCACAAAGCAACAAGCATAGGAAAGCAAAACAAGTGCAACTTCAAGGCTTTCAACATAAAGAGGGGAAACTTAATATTATTGAGATGTATAAGACCATGTTTCCCTCTCTCATAATAACTTTCAGTAGCATCATGCATAAATTTAACAATATATCTATCACATAAAACATTCTTATCATGAGCCAGATGCATATAATGATTATTACTCTCCACATAAGCACAATCATTCTTATTAATCATAGTGGGAGCAAATTCGACAAAATAGCTATCATTACTATTCTCATCACCATAATCATCAAATATAGGAGGCATATTGTAATCACAATTAATTTTCTCCTCAATAGTAGGTGGACTGAAAATATCATACTCATCATTGTAATCATCATAAATTGGAGGTTTGGTATCATCATAAGCAATAGAAGCTTCCCAAGTGTGTTCATTTGTAAACATATCATCATTGTAAGGAACATGGATAGCACTAATAGCACAACAACTATTAATATCATCATTTCCAGAATTGGTACCAAAGAGATTTTCAATATCAAAAGTGGTGTGCTTTTCCCAATCATGATCACTAATATAGGTAACCGGCATAGGAACATCATCTAGTTTAGACTCATCAGCAAAAACTATGATAGGAGCAACATGCTTAGAGGAAGTTACTGTTTCCTCTTCTTCTTCTTCTTCTTCTTCTTCTTATCCTCTTTAGGAGGGAGAGGCTTGAAATGAATCTTCTCCACATACCCTGGTTTATTGTTAGAGACAATAGAAGAAACTCTCGAGGATTCCTCCTTTTCATTAATAAGATCAAAACTCATATCTGTCCTGTCATATTTTGGTAAAATATCATCTTTTATAAGATTTTGTATGTAATTATTTGCGTGGAAATTATCAACACAATAAAGATGACAACCATGCAGGACACAATTCATACCAAAAGCACTCATGTCTACCAAATAAGTTTTTATTGATAACTCTTCACACGCCAAAAACAATGTAAGTTCATCATGTTGATTATCAGTGATCGCGTTATCACAACACAAGCTTGCAGTACTCATATGGCCCGAGCATTGAAAATTGAAATGACCCACTTCACAGCAGAGTTCACAAATAAAAGGGTAGAGGGCACAATTTTTTTACCAAGATCATTTAGAGCCTTATACCATGTTCTGGTTTTTTCATTCCAGTGGGTGATACAATATTCTTCTTCTATTTGATTCTTCTCACAAGGTCTATGCATACCACAAAAATTAACATGCTTATAAGAAATAGTACTTTCAGAAGTTTGAGCATGTTTATTGCAATCATTAATAACATTTTCATTTTTCATGCAAGTGTCTTTAAAAGGTTCATGATACATGTACCATTTTTCTTTAGGAGCATTAATATGGGAAGCAAAGGCTCTATAAAATCTAACAAGAATTTGAGGATCAAGACCATATTTAGCACTAAGCTCTTGAAAATCAGTAGTTTCAGCGAAAGACCTAATGCAATTATACTCATAGTTTATACCTGGGTCTTTACCTTTGTCGTTATCCCAATTTTCAGTATTGCTTTGAATTGTTTCAAGAAGATCCCACTTAGCTTTGACCTTCTTACTTGTGAAGGATCCCTCTGAATAGGTATCTAGGTAGTCCTTGTAATGTCCTGAAAGCCTTGCATAAAAAATATTGATAACAACATTACTAGGGAGCTCAATAATGGGACATTTGAGCATTAGTGACTTCAATCTTCCCCAAGCTTGGGCAATACTTTCTCCCTCATGAGGATGAAAATTATAAATATAATTCCTATCTATATGAATTTCATGAGAAGGATAAAATTTAGAATAAAAGAGAGATTCAAGTTCCTTCTACTCCAAATGATGAGGATCATCTAGTAGCTCATACCACTCCCTTGCTTTGTCCCTAAGTGAGAAAGGGAATAGCTTCCTCTTAACTTGGTCCATTGAAATACCTGCACACTTGAACAACTCGCATAATTCATGTATAAAGAGTAAATGATCACTAGGATGGACAATTCCATCTCCAAAATAGCAGTTATTCATAACACGTTCAAAAATTCCAATAGGTATTTTAAAAGGGACACTTTCAGTATGTGGATTTAAAATATCACAAGTATCATTAGAATTACCACATATGGGAGATAAAGTATCATAAGAGCAAATTCTCTTCCCTAAAGCTAGGGAACTAAAAAGATCCTTCTCATAAAAACTAGCTTCCCCAAGCTTAGACGTTTCCATACCATTAGTAACAATGGTGTTCAAAAAATTCATACTAATAACATTGCTATTGGCATGCAAATAAAGCTCCATAGGTTTTTTAATTTTCTCTTCAAACACATCGTGTCCTAACTCAAGATAAACACTATAAAGCTCTCTAATTTTGTTGTGGTTTTCCATTAAGCCTAACTAGTGAAAACAAGAAACAAAAATACAAAATTGCAGAATATAAAGGAAATAACTTCAAGCACTCACACCAGAGGATGTGAGTACTCCCTGGCAACGACGCCAGAAAAGAGCTTGATGTCTACGCACTTCTATTCTTGTAGACAGTTGTTGGGCCTCCAAGTGCAGAGGTTTGTAGAACAACAACAAGTTTCCCTTAAGTCGATCACCCAAGGTTTATCAAACTCAGGGAGGAAGTGGTCAAAGGTATCCCTCCAAGCAACCCTGCAATCAAGATACACGAAGTCTCTTGTGTCCCCAACACACCTAATACACTTGTTAGGTGTATAGATGCACTAGTTCGGCGAAGAGATAGTGAAATACAAGTGGTAACGGTGCCAGAAAGTAGCTTGACGGTGAGGCAAAGACTAAAGGCAGCAAGAAGGAAGCAAGCAAACATGCAACGGATCTAGTAGAAAATAAGTGTTTTAATGCTTAGAAACAAGGCCTAGGGATCATACTTTCACTAGTGAACACTCTCTCATATAAATATCCTCTCTTCATGATACTACTCTCCCGTTGGACAATCTAATCCATGGTAGGGCTATAACAACACTCCTCAAAGTCCGCCTTCCCCAATCTGGATAACCCCACACCGTCACCTTGAGCACTAGACGGTTCCAACAAACACCACAATTTCATAGAGACATCCAACTCCAAATATAACTCATAACAAATATTCAATCTAGCCAAAGTGCCACACACGGTATGCCTGCTGTCACTTTCACACACGTGGGGAAAAGCATAGATCTATTAAAGCACAAAGAGTATTTATGTAGACTCAAACCTAAGTGTCACCATGACGTGCACGCTGTCACTTTCACACACATGGGGAGAGCAGAGATCTAGTAAAGCACTTGAGTAGTAAGGTAGATCTACTTGATTACAAAACTCATGACCACAGTAATATCATGCATAGAGAGAGAGATGAACACATAGCTACCGGTAGAGCCCTTAGCCCTGAGGAAGAACTACTCCCTCCTCATCATGGGAATCAGCAATGGTGATGAAGATGGCGATGGAGATCGATGGAGATGGCTCTGGGGGCACTTCCCCATCCCGACAGGGTGCCGGAACAGAGACTTTATGTCCCCCGAATCTCCCCTTCAGTGGCGGCGGCGCTACAGAGGTTTTCGTAGATTTATTCTGGATTATTTAGGGTTTTCTCATCAGGGGGGCTCTTATAGGCGCAGGAGGTAAGGTCGGTGGGGAGCCAGGGGCCCAAACCCCCTATGGACGCTCCCAGGGCTTGCCCGCGCCTAGGGGGTGCGGCCATCCTGTGGCCCCCCTCCAGCTCTGCCTCATGGTTCCGTGTTGCTCCGGGAAAAATAATAACTTTGGCTTTTGTCCCGTCCAATTCCGAGAATATTGATTTTCTGCCTTTATGGAAACAAAAACAGAAGAAAACAGGCAACTGGCACTGTGGCAACTTTTTAATAGGTTAGTTCTAGAAAAGATATAAAAACACCTCAAAGTATAGACAAAGCAAAGCAAAGTAGATACAAAACAAGCATGGAGCATCAAAAATTATAGATACGTTTCCGACGTATCACGCGTCGATCCATGGAGGAGCGCGCCTAGGGTCCACCCATGTAGCAGCCACCTTCTCCAGACCAGGCTGGAGGCTCGGGGTGGCATGAGGAGCAGATTCCTCCTCCATTCCGCCACGGGCCTCGTCCACGAATCCCACAACAGGCACCGTGAGAGAACCACCTCCAGACCAGGCTGGAGGCTCGGGGTGGCAGCAATCACAGTTTACTTCCGACCAGTGGCAGCAGAACCATCTTACTTTTGACCAGTGGCAGCAGCAGCAGATCCCCTACATGGACTTCGCTTATCGACCACAATCTCATCCTCAGGGTAAGCTTGTCCCTTCCTACTATTGTTAGTTGCGGCATGACATCATCCAGTACTTAATTTATTGTACACGGGCAGGAGACTATGGTTCATGGGACACTAATGACGACGAGGATCAGCAGACGCAGCATGAGCAGGTAAACTGGTTTGGCCAGTATCAGCCAGGTACTCCACCACCTTTCCACACATAGGAAACACAGGATCAAGGTGAAGGGTCAATTGCACCTTCCCGTGATGTGATGCCACCCCACAGATACGGATGGAGTACATCGAGGCCTCCTCCACCTCGCCGTCGATACCAGTGATATCTATATATGTATTAGACATTTATCTACCTATGTATGAGACATATATCTACCTATGTATGCGACACCTTTATATTATTTCACGATTTTATTCGACAAACACTTCAACATAGCTTGCAACACAGTTCAACATAACTTGCGATACATAAACAAGATCCCTCTCTATCCCTAGCACGATGCCTTTCCCTTTCCCTTCGACGATGCCTCGCCCTTTCCCTTCGACGATCCCTCGCCCTTGCTCTTCTTTTCATTGCTCTTCTTGGCCTGCGCTTTCTTCTTCTCCTGCCTCTTGTCCCACTCAGATCTCGCCTTGGTTCCAACAGATGGCGGCATGAAGATATCATCCTCATTTTTGCTCTCTTCTATCCAGGCCCAAGGTGACTCAGCCTTCTGTAGCATGTCAGATTCACTACTGAAAATTAGCGTGTCCCACCTAGCCTGGTTCCTGATAAGATCCTCTCGTACCTGATTTGGGGTCCTTAGTTCCCACCCTCTTCGATGAACTGCCTTACCAAGCTCAGCGAGAGCAAAATCACAAACGAAGAGGTCCTTCTATTGGACTGGTTTATTGTCTATCCTAACATTTCTGGCTAAATGGTATAGGTCAATGGACATCTGTGGCCAGGGAAATACGTCCATCATAGTGGAAAGCTTGCTAGCCCTGCATTTTGCGTCTGAACGTGGCACACTCATGATGGAGAGGAGAGGGAAATGCGAGAGTAAGAGGAGGAACAAATGAACTAGATGAAGAGATAACATTTCGTTGCCCGAATTTATAGAGGCACCGAGAAGAATAGACGGGAAAAAATGGCAGGAAACGGTGGCGGGAAATAACGGCGGGAAATAACGGTGGGAAGCAATGGCGGGAAAAATGACGGGAAGAGATGGCGGGAGAAAACGGCGTGAAACAATGGCGCCAACCCGAAACTGAATTTAGATGTGCTAAACATCATGTAGCATGCATGATCAATGCAAGCGTCTTTATTTCGAATAACGACGGCGCCGGTCGTCTTTTGGAAAGCCGATCGCGGGGCTGGCCTTCCGTGTCGGCCGACAGAACAGCCGGTCGTCTTTTGAATTAAAGATGAGTCCGGTCGGCTTTTGAATTAAAGAGGAGATCCGGTCGGTTTTTTAAAGGAAGACGACACGATTAGATTTGTAAAATTTTCATTTCACGTATTATTTGTAAAATTAAATAAAAAAGTGTATTATTTAAAAAAATAGCCAAATCTTTGATCCAAATGGAATGAAACTTCTACTAGATTTTTTTTCAATTTTTCGACTAATTTCAATTATTTAATTCACGGTCTGAATCAATCTGATACCTTAGAGGAGAGATGGGCAGATGGGCAGTGGATGCTCGCACCAAGTCATGGTGAGACTTGGAAGCAATAAGTCATTAAAGCTCTGTCCGTGTCTAGCTTTGGCAGGTGACACCGTTTTTCCTTGTACTGCACGTTGGATGACGCATCAACGCCCTCGATCGATGGTGGTCGTTTGTTTCTCGTCAGCATGGGTGCAAGAGGAACGCCGATAAACGGACGGGTGAGGCTCCACTAGAGGGGGGTTTGCAGGAAAATTTCCATCTTCTCCCCTCCAACCTTTTTCGAGAATTTTTATGGTTTACGCCTTTGGTACTCTCGAAAAAAAATTATATGTTTTTTTTGTGGTATCAAATACCACCATTAATAAAACATACATAGAGGTGTGTTATCTCTCTTTCAAATTTTATGAAACTGAAAACATAAGTATAACCATGATTATCGTAAAAAATATATAACCAGGATTGTCCCATAACCCTTCGATTTGAAGGGCATAAAGACACATCGGCCAATTCTAATCGTTTTTCTGTGCAATTCTCTCTGGTGCCGAATTGGCAATGATAATTGTCGATCAATAGTCCGTCACAACTTTAAAAAACAAGATTGCAAACCAAGGATGTTTCTTGGGACTCTCTTGAGTGCATGAGCCACCACCATTTTAAATTGAAAATAGGATGGTTCTTCAGACAGCATTTTGAATTCACAATATTTTAGAATGTTTTGATTTTCCCAGAGAAAATTCGTAGGAACTTGCATACATAAATGCCTTTTCTTTTCTTTTCAAAATATAGTGGAAATCCCGAAATGGAAAATGGAGGCAACATGGAAAATGCGAGTTTCGACACAACTCACACAAGTGTCTCTCTACGGTCAACCTTCATCAAGTGTACAACATCCGAAGCACCCCAAACATTCTTATTCAGCGGCACTGCTCGAGCCGGTATCGGTATGGCAGCAGCAGTGGCGGAGGCGGTTCGGCGCTACCTCGACGACGGCAAGCCCGTGGTGCTGCTACCCTCGCTGTTCAAGCTGTGCTGCACACTCTTCCTTCCAAACCAGAACAAACCTTCGGCTCTGGTCGTGGCCTCGCAGCTCCACGCCGACGCCTGCAAGCGCCCCCTCTCCGCGGCCGCCTCCAACTCCCTCCTCACCTGCTACCTCCGCGCCGCCCGTCCGGACCTCGCCCTCGCCCACCTCCGCTGCCCCTCCACCCCAACCGACGATGTCACCTACAACGCCCTCGTCGCCCACCTCCCGCCTACGCCGGCCTCCTTCCGCCTCTGCTTCGCCTCCCTCCCTTTCTTCCGGCCCAACCTCGCCACCCTCCTCGCCCTCCTCCACCGCGCCTCATCTTCAGACAACCTCACCGCCGTCCACGCCTGGCTCATCAAGACGGACTACATCCACATGGACGGCTCCGCAGCGATCCCCAACTCCCTACTCACAGCATACGCCGCCTCTGGGGACTCCATCGCCGCGGCCAAGCTGTTCGACGAAATGCCTGTCCGGGACATCGTGTCCTGGACCTCCATGATCGGGTCGTGCCTGGCGGGAGGCTCTGCTCCTAGAGCCCTGCGCCTTTTCAGGGATATGCTCGCTGGTGGCACGGCGGAGATGGACGGGGTCGTCCTCGTCGTGGTTCTTCGCGCGTGCGCCACGCTCGGGCACCTGGCCCTCGGAGGCTCCCTGCACGCCGTGGCAGAGCGCCGCGGGCTGCAGGGCGACGACATCTTCGTGGCCAACTCGCTCGTTGACATGTACGCCAGGTGCCTCGACCTGCGGTCCGCGCGAAAGGTGTTCGAGCTGATCGTCCACAAGAATGTGGTGTCCTGGAACAGCATGCTGTCAGGGATCGTGCATGCTGGCCATTGTGCCGAGGTGCTGGAGCTGGTCGGCTCCTCGTCCTTGCTGAAAGGCGGTGACAATCTCAGTTTTGACGAGACGACGCTGGTGGTGGTGCTGCAGCTGTGCAAGAAGCTGGAGGGTGGCGAGGCCATGTTGTGCAGGTCGGTCCATGCCGCGGCTGTCAGGAGGCTCTGGTTCTCCTCGTCGAGCCTACCACTGCTGAACGCGTTGCTGGACGCCTATGCTAAGTGTGGCCTCCTGGAGCACGCACTCCAGCTGTTTCGAAGGATGCCTGAGAAAAATGTTGTCACCTGGGGCACTGTTATAGCCGGCTGCACCCACAATGGCAGGCCGCACGAGGCGATGGCGTACTCGGTCGCAATGCGGGAGACTGGGGAGACGCCCAATTCGATCACCATGTTGAGCATCCTCGAAGCGTGCGCCAACTGCGCGGAAACCAGGGCGTCGAGATGCGCCCATGGCGTGGCGGTCAGGAGCGGGGTATCCTTTGAGCGGGACGTTGGCAATGCCCTGGTGGACATGTATGGCAAGTGTGGCGATCTGGATGCTGCAAGGAGGGTGTTTAATGCGATGCCCAGCAAGGACGTACTCACCTGGAACTCCATGATCGGCGCACTGGGGATGAACGGCCGTGCGCCGGATGCCCTCAGCCTCCTCGACAGGATGGAGCGCGAAGATGACGTTATGCCGAACAGTGTTACGATGCTCGCTGTGCTATCGGCGTGCGCACATGGAGGGCTGGTGGAGGAGGGCATGGCCTGCTTTGAGAGGATCACAGCGACATACTCACTGCAGCCTCAGGTGGAGCACCTGTCATGCATCGTCGACATGCTCGCGCGTGCTGGAGACCTCAAGGGGGCGGCGAAGATCATCCAGGAGAGGATGTCATCGACCACCGGCAGTCTAGCAGCAGCCTGGAGCGCGCTGCTGAGCGCCTGCAGAAGCCACAGTGACTGCGAGGTCGGACGGGATGCGGCATCTCACGTCCTAGAGCTGGAGCCGGGCAACTCGGCAGGATACCTGCTCTCCATGAGCGTGCCTGACGGTGAGACGGCAGCACGGACGTGGCGGCTGATGAGGGAGAGGGGGGTGAAGGTGACAGGCGGGCATAGCGTGGTGCAGGTCGGGCAGGAGGCACACAGGTTCGTATCATGGGATGGATGTCACCTGCGTAGGGCGCAGGTTTACTCCATGCTACATCTCCTGCATCAGCAAATACTACCGCCTACGCATCATCATCTTACCTTACCATGTATTCATGCTACTCATTGATTGTCACATCCATGTGAATCATTGGACGTATTATATCATGCACCAATGGCCTATAGATAGTTTCACCATTGGCGTTCTCCATCCTGCCTAGTTTTGCTAGTTATCAGGGTCGCAAGGTACATGCATACCCTCAATCCTTGGTTCTTGCCTTTATTTTCTTTGAAGGGGAATCTAGCTAACTACAGTTGCTTCTCTTGCTCATTTTTGCTACTTGGTCCTTGTATACATGGTTCATGACCTTTGCTACAGAAGTTTATTGCCCATTTTCCTTTAAACATTCTCCTGAAAGAGAAATATCATTTTGGTTCTTGCAAAACAGTAAAACACCATGGTCCATAAAGACCCCCCCCCCACCCCACACACACACAATAATAATGGCACAAAAAACATAGATATAAGTTCCACATATATCTACACACTAAAACATAGATACATGCGAATTTAGACAAATCCAAGTCACTTATTTCCAGACCTGAGGGAGTAGGAAGTTTGGAACATTGTCTGTTCCTACTTTAATTAAAGAACACATACACTGTATACACCTGCTACACAGACGAGAGTGTATTTTTTAAACATGGGTCCATAAAGACCCAACAAAAATTATGTCACAAAAAACATAGACATAAGTTTCAAAAAAGTGTGAACAAATCAAACATGTAGATAACTAATAAGGGACATGACTGAATTTGGTAAATAAAATAAATTTTTGTGAGTTGGAGATAAATCATAGATTAAGTTAAAGTACAGTTAGGTACAGCGCAAAGTATGTAACTTGGCATATAAACAGTTTATAAATTAAAGCAAGCACATGCAATTTTTAAACCAAGTTTACATGTATGTAATTGTACTCGTGATCTATATGCATGATTTTTTTTGTTTTTTTGTCTTTTGAAACTTGGATATGTGAACTTTCCTGAAGTTTCACCAATTGGATTCATAATATGGACCCATGCTCAGATTTCAGTTCTCCTACACATGGGCTACCACACGAGCATGTCTCCGTGGATACATCATATGACTCAAACGTAAGCTTACAATTCACATATGCATAATAAAGCCCTCCCGGTCCTATCCTTGCTGGTGGTGCGTCTAGCACCAGCAGAGGGGCGTAGAGTCGTGTGACCGTCGGATCTCTTGGGATCCGGTCGGTTTTCATGCTCATTGGTGTGGTTTCAGATAAGTCCCTTTCGATCTACGGTTGCCATTATCATGATGGTTGCTGCTCTGGTGCGCTGGTCCTTTGGGCCTTAGCACAACGACTTCCCGCCTGTCTACTACACCAAACTCTACCAAGAAAAGCTTTGCCTCGCTCCAGTGATGGAGGGGCGGAGATGGCGGTGTGCCTTCGGTTCGCACTAGTGTATGTAGTCGTCGCCAGATGGTCCACATACCTATTTGTAATTTTATTGCTTTTGGGATTCTTTGTGTTGCTGTTGATGATTATTAATAAATTGGTTGTATCATTTCTAAATGATAATGAATAAATTATTTATATCTCAAACTTTCAACGTCAAGGGTTCCCGAGCATCTTCCACAATTGGATTGCCGCATTTTTTGTGACATAATCCCCGAGAGTTCCCCTAAATGGTGCCCCCCTTATCCATGACCATGGTGTTCGCCAAGGCGACCCACTTTCACCGCTTCTCTTTGACATTGTCATCGACCCGCTTCAACAAATCCTCGACCTCGCCGGCCATGATGGTTTACTTTGCAAGATTCGTGGTCGTGGCACCATTTTGAGAACTTCCCTATACGCCGATGACGTAGCGGTTTTTCTCGCCCTTTCAAGGAGGACATCCAAAACCTCACCAACATCCTCAACCCTCAACGCTTTCGAGGAGGTCGCCGATCTTTGTGCAAATTTCCCAAAAGGCTTTGTCGTTCCCATTCATTGCGGGCATGTCAACTTAGATAGAATTCTTGAGGGTCTTCTGGGGAGCGGGCATCCTTTCCAATGAAATATATTATGCTTCCTCTCTCGATTTGGCGGCTAAGGCACGTGGACTTTCAACACCTCGAAGACAAAATGGCTAGTGAAGCCCCTACATGGAATGGAAAACTAATCAACATGGCTGGCTGCAAGCCCTTGTCAAGTTTGTCCTCTCCTCGCAAGCAATCTAGTCCCTCCGTTCCAAAATATAAGATGTTTTAGCCTTTTTCTAATACACATGTACGTAGATGCCTTTTAGTGTCACTCATTTTGCTACGAATCTACGTACTAAAAGGCGCCTAGATACATGTGTTTCAGAAAAAGGCTAAAACATCTTATAATTTCGAACGGAGGGAGTATCACTTAAATCCGCTTATGATTCCTCTAGGTGTAACAAATAGCATGAAGAAGATTCAGTGTGCTATCCTTTGGTCGGGTACCAATAAAGTCACAAGAGGACAATGCAAGGTTAATTGGGAAACGGTTTGTCGCCTCAAGGCTCTAGGGATCCTTGGGATGCTCGATGTCGATAAATTCGCAAGGGCTTTAAGGCTAAGTTGACCATTGCTTGAATGGAAGGACGCCGGAATTTTTTTGATTGGCATCGACCTAGTCCAAGTGGACCATCCTCTTTCCAAAACTTTTTAAAAATTATGGAATTTGTATTTTCCCTCTCGCTTGCGTCCAACGAGATTCAAATTGAAACAACTGAGCAAGAGGGACTCCAAGCATCGTAACTATCCTCAATTTCCAAGCAACTCGTAAATGAAGAAAGTATAAATTGAAACCATCAATAAGATGACAATAATTATACTTCCTTTTCAGTTATTTAGATTGGAATCAGGTTGCTTTACTCTAGTTGTCCTCTTAGCTCAGTGTTGGGGGCCTTCCTTTCTTGACTCTGTTAGTAGTGTATTTGATTTTTTCTGTCACTATTATTAAGGTGATTACCTCTTATAAACATGCATTATCAGGAACCAGATGATGAGTGAACTATTGCTCGGCAATTTGGTTTCAGCGGTGCTATTAGATAAGATGGTGAATGGGACGATTCTATATTGAACTTCAATTCTCACAAGCATCCATTGATTTCTGTGTCATAAGATCGATTGGAGCAGTATTTAGGTTTTCAAGATGCATCTGTTTGTTTGACCTGGAAGTTATTTTTGGCATCAAGTGAAGGATGAAAGGAGTGTAATTAATCTCTTCTACAGGATTTTTTGTTCCAATAGCTTGATAACAGTGCATTTTCTGGGGCGATAGACATGATATATCATCTGTAGATTAAATGTTGATGTATCATGTATGCCTGAACTAAGGTCTAGTCTCTTGGATGCAGTTTTCTTATATCATTAGAGTGATATTTGTACACGCATGAATATGACCCTTATTTCTTGGATGTAATTTATTGTTTACTGGATCTAGTTATACATCTGGTTGAGGCCGCGTTTACTAAATGTCATTTATGGTTTACTTGATGAAGTTCCAGGTTATTTTCCATATAGGGCATGTTTGTAATGGATAAGTTGTCCGTTTATGTCCTGTCATTGAGGTCATTGGCGATCAGTTGATTTTGTGTGGCAGTTGCATCTTGTATGTAGTTTTTCCTATTTTTCTTTCATTGGAAGTACTAGTGTGCTCACCTACTTTTTTTTTCATAGCAGTTTTAAATTATAGGAAGAATGTTTCGGAATCTATGGACAATTTCGATCATATGATCTCTAGTAATGCTACTAGACCAGGGAGAGCTTTGCTTGCATCTTTTTTCCCCTTATTTTTCCACAGCTGAACTGTTTTTCTATCGACACGAGCTATTTATCAATTTCGTTAATACTAATCTCTTCTGTTTCTAGTAATTCTAGTGAAAGATCTTTGCTTTACAGGCTTGGGTGTAAATCAGCAGACCTGCATCCGAGAGTGCGTATGTATGTTGTGAATACACGAGAAATTTTGATGTGAATCCCTGTAAAAAGCTTTTGCTCTTCTTCCGCCACTCTTAAGTTTCTTCCAGTTCAACAATCCAAGCCTAGCACATGCAGTCCTTTCAAGTATGGTGTAAGTCAAACCTGGAAATATGGAAAAAAAAAATGTTGATGAAGAAAGTGCCTCACTGGAGCTTGTGAATTTTCAGATTGCTGTCAGTTACCGTTCGAAAAGAAAAGCTTTCAGTCCACATAGAGGATCAACAAACAAGAAGATGCAATTTGTGTGTTGAGCTCATCCTTTCCAACTGTGAGTACCGATTACAAGCTGTGTAACCAATTGCATGCACAAAGTCAAGCTAAGGATTTACACCGTGTCCTCAGATTTCGTTGACCAAAGGTCCATCATCTCCATACAAGTACAACCATCCGTGGTGTTGATCAGACCAACCTTGGACAGCACGGAATTTGTGAGCCGAAGACCATCAAGACTAGCAACCAGCAGACGCATTAAGAAGAACTAACCATGTTACTAAGAAAATTCACCCTCGTCGCGGATGTGTACGGTATGTTCTCCAAACTTCCTACTACAGTATATGATTCTAAATTTGTGAAGTCAAAAGCGTTCCCCCAATCAAGCAACTGAGCGTGAGAGCTCTGTTTCTTCGCTGTTACTCACTTACTTGTATGAAAAGGTCACTGGAGAAATAATAACTAAGTATATATGCTTTTCCATGGGCCATGATGACATGACGGTTTCCATAGAATTCATGTCGATACCACACTTTGGCGATTCGTGATTGGTGAATCTATCCGCTGCCGAAGTAATCCCCGACAGCGACACCACGCCCTGATGAGAAATTTCCTCCTTGTACGGGCCCAACGAATTTAATCGAAGAATAACAAGATCATCGGCTGGGGAAATTTTCCTGCGCCGTGATGTCAACTGTGAATGAAATGGATATTCATTCAGATTCGTTGCCGTCACGATGGCGACATGTCCAGTGAGAACGTCAGCCGTGATAGAAGAACCGCGGAGGAGACTTTGATTGACGAATGGGAATCGCTGAACCGAGACCATCAGATCCATGGAATCGTGCATAGGTCAGGATTAAGAAATGGTTCCAATTAGTAATGGAGAACAGGACGTCCTCCTATAGTTGAGTCGATTACGTGGACGCCATTATGAGCAGGAAGGTTTCTGTCGCGTAGCGTATCGCACACGCATACGTATGCGTACGAAGTGTAGCCGTGTGTGTGAGATGAGACCCGTGTAGCACAGCTTTAGCCCAACGGCAAACGTGACGAGAGACGGTTCTAGAAACAGAAAAAAGGTGCACGTGCATGGACCCTGCGCCGTCGCGTGGAGTCGCCGGAATCTGAACTGACGGACGGCCCGCTTCTCCCGCGCGAGTTGGCTATCTCCGCGAACTGACAATCTTAATTTTGCCGATATAACAATAAAGAATGATATTCAATACTCCCTTCGTTTCAAAATACAAGATGTTTTAGCTTTGTAAAGCTAATGAATTTAGATCACTTTTAGTTGATATAGGTTCGCTCCGAAACTCTCTGAACTTGTATACTAAAAGGAGTCTAGATACGTTAGCTTCACAGAACTAAGACATCTTATATTTGAAACGGAGGAAGTAGATTATTAGACTTATCTTAAATAATTAGACATTCTAAATATTTGGTGAGAGAGATTGTTGATAAAAGGTCATCTCTTAGCTAAGAGAAGACAATATTTTTCTCTTCTTCATGTCACTAATTATTTTACGTGATATTGCTAAGATATAACCACTATACCTGCGCTAAGAGCATGACTGGTTGCTCGCGCCGATTTTAGCATATATATGGCAATCATGGCTGACGAAGCTACGCGCGCATGAAGTCTCTAATTTATTTTTTACCACTAGTTTGGTTTGCTAACGTTTTGTTTCCTGCATCATAGCATATGCCAAGCTCCATGTGATTTGTTGCATGAAGTTGGTTTTTCGGTTATTTGCGAATTGTTTGGTTACAAACAGTTTTCTCGGTAGTGCTACCTCCTGTGCTATGTGGCAAGCTTACCCATAAGCAGAACACTCGTTACATGCATATTCTCCGATAGCTCTGCTTTTTACGCTACGTGGTGAACTTACCCATAAGAGGAACACGATAGAAAAGTGTTTTAGAGAAATGCAATTCAGGTAACAAGAAATATAGTAGTAGCAGATAATCTAAATAATCACGATATTAGTGCCGTAGCATGAGTTCTTCAACAACTACTCGTAATACGACACAAATTTATCATCTAAGGGTTATAACTGAATACCAGCTTGTAAAATATACAGATCTGACAATAATTTTCATCAGCCCTAACTACTCCAAAATGTACATTATCATGGTCAGCACCACCACCACATGTGGGCTGGCTACTCACATGCATTGGTTGTTAAAGAAGGCCATGAACCAGCTCATCATGTATTCAAAGCGCATAACAAGATACTAGGCGGCCCGTGCTTTGTCTTCATGAGGTGGCTAAGAGCCCAGTGTTTCACACTCGAAGAGATGGAAGTTGTGGGAATACGACCACCAAAAGATTAGCTTCATCTGAGCAAAGTTTTAGCTTGTTGATCAACTCAGTGTTCTTCGGGTTATCCTAAGTGAGAACACAATTTGTTAGTTAGTTCTTGAGAATATGTGAGCTTACATACAAGTGAATGTACTGAAAAAGTGTTAATTGGTACAACCTTGATGTGGTCAAGTCGTTGTCCATCTAATATTTGTGGTATCCTCCTCCGAGCGCATATCCTCTACAATACATCATATGGTTATAGATCTAAGGCGCGGTAACTCGATGACCACAGAACCTCAAGACATCCTCTACAATAGCTTCAAGGTCCTCCTATCCAAAGCCCTAATCCACACAAATCTCCTCCTTGATGAGCTAGCACACTCCGTTGAGGACGAAGTCATGATGTTCTTTTTTCTGAATTGGGCAGTACTTATCAGACATCGACAAATATCAATGTGGCAACACTGAGATTGCAAATAGGTTAAGCGAGTTACCCTTCTCCTACATCACAAATAGAAGAACCATGGTACAAGAATAATCGTCACTCACGGTTAAAGAATAAGTCACCACTTCTGACATACTAATACCATACTTTTAACAAAGCCCTCATACATGGATTACACATCAATGAATACCAGTCAACAAAAAACATCCAAGAAAGACCACTAATAACACTTCTCGACAATACATCATAAAGTAAAAGTTGCAAAATCTAATGAAAGGACTATGTTTTTCCTTGCTATTTTGGTGATGATGACAATCTCACTTGTGATCTAACTGTGTGCTTGAGTTTCAGGTTAATCGCTTTTGATGGATTTTATGAAGTGTGTGGATGCTCTCTTTGGGATCTTGTGAAGATGGTGGTCTTTTGTTTTTCTATTTCTCTCATTTTATTGCTTTAGATCGTTGTACTATCAAGAGGGGGTCCACTTTGGAAGGCTGTGGGGAATCATCTGTTTTTGCACAAACCATATATGCACCACCACAACCATCCTACTCATCTGGGAGAGAGCGAGTTTCTGATCAGTTGGTGCATTTTTATCTGATCGTAACTTCCGGCCAGGCGACGGAAGTTCCGCTTAGGGCTCTTTGTGGGTTGGATCTGGGACTAGTTCCGGTCCAACTTCCGATGGAAGTTTCGGCCAGCTCTCAGAACTCACTGTTTTGATATGTTCTATTTGGCGGAACTTCCATCGTAAGTTCCGGTTAGGAATTTCCTTTGCTTCTTCCACTAAGACCCTGAGCGGAACTTCCGCCCAGGCACCGGAACTTCCGGTCAGACAATGTTTGTGACCCAGTTGTTATGTCCCTTGTTCCGCTCAGGTTCAGTACACTTCTGTTTGCAAGTGTTCTATTTGACGGAACCTGGGTCGGAACTTGCATCGGAAGTTTCACCAGAACTTTCGGTCGTTCTGACCGGAACTTCCGGTCATGCTTTTGGAGCATGCGTCAATGGCCTAATTACCGTTGGTGCTACGCTTGGCGGAACTTCCGGCCGCTCGCCAGAACTTCCGGCGAGGTCGCGAACTGTCCAACGGTTCAGTTTGGAAGGGGCCTATTTAAGGCGCCCTCCTTCTTCCTCCTACCTAACTCTTCAATTTTCTATCTCCTCCATTAATACTAGAGCTTCACCTCACTAGATCTGTCTCTCTAGCCACTCAAATCACTTGATCTTTTGAGAGGTGAGGGAGGTGACCTAGATCTACACTTCCACCAAAGAAGATTTGATTCCCCCGACCTATCCTTTGTAGATCTTGTTACTCTTGGGTTTCTTGGAACCCTAGACGGTGTAGGGCATCCTTGGAGCGGGCATGTGTTGTAAAGCTTTGTGGTTGTCGTTGAGGGACTCCAATTGAGTTGTGGAGGTTCCCCCTCAACCTTGTTGTAAAGGTTTATGTTGGCGCCTTCAAGGTCACCAGTTAGTGGATTGTGAGGCCTCCTTTGTGGGGGAGCTCACCAGAGAAGAATGTGAGGCCTTTGTGGCGGTCGGGTGACCTTGTGTGGCCCCTACACCTCTCCAACATAGATGTAGCTCCCTTGGGAGTGAACTACGGGAATTACATCTCCATGTTCCCGCTCCGGTTATCTTGTTCCCTACCTTTACTACTTGCTTTTTACCGCTCTTGTGTTTGTTGTTAGTTCTATAGCATATAGGTTGTTCACCTAGTTGCATATCTAGATAACTTACCTTCTTGCTAATCCTAAAATTGAGGAACAAATTAAAAATTGATAGTCGCCTATTCACCCCCCTCCAGTCGATTCAAAGTCGGTACTTTCAATTGGTATCAGAGCCAAGGCTCTTATTTCGAGCTTTACCGCCGAAGAGACGATGGCCGACGAAGGGGGTAGTGAAAATGAAAACTCCAAGAACTTGGCCACCATGGATGACCTCAAGCAATTGGTGACATCCATGATGTCAAAGTTCGAGGAAATGATTACTATTTTGCAGTCTCTCAAGCCAAACCCCATGGTTGCTCTTGCCACACCCCAAACCACCGAGCTTCCTCCCACCATTCCCGTGACCGCCCCCGGGGTGAATCTCGCGGCCGCCACTACTCACTTGGGACTTGGTTTTGTTTCTCAAACATTAACCAAGGTTCCAAGCGAGAACACCGAGGAGCCCGAAGACTCAACTTCCAAAGAGGAAAGTGGAGGAAAGGACTACTCGGCGGTGCCCCCACCATCGAAGTACACTCTGGATCCACCCATTCCCATGCCACACATCATTCCTCAAGGAGCACCACCTATGCTAGATACTTCAAATTTCGCCAATTGGCAATATCTAATGTGCTCACATATTTTGAGCTCTTCTATTGAGTTAATGAGGATTGTGGAGGATGGGTTCTCTCCATATGACCCAAAGAAGTTGACTCGAGGTGAAGTGGTGGACAAGCAACTCAATGCCATGGCTTTGGTCATGATTCAAAAGGCCTTGACTCCTAAGGACTTTGCTCACATTCGCCAATTCAACACCGCCAAAGAAGCATGGGATCAGCTCACCGAGCTATTTGTTGGGAATTCAAGCATTCAAAGCTCCAAATTTGATGAAGTCAACAACGAGTGCGATGGTTTTGCTATGCAAGATGATGAGACACCCGAAGACGTGTATAGGCGGCTCAAGGTCCTTTGTTGCACTATGAGGGATCTTGGTGCCACCTATGTTGATGACAAGTTCATGAAGAGGAAGTTCATTCAAGCTCTCCTTCCATTTGAAGAACAAAAGACTTCACTCCGAGGGCCACATCCTTGGTCTTAACGATGTTTCCTTTGCCAAAGATCATGTTTGTAGGGCTTGTATTGAAGGGAAGATGCATGAAACTCCTCACAAAGTTATCAATCAAATCACCATGGAAATATGCTTGGAGCTCTTGCACATGGACCTTTTTGGCCCTCCTTCTCATGATAGTCTTGGAGGCAAGAAGTATTGTTTGGTCATTGTGGATGATTCTCAAGATACACTTGGGTGTTCTTCTTCACGTACAAGAGTGATACTCAAGAAACCGTCATCGACTTTGCCAATGAAGTTCAGCAGAAACACAATGCAACCATTCTCCCCATCCGAAGTGACAATGGCACCGAGTTCAAGAACTATACCTTGGATGAGTTTCTTAGTGATGAAGGCATCAAGCATCAATACTCCAATCCTTATACCCCTCAACAAAATGGTGTTGCCAAAAGGAGGAATCGCACTTTGATGGATGCAGCTCGGTCTATGCTAGCTGAATTCAAGTCTCCATATAACTTTTGGGCCGAGGCTATTTCCACCGCTTGTCATGCAACCAATCGGCTCTATCTTCGCAAGAATAAGAACAAGACCCCTTATGAGCTGCTCACCGGGAAAAAGCCCAATGTTAGCTACTTTTGAGTGTTTGGTTGCAAGTGCTATATTCTCAAGAAAGGAGTCCGTTTGTCCAAGTTTGAATCCAAGGCACAAGAAGGGATTTTTGTTGGATACTCAAATCAGTCCCATGCTTATAGAGTCTACAACAAATCCAATGGAAGAGTTGAAGAGACGAGCAATGTGAAGTTTGATTAAGACCATGAGTCCCTTGTTAGGCAAGACGGTGTTCGTGATCCAAGTGATGAAATTCCTCCTAAGGCCATAAGAAGAATGAGTGTGGGTTTCCACCTCCCCATTGAGGATCCCCTTATGGCCGAAGGAGAAGGACCAATCTCTACTCAAGTGGAGCCCTCACTCTCACAAGATCATCTTGCCCCTCAAGGACCCACTATTTTGGCACAAGCTCCCTCAAGATCTTACGAAGCTCCTCATGCTCATGACTCTCTGAGCCTCGAATCTCAAGCTCTTCATCAACAACATCTACCTCCCCAATATGGGGCTCCTTCTCAAGACATCTCCCAAGGTCAAGCTCGTCAAGAACAAGGGCAAGCTAATGTTGATCAAGGCTCTACTCCAAATGATGACTCTCCCGGGGTGGAGATTGATGAATATGATCCCCGTGTTCGTGCTTATAGTCAAGGCTGGGACTCAAATGGTGGCAATGACCAAGTGGTTGCTCAAGAATCTCGTATTGAAGCTCAAGCCTGCCATCAAGCCTATCGTCTCACCAAGCTCGTTCGAGATGGCCATATCCTTGATAATGTTTATGGAGATTTCAATGGAGGTTCCACTACTAGGAGGCAATTAGCCTCTTTTAGCTCTTACCATGCTTTTATATCTCATGTGGAACCATAGAAAGTCTTCGAGGCTCTTGAAAGTGATGATTGGCTTGACGCTATGAATGAAGAACTTCACAACTTCAAGAGGAACAAAGTATGGACCTTGGTTGAGCGGCCTAAAGTGACGAGGTTTAATCTCGCCAATGCCCATTGTTATGGACTTGGGTTTTGGAGAAGATGGGGATGCTGGAGATTGCGGAACGGTTAGCAAACAAGTAACACGGGGACACGAGGTTTACCCAGGTTCAGGCCCCCGGAGGGAAAACCCTACTCCTGCTTGTCTGCTCTTGATTATGGCGGAACCGAAAGTTACAGGGGTGCGCAGATGCAATCTGGCGTGGAGGTGTGTATGCGGTGGTATGCGAGAGAGCCTCCTCGTTGTGCCCTCCTGGCCTTTATATAGAGATAGGCAGGTCTCAGGCACAAATCGAGTCGGTTACAGGTTTTAGGGTTTGCCCCTTTGAATATTCTATCTACTCTAGTCTTGTTCTCCAAGGATCCGAAGGCGTCATGGGCCCTGGCCACCCAAAAGTCTTCATGGGCTGGCGTATGTTCCCGTGGGCCTTTCTTGGGCTGGACTAGGTATGCTAAGGTCGTGTACCCGCAGGGTATAACCATGTCAGTAGCCCCCGAGTGTTCAGTCGAATCATAGATTTGGCTGAGGACTCTTCAATCTTTCGGGTGCAGCTGTTTTCTGTTCATCAGAGAATGATTTTAGTGTGTAGGGATTGCTGATGCGTGTGCCTGACTCTCCCGACGGATCAGGGCCAGTTAACTGTCTTAGGATAAAACAACACGATCTTCTTCAAATTCGAGTCCCTCGACTCGAACCCAGAACAAATGCTGGCGTAATTCGACTCAGGCCACGGAGGACTTACAAGAGTGGAATTCCAGTGAATTTTAAATGATGTACCCAACGCGTCCGTCGGGATTTTCCATCACGCCTGCTAGCACGGATTCTCACTAGCAGAGCGCAGTCGTGTGCGTTTCTAGGCCATTATATGGTATCTGTAGGTCTTATCTTTGCGTCGCAAACACAACATCCAGATGTTTATCACCGCGGAGGTGTTTCGGGTTGCCAAGGAGGACGTATACTCACTTAGCGTTGGTTGGGGAAGAGTTGCCGAAAAGTTTTTGCATGATGATCCATAGGATCACAGTCAAAGATTCATAGGGTGCGCGGCAGCGCTCCCTATGGGAGTAGCCCCCGAGTGTCTGTTCGAGTCGTAGACTCTAGAAGAGACTTTTATTCGACCGTTATTTGGCTTTATGTCCGTAGGACACAATTTTTCGGATGCTTGAATCCATCCTCCCTATGGGAGTAGCCCCCGAGTCCATAGTGGAGTCGTAGACTCGACGTAGGACTCGAAGTGGAGTGTTTTAGTTATTTTTCGGGTACGCGGCCAGCGCTCCTAATAGGAGTAGCTCCCGAGTAGTTAGTCGAATCGTAGATTCGAGTGAGTACTTCTAGCTATGTAGCCGAAGAATTGTAACCGTTGCTAGTATAGCTTTGATGACGTTAGTGCTGACGATCGGTGACCTCAAGCGTCTGCAGCGCCAGAGATGACGTGACTAGACGAACATGGGTCCCACCTTCTGACTTTGAGTTGACTGGTCACGCGCGGCGTGGAGATAATGACGGCGCCGCCTCAATTTCCGTGCGTAGTGGACGGCGTGTGAGCGACGGTTCGCTGCTGTGCTGACACGTGGACAGTCAGATATGAATGTTGGCTCTAGGTCTTCCCGATGGACGGTCGTCGTGCATCGTCTTCATCCTTATAATCATTGGGGAAAGGTTAGTTTGTTTTCACCGCAGCCATTCCTGTTTCACTGCTCCCATCTTCCTTGAGCTTTCTCACTGCGCGCTAGAATTTCCCGAGCTTTTCCTTCCTTGATTCTGCGTGCTCATCGCCGTCGCCGCCGCACTGTGATGGGGAAGCCCAAGAAGTCCTCCACTGCAGTTGGTACCAGTGCTGCCGCCGATAGCAAAAAAGGTTCTACCGCCACTCGCGTCACAGATGGTGGCTGGCGGCGATCGGAGACGCGCGAGGGTGACCTTCGCAAACTCCGTGAGCAGGGTCTTATCCCGCAGGATAGGGAGGCCGTCAGAGTCCCCGACGACGAGGTAATTCCCCATCCTCCCGCTGGGTTTCGGGTCATGTTCATCGTGTTTGTCCTTCGGGGCATTTCCTTCCCAATCCACGATTTTCTCCGTGGATTGCTTTTTCTTTATGGCATCCAGCTTCATCATCTTTCCCCAAACTCTCTTCTTCATGTCGTCTGCTTCATCACATTCTGCGAGTGTTGGCTCGGTATCGAGCCACACTTTGGCCTCTTCCGGAAGCTCTATTTCGTGAAGAGGCAATCTGGCTCCGATGGTGTTTATCCCATTGGGGGCTGCATCATTTCCCTTAAATCCAACTTGCTTTTCTTCTCTTTTTCTATGTCCGAGTCTGTCCAGTACGGGCAGTGGCGGTGGTTTTACATCCGCGACTCCACAGTGGCCGGACAAAAATTTGGTCTTGCTCCTTTCGACCCTTCCCAGAAAATCGAGCCAAAGAGGTCCCGGAAGAACCAGATCTTGGATGGCGAGGTGGCGGAGATAGAGGGGCTCTATCTTCGGGTGGAGGATCTCCAGTTGATTCTGGATAAAGAGGTGAACAGTGTGGATATCATCCGCACCTTCCTTAAACGTTGGGTGCAGCCGCTCCAGGCTAGGGCACACCCAATGTTCCTTTATTCTGGTCGTCGTGATCCAACTAGGGTTTCGGCTGAGGAGTTCTCCAAGGGGGATCTCGATGGGTTCTTCGTCCGCTGCTGAAGTACAAGGCTGGATAGGATATTCCGAGGAAGTCGTTGACTCCTCCATTCGCTGCTTCTCGTCCAGTTCCGCAGGTGTAGATTTGGGACGTGCGCGTAGCGCTTATTTCGACTGAGTTTCCCTTGTATTTGCTTGTGTGCTTATAAATTTGCGTTTCCTTTTGCGCAGGAGTTCAAAGTACCGGGCATGTCGCCGCCACTACCCAAACTGTTTCCGGATGCACCGGACAATGAGGTAGTGGACTCCATGTTTGAGCTTCCTTCGGCGCGGTCACCGGCTGAGGAGGCTTTTGAGTCTAGCGAGGAGCAGACTCGAAAGCGGACGCGGAGCTCGAGCGAGACGTCGGATGCTTCGAATCCACCGACTCCCAGGAATCCGACGTGCCTTGAGGGTCATAGTGGGGGTCACGATGGCTCTTCTTCTCCTATTCCTACCGTTCCCGTGCGGGCTGTAGCACCGCAGCCGCTGGCGAAGCGGAAGAAGGAAGAGAAGAAAGAAGAGAAGAAGGAAGAAAAGAAGGGCAGGAGGACCCCACCTATCTTCGACTTGAGCGATCTTGACTCGTAAGTTTTCTTCAGTTGCTTTTTCTTTCTCTCGTCTTATGCTTGTACTTGGCTGACTTTCCTTTTGCAGCCACTCTTCCGACGACTCCTTCAGTGATGGCGCTCGGGAGATGGTGGGGGAGTCGAAGGTTGCTCCTCCTCCTCAGACGGTGGCCACCTCTGAGGGCGATGCTCCGAACCCTTCTTCGTTGGAGGCTCGGGTGGTTGTCTCTCAGAAGATTGCAGGCGAACCTTCGGAGTCGCCGTCTAACCACGTAAGTGATTTTGTTTTCCGCTGCAGGGGAGCCCCCGAGCCTTTTCGGATGTTCCGTTGATCATTATTTCTTCGTGCCTCGGGGGGAGCCCCCGAGCATCTTTCGGGTGATCTGCTGATCATGCCTTTTTTTCCTTTTCTGTTTATACTTGTCTCGGGGGGAGCCCCCGGGCGTTCTTTTTGTGTGTGTATTCTGTCTTGCTCGTTCTTTGGGCGTAGCCCCCGAGCCTTTCTTTTGACGAGTAGTGTCTTTTTGCAGCCTTTTGTGCAAGGCGCCAACCAACTTGTGCAGCAGCACCTAGCGTTAGAGGCCAACTTCAAACAGCTTCAGGGTACGTTCATGGGTTGGTCTTCTTACATCTTCTTCTATTTCCTTTTATTCGATCTGATAAGTGTTCTGCTATTTGCAGAGGACAACAATACCACCCTCCGCGAGCTTGATGCTCTCAAAAAGAGCCTTGGGCGAGCGGAGAAGAAGGCCGAGGACGCCGTTGGTGCGAAGGAGCGCCTTGAACAGGAGCTGGCCGACGCAGCCGCGGCCAAGGAGCGCCTGTAGCAGGAGGCTACGGATCGCGAGGAGCAGCTCGCCACTGCTGCGGCCGCACGGGAGAAGGAGGTAGCCGGCAAGATGATGGTGGCTGCCAAGGCTATTTCGGGTGAGTGGTCTCGTCTTTTCCTTTTCGGGTTCCTTGTCCTTTCTTGCTTTGATTTGTATTTACGTCTCCTCTTCCGTTTGTTTAGATGCCGCATGCATCGAGTTTGACCGCGGTGCTCTGGAGCACGGGAGTGCTCTGGATGATGCCACTGCGGCGGTCGAAGACCTCTGCAGTACCGTGGTCGGCTCGCTTGCCAAGGCCAAGGAGGCTCTTGGACGCTTCTATAAGGAGCTTGTCCCCAAGGGCGTCGCCCTCGAGGATGTCGACTCGTTGGCGGATGCGCTGTCAGCCGAAGCGCCTGCGGCGTACAAGTGCAAGCAGAAAGGCATCGGTGCATCCGTAGGGATGGTGATGGCCCTGGCGTCTGGTGCGGAGCTGGATCTTCATCAGGTCACCTCCCATATGCCGACGGCTGCTGACGGATCTGAGGTAGCTTTTGCCCTCTACGCTGCACGTTGTAAACATTATGGGCCGAAGTTGATTGACCTGCTGGCGGAGTACGCGGCGAGGCAGCAGGGGGAGGCTAAGGGCAGGCAGTCTGGCTCCGAGGCTACTCAGGTTGCAGCTTCTTAGGCTCTGTATTTGTAGGATAGCTTTTGTTTCTTTTGGTCCGATGTAGCTATGAACACTCCTTGTGCCACGCAGTGGCTTTTGCTGTATTTAATGAATCTCCAATTAGTTTTCGTGTTTGTGTCCTTATTCATATTCTTGCCCTCTTTTCCTCTAGGAGCCTTCGGGTGATGGTCCCGTTAGCACTTCTCCCGCGACGCAGCTGCGGCCATCTTTGGATGCTGCGTCGCAACTTTTGTTTCTTCGTGACCGCATCCGTAGTCTTGAGAAATAATTGCTTGGGGTGCGGTGCCACGCTGACGTTTGGAAGTCGAAGGCGGATCGGGGTGCTGCCAGAGAGGAGTATTTGATGGGGGAGTTGTGTCGTCTGGCCGAACAGCTTCAATGTAGGTTTTTTTGAGCTGCTGCTCCTTGTTTCGGATGCGGCTGCTGGCCGGTCATCTTACTTTTCCATTGTTGCAGGTGCCAACCTTGTTCCTAAGGAGGAAAAGGAGCGTGTTGCTGTTCGGATCAACTGCTTGACCCAGCAGGACATGGTGATGGGGATATGCCCATCGGGGTATACCCAGCAGGACATTTCCGACTGGCCCAGGAACTGGCGAGTGGGCTTGCAAGACGGCGACTGGATCGAGGCCCGGTGTGGATCCAAGCGACTGGAAGCTGAAGGCCCAGGCGAGTAGATAGGCCCAGTCGAGTTAGGTTAAACGATTACCAAAGCCTTAACTGATTCGGTTGAGATATGTAAACCCTAGGGGAGGTGAGTCTATATAAACCTCCCTACAGGGCGTGTAGAGAGACGTTCCATCATACACCCAAGCAACTCGCCGCCTAGCCGCCGAGCTCGCCCATTGTACCACCATCATAATACAATCTAGCAGGAGTAGGTCTTTACCCTCCGGGGGGCCGAACCTGGGTAAAACCCTGTGTCTCCGCCCTCATCTCGCACCGCAGATGGCTGGCCGCCCTTGCCCCTCGTTCTACTACTCGCTGCCGATTGCAGCATCTGCCGTGACCATTCCCACGACAGTGGCGCCCACCATGGGGCCTGGCCGGTCTGGCCGGTGTTCTGCGGCGGGATCCAATCTTCCCATCAACGAGACGGTCGCCACCGGCCGCATGATAGCGATCGGCGAGATGCTCCAAATATTGCCGAGCAGCTACGTCCCGGCGGCGCGACCCGTCACGCACAGTGTGATCCTGCCGGTCGGCACGATCAGCCTCTTCGTCGGCCTCACCGACGTCATCGTCTCGGAGGACTCGGCTCGCATCCGCGAGTCGCCGCCACGCGATCGGCTCTCCGAGAGCCAGATCCGCACGATCCATCGCCTCGCCTCCGAGTACAATTCGGCCCACAGCAACGTGGCCAAAAACTCAGCGGCCGCAGAAGACGCGGCCCTCAATGACGACGCCGACTCGGCGACCCCGGCCTCATTCGCCGGATCCATCACCGCGACTTCACCCGCGGGCTCCATCACCCAGGTCTCCAACATGGGAGACTTCGAGGACCCCTCCATCCTTGGGATCTTCGACTTCGACTCTGGGTCGGAAAATTCCGCCGACCTCCGCGATAGGACCGGTCGCCACGCCGCGACCTACATGGCGACCGGCACCGATTCGCCGGAGGATCCCTTCTCCACCCCGATCCCTCCTAATGCCATGGAAACGGAGGTCGAGGAACTCCGCCTGAAGCTGGCAGAGGCAGTGCGCAAGGAGCAAGCCGAGCGCGAAAAATTTCGCCTCCAGCAGGTGACGGCGCAGGAGCTATCGCGCTACCACCAGCAGCGAATCAGGTCGCGCCTGAACCCCACCGTCCAGGGGCGCGCCTTGAACTTCGATGATGAAAACGACCCGGCCCGCGTGGCCGAGCGCGTGATCTGCGAGAACGCACCACCAGGAGGAAGCGCTCGGCCCCCGCCAGGGTCGACGGCGATGGGCGCCCCACCTCCACCCAACCGCACACCCCCCAGGGATCAGCCGCGGATAGTAGTCTCCTCACGGGAGCGGGACGCGAACGGCCTCCCACTGTTCTCCACCCCGATGGACAACCTCGTGGCGGGCTGAGCAGCAGCCGACAACATCACGGCCACTGGCGACGGCGCCCTACAGATCCAGTACGTCAGGGCCCTGCTCGAAAAGGCCGTCGAGCAGCAAAACTCAGGCGCCGACTCACAGGGTCGAGTGTACTCGCGTTCTTCGAGAAGCAGAGCGGCCTCGAGCGGCCGCCCAATGGCGGCAAACACCCTCAACTGCCCGCCACCAGAGCGACTGCAGCTCCAACACCGACCCGCGAACGCGGCACTGTCCACCAATGACCCCAGGCCAGCTACCAACTTCGTCGCCGCCAACGGTCAACCCATCGACGCCCGCACCCACATCATCAACAACCAAAGCTGGCGCGCACGCCAGCCCGACGACCTGCGACACACCCTAACCAATCGCCGCGACGGCGAGCCAATGGGGTCGCTAAGTCGACTCAGCCCCAAGTGCTTCGGACCGATGATCCGAGGAGAGAAGTACCCGCCGAACTTCAAGGCGCCAAAGGAGATAGAAAAATACGACCCCTCGTATGACCCCGCCGTCTGGCTGGATACATACCTCATGGCGATGGGGATCGCAGGCCACACCGACCTGCTAGCCGCCCGTTACCTCCCCCTGATGATGGAGGGGACGTGCAGGCAGTGGATCAACACCCTCCCCCAGGATAGTATCGACTCCTGGGAGGAGATGCGCGACGCCTTCGTCAGGCACTTAGAGTGCTCCTACACCCGCGCCACCACCATCGAGGACCTGGAGCGATGCGTCCAGGGACCCCGCGAGTCGACCCGCAACTGGGTCCAGCGGTGGCAAGTACTCTGGTACAACGCGGTCGGCATCTACCCGGACACCGCGATCCATTGCTTCAAGACCTCGCGCCGCGACGAGCCTTTGGTCGCCAAGCTCATGCGACATTCTCGCACACTAGACAACATACCGGACCTCCTCGAGATCGCCAAACGGTATGCGGAGGAAGATCCAAACCAGGAAACCGACGATGAGTCGGGAGGTCAATGCCGCACGAGCGGCAACGACAGTGGACGACGGTCCGACCTATGCTACAACAACAGTCGCCTCACCGGAAAACGCCGCAGTGACGGGCGAGTCGACTTCGTCGCCAACGCTGGGCACGCACAACGCGAGCCCAAAACCTTCCGCCACGCGGTGGCTCAGGTGGACGTTCCCCAGTTCCTCAACTGGTCGGAGTAGCCCATCACCTGGAGTCGCCAGGACCACTCTCCACGCATCGAGTACCCATGCCAAGTCGCCCTGGTGGTCAAGCCTAAGGTCGGCGACTACTGGCTCCCCAAGACATTGATGGACGACGGCAGCTCCATCAACATCCTGTACCTGGACACCTTCAGGCGGCTGCGGCTTCCGCAGTCGATGATCGAGACAACTCACACCACGTTCCATGGCATCGTCCCTGGTCGGAAGGCGTACCCGATCGGCAAGGTCACGCTGCCCGTCACCTTCGGCACACCAGCAAACTTCCGCACCGAGCGGATCGTCTTCGAGCTGGTACCCTTCGACAGCCCCTACCACTGCGTCCTGGGGCGCCAGGCGTTCGCCAAGTTCATGGCAGCGCCACATTACGCGTACAACGCGATGAAGCTCCCTTGATGGGGATGTGCCTACCGGGGTATACCCAGCAGGACATTTTCGACTGGCCCAAGAACTGGCGAGTGGGCCTGCAGGACGGCGACTGGATCAAGGCCCGGCGTGGATCCAAGCGACTGGAAGCTGAAGGCCCAGGCGAGTAGATAGGCCCAGTCGGATTAGGTTAAACGAGTACCGAAGCCTTAACTGATTCGGTTGAGATATGTAAACCCTAGGGGAGGTGAGCCTATATAAACCTCCCTGCAGGGCGTGTAGAGATACGTTCCATCATACACCCAAGCGACTCGCCGCCGAGCTCGCCCATTGTACCGCCTCCATAATACAATCTAGCAGGAGTAGGTCTTTACCCTCCGGGGGCCCGAACCTGGGTAAAACCCTGTGTCTCCGCCCTCATCTCGCACCGCAGATGGCTGGCCGCCCTTGCCCCTCGTTCTACTACTCGCTGCCGATTGCAGCATCTGCCGTGACCATTCCCACGATAGTGGCGCCCACCGTGGGGCCTGGCCGGTCTGGCCGATGTTCTGCGGCGAGATCCAATCTGCCCATCAACGAGACGGTCGCCACCGGCCGCATGATAGCGATCAGTGAGATGCTCCAAATCTTGCCGAGCAGCTACGTCCCGGCGGCGCGACCCGTCACACACAGCTTGATCCTGCCGGTCGGCACGATCAGCCTCTTCGTCGCCCTCACCGACGTCATCGTCTCGGAGGACTCGGCTCGCATCCGCGAGTCGCCGCCACGCGATCGGCTCTCCGAGAGCCAGATCCGCACGATCCATCGCCTCGCCTCCGAGTACAACTCGGCCCACAGCAACGTGGCCGAAAGCTCAGCGGCCGCAGAAGACGCGGCCCTCAACGACGACGCCGACTCGGCGACCCCGGCGTCACTCGCCGGATCCATCACCGCGGCTTCATCCGCGGGCTCCATCACCCAGGTCTCCAACGTGGGAGACTTCGAGGACCCCTCCATCCTCGGGATCTTCGACTTCGACTCTGGGTCGGAAAACTCCACCGACCTCCACGACGGGACCGGTCGCCACGCCGCAACCTACATGGCGACCGGCACCGAGCCGCCGGAGGATCCCTTCTCCACCCCAATCCCTCCTAAAGCCACGGCAACGGAGGTTGAGGAACTCCGCCTAAAACTGGCGGAGGCAGTGCGCAAGGAGCAAGCCGAGCGCGAAAAATTTCGCCTCGAGCAGGTGACGGCGCAGGAGCTATCGTGCTACCACCAGCAGCGGATCAGGTCGCGCCTAAACCCCACCGTTCAGGGGCGCGCCCTGAACTTCGACGACGAAAACGACCCGGCCCGCGTGGACGAGCGCGCGATCTGCGAGAACGCGCCACCAGGAGGAAGCGCCCGGCCCCCGCCAGGGTCGACGGCGATGGGCGCCCCACGTCCACCCAACCGCACACCTCCTAGGGACCAGCCGCGGATAGTGGTCTCCTCACGGGAGCGAGACGCAAACGGCCTCCCACTGTTCTCCACCCCGATGGACAACCTCGTGGCAGGCCGAGCAGCAGCTGACAACATCACGGCAACCGGCGACGGCGCCCTACAGATCCAGTACGTCAGGGCCCTGCTCGCAAAGGCCGTCGAGCAGCAAAACGCGGGCGCCGACTCACAGGGTCGAGTGTATTCGCGTTCTTCGGGAAGCAGAGCGGCCTCAAGCGGCCGCCCAATGGCGGCAAACACCCTCAACTGTCCGCCACCAGAGCCACTACAGCTCCAACACCGACCCGCGAACGCGGTACTCTCCACCAACGACCCCAGGCCAGCGACCAACTTCGTCGCCACCAACGGTCAACCCATCGATGCCCGCACCCACATCATCAACAACCAAAGCTGGCACGCACGCCAGCCCGACGACCTGCGACACACCCTAACCAATCGCCGCGACGACGAGCCCATGGGGTCGCTCAGTCGACTCAGCCCCAAGTGCTTCAGACCAATGATCCGAGGCGAGAAGTACCCGCCAAACTTCAAAGCGCCGAAGGAGATAGAAAAGTACGACCCCTCGTACGACCCCTGCCGTCTGGCTCGATACATACCTCATGGCAATGGGGATCGCAGGCCACACCGACCTGCTAGCCGCCCGTTACCTCCCCCTGATGATGGAGGGGACGTGCAGGCAGTGGATCAACACCCTCCCCCAGGATAGTATCGACTCCTGGGAGGAGATGCGCGAAGCCTTCGTCAGGCACTTCGAGTGATCCTACACCCACGCCACCACCATCGAGGACCTGGAGCGATGCGTCCAGGGACCCCGCGAGTCGACCCGCAACTGGGTCCAACGGTGGCAAGAACTCTGGTACAACGCGGTCGGCATCCACCTGGACACCGCGATCCATTGCTTCAAGACCTCGTGCCGCTACGAGCCTCTGGTCGCCAAGCTCAAGCGACACTCTCGCACACTCGACAACATACCGGACCTCCTCGAGATCGCCAAACGGTACGCGGAGGAAGATCCAAACCAGGAAACTGACGACGAGTCAGGAGGTCAACGCCGCACAAGCGGCAACGACAATGAATGACGGTCCGACCTATGCTACAGCAACACTCGCCTCACCGTCAAGCGCCGCAGTGACGGGCGAGTCGAATTCGTCGCCAACGCCGGGAACGCACAACGCGAGCCCAAGAGCTTCCGCCGCGACGGAGGACAACGCCGCGACGGTGGCAACTACAAGGCCAAGCCAAGGTTCGACCCCGCGGCCCTCCTTAACCAACCTTGTGCGTTTCACAGCAGGGAAGGGAAGCCCGCAACACACACAACCGCCGACTGCCACACCCTCAGGGAAATCGAGAAGGCACGGCGAGCACGGGAGGACCCCGACAATGACCCGCCAAACGGCGGAAAGTTCGGCAAAGTGGCCGGCTCGCTCCATACCTTCACAGGCTTCAACACAAAGCGCGAGAAGAAGGTCATCGCCCGTGCCGTCGCCGTCAACGCGGTGGCTCAGGTGGACGTTCCCCAGTTCCTCAACTGGTCGGAGCAGCCCATCACCTGGAGCCGCCAGGACCACTCGCCACGCATCGATTACCCAGGCCGAGTCGCCCTGGTGGTCAAGCCCAAGGTCGGCGACTACTGGCTCCCCAAGACATTGATGGACGGCGGCAGCTCCATCAACATCCTGTACCTGGACACCTTCAGGCGGCTGTGGCTCCCGCAGTCGATGATCGAGACAACCCACACCACGTTCCATGGCATCGTCCCCGATCGGAAGGCGTACCCAATCGGCAAGGTCACGCTGCCAGTCACCTTCGGCACACCAGCAAACTTCCGCACCGAGCGGATCGTCTTCGAGCTGGTGCCCTTCGATAGCCCCTACCACTGCGTCCTGGGGCGCCAGGCGTTCGCCAAGTTCATGGCAGCGCCACACTACGCGTACAACGCGATGAATCTCCCCGGGCCGTGCGGCGTCATCACCATCAACGGCGACCCCGACATGGCTGCCGAGTGCGAGGCCAAAGGAGCCAAACTCGCCGATGCCGTTATCACGGCAGAAACCAATCACGCCGATGAGATCGCCAAGTACGCGAGCGGGGTCAACAACGACGACCCCACCATACTCAAGAATCCCAACTCGAAGGGCGCAAACACCTCAACCTTCGAGGCAACGACGCACACCCGCACCGTCGAGCTGGTCCCAGGCGACTCCAGCCAGACGGTGACGATCGGGACGGGCATGAGCCCAGCCTAGGAAGGCGCGCTCATCGAGTTCCTCCGTGAGAACAGGGACATCTTTGCATGGAAGCCCTCTGACATGCCTGGTGTCCCTAGGGAGCTCGCTGAGCACAAGCTAAACGCCGACCCCAAAGTGCGACCCGTCAAACAGTCGCTACGGCCCTTCAATGAAGAGCGCAGCCGAGCCATCGCCGAGGAGGTGCAGCGTCTACTCGCTGCAGGCTTCATCCGGCCAATCAAGTACTCCAAGTGGCTGGCAAACCCAGTCCTGATCGAGAAGAAGAACGGGACCTGGAGGATGTGTATCGACTACACAAACTTGAACAGCGCCTTCCCAAAGGAGCAGTTCGTCCTCCCGCGGATCGACCAAATAATCGACTCCACCGCGGGCTTGGAGTCGCTATGTTTCCTCGACGCCTACTCTGGATACAACCAGATCAAAATGGCTGTCGAGGACGAGGAGAAGACGACGTTCATCACGCCATTCAGAGCCTTCTACTACACCGCCATAACCTTCGGCCTCAAGAATGCCGGGGCGACCTACCAGCGGTGCATGCAGGAGTGCCTCGCGAGCCAAATTGGCCGCAACATCCACGTCTATATCGATGGCGTGGTCGTAAAGTCCGCTCGCCAGGGTGATCTACTCGCCGACCTGGCGGAAACGTTCGCCAACTTGCGAAAATACAAGATAACGCTTAACCCAGGCAAATGCACCTTCGGTGTACCAGCAGGACAACTACTGGGGTACGTCGTCTCCAAGCGAGGGATCGTGGCGAACCCCACCAAGATCGACACGATCGCCCGACTCGGCAAACCCGAGTGCCTGCGCGATGTCTAGAAGCTGGCCGGGCGAGTAGCGGCTCTCAGTCGCTTCATCCCCCGCCTGGGCGAAAAGGCGATGCCCCTATACCGTCTGATGCGCAAGAACCCCACCTTCCAGTGGGACAAGGAGGTGGACGACGCGCTTCGCGACCTCAAGAAGGTGCTACTCGCCGCACCACTACTCGCCGCCCCCGCCGACAAAGAACCCATGCTGGTCTACGTCGCGGCCTCCGAGCGCGTCGTCAGCGCCGTCATGGTCGTCGAACGGCCGGTGGAAGGAACGGAGCGCCCAGTACAGCGACCGGTGTACTACATCAGCGAGGTCCTCACCGAGTCGCGCCAACGATACCCGCAGTACCAGAAACTGGTATATGCGGTCTTCAGAGCACAGCGGCGCCTGCCGCACTACTTCCAGGAACACCCAATCACGGTCGTCTCCTCAGCACCGTTGCAGGACATCATCCGCAGCCGCGAGGCAACCGGGCGGGTCGCCAAGTGGGCCGTCGAGATCGGCGTCCACAACATCAAATACGAGGCACGGAAGGCGATCAAGTCGCAGGCCCTAGCGGACTTCTTCGCCGACTGGGAAGAGGCCCAGCAGCCAGAGAAGCTGCCATACCTCCATTACTGGAGCCTGCACTTCGACGGCTCCAAGAACGCGGACGGCGCAGGAGCAGGGATCGTGCTAACGTCACCGAAGGGCGACAAGCTCCGCTACGTCCTCTGCCTCGACTTCACCCCCTGCACCAACAACATGGCGGAGTACGAGGCCTTACTCCACGGCATGCGAGCTGCCAGGGAGATGAACGTCAACCGCCTACGCTGCTACGGAGACTCCGACCTCGTCGCTGGGCAAGTCACTGGCACCTGCGACGCCGTCTCCCCCACCATGGCGGCATATCGCCAAGCAGTGGACAAGCTGGGCGGACACTTCGCAGGCTACTTTGTCGAATGGATTGACAGGCGGAAGAACGAGGAGGCCGACGCACTCTCTCGCATTGGGTCGGCTCGACTCGCACCACCCACCGGCGTCTTCCTCGACACGATCACCAAGCCGTCAGTCTCCCCCCAAGGGAGATCGACATTGGAGTCCCGCTGCAGCCGGATGCAGCCCTGGTCGCACTCGTCACCGAGCCAGACGACTGGACCAAGCCCTACGTCGCCTACCTAGAGGCCGGCACCTTTCCGGCAAACGAGACGGACTCTCGGATGATCACACGTCGATGCAAGTCCTACACCATCATCGACGGCGAGCTCCACAAGCGCAGCATCACCGACGTGTTCCAACGCTGCGTCCAACCCGCCGAAGGACGCAAGATCCTCCACGACATCCACTCCGGCGACTGTGGCCACCACGCCGGTGCCCGCTCCCTGGTCGCCAAGGCTATGCGGCATGGCTTCTACTGGCCCACCGCACACGCCGATGCTGTCGACATCGTCCAGCGGTGCGCCGGGTGCCAGAAGTACGCGAACCAGACGCATGTGCCGAGCTCGGCGCTCAAGACAATCCCCATCACCTGGCCATTCGCCGTGTGGGGCATGGACATGGTAGGACCATTCAAAAAGGCTCCCTCCGGCTACACCCACCTCCTGGTCGCAGTCGACAAATTCACAAAGTGGGTAGAGGCCAAACCAGTCTGGAAGTGCGACGGGAAGACCGCCACAAAATTCCTACGCGAGCTCATATATCGCTACGGGTTCCCAAACAGCATCATCACGGACAACGGCACCAACTTCGCAAAAGGATCCATGGCCGAATTCTGCAAAGAACACCACATCCGGCTCGACCTCGCGTCAGTCGCCCACCTGGAATCCAACGGCCAGGCGGAACGGGCCAATCAAAGCATACTCCACGGCCTAAAGCCGCGACTCCAAGTACCACTCGAGCGCACCGCCGGGTGCTGGGTCGAGGAGCTACCCTCCGTCATCTGGGGCATTCGCACCTCGGTCAACAGGTCGACAGGATTCACCCCTTTCTTCATGGTGTACGGCGCCGAGGCAGTCATGCCCACCGACCTTGAGCACGACTCGCCGAGGGTCGTCCACTACACGGAGGCTGCAAACGAACTCGCCCGCCAGGATGGAGTCGATAAACTCGACGAGGCACGTGACCTCGCTCGGTCACGCACCGCCATCTACCAGCAGGGACTCCGCCGCTACCACACCCGGCGGGTGAAAACTCGCACCTTCCAAGAAGGCGACCTGGTGTTGCGCCTCATCCAGGACAAGAAGGGCATGCACAAGCTTTCCCCTCCGTGGGAGGGACCATTCGCCATCGGGCGAGTACTCGGCAACGACGCCTACTACCTCGTCGACGTCCACGGGGACGGCAAACTCGACGTCAAGCGACCATGGAATGTAAACCTTCTATGGAAGTTCTACTCCTAGAACCCCACATATGTACCCTCCAGTCGCTATGAAATAAAAAGAATCGGTTACCACAAATTGCGCCTACTCTCCGTATCTTGTGCCACTCGCACTCGTAATAACAGCGTCAAGCTAACCGCAGAAGTCAACCTTTGGTACAGCGATCGGCACGGCCAAGTAGTGCGGTGCAAGAGCACTGGGTCACCCCAGGTCTTGCATCGTCCACAAAAAACGCCTACCCGGAGCCCCATTGGAGTCGCCCAGCCCGACTGGCTCTACGAGCCAAGACAACTACCTTCGCTTCTCACAGCGACCATGATCCTCCGCATCCTCGACATAGCGACTCGAACGGCCAAGTACCACGCTCGGGGACTGACGACCAGTTCATCGCGAGCGGCTCGGGAAAACGCCAAGTATGAGAGCATGCCCAGGACTCGCCACGCGACTGACCCAACGGGCCAGGCAGGAGTGATGCGCTCAAACTAACGCGCCAAGTCCTCACCCACCCTCGAGTCGCGCCTAGAACAACCAAGTACCACGCTCGGGGACTCGGCCACCCGACCCCGTTCGCGCAAGGGAAAACGGTGAAGTACAGAGCGCTCAAGGGAGTCGCCTTGCGACTGGCTCTTCGAGTCCGGACGAGTCGACCACAATAACAAAACATTCAAAAACCACAAACACATCACACACGAGGTAAACCCCACAAAAGGGCGGACGCGCTAGAGGACTCGTTCAAACCTCAATCGGAAAACACATGACAAGTCACAAAACAAACACGATATCACATTAATAGCATGTTGCAATCATCTCAGAATACAAAATATGCCCAAACGGCAGATCTTCTACTAACGCCCCAGGGCAAACTATTCTATTCCGCAGGCTTCGACGACAACTCGCCAGCACCCTTGCGATTGCGGATGAACAGCGTGTACGGGTTTGACGGGTACGTCGTCAGCTCACCCGCCATCGCCGCGCGGAAGGGCTGCTCGACCTTGAAGTCCCGGTGCTGCGGCTCGGGGTCGTTGGGCGCGACGACCGTTTCCTGGTAAGAAAGGAGGTCGCCCATTGCCCAGACGCGCTCGGAGTACACCGCGGCGCGACCCGTCAACTTGAGCACCTCGGAGATCTCCACCTCGCCAGTCAACGACGGGTAGCCACTCGTCACGTTGTCCAGATCGAAATCTTCTGGAAAACGAGCAAGCCCAAGGCTAAGCACCGTCGCCGCTCCGCGCCGGAACGCCGATCGCGTCATGAACTCAACGACCGACGGCGCCTTCTCCAAGTACTTCCACACCTCGACGAGGTCGCTGGGAATTACTTCCGTGGGCGATATCTCCTGGAGGTAGGCTCGGATGCATGTCGCCGACAACGTCGCCGAGTCGACGAGCGTGGCCACACATTGCCGCGTGTCGAACGAGCTCGCCTCTTCCGCGCTATCAAGGATGCGACCTGCGAATAGAAGAGAATAGTAAGTACGTCGGATATCACAAAAAGGCACATGCAATAGGCAGGGGCAGACACACTTACCAATCAAGGGACGGGAGAGTTCCGTGATGAAGCTCTAAAGAGAAATGTAATCATCCTCAAGCCCAGCAACAAGGGCGTCAGAAACCTTACGTTCTTCCGCGGCGGCCGTAACAGCGGCCTTGGCTCGACCATCCGCCGAACTCGCCTCTTCTTTCGCCTCCCTCAGCTCGCGCTCGAGGTCGGCGATCCGCTTCTCAGCCGAGCTCAACACCGATTGAGCCGCTGCCAACTCACCCCCGGGGACAAGTCCCTGGCGAGCCTCCTCTGCCTTCGCGGCAACTTCCTGAAGCCCCTTATTCGCCTCTTGGATGGTGGCCAGTTCCTTCTCCGCGCGGTGTTTCGCTGCCAATCGGTCAGTTGACTCACGTTGCAGACCCTGCACACAATTCAAACAGTTAACCACACAATTCAGAGAGTGCGCACTCGGGGACTGGCAATCAAGAAATCCTAAGTGCCCACCCGCTGAAATTCAGCGAGTGCGCACTCGGGGACTGGCAATCAAGAAATCCTAAGTGCCCACCCGCTGAAATTCAGCGAGTGCGCACTCGGGGACTGGCAATCAAAAAAATCCTAAGTACCTACCCGCTGAAATTCAGCGAGTACGCACTCGGGGACTGGCGATCAACAAATCCTAAGTGCCCACCCGCTGAAATTCAGAGAGTGCGCACTCGGGGACTGGACGCGAAAAATAACAACAAGACACTAAAAGAATCAGACCGCTGCAACACACCGACCTGATCCTCGGGGACTGGACATACCTGGATGGCTGCGCCAAGCATGCCGTGAAGTTGTATCGCATCCACGGACGCGAGGAGAGACGGCGTGTGCCCACGACGCTGCTCGACCTCCGCGTCGGTGACCCCAGGTGCACGGCTCGAGGGCGAGGTCCCACTCGCTGTAGCCGATCTGGCCATGAAGCGCGGGAACATGGCGATGGAGGCACCGCCACCAAAGGAGGCCGGCTCGGTCACCCCAGGCGAGGGAGCACCCTCCTTCGTGGGTACGGACGCCTCCATTGCGGGTTCATTCGGCGCGACCGCCGTGTCGTCGGAGATCGTGACAACATCGTCACCCTTGGCCTTCTTGGCACCATCCGCAGGGACGACGACTTCGTCCGCCTTCCTCTTCCGGGAGGGATCCTCTTCGCTGACGACAGGTGGCACCTTAGCCACGGTCGGATGGCCTATCTTCTTCGCTCCGGTCCTACAAATTGATTGCGTGAGCGAGATAATTCAAATACAATGAAAGACGAAAAGAAGGTGAGCAAACTCACTTAGCAACTGGAATGAAGCGTAGCCCCGTACGGATGCCGGCCGGCTTCTCCAGTTCAGGGCCCAGTCGGCGACTGAGGCCCATTTCCAAGACGTCGTGCGCCCAAGACACGGATGGTTTCTTCGTCGTCGAGGCTGCGACGGGAGCCTCTGAGACATCTTTGGCGGGAGCTTCCTTGCGAGGTGAAGCCGCCGCGACCAGAGCGGCCCCTAGTCCAGAGACTGGGGCAAATGGCGGAGGTATCAAAGCCAGTGGCACCTCGCTCAGGACAGCGACCGTGTCCAGCGCGGTTACCACCGGCGGCGCTTCGCCCTTGGCCGGGCTGGGAGCGTCGGAGCTGCTCGCCTAGTGCGGCAGTGAGGCCGACCTCACCGGCTTCGTCTTCTTCTTCGGAGGGGCCTTCGCCTCCTTCTCCTTTTTCTTCTTCTTCGACGGAGTGGCCTGGCGGCGCGAGGTGGTCTCCGGAAGTTCGTCATCATCATCATGACGCTCGAGGCTCTTTCTTGCCTCGAGCTCACGCTGACGTTGCCCGCGGGTCTTGTGAACCAGCGGGGCGACTTCCTCCTCAGATTCGCCGCCGCCCTTGTCGCTCTCGGTGTCGCCCTTGGCAGGAGGCGACTCGCCCATGTCTTGGACGGACGAGCTCGAGTTCTCGTCATCTGAAGGCGGGAGCCATCCTTCCACCACTTGGAATAGCTGCAATAAGCAAAAGATGAAATTAGAATGACCGCGACTGCATGGACTGCGACTACGAATGATGCGAGGTGACTCACCGTTGGGGCTGGATGCTTCGCGGTGTAGGGGGCGACCCCAGCCTTTGCGTCCAGGTACACCGCGTGGGTGATCTTCTTCAATGCTAGGGTGTAGTCCTCGAGCTTCCACTCGGCGAGGCAGGACTTCGTCGAGTCCTCCCGGCCCGTGTATTGGTACATGTAGTGGTCGTGCCGAGCCAGAGGGACGAGCCGCCGCTCGAGCCAGCAGTTGTATAAGTTAATTGTCTGGAGGCCTTTCTTCTTCAGGCTGCGGATGGTTTGGAGCATTTCGTCCACGACCATCCGCTGGTCGGTGGGGAGCTTGCCAACTTGGAGACGGCGCGGCTCGGACCGGTTGGCGGAGTATCGTGGGATCGCCGCCTCGCCCTCCGGGGTCGCCTCGGCAACATAGAACCAAGACTTCTTCCAGTCGCTCGCCGCCTTGGCAGGCAACATCAAGTCAAAGAACGAAGCCTTCGACTTCAGCTGGAATGTCAGGCCGCCCGCGGCAAGCATTGGGCCGCCCGCTTCCTCGCGACTGATCCGTCTGTGGAACAGATCTTGCCATAGAGGGAAGTAGGGCCGGCAGCCCAGGTAGCACTCGCAGAACGCCACGAAGATGGCGAGCTGCTCGATGCTGTGCGGACCTAGATCCGACGGTTGGATCCCGTAGTAGGCGCAGAAGCGCCGGAAGAACAGGGACGTAGGGAATCCCAGCCCCCGTTCTAGGTGGCTGGTGAAGCAGATGAACTCTCCCTCGCGCGGGTTCGGAGTCACCTCTCCGGCCGCGGGGATGCACCAAAAGCCGGCGCACAGAATCCCGGCCTCCTCGAAGGACGCCAGTTGCGCCCTCGTACACTTAGATCTACCCCAGGGCTCGGTGGAGGGGGCCATGGCAGAAGGATTGGTGGGGGGTCGGATGATTTCGGGTCGGCTGGATCGCGATGCGAAGGAAGGCGAAAGTGCGCGCAATCGGAGAAAATGATGAGAAGGTGGTTCTCCGATCGCCTGCCATTCCCCTTATATAGCGGTTGTTACCCGCCAAATCAGGGAGCCGTTACTGCGTGGTGATTACGCCAAAGTTACCGTTGGATTACCCAACGGCTAGTTTGACCACGTTAACGGTCCAACTTCAGCCACTCGGCTCGCCGACCCGATCACTACGACAGTGATTAAATATCTTCGCTGACTCGACTCGCCAAAGCTGCGATCAGTATGACTAGTCTTTTACTTTATTCAGGAGCCCGCCGACGATTCGACTGGGTGTCTGCTTTGAAGCCGTATACTCCGACTGCCAGTAACCACCTGCGCCTAATCGACGACGGCCTCGGGGACTACTGATGGGGATATGCCCACCGGGGTATACCCAGCAGGACGTTTCAGACTGGCCCAGGAACTGGCGAGTGGGCTTGCAAGACGGCGACTGGATCGAGGCCCGGTGTGGATCCAAGCGACTGGAAGCTGAAGGCCCAGGCGAGTAGATAGGCCCAGTCGAGTTAGGTTAAACGATTACCGAAGCCTTAACTGATTCGGTTGAGATATGTAAACCCTAGGGGAGGTGAGTCTATATAAACCTCCCTACAGGGCGTGTAGAGAGACGTTCCATCATACACCCAAGCGACTCGCCGCCTAGCCGCCGAGATCGCCCATTGTACCACCACCATAATACAATCTAGCAGGAGTAGGTCTTTACCCTCCGGGGGGCCGAACCTGGGTAAAACCCTGTGTCTCCGCCCTCATCTCGCACCGCAGATGGCTGGCCACCCTTGCCCCTCGTTCTACTACTCGCTGCCGATTGCAGCATCTGCCGTGACCATTCCCACGACACATGGAGGCCGGCGGTTTTTTCTGGATGGACCGCGATCGTTCCATGGTCCTTGTGACTATGCAGGATCGTGTTCACCAGGTGTCGCGAGTGTTGCGCCAAGCGAAGGCTTCGTTGGCGTCGGCTCTTCACGTGATGTTTCCCTTGGATGAGGCACCGTCGACTCTATGGGGCCTGCTGGCGAAATTTCGGGATGTGCATCATGTTAGGGAGATGGTGCGGCATCAGCTAGTTGCAAGGGTAAAGGCTGCGCTTTCTCTCGTGCGGCTACATTGTCCTGATGTGGACCTTGCTGTTGTGGCAGCTGGGCCGCCTCTTCGGCCGGATGGCGGTGTGTGCGATATGCGTCCACATTATGTGGCTGTAAGGTAGTATGCCGAACAAATTGTAGATCTCTTTGAGCAGTGTGCGCAGGTGATTCTTCAAAATAGGTAGGACCTATAAAAAGATAGATGTAAAATTTGTATTTATACGACTGGGCGTGTTATGCCCTTTGCTGTAAAGGTTTGTTGTTGTTAGCACGTGGTGCTTTGTTTGTGTGCACGTCCTTTTCGTTAGCCTGACGTGGTCAGCTACTCAGGTGTACACGCGTTATCCTCAGTCGACGAAGTCGTGAGGTGAGGGGATCCCCCGAGTGTGTTGTGTCATGAATAAAAATGCGAGTAATAGACGAAATTTTTTGGGGCGAGACACTTAGCTTTATTCATATCGTAAGGAGGTACATTGTTTGGCTGAGTAGCCTTGGCTGAATAGCCTTATTGAAAGTAAAAGAGGGAGGTAGCTAGGGGTAGAAGCGTCACAATTGTGCGACGTTTCATGGATTGGAGTATGCGACTCCAGACTCCACGTGTTTTAGGCGATATGCACCACCTGGGATGACTTTAGTGAAGATGTAGGGCCCTTCCCATGGTGACTCGAATTTCTTCGGTCGCTCTTGCTTGAGTTGCAAGACTAGGTATCCTTCGATGAAGGACCTTGGACACAGCCGTCGGCTGTGGTAGTTGCGGAGGCTCTGTTGATACATCGCTGATCGAGCTGCTGTTATGTCACGTGCTTCGTCGAGTGTGTTGACGGTGTCTTCGAGTGCGGCCATTGATTTGGCTTCGCTGTAGGCGACGACCCGTGGGGCCTTATGGCGTACCTCTGCTGGTAGCACGGCTTCGGCTCCGTGCATCATGAAGAAGGGCGTGTACCCAGTTGAGCTGTTCGGTGTCGTGCGCAAGCTCCAGAGGACCGAGGGTAGCTCCTATGTCTAGGCTCCTTCGAATCGCTCAAGTAGGCTCATTAGGCGCTTCTTGATGCCAGCACCGACGAGGCCGTTTACCTTTTCGACCTTCCCGTTCGTTTGCGGGTGCGCCACGGAGGCATATGTGATGTTGATTCCGAGGTCCTCGTAGAAGTCCTGGAATTCTTTGGAGATGAAGTTCGACCCATTGTCGGTGATGATGCTGTGTGGCACGCCGAACCTGTAGACAATGGATTCGAAGAACTTGACGGCAGTTTTGCCCTTTTGGTTAGTGACGGACATGGCCTCGATCCACTTGGTGAATTTGTCGACTGCGACCAGGAGGTAGACGTCACCTCCTTTCGAGGACCTTGGCAGTTTGCCGATCATATCGAGCCCCCATTGGGAGAAAGGCCAGGCCAGAGGTATGGGCCTAAGCTCTGATCCGGGTGCGTGCGGTTTGTCGGCGAACCTCTGGCACCCATTGCATCTTCGGACGATGTCCTTGGCATCGTTCATGGCCGTTGGCCAGTAAAATCCGGCTCGTAGAGCTTTGGCGACAAGGGCGCGGCTGCTCGCATGATGGCCGCAGATGCCCTCGTGGATGTCTTGGAGGATGGTTTTGCCGTCACCGATGGTGACGCACCTTTGGAGTACACCCGAAATTCTGCGCTTGTACAACTCGCCATTGATGATGGTGAAGGCCTTGGACCGGCGAGATATGCGTTGGGCATCTGTCGGGCTATCAGGTAGTTCTCCATCTATCAGGTACCTAAGGTATGGCCGTGTCCAAGTTTCTTTGACTGCCATGACCTGCATTAGGTTGACCACTGCGACCTCTATGTCGAGTTTTTTGGGTCCTTCCTGACCGTCGGGTAGCGCAGCCCCCGAGTGCTCTGCTTCTTCGGGTGATCCCTTTGGGAATTTCTGTTTGATGGATGGCACGCAGATCTGTTCGAGGAACACACCTGGTGGCACCTGTGTGTAGTTGGAGCCGATGTTGGCGAGTCTGTCGGCCTCTTCATTGCTTTCTCTCCCAACGTGCCGAAGCTCGCAGCCGTCAAAGTCTCCTTCGAGTGCGTTGTAGAGTGCACGGTACGCAATCATGTTGGAGGCGTGTGCGTCGTACTTGTTCATCGTCTGCTGGACGACGAGGTTCGAGTCCCCGTAGATGACCAGGCGTGTCGCGCCGCAGATCTTGGCCATCCTCATGCTGTGGATGAGGGCTTCGTATTCTGCCTCGTTGTTGGAAGCTCGGAATTTCATCTGGAGGACGTACTTCATCTTGTCGCCCTGCGGGGAGTTCAGTATGACCCCGGCTCCTGCTCCGGCTTCGCGCTTGGAGCCGTCGAAGTGCATCGTCCATGACTGTGTCATGTCCGGCGTGTCTGGCAGCTGCAGTTCCATCCAGTCGACGAGGAAGTCTGGAAGGACCTGCGACTTGATCGCGTGGCGCTTCTCGTAGACGATGTCTAGAGGTGACAGCTCGATTCCCCACAGGGCCACACGTCCTGTGGCCTCCGGGTTGTTCAGGATGCTGTTCAGGGGTGCCTCGTTGACGACCACCTAATGTTCCTGGAAGTAGTGGCTCAGCCGACGAGCCATCATGAACATGCCGTAGGCGAGTTTCTGGTAGTGAGGGTACCTCTGCTTTGTCGGCATTAATACCTCACTGAGGTAGTAGATTGGGCGTTGAACCCCATGGGTCTTGCCTTCTTCGGGTCGCTCGACCACCAGTACGGTGCTTACCACCTGGCGTGTGGCTGCTATGTACAGCAGTAAAGGCCCGCGCTCCTTTGGCGTGACCAAGACGGGCGAGGTAGAGAGCAGCCGCTTTAGATCTTCGAATGTGTCGTCCGCCTCGGGCGTCCACTCGAACTTGTCTGCCTTGCGTAGCAGCTGATAGAATGACAGAGCTTTTTCGCCCATGCGGCTGATGAACCTGCTCAATGCCGCGATTCGCCCGGCAAGCTGGTGGACGCCTTTGAGGTTCTTCGGATTCTCCATAGCCATTATGGCCCGGATTTTCTTCGGGTTCGCCTCGATCCCTCGCTGGGAGATGAAGTAGCCTAGCAGTTGACCAGATGGGACGCCGAAGGCGTACTTTTCTAGGTTTAGCTTGATCTTGTACCGATCAAGGTTATCGAACGTCTCTCGGAGATCGTCAATGAGCGTCTTGGCCTCTCTTGTTTTGATGACTATGTCGTCGACATAGACTTGGATGTTGCGGCTGATCTGGTCCTTCAGGCATGCCTGCATGCACCGTTGGTACGTGGCGCCTGCGTTCTTCAGCCTGAAGGGCATTGTGTTGTAGCAAAACACTCCGAATAGCGTGATGAACGTCGTTTTCTCCTGATCTTAGACCTTTAGTCAGATCTGGTTGTAGCCTGAGTAGGCATCACGAAAGGAGAGTTTCTCGCATCCTGCAGTCGAATCGATGATCTGATTGATCCGAGGGAGAGGGAAGTGATCCTTCGGGCAGTGCTTGTTCAGCGATGTGAAATCCATGCACATCCGCAGGATTTCCGTGTCTTTTTTGGGGACCATCACGGTGTTGGCGAGCCACTCGCTCTCCTTGATCTCCCTGATGAAGTTTGCGTCGAGTAGTCTGTTGACTTCGACTCCGATTGCTTCGGCCCGCGGTTCGGACAGTCGTCGGATGGACTGTTTGACAGGCTTGGTGTCTAGAAAGACGTTAAGTGCATGCTCGGCGAATTCCTTGGGAACTCCTGGCATGTCCGCGGGACACCAGGCGAAGATTTCCCAGCGCTCACGGAGGAATTCGACGAGCGCGCTTTCCTATGCGGAGCTGAGGTCGTTGGCGATCAGCGCCGTCTTGGAGGCATCCATTGGATGGACTTGCACCTTCTTTGTGTTGACGGTGGAGTCGAAGGACATGTCTGGTGTGTTCTGTATTGCGACTGGGGGTGCCCCATTGTCCGTCGCCTCGCGGAGCCTTACGAGCTCCTCTTGCATGCCGAATGACTGGGAGATTCTGTTGAAGTCCCTGTCGCAGTGGTCCGATCGGGTGAAGCTCCCGTGGACCGTGATGACGCCCCTGGGTCCTGGCATCTTGAGTAGCAGGTACGCATAATGCGGTACTGCCAGGAATCGTGCGAATGCTACACGCCCGAGGATGGCGTGGTATTGTGATGGCTAGTCCACCACTTCGAACTCGAGTCGCTCGCACCGAAAGTTGTCGGGCTTGCCGAAGATGACGTCGAGCCATATCTTTCCCAGGGGAAATATGTCCTTCCCTGGGACGATGCCATGGAACGTTGTGTCGGATTGTTCCATGCTACACAGCGGGATCCGCATTCTGCTGCTAAGGTACTGGCGAACATCAGATTGATGCTGCTGCCGCCGTCCATGAAGACGCGACTCATGTCGAACCCTCCGATATGCGCCTCGAGCACCAGGGCAGCATGACCTGGGCGAGGGACCTGGCAAGGGTGATCCGATCGGCTGAACGTGATGCAGGACTGCGATCCACTAAGGTACTCAGGGATGGTGGGCGGAGCGGTCACAGCCAGATTAAATTGGCGGATGATTTTCTTCTGCACCCTATTCGTTGGGCGCCCTTTTTGGATCATCAGCGATCCTTTCAGTGCGGGATACCCGTGCCCACCGTTATTCTGCGCAGGTGCGATTGGGTGGTTCGAAGGTCCCGCGGGTGGTGGTGGAGGAGCTCCATGTGCGATCTCACCTGGTGTAGGTGCGTTCCCGTATCCGGGGTTCGGGGCTTGCTGCCTCATCTGAGCCATGCTCTCGCTGAGTTTCTGGAACTCGCGGCAGTCTTTGAGCATGTGGCTTGACTTCTTCTTACCATATTGCTTGTCGATGTAGAAGTGGATGGTACATGGACCCGACAGTTTGTCGTATGCTGAGGGTCCGTCGTCACGGCCTCGACGTTGCCAAGACTGCATTGGGCATCCTCCGTCGCAGAAGTTGCTTCTGTGGTATCCGCCGCTACTGCGGTTTCCGTCGTTGCGTCGGTTGGCGTAGCCAGCCGCGACCATGTTGGGTCCATCATGATCGTCGTAAACGTGCGATCTTCTCTTGCTACGACTCTCACGTTGCCGGCCGTAGTCATCTTCCTCCTCCGAGTGTGCTCGGTGGACGGAGTCCTCACCATCGGCCCACCTGTTGGCGATGTCCATGAGGTGGTCGAGTGTCTTGGGCTTGATGCACCCAAGTTCTTCCTTGAAGTCCTGGCGTTTGACGCCATCCTTGAAGGCGTCGATAGCTCTCTCCTCAGAGATGTGCGCCGCGGAGTTCTTTGTATTGGGCCAGCGCAGTATGTACGAGCGAATGGATTCGCCCGTTCGTTGGGTGCAAGCCCGCATCTCCTCTATCGAGGCTAGCCTCTTGTTGGTGCCCTTGAAGTTTTGGATGAAACTGTACGCCAGTTCCTCCCAGCTTTGGATGGATCCCGAGGATAGGCTGCTGAGCCAGATTCGAGTTGTGCCTGTCAGCTGCAGATGAAGGCATTACATGGCGGTTTCCTTGTTTCCGCCGTGTAGCTTGACGGACGACAGGTGGTCGTTGAGCCACACCTTGGGGTCCTGTGTGCCGTCGAATTTCGGAGTGTTCGAATGAAGCTTGAAGTTTCACGGCATTCGTGTCCGCCGGACTGATCTGCTGAAGCATCGGGCTCCGCAGAGTTCTCCTTCATCGTCATCCTCCTCGGATTCAGACGAGCATGCGTGCTTGGCGCGTGCTTTGTCGATCTTGCGTTGGGTGAGTTCGCTTCGAGCATCGTAATCGTGGTTGCGATGGCGCGAGCTCTTGTGCCTTCGAGGAAGGTCGTGCTCTTCATCCTCGGATGAGGGCGTGGGGCTGCGGTTGAACCTGACCGCAGTCTTCTTCTTTGGCTCTGTAGGAGCTTCTTCGTGGAGCGCGGCTCCAACGAGTCCGAGTCCGGTAAGCGCGGACTTGTGCATGGCCCTTTTTGGGTCCCCCTTCGGAGGTGGATGGGACGCGAGGTACGCGGTGGCGGCCATGATCGCAGCTTGCGGCGTCTTCGGGATGACGTTGCCGTCAACATCCATCTCCATGAAGGACGCATTGAGGGCCCGAGTCACCTCGTGGCGTGCCTTGAGGTCCATGTTCTCCGTGCAAGGACGGTGCTTGTTGCCATGGTTGCCATGCGAGCTGGAGCCAATGCCCATGGCAGAGAGCGCAGCTCGCCGCGCGCTCGACTCTGAGGCTGCTTGCTTGCGTTTGTCAAGCACCTCTTGCATCTTCACCTGCTTCTTGTGCTCCTCGTTTAGGAGCATGTGGTATGCCATCAGCTGGTCCCGTGAGGCACCCACGGGCAGGATCTTATTGCCTGCCACGGCTTCGCGTGGTTGAGCCCATCCTTCCTCGCTGAGGTGGATGACCCGATTGGTGTTGTCCCCGTTGGGCGGGGGGCTGGCTTCTTCTGTTCTCGCCGTTTCTACCCTGCGGGTTACGTGGCGGGTTAGGCGCGTGGTGTTCCGCGTCACTCTGGATGACTACGGCGCATTGGTAGCTTTTTAGATTGGATCGCTTCTGCCGCAGCTTTTAGATCAGGAACCGTAGGTTCCTTCATTCGATGGCGGATCGCACAGATCTGAGCTGCAGCTGCTGCTTTCATAGGACTCATCTGTCGATGGCGATGTGCGTAGCACAGGGTGTGGAGCCCACGAAGCAGGCATGATCGATGGCAGGGGCACCCGCTCTAGGAGGCGGAGAGTGCCAGTCTGCCCCACCTGGAAGCAGAAGCTCCCGAACAGGATCTCGAGTCCGTCGCCAACGGGCTCGAAGTCCTTCAGGGTGGCTGGCGAGTGGGCGGTGAAGTCGAAAGCGCCAAAGAGGAGATGACTCTCCGTCGCCGCGGAGTTGTAGATCGCTTTGGTTGGGACCGTCACGATCGCACAATCAGCGTCCCCAGTTCCCACAGACGGCGCCAATTGACGAGGTTTAATCTCGTTAATGCCCATTGTTATGGACTTGGGTTTTGGAGAAGATGGGGGTGCTGAAGATCGCGGAACGTTTAGCAAACAAGCAACACGGGGACACGAGGTTGACCCAGCTTCAAGCCCCCGAAGGGAAAACCCTACTCCTGCTTGTCTGCTCTTGATTAAGGCGGAACCAAAAGTTGCAGGGTGCGCAGATGCAATCTGGCTTGTAGGTGTGTATGCAGTGGTATGCGAGAGAGCCTCCTTGTCGTGCCCTCCTGGCCTTTATATAGAGATAGGCAGGTCTCGGGCTCAGATCGAGACGGTTACAGGTTTTAGGGTTTGCCCCTTTGAATATTCTATCTACTCTAGTCTTGTTCTCCAAGGATCCGAAGGCGTCATGGGCCCTGGCCACCCGAAAGTCTTCATGGGCTGGCGTATGTTCTCGTGGGCCTTTATTGGGCTAGACTAGGTATGCGAAGGTCGTGTAACCGTAGGGTATAACCATGTCATAAAGATTGTCAAAACGTCATCGGAACCAAGTGGGTTTTCAAGAACAACTATGATGCAAATGGGATAGTCGTGCGCAACAAGGCAAGGTTAGTTGTCCAAGGATACTCACAAGTTGAGGGCATCGACTACGGTGATACTTATGCCCCCGTTGCTCGCCTTGAATCCATTTGTATGCTTCTTGCTTTTGGTACTCATCATAACTTCAAGTTGCATCAAATGGATGTTAAAAGTGCATTCCTTAATGGTCCTTTGAAAGAGTTGGTATACGTCAAGCAACCTCCGGGCTTTGAGGATCCACTTTTCTTGAACCATGTCTACAAGCTCAATAAGGCACTCTATGGTCTCAAACAAGCCCCACGTGCGTGGTATGATTTCCTTAGAGAGCTCTTGTTAGACCGTGGCTTCGAAGTGGGCCTCATTGATACCACTCTTTTTACTAAGAAAGTTGGAGGCCACTTGTTAGTATGCCAAATCTATATTGATGACATTATCTTTGGGTCTATTAACAAAGCTTTTAATGAGGATTTTGCCAAGCTCATGACCGATCGCATCGATATGTCGATGATGGGAGAGTTGGAGTTATTCCTTGGGTTTGAGTCAAGCAATTGAGGAAGGGTACTTTCATCAACCAAGCCAAATACATTCAAGACATGCTCAAAAAGTTCAAGTTTGACCAAGTCAAAGGTGCCAAGACTCCCATGCCAACTAAGGTTAATCTTGATCTCGATCCTAAGGGTAAGGATGTGGATCAAAAACATTATCGCTCTATGATTGGTTCTTTGCTCTATCTTTGTGCATCCCGACCGGATATTATGTTGAGTGTGTGTATGTGTGCAAGATTCTAAGCCACACCAAAAGAAAGCCACATGGTGGCGGTCAAGAGAATCTTTCGATATTTGGTTCATACCCCAAACTTTGGGTTGTGGTACCCCAAGGGAGGCAACTTTGATCTCATTGGATACATGGACTCGGATTGGGTTGGTGACAAAGTGGGAAGGAAGTCAACCTCCGGAGCTTGTCAATTTCTTGGAAGATCCTTGGTTTGTTCGTCCTCGAAGAAGCAAAACTGTGTGTCTATGTCCACTGCCGAAGCTGAGTACATCTCCGCCGCAAGTTGTTGTGCTCAATTGATATGGATGAAGCAAACCTTGAAGGATCTTGGACTTTCTTTTGACAAGGTGCCTCTTCTTTGTGACAGTGAGAGTGCCATTGCCTTTGATCATAACCCTGTGCAACACAACCGGACTAAGCACATTGAGATTCGTCATCATTTTATTCGGGACCATGTCGCAAGAGGAGACATTTCTTTGGAGTATGTTCCCACCAAGGCAAATCTTACGGATCTTTTCACGAAGCCTCTTGACGAAGCAAGGTTCCGAGAGTTAAGGCATGAGCTAAATATCATAGATTCGAGCAATATGGCTTGAGTACCTTGCACACCTACCCATGTATCAATGTGTATCTTTGTTTGGATGTAGGCATGGATTTAGGGGGAGTGTAGTTCCTCTTATGAACAAACACTATCCCTATTATGCGCACATTAAATTTTTCATACTCTATAGTCTCTAAAGGAGACCATTTGAGTTTCATGATGAGTGTCGGTAATGAACCCAAGATATATCTTCGCGGTGTCAAGACATTTACTCTTATATAAGGTGGCCTCGGCCACCGACCCTTTTGTGTTTCTTTTTTGATTTTCTTTGTGTCTTTGTGCTTGGTTGTTCTTGCCTTTTCTTGGTGTCTTTTATTGTTTTGGTTCTTCACAGTTTGAGCTCTCTATACCAAGCCTTTCCTTTCCTCAAACCCTTTCTATTCCCTGCACAAGTTCTCCCTTGTTGAAAGTGCTTCTGGCATCACCAGAACTTCCGGCCAGCTGCCGGAAGTACAGGTCAGCACGTGGTTCTTCGGAACTGCTTGCTGACCTGGCTACTTCCACCTGGCATGGAACTTCCGGTGAGGCTCTTTGTCCTATATAAAGTGGGCCCTGGGAAAAACGGGATCTTCTTCTAGTTTTTCCCAAGACCCACTTCTTAGTTGGAGTAGCCGTCGACGACGCCTTATCCGCGGAGGTGCTCTGGCCCCTCCGTCTTCGGCCACCCTCTCTCAGATCTGCTCCGTGGGAACCTTCCCTACCTTGATCTCCCGCCATGGACTCCGGCATTTGCCCTCAACTCCCTCCATTAATGGAGATCTTGCACTCTTCATTGCTTGAGTTAGGGCTCCCCTTGTCTAGGCTAGTTCTTTGGCTAGAACTTGTTGGGAGGTCTTGGTAGGCCTAGGGAACCTTGCTAGGGTAGATTGGCCCAATACATTTGTGTGAATCCATACTTGTGCAAGTTAGATCTAAGATCCTTGGTTCTTCCTGTTGAACCGCACTGTTCATGGCCTCACCGGAACTTCCGGTGAGTCACGACCGGAACTTCCAGTGGTGCGTTTTCATCGGAAGTTCCGACGGTTCAGTGGAATTTCTGGTGCACAGTATATGACTCACTGAGTGTATTTTTCCTATCTCTCTTTGTTTCTCCTTTAGAACTTGTGCACTTACCCCACCTTCCCTCCCTATTCTTTTGCTTTCTTCTCATGACAAGGTGGTTCCCGTAGAGGCAAGCGCACTCGTCGTCCTTCCACCGGTCCTCCTCCCGAGATTGATGAAGAAGATCATGAGGTTGTGCGTCCTTCTACCCAGACTTCCCGTCAGAGGATTGCTGTTGCTCGCCATGCTGCTGCCGCTGAAGGGAAGCGATCTGTTCTTGCCTCTCAAAAGGCCACTGCTACTCCAAGAGCAAGATGTCCAAGTGGCCTCAGAAGGCCTATTCTGCGTTTCGGCATGTGGATCCTTATCTTGTTCGACTGGATCGTCTTTGCTTGGACCCTCTCTTTCACAACTGTCGCCAAGAGCAGATTTTTGCAGAGATCTATGCCACCAAGACCAAGTTCGTTGTTGCTCCTCAGAAGTACATCAATGTGGCTCATATGGAAGACAAGCTTGAGTACTTTGGCGAAGCTCTAGATATTTGCAAGAAGTTTGGGATGATTCTTATCATGGAGCACCGTCGGAACTATGGTGAGGCTGCTATTGCTCAGTTCTACACCACTCTTCACATGGAGATGAATCCTACCGATGGCACCTTGAAGTGGATGACTAATGGTGTGCAGCTTTCCACCACATGGTCTGAGTTCGGTGCGCTCCTTGGCTATCCCATCTTGCCAGGTAAGGGGCAAATAGGTGGCGTGTTCATGGCGCCCAAGCTTCTGCTCCCGAGGTCTTGGAGCCTCTCTACATTGAAGATTGGGGTACTTGTGGTTATGTGAACTATCACCAGCCAGTCTATGACATCATGCGCAGGGTCTTTGAAAGTACCGACTTTGAATCGACTAGAGGGGGGGTGAATAGGCGACTACCAATTTTTAATTTGTTTCACACTTTTAGGCTTAGCGAGAAAGAAAGTTATCTAGATGTGCAACTAGGTGAACAACCTATATGCTAGATAACTTACAATAACCACAAGAACGGTAAAGAGCAAGAAGTAAAGGAAGGGAACGAAGTAACCAGAGCGGGGACACTGAGATGTAATTCCCGTAGTTCACTCCCAAAGGAGCTACGTCTACGTTGGAGAGGTGCCGGGGCCACACAAGGTCACCCGAGCGCCACAAAGGCCTCACCTTCTTCTCCGATGAGCTCCCCCACAAAGGAGGCCTCACAATCCACTAACCGGTGACCTTGAAAGCACCAACCGAAACCTTTACAACAAGGTTGAGGGGGAAGCTCCACAACTCAATTGGAGGCCCTCAACGACACCACAGAGTTTTACAACACAAGCCCTTAGCTCCTAGGATGCCCTATAGCGTCTAGGGTTTCAAGAAACCCAAGAGCAACAAGATCCACAAAGGATAGGTGGGGGAAATCAAATCTTCTTTGGTGTAAGTGTAGATCTAGGTCGCCTCCCTCACCTCTGAAAATATCAAGTGATTGAGTGGCTAGGGAGAGAGATATAGTGAGGTGAAGATCGAGCATTAATGGAGGAGAGAGAAATTTTTTGAGTTAGGTGGGAGGAAGAAGGAGGGCGCCTTAAATAGGCTCCCTCCACGCTGAACTGTTACAGCCTCCGCGGCCTCACCGGAACTTCCGGTGAGGGGCCGGAAGTTCCACCCAGCAAGGCTCCAACGGTCATCAGCCCATTGACGCCCACTCCAAAAGCTTGACCGGAAGTTCCAGTCAAACTGACCGGAAGTTCCAGTGAAACTTTCGATGCAAGTTCCAGCCCAAGTTACGTCAAATAGACCATTTCGAACAGAAGGGTACTGATCCTTCAGCGGAACTTGGAGCGGAACTAGGGGCGGAACATCTGGGTCGCAAAGCATGTTTGACCGGAAGTACCGGCATCTAGGCTGAAGTTCCACTCAGGAACTTTCTGGAAGAAGCAACAGAAATTCCTCACCGGAACTTCCGGTGCAACTTCTGGTAAATAGAGCATACCCATCAGAAGGTATTGGGAGCTGGCCGGAAGTTCCAGCGGAAGTTGGATCGGAACTTAGTTCCAGATCTTCCCACAGAAAAGCCTTGAGCGGAACTTTCGGCGCCTGGCCGGAAGTTCCGATCAGACAAAAATGGCTCCAGCAGATCATAACCTCGCTCTCTCGCAGAAAAGTAGGATGGATGTGGCGGTGCATATGGGGTTTGTGCAAGAACAAGTGATTTCCCACAGCCTTCCGATATGGACCCCCTCTTGATAGTACGGCGACCTAAAGCGATAAAAAGAGAGAAACTAGAAAAACTAAGGGTCGCCATCTTCACGAGATCCCAAAGAGAGCATCCACAAAATCCATAGGAATCATCAAAAGCATTTTTCCTGAAACTCAAGTACACGGTTAAACCACAAGTGGGATTGTCATCATCACCAAAATAGCATGGGAAAATATAGTCCTTTCAATCTCCCCCTTTTTGGTGTTTGATGACAATCCCAAAGGTTTGCATAAGATGGAAGTAATCTTTGCAATGGATGGAATAAGCTCCCCCTATATGTGTGCAAGGTAGATATAATGCTCTAAGGACAAGACTAGCACACATACAAGGAGGCTCCCCCTTCCAATTGCAAAGATAGCACAAGTGCAAGGAATAGATAGTATAGAGATCATACCGTTGCACCAACCAACTGTGGTGGAGACAATAGAAGAAATATCAAGGGATAATAAAGATGCTCCACCAGCATATACAAATGCCCATAAGCCAATAACAATAATACCAAACACTAGGCATTAACCAAGCATAACATAACATACCACATGGTCTCATACACATAAGATGGTCCACAAGCACACATAAGTTCACAACAAAGAGGTCCACAAGCACACAAATAAAACTAGAGAGATCACGAGCTAGAAAAGATCAAAGACAAGAACAAGCTCGCGACTCAGCCCATGCAAATCCCGTGAGCAACCTAATAGACATCTTTCTTCCCCTTTGGAATCGAGACACCAAAAAGGAAGAAAAGATCAAACTAATCGCCCCAACCATGAAAGGGAGGAGGAGCGGGCTCAGGGACCCAAGAATCCCACGCAGGCGGCGGACTAGTGACTTCCTCCTCAGACTCATCCTCAGACCAACGACAGTTGTCGCGAATCCAATCATCCCTGGGAGCAGTGACAGAGCTAGTGCCAGGAGAGCAAGGAATGTTGAGAGCATACATGATGCCCTTTTGGCGCTGAACACCGTGACGCTGATCGACATAAGACTGATACTCGCGATTCTAGAGAAAGCAGAAAGTCTTCTTCACCTTTCCAAGCAGCTTCTTTGCCCAAGATGGCTGCCTCTGGAGATAAGGACCACCAGCACTAGAGCCACCATGAGCAAAAGAGGGACCACCAGCTTCAGCACGAGCCTGCCTGAGAGCTTCTTCCTTTTCTTCTTGGGACCGAGGCTTGTTGTGTTTACTCACACGCAGCTTCTTCTCCTTATGAATGGTGATGGATTCCTCAGAGAAGCGCGTACCAGTCACCTCAAGCCACTTGTGATTGCTGAGAATATGAATATAGGGAGCGTAGGGGCAAGAGCGCTTGTCAATGATAGCCTGCCACATCTCGGTGTAGATGAAATGCATGACATCCATCTTCCTGTCAGAGTCATGGCGAAGGTAAGTCTGATGCATGAGATCAACTTGATAGGCATGAAACTGATCAAAGTTGCCGGCCTTGGGAGAGATGGTGTTCAAGTACACCCTGCGCATGATGTCATAAACTGGCTGCAGATGATTCACAAAACCAACAGTGCCCCAACCCTCAATGTAAAGAGGCTCCAGGACTTCAGGATCAACAACTATGGCGGTATGGACACACCATCCATTTGCCCCTTTGCCAGGCTGAATGGGATAGCCAAGGAGCTCAGCAAACTCGGACCATTGGTCCATAAGAAGCACGCCATTAGTCATCCACTTCATCACACCTTTAGTAGAAGAACTCATATTCAAGTGAAGAGTAGTGTAGAACTGAGCAATAGCACCTTCATCGAAGTTCTGACGGTGCTCCATGAGGGGAATCAGCCCAAACCTCCTGCAAATATCAAGAGCCTCGCCAAAGTATGCATGCTTTTCTTCCATGTGAGACACATTGATGTACTTCTGAGGAGTAACCACAAACTTTGTCTTGGTAGCATAGATTTCAGCAAAGATCTGTTCCTGACGATAGTTGTGGAAGAGGGGATCCAAGCAGAGACGATCAGGAGGAACAAGGTAAGGATCCGCACGCCTGTATTCAGAGTAGGCCTTCTGAGTCCATTTAGAGATATTAGCCTTGGATTTGTCAGGCCCAGCAGCAGTGGCCTTCTGAGAGGCAAGAATAAGCCTCTTTCCCTCAGCAGCAGCAGCACGACAAGCAGCAGCAGACCTCTGACGGCTGGTCTAAGTGGATGGACGCACCACCTCAACATCATATGCATCAATCTCAGGAGGAATAACGGAGGATGGTCGATGGAGATGCTTGCCTTTGTGGGTACCACCTTGCTCGGAGTCCATGGCGGGAGATCGAGGTGGGGAAGGTTCCCGCGGAGCAGATCTGAGGAGGGGTGGCCGGAGACGAAGGGGCCATAGCACCTTCGCGGAGAAGTCTTCGCCGGAGGCTGCTCCAAATAAAAGGTGGGTCTTGGGGAAAAGAGGAAAAGATCCCCTTTTCCCCAGGGCCCACTTTATATAAGACAGAGAGCCTCACCGGAAGTTCCGGTCAATGACCGGAAGTTCCGATGAACCGGAAGTTCCGGGTCAGGCAGAAACTGTCCAGGTCAGCAGGTGGTTCCTACGAACAACGTGCTGACCGGAAGTTCCGGCAGCTGGCCGAAAGTTCCGGTGACGCTAGAAAAACTTCTCAGGATTGGAAGAAAACAAGGAAGAACTTGTGCAGGGAATAGAAAGGGCTTGAGGAAAGGAAAGGCTTAGGATAGAGAGATCAAACTGTGAAGAACCAAAGCCAACAAAAACCAAGAAAAACACAAAAATAACCAAGCACACAAAGAAAACAAGACAAGAGACAAAAACGGGCCGGTGGCCGAGACCACCTTATATAAGAGTAAATGGCTTGACACCGCGAAGATATATCTTGGGTTCATTACCAACACTCATCATGAAGCTCAGATGGTCTCCTTTGGAGACTATAGAGTATGAAAACTTTAATGTGCGCATAATAGGGATAATGTTTGTTCATGAGAGGAACTACACTCCCCCTAAATACATGCCTACATCCAAACAATATACACATTGAGACACGGGTAGGTGTGCAAGATACTCAAGCCACATTGCTCGAATCAATGATATTTAGCTCATGCCTTAACTCTTGGAACCTTGCTTCATCAAGAGGCTCCGTGAAAATATCCGCAAGATTTGCCTTGGTGGAAACATACTCCAAAGAAATGTCTCCTCTCGCAACATGGTCCTAAATGAAATGATGACGAATCTCAATGTGCTTAGTCTGGTTGTGTTGCACGGGGTTGTGAGCAATAGAAATGGCACTCTCATTATCACAAAGAAGGGACACCTTGTCAAAATATAGTCTGAGATCCTTCAAAGTATGCTTCATCCATAGCAATTGAGCACAACAAATTGCGGCGGAGATGTACTCAGCTTCGACAGTGGACATAGACACACAGTTTTGCTTCTTCGAGGACCAACAAACCAAATATCTTACAAGAAACTGACAAGCTTCGGAGGTTGACTTTCTTCCCACTTTGTCACCAGCCCAATCCAAGTCCGTGTTATCCAATAAGGTCAAAGCTGGCTCCCTTGGGGTACCACAACCCAAAGTTTGGGGTATGAACCAAATATCGAAAAATTCTCTTGACCGCCACCATGTGGCTTTATTTTGGTGTGGCTTAGAATCTTGCACACATACCTACACTCAACATAATATCCGGTCGGGATGCACAAAGATAGAGCAAAGAACCAATCATAGAGCGATAGAGTTTTTGATCCACATCCTTACCCTTGGGATCGAGATCAAGATTAACCTTAGTTGGCATGGGAGTCTTGGCACCTTTGACTTGATAAAACTTGAATTTCTTGAGCATGTCTTGGATGTATTTGGCTTGGTTAATGAAAGTCCCTTTCCTCAATTGCTTGACTTCAAACCCAAGGAAAAACTTCAACTCCCCCATCATGGACATCTCGAAGCGATCGGTCATGAGCTTGGCAAATTCCTCATTAAAAGATTTGTTAATAGACCCAAAGATAATATCATCAACATAGATTTGGCATACGAACAAGTGGCCTCCAACTTTCTTAGTAAAAAGAGTGGGATCAATGAGGTCCACTTCGAAGCCACGGTCTAACAAGAGCTCTCTAAGGCAATCATACCACGCACGTGGGGCTTGTTTGAGGCCATAGAGTGCCTTATTGAGCTTGTAGACATGGTTCAGGAAAACTGGATCCTCAAAGTCCGGAGGTTGATTGACGTATACCAACTCTTTCAAAGGCCCATTAAGAAAAGCACTTTTAACATCCATTTGATGCAACTTCAAGTTATGATGAGTAGCAAAAGCAAGAAGCATACGAATGGATTCAAGGCGAGCAACAGGGTCATAAGACTCACCGTAGTCGATGCCCTCAACTTGTGAGTATCCTTAGGCAACTAACCTTGCCTTGTTGCGCACAACTATTCCATTCGCATCACACTTATTCTTGAAAACCCATTTGGTACCGATGATGTTTTGACAATCTTTGGGCCGCTCAACCAATGCCCAAACATTGTTCCTCTTGAAGTTGTGAAGTTCTTTGTTCATAGCGTCAAGCCAATCATCATCTTCAATAGCCTTGAAGACTTTCTGTGGTTCCACAAGGGAGATAAAAGCATGGTGAGAGCTAAAGGAGGCCAGTTGCCTCCTAGTAGTGGAACCTTTATTGAAATCTCCATAAACATTATCAAGGATATGACCATCTCGAACGAGCTTGGCGAGACGATAGGCTTGGTGGCGGGCTTGTGCTTCAACACGAGATTCTTGAGCAACCACTTGGTCATTTCCACCATTGGAGTCCTCGCCTTGACTATAAGCACGAACACGAGGATCATCTTCATCAATTTCCACTTTGGGAGAGTCATCATTTGGAGTAGAGCCTTGATTATCATTGGCTTTCCCTTGATCTTGACGAGCTTGAGGAGGAGCCCCATCTTGGGGAGGTTGATGTGGTTGATGAAGAGCTTGACCTTGGGAGGTGCCTTGAGGAGGAGCCCCATCTTGGGGAGGTTGATGTTGTTGATGAAGAGCTTGACATTCGAGGCTTGGAGAGTCATGAGCATGAGAAGCTTCGGAAGAGCTTGAGGGAGCTTGTGCCAAAATAGTAGGTCCTTAAGAGGCAAGATGGTCTTGTGAGAGTGAGGGATCCACTTGAGTAGAGCTTGGTCCTTCTCCTTCGTACACAAGGGGATCCTCAATGGGGAGGTGGAAACCTACACCCATTCTTATTATGGCCTTAGGAGGAATTTCATCACTTGGAACACAAACACCGTCTTGCTTAACAAGGGACTCATGGTTTTCATCAAACTTCACATTGCTCGTCTCTTCAACTCTTCCATTGGCTTTGTTGTAGACTCTATAAGCATGGGACTGATTTGAGTAACCAACGAAAATTCCTTCTTGAGCCTTGGATTCTGTGGCATCCCGCAAAAACCACTACTAGAAAATCGCGTTGTTTTTGTGCATTGCATCATCATGACCGCATGCTCATGTCATCATGCCACATTGCATTTGAGCATCGTCATCATCTTGCATTTGCTTGCATAAAACTATTTCGGAAAAACCTGTTTGTGTTTTCTAAACGCCCCGTCCTTATTCAAACGTAAACCCCAGGTCACCAGATTATTTTTGTTTTGTTTACTATTGGTTTGCAAAAGTCTGTTTGAATTAAATAAAATATTTAATTAATTTTAGTGGGGGCAGTCGAACGGGCCGAACCGACCCAGTCGACCACCCCCAGTATCAAAAACGGTCCACCAAACCAGCCCCACCTAAATCCTAAAACCACCCAAATCTATTCTACCCACCAACCGAAGTGTGCCACCTCACCCCTCCCCCAAACTCCTACCCACTCTGCCACCTCATCAATCAGTCACCCAGAAATCTTTTCTTACCTAGTCCTAGTCTACCCCAAACCCTCCACATCACCCCAACCAGTAGCCGGTCGCCACCTCATCACCTCCCTTCCCCTAGCCTATCCCTGGCTGCCACCTCATCCTCACCCCACCCCCCACTCACACCACCCACCGACACACCCCCATCCCACTAGCCTGTGCCCGGCCTCACCCCGGTCCACCCCTGCCGCGGGCCCCACCTGCCAGCCCCCAGTCCACCCCCTGGCCACTCCCCACCCCTCTGCCCTCCCGCTGGCCCTACCTCGGCTGGCCCACCACCCGACCCCGCCTGCCCAACCTCTCTCCCTCCCCACCGTCTCCTACCTCCCGCCCGACGCGTCCCCCACACCGCACCGCGCCCGCCTCTTCCCCTCCTCGCCGGCGACCCCGAGCGCCTCCCTCCTGCGGCCACCCTCCTCCTTCCCCCCCCCCCCGTCTGCTTCCCCCTCCACCCAGCTCCACCCGCGCCCCCGCTCCCCTCTCTCCCCTCGCCATCTTCCTCCCCACGGCGAGCCTCTCCTCGCCGTCCGCCCCCCTCCCCTCTGCGTCTCGCCTCCGCCTCCTTCCCCCTCGTCTGCCGCGGCCCCCTCGCCTCCCCAGGCCGCCTCCTCACCGGCCGTCAAGCCCCGTCCTTCCCGCGGCCGCGCCTCCCCGCCTCCGGCCGTCCTCGTGCCCGCGAGCCTCCCGCGTCGGGCTCCTCCTGCCCCGCCGCCGCGCCCCCTCCCGCCGGCGCCTGCTCGACGCCCCTCCGGCCGACCTCGCTCCCTTCGGCCTCCACATCCCCCCCGCGCTCCCCTCCGCCGGCCGCCGTGCTCCTCCCCTCCTCCGCGCCTCCTCCCGCCTCCGGTCCCGCGTCGGCCGCTTCCTCGCCTTTGGCCAGCGCCGCCTGTCACGCGACCCGCCGCCATCAACATCTCGAGCAGAGCGTGAGGCCTCCCAAGCTCTCCTGGCGCCTTCGCCCTCGACCACCTCCCCTGGTTTCCACCGCCAGGTGTTGCGGCACCGAGTGCGTCGCCGCCGTCGTCGACCTCTGCAACCGGCCCGCGCACGGCCACCGGCGACCAGCGTGCATGTGCTCCTGTTCCCGTGTCCATGTCGGTGCCCAGATGGTTCACCGCGGCCAGCAGACATTCAGGTCCCTGTCGTTGTGGACTTATGTTAGGATGTTCAAGCCCACCTGATCGGCTCCGTCAAGTGTGACGCTACCGCAAGACCTTCCGTAGGGGCTGTCGTCGAGGGCCACGAAGTCCTACCTCATGAAACTCAAGTTCGACATCGAAGAGGATACGGACGACAAGGCCGCCTACATGGAACATCAAGACCCCGATCCCTCTTGGATCCGAGGACCGAGGGTGCCCGGAACGCCAAGTTCGCCTCATGAACCCGAAGACGCCAAGGTCGCCGACACAGCATGCCAAGTGCTTCACCCCAGATGAGACAAGTACTACTTCCCGGTACACGGACCGACAAGATCTTCGCAACGACAAGATCGACACCGACCAGGGCGAGTCCGATGCACCCCCGACACCGAATCAAGTCCTTCTTCCCAGAACGCCAAGCCCTTCACCTTGCGTCCAACCCCGAGACCGATCCCGTCAAACCCTGAACCCTGAGACCGGACCCCGAACCCCGGAACCAAGATCGCCGAACCCTAATGTGTGAACCCCTTCCCGAAAACCCTATTTTATAATATATACAACTTGTCGCCTTGTCTGTGGTTTGGGGGCCTTATGCCGATTCACCTCTAATTAACTATGGGGCCCATATGCGGGCAAATCTAGCCTTATATTGGCCTCATTTAAATTTGTGTAGCGAACCCGGTGCTATCTTCTGCCATGTTAAACAACATTTAAATTGTGGGGTAGATAAACAACATGAACCATATATTTAATTGTCGGGACCCCGTTTCCGCTTAATATGACCTAATTGCATCGCATCTTTGCCATGCCATACAGCATACATGCATCATGCCGATCTTCTGCCGTTGTATTAAATATTGCATCCGGTGTTTCTTCTAGTGTTTTGCTTCTTCGCGGATAAGGCCGTTGAGTTGATGCGAGTGTCGACCAGATCTTCGGTTGAACCTTCGACAATGTTTTCAGGCGAGCATCTCCCCCTTTCTACCTATCTTACTTTTATAGTATTTATTTCCCTCCTGTTGATATTGCTACCTGTGTTGCGTTGCTCTAGTTTCCGTACCCGTGAAATTCCTTGCAGCCGTATATTGCCTTGGACACATCCTATTACGTGTTGTTTGGTAGATAGCTGGACTTGCGCGTCGTAGTCGCTTGCTCAATTGCTGTTGCGTGTCGTCAAGTGCCACAGTTGTTGGTGTATGGCCGCATGTTGATGTTGGAGATGATCATGGCTTTACTTATCGTTCACTTTAATTCATGTTTAACAACTAAAATTGAAGTAAGTAAGCAGAGGCATCGGTGGGTGATAGATAACATTTGGTTTCCGACCGCCCACTTGTGTCCCGTAGGACCCCGAGTGCTTGATACCTGTTCCTTGATTTATCGCGCTATCCACATACGGGGAATTATGGGCCCCCCTTAGCCAGAGCTTGATTCAGTCTTATTTCTTGGGGCCACAAACTAGTTTGAGGTTTTATTTACGATCCTGTACTTATGCCATGCTTTACTGCTTTATTTACGATTGTGCGAGGAGCACACTGTACTGTTTAGGTAAGCGGAGTGTTTTCGCGGTATCGACAAGCCCCGTTTGGGGTTCCCAGTCGTTTACAGCCATTGACGCAAACCTTGAGTCCGTCTCGGAGCTAGCTTACTTCGTTGCGGGTCTACTCAATGGGGTGGCCCCCTGAAATATTTCTGAATCCTGTGATTGCTTTGTCATGAAAGCCTCGTTGGGTTTTGATTTGGTTTTTCCGAGGTTGATCGTGTGTGTGTTGCTATTTGTGCACCCCGGCCGGGTTAAAACTTTCTGAAAGCCGTGTCCGCGGTTATGGACGACTTGGAGCACAGTATCTCGATCATAGACAACTATAACTAAAGTAGTGCTATAAATTTGACTTTATAATGACTAGTAATCAGCTTCACTATAATGGAATGGCTAAATAAAACTGCCAACAATTGCTTGTTTGGGTGTCGCTTGTGACCATTGTACCTGATTAGTAAGTATTGCAACTACAACGGAATGGCTAAATAAAAGTACCAACAACTGCTGGGTTTTTGGGATATCTCATGCTAATTGTATCTGACTAGTAAGTGTCGCAACTACAACGGAATGGTTAACTAAAATGGCCCACTGCTTCTTTTATCAGGATAATTATCTATACCTGACTAGCAATTGGTGTAACGATAACCGAATAAATAACACTGCCAACTGTGTGAGTTCCTCGGTGGACTTCCTCGATTGGTCTCGAGGGGGAAATACCAGGATGGGTTTGTTTGGTGTTATATCCAGGTTGGATCCGAATAGATCTTTCTTATCCCTCTCTGATAGCCGACAGTTTTATCGAGTCTCTATAGGTTGTTTAGCGTATGCTGCCGCTGCCGCTTCAGTCCACCATACCTATGTAGGCGAGGACCGCCGAATTCTAGTCTCGCCGTGTACTGGCCTCAGTACTGACGCTCCTCTTTTTCCTTTGCCCTTTGTCGGCACCCCTTTTGTTTAAGCAGGTTTTGAGATCGACGCCGTTAGCAGGGTTACCCTTCCGGCTTGGCCTGGGCAGGGTTATGGACGCCATTGGTTATTCTTCAGGGCTCTTAGCCCCATTTGCATCTTGTCCGTAGTCGGACGCTCTATCATTTTCAAGGTGATTTGGATCTTTGTATATCATATCTGTATTCTTGACTCATTGAGTCGCTGTTGTATATATATCTGTTCTGTGGGTCCCATCGAGGACTGTTGTGTAATGTTATTACTTCGTTTTCCACCCGCACGAAAGTGCCTGGTGGGCACCTTTGAATCGTTTCTATGCGGGTTTTTGGCGGGAAGCGCTGAAACTTGCATAGGTCCGATTCTGAGGGTGTTACAGAGTGGTATCAGAGCTCAGCAGTTGTGATACCCCACAAGTCCAGCCTGTAGGATAACCTAGCAAACGGCCGAAGTAGAGTGTCAAAAACTATTTTTGAAAAATCGGTTGGATAGTTCTGATTAGGTCTGATTTTACTCCTTACCCCTCTGCTGTTCTCCTCTTACCTCCACGCGTTTTGAATCCGCTCTCTTCTCTCTCTTCGAGTCCAGGATTTCTCGTGGTTGGGTTTCGTTGTACCTTCAGGGTTTCGCTTCCTCCTTTGGTAACGGTGTTGCTACATCTGGTCTTCATGCTATCCGAGGACTCCTTCGTCTGGTGGACTTTTCTTTGTTCCTTGTTTGTGCCTTCCGGTGTTTTCCGACGCGACGACATCATCTACGCCAGATCCGATGCAGAGTCTGCATCACTCCTTTGTTTCCGAACCTCGTTGTCGAGATCTTCAGTCTAATTCTGAGAATGGTTGCGCGCTTTTCTACTGATTGTGCAGAGTAATAGTTTGGGTGCGTGATGGATTGGCCCCCATGCCGACTACCCCTTCTATTCGCTTTTGTACATTGAAGTGGATGAGAATGCATCGGTTCCCTCTTTCCATCGAAGCTAGAGGTGGCTTTATTTGTGGATACCTCTACCTTCGCCCTTTTGTTCCCGGAGAGTTCTCTCGACGATCACGGACAACGACCTCTTGTTAGTGGTGTCGCGAGGATCTACACGAAGCAAGGAGATGCAGATCACCGACCTTTCTTCCTGGTACCATGAGGCGGATCTCGAGGGCGAGATCCATTGTTAGTGGTGTCGAATTGTGGCATTCCGCAAAAACCACTACTAGAAAATCGCGTTGTTTTTGTGCATTGCATCATCATGACCGCATGCTCATGTCATCATGCCACATTGCATTTGAGCATCGTCATCATCTTGCATTTGCTTGCATAAAACTATTTCGGAAAAACCTGTTTGTGTTTTCTAAACGCCCCGTCCTTATTCAAACGCAAACCCCGGGTCACCGGATTATTTTTGTTTTGTTTACTATTGGTTTGCAAAAGTCTGTTTGAATTAAATAAAATATTTAATTAATTTTAGTGGGGGCAGTCGAACGGGCCGAACCGACCCAGTCGACCACCCCCAGTATCAAAAACGGTCCACCAAACCAGCCCCACCTAAATCCTAAAACCACCCAAACCTATTCTACCCACCAACCGAAGTGTGCCACCTCACCCCTCCCCCAAACTCCTACCCACTCTGCCACCTCATCAATCAGTCACCCAGAAATCTTTTCTTACCTAGTCCTAGTCTACCCCAAACCCTCCACATCACCCCAACCAGTAGCCGGTCGCCACCTCATCACCTCCCTTCCCCTAGCCTATCCCTGGCTGCCACCTCATCCTCACCCCACCCCCCCCACTCACACCACCCACCGACACACCCCCATCCCACTAGCCTGCGCCCGGCCCCACCCCGGTCCACCCCTGCCGCGGGCCCCACCTGCCAGCCCCCAGTCCACCCCCTGGCCACTCCCCACCCCTCTGCCCTCCCGCTGGCCCCACCCCGGCTGGCCCACCACCCGACCCCGCCTGCCCAACCTCTCTCCCTCCCCACCGTCTCCTACCTCCCGCCCAACGCGTCCCCCACGCCGCACCGCGCCCGCCTCTTCCCCTCCTCGCCGGCGACCCCGATCGCCTCCCTCTGGCGGCCACCCTCCTCCTTCCCCCCGTCTGCTTCCCCCTCCACCCAGCTCCACCCGCGCCCCCGCTCCCCTCTCTCCCCTCGCCATCTTCCTCCCCGCGGCGAGCCTCTCCTCGCCGTCCGCCCCTTCCCCTCTGCGTCTCGCCTCCGCCTCCTTCCCCCTCGTCTGCCGCGGCCCCCTCGCCTCCCCAGGCCGCCTCCTCGCCGGCCGTCGAGCCCCCTCCTTCCCGCGGCCGCGCCTCCCCGCCTCCGGCCGTCCTCGTGCCCGCGAGCCTCCCGCGTCGGGCTCCTCCTGCCCCGCCGCCGCGCCCCCTCCCGCCGGCGCCTGCTCGACGCCCCTCCGGCCGACCTCGCTCCCTCCGGCCTCCACATCCCCCCCGCGCTCCCCTCCGCCGGCCGCCGTGCTCCTCCCCTCCTCCGCGCCTCCTCCCGCCTCCGGTCCCGCGTCGGCCGCTTCCTCGCCTTTGGCCAGCGCCGCCTGTCACGCGACCCGCCGCCATCAACATCTCGAGCAGAGCGTGAGGCCGCCCAAGCTCTCCTGGCGCCTTCGCCCTCGACCACCTCCCCTGGTTTCCACCGCCAGGTGTTGCGGCACCGAGTGCGTCGCCGCCGTCGTCGACATCTGCAACCGGCCCGCGCACGGCCACCGGCGACCAGCGTGCATGTGCTCCTGTTCCCGTGTCCATGTCGGTGCCCAGATGGGTCACCGCGGGCAGCAGACATTCAGGTCCCTGTCGTTGTGGAGTTTTGTTAGGATGTTCAAGCCCACCTGATCGGCTCCGTCAAGTGTGACGCTACCGCAAGACCTTCCGTAGGGGCTGTCGTCGAGGGCCACGAAGTCCTACCTCATGAAACTCAAGTTCGACATCGAAGAGGATAAGGACGACAAGGCCGCTTACATGGAACATCAAGACCCCGATCCCTCTTGGATCCGAGGACCGAGGGTGCCCGGAACGCCAAGTTCGCCTCATGAACCCGAAGATGCCAAGGTCGCCGACACAGCATGCCAAGTGCTTCACCCCAGATGAGACAAGTACTACTTCCCGGTACGCGGACCGATAAGATCTTCGCAACGACAAGATCGACACCGACCAGGGCGAGTCCGATGCGCCCCCGACACCGAATCAAGTCCTTCTTCCCAGAACGCAAGCCCTTCACCTTGCGTCCAACCCCGAGACCGATCTCGTAGAACCCTGAACCCTGAGACCGGACCCCGAACCCCGGAACCAAGATCTCTGAACCCTAATGTGTGAACCCCTTCCCGAAAACCCTATTTTATAATATATACAACTTGTCGCATATTAAATGTTCATGCATGCATCCTTGTCTGTGGTTTGGGGGCCTTATGCCGATTCACCTCTAATTAACTATGGGGCCCATATGCGGGCAAATCTAGCCTTATATTGGCCTCATTTAAATTTGTGTAGCGAACCCGGTGCTATCTTCTGCCATGTTAAACAACATTTAAATTGTGGGGTAGATAAACAACATGAACCATATATTTAATTGTCGGGACCCCGTTTCCGCTTAATATGACCTAATTGCATCGCATCTTTGCCATGCCATACAGCATACATGCATCATGCCGATCTTCTGCCGTTGTATTAAATATTGCATCCGGTGTTTCTTCTAGTGTTTTGCTTCTTCGCGGATAAGGCCGTTGAGTTGATGCGAGTGTCGACCCGATCTTCAGTTGAACCTTCGACAATGTTTTCAGGAGAGCATCTCCCCCTTTCTACCTATCTTACTTTTATAGTATTTATTTCCCTCTTGTTGATCTATTGCTACCTGTGTTGCGTTGCTCTAGTTTCCATACCCGTGAAATTCCTTGCAGCCGTATATTGCCTTGGACACATCCTATTACCTGTTGTTTGGTAGATAGCTGGACTTGCGCGTCATAGTCGCTTGCTCAATTGCTGTTGCGTGTCGTCAAGTGCCACAGTTGTTGGTGTATGGCCGCATGTTGATGTTGGAGATGATCATGGCTTTACTTATCGTTCACTTTAATTCCTGTTTAACAACTAAAATTGAAGTAAGTAAGGAGAGGCATCGGTGGGTGATAGATAACATTTGGTTTCCGACCGCCCACTTGTGTCCCGTAGGACCCCGAGTGCTTGATACCTGTTCCTTGATTTATCGCGCTATCCACATACGGGGAATTATGGGCCCCCCTTAGCCAGAGCTTGATTCAGTCTTATTTCTTGGGGCCACAAACTAGTTGGAGGTTTTATTTACGATCCTGTACTTATGCCATGCTTTACTGCTTTATTTACGATTGTGCGAGGAGCACACTGTACTGTTTAGGTAAGCGGAGTGTTTTCGCGGTATCGACAAGCCCCGTTTGGGGTTCCCAGTCGTTTACAGCCATTGACGCAAACCTTGAGTCCGTCTCGGAGCTAGCTTACTTCGTTGCGGGTCTACTCAATGGGGTGGCCCCCTGAAATATTTCTGAATCCTATGATTGCTTTGTCGTGAAAGCCTCGTTGGGTTTTGATTTGGTTTTTCCGAGGTTGATCGTGTGTGTGTTGCTATTTGTGCACCCCGGCCGGGTTAAAACTTTCTGAAAGCCGTGTTCGCGGTTATGGATGACTTGGAGCACAGTATCTCGATCATAGACAACTATAACTAAAGTAGTGCTATAAATTTGACTTTATAATGACTAGTAATCAGCTTCACTATAATGGAATGGCTAAATAAAACTGCCAACAATTGCTTGTTTGGGTGTCGCTTGCGACCATTGTACCTGATTAGTAAGTATTGCAACTACAACGGAATGGCTAAATAAAAGTACCAACAACTGCTGGGTTTTTGGGATATCTCATGCTAATTGTATCTGACTAGTAAGTGTCGCAACTACAACGGAATGGTTAACTAAAATGGCCCACTGCTTCTTTTATCAGGATAATTATCTATACCTGACTAGCAATTGGTGTAACGATAACCGAATAAATAACACTGCCAACTGTGTGAGTTCCTCGGTGGACTTCCTCGATTGGTCTCGAGGGGGAAATACCAGGATGGGTTTGTTTGGTGTTATATCCAGGTTGGATCCGAATAGATCTTTCTTATCCCTCTCTGATAGCCGACAGTTTTATCGAGTCTCTATAGGTTGTTTAGCGTATGCTGCCGCTGCCGCTTCAGTCCACCATACCTATGTAGGCGAGGACCGCCGAATTCTAGTCTCGCCGTGTACTGGCCTCAGTACTGACGATCCTCTTTTTCCTTTGCCCTTTGTCGGCACCCCTTTTGTTTAAGCAGGTTTTGAGATCGACGCCGTTAGCAGGGTTACCCTTCCGGCTTGGCCTGGGCAGGGTTATGGACGCCATTGGTTATTCTTCAGGGCTCTTAGCCCCATTTGCATCTTGTCCATAGTCGGACGCTCTATCATTTTCAAGGTGATTTGGATCTTTGTATATCATATCTGTATTCTTGACTCATTGAGTCGCTGTTGTATATATATCTGTTCTGTGGGTCCCATCGAGGACTGTTGTGTAATGTTATTACTTCGTTTTCCACCCGCACGAAAGTGCCTGGTGGGCACCTTTGAATCGTTTCTATGCGGGTTTTTGGCGGGAAGCGCTGAAACTTGCATAGGTCCTATTCTGAGGGTGTTACAGATTCAAACTTGGACAAATGGACTCCTTTCTTGAGAATATAGCACTTGCAACCAAACACTCGAAAGTAGCTAACATTTGGCTTTTTCCCGATGAGCATCTCATAGGGAGTCTTGTTCTTTTTCTTGCGAAGGTAGAGCCGGTTGGTTGCATGGCAAGCGGTGGAGATGTCCTCGGCCCAAAAGTTGTATGGAGACTTGAATTCATCTAGCATAGACCGAGCCACATCCATCAAAGTGCGATTCTTCCTTTCGGCAACCCCATTTTGTTGAGGGGTATAGCGAGTGGAGTAGTGATGCTTGATTCCTTCATCACTAAGAAACTCATCCAAAGTATAGTTCTTGAACTCGGTGCCATTATCACTTCGAATTGAGAGAATGGTTGCATTGTGTTTCCGTTGAACTTCATTGGAAAAATTGATGACGGTTTGTTGAGTCTCACTCTTGTACTTGAAGAAGAACACCCAAGTGTATCTTGATAAATCATCCACAGTAAGCAAACAATACTTCTTGCCTCCAAGACTATCATGAGGGGGAGGACCAAAAAGGTCCATATGCAAGAGCTCCAAACATCTCTCCGTGGTGATTTGATTAAGCACTTTGTTAGGAGTTTCATGCATCTTCCCTTCAATACAAGCCCTACAAACACGATCTTTGGCAAAAGAAACATCGTTAAGCCCAAGGATGTGGCCCTCGGAGTGAAGTCTTTGCAAAGTTCTCATGTTAACATGGGCTAGGCGGAGATGCCACAACCAGCCCTTGTTGTCTTTAGCATAGAGACATAGAGCATGAGGAGTAGTGGTCCCCGAAAAGTCTACCACATACAAGTCATGCTCTACGTACCCTACGAAAGCCACCTTGAGAGATTTGCTCCACATGAGGACCACGGAATGCACATGGAAGAAATAAGAAAGACCCATAAGGGCAAGAACATGAACTGAAAGTAAATTGTAACCAAGAGTTTTGACAAGCATGACGCCAACCGATGATATATCCGGGGTTACCACCACTTTGCCAAAACCCAAAACCTGAAAACTTGTTTTATCACCGTAGGAGACCATGGTGTTGGCAATATTTGGCCTCATCTCCGTCATGATAGACTTGCTTCCGGTCATATGACTTGTGGCACCACTATCAAGCACCCATTTTGATCCACCGAAAGCATAGTCCTACAAGAAAATCAAGCTTTGGTTTTAGGTACCCATTTTGCAATGGGTCCCCTTTGTTAGTAACAAGAGTCTATGGCACCCAAATGGCCCAATGATAATCATGTGTGTAAGAAGTTCCAACATATCTAGCATATACATGACCATCATAGGACTTGCAAAGAATATAAGAGGGATTTTTCTTTCCAGAAAAGTTGTCACTTCGCAAGATGGTTGGCCCATATGAGGGTCCTTGAGCCATTCCCTTGTTCTTTTTATTCTTCTTGCTCTTCTTCTTCTTCTTCTTCTTCTTCTTAGTCTTGGCAAGTTGATCCTTCAACGCCTTGTTCTCCTCGATGAGATGCTCATGCTTGCAACAAGGGTTAGGAGTGCTAGACAAGTCTATAATTTGCACAACGGAAGACTTAGCATGTTCACAAGTTAGTTGAGTTTGAAGTTGTTCATGGGCTTCAAAAAGACTTGAGAATTTTCTCTCCAAGGCTTTGTGTTCCTCTTTGAGTTTCTCATGATATTCTTGAGTCCTATCATGACCAACCACAAACTCAACTCTTTCTTTATTAAACACTTTAACCAAAGCTAGAGCATGATCACGTTCTTTAACTAGAGAGCACATGGTGTTGTTATGGTCATCAACTAGTTTAGACACACTCTCTTCAAGATTAATTCTCATATTTTGTTCATCCTCAAGACTTTGAGTGAGAGAAGCAATTTCATCGGAGGCATCTCTTTCATTTTTACTTAACAAGTCAATAAGTTCTTCCTTTTCATCTAAAGCATCCCTAGCATTGTCAAGTTGTGCAAGTAAGGATTCAAAGCAAGTTTTAGTTTCTTCATCCAAGGTGGCAACAAATTCACACATGTCAATCATATCTTTCTTCACCTCTAGACCAACAAGATCAAGAGAATAAGGATCAATAGATATGGGTTGAGGAGTGGGTTTAGATGTTACCTCGGTGGCCTTAGCCATGAGACACTTTTGGTTGGAGGAGATGATGTTCTCATTAGGTGAGTCAAAGATGGAGAATCGTGGAGTAGAGGTAGTGGCAATAGAAGCAACTCCCACAATCTCACCACCTTGAACTTCATCATCATCATCATCTTCATCCGTGCCCGAAATGTATTCTTCATGTGCCACAATAGCTCTTTCCTTGTTAGCGACATTCTTGACGGCGTAGTTCTTGTTTAAAGGATGAGGAGGCCTTGACTTGATCTTGCGAATGAGACGACCACCATTGTCTTCATGGTTCTCAAAGGGACACTTGGACACAAAGTGACTCTTGTCATTGCAATTGTAGCATGACCTTGCCTTGGGAGACTTGTTGAGTGAGTTGAACCTTGAGTTTTCCCTTGACCTTGACTTGAGCCCGGACTTGTTCCAAAAGGCCCTTGAAGCGAGATCAAGATGTTCGTTGAAGGCACACTTGAGGTCCTCTTGAGACCACTCACTTGATGTATCATCATCATCAACTTCAATAGCCTTGGCCTTCAAATCAAGATTCAATTTGGTTGATCCAATGGCCCTAGCATGGGCGGACTCCGCATTCTTCTTGACAATGGTCATGGCAATCACTTCACTCAAGACTTCTTGGGAGGTCATTAGGTGAAAGTTGGTTCTTCCCTTGATAGAGTTGAGCTTTTGTTCTTCAAATGGAAGGAGAGCTTGAATGAACTTCCTCTTCATGAACTTGTCATCAACATAGGTGGCCCCAAGATCCCTCATAGTGCAACAAAGGACCTTGAGCCGCCTATACATATCTTCGGGAGTCTCATCATCTTGCATAGCGAAACCATCGCACTCGTTGTTGACTTCATCAAACTTGGAGCTTTAGATGATTGCATTCCCAACAAATAGCTTGGTGAGTTTATCCCATGCTCCCTTGGCGGTGTCGAATTGGCGAATGTGAGCAAACTCCTTTGGAGTCAAGTCCTTTTGAATCATCCCCAAAGCCGTGGCATTGAGTTGCTTGTCCACCACTTCACCTCGTGTCAACTTCTTTGGGTCATATGGAGAGAACCCATCCTCCACAATCCTCATTAACTCAATAGAAGAGCTGGAAATATCTGAGCGCATTAGATATTGCCAATTGGCGAAATTTTAAGTATCTAGCATAGGTGGTGCTCCTTGAGGAATGATGTATGGCATGGGAATGGGTGGGTCTGAAGTGTACTTTGGCGGTGGGGGTACCGCCGAGTAGTCCTTTCCTCCATTTTCCTCTTTGGAAGTTGAGTTCTCGGGCTCCTCGGTGTTCTCACTTGGAACCTTGGTAGATGTTTTAGCAACAAAACCAAGTCCCAAGTGAGTGGTGACGGCCGTGGGATTCACCCCGGGGGCGGTCACAGTAACGGTGGGAGGAAGCTCGGTGGTTTCGGGTGTGTCAAGAGTGTTGGAATTATGCCCTAGAGGCAATAATAAAGATGTTATTATTATAATTCTTGTTCATGATAAAGTTTATATTCCATGCTAGAATTGTATTAAGCGGAAACATTAATACTTGTGTGGTTTGTGAACAACACCGTGTCCCTAGTACGCCTCTATGGACTAGCTCATTGATCAATGATGGTTAAGGTTTCCTAACCATAGACATGAGTTGTCAATTGATAATGAGATCATATCATTGGAGAATGATATGATGGACAGACCCAAACTAAGCGAAGCAATTAGATCGTTTCATCGTGTTCATCTTTGCGAAGCTTTTCCTATGTCAAATATTGTATTCCTTAGACCATGAGATAATGAAACTCCCTGGTACCGGAAGAAAGCTTTGAGGTCATCAAACGTCATCCTATGAGAGGGTGATCATAAAGGTGTCTCTCAGGTGATCAGAAAGTATCTATTGGGTTATATGTATCGAGATGGAATTTGTCCCTCCGAAATCGGAGAGATATACTTCGGGCCCACTCGGTAATCGATAACAACACCGCTTGCAAGCATGTGGTTAAGGAGTTAATCACAAAGTGATATCGGATTACGGAACGAGTAAAGTACTTGTTGTGAACGAGATTGAACTAGGTATGACGGTACCGACGATCGAATCTCGGGCAAGTAAAATATCGCGAGACGAAGGGAATATATATATGGGATTGATTGAATCCTGGCATCGTGGTTCATCCGATATGATCATCGATGAATGTGTGGGAGTCAATATGGGTGCCCAGACCCCGCTGTTGATTATTGATAGAAGATCATGTCTGCATATTCTCGAACCCGCAGGGTCACACACTTAACGTATCTCGACGCTAGGATAGATTGGATAATTGGTTTATGAATTTTTGTTCGGAGTCTCGGATGGGATCCGGGACATCACGAGAGGTTCCGGAATGGTCCGGAGAATAAGATTCATATAAGGCAGTGCAGTTTTTGGAGTTCGAAATTGTTCCGGGTTAATCGGTATTGTACCGGAAGCTTCTAGAACCTTCCGGAAGGGGACCAACGTGGCCCCACCTTCCGGGAGGGGGCATGGGCCTATGAGGGAGTGTCCTGGCCGCATTGGGCCAGGGGCACAAGGCCCCATAGGGCCCAGCCGATCCTAGAGAGTTTAAATCGTTTAAACTAGAGATAGGGTTTCTAGAAGAGGGGAGAGTCCATGCCCCCCACTCCTTATCCTTTGGGCTTGGGGGAGGGGCTAGGGCTGCGCCCCCCCTCTATATAAAGAGGGGTGGGGGCGCACCAACCCCACACACCTCTCCTCCAAACCCTAGCCGCCTTGCTAGCTTTCCTCTCTCCCTCCCGACTGTTTGTAGGCGAAGCCCTGCTGCAGAAATTCTCCACCATATACACCACGCCGTCGTGTTGTAGATCCAATCTATCTCTCCACCATACTTGCTGGTCCGAGGAAGGAGGAGACGTCGAGGTGCTGGACGTGTGCATATCACGGAGGCACCGCCACTTGTGGTGCTAGATCGGATCGGATCGCGAGGAGGAGAAGCGAGTACGACTACATCACCCACGTTCCGACGAACGTTCCGCTGTGCGAATCTTCAAGGGTATGAAGATCTAATCCAATCTCTCTCGTTGATTGCATCTCCTAGATTAGATCTTGGCTTTCCCTCTGTTCACATCCGTAGAAAATTTTGATTTACTATGTCGCGAAACCCTTCAGTGGTATCAGAGCTAGATCTATGCGTAGATGTGTTTCACGAGTAGAACGCAACATGGTTGTTGCGGGCGTTGATGTTTTCTGTTCCAAGCCTCTTGTTTGTGTTCTTCTTATGACGCGGGATAGTGAGATTGAAGCGGTCCAGGCCAACCTTACGCGACGTCGTTCGCGAGACCGGCTCCGCACTTGACGTGTGGCTTGTTCCACACATGCGGCTGGTGGATGTCAGTTTCTCTCACTATAGTTGTCATGGGATTAACACCGGAGTTTGGAAACCATAATATCACCGTTGTGGCTTTCCGTAGGTAAGAATCGTTCTTAGCATCTACTCCCATAAGCCACGTAAAACATGCAACAACAAAGTAGAGGCGTCTAACTTGTTTTTGCAGGGAGTGTTTTCTGTGATATGGTATGGCCCAAGATGTGATGTGTATATTGTATACGATGATCATGTTTTGTAATGTTTCACGACTTGCATGTCGATGAGTACACAACCGGCAGGAGCCATATGGTTGTCTTTATAATTGTGTATGACCTGCGAGTCAACTTCTTATACGCCATGTAATAGCTTTACTTTATCGCTAAGTAGTTAGCAATAGTTGTAGTTGCTATTCGTGGTGGAGGCAATCATGGTGGAGTGATGGAGATCATGCCGGAACGCACAAGATGGAGATCATTGCGCGAGGATTGGCTATACCATGTCACATAAAGTTATATGCATGTGATGTTTATCCCTTTATGTATCTTATTATGCTTAGATCGCGACGGTAGCATTATAAGATGATTCCTCACTTAAAGATCAAGATAAAAACTATGTTCTCCCCAAGTATGCACCGTTGCGAAAGTTCGTCGTGTCCAAGCATCACGTGATGATCGGGTGCTATAGACTCTACGCTCACATACAACGGGTGCAAGCCAGTTTTGCACACGCAGAAATACTTGGGTCTAGCTTGACGAGCCTAGCATGTACAGACATGGCCTCAGAACACAAGAACCGAAAGGTTAAGCATGAGTCATATGAGTGATATGATCGACACTTTGTTGTCCACCATTGAAACCACATCTCTTCTCGTGATGATCGTATTAGGTGTGGTGAATTTGGATCGTGTTCACTAAACAACTTGAGGGATGTTTAATTTAGTGGGAGTTCATCTAGTAATTTGATTAAATTGAACTATTTATCATGAACATAGTCTAAATTGTACTTGCAAATACTGTAGATCACATGGCCAAGTCCAACTTCAACTTCAACGTTTTTGCTGAGAAGGAAAAGCTTAGAAACAATGGGTCTAACTTCACCAATTGGTTCCGCAATCTAAGAATCATTCTGTCTGCCGGACAAAAGGACTATGTCCTTGGGAAAGCGTTAGGTGACCCCCCTGCTGCAACTGCGCCGGCTGATGAGAAAGCTGTCTATCAGTCGCGCAAAGATGATTATGGTGTGATTAAGAGCACCATGTTGTTTGCTATGGAACCGGAGCTTCAAAATCGTTTTGAAGAGTATCCCGGGCCCTTCGAGATTCTCGAGGAGCTGAAAACCATGTTTTAGACTCAGGCCCGTTCTGAGAGATATGAGATCTCCGAGAAGTTCTTTAACTGCAAGATGGAGGAAGGGAGTTCCGTTAGTGAGCACGCCATAAAGATGTCGGGCTACACTCAACGTCTTGAGCAACTGGAATGCACGATTCCAGAGGAGCTCAAGATTGACAGGGTTCTGCAATCACTCCCTCCCAGCTACAAAAGTTTTGTAGTGACTCATAATCAGATTGGTTCCACTGATACGATCACCGAGCTCTTCGCAAAGCTGAAGGCTGCAGAGGTGGACATCAAGAAGGATAATCATGTGTTGATGGTCAACAAGCCCTCCTTTAAGAAAGGTAAGGGAGCAAAGAAACCCTTCAAGAAGGGCGGCGGCAAGCGCAATGCCCCTGCTGAGAAGAAGCTCAAGTCTGGTCCTAAGCCCGACACTGAGTGCTTCTATTGCAAGGACAAGGGTCATTGGAAGCGCAACTGTCCGAAGTACTTAGCGGACAAGAAGGCTGGCACCATCAAAGTTATATTTGATATACATGTTATTGATGTTTTCCTTACTATCCCTCGTTGTAGTGCCTGGGTATTTGATACCGGTTCAGTTGCTAATATTTGTAACTCGAAACAGGAGCTACGGAATAGACGGCGGCTTGCGAGGGATGAGGTGACGATGCACGTTGGCAACGGATCAAGAGTTGATGTGATGGCCGTCGGCACGCTCTCCTTAGTTTTACCTTCGGGATTAGTTTTAAACCTTAATAAGTGTTATTATGTGCCTGCGTTGAGCATGAACATTATTTCTGGATCGTGTTTATTGCAAGACGGTTATTCATTTAAATCGGAGAATAATGGTTGTTCTATTTATATGAGTAACATCTTTTATGGTCATGCACCTCTTGTGAATGGTTTATTTCTTCTAAATCTCGAAAGGGATGAAACACACATCCATAACATTGAGGCTAAGAGATGCAAAGTAGATAGTGATAATACTACTTATTTGTGGCACTGTCGTCTAGGTCATATTGGTGTAAAGCGCATGAAGAAACTCCATTCTGATGGACTTTTGGAGTCTCTTGATTTTGAATCATTTGACACATGCGAACCATGCCTCATGGGCAAGATGATCAAAACCCCGTTCTCCGGTATGATGGAGCGAGCAACGGACTTGTTGGAAATCATACATACCGATGTATGCGGACCGATGAGTGTTTCGACGCGCGGTGGATATCACTATTTCCTCACTTTTACCGATGACTTAAGTAGATATGGGTATATCTATTTAATGAAACATAAATCTGAAACATTTGAAAAGTTCAAGGAATTTCAGAATGAAGTGGAGAACCATTGTAACAGAAAGATTAAGTTTCTACGATCCGATCGTGGAGGTGAATATTTGAGTTATGATTTTCTCACACATCTTAAAGCAAGTGGAATCGTTTCACAACTCACGCCACCCGGAACACCACAGCGCAATGGTGTGTCTGAACGCCGGAATCGAACCCTATTAGATATGGTCCGATCAATGATGTCTCTTACTGATTTGCCGTTATCATTTTGGGGTTATGCATTAGAAACCGCTGCATTCACTTTAAATAGGGCTCCGTCTAAATCCGTTGAGATGACACCGTATGAGCTATGGTTTGGTGCTAAACCTAAGTTGTCGTTTCTTAAAGTTTGTGGATGCGAAGCTTACGTCAAGAAGTTGATGCCGGACAAGCTCGAACCCAAAGCGGAGAAATGCGTCTTCATAGGATACCCTAAGGAAACTATTGGGTATACCTTCTATCACAGAACCGAAGGCAAAGTGTTTGTCGCAAAGAACGGTTCCTTTCTTGAGAAGGAGTTTCTCTCGAAAGAAGTGAGTGGGAGGAAAGTAGAGCTAGACGAGGTTATTGAACCTTCTCTTGAATTGGAGAGTAGCGCAGCACCTGAAATTGTTCCAGTGTCGCCTGCACCAACAATAGAGGAAGCTAATGACAAGGATCATGAAGCTTCGGACGATGCTGCTACTGAACGTCGTAGGTCGACAAGGTCGCGTGCCCCTCCTGAGTGGTACGGCAACCCTGTCTTGACTGTCTTGTTGGTAGAAGACAGTGAACCTACGAACTATGAGGAAGCGATGATGAGCCCAGACTCTGAGAAATGGCTGGAAGCCATGAAATCCGAATTGGGATCCATGAGCGAAAACCAAGTATGGACTTTGGTGGATCCTCCTAGCGACCGAAAGGCCGTTGAGTGCAAATGGATATTCAAGAAGAAAACGGACGCGGATGGTAATGTTACCGTCTATAAAGCACGGCTTGTCGCAAAAGGTTTTCGACAAGTTCAAGGTGTTGACTACGATGAGACTTTCTCTCCCGTAGCGATGTTTAAGTCCATTCGGATTTTATTAGCAATTGTTGCGTTTCATGATTATGAAATATGGCAGATGGATGTCAAGACTGCTTTCCTCAATGGGAACATTGATGAAGAGTTGTATATGATGCAACCCGAAGGTTTTGTCGATCCTAAGGATGCTAGTAAAGTATGCAAACTTCAGCGTTCCATTTATGGACTGAAGCAAGCATCTCGGAGTTGGAACCTTTGTTTTGATCAAGTGATCAAGAGCTTTGGATTTGTTCCAAATTGCTACGAAGCTTGTATCTACAAGAAAGTGAGTGGGAGCTCGGTGACGTTTCTGGTACTATATGTGGATGACATATTGATTATCGGAAATGACATCAACATGCTTAACGATGTGAAGAGTTATTTGAACAAGTGTTTTTCAATGAAAGACCTAGGTGAAGCTGCTTATATATTGGGCATCAAAATCTATAGAGATAGACAAAAACGCCTGATAGCTTTAATCCAGAGTACATACCTAGACAAAGTTCTGAAAAGGTTCAGAATGGATAAGGCAAAGAAAGGTTCAGTGCCTATGTTGTCAGGTAAGATATTGAGCAAGGCTCAGTGTCCAGCTACGGTAAATGATAGGGAAGCTATGAGCAAAGTGCCTTATGCCTCGGCCATAGGTTCCATCATGTATGCCATGTTGTGTACTAGACCGGATGTGTCCAATGCTCTTAGTTTGACGAGCAGATATCAAAGTGATCCAGGAGTGGAACACTGGACAGCCGTGAAGAACATCCTAAAGTACCTAAATAGAACTAAAGAAATGTTCTTAGTCTATGGGGGTGATGAACAGCTTGTCGTAAAAGGTTACGTCGATGCTAGTTTCAACACCGACAAGGATGATTCCAAATCTCAGACAGGATACGTTTATATTTTGAATGGAGGAGCTGTGAGCTGGAGAAGCTGCAAGCAAAGCGTGATCGCGGGATCTATAGTGGAAGCGGAATACATGGCTGTTGCAGAAGCGTCAAGTGAAGGAGTTTGGATCAGAAACTTCATCACTGAGCTTGGCGTGGTTCCAAGTGCATTGGACCCACTGGAGATATTGTGTGACAACACTGGCGCCATAGCACTCGCTAAGGAACCAAGATATCATCCAAAGACCAAGCATATCAACCGCAAGTTTCATATAATCCGAGATTATATAGCAGATGGAGATCTGAAGATTAGCAAAGTACATACGGATCTGAATGTCGCAGATCCATTGACTAAACCTCTTCCACGTGTAAAACATGATCAACACCTCAGTGCCATGGGTGTGAGATTGTTGCCAGATGTAAACTAGATTATTGACTCTAGTGCAAGTGGGAGACTGTTGGAATTATGCCCTAGAGGCAATAATAAAGATGTTATTATTATAATTCTTGTTCATGATAAAGTTTATATTCCATGCTAGAATTGTATTAAGCGGAAACATTAATACTTGTGTGGTTTGTGAACAACACCGTGTCCCTAGTACGCCTCTATGGACTAGCTCACTGATCAATGATGGTTAAGGTTTCCTAACCATAGACATGAGTTGTCAATTGATAATGAGATCATATCATTGGAGAATGATATGATGGACATACCCAAACTAAGCGAAGCAATTAGATCGTTTCATCGTGTTCATCTTTGCGAAGCTTTTCCTATGTCAAATATTGTATTCCTTAGACCATGAGATAATGCAACTCCTTGGTACCGGAAGAAAGCTTTGAGGTCATCAAACGTCATCCTATGAGAGGGTGATCATAAAGGTGTCTCTCAGGTGATCGGAAAGTATCTGTTGGGTTGTATGTATCGAGATGGAATTTGTCCCTCCCAAGTCGGAGAGATATACTTCGGGCCCACTCGGTAATCGATATCAACACCGCTTGCAAGCATGTGGTTAAGGAGTTAATCACAAAGTGATATCGGATTACGGAACGAGTAAAGTACTTGTTGTGAACGAGATTGAACTAGGTATGACGGTACCGACGATCGAATCTCGGGCAAGTAAAATATCGCGAGACGAAGGGAATATATATATGGGATTGATTGAATCCTGGCATCGTGGTTCATCCGATATGATCATCGATGAATGTGTGGGAGTCAATATGGGTGCCCAGACCCCGTTGTTGATTATTGATAGAAGATCATGTCTGCATATTCTCGAACCCGCAGGGTCACACACTTAACGTATCTCGACGCTAGGATAGATTGGATAATTGGTTTATGAATTTTTGTTCGGAGTCTCGGATGGGATCCGGGACATCACGAGAGGTTCCGGAATGGTCCGGAGAATAAGATTCATATAAGGCAGTGCAGTTTTTGGAGTTCGAAATTGTTCCGGGTTAATCGGTATTGTACCGGAAGCTTCTAGAACCTTCTGGAAGGGGACCAACGTGGCCCCACCTTCCGGGAGGGGGCATGGGCCTATGAGGGAGTGTCCTGGCCGCATTGGGCCAGGGGCACAAGGCCCCATAGGGCCCAGCCGATCCTAGAGAGTTTAAATCGTTTAAACTAGAGATAGGGTTTCTAGAAGAGGGGAGAGTCCATGCCCCCCACTCCTTATCCTTTGGGCTTGGGGGAGGGGCTAGGGCTGCGCCCCCCTCTATATAAAGAGGGGTGGGGGCGCACCAACCCCACACACCTCTGCTCCAAACCCTAGCCGCCTTTCTAGCTTTCCTCTCTCCCTCCCGACTGTTTGTAGGCGAAGCCCTGCTGCAGAAATTCTCCACCATATACACCACGCCGTCGTGTTGTAGATCCAATCTATCTCTCCACCATACTTGCTGGTCCGAGGAAGGAGGAGACGTCGAGGTGCTGCACGTGTGCATATCACGGAGGCACCGCCACTTGTGGTGCTAGATCGGATCGGATCGCGAGGAGGAGAAGCGAGTACGACTACATCACCCACGTTCCGACGAACGTTCCGCTGTGCGAATCTTCAAGGGTATGAATATCTAATCCAATCTCTCTCGTTGATTGCATCTCCTAGATTAGATCTTGGCTTTCCCTCTGTTCGCATCCGTAGAAAATTTTGATTTACTATGCCGTGAAACCCTTCAAAGAGCAACCATGGGGTTTGGCTTGAGAGACTGCAAGATAGTCACCATTTCCTCAAACTTGGACATCATGGATGTCTCCAATTGCTTGAGGTCATCCATGGTGGCCAAGCTCTTGGGGTTTTCAGTTTCACTACCCCCTTCGTCGGCTATTGTCTCTTAGGCGCTAAAGCCCAAAATAAGAGCCTTGGCTCTGATACCAATTGAAAGTACCGACTTTGAATCGACTAGAGGGGGGGTGAATAGGCGACTACCAATTTTTAATTTGTTTCACACTTTTAGGCTTAGCGAGAAATAAAGTTATCTAGATGTGCAACTAGGTGAACAACCTACATGCTAGATAACTTACAACAACCACAAGAACGGTAAAGAGCAAGAAGTAAAGGATGGGGATGAAGTAACCGGAGCGGGTACACGGAGATGTAATTCCCGTAGTTCACTCCCAAAGGAGCTACGTCTATGTTGGAGAGGTGTCGAGGCCACACAAGGTCACCCGAGCGCTACAAAGGCCTCACCTTCTTCTCCGGTGAGCTCCCCCACAAAGGAGGCCTCACAATCCACTAACTGGTGATCTTGAAGGCGCCAACTGAAACCTTTACAACAAGGTTGAGGGGGAAGCTCCACAACTCAATTGGAGGCCCTCAACGACACCACGGAGCTTTACAACACAAGCCCTTAGCTCCGAGGATGCCCTACACCGTCTAGGGTTTCAAGAAACCCAAGAGCAACAAGATCCACAAAGGATAGGTGGGGGAAATCAAATCTTCTTTGGTGGAAGTGTAGATCTAGGTCACCTCCCTCACATCTCAAAATATCAAGTGATTTGAGTGGCTAGGGAGAGAGATCTAGTGAGGTGAATCTCGAGCATTAATGGAGGAGAGAGAAAATTTTCGAGTTAGGTGGGAGGAAGGAGGGCGCCTTAAATAGGCTCCCTCTACGCTAAATCGTTATAGCCTCCGCGACCTCGCCGGAACTTCCGGTGAGGGGCCGGAAGTTCCGCCCAGCAAGGCTCCAACGGTCATCAGCCCGTTGACGCCCGCTCCAAAAGCTCGACTGGAAGTTCTGGTCAAACTGACCGGAAGTTCCGCTGAAACTTCTGATGCAAGTTACGGCCCAAGTTCCATCAAATATACCACTTCGAAAGAAGGGTACTGATCCTTCAGTGGAACTTGGAGAGGAACTAGGGGCGGAACATTTGGGTCGTGAAGCATGTCTGACCGGAAGTTCCGCTGAGGAACTTTTTGGAAGAAGCAACAGAAATTCCTCACCGGAACTTCTGGTGGAAGTTCCGGCAAATAGAGGATACCCACACAGAAGGTACTAGGAGCTGGACGGAAGTTCGAGCGGAAGTTGGATCGGAACTTAGTTCCAGATCTTCCCACAGAAAAGCCCTAAGCGGAAATTCCGGCGACTGGCCGGAAGTTCCGATCAGACAAAAATGGCTCCAGCTGATCAGAACCTCGCTCTCTCGCAGAAAAGTAGGATGGTTGTAGCGGTGCATATGGGGTTTGTGTAAGAACAAGTGATTTCCCACAGCCTTCCGAGATGGACCCCCTCTTGATAGTACGGCGACCTAAAGCGATAAAAAGAGAGAAACTAGAAAAACTAAGGGCCACCGTCTCCACGAGATCCCAAAGAGAGCATCCACAAAATCCATAGGAATCATCAAAAGCATTTTTCCTGAAACTCAAGTACACGGTTAAACCACAAGTGGGATTGTCATCATCACCAAAATAGCATGGGAAAATATAGTCCTTTCAGTCTTCTTGAACACCATCTCTCCAAAGGTCGGCAACTTTGATCAGTTTCATGCCTATCAAGTTGACCTCATGTTTCAGACTCACCGTCGCCGCGACTCTGACAGGAAGCTGGATGTTATGCACTTTATTTACAATGAGATCTGGCAAGCTATCATTGACAAGTGCTCCTGTCCCTATGCTCCATACATTCAGACTCTCATAAATGCCAAGTGGCTTGAAGCAACCGGTTCCCACTACCCTCAGGACAACATCACTATTCATGAGGAGAAGAAGTTGCGTATGAGTAAACACAAGAAGCCTAGGACCCAAGCTGAGAAGGAAGATGCTATTTGGAAGGCTAGTGCTGGTGGTCCCTCTTCTGTGCATGGTGGTTCTAGTGCTGGTGGTCCTTCTCTTGAGAGGCATCCGTCTTGGGCCAAGAAACTGCTAGGGAAGGTGAAGAGGATGTTTTGCTTTCTACAGAATTGTGAGTATCAAGCTTATGTTGATCAGCGACATAGTTCTCGGCGTCAGAAGGCTATTATGACAGCACTCAGTCTTACTTGCTCTCTAGAGACTAGCTCCTTCACCGCGCCCAGGGATGAGTGGATTCGCGACAACTATTAGTGGTCTGAGGATGAGTCTAAGGAGGAATTCACCGGCCCCCTCCTGCGTGGAACAATGCCTCTTGGGACCCCGAGCCTTCTCCTCCTCCTGTTCATGGTTGGGGCGATTAGAGTGGTCTTTTCTCCCTTTTTGATGTCTTGATGCCAAAGGGGGAGAAAGATGTCTATTAGGTTGCTCACGGGATTTGCATGGGCTGAGTCACGAGTTAGTTTTTTCTTTGATCTTTTCTTGCTCGTGAACTCTCTAGTTTATGTGTGTGCTTGTGAACTTATTTGTGCTATTTGTGGACCTTGTTATTTGTATGAGACTATGTGGTATGTTATGCATGGTGTATAGTATGCTTGTTGTTGGCTTATGGACGTTTGTATATGGTGGTGGATCATTCATAGTCTTCATTGATATTATTTCATCTATCTTTTTCCCTTGCACATGTGCTATTTTTGCAATAGAAAGGGGGAGCCTCCTTATATGTATGCTAGTCTTGTCCTTAGAGCTTCATCTCTACCTTGCACACATATAGGGGGAGCTTGTTCCATCCATTGCAAAACTGCTCCTTCTTATGCAAATCTTTGGGATTGTCATCAAACACCAAAAAAGGGGAGATTGAAAGGACTATGTTTTCCCTTGCTATTTTGGTGATGATGACAATCCCACTTGTGATCTAACTGTGTGCTTGAGTTTCAGGTTTATCGCTTTTTATGGATTTTATGAAGTGTGTGGATGCTCTCTTTGGGATCTCGTGAAGACGGCGGTCTTTTGTTTTTCTATTTCTCTCATTTTATTGCTTTAGATCGCCGTACTATCAAGAGGGGGTACACTTCGAAAGGTTGTGGGGGATCATCTATTTTTGCACAAACCATATATGCACCGCCACAGCCATCCTACTCATTTGGGAGAGAGCGAGTTTCTGATCATTTGGTGCATTTTTATCCGATCGGAACTTCCGGCCAGGCGCCGGAAGTTCCGCTCAGGGCTCTCTGTGCGTTGGATCTGGGACTAGTTCCGGTCCAACTTCCGATGGAAGTTCTGGCCAGCTCTCAGAACTCACTGTTTTGATATGTTCTATTTGGCGGAACTTCCACCGGAAGTAGCACCGGAAGTTTCGGTAAGGAATTTCCTTTGATTCTTCCACTAAGACCCTGAGCGGAACTTCCACCCAGGCACCGGAACTTCCGGTCAGACAATGTTTGCGACCCATTTATTTTGCCCCTTGTTCTGCCCTTGTTCCACTCCAAGTTCCTCTCAAGTTTAGTACACTTCTGTTTGCAAGTGTTCTATTTGACGGAACTTGGGCTGGAACTTGCATCGGAAGTTTCACCGGAACTTCCGGTCAGTCTTTTGGAGTGTGCGTCAACGGCCTAATTACCGTTGGTGCTACGCTGGGCGAAACTTCTGGCCGCTCGCCGGAACTTCCGGCGAGGTCGCGAACTGTCCAACTGTTCAGTTTGGAGGGGCCTATTTAAGGCGCCCTCCTTCTTCCTCCTACCTAACTCTTCAATTTTCTCTCTCCTCCATTAATACTAGAGCTTCACCTCACTAGATCTCTCTCTAGCCACTCCAATCACTTGATCTTTTGAGAGGCGAAGGAGGTGACCTAGATCTACACTTCCACCAAAGAAGATTTGATTCCCCCCACCTATCCTTTGTGGATCTTGTTACTCTTGGGTTTCTTGGAACCCTAGACGGTGTAGGGCATCCTCGGAGCTAAGGGCATGTGTTGTTGATACGTCGAAAACGTATCTATAATTTTTGATGTTCCATGCTTGTTTAGTATCTACTTTGCTATGTTTTGTCTACACTTTGAGGTATTTTTATACACTTTCTAGTACTAACCTATTGACAAGATGCCACAGTGTCAGTTAGCCTGTTTTCTGCTGTTTTGGTTTCAGAAAGCTAAAAAATGAATATTCTCAGAATTGGACGGGACAAAAGCCAAAGTTCATATTTTTCCCGGAGCGATACGGAAAATCGAAGACGACACGAAGGAGGAAACCAGGGTGGCCACACCCTAGGTGGGCATGGGCCCACCCTAGGCCACGCCCACAGGGGGTGTGGGCCCCCTGGACCTCCACCGACCTTGCCTCCTTCGCCTATAAGAAGCCCCCGGGGATAAAACCCTAAAGAATCCATCATACTTCCAGAAAAACCTCCGTAGCGCCACCACCACCAAAGGGGAGATTCGGGGGACAGAATGTCTCTGTTCTGGCACCCTGCCGGGACGGGGAAGTGCCCCCGGAGCCATATCCATCGATATCTATCGCCATCTTCATCACAGTTGCTGATTTCCATGATGAGGAGGGAGTAGTTCTTCCTCGAGGCTAAGGGTCTACCGGTAGCTATGTGTTCATCTCTCTCTATGCATGATCTTGTTGTGGTCATGAGCTTTGTAATCAAGTAGATCTACCTTGCTACTCAAGTGCTTCATTAGATCTCTGCTCTCCCCATGTGTGTGAAAGTGACAACGTGCACGCCATGGTGGCACTTAGGTTTGAGTCTACATAAATACTCTTTGTGCTTTAATAGATCTATGCTTTTCGCCACGTGTGTGAAAGTGACAGCGTGCATGCCATGGTGGCACTTAGGTTTGAGTCTACATACATACTCTTTGTGCTTTAATAAATCTATGCTTTTCCCACGTGTGTGAAAGTGACAGCGTGCATACCGTGTGTGGCACTTTGGCGAGATTGAATATTTGTTATGAGTTATATTTGGAGTTGGATGTCTCTATGAAATTGTGGTGTTTGTTGGAACCATCTAGCGCTCAAGGTGACAGTGTGGGGTTATCTAGATTGGAAAAGGCGGATTTTGAGGTGTGCTGTTATAGCCCTACCATGGATTAGAGTGTCCAAGCGGAGAGTAGTTAAGAGTAGTATCACTAAGAGAAGATATTTATATGAGAGAGTGTTCACTAGTGAAAGTATGATCCCTAGGCCTTGTTTCTAAACTTTGAAACACCGTTTGCTACTAGATCTGTTGCATGTTTGCTTGCTTCCTTCTTGTTGCCTTTAGTCTTTACCTCACCGTCAAGCTCTTTTCTGGCACTGTTACCACTTATATTTCACTATCTCTTCGCCGAACTAGTGCACCTATATTGGGTGTGTTGGGGACACAAGAGACTTCTTGTATTTTGATTGCAGGGTTGCTTGAGAGGGAATACCTTTGACCACTTCCTCCTTGAGTTCGATAAACCTTGGGTAATCCACTTAAGGGAAACTTGCTGCTGTTCTACAAACCTCTGCACTTGGAGGCCCAACAACTGTCTATAAGAATAGAAGTGCGTAGACATCAGTTGTAAAGCTCAGTGGTGTCGTTGAGGGCCTCCAATTGAGTTGTGGAGCTTCTCCCTCAACCTTGTTGTAAAAGTTTGGGTTGGCGCCTTCAAGGTCACCGGTTAGTGGATTGTGAGGCCTCCTTTGTGGGGGAGCTCACCAGAGAAGAAGGTGAGGCCTTTGTGGCGCTCGGGTGACCTTGTGTGGCACCGACACCTCTCCAACGTAGACGTAGCTCCCTTAGAAGTGAATTACGGGAATTACATCTCGGTGTCCCCTCTCCGGTTATCTCGTTCCTTACCTTTACTACTTGCTCTTTACCGCTCTTGTTCTTGTTGTTAGTTCTCTAGCATATAGGTTGTTCACCTAGTTGCATATCTAGAGAACTTACCTTCTTGCCAAGCCTAAAATTGAGGAACAAATTAAAAATTGGTAGTCGCCTATTTACCCCCTCTAGTCGATTCAAAATCGGTACTTTCATCTACCATACAACCTTTAGATCTAATAAGATAGACCACATGATCATAGATCTAAACTACCACAACTAAGGTCAGATGGTACTTACAACAATACGGACATGGGACGATGATGAAAACATCTTAGAGAAATGGAGGAAGAAAACTTGCCATGAGAGAGCTCCAGCAATTGAAGTAGACATCGTCGCTTACCTGCTTATAGGCAAAGAAGCTTCCTTGGACGGAAAGCTTGAATGAGGGGAAAATGGCGGCGCGTGATTTGACGATGAACCCGAGCCATGTAAATAGACGGTGGAAATCGGCGGGAGGTGACCCAGTTTCTCCCACCAGTTTTTCGTAGACGTGGACGAGCTCCTACCATCTCTTGCACAAGCTCGTGCCCTTGCTTTCTAGACAAGCGCAAAAAAGAGGTTGACTTGCTAGAAAAGGCCGATTTAAGCATACCTCGGTAACCAGAATGAGCAGTGCAAATGCAGTAAATCTTTTTCCGTACAATCAAATGCCCGTTTTTAGGTCCACTGGAGCGAGCAAACGACTCCGCGAACAACCTAAGGGTATATGCATTAGTTTAGACACATGCTGTCTGTAGCACGGCTCCACGTCATCTATAGACGTCCGAGAAAACGTCCTCTACAGCGAGGTGTCTTTTTGGCTATCTGTAACACTCAACGGAATAAACGAGAAACAAGACCAAAGCAGCCACGATGCCGTTAAAAAGTGAGTCCCAGCCCACGACGTGAGAATATTTTCCATACAACGCGAAGAAGGCTGTCGGTAGGGAGCGATTTCCACGGGACTCGACCATCTTTAATTCTAGCGACGGACTCGCTCGTTTTTCGGTTACAATTTTTACATGTCATCAAATTTCTCACGTGGCCTATTTTACAGACGGCTGACTGTGTGCCGTTGTACACGCCCTAAGGGCACGTACAATGCGGTGACGTCAGCCTTCCCTTATATTCACCATATTGAATTTTTGCTTTGTTGGAGGAGAGAGAAACAAGAGAGAGGGTTGTCTTCCCTTAGCTAAGGGATGATCTCTTAGCAATAAGAGAAGACTATTTTTCTCCATTGTACCATATATCTTCTCTTAGTCAACCAACTTTTTACTAAAAATAGTTAATTCTATTAATTGCTAGAGATAGCAATAAGAGATAATACATTGTATAAGTTATATATTATGTCTTCTCTAAATGATGTGAAGAGTTAAGAGAAGGCATGGCTTCTCTAGCATTGTACGTGCCCTAAGACGCCCCAAATTTCGAAGTCCACGCACGCCTAACCTTCCGGCCGCCATCGCTGGTGAGTGGTGATAACGCAAAAAATTCTAACCTCGTTTAAAAAACGGACGGCCCCGATGCACATACCCGGGCGGTTGTCCGGTCCGATGCGCCGGCACGGTCGGTGTACAGGTGCGGGTCACACCACCAGCACGGCCGCTTTTAATCCAACTCTTCTCTCTTTCTTATCCACCGCGCGCGCCACAATTATTTCGCCTCCAGAATATCGTTCGCGTTTCTACCTCCTCTCCCCGGTCGCGCGTCGCGGCCGGTCCCGCCGTGTGGAGCCGCGTGGGCTGCGTGCGATGGCGACGGGGGCAGTAGCAGTAGCTAGATAGTATCCGATCGATCAAGTCAATAGGGGCTAGATCTCTCAGTGTAGTATATAGCAGAACCCCGCGGCCGATTAGTTTGGCTAGCTGCTGTGTTCTTGGAGGGAGGAGAGGGGGAAAGAGACAGACATGCCCATGGATAGCGGGAGGAAGCAGGGCGTGGTGGCGATCGAGTGCGTGGCGGGCGGGTCGCGGGCGGAGGAGTGGGGGCCGGGCTGCAGCGAGACGGTGCAGACCGGCGACGTCGTGGAGGAGCTCCTCATCGGGGTCGGCGGGCGCGGCGGCCACACCGCGCACGCCGCGCCGTTCAAGGGCGGCCGCGCCGCGCTGCAGAAGCTCCTGCACGCCGCGTACAAGCGCGGGGACACGTCCGTCGAGGTCCGCGTGCGCCGCCCCGCGCAGGCACAGCGGCAGCAGCAGCTGGAGATGGACAGCAGCGGGGAGCTGGTGAGCCCCGGCTCGGAGGCGTCTGCGGAGACCACGACGACCACGACCAGGATGCAGGCCTGCATCGTGCCGCAGGAGGCCGCCGCGGGCGGAGGCGGCGGCGGCATCGTCGGGATGGCCATGGTCGGGCGCAGCAGCCGCCACTACGTGCTCCGGTCGATCCGCGACCCCAACTACGCCGTCGGGCTCGTGGACCGCATGGAGAGCGAGTGCGTCGCCTTCCGAGGTAAACACCAACCACACGGCACCGCCGCGGCATTTCCTCTCCATCGATTTGCAGACCCAATCCGCAGATATTTTAGAACCGATTACTACTAGTACTCCGTACATATTTCCATTTTCCATGCAACTTGTTTCGATTTTTTTAGCAACTGCGGAATGGAAGAAAAAGTAGACGAAAAGTCCGCGACTGAGTTTTCGCTACACGCCGGCCGGGTTGGACTTGAGAAAAAGCGTAGGGCGCCTGTGTTGTGCCTGCGTGTGCATGCGTCCCCCCTGCTTCCGCTTCATCTGCATGCGACTTTCGTGCACAAGTAGGTGGCATGACGGATGACGCCTTCTTTATCGTGTTCCCTTCCGATCGCGATAGAATTCTTTTGGCCGGCTCGATCGTTCACAAGGTTTGGTTTTTTTGTTGCATCCTGGTGTGCCGACGCATATGCTTGGATATATGGATACGTTTCAGCTGCCAGTCAAATAAACCATCACTTCTGTGATATGATCATTGTGTTTAGTTAGGATATGTTCAGAATATCCTTGGTACCACGGGACAGGGAGGATTTAAAGAATTGCTGTTGTTGTTCTTGTTCGATTTTAGGCCGCCTTTATTGGGAGGCCTCTTGACTGTTAATTTGGCCTGCTCAACCTACAGAGTTAGTATACCAGTCTTGACACGTACCCATCGGTGTCCACTCATAGTACACAAGATGTATACCTTCATATGTTCATTCTAACCGAACCACAGTCTTCTAACGACTAACGATCCCAATTTCGTGTGTACTGTACCTCAAGCGTATTCCGCGTCAGGTATACGGTAATACCCATGCAATGCTTAACCAGATCTTACCAACCATGAATTCATTGGTAGTAATAGTATAGCTCAAGTTGCGTACCCGTGCTTCCAGGCAACTGACACCGCGGTGCACGTTGAATGGAATCTGCATTAAGATTCAACCACTTGCTGACTGTTGAATGCTACTGCAGTTTGGAGATTCAGATATTCAGTTGACTTAGTACCTCCTAGTACTAGTAGTAAAGTAGATCATGTCGCGTCCGCACTAGACTAAAAAAAGGAGCCCACATAAGTGCAGATCGTGCAGACACTCACATATAATTGTAGATCGTGCATTGCTCGATCCAAGCTTGAGATTCCTTCGCAAATCTAATGTCATCGTCTCTACAAACCGTGGGCACGCTTGAAACCTGGCTTGAGATTCCTCTAGGAACAATCTAATGTCATCATCACCGCCTAAATAAACAATGGAAATGACACGGCCGTAGATATATACAGGAAAACACCGTCTGTCTGTTTTAATTGTTCGATAAAGAAATTATTACGTCATGGCTGGTCGCTCACACGATCGACAATGGTGCAGGGTCGAGGAGCTCGAGGGTGGTGTGCGCGCTGAGCAAGGCGCAGCTGCAGGACGGCTACGTGGCCTACCCGTGGGAGAAGAAGATGAGGGAGATGCTGCCGGTGCCCAGCTCCAGCAGCTTCCTCTCCATCCTCGTCCTCCCCACGGCGCTCGACCGCGCCAACTCCCGCTACAACTCCGTCGACGACACGCTGGCCCGCGCCAACGCCTGGTTCCTCGCCTCGCAGGCCTCAGGGGTGCCCATCGCCTTCCTCAACGTCCAGACCGAAGCCCTCCTCACCAAGGTTCTTTCTTAGTTAGCGATAATCGAGCTTGTTTTCGTTTGGTGCATGCACGCCTTCTTTTTTTCTGAACGTGCATGGTGCAGATCTCCGGCGACATGGCCTCGGCGACGGTCAACTCGGGGTCGCTGGCCGACCTCCCGAACCTGGCCAACGCGAGCCTGTACGGGTTCGAGGACTACCACGGCGTGGACATCGGCGTGGTGAAGGCGGTGCGCATCTGGTTCACCGCGGCCGCCGGAGAAATGCCCGTGGAGATCACCCTCGAGGAGGGCGACACCAAGCTCGGATTCGCCATCAGCCGCACCGAAGAGGTACTACGCGACGTACTTGTTGGCTGGCACGTACATTCCATACTAGTTTAGGAGTACGATCGACCACGTCTGAACCGCTGTTGGAAAAATAAAAATGCAGGGCTTCCTCTACATCTCGTCTGTCATGGAAGACGACGACGACCTGCCGGCGCCGTCGACGCGTTCGGGCATCCGCGACCTCTACCGGGAGGCCAAGCGCGCCTCCAAGCTGCTGGTCATCTCCAGGGTGTCGTGCCGCAAGGTCCTGCCGTGGATGGTGTCCACCTCGGGCGCCATCCGGTGCTTCGACACCGTCTCGGTCAGCCAGAAGCTGTCCCTGCACCGGCACGCCCTGCGCCCCATCCTGCTCCACGTCCTCATGTGGGACGGCACCACCGGCGCGCCGGCCCGCGCGCAGGGGGAGCCACCGTGCCCGATGCCGCAGCCGTCCCCGGCCTTCGCCGAGGTGCTGCGGCAGAACTCGTTCGCCTGGGTCGATGACCAGCCGGTGCAGGCGGAAGGCGAGTCGGGGCTCGTTCAGGGGAGGGACACCGCAGGGGACACGTCCTTCAGATTCCACAATTTCTCGCTGCCCAACAATTGGGTCTGATGAACGCTTAGCAGCACGATGCATCTCACTACTGCTCTCTTGCGGCAACTTGGTTACTGTACATATTTACATCTCGATTAGTCCGTCTGTCATGACAAAGAACACTTTGCAGTGTGACAACAGCTTATTCCGCGGAGTGGAGCATAGTTTTGACCCGTAAAATAGTGTTATGTTTGATATTTCGGTTATAAACACGGCATATTACCATGTACAAAATGGATTGCAACGATTTTTTTTTCAAGAACACAGTGCGAGTGTTGGGGAGGTGACCCCGGATAGGGTCAAGACAGGGGAAAGATGAAAGAAGTCTCCCTTGTCATGAGCCGAGTTACTGTTTATATCGGCCGAGTCATGTAAGAGTCGGCCGAGCTAAGAAAGGCCATGACGGCTACAGAAGGATAAACACCTTATCTGGCCGACATATGAGGTAAGTCGGTCGAGTAAGTCTGACTAACTTGAATACATGTGAAGGCCGAGCCGAGTTATGCGGAACGAGGCCGAGTAACACGAAGCTTGTAGGAGAAGGAGGTGCCTATAGTCAAACCCTAGTCGCTAGCTAGGGAGAATCTGAACAGAGCCAAGCACAAAGGACAAGGAGCAGAGGGACAGAAGAAGGTCACGGAGGTGACAGTCCTGGAGCCCGAGGCGCGCAGGTGGGGCTCTCTAGAACATTGCCGTCGTTAGAAGGGATACATGGAAAGAGAGCCGCCGAGTTACCATATTGGGACAAGCATATTTCTCGAATATGCTTGCCACGTCAGCCCTGGGAGGAACCAAGGCACCCCTTTATAAGGGGAGAAGCGGGCTCCTGAGGAGGGATCGATGGTCTCTAGACCATAAGACTCGTGTAGTAGTCTTCTTCTTCCTGCTAACAGCTCAAGAAGCACTTGTAGTTCTTGTAAGGAGAAAGAAAGATCTTTATGTTAGTCATTTGAGTGTAGAAATCACTGCATCTTTCCTCCCCGGATCCCTCTAGCATCCATTGGCCCCATACTTTAGCCTACCCATGGCATCTGTCGTGCCACCACCACGACAGTTGGCGCCCACCGTGGGGCCAGCAGCGGTGCTAGCTGGAGTCAAGATCCGGGCGGGAAACTTCATCCACACCGGCGAGCGCGTTGTCTCTGGCTTAGTCTAGAGATTTGATCTCTGTGACTATGTCAGCGATAACGCAGGCAGCTTCAGGAGGAAAACTCCTCCGCGCAACGGGGTCTTCATCAACTTGGGCACGCACCAGATCTATGTCGGCATCGACACCTCTTGCGTTTATCATCACCAAGTTATTGATGCAGGAGAGCCTCCCCTCAGCGCCGCAAACGGTCCGCGTGGAGCACGCCCCGTCGGCAGTGTCGAGGTGATGGTCGCAGCCGGGGCACAGATGGCAGCAGCAGGCGCCATATCAAGCAAGGAACCGGCGGCGGGAGGACAGGTGACCGCAAGGCAAGCAGCTCCATAGCCCACCGAAGTAGATCCGTCAGCAGCCAAGTCAGCCGAGGTGCAGGAGACAACCCCGAAGGCACCAAGGGTAAGATGGCCACCTCTGGAAAGACCAGAAAATATTCTCCAGGCAACTATAGATAATCTGACCACGCCTGTAGCACTGATACTTGATCCGGCTAACGCGCAGGCTGAGTTAGAAGAGACTAGGCAGAAAGTACTGGTAGAAGCAAAAAATGTGTCGGCCTTGCGGGAGTCCCTGAACAAGACCCTGTGAGAATATGCCAAGGCAAATAAACTAGATGTTGCCCCCGAGCGGGTAGATGAGTTAAGATTGAGAGGAAAAAACCTCATGAAAGATATCAACAAAGAGCATGAGACTCACAAGGCAGATTCAGTTGATCTAGGCTTGCCGAGGTATAGCACCCCGGCGAAGAACCTAAGGGCGGCAAATGCAGCTGCATTGGAGTTAGAAGGATTAACCAGCGAAGCCCGGCAGAAACAACAAGAAAGAGTGAATGAGCTGGTACGCATTGCGAACCAGCAGAATGAAGAAATGCTTAGGGCTGACTCGGCAAGATCGGGAGCCTCGCGCATGGTTCATTCGGCTGGAGCAACACCCTCCCTATCAGTGGCAGCATCATCCTCACCCGGAAACAACGCGCGAAAAGATAGAGCAGTAACTTCAGCAAAAAGAAATAAGCAAATTGTTCCGTATGACCCGACAGTAGCCAAAAAAGTCAATGAGAACAGAGGCAATGGGAGCCGAGGTAACAGTGGCGAAAGAAATCCCGGTCGTGCCAACAAAGCAACGGAAGCCGAGGTAATGGAGACCTCGGAAGAGGAAATCATGAGAACAATAACCCGGCAGAAGGAAGGAGAGACCCACCGCCCGATCCCCAGCCGAGGTATGAACCTCGGCAAGAGCGAGAAGTGAGACCAGCTCACCATAATCAGGCAAACGAGAGATACAATGATGGTTACTCAGATATGGAATATGCAGGGCATGGTGGAAATAACCATTATGGAATGCATGAGAGAATCATGTACAAAAACTTGCCATCAAATGATGCAAGATTAAAACTGGACAGGTTGTATCGATCCGATTTGTTAGAAGAGCAGGGTCCGCCCGGTCCGGCATGGTTTGGGCCTCGGATCATGGGCGAGCCACCCGTGCCAAACTTTTAGCTGAGAAGGGGCACGAAAACATACAATGGGAGCACCAAACCACATGATTGGTTGATTGACTATGCTACTGCAGTAAAGATAGCTAGTGGAAACTTGCAATGGGCGGTAAGATATGTCCCGCAGATGCTGGAAGGACCAGCCAGAGTATGGCTAAACAATCTGCCAGCAGGCAGTATCAACTGTTGGCTAGATTTCGAAAAGATGTTTGTCAGCAACTTCACCAGTACTTACAAAAGACCAAACATGCCACAGCAGCTTGCTATGTGCAAGCAGAGGCCGAATGAGACAGATAGAAAATTCTTGACTCGGTGGTGTAACCTTAGAAACTCATGTGAAGGAGTTATATAATCTCAAGCGATAGCTTGGTTCACTCAAGGATGCCGATACGCCAGTGTTTTGTGGCAGAGGTTGCAAAGAGATATGCCGACCACCTTGGCAGAAACCATCAGAATAGCAGATTCATATACTTTGGGGGATCCGACACAACCAGAACTGATGTCGACAGAACATCGAGAGCATCAGGATCAATATGCAAGATCGAGGCGCAACGAATTCAGAGGTAGAAGAAGAGAGGAAAGACCGGAGTATAGATATGCATCCAATCAGGTGGCAGCGGTAGTGCAAGATCAGCCGAGTCACGGAAACAGTCAGCGGCAGAAAAATGGTCCTCGGCAGTGGACACCAAGGAACGAAGGGAAGATACAGTGGACACCAGAACAGAAGAAGCAGTGGCAGGAAAGGCCGAAATACACGTTTGAGTCCATGTTGGATCAGCCGTGTAAGTTCCATACTCCAAATCCGGCCAAGCCGGCTAATCATACGACTCAGCAATGCGCCTGGATGAAAAATGCAATGGGGAATCCGGCAGGCATGCAAACGCCCCCTCATCAAACGCATCATCAGCAGCAGCAGCAGTTGACTGGGGCGAATGCACAACAGTTAATGTTACCCCCTCCCCCTCCGAGATATGATAACTCGGACCGGAGAGATGCGGTGCATCAAGTGATAAATCAAGGTCAGGATGGAAGGACAAACCCCGAAAATAATGGACGTAATGATTACAAGGATCAATCATATTGCGTGTTCACAACAGAACAGCAAGACATGCAAAGTGTACAGCGCCGGCATATGGAGGTGAATGTGGTTATGTCGGCGGTACCAAGATATGTGCCTTGGTCAGACCAAGAAATAACTTGGAGCATAAAGGATCACCCGAAAATAATGCCGAACCCAGGGTTGTACGCACTCGTACTAGATCCGACTTTGGTCGGGCCTAGCATTAATGTGAAATTTTCAAAAGTACTCATTGACAATGGGATCAGTATCAATATCATGTACAAAGATACGATGCATAAACTCGGAATAGCGCAGAATATGCTGCAATCCACAAGAACCACATTCCATGGAATAGTGCCAGGACTTTCATGCGAACCCATTGGGAAGGTCCGAGTAGATGTATTATTCGGCACGAGGGAGAATTGCAGAGCGGAAAATTTGGAGTTTGAAGTGGTGGACCTAGAAAGTTGCTATCACGCCTTACTCGGACGGCCGTCATTAGCCAAATTCATGAGCAGCTGCCACATCACTTACTTGAAAATGAAGTTACCTGGACCACAAGGGGTGATAACAGTAGCAGGAGATTACAGGAAGTCGATGGAATGTGCTTCGGCCGGATCAAACCTGGCCGAGTCATTAGTGATCGCAAGAGAAAAAAAAGAAGGATTCGGGAGGTAGCGGCTCTAGCTCAGTCGGCACAGCTGAATATGCCAGCATTAGCCAACCCACATGGAAGTGTTTCTTTCCAGCCGACTAAAGAGACAAAAAAGGTCCAGATAGATGAGCAGTTCCCAGAGCGCACCATCACGATTGGTGCCGGCCTAGATGCCAAATAGGAAGGCGAGCTCACCAACTTCCTCCGTGAGAATCGAGACATCTTTGCCTGGTCAACTCAGGACCTGCAAGGTGTGCCGAGGGAGTTGGCTGAGCACTCTTTGCATGTAAGGCCAGGAGCAAGGCCGGTGAAGCAACCTCTCCGCCGCTTCGCCGAAGACAGGAGAAAAATAATAGGGGATGAGATAGCTCGGCTCCTTGCGGCCGGGTTCATCATGGAAGTGCTCCATCCGGATTGGTTATCAAACCCAGTATTAGTAGAAAAGAAAAAGGATGACCCAAATGTAGCCGTCGTATGGCGAATGTGTATTGATTACACAAACCTAAACAAGGTGTGTCCCAAAGATCCTTTTCCTTTACCTAGGATAGACCAAGTCATTGATTCGACCGCTGGTTGTGAGTTGTTGTCATTTGTAGACGCGTATTCTGGTTTCCACCAGATACCGTTAAATCCGGCCGATCAAATAAAGACTGTGTTTATCACCCCTTACGGGGCTTATTGCTATCACACTATGCCATTCGGCCTGCGTAACGCAGGAGGAACATACCAGAGATGCATGCAAAAGTGTCTACATGACCAGATAGGAAAAAATGTACAAGTATATGTAGATGATGTGGTTATAAAAACCAAAGAGAGGAAAACACTCCTGGATGATATTCGGCAGACATTCGCAAACCTGAGAAGGTTCCGAATGAAACTTAACCCGGAAAAATGTACCTTCGGTGTACCAGTTGGGAAATTACTCGGTTTTCTCGTGTCCAGCCGAGGTATAGAGGCAAAATCCAACTAAAATACGAGCGGTAGAAAGAATGGAGCTGCCGAGGTGTCTAAATGATGTACAAAAGTTCACGGGCTGTCTGGCCTCGCTTAGTCGATTTGTATGTCGGCTGGGAGAGAAGGCGTTACCTCTGTATCAACTGATGAAAAAATCTGATAAGTTCATTTGGACACCGCAAGCAGATTATGCGTTTCATGAACTGAAGAAGATGTTGGTCACAGCACCAATCCTGGCCTCTCCATTGTCAAAAGAGCCTATTTTACTTTATGTAGCCGCCACAAACAGAGTGGTAAGTGCGGTGATTTTTGTGGAGCGAAATGAAGGTGACAAGTCAATACAAAGGCCGGTATATTACCTAAGCGAGGTACTATCGGCCTCAAAACAGAACTACCCGCACTATCAAAAGATGGCCTATGGAGTATACATGTTGGCGAAAAAACTTAAACATTACTTCGAAGAACATCTGATAAAAGTAATTTGTGAAGCGCCCATAGCCGAGATATTGAGCAACAAAGATGCAAGTGGCCGAATAGCAAAATGGGCAATCGAGTTATCACCTTATGCTCCGCAATTCGATAGGCGAGAGGCAATCAAATCTCAGGCGGTGGCCAACTTCTTTGTGGATTGGGCCGAGGTACAATATGAACCACCCTTACCAGATCCGAATTATTGGATAATGCATTTTGATGGATCCAAACTGAGAAATGGCTTGGGGGCAGGGATAGTGTTAAGAAAGATCAGTTGAAATATGTGTTGCAAATACATTTCGCCGCATCAAATAATGTATCCGAGTTTGAAGCACTCGTCCATGGGTTAAAGGTGGCAAAAGAGATTGGTATACGTCGGATCCTATGCTACGGGGATTTATATCTAGTAGTGCAGCAAGTATCAGGCAATTGGGACGCATTAGATGCGAATATGGCCCTATATAGATTCCATGTGCAAAAAATCAGTGGATACTTTGATGGATGTGAGTTTCATCATATACCTCGGGCAGAAAATGATGTTGCAGACACGTGTCAAAACTCGGATCAACTAGGCAATCAATTCCCCCGGATATCGCCCTAGAGCACCTGAGAAAACCATCAATAACACCATCTGAAGGGAATATGCCCTGAGAGGCAATAATAAAGTGTTTATTATGTGTATTCCAAGTATATGATAGATGTTTATTTTGCATGCTATAATTGTATTAATACGGAAATGTTAATACATGTGTGTTTAATAAACAAACAGAAAGTTCCTAGTTATGCCTCTCTCATAAACTAGCTCGTTGATTAACAAGATGATCAAGGTTTCCTGATCATGGACATTGGATGTTGTTAATAACGGGATCACAACATTAGTGTAATGATGTGATGAACATTCATCCGAAGTATAGCATTATGATCAAAGTCATTGAGTTTATATTGCTATAACAACTTATGAAGTGATCCTAATCCTTAGACCATGAGATCATGTCAATCACTAACACCGGAAGAGTTTCTTGATAACATCAAACGTCACACCGTAACAGGGTGATTATAAAGATGGATTCAGAACTAATAAAGTGTTATGTTGAGGCTCATGGATCGAGAGTGGAATTTGTTCATCCCGATGACGGATAGATATACTCTGGGCCCTCTCGGTGATATGACATTGATTAGCTTGCAAGCAAGTGATTTGATCACTAGAATGTTATATCATGGAAACGAGAAAAGAGTGCATGTCGGTAACGAGATCAAACTAGGTATGGAGATACCGATGATCGAATCTCGGACATGTAATATATCGTGAAACAAAGGGATTAAGATACTAGCGTAAAAGGTTCCGACGATCACAAGAAAGTCATCGTTGAATGTGTGGGAGTCAGTATGGGTCTCCAGATCCCGCTTCTGATTATTGATCCGAGAGGGGTCTCGATCATGTCCGCATTATTCACGAACCGTAGGGTGACACACTTAAGAGACACCGACATCCAATTGGAGCAAATGTTTCATGCCGAAAGAATAAACAAGCGCAAGAATTTATTTCACTAGATACCGAAACAGGTTTTCGGGTGAAATTGCATAAAGTGGTTATGCATGTGAAATGGAACTCTAGCAAGGGGTTATTTGTGAATGTTTGTCATTAAAGTAATTGACAAAATTCTGAATAAAATAAAAGAGTTTTATTTAATGAGAGTTTGCATTAAATTTGGTGGAAATTTAATGGGAATTTGAGTGGACTTTTGAGTGGAGGGAATTTAAAGGAATTTTGTGAGTGGAGTGTCCACCCACATGAAGAGGGGAGGGCAAGGGGGCAGCCCCATGCGCCGGCCACCCCCTTGGGGTTCCCCCCTCCTCCTATAAAAGGAGCCCCCTCCTCACTTGTCTCACACACCTCCTCGTGAAGGATCTCTCTCCCCCTCTAGAATTTATTCCCCATGGTCTCGGACTAGCGAGATACATGTTCCCGGTGGCTTATTCGGCAAGAAAGAGTTGTGCTTCCGCTGCATCGCTGGAGCGAGGAGGCGGAGGTTGCTCGGTGCCTCGAACGTGTGTGCGAGCACGGATGCGCTGCTGATTTGCGGCGCTAGGACTTCCTCTCGATCTTGAGATCGGCAAGAGATCGTCTACATCAACCACGAGTTGAACTCGTTAAGCTTTGTCGGTCTTCAAGGGTATGTTCTCTACGGATATACATCCGCCCGTTGTTTGTATCTAGTATATATATCTTGGTACATAGTTCCCATCGTAGGAAAATTTGTGTTTTCTATGCTGCGAACCCTACAGTGGTATCAGAGCCAGGTCTATGCGTAGATTCTTTACACGGGTAGTACACATATGAGTATGTGGGCGATGATGATCATGTTGTTGCTCCTTTGTTGTAATTTTGGATATTGGTGGCATAGTGGGATGAAGCGGCCCGGACAAAACTTTACATGTCCTCGCACATGAGATCTGTTCCACACTTGACATGCAACTAGTTTGCATAAGTGGCTAGCGGGTGTCTGTCTCTCCTACTATAGTCAATATCTATTTTGCAAACGAGTTGTCAACAATTTGGTTATCCTCGTTGTGGTTCATGTTTGTAGGTAAGAACGGTTCTATCTCGAAAGCCCTAAGCCACGTAAAACTTGCAATGGATAAATTAGAGGCGTCTAGTTTAGATTGTTGCTGGGCTAGTGTTATGATATGGTCGTGTTGTAAGTAGAAGTATGAGATGATACTCTTACAACAAACATAGCGTGTAAACTCCATAGACCTTGGATTTACACATATAGGTATGATAGTGATCATACCACGATGCACATGATAGAGATCATATGCGGGAACCATAACATTTCACTAATAAACATGTGATGTTTGACAGCATCTTATATTGCTTGTTTAGCGCTTTGTTAGCATAATAAGATGATCCTCATTTAAATATCAAGATAAGAATGTGTTCTTCCTTTAGTATGCACCGATTATGTTTTGTCGCTCCAAGACATCACGTGATGATCGGGTGTTCTTGGATCCACGACCATATTTCGGGTGTAAAACAGTTACACACGCGAATACTAAGGTTCTAACTTGGTGAGCCTAGCATGTACAGACATGGCCTCGGAACACAGACCGAAAGGTTAAGCATGAGTCATATAGTTGATATGATGCCCATTTGATGCTCGCCTTTGAAGCTATACCGACTCACGTGATGATCGGACTTGGTATAGTGGATTTGGTTCATGTAATCACCAAAAAGGCATGAGGGATGTCGTTTTTGAGTGGGAGTTCATTCGTAATATGGATTAGTTGAACTCAATCTATCATACACTTAGTCTAAACTTTAGAAATTCTGTTGTAGATGGCACCACCTGCTTTTAATTTCAATGTGTTCATGGAGAAAGAGAAACTAGCAACGAACGGTAGCAACTTTACCGAATGGGCCATGAATTTGAGGATTCTCCTCTCTGCTGCACAAAAGCAATATGTGCAAGAAGCGCCGTTAGGCCCCCCACCTTTAGATGATGCCCCTAACGAGGAGAAGAATGTCTATCAGACTCGTCAGGAGGACCACAATTTAGTTCATTGCGGCATATTGTATGGGCTAGAGCCGGAACTTCGAAAGCATTTCGAAAATGGCAATGCTTTTGATACAATGGGTGAGTTGAAAATGATTTTCGACACACATGCTGCTGTAGAGAGCTACAACGCTTCAGAAAAGTTCTTTAGCTGCATGATGGAAGAGCACAGCTCCGTTAGTGAGCATGTACTCAAGATGTCGGGTTACGCCGATAAGCTTGTGTCCTTGGGAATATCGATTCCCATTGACTTAGGCATCCATCGTGTTCTGCAGTCTCTGCCACCTAGCTATAAGAGCTTCGTGATGAACTATAATATGCAAGTCATGAAGAAGTCTCTCCCCGAGCTTCTGTCAATGCTTAAAACTACAGAAGTGGAGATAAAAAAGGAACATCAAGTGTTGATGATCAATAGGAACACTGGTTTCAAGAAAGACAAGAAGGGAAAAACGAAAGGGAAGTAAGGGCGGCAAGCCTGTTGCCGTGCCTGAAAAGAAACCCCGAGTTGGACCTAAGTCTGATACCGAGTGCTACTATTGTAAGGGGACTGGCCACTGGAAGCGCAACTGCCCCAAGTATCTGGCAGACAAGAAGGCCGGCAAGGCAAACAAAGGTATATATGATATACATGTTATTGATGTGTAATTGACTAGTGCTCGCAGTAGCACCTGGGTATTTGATACCGGTTCAGTTGCTAATATTTGTAACTCGAATCAGGGGCTGCGGAACAAGCGACCGCTAGCAAGGGGTGAGGTCAAGATGCGTGTCGGCAATGGATCAAGCGTTGATGTGATCGCCATCGGAACGCTGCCTCTCCACTTGCCGTCGGGATTAGTTATAAACTTGAATAAATGTTATCTGGTGCCTGCACTGAGCATGAACATTGTATCTGGATCGTGTTTGATGCGAAGTGGTTATTCATTTAAATCCGAGAACAATGGTTGTTCCATTTATATGAATGAAATCTTTTACGGTCATGCACCGATGATGAATGGTTTATTTCTATTAGATCTCGATGATAATGTTACACATATTCATAATGTTGATGCTAAAAGGATTAAACTTAATGATGATATATCCGCATATATGTGGCACTGCCGTCTAGGTCATATTGGCGTTAAACGCATGAAAAAGCTCCATTCGGATGGACTTTTGGAATCACTTGATTTTGAATCATTTGATACATGTGAGCCATGCCTTATGGGCAAGATGACTAGAACGCCGTTTTCCGGTTCAATGGAACGGGCGACAGATTTGTTGGAAATCATACATTCTGATGTATGTGGTCCAATGAGTGTGTCGGCGCGAGGTGGATATCGTTATTTTGTTACTTTCACGGATGATTTGAGTAGATACGGTTATATCTACTTGATGAAACACAAGTCTGAAACCTTTGAAAAGTTCAAGGAATTTCAGAATGAAGTGGAAAATCATCGTAATAGAAAGATCAAATTTCTACGGTCCGACCGTGGAGGTGAGTATCTAAGTTACGAGTTTAGCACTCACATGAAAGAGTGTGGAATTGTTTCACAACTCACGCCTGCCGGAACACCACAGCGAAATGGTGTGTCAGAACGTCGTAATTGTACTTTATTAGATATGGTTCGATCTATGATGTCTCTGACGGACTTGCCGTTGTCATTTTGGGGTTATGCACTAGAAACTGCTGCATTCACTTTAAATCGGGCACCATCTAAATCCGTTGAAAAGACACCGTATGAATTGTGGTTTGGAAACAAACCTAAGCTGTCTTTTCTTAAAGTTTGGGATGCGATGTTTATGTGAAGAAACTTCAACCGGATAAACTCGAACCCAAAGCGGAAAAATGCGTCTTCATAGGATACCCTAAGGAAACTATTGGGTATTCCTTCTATCACAGATCCGAGGGAAAGGTTTTTGTTGCCAAGAATGGATCCTTTCTAGAGAAAGAGTTTCTCGCGAAAGGTGTGAGTAGTCGGAAGGTAGAACTCGAAGAGGTTATGTAACCTTCTCTTCAAAGTATGGCGAGTAGCGCAGCGCCGGAAGTTGTTCCGGAGTTGGCTCCACCTGTTGAAGAGGGAACTAATGATAATGATCATGAAACTCCGAAAGAGAGTACTACCGAACCTCGCAGGTCAAGCAGGACGCGTGCAGCTCCCGAACTGTACGGAAATCCTGTCATGAATTTCATGGTTGATGAAAATGATGACCCTGCGACGTATGAAGAAGCGATGATGAGCCCGGATTCCAACAAATGGTTAGAAGCCATGAAATCCGAGATGGAATCCATGTATGAAAATCAAGTTTAGAACTTGGTGGAATTACCTCACGACCGAAAGGCCATGGAGAACAAATGGATTTTCAAAAGGAAAACTAGTGCTGATGGTAATGTGACCGTCTATAAAGCTCGACTTGTCGCAAAGGGGTTTCGACAAATTCAAGGAGTTGACTACGATGAGACATTCTCTCCCGTAGCAATGCTAAAGTCAGTTAGGATTATGTTAGCAATTGCTGCATATTTCGATTATGAGATATGGCAGATGGATGTCAAAACCGCGTTTCTTAATGGTAATATTGAAGAAGAGTTTTATATGATACAACCAAAGGGTTTTGTCGATCCTAAGGATGCTAACAAGGTGTGGAAGCTTCAGCGATCCATCTATGGATTGAAGCAAGCATCACGAAGTTGGAATCTCCGCTTTGATGAGGTGATCAAAGAGTTTGGATTTGTCCAAACTTATGGAGAAGCTTGTATTTACAAGAAAGTGAGTGGGAGCAATGTGGCGTTTCTGATATTATATGTGGATGACATATTATTGATCGGAAATGATATAGATCTTTTAAATAGTGTTAAAAGTTATCTAAACAGCAAATTTTCAATGAAGGACCTAGGTGAAGCGTCATACTATTAGGCATAAAGATCTATAGAGATAGATCTAGGCGCCTAATAGGGCTATCGCAAAGTACATACCTTGATAAGATTTTAAAGAAGTTTAAAATGGACGTAAGTAAGAAGGGGTTCTTACCTATGTTGCAAGGCAAGACATTGAGTAAGACTCAAAGTCCGGCTTCAGCGGAAGAAAGAGAGATAATGGACAAAGTCCCCTATGCTTCAGCCATAGGCTCTATAATGTACGCCATGCTATGTACAAGACCGGATGTGGCACATGCTATTAGTTTGACTAGTAGGTACCAATCGGATCCAGGTTCGGAACACTAGATAGCGGTCAAGAATATCCTTAAGTACTTACGAAGAAATAAGGATATGTTTCTTGTATACGGAGGTGAAGAAGAGCTCGTCGCTAAGTGTTCTGTTGACGCTAGCTTTGACACCAATCCGGATGACTCTAAGTCTCAATCCGGATACGTTTTTCTCATGAATGGCGGAGCGGTTAGTTGGAGGAGCTCCAAACAACCTGTGGTGGCGGGATCAACAACGGAGGCCAAATATGTTGCTGCTTCAGAAGCGGCTCAGGAAGCAATTTGGATGAAGGAGTTCATATCCGAACTAGGAGTGGTTGCAAACGCGTTGGACCCAATGGTGATCTATTGTGACAACAATGGTGCCATTGCCAATGCCAAAGAACCAAGGTCTCACAAGCATTCCAAGCATATTAAGCGCCGGTTTCACTCCATCCGCGAACATGTCAAGGATGGAGATATAAAGATTTGTAAAGTACATACGGATCTCAATGTAGCAGATCCGTTGACTAAAACTCTCCCTAGAGCAAAACATGATCAACACCAGAACTCAATGGGTGTTAGATTTATCACTATGTAACTAGATTATTGTCTCTAGTGCAAGTGGGAGACTGAAGGGAATATGCCCTGAGAAGCAATAATAAAGTGTTTATTATGTGTATTCCAAGTATATGATAGATGTTTATTTTGCATGCTATGATTGTATTAATACGGAAACGTTAATACATGTGTGTTTAATAAACAAACAGAAAGTTCCTAGTTATGCCTCTCTCATAAACTAGCTCGTTGATTAACAAGATGATCAAGGTTTCCTGATCATGGACATTGGATGTTGTTAATAGCGGGATCACAACATTAGTGTAATGATGTGATGAACATTCATCCGAAGTATAGCATTACGATCAAAGTCATTGAGTTTATATTGCTATAACAACTTACGAAGTGATCCTAATCCTTAGACCATGAGATCATGTCAATCACTAACACCGGAAGAGTTTCTTGATAACATCAAACGTCACACCGTAACAGGGTGATTATAAAGATGGATTCAGAACTAATAAAGTGTTATGTTGAGGCTCATGGATTGAGAGTGGAATTTGTTCATCCCGATGACGGATAGATATACTCTGGGCCCTCTCGGTGATATCACATTGATTAGCTTGCAAGCAAGTGATTTGATCACTAGAATGTTATATCACGGGAACGAGAAAAGAGTGCATGTCGGTAACGAGATCAAACTATGTATGGAGATACCGATGATCGAATCTCGGGCATGTAATATATAGTGAAACAAAGGGATTAAGATACTAGCATAAAAGGTTCTGACGATCACAAGAAAGTCATCGTTGAATGTGTGGGAGTCAGTATGGGTCTCCAGATCCCGCTTCTGATTATTGATCCGAGAGGGGTCTCGATCATGTCCGCATTATTCACGAACCGTAGGGTGATACACTTAAGAGACACCGACATCCAATTGGAGCAAATGTTTCATGCCGAAAGAATAAACAAGCGCAGGAATTTATTTCACTAGATACCGAAACAGGTTTTCGGGTGAAATTGCATAAAGTGGTTATGCATGCGAAATGGAATTCTAGCAAGGGGTTATTTGTGAATGTTTGTCATTAAAGTAATTGACAAAATTCTGAATAAAATAAAATAGTTTTATTTAATGAGAGTTTGCATTAAATTTGGTGGAAATTTAATGGGAATTTGAGTGGACTTTTGAGTGGAGGGAATTTAAAGGAATTTTGTGAGTGGAGTGTCCACCCACATGAAGAGGGGAGGGAAAGGGGGCAGCCCCATGCGCCGGCCACCCCCTTGGGGTCCCCCCTCCTCCTATAAAAGGAGCCCCCCTCCTCACTTGTCTCACACACCTCCTCGTGAAGGATCTCTCTCCCCCTCTAGAATTTATTCCCCATGGTCTCGGACTAGCGAGATACATGTTCCCGGTGGCTATTCGGCAAGAAAGAGTTGTGCTTCCGCTGCATCGCTGGAGCGAGGAGGCGGAGGTTGCTCGGTGCCTCGAACGTGTGTGCGAGCACGGATGCGCTGCTGATTTGTGGCGCTAGGACTTCCTCTCGATCTTGAGATCGGCAAGAGATCGTGTACATCAACCACGAGTTGAACTCGTTAAGATTTGTAGGTCTTCAAGGGTATGTTCTCTACGGATATACATCCTCCCGTTGTTTGTATCTAGTAGATAGATCTTGGTACATAGTTCCCATCGTAGGAAATTTTTTGTTTTCTATGCTGCGAACCCTACACCATCACCAGAGTCCGAGTCCATTCATATCTCGGTAGAATCAAGAAAAGATAGTATGCCAATGGAAATTGACAAACAATGCAACCCGGAATTTCGAAAGTGAACCCGGCCATCACACGAATAAATATAGCGAAATCTGAAGTTGTTATGTCGGCGGAAAATATGGAAATAGATAGTGAAATTATCCCAGAGAAAATCATGCCGACATGGGCGCAACCCATATTTTCCTTCCTTAAGGACGCAATCTTGCCGAGTAATGAGGTACTGGCTAGACAGACAGTAAGAATAGCAAAAGCTTATACAATCATAAACAATGAGCTATATAAAAGAAGCGTCACAAGCATGCTGCAAAGATGTGTTGACTCGGCAGAAGGCCAGGAGATACTCCTAGATATACATCAGTGAGAATGCGGGCATCACTCCTCGTCCAGAGCTTTAGTGGCCAAAGCATTCAGGCATGGATTTTATTGGCCGACGGCGTTGAAAGAGGCGAAAGAATTGGTAGAAAAATGTAATGGTTACCAGAGATACGCCAGCAAGATACATATGCCATCGTCCGAGTTAAAGACGATACCAATTACTTGGCCATTTTCTGTATGGTGCTTGGATATGGTGGGACCATTCAAGCCAGCCCGAGGCGGAATGACTCATATTTTAGTCATGGTGGATAAGTTCACAAAGTGGATCGAAGTAAAACCAATAAAAAAGTGTGATGGACCAACAACAGTAAAATTCCTCAAAGATATTATCTTAAGATATGGTTATCCACATAGTGTTATTACAGATAATGGCACAAACTTTGCTGAAGGGGCTTTTGCTAGATTCTGCCAAGAAAAACACATAAGACTAGATGTCGCCTCGGTGGCTCACCCAACATCAAATGGGCAGGTAGAAAGATCAAATGGACTAGTATTGTCCGGAATAAAACCCCGTCTTGTCGAACCTCTGCAAAAGGTCGGCAGGATGCTGGATCGAGGAACTACCAGCAGTACTATGGAGCCTCAGAACTACACCAAACAGGTCAACAGGGTATACCCCATTTTTTTCTGGTATATGGAACAGAAGTTGTGCTTCCAGCCGACATAATACATGATTCGCCAAGAGTAACCCAGTATACAACCGCTGAGGTAAATGAGGTAGCTCGGCAAGACGATGTCGATTTGCTAGAAGAGGCCAGGGAATTGGCATTATCAAGATCAGCTATTTATCAGCAAGATCTCCGGCGATATCACAGCAAGAAAGTCAATCCAAGAGTTTTTAAAGAAGGAGATTTGGTCCTTCGGCTAGTGCAGCGCACAGCCGGCATGCACAAACTATCACCCCCATGGGAAGGACCTTTCATCGTGAGTAAAGCATTGCACAACGATGCATATTACCTAATCGATGCTCAGTCACCAGAAAAGAACAAGGCAAACAAAGCCGGCGACGAATCGAAAAGACCGTGGAACATAGCTTTACTTCGCCCATTCTACACTTAGGAGCCATATATGGTACGTCGTAATGTGACGCTTCAAGGAGGAGTATCAAGTGTGTATTGAACCTCGGCACCTCGAGCGATGACTCGAGGATTGCACAATGTTGTCTTTATTTTTTAAACTATGTAGTAAACCTCGGCACCTCGAGCAGTGACTCGGGGACTGCTCTATGTTATTTCTTATTTTAAGTTATGTGTTAAACCTCGGCACCTCGAGCAGTGACTCGAGGACTGTACCGTGTTATTTCTTATTCTTGAATTATGTGTTAAGTCTTAAGACCTCGAGCAGGGACTCATGGACTGCACCGTATTATCCCCTATCTCGGATCATGCATTAAAACCTTGATACCTTGAGAACTAACTCGGGGACTGCCCCGTGATTGTTTCTTGATCTAAAAACATGTGTTAAACTTCGGCACCTTGAGCAATGACTCAGGGACTACCCCGTAGTATTATTTGCATTAACCCATGAAATGTATTTCGGCAACCCAGTTTGTAACTCGTGGACTGCCACATGGTCCAAGGTAATTCTTTGAGCACACTCAAGAACTCGGTAACCCAAGTGATAACTCGGGGACTAATTGGTATAACCCACTATTTATCGTCAGACACATAAAAGTTCCATAGCTCAACAAATAAAGATCTCTAAGGATAATACAAAAAAAAGAACAGCAACCCCAGCAAATCGAAGTATGATACGGGAAGCAGTTTATTGTATCACCTTATCAGATGTGGGCTTAGGGCTTTGTGTCTCAAGTAGAAGTTGAAAACACAACAACTCGGCTGTCGAGTTTATAGAGGACAGGCAAGATATATGCTGAACTAAGGTCAGCTACATGGAGAAGTACAATCCGAATTTATGAAATCAAAGGTCGCCAAAACAAAGACATAAAGCAATGAGACCCGTTTAAGCAAAGTAATAATGATTACCATCATCCATGCCTTAGCAGCAAAAGGCAAAAAAGGTTCGTATCACAAGCCAGACAATTGTTCCATAGACATCATACGCCCGGCATACCGAGGACTGGAAATAGCTTAAGAGGTTTTTTAAACATAAACAGCGAAAAGGGCCAGAGCACCCTTAAGGGGCAACAACATGATCAGGGGCACCAGGAACGGTTATCTCGGATGATGGCAGCGCGACCTCGGTCTCCTGTGCAGGGGCACTTTCAGGAACTGGTCGCTCCGAGGTAGACGGCGCCTCAGCCGAAGTTACCTCGCCCTCAACAGAAGCGACAGTAACCTCGGGGGAAATGCTGGGCTGCTGAGAAACATTAGTTTGAGCTTGAGAATGCCTAGTCCCCTTGGAAGATGATCGCGCTTCGTCATCCTCATCCGAGCTTCCATTGGAATCACGGGAGTTGTCCGAGTCATCCTTTGCTTCATCCTGGTCGGCCGAATCATCATCAGAGGCGTCTTCAATCTCGACGTCATCCGCTGGATTGGGAAGGAAACTCGGCCCTTCAATTCAATTATGCACAGAGCATACTCAACTAGATGTAAGGCACGAGCTTGGCGGCGAGCGACGAATGCTGGATCCTCAACCCAACGAGAGCCAGTGCGCAAGTTTATCAAAGTATCGAGGGAAATGTCCTCGTACCAAGACAGAACGGCTATAAGTGCCATGTCAGCACCGACCCTCCCAGCAGATTCCCTCCAGAGATTTAGCTGGTTCTGAGATGCCATTAATCTCTCCACAAGTATTTTGACTTCGTCAATATCAGGTTTACCTGACGTGTTCGGCCAAAGAACATGGTAGGCCCGAATGGCCGCTTGTACCAGATTTCGGCCCATAATCTTCATTGGTCCAACTGCAGCGCCAACGGCAATCAGGAAGTCTTCCATTGAGTATTCTGGACTCGAGTCTGCGGGGACACCTCGGCGCTGGCGAGCAGAAACCACTGCCTTAGAGCTCACTGGTCTAGCTTCCGGAAAATGATCTACACGAAAGGAAAACATATCAGTTAAAAATAAGAAAGAGAAAAAGATAACTCGGCCCGGGTCGGAAACTTACGATGAATATAACTCAACATTTTTTGGAGATCCTGGGTCGAGTCGACCTTATTATTTTCAAAGCAAGCGATTTCCTCGCTCATCATGTGGTTCTTCAGCTCTGCAACATCGAGGAGTTCTTTGTCTTTCTGCAATTGCAGACTTAGTCGATTCTTCTCTTCAGAGAACTCCTGATCAACTTTCTCCAATTCGGATTTCTGCGAGAGCTTGAGAGACTCAACCTCAGCACATAATAGGGCTATCTCATCATCCTTTTCTTTAAGCTGCGTCGAATGAGTGGCGGCTTGTTCTAAAAAATGCAGCATCATATCAGGCAGAGATATGCATTCTTTATGCGACGCTGCAAGTGTTTGTAACTCGGCTATACCAAAGCTAGAAGGTTATAAGAAACCTAGGATCAGTCTCGAACGGAAAACAATAGACAAGAAAAATAACTAACCTTCCAGAGCTTTGACCTTCTTGGTAAGGAGGATATTAAGATTATTGATACTAGCTGCACACCAGCAAGGAATGAATGAGCACACCAAGTCGAAAATATTAAGAACTTAAGGAACAATACAAAGGTTTATTAAGTTACCAGTTTTCTTCACCACGGGGAGAACTTTCTCATATTTCTCCTCCAACTTCTTGTCTGCAAAGAGCAACCTTTGAAATTCGGCTGTCCGCCGATCATGGGCAACCTAAATATCAAAATGAATTACACAGCTGGATATTAAAAGCTAAGACATATCCGAATCAACTAAAACTTAACTCGGATCTAGGTGGCTGGATATTCAAAGCTAAGACAGATCCGAATCAAGTAAAACTTAACTCGGATCTAGGTGGCTGGATATTCAAAGCTAAGACAGATCCAAATCAAGTAAAACTTAACTCGGATCTAGATGGATGGATATTCAAAGCTAAGACATATCCGAATCAAGTAAAACTTAACTCGGATCTAGGTGGCTAGATATTCAAAGCTAAGACAGATCCGAATCAAGTAAAACTTAACTCGGATCTAGGTGGCTGGATATTCAAAGCTAAGACATATCCGAATCAAGTAAAACTTAACTCGGATCTAGGTGGTTGGATATTCAAAGCTAAGACAGATCTGAATCAACTAAAACTTAACTCGGATCTAGGTGGCTGGATAACCGAAGCCGAGATAGATCCGGATTAAGCAACGCTTAATTCGAAATATGGATGAACAACGATCAATCCAAGGTATATAAGAAATAAACTTAGCAAATAATGCATTTGAATCCTAACAAAGCTTCCAAGCGAACAACAAGTTATTCGGTTGCAAGCTTCGGGGACTAGTGTATATATACTATCATTTGAATAAATATCAACAGAAGCGCTTATCTTGTTCATCTTATCACTTTCAAGAACAATCTTAGCAGCCATATGCAAACGACTGCTGATGTCGGAAAGCTAAAACGGCTGGTTACTCAGATTGCCCTCAAGCTGATCGGTGGTATTCCAATTGTTGGCATATTTCACCAAGGAGCCGAGGCTGTTCCCACTCTCAGTACGGGTTAGCACTTTACCGTGGACCCGTTGGGTAACCACCGCCGTCGCGGGACTCTTATGGAGAGTAAGCTGACTATCAGTGGCCGGGGTGACAACGGGCTTAGCAGAGGAAGCCCCCTTACAGAATGCATCGGCTATGTTGGGCTGAGAAGAACTAGCCGGGCCCTTCTGAGATGCTGAAGGTTTGGTGACAACAACCTTCTTAGCCTTAGAAGAGGTGTCGGGAGGAGCAGCGACCTTGGCACTAGGAGTGGAATCTTTGGAGGCGGGAGGAACTATGGTTTCCGAGGGGGGCGAGATGGTGATATCCTCGGCTGGAGTTGGAGTCGAAGTTGGAATTGGGGGAGTCGAAAATTTCGGGGGAAACTTCGGGGTTCATAGCGGAGGCAACAGGTTCGGTAGGAGGATCTACTGACGGAGTTATGTGTGGCGTCAGCAATGGAGGTTGTGGGTACATCTAGCCGAGGTGATGTCTGAGTCGGTGCAGGAGGAGAGTCAACGCGAGCGGGACTAGGAGCTCGAGTATCTTCAGGGGGCGGAGGATAAGGCAGCTGAGTAGTATGACTCGTCATACTCGGACCGCTTGGATTGGCAGAAAGAGGAGCGCTACAAAAGCACAAAAGGTCAAATCAAAAGACAGAAAGAGAGAAGCAATAAATACAAATGAAAATGAACTCACCCAGTAACTCCGGGCATGGTTTTACGCCTCGGAAGGTGCTGGGCTGATTTCTTGGTTCGCTTCTTGGGAGCAGCTTCGGAGGGACCTGCCGGAGTAGTGCGCTTCCTCGAGGTAGCAGGAGCTTGAGAGGCGAGAGGCTAGGCGTCGTGCACCTGACCGGCCTGATTAGCTGGGAAAGTAGAAGCCGGAAATGCATAAGAGATAGGCATTACGGCGACTACCTCAAGAATTTGGACGTCGTCCGAGTCACCTTCCTCCCCGTGGGCCGAGGTCTTGCCATGGGCGCGAGCCGGAGCAACGTCCGACTTAGGAACGAACTCCTCCGAATCGGGTTCCCTGCTGTCCGGGGTGTTCCGATATGCGGTCCACGGAAGGGCCAGAACCTCGGCATCCTCGATCTTTTGCTCCGCAAATCTCTGCAAGAAAAGAAACAAAGTGGAGTTAGCAAAATAAGTCACAAACGCAATTAGGAAGCAAACACAAATGCATAAATTTACCTCGGGAGGGGGATTCCCCCGAGTGAATGGCTTCAGCCCCCATGTCCAGTCCTCCGGCATATCAGTCTTGAAGATAGCTCGGACACGCTTGTAAATAAGATAGTTGTCGAGCTCAACCGTCGAAACTCGATTGGGATCGAGAGGACCACTCATGTAACCGAGCTTGTGCGAGCGAAGCTGCAAAGGGCAGATTCGGCTGCTGATGAATGTGGTCATCAGATCCTCACCACGTAGCCCGACCCCGATCAACTCCTTCAGCCGAATCTCAAATGCCTCGGCCAAAGCATGGCTCTTCCTTGGGTTGTAATCCCAGTTCTTCTTGGAAGGGGGGCCAATAGAAAAGGCAGGCAGCCGAACCTTATCTTCTTTTCTAGTATTTTTGACATAGAAAAACGTATGCCACTTCTTGCAAGACTCGAGGCCAGCAACACGAGGGAACTCGGATTTCCTTCGAGGTGTAATGGACGCAGCTCCAGACTGGGTAAGGTATTTCTCAGAAGGTTGAAGAGATTTGTCCGGGACAACATTAGATCGGATCTGGAAGAATTTATACCAAACGGACACAGAGGGCCAGAGGCTGAAGTACCCCTCAGAGGCCGAGATATAGGCAGACAGGGAGGCGATAGCGTTGGCCAGAAGGTGATGCGGCTGGAGGCCGAAGTGATCAAGAAATTCCCTAGCGAAATCGCTAAGGGGAAGACCGAACCCCCGAGCAAAGTGGGACATGAAAACAACGTACTCGCCTTCGTTGAGTACATGAGAGGATTCACTGCCGGGTAAGCGACAGCTTACCTCGGCGGGAATCCGATGAGTCCTAATTAGCCACTCAATCTCACGACGAGTGACATAGGAGCCCTGCTAAGAGCCCCGCTCTGGACCAGACGCTACGTCGTCATCTTCGACGAGCGCACCACTAACAGAACTAGACATAAGGTCGCCGGAGGAATCAACGGAATAAGAACTAACGGCGGAGAAAGGCTTAGAGGCGCAGGGGCCCGTCGTGGTTCTAAGCGAGCACGGCGGCGGAGCGGAAAAGAACCGCCGCAGGGAATCTAGAAAAACAGAGAATGCGCCTAGGGAAAGAGCCTAGCGGCGAGACCGTGGAAAAACTCACCGGCGGTGGCGCCGGAGCAAGCGCACGGTGATGAGGTCGACCGAGCGGAGGGACTGCGGCGTCGCCGTCGAGGAAATCAACAATGGCGCAACCGCGGGCGCACGAACAAACGCACGGGCGCAAGAAGGAAGAAGAGGAGCGGTGAGCAAAGGGGGAAAGTAAATCCTCTAGCCCCGCACCCCTCCTTATAACCGTGCAGTCCTAGCGGTAGTGGGATCGTGGGTGCGCACGCTAACCGTGTATATCACGTGTGCGGCGGAACCGCACGCATCTGAGTGGAGCCACACCAAAGACCGCACGGCGCAGGAGAGGATCAGGCCTCCTGACCGATGCGGCGCACGAGGCGTCACTGCGCCGACGCGGCGGGCGCAATAATCACTGTAGCTTGTCAGTGAGCACTGTAGAGGAACAAAAAACTAGAGAAATAATGTTGAGTGTTACACGTAGGATGAGGCGTGCTCAGGAAGCTGCGCGGATACCTCGAACGGGAAAAAGTAACTCGGAGATAAGGAGAGACGTATGATGGAAAACTAATGTGGCCCGGCCGAGGTTATAGGCAGGACCACACCAGCTTCGGGGACTAATATTGGGGAGGTGACCCCGGATAGGGTCAAGACAGGGGAAAGATGAAAGAAGTCTCCCTTGTCATGAGCCGAGTTACTGTTTATATCGGCCGAGTCATGTAAGAGTCGGCCGAGCTAAGCAAGGCCATGACGGCTAAAGAAGGATAAACACCTTATCCGGCCGACATATAAGTTAAGTCGGCCGAGTAAGTCTGACTAACTTGAATATAGGTGAAGGCCGAGCCGAGTTATGCGGGACGAGGCCGAGTAACACGAAGCTTGCAGGAGAAGGAGGTGTCTATAGTCAAACCCTAGTCGCTAGCTAGGGAGAATCTGAACAGAGCCAAGCACAAAGGACAAGGAGCAGAGCAGCAGAGGGACAGAAGAAGGTCACGGAGGTGATAGTCCTGGAGCCCGAGGCGCGCAGGTGGGGCTCTCTGGAACATTGTCGTCGTTAGAAGGGGGACACGGAAAGAGAGCCGCCGAATTACCATATTGGGGCAAGCATATGCCACGCCAGCCCTAGGAGGAACCAAGGCATCCCTTTATAAGGGGAGAAGCGGGCTCCTGAGGAGGGATCGATGGTCTCTAGGCCATAAGGCTCGTGTAGTAGTCTTCTTCTTCCTGCTAACAGCTCAAGGAGCACTTGTAGTTTTTGTAAAGAGAAAGAAAGATCTTTATGTTAGTCATTTGAGTGTAGAAATCACTGCATCTTCCCTCTTAGGATCCCTCTAGCATCCATTGGCCCTATACTTTAGTCTACCCATGGTATCTGCCATGCCACCACCACGACAGCGAACCTCTCGTGTCTTCGTTCATTAAGACAGAGAAAGAGTTTTTAATTTAGTACAAGATTTGGAGCCTGACAACAACTTAGGCCACCATCCACTCCACCCACGCACACACACACACACTCTAGGTTACACCTCTCATGTGCCCACACAATGACACAACTTGGCTAACTTCCATTGTTCGAACTCGGCGTTGATTCTTCTGCATAGCTCATCGGGCAACATCGCTACTTTGTCAAAGATCCGGGCATTGCGCTCTAGCCACGGCGACCTCGCCACCAGCACAACCAGAGAATTCAGCTCCTTCTTTCCAGGACTGCATCCGCCTCAGGAATGAATCTCTGCAAATTGTGCGGCAGCAGCAGCTTGAACCATACTTCTCTTGCATAAGAGCATTGCAACGTTAGGTGTTCCAGCGTCTCTTCCTCCTGACAGCACAAAGGACAGTGCTGGTGGTGCTGTAGCCCTCTATCCTCCAACCTATCTATCTGACTGATGGACAGTGAGGGCCAGCCACATATGCATTTTAAGCTTCAGTGGCCCTCCACAGCTCCCTCATGCCTGGTACCTCATGTCTCCCTATGAAGAACAAATCATAGGCTGATTTTGCAGTGTACACACCATTTTCTGACAGTTTCAAGGATACACTGTCATCCACCTCCTCCTTGAGCACCACTTGTCTCATTCTGTTCCATAGCCCGAAGAATTCCACTCAAGCAGGGACAGAAGGAGCTCCTCTAAACGATTGCAAGGATGATGCTCTCGTCAGACAGCAAGGCCGATGTCACTCTCACAACATTTCGTTTCACAGTTAACAATATTTATTTCATTTTCACAAGTAGCATCAGTTTAGTACACCAGAACATTTAGTCATTCACTATATCTTAACAAGAGGATTAAATGGACATACTTAACATGACATGGAAGGGTTGCATAGGGAATCATCCGAGGCAACCTCAGTTCTAGTATCGCATTTGGCGTTCTGACCATGTATGAGTCATTGGATCAATCAGGAGCCTACACACCTAGAGTGCAACCTTCCCTTTCAGATTAATTGCCGAGAGCTCTTGCTCGACATACTCCCCTGCAGATATTGGTGGGTAATTAGGAGCATTGGTTGCTTCAGCAAAGTGGCCCAGTGGTTTAAGCGTCGCATCGGAAGCAATGTGCGAGAATAGCTGTTTAGACATATATACAATAGGTTAGTTAATAGCTCGCTCGCAAGCAGGATTCTGGAAATTATCACAAGGTCAGCAAACATATTATGCAAACTGAGAGTACTTACTGTTGACGAGACCCTCCACAGGCTTCTATTTTGCTCTTTAGCTAATGCTATGGCCTCTAATGTTCTCTTGGTCACCACTACCTCATGCATTCCAGCTAAACACTCACCACCAGTAAGCCATTCCAACTGTACAGAAAGCATCAAAAATAGTGAGAGGTGTATCCTTTTAGTGTTTGCCTGTAATTTTTAGATCCTTACACACAAGTGTCTATATTAAAAGAAAGACTTGGATAGATCAACTATTACAGGAAAACCAGTAATTGTAAGTCAGACATCCCTTTGTCATCCCATGAGTGTAGATCAATTCAAAACGTATCCAGTGAAAATGGCAAAGCTAACCTGTTTCCCTGACTGAATTAGAAGACAGCCAACAGGGACCTTCACATCCATCTTTTTACCATTTCTTAACCAAATGTTTAGGCCTGGAAACCTACTTCGGCCATGTATGGTCAAGAAATTAAGATCATAATGGAACCCAGCAAAAACAGTGCCCTCAGAACCATGGCGCTCCAGATCACTTCCAGTTGGTGCTAGGAGGTGCGGCCCCTATTCAAACACAGGTATAATTAGGCAATGTCAATAAGATGACTAAAGAACTTCAACATGAACAATACATCTTTTCTTAGGAAACAAGAATATACTAAATGTTGAATTGGTGCAACTGAGAAAACAAAAGATCCCACACAAGGCCACTGAACCCACTAAGGCATTCAAATTTACTATAAGCTGAGACTTGGCATTATTTGAAGAACACGCATTTCAGAAAACTTTACAATGAGTGCAGAGAATTAAAACACTACCTCCTTCATCAAAGAGGTAAATGCATCCTTTGACAGGCCAAATCCGATCGCAGCCATCTCAGCAACAATCTACAGAAAAGTATCATAGAGCCAACTTCTGAATATTGTGCACTATATAGTTGTCATATATAAACTGCAGAAAACATCAATTTATAAGAAGTGTGTGCATCGTATGTGTACCTCAATCGCAGAAATCATTTTTGCACCCCAGGAATCCATTGTCTCTTTCCACTCCGGTAATCCATCGGGAATAACAGGTTCTGAGTTCAGTTCCTACAAAAAAATTACTCGCAATTCAGCATATGCCACGGGAAAATGGCCAGGGGAATTCGTTCAGAGTTTGACACCAAAATGAAGGGAAAATGTAGAAATGACAACCTTAAAGCGGGTATTCGATGGGCGAGGGCCCACCCTCCACATGTACCGCCACTTTGGGTCTGGTCCCTTGGGGGTTGCTGGCTGAAACTCGTCCGGCATACTCTTAATCCTCTCTTGCATCTCCCCGTCGACAAGGCTGCGAGGTACCTCGACACCTTCTGGTGTCACGCCGACCTTCCATTTATAACAGAATCAAAATTTATTATCCCAAACGGGTCAGATTAAAAGGCACCACGCATCCAGCGCAACTGTTGGATGTATCAGTGTCCTGAATTCTCGTGGCAAATTTATGACGCACTTCAGCGGATCATATCAGAGGACTTGAACCGACAGCAAGTACACTACTGATCCTAGCAGGTCGAACTCAATCTCAAACCGGTCAATTTTACCTGGTAGTGGAGGTGAGGGCGCTCCTGGAGGCGTTTGGATTCGGCGGATCGGGCGAAGTAGCGCTCGACGACGTCGAGGAAGCGGTCGTTGTCGGCGGCGGAGCAGCGGGGGTCCTTCACCAGCAGCGCCCCCGTGTCGCGGAGGCTGGCGCTCACCGTGGCGCAGAGCGCGCGCACCGCCTCCTCCGCGTCCGCCGGCGCCGCGTCGCCGGCAATCTGCAGGTACGGCGCGAGATCCACCACCGGGAGGTCCATGGGCTGCGCGGCGGCGGGAGAGTCGAGAGTTAAATTCGCTGCCGCGTGTAAGAATGTGGGGGAATGTAGGGGGATCGGATCGTGGAACCCGCACTGGTTGTGTACCAGGGGCTACAAGTAACTGTGGAACAGCGGGCGAGAGAGAAATGTTGCGTGAAGGAAGGGAGCCAAGAGGAGGGAGAGTCTGAGCCGGAACGACATACCGGGTGCGCACGAAACCGGTCCGGATAGAAGATTCGGCCCTGTTGGCTGAAGTGCGGTCACACACGCAACGGAAAAGCGGCGAAAAAGCGCATGCTCTGGGCAGTTTAGACTAGTCACAATGGGAAGTAATACTAGTATAATAGTATCATATAATAGTATCATAGTTTAGATGTATCTATTTTTTTATAGAATCTTAATGTAAAATTATGGACAAGATTTGTTTAGGATTATTTTTTCTAGTTTTATTATGATATGATACCGTATTTATCTATAATACCAACATAATCTCTTTCATCATTAATTGCTATGACATATAAGCATTTTGTATGCATGTGGTGGATGACACTCCCTCCGTTTGGGATTATAGGCCTCACACGGTTAATTAGGTTGTTAATTTAACCAATAAAATATAAATAGAATAACAAAAAATTATAGATGCTATATTTTCTAATGGTATAATTTTTATGCTGTATAACTTATATTTTATTAGTCAATTTAACGATCTAGGTATACGTGTAGGACCTATAATCCCAAACAGAGGGAGTACCACCTATGATACCCTCATTAAGGCTAGTCTTAGGGCATCTTCACCAGACCGATGCATCCCGTTTGAGCATGTTCAAAACTGTTCGAGCGAACGCGGCGCCCTAGCGGGCCGACCCATCTAGATAAATGCGTTCGGCTTGACCCATCTGTGCACCTAATCTAGAACTCGTTTGCGTCGGCCCGAACAGCGCGCTTGTCCGAACGCGTTCTCCCTTTATCTTTGGCGGTCCCTCCCACCAATGGCACAGATACCACACCACTTCTTCCTCAAAAAAACCACTCTCAAATTTCCACTCGCGGGAGCGAAAGGGACGGCGATGGATCCCGCCGCCATGGTCGATCTTGCGCCCGCCGACGTTCCCACCGCCAAGAAGCGCGGCCGGCCGAAGAAGCCTGCAAAGGAACAAACGCCGGAGTAACGCAAGATTGAGTCGGAGAAGCGCAATGGCCGGCGGGTAGCGGCGAGAAATCGCTGCGTCGCTCGAGATGGAGCGCCGGAAGGAGAATGAGCGCCTCCTCGCCAGCCAGAACAGGGTCGACGCCAACGATATGGCAGTGAATGCCGCCAAGCACGCCGTCAACATGATTAAGTAGGAGACGCTCGGTACCGTTTTTGGCGGTTCCGTCTCTTTTCCCGGCTTGTCCACGCCCGGCACGTCCTCCACCAGCTCCGTCACTTCCACGCCTACCGGCCGGCCACCAGCTCAGCCCAAGACGACAAGGCCGCCCATGCCCTCGCTTGGAGGCCACCAGTTGTCTCGATTCAACCATCCCCGCGCGGCGTCGTCGGAGGCGGGAGAGCCCACCATCGACCTCAACCGCACTCCATCCAACGCGGACACAGTCCCAGAGGCGTCGACGAAGCGGCGAACCATCTCTGTCGCGAACATGGCGACACCAGTCAACCTGTTCTGCGGAATGCGAGCCGAGCCGCCGGCCGCCGACGACACGGTATGATTGCCACATTTCTTCGTCATTGCCAGTGCACTGCTCGCGCCGCTTTATGATGGCCAATTGGGGTGTAGGATTTCGTGGGTGCGGTGACCCAACATACCACTATATGTGTAGTACATTATATTCGTTGACATGTCATCCACGGAACACCGTTCCATAAATATCACATCTCTCAGAGCGGTACAACAAAAACATTGCGGGTCCATATTACAAACATACACACATTATTATTAATACAATACCAGAAGTTCAAGACTTCAAAATATTCAACTTACAAACCAAATTTAAACTGTTTCAGTGGAAGACTAAAAGTTTCAACTTAAACCTCGAATTGAGCTCAATAACTTATTATATAAGGTTCATGCTGCTCGGCTCAATCAGCTAGTAATAACTAAGGCAACTATTCGGACTCATTGCCATCTACTCCATATCGGATCTCTGTAACATTCCAGGATTTAGCACCTAGAAATAGAGAAAACATAGGCTTGTGCATTGCATTCATGCATAAGAAAATCCGGAGAATTTTCGCGCAAAACTAAAAGAGCTATGGAGGGATCGGGATCTCTCTTATACTGAAGGAAACTTCGGAGCAAGTGCGATAGATTTCGACATGGCCTTTGTAGAATTCTTTGTTTCGGGGAAAATTTGTTCAAACATGTATTTGAATTTCAAATATGAAATTCAAATGAATTTATAAAATTCACAAATGGAAATTAGAAAAATTAATAACTTGAATTGCAATGATTACAAAAATGATATAAAAATATTTCTTTATTAATATATATATCTACATATAGTATTACATTGATCTTTTACAATAATTGAATAAAAGTAAAGTACCAGGAATCAAATAAGCAGAAAAAAGAATTACATTATTGAAATAAAAAAAGAACTCTTTATTACAACAAAATAAATATGACATTGTCTTTACAAAAGAATTGTAAAAGAAAAAGGAAATAAGTAAACTTTGTTGAATAAAATATAATACTACAATGTTTTTACAATTTTCAAACAGAATATAAATTACAATGCCTCAACGTTACTCAATCAGAAAAGAAATTACATGTATATATAAAATAGAAATCCTAAACTATTGTTCCTAAGCTACTTCTTTATCTGGTATCTTTTATCCTAATTGGTTCCTGCTAAAACAAACAACCAAAAATAAAACATAAGGGTTAGTGTTAGTATTGGTGCTCTCAGAATTACAGCATAATGCACTGTTTGTGTCAACACCCGGATTTTTCAATCCTAGATGCCTGTTATGCCATACATCGCAATCCCAGGATTACCATTTTTGCGAGACATAACAGAATTGGATACCATAGTACTTTATCCATTACAACCGATACATAAGTTCTTACACAAATGGGGATCTCATGATCCAGTTCTTAATACAACATCAAGCAGCGGAATACGTAATAATAACGATAGCGTAGGCGAAGCTCCATCTTCGGGGTCACAGGCAATGCTGACGATGGGAGATGATCCTAGTTGTCGTAAACTTCCTGAGGTCCATCTTCGAGGTACTCCTCTTCATAGTCTGGCCATGGGAATAGCCAGGGACAAAGCCATGAGTACTCTTTAAGTACTCGCAAACTAATACTAACAGGTAAGGGGTTTTTGGATAATAGGACACTAGGCTCTAGGGTTGTTTTGCAAAAAGCCAGGTTTATCGTTACTAAGTTCCAAAGCTAGTCACAATTTTATAACTCCTAAGTGGGATCTTGTAATTCAGATCACAACTCTGTTGTGTTCAAGTCAAAGTCTCAATTCATTTCACAAGTCATTTTAAAAGTCTGACGGGGGAACAGTATGGCCACTCCAACTGTCCATAACCGCGGACGCGGCTATTCGAATAGTTTGACACTCTGCAGAGATTGTACACTTTCACCACAACATTCGATACATCTGTCAGGAACAAATCCTGAACTCACCATACTCAGTATGCGGATAATCAATCCTAACCTTTCAATTACACGCCCTAGTATAAGCACCTCTCCTGTGAGTTTGGCCTCCCAACCATGACCACTGTCATCTTGGGTACTGCACAGGTGGACAATCTTCACAAGGTAGCCTCAGCTCAGACCTTGGCCGTGAGGGAACTAATACTAAGGTATATAAGTTTCCAGTCAAGCCCTACCCAATATTCGGGTATTGTGGTTGTACGCTAACATTGGAATGATATCGCATCCAGACAACCATCAGTTTTATTAAGGGCTAAGGCTCATGCCTCAACATTTTCATCACCAAAATCATCAAGTGTTTGGAAACACATGTCCAAAACATTTCAATAGAATGATCCATCATTCCAAGGTTTTCATAACCATTTTTCCACCAAGTATTCCCATCTAAAAGTTGATCAAGTTTTATGCTTAGCACTAGCATCTACAGGTGGGGTAGTAATAATGAGGGGTGGTAACTGGTGGAGTTTCACTAAGTCCAACCTTATATCTTAGGCTGATATCAAGGTTTCTAGCTTAGGCCAAATTTTATGCTCTTTAAGCAACCTTCAACACAACTGTCTAGTATCTACCAAACTCTTAGGTAGACTCTAAGTAAGCTTTGATAAAGAAATAAAGTAAGAAGCTTGCCATAAAACTAGGATTGGTTTAGCAAGTGGGTATGATCACAGATGCTTAAGGCATAAAGTAGTCATCTCACAGGTATGGGTTTGTGGTAGCAGTAGGGTATCTTGCAAGTGTTAGCTTGCACATTCACTAGTAGTATTAGGCTTGCATAGTAATTAGCTTGCATAGGTATAGTATCTTGCAAGTGTTAGCTTGCCTTGTGCAGAGCAGTGGTTGAAGTTCTCCTCGGCTTCCTCTTCGTAGTATCCTCCTTCCTCCTCGTAGTATCCTTGGTCGGTACTAGCGTCTATGAATAAATACGAGGTACACAATCACCAAACAATACTTAACTACTTGCAATCATCACACACAAGGGTCCTATAGATGATCTAGCATCATCTCTAACATTACAAGGTTAAAGCTTGGTTTAAAACTTCTTATTTTTAGAAAAGTAATTTCTACTCATTGAAAAACTACTTAAGATTTAATATTCTCCAAACTAAACATGGGATCATGTTGATACATGTCATCACCACATATTGTAGTCCATGGGAATGTGATTTAAAGTGGTGTCACAATTTAATAAGGTTTTAACCTTTTATTTTAATTAATTAAAGTGGCTAGAAATGCTTATGAAGCATTCTTTTATTACTTGAACACTATTTCTGCAAGTAAACCTATATATTTTTATATTTTCTGAAAGGTATGGTTAAATGTGATTTTTGAGAGTTGGAATCAACTCAAAAGCTTTTATGGTTTAAATTTGAAAAATGTTTGAATGCAGAAAAGCTTCTGCCTTGTTATTTTTACTATGGGTGATCTACATATCCAAATGACTTGAATCCAACGGCCTTGGATTAAGAATTCCTAGGCCTTTCCAACAAAATTGGTTTCATTCAATTTGGTGTACTGAATCAATCTGGGTTGATTTTTGAAGTTGGGTACAGAAGTGTGTTTGAATTTAAAAAGAAAAAGGTTTAATTTGAATTGCTGGGCTGCGCGGGAAATTCTAACGGGCCGGCTTGCTAAGCGCAGTGCTCCCGCGGGCTGCTTAAGTGGGTGTCCCCACTCGTCAGTGACACGGGGCTGGGCGAAGCGGTATGGGGCAACGTGGATCGTTCGATCTAGTTCTAATCTAACGGCTGAGGGTCATCGTCGACGCGAGACAGCTCCGACGAGAACGAAACCTAGTGCGGCCAGTGAGGGGTGCTGGGGGCTCACCGGGGTACGGGCGAGGGTCGGCGAGGCGGGCGAACGACGAAGTCGACGACGGCGAACCTCCTGGTACCGGTGGCTTCTCCTGGGGCGGCTCCAATCGTTGGCTCCCTTCTTCTCCGGCAGCGGCAGGCTCCAGTGAAATTCCGGCGAGGTGGTGCTCGGCTTGCTCTGAGGATGGTGTGGCACGGTCACTGGGGAGAGGTGAGTGAGATGGTGTGAAGAAATCGTGCGGGGGTGGTCTCTATTTATAGTCGAGTGAGGCGACCGTCGGGGCGCATGGTGAGCTCGTCGGGGGCGATGTTACAGGCGGCTATAGGCATGGGCAAGGGTAGGGGACGGTGCTGTGTCTCCTGGCGATGCTCAACGACATGATCGCGAGGCATGGGGCGGTGCGGTTTGGTCTGGAACGGGCGGCGCTCTGCGCGGCAGAGGCGGCGTCTTCGACGACGGGCGGTGGCTGTATGGCACGGGGCGGCAAACGGGGGTGTCTGGCGGTCTCCTGGGTCGGTGGTGATCGTGTATGCACGCGGTGAGGGCGGGGCGCGGTCTGTGGGTGATGGTAGAGGGTGGCGCTCTGGCGCACGCTCGGCATGGTCTAGGCGTGTCTCGTGCGCGTGGTCCAGGGCTTGGCAACGCTCGCGGCTGGGACAGGTAGTGGCGGTGGACGGTGGGCTGCCTCCCAGACAAGGTTTGCATGGCTAGTTCTTCCTCTAGCCTGCTGTCCACAATGGGGTGACATGGGGGTGCTCGGCTGTTCACCATTAATGACAATGGAAGGCTCACAGGGGTGCTAGTGTTGGGCTAATCTTTCTAGATGATCTACTGGGTTGTGTGTGAGCTAACTAGGGAACAAGTTAGACTCAAAACACTGCACACTATAGTGTTTGATGTTTTTGTTTGATTTGTGTCTGCAACCTGTTTGATGAAATGGCCGCATGAAATCAAGTTTTGAATTTTGAAATGAATTTTGGTGGGTTTGCTAGATTGGTTCTGGCGAGTCTGCAGATGCTTGGGTTTTGAAAGTTGAGCTTGTTTGAGTGGGTTTTGAAAAAGTGGGATCTTCCCATATGAAGAAGATTCAATTTTGAATTGTCATTTAAACTATGCATTTGAAAGTTTCTGGATGATCACAAAGTGGGCCTTGATACTCTGTTATGAGTACATTCAAGGGGTGCAAAGATCCAGAAAAGTTTCTGTTAGGTTTTGAAAGTCTGAGACAGCCAAAGTAGGCATGGGAGTTAAATTGGTCAAAATGACCATTCACTTAATATATTTGTTTTGATTTACTTGTCTTTAGGAAAAGTGTGGGAAATGTTTTAGATGATGTTCTTTTCACCTAAGAAACATTTTACAAGCAATGGATCACACAAACAAGGTGGTTTTTAAAGAAATTCAAAATCCATGCATACACATATACATGCATTCATGAATTCATTTAGAAAAGTTTTTGTTAACCCTAAACTTGATGATTAGTGTTTTGATGATCTAAGTTTGATATTTTTGGGATGTTACAAACCTTCCCCCCTTAAACAAAATCTCGTCCCGAGATTTGAAAAAGGACGAAAAGATTACCTAGGATTTGAAGAGATCTGGAAACTCCGTTCTGATGTGATCTTCGCGTTCCCAGGTAGCCTCCTCTTCTGTGTGGTTGCTCCACTGAATCTTGAGAAACTTGATGCTTCGGGTTCTGGTAGTTCGAAAGGCTTCTTCCAATATACGGATGGGTACTTCGGGATAGGTCAGATCATCGTTGATCTCTATGGTCCGGTGATCGATATTCTTGAACACTTCGGTCTTCTCGGGGACTTCGAGACATTTGCGAAGTAACGAGATATGGAACACATTGTGCACCGCTGACATCTCTTCAGGTAGTTCCATTTGATACGATACTTCTCCTCGACGGTTCAGAATTTTGAAAGGTCCGATATATCTGGGGGCTAACTTTCCTTTGAGTTGGAAACGTTGCATTCCCTTCAATGGCGACACTTTCAGATAAACAAAATCTCCGATGTTGAAGGCGAGGTCTCGACGTCTCTTGTCGGCGTAACTCTTTTGTCGAGATTGGGATGTCTTGAGGTGTTCACGAATCTTGTGAACCTTCTCTTCTGCTTCTCATAGGATGTCGGGTCCGAAAATCTGACTCTCTCCTACTTCCGACCAGTTCAAAGGGGTGCGGCACTTTCTTCCGTACATAAATTCAAATGGGGCCATTTGCAAACTGGCTTGGTAACTGTTGTTGTAGGAAAATTCTGCAAACGGCAGACAGTCTTCCCACTTGGATCCATATTCTAACACACATGCTCTAAGCATATCTTCGAGTATTTGGTTTACTCGCTCCGTTTGTCCATCGGTCTGAGGGTGATACGCGGTACTGAAATCTAGGCGGGTTCCTAAACCTTCTTGGACTTTCTTCCAGAATCTCGAGGTAAACTGAGTTCCTCGATCCGATACTATATTCTTGGGGACTCCATGCAAACTAACGATCCTAGCGATGTACAACTACGCTAGCTTCGAACTCTGATAGGTAGTTTTGACGGGCAAGAAATGGGCGACTTTGGACAATCTGTCCACTATGACCCAAATAGAGTCATTTCCTCTACTAGAAGTAGGTAGTCCAGTGATAAAGTCCATTCCTACAGAATCCCATTTCCATTCCGGAATTTGCAAAGGTTGCAACAATCCAGCGGGTCTTTGATGTCCTGCCTTGACTCGCTGACATATATCACACTTGACGATATAGCTTCCGATTTCTCTCTTCATCTTATGCCACCAAAATTGCTCTTTCAAATCTTGATACATCTTAGTTCCTCCGGGATGGATAGAATAAAGAGTATCGTGAGCCTCCTTCAAGATAACTTCTTTCAACTCCGAATCTGCTGGTACACAAAGGCGTCCTTTGTACCACAGAACTCCTTCTTCGTCCTCGGTGAATCCGGGTACTTTGCCTGTACCGATACGACGCTTGATTCCGTCGATACTGGCATTTCCCTTCTGCGCCTCTTTAATCTGACTGATCAAAGTGGGCTGAAGTTCTATGCTATCCAAAAATCCTTCACTTACTAATTCCACTCGAAAATCTTCCATCTCTTTGTGCAAACTTGGTTGCTCCTTCAAAATCATGGAGTTCAAGCGGCACGGCAATCTGCTAAGGGCATCGGCTACCACATTGGCTTTTCCAGGGTGATAGTGAATGTCCAGGTCGTAATCCTTGATTAGCTCAATCCATCTTCTCTGCCTCATATTCAGCTCCTTTTGAGTGAATATATACTTTAGGCTCTTGTGATCCTAATAAATCTCACAACGGTTTCCCATCAGGTAATGTCTCCATGTCTTTAGGGCTAGAACTACGGCTGCGAGTTCGAGGTCATGGGTTGGGTAATTTTGTTCATGTTGCTTCAATTGTCGCGATAGATAAGATATAACTTTGCCTTCTTGCATTAGCACACATCCAAGACCAATCTTGGATGCGTCACAATACACATCGAAGGGCTTCGTGATATCCGGCATGATCAAGATTGGGGCTGAAATCAATCTCCTCTTGAGTTCTTGAAAACTCGCTTCACATTTGTCGGTCCATTCAAACTTCTTGTCCTTCTTCAGCAATTGGGTCATGGGTCGGGCGATACTCGAGAATCCTTCTACGAATTTGCGGTAATATCCCGCCAATCCGAGAAAAGCACGAACTTGGGTTTGAGTGGTTGGGGCTTGCCAATCTTCTACATCTTTCACTTTGGCAGGGTCAACGGCAATTCCTCCGGCTGATACAATGTGACCGAGGAATCCTACTTCCTGTAACCAGAATTCACATTTGCTAAATTTTGCATACAACTGATGCTCTCTAAGGGTTCGAAGAATGGTCCTTAGGTGTAGCTCATGTTCTTCTTCTGATTTGGAATAAATCAGAATGTCATCGATGAAAACAACGACAAACTTATCCAGGAAGTCCATAAAGATCTTATTCATGAGGTTCATGAAATAAGCGGGGGCGTTGGTTAATCCAAAAGACATGACTGTATACTCATACAATCCATATCTGGTGGTAAAGGCAGTCTTTGGAATATCCTCTGCACGAATTTTGAGTTGATGATAGCCAGTTCTAAGATCAATCTTAGAAAACACCTGGGCTCCGGTCAACTGATCAAACAAATCTTCTATCTTAGGCAAGGGGTACTTGTTCTTGATGGTGACATCATTCAACTTCCGATAATCCGTACACAAACGGTTACCTCCATCCTTCTTGTCCACAAACAAGACAGGTGACCTCCATGGGGATGCACTTGGTTGAATCAATCCGATTTCCAACATGGAATCCAGTTGCTTCTTCAGTTCTTCTAGTTCTGACGGGTTCATACTATAGGGTCTCTGGGCTATGGGTCCTGTTCCGGGGATTAGTTCGATGATAAACTCGATATCCCGATCTGGGGGCATACCGGGCAAAACATCTAGAAATACATTGGGGTATTCATAGACTATCCGGACTTGGTCAATGGTAGTTTGGGCTATACTCTTGTTACACTTGAATTGGCGAGGTAAGGTTTCAGATATATGCTCGACTGATATTCCGGTGGTACTGGTCATGGTAATGGCTTTCTTGGCACAGTCAATCAATCCTTTATGTTTGGACATCCAATCCATTCCTAGTACTACTTCCAAACCTTTAGTTCCGAGTACTATTAGATTAGCATAAAAATCTATGCCATGGATTCGGATAGGGACGGCTTTGCAAATTTTCCTAGCCTTGGTGGTTGATCCGGGAATTTGTACAATCATCACATGCTTCAATTTGGTTGGTTGAATTTTACTAGTGCATGCAAATTCTTCGGTGACAAATGAATGCGATGCACCAGAATCAAACAACACTCTTGCAAGTACTGAATTAACAGAAAACATACCCAGCACGACGTCTGGCGCTTCCTGAGCTTCTTCAGCATGCATGATAAAAAGACGGCCATTGCGGTTGAGTGAATTCCCTGGGGCAAATCTTCTCCCTGGCTGGACACGACGCTGCTGCTGAGCTGGGACATTGGCGTTGGGGGCTGTAGCATTCTTCTTGTTGGGGCACTCATTGGAATAGTGGCCTTTATTTCCACAGTCATAACAGGTCACTTGTGACTTGTCCTTGGCTGCGACAGGCACAGCATTGCTTCCAGTCCTCGGGGCAGTGTTGGGGTTGGTGGTAGCATTGTTGGTGTTGAATTTGGGTGGGGCACGGGTGAAATTGCTAGAGTTGCCGGGGTTGTTGTGATTTCCTCCGGGTCTAGGGTTTCCACGGTTGGGATAGGTCGGACGGGTCATAGGGGGTCTGTTGGTTCTTGGGGCAAATCCTGGAGATGGGTTGGGGCGATACTTTGGGGTCTGATGGGTTCCTGGTTGATGCATCATGCGACGCTTGCGGTTTTCATTGGCCTGGTTGATCTTTCCTTCCATCTGGATAGTGGAGTCTACAAGGGCTTCAATATCAACAAAGGGGATATTGACTAACACCGTCTGCATCTCGTCATGCAGACCATTCAGGAATCTTTCTTTCTTCTTGGCTTCGGTGTCTATTTCGTCCGGGGCATACCTAGCTAATGACAGAAATTTGTCACGGTATTCCACTACAGTCATCCTTCCTTGCTTCAACTCTCTGAACTCGTCTCTCATTCTCTTGATTAAACCGGGTGGCACATGGGTTCTGCTAAACTTGACCTTGAATTCCTCCCAGGTCATCATCTGGCCTCCGGTCATTGCACGAACACTGTTCCACCATGCCCTGGCATCTCCGGCTAGATAATGGGTGGCGAACAAGACTTTCTCGTTGGCTTCCACTCCGGCTACTTCTAAGTTATTTTCCATGGTTTGCAGCCAATCATCGGCGTCTAGGGGTTCTTCCGACTTGGTGAAAACGGGTGGGTTGGTATTCTGGAAATTCTTGAGCTTAGATCCGTGGTTGTCCTGATTTCCATGGCCTTGGTTGTTGTGGGCTAGCTGGGCTATCTGTTGCAGAGTGGCTAGGTTGGCTTGACGTTCGGCTCTTTCAGCTTCGCGGTCAGAAGTCAACATTTGCAGGATCTGCAACATCGGGTCCGGGGCTGAACCACTTCCTCCACGTGGCATCTGAAGATTGATATAGATCATGAGAAAAGAGAGAAATTGCTAAGGTTTTGGGTTTTTGAAAAGTTTTTGGAGTTTGACTCAAGTTTTCTAGCAACTTGCTTTTTCATTCATTCACTCATAGCACACAGTATAACACACACCACAACAAAGAAAAACAGATGGTTTTAAGAACCATTCTGGAATCTACGATACAGTGGGACCGACTACTACTCACTACGCTAGTGCTCAGTGCTACTACTGCTCGGAGTCTGTGGCTTCATCATCTTCCGCATCATCGATGAAGGCGAAATCATCCTCATCGGTGAAGAAGTCCATGGCCTGATCCTCCAGAAAATCATCGTCATCGCTGAGATAGGAGTAAGGGTCTCCACGAAGATCCTCTCCGGCATTCTCCCTTTCCTCTAACTGCATGTCTCTCTCGTGGATGGTCTCTTCCAGAGATGAGATGCGATGGCGAAGACGGGCAATAATGCGCTCCTTCTTGTCGAGCTGACGGCGGCGAGACTTGCGATCCTTTGCTAGCATGGCGATGGTCTGATCCTTTGTCTTGATGATGGCAGACTTGTGGTTGCAATAGTCACAGCAGTTGTCCAACTCTTGTTGACGATCATACATCATGAAGCTAAGGTGGTCCAATTGAGTCTTCAGCTCGGGGTGGTATGGGGCTTCCAGTGGTTGTCCATTTGCATCACGCCTTGGGCAAAACTCAAAGCGAGTAACCTTGATCTGATTGATGCTCTGCCCACACAGACGGGAAAGAGCTTTCTGCATTGCTCTGGCAAGTCCATCGAGCCAGTTGTTTTCCCTCAAGGTAAACTGAATTCCCTCCGCAGTGGGAGGTTTAATCTTTCCTCGGAGACTTGCAACAATTAGCCAATGCAGATCTTCTCCTCCTTGATCATTGAGCTGAGCTCCGAAGAACTCGGGATGCGGACGCTCCAGAAGTTCCGAAAGCTGATCCAGATCCCTCTCAAAGATAAGGTCCCCTCCATTTCCGAGTTTATAAAACTTGTTGTACTTCACGTCCATCTATAAAAATAGAGGATGAGTAGATTAGCAGAGTGATCAAGTGTGTCAAAATTTTATCTATTTTGCAAGAGTTTTTGGGGAACATGAAGTTTTATTAAAGAATTAAAGAGGTAAGAATGAGAATAAGTTTTCGTAAATATTTTTGTTCTGTGGTTTTGAAACTAAGTTTTTGGTTCAACGTCCAACCTAACTAGGGTCTCCTATGGTCAGGATGGCTCTGATACCAACTTGTCAACACCCGGATTTTTCAATCCTAGATGCCTGTTATGCCATACATCGCAATCCCAGGATTACCATTTTTGCGAGACATAACAGAATTGGATACCATAGTACTTCATCCATTACAAACGATACATAAGTTCTTACACAAATGGGGATCTCATGATCCAGTTCTTAATACAACATCAAGCAGCGGAATACGTAATAATAACGGTAGTGTAGGCGAAGCTCCATCTTCGGGGTCACAGACAATGCTGACGATGGGAGATGATCCTAGTTGTCGTAAACTTCCCGAGGTCCATCTTCGAGGTACTCCTCTTCATAGTATGGCCATGGGAATAGCCAGGGACAAAGCCATGAGTACTCTTTAAGTACTCGCAAACTAATACTAACAGGTAAGGGGTTTTTGGATAATAGGACACTAGGCTCTAGGGTTGTTTTGCAAAAATCCAGGTTTATCGTTACTAAGTTCCAAAGCTAGTCACAATTTTATAACTCCTAAGTGGGATCTTGTAATTCAGGTCACAACTCTGTTGTGTTCAAGTCAAAGTCTCAATTCATTTCACAAGTCATTTTAAAAGTCTGACGGGGGAACAGTATGGCCACTCCAACTGTCCATAACCGCGGACGCGGCGATTCGAATAGTTTGACACTCTGCAGAGATTGTACACTTTCACCACAACATTCGATACATCCGTCAGGAACAAATCCTGAACTCACCATACTCAGTATGCGGATAATCAATCCTAACCTTTCAATTACATGCCCTAGTATAAGCACCTCTCCTGTGAGTTTGGCCTCCCAACCATGACCACTTCATCTTGGGTACTGCACAGGTGGACAATCTTCACAAGGTAGCCTCAGCTCAGACCTTGGCCATGAGGGAAGTAATACTAAGGTATATAAATTTCCAGTCAAGCCCTACCCAATATTCGGGTATTGTGGTTGTACGCTAACATTGGAATGGTATCGCATCCAGACAACCATCAGTTTTATAAAGGGCTAAGGCTCATGCCTCAACATTTTCATCACCAAAATCATCAAGTGTTTGGAAACACATGTCCAAAACATTTCAATAGAATGATCCATCATTCCAAGGTTTTCATAACCATTTTTCCACCAAGTATTCCCATCTAAAAGTTGATCAAGTTTTATGCTTAGCACTAGCATCTACAGGTGGGGGTAGTAATAATGAGGGGTGGTAACTGGTGGAGTTTCACTAAGTCCAACGTTATATCTTAGGCTGATATCAAGGTTTCTAGCTTAGGCCAAATTTAATGCTCTTTAAGCAACCTTCAGCACAACTGTCTAGTATCTACCAAACTCTTAGGTAGACTCTAAGTAAGCGTTGATAAAGAAATAAAGTAAGAAGCTTGCCATAAAACTAGGATTGGTTTAGCAAGTGGGTATGATCACAGATGCTTAAGGCATAAAGTAGTCATCTCACAGGTATGGGTTTGTGGTAGCAGTAGGGTATCTTGCAAGTGTTAGCTTGCACATTCACTAGTAGTATTAGGCTTGCATAGTAATTAGCTTGCATAGGTATAGTATCTTCCAAGTGTTAGCTTGCCTTGTGCAGAGTAGTGGTTGAAGTTCTCCTCGGCTTCCTCTTCGTAGTATCCTCCTTCCTCCTCGTAGTATCCTTGGTCGGTACTAGCGTCTATGAATAAATACGAGGTACACAATCACCAAACAATACTTACCTACTTGCAATCATCACACACAAGGGTCCTATAGATGATCTAGCATCATCTCTAACATTACAAGGTTAAAGCTTGGTTTAAAACTTCTTATTTTTAGAAAAGTAATTTCTACTCATTGAAAAACTACTTAAGATTTAATATTCTCCAAACTAAACATGGGATCATGTTGACACATGTCATCACCACATATTGTAGTCCATGGGAATGTGATTTAAAGTGGTGTCACAATTTAATAAGGTTTTACCCTTTTATTTTAATTAAATAAAGTGGCTAGAAATGCTTATGAAGCATTCTTTTATTACCTGAACACTATTTCTGCAAGTAAACCTATATATTTTTATATATTCTGAAAGGTATGGTTAAATGTGATTTTTGAGAGTTGGAATCAACTCAAAAGCTTTTATGGTTTAAATTTGAAAAATGTTTGAATGCATAAAAGCTTCTGCCTTGTTATTTTTACTATGGGTGATCTACAGATCCAAATGACTTGAATCCAACGGCCTTGGATTAAGCATTCCCAGACCTTTCCAACAAAATTGGTTTCATTCAATTTGGTGTACTGAATCGATCTGGGTTGATTTTTGATGTTGGGTACAGAAGTGTGTTTGAATTTAAAAAGAAAAAGGTTTAATTTGAATTGCTGGGCTGCGCGGGAAATTCTAACGGGCCGGCCTGCTAAGCGCAGTGCTCCCGCGGGCTGCTTAAGTGGGTGTCCCCACTCGTCAGTGACACGGGGCTGGGCGAAGCGGTATGGGGCAACGTGGATCGTTCGATCTAGTTCTAATCTAACGGCTGAGGGTCATCGTCGACGCGAGACAGCTCCGGCGAGAACGAAACCTAGCGCGGCCAGTGAGGGGTGCTGGGGGCTCACCGGGGTACGGGCGAGGGTCGGCGAGGCGGGCGAATGACGAAGTCGACGACGACGAACCTCCTGGTACCGGTGGCTTCTCCTGGGGCGGCTCCAATCGCTGGCTCCCTTCTTCTCCGGCAGCGGCAGTCTCCAGTGAAATTCCGGCGAGGTGGTGCTCGCCTTGCTCTAAGGATGGTGTGGCACGGTCAGTGGGGAGAGGTGAGTGAGATGGTGTGAAGAAATCGTGCGGGGGTGGTCTCTATTTATAGTCGAGCGAGGCGACCGTCGGGGCGCACGGTGAGCTCGTCGGGGGCGATGTTACAGGCGGCTATAGGCATGGGCAAGGGTAGTGGACGGTGCTGTGTCTCTTGGCGATGCTCAACGACATGATCGCGAGGCATGGGGCGGTGCGGTTTGGTCTGGAACGGGCGACGCTCTGCGCGGCAGAGGCGGCGTCTTCGACGGCGGGCGGTGGCTGTATGGCACGGGGCGGCAAACGGGGGTGTCTGGCGGTCTCCTGGGTCGGTGGTGATCGTGTATGCACGCGGTGAGGGCGGCGCGCGGTCTGTGGGTGATGGTCGAGGGTGGCGCTCTGGCGCACGCTCGGCATGGTCTGGGTGTGTCTCGTGCGCGTGGTCCAGGGCTTGGCAACGCTCGCGGCTGGGACATGCAGTGGCGATGGACGGTGGGCTGCCTCCCAGACAAGGTTGGCATGGCTAGTTCTTCCTCTAGCCTGCTGTCCACAATGGGGTGACATGGGGGTGCTCGGCTGTTCACCATTAATGACAATGGCAAGCTCACAGGGGTGCTAGTGTTGGGCTAATCTTTCTAGATGATCTACTGGGTTGTGTGTGAGCTAACTAGGGAACAAGTTAGACTCAAAACACTGCACACTATAGTGTTTGATGTTTTTGTTTGATTTGTGTCTGCAACCTGTTTGATGAAATGGCCGCATGAAATCAAGTTTTGAATTTTGAAATGAATTTTGGTGGGTTTGCTAGATTGGTTCTGGTGAGTCTGCAGATGCTTGGGTTTTGAAAGTTGAGCTTGTTTGAGTGGGTTTTGAAAAAGTGGGATCTTCCCATATGAAGAAGATTCAATTTTGAATTGTCATTTAAACTATGCATTTGAAAGTTTCTGGATGATCACAAAGTGGGCCTTGATACTCTGTTATGAGTACATTCAAGGGGTGCAAAGATCCAGAAAAGTTTCTGTTAGGTTTTGAAAGTCTGAGACAGCCAAAGTAGGCATGGGAGTTAAATTGGTCAAAATGACCATTCACTTAATATATTTGTTTTGATTTACTTGTCTTTAGGAAAAGTGTGGGAAATGTTTTAGATGATGTTCTTTTCACCTAAGAAACATTTTACAAGCAATGGATCACACAAACAAGGTGGTTTTTAAAGAAATTCAAAATCCATGCATACACATATACATGCATTCATGAATTCATTTAGAAAAGTTTTTGTTAACCCTAAACTTGATGATTAGTGTTTTGATGATCTAAGTTTGATATTTTTGGGATGTTACAGTTTGTCTCATCATTGAGCTCAAATTAGAAGGGGAAAATTTCACCAAATAAATAGGATATGTTCTTATCAAATGCAAGCTTCAGCCTTGTGCATCATTAGCATAGAATCAAGCTTCCACTTGGCAACATCCAAAAATGTAGCTCCACTTCAGATAATACCAAATCAGCTGAACACATTCAGGGAAAAAGATCTCATAGATGAAACCTGGACAAGGGGGAGGTTCCTGGACCATACCAGGCACACTCACAGGCAGCACTATCACCACATGCAGCTATGAGCTGTCAACACCACAGAAAACCAGGAAACCGGATAAGGAGGAAACAATCGTATCCAACAAGTACCTGCCCACACTCCACAACACATCCACACAACATTACCATCAGAGTGTCATACCACACCATCACCAGCAACTGGTTGCTCCCAGGAGCCATCCAAGAGCTAGGAGGGGAGAAATTCACAGGAAAGGCAACACACCAGGAGGAACTGGTTAGCAGCTCACTACAGAGCACAAGCAAGATCATCAAGATCCACATCAGGAGGAGTAGGCAACAACTACATCACAAGAACAAAGTAGGCTAACTAATCAAGTGCTAGTACCAGCATAGAAACCTCAAGACCAGCATCAGGTTACTACCCAACACAAGATCATGTTTAAGTATCTGTTCTTACCATTGCATTTTAGAAAATGGATGGGGGCAATAGAAAATCCTCAGATCTGTACTCAAGTGGAGTACTAGATCATCACTGGATAATTTTTATAAGCAAGCAGTAATTGCTGTATTCAAATATCATCAGGGCAACAGGCTGTGCATCACTGGCCATATACCCACATCATCCATTACTATGCAGACATAATTGCAACCAAACCTTGAGCAGCCAGATATGCTAGCTCAGTCACCTATTGGGCACACTCCAGGAATTGGAGGTACCACAGTGGCAGCTTAACTGATAATCTGAAAATAAACTTTAACCAACCCAAAGAAGATCATCTTACTAGCTAAATAATAGCTAGAAATCATCCAAGGATGTAATGTGTCATAGTAACATTACTTATGATAGCATTCAAACTTTTAATTTAAAATGAATTTACCAAAGTTTCAGACCAGCATCATAAGCATTAACTCTCTATGGATTTTACCCAGCTGTGCTAATAACCATTCATCTACCTAAAGTACTATTGTGCTCACTCCCATAGGGAGGCACCACAATAGTCACCAAGGCAAGTGCATCCACCAAAACACATTTACAAGCCAAAGAAGACCACCATCACTTTTTAATTCATCTACTAGCAGTTCATCCAAGCACCAACAAAAGCTTGCATAGGTGAATAACATCATTTGATTATAAAGATCATCAGAATTATCAACTTTACTCAAGTCATCTTTCTAGTCAACAAACTAGGAAATAATTTCATTCTTAGAAATCAGGCAAAGGTCCACCACAATTTCATTACTGTTATTTGTCCTGCAGTACAAGAAGCACATTTAGAAGCTAGATATCTCAAGCCCAGTAACAAGCATCACAACTTTAGTTTAGTTTTCCCACATCATTGGAAATGCAATAATCCACCTTATTTTTATCAGGGAATCATACATTATATGACCTTATCAAATAAAGCCACAATCTCACTTATAAATTCATATCATCTTCCTAGAGTATACTAGGAATCAACTCAAAAGTTATTCTATATCATATTGACAACACATAAATGTTTCACAGCAATTGGATTCCAATCTGGGGGGTTTTTGTCCCAAAGAAATTATATCCAAGCATGTCAATTGAGCATCAAACCAGAGCTAAGATATCTCAACAAGTCACAGATATTCACCAGATGTGAACCAACAAATCAATTACCACAAACCTATCCACAGATCAAACAGTGTACCAACTGGACATTTACTCATCCAAATAAAGGAACCTTAACGAGCAATGGATCAGCACCACACAACCATAGTATAGTTGTCAACCAAAACTAGCAGCACAAAGGCTGGTCACAGAGAAGAGAGGGGGTAGTAGGAACACCTACCTGGAGTGAGTCCTAGCTCGTCGAAGAGGAAGCAGAGGCCACATGTGTAGCAGCACAGCGACACGATGGGCACCAAAGCACCTGCACCGGGCCAAGCCGTCCCGGAAAAATCTGCAGCGCGACGAGTGTCGTAGCCAAACAGCAGCACCACCAGGGCGGAATTAGGGTTTCGTATAGATGCATGGGAGGCCACGATTGAATCGAATCGACCAGGATAAAGGAAGAGGGGACAGTATCTAGCCAGTGCTAGCACAGGGCAACAACTGATGGTGTCGGACTTGGCCAGCGTTGGCCGGTGAGAGCGGCGGCATGAGCGGGTGTGGCAGACGAACCAGAGAGGGGAGTCAAGGTTAGGGGCATGCGTGGTGTGTCTGTGTATGAGACATGGAAGAGAGAAGGGCCAGGGGTGAGGTGGTTGGGCCAGATCCGAAACTGGGCCAACCTAGATGGGCTAGGCCAGCCCATATGCCCAACCAAACAACCCAAGTTGTTTAAGATAAAGAAATAAAGTGAAAATAAAATAAATGAATTATCAAAATAACCTCTAAACATTATTTAGCTATAGAAAATTATAGAAAAAATCCTAAAAATACATATAATATATCAAAATGTTCATAAAAATAAGATCTATCTAATAAAAATATAACTTTATTTATTTAAAATAAATATACATCACATAAATTTTAAAATCGTTAAATCCTGAGTAAAATTTCATAAAATAAGAAAAACTCTTAAAAATAAATAAAAAACATTTTTGTGTATTAAAATAACTCTACTATTTTATAAAAATACTAACTTAGAGTTTTACAAATAAAATATAAAGCTAATATTTAAAGACACTGAATTCTTTGAAGAATTTTATAAAAATAAAGGTAATACTTAAAAATAAATAAAATTCATTTTTAAGATCTTGAATAAATATATTTTAATAGAAAAATACTACATATGTTATTCAAAGACATTTAAATAACCTTAGATAATAAAACTCATTTACTTATTTTACTAAAACAAAATAACCACTTTGTTAATTCCCTAAAATTATTTGCTAATCACATTTCTTAGTAAAAACACTAAATCTTTTAAATATAATTATTAAGTCTAATTCCATAATCATAATTCATAATAAAACTTAAGTATAACTATTAAATTTTAAATACTCTTATTAAATCTTAAATTCAAATACAACTTATTTTAAATAAATATTATATATCCCTCATGTATAAGATGATGAATAATCTTCATCTCTTAACCACTCTTAAAAACTGACTCTAAACCCTAACAAATTTATAAGATCATCTAAGTATGCTCCCATGAATAAGATGCATGTTGTAAATTCCTCTTCCACTTAAATTAAAAGGGATCATCCATAATTATATTTGTCAAAACCCTAACACTAGATGATGTTCTAAAAACTCACTATATCTTAAAATTCACTTCTATTTTTATAGTTAACTTTGATCTAAACAATCATAAACATCTCATTTGAAGTTTATTCATGTTTTTTTTAAGTTAACTTTGGTCACTTGTACCATCAATTAAAATATGATAACTTAATATCATTCATAACCATCACAAACCCTAATGTAAACCTAACAACCCTTAATACTATTTAACCTTAGCTAAATACTAGTTTCTTAAAATGTTATTCTTTTTGCCACTTCACACAAACAAGTCTATAATAGTTACTTCAGTTCTGAAGAACTCAACCCAAGGAATTTTTATCTTAGTCACCAGATAACAATTACTCAGAATCACATTACCATATCTGTACTAGTATATTTTGGATTGTTAACACTTAAGTTCCTTATCAATGCCATTGCTTATGAACTAAACTTAAAGATAAACCCAATCTTAAAGAAGATACCTAAGATCAACTTATTATAATGCGGAAGGTTTCACTTTGGGAATTATAAAATTGCATAGCATTATTTATGCATAATGGCATCTTGCTTCTTTAAACATTAGTACTTACCGGACCAATGATGATGGTTTCAGATATTGGATCTTCTATTATCTCAAAGACCATGAGTGCATAATCTTGCAATCACAAAAGGCAAGTTCACACTTGCTCATGTCCTTTGATTAATTTCTGTAAAGTATTTTGCAAATCCAGTGTTGTCATCACCTGCATTTGAAAAAGGTCATAAAACACTATTTTTCATAATAATATGATTATAGGTTATTTACCCTGAGGTAATAACCTACTATGAAAGTTTCAGTGGTAAAGGAACATATTATCTAGGACTTAACAACCAATGTCGCCACTGATTATTGCGCCGTATATTACGCGTTAACCATGAGATTTGGAATGGGACTGAGAAGTCAGCTGGATCGGCTCTCTCTCGCATGCCAACAGATGACCGGGCCGTTGTTGCAACTCCACTTGTAGAGGGTTAGCAGGTTATGGGTGGGATCCCTCAACGTCCCACTGCTTTTGGTATCTATGAGGGTTGTACACCTTAGGCTGATAATGGAAACAAGTTTTATCCTAGGTCTAATGTGCAATCCGTCGGGTATGCGGGGTCACGGAGAAGGACAGTGATTGGCTTGGATCTTAGTCTGGGCCTCACACCAAGGAAGTGTGAACGAGCCTATAACTCGGATGTGCAACAAAGCTAAGATCTCTCATGGGTAAAGCAACGCACCTCTGCAGAGTGTAAAAACTGTAACTTGTTACTCCCTGTTCCGGGAAGGAGCTGCGAACGCTGCGGGAAAGGAACTCCATGAAAGTTCTGGTAAACCCGTGAAGGCTGATGGACATAGCTTTTCAGAATAAAAGCAACCTTTGAAGAAATGTTTATGAAAACTTGCATCGCCTACGACCTATGGTCTATTGTAACATCCCAAAAATACTAAACTTGGATCATCAAACTCTAATCATCAAATTTAGGGTTAACAAAAACTTTGCTAAATAAAAATATGAAAGCATGCATGTGAGTATGCATTTCATTTTGAATTCTTTTGAACCAACTTGTTTGTGTGTTCCTTTGCTTGTAAATGGATGCTTAGGTGAAATAAACACCATCTAAACAATTCCCAAAATTTTCTCAAAGACAAGTAAATCAAAACAAATAAAATAAGGGAATGGTCATTTTGACCAATTTAACTCCCATGCCTAATTTGGCTGTCTCAAACTTTCAGAACTTAACAGAAACTTTTCTGGATCTTTGCACCCCTTGATTGTACTCATAACAAAGTATCAAGGCCCACTTTGTGATCGTCCAGAAACATTCAAATGCATACTTTAAAGGACAGTTCAAAATTGAATCTTTATCATATGGGAAGATCCCACTTTTTCAAAAACCACTCAAACAAGCTCAACTTTCAAAACCCAAGCATCTGCAGACTCACCAGCACCAACCTAGCACACCCACCAAAATTTCTTTTCAAAATTCAAAACTTGAATTCTTGTGGCCATTTCATCAAACACATTGCAGACACAAATCATCAAAATCTTAAACACTATTGTGAGCAGTGATTGAAGCCTAACTTGTTCCCTCTCTAGCTCACAACCATCTCAGTAGATCATCTAGCAAGTTAAACCAAGCACTAGCCTCACTATAAGCTGGGCAATGACATCAATGGTGAACAGCCAAAGCTCACCATGCCACTCCAGTGTAGACAACAACCTAGGAGAGAAACTAGCCGTGCCAACCTTGTCTGGAAGATCACCCATGCCTCACCGCCCCCTCTCGACCAGCCCTGCCTCGAAGACACCGACCAGAGCACCCAAAAACGCCGCGCCCGTGCCTCTGTCAACCATGTCGAGCATGCGCCAGAGCGCCCCACTCGACCGACGCCCACAGACCGCGCGCCGCCCTTGCTGCGTGCATACATGATCGCCACCGACCTAGGAGACCGCCAGACATCACCGTTCGCCGCCCCATGATGCACAGCCACCGCTCACCGTCTAAGACGCGGCCTCTGCCGCGCAGAGCATCGCGCGTTCAAGTCCAAACCGCACCGCCCCTACGCGCGCATTAAAGCCATAGAGCATCGCCAGGAGACCACCAAGCGATCGCCACCACCGGCCATGCCTCTAGCCGCCCGTAGCCATGTCGCCACCGTCGCCTGCCCATCCCGTTAGGTCTCGCCGTCGCGACTATAAATAGAGGCCACCCCCAGCCGAATTGAGCACACCATCTCACTCCCCTCTCCTCACTGATCGTGCCACCCCGTTCCCGGAACAAGGCGAGCAGCACTTCCCCGGAATTTCACCGGAGTCTGCCGCTGCTGGAGAATAAGGGGGCCAGCGATTGGAGCCACGCCAGGAGAAGCTGTCGGTACTAGGAGGTTCGCCGTCGTCGACTTCGTCGTTCGCCCGCCTCGCCTGAACCCCGGTGAGCCCCCAACGACCCCCACTGGCCGCGCTAGGTTTCTGTCTCACCGATGTTGCCCAACGTCGACGATGACCCTCAGCCATTGGATTAGAACCAGATCGAACCCACCACATCGCCCCATACCGCTTCGCACCCCCTCGTCTCACTGACGCGTGGGGACAACCACTTAACCAGCCCGCGTAAGCGCTGTGCTTAGCAGGCCGGCCCAGTATCACTTCCCGTGCAGCCCAGTTATTTGAATTTAACCTTTTCCATTTTAGTTCAAACACACTTCTGTACCCAATTTCAAAAATCAACCCAGGTCGATTCAGTGAACCAAATTGAATGAAACCAATTTTGTTAGAAAGGTATGGGAATGCTGAATCCAAGCCCGTTGGATTAAAGTCATTTGGATCTGTAGATCATCCCTGGTAAAAATAACAAGGCAGAAGCTTTTCTGCGTTCAAACATTTTTCAAATTAAAACCATAATAGCTTTTGAGTTGATTCCAACTCTCAAAAATCACATTTAACCATACCTTTTAGAATATATAAAAATATATGGGTTTACTTACAAAAATAATGTTCAGGTAATAAAAGAATGCTACATAGGCATTTCTAGTCACTTTATTTAATTAAAAATAAAAGGGTAAAACCTTATTAAATGGTGACACCACTTTAAATCACATTCCCATGGACTAAAATATGTGGTGATGACATGTGTCAACATGATCCCATGTTGGTTTGGAGAATATTAAATCTTAAGTAGTTTTTCAATGAGTAGAAATTACTTTTCTAAAAATAAAAGGAATTAAACCAAGCTTTAATCTTGTAATGTTAGTGATGATGCTAGATCATCTATAGGACCCTTTTGTGTGATGATTGCAAGTAGTTAATTATTGTTTGGTGATTGTGTACATCGTATTTATTTATAGATGCTAGTACCGACCAAGGATACGAGGAGGAAGGAGGATTCTACGAAGAATAAGCCGAGGAGAACTTCAACCACTGCTCTGCACAAGGAAAGCCTAATGATACTAGTTGAATGTGCAAGCTAACACTTGCAATTTAGCAAGCTTATACTGATACTGTGCAAGCCAATACTTTCTTGTCACCATGCCAACTATATGCCTTAAACATAGATGATCCTACCCACTTGATAAACCAATCCTAGTTTTTACTTACAAGCTTAGTACTTTATTTCTTTATCAAAGCTATTACTTGGAGTTTACTTCAGTGACTTGTAGATACTAGAAAGATATTTGAAGGTTGCATAAAGAGCATAAAATTTGGCCTAAGCTAGATAATCTTGATGTCATCCTAAGACATGAGATTGAACTTAGTTGAAACTCCACTAGTTTACCACCCCTCATTAGTACTTACCCCCACTTGTAGATGCTAGTGCTAAGCATAAAACTTGATCAACTTTAGATGGGAATACTTGGTAAAAATAGTTATGAAAACCTTAGAATGATGAGTCATTCTACTGAGATGTTTTGACATGTGTTTCCGAAAACCAGATGATTTATGGTGATGAAAATGTTGAGGCATGAGCCTTAGCCCTTTATAAAACTGATGGTTGTCTGGATGCGATACCATTCCAATTTTATCGTACAACCACAATACCCGAGAATTGGGTAGGGCTTGACTGGAAACTTATATACCTTAGTATTAGTTCCCTCACGGCCAAGGTCTGAGCTGAGGCTACCTTGTGAAGATTGTCCACCTGTGCAGTACCCAAGATGACAGTTGGTCATGGTTGGGAGGCCAAACTCACAGGAGAGGTGCTTATACTAGGGCGTGTAATTGAAAGGTTAGGATTGATTATCCGCATACTGAGTATGGTGAATTCAGGATTTGTTCCTGGCGGATGTATCGAATGTTGTGGTGAAAGTGTACAATCTCTGCAGAGTGTCAAACTATTCGAATAGCCGCGTCCGCGGTTATGGACAGTTGGAGTGGCCATACTGTTCCCCCGTCAGACTTTTCAAAATGATTTGTGAAAAGAAGTGAGACTTTGACTTGACCACAACAGAGTTGTGACATGAGTTACAAGATCCCATTTAGGTGTTATAAAAATGTGACTAGCTTCTCTTATTTCTAAACTTAGTAGATGTAAATCTGGCTTCTTGCAAAACAAACCTAGAGCCTAGTGTCCAATTATCAAAAACCCCTTCCACTTGTTAGTATTAGTTTGCGAGTACTTAAAGAGTACTCATGGCTTTGTCCCTGGCTATTACCGTGGCCAGACTATGAAGAGGAGTACCTAGAGGATGGACCCCAGGAAGGTTACGAAAACTAGGATCATCTCCCATCGTCAGCATTGCCTGTGACCCTGAAGATGGAGCTTCGCCTACGCTACCGTTATTATTACGTATTCCGCTGCTTGAGATGTATTAAGAACTGGATCATGAGATCCTTATTTGTGTAAGACCTTATGTATGGTTTGTAATGGATGATGTACTGTGGTATCCAATTCTGTTATGTCTCGCAAAAATGGTAATCCTGGGATTGCGATGTATGGCATAGCAGGCATCTGGTATTAAAAATCCGGGTGTTGACAAGTTGGTATCAGAGCCATCCTGACCATAGGAGACCCTAGTTAGACTGGACGTTTGAATCAAAAACTTAGTTTCAATACCAAAGGAAGCAAATATTTACAAAAAATTATTCTCATTCTTATCCCTTTGATTCTTTCATGAAAATTCATATTCCTCAAAAACTCTTGCAAAATACATAAAATTTGACACACTTGATCACTCTACTAACTTACTCATCCTATATTCTTATAGATGGACGTGAAGTACAACAAGTTTTATCAATTGGGGAATGGAGGATACCTTATCTTTGAGAGGGATTTGGACCAGCTTTCGGAACTTCTGGAGCGTCCGCACCCCAAGTTTTTCGGAGCTCAGCTCAATGATCAAGGAGGAGAAGATCTGCAGTGGCTAATTGTTGCAAGTCTCCGAGGAAAGATTGAACCTCCCACTACTAAGGGAATTCAGTTTACCTTGAGAGAGAACAACTGGCTCGACGGACTTGCCAGGGCCATGCAGGAAGCTCTTTCCCGTCTGTGTGGGCAAAGTTTCAACCAGATCAAGGGTACTCGCTTTGAGTTTTGCCCAAGGCGTGATGCTAATGGACAACCACTGGAAGCCCCATACCACCCCGAGCTGAAGACCCAAGTGGACCACCTCAGCTTCCGGATGTACGATCGTCAGCAGGAGTTGGATAACCGCCGTGACTACTCCAACCACAAGTCCGCCATCATCAAGACGAAGGACCAAACCATCGCCATGCTGGCAAAGGATCGCAAGTCTCACCGCCGTCAGCTCGACAAGAAGGAGCGCATCATTGCCCGTCTTCGCCACCGTATCTCATCTTTGGAGGAAACCATCCACGAGAGAGACATGCAGTTGGAGGAAAGGGAGAATGCCGGAGAGGATCTTCGTGGAGACCCCTACTCCTATCTCAGCGATGATGATGATTTTCTAGAGGATCAGGCTATGGACTTCTTCACCGATGAGGATGATTTCGCCTTCATCGATGATGATGAGGATGATGAAGCCGCAGATTCCGAGGAGTAGTACCACTTGAGCACTAGCATAGTGAGTAGTATTCGGTCCCACTGTATCGTAGTTTTCAGAATGGTTCTTAAAACCATCTATTTTTCTTTGTGGTGGTGTGTGTTGTACCGTGTGCTATGAATGAATGAATGAAAAGCAAGTTACTAGAAAATCTGAGTCAGACTCTGAAAACTTTTCAAAATCCCAGAACCTTAGAAATTTCCTTCTTTTCTCATGATCTATCTCAATCTTCAGATGCCACACGGAGGAAGTGGTTCATCGCCGGACCCGATGTTGCAGATCCTACAAATGTTGACCTCTGACCGCAAAGCTGAAAGAGCAGAAAGTCAAGCCAACCTAGCCACCCTGCAACAGATAGCTCAGCTAGCCCACAACAACCAAGGCCACGGAAATCAGGACAACCATGGATCTAAGCTCAAAAATTTCCAGAATACCAACCCACCTGTTTCACTAAGTCAGAAGAACCCCTAGACGCCGATGATTGGCTGCAGACCATGGAAAATAACATAGAAGTCGCTGGAGTGGAAGCCAACGAGAAAGTTCTGTTCGCCACCCACTACCTAGCCGGAGATGCCCGAGCATGGTGGAATAGTGTTCGCGCAATGACCGGAGGCCACATGATGACCTGGGAGGAATTCAAGGTCAAGTTCAGCAGAACCCATGTGCCACCGGGTTTGATCAAGAGGATGAGAGATGAGTTCAGAGAACTGAAGCAAGGAAGGATGACCGTAGTGGAATACCGTGACAAATTTTTGTCGTTAGCTAGGTATGCCCCGGATGAGATCGACACCGAAGCCAAGAAGAAAGAAAGATTCCTGAATGGTCTGCATGATGAGATGCAAACAATGTTAGTCAATATCCCCTTTGCAGATATTGAAGCCCTTGTCGACTCTGTCATCTAGATGGAAGGAAAGATCAACCAAGCCAATGAGAACTGCAAGCGTCGCATGATGCATCAGCCAGGAACCCATCAGACCCCAAAGTATCGCCCTAACCCATCTCCAGGATTTGCCCCAAGAACCAACAGACCCCCGATGAACCATCCGACCTATCCCAACTGTGGAAACCCTAGGCTCGGAGGAAATCACAACAACCCAGGCAACTCTAGCAATTTCAACCGTGCCCCACCCAAGTTCAACAAAAACAATGCTACCGCCAACACCAACACTGCCCCGAGGACTGGAAGCAATGCTGTGCCTGTTGCAGCAAAGGACAAGTCGCAGGTGACTTGTTATGACTGTGGAAATAAGGGTCGCTATTCCAACGAGTGCCCCAACAAGAAGAATGCCGCAGCACCCAATGCCAATGTCCCAGCTCAGCAACAGCGTCGTGTTCAGCCAGGAAGAAGGTTTGCCCTAAGGAATTCGCACAACCGCAATGGCCGTCTTTTTCTCATGCATGCTGAAGAAGCTTAGGAAGCGCCAGACGTCGTGCTGGGTATGTTTTCTGTTAATTCAGTACTTGCACAAGTGTTGTTTGATTCTGGTGCATCGCACTCATTTGTCACCGAAGAATTTGCATGCACTAGTAAAATTCAACCAACCAAACTGAAGCATGTTATGATTGTTCAAATTCCCGGATCAACCACCAAGGCTAGGCAAATTTGCAAAGCCGTCCCTATCCGAATCCATGGCATAGATTTTTATGCAAATCTGATAGTACTCGAAACTAAAGGTTTGGAAGTAGTACTAGGAATGGATTGGATGTCCAAACATAAAGGATTGATTGACTGTGCCAAGAAAGCCATAACCACGACCAGTACAGCCGGAATATCAGTCGAGCATATCTGAAACCTTACCTCGTCAATTCAATTGCAACAAGAGTATAGCCCAACCTACCATTGACCAAGTCCGGATAGTCTGTGAATACCCCGATGTATTTCCAGATGTTTTGCCCGGTATGCCCCCAGATCGGGATATTGAGTTTATCATCGAACTAATCCCCGGAACCGGACCCATAGCCTAGAGACCATATAGTATGAACCCGTCTGAGCTAGCAGAACTGAAGAAGCAACTGGATGCCATGCTGGAAATTGGATTAATTCAACCAAGTGCGTCACCATGGAGATCACCTGTCTTGTTTGTGGACAAGAAAGAGGGAGGTAACCGTTTGTGTACGGATTATCGGAAGTTGAATGATGTCACCATCAAGAACAAATACCCCTTGCCCAAGATAGAAGATTTGTTTGATCAGTTGACCGGTGCCAAAGTGTTTTCTAAGATTGATCTTAGAACTGGCTATCATCAACTCAAGATTCGCGCAGAGGATATTCCAAAGACTGCCTTTACCACCAGATATGGATTGTACAAGTATACAGTCATGTCTTTTGGATTAACCAATGCCCCCGCTTATTTCATGAATCTCATGAATAAGATTTTTATGGACTTCCTGGATAAGTTTGTCGTTGTTTTCATCAATGACATTCTGATTTATTCCAAATCGGAAGAAGCACATGAGCTACACCTAAGGACCATTCTTGGAACCCTTGAAGAGCATCAGCTGTATGCAAATTTTAGCAAATGTGAATTCTGGTTACAGGAGGTAGGATTCCTCGGTCACATTGTATCAGCCAGAGGAATTGCCGTTGACCCTGCCAAAGTGAAAGATGTAGAGGATTGGCAAGCCCCAACCACTCAAACCCAAGTTCGTGCATTTCTCGGATTAGCGGGATATTATCGCAAATTCATAGAAGGATTCTCGAGTATCGCCAGACCCATGACCCAATTGATGAATAAGGACAAGAAGTTTGAATGGACCGACAAATGTGAAGCGAGTTTTCAAGAACTCAAGAGGAGATTGATTTCAGCCCCAATCTTGATCATGCCGGATATCACGAAGCCCTTCGATGTGTATTGTGACGCATCCAAGATCGGTCTCGGATGTGTGCTAATACAAGAAGGCAAAGTTATATCTTATCTATCTCGACAACTGAAACAACATGAGCAAAATTACCCAACCCATGACCTCGAGCTCGCAGCCGTAGTTCTAGCCCTAAAGACATGGAGGCATTACCTGATGGGAAACCGTTGTGAGATTTATTCGGATCACAAGAGCCTGAAGTATATATTCACTCAGAAGGAGCTGAATATGAGACAGAGAAGGTGGATTGAGCTAATCAAGGATTACGACCTAGACATTCACTATCACCCTGGTAAAGCCAATGTGGTAGCCGATGCCCTTAGCAGATTGTCGTGCCGCTTGAACTCCATGATTTTAAAGGAGCAACCAAGCTTGCACAAAGAAATGGAAGATTTTCAAATGGAATTAGTAAGTGAAGGATTTTTGGCTAGCATAGAACTCCAGCCCACTTTGATCAGCCAGATTAAAGAGGCGCAGAAGGGAAATGCTAGTATCGACGGAATCAAGCGTCGTATTGGTACAGGCAAAGTACCCGGATTCACCGAAGACGAAGAAGGAGCTCTGTGGTACAAAGGACGCCTTTGTGTACCATCAGATTCTGAGTTGAAAGAAGTTATTTTGAAGGAGGCTCATGATACTCTTTATTCTATCCATCCCGGAGGAACTAAGATGTATCAAGATTTGAAAGAGCAATTTTGGTGGCATAAGATGAAGAGAGAAATCGGAAGCTATATCGCCAAGTGTGATATATGTCAGCGAGTCAAGGCAGGACATCAAAGACCCGCTGGATTGTTGCAACCATTGCAGATTCCGGAATGGAAATGGGATTCCGTTGGAATGGACTTTATCACCGAATTTCCTACTTCTAGTAGGGGAAATGACTATCTGGGTCATAGTGGACCGATTGTCCAAAGTCGCCCATTTCTTGCCCGTCAAGACCACATATCAGAGTTTGAAGCTAGCGGAGTTGTACATCACTAGAATAGTTAGTTTGCATGGATTCCCCAAGAACATCGTATCGGATCGAGGAACTCAGTTTACCTCGAGATTCTGGAAGAAAGTCCAAGAAGGTTTAGGAACCTGCCTAGATTTCAGCACCGCATATCACCCTCAGACCGATGGACAAACGAAGCGAGTAAATCAAATACTCGAAGATATGCTAAGAGCATGTGTGTTAGAATATGGATCTAAGTGGAAAGACTGTCTGCCGTTTGCAGAATTTTCATACAATAACAATTATCAAGCCAGTTTGCAAATGGCCCCATTTGAATTCATGTACGGAAGGAAGTGTCGCACCCCTTTGAACTGGTCGGAAGTAGGAGAGAGTCAGATTTTCGGACCCGACATCCTACGAGAAGCAGAAGAGAAGGTTCACAAGATTCGCGAGCACCTCAAGACCGCCCAGTCCAGACAGAAGAGTTACACCGACAAGAGACATCGAGACCTCGCCTTCAACATAGGAGATTTTGTATATTTACAAGTGTCACCATTGAAGGGAATGCAGCGTTTCCAACTCAAGGGAAAGTTAGCCCCCAGATATATCGGACCCTCCAAGATTCTGAACCGTCGAGGAGAAGTGTCGTATCAATTGGAACTACCCGAAGAGATGTCAGCTGTGCACAATGTGTTCGATATCTCATTACTTCGCAAGTGTCTCGAAGTCCCCGAGAAGACCGAAGTGTTCAAGAATATCGATCACCGGACCATAGAGATCAACGATGACCTGACCTATCCCGAAGTACCCATTCGTATTTTGGAAGAAGCTTTCAGAACTACCCGAATCCGAAGCATCAAGTTTCTCAAGATTCAGTGGAGCAACCACACAGAAGAGGAAGCTACCTGGGAGCACGAAGATCACATCAGGACAGAGTTTCCCGATCTCTTCAAATCCAAGGTAATCTTTTTCGTCCTTTTTCAAATCTCGGGACGAGATTTTGTTTAAGGGGGGAAGGTTTGTAACATCCCAAAAATAATAAACTTGGATCATCAAACTCTAATCATCAAATTTAGGGTTAACAAAAACTTTGCTAAATAAAAATATGAAAGCATGCATGTGAGTATGCATTTCATTTTGAATTCTTTTGAACCAACTTGTTTGTGTGTTCCTTTGATTGTAAATGGATGCTTAGGTGAAATAAACATCATCTAAACAATTCCCAAACTTTTCTCAAAGACAAGTAAATCAAAACAAATAAAATAAGGAATGGTCATTTTGACCAATTTAACTCCCATGCCTACTTTGGCTGTCTCAAACTTTCAGAACTTAACATAAACTTTTCTGGATCTTTGCACCCCTTGATTGTACTCATAACAAAGTATCAAGGCCCACTTTGTGATCATCCAGAAACATTCAAATGCATAGTTTAAAGGACAGTTCAAAATTGAATATTTATCATATGGGAAGATCCCACTTTTTCAAAAACCACTCAAACAAGCTCAACTTCCAAAACCCAAGCATCTGCAGACTCACCAACACCAACCTAGCACACCCACCAAAAATCTTTTCAAAATTCAAAACTTGAATCCTTGCGGCCATTTCATCAAACACATTGCAGACACAGATCATCAAAATTTTAAACACTATTGTGAGCAGTGATTGAAGCCTAACTTGTTCCCTCTCTAGCTCACAACCATCTCAGTAGATCATCTAGCAAGTTAAACCAAGCACTAGCCTCACTGTAAGCTGGGCAATGAAATCAATGGTGAACAGCCGAAGCTCACCATGCCACCTAGTGTAGACAGCAAGCTAGGAGAGAAACTAGCCGTGCCAACCTTGTCTGGAAGATCACCCATGCCTCACCGCCCCCTCTCGACCAGCCCTTCCTCGAAGACACCGACCAGAGCACCCAGAAACGCCGCGCCCGTGCCTCTGTCAACCATGCCGAGCATGCGCCAGAGCGCCCACTCGACCGACGCCCACAGACCGCGCGCCGCCCTCGCCGCGTGCATACATGATCGCCACCGACCCAGGAGACCGCCAGACATCACCGTTCGCTGCCCCATGACGCACAGCCACCACTCACCGTCGAAGACGCCGCCTCTACCGCGCAGAGCATCGCGCGTTCCATACCAAACCACACCGCCCCTACGCGCGCATTAAAGACATAGAGCATCGCCAGGAGACCACCAAGCGATCGCCACCGCCGGCCATGCCTCTAGCCGCCCGTAGCCATGTCGCCACAGTTGCCTGCCCATCCCGTTCGGTCTCATCGTCGCGACTATAAATAGAGGCCACCCCCAGCCGAATTGAGCACACCATCTCACTCCCCTCTCCTCACTGATCGTGCCACCCCGTTCCCGGAGCAAGGCGAGCAGCACTTCGCCAAAATTTCACCGGAGTCTGCTGCTGCTGGAGAAGAAGGGGGCCAACGATTGGAGCCGCCCTAGGAGAAGCTGCCGGTACCAGGAGGTTCGCCGTCATCGACTTCGTCGTTCGCCCACCTCGCCTGAACCCCGGTGAGCCCCCAACGACCCCCACTGGCCATGCTAGGTTTCTGTGTCGCCGGCGTTGCCCAACGTCGACGATGACCCTCAGTCGTTGGATTAGAACCAGATCGAATGCACCACATCGCCCCATACCGCTTCGCACCCCCTCGTCTCACTGACGCGTGGGGACAGCCACTTAACCAGCCCGCGTAAGCGATGTGCTTAGCAGGCCGGCCCAGTATCACTTCCCGCGTAGCCCAGTTATTTGAATTTAACCTTTTCCATTTTAGTTCAAACACACTTCTGTACCCAGTTTAAAAAATCAACCCAGGTCGATTAAGTGAACCAAATTGAATGAAACCAATTTTGTTAGAAAGGTCTGGAAATGCTGAATCCAAGCCCGTTGGATTCAAGTCATTTGGATCTGTAGATCATCTCTGGTAAAAATAACAAGGCAGAAGCTTTTCTGCATTCAAACATTTTTCAAATTAAAACCATAATAGCTTTTGAGTTGATTCCAACTCTCAAAAATCACATTTAACCATACCTTTCAGAATATATAAAAATATATGGGTTTACTTACAGAAATAATGTTCAGGTAATAAAAGAATGCTAAATAGGCATTTCTAGTCACTTTATTTAATTATAAATAAAAGGGTAAAACCTTATTAAATGGTGATACCACTTTAAATCACATTCCCATGGAATAAAATATGTGGTGATGACATGTGTCAACATGATCCCATGTTTGGTTTGGAGAATATTAAATCTTAAGTAGTTTTTCAATGAGTAGAAATTACTTTTCTAAAAATAAAAGGAATTAAACCAAGCTTTAATCTTGTAATGTTAGTGATGATGCTAGATCATCTATAGGACCCTTTTGTGTGATGATTGCAAGTAGTTAAGTATTGTTTGGTGATTGTGTACATCGTATTTATTTATAGACGCTAGTACCGACCAAGGATACGAGGAGGAAGGATGATTCTACGAAGAAGAAGCCGAGGAGAACTTCAACCACTGCTCTGCACAAGGCAAGCCTAATGCTACTAGTTGAATGTGCAAGCTAACACTTGCAATTTAGCAAGCTTATACTGATACTGTGCAAGCCAATACTTGCTTGTCACCATGCCAACTATATGCCTTAAACATAGATGATCCTACCCACTTGATAAACCAATCCTAGTTTTTACTTACAAGCTTAGTACTTTATTTCTTTATCAAAGCTATTACTTGGAGTTTACTTCAGTGAATTGTAGATACTAGAAAGATATTTGAAGGTTGCATAAAGAGCATAAAATTTGGCCTAAGCTAGATAATCTTGATGTCATCCTAAGGCATGAGATTGAACTTAGTTGAAACTCCACTAGTTTACCACCCCTCATTAGTACTTACCCCCACTTGTAGATGCTAGTGCTAAGCATAAAACTTGATCAACTTTAGATGGGAATACTTGGTAAAAATAGTTATGAAAACCTTAGAATGATGAGTCATTCTACTGAGATGTTTTGACATGTGTTTCCGGAAACCAGATGATTTATGGTGATGAAAATGTTGAGGCATGAGCCTTAGCCCTTTATAAAACTAATGGTTGTCTGGATGCGATACCATTCCAATTTTATCGTACAACCACAATACCCGAGAATTGGGTAGGGCTTGACTGGAAACTTATATACCTTAGTGTTAGTTCCCTCACGACCAAGGTCTGAGCTGAGGCTACCTTGTGAAGATTGTCCACCTATGCATTACCCAAGATGACAGTTGGTCATGGTTGGGAGGCCAAACTCACAGGAGAGGTGCTTATACTAGGGCATGTAATTGAAAGGTTAGGATTGATTATCCGCATACTGAGTATGGTGGATTCAGGATTTGTTCCTGACGGATGTATCGAATGTTGTGGTGAAAGTGTACAATCTCTGTAGAGTGTCAAACTATTCGAATAGCCGCGTCCGCGGTTATGGACAGTTGGAGTGGCCATACTGTTCCCCCGTCAGACTTTTCAAAATGATTTGTGAAAGGAAGTGAGACTTTGACTTGACCACAACAGAGTTGTGACATGAGTTACAAGATCCCATTTAGGTGTTATAAAAATGTGACTAGCTTCTCTTATTTCTAAACTTAGTAGATGTAAATCTGGCTTCTTGCAAAACAACCCTAGAGCCTAGTGTCCTATTATCAAAAACCCCTTCCACTTGTTAGTATTAGTTTGCGAGTACTTAAAGAGTACTCATGGCTTTGTCCCTGGCTATTACCGTGGCCAGACTTTGAAGAGGAGTACCTGGAGGATGGACCCCAGGAAGGTTACGAAAACTAGGATCATCTCCCATCGTCAGCATTGCCTGTGACCCTGAAGATGGAGCTTCGCCTACGCTACCGTTATTATTACGTATTCCGTTGCTTGAGATGTATTAAGAACCGGATCATGAGATCCTTATTTGTGTAAGACCTTATGTAGGTTTGTAATGGATGATGTACTGTGGTATCCAATTCTGTTATGTCTCGCAAAAATGGTAATCCTGGGATTGCGATGTATGGCATAACATGCATCTGGGATTAAAAATCCGGGTGTTGACATCTGTGGCTGTAGATAGTGCATCAAACACTTTTATTTAGTGAACTTGATGAGTACGCTCGTACTCAACGTATCTTCTTAACCCTTGCTAGATATCGGAGAAACCAATGGTGTTCCCAGGAAATAAGTTACTTGAAGAGTTGAAGATTTCTGAGGGAGATCAACGGAATCGAAGACCTTACCGTAAGCTATCGAAGACAAGATGAAGCATAGAATATAAATAAAACTCCTTAAATCTAAAACCTACTTCTGTAGAACAGTACTATAGTAGCACTTCAAGCCTTATATATATATACTTATAAGTAGTACTCTTAAGGTAAACTTCGAATGGATCTTTCTGGTTCTTTATGTATAGTATTCCTCACTGTTCGAGGAAGTTCTCTGGATCTTTTGTAATATGTTATATGTAATAAAGTATTGTCTTGGACCCGTGATGTTTCTGTTGTACCACTCTGAGGGATATAATGCGGATGGAACGGTGTTCCATTGGTGTTATGTCAACGACTATAGTGTACTACACCATGCAGTGGTATGCTAGGTCACCGCAATCTCATAGTTAACCCCTTCCACACCGCCAGATAGATCAGGCTCCTCGTAGTAGACATCCTCTTGGCCTTCAGCTGCGTACAACGGGATATCTTCTGGATCCTCAGAGTCTAAGCAGGGGATCAAAGGAAATGGTGAGTAACAACATTACCCAGCAAGCTCATTATATGCAAGGTGGGAAGTTTGATGCTCTATCTACTACCTCGAACTATCAGTCCTTGGTACTATGAAATTTTGTAAATCTTTCTTCAAAGATTGATTTTATTATCAAAATCTATGCTCATCGGCCTTCACAGGTTGACTAGAACTTTCATGGAGTTCCTTTTCTGCCGCGTTCGTAGATCCTTCCTGGAACAGGGAGTAACAAGTTACAGTTCTTACACTCTACAGAAGTGCGTTACTTTACCCATGAGAGATCAACTCCTTGTTGCACAACCGGGCGTACTATACTGTCCAAAATTCCATGATGTGGGGCCCAGTAGGTGATCCAAGCCAATCACTGCCCTTTCCATGACCCCGCATGTCTACACGATCCTTCGGGGTCGTCTCACCTTCGTTAAGCCCCCTTTCGCACAGGCTATAATCCTGATGAGTTCCCAAAGACTCTATGAGCTGGTGATTCCCTTGGCAAGTACCATATAGGTCCGACTATACCTCCGGCAGCCACTCATAGATAATCTAGACACCAAAAGCATGGGGCCTAAGGGTGCCCACCCATATGTTGGATCCGCACAAGTAATCATAACATCACGTTAAGGTCGTCTTGCCTACATACGAAAGAAAAAGGATACAACTGACTTCTCCGTCCCATTCCAAATCTTATGGTTAACGCGTGATATACGGCGCTAGAATCACTGATGTCATGGCTTGTTAATTCCTAGGTGATTAACTTTATTGCAAATGGAAACCTGAGTTCCATTGCTTACCTAATTCTTATCATCACTTAGAATGATATCAACAATTTATTTGTTTGAGAAAATAATATTTTCTTTCCTTAGAACATAGATGATAACACACAATTTATAAATACTTTGATAAAGGCTCTTCAAAGGACATGAGCAAGTGATGAACTTGCCTTGTGATTGCAAGGTAGTGAAGTCGAATGCTTGCACTGGACCTTGAGCTTCTATGTCTATAAAACACCATGATTGCTCGGTAAGGAAAATATTTAAAAAAGCAAAATGAATATGCATAGTAATGTAATGCATCATTTATTATTTATCTTCTTTGTGTGTTTTACCCAATATTTTAGTTTCTGGAATTTCTTTATGTAATAAAGGAATTCATTTTAAAGAATAACCTTTAATATTTTATAAATATTACATTCACTATTTTTATAATGTAATATATTATTAATAGAGTTAAAAACTAATTTTTATTTAATTTTAACTTGTCGTCGGATTGTCGACAAGTACGCCATAGGGGATCCTAGTGGCATTGGAAAGATGGGGTGTGAGATGTCGGATGTTCCAGGAGTGGTGAGCACAAGTTTACCCATGTTTAGATCCGACTGCGGTGATTAGATCCTACTCCTGCTAGCAACCTAGTAGTATATTGGCGTAAGTCGGATGTTACAGCGGATTACAAGAGAGGTTCGCCTGTGCGAGTTGTGATTGTGATAGTAAGATTGGTTGTGCCCTAAAGACTCCCATAGGGCTAGTTTACAGGACCTAGGGTTACAGGAGAGACCTATCCGGCTACGTTACAGAGTCAGTAACTAGATACAACTTGGACTACAAGTAATACTATAGGCCTAAGTCGGTAACTCTTCTGGGCCTTGTCGTAGCCGGAATTGGCTCCTCATCTTTCTCTGACTGGGCCGCCCGTGAAGCAAAGCTCTAACCCTTTGGTGGACCACCCTGGTCAGCAAGTCCTGTGGGTATACCCGGAACGTATATCCCCAACAGTAGCCCCAGAAGAATCTAAGATCCAAAGTCGGATAAATCTTATAGCTTGATGGTTTCTTCTTCTTGAGAATCTTGAAGGGTTCCCGAAAACTTCTTTTAGTAGTGTAGGATTCCGAGTTAGTTGAGTCGGATATGTTGTATTCTGACTTTAGTCTTTTCCTTGCTCGGTTTGAAACATGAGCCGGATTTTCCAGCGACGTGCAGACTGACAACTTTTCAGACCAGGTCCTGTCCCTGACAGGAGTCCTATTGACACGACCGTTGGTGGGTCCGTTCCTTACGAAACAGAACACACAAAATAGTCCTATAAATGTTTCTGCAAAAACACCTAATTTTCCAGAAGCAAAATATTAAAGTAAGGGCATGGTTGCAAATTTCACATTTTCCTGATTTTATTGATATAAAATTTGTAAATTCTGGCCAAGCAGAACAAAAGTTATGGAATTTACAAATTCAAACAACTAATAGATTCAATTTCTGTTTTAAATCAACAAGCAGGCCATGTGGCGTGTTCTTACTGGCGCGTACCAATTCACACGGATCGCGCTGCATGGACTGCAGGATCTCATTTAGATTGCACAGTGCAGATTGGCTCATACATGTTCTCTTAAGCAACCTAACTCAACCGCTGGATTTAGATCTAACGATCCAAAGACTTTGACCACTAACTAGCGGCGCTTGGCGACGGCGCGCGGCGGCGACGCTCAGGCGATGACATTCCCGCAAAAATAGGAAGTGAGGGAGAGGGGGAAGGGGCTCACAAGGTTCGCCGTGGCGAGTAGATGCTCGACATGGTCTCTGTTGGCCAAGGGGCGCGCGAGGTTGCCACCGATTGCTCGCCGGAGAAGTTCCCGGTGACGGGCACGCACTGTCATTGTCGGAGGCGACGCTATGGGGCATGCCAAGGCAAGGTAAAGGTTGTGTTAGACGCGCGAAGGAACGGTGAGTGCAGGGGTTTCATCCAGAGAAGGAGGAGAGGACAGAACCTACCGGGAGGGTTCGCCAGAGTGGAGGCAGACGATGTTGACGCTCGGTCGTTGACGGGGGCGAGGCTGTGGGGCGCGCGCGGGCAAACAGAGCATGGCAGCAGATGCGCCAGATGCTAGCGAGCAAGCTCGTGGAAGCTAGGGGCAGTGGGGAGGTCAGGGCTGGCCGGAATTGGCATGGAGGCTCGCCGAAGACAGTGGTGGCGCGAGGAGAAATTCGCGCAGCCTAGGGGCGGAGAGGAGCTAGCGAGTGAGGGGAAAGAGAGAGGTAAGGAAGGCGATTTAAAGAGCAAGGTCACCGGGCGGAATCAATACGGCATTCAAACGAATTTACTCCGCGGAATCAAGGCACAAACGGCGAGGAGAGGGGGGAATGGGTCAGCGCGGGTGGAGACGAAGATGTCTACATGGCGTGGGGTCAAGTAGTCAGTGAGGTGAGGGGGTACGCGTCGCGGTGAGAAAAGAATGGTTCGGGGGAGAGAGAGAGGTGGGTGGCGCTGGGCTGTAGTTGGGCCAGGGAATGTGCTAGGTTAGTTGGGCTACTTCTTTCCCTTTTTTCTGTTTCCTTTTTCTTTTTCCTTTTCTAATTCCTGTTTTGATTTTATTTAAATGATTCAAACACTTATTTTAATTCAAAACTTTTCCAAACTTCCAGTGGGTTTTTATATTGTTTAACAATGTATTTTAAGTCCATTTTAGAATAATTTCTTTTATTCTCTTATGGTTAAACATTTATTTAAATCACTTGTTTTTATTCAAACCATTGATTCAAGCCTCCATTTGATTTCAAATTTTCACCAAACTTTTCAGAAGGTTTTAAATCATTTAGGAGTTCATTAGTTGGCCCACTTTGGAAAATATTCAAATATTATCTCATGATTTATTATTTATTTTAATTAGGACTTTTGTCTTTAATTGCATAATTTGAATATGGTTCCAAACCATATAATGCTTTTTAATTATTAATTTTAAGTTAATAAGATAACTTTTAATCCACTTTGGCTATTTCAATTATTTATCTCATGATTTAATTAATCATTTTTATTAGGGATTTTTTCTTTATATAAAATCAATTGTATTTGTTTAAAGCCCATATAATTTTTATTTAAATAATCTTTATTCCTTTATTTTATTTGGATTATCTTTATTCCATTTGCTTATGGATTTAATTGAAGTTTTAAATTGTCTTCTAAATAATTTGCTTGTGATTTATTATTTATTTAGTTTAGGCAATTTGTCTTTATTTAAATAAAATTGAATATGGTTCAATCCATATAATTTTATTTAAATAATCTTTTATTCCTTTTTATCATTCAGTAAACTTTCATTTGTTTATGGATTTGGCCAAGATTTAATTTGTCTTTTAAATATTCCTTATTTATTTATTTCTTTCTTTGCCTTATAAAATCCATATCTTTTTATTTATAGATCCAAACTTGGTGATTCCAATTTGTATAATTGTATTTAATATTTGTTTATCTTTTTAAATCGTTTTAGTATTACTTTGTTCACAAATTGGTATGGATTTTTGGTTAGGATCTTTATTAGCTTTGGAAATTAATTCCTTTTATCTTATTATTTTCATAAGTTTTTATCCATGGCTCCAAATTTAATGAAACCAATTTCCATGGTTTTATATTTTTAGTTTATCATTTTTGATCATTTATAAATGTTTGTTGATGAATTTTTATGTGGATTAAATCCATAGTCTTAGGGAGATCTTGGAAATGGTTTATTCCATTAGGGTTTAGGGTTTTGGTTTAACTTTTCCAAGTGTTTAAATTTCAAGATACATTCATTGATGAATGTATTTAACTTGATTGAAATTTTTGTTTGGATGCCCTTTTGATTCAAATTTTGTTCAAGAAGGGTTTTGAGGTTTCCATTTAGAAGCAAAAAGTTTCTTTTCACCCTAAATTTCAACATCTATTTCTTTTGTTAATTTATTTTTCACATTTCAAAATTTGGAAAATTTTGGGATGTGACAATCGCCATGGAGATCACATGTTTTTTTGTGGATAAGAAAGATAGTGCCACCCGTTTGTGTACGGATTACCGGAAGTTGAATGACGTCACCATCAAGAACAAGTACCCATTGCAGAATATAGAATATTTGTTTGACCAGTTGACCGGTGCTAGAGTGTTTTCTAAGATTAATCTTAGAACTGGTTATCATCAACTAAAAATTCGTGCAACGGATATCCCAAAGACTGCCTTCAATACCAGATATGGATTGTATGAGTACAAGGTCATGTCTTTTGGATTAAACAATGCCCCCGCTTATTTCATGAATCTCATGAATAAGATTTTTATGAACTTCTTGGATAAGTTTGTCGTTGTTTTCATCGATGATATTCTAATCTACTCCAAATCGGAAGAAGAACATGAACAACACCTCAGAACCATCCTTGGAATCCTTAGGGAGCATCAGTTGTATGCCAAGTTTAGTGTAAGACCCCACCTTTATAAAGGTAAAGGTCCCTGTGATTGCAATGCTAGTCCCTAGATCAAATGCTAGCATCCACAGTTTAATATGAAGTACACAGATACAAAGTTCTTTATTACATCGTCATTCCAGAGATAAACATAGTCTTTTACAAATCCATAGCCAAAGGCTAGTACAAGAGTTCATAACATAAGTAAATAAAGTAAAGCCTCCATCTTCATCTGCCATAGGAAAACATGTTGAGTCTAGACTCATAACCCTAATCCTCATTAGAGTAACCTGCAACATCATAATTTACAGCCACAGTGGGTCAATACATTGGAATAGTATTGGCAAGTGATACCATAGTAGAATAATAGTTTCTAGCTTCTATATGAATTTGGCTAAGTGTAGCTTAGGCTTGCTTTGCTCAAAATAGGTTTTTCCTATTAGTTGAAAACACTAAGTTTTTGTTTGACAAAAACTCCCAAGGTACCACCAATAGACATTGGTGAACCTTAACCCTTGTTCATCCACAAGTTTTTAACTTAGAAATTGGGATGAGGAGATCCTTGATAGCTTTAATGTCTTGATGCTCAAATTGTCTGTTGCCGGGGACACGCCTAAGTACTTAGATTTTACCTTCTCGAGAGGTGGTGCACTTTCCCCACAAGACTCGACATGCATCAAGACGATATCTTTCAGAAGCCTTCCCTTAGACCAAATGGACGCGTTCCAACCTATCACCCTACCACCATCTGTCCATCTGGCTAAGTTATTGCAACCTATATGATCAAGGCAGAGCCCATCTGCCATGTGGTTGCACTAGAAGCTTCTAAACACTAAGTATCTCAAATCCATTTGTTCCTAGGTGGCTTTCCACAAGTGTGATACACAAGGTAGACCATAGATATGGGCCTTGTGTAACCACTCAACATAACCCAAACATACCATTCCACCTAGGTGATTCATTCACTTAGTTGTTTTATTAAGTAAAAAACATAAGTCAAAGACTTAACAAAATTTCCAAAGCATGTATATAATCCACCCTTGTTTGCTACTAGCTAGGCTAAGCATGATAATATAACAAGTATCTTAACTTAGAGAAAATTCTACCAAGACTACAACTACTAGGATTTCCCATAGCATAACATATAGATACTTAGTAAAACTTCCATGCAAGTCCTATTCAAAATATTACTAGTGCACAGTCAAAATAATGGGACAAATACATGAAGCACCACTTGCCTTGGTAGTTGTGGGAGTAACAACAATCTTCACAATCACAATCACCACTAGCACCAAAATCTACACATAAAATGATAGCACCAAATTTACATTCAAAATAATCAAGCAAAAATATATGAATGCATGCAAATGCAATGAAATGATTTTCTACACTAAATCATTCAAGTCAAATAGTATTGAACACCAAAACTAACTAATTATAATCTAAATAAACTTGAATTTGCTTTAAAATCATTTTATATAGTCAAAATAAGCCTATATTTGTCTCTGCATAAAATTCCATTTTTAAAGAATAAAATACAAAATTAAGCCTACAGTGGTGTAGGATTTATTTTTATGAATCCAATGATATCTTATTTGCATTTTTTGGATAAACAGAACAAAAGATATGAATTTTACAAGTTTGAATCTTTAATAGATACAAAAACAGATTTTAAATCGAAACCCTAGCCATGTGGCTATGGCTGATTGGTTGATACCACTTTGGTTGGATTGATCATCCAGAGCCATAGGATCTAAGTGGCTATGTGCGGCTCAGATCTAAAGAAAATGTTTCACTTAAGTATTCTATCGTGGCCACTGAATCTAGATCTGACGGCTGCTAAGCACGCGACCATTGCCTGGCGGCGCTGGCGACGGCGGCGTGGCGGCGGCGCTCTGACGGCAATGTTCTGGCAGATGCATAGGGGGCTGGGGGTTGCAGAGGTGCTTACCAGACTCGCGAGGTCACGCTGAAGCTCAAGGTGTCCCTAGCGTGGACGGGGGCGTGGTGTGCTGGCTGGGAGAGTTCGTCGGAAAGCTTGCTACCGTCGGGTACGGCTTGACGGAGACGACGGCGACGCTCTAGGCCTCCCTAGGACAAACAATTCGCATCAGTGGCTGCGCAAGGACACGACGCACATGGTCGTTTGATCTAGAAAACAAGGGGCACTCGATTTCTTACCGAATTTCTCGCCGGAGACGAGCGTGGCGTCGGGTGCTTGCAGTGGTTGACGAATCCGATGACCTAGGTCACGAACAGACGAACTAAGCGTATGAGAAGAAGCGCACGAGCACAAAGATCATTTCAGCATGAATGAGAAGGGGCGGGGTGGACGGATCTCACCGCAATGTCTCGCCGGAGATGCTCTGGCAGCAGCGTCGCAAGCCAAAATCTGGGAAGCCTGGTGGCTGAGAGAGGACGTTGTGTGAGGGGAAAAGCTCGCGGTCATAGGGGTTTAAGTAGGCAGAGGCACGGTGAGAATTGCTCACGGATTCAATGACATTTATGCCATGCCATCAACGGCAGCAACGGCAGTGGCGACGTGGTCTGCGGGGCATGATTTGGGGAAGACGGTGACATGGCGTGCGGGGCCAGCGTGTCAGCGACTGCGGGTAGGGCTGCGTGCGTGAGGGAGATAGGAGAGGGGGAGATGGCCGGGTGGGCTTCGTGGGTTGCTTCTATTGCTGGGCTGAAATGGTGGCGCCAGCCCTTTTCTATTTCCTTTCCCTTTTTCTTTCTCTATTTGATTTTTCAGGCACCCAATTCAAACCAAATCAAAGGGGTTTGAATTCAAATCACTCCTAGATTTTTGTAGTCCAAACCTTCCACTTATTTGTATACAAAACACTAGTGATCAAACAAATACACTTTGATACTTTGAAAAATAAAATAAACCATGCCTTATTTGCATATAGATAATTGGCATAAAATGGTTTTTATTTGGAATTTTTGTTTGGAAAATTTTGTGCAAACCAAGAATGCTATGAATGCATGAATGATATGATAGCTTTTGTAATTCATAAATTTTGGGATGTTACATTTAGAAAATGTGAATTTTTCTTAAAGGAAGTAGGATTCCTAGGACATATCTTGTCAGCCGGAGGAGTTTCCGTTGACCCTGCCAAGATTAAGGATGTTGAGGAATGGAGATCCCCAACCACTCAAACAGAAGTCCGTGCATTTCTTGGATTAGCAGGATATTACCGCAAGTTTGTTGAAGGATTTTGAAGCATGTTAAAGAAAGACCGGAAGTTTGAATGGACAGACAAATGTGAAGCAAGTTTTCAAGAGCTCAAGAAGAGATTAATTTCAGCTCCAATTTTGATTATGCTGGATATCACTAAGCCCTTTGATGTGTATTGTGAAGCATCCAAGATTGGTCTCGGATGTGTGTTGATGCAAGAAGGCAAAGTAATATCCTATTTGTCCCGACAACTGAAGCATCATGAACATAATTACCCCACCCATGACTTAGAGTTAGCCGTCGTTGTTTTAGCCTTGAAGACATGGTGTCATTACCTCATGGGTAATCGTTGTGAGATTTATTCAAATCACAAGAGTTTGAAGTATATTTTTACTCAGAAGGAGTTGAATATGAGGCAAAGTATATGGATAGAGTTAATTAAGGATTATGACCTTGGCATTCACTATCACCCCGGCAAGGCCAATGTGGTAGCGGATGCTCTTCATAGACTACCGTGTAGATTAAACACCATGATCCTGAAAGAGCAACCAAGTTTGCATAAGGAGTTGGAGAATTTCAGAATGGAGCTAGTTAGAAAAGGCTTCCTAGTTAGTATCGAACTTCAACCCACCTTGATAGATCAGATAAAGGAACCTTGGAAAGTAAATGCTAGTATCGACGGAATTAAGCATCGTATTGGTACAGGGAAGGCACCCGGATTCACGGAGGATGAAGAAGGAGTTTTGTGGTATAAAAGAAGAATCTGTGTGCCCACAGATTTAGAGTTGAAAACAGCTATTTTGCAAGAATCCCACGATACTCTTTATTCTATCCATCCGGGAGGAACGAAGATGTATCAGGATTTGAAGGAGCAATTTTGGTGGCATAATATGAAGAGATAAGTCGGAATCTACATCGCTAAGTGTGATATCTGTTAGTGAGTCAAAGCGGAACATCAGCGACCCGCGGGACTTTTGCAACCATTGCAAATTCCAGAATGGAAATTGGATTTAGTTGGAATGGATTTTATCACCGGTTTTCCTACATATAGTAGGGGAAATGATTCTATTTGGTTCATAGTGGATAGACTTTCCAAAGTAGCTCATTTCTTATCAGTCAAGACCACTTATTAGAGCTCAAAGCTCACAGAGTTATATATTGCTAGGATAGTCTGTCTACATGGAATCCCTAAGAACATTGTGTCAGATCGAGGAACCCAGTTTACCTCAAGATTTTGGAAGAAAGTCCAAGAAGGTTTAGGAACCAAACTGAACTTCAGCATAGCTTATCACCCGCAGACCGAGGGACAAACGGAAAGAGTAAACCAGATACTCGAGGACATGTTGAGAGCTTGTGTATTAGAATATGGATCGAAATGGGAGGATTATCTACCTTTCGCAGAGTTCTCATACAACAACAGTTATCAAGACAGTTTGCATATGTCCCCGTTTGAGTTCATGTATGGAAGGAAGTGTCGTACACCCCTGAATTGGTCGCAAGTAGGAGAGAGTCAGATCTTCGAACCCGACATCCTATGAGAAGACGAAGAGAAGGTTCAGAAGATCCGTGAGCACCTCAAGACCGCCTAGTCCAGACAGAAGAGTTATGCAGACAAGAGACGTCAAGATGTAGCCTTGAATACCGGAGATTTTGTTTATCTCAAAGCATCACCCTTGAAGGGAATGCAGCATTTCCAAATCAAAGGAAAGCTTGCACCCAGATATATCTGACCTTTCAAGATTTTGAGTCACCGAGGAGAAGTATCGTATCAGATAGAACTACCGGAAGAGATGTCAGCCGTTCATGATGTATTCCATGTATCGTTACTTCGGAAATGTTTAGAAGTTTCGAAGACAATGGAAGTATTCAAGAACATCGATCATCGAGCCATTGAAATCAACCTAGACTTAACCTATCGTGAAGTACCCATTTGTATTTTGGAGGAAGCTTTCCGGACTACCCGAACCAGGAGTATCAAGTTTCTCAAGATCCAGTGGAGCAACCATACTTAGGAAAAAGCCACTTGGGAACGAGAAGATTACAGGAGGACAGAGTTTCCCAATCTCTTTAGTTCCTAGTTTTTCCTGAATCTCGAGACAAGATTCTGTTTAAGGGGGAAGGTTTGTAACACCCCAAAAATATTAATGAGGATCAATTTCTAATTAACGAAGATTAGGGTTAACAAAAGCTTTTATTAATTACACTCAAATCGTAATGCTTGTGTGTATGAATGCTTTCAATGCCATGTTTGATTGTTGTAAATGATGAGAAATGGTTTAAATATCAAAACCATATCATCTAGGTCAAATCCAAACCAGATCAAAACCAAAGAAAATGTAAATATGAAGCATATGACCTAATGATTAGTACCAGAACGCTCACCAAAAATCGATGGAAATGATGATGATGGTTTAGTTCTTGCGGCCATTAGATCGAACACCTGGTGATCACAGTACAAACTCAACAACTATACACTGTTTTGATCAAACCTTTGATCATCTTTGTGACCTCACCGAGCTTGCACATCGTGGTCTTAAATCCCTTAGTACCAGCCCGTGCGAAGAAGCTCTCTCACTCGATCATATGATTAGTGCAAAAATCATACCCAGTATCACCTTGCCACCTCGACGCGGACACGCCGCAACAGACCGTATCGCCCTCGCCCATGATGTCTAGGAGATAGCCCTGACCTCACCGCCTCTTCCTATGCACGCCTCGACCAAAGACCGCTCGAGGAGATGCCAGCACAGCCGTGCCCATCTAACACCAGACCATGTCGGTCGCCGTGCTAGAGTGTCGAGCAATCCCGCACGCACACGCCGCGCCTCGCCCTCACCTTGCGCCATTACGTTCTCCATGACTCCAACAAGTGCCCATACATGCTCGTTTGACCACGCGATCGTCGTAAGGAATGCCGACTGTACCGCCGTAGAGCATGGATGTTCTAGAACCATTTAGACCGCGCCTCGTCGTGCCACTGTGCGCATGACGATCGCCCTAAAGAACCGCATCGACCTACACCCTTGGCCATGCTTGTAGCTCACTATAACTGCGTCGTCGGCGAGCCCGAGCCATGCCGCCGTGCCCCCTTCACTTCAGTATAAATAGAGCCCTCCTCTAGCCTCAAAAACACACCATTCCACTCCTCTCTCACCCAGCAACCTCTCGGACCCAACCCTGGAGCAAGGCGAGCACCACCCCGCCGGAATTTCACTGGAGTTCGCCGCTGCAGAGGAAGGAAGGAGCCAAAGCTAGGAGCTGCCCCGACCACCAGTCGAACCGCCGTTGTCGACTCGTTCGTTCCCCCCATCGCTGGACCTAGATGGAGCCCTGGTAAGCCCCCGACGATCCCCGCTGTAGCGCTAGGGTTCTGTCTCGCGCGAGCCGTGCGATAGAGACGACGACGCTTAGCCGTTGATCGCGCTCTAATCCTAAGGTCCAGATTAGATGGTACCGCTTCATGTTTGAATAGCCGGTGACGTGTGGGACCAGCCTCGAAGCAGCCCGCTGCACACGCGTTGCATAGTTGGGCCAGCCCATTAGCATTCCCGCGCGTACCCCATCGATTCAAATCTTGATTTGTCTTTTATTTGAAAATCCTATACTGTAGTTAATTTTAAAAATCAATTCAGGAAGATTCACAGCACCAAATTGAATGAATCCAATTTTGTTTGATAGTAGATGAAAATCTCTACTCACTCACGTTGGATTCAAATATTTTGAAACTAGAGATCACCCTTCATAAAAATAACAAGGCAGTAGCTTTTGCAACTTCAAACATTTTTCAAAATTCAACCATAAGTGATTTTGAGTTGATTCCAACTCTCTAACCTGACTTTTCTGAATATATAAAAATATACATACTTACATACAGTAGTCTTGGACCAAAATTAAAGAATGGCTTTATAGTCATTTCTATCCCCTAAAATATTATTAAATAGTAATGTTAAACTTTGTAAATTAGGCCAACCACTTTAAATCACATTATCCCGTATTGAAATATGTGTGATGACATGTGTCAAGATGATCCCATATTTGAATTGGAGAATATTAAATATTAAGTAGTTTTCAATGAGTAGAAATTGCTTTTCTAAAAATATGAAAAATGAAATCTTATCACCCCGTTGCTGGTAATGATAGAGATGATGCTAGATCATCTAGTGTGACTCTTGAGTGTTAAATAGAAGTAGTTAAGTATTGTTTTGTGATTGTGTACCTCGTATTTATTTATAGACGCTAGTACCAATTTGGGCTATGAGGAGGAAGAATTTTACGAAGACGAGGAAGAGAACTTCGACCACCTTACCAATCAAGGCAAGCTAAGCTAAACCATGCAAGCCTCCCTTGCAAGCCCTTGTGATACCACTTTGACTTTTTCCTATCCCAAGTTTTACTTGCAAGCTTTACCTTTCTTTCTATCAAATTTGTTCAAGTAGTTAATTAATTGATGATTAGTGGAAATTTAGGAAAGATGCCATCAAGAGCTTGAAGCTTGATGTAGATAGTCACCCTTGATTAGCACCCCTCAATAGTGACACCCCCATTGGTAGATGCCAGTGTGAAACTAAACTTGATCATGATAGATCGGAACAAATGAATATGAAAACCTTGGAATGATGAGTCATTCTATTGAAATGCTTTAACATGTGTTATGGACACAGATAATGATGAGGGAAGTATGTGACCTGACTTTGACAAAAACTGATGGTTGAGTTTGGATGCGATACCATTCCAATATTACCGTACAACCACGATACCCGAATTTGGGTAGGGCTTGACCGGAAGTTTATATGTCTTAGTATGGGTTCCCTCGCTGAACGAGGTGAGCTGAGGCTACCTTGTGAATGTGACTGTTCACCTATGCAGTTCCCAAGATGACAGATGGTCATGGTTGGGAGGCCAAACTCATAGGGGAGGTGCCTATACTAGGGTGTGTAATTGAAAGGTTAGGATTGATTATCCGCATACCAAGTATGACGATTCAGGATTATTCCTAATGGATGTATCGAATGTTGTGGTGAAAGTGTACCCCCTCTAGAGAGTGTCAAACTATTCGAATAGCCACGTCTGCGGTTATGGACAGTTGGATGGCCATACTGTTCCATTGTCAGATGTTTTCCAAAAGGACTCGTGACTTGAATAATGACTTTGACTTGACCCCACAAGTTGTGGAGATGAACTAGGTTCCCACTTAAGTGATCTAGACAAATAAAGCTAGGTATTTACTACTAATTACTTGTGAAATAAAATTGGCTTGTGGCAAACAAACCTAGAGCTTAGGATTCCTATTAGAATGGTTTTACTAATTTATCAATAGTTTGCGAGTACTTCAAAGTACTCATGGCTTTGTCCCTGGCTATTCTCATGGCCAGACTATGAAGGAGACTACGAGGACGACGGACAGCAGGACGTCTACGATAACTAGAATCCTCTCCCATCGTCAGCATTGCCTGTGACCCTGAAGATGGATCCCCGACCATGCTATTATTATTAATATTATTTCCCCTGCTTTGTTTGTAATCAGACCTGATCATGAGATCAAATATTTGTAAGACTATTATGGTTTGTAATGGATGATGTACTATGCTACCAATCTGTTATGTCTCGCAAAAATGTTAATCATGGGATTACGATGTACAGTATAATAGGCATCTGGGATTAAATATCCGAGTGTTGACAAGGCCATTGGCATCATACTCACATGGTTCAATTAGTATGTACGGATGCTCCGGAGGATGCATGCGGTGGGGTGGTTGAGGTGCTCCATGCGCAGTCAACCCAGGTGGTGGGCGACTACCTCCGGGTGGCACGTTGTGGCAGATCTCGAGGTCGGCCGCGTGCCGGGTCGTCCTTGTTGTTAAAGTTTAGGGCTCGGCCATGGGTGGAGAGGTTGAGTTGCCGCGTCACCCGAAATTGGTGGTAATTCGAGAGTTATTGCGCAATTTGTTGTTTGATGTGAATTTGTTTGCGCTCGGTCTTCTCTTTCTCTCTAGCCTCGTTCAGGGCCAAGCGGTGCCGCTCGATCTCGTCGGCGGTCGACGTTGGCGGGGGAGGGGTGGTGAAGGGATCCACCAGTTGTTCCTCCCTATTCGCCATGTAGATGGCATGGTGGATGGCGGGGCGGATCTCATCTGGAGACTCCGACCTCGAGTCGTTGTTGAAGAGTGGGAGATAGAGAGATCATCGTAGTCCCCGACATTGGAGACTTTCATGATGGAGCTGGATTTTGATGCGGGGGTGGTAGATCCCACGGCCAGCTCAGGCATGATGCAAGCTCTTGAAGTGGGAGCTTCATTGGGAGACCCCAAGAGGAAGGTTATGATGAGCACAGCAGCAATATTTCCCTCAGTTGTGAAACCAAGGTTATCGAACCAGTAGGAGCAAGGAAACAACTCCAAGGTGTTGCTAACAACTTGGAATCCTGCACAACACAAACTCAAGACTTTGCCCCAACTTATAGTGACGTTGTCAATCTCACTGGTTTGCTGAAAACAAAGGATTAAACGTATAGTGTGGAAGATAGTAGTTTCTTTGTAGAAAGTAAATGGTAACAATATATGATGTATCAATGGTAAAGAATGGACCAGGGTCCATAGTTCACTAAAGGTGTTCTCCTTAAGATAAATAACATGTTGGGTGAACAAATTACAGCGGGGCAATTGATAGATCGAGGAAGCATAACAATGCAATACTAGACATCATGGCTCCTATGAGATTTGATTGGGCATTACAACAATATACATAGACCGTAATCCAACTACATATATGACTAATAATACACCTTCGGGTTATCATCCGAACCCCCTCTAGTTTTAAGTTGCAAGCAACGGATTATTGCTTTAAGCAATGTGTGTAAAGTAAACAATACAATTGTTCCATGAACAAATGATTGTTGTTTTCTCCCTAGTAGCAACAATACATCTACAATCTTAGAGATTCCAGTCACTTCCCCATATTACTAGAGGCATGAACCCACTATCGATCATAAATACTCCCTCTTGGAATCACAGGCATCTACTTGGACAATATATCTACTAGCAACAGAGAGCATGCAAGATCACAAATAACACAGACATGATATAATCAATAATCAATCTGACATGATAGAATCAATAATCAATCTGACATAGTATCTCAATATCCTTCGGATTCCCGCAAACATAACATGTATGATTACAAATAGATGATCTTGATCATGAACGGAGCTCACAAGATCTAAACATGGTAGCACAAAGGAGGAGAAACAACCATCTAGCTACTGTATGGACCCATAGTCCAAGGGTGAACTACTCACGCATCATATCGGAGGCTGGCATGGTGATGAAGAAGGCCTCCAGGATGATCTCTCCCGTCCGGCAGGGTGCTGAGAAGAGCTTCAGATCCCCCCCTCATCTAGGGACAATGGTGGCGGTGGACAGACTGTTTCATGGCAATTTGAACGGTGTTTAGGGTTTCTGCATCGGGGTGACTTTATATGTGAAGGGCGAGCAGGAGGGCGGCCGGGGGGCCCACACCCTGCCCTGGCACGACCTAGGGTGGGCCCGCACCTGGGGTGTGTGGACACCCTGTGGCGCCCCTCCGTCTCTCCTCTTGACTCCGTGTTCGTTCCGGTAAAATATTGTGGCATCCCGCAAAACCACTATTAGAAAATCGCGTTGTTTTTGTGCATTGCATCGTCATGACCGCATGCTCATATCATCATGCCGCATTGCATTTGAGCATCGTCATCGTCTTGCATTTGCTTGCATAAAACTATTTTTGAGAAAACCCAAATTGTTTTCCTAAAACGCCCCGTCTTTTATTCAAACGCCAAACCCGGGTCTCCGGATTATTTTGTTTTGTTGCTATCGGTTTGCAAACGGTCCAATTAAAGTAAATAAAATATTAAGTTATTTTTAGTGGGGGCAGTCGAACGGGCCGACCCGACCCGAACGACCACCCCCATGTTCAAATCGGTCCACCAGACAAAACCTAAGGCTACCAGATATTCTACCCACACCCCTTTGGCCACCTCACCCCGGCCAACCCCGAGCCGCCACCTCACCCTCTCCCTATCCCCAACCAACCATGTGCTGCCACTTGGCCCTCTCTCCCTTCCCTCTCTCTCCCTCTCAAACACACACCACACAAACCCCCCACACCAGCACCCAACACACGCACGCCACACTCCCCCAACACCCGCTGCCACCTGGGCCCTCCCCGCGGTCCCACCTCCCCAGGCCCACCCCTGCCCCGCGTCCTCTCCCCTCTCCCCAACCTCCCCTTCTTCTCCTTCCTCTCTCCCCGCTCGCGCCCCGTCTGCCCCTACCACCCACCGCCGCCGACGCCTGCCCAGCCACCGCCCTCCCTGGCTCTCCACCCCGAGCAGCGCCCGCCGCCCCGCCGTACCCCACCTCGCCGGACCCCCAAGCCCCGCCGGCCGAGTTTCGCCCCGCTCGGCGCCTTCCGTCGCGGGCTCCTCCGCGGCCATCTTCCCTCCACCTCGCCTCCCTCCTCCCCTCTGCCGTCCTCGCCCCAGGCCACCCCGAGCCGCGAGCCCCTCACCGCCGGCGCCCCTCCGACCCGAGCCGGCCCGCGCCGCTCCCTCCCTCTCTCCGGTGGCTTCCCCTCCTCGAGCCGCGCCGCCCACCCTCTGCTGTCGCCTCCTCGCCTGCCAGCGGCCCTCCTCTCCGTCAAGCCGCCGAGCCGCCTCGCCATCTTCCTCCGCCGTCCGCCGGGCCCGCCGCCGGCCCCAACCACCGTCGGCCGCGCTCCCCGTCCCCCCCCCCCCGCGCGCGCTTCCCCAGGCCTGCCTGCCGCCGGAGTTCCGACGCCCCGCGGGCCCCCTCCTCCTCCCTCTGGCGCCCGTCTTCGCTGTCCAGGCAGAGAACCGCCGCCGCCAAGCCATGGTCGTCTTCCTCCGGTCTGCATCGAGCTCGTCGTGCCCCTGGACCTCCCCGTCGCTGTCCTTCGCTGCAGTGTCTCCGTCCTGCAGAGCGCTCCGACCAGCTCGCCCCGTCCCTGAAGTTTGGAGGACATACAGCGAGTACTTGGGCTAGGGACACATACGGGCATCTTACCAGTTTCATATCACAGAGGATGTGTTCCTGTGTTGCTAGCCCAAGTACCACAAGATCTTTTGTGGAGATGTGCCCAGGAATTTTCAAGAAAAACCGCCAAGGACTTCACATACTTGATGGATGCGACAAGATCCCCTCGGAACACCAAGACCTCCAGTGCCGAGACCCAAGTCCGACACCGACAACTGAAACCGCCACCGACAAGATCTCCGTCCGGGACCCCAAGGACTCCCTCATGGACATCGAGCGCCAAGATCGCCTTGCGAACCTTTGAAGACCGATCACGGCGTCCCCCTCCTTCTCGAACCACAAAACCGACGCCACGAGAAGAGGCCGCCACGATGCCAAGTTCAGCTAACGACAAGACCGACACGCGTCGAGAACCGGGAAACTCTGCAAGACCACGGCGCCGGAACCGGAAACCGAACCTCGACACGCCAAGTTCGCCGGGACCCTGAATCCGAGGGCCTTCAACACAGAACGACAAGATCTACCCCAGTAATCCGAGAACGCTCCCGCCGAGAACGAACCCGTCGAACCCTAGACCCTATCGAACCCCGAACCCCGGAACCCCAAGATCTGCCGAACCCTAATGTGTGAACCCCTCTCCGAGAACCCTATTTTATAAATGCCATCTATATAACTTGTTGCATATTAAATCATTATCTCGCATGCATATCATGTGGTTTGGGGGCCTTATGCCGATTCACCTAATAATTAAATATGGGACCATATGCGGGCAAATCTAGTCTCATATTGGCCTCATTTAAATTTGTGTAGCGAACCCGGTGCTATCTTTTGCCATGTTAATACAACATTTAATTTGCGGGGCTTCTAAACAACATGAACCACCTAAGTAATTGTCGGGACCCCGGTTCCGCTTAATGTGACCTAATTGCACTGCACCTTGGCCATGTCATACATCATACATGCATCATGCCCGATCTTCTGCCGATCTTAAATATTGCATCCGGTGTTTCTTCTAGTGTTTTGCTTCTTCGCGGATAAGGCCGTTGAGTTGATGTGAGCTTCGCCCCGATCTTCGGATGAACCCTTCGACAATGTTTTCAGGCGAGCATCTCCCCCTTTCTACCTATCTTACTTTTATAGTATTTATTCCCTCCTGTTGATCTATTGCTATTTGTGTTGCGATGCTCTAGTTTCCGTGCCCTTGATATTACTTGCAGCCTTATATTGCCTTGGACACATCCTATTACCTATTGTTTGGTAGATAGTTGGACTTGCGCGTCGTAGTCGCTTGCTCAAGTGCCGTTGCGTGTCGTCAAGTGCCACAGTTGTTGATGTATCGCCGCATGTTGATGTTGGATATGATCATAGTTTTACTTATCGTTCACTTTAATTCCTGTTTAACAACTAAAATTGAAGTAAGCAGAGGCATCGGTGGGTGATAGATAATATTTGGTTTCCGAACGCCCACTTGTGTCCCGCAGGACCCCGAGTACTTGATACCTGTTCCTTGTTTTATCGCGCTATCCACATCCGGGAGGTATATGGGACCCCCCTTAGCCAGAGCTTGATTCAGTCTTATTTCTTGGGGCCACAAACTAGTTTGAGGTTTTATTTACGATCCTGTACTTATGCCATGCTTTACTGCTTTATTTACGATTGTGCGATGTATAGCACACTGTACTGTTTAGGATCGGGACACGTTTTCGCGGTGTCGACAAGCCCAGTTTTGGGTTCCCAGTCGCTCACAGCCGTCCACCCAAACCTTGAGTCCGTCTCGGAGCTAGCTTACTTCGTTGCGGGTCTACTTTAAGGGGTGGCCCCCTGAAATAATTCTGAATCCTGTGATTGCTTTGTCGTGAAGGCCTCGTTGGGTTTTGATTTGGTTTTTCCGAGGTTGATCGAGTGTGTGTTGCTATTGGTGCACCCCGGCCGGGTAAAACTTTCTGAAAGCCGTGTCCGCGGTTATGGACGACTTGGAGCACAGTATCTCAACCATAGACAAGCATAACTAAAGTTTATTGCTATAAATTTGACTTTATAATGACTAGTAATCAGCTTCACTATAATGGAATTGCTAATTAATACTTCCCACAATTGCTTGTTTGGAGTGTCGCTCGCGACCATTGTACCTGACTAGTAAGTATTGCAACTACAACGGAATGGCTGAATAAAAGTACCAACAACTGCTGGGTTTTGGGTTATCTCATATTAATTGTATCTGACTAGTAAGTGTCGCAACTATCACGGAATGGTTGACTAAAACTACCCACTGCTTATTTTATCAGAACGATTATCTATACCTGACTAGTAATTGCTGCAACGATAACTGAATAAATAAAACTGCCAACGGTGTGAGTTCCTCGGTTGACTTCCTCGTTTGGTCGCAAGGGGGAAACACCAGGATGGGTTTGTTTGATGGTAGCATCAGGTTGGTTCCGATTAGGTCTTTCTTATCCCTCTCTGATAACCGCCAGTTGTATCGAGTCTCTATAGGTTGTTTAGTGCATGCTGCCGCTGCCGCTTCAGTCCACCATACCTATGTAGGCGAGGACCGCCGAATTCTAGACTCGCCGTGTACTGGCCTCAGTACTGACGCTCCTCTTTTTTTCCTTTGCCCTTTGTCGGCACCCCTTTTGTTTAAGCAGGTTTTGAGATCGACGTCGTTAGCAGGGTTACCCTTCCGGCTTGGCCTGGGCAGGGTTACGGACGCCATTGGTTATTCTTCAGGGCTCTTAGCCCCATTTGCATCTTGTCCGTAGCCGGACGCTCTATCGTTTTCAAGGTGATTTGGATCTTTGTATATTATATCTGTATTCTTGACTCATGGAGTCGCTGTTATATATATCTGTTCTGTGGGTCCCATCGAGGACTGTTGTGTAATGTTATTACTTCGTTTTCCACCCGCACGAAAGTGCCTGGTGGGCACCTTTGAATCGTTTCTATGCGGGTTTGGCGAGTTTCGCTAAAACTTGCATAGGGTCGATTCTGACGGTGTTACAGAGTGGTATCAGAGCTCAGCAGTTGCGATACCCCACAAGTCCAGCCTGTAGGATAACCTAGCTAACGGCCGAAGTAGAGTGTCAAAAACTATTTTGCAAAATCGGTCGGATAGATCTGGTTAGGTCTGCTTTTATTCCTTACCCCTCTGTTATTCTCCTCTTACCTCTACGTGTTTTGAATCCGCTCTCGTCTTTTTCTTCGAGTCCAGGATTTCTCGTGGTTGGGTTCCGTCGTACCTTCAGGGTTTCGCTTCCTTCTTTGATAACGGTGTTCTACCGTCCGGTGTTCAAGCTGCCTGATGAATCCGTCTACTGTGGTACCACTCTTCGTTCTTTGTTTGTGCCTTCCGGTGTTTTCCGACGCGACGAAGTCTTCTACATCAGATCTGATGAGAATGTCCATCCCTCCTTTGTTCCGACCCTCGTTTGTCGAGATCTTCAGTCTGATTCCGGGAATGGTTGCACTCTTTTCTACTGATTGTGCAAAGTAATAGTTTGGGTGCGTGATGGATTGGCCCCCATGCCGACTACCCTTTCTATTCGCTTTTGTACATTGAAGTGGATGAGAATGCATCGGTTCCCTCTTTCCATCGAAGCTAGAGGTGGCTTTATTTGTTGATACCTCTACTTTCGACATTTTGTTTCCGGAGTGTTCTCTCGACGATCACGGACAACAACCCTTGTTAGTGGTGTCGTGAGGATCTACACGAAGCGAGAAGACGCAGTTCGCCGACCTCCCTTATGGTACCATGAGGCGGATCTCGAGGGCGAGATCCCTTGTTAGTGGTGTCGAATTGTGGCATCCCGCAAAACCACTATTAGAAAATCGCGTTGTTTTTGTGCATTGCATCGTCATGACCGCATGCTCATATCATCATGCCGCATTGCATTTGAGCATCGTCATCGTCTTGCATTTGCTTGCATAAAACTATTTTCGAGAAAACCCAAATTGTTTTCCTAAAACGCCCCGTCTTTTATTCAAACGCCAAACCCGGGTCTCCGGATTATTTTGTTTTGTTGCTATCGGTTTGCAAACGGTCCAATTAAAGTAAATAAAATATTAAGTTATTTTTAGTGGGGGCAGTCGAACGGGCCGACCCGACCCGAACGACCACCCCCATGTTCAAATCGGTCCACCAGACAAAACCTAAGGCTACCAGATATTCTACCCACACCCCTTTGGCCACCTCACCCCGGCCAACCCCGAGCCGCCACCTCACCCTCTCCCTATCCCCAACCAACCATGTGCTGCCACTTGGCCCTCTCTCCCTTCCCTCTCTCTCCCTCTCAAACACACACCACACAAACCCCCCACACCAGCACCCAACACACGCACGCCACACTCCCCCAACACCCGCTGCCACCTGGGCCCTCCCCGCGGTCCCACCTCCCCAGGCCCACCCCTGCCCTGCGTCCTCTCCCCTCTCCCCAACCTCCCCTTCTTCTCCTTCCTCTCTCCCCGCTCGCGCCCCGTCTGCCCCTACCACCCACCGCCGCCGACGCCTGCCCAGCCACCGCCCTCCCTGGCTCTCCACCCCGAGCAGCGCCCGCCGCCCCGCCGTACCCCACCTCGCCGGACCCCCAAGCCCCGCCGGCCGAGTTTCGCCCCGCCCGGCGCCTTCCGTCGCGGGCTCCTCCGCGGCCATCTTCCCTCCACCTCGCCTCCCTCCTCCCCTCTGCCGTCCTCGCCCCAGGCCACCCCGAGCCGCGAGCCCCTCACCGCCGGCGCCCCTCCGACCCGAGCCGGCCCGCGCCTCTCCCTCCCTCTCTCCGGTGGCTTCCCCTCCTCGAGCCGCGGCGCCCACCCTCTGTTGTCGCCTCCTTGCCTGCCAGCGGCCCTCCTCTCCTTCAAGCCGCCGAGCCGCCTCGCCATCTTCCTCCGCCGTCCGCCGGGCCCGCCGCCGGCCCCAACCACCGTCGGCCGCGCTCCCCGTCCCCCCCCCCCCCGCGCGCGCTTCCCCAGGCCTGCCTGCCGCCGGAGTTCCGACGCCCCGCGGGCCCCCTCCTCCTCCCTCTGGCGCCCGTCTTCGCTGTCCAGGCAGAGAACCGCCGCCGCCAAGCCATGGTCGTCTTCCTCCGGTCTGCATCGAGCTCGTCGTGCCCCTGGACCTCCCTGTCGCTGTCCTTCGCTGCAGTGTCTCCGTCCTGTAGAGCGCTCCGACCAGCTCGCCCCGTCCCTGAAGTTTGGAGGACATACAGCGAGTACTTGGGCTAGGGACACATACGGGCATCTTACCAGTTTCATATCACAGAGGATGTGTTCCTGTGTTGCTAGCCCAAGTACCACAAGATCTTTTGTGGAGATGTGCCCAGGAATTTTCAAGAAAAAACGCCAAGGACTTCACATAGTTGATGGATGCGACAAGATCCCCTCGGAACACCAAGACCTCCAGTGCCGAGACCCAAGTCCGACACCGACAACTGAAACCGCCACCGACAAGATCTCCGTCCGGGACCCCAAGGACTCCCTCATGGACATCGAGCGCCAAGATCGCCTTGCGAACCTTTGAAGACCGATCACGGCGTCCCCCTCCTTCTCGAACCACAAGACCGACGCCACGAGAAGAGGCCGCCACGATGCCAAGTTCAGCTAACGACAAGACCGACATGCGTCGAGAACCGGGAAACTCTGCAAGACCACGGCGCCGGAACCGGAAACCGAACCTCGACACGCCAAGTTCGCCGGGACCCTGAATCCGAGGGCCTTTAACACGGAACGACAAGATCTACCCCAGTAATCCGAGAACGCTCCCGTCGAGAACGAACCCGTCGAACCCTGGACCCTATCGAACCCCGAACCCCGGAACCCCAAGATATGCCGAACCCTAATGTGTGAACCCCTCTCCGAGAACCCTATTTTATAAATGCCATCTATATAACTTGTTGCATATTAAATCATTATCTCGCATGCATATCATGTGGTTTGGGGGCCTTATGCCGATTCACCTAATAATTAAATATGGGACCATATGCGGGCAAATCTAGTCTCATATTGGCCTCATTTAAATTTGTGTAGCGAACCCGGTGCTATCTTTTGCCATGTTAATACAACATTTAATTTGCGGGGCTTCTAAACAACATGAACCACCTAAGTAATTGTCGGGACCCCGGTTCCGCTTAATGTGACCTAATTGCACTGCACCTTGGCCATGTCATACATCATACATGCATCATGCCCGATCTTCTGCCGATCTTAAATATTGCATCCGGTGTTTCTTCTAGTGTTTTGCTTCTTCGCGGATAAGGCCGTTGAGTTGATGTGAGCTTCGCCCCGATCTTCGGATGAACCCTTCGACAATGTTTTCAGGCGAGCATCTCCCCCTTTCTACCTATCTTACTTTTATAGTATTTATTCCCTCCTGTTGATCTATTGCTATCTGTGTTGCGATGCTCTAGTTTCCGTACCCTTGATATTACTTGCAGCCTTATATTGCCTTGGACACATCCTATTACCTGTTGTTTGGTAGATAGTTGGACTTGCGCGTCGTAGTCGCTTGCTCAAGTGCCGTTGCGTGTCGTCAAGTGCCACAGTTGTTGATGTATCGCCGCATGTTGATGTTGGATATGATCATAGTTTTACTTATCGTTCACTTTAATTCCTGTTTAACAACTAAAATTGAAGTAAGCAGAGGCATCGGTGGGTGATAGATAATATTTGGTTTCCGAACACCCACTTGTGTCCCGCAGGACCCCGAGTACTTGATACCTGTTCCTTGTTTTATCGCGCTATCCACATCCGGGAGGTATATGGGACCCCCCTTAGCCAGAGCTTGATTCAGTCTTATTTCTTGGGGCCACAAACTAGTTTGAGGTTTTATTTACGATCCTGTACTTATGCCATGCTTTACTGCTTTATTTACGATTGTGCGATGTATAGCACACTGTACTGTTTAGGATCGGGACACGTTTTCGCGGTGTCGACAAGCCCAGTTTTGGGTTCCCAGTCGCTCACAGCCGTCCACCCAAACCTTGAGTCCGTCTCGGAGCTAGCTTACTTCGTTGCGGGTCTACTTTAAGGGGTGGCCCCCTGAAATAATTTTGAATCCTGTGATTGCTTTGTCGTGAAGGCCTCGTTGGGTTTTGATTTGGTTTTTCCGAGGTTGATCGAGTGTGTGTTGCTATTGGTGCACCCCGGCCGGGTAAAACTTTCTGAAAGCCGTGTCCGCGGTTATGGACGACTTGGAGCACAGTATCTCGACCATAGACAAGCATAACTAAAGTTTATTGCTATAAATTTGACTTTATAATGACTAGTAATCAGCTTCACTATAATGGAATTGCTAATTAATACTTCCCACAATTGCTTGTTTGGAGTGTCGCTCGCGACCATTGTACCTGACTAGTAAGTATTGCAACTACAACGGAATGGCTGAATAAAAGTACCAACAACTGCTGGGTTTTGGGTTATCTCATGTTAATTGTATCTGACTAGTAAGTGTCGCAACTATCACGGAATGGTTGACTAAAACTACCCACTGCTTATTTTATCAGAACGATTATCTATACCTGACTAGTAATTGCTGCAACGATAACTGAATAAATAAAACTGCCAACGGTGTGAGTTCCTCGGTTGACTTCCTCGTTTGGTCGCAAGGGGGAAACACCAGGATGGGTTTGTTTGATGGTAGCATCAGGTTGGTTCCGATTAGGTCTTTCTTATCCCTCTCTGATAACCGCCAGTTGTATCGAGTCTCTATAGGTTGTTTAGTGCATGCTGCCGCTGCCGCTTCAGTCCACCATACCTATGTAGGCGAGGACCGCCGAATTCTAGACTCGCCGTGTACTGGCCTCAGTACTGACGCTCCTCTTTTTTTCCTTTGCCCTTTGTCGGCACCCCTTTTGTTTAAGCAGGTTTTGAGATCGACGTCGTTAGCAGGGTTACCCTTCCGGCTTGGCCTGGGCAGGGTTATGGACGCCATTGGTTATTCTTCAGGGCTCTTAGCCCCATTTGCATCTTGTCCGTAGCCGGACGCTCTATCGTTTTCAAGGTGATTTGGATCTTTGTATATTATATCTGTATTCTTGACTCATGGAGTCGCTGTTATATATATATCTGTTCTGTGGGTCCCATCGAGGACTGTTGTGTAATGTTATTACTTCGTTTTCCACCCGCACGAAAGTGCCTGGTGGGCACCTTTGAATCGTTTCTATGCGGGTTTGGCGAGTTTCGCTAAAACTTGCATAGGGTCGATTCTGAGGGTGTTACAAATATTGACTTTGGCTTTTGTCCCGTCCAATTCTAAGAATATTTCCTTACTAGATTTTCTGAAACCAAAAATAGCAGAAAACAGGAAACTGGCACTGCGGCATCTTGTTAATAGGTTAGTCCTAGAAAATGTATCAAAATACCTCAAAGTGTAGACAAAGCATAGCAAAGTTGATACTAAACAAGCATGGAACATAAAAAATTATAGATACGTTTACGACGTATCAAGGCGTCGCCGAATCGACATCATCGCAGAGGGTGGAGTGATGACCCACAAGTATAGGGGATCGCAACGATCTTCAAGGGTAGTATAACCCAATTTATTGATTCGACACAAGGGGATCCAAAGAATACTTATAAGCCTTAACAACTGAGTTGTCAATTTAGCTGCACCTGGAAATAGTCTTCAGCAGTTTATCAGTAGCAACAGTTTGGTAGTAGCAATAGCAAAGTAACATCAGCAGTAAAACAAAGGCAATAGTAACAATAGTACCAAATAGTAGGATTTGAGTGCGGTAGGCTTAGGGATGGATGGACGGGCGTTGCATGGACGAGACTATTCATGTAACTTCAATATCTAGGGCATTTGCAGATAAATAAGATAAAGCATCCAAGTACTAAACAATCATAGGCATGTGTTCCATATATAGTCATACATGCTCACAATGAGAACTTGCACAACATCTTTTGTCCTGCCAGCCCGTTGCAGCGGGGCCTCAAGGGAATCTACTGGAAATTAAGGTACTCCGTTTAATAGAGCACCGGAGCAAAGCATTAACACTCCGTGAACACATGTGATCCTCATATCACAACCATTCCCTCCGGCTGTCCCAATTTCTGCCACTTCAGGGCCTTTAGTTCCGAATAATGATATGTGTACACAACTTGCAGGTAATATCACAAACAGTACTATCATCATGAATCAATAATAAGTTCAGATCTGAGATCATGGCACTCGGGCCCTAGTGACAAGCATTAAGCACAACAAGTTGCAACAAAGTCAAATAACACTAATAAAGATACTAGGCAGCATGCACTAACAATCTTATTCGATTACATGATAGATCTCATCTAATCCCTACCATCCCCATAGCCTACAGCGGGGGTTTACTCACTCATGGATGGGGGAAACATGGATGGTTGATGGAGAGGCGTCGGTGATGATGATGGCGATGATCTTCTCCAATTCCCCGTCCCGACAGGGTGCCAGAACGGAGTTTCTGGTTCCGAATCACGGACTATGGTGGTGGCGCCGCAACGGAACTCCTTCTGGAAAAACATCGACCCCCCCTTCATTTTTAGGTCAGAAGGCTTTAAGTAGGCAAAGAGGGAGGTCGAGGGGGTGCCCAAGGTGGCCATACCCGTCCCAGGAGAAGCCTGGGCTAGCCCGCGTGGCCAAGGGGTGTGGGCCCCTCGTGGCCCTCCTCTGTCCCATCTTCTGGCTCCTGGAGTCTTCTGGTAAAATAGGAGTTTTGCCATATTTTCCGGGATTTTTCCTGAAAGTTGATTTTCTACACAAAAACTAGACACCAAGGCAATTCTGCTGAAAATAACGTCAGCCTGTGTTAGTTGTATCCAAATCACACAAGTTTAGAGGAAAAACAATAGCAAAAGTGTTCAGGAAAGTAGATTCGTTTTGGACGTATCAACTCCCCCCAATCTTAGCTTCTTGCTTGTCCTCAAGCAATTCAGTTGAAAACTGAGTGCGATAAAAGAAACTTTCACGAACACATTTGCTTCATATGATGTAAATATTCTTAGCACATGAGTAGATACTTAGACAATTCATAATAAGGAGTATGCAACTAAGTCTACTCAATAGTCATGCAAGATATGAAGAGGTTGAAACACAATAATAATAGGCAGCATGAAACATAAACATAAGCAGCATTGCAATGCTCATAAGAAGGTGTCACATCCCAAGATTTTCCAAATCTTGTAATGTGAAAATAAATTAATAAAATAAAACTTTGTTTGATTTTCAGAGCCAGAAGAAACCTTTTGATTGACAATAGGAATCTTCAAACCTATTTTAAACAATTAAGATCCTAAAGAGATTTAAAAACATAAAACAATTAACAAAGGAAAATAAAATATTTTGGAAATACTATTTTGGATCTCTTAATAAAAGATTTGGTATTCAAAAGAAAAGATGGATCTATAAATAAAGAACATTTTATAAAGCCAAATTAAACCTTGGCCAAGCATTGGAATTAAAACATTTTATTCTAAATAAAATTAGCAAAGGTTTATTTAAAATAAATTAATAAGGATTTAATATCCAAGTTTTATTAATAAAGATTCTATCATTTATAAACCATCAAAACTTATTTGTTTAATTTAAATAAGTTTCCCAAATATTTGATATTCACAAATAAAATCTACTAAAATGTTTTGGCTTTATTTTGGATTCAAAATAAATATCTCAATAAAATAAAACCTATTTGAAATAATAATGAAAGTCTATTATATTTAATTAATAATGTACCCTAAAATAAAATGTTATTTTATTTTAAAACAAAACTGCAAGTATTCTATATTTCCCAAATAAAACCCACTGATTTGGTTTTGAAAATATTTAAGTTTCAAATAAAGATTTTATTAATAAAATCAAATCTTATTTGATTAATAAACCTTGGCCCATTTTATTTAACTAATATTGGACCCTAAAGTAAAATAATATTTTGTTTGAAACAGGTATCCAAGTATTATTTACTTCCAAATGATACCTACTGATTTGATTTTGAAAACATTTGGATTTTAAATAAAGATTTTATTAATAAACAACAAAAACTCTATTTTATTAATAAACCATGGCCTACTTATTTAATTAAGGATGGAACCTAAAAAGATTAAAGTATTAATTATTTTATTTAGGATTTTGGTTCAGGTTACTAAACAGAACCAAATTCTTAGTTACAATGTTTGGTGAAAATTGAATTGTTATGAATGCTTGAGAATTGTTTGAAATAACAAATCAGGAAATAGAAATAGAAAAAGAAAAAGAATTAGACAGAAAAAAAATTAGAACAGCCCACCAATCTGGCCCAACTAACCCAGCAGCAGCCCATCTAGCCCACCTGTTCTTCCCCCGAACCGTTTTTATCCACCGCAAACCTAACCCACACCCTCACTGGCAGGTGGACCTCCTCCTCGTCTCTTTTCCCACTGACGCAACGGCCCCACTCCACTGTTCTTCCTCTCCACCCCGCTCGACCGTTCCTCGCCGTTTACTGCCGAGTAAACTCCCTTGAATTCGCGTTGATGAATGGATTAAACCCGCCATTGACCATGCTATGTTAAACGCCATGCTTCACGCCTCCTTTCCCCTCTGTTTCCTCTCCCGAGCATGCCTCCAGTCCATCTCAATTTCTCCTCGACTGCACTGTCTCCGACGATGCTCCGACGCCGAATCCGGCAGCCCCTCATCACCCCTTGCCGCTTAGACCACCCTCACCTGATCCCCACATCCTAGCGAACCTCCCAGAGGCATTAGCTCGCTCGCGCACGCCCCTGAGCCTCGTCAACAACAACCTCCAGTACCGCCGCCGTCTGCCTCTACTCCGACGACGCCCCAGGTTAAATCCGACCATCCCGTGTCCTCTAGATCACGCACACATCTTTGCCATGATCTTGCGCAGCTAACCCAGTCCTCCGTTTGTCCTCCCGTGAACCACAGCGCCGTCCACGACGACCACCTGACGCGCCCGACGCCGCCATCTACTCCGGCGAGCAATCGCAGCTGCCCCCTAGCGCCCCTCGACGGACAAGTACCACGTTGAGTATCAGCAAACGTCAACGATTCCGGTGAGCACTTTTTCCTCCTCCCTCGCTTCCTATTTCACCGGCGCCGCCATCGTCTGGTCGCTCCGCCGCCAGCAGCCGCCGCAGCGCCGCCCGTCTATGGTCGAGCACCCCACAGCCGTTCGATCAAGATCTGACGCTCACGATAGTCTCACTTAACAGCGAAAGGGTACGCACCCTGTGCCGTGCGATCAAACTAGATCCTGCGGTCCGCAGCACGCGATCCAGACGAACCGGTACCGACCAATGAAACGGCGACGCGTGTCCAGTGTTTGAGTTAAAACAGATTTTTGAATCAGATTTATTTGCAAACTTCAAACCTTTGTAACTTTCAAACCACACGTCCAAATTTTACAAATTTTATATCAATGAAATCAGGAGAACAAGCCCTAACCAACCATGGCCTTAGTTTGACAAATAGTATCTGTTAGCTTGTTTGAATTTGTAGAAACATTTGTGTACTTGTTTAGATTAGAAAAATTGTTTAAAATGATTTTTGGATTAAAACCTTTGCAAAATGGTTTGTTGTGATCTTACTGACCCTAGGAACCAACCCATGGTTTGGAAAAATAAATTTGGAAAAGTTTGGAATGGATTAATTAGTTTAGTCCATTTCTAGCCAAATAAAATTGTTAATTTTATTATAAAAATGTTTATGGAAAGAAAACTTTGAGAAAATGGTTTGGACCAAACCTACTGACCCAAAAACACCAAGCTTTGCAATAGCAACTCATTTGGTGAACAACAAAGAGTTTTGCCTTAATAAAAACATTTTTCACCACATGAAATGGTGAATGGATTTAAAAATGGTTTTTGGGCAAAACCTTCTTGCTAATGACTTTGCCACTTTGGTAAATGACCAATTTGGATCTTACAAAGTTTAGAAACCCCATAGAGACCCCTTTGCAAAATAAAACTATCTTGTGCATGCTCCCATGCATGAATTGGTTTCCATTGTCTTGTGTGTGTGAAATTGTTTGAGTGATTATTGGTTTGGAATGTAAATTGAATTAGTGTTTGCTTGTTTGACTTGTAGTGAAGTGTGAGACTAGCAAGATCAAGGAGTGAGTCACCATTCCCTCCCAAAAAGGCAAGTGATGCTTCATACTTTCTATCCTATTACTTTCTCTATGCATTAGTGATTTTGCTAAGTAAAACTTGCATGGGTTTTGCTAAGTATAGAACTTGCTATAGTAAAACCTAGTAGAAGAATCCTTAGTAGGATTCTCCTAAGTTAAGATTCCTACTACTACCAAGCTTAGCCTAGCTAATAGAAAAACATGGGTGGAATATATATTCACACTATGGAAAAATATTCTAAGTCTGAGGACTTGTGATTTTGTTTAATAAAACAACTAAGTTAATGAATCACCTGGGTGGAATGGGCTTGCTTGGTGGAGATTGGTTGAGTGGTTCACAATGCCATAGACTTGGATTGTGTATCTCACTTGTGGTATGCCACCCAGGAACAAAGGGATTTGAGATGTCAAATGTTGAGAAGCTTCAAGTGCAACCACTTGGCAATATGGGCTCTGCCATGATCATATAGGTTGCAAGAACTTAGCCATATGGACAGTTGGTGGTAGTGTTTGATAGGTTGGAACGCGTCCATTTTGGTCTAAGGGAAGGCTTCTGAAAGATTTTGTCTTGGGAAACCAAGTCTTGTGGGGAAAGTGCACCACCTCTGCAGAGTGTAAAATCTAAGTACTTAGCCATGTCCCTGGTAAAGGACAATTTGAGCATCAAGACATGGAAACAATCAAGAATCTCATCATTCAAATTTCTAAGTTAAAATCTTGTGGATTGAACAAGGGTTGTTTGAATTCTTCAATCATTGATGGAGAGATGGCTTGGTACAAGGATCTTGAAATCTTTGATTGAGAAAAATGATTTTGCCAAGCAAAAACTTAGTATTTTCAAAATGATAAGAAAAATCTATTTTGAGAAATGCAAGCCTCAACTCCACTTAGCCAAATGCATATAGATGATAGACTCCGCTATACTACCATAGTATCACTTGCCAATACAATTCAAATGTATTGACCCCTTTGTGGCTGTAACTTGTATGTTGCAGGTTTGATTGATTTTAGTGAAGATTGATTGTTTAGGATTACAAAGTCTACAACCAACATCTGCCTGTGGCACTTTGAAGATGAAGGACCCCATGCTTATAGTTATTCCGCTGCAATATAATGTAATAGCCATATGAGCTATGAAAGATGTAATAAAATTATGTTATTCCTGGTTATAAAGTTATATTATGACCTTTGTTTCTTGATATTACATCTTAACTGTGGATGCTAGCTATTGATCCAGGGTCTAGCATTGTAAAACACAGGAGGAATCTACCTTATTAGGTTGAGACCCCTACAGAAGGTATGATAGAGTGGTATCTCGCTTGACTTTGATTGTGGAGAAAAACATAAATTCCAAGGCACCTCTGAAGTTCAAGCGAAGACTAGAAGTAAAGATATCAAAGATACAAGCATCAAAGTTATGTCATAATTAACCAAGTTTTGAAACAAGCACATCACACTAAGAATGACAGCTATGCTCTTAAGAAAGTGCCCATAGAATAAGTGGTGACTCAACAAGGAAGTGAAAAGGTTTTTAAAAGTTTGAAAGGCTTCCAAATGCTGAAAGTATGGTACTCATTAGCTTTGAGCTCTCATTTCCCCTATCATAGGCATGTTTAAGTGGTTAAGGTGAAAGTGAGGTCCAATATGAGTTATATGCTTGACAAACCATAAACTGGAAATCTCATGTCCCTTGAGTACGAGGGACGCTCCTCATGCTACTCAACTTTAGTTACCGGTAAGTTCTTGTCATCGTAAATACATGCGTATAATAGAGAACCGCCAATGGGGTAACCCTTGCCCCATGATACAGGAGCTATCCCATATCAAAATGACAAGGCAAGAAGACAATGAGCATCTCAGCAATCTTCTTAATTACCATGGGAAAATGGTGCTTTTTTCTCTCTTTCCTCTTTTCTATTTGTCTCTTTTTTATATAAGAAGAAAGCTTCATACATTGCTCGCTCTAGTGATGCTACAAGTTTCCACCATGATTTGGCATGGCTTAGGCTAGCGGCCCAGGCGTTTCTCTAACACATATACATAACTCCATGGACTTACAAGCTCCCCTTTTATTTCACACCGACGACATCCGTAAACAAAAGAGCATGATATCAACTGGGTAGATATTTACAGGTGTTGAAAGTGTTCCCCGTGACATCACGGTTCTGCTAACTCCCAGCCTATAATTTACAAGCATATAACTTTCATGGACGGTCACAATGGTTCAGGCTTATTAAGTGCAAGAAAATAAAGTGTGTCATCAAGTTTGTGAGAGCTTTACTAATTAACTTCCTCATAACAAGCAAACATTTTATTTGGAAGAAAACGAGGCATAATGAATATGCACAGAATAGCAAATAATGCTAATAGGTAGGTATGGTGGACACTTTTTGACAAGTAGATCTCATACTTAGTGCAAGTGAAAGCTAGCAATAGAAAGGGAGCGACAAACGAGAGAGCAATAAATGTCATTATCATGCTTGCAACAAAACAGAATTAATTATGGCATAGAAGTGATGAAAGAACTCTGAGGCAAAATAAATCATCGAGGCTTAACTGACTTTGGTCCAGTCATATGCATGCGTGAGTATGTGCCAAGTCGATTCAAATGAAACATTCTCAGAGGAGGAGACCACCATGTCATACCAAGTTATGAATAGAACAATGCAAGCAAACATTTATGTGACATGCTACAAACTATTAGCAAGGGTGAGCTAAACATAAGAGAGTAAGAACTACTAAGCATCCATTAAGAACATACACCCTACATAAACAGACTAAGCACACCCACAATGATGAGTATATGTACAAAAATGAAAACAAATAGAGTTTGTTACCAGCCTCTTACCACACCTCGAGTTGTCGTTAATCATCATTATTGCCTTTCACTTGTGTGGCTTGAATAATAACATAAAACCAAACTCCACTGAGGACCGCTGAACCCTGCAACGAACTTCACAAAACCAAAGAAGAACAACAAATATTTTTGGGTTTTCAATTTTTTAAAGCAAGCACTCAAAGGAAAAACAAACAAAGCAAAATCTTTTTGGATTTTTCTTATAGCAAACCAAAGAAATAAAGAAAGAGAAACAACGGATTTTTTTTGGTCTTTTTGTGTTTTGGGAAAGCAGAAACAAAAACTAAAAATAAAGCGAAACAAGGATATACAAAGTACCGACAGAACATGATATATAGATGAGTGTGATGTCGGTATACCTCCCCCCAATCTTAGGCTTTTGGCCTAAGTGGAAATCAATCCTAGCCTGGCCAAGAAGGAGTGCCTCCGTAGTGTGAAGAAGAGGCCCCTTCGTCCTGGTACGTGCTCGAGGAAGCCCCTGTGTAGTGCGTAGAGTAGTCATAAGAGGTCGCATCCCCCTGGTATTGCTCATGGAAACCAAGCACGCGTAGCTGACTGTCCATCTCCTTGGAGCGTGACCAAGGCCCCCTGCAAATACTGAACAAATTAGCCTGTGGCAAAGGAATTTCCCTCTCATCCCTGTCAGTAAACATCATCTTGTAAACTAAACTCTCAAGGCTAGAGCTAGCAGTAACAAAGTCACACACTTTCATGGCATCTAGATCGAGCCTCTATGGTGCTAACAATGTGTCATTTGGATCAATAGAAAGGTCCAGGGCAGCAACTACACGTGCAGCAATAATACCCCCATAAATGGGTCCTCTAGCAGCTAGGCGACGAGCAATGAGAGAACCAAGATTATACCTGGTTTCATTGTTAAGTGCATCAGCGATAAAAGCCAAATGATAGTTGGAAATATTGCTAGTGTTCTCCCTACCAAGAATGCTAGTGGCAAGATAATAAGAAAAATATCTGATAGCTGGGAGTTTAATATTTCTTATCTTCCCACGCTGGGTTGTGCGGTCATCATCATTTGTTACCCCGCAGTAGAGCTCCAACAAATCAGCGGTTCAACCCTGAATCTTCTTCATTGTCCCAGCCATGTTGATACCTATAATGCTGCAAAATCTCTTTAGTTGCATGGTGACAGGCCTATCATAGATTTTGAATGAAACATATGTCCTGCAAGGGGTGTTAGTGAAACAGAAACTCTCCACAGAAGTTTTGGTGAGCAAAGCATATTGCTCACTCTCATCCTGCATATAATCGGTTAGACCAAACCTCCTAACAAGATTTAAGAAATCATCTAGAATACCTGCATCTTGCAAAAAAGGTAAAACAAGGGAAGATAGAAGGGTGCGCATCCCCCTCATCTCCCTCATTGCCAAAGTGCGGCGCAATAAGATCCTCATTGTATGATGGCCTAGCTCAAGAGGATGATCTCGAAGGCCTTGTCCTCCTAGGTTCATCACTTTCAAACACTTCTCCAAAGGTATGGTTGTCCATGGCCCTTTTTCTGAAATTTTTAGACAAACATCAAACCAAGTGATTTCCAAGTTAATGAATGATGAGGAACTACTATAGGAACTTCCTAGAGGGCTAAACATGCATCAAAATGAAATCTCTAAGCATAGAACAAGCATGAAAACTCACATAACCAGTCACCTACAGTAGCAAAATACTAAAGATACAATCCACCAATCAAAAATCTAATTCGACAAGCGGAGGTGGCACATACCAGAGAGCAATCCCTCCAAAAACCAGCAGCTAAGATGGGCTGAGCAAAGATCTCGAAATTCAGGAGCAAGAACAGCAGGAACTCAAGCTTTGAGAAGTTTTCCTGTGTTTTTCGGGAGAGAGAAAGAAGTGGCTGGAAGGAGGCAACTTAGAGGGCCAGGGGTGGGCCACACCTGGGCCAGGCGCCACCTGCGGCTAGCCGCTCCACCAGGGGGTGTGCTGGCCTGATGGGTCCCCCTGGGTCACTCCAGGTGCCCCTCTGCCCCTTTTTCATAAAAACATTTAATATGAATTTTCTGGAATTTTTCGGGAAACTTTATTTTTGGCCAATTTTCAGGGTATGAAAATTGATTTTCTCACAGATTTTTTTGAATGACACAAAAGCAAACCAAAAACCAAAACTACAGAAGTTCTAAGACCCTCTAACAAGCGAGCAACTAACAAGACTAAGACAAACTAGAGGAAAAACAAAGATTGGAGGAGAAAAATAAAGGTGAGCAAGTATAACCATGGTGAAAGCATTGTTTTGTTCATTAAAAATCCCTTTGTTAACAAGGTTGATCAAGTATTGTCACCAAAACAATTTTATATGAAACAAAACTTTGCATTTCACTTAATGATTATGTTACCTCAATCTTGATAGCAATAGTCCCAATCATAATAGTTTCAAAACTTTCTTATGGTATGGGACAATATATTTCTCCAACTTTGATGGCCTCAATATTTTCAACATAATTTAGGCCATAACTCCTATCAATCTTCTTTGGGAAATAGACAGTATGTTCTTTGTCATTAATATTAAAAGTTACTTTTCCTTGATTACAATTGATGACAGCACCTGCAGTATTAAGAAAAGGTCTCCCAAGGATAATAGACATATTATCATCTTCAGGCATCTCAAGCACAAGAAAGTCTATTAATACCAAGAAATTATGAGCCACTTGAACAAGAACATCCTCACATATACCAATAGGGATAGTAGTAGACTTATCAGCCATTTGCAAAGATATATCAGTTGGTAACAATTTTTCTAGATGAAGTCTCTTGTAGAGAGAAAAAGGCATAACACTAACTCCATCTCCCAAATCACACAAAGCAGTTCTAACATAATTATTCTTAATAGAACAAGGAATAGTTGGAATACCTGGATCACCAAGTTTCTTTAGAACCTTACCATTGAAGGAATAATTAACAAGCAAAGTAGAAATTTCCTTATTAGGAATCTTCCTTTTATTAGAGACAATATCCTTCATATACTCTGAATAAGGAGGCAACTTAATAGCATCAGTCAAAGGAATTTGCAAAAATAAAGGTTTCATCCACTCACAAAACTTGTTATAGTGTTATTCCTCCTTTGATTTGTTCAAAACTTTCTTGTGGAATGGGACAATATATTTCTCCAACTTTGATGGCCTCAATATTTTCAACAGAATTTAGGCCACAACTCCTATCAATATTCTTTAGGAAATAGACAGTATGTTCTTTGTCATTAATATTAAAAGTTACATTTCCTTGATTACAATTGATGACAGCACCTGCAGTATTAAGAAAAGGTCTCCCAAGAATAATAGACATATTATCATCTTCAGGCATCTCAAGAACAACAAAGTCTGTTAATACCAAGCAATTATGAGCCACTTGAACAGGAACATCCTCACATATACCAACAAGGATAGTAGTATACTTACCAGCCATTTGCAAAGATATATCAGTTGGTATCAATTTTCCTAGCTGAAGTCTCTTGTAGAGAGAAAAAAGGCATACCACTAACTCCAGCTCTCAAATCACACAAAGCGGTTCTAACATAATTATTCTTAATAGAACAATGAATAGTTAGAATACCTGGATCACCAAGTTTCTTTGGAACCTTACCATTGTAGGAATAATTAGCAAGCAAAGTAGAAATTTCCTCATTAGGAATCTTCCTTTTATTAGAGACAATATTCTTCATATACTTTGAATAAGGAGGCAACTTAATAGAATCAGTCAAATGAATTTGCAAAAATAAAGGTTTCATCCACTCACAAAACTTGTTGTAGTGTTCTTCCTCCTTTGATTTGTGTTTCTTATTAGGAAAAGGCATTGGTTTCTGCACCCAAGGATCTCTTTCACTACCATGTTTATTAGCAATAAGGCCTTACTTAGTGTACTTAGTGTTCTTAGTGTGCTTTTCAGGTTCTTCCTCAATCTCTTCTTTATCAGCATCATCATTTTTATCACTACCACTTTCAGTTTCAGCATCAGAGACAGATATACTATTAGGATATATAGCAGGTTCACAGGATTCTACAACTTTTTTATGTTTCTTTTTCCTTCTCTTAGAAGAAGTACCTCTATTTTCAACTTGTTGGGAATCCTGCTCAATTATTTTAGGATGTCCCTCATGATACAAAGGATCCTGAGTGGCAGCACCACTCCTGGTTCTAATTTCATAAGCATGTTTATCTCCAGAAGCATTAACTAGCATATCTTTTTGTACCTTGGCAAGTTGATCAATTTGAGTTTGAACCATTTGGAAGTGTTTAACAAACATTTTAACATCATTAGCGGTTCTTTCCACAATATTTTTTGGCTCATTAATAGCTCTAGAGTTTTCCAATAAATGATTCTGAACTTGTTTATTAAAATTACTTTGCTTAACAATAAAAGTGTCAAGTTCTTCTAAGCATTGATCAGGAGGTTTACCATAAGGAATATCACCTTCATCAAAGTTTTGGAGAGAGTGTACCTCAATAGTAGATGAGTGGGAGATTGGCTTACATAATTCTTCTATAGGTGGTAAATTCTTCACATCTTCAGATCTAATACCCTTCTTCTTACGACATTTCTTAGCTTCTTTCATCACTTCATCATTTAATTCAATCAATCCCCTCTTCTGTGGTGTTGGTGTTGGAGTTGGTTCAGGCACAATTAGTTCGGGATGTAGGAGGCTCAGGTGTAATTGGCTCAGTTGTAGTCCAATCATCATAATTCTTGCTTATTTTAGCAATTAATTATTCAGCTTCTGCAGGAGTTCTTTTCCTGAAAACACAATCAGCACAACTATCCAGGAATGTCCTAGATTCATCAGTTAGTCCATTATAATATATATCAAGAAGCTCATTTTTAGGTAATGGACATCCAGAATGTGCATGAATCAAGGCATAGAACCTTGTCCATGACTTAGGCAATTTCTCATATTCTCCCTGTTTAAAATCAAAAAGTTTCTACAAAACAGCATGTCGAGCACTAGGAGGAAAATATTTCTGGAAGAAAGTAGCAATCAAGAAATCAAGGCTATCAATGGATCCAGGAGGCAAATTGTTAAACCAAGCTTTAGCTTCTCCTTTTAGTGAAAAAGGGAAGACTTTAGCAACAAAGTACTTGCGCATCTTAAAATCATCAGAAAACAAAGCACTCATAGTAGAAAGCTCATTCATATGTGCCACAAAACTTTCATTCTCAGTCCCACAAAAAGGTTCTTTCTCAACAATGTTTATATAGGATAAATCAAGAGAGAAACCATAATCTTTATCTTTAATGTTTATGGTAGAGGTAGCAAACTTAGCATTAGGAGATAATTTAGGTATAATAGTACGTTTATCAAGGAGAATCAAAATAGCACTAGCACCACGTGTGTTTCGATACTCTTCAATAAATTCATCAGTCATTTCAATGTAACTATCATTAATATCATAGCTTTATCTAGACTCAAGTGAGCTAACAGGAGTAATAGTGTCTTCACTAGGATTTTCAGTGTTTCCCAATATAATTCTAGCAAATGTAGCATCTAGGAAAGGACCTAATGAACCACTCTCATCAAGCATAGTAGAAGTAACATCATGAGCATCAGAAGCAATTTCAGATTCAGTAGTAGTAGCAGTGTGTAGCATGTGTATGTGGTGGAGGTGTGACAAGCTTACTTATAACAGACGGTGAATCAAGAGCACCACAGGTGTTTAGGACTGTATATCTTCTTGTAGTGGGGTAGAATAGGAAACTATCCATCACGAGACTTCCCCATGATGAAAAAGGATAGCAGCGAACAATAGTAGATCCAAGTGAACTTACAAATAAAGCTATGCTCCATGGCAACGGCGCCAGAAAATAGTCTTGATGACCCACAAGTATAGGGGATCGCAATAGTCTTCGAGGGTAGTATAACCCAATTTATTGATTCGACACAAGGGGAGCCAAAGAATACTTATAAGCCTTAACAACTGAGTTGTCAATTCAGCTGCACCTGGAAATAGTCTTGCTCACAACAGTTTATCAATAGCAATAGTTTGGTAGTAGCAATAGCAAAGTAACAGCAGCACTAAAACAAAGGCAATAGTAACAATAGTACCAAACAGTAGGATTTGAGTGCGGTAGGAATAGGGATGGATGGACGGGAGTTGCATGGACGAGACTATTCATGTAACTTCAAGATCTAGGGAATTTGCAGATAAATAAGATAAAGCATCCAAGTACTAAACAATCATAGGCATGTGTTCCATATATAGCCATACGTGCTCGCAATGAGAACTTGCACAACATCTTTTGTCCTGCCAGCCCGTTGCAGCAGGGCCTCAAGGGAATCTACTGGCAATTAATGTACTCCTTTTAATAGAGCACCGGAGCAAAGCATTAACACTCTGTGAACACATGTGATCCTCATATCACAACCATTCCCTCTGGCTGTCCCAATTTCTATCACTTCGGGGCCTTCGGTTCCGGACAATGATATGTGTACACAACTTGCAGATAAGATCACAAATAATACTATCGTCATGAATCAATAACATGTTCAGATCTGAGATCATGGCACTCGGGCCCTCGTGACAAGCATTAAGCACAACAAGTTGCAACAAAGTCAAATAGCACTAATAAAGATACTAGGCACCATGCCCTAATAATCTTATTCGATTACATGATAGATCTCATCCAATCCCTACCATCCCTATAGCCTACAGCTGGGGATTACTCACTCATGGATGGGGAAACATAGATGGTTGATGGAGAGGCGTCGGTGATGATGATGGCGATGATCTTCTCCAATTCCCTGTCCGGGCAGGGTGCCAGAACTGATTTTCTGGTTCTGAATCACGGATTATGGTGGTGGTGGCGCAGCGGAACTCCTTCTAGAAAAACATCGAACCCTCCTTAGTTTTTAGGTCAGAAGGCTTTAAGTAGGCGAAGAGGGAGGCCGAGGGGGTGCCCGAGGTGGCCACACCCCTCCCAGGCACGGCCTAGCTGGCCCACATGGCTAGGGGGTGTGGGCCATTCGTGGCCCTCCTCCGTCTCATCTTCTGGCTCCTGGAGTCTTCTGGTAAAATAGGAGTTTTGCCATATTTTTCAGGATTTTTCCTGAAAGTTGATTTTCTGCACAAAAACTAGACACCAAGGCAATTCTGCTGAAAACAGCGTCAGACTGTGTTAATTGTATCCAAATCACACAAGTTTAGAGGAGAAACAATAGCAAAAGTGTTCGGGAAAGTAGATACGTTTTGGACGTATCAACTCCCCCCAATCTTAGCTTATTGCTTGTCCTCAAGCAATTCAGTTGAAAACTGAGTGCGATAAAATAAACTTTCACGAACACATTTGCTTCATATGATGTAAAGATTCTCAGCACATGAGTATATACTTAGACAATTCATAATAAGGAGTATGCAACTAAGTCTACTCAATAGTCATGCAAGCTATGAATAGGTTCCAACATAATAATAGGCTGCATGAAACATAAACATAAGCAACATTGCAATGCTCGTAAGAAGGTATGATAGAGTGGTATCTCGCTTGCCTTTTATTGTGGAGCAAAACATAAATGCCAAATCACCTCTGAAGTTCAAGTGAAAACTAGAAGTAAAGATATCAAAGATGCAAGCATCAAATTTATATCATAATTAACCAAGTTTTGAGACAAGTAGGCTATGGGGATGGTAGGGATTGGATGAGATCGTTCATGTAATTGCATAAGATTGCTAGGTCATGGTGCCTAGTATCTATTGTTAGTGCTTTTGACATTGTTGCAACTTGTTGTGCTTAATGCTTGTCCCTAGGTCCTGAGTGCCATGATCTCAGATCTGAACATGTTATTGATTCATGATGATATTATTGTTTATGATCTTACCTACAAGTTGTGTACACATATCGTTGTCCGGAACTCGAGGCCCCAAAGTTACAGAAATTGGGATAACCGGAGGGGGTGGATGTGATGTGAGGATCACGTGTGTTCACAGAGTGTTAATGCTTTGCTCCGGTGCTCTATTAAAAGGAGCACCTTAATTGCCAGTAGATTCCCTTGAGGCCCCACTGCAACAGGCTGGCAGGACAAAAGATGTTGTACAAGTTACAAGCACGCATGACTATATATGGAACACATGCCTATGATTACTTAGTACCTGGATGCTTTATCTTATTTATCTGCAAATTCCCTTTGTCTTTATTATTATATGAATTATCTTGTCCATGCAATGCCCGTCCATCCATCCCTATGTCTACCGCACTTTAATCCTGCTGTCTACTGCAATTGTTACTACTGTCCTTATTTGCTACTGCTGTTATTTTGCTGTTTCTACTATAAACTATTGCAAGCAAGATTGTTTCCAGGTGCAGCTGAATTGACAACTCATCTGTTAAGGCTTATAAATATTCTTTGGCTCCCCTTGAGTCGAATCAATAAATTGGACTTTACTTCCCTCGAAGACTGTTGCAAGCCCCTATACTTGTGGGCAATCAAGACTATTTTCTAGCGCCATTGTCGGGGAGTATAGCTTTATTTATAAGTTCACTTGGAATTATTATTGTTCGCCGTTATACATTCATCATGGGTAAAACTCGTGATGGAAAAGTTCCTATATTACCATCCACTACAAGAAGAGGTACAATTCTGAACACCTCTGTTGCTCTTGATTCACCATCTGTGATGAGTAAGCTCCTTACACAACCACCACATACACATGTTACACATACTACTACTTCTGCTGAATCTGAAATTTCTTCTAATACTCATGATGTTACTTCTACTATGCTTGATGAGAGTGGTTCATTAGGTCCTTTCCTAGATGCTACAATTGCTAGAACTATAATTGGAAACACTAAAACTCCTAATGAAGATATTGCTACACCTGTTAGTTCACCTGAGTCTAGATAGTATCTTAGCTATGATCTTGATGATGGTTATATTGAAATGACTGACGAATTTATTGAAGAATGTCGAAACACTCATGGTGCAAGTTCTATTAAGAGTCTTCTTGAGAGACGCACTATTAGACCTAAATTATCTCCTGATGCTAAGTTTGCCACATCTCCCATAAACATTAAAGATAAGGATTATGATTTCTCTCTTGATTTATCTTATATAACCATTTTTGAGAAAGAACCTTTTTGTGGGACTAAAAATGAAAGTGCTATGGCACATATGCAAGAGCACTCTATTATGAGTGGCTTACTTTTTGACGATATTAAGAAACGCACCTACTTTGTTGCTTAAATTTTCCCTTTTTCATTAAAAGGTGAAGCTAAAGCTTGGTTTAATAATTTATCTCTTGGATCTATTGAAAGTCCTGATGACTTGATTAATACTTTCTTTCAGAAATATTTCCCTCCTAGTGCTCAACATGCCATTTTCCAGGAACTTTTTGATTTTAAACAGGGAGAAAAAGAGAAATTGCCTGAATCATGGGCAAGGTTCTGTGCTTTTATTAAAGAACAACCTGGATGTCCAGTACCTAAAAACGAGCTCTTGATATATAGTATAATGGACTAATTGATGAATCTAGGACATACCTGGATAGTTGTGCTGATTGTGTTTTTAGAAAAAGAACTCCCGGTGAAGCTGATGAATTAATGGCTAGAATAAGCAAGAATTATGATGATTAGACTACACCTGAACCAATTGTGCATGAGCCAACCCCAACACCAACACCAAAGAAGAGGGAAATGATTGAATTAAATGATGAAGTGATGAAGGAGGCTAAGAAATGTCTTAAGGAGAAGGGTATTAAATCTGAAGATGTAAAGAATTTACCTCCTATAGAAGAACTATGTAATCCCAACTCTCACTCATCCACTATTGAGGTACACTCTCTCCAACATTTTGATGATGGTGACAATCCTTACTCTAAACCTCCTAATCAATGCTTAGAAGAATTTGATATTTATGCTGTTAAGCAAGATAATTTTAATGAGAGTGCAGACTCATCTAATGGAAAATTCTAAAGCTATTAATAAGTTGCAAGATATTGTGGAGAGAACCTCCAATGATGTTAAAATGCTTGTTAAACATTTACAAATGGTTCAAACTCAAATTGATCAGCTTACTAAGGCTCAAAAAGATTTGCTAGTTAATGCTTCTAGAGAAAAACATGCTTATGAAATTAGAACTAGAAGTGGTGTTTCCACTCAGGACCCTTTATATCCTAAGGGACATCCTAAAAGAATTGAGCAAGATTCTCAACAAGCTAAAAATAGTGGTACTTCTTGTAAAAGAAATAAAAATAAACATAAAGCAGTTGAGGAATCTTCTGAACCTGCTAAGGATCCTAATAGTATATCTGTCTCTCATGCTGAAACTGAAAGTGGTAATGATAAAAATGATGCTCCTAATAAAGAAGAAATTGAAAAAGAACCTGAAAGGCACACTAAGCAAAGTAATTTTAATAAACAAGTTCAGAATCATTTATTGGAAAACTCTAGAGCTATTAATGAGTTGAAAAATATTGTGGAAAGAACTGCTAATGATGTTAAAATGCTTGTTAAACACTTCCAAATGGTTCAAACTCAAATTGATCAACTTGCCAAGGTACAAAAAGATATGCTAGTTAATGCTTTTGGAGATAAACATGCTTATGAAATTAGAACCAGGAGTGGTGCTGCCACTCAGGATCCTTTGTATCCTGAGGGACATCCTAAAAGAATTGAGCAGGATTCCCAATAAGTTGAAAATAGAGGTACTTCTTCTAATAGAAATAAAAAAGAAACATAAAAAAGTTGTAGAATCCTCTTAACCTGCTATAGATCCTAATAGTATATCTGTCTCTGATGCTAAAACTGAAAGTGGTAGTGATAAAAATGATGATGCTGATAAAGAAGAGATTGAGGAAGAACCTGAAAAGCACACTAAGAACACTAATTACACTAAGTAAGACTTTATTGATAATAAACATGGTAGTGAAAGAGAGCCTTGGGTGCAAAAACCAATGCATTTTCCTGATAAGAAACACAAATCAAAGGAGGAAGAACACTATAACAAGTTGAAAGGGTACGGATTTCGTCTAGAGGGGGGTGAATAGGCGATTAAAACTTTTCCTAGAGTGGCTCAACAAAGGCGGAATAAAACGAGTGTTTACTTTGTTAAGCACAACCTAGAACAACTAAGGTTCACATATGTGCACCAACAACTTATTCTAAGCAATACAAGCAACGAAGTGATAGCAAGATATATATTACTTCAAGAATGAAGGCTATCACAATGTAAAGTGCATAAGTAAAGATCTCGGGTATAGAGATAACCGAGGCACGCGGGGACAAAGATATTTTACCGAGTTCCTCCCAACATGGAGTACGTCTCGTTTGGAGAGGGGGTGGTATCAAACCACCAACGCCACAAAAGGCCTCCCTTATTCTTCGGTGAATCTCACCCCAATGGGATCGATCCACGCTTCCACTATCGGTGCACTTGTCGGTGGCAACCGGAACCTCTCACAAGGTTGGGGCACTTCTCCACAACTTAATTGGAGGCTCCCAACAAATGCCACCAAGGCCACAATGCCACCAAGGCCACAAAACCTTCTAGGGTTCCAAGAACCCAAGAGGGACAAGCTCCAATGAGTAACACGAACCAAATCCTCCGAGGAGAACTCAAACCGATGCACCGAATGCAAATGGCAAGAACACCACAAAAGTGCTCAAATCCCTCACTCTCAAGTTCCAGCAAAGCTACTAAAGCTATTGGGGGAACAAGAGAGGAGGAATCAAAGAGGGACACAAAATCCCCAAAAATCTAGATCTCCAAAGATACACTCACAGAGAGATGAATCGGTTAGGTCAAAACTTGGATCTAGATCTCCTCTCTCTTCCACTCAAATATGGGCAAGAATCATCGGAGGGGAAAATATTAGGCAAGCTTCAAAATCTAGAGCAAGTATGGACAAAGCTTAGCCTAACAGGAGAGGAAGAAGCTTTCTAAACTAAAAACGGACAAAGCCTTAAATAGGGGCCCCAAAAATCTGGACGTTGGGGCAGATTTTCAGAACGGTCCGGTACTACCGGATTTAACCGGTAGTACCGCACTAGTCCCAGGCCCAGCGAAAAACTAACCAGCGAGCCAGGTCAACGCGCAGCAAACAACGAGAGGAGAGAAGATGCGCGCAGCGATTGAGGCCAGAGCAGAGCCCGCGCGGAGCCAGCAATCAGCGGGGCCACAGCAACGCGAATCGGCAGCGTGTAGCGAGCGGGCACGCGCGGGATGCGGCGGCTGGGCGCGCGTGCGGGCAGGGGGAAGCAAGCAGGCGAGCAGCGGCTGCGCGCAGGAGCAGCGCGCGATGCAGCAGAGCGGGACCAGCGCGGGATTGGCGGCATGCAGCGCAGCGGCGCTTGGTCAACGCGGGCAAGCGGCAGCGCATGCGCACGTGCGAGCGAGCCAGCGCGGGCGGGGACAGGCTGACGCGCAGCATCGGCAGATGCAAGCACACTGGGCTGCCAGGGCATGTGTACCTGGGCCGGCAGGTAGTACCGGCCCACCCGGGCGGTACTACCGGGCCAGCCCGGTAGTGCCGGACCCAGCAACCGGGCTAGGCAGTAGATAAGCGTGACGCCAGGCGCGGCCGGTACCGAGTCCGGTAGTACCGGCCGGCCCAGAAACAGACTTTTTCTTTTTCTTTTTAAATAAGGCCGACAGATATTCAAACATTCATAACTTTGGCTAGGAGACTCCGATTGACCCGATTCCAATTGCGTTGGAAAGAGGACGACAAGAGCTTCCTAATAAAAGGTGGAAATATTGGTTATCACCAAGTGAGAAAGTATCAAGTCGAATAATGTGAGATACCTCACTTGGTGAGAAACCGGAAAGCCGTCAAGATCAAAATTGCAACAAGATATAAACGGAAGATCCGATTTTGATGAACAAGAGCTTGTTATGGAGATTACCACAAGCTCTATATCCTCTCATGAATAAGACAAAATAACAACCAAATACGATGATGCAAGTATGCAAATTTTTGAGCTCTCTCCGAACGATATGATCGAGTTACTCACTCGAGAGCCCCTCTTGATAGTACGGTTATCTATCCTAAACCCGGTCTCCCACTAACAACATGATACCAGCAAAAGGGAAAACCTATCAAGATTATACCTTTTCCTTGAGCATTCCACTTGATCTCGATGTAGACAAACTTGACCTTCTCAAGAAGGAACGCCTTTCTTGATTCCTTATCATCGATCCATGATCACCAAGGATGGCAAGCATCAAACATGAGATCTTCTATAGATGGCGCATTTTGAGCTTGCACAACACATCTTCTTCGGATTTCATCGACCTTGAAGCCAACACATGCTCCAAGCGATGCCAATGGACAAATCCTACGAGTATAACTTAATACACACATTAGTTCATAAAGATTGTCATTAATTACCAAAACCACACATTGGGGCCCACATGTTCTTTCACAAGTTTTGTGAGTGGATGAAACCTTTGATTTTTCAAATTCCTTTGTTTGATGCTATTAAATTGCCTCCTTATTCAAAGTATATGAAGGATATTATCTCTAATAAAAGGAAGATTCCTAATGAGGAAATTTCCACTTTGCTTGCTAATTATTCCTTCAATGGTAAGGTTCCAAAGAAACTTGGAGATCTAGGTATTCCAACTATTCCTTGTTCTATTAAAAATAATTATGTTAGGAATGCTTTGTGTGATTTGGGAGCAGGAGTTAGTGTTATGCCTTTTTCTCTCTACAAGAGACTTCAACTTGAAAAACTGATACCAATTGATATAACTTTGCAAATGGCTGATAAGTCTACTACTATTCCTGTAGGTATATGTGAGGATGTTCTTGTTCAATTGGCTCATAATTGTTTGATACTAACAGACTTTGTTGTGCTTGAAATGCCTGAAGACGATAATATGTCTATTATTCTTGGGAGACCTTTTCTTAATACCGCAGGTGCTGTCATTAATTGTAATCAAGGAAATGTAACTTTTAATGTTAATGATAAGGATCATACTGTCTATTTCCCCAAGAAGATTGATAAGAATTATGGCCTAAATTCAATTGAAAACATTGGAGGAATAAAGGTTGGAGAAATATATTGTCCCATACCACAAGAAGATTATGAAACTATTATGATTGGGACTATTGCTATCAAGGTTGAGGTAACATAATCATTTAGTGAAATGCAAAGTTTTGCTTCATATAAAATTGTTTTGGTAACAAGACCTAATTAACCTTGTTAACAAAGGGATTTTTAATGAACAAAACAATGTTTTCACCATGATTATCCTTGCTCGTCTTTGTATTGCTAGTTGCTTGCATATTAGAGTGTCTGAGAACTTCTAAAGTTTTAGTTTTGATTTGTTTTTGCATCTTTCCAAAATAATTTTTCTGCGAGAAAAACTAAAAATTGCTCAAAAATAAAGTTTCTCAAAAAATTCCAGAAAATTCATATTATTTTTTTACGCTAAAAAAGGAAGGGAGGGGCCTGGAGTGACCCAGGTGGCCCACCAGGCAGGCACACCACCTGGTGGCGCGGCCATCCCAGGGGCGCGCCTGGCCATGGTGTGGGCCACCGGTGGCCCTCCACTTATTCTTCCACCTGCCACTTCTCTCTCTCTCTCCCGAGAAAACACCATTTCATTGCTCAAACTCGTGTTCTTGCTATTCTTGTCGCGATTTTCGATCTTCTTGCTCATTCCACCTTTGCTGCTGAGATTTGGAGCATTTGTTCTCCGGTATGTGACTCCTCCGCTTGTCCAAGTAGATTTGTGATTAGCATATTATATCTTGAGTATTTTGCTACTGTAGGTGACAGGTTATGTGAGCTTGCATGATTTTTATTTGCTTAGAGAAATTATTTTGATGCATGTTTAGCCCTCTTGCAAGTCCCTATAGTAGTTCCCTTCATTATGTAGTCGCTTTGCAATTACTTGTTGTGATGTTTGTCTAAAAATTTCAGAAAAGGAGATGAATGAACACCAACTCAACCAACATGAATTAAGGGTGACTGAGGTCATGAAAGTCCACCGTGAGGAGGGAGTTTTCCCTTCTATTTATCCATGCCCCATATTCATGAGGGCTGCAGGAATTTTTCAATATTTCTAGACTCTAATTTCTAATGCAGGATTGGAGCATTTTGTTGGAGATGAACCCTACCAATATGTGAAAATGACTATGTCTATGGTGCAGGATTTTCGATTTAGTTGGTCCTTGCCTAACCCCATGGTTCATTACAAAATTTACAATGTAGCTGTCAACCTCCCTTTTGATGATTTTTGTGAAGCTATTAAAGTGCCACAGTGGGGTTTGCGCGAGAATATTAGGGAGCGGCCCACATCACTCGTGGACTTATATGCAAAGATTTTCCAAGGGAGAAGCTTCTCAAAGGAGAGTGGTAAAATTCAAAATATTCATCTCCCATCTATTCGATATTTTGCATATTTTATTGCCAAGTGTGTTCTTGCTAGGAAGACCGCTAGTAAATTATCTTCATATGATCTAGCTTTTATCTCAGCTGCTTTGAAACAGGATAGGACTTATAACTTTCCTGCTTTTATAGCTTTTCGTCTTGCTGCTAACCGCGAGAAAGGTGGAATTTGTGGAGGCTTCATCGCCTCTTGTTTATTAGTTTTGCATGGTGTAGCGCTTCATCATTCAGACTTATAGTTTTCCCATAGAGAGGCTTGATCTTAATTCCATGATACAATATAAATTTGTTTCTTCTTGGGATAATTTGAGCGATTTATCTTATGAAATAACCTTTCTCAAGAGTGGATGGAGAGGAGGTAAGTTTGAGCGAATGGTCCTTTTGCCTGCGCCTACTTTGTTTAACCTTGATACCAGGGAAGGGTGGTCACTCACAGAGGAAGATCTTGACACATACATGGAGGAGCTCTCCTAGCAAGAGCAGAATGTCGTAAGAGAGGCCGAGGATAATTCGGTCCAGCCCTCCAACACGGGGGAGCCTTCATACCAGCAGCCTGTTTATGATTGGGGCACTTCTTCTTCTTCACGAGGGCCTGATTATGATTATTCTTACCATGACCCACCGGCTTGGAGTTCCTACTCGCGTTTTGGTTGTTCTCCACTTAGTCCAAAAGCCTAAGCTTGGGGGGAGGTATACTGACATCACACTCATCTACATATCATATTTTGTCGGTACTTTGCATATCCATGTTTCGCTTTCTTTTTAGTTTTTGCTCTTATTTTGTTTCTGCTTTCCAAAACACAAAAAGATCAAAAATATTTTTGTTATTTCTCTTTGTTCGCTTCTTTATCTTTTAGCCTTGGTTTGCTTCACCCTTTGTAGATTTGGTTTGTTATTCGAAAAAACAAAAAAAATTGCTTTGATTGCTTTTTCCTTCAGTTCTTGCTTTAAAAATCGAAAAGCCAAAAATATTTGTCGTTCTTCTATGGTTTTGTAAAGTTCGTTGCAGGGTTCAGCAGTCCTCAGTGACTCCTTGGAGTTTGGTTTTCATATTATTATTCAAGTCACACAAGTGAAAGGCAATGATGATTTATGACAATTCGAGGTGTGGTAAAAGGCTGGTATGAACTCTATTTGTTTTCATTTTTGTACATATATTCATCGTTGTGAGCATGCTTAATCTATTCATGTAAGGTGTATGTTATTTAATGGATGCTTAATAGTTCTTGCTCTCTTATGATTAGTTCTAACCTACTAATAATTTGTAGCATGCCATATAAATGTTTGCTTGCATTGTTCTATTCATAACATGGTATGACATTGTGGTATCCTATAAATGTTTTATTTGGATCGACTTGGCACATGCTCATGCATGCATATGACTAAACAAAAAGTCAGTTAAGCCTCGATGATTTATTTTTCCTCGGAGTTCTTGTGTCACTTTTATGCCACTATTAATTTTGTTTTGTTGCAAGTATGATTATGACAGTTACTGCTCTCTCGATTGTCGCTCCCTTCTATTGCTAGCCTTCACTTATACTGAGTATGAGCTCTACTCATGCATCCAACTCCCCAAAACCAAAGTTGTCAAAAAGTGTCCATCATACCTACCTATTAGCATCATTGCTATTCCTTGCATCTTATTATGCTTTGTTTTCTTCCAAATAAAAATGTTTGCTTGTTATGTGAAAATTAGTTAGTAAAGCTCTCACGAACTTGATGGGACATTTTATTTCTTGCACTTAATTTACCTGAACCATTGTGACTGTCTATGTAGTTATATGCTTGCAAATTATAAGTTGGGAGTTAGCAGAACCATGTTTTCATGGGGAACGCTTTCAACATTGCACTTATCTATTTAGTTGATATCATGTTCTTTTGTTTATGGATCCCGGCGGTGTGAAATAAAAGGGGAGCTTGTAAGTTCATGAAGTTTGTATATGTGTTAGATAAACGCCTAGGTGGCTAGCCTAAGCCATGCCTACATGGTGGAAACTTGCAGCATAACCATAGTAGCATTCTATGAAGCATCGTCAATAAAAACCTATGTAAATAGCAAATAAAAAGATCGCTGAGATGCTCACTGTATGTTGCCTTGTCATTTTGATATGGGATAGCTCCTGTGTCATGGGGCAAGGGGTACCCGTTGGCGGTTCTCTATGATACACATATACTTACAATGACAAGAACTTGTTTGTGACCAAAGTTGAGTAGCATGAGGTTCGGTACTCGTACTGAAGGGGCATGAGATTTTCAACTTATGATCTGTCAAGCATATAACTCATATTTGACCTCACTTTAACCTTAACCATTTAAAGATGCTTATGATAGGGGCAATGAGAGCTCAAAGCTAATGAGTACCATACTTTCAACATTTGGAAGCCTTTCAAACTTTTCAAATCTTTTATTTCACTTTTATGTCGAGTCACCATCTATTCTTTGAGCACCTTCCTGAGAGCATAGCTGTCATTCTTAGTGTAATTTGCTTGTTCCAGAACATGGTTAATTGTGACATAATTTTGACGCTTGTATATTTGATATTTTTATTTCTAATCTTCACTTGAACTTCAGAGGTGCCTTGGCATTTATGTTTTGCTCTAAAAAGAAAGGCAAGCGAGATACCACTTTATCATATCTTCTTATGAGCATTACAATATTGCATATGCTTATGTGTCATGTTGCTTATTATTATTGTGTTGGAATCTCTTCATAGCTTGCATGACCATTGGGTAGACTTATTTGCAAACTCATTATTAGGAATTGCCTAAGTATTTGATCATATGCTAAGAATATATACATATTATGAAGCAAATGTGTTCGTGAAAGTTTCTTTTATCGCACTCATTTTTCAACTGAATTGCTTGAGGACAAGCAATAAGCTAAGCTTGGGGGAGTTGATACGTCCAAAACGTATCTACTTTCTCGAACACTTTTGCTATTGTTTCTCCTCTAATTTGTGTTATTTGGATACAACTAACGCGAACCGGTGTTGTTTTCAACAGAATTGCTTTGGTGTCTCGTTTTTGTGCAGGAAATCAACTTTCAGGAAAAATTCCAGAAAATATGCCAAAAATCCTATTTTCCTAGAAGACTCACGGAGCCAGAAGACGAAGGGGAGAAGAGTCCAAAGGGGCCCACACCACCCCCTAGCACGGGCTAGGCCTAGCCACGCCAGCGAATGGTGTGGCCACCTCGGCCCCTCCTTTCGCCTACATATACCCTCTGATCTAAAAACACCGGGGGGGGGGGGGTCGACAATTTTCCAGAGAAGAGTTCCATTGCGCTGCCACCACCATAAACCGCGATTCGGAACCAGAAACTCCGTTCTGGCACCCTGCCGGAACGAGAATTGGAGGAGATCATTGCCATCATCATCACCGACGCCTCTCCATCAACCATCCATGATTCCCCCATACATGAGTGAGTAATCCCTCGCAGTAGGCTATGGGGATGGTAGGGATTGGATGAGATCTTTCATGTAATTGCATAAGATTTTTAGGACATGGTGCCTAGTATCTATTGTTAGTGTTTTTTGACATTGTTGCAACTTGTTGTGCTTAATGCTTGTCACTAGGTCCTGAGTGCCATGATCTCAGATCTAAACATGTTATTGATTCATGATGATATTATTGTTTATGATCTTACCTGGAAGTTGTGTACACATATCGTTGTCCAGAACCCGAGGCCCCAAAGTGACAGAAATTGGGATAACCGGAGGGGATGGCAGTGATGTGAGGATCACGTGTGTTCATGGAGTGTTAATGCTTTGCTTTGGTGCTCTATTAAAAGGAGCACCTTAATTTCCAGTAGATTCCCTTGAGGCCCCGCTACAACGGGTTGGCAGGACAAAAGATGTTGTGCAAGTTCTCATTGTGAGCACGCATGACTATATATGGAACACATGCCTATGATTACTTAGTACCTGGAGCTTTATCTTATTTTTCTGCAAATGCCCTTTGTCTTTATTATTATATGAATTATCTTGTCCATGCAAGGCCCGTCCATCCATCCCTATGCCTACTGCACTTTAATCCTTCTGTCTACTGCAATTGTTACTACTGTCCTTATTTACTACTGCTGTTATTTTGGTATTGCTACTACAAAACTATTGCTATTGATAAACTATTGCGAGCAAGACTGTTTCCAGGTGCAGCTGAACTGACAACTCATCTGTTAAGGCTTATAAATATTCTTTGGCTCCCCTTGTGTCGATTCAATAAATTGGGCTTTATTTTCCTCAAAGACTGTTGCGATCCCCTATACTTGTGGGTCATCACTTGGCAGGATCTAGAAGAATCCATCGGTAGCGATCATGCGACGGTAGCGAATGGCCGGCGAATGGGAGTGTAGGGTATCGCTTTAGATCTAAGGCTTGACTCTCCAAGCCCCACGGTGGGCGCTACTATCATGGGAATGGCCACGACATTCTCTACCAGGGGTAACGATTGAGTCGAAAGGGGGCAAGGGTGAGTCGACATCTGCGGATCGAGATTGAAGGCAATACAAGGGTTTACCCAAGTTCAATCCCCCATAGGGTAAATACCTACATCCTGCTTGATTGTATTAATGGCGAGTGAGATTAAAAAGTGGGCTAAATCGGCGTATGGGCAGTGAGTTGCAAGGATGGGGTAGCTAATAGCACGTGAGTACAATGGGGACCCTAGGGAGGTTTATATATGGGTACCTATCTAGGTTTTACAAGATTACAACCGATTCAGTAAGGGTTTCAGAGGCTTTGACCTAATCCGACTAGGCCTAGCTACAGTCTTGGGCATTTGCGTCTAGTCTCCGATCTTCATTGAAGCCTTTTTCTAGTCGCCGTTAAAATATGCCCATTCGATATTGTCTTGGCCCACTCAATTCCAACCTCTGGGGATACCCCGATTGGCACATCCCCATCATGTGGGGAGAAGTGTCTATTAGATGTAGTAGAATGGTGGTAGTGATTGAATAGTGACAACAAATTTAAGATCTACTATGGATAAAGTGAATTCATGTGCTATAATTATTTTGCGATAGCTAGATAATCTTGTTTGGTCAAGGTAGCATATTTGTGATTCAAACATTATGTCAAAATACCGAAGGCTAATACTCTGTTGATTCTTAGTTCAAGATTGCTTGGAGTTTTCCCTTTCTTGAGGAGTACAAGATATATGTGTTGAATCATCTCTATGTTAGGACATGATACCCATATGAATACTTATCAAACACATGTTGAAGTTCCACCAATAATATGTCTTTTATGAATTTTTTGTGTCCACTGCAACCAAAAAAGAGAGTAGACAAGTGAACCCATGGACCCTGGTCCATTTTAAACCATAATAAACACCTTTCCAACACATTTATCACACTTTACATTTTTGTGGTTTATTATTTCAAGAATACAAAAATACTTTCTTCACTTGCAAACACACACAAAACCCCAAAACTACTATCTTTTATTATTTTTACTTTGCTTGCCTAGTTTTACTTGTTTTACTTTACTTTATTTATATTTATGTTTTATATTACTAATACGAAACCTTGTGCTTGACAACCACACGGTGGAGTTGCGGACATCAGAAAAAACTTAGCTTTGTAGGTTGCTTAAAGAGGAGAATAAGAATAACCTCTGGGCCAATTCAACAAGAGTTTGATATAAACCCTCGAGTCACCTTTGTGGGGAAAAGACGCTTAGTACAACACTCTGCACTTGAAGTCCCAATGAGTTGGTACACATGGAGTTGTTGCTATCAGTTTCCCATAAAATTTAATTTAAATATTTATGTATTATTAATTCTGATAAATAATTTACATACATATTGTTAAATTCCTTTTTTATCCAAAACACCTTTCGGCTCATTTAGGACATCTTCAGATTCCCCTGTAACTATTCTGGTACTACTTTGGAATGATTCCGAGATTTCTTCTCTTTCTCAATGGTGATCCCGAAGCTTCCATAATGATCTCAAAATGTTGTAAGACCCTTAAGTGTGTTACCCTACAGTTCGGTAATGTCACAGACATAATCGAGATCTCTCTCATATCAATAATCAATAGCGGGACCAGGATGCCCATAATGACCCCCATGCATTCCACGATGTTATGTCGTTTGAACCATAAAGGTCTAAGGAAAAGGTCACTTAGTTTCTAACTAAGCAGTCGCGGATGACAGTGATTAAATATGATCTCATGGTCTAAGGAAAAGGACACTTAGTTTCTAACTATTGCAACAATAAACCACATGACTTGATCACGTCATAATACATATATGGGTAATGTCCATCACATCATTCTCCAATGACATGACTTCATTGTCAACTGGCATAAATGCTCCATGACGAGGAAATCTTGACCATCGGTTGTCCAATGAACTAGTTATCTAGAGGCTACTAGGGACTTGGTTTGTTTATATACCACACTCGTATCAATGTTTGCACTTGATATAGTTATATCAGAGTATGAAACTATTATGAACAATTTTGAGATATGATAATAAACCTATTTATTATTTGCCTCTAGAGCGTATCTCCTTCAGCCTCCTACTTGCACTAGAGGACAAATAATATAGTTGCATTTGTTACTGATCATAAACACATGTGTTTTTATCATGCTTGCCTATGGAAGCATCTTGTCTTTGATATATATTACCAGATCGTATGCTCTTCTGCAAATCGCTAATGTCTCCTAATTTTGGCACTTGCATCATTATCTCATAACATGTCGAAGTATTCGTTTAGCGACAGGGTGAGACTTTTGTTTCTTTATATTTACTATGATGGTCGATCGGTCACGAGAAATTTCAAAGTTGTCATGTATACTAGAAACACACTCAGTTGAATTCAAACTTCACTAGCCAAATTTGTCATACTTGATATTTCTGAAGTAGTTTCCTACTTCAATACCAGTGTAGATCCTTCTATTTCTCTAAGCTTCTAATGATATGTTGAATCCCGGTTCAGTGATTTATTCATGAATCATCTCAGAATATGTTCTTCTAGTCAAGAACATGGGTCACAATTCAGCCAAGTATGCAACATGGTGATTCGTGGAAGAGACATATGATAGAGTCATATGGGATGAAGATCATCCCTTTTCTTCCTATAAACCATCGTTGTTCATACCAATGTTTCTCCTAGTTCAACAAGTAATAATAACATCTTCATTTGCTTGTTCTATTCTGAATTCACTCCAGAAACCAATCTAGGACATTTTGAACTTTCTTCATAATATAAATAGAAACATTTTGACTTTAATGTCCATTAAATGTATCAATATATTTCTTGATGGATGTTTTGTTCAATGCTGAATGTTTTGTTCAACTTCATTCACAGAATATTTCTTGATTTACCTATCAATAACATCAATTACATCATCCATTATATGCCGTACACATACACTAGAATGTTTTCGCGCTCCCACTCAAATATGCTATCATATATGAGACTGATACGTTGTAAACGTATCTATAATTTTTGATGTTCCATGCTTGTTTAGTATCTACTTTGCTACGCTTTGTCTATACTTTAAGGTATTATTATACATTTTCTAGGACTAACCTATTAACAAGATGTCGCAGTGCCAGTTGCCTGTTTTCTGTTGTTTTTGGTTTCAAAAAAGCAAGAAAGGAAATATTCTCGAAATTGGACGGGACAAAATCCAAAGTCAATATTTTACCGGGATGAACACAAAGACCAAAGGGTGACCGGAGGGGGGCCACATGGTGGACACACCCCCAGGCACGGGCCCACCCTAGGCCGTGCCAGGGCAGGGTGTGGGCCCCCTGGGCGCCCCTGCCTCGCCTCTTTGCCTATAAAAGCCCCCCGATGCCAAAACCCTAAGGACCTGATCAACTCTCCACGAAATAGTTTGTAGCCTCTGCCACCATCGTCCCTAGATCGGGGGGATCTGGAGCTCTTCCTGTCACCCTGCCGGAGGGGACAGATCATCACGAAGGCCTTCTTCATCACCATGACAGCCTCCGGTATGATGCGTGAGTAGTTCACCCTTGGACTATGGGTCCATACAGTAGCTATATGGTTGTTTCTCCTCCTTTGTGCTATCATGTTTAGATCTCGTGAGCTCCGTTCATGATCAAGATCATCTATTTGTAATCATACATGTTGTGTTTGCGGGGATCCGATGGATATTGAGATACTATGTCAGATTGATTATTGATTCTATCATGTCTTATTGATTATTTATTCTATCATGTATGTGTTGTCTAAGATCTTGCATGCTCTCCGTTTCTAGTAGCTATCTGGGCCAAGTAGATGCTAGTGACTCCAAGAGGGAGTATTTATGCTCGATAGTGGGTTCATGCCTCTATTGAATCTGGGGAAGTGACAGAAATATCTAAGGTTGTATATGTGTTGTTGCTACTAGGGAGAAAACAACAATCTTTTGTTCATGGAAAATTGTATTGTTTACTTTACACACATTGCTTAAAGCAATAATCTGTTGCTTGCAACTTAATACTGGAGGGGTTTCGGATGATAACCTGAAGGTGGATTATTAGTCATAGATGAAGTTGGATGGCGGTCTATGTATATTGTAGTGCCCAATCAAATCTCATAGGAATCATGAATGTCTAGTATTTGCATTGGTATGCCTTGCTCAGTTCCTGTCAATTGCCCCGCTATAATTTGTTCACCCAACATGTTATGTTATTTATCTTAAGGAGGACACCTCTAGTGAACTGTCGACCCTAGTCCAATATTTACCATTGTTACATCATCTACTGTTACCATTTACTTTCTGCAAGCAATCATTACCTTCCGCACCATATGTTTAATCCTTTGTTTTCAGCAAACCAGTGAGATTGACAACCTCACTGTAAGTTGGGGCAAAGTCTTGAGTTTGTGTTGTGCAGGATTCCAAGTTGCTAGCAACACCTTGAAGTTGTTTCATTGCTCCTACTGGTTCGATAACCTTGGTTTCATAACTGAGGAAAAACTTGCTGTTGTGCTCATCGCACCTTACTCTTGGGGTCTCCCAACGAAGGGCCCACGTCGAGAGCGCACGTCAAGATTTTTCTGGCGCCGTTGCCGGGGAGTCTAAGGACAGCTTCACAAGGGGAGTCCTTCACAACCATTCTCTTTACTTTGTTTTTGTTTTGCTTAGTTCCTTTTTCTTTGTTTTTCTTGCTTATTTTATCAAAAATTCAAAAAAAAAATAGTTTCGTTTGTTTTGCTTTTTCTTATCAAAAACGCAAAAAAAATTAGTTCCTACTCTAGTTGTTATTGTTGTTGGCTTGCTTCACCTTTGCAAAAATGAATTCTATTGAGAACACTAAGTTATTTGACTTCACTGGCACAAACAACAATGATTTCCTGAGTACACCTATTGCTCCACCTGCTCCTGATGCTACCTTTTATGAAATTAAGCCTGCTTTGTTGAATCTTGTTATGAAAGAGCAATTTTCCGGTGCTAGTTCCGATGATGATGCTGCCCACCTTAATAAATTTGTTAAACTTTGTGAGATGCAAAAATATAAGAATGTAGATGGAGATATTATTAAGCTCAAATTTTTTCCTTTCTCCTTGAGAGGAAAAGCTAAAGAATGGTTGCTATCCTTGCCTATAAATAGTATTGATTCTTGGATTAAATGCAAAGATGCTTTTATTGGAAAATACTATACCCCTGCTAAGATTATATCTATGAGAAGTGAAATAATGAAATTTAAACAACATGATAATGAACATGTTGCTCAAGCTTGGGAAAGAATGAGTTCTTTGCTAAAGAATTGTCCCACTCATGGACTAACTGCTTGGATGATTATCCAGACTTTTTATGCAGGACTAAACTTCTGTTCAAGGAATCTTTTGGATTCTGCTGCTGGAGGTACCTTTATGACCATTACTTTGGGTTCTACAACAAAGATCCTTGATAATATGAGTGTTAATTATTATGAATGGCACATTGAGAGAGCTCCACATGGTAAGAAGGTAAATTCTGTTGAAGAAACCTCCTCCTTGAGTGATAAAATAGATACTATCATGTCTATGCTTGTTAATGGAAAAGCTCATATTGATCCTAATAATGTTCCCTTAGCCTCTTTGGTTGCTCAAGAAGAGCAATTTGATGTGAACTTTATTAGAAATAACAACTTCAGCAACATTGCCTATAGGAATAATCTTGGTAATAATAATTATAGGCCTTATCCTCCCAATAATGGTAATGCTTATGGAAATTCCTACAACAATAATAGAAGTGCTCCCTCTGAACTTGAAGTCAGGCTTAAAGATTTTATTAGTAAACAAAATACTTTCAACAAGACTATGGAGGAAAAGCTTTTGAATGTTGAGAAAAATATTTCGTCTTTGTCTGAAGCACAATCCTCTTTGATTAATAAAATGGCTGCTAAACCTGAAACCTTGGAAATTACCTTTGCTGCTACTCATGCCATACAAGTTACTATTGATGAAAATGTTAGACTATAGCTAAATTACATGCTAAGTGAGCAAGAGAAGATGAAATTGCTAGAAACAATAGTATTTGTACTATTACCACCACCAATGTTGAAGCTAGCAAACCAAAAGAAGTCCCCATTCATCCTACAACAATGCCTAAACCCAATAAGTCTACTACCTGTGATGCTAAGTTTGATTTGGATCTTGATGGCTACAATATTTCTAAAGTGATTATGTTCCTACAAAAGCTTGCTAGAAGTCCTAATGCTAGTGCTATGAATATGGCTTTTACAAAACACATTGCGGATGCTCTCATTAAAATTAAGGAAGAAAAATTGAAACACAAAGCTTCTATTCCTAGGAAAGTAGAAGATAGTTGGGAACCCATCATTAATATGCAAGTGAATGACTTTGATCTTAAAGCTTCATGTGACCTTGGTTCTAGTGTCTCTATTATGCCTAGAAATATTTATGAAATGCTTTATTTGCCACCTTTGGAAGATTGCTATTTAGATGTCCCACTTGATGATAATGCTAAAAAGAAACTTATGGGGAGTATAAATGATGTTCTTATTATGGTTAAAAATGCCTATGTCCCTATTGATTTCTATGTTTTGGATGTTGAATGCAATGCTTCTTGTCCCTTTACTTTGGGAAGACCTTTTCTTGGAACTGTTGGTGCCATCATTGATATGAAAGAAGGAACCATTAAATATCAATTCCCATTCAAGAAAGGTATATAAAACTTCCATATAAGGAGAGAGAAGTTACTTGATTCTTTGAAGTTATTACTTCTGTAATAACCTCTCCTTATCCTTTTTGTCTGATTTTTGTGCCAAGAATAACCTCTAATGAGAGAGAAGTATGATTTGGGGAAGTTGTTGTCCCGAAACAGATTTTTGTGCTTCGCTGTAAAAATTCGTGAAAATCTCTGTATGACGGATTGAGTTGTAATTTTCTAAGTAAATCCCCCAGGTTGTTATCTAACATTCATAGTTCAACACTTTTCGATTTGAGCAACAGAAGGTCTTCGAAAAAATCAGTTTTTACCTGCTCGTCTATTTTGACTGATTTCTGCCATTATTTGCATTTTCCTCTTTATCGATTCCTTTTTGGGTTCTCTTTGGTAAATTGAGCTTTTTGAAGGAATTTCTACAGTAGCTTGTGTTTTTAATGAATTTTTTTCTATTTTGAAACTAAACTCAAAGGTTTATTACTTTTGAATGCACTAATGTTGCTAATGAAGAATGTGTGAAGTTTTGTATGAAGGAAATTTTCAAGTGTAGGGGGAGAATAATGTAATAAGATGAAGAATGGACAAAGGCTCAAGCTTGGGGATGCCACCCCGTGTCACCCCAAGAAATATTCAAGAGGTACAAGCGTCAAAGCTTGGGATGCCCAAGGCATCCCCTTCTTCATCAATAAAAACCCCAGGTCTCTTTTTGGACACTTCATTTTTATTGTTTCATGCACTATTGTGTTGTTCTTTGTAAGATCCCTCCCTTTATAAAGGTAAGGATCCCTGTGATTGCAATGCTAGTCCCTGGATCAAAGCTAGCATCCACAGTTTAAGATGAAGTACACAGAAACAAAGGTCATTATTACATATCATTCCAGAGACAAACATAGTCTTTTACAAACTCCATGGCCACAGGCCTAATACAAGAGTTCAAATATATAATAAGATAAATAAGTCTTCATCTTCATGTGCCACAGGCAAGCATGTTGAGTGTAGACTCATAACCCCTAATCATCATCAGAATAACCTGCAACATCACAAGTTACAGCCACAGTGGGTCAATACATTGGAATAGTATTGGCAAGTGATACCTTAGTAGAATATTAGTAGTCTAGATATGCATTTTGGCTAAGTGTAGCTTAGGCTTGCTTTGCTCAAAATAGGTTTTTGCCTATTAGTTGAAAACACTAAGTTTTTCTTTGATAAACTTTCCCAAGGAATCACCAATAAAAATTGGTGAACCTTCACCCTTGTTCAACCACAAGTTTTTACTTAGAAATTGGGATGAGGAGATTCTTGATAGCTTCCATGTCTTGATGCTCAAGTTGTCCAATACCAGGGACATGGCTAAGTACTTAGATTCTTCCATCTGCAGAGGTTGTGCACTTTCCCCACAAGACTTGATTTTCACCAAGACAGGACCTTTCAGTAGCCTTCCCTTAGACCAAATGGACGCGTTCCAACCTATCATCCCACTACCACCAACTGTCCAAATGGCTAAGTTATTGCAACCTATGTGATCCAGGCAGAGCCCATATTGCCATGTGGCTGCACTAGAAGCTTCTTAACATTTCGCCTCTCAAATCCCTTTGTTCCTGGGTGGCTTTCCACAAGTGAGATACACAAGGTAAGCCATAGAAATGGGCCTTGTGTAACCACTCAACATAAACCATTCTTTCCATTCCACCCAGGTGTTTCATTCACTTGTTGTTTTATTAAGCAAAAACATAAGTCCAAAGACTTAGAAATATTTTCTCATAGCATGAATATATAACCACCCTTGGTTGCTACTAGCTAGGCTAATCATGGCATTGATAAGCATCTTAACTTAGAAATTTCTAGCAATTCTACAACTACTAGGTTTTCCCACGCATAGCATATAGATCAAAATATTCATGCAAGTCTAGCAAAATATTTCTAGTGCATAGTTGAAAAACATAGGAATAAAAGCATGAAGCACCACTTGCCTTGGTAGTTTGGGGAGTAGCAACAATATTCACAATCACAATCACTATTTGCACCAAAATCTACACATAAAATAATGGCACCAAAATTACATACAAAATATATACAAACAAAAATATATGAATGCATGCAAATGCCATGTGATGATTTTCTTCACCAAACAAGACAAGTACACAGTACTGAACCATAAACAAGTCCAAAATAGGCCAAATAAACTTTATTTGAATAACATAACATTTTTCAAATAATTGTTATACATAAATTATGCCTACAAATGTTTCTGTAAAAACAACCATTTTTACAGAGGCAAAACATTAAACACATTGCATAAATGGAAAGTATTTTCTCTCCTGGTTCCAATGGTATAAAATTTGTCAAATTTGGACGTGGGATTCAAAAGTTATGAATTTTACAAGTTTAAACATCTAATAGATCTAAATTCTGTTTTTAAAACAAAGGACTGGCCACGCGGCACCTTCTGATTGGTTGATACCGTTTCGCACTGGATCACACACGCGAGCCGTTAGATCTAACTTAATCTGCACGGCCCAGATCTGTTCGTACTGCTTCGCTACAGGTATGTTTCTAATCGCTGGATCTAGATCCGACGGCCACGGACCAAACGACCACAGACGGGCGGCGCTAGCGGCGGCGCGGCTCTGTCAGAGATGTCGCTGGCGATTCAGATCGCGCGGGGAGGAGTGGAGGTGGTTACCGTGTTCGCGGGGCTGCAGTGAAGCTCAAGGTGGTCGAGGGAGGAACAGGGGTGCTCGGATCTAGCTGCTATTGCTCGCCGAAGTGGAGCCTGTCGTTGGGCAAGGTCTAGCGTCGTCGGGGGCGAGGTTCTGATGCGCGCTAAGACAAAACAGAGACGCTGTTAGATGCGCACAAGCCTGGCAAACAAGTGAGTATCCAAAAGAGAGGAAGGGGTGGTCGGGAACTACCAGGAGGGGTCGCCGGAGTTGTGCTGAGCTTCGGCTGCTTCCAGAGGTGGACGGTGACGACATTCTAGGGCGATACAGAGAAAAAGGAAGGCATGAGAAGATGCACAAGGACATGTTGATCATGCTCGCATGAAACAGAGACAGGGGGGTGGATGGTGCTCACCGGAATCGGTCGCCGGAGGTCGTCGGTGCTGCGGGGTTCTGAGCTCGATTGCGCGCATCCTGGTGGCGGAGTGGTGGCGCTAGGTGAGGGGAAATTCTCGCGGTGCAGAGGGGGTTAAATAGCCAGGAGGGGGCGGCGATTACGCGCTGCATCAATGGCAATAACGCGGGCAGTAACTGCGGCGAGGTAACGGCAGAGCGCCTCGGCCGCGCGTTGATTGAGGACGATGCTGACGGGGCATGGTGGGGTCTGGCTATCAGCGGGTGGGTGCACGCAGGCGCGGTGAGAAACAGAGAAGAAAGGGGGAACCCGGGTGGGATGTTTTGCTTGCTGGGCTGGAATGATGGCGCCAGGCCCAGTTAGGTTTTCTATTTCTTTTTCTTTTTCTGAGTTGATTTTCAGGAATCATTTTCAAATAAATTCAAAAGCATTTTAATTTCAAATCTTTCTGGCCTTTTGTAATATGAATTCCTGTGTAAATTTGAGTATTAAACCATGCTGCCTTGCTGGCCTTGCTTGGTCCTTATTGTAAAAATCAAAATAAATAGTGTCATAGCACTTGATTTGAATATGTTCTGAAGATGGTTTTAAACCCATATTTGTTTTGTAAATTTTTGTCCAAACTCTAACATTCAACTAAAACAACATGAGAGCAAACAAAGCTTGGTTTAAACAATTATACTCTCATTTGAGAGTGGCATTAAATTAATGCATGCTCACATAAAATAATAGCACTTAATGCTTCTGTTTTCTTGAAATGAGTTTGATATTTGATCCCTAAATGATATGCATGCATGGATGTTATGCAATCTTTGAAAACATGATTTTAGGGATGTTACAATCTAACCCCCTTAAGGTGAATCTCGCCCTCGAGATTCGGGTTGGCTAGCAAATAGGTGAGGGTGGTCTTTCCGAAGATCATCTTATCTTTCCCATGTGGCTTCTTCTTCGGAATGATGGTTCCATTGAACCTTGCAGAATTTGATAGTCTTAGTCCGAGTAACTCTTTCTGCAGTCTCAAGAATCTTGATAGGTTTTTCCTCATAAGTGAGATCACTTTCCAATTGAACTTCCTCCAATGGTATAGTATGCTTCAAAGAAGTCTCTTCCATTTCTGGATGGCATTTCTTTAGCTGACTCACATGAAACACATTGTGAACAGCAGACAATGATTCTGGCAATTCAATCTCATAAGCTACTTCTCCTTTACGACTCAGAATCTTGAATGGTCCAACATACCTTGGGGCCAATTTACCTTTGACACCAAATCTCTTCACTCCACGAAGTGGTGACACTCTAAGATAAGCTCTATCACCCACTTCATAGGTGATTTCTCTACGTTTAGGATCTGCGTAGCTCTTTTGTCGGGACTGTGCTATCTTCAATCTGTCTTTAACTAGCTTGACTTTCTCTTCAGCCTCTTTGATTAGTTCTGGTCCGAACAAACTTCTTTCTCCCACACCATTCCATAGCAATGGGGTGGTACAGTTTCTCCCATAGAGAAACTCAAATGGTGCCATCTCAATACTGGCTTGATAGCTGTTATTGTAAGAGAATTATGCGTAAGGCGGACTTTCATCCCAACTAGCTCCATAGTCTAGGGCACATGCCCTCAACATATCTTCAAGAATCTGGTTGGTCCTTTCGGTCTGTCCATCAGTCTGAGGATGAAAAGCAGTGCTGAATTCCAACCTCGTTCCCAACGACTCATGTAGTTGCCTCCAAAAATGAGAAGTGAATTGGGTTCCCCTATCAGACATAATACTCTTGGGTACTCCATGTAGACATACAATTCTACTCATATAGATCTTGGCTAACTTAGCACTTGTGTAGGTTGTCTTCACGGGTATAAAATGAGCCACTTTAGTTAAGCGATCCACTACTACCCAAATAGAATCATATCCTGACCGGGTCCTTGGCAATCTGGTAATGAAATCCATGCCAATCTTGTCCCACTTCCAATCAGGAATAGGTAGTGGTTGTAACAATCCTGCTGGTTTCTAATGTTCCGCTTTCACTCTACTACATACATCACACAAAGCAATATGTTCGGCGATGTCCTTCTTGAGATTATTCCACCAAAATCTTTCTTTCATATCCATGTACATTTTGGTGTTACCCGGATGAATGGAATATGGTGAGTTGTGTGCTTCTTGTAAAATCAGTTTCCGAAGCTTCGGATCTTGTGGAACACAGATACGTTTTCCATGCCATAAAGTACCCTGTTCATCTTCATGGAATCCTTTGGCTTTTCCCTTGCCAATCTTTTCCTTAATCTCTTCAATTTCCTTATCTGTCTTTTGGGATTCTTTGATTTTGTCCAACAAAGTGGGTTGAACATCCAATGACATGAGATGTCCTTCAGGCATAATCTCCAATCTGAGATCTCTAAATTGGGCACACATATCATCTGGCAATTCTCCCTTAGTAAGGCCATTCACAAAAACCTTACGGCTTTAGAGCATCCGCTACAGCATTTGCTTTACCGGGGTGGTATTGCAAACTCAAGTCATAGTCCTTGATGAGTTCTAGCCATCTTCTTTGTCTCATGTTAATTTCTTTCTGGGTGAAGATTGTAGAGGGAGTGTCCCAACCTTTAAACAATATAAGGTGGAGTCCCCTGTGTTTACAATGCTAGTCCCTGGATCAATAGCTAGCATCCACAGTTAAGATGTAATATCAAGAAACAAAGGTCAAAATACAACTTTATAACCAGGAATAACATAATTTTATTACATCTTACATAGCTCATTTGGCTATTACATTACATTGCAGCAGAATATCTATAGCATGGGGTCCTTCATCTTCAAAGTGCCACAGGCAGACATGTTGGTTGTAGACTTTGTAATCCTAATCAACACACTTCACTAAATCAATCAAACCTGCAACATACAAGTTACAGCCACAAAGGGTCAATACATTTGAATTGTATTGGACGGTGATACTATGGTAGTATAGTGGAGTCTATCTTCTATATGCATTTGGCTAAGTGGAGTTGAGGCTTGCATTGCTCAAAATAGATTTTTCCTTAACATTTGAAAACACTAAGTTTTTGCCTGACAAAAACATTTTTCTCAATCAAAGATTGAAGATCCTTTAACCCTTGTTCAAACCACAAGTTTTTAACTTAGAAATTTGAATGATGAGATTCTTGATTGCTTCCATGTCTTGATGCTCAAATTGTCCTTTACCAGGGACATGGCTAAGTACTTAGGTTTTACACTCTGCAGAGGTGGTGCACTTTCCCCACAAGACTTGGTTTCCCAAGACAAGATCTTTCAGAAGCCTTCCCTTAGACCAAAATGGACGCGCTCCAACCTATCAAACTCTACCACCAACTGTCCATATGGCTAAATTCTTGCAACCTATATGATCCAGGCAGAGCCCATAATGCCAAGTGGTTGCACTTGAAGCTTCTCAACATTTGACATCTCAAATCTCTTTGTTCCTGGGTGGCCATCCACAAGTGAGATACACAAGGTCAACCATAGACATGGGCCTTGTGAACCACTCAACCAAAAACCACCAAGCAATTACCATTCTACCCAGGTGATCCATTGACTTAGTTGTTTTATTAAGAAAAACATAAGTCCTCAGACTTAGAAATTTTCCATAGTATGAATGTATATTCCACCCTTGTTTTCTCTTAGATAAGCTAAGCTTGATAGTAGTAGGAGTCTTAACTTAGGAATTTTTCTACTAAGGTTTTATCTACTAGGTTTTCCTATAGCAAAGTTTATACTTAGCAAATATTCCATGCAAGTTTTACTTTGAGAAAATAACTAATGCATAGTGAAAGTAATGGGACAAAAGTATGAAGCATCACTTGCCTTTTTGGTAGAGGGTATAAGTTCACTCCTTGTCCTTGCAACAATCACACTCTTCAAGTCACTACAAATCAATCAAGCAAGGCACAATCTCAATCTACCAATCAAGCAAAACATCACATAAAATAATAAAACAAACAACACATGCAAGCATGCAAAAAGGGTTGTTTTATTTGTAAAAGTGGTTTCTAATGGGTCATAAACATTTGAAAACACCTAATGGTCATTTTATAAAGTGGCAAAGTCATTTGCAAAAGGTTTCACTTCCTAAACCATTTTCAAAACAAAGTATCATTTTATGTGGTGTAGAAATGTTTTTACTGAGGCATTAGTCTATAGGGTTCACAAAATATGTTTTCAAACCACAAAACTTGGTGTTTAGGGTCACAGAGTTTAGAACAAAACATTTCCCAAAAGTTTTCTTCCAAAACCATTTTTAATAAATAAACCACATTTCTATTTGACTAGAAATGGTTTTAAATCAAATAATCATTATTTTGTTTCACCAAATACATTTTTGAATCCACAAAGTGTTTCCTATGGTCAGTAGGTTCAAATCACACCATTTGTAAAAGATTTTATCCCCAAATTCATTTTTGAATAATTTTTACATTCTAAACAAGCATACAAATGTTTCTGCAAAAACAACCATTTTTCCAGAAGCTTTTTACTAAACAAAAGGCATGGTTGGCTAGGGCTTGTTCCACTGATTCCAATGATATAAAGTTTGTATTTTTGGACGTGTGGGTCAAAAGTTATACCAATTACAAATTTGCATTCTAATCAGATCAAAAATCTGTTTTAAATCGAATCCAGTCCACGTGGATGTTTCTGATTTGTCAATACCCTTTCGGTTGGATCGACTGCTCTGGCGCGTTGGATCAAGTCAGATCGTGTGGCACGGGTTGCGTACCTCTTCGCTTTAAGTGGTTCTATCCTATCCACCAGATCGAGATCGGACGGCTGTTGTGAGCTCGACCCTAAACGAGCGGCGCTGCGGCGGTGGCTGGCGGCGGAGCGGTCAGACGGTGGCGGCGCCGGCGAAGCAGGAAGCGAGAGAGGGAGGGAGTAGGCTCACCGTGTTCGCAGAAGCCTAGGGAAGCTCAAGGTGGTGCCGTCTTGTCGAGGGGCGCACTGGAGCAGGCTTGATTGCTCGCCGGAGTGGAGCTGCACCTCGGGCGGCTCTGGAGGTCGTCGAGGGCGAGGATAGGGGGCACCCTAGGACGAAAGGGAGACACCGTTAGGTTCTCAAGAGCATGGCAATCATCATCGTGTCCACGGGGAAGAGAGGGGAGGTCTGGTTCACCTGGGAGACGTCGCCGCGGTTGGAGACAGACGGCGGCGCTGGCTCGTGGTGACGCTGTCGAGCTTGCAGAGCTCGCGCGGGTGAGCTGGCGATGCGGAAAGGTCCGCCGGGGCTTGGGGAGTATGCGAGTGTGGTCAAGGAGGCGAGGGGTGGCAAGACACGGCCGGAATCGAGGGAAAAGCTCATCGGTGGCAGTGAGGTTCGGAGAAGAATCAGGGCGGCCTGGGGGCGTGCTAATGCGGGGTGTCAGAGGGAAAATGGAGAGGAGAGGTACGCGTTTAAGCTTGCATGATCAAAGCGAGTAAATGTGGCCGCGTTAAGGCGAATTGAATCCGCGGAATCACTGACAGAAACGGGGAAGAACTGGTCGCTGCGGGTGAGGACGATGAACAGGAGGGGTGGGGTCGGCTGGTCAGTGAGAGAGAGGAGAGGGGAGTTGGGTCCACCTGTCATCTGCTTAGCGGGTCGTCTGGTGAGTGAGAAAAATAACGGTTCGCTGGGGAGGGAGGTGGGCTGCTGGGCTGGGATGGGCTTTAGCTGGGCTGGGTCGTTTTGCTCTATTTTTTCTGTCTGAAACCTTTTTCTTTTTCCAATTCTATTTTCTGTTTTGGAAATTCAAACAAACAAATCAAACATTCAAACAATTCAAACATTCACCATACTTTGTGTTGACTTTGGTTCTGTTTATCAACATAAACCAAAATTCAAAATAAAATAATATTTTTATTTTAGGGTCCATTAATAATTAAATAAAATGGACTTTAATTATTAAATCAAATAGGATTTGTTTTATAAAAATCTTTATTTTGAAATCTAAAATAAAACCAAAACACTTCAGTAGGTTTTATTTGAGAATATAAAATATTTGGAAAACGAATTTTTAAAATAAACAAATAAGTTTTTGTGTTTATTTAAAATGGGAAAAGCCTTTACTTAAATAAAATTGGATACTAAATCCTTATTATTTTATTTAAATAAACCTTTACTATTTTTATCAAAACAAAACATTTTATTTCAAAACATTGGCCAAGGTTTAATTTGGCTTTATAAATAATCCTTATTTATAAATCTATCTTTTCTTTTGAAAACCAAATCTTTTATAAAAAGATTTCAAAAATAGTAAAACCAAATATTTTTATTTTCCTTTATTAAATGTTTAACTTTTTAAATCCCTTTAGGATTTATCTTGATCAAAATAGGTTTTGAAAGTTTCAAATTGGATTCAAAAAGTTTCTTCTCACCCTGAAAATCAACAAGGTTTTATTTTATTCATTTATTTTTCACATTACAAGATTTGGAAAATCTTGGGATGTGACAAAGATATACTTCAAAATTTTGTGATCTGTGAACACTTCACATCGATTTCCCAAAAGGTAGTGTCTCCATGTTTTGAGTGCATGGACAACAGAGGCTAACTCTAAATCATGAGTAGGGTAATTTACCTCATGAGTTTTGAGTTGTCTCGAGGCATAAGCCACAACTTTCCCTTCCTGCATTAGTACTGCACCCAATCCATGATGAGATGCATCACAATACACTTGGAAATCTTTCTCCAAATCTGGCAGGCATAAGACTGGTGCTGTCACTAGTCTCTTCTTCAATTCTTGCAAACTGAGTTCACATCCTTCATACCAAGCAAATTTCTTGTCTTCCTTTAGTAACTCTGTCATTGTCTTAGCTATCTTGGAGAAATTCTCAATGAACCTTCTGTAGTATCCTGCCAAGCCAAGGAAACTACGAACCTCTTTCACTGACTTAGGAGATTCCCATTCAGTTACAGCTGAAACTTTAGCAGGGTCAACTTCTACACCATCTCCTGACACAACGTGTCCAAGAAATCCAACTTCATTCAACCAAAACTCACACTTGCCGAATTTTGCATACAGCTTATGCTCCCTAAGCTTCTCAAGTATCAAACGCAAATGTCCTTCATGCTCTTCTTTGCTCTTGGAGTAGATCAAAATGTCATCGATGAAAACGACAACAAACTTGTCAAGTAACTCCATGAACACCTTGTCATCATATTCATAAAGTATGCTGGTGCATTGGTCAAACCAAATGGCATCACGGTGTACTCATACAATCCATACCTAGTGGTGAAAGTTGTCTTAGGTATGTCTTGTTCCCTTATTTTGAGCTGAAAATATCCTGATCGAAGATCAATCTTCGAGAACACACATGCTCCTTCTAGCTGATCAAACAAGTCATTGATTCTAGGCAAAGGGTATTTGTTCTTGATAGTCACCTCATTGAGTGAACGGTAATCTATGCATAACCTTTGACTTCTATCCTTCTTTTCCACAAACAAAACTGGTGCTCCCCAGGATGAAGAACTTGGTTGAATAAATCCTTTCTGCAACTGTTCTCCAAGTTGTTTCTTGAGTTCTTTCAACTCATCAACTAACATCTTGTACGGTCTCTTTGCTATTGGTCCCGATCCTGGGAGCAAATCAATCAGAAACTCCACATCTCTATCTGGTGGCATTCCTGGTAATTCTTCCGGAAACACATCCGGATATTCACTCACAATTGGCACACTGTCTATGCTAACCCCCTTAAGAGAATTTAGCTTACTCCCTTTTGATTCAAAGTTGGTATTAAATCTAATCCTTTTGTTTTCTGGAGTTGTGAGTGAGACGGTATGGTTGGCACAATCCAGCACTCCCTTGTGCTTAGTCATCCAGTCCATTCCCAAAATGACATCCAATCCTTGGGAGTTTAGGATTATCAGATTAAAGGGAAACTTATACTTCCCAAACTCTATGACTAGATCATGACATCCTGAGTTCACTATCATTTCTCCGCCAGGAGAACTTACTTTTATAGGACACCCAATAGTTTCTACCGGTAGTTCATTTCTTTCAACAAATGCTCTTAATATGAATGAATGAGATGCACCAGTATCAAAGAGAACAAATGCTGGAACAGAATTGAGTTTGAACTTACCAGCAACAGCATCAGGTTCCTCATAGATTTCTTCCACATTGATGTGGTTCACTTGCCCCTTCTGGAAAGGGTTGGGCTTGTTGGGTCCTTCAACTTTCTTTTCTGGGCATTCATTTGCATAATGCCCCATCTTCTTGCACTTAAAACATTCAACCTGACTAAGATCCTTCTTGACAGGCTGGTTTCCACTACCACTTCCACTTCCATGGTGGTGGTTCTTATACCCACTCTTGTGATTCTTGTAATTGTCATTGTCATGACTACGGTAATGCTTGTTGTCATGATGACGGTTGTGGTTGTGGTTGTGGTGTTTGTTGTACTTTCCATGCTTGTGGGATCCAGAATTCCCACTATCATCATGATGAGAATGTTTGTGTGACGATCCCGAGATGTGCTTATCAGAGTGCTTCCTCTTCCTGCTTTCAACTTGTTTCATCTTGCTCTCCAAGATGGCAGCCTTGTCACATAGAGACTGATAAGTGGGGACATAGGCCACAACTAACTGCAGGTTCAGTTCATCGTTCAATCCTTCAAGGAACTTCTCTTTCCTCTTAGCATCAGTGTCAACTTCATCCGGTGCATAACGCGCCAGATTGTTGAACTCCTCAATATATTCAGCCACGCTGCGGTGGCGCTGCTTCAAGTTATGAAATTCCTTCTTCTTCAAACTCATCACTCTGGATGAGATGTGAGCAGTACGGAAACCATCTTCAAAGATAGCTCATGTCACATCCTCAATGGGAGTGGTGATCTGGAAGTTATCCCACCAAGTAGCTGCTGGTCCTTCCAACAAGTGTGCTGCAAACCTGACCTTCTCCTCATCAGTACAGCCAACAGTTACCAAGTCCTTGTTCACTGAGCGTAGCCAGTCATTGGCCACCATGGTATCAGTAGTTCCTGAGAACTTTGCTCGCCTCAGTCTTAAGAATCTGGTAAGCATGTCAAAACCTGGTGGGTTGTTCTGATTGTTGTTGTTGTTGTTATTGTTGTTGTTGTTGTTGTTCTGATTCTGTATAAACGTGGTCATCATTTGCATCAGCTGCGTCTGAGTTGTCATCATCTGCTGCATCTCGCGGGTGATATTGTTGTTGTTGGGGTTGGGATTGGCACGTCGGGGAGGCATCTGTGGTTTTCAATAAGGATAAGAATGAGATACCCATATATGCTTAACATGCACAATACATCACATAGACAATCACCAAGCATGCATCAAAATAACAAAAGTTCAACAACATAAACAACAAGTTTTGAAAGGTAAACACACCAATAGCAAGCCATCCACATGTTGGATGGTCATTGCGACTCAATAATCAAAAGCATGGTAAATAAAAGGTAAATGAGTAGTCATCACTACTCCTCTGCATCAACCTCCTCATCAACAAGTGTAAGACCTGCATTCTCCATAGCGGTCTTGTATTCCTCGACATTGGTAGTCAAGGCCTCTATCTTGGACTTGAGAGCCCTCTTCTATGAACGAAGTCTCTCAATCACAGTCTGCTGATGCTCGAGCTCGAAGTCCTTGGTCTCTAGTTCTGCAGTCATCTCTCGAATCCTCTTGTTCCTATCTTGGACTCTTTTCTCTTGACTCTTGAACTTTCTATCTTGACTCTCAAACTTGGCCTCCATTTCCTTGACTATCTCATCTTGCTCCGCAAAGAGCTTGTCCTTCTCATGAAGCTGCACCTGGAGCTCGTCATTGCTAAGCATGACGTTGGTCCTATCAGTATCTAGGTGCCTAAGAAGAACCTCTAAATCCTGGAGGTATAGACGAATCGGCTCTGTCGTCTCTCTAGCAGTATCCTCGAAGTCAATGGCCTCACCATCCTCGTCATGTCTACCGAAGGCGTGGAAGTGAGTACCTCTAATCTCCCGAGAGTGTCTCCTAACAGACGCACAAGTAAATCCTGCATGACTACCTCTAGGCCTCTCTCCCTGTCGTCATGCATGAACTTGAATATGATTGCCTCTGTGGTAGGCTCAGTCTGGCGTCCTGGCTGATTAACCTTGAAGCCCCAAAGGTCTTTCCTCTCAAACTTGGTGAGGGGAAGCACCATGATGCTAGGAAGCGGAAGATTGAGCAGACTAGTGAGCTCAATAAGTCGAGTGCCAAAACGAGTTCCCTTGAACTCTTCAGCCGTGTTGATAGTAACATTAGGCATCTATTTTATAAGATAGAAGAAGTTAGAATCAACACAATTAAAGACAAATCACAAGACAGGGCATCACATGCATATTTTTGACAATCAAAACACAATCATGGCATACATAAAACCATTACAAGCATCCAAGTTTCAACTTATTTTAGACAACCGTTGGAAAATAAAATGATAAGTGTGGTGGTCCCACTAACGAGGTACGTTACAATTCCATCTCACTTGCCAAGTTGGCTAACAGGGCATATCTAGAGTTCATGATGTCATTTCTTAAACGTTTGTTGGTAGCCTCTAACTCTTGGGTATGCTTCTTTCCTTCCCTAAGGTCATTCTGGGTGTTGAGCATTCTGCACTTGATTCTATCACCAAGCTCTTTGATGGCCTTCCAAGCTGCATCCTTTGCTGAATCAAAGAATGTGGTGTGCATCACTGAGTTTGTGACCATGCAGAATCCTGATTCCTTGTGGTTGTCTTCCTTGTTTTTATACAAGTGAAGTTGCACCCACCAGTATTCAACTCCTTCATCCATCACAGGAAAACCTTTGTACATAATTGCACCATGTATTCCCATGGAAACCATGAGGTCCTTGAGAACCTTGGGGAATTCTGTCTCACATTCCAAATTCATAGTCATGAGTGGTCCCTTCCTCACGGCTTCGTTGATGGAGTTCATCTACAAATAGAGATGAGAAACAAGATTAGAAAAGTTTACGAGAAGAAAAGACAAGTGTGGAAGTTGTTGAAATTTTTTCCTTAGTGGTTTCCAATCTAGGGTCATAATCCTACAGGAAACACAGTGCTCTGATACCTTCTGTAAGATCCCTCCCTTTATAAAGGTAAGGATCCCTGTGATTGCAATGCTAGTCCCTGGATCAATGCTAGCATCCACAGTTTAAGATGAAGTACACAGAAACAAAGGTCATTATTACATATCATTCCAGAGACAAACATAGTCTTTTACAAACTCCATGGCCACAGGACTAATACAAGAGTTCAAATATATAATAAGATAAATAAGTCTTCATCTTCATGTGCCACAGTCAAGCATGTTGAGTGTAGACTCATAACCCCTAATCATCATCAGAATAACCTGCAACATCACAAGTTACAGCCACAGTGGGTCAATACATTGGAATAGTATTGGCAAGTGATACCTTAGTAGAATATTAGTAGTCTAGATACTATATGCATTTTGGCTAAGTGTAGCTTAGGCTTGCTTTGCTCAAAATAGGTTTTTGCCTATTAGTTGAAAACACTAAGTTTTTCTTTCGTAAACTTTCCCAAGGAATCACCAATAGAAATTGGTGAACCTTCACCCTTGTTCAACCACAAGTTTTTACTTAGAAATTGGGATGAGGAGATTCTTGATAGCTTCCATGTCTTGATGCTCAAGTTGTCCAATACCAGGGACATGGCTAAGTACTTAGATTCTTCCATCTGCAGAGGTTGTGCACTTTCCCCACAAGACTTGATTTTCACCAAGACAGGACCTTTCAGTAGCCTTCCCTTAGACCAAATGGACGCGTTCCAACCTATCATCCCACTACCACCAACTGTCCAAATGGCTAAGTTATTGCAACCTATGTGATCCAGGCAGAGCCCATATTGCCATGTGGCTGCACTAGAAGCTTCTTAACATTTCGCCTCTCAAATCCCTTTGTTCCTGGGTGGCTTTCCACAAGTGAGATACACAAGGTAAGCCATAGAAATGGGCCTTGTGTAACCACTCAACATAAACCATTCTTTCCATTCCACCCAGGTGTTTCATTCACTTAGTTGTTTTATTAAGCAAAAACATAAGTCCAAAGACTTAGAAATATTTTCTCATAGCATGAATATATAACCACCCTTGGTTTCTACTAGCTAGGCTAAGCATGGCATTGATAAGCATCTTAACTTAGAAATTTCTAGCAATTATACAACTACTAGGTTTTCCCAAGCATAGCATATAGATCAAAATATTCATGCAAGTCTAGCAAAATATTTCTAGTGCATAGTTGAAAAACATAGGAATAAAATCATGAAGCACCACTTGCCTTGGTAGTTTGGGGAGTAGCAACAATCTTCACAATCACAATCACTATTTGCACCAAAATCTACACATAAAATAATGGCACCAAAATTACATACAAAATATATACAAACAAAAATATATGAATGCATGCAAATGCCATGTGATGATTTTCTTCACCAAACAAGACAAGTACACAGTACTGAACCATAAACAAGTCCAAAATAAGCCAAATAAACTTTATTTGAATAACATAACATTTTTCAAATAATTGTTATACATAAATTATGCCTACAAATGTTTCTGTAAAAACAACCATTTTTACAGAGGCAAAACATTAAACACATTGCATAAATATAAAGTACTTTCTCTCATGATTCCAATGGTATAAAATTTGTCAAATTTGGACGTGGGATTCAAAAGTTATGAATTTTACAAGTTTAAACATCTAATAGATCTAAATTCTATTTTTAAAACAAAGGACTGGCCACGCGGCACCTTCTGATTGGTTGATACCGTTTCGCACCGGATCACACACGCGAGCCGTTAGATCTAACTTAATCTGCACGGCCCAGATCTGTTCGTACCGCTTCTCTACAGGTCTGTTTCTAATCGCTGGATCTAGATCCTACGGCCACGGACCAAACGACCACAGACGGGCGGCGCTAGCGGCGGCGATGCGGCGGCGCGGCTCTGTCAGAGATGTCGCCAATGATTCAGATCGCGCGGGGAGGAGTGGAGGTGGTTACCGTGTTCGCGGGGCTGCAGTGAAGCTCAAGGTGGTCGAGGGAGGAACAGGGGTGCTCGGATCTGGCTGCTATTGCTCGCCGGAGTGGAGCCTGTCATCGGGCAAGCTCTGGCGTCGTCGGGGGCGAGGTTCTGGTGCGTGCTAAGACAAACCAGAGACGTTGTTAGATGCGCACAAGCCTGGCGAACAAGTGAGTATCCAGAAGAGAGGAAGGGGTGGTCGGGAACTACTAGGAGGGGTTGCCGGAGTTGTGCTGAGCTTCGGCTGCTTCCAGAGGTGGACGGTGACAACGTTCTAGGGCGATACAGAGAAAAAGGAAGGCATGAGAAGATGTGCAAGGACATGTTGATCATGCTCGCATGAAACAGAGACAGGGGGCAGACGGTGCTCACCGGAATCGGTCGCCGGAGGTCGTCGGTGCTGCGGGGTTCTGAGCTCGATTGCGCGCAGCCTGGTGGCAGAGTGGTGGCGCTAGGTGAGGGGAAATGCTCGCGGTGTAGAGGGGTTTAAATATCCAGGAGGGGGCGGCGATTACGCGCTGCATCAATGGCAATAACACGGGCAGTGACTGCGGCGAGGTAACGGCGGAGCGCCTCGGCCGCGCGTTGATTGAGGACGATGCTGACGGGGCATGGTGGGGTCTGGCTGTCAGCGGGTGGGTGCACGCAGGCGCGATGAGAAACAGAGAAGAAAGGGGGAACCCGGGTGGGCTGTTTTGCTTGCTGGGCTGGAATGCTGGCGCCAGGCCCAGTTAGGTTTTCTATTTCTTTTTCTTTTTGTGAGTTGATTTTCAGGAATCATTTTCAAATAAATTCAAAAGCATTTGAATTTAAAATCTTTCTGGCCTTTTGTAATATGAATTCCTGTGTAAATTTAAGTATTAAACCATGCTGCCTTGCTGGCCTTGCTTGGTCCTTATTGGAAAAATCAAAATAAATAGTGTCGTAGCACTTGATTTGAATATGTTTTGAAGATGGTTTTAAACCCATATTTGTTTTGTAAATTTTTGTCCAAACTCTAACATTCAACTCAAACAACATGAGAGCAAACAAATCTTGGTTTAAACAATTATACTCTCATTTGAGAGTGGCATTAAATTAATGCATGCTCACATAAAATAATAGCACTTAGTGCTTCTGTTTTCTTGAAATGAGTTTGATATTTGACCCCTAAATGATATGCATGCATGGATGATATGCAATCTTTGAAAACATGATTTTAGGGATGTTACATTCTTGGAGCATCTTAGTTTTCCTTTTCGGTTTTCCTTTGTTTAGTTTGCTTAAATAAAGTAGTTGGACCCCCGTTTTCGCTGTGATGTTTCAAATAAGTTGATTGGTGTTGGAAAGGAGTAGAAATTTTCATGCTTATAGTGGTACAAAAGGGAGCTTGTTTTGACTGTGGCTTAGACTTTATCATGCCATGCTAGATGTTGTTTTGACCTTATGCTTAGTGATTATTGTTGTAGCATTTCTTGTTCCAAACAATTGAGATTGCTTAATGTGCCTTGCAAGAATCATGCGTTGTTTTAGCATACAAAAGCATGATTTTTTGGTATTCTCCTTTGATGCTTTGTTTGGGTTGACTTGGCACATGATCACACCATGTTATGACTATGAACAAATCACCTTAGCCTCTATGATCATTTAGTTTTTGACATGTGGTACCACTTTATGCTTTGGTTGATAATGTTTTGTCGCTCTGCATGATTATGGCCATTATTGCTCTCTTAGTTGGTCGCTCCCAGTCTTTTGCTAGCCTCCACTTGTATTGAGTAAGCTCTACTCATGCATCCAACTCCCAAGAAACCTTGTTATTCCAAAGAGTTCACCATAAATTCATATGCATGGTGTGTTACACCATTCCAAGTATATTCTTGTTTTATCCATCTTCCAAATTAAACTTGTTATGTGAAAATAAGTGATTAAAGCTCTCACAAACTTGATGGCACACTTTACTTTTTGCACCTAATAAGCTTGAACCATTGTGTCATCTATGATGTATATGCTTGCACTTATAAGTTGGGAATTAGCAGAACCGTTCTGTCACGGGGAACGCTTTCAACACTTCTACATATTACCCAGTTGATATCATGATCTTTTGTTTGTGGATGTCAGCGGTGTGAAATAAAAGGGGAGCTTGTAAGTCCATGGAGTTATGTATATGTGTTAGAGAAACACCTGGGCTGCTAGCCTAAGCCATGCCTAATCATGGTGGAAACTTGAAGCATAACCATAGTGAGCAATCTGTGAAGCATTCTTCTTATAAAGAGAGAGAGAGGGAGAGAGAGAGGAGGAAAGAAGAGAAAAAAGCACCATTTTCCCATGGTAAATAAGAAGATTGCTGAGATGCTCATTGTCTATTGCCTTGCCATTTTGATATGGGATAGCTCATGTATCATGGGGCAAGGGGTACCCTGTTGGCGGTTCTTTATGATACACATATACTTACTATGACAAGAACTTACCGGTTACTAAAGTTGAGTAGCATGTGGAATGACCCTCGTACTCAAGGGACATGAGATTGCCAGCTTATAATTTGTCAAGCATATACCCCATACTTTGTTCACTTTAACCTTAATCACTTCAAGATGCTTATGATAGGGGCAATGAGAGCTGAAAGCTAACAAGTACCATAATTTTTGGAAGCTCTTTATAAAACTTGAAATCCCTTCTTCCCTCTGTGAAGGGCCTTTCTTCCTAATTTTATATTGAGTCTCCACCTTCTATCTTTATGCACCAACTAGGAGAGCATAGTTGTCATTCTTAGTTCTATGTGCATTGTCTCAAAACTTATTGATTGATTCATAATGTTGATATTTCTTGTTCTTGAACTATTCGTATCTAGTCACTCTTATGAACTTTGAAGGTGTCCTATGCATTTATGTTTTGCTACTCCATGAGGGACAAGCTGGATACCACTATGCTATGTTTTCTATATGTGAAACAAAGAAACGTCTTTCAATGCATTGTTATTCATGACCTTTGTTTGTATCCTTTCTTGTTACAGCATAGTTACTATGTCTTATTGTTAGAACTTCATCTTCCATGCTCATGTTTAGAGTACTTTGATCCCAGCTTTCAATGCTTGCAAATGGTTTGATCAAGTTTGATGGTGCTTGTCACCTCAAAAATTATTCTTTTTATCACTTACCTACTTGAGGATGAGCAGGAGTTAAGCTTGGGGATGCTTGATACGTCATAAATGTATCTATAATTTTTTATGTTCCATGCGTGTTTAGTATCTACTTTGCTATGCTTTGTCTACACTTTGAGGTATTTTTATACATTTTCTGGGACTAACCTATTAACAAGATGTCGTGGTGCCAGTTGCATGTTTTCTGCTATTTTTGGTTTTAGAAAAGCTAGAAAGGAAATATTCTCGGAATTGGACGGGACAAAAGACAAAGTCAATATTTTACCGGGACGAACACAGAGACCAAAGGGCGACCGGAGGGGAGCCACAGGGTGTCCACACCCCCCAGGCGCGGGCCCACCCTAGGTCGCGCCAGGGTAGGGAATGGGCCCCCTAGGCGCCCCTAACTCACCTCTTCGCCTATAAAATCCCCCCGATGACAAAACCCTATGGACCCGATCAACTCTCCACGAAATAGTCCGTAGCCGCTGCCACCATCGTCCCTAGATCGGGGGATCTGAAGCTCTTCCCGGCACCCTGCCAGAGGGGAGAGATCATTTTGGAGGCCTTCTTCATCGCCATGACAACCTCCGGTATGATGCGTGAGTAGTTCACTCTTGGACTATGGGTCCATACAGTAGCTAGATGGTTGTTTCTCCTCCTTTGTGCTATCATGTTTAGATCTCGTGAGCTTCGTTCATGATCAAGATCATCTATTTGTAATCATACATGTTGTGTTTGCGGGGATCCGATGGATATTGAGATACTATGTCAGATTGATTATTGATTCTATCATGTCTTATTGATTATATCATGTCTGTGTTGTTTGAGATCTTGCATGATCTTCGTTTCTAGTAGCTATCTTGGCCAAGTAGATGCTAGTGACTCTAAGAGGGAGTATTTATGCTTGATAGTGGGTCCATGCCTCTATTGAATCTGGGGAAGTGACAGAAATCTCTAAGGTTGTAGATGTGTTGTTGCTACTAGGGAGAAAACAGCAATCTTTTGTTCATGGAAAATTGTATTGTTTACTTTACACACATTGCTTAAAGCAATAATCTGTTGCTTGCAACTTAATACTGGAGGGGGTTCGGATGATAACCTGAAGGTGGATTATTAGTCATAGATGCAGTTGGATGGCGGTCTATGTATATTTTTGTAATGCCCAATCAAATCTCGTAGGAATCATGAATGTCTAGTATTTGCAGTGGTATGCGTTGCTCAGTTCCTGTCAATTGCCCCGTTGTAATTTATTCACCCAACATGTTATGTTATTTATCTTAAGGAGAACACCTCTAGTGAATTGTGGACCCCGGTCCAATCTTTACCATTGTTACATCATCTACTGTTACCGTTTACTTTCTGCAAGCAATCATTACCTCCCACACCATATGTTTAATCCTTTGTTTTCAGCAAACCAGTGAGATTGACAACCTCACTGTAAGTTGGGGCAAAGTCTTGAGTTTATGTTTGTAACATCCCAAAAATATTAAACAAGATTATCAAGTTCTAATTACCCAAGTTTAGGGTGAACAAAAACTTTTATTATTAAAATTAATATGAATGCATGTGTGTGTGATGAATGCATGAATGCTTGCAATGCCATGTTTGATTGCTATGAATGGCAAGGATTGGTTTAAAGATGAAAACAATATCATCTAGATCATTTCCAAGCAGAAACAAATGAAGATAAGTTCAAATATAAACAATATAAGCAAATGGTCATTTTGACCAAAGTTAACCACTAGACCACTTTGAGTGTTCCTAGTCCTAGATTTCTAACAGAAACAAATCCAATTATTTTCACCCCTTTCTAGACCAAGTAAAAGTGAACCCAAGCCCACTTTATAGACCCACAGAAACAAATTCCAATCTATTCAAATGACAATTCAAAATTGAATCAAGTGTAGGTACTAAGATCACCGTTTCTCAAAAACCACTCAAACCAGTTCAGCTTGACAAACCCAAGCAACCATATACTACCAAGCATGTGACCAGAGCACTCACCAAAATTCATCCAAAAATTCCAAACTAAATTTCATGCGGCCATTTCATCAAACAGATGGTGAGCACAATAAACCAGTGCCTAACTTCTACTGTTTGGAGCAGTGTTTGATCAAACAATTGTCCTCAACTTACTCCCCTTGTCACCCCTAGCACCCAGCATCACATTAAAAAAGCTACTACCCCTACCATTGCACTAGTGTCGCGCCACCTGAAGCTCACGCGCTAGCCGATCATAGCTAGCACGCAGGAGGCAACGCCGCGCCCGTCCACGATGTCCAGGAGGCAGCCCAACGCCCACCGCCACCCCTTGTCCAACCCTCGATCAAAGTCAGGCCTTGTACCACAGGAAAATCGCCGCGCCCATTTCTCTGTGACCATGCCGAGAGCATGCTAGAGCACCGCAGCTGACATGCTCACACACAACGCGCCTCGCCCTCACCACCCGTGCCTGCACTCACCACGACACCAGCTACCCCCAGACACGCTCGTTCGCTGCCGCGCGACCAGTAGCACTTGTGCATCGTCGAAAATGCCGTCGGTGCCGCGTAGAGCATGGGCCATTCCCGACCATTCTCGACTGCCCCTTGCCGCACCATTAAGCCCTTGAGGATCGCCAGGAGACACCGCACCGTCCTACGCCCTTCTCCATGCCATTAGCTCACAACATCGTCATCACCGATGAGCTCTGCCCATCCCGCACTGCCTCTCTCGCTCGGCTATAAAAGGAGGCCACCCCGACTCAATTCCTCACACCATCTCACTCCCCTCTATCTCAGAACCACCCCTGACCCTTCCCCGGAGCAAGGCGAGCTCTGCATCGCTGGAATTTCACCGGAGTCCGCCGCTGCAAAGGAGGAGCGGATTCGTTGATTGGAGCCACCCCAGGAGCCGTCTGACCACCGTTCGAACCGCCATCGTCGAAAACGTCGTTCGCCCCCATCGCCAACCCTAGCTGGAGCCCTGGTAAGCCGCCGTGTACCCCCACCGTCGTTGTTAGGGTTCGGTCTCGCCGGAGTTGTTCGGCGGAGACGACGAACATGCATCGTAGATCCTAGTCTAATCGCACGGTCCAGATGGGAACATACCCCTTCGCTTAGACTAAGTCGCTAACGCATGGGACCGCTGTGTGAGCAGCCCGCTGCGCGCGCTGTGCAGTTGAGCCAGCCCATTTAGTTCCCGTGCAACCCAGTAGGTTCAAATAAGCTTTTTCCAATTTATTCAGAACCTAGTTCTGTCAATAGATTCAAAAACCAATTTAGAGAGATTTACTGAACCAAATTGCATGAAACCAATTTTGTTATAAAGGTATTGAAATTATCTATCCAAGCCTGTTGGATTCAAACCATTCGAAATTATAGATCACCTACACCAAAAATAACAAGACAGAAACTTTTACACATTCAAACATTTTTCAAAAATCAACCATAAATGCTTTTGAGTTGATTCCAACTCTCAAAAATCAGATTTGACAAGATCTATCTGAATATGTAAAAATATTTAGGGTTACATGCAGTAATCTTGAACAAGTACAAAAAGAATGCTACATAGACATTTCTAGTCACTTTAATTATTTAAAATAATAATGTTAAACCTTATTAAATTGTGACACCACATTAAATCACATTCCCAAGTATTAAAATATGTGGTGATGACATGTGTCAACATGATCCCATATTTTAATTGGATAATATTAAATCTTAAGTAGTTTTCAATGAGTACAAATTACTTTTTCAAAATAAAATAAATAAGATTAGGTCTTTATTTCATGTGATGATTGTGACGATACTAGATCATCTAGTATGAGCCCTTGTGTGCTAAATAGAAGTAGTTAAGTATTGTTTGGTGAGTGTGTGCCTTGTATTTATTTATAGACGCTAGTACCGACCAAGGCTACGAGGAAGAATAAGAAAACCTTAACCACTTCACCAATCAAGGCAAGCTGTACTAAGCAAGCTAATACTTGCAAGCCCCACCATACAAGTTAACTATGCAAGCTAGACGCATTAGGCATGCTTTGGTTATACAACCTTGATTATACCAAATCCTAGTTTTACTTGCAAGCCTTATCCTTTTATTTTATTTTTCAAAGTTCTTTATTACTTTTACTTAGTGACTTGTGTATTTTGGAAAGATATTATAGGTAGCATAAAGAGCATAAACTTGGCCTAGGTTAGTTAGAACTAGATGTCATACCGAGGCATGAGATCTAGATTGGGATAGTCACACTTGATTAGCACCCCTCATTAGTGAATACCCCCAACTTTAGTGGCTAGTGCTAAGCATAAAAGTTGATCACTTTAGATGGGAATACTTGGTGAACATGATTATGAAAACCTTGGAATGATGAGTCATTCTAATGAAATGTTTTGACATGTGTTATGAGCACCGGATGATTTGATGATGAAAATGTTGAGGCATGAGCCTTAGCCCTTTTGATAAAAATTGATGGTTGGGTTCGGATGCGATACCATTCTAATTTTACCGTACAACCACAATACCCGAATTTGGGTAGGGCTTGACTAGAAGTTTATATATCTTAGTATGGGCTCCCTTGCGGAAGAGGTTTGAGCTGAGGCTACCTTGTGATGACTATCCACCTGTGTAGTTCCCAAGATGACAGATGTTCATGGTTGGGAGGCCAAACTCATAGGGGAGGTGCCTATACTAGGGTGTGTAATTGAAAGGTTAGTGTTGATTATCCGCATACTGAGTATGGTGATTCAGGATTGTTCCTGACGGATGTATCGGATATTGTGGTGAAAGTGTACCACCTCTGTAGAGTGTCAAACTATTCGAATGGCCGCGCCGCGGTTATGGACAGTTGGAGTGGCCATACTATTCCGTCATCAAATGTTTCAAAATGACTTAGGTGTTTCAAAACATCAAACTAGTTTTCTTTACTTCTGAACTCGGTTAAGATTAACCTGGCTTTTTGCAAATAAACCTATAGCTTAGGATTCCTACTCGAACTACCTTACTTGTTAGTATTAGTTATGTCTCGCAAAAATGGTAATCCTGGGATTGCGATGTATGGCATAACAGGCATCTGGGATTAAAAATCCGGGTGTTGATAGTGTTGTGCAGGATTCCAAGTTGCTAGCAACACCTTGGAGTTGTTTCCTTGCTCCTACTAGTTCGATAACCTTGGTTTCATAACTGAGGGAAAACTTGTTGCTATGCTCATCACGCCTTCCTCTTGGGGTCTCCCAACGAAGCGTCCGCGTCGAGAGCGCACATGAGAGACTTTTGTGATATCCTCATAGCTCCCACTCAAATATGTCATACTTGATTAAGAAACTATTTAGCTCCCACTTAAATACTTCACAAGTGTGTATTTTCTCGATATTTTGGCAATTCCAAAATATTTTGATCTTTTATCAAATCGAGATCGAGAATTTTCTTACTACGAGTAATTAGCATCCATGTGATTCAATAAAATTCTGCTTGTTGTACTGACTACAACCTTTCTTCAATCATGTTTTGGATAGCATGCAGTTTTTTTAAACATTTAGCAATCATTAAATTGCAGTAATTGCTAATTTAAATTCACCATACTTCAAGCATCGCTATATTTCTGTAGTCAACCAATGAATTTGTCACGATAATCTTCGTGAAAAATCGAGTCTTATTCTTCCTTTAAAGTTACATTTCTTCCTTATAACTTTGTAATTGTTTGGGAAGGATCAAGTAACTACTTACTTTGATAAGATCAAGTAACATGTTACTTTTGCGATCTTAAATGTAACTTACTTCAGAATTTCATGATTCTTAATCATTTCCCATACTTAGGTTCATCATCGCTTTTTTATAGTTCGTAGGTACGTCTTGTTCATTTAACATGACAAGTCGATCGATAATGTATTCCCACAAAATGGGAATGCACTATTGGATCCTACTTCCTTTAGTAAAGTTCTTAATCAAAGTGTTTATGATCATGATCATTAGTTTGACCTCCTCTTGCAGAGTCATGCATGAACACATTCCATTGTGCTACTCGACATTGGAGGTAAGATCGAATATCTTGATTTCTAAGTTTTACTTTCTTCCATCAACACTCTTGTCGAGAAACCTTTCTTGATAACAATTCCCTGAACAACAACTAGTTTCCATGAAAGACCATGTCCACAGTTGCCTATGAACACATCTACAAAAGATTTGCATTATTTATAATGATTTTATCAAAGTATCTAGAAACTCAAACGTGCCATAACTCTTATGGTGTTGTTTCCATGAACCTTCATAATTTCCTGTTTCACAAGTGCTTGCTTACTCTATGACTTATAACTCCAGTTATACGATAACCCATTTAGAGATTTTTCCTTTAGACCACATGTATAAAATACATTATGAGTACGATGCTTAAGGTATATCGATATGTTTTGACAAATTTAATTATTGTAATTTGTGAAATAGTTTTCACAAGTCTTTTATGTGCTAAAATCTTAACTCAAATGCTAGTCACTTGATTGAATCATAGAGACTTGTATGCTCTTGTCAATTCCATATCCGTCTTTTGCGCTGAAATTATTTGAACATTTCAAACGGTTTGATACTCATGCTTTATCAGGTAAATACCTTTTACTCACTTGATTCCCCAATCATTCTTTCAAAATAATGATTTCCATTTTATTAATGAATAATACATCATTATGTATAGTATTCAACAATTCATACACATTCTATTTTACAAGAACGTATTCTATCTTAGTCATCTTTGCCTAAGGTCATAGTACTGTAAATGTCAAACGATTGAATATCTCATGACTTCATGTTTTCATAAACACGAATGTATACAACACTAATGTGACCTGAACTATAGTGTCATTCATTATTAAGTTTGGATATCTTTTAGCTTTGTATGTTATAAATGCATCAACCATTATCATCAAGATTACAAAGAGAATACTATATTTATAACCTAAAATGTGACCAAAATAGAAATCATTCATAGCAATAGAACAACCGATTTGTTACTAACTCATTATGAATAACCGTCTTGCGAGATGCAACACACACTAATAAGTTCACACACTCAAATCAATTATAAAATAAATTCAAATCATAACTAATCTAGATGATAAATGTAGGAGGATAAGTGTCATCGTCCATCAACATCGTGCATGCCATCAACACGCCAAGTCTTCTTCTCTTCTCCATGCAACGCTCTCACATACAGTCCTGTTTTCATAAAAAAAGAACAAGTATCAGTAAACTTGATAAAATTGCAACAAGTGCTTTGTGAGAAACACATTTATAAATGGTATATCATATATACCTGCTCAATCAATGATTTCCCCGGATATGGGTTCTACCTTTACAGTTCTCAACTGTACTAGGAACTCATGAAAGGTGAACGGTTTCTCTCTCATGACGTATCCTTTGACGACATTTTCATAGCTGGGAGGAAGCGAACCCCATCTACCACGAATTTGTCATCCATTCAGTAGTACACATCATATATGAGTGATTCATGCAAGTCATGCATGATTTCCACATGGTCATCCAAACACGTGTTTTCTTCCATATTTTGTGAAAGAAACTTGTCAAGATGATCAAACTTCAAAATCATGTTATTCTTCGAACATCACTCTTAACTCGACGATTATCTCATATGATTGAGTGTGCATAAACTATGTACGAAATTCAGGTGCTATGCTGAACTGAATGACGCCTCTAGCATAGACGTACTTCCCATGACGATCACGGGACTCTTCATAATCCTCCTGACTTGCACCAGCATTGGGAGCATCTCCTAGTGGTTCTTGTATAGTACATAATGCGTCATTCTTTATGAGGATATCTTTTAAGCATTGATACCAGTCTATGAAGTTGGACTCATATACTTTAAGCAACTCATCACGAAAAATAGAACCGTGTTTGAAACATATAGGTATGTATGCCATGATGTACAAAGACATTTGCAAAAGCATAAGACTAATTTCATAATACGAGTTCAAGTTTATAATCAAATTATTACAAGATCTCCGGCTAAAACTATCATCCCTAAGATTGTTTTAGTGATTACACGATCCAAATTCACTATATCATCCCCGATCATCATGAACTTTGATATAGCTACTGAAAGTGCAATGGATGTCGCCTAGAGGGGGTGAATAGGCTTTTAAAATTATTACAGTTTAGCCTCAAATAAATGCGGAATGAAACTAACGTTTAATTTATTGAGCATCAAACCTAACCGCTAGGTTCACCTAAGTGCACCAACAACATATGATAAGCAATACCATCAACAAGGTGATAGCAAGATGAAATACTTCAAGCACGATGGCTATCACAAAGTAAAGTGCATAAGTAAAGGGCTCGGTTGAGAGATAACCAATGGACACGGAGACGAAGATTTTTATCCCGAAGTTCACTTCCAAAGCAGCTACATCTCTCTTGGAGAGGTGCGATGGCGTAATGCTCCTCCAATGCCACAAATGGATCACCTTGAGGTGTGGTGGATCGATGCTCACACAACGCCACACAACGCCTCACAATATGTGAAGGCATGCAACTCACCGACGCCACAAAAGGCTCACCCTATTCTCACGCGAGCTAGCCACAAAGGCCTACTCACGACCCACTAAGGGACACTTGAGGGTGGTCACCAAACCCGTACAAGAATGTGGCTATCTCCACAACTCAATTGGAGGCTCCCAACAACAAAGCCACAAAAGTCCACAATCTTGAGGCCAATCCCCAATGGAGGCCTCAAGAAATCGACACACCAACCACACAACCGTCTAGGGTTCCAAGAACCCAAGAGTAACAAGTCCACAAGCTCGCACTCGCCGAATCTCCGTGGAGAACTCAAACCTATGCAACAAATGCAAGGGCAAGTCCTTCACTCACAAATTCCAACAAAGCTACAAAAGCTATTGGGGGAATAAGGGAGGAAGAACACAAGAGGATAACACAAAACTCTTCAAGATCTAGATCCCAAGGATTTCTACACAAAGAAGAGAATTGGTTTGGTGGGATTGTAGATCTAGATATCCTCTCTCAAACCCCTCAAAGAGATGCAAGAATCATTGGAGAGAGGAGAGAGGGCAAACTTTTCAAGGTCAACAATGGAGGATAGAGAGTGGAAGAGCTAGCAAAAATGACCTCAAAAGTTTGGGAAACACTAGGAAAGAGGGCCCTTAAAAAGGGCAAGAGAAATCTGCCCGTTTGGTCCAGATTCGCATGCCACCAGAATTTCCGATGCTCCACCGGAACTTCCGGTAAATAGAGACACAAGATAAAAAATAAAACAGTACTTCACCAGAATTTGGGCCGGAATTTTTGCTCAATCAAAAACGTTGGACAACATTGCACGAAAATTTCAATAACTTTTAATTCCAGACTCTGTTTTTGATGATTTCGGGCTCGTTTTGAAGAGAAAGACAAGCTCTACAAGATTATGAAAAGAAACATCATATTACAGCTTGGAAGGATAAAACAAAATTGAGAAAGGTATGACCTCTCTAGAAGCGATGAACCGGTAAAACCTCCAAAACCCCAAACACAAGAAGTTGAGCTTGGAAACTCCGATTGGGAAGAAACCAATTTTGTTGGAAAGATAAAACCAAGAGAATCCAACAAAAGGTGAAATATTGGATACCACCAAGGGATACAATATCAAGTATATATATGTGAGATATCTCTTAAGGTGCGGAGCCAGAAAAACCCGCACGATCAAGAATGCAATAAGATATGCAAGAGAAATCCTTATTTGATGAACTAAAGCTTGTTATGATGATAACCACAAGCTCTAGATCCTATAATGGACAAGAACCAACTAACAACCAAGAAAAATGATGCTATGTATGCAAAGATTTGAGCTCTCTCCGAACAATGTGATCGAGACACCCGCTTGAGAGCCCATCTTGATAGTACAGGTATCTATCCTAAACCCGGTCTCCCAACTAACAACACGAGACCGGCAAAAGAGAAACCCTATCAAGATCATACCTTTGCCTTGATCATTCCACTTGAGCTTGATGTAGACCGTCTTGACCTTCTCAAGATGGAACATCTTTCTTGATTGCTCTTGATCGCTCTTGCTTGATGAAGACTTCCAAATTGCTCCCCCATACTCCAAGGGGAAACCTCTTCTTTGAACTTGTCTTCATCACTCCATGATCACCGAGGATGGCAAGATCCAAGCATGAGATCTTCTAGAGAAGGCGCATCTTGATCTTGCACTTCTTCATCCCTTCTTGAGTGTTAATCCGTCGAGATTCAACTCTTTGCACTTATCTTGATCAACCTTCAAGATCCTTGTCGAGGGAATAACCCCCAGTAGGGTCATGAAGGGTAAAACATTGCCCAGCTTGGCTTGCACCGACTAAAGAAAGAACCAAGCCGATTAAGTATGGTCGGGTAGAATAGTCGTGTGCGGCCGACATAGAAATTATGTCGGCTCATATGAGACAAATATGTTAATCTTGCAGGAACCCATGAGCCGAGTCACACGAGGAAGAGCCGAGTAAGATAGGACGAGTGGCACCTTTCCGAGTGAGGTTCAGGAGGGATCATGGTAAAGCACGGTCAAAAGAGAAGGGCGACGCCGGGTGACACAAAAGGAGTCGGGTGACGCCTAAAGCAAGGGCTGACATACAAAGTTACTGCATGACACCAAAAGAACGGGAGGCGACGTACGTGAAGACCGTTAGCTGTCAAACTTTATGGACTGGGCCACTGGGCTTAGTACAAGCCCATGACTCGACCCGTACAGTGAAGACCAAGATCCAAACAGTAACCCTAGGACCCAAAGGGGTGTAACCTAGCTAGCCATCGCCTATATAAGGAGGGGGTAGCTAGGGTATGAGGGGGTTGGACCTAGTAGGGAACCTAGGCACTGAATCTTGGTTCATACAGCTTAAGGAGCATCTGTAAACAGCTAGGATCAATAAAAATCCCAAGTGTGGAGAGTTCATCTTGTTCTTCGTGCGCGGCAAGACCGTGCACACCCTCCCCGGTGATCACAAGCATCCATTCGGCCCCCAACTTAAGCCTACCCATGGCATCTGCCGTGACACCACCACGACAGTTGGCGCCCACCGTGGGGCAAAAGCAGGTGCTTAATGGAGTCTTCATCCGGACGGGCAACATCATCGCCAAGACTGGCGAGCGCGTCTACTCCGGCCTCATCCAGAGGTTTGGAGCGCTCAACTTCGTCGGCGACAATGCAGGATGCTTCGGGACCAAGTCGTTCCCTAGGGGCGGTCGCTTCATCAAGTTTGGCGAGCACCAGGTCTACGTTGCGGTGCGCGTGGAGCACGCGTATCCGGAGCGCGTCATCCTGGCGCCGGATCCACATGCGGTTCCTTCCGCAGGGAAACTTCACCAGCTCCTATCCGTTGAGGTAATCATGACAACTCCTAACCCGGCAGCACCTCCGGTAGCTCCTGTAGTGAACAAGGATCCTGAGGGAGGAAATCAAGAGGAAACACCAAGGGCTGCAAGAACAGCGAAGGCACCGCTAGAAAAACCAGAGAACATAAATAGAAGTAAGAGAGCCAAAGAGCTGCAAGAGGCGATAGATAAGTTGGCAGAGCCAGTAGCGCAAGCAGTTGATCTGGCACGTGTGCAGACCGAGTTAGAGGAGGCCAGAATAAAGGTTCTGGAGAAGGCAAAGGAGTTAGCGCAGTTATAGCAAGATGTAGATATCACAATACGAGAGCTCAACTCGGCAAATCGGGTCAAGGGCCCAAAAACCCGGCTTGATGCAGCAAGGTTAAGAGGGAGAAACCTCAACGAGGAGTTGGCATATGCAACGTCAAAGCTAACGCCAGAAAATAGCAATGAAACAGCCATGCGTCCAACATACAATACTGCAGCAGCTAACCTAAGAGCCGTAGAGGCGACGATGGAAGAGCTCCCCCATTTGACGGGTGAAGCAAAGAAAAGGCAACACGAGCGAGTTAATGAACTGGTAAGAGCAGCAGGGATGCTGAATGAAGCATACTATAGGGAAAATCCAGGTATAGCAGGGAGGTCACAGCTGGTTCACTCGGCAACTCCAATCCCGGCAAGATCAGCAGGTCATACAGCTTCCTCACCCAGAGTGGCGCCAAGACAGAGAAAAGAAAAGAGTGTGGATTTAGGAAGGAACAAGCAAATGGTTTCCTATGACCCGGCAATGACTCAGGGAAACCCAGCACGTGCACAAGGAACAAGAAGAAATAACATTCAGGGAAATGAAGACCAGGAAAATGCAGGTCGAGAAAGGCAAGCAGGACAAAGGAATGACAATGGAGGGCAAAATTTTGCGCCTCAACCTCGGCGCAGAGCTCACTCGGTAGGAGGAGGAAATCCAACTCCGAATCATGCTCCAGTTCAACCCGAAAGAAGACAGCAGAGCGCGGGAAAAGTAGTACAACAACTTGCAGACCCGAACGCAAACAGATACAATGATGGTTACTCGGAGATGGTGAATGATGGGTATGAATTGTCGGATCACGCATACCAAGCAATGGGAGCCATACTCGGAGGCAGAAACCTTCAGCCGGATGATGCAAGGTTAAAGCTTGATCGAATAAAGATGGCAGAACTGATCGAGTCCCAAGGTCCGCAAGGTCCACCATGTTTTGGACCAAGGATCATGAAGGAGCCACCTGTACCAAATTTTCAGCTGGCCAGAGGAACAAAGACTTATGATGGAAGCACAAAGCCAGAGGACTGGCTCATAGACTATGTAACTGCTGTGAAAATTGCACATGGAAATTTGAGATGGGCAGTGAGGTATGTGCCGCAGATGCTAGAGGGACCAGCACGGGTGTGGCTGAATAACTTGCCACCCGGAACCATCAACAGCAGGATCGATTTTTAGGATGCCTTTGTGATCAATTTCACAAGCACATACAAGAGGCTGAATCGCCCGCAACAGCTGGAAATGTGCAAACAAAGGCCGAATGAGACAGACAGAGAATTCCTCACAAGATGGTGCACAATGCGCAACTCTTGTGAAGGAGTAATCGAGTCACATGCTATCGCTTAGTTTGCACAAGGATGCAGACATGGAAGTGTGTTATGGCAAAGGTTACAGAGAGATATGCCGACAAGCTTGGCAGAAACAATAAGGATTGCTGACTCGTATGTGTTAGGAGATCCGACTCAGTCTCTACTCATGTCGGCAGACGCATGATTAAGAATTAGATCTATGACGCTGCCGGATCGCAAAGGCGCCAGGAAATAGCCAAGTATAGAAGCAAAAGAAGAGATGAAAGGCCAAACTACAGGTATGGTTCGACTCAGGTTGCGGCCATGAGACAGGATCATCCAGACTCTGGAGGTAGCCAATGTCAAAGGACAAGTGGACAACAGCAGTGGATACCAAAGAATGATGGCAAAAAGCCATACGAACAAATAAAGCCATATCAAGACAGACATAAATATGCTTATGAGATGATGTTGGACCAACCGTGCAAATTTCATACGCCAAGCCCGAGTAAGCCAGCTAATCACACAACAAGGCAATGCACTTGGTTCCAGAAAGGATATAGAGTGTATTCGTCGACTAAGAAATTACCACCACCCCCCCTCCACCACTCACAGGAGGAAATGCCCAAACTGTTGGAGCTGAGCACAGATACGAGAACAGACAGCCGAGATTGACGAGGTTTGATCTCGTCAATGCCCATTGTTATGGACTTGGGTTTTGGAGAAGATGGGGATGCTGGAGATCGCGGAACGGTTATCAAACAAGCAACACGGGGACACGAGGTTTACCCAGGTTTAGGCCCCCGGAGGGAAAACTCTACTCCTGCTTGTCTTCTCTGATTATGATGGAACCGAAGGTTACAGGGGTGTGCAGATGCAATCTGGCGTGAAGGTGTGTATGCGGTGGTGTGCGAGAGATTGTAAGGGAGCCTCCTCGTCGTGCCCTCCTGGACTTTATATAGAGATAGGCAGGTCCCAGGCACAGATCGAGTCGGTTACAGGTTTTAGTGTTTGCCCCTTTAAATTTTCTATCTACTCTAGTCTTGCTTTCCAATCCGAAGGCGTCATGGGCCCTGGCCACCCAAAAATCTTCATGGGATGGCGCATGTTCTCGTGGGCCTTCCTTGGGCCGGACTAGGTATGCTAAGGTCGTGTACCCGTAGGGTATAACCATGTTAGTAGCCCCCGAGTGTTCAGTCGAATCGTAGATTCGGCTGAGGACTCTTCAATCCTTCGGGTGCAACTCTATCTTTCAAGAGAATGTGTAGGGATTGCTAATGCGTGTGCCTGACTCTCCTGACGGATCAGGGTCAGTTAACTGTCTTAGGACAAAACAACACGATCTTCTTCAGGTTCGAGCCCTCGACTCGAATTCGGAACATATGCTAGCGTAATTCGACTGAGGTCGTGGAGGACTTACAGGAGCGGAATTCCAGTGTATTTAAATGATGTACCCAACCCGTCCGTCGGAATTTTTCATCGCGCCTGTTGGCACGGTTTCGTACTAGCAGAGCGCAGTCGTGTGCGTTGCCAGGCCATTAGATGATATCTGTAGGTCTTATCTTTGCGTCGCAGACACAGCATCCGAATGTTTATCATCGCGGAGGTATTTCGGGTGGCCAAGGAGAATGTTGCTCACTTAGCATTAATTGGGGCAGAGTTGCCGAAAAAAATTTGCATGCTGATCCGTAGGATCGCAGTCGAAGAATTCATAGGGTGTGTGATCAGCACTCCCTATGGGAGTAGCCCCCGAGTGTCTGTTCGAGTCGTAGACTCGAGCAGAGACTTTAATTCAATTATTTTTTCATTTTCCGGTCCGTAGGACACAAATTTTTCGAATGCTTGAATCCATCCTCCCTATGGGAGTAGCCCCTGAGTCCGTAGTGGAGTCGCAGACTCGACGTAGGACTCGAAGAAATTAGTTCAGCGTTGTAGTGTTTTTGTTCATTTTCGGGTGCGCAGCCAACGCTCCTGATAGGAGTAGCCCCTGAGTAGTTAGTCGAATCGTAGATTCGAGTGAGTACTCTTAGTTGTATAGCCGAACAATTGTAACCTTTGCGAGTATAGCCTTTGATGACATCAGTGCTGACGATCGGTGACCTCAAGCGTCTACTGCGCCAGAGATGACATGACTGGACGAACATGGGTCCCACCTTCTGACCTTGAGTTGACCGGTCACGCGCGGCGTGGAGATAATTACGGCGTCGCTTCGATTTCCGCACGTAGTGGACGGCGTGTGAGCGACGATTCACTGTTGGGCTGACACGTGGATGGTTAGATCTTGCAGTTGGCTCTAGGTATTCCCGATGGACGGTCGTCGTGCATCGTCTTCGTCCTTATAATCATTGGGGAAAAGTTAATCTGTTTTCACCGCGGCCATTCGTGTTTCACTGCTCCCATCTTCTCTGAGCTTTCTTGCTGCGCGCTGGAATATCCTCGAACATTTCCTTCGTTGATCCTACGTTCTCGCCGCCGGCGCCGCTGCATCGCGATGGGGAAACCCAAGAAGTCCTCTTCTGCGGTTGGCACCAGCGCTGCTGGTGGCAAGAAAGGTTCGACAGCTGCCCGTGTCACCGACGGTGGCTGGCGGCGATCGGAGACGCGGGAGAGTGATCTCCGCAAGCTCCGTGAGCGGGGCTTGATCCCGCAGGATAGGGAGGCCGTCAAGCTCCCTGGCAACGAGGTAATTCCCCGTCCCCCCGCTGGGTTTCGGGTTATGTTCCTCGCATTTGTTCTTCGGGGCTTTTCCTTCCCAGTCCACAATTTCCTTCGTGGGCTGCTTTTCCTTTATGGCATCCAGCCGCATCATCTTTCCCCCAACTCTCTTCTTCACATAGCTTGTTTCGTCACTTTCTGCGAGTGATGGCTCGGTATCGAGCCGCATTTTGGCCTCTTCCAGAAACTCTATTCCATGAAGAGGCAATCTGGTTCTGATGGTGTCTATCCCATTGGGGGTTGCATCATTTCCCTTCGATCCAATCTTATTTTCTTATCCTTTTATATGTCCGAATTTGTCCAGTACTGGCGGAGGCGATGGGTTTACATCCGCGACTCCACGGTGGCTGGGCAGGATTTTGGTCTTGCTCCTAACGACCCCTCCCAGAAGATCGAGCTGAAAAGGTCCTGGAAAAACCAGATCTTGGATGGCGAGGTGGCTGAGATTGAAGGGCTCTATCGCCGGGTGGAGGATCTTCAATTGACTCCGGAGAAGGAAGTGAATGGTGTGGACATCATCCGCACCTTTCTCAAACGTCGGGTGCAGCCACTCCAGGCTAGGGAGCACCCGATATTCCTTTATTCGGGTCGCCGTGATCCGACTAGGGTTTCGGCTGAGGAATTCTCCAGGGGAGATCTTGACGGGGTCCTTCGCCCGCTGCTGAAGTACAAGGCTGGAGAGGACCTTCCGGGGAAGTCGCTGACCTCTCCGTTCTCTGCTTCTCGTCCGGTTCCACAGGTGTAGAGCTTGGATATGCGCGTAACGCTATTTTTTCGACTGCGTTGTACTTGTTATTTATTTATCTGCTAATAGATTTGATTCTTTTGCGCAGGAGTTCAAGGTGTCGGGCATGTCGCCGCCACTTCCTGAAGTGTTTCCGGATGCACCGGACAATGAAGTTGTGGACTCCATGTCTGAGGTTCCATCAGCACGGTCGCCGGTCGAAGAGGCCATCGAGTCGAGCGAGGATCATACTCACAAGAGGACACGGAGCTCCAGCGAATCATCGGATGCCTCGACTCCACCGACGCCTAGGAACCCGCTGTGCCTTGAGCGTCACAGTGATGGGCATGGGGGCTCTTCTTCTCCAATTCATGTCGTTCCTGTGCGGGCCGTGGCACCGCACCCGCCGGCGAAGCGGAAGAAGGAAGAAAAGAAGGAAGAGAAGAAGGGCAAGAAAACCCCTCCTGTCTTTGACCTTAGCGACCTCGACTCATAAGCTTCCTCACTTTATTTTTGCCATCTTTCGATTTCACTTTATTGTTCTTGGTTGACGCTTTTCTTTTGCAGTCACTCCTTTGACAGCTCCTCCAGTGATGGCGCTCGAGAGATGGTGGGGGAGTCGAAGATTCCTTCTCCTCCTCCTCAGACGGTGGCCACCTCTGAGGGCGCTGCTCCGAGGTTTTCTCCACAGAAGGCTTTGGTGGTGTTCCCTTAGAAGACTGCAGGCGAACCTTCGGAATCTCCGTCTATTCATGTAAGTAATTATCTGTTTTCTGCCACAGGGGGAGCCCCCAAGCCTTTTCGGATGATCTGTTGATCATTGAATCTTCGTGCCTCGGGGGGAGCCCCCGAGCATCTATAGGGTGTTTGGTTGTTCGTTTTCCTTCGAGTCTCGGGGGGAGCCCCAGAGCGTTTTTTTGTATGTGTACTTTGTTTTTGCTCGTTCTTTTGGGCGTAGACCTCGAGCCGTTCTTTTGACCAGTAATTCTTTTTGCAGCCTTTTGTGCACGGCGCCAACCGGCTGGTGCAGCAGCACCTGGCATTGGAGGCCAGCTTCAAACAGCTTCAAGGTATGCTTACGACTTGGCCTTTTGCTTCTTATTGTATTTTTGTCCTTCGATCTGACAGGTGTGTTGCTGACTGTAGAGGACCACAATACCTCTCTCCGTGAGCTTGATGCTCTCAAAAAGAGCCTTGGGCAAGCGAAGAAAAAAGCCGAGGTCGTTGTTGGCGCGAAGGAGCGACTCGAGCTGGAGCTGGCCAACGCGGCCGAGGCTAAGGAGCGCCTGCAGCAAGAGGCTACGGACCGCGAGGAGCATCTCGCCACTGCCACGGCTTCGCGCGAGAGGGAGGTAGCCGGCAGGCTGATGGCGGCTGCCAAGGCTATTTCGGCTGAGTTTCTCTATCTTCTCTTTTCGGATTCCTTGAATTTCCTTGTAGTGCTTTTTATTTAAGCTGCTTCCTTTGTTATTTTAGATGCCGTGGGCATCGAGTTTGATCGCGGTGCTCTTGAGCACGGTAGTGCTCTGGATGATGCTGCTGCGGCGGTCGAAGATGCTGCTGCGGTACCGTGGTCGGCTCGCTTGCCAAGGCCAAGGAGGTCCTCGGGCTCTTCTACAAGGAGCTCGTCCCCAAGGGCGTCGCCCTTGAAGATGTCGACGCCTTGGCGGAGGCGCTGTCAGCCGAAGCACCTACGACGTACAAGCGCAAGCAGAAGGGCGTTGGTGCGTCCGTCGGGTTGGCCATGGCCTTGGCGTCTGGAGCTGAGCTGGACCTTCCTCAGAACACCTCCCGGATGCCGACGGCTGCTGACGGATCCGAGGTAGCCTTCGCCATCTATGTTGCTCGTTGTAAGCGTTATGGGCCGAAGTTGATTGACCTGCTGGCTGAGTATGCGTTGAAGCATCAGGGAGAGGCCAAGGGGAGGCAGTCCGGATCCGAGGCTACTCAGGATGCAGCCTCTTAGATCTTCTAGTCATAGGATAGCTTTTGTTTCAGCTTTTGTAATTGTGTTTATGAACAATCCCTGCGCCACGTGGTGGCTTTTTGCTGTACATAATGGATTTCCGAGTTCTGTCTTCATTTGTCTGCTTGTTCATATCGTTGTCTTCTTCTACTCTAGGATCCTTCGGGTGATGCTCCCGTGGACACTCCGTCTGCAGCGCAGCTGTGGCCATCTTTGGATGGTGCGTCGCAGCTTGTGTTTCTTCGAGACCACATCCGTAGTCTTGAGAGGGAATTACTTGGAGTGCGTGGCCATGCTGATGTGTGGAAGTCAAAGGCGGAGCGAGGCGCTGCTCGAGAGGAATTTTTTATGAGGGAGTTGCGTTGTCTGGCCGAACAGCTTGAATGTGAGTTTTTCGAGCTGCTGCTCATTGTTTCGGATGGCCTCTTACTTTTGCAAGTATTGCAGGTGCGAACCTTTCTCCGAAGGAGGAAAAGGAACGTGTTGCTGTTCGGATTAACTGCTTGACCCAGCAGGACATGGAGGCCGGCGGGTTTTTCTGGATGGATCGGGATCGTGCCATGGTCCTTGCGACAATGCAGGATCGTGTCCACCAGGTGTCGCGGGTGCTTCGTCAGGTGCAGTCTTCTTTGGCGTCTGTTCTGCATGTGATGTTTCCGTTGGATGGGGCACCGTCGACTTTCTCTGGCCTTATGTCGAAGTTTCGGAGTGTTCATCGTGTCAGGGAGCTGGTGCGTCATCAGCTTGTCGCGGGGGTAAAGGCTGCACTCTCTCTTGTGCGGTTGCATCGTCCTGATGTAGACCTGGCTATCATAGCGGTTGGGCCGCCTCTTCGGCCAGATGGTGGCGAGTGGGACATGCGTTCGCATTATTCGGTTGTAAGGCAGTATGCCGAACAGATTGTAGATCTGTTTGAGCAGCGTGCGCAGGCTATTCTTTAGAATAGGTAGGACCTGTAAAAGAGATAGATGTAAAACTTGTATATATATTCGGTTGGGCGTGTTGAGCCCTTTATTACTGTAAAGGTTTCTTGTTATGTAGCATGTGATGCTTTGTTTGCATACGTGCCCTTTTCGTTTAGCCTGACGTGGTCAGCTACTCAGGTGTACACACGTTTTTCTCAGTCGACGAAGTCGTTGAGGTAGGGGGGCCCCGAGTGTGTTGTAATATGTAGTAAGATGCAGATAATAATCGAAAGATTTTGGGGCGAGACACTTAGCTTTATTCATATCGTAAGGAGGAGGTACATTGTTCGGCTGAGTAGCCTTGGCTGAATAGCCTTATTGAAAGTAAGAGAGGGGGGTAGCTAGGGGTAGAAGCATCGCAGCTGTGCGACGCTCCATGGGTTAGAGTATGCGACTCCAGACTCCACATGCTTGAGGCGATATGTGCCACATGGGATGACTTCAGTGATGATGTAGGGTCCTTCCCATGGTGACTCGAATTTCTTCGGTCGCTCTTGCTTGAGTCGTAGGACCAGGTCTCCTTCGACGAAGGACCTTGGGCGCAGCCGTCGGCTGTGGTAGTTGCGGAGACTCTGTTGGTACACCGCTGATCGAGCCGCTGCTATGTCGCGCGCTTCGTCGAGTGTGTCGACGGCATCTTTGAGTGCAGCCATCGACTCGGCTTCGTTGTAAGCGACGACTCGTGGGGCCTTGTGGCGTACTTCTGCTGGTAGCACGGCTTTGGCTCCGTGTACCATGAAGAAAGGCGTGTAGCCAGTTGAGCTGTTTGGCGTTGTGCGCAGGCTCCACAGGACTGAAGGTAGCTCTTGTGTCCAGGCACCCGCGAGTCGCTCGAGTGGGCTCATTAGGCGCTTTTTGATGCCAGCACCGACGAGGTTGTTGGCCTTTTCGACCTGCCCGTTCGTTTGCGGGTGCGCCACAGAGGCGTATGTGATGTTGATTCCGAGGTCTTCACAGAAGTCCTGGAATTCTTTGGAGATGAAGTTCGACCCATTGTCGGTGGTGATGATGTGCGGCACGCCGAACCTGTAGACAATAGATTCAAAGAACTTGACGGCAGTTTTGCCCTTTTGGTTAGTGACTGGTATGGCCTCAATCCACTTGGTGAATTCGTCAACTACGACCAGGAGATAGACGTGACCTCCTTTCGAGGACCTTGGTAGCTTGTCGATCATGTCGAGGCCCCACTGGGTGAAGGGTAAGGCCAAGGGTATGGGCCTGAGTTCTGATCTGGGTGCGTGTGGTTTGCCGGCGAACCTTTGGCACCCGTTGCATCTTCGGACGATGTCCTTGGCATCGTTCATGGCCGTTGGCCAGTAGAATCTGGCTCGTAGAGATTTGGCGACAAGGGCGCAGTTGCCCGTGTGATGGCCGCAGATGCCCTCGTGGATGTCTTGGAGGATGGTTTTACCGTCACCGATGGTGACGCACCTTTGGAGTACACCCGAAATGTTGCGCTTGTACAGTTCGCCATTGATGATGGTGAAGGCCTTTGACCGGCGAGATATGCGTCGGGCATCTGTCGGGCTATCAGGCAGCTCGCCGTCTATCAAGTACTTGATGTATGGCTGCGTCCAAGTTTCTTTGACTGCCATGACCTGCATCAGGTTGACCACAGCAACCTCTGTGTCGAGCTTTTCGGGTCCTTCCTGTCCTTCAGGTGATCCCTTTGGGAAGTTTCGCTTGATGGATGGCACGCAGATCTGTTCGAGGAACACGCCTGGTGGCACCCATGCATAGGTGGAGCCGATGTTGGCGAGTCTATCGGCCTCCTCGTTTCTTTCTCTCCCAACGTGACGAAGTTCGCAGCCGTCAAATTCTCCCTCGAGTGAGTTGTAGAGTGCGCGGTACGCAATCATGTTTTCGGCGTGTGCGTCGCACTCATTCATCGTCTGCTGGACGACGAGGTTCGAGTCTCCGTAGATGACCAGGCGCGTTGCGCCGCAGATCTTTGCCATCCTCATGCCGTGGATGAGGGCCTCGTATTCTGCCTCGTTGTTGGAAGCTCGAAACTTCATCCGGAGGACGTACTTCATCTTGTCGCCCTGCGGGGAGGTCAGTATGACTCCGACTCCTGCTCCGGCTTCACGCTTGGAGCCGTCGAAGTGCATCGTCCATGACTGTGTCATGTCTGGGGTGTCTGGCAGCTGTAGCTCCATCCAGTGTACAAGGAAGTCCGGGAGGACTTGAGACTTGATCGCGTGGCGTTTCTCGTAGACGATGTCTAGAGGTGACAGCTCGATGCCCCACAGGGCTACGCATCCTGTGGCCTCCGGATTGTTCAGGATGCTGTTCAGGGGTGCCTCGTTGACGACCATCACCTGGTGCTTCTGGAAGTAATGACTCAGCCGACGAGCCGTCATGAACACACCGTAGGCGAGTTTCTGGTAGTGAGGGTACCTCTGCTTTGTCGGCGTCAATACCTCGCTGAGGTAGTATATTGGGCGTTCGACCCCATGGGTCTTGCCTTCTTCGGGTCGCTCGACCACCGGTACGGTGCTTACCACCTGGTGTGTAGCTGTTATGTGCAACAGTAGAGGCTCGCGCTCTTTTGGCATAACCAAGACGGGCGAGGTAGAGAGCAGCCGCTTTAGGTCTTCGAATGCATCATCCACTTCAGGCGTCCACTCGGATTTGTATGCCTTGTGTAGCAGCTGGTAAAATGGTAGGGCTTTCTCGCCCATGCGGCTGATGAACCTGCTCAATGCCGCGATTCGTCCTGCAAGCTGCTGGACACCCTTGAGGTTCTTCGGCTTCTCCATGGCCATTATGGCCCGGATTTTCTTCGGGTTCGCCTCGATCCCTCACCGGGAGATGAAGTAACCAAGCAGCTGGCCAGATGGGACGCCGAAGGCGCACTTTTCAGGGTTAAGCTTGATCCTATAGCGGTCGAGAATATCGAACGTCTCGCGGAGATCGTCGATGAGTGTTCTCGCCTCCCTGGTTTTGATGACTATGTCGTCGACATAGACTTGGATATTGCGACCGATCTGGTCCTTCAGGCATGCCTGCATGCACCGCTGGTATGTGACACCTGCGTTCTTTAGCCCGAAGGGCATTGTGTTGTAGCAGAACACTCTGAACAGCGTGATGAACGCCGTTTTTTCCTGATCTTCGACCTTTAGTCGAATTTGGTTATAGCCTGAGTAGGCGTCGAGGAAGGAGAGTTTTTCGCATCCTGCCATCGAATCGATGATCTGGTCGATCCGATGGAGAGGGAAATGATCCTCCGGGCAGTGCTTGTTCAGCGATGTGAAGTCCACACACATCCGCAGGATGTCCGTGTCCTTTTTGGGGACCATTACGTGTTGGAATTATGCCCTAGAGGCAATAATAAAGATGTTATTATTCTAATTCTTGTTCATGATAATGTTTATATTCCATGCTAGAATTGTATTAAGCGGAAACTTTAATACTTGTGTGGTTTGTGAACAACACCGTGTCCCTAGTACGCCTCTATGGACTAGCTCATTGATTAATGATGGTTAAGGTTTCCTAACCATGGACATGAGTTGTCAATTAATAATGAGATCATATCATTGGGAGAATGATATGGTGGACAGACCCAAACTAAGCGAAGCAATTAGATCGTGTCATCGTGTTCGTCTTTGTGAAGCTTTTCTTATGTCAAATATTGTATTCCTTAGACCATGAGATAATACAACTCCTTGGTATCGGAAGAAAGCTTTGAGGTCATCAAACGTCATCCTATGAGAGGGTGATCATAAAGGTGTCTCTCAGGTGATCGGAAAGTATCTGTTGGGTTGTATGTATCGAGATGGGATTTGTCCCTCCCAAGTCGGAGAGATATACTTCGGGCCCACTCGGTAATCAATATCAACACCGCTTGCAAGCATGTGGTTAAGGAGTTAATCACAAAGTAATATCGGATTACGAAACGAGTAAAGTACTTGCTGTGAACGAGATTGAACTAGTTATCATGAACATAGTCTAATTTGTACTTGCAAATACTGTAGATCACATGGCCAAGTCCAACTTCAACTTCAATGTTTTTGCTGAGATAGAAAAGCTTAGAAACAATGGGTCTAACTTCACCAAATGGTTCCGCATTCTGAGAATCATTCTCGCTGGCGGACAAAAGGACTATGTCCTTGAGAAAGCGCTAGGTGACGCCCCTGCTATAGATGTGCCGGCTGATGAAAAAGCTGTTTATCAGTCGCGCAAGGATGATTATGATTTGATTAAGATCGCCATGTTGTATGCTATGGAATCGGATCTTCAAAATCGTTTTGAGGAGTTCGCCGGGCCCTTTGAGATTCTCGAGGAGCTGAAAAACATGTTTCAGACTCAAGCCCGTTCTGAGAGATATGAGATCTCTAAGAAATTCTTTAACTACAAGATGGAGGAAGGGAGTTCCGTTAGTGAGCACGCCATTGAGATGACGGGATACACTCAACGCCTTGAGCAACTGAACTGCAAGATTCCAGAGGAGCTCAAGATTGACACTCCTAGCTACAAAAGTTTTGTAGTTGATCACAATCAGATTGGTTCCACTGATATGATCACTGAGCTCTTTGCTAAGATGAAAGTAGCGGAGGTGAACATCAAAAATAATAATCATGTGTTGATGGTCAACAAGCCCCCCACCTTCAAGAAAGGTAAGGGTGCAAGGAAGCCCTTCAAGAAAGGAGGCGGCAAGCGCGTTGCCCCTGCTGAGAAGAAGCTCAAGTCTGGTCCTAAACCAGACACTGAGTGCTTCTATTGCAAGGACAAGGGTCACTGGAAGCGCAACTGTCCGAAGTACTTAGCGGACAAGAAGGCTGGCACCATCAAAGGTATATTTGATATACATGTTATTGATGTTTTCCTTACTAGCCCTCGTTGTAGTGCCTAGGTATTTGATACCGGTTCAGTTGCTAATATTTGTAACTCGAAACAGGAGCTACGGAATAGACGGCGGCTTGCGAGGGATGAGGTGACGATGCGCGTTGGCAACGGATCAAGAGTTGATGTGATGGCCGTCGGCACGCTCTCCTTAGTTTTACCTTCGGGATTAGTTTTAAACCTTAATAAGTGTTATTATGTGCCTGCGTTGAGCATGAACATTATTTCTGGATCTTGTTTATTGCAAGACGGTTATTCATTTAAATCAGAGAATAATGGTTGTTCTATTTATATGAGTAACATCTTTTATGGTCATGCACCTATTGTGAATGGTTTATTTCTTCTAAATCTCGAAAGGGATGAAACACACATCCATAACATTGAGGCTAAGAGATGCAAAGTAGATAGTGATAATACTACTTATTTGTGGCACTATCGTCTAGGTCATATTGGTGTAAAGCGCATGAAGAAACTCCATTCTGATGGACTTTTGGAGTCTCTTGATTTTGAATCATTTGACACATGCGAACCATGCCTCATGGGCAAGATGATCAAAACCCCGTTCTTCGGTATGATGGAGCGAGCAACGGACTTGTTGGAAATCATACATACCGATGTATGCGGACCGATGAGAATTTGGACGCGCGGTGGATATCGCTATTTTATCACTTTTACCGATGACTTAAGTAGATATGGGTATATCTATTTAATGAAACATAAATCTGAAATGTTTGAAAAGTTCAAGGAATTTCAGAATGAAGTGGAGAACCATCGTAACAGAAATATTAAATTTCTACGATCCGATCGTGGAGGTGAATATTTGAGTTATGATTTTCTCATGCATCTTAAAGCAAGCATAATCGTTTCGCAACTCACGCCACCCGGAACACCACAGCGCAATGGTGTGTCTGAACGCCGGAACCGAACCCTATTAGATATGGTCCGATCGATGATGTCTCTTACTAATTTGCCGTTATCATTTTGGGGTTATGCATTAGAAACCGCTGCATTCACTTTAAATAGGGCTCCATCTAAATCCGTTGAGACGACACCGTATGAACTGTGGTTTGGTGCTAAACCTAAGTTGTCGTTTCTTAAAGTTTGGGGATGCGAAGCTTACGTCAAGAAGTTGATGCCGGACAAGCTCGAACCCAAAGCGGAGAAATGTGTCTTCATAGGATACCCTAAGGAAACTATTGGGTATACCTTCTATCACAGAACCGAAGGCAAAGTGTTTGTCGCAAAGAACGGTTCCTTTCTTGAGAAGGAGTTTCTCTCGAAAGAAGTGAGTGGGAGGAAAGTAGAGCTAGACGAGGTTGTTGAACCTTCTCTTGAATTGGAGAGTAGCACAGCACCTGAAATTGTTCCAGTGCCGCCTGCACCAACAATAGAGGAAGCTAATGACAAGGATCATGAAGCTTCGGATGATGCTGCTACTGAACGTCGCAGGTCGACAAGGTCGCGTGCCCCTCCTAAGTGGTACGGCAACCCTGTCTTGACTGTCTTGTTAGTAGAAGACAGTGAACCTACGAACTATGAGGAAGCGATGATGAGCCCAGACTCTGAGAAATGGCTAGAAGCCATGAAATCCGAATTGGGATCCATGAGCGAAAACCAAGTATGGACTTTGGTGGACCCTCCTAGCGACCGAAAGGCCGTTGAGTGCAAATGGATCTTCAAGAAGAAAACGGACGCGGATGGTAATGTTATCGTCTATAAAGCACGGCTTGTCGCGAAAGGTTTTCGACAAGTTCAAGGTGCTACGATGAGACTTTCTCTCCCGTAGCGATGTTTAAGTCCATTCGGATTTTATTAGCAATTGTTGCGTTTCATGATTATGAAATATGGCAGATGGATGTCAAGACTGCGTTCCTCAATGGCAACATTGATGAAGAGTTGTATATGATGCAACCCGAAGGTTTTGTCGATCCTAAGGATGCTGATAAAGTATGCAAACTTCAGCGTTCCATTTATGGACTGAATCAAGCATCTCGGAGTTGGAACCTTTGTTTTGATCAAGTGATCAAGAGCTTTGGATTTGTTCCAAATTGCTACGAAGCTTGCATCTACAAGAAAGTGAGTGGGAGTTCGGCGACGTTTCTGGTACTATATGTGGATGGCATATTGATTATTGGAAATGACATTAACATGCTTAACGATGTGAAGATTTATTTGAACAAGTGTTTTTCAATGAAAGACCTAGGTGAAGCTGCTTATATATTGGGCATCAAGATCTATAGAGATAGACAAAGACGCCTGATAGCTTTAAGCCAGAGTACATACCTAGACAAAGTTCTGAAAAGGTTCAGAATGGATAAGGCAAAGAAAGGTTCAGTGCCTATGTTGTCAGGTAAGATATTGAGCAAGGCTCAGTGTCCAGCTACGGTAAATGATAGGGAAGCTATGAGCAAAGTGCCTTATGCCTCGGCCATAGGTTCGATCATGTATGCCATGCTGTGTACTAGACCGGATGTGTCCAATGCTCTTAGTTTGACGAGCAGATATCAAAGTGATCCAGGAGTGGAACACTGGACAGCCGTGAAGAACATCCTAAAGTACCTAAATAGGACTAAAGAAATGTTCTTAGTCTATGGGGGTGATGAACAGCTTGTCGTAAAAGGTTACGTCGATGCTAGTTTCAACACCGACAAGGATGATTCCAAATCTCAGACAGGATACGTTTATATTTTGAATGGAGGAGCTGTGAGCTGGAGAAGCTGCAAGCAAAGCGTGATCGCGGGATCTACAGTAGAAGCGGAATACATGGCTGTTGCAGAAGCGTCAAGTGAAGGAGTTTGGATCAGAAACTTCATCACTGAGCTTGGCGTGGTTCCAAGTGCATTGGACCCACTGGAGATATTGTGTGACAACACTGGCGCCATAGCACTCGCTAAGGAACCAAGATATCATCCAAAGACCAAGCATATCAACCGCAAGTTTCATATAATCCGAGATTATATAGCAGATGGAGATCTGAAGATTAGCAAAGTACATACGGATCTGAATGTCGCAGATCCATTGACTAAACCTCTTCCACGTGTAAAACATGATCAACACCTCAGTGCCATGGGTGTGAGATTGTTGCCAGATGTAAACTAGATTATTGACTCTAGTGCAAGTGGGAGACTGTTGGAATTATGCCCTAGAGGCAATAATAAAGATGTTATTATTATAATTCTTGTTCATGATAAAGTTTATATTCCATGCTAGAATTGTATTAAGCGGAAACATTAATACTTGTGTGGTTTGTGAACAACACCGTGTCCCTAGTACGCCTCTATGGACTAGCTCACTGATCAATGATGGTTAAGGTTTCCTAACCATAGACATGAGTTGTCAATTGATAATGAGATCATATCATTGGAGAATGATATGATGGACATACCCAAACTAAGCGAAGCAATTAGATCGTTTCATCGTGTTCATCTTTGCGAAGCTTTTCCTATGTCAAATATTGTATTCCTTAGACCATGAGATAATGCAACTCCTTGGTACCGGAAGAAAGCTTTGAGGTCATCAAACGTCATCCTATGAGAGGGTGATCATAAAGGTGTCTCTCAGGTGATCGGAAAGTATCTGTTGGGTTGTATGTATCGAGATGGAATTTGTCCCTCCCAAGTCGGAGAGATATACTTCGGGCCCACTCGGTAATCGATATCAACACCGCTTGCAAGCATGTGGTTAAGGAGTTAATCACAAAGTGATATCGGATTACGGAACGAGTAAAGTACTTGTTGTGAACGAGATTGAACTAGGTATGACGGTACCGACGATCGAATCTCGGGCAAGTAAAATATCGCGAGACGAAGGGAATATATATATGGGATTGATTGAATCCTGGCATCGTGGTTCATCCGATATGATCATCGATGAATGTGTGGGAGTCAATATGGGTGCCCAGACCCCGTTGTTGATTATTGATAGAAGATCATGTCTGCATATTCTCGAACCCGCAGGGTCACACACTTAACGTATCTCGACGCTAGGATAGATTGGATAATTGGTTTATGAATTTTTGTTCGGAGTCTCGGATGGGATCCGGGACATCACGAGAGGTTCCGGAATGGTCCGGAGAATAAGATTCATATAAGGCAGTGCAGTTTTTGGAGTTCGGAATTGTTCCGGGTTAATCGGTATTGTACCGGAAGCTTCTAGAACCTTCCGGAAGGGGACCAACGTGGCCCCACCTTCCAGGAGGGGGCACGGGCCTATGAGGGAGTGCCCTGGACGCATTGGGATAGGGGCACAAGGCCCCATAGGGCCCAGCCGTCCAAGAGAGGTTTAAACTCTAGATAGAGCTTCTAGAAGGGGGGGTTTCCTTGCCCCCCACTCTTCCTCCTTGGGGCCGCCGGCCTTGGCTTGGGGGAGGGGCTAGGGCTGCGCCCACCCCTCTATACATAGAGGGCTGGGGGAGCACCAACCCCCTACACCTTCCCCTCCAACCCTAGCCGCCCTGTTGCCCTCCTTTCTCCCTCCCGACTGCTTGTAGGCGAAGCCCTGCTGCAGAAATTCTCCACCAATTGCACCGCGCCGTCGCGTTGTAGATCCAACCCATCTCTCCACCATACTTTCTGGACCAAGGAAGGAGGAGACGTCGAGGTGCCGCACGTGTGCATCTCACGGAGGCACCGCCACTTGTGGTGCTAGATCGGATCGGATCGCGAGGAGGAGAAGCGAGTACGACTACATCACCCACGTTCCGACGAACGTTCCGCTGTGCGAATCTTCAAGGGTATGAAGATCTAATCCAATCTCTCTTGTTGATTGCATCTCCTAGATTAGATCTTGGCTTTCCCTCTGTTCGCATCCATAGAAATTTTTGATTTACTATGCCGCGAAACCCTTCATTACGGTGTTGGCGAGCCACTCACTCTCCTTGATCTCCCTCATAAAGTTTGCATCGAGTAGTCTGTTGACTTCGACTCCGATTGCTTTGGCCCGTGGTTCGGACAGTCGTTGGATGGACTGCTTGACGGGCTTTGCGTCTGGAAAGACGTTGAGTGTGTGCTCGGCGAATTCCCTGGGAACTCCTGGCATGTCCGCAGGACACCAGGCGAAGATTTCCCAGCGCTCACGAAGGAATTCGACGAGCGCGCTTTCCTATGCGGAGATGAGATCGTTGGCGATCAGCGCCGTCTTGGAGGCATCCGTCGGGTGGACCTGCACCTTCTTTGTATTGATGGTGGAGTCGAAGGACATATCTGGTGCGTTTTGTCGTGCGACTGGGGGTGCCCTGTTGTCCGTTACCTCACGGAGCCTTACGAGCTCCTCTTGCATGCCGAATGACTGGGAGATTCTGTTGAAGTCCCTGTCGCAGTGGTCCGATTGGGTGAAGCTCCCGTGGATCGTGATGACGCCCCTGGGTCCTAGCATCTTGAGCAGCAGGTACGCGTAGTGCGGTACTGCCAGGAACCTTGCGAATGCTACACGCCCGAGGATGGCGTGGTATTGTGATGGCCAGTCCACCACTTCGAACTCGAGTCACTCGCATCGGAAGTTATCCGGCTTGCCGAAGATGACGTCGAGCCATATCTTTCCCAGGGGGAATATTCCCTTTCTTGGGACGATGCCATGGAACGTTGTGTCTGACTGTTCCAGGCTGCATAGCGGGATCCGCATTGCTGCTAGGGTGCTGGCGAACATCAGGTTGATGCCACTGCCGCCGTCCATGAAGACGCGGCTCAGCTCGAACCCTCCGATCTGCGCCTCAAGCACCAGGGCAGCATGACCTGGGCGAGGGACCTGGCAAGGGTGATCCGAATGGCTGAACGTGATGCAGGACTCCGATCCACTTAGGTACTCAAGGATGGCAGGTGGAGCTGTCACAGCCAGGTTGATCTGACAGGTGATTTTCTTCTGCACCCTATTAGTTGGGCGCCCTTTTTGGATCATCAGCGCTCCTTTCGGCGGGGGATACCCGTGCCCACCGCTATTCTGTGCGGGTGCGATTGGGTGGTTCGGGCCTCCTGCAGGTGGCGGTGGATGAGCTCCATGCGCGATCTCGCCTGGTGCGGGTGCGTTCCTGAATCCAGGGCTTGGGGCTTGCTGCCTCATCTGAGCCATGCTTTCGCTGAGTTTCTGGAACTCGCGGCAGTCCTTGAGCATGTGGCTTGCCTTCTTCTTACCATCCTGCTTGTCGATGTAGAAGTGGATGGTGCATGGACCCGACAGTTTTTAGTATGCTGAGGTTCCGTCGTCGCGACCACGGCGCTGCCACGACTGTGCTGGGCGTCCTCCATCACGGAAATTGCCTCCGCGGTATCCGCCGCTGTTGCGGTTGCCATCGCTACGGCGGTCGGCGTAGCCAGCCGCGACCATGTCGGGTCCATCGCGATCGTCGTAGACGCGCGATCTTCTCTTGCTACGGCGCTCACGTTGCCGGCTGTAGTCGTCTTCTTCCTCCCAGTGCGCTCGGTGGATGGAGTTTTCACCGTCGGCCCACCTGTTGGCGATGTCCATGAGGTGTTCGAGTGTCTTGGGCTTGACGCGCCCGAGCTCTTCCTTGAAGTCCGGGTGTTTGACGCCGTCCCTGAAGGCGTCTATAGCTCTGTCCTCGGAGATATGCGCCATGGATTTCTTGGTGTTGGACCAGCGTAATATGTACGAATGAATGGATTCGCCCGTTCGTTGGGTGTAGGCCCGCAGCTCTTCGATCGAGGCAGGTCTCTTGCTGGTGCCTTTGAAGTTTCGGACGAAACTGTACGCTAGCTCCTCCCAGCTTCGGATGGATCCCGAGGATAGGCTGCTGAGCCAGATTCGGGCTGCGCCCGTCAGCTGCAGTTGAAGGCATTGCATGGCGGTTTCTTTATACCCGCCATCTAGCTTGACGGACGATAGGTGGTCGCTGAGCCACTCCTTGGGGTCCTGTGTGCCGTCGAACTTTGGAGTGTCCGAAGGAAGCTTGAAGTTTCGCGGCATCCGCGTCTGTCGGACGGATCTGCTGAAGCATCGGGCTCCGCAGAGTTCTCCTTCGTCGTCATCCTCCTCGGATTCAGACGAGCATACGCGCTTAGCACGCGCCTTGTCGATCTTGCATCGTGTTAGCTCGTTTCGAGCGTCGTAGTCGTGGCTGCGATGGCGCGAGCTCTTATGCCTTCGAGGAAGGTCGTGCTCTTCGTCCTCGGATGAGGGTGTGGGGCTGCGGTTGAACCTGACCGCAGCTTTCTTCTTTGGCTCCGCAGGAGCTTCTCCATGGAGCGCGGCTCCAACGAGTCCGAGTCTGGTGAGCGCGGACTTGTGCATGGCCCTTTTCGGGTCCCCCTCCGGAGGAGGATGGGACGCGAGGTACGCGGTGGCTGCCATGATCACAGCTTGCGGCATCTTCGGGATGACGTTGTCGTCGGCATCCATCTCCATGAAGGACGCATTTAGGGCTCTAGTCACCTCACGGCGTGCTTTGGGATCCATGTTCTCTGTGCGATAACGGTGCTTGTTGCCATGGTTTCCATGCGAGCTGGAGCCGATGCCCATGGCGGAGAGCGCAACTCTCCGTGCACTAGAATCTGAGGCTGCTTGCTTGCGCTTGTCAAGCACTTCCTGCTTCTTGATCTGCTTCTTGTGCTCCTCAATGAGGAGCATGTGGTATGCCATCAGCAGATCTCATGAGGCGTCAGCGGGCAGGATCTTGTTGCCTGCCACGGCCTTGCGTGCTTGAGCCCATCCCTCCTCGTTGAGGTGGATGACTCGATTATTGTTGTCCCCGTTGGGTGGGGGGCTGGCTTCTTCTGTTCTCGTCGTTTCTACCCTGCGGGTTGGGTGGCGGATTGTGTTCCTGATCTTGGATGACCGCGGCGCACTGGTAGCGCTTGTAGATCAGATCGCTGCTGCCGTAGGTCCCTTCATCCGATGGTGGATCGCATAGATCTGAGTTGCAGCTACTTCTGTCATAGGACTCATCTGTCGATGATGATGTGCGTAGCACGGGGTGTGGAGCCCACGAAGCAGGCCTGATTGATGGCACGGGCACCCACTCCGGGAGGCGGAGAGTGCCGATCTGCCCCACCTGGAAGCAGAAGCTCCCGAACAGGATCTCGAGTCTGTCGCCAATGGGCTCGAAGTCCTTCAGGGTGGCCGGCGAGTGGGCGGTGAAGTCGAAGGCGCCGAAGAGGAGATGACTCTCCGTCGCCGCGGAGTTGTAGATCGCTCAGGTTGGGACCGTCACGATCGCACAATCAGCGTCCCCAGTTCCCACAGACGGCGCCAATTGACGAGGTTTGATCTCGTCAATGCCCATTGTTATGGACTTGGGTTTTTGAGAAGATGGGGATGCTGGAGATCGCGGAACGGTTAGCAAACAAGCAACACGGGGACACGAGGTTTACCCAGGTTCAGGCCCCCGAAGGGAAAACCTACTCCTGCTTGTCTGCTCTGATTATGATGGAACCGAAGGTTACAGGGGTGCGCAGATGCAATCTCGCGTGAAGGTGTGTATGTGGTGGTGTGCGAGAGATTGTAAGGGAGCCTCCTCGTCGTGCCCTCCTGGCCTTTATATAGAGATAGGAAGGTCCTAGGCACAAATCGAGTCGGTTACAGGTTTTAGGGTTTGCCCCTTTAAATTTTCTATATACTCTAGTCTTGCTTTCCAAGGATCCGAAGGCGTCATGGGCCCTGGCCACCCGAAAATCTTCATGGGCTGGCGCATGTTCTCGTGGGCCTTCCTTGGGCCAGACTAGGTATGCTAAGGTCGTGTACCCGTAGGGTATAACCATGTCAGAGATACCATACTCAAGATAGAAGAGAAGTTGTGCACCAGGTGCACAACCCAAGAGGTGACGACGCTCATGTCGGCCATGGAACCAGAAATGAGTACAGAGAACATCACTGGAGTTATGTCGTCTTTGTCACAGAGCCGAATGACAAAAAGAGTCGGCAGAGACGGATGATGGAAGTGAATGCCACAATGCCGGCAATTCCAAAGTACATGCACTGGTCTGAACAGGAGATAACTTGGAGCATAAAGGATCACCCCAAGATCATGCCAACCCTAGGTGGTTATGCTCTTGTCTTGGATCCAACTTTCATGGGCCTTGACATCAATGTGAAATTCTCCAAGGTACTTGATGGCGCCCAGTACTTGTCGTGGGACGCTTCGGTGGAAACCCCAAGAGCAAGGTATGAAGCAGCACAACAGCAAGTTTCCCTCAGTAAGAAACCGAGGTTATCGAACCATTAGGAGGAAGGAAACGTCACACAGGTGTTGCTAGCAACGCGGAGACCTGCACAACACAAACTCAAGACTTTGCCCCAATGAATCAGTGAGGTTGTCAAGCTCACCGGTTTGTTGTAACAAAGGATTAAACGTATGGTGTGGAAGGTAATGGTTTGCAGCAAGTAAACAAGTAACAGTGGAAGATGTATCAATGATAAAGATTGGACCGGGGTCCATAGTTCACTAGAGGTGCTCTCCTTAGATAAACAACATGGCATGAAGGGTAAACAAATTACAGCGGGGCAATTGACAGGAACTGAGCAAGGCATAACAATGCAATTACTAGTCAGAAAGATCCTATGAGGTTGATTGGGCAATACAACAATATACATAGACCGCCATCCAGCTGCATCTATGACTAGAAGTCCACCTTCAGGTTATCATCCGAACCCCCTCCGGTATTAAGTTGCAAGCAACAGACAACTGCTTTAAGCAAAGTGTGTAAGGTAAACAGTCCACATGTTCCATGAAAAAGAGACCGTTGTTTTCTCCCTAGTAGCAACAAAACATCTACAACCGAAGAGATTATTGTCACTTCCCTTGGAAACTAGAGGCATGAACCCACTATCGAGTATAAATACCCCCTCTTGGAGTCACTAGCAACTACTTGGCCAAGATAGCTACTAACAACGGAGAGCATGCAATATCACAAACAACACAGACATGATAGAATCATAAAGACAAAACCATTAATCAAACCAATATAATAATCTCAATATCCATCGGATCCCCGCAAACACAACATGCATGATTACAAATAGATTAGATCTTGATCATGAACGGAGCTCACAAGATCTATACATGAAAGCACAAAGGAGGAGATACAAACATATAGCTACTACATGGACCCATAGTCCAAGGTGGAACTACTCATGCATCATACCGGAGAGAAGGCCTCCGGGATGATCTCACCTCCGGTAGGGTGCCGGGAAGAACTTCAGACCCCCCCCCCCGATCTAGGGACGATGGTGGCGGTGGCTACAGATGGTTTCGTGGATTTTTGATCGGGTACTCAGGGTTTCTGCATCGGGGGCATCTTATGGGCGAAGGGGCGAGACCGAGAGGCGGCCAGGGCCACCAAACCCTAGCCAGGCGCGGGCCCACCTGCCCCCGCGCCTGGGGTGGGTCTGGCCCTCCTGGCCGGCCCCTCCGGCTCTCCTCTGGACTTCTTGTTCCCCACGGAAAAGTAATTGACTTTGACGTTTGTCCCGTCCAATTCCGAGAATATTTATTTACTAACTTTTCTGAAACCAAAAACAATAGAAAACAGGCATTTGGCATTGTGCAACTTGTTAATAGGTTAGTACCAGAAAACATGTAAAAAGCACCTCAAAGTGTAGACAAGCAAAGCAAAGTAGATACAAAACAAGCATGGAGTATCAAAAAATATAGATACTTTTCCAACGTATCAGCATCCCCAAGCTTAACTCTTGCTCGTCCTCGAGTAGGTAAGTGATAAACGGAATAATTTTTGAGGTGACATGCACCTTCACAAAAATCCAACCATTTGCAAGCATTGAAAGCTGGTATCAAAGAACTCTAAACATGTGCATGAAAGATGGAGTTCTAACAATAGGACATAGTAACTATGAATGCAACATGACAAGCTACAAACAAATATCATGAATAATATGCATTGAAAAACGTTTGTTTGTTTCACATACAGAAAACATAGCATAGTGGCAATCAGCTTGTCCCTCATAGAGTAGCAATATAATGCATAGGACACCTGCAAAGTTCACAAGGGTGACTAGAAACAAGTAGCAAAAGAACAAGTAATAACACAATATGCATCAATTAATAAGCTTTGGAACACTGCACACAGAATGACAATTATGCTCTCTTGATGGTGCCTAAAGGTAGAAGGTGGAGACTCAAATAATGGTGGGAGAAAGGCCTTTTTGTAAAGGAAGCGGGGATTACAAGTTTCAAAAAGAGCTTCCAAAAATTATGGTACTTGTTAGCTTTCAGCCCTCATTGCCCCTATCATGAGAATCTTGAAGTGGTTAAGGTTAAAGTGGCAAAGCTGGAGTATATGCTTGACGAAGTATAAGTTGGCAATCTCATGCCCCTTGAATACGAGGGCCACACCTCATGCATACTCAACTTTGGGTCCAGGTAAGTTCTTGTCACTGTAAGTATTTGCATATCATTGAGAACCGCCAATGAGGTACCCCTTGCACATGGTACAGGAGCTTTCCCATAACCAAAATGACAAGGCAAGCAGACAATGAGCATCTCAACGATCTTTTTATTTACCATATGCATAGCTTTTTATTGAGGATGCTTCATAGATAGCTCAATATGGTGATGCTGCAAGTTTCCACCATGATTAGGCATGGCTTAGGCTAGCGGCCCAGGCGTTTCTCTAACACAGAATACAAACTCCATGGACTTACAAGTCCCCTCTTTACTTCACACCCGTGACATCCATAGACAAAAGAACATGATATCAACTGAGTACAACAAGGTACAAGTGCAATGTCGAAAACATTCTCCGTGACAGCACGGTTCTGCTAACTCCAACTTATAAGTGCAAGCATATACAACAAAGTTGTCACAATGGTTCAAGTTTATTAGGGGCAAAGAATAAAGTGTTCCATCAAGTTCGTGAGGGCTTTAATCACTAAGTTTTCACATAATAAAATAGTTTTTAATTGGAAGATAGTTGAAAACAAGAATATACTTGGAATGGTGTAACACACCATGCATAGGAGTTTATAGTGGACACTTTGGAATAACTTGGTTTATTACGAGTGGGAGGCATAAGTAGAACTTACTCATACAAATGGAGGCTAGCAAAAGACTGGGCAACCAACTAAGAGAGCAATAATGGCCAAAATCATGCAGTGCAACAAAGCAAACTAATCAAAGCAAAGAGTAATACTACAAGTCAAGGACTAAATGATCATAGAGGTTAATGGTGACTTGTCATAGTCATAATATGGTGTGAACATGTGCCAAGTCAACCCAAGCAAAGCATCAAAGGTGAATACCAAAATACTATGCTTTTGCATGCTAAAACAATGCATAATTTCTTCAAGACACACTAAGCAATCCCAATTGTTTGGAACAAGACATGCTACAGCGATAATCACTAAGCATAATGCTAAAACAACACCTAGCATGTCATGCTAAAGTCTAAGTCACAGTCAATGCAAGCTTCTCTTGCACTTCAAGCAAGAACTTACTACTCCTTTCCAAACACCAAGCAACCTTATTTGCAAAACAACACAGCGAGAACGGGGGTCCAAACTACTTTATTCAAGAAAACTAAACAACCTAAGCAAAGCAAACGAAAACTAAGATGCTCCAAGAACAACACAACTGTGCATGAAACAATAAAAACAAAGTGTCTAAACAGACCTGAGCTTTTTATTGATGAAGAAGGGGATGCCTTGGGCATCCCCAAGCTTTGACGCTTGTACCTCTTGGATATTTCTTGGGGTTACACCATGGTGGCATCCCCAAGCTTGAGCTTTTGTCCATTCTTCATCTTATTGCAGCATTCTCTCTCTACACCTGAAATTTTTCCTTCATACAAAACTTCACACAATCTTCATTAGCAACATTGGCTTATTCAAAAGATATTAGACCTCTGGCAAAGCTTTGGAACACCAATGCTTTTAAATAAAAATACAAGATAGTGTAGTAACTCCTTCAAAAGGCTCAATTTACCTGAAGAGAACTCAAAAAGGAATCAATAAGAAGCAAATGCAGATAATGGCAGAAATTTGTCAAAACAGACCAGCAGGTAAAAATGAATTTTTTCGAACATCTTATGTTGCTCAAATAAAAAAGTGTTGAACTAACGAAAGTTAGCTAACATACCGGGGGATTTATTCGTAAATTTTGAGCTCAATCCGAGTTACAAAGCCTCCTCACGATTTTTTTTTGGTGGAGGACATAAATCTGCAGCAACTCCCCAAATCTTACTTCCCTCTCATTAGGGGTCATTCTTAGCATAAAAAGCAAACAAAAAGGATAAGGAGAGGTCATTACAGAATAATAACTTCCAAGACTTGAGAAAACTCTTAGATTATCTCCCAACAAGTACTTTTCTTTAATGCCATTAAGTTAGGCACAAGAAGCAAGAAGAATCAAGTATTTTCAAATGAGGAAGCATTAACATCAAATATTGCTTTCAAAGGAGGATAAAAAAGCAACTTCTCTCTTCTCATTGGAAAGTGTTCAATACCTCTCTTGAATGTAAAATGATATTTAATAGTGCCTTCTTTCATATCAATGATGGCACCAACTGTTCTAAGAAAAGGTCTTCCCAAAGTAATAGGACAAGAAGCATTGTATTCAACATCCAAAACATAGAAATCAACAGGGACATAAGCATTGTTAACCATGATGAGAACATCATTAATACTCCCCATGGGTTTCTTCTTAGCATTATCATTGAGTGAGACATTCAAATAACAATCTTCCAAAGGTGGCAAATCAAGCATTTCATAAATCTTCCTAGGCATAATAGAGACACTAGAACCAAGATCACATGAAGCTTTGAGATCAAAGTCATTCACTTGCATATTAATAATGGGTTCCCAACTATCTTCTACTTTCCTAGGAATAGAAGCTTTGTGTTTTAGCTTCTCTTCCTTAATCTTAACAAGAGCATCTATAATATGTTTGGTAAAGGCAACATGATATCACTAGCATCAGGACTTCTAGCAAGCTTTTGCAAGAACATAATCACTTCAGAAATATTGCAACCGTCAATATCAAAGTCAAACTTAGCATCACTTTTAGTATTCATAGTAGGAGGAGGAATAGGGGCTACTTGTGGTTTAGTGGTGATAGTGCACACACTATTGTTTCTATCAATTTCAGCTTTCCTTTCCCACTTAGCATGAAGTTGAGCTAACAGCCTAACATTTTCATCAATAGTAACTTGTATGGCATGAGCAGTAGCAAAGGTGTTTTCCATAGTTTCAGGTTTAGCAGCCATTTTATTAACCAGGGAAGTTTGATCTTTAGACAAAGAGGATATATTTTTCTCAACAGTTAAAAGCTTTTCCTCTATAGTCTTATTGAAAGTGGTTTGTTTACTAATAAAGTCCTTGAGCATGACTTCAAGTTCAGAGGGGGCACTTCTAGCATTGTTGTAAGAGCTTCCATAGGAGTTGCCATTATTAGGAGGATAAGGCATATAATTGTTGTTGCTACCAAAATTATTCCTATAAGCATTATTGTTGAAATTGTTGTTTCTAATGAAGTTCACATCAACTTGCTCTTCTTGAGCAACCAAAGAGGCTAAGGGAACACTATTAGGATCTAGAGGAGCTTTCCCATTAACAAGCATAGCCATAATAACATCAATCTTTTCACTCAAAGAGGAAGTTTCCTCAACAGAATTTACCTTCTTACCATGTGGAGCTCTCTCAACATGCCATTCAGAGTAGTTAACCATCATATTATCAAGGAGCCTTGTTGCAGCACCCAAAGTGAGGCCCATGAAGGTACCTCCAGCAGCAGAATCTAGCAGGTTCCTTGAAGAGAAGTTCAAACCTACATAAAAAGTCTCGATAATCATCCAAGCGGTGAGTCCATGAGTGGGGCAATTTTTAACCAAAGATTTCATTCTTTCCCAAGCAGGATCAACATGTTCACTATCAAGATGTTTAAATTTCATAATGTCACTTCTCATAGCAATAATCTCAGTAGGAGGGTAGTACTTTCCAATAAAAGCATCTTTGCACTTAGTCCAAGAATCAATACTATTTTTAGGCAAAGAAAGCAACCATTCTTTAGCTTTTCCCCTGAAGGAGAAAGGAAAAAGGTTGAGCTTAATAATATCTCCATCTACATCCTTATAATTTTGCATATCACAAAGTTCAACAAAGCTATTAAGATGGGCAGCAGGATCATCAGAACCAACACCAGTAAATTGCTCTCTCATCACAAGATTCAACAAAGCAGGCTTAATTTCATAAAAGGTAGCATCAGGAGCAGGTGGAGCAATAGGAGTGCTTAGGAAATCATTGTTGTTGGTGCTACTGAAGTCACACAACTTGGTGTTCTCAGCAGAGTTCATTTTGGCAGAGGTGGGCAAGCCAAAAACAGCAACAACAGCTAGAGCAGGAACTAATTTTTTTGTGTTTTTGAATAAAGCAAGCAAACCAAGCTAGACTATTTTATGGGGGGTTCGAAAAGAGGCAAACAAAACCAATCAAAAGAAACAAAGCAAACTAAAAACAAAGTAAAGATAAAGGAAGTGAAGGACTCCCCTAGTGAAGACGTCCTTAGCCTCCCCGGCAACGGCACCAGAAAATAGCTTGATGGCACCCAGTACTTGTCGTGGGACGCTTCGTTGGAAACCCCAAGAGCAAGGTATGAAGCAGCACAACATCAAATTTCCCTCAGTAAGAAACTGAGGTTATCGAACCAGTAGGAGGAAGGAAACGTCACACAGGTGTTGCTAGCAACGCGGAGACCTACACAACACAAACTCAAGACTTTGCCCCAACGAATCATTGAGGTTGTCAAGCTCACCAGTTTTCTGTAACAAAGGATTAAACGTATGGTGTGGAAGGTAATGGTTTGCAGCAAGTAAACAAGTAACAGTGGAAGATGTATCAATGATAAAGATTGGACCGGGGTCCATAGTTCACTAGAGGTGCTCTCCTTAGATAAACAACATGGCAGAAGGGTAAACAAATTACAGCAGGGCAATTGACAGGAACTGACCAAGGCATAACAATGCAATTACTAGTCAGAAAGATCCTATGAGGTTGATTGGGCAATACAACAATATACATAGACCGCCATCCAGCTGCATCTATGACTAGAAGTCCACCTTCAGGTTATCATCCGAACCCCCTCCAGTATTAAGTTGCAAGCAATTGACAACTGCTTTAAGGAAAGTGTGTAAGGTAAACAGTCCACATGTTCCATGAACAAGAGACCGTTGTTTTCTCCCTAGTATCAACAACACATCTACAACCGAAGAGATTTCGGTCACTTCCCTTGGAAACTAGAGGCATGAACCCACTATCGAGCATAAATACCCCCTCTTGGAGTCACTAGCAACTACTTGGCCAAGATAACCACTAGCAATGGAGAGCATGCAAGATCACAAACAACACAGACATGATAGAATCATAAATACAAAACCATTAATCAAACCAACATAATAATCTCAATATCCATCAGATCCCCACAAACACAACATGCATGATTACAAATAGATTAGATCTTGATCATGAACGGAGCTCACAAGATCTATACATGAAAGCACAAAGGAGGAGATACAACCATCTAGCTACTACATGGACCCATAGTCCAAGGTGGAACTACTCATGCATCATACCGAAGAAAAGGCCTCCGGGATGATATCCCCTCCGGCAGGTGCCGGGAAGAACTTCAGATCCCCCCGATCTAGGGACAATGGTGGCAGCGTCTACAGACGGTTTCGTGGATTTTTGATCGGGTACTCAGGGTTTCTGCATCGGGGGCTTCTTACAGGCGAAGGGGCGAGACCGGGAGGCGGCCAGGGCCACCAAACCCTAGCCAGGCGTGGGCCCACCTGCCCCCGCGCCTGGGGTGGGTCTGGATGGCCCCTCCGGCTCTCCTCTAGACTTCTTGTTCCCCACGGAAAGTAATTGACTTTGACATTTGCCCCATCCAATTCCGAGAATATTTCTTTACTAACTTTTCTAAAACCAAAAACAACAGAAAACAGGCATCTGGCACTGTTGCGACTTGTTAATAGGTTAGTACCATAAAACATGTAAAAAGCATCTCAAAGTGTAGACAAGCAAAGCAAAGTAGATACAAAACAAGCATGGAGCATCAAAAATTATAGATATGTTTCCAACGTATCAGTACTGATCGATGATGGAAGTAGCATCAACATTATGTACAAGGATACCATGCTCAAGTTAGGCATCACTATGAACATGCTGGAGCCGACTAAGACAACTTTTCATGTCATTATGCCGGGATTGTCCTGAGAGACAATTGGCAAGATCTGGGTTGACGTCTTATTTGGCAACAGAGAGAATTGCCGCACTGGAGCCATAAAGTTCGAGGTGGTCGACCTGGTCAGCTCATACCATGCCTTACTCGGCAGGCCGACTATGGCAAAGTTTATGGCTACTCCTCACATTGCTTACTTAAAGATGAAACTGCCATGTCCATGTGGAGTTATCACAGTCAAAGGAGATTACAAAAGATCTATTGCTTGTGCCTCAGCCGGATCTTCGCTGGCTGAGATGCTGGTCATAGCACAGGAAAACATCAAATAATGGAAGTGGCAGCACTATCCAAGGCAGCACAAATGTCCATGTCGGCACTCACTAACCCGCATGGCAGTGTGTCATTCCAAGCTACCAAGGAAACCAAGAAGGTAGAGGTGGATGAGACTTTCCCAGAGTGAACAGTTACCATTGGGGCTGGGCTAACTAACAAATAGGAAAGCGAGCTCACCAGCTTCCTCCGTAATAATCGGGATATCTTTGCATGGTCCACACAGGATTTGCAAGGAGTTCCGAGGGAGCTGGCTGAGCACTCTCTTCATGTAAGGCCAGATGCCAAGCCGGTGAAGCAACCCATCCATCGCTTTGCCGAAGATAGGCGGAAAGTGATAGCTGTCGAGATAGCCAGGCTCTTAGCCGCTAGGTTTATCATGGAAGTACTGCACCCAGATTGGTTGTCAAATCCAGTCCTGGTCGAAAAGAAAAAGGATGACCCGAACGTGGCAGTGGTGTGGCGCATGTGTATTGATTACATGAACCTCAATAAGGCGTGTCCAAAAGATCCATTTCCCCTGCCACGGATCGATCAAGTCATAGACTCTACTGCTGGGTGTAATTTGTTGTCATTTGTGGATGTGTATTCTGGTTTCCACCAGATGCCAGTGAATCCGAATGATCAAATAAAGACAACTTTTATCACCCCGAATGGGGCTTATTGCTATCGTACCATGTCGTTTGGATTAAGAAATGCAGGTGTGACATATAAAAGATGCATGCAAAAATGCTTGCAAGATCAATTGGACAAAACTGTTCAAGTATACGTCGATGACGTGGTGATAAAAATCAAGCAAAGTCGTACTCTAATTGAGGACTTGCGTTAAACATTCGCAAACTTAAGAAGATTTCGGATGAAACTTAACCCGGAAAAATGCACATTTGGTGTACCGGCTGGGAAGTTACTTGGGTTTCTTGTATCCAGCCGAGGAATAGAGGTTAACCCGACAAAGATCAGGGCCATCGAAAGAATGGAATTGCCAAAAACCCTCAACGATGTCCAGAAGTTCACAGGATGCCTGGCCTCGTTGAGCAGATTTATTAGTCGGCTAGGTGAAAAAGCCCTACCACTATATCAACTGATGAAAAAATCAGACAAATTCAAAGGGACACAGCAAGCTGATAGCGCTTTCCATGAACTCAAAAAGATGTTGGCAACAACACCAATATTAGCATCACCGTTATCCAAAGATCCAATATTGCTCTATGTCGCCGCAACCAACAGAGTTGTAAGTGCAGTAATAGTGGTTGAACGTGAAGAAGAGGGCAAATCAGTCCAAAGGCCAGTTTATTACTTGAGTGAAGTGCTCTCTATATCAAAACAAAATTACCCCCACTACCAAAAATGACGTATGGGGTGTATATGGCAGCAAAGAAGCTGAAGCATTATTTCCAAGAACACCCAATCCGGATAATATGTGAGGCACCTATCTTGAATATATTGGGCAGCAAAGATACCAGTGGACGAGTCGCAAAATGGGCCATAGAGCTAGCACCATATACTCCACAATATGATATGCGAGATGCAATCAAATCTCAAGCCATAGCTGATTTCTTCGTGGATTGGATGGAAATGCAATACGAACCACCACTGCCAGATCTGAATTAATGGAAGATGCATTTTGACGGATCCAAGACGAAAATGGGTCTGGGCGCCAGGATAGTGCTCACATCGCCAAAGAGGGATCAGCTCAAGTATGTGTTACAGATCCACTTCACTGCTTCCAATAATGTTGCCGAGTATGAAGCACTTGTCCACGGTATAAGAGTGGCCAAAGAGATTGGCATCAAAAGGATCATGTGTTTTGGTGACTCGGATTTGGTGATCCAGCAAGTATTTGGGCATTGGGACGCGTTGGATGTAAATATGGCACTATATCATTTTCATGTGCAACAAATTTCGGGGTACTTTGACGGGTGTGAATTTCATCACGTACCCAGAGAAGAGAATGAGGCAGCGGACGTACTATCCAAGTTAGGCTCATCTCGGCAAGCAATACCTATAGGAAAAGCATTGGAGCATCTCAGGAAACCATCGATCAAGTTGTCACCAGAATCCGAGTCGATCAGGCTCACCCCGGCGAATCAGGAGTCAGACGTTGTGCCAATGGATATTGACTCAGGGGCAGGTTTGAGTCACTCGGGGACTGATCCGTCCACCTCAGGGGTTGCCGAATCACATTCGGGGACTCCTCAAGTCATGTCGGTAGAACATATGTTGGCTGAGCCAATGGAAATTGATGAAGAAACAGATCTGGCACCGCTGATACCAGCATGGGCGCAACCAGTATTCAACTACTTGAAAGATGGAACTTTGCCAGACGATGAAATATTAGCAAGGCAAACTGAAAGAAGAGCAAAATCATACACAATAATCAACAAGGAGTTGTACAAAATAAGTGTGACGAGTGTACTGCAGCGTTGCATAAGCCCAGAGAAAGGTCAAGAAATACCGTTGGACATTCACCAAGGAGAATGTGGGCACCATGCATCGTCCAGAGCATTGGTAGCCAAGACATTCCGACATGGGTTTTATTGGCCAAGTGCGCTAGCAGAAGCACAAGAACTTGTGAGAAAATGCAGTGGTTGCCAGCACTATGCGTCAAAATCACACTTACCAGCATCAGAGTTGAAAACCATACCAATCACTTGGCCATTTGCAGTATGGTGCCTGGATATGGTAGGACCATTCAAGCCAGCAAGGGGCGGCATGACCCACATACTAGTAATGGTTGATAAGTTTACTAAATGGATAGAGGTGAAGCCCATCAAGAAATTGGATGGCAAAACAGCTGTCACATTCCTAAAAGATATAGTCTTGCGATATGGTTACCCGCACAGTGTAATCATAGATAATGGCACAAACTTTGCCGAAGGAGCCTTTGCTTGTTTTTATGGGAAAAACCTAATAAGACTTGACGTAGCGTTAGTTGCTCATCCAGAATCATATGAACAAGTTGAACGAGCTAATGGCTTAGTGCTATCCGGGATAAAACCCCGTGTAATGGAGCCACTCTAGAGATCACCTGGGTGTTGGATAGAGGAACTACCCTCAGTTCTATGGAGTCTAAGGACAACTCCAAATAGATCAACAGGCTATACGCTATTTTTCCTTGTGTATGGAGCAGAAGCAGTTTTCCCTGCCGACATAGAGTATGACTCGCCAAGAGTGAGGCAATACTCAGAAGCCGAGGTAAAAGAGGCTCGAGAAGATGGAGTTGGTTTACTCGAAGAAGCAAGGGAATTGGCGTTGTCCAGATCCGCCATATACCAACAAAATCTCTAATGTTATCATAGCCGGAAAGTTCAACCTCGTGTTTTCCGAGAAGGGGATATGGTGCTCAGACTAGTGCAGCACCAGCTGGAATGCATAAGCTATCACCCCCATGGGAAGGACCATTTATTGTAAGCAAAGCACTGCACAATGACTCATATTATCTAATAGATGCTCGTGAAGCACAAAAGAACAAGGCGGACAGATGAGGTGATGAGATCAAAAGGCCATGGAATGTGGCACTACTTCGCCCCTTCTACACTTAGGAGAAGCAGTGTATGTACCACCCAAACTCTCATATGTCGGACGCTTATGCCGGCTATGTGTTGATAATAAAATGGTATGATTCGAAAAACTGACTCGGGGACTACCCCTTATGTTTATCCTTTAAACTATTCTATGTCGGCTGGCGTTGACACCTAACGCTTATCTCGGAACAAGTAATGTTTACTCGGAAAAAATCAACTCTTCAACTATGTTGTTGTCCAAAAACACGGCTTCATGGAAAGCAAGAGGAAAAGATGAAGGATGAGTAAACATGAACACCAGATAAGTAAAAGGGGAAATGCGAGTCGACCATATGTTTGTTTTTACTAACTCATTGCAGGTTATGTCGCTTTATATGCCGAATAATCCAAAGTCAAGTGCTCTAGTTTCATACCTGCTAACTCAATCCTTAGAACTTTGAGACTCTAATGTCGAACGCCAAAAAAGGTAGACAAGAGCCAAATTCAAGGAAAAGGGGAAACGACAAAATGAAGCTCGGGGACTTGCCCCTGGATAATTTGCATTCAAAGCTAGATAAAACTTTAAGCCTTATCACAAGGCGCACACCCAAAATAAGTGCACTATATCATACATCTGCACCCGGCATACCGGGGATCTCATGAAATTCGAGTGTTTTTTTGCAACCAGCCTAAGAAGTAGCTGGGCTGGGAGGTGTATCTTTGGGGATGGAACTAGGAGCATCTTCGGGAGCATCTGCCGAGTCAGGAGCATCTGCGACCGAGTCTGCAGGTCCATCTGACTCGGTGGCTTCGCTATCCTCACCTTCATCATCAGCAACTTCGGCAAGAGGCTCCCCAAGATCAAGGAAGCTGGGCCCATCACACTAAGCATTCACAAAGGCATACTTGATCATGGTGTAGGCTCGCTCCTGGCGTTTCTTGATCAGCTCAGGATCGTGGAGCCACTTGCCTTCAGCCCTAATGCGTTCAAGAACATCAAGGTTGATGTCCTCGTACCAGGAAATCACGAAGGAGAGGGCTTTGTTCGCTGCATCTCGGCCGGCCGACTCGCGCCATTGATCCAACCTGTCTTCGGTAAGAAGCAGCCTATCAGCCAGAAGCTCGATGAGTGTGGGTGCATTTCATTCGTCCAGAGCATTCGGAATGCATGGATCGCTGATTTGAGTAAGTCCACACCACATGACTTGAGGGTCTTGACGCACTCTGACAATGCTTCGAGATGCTCGTCAATACTGACCTCGCCATCAGCTGGAGCGCCAGATTCGGCTCGTACTCTTTTCATGGCCCGTATAGCAAACATATCAGCCTCAGGAAAATTCTCTGCAAAAGCAAAGGAACATTAGCAAAACAACGAAAAAGCAAACAAAGGAATGAGCACAACGAAAAGGGTAAGGACTCACTACCGAGGAAAGAGTTGATGGAGCCAAGCTTGCTTTGCCAATTATTGGCCTTGGCTTGAAGAGCTTCTAGATCCAAATGAGCCGACTCAACCGCTGACTCGGCCTCCTTGAGCATCTCCTTGGTTTTCTCGGCACTGGCGGCATGCTGGCCATCTTTCTCGGCAAGTTCCTCCCTCAGCCCCTTCACCTTCGCCTGATGCTTCTGCTCCATATCCGCCATGGCCTTCTTCAGCCGAGTTACCTCATCTTGCTCCTTTTGGAGCTCGGTCCGGTGCTTCTCTGCTTATTCGGAGCATATAACCCGTCAGCGGCAACAAAAGCAAAGGAGAAGGATGAGCGTAAATAGAGAAGTTGCTAAGAACTTACTTTCGGCATCGCTGATTTGTAGATGCAGGGCGTCAATAGTGGATTGGGCAGAAGCTGTAAAAAGACACCACACCTGGTTGGCCTTTTCTCGGCAAGGGGAGAAACAGGCTGGGGAACTACTTGGATCCTAAAATTAAAATATTTGGCCCATAGAAGAACTGTAGGCCAAATGCCAAGGTAGGCCTCGCAAGCAGAAATAAAACAAGAGAGGGAGCCAATGGCATTGGCAGGCAAGTGATGGGTCTGAAGATGGAAAGTGGAAAGAAAGGAAACAAATAAATTGCTCATGGGCAAGCCGAAGCCACGCTCAAAGTGGGAGAGAAAAACCACCCTCTCATTGGCCTCAGGTTCGGGGGAAATCTCACCGGCAGGGAGGCGGCAATCCACTTCGAGTGGGATGCGCCTGGTGGAACGCAGCCACTCGACCTCCTCCGCGGAGACCTCCGAGTCCTCCTAGCTGTCGCACTCGCCGGCGGTGACCTCTTATTCTTCGGCTCCCTCAACAACATCGCGAGCGTCCATGACCTCCTTGGATTCAGTCTCTTCTGCCGTTGGAAGAGGCTTAGAGGAGCAAGGACCCATAGCGGAATAGAATGGGGAAAGGAGCAATCGCAGAGGAGAAATTGTGAAGAAGAAGAAGAAGAACTGCAATGGGGAAGTTGGGATTTTGGAGGCGCAAGGTAGAAGAAGAAGGCAAGGGGGAAACTGAACAAGCGAGGGAAGTTAAGTTCCCCTCACCCCTACTTAAGGGGAGTAAAAACCCCAATCGTGGGATTCCCCTACGCCGTGCGGCCAACGTGTGGTCGTGTATACGGCCGAGTAAGCCAATCAGAAAACGCCACGTGTAGGAAATACACGATAAATCCACTGCCACGTCACGCTGCGCAAGACACGAGGCGATGAGCGATGGGACTGCCACAGTGACGGGAGCTACGCCGTCGTCACTGTGCGGTCAGGATTTGAGACAGAATTTGAGGCAAGTCACCATGATTACCAGCTGTCGGTGACTGAAGCACGCCGAAAATGACCCGGAATTAGCCAAAATGACTCGGCACGAGGCAAAAATGGGCCAAAAAGTCAAAGATGAGACTCGGAAACAGCAGAGTAGACTCGGCGAATATCAAGGTTATGCCAAACAGTGCGTCTTAAGCAGTAAATGCTGGCAGAAAGATAAGTTCCAATCACATTAAAGGAACCTAGAGACGCCTAACAGCTAGAACTGCTAGACCTCACCAGCTTCGAGGACTAATGTCGGGGGAATAACCCCCGATAGGGTCATGAAGGGTAAAACATTGCCCAGCTTGGCTTGCGCCGAGTAAAGAAAGAACCAGGCCGAGTAAGTACGGCTAGGTAGAATAGTCGCGTGCGGCCGACATAGAAATTATGTCGGCCCGTATGAGACAAATATGTTAATCTTGCAGGAACCCGTGAGTCGAGTCTCACGAGGAAGAGCCGAGTAAGATAGGACGAGTGGCACCTTTCCGAGTGAGGTTCTGGAGGGACCATGGTAAAGCACGGTCAAAAGATAAGGGCGACGCCGGGTGACACAAAAGGAGCCGGGTGACGCCTAAAGCAAGGGCTGACGTACAAAGTTACTGCATGACGCCGAAAGAACCGGAGGCGACGTACGTGAAGACCGTTAGCTGTCAAACTTTATGGACTGGGCCACTGGGCTTAGTACAAGCCCATGACCCGGCCTGTACAGTGAAGACCAAGATCCAAACAGTAACCCTAGGACCTAAAGGGGTGTAACCTAGCTAGCCATCGCCTATATAAGAATGGGGTAGCTAGGGTATGAGGGGGTTGGACCTAGTAGGGTACCTAGGCACTGAAGCTTAGTTCATACAGCTCAAGGAGCATCTGTAAACAGCTAGGATCAATAAAATTTCCAAGTGTGGAGAGCTCATCTTGTTCTTCGTGCGCGGCAAGACCGCGCACACCCTAACCAGTGACCACAAGCATCCATTCGGCCCCCAACTTAAGCCTACCTATGGGATCTGCCGTGACACCACCACGACAGTTGGCGCCCACCATGGGGCAGAAGCAGGTGCTTGATGGAGTCTTCATCCGGACGGGCAACATAATCGCCAAGACCGGCGAGCGCGTCTACTCCGGCCTCATCCAGAGGTTTGGAGCGCTCAACTTCGTCAGCGACAATGCAGGATGCTTCGGGACCAAGCCGTTCCCTAGGTGCGGTCGCTTCATCAAGTTTGCGAGCACTAGGTCTACGTCACGGTGCGCGTGGAGCGCGCGTATCCGGAGCGCGTCATCCTAGCGCCAGATCCACCCGCGGTTCCTTCCGCAGGGAAACTTCACCAGCTCGTCTCCGTTGAGGTAATCATGACAGCTCCTAACCCGGCAGCACCTCCGGTAGCTTTTGTAGTGAACGAGGATCCTGAGGGAGGAAATCAAGAGGAAACGCCAAGGGCTACAAGAACAGCGAAGGCACCACTGGAAAAGCCAGAGAACATAGCTAGAAGTAAGAGAGCCAAAGAGCTGCAAGAGGCGATAGATAAGTTGGTAGAGCCATTAGCATATAACACCCTCAGATCGGCCCTATGCAAGTTTCAGCGATTCCCGCCAAACCAGCATAGAAACGATTCAAAGGTGCCCACCAAGCACTTTCGTGCGGGTGTGAAACGAAGTAATATCATTACACAATAGTCCACGATGGAATCCACAGAACATACATACAACAACGACTCCAAGAGTCAAGAGTACATATATACAGTACAAAGATCCAAATCACCTTGAAAATGATACAACATCCGACTACGGACAAGATGCAAATGGGGCTAAGAGCCTTGAAGAATAACCAATGACGTCCATAACCCTGCACAGGCCAAGCCGGAAGGGTAACCCTGCTAACGACGTCGATCTCAAAACCTGCTAAAATAAAAGGGGCGCCGGCAAAGGGCAAAGGAAAAAAGAGAGCGGTCAGTACTGAGGCCAGTACACGGCAAGACTATAATTCGGCAGTCCTCGCCTACATAGGTATGATGGACTCAAGCGACAGCGAAGCCTGCACTAAACAACCTATAGAGACTCAATACAACTAGCGACTATTAGATAGGGATAACAAAGACCTATTCAGATCCAACCTGAAACTATCACCAAGCATACCCATCCTGGTATTTCCCCCTCGAGACCAAACGAGGAAGTCAACCGAGGAACTCACACAGTTGGCAGTTTTATTCATTCCGTTATAGTTGCGGCAATTACTAGTCAGATATAGATAGCATGAGTCATCCTGATATTATAAACCGTGGGCAGTTTTAGTTAACCATTCTGTTGTAGTTGCAATACTTACTAGTCAGATACAATGGTAACAGGTGACAACCCAAATCCAGCAGTTGTTGGCACTTTTATTTAGCCATTCCATTATAGTAAAGCTGATTAGTAGTCATTATAAAGTCAAATTTATAGCAGTACTTTAGTTATAGTTGTCTATGATCGAGATACTGTGCTCCAAGTCGTCCATAACTGTGGATACGGCTTTCGGAAAGTTTTACCCTGCAGGGGGCACAAATAGCAACACACGCACGATCAACCTCGGAAAAAACCAAATGAAAACCCAACGAGGCATCACGACAGAGCAATTACAAGATTTATATAATATTTCTGGAGGCCACCCCACTAAGTTACCCGCAACGAAGTATGCCGTCTCCGATACGGACCCAGGGTGTGTGGCGACGGCTGTAAACGACTGGGAACCCGAAAGTGTGACTGGGCTTGTCGATACAGCGAAAACGTAGCACGGGGTCCCTAAACAGTACAGACGCTCCACGCGCAATGGTAAATAAAGCAGTAAAACATGACATAAGTACAGGATAATAATAAAGCCCCAAACTACTTTGTGGCCCCAAGAAATAATATATGACTCAAGCTCTGGCTAAGGAGATTCATGGTCCCACATGCGGATAGTGCGAATATTCAAAGAACAGGTATCAAGTACTCGAGATCCTACGGGACACAAGTGGACGGTTAAAAACCAAATAACATCTATTGCCCACCTGTGCCTCTGCATTATTTACCTACTTTCAATTTTAGTTATTAAACGATAATTAAAGCCATGATCATCTCCAACATTAAACATGCGGCATTACTCCAACAACTGTGGAAGATTGACGACGCGACACATCACATGCGCAAGCAACTATGACTCGCAAGACCGACTATCTACCAAACAATAGGTAATAGGATGTGTCCATGGCAATATAAGGGATGCAGGGAAGTATAACGGGGTACGAAATCTATAGCATCGCAACACAGATAGCAATAGATCAACAGGAGGAAATAAATACTATAAATGTAAAATAGGTAGAAAGAGGGAGAATGCTCGCGTGAAAAACATTGCCGTAGGTTCATAACCGAAGAACTTGTCGAAGCTCACAACATCCCATCATCCTATACGGGAAGAAGCAAACACTAGAAGGAACAAACGATGCAACAATTACAACTAATGCGGAAGAATCGGCATGGGCATCGCACATTGATGATATATCATTTGTGAGGCATTATTAATAAGAAACAATTAGTTTTCAATTTTATTTTATCATGTTTTCCTTGCATAAACAGTACCAAATATAAAACTGCTCTTAATGCAATATGCAAATGATAACATGGATATCATGGTTGGATAGGTCTCGTCGCGCTGATCGATTTGGACATATCATTTGTCGAATTCGGAGTTACAGAATTAAAGTTATGCAATTATTAAGAAATGGCATTTATTAGCAATTAAATTATTTCAAAATCTTTAAATTACTCAATTGATATTATAAATAGCATAAACAGATTCCTCATATTTTTCTGATTTAAAAACATATATTACAAGTATTATTTGGAATTATGAGTTTAATCTAATATTAAAGTCAAATTTATTTAAAAGGGGTCAAAGTCAAAGGTTGGACTAGTTAGAGTCTACTCTGGTCAAATTTGAAAATATATTTGAATTCACATTTGGAAATAATTCATATTTTATTTTATAAGTTTCCTCAAATTCAACTTAGTTTAAAAGATATGATTTTATTTGGATTCATTTCATATAATGAGTTTTTATTTGATTTATTAAGCACACAACGATTTTTGTCACCGGGGCTTACGCTACCCATGGTGGCCGACAGGTGGGACACGTGTTGACGGGGCCACAACGCGCGCGGTCAAAGGGGCGGTGACATGTGGCCGGATCCAGGGAGCGTCGGTTGAGAAGAGGAAAACAGGAAGGGCCTTATTACAAAAGTTTCCTAGGATGTTGTCCGACGGACGGAAGCAAAGCTGAATGTTGATCGCGCGAAAACTGCTAGCTCGGGCCTACTTCGGTCGACGATGGCGAGCAAACAGCGGAAGATTTGGTGTTGCCGTAAAAAGAAAAGTTGAAAAGCGGGCAAAGGCCTATAACTTTTGTTCAATAAGTTTCTCCGGATGGATAACGCCGAAATCGGATGATGAACAGAGGTGGAAAGAGAGGCAAAATTTTCGAACAGCAGCAGTTTTTCAGAGAGATGTTGCAATCTTTGAACGACGATTGCGAGCGCGTCCGGGATCGAAACAAAGTGTCGTTTGTTTATACAGAAAGAGGGTACATAGGGGAAGATGCATAAGTGAATAATTACGCCGTAGAGGCACTATGGAGAGAGCAATCTTGACGGGAACAGAGGGTGTGCGGTGCATTACTGCTGCTGCCTACAGGCGCATGTTGGTAGGCGTGTACATGCGCTGTCGCGCGGCAAGCAGAAGATGGTGGCACGGCGCGCGACGGAGGGTGGCTACGGCAGCAGGAAGCGACGGAGGCAAGGTATAGGGGGTGCGCCGGAGTTCGAGGAAAGTAGGGACATGGCGGTCTGGGTCAGTGGCGTTGGTGGCGGCGGCAACTACAGGGACGCGTATGCATGGCGGCGCGCGCGCAGAGTGTTCGAGGCAATGCGGAGGCGGCACAGGGTACCAGGGCGAGGGAGGACATGTCTGGGAGTTTGGGAGACTCACCGAGAGGGGATCTGCGTAGGTGGAGGAGGTCGAGGCGAAGTCGATCGAGGGCGGCGCTTGCGGACAGCCGACTCTCAGAGCTTCGGTTATGGGGGTGAGGACGGCGTTCCGGCGAGCTCCTAGGGTTCCGCCGGTACTGGACGTCGAAGGGGAGGTAGGGGCAGCCGCGGTACTCCTGGTCCACCTTGGGAAGCTCCGGGACGTCGAGGAGGAGAAGCTGACCAAGCTAGGGTTTGAGCGCCATGGCCATGGCTTGGAGTCCATGGGGAGGAAGAGAGGGGTCCTGGGCCTTCCCCGGTGGGATATAGAGGTTGATTGTTGCTGGTAGCGTGGCTGGGTTGCAGATAAGAGCCAAGGGAGGATCACATGGCCTTGTTGTTGCAAAAAGGGAAAAGGAGGCACGAGTTAGTGCTTAGAGAGGGCATCTCTCCACTTGTCTTGAAGCTTTAAAGAGGGAAGAGAGGGACCAGGGAGGAGGGTGAGTGCTGGTCTTGGAAAGAAGAAAAGTGAGAGGAGATTGGGGGTGGTGTGGTGTGTATCTATGTTGGTCACGTGTGTAGGAGTTTAGTTGTAGGTGTGTGTATGGTGTTGGTGGTGTGTGTAGACACAAGCACATACATACACATGAAGGAGAGGGTTTTGTATAGAGTCATGCAACAAAGGTAGAATGGTTAGTCTGAATTAAACCATTTCAAAAGATCAAGCTCAAGAATTAGCATACATACCAAAAGAATGAAAAGGAAAAGAGGAAGGTGGAGAGTTTCTTTTGTATGAGACATGCAAGATCACATCCCTGCATGCATGATGTATTAAGATGGCGAAAACATATCACGTAAGAATGAGATCGGTAGATTTGGATCCATACAAATATATGTGGCTTGGTTTTAAAATACTAACAAACAAAAGGCCACGTACATGTATATAGTGAGAAAATAGATGATATCAAAGGAGAGGTATATGCAAAATTAGTAGATGGAAGGGGAAGTAAAAGATATGCCCTCAACTCAACTTGGGCATTTAACATATATCAAAAGCCAAATACAATTTAGTAAGAACCAAATGGAATGATAAATATAAAAGACACGATTTAATATGATGCTCAAATACAATGTGGCATGATGACATGAGTATGATATCACGATGATGCACAAAACAAAAACACCAAACGATTTTCTAGTAGTGGTTTTACCCGAGGTGCTACATAGCGCAAGCAGCTGATCCGGCACGTGTGCATGCCGAGTTAGAGGAGGCCAGAATAAAGGTTCTAGAGAAGGCAAAGGAGTTAGCGCAGTTACATCAAGATGTGGATATCACAATACAAGAGCTCAACTCGGCAAATCGGGTTAAGGGCGCAAAAACCTGGCTTGATGCAGCAAGGTTAAGAGGGAGAAACCTCAACGAGGAGTTGACAGATGCAACATCAAAGATAGCGCTAGAAAATAACAACGAAACAGCCATTCGGCCAACATACAATACTGCAGCAGCTAACCTAAGAGCCGCAGAGGCAGCAATGGCAGAGCTCCCCCATTTGACGGGTGAAGCAAAGAAAAGGAAACAAGAGCGAGTCAATGAACTGATAAGAGCAGCAAGGATGCCGAATGAAGCATACTATAGGTGCTAGGCTCATGTTTATACATGCTAGGCTCACCAATTTAACCCATTCTAATCTACATCTATACTAATATAAAAAAGACAGGTCTAATCAGTACGTCCCTTCTAATACAACGATAGACACAACGACATGTTGTATGACCACCGAGGCTACCCGCAATCATGCGTAAGTTTTCTAATACATGGTAAGAAAAAATAACACACTAATTCCATAAACAGTTTCCTAATGCGCCTCTCCCACCCCCAAACGCCACGCTTCACCGACGACAGTGCCAACCCCACAGCTACCACGCGCACCAACGCCACTGCCGCTGATCCACCGCCCGCGACCGCTAGCTCGCTCACAATGCTTCCCTCACACCATATCAGATGTCACCTCCGCGGATCCAATCCCTCAGGGAGGCTTGTTATCATTTCTTAATCATCAAGTGAGAAACCTCACGAACGAGAATATTGCAACATGTATTGGTTCATATTGTGGATCTGAAATATGTGACCAACAACACTTCATAATATTTGATCAAATATTATGAATCGAATCAGTTTGGTGTTTCTTATAATTTCCATTGATCAATCGGCCTCAGTTTAGTGTTTCTTATAATTTCCACCGGTTCACGAGATCATTGATAGGCTTGTACTAAAAGGGGAAGATCTAACAAATCTTGTGGTGAATCAGAGAAGAGATTGTGCCTATTGTACAACAGTTTGATTATCTTGGGCAAATGAGAAGTTGTCGGAATATTTAGTTCGAAAAAATGTAAGTTCCAATATTAGCCTTATATGAAAAATATTACTCCCACTCATCTTATTTCTTTCATTCCACTTGGATGATTCTCTTTAGTTAAGCTTGCTATCTCGCTAGATAGGCAACTCAGCCAATATCGCATGTCAGTCTGGTTGGTACATGCTTAGCTGTTGTCAAAACTTGGGATATAACAAAGTATGTATTTTATAGATGTGATATTAATGCATGCATATTCACAACAATTTTATGTGGGAATTTACCATGAAAGGATAAAGTAATGTCTATGTTGCAAGAGTGTCAAGCAAGAGTTACTTTGTATTTATACATCTTTATTTTCTTCCAGAGTTTACTAAGGAGCTTGAGATCTTTTCTCTCTTCCCCCTAAATTTGATGTAGGAGAAATTGTCTAAAGGAGTGTGACTTTCTAGGGACCAGCAGATACATCAAGATTCTCAAACATGGCACTCCTTACGACATCTACATGTGAGTATAAGTATTGTTAGTGTGCACACACATGAATATTTATAATATATAGTCTTAAGGTGTGATTGATACCTAATCACTCTTGGTCCCGTTATTATTCTTATTTTTGCTTCTCTGTTTGAAATCAGCTTCAGAGTGAACCGAGACAGTATAAAGCACACAATATGAGGCGGTTGTGGGTAAGATCTCTCACTAGATTTTCAATATGTTTCATCTTTAAGACCGGTCATTTTCTTCTCGCCACTTCACATATGGACATATATAAAAAGTGGTGATACCATATTTACCAGATTCTAATTGGAAGTTACTTGTGTATCATTTCAATCCCATAATGTGATTACCTAAAAACTTGAAAGCTGTAACAAACAAACCTGAAAGCTTTGTAGTGATGTGACCACCAATCATTTTAAGAATATATAATGTTCTTTATGTTGATAATCATGCTGCAGCATGTCGTTTAATTTATTTTATCTATAAGAATACAATTTTATAAAATTATAAATGATTGGGATAGATAAAATGTTTGTAAAATTGTTCTGCTATCAGATTGGTTGCTGATTACATATAATTGTTAGCAACATGGCGGTCATAGTTGATCAACAACCACTTCAAAGAAGTATTATCTGTTCTTGAAAGATCAATTTGCTATATGTATGCCTCAATACAGTCAGTTGTTTTAATATGATTTGACACTTTGCAACACTTCAAAAATAACTTCTATTCCGTCTCTTTAATTTTAAAGTAATGTGAAGCTAGCAAGCATGTAACATGTCAATTCATATCCGATTGATGATGGAGTTTCCATCCAAAAAATAAATATATAAATCATCAGTTATTTGTATATTTCTTTGTGAAGTACTTGTTGATCCATCAACGAGGTCTATCATTTAGCGACTAGGGGAGGGAGAACAATCTCATGACCAAGATCATAACACGTGAACACCAAACCATATCTATAGGTTGATAGTTTTCCCCGGTCAGAGTAGATGAAGGAAGCGATGTCCAAATGAATGAAGGACTCTGCTACGGAGCGGCGCCGCATATTCGTCGGACCATGCAACGTCTTCTAATTAAATCCGCATGCTTTTCGGTACCATCAATCAAACTGCAAAAAAGCGGGATGGTAGCCATATAAGGAAGGAAAAAGCAAATTCATCTAGCAGCTTGTACAGGCCGCGTACCCAAACAAACAACATCAGAAAGTTTTCCCCGTCGTTTTCGCACTTTTTGCTGTAGTCCCTACGTGCATGTCTCCATACAGATCAGATTGCCAGATTAATTAGAGTCTAATTTCCAGATTAATGGGATCTAATTGCAATATGTGATCGTTAATAATTGCCCGATTAATTAGACACAATTGCCATATTACAAATTGGGAGACTAATTAGGCCTGCTAGCATGTTCAGTTGTTAATAATTTCCGTACCTAGCTGCCAAATTAATTACTCCAAGTTGCTATGTTTAACCATGATAAATTGCCACCTTAAATTAGGTCCTAATTAACAGAGTACTAATTACCTGATTAAGTAAGCCTAGTCGCCAGGTTAAACATGCCTAATTGCCAGGTTCCTATAATTGAGGATCGTACCACACCTTTCTTCCCTGTATCGCTTGCCTCACTACGCTGTTGCCGAGCTCCTCCTCCATCATCCCACCAAACTCATCAAAACCGAGCCCTGCTACTACCACCCGATCAACTCCTAGCCGTTGAGCCCTTCTTCCATGCCATGCAAAATCCACTTCTTCTAGATAAAGCGTTTGGGTTCAGGGATCCTCGCGAGCATGGCGTGCTCGTCGGTAGGCTGCTCCATAGCAGTGGCCTCCCCCGCTGCGCGTTCTCGCGCAACGGCAGCCTCTCCGGCTCCGATTCCCCCAACACGTACTCGTCATCAGCGGCGGGGCCTCCTCGCGCGTTCTCCTGGATCTCGTCGGTTGTAGCCTCTTTTGAAGTATGCTCGTCGGCACGTGACCTCCCTCGACGCATGCTCGGTAGGGCGCGCCCTCTCCCAACGCGTTCTAGTCCGCAACAGCGACAACGGAAGCATCCTCCTCGCGGTCGTGGGCTGGGCAGTGACAATCTCCTCCTCACTTGTTTCTCTGGTGCGGCAAGGCGAGAAAGGAGAGGAGGAAATTGTGTGTCCTGTATTGGCTCATTAATGGATAAGATGGACCGGAGGCGAGATAACGTGAGAGAGCAGTTCGCTGCCGCAGACCATGTTCGGTCGATTGGATTTTACGAATCATGGCGCAGCCGCACGAGGAGCGATCCATGCAGCGCTTATGATTATATTTTTTCATAAATGAATCTATACCTAATAATAAAGTAAAGAGTGTTTCTTGTAGTTCCTACATTTTTTTGGACAGCTTTGTCCTCCCACCAAATCACGTATTACCGCCAATGCCAACGGTAAGTTAAAAACCTAACCCTCCTTTTTTTCGCCCTTCCTTTTCTTTTCCTCTCCCGAAGGATCCTTTCTCCTCGCCGAGCAAAACACAAGTTGCTGCCACCCTGTTATCGCCATATTTTGGCCAAAGGAGGAGATGGGCCGTAATCAAGATGGGCTTGGAAGATACATATATGCAACGTGTTGTTGAATCGGCCTTGTGCGTGGAATTGGGCTAAATTGCCCGTGTATCTTATGTTGTAGTAGGTTACGTTTCGGTTTAAGTAAAGAGATAGGATTGCTAGGTTTATTCCAAAGATAGGAAGTTTCCGGACTATAAATATGTACCTAAGGTTATTGAGAAAAGGAGGACGATCACGTTCACAACAAACACAATCTCGGCGCATCGCCACCCCTTGTTTCTAGGGTTTTCTTTCGGGTAAGTGTCATGCTGCCTAGATCGTATCTACTTATGCGTTATTTGGTGTTACTCGTGCTGAAGCCTTGTTGATGGCGAGTAATACTTTTATCATAGATTCGTTTAGGCTAGCATCGGTACTTTCTACTATGATTGCTTAGCTATGCCGCCTTTGCTTATCTTGCTGCCTTTACACCTTTTTGGGTATAAGGGTAGCATCTTGCTTGATCTTTATTCAGTCGATTTGATCCGTTATAGTTTTGCCTTGCTTTCCAAGGTTTAGTTTGATATCCACGTGGTCAGGCCTTGCAAACGGGTTGAACGATCCAGTAATACGAAAAGATATGGTTTGCTAATTCGAGAGGAGTTGTTCTGGGAATTGACTTTACGTCGGTTGTTAGGCCTTCTCTAGGGTTAGTTTTCTATCATCTTTCGTATTTACCAGGCTCAATTACGTGTAGGATGTTTCAATTACGTGGTGAAAACGTTAAACTGTCGTAGATCGATTTAACTTGTATTGATGAAGCAAAACCCCATATTATCATAGATCTAATGCAGAACCATGGGATAATCGGCTCCAAGAGCCGATTCACAGGGAAACCTGAAAGCCGGTCACGGCTTGAATTTTACGTATGTTTGTTTGCCATGCAGGAAACCAATCGAAGCAATCTTTCACCTTCCTGATCAGGTATAGGTCAGGTGGCACGCCCTCGAACCAGCCAGGACGTGTGCCGGAGTTTTGCGGGCCGTTGCCCGAGGGACCAGGGCCCACCAGCAGTCCTGGGAGCCTCCCGGCTCTCCGTGTTGCCCGTCGCTGCTCGCCGGTGGGTTTTGGCAGGCAACACATTCTGGCACGCCCGGTGGGACCTTCAACAACGTCTACATCAACATCCGACGCTGCGATGGAGAACAAACCGGTCACGTACGACGATCTGCCTGAGGAGCACAAGGCGAAGTATGATGATATCAAAGCTCTCTTCGAAGCCGATCTCATCGGCTCTTTTGAGAGGACTCGTAAACATGGTATCAGGTGGAAAGGATTTTCACCTGAAGGTGCTCTTGATGAGGTGGATCTATCTGTTCCTTCAGAGGAGCGCACCAGAGCTCTGCGACAGGAAGTCAATTACATGGTGGCTCATTCTCTTCATCACCATTCTGAGAGCCTAGTGAACGCTTTCGAGCGTGTCGCGGTTCGCGTAGTTCAGGAGATCATGAAACATCAGTACTCTCCGTCGGGGCCTACTCTAGGGACTCACCAGGGAGAAAGGCCGCTCCAGACTAGGCCACAACTGCCATTCACGCTCGCAGCTCCGGAGCCTCCAGGGGCACCGGCGTATGTCGTCTACAAGGTTGGAGGTGACCCTGGCGATTACCAATTTCTGTTTGAACCACCTAAAGAGATCCCACAGGGATATGTGTGCACTTACGTGCCGGACTGCAATAACCTGACGCGCACGAACCAGGTGGCAACTGCAGGGATTTCTGGAACAGGAGTTTCTGGAGCAGGGGCTTCGGGAGCAGGTATTTCCGGAGCAGGGATGTCTGGGATGGACGCTGATAAACAGGCATGGCTAGCCAAGTACGCCACCGGAGCGAGTTCTGAGAATTTAGCCCCTGCAGCTCAAACGGTGGAGCAAATCCGTACCATCTTGAGAGACCAGTTCGGCTTCGTGCCGAAGAGAAGGACAATCGGCTACTCCAAGCCGTACCCCAACGAGTTTGATCTGATTCCGCTGCCACCCAAGTATCGGCTCCCTGAGTTCTCAAGGTTTAGCGGATCAGAAGGGTCGAGCTCGATCGAGCATGTGAGCCGATACCTGGCACAGTTAGGCATGATTTCGGCATCGGATCAGTTACGCGTAAGGTTCTTTGCGCAGTCTCTGACAGGACCAGCTTTTGGGTGGTACACCTCGTTGCCACCGGATTCGATCCAGACCTGGAAGCAACTGGAAGAACAGTTCCACATTCAGTATCATTCAGAAGCTACCGAGGCTGGCATTGCAGATCTGGCGCAGGTGCGGCAAAAGCGGGGAGAAACGGTAGCTGAGTACATTCAACGTTTCAGGACTATCAAGAACCGATGTTATTCGGCTCGTTTAACTGAGAAAGAAGCAGTCGAGCTGGCAGCGTTGGGTCTCTCGGCACCTATCAAAGATCTGGCTTTCCAAGTAGAGTACAATTCATTGGCGCACATGGCCCAGAAGCTGACAATGTATGAACAACGCCACCCTGAGTTGTACCAAGACAAGTTCAAACGTCCGATAAGCCTGGTCGATACAGAAGAAGAGGATCCTACACAAGACCAGGAGGTGGCCGTGGCTGAATGGGCTCGGGGGGCAGATCCTGTGTCCTGCAAATGGGTAAAACAGCAAGGGCCTGCAAAAGGGTTCGACTTCGACGTGGGCAAAGCTGAGCAGATATTCGATTTACTGCTGAAAGAAAAGCAGCTGAAGTTACCCGAAGGCCACAAAATCCCTACGGCTCAAGAGATGAACGGGAGACCTTACTGCAAGTGGCATCACTCGTTCACCCACACCACCAATGACTGCAAAGAGCTACGTCGCCAGATCCAAATGGCGATAGAACAGGGCCGTCTGATCCTTGGGCAGTTCGCCATGAAAGTAGACACAAACCCATTTCCCGGCGTCAACATGGTAGAACACAGCCAGTCCATGAGGCGTCAGTTGGATTTCTCGTTCGATGTTAATATGGCAGGACCTGTGTACCACCATGGCACATATAAGGAGGAAGACGGTCGCTCTCGGGGCAGAGAAAGAGAGGAGGCCGGTCCACGTGACCGGCCCCGTTATGATGACAGGCGGTATTTGACCGAGGAGCAAGTGAGAAGCGTGCGATATCAGAAGCCACACTCCACACATCTCCTTAACAAGTATGAGCATCAGTATGACCGACGTCGCCGGCACGATAGAGATGATGAAGGATATGATCACCTCGCTAGTAAAAAGCCAAAGGAAAAAGAAGGCATGGACAAACATTGGGATTGTCCTTTCTTCAAGTATTGCTGGGATGCGGGAATGAGCCGATTGCCTACAATCGACAACTGCCCAGAATGTGGACAGCAGAAGGATGACACGGGTCCAGTCTCGGTGTTCAAGCGCCTAGGGCCTCTTCCCCCTCGAGCAAAAGTCCTCGAGGAGCCAATGGGTGGAAAAGAAGAAGATAGATATCACCGGCCAAGGTGGTGCCCCGATGGACTCAGGCACACCCAAAAGCGTCGAGTTCAGCGGCTGCGTAACTTGGAGGAAGCCGAAGCGCAGTACCTCCACGCTTTAAGGAAGGCACGGCCCGATCTGGCCGTGAAAGTGCAGCAAACCTTGGAGACGGAGGCTCGTCCGAAAAGAAAAGAATGGCGCCCCAAACCAGTAAAAGCCGATGCGAAGACATCGGCTGGCACAAACATGGTGTTCACACTTCCGTCAGAGTTCTGTGCTCCAAGAGCCAAAGAACTACCAGTGGCACAGTTTGACTGCGGCCCACGACCGGTTATCTTTGAAAAGCCACAAGAGAAGGGCTACAAACATCTGAAAGCTCTGTACCTGCGAGGTTATCTCAATGGGCAGCCTGTCCGCAAGATGTTGGTTGACACCGGAGCAGCAGTGAATATAATGCCATACTCCATGCTACGGCGTTTGGGACGCTCCACTGCAGATCTGATCAAAACCAACGTAACGTTAAGCGACTTCAACGGCCAAACTTCAGAGACGCAAGGCGTTCTGAATGTGGATCTGACTGTGGGCAGAAAAACCATCCCTACGTCATTCTTCATCATTGACAGCAAAAGCACCTATGCTGTCTTACTGGGGAGGGATTGGATTCACGCCAACTGCTGCATTCCATCCACGATGCACCAGTGCCTGATACAGTGGGATGGAGATGAAGTGGAGGTCATTCATGCAGATGATTCGATCGAGATCTCCATAGCTGGCATGAACATCTGGGAGGCAGGAGACCAAGAGCCGATCTCTGGAGTCAGTCTAGACGGCTGTGAGCGCATTGAAGCTACAAAAAACGGGGTGAGGCTGGTCTTATCCACTGGCCTAACAGAGTAGCAAAGTCCACGATCGTACGTGGTAAGGCCGATACCTGCGATCGGCCACAAAAAATAAAAAGCAGCAATCTTACGACAAACAGGTCATGCAGTCGTAGCAGGGAGGTTCCCCGCCATTGTAGAGCACAGATAAGTTGTAAACCTTCCTTGACTAATGCAATAAAAAAGGGGGCCGATTCCGGCAATCGGCCCAAACTATCTTTGTTATCCTCACCAGCTGTTTGCCCCATGTTTAGCATCGATTTAACAGGTGACGGAAAGCTAGGGTATGGATTTACATCCGCTGATGAGCTAGAGGAGATTGACATCGGTCCTGGGGATAAGCCAAGACCAACATTTATCAGCAAGAAGTTAGATCCGAATCTGCGGGGTCCGATGATAGCTTTGTTGAAAGAATATCCAGATTGCTTTGCCTAGGACTATACAGAGATGCCCGGGTTAGACAGGAGCATCATCGAGCATCGACTCCCGCTTAAAAAAGGGTTTCGGCCGTTCCAGCAGCGAGCGCGACAGATGAAGGCCGAAATTTTGAAAGAAGTCAAGAAGGAGATCGAGAAAATGTTGACAGCCAAGTTAATCAGGCCATGCAGGTATGCTGAGTGGATTTCTAGTATCGTACCTGTAGAGAAGAAGGATGGCCGCTGGCGGGTTGCCATAGATTTTCGGGATATTAATAGAGCCACTCCGAAGGATGAATATCCGATGTCGGTAGCAGAGACGTTAATCAACGCAGCTGCTGGTCATAAAATCTTGAGCTTCATGGATGGCAATGCCGGTTACAACCAAATTTTTATGGCTCCGGAAGATATACACAAGACTGCATTCAGAGTCCCAGGTTCGGTGGGGTTGTTTGAATATGTAGTCATAACGTTTGGACTGAAGAATGCCGGCGCCACATACCAAAGAGCCATGAATTACATCTTCCATGATCTGATTGGCAAGCTGGTGGAAATTTATATCGATGACGTGGTGGTCAAGTCAGCTTCAGTACAAGGACATTTGGACGATCTGCGACGCGTCCTGGACCGAACAAGGAAATTCGGGCTACGGATGAATCCAAAGAAGTGTGCCTTCGGTGTGACGGCCGGTCAGTTCTTGGGTTTCTTGGTCCATGAACGAGGAATTGAGATCGGCCTGAAAAGTCAGGAGGCAGTGCGAACAATGAAGCCACCTACCATGAAGAAAGAACTGCAGTCTCTCATCGGCAAGATCAACTTCGTCAGAAGATTCATCTCCAATCTGTCAGGAAGAATAGAGCCGTTCATGGGACTGGTGAAAATTAAACCTGATGAAGAATTCCGCTGGGGGACAGAGCAACAACGAGCCTTCGACGAAATCAAAGAATATCTAACGAAGCCGCCAGTATTGGTTCCGCCCCAGCCGGATAGGCCGTTCTACATTTACTTATCAGTAGCTGACACGTCCATCGCCTCGGTGGTGGTGCAGGTTTATGATGGTCTGGAACGAGTTGTGTTTTACATCAGCAGAAGGATGCTCGACGCAGAGACAAGGTACCCTGAGATCGATAAGTTGTGCCTCTGCCTGTTTTTCACCTGCACCAAGCTGCGCCACATCTTGCTCTCGGCAGAGATTATCATTATATGCAAATCAGATGTCATAAAGCACATGCTGTCGGCTCCTATGTTGAAAGGCCGACTCGGCAAATGGATGTTTGCATTATCGGAATTTGACATCCGGTACCAACTTGCGAAAGCGGTTAAGGGTCAGGCATTAGCCGACCTTATTGCTAAAAGGATCAACACTGATATAGCAGCACTGTCTATACGAGCGTGGGCTGTGTTTTTCGATGGATCGGTTTGTGATGATGGTTGCGGCATTGGCATTCTACTCGTGTCGCCCCGGGGGGCAACATATTCCTTCTCCATCAGGCTAGCTACCCCGTGCACCAACAACGTCGCCGAGTATGAGGCGATACGCAAGGGAATGGAGTTGCTCATAGAAGCTGGGGCAGAGGCAGTGGAAATTTTTGGAGACTCCAAATTGGTGATTTCCCAGCTCACGGAGGAATACAAGTGTGAGAGCGAGTCGCTCTTCCCATTATGGTTGCAATGCCGTGAGCTCATGGCACAGTTCCGGTACATAAACTTCACCTGGATCCCGCGATCGCAGAATACCGAGGCGAATGATCTTGCACAAATGGCTTCAGGCTACAAGGACGTAGCAGAGGGAGCCGATGTTCAGGTACAGTTCCTGGAAGCAGACGACTGGAGAGCCGATATCTTCAATTACTTGAAGGATTCGGCTCGGGGGGCACCTAAACGGATAAGGTACAAGGCCATGAAGTACGTGCTTATCGGGGACGACATGTTCTACAGGACCCTGGAAGGGTTGTTGCTCAAATGTCTAGGGCCAACCGAGGCCAATCGGCTCCTGCAAGAGGTACACGAAGGCGCCTGTGGAACTCACCAATCGGCTCACAAGATGAAATGGTTGATCAGGCGATCAGGGTTTTATTGGCCCACCATGCTTGAGGACTGTTTTAAGTACTACAAAGGGTGTCAAGCATGTCAGAAATTTGGAAAAATTCAGATGGTGCCCGCGTCAGCAATGAACCCCATCATCAAACCTTGGCCATTCCGAGGTTGGGGCATGGATATGATTGGCAAGATCAATCCTCCATCAAGCAAAGGCCACATGTGGATTTTGGCCATTACGGATTATTTCACTAAATGGGTTGAAGCCGTCCCTATGAAATCAGTGAGCTCAAAGGATGTTATCGATTTTGTGAAAGAACATGTTATTCATAGATTCGGGATCCCCCAAACGATCACGACCGATGGAGGTTCGGTCTTCACTTCCTACGAGTTTAGAGAGTTCTGTGAGGACACGGGAATTAAGCTGATCCGATCATCTCCATACTATGCTCAAGCAAATGGGCAAGCTGAAGCGTCCAACCAGAGCCTTATCAAGTTGATCAAGAGGAAGATCGATGAGCACCCTAGGTGTTGGCACGAGGTTTTGTCAGAGGCTTTATGGGCTTATCGCATGTCATGTCATGGAGCGATAAAAACCTCGCCATACCATCTAGTCTACGGACAAGAAGCCGTATTGCCCTGGGAAATTATGGCTGGATCGAGGCGTGTCACCTTTCAGAACGATCTAACGACTGAAGAATATATGGCCCTGATGAGTGTCAGTGTTGAGGATTTAACTGAGCTTAGGCTGTGGTCGCTTGAGAAAATCAAAGAGAACAAGGCCAAGGTAGCTCGTGCATATAATAAGAAGGTGAGACCGAAGAAGTTCCACGTTGGCGATCTGGTATGGGAAGCTGTATTGCCATTGGGAACTAAGGATGCAGCATATGGTAAATGGTCTCCAAATTGGCACGGGCCATACAGGGTCGATCAAGTTTTAAGGGGAAACGCGTACATGCTTGAGGAACTGGATGGCGTAAAATTCCCAGTGGCTGTCAACGGGCAACACCTCAAGAAATATTTCCCAAGCATGTGGGATGATGGACACTGAAATATGGGGGCCGATACATGAAATCGGCCAATAAAAAAACATACAGCCGATGCACAGCCATCGACTCTAGAGGTTCAAACTGCTACGAGCAGGTGCCAGTTTACGTGAAGAAGCTACTGAAGGAATGCCTCGAAGGCGTGGAGGGCGTCAGCACGGACACGATCCACCTCGGCGATCTCGGCTTCGTCGTCTTCGTCCTTGCCCGTCACTAGCTGCTTGTTCAGGGCACGTATTTCCGCCAGATCAGTCTTCAGCTGAGCTTTGAGACCTTCTGCTTCGTCTTGGGAGCGGGCGATGAATGCGTCTTTGTCACGGATGAGCTGTTTAGTCGCCCGGACCTTCTCTTCAAGATCTCCCAGTTCCCTTTTCAAGGATGCGAGCTCGGCGGTACTGACAGAGGTGTCAGTTTTGGCATCCAGAGACGCCTTTTTCTCGTTGAGCTGCTGACATCTGTCTGCGATATTGGCCTTCAGTGGAAGTTGGGCGCGGCGCAGACTGATCCTCTCACGAGCTAACTTCACCCTTGACCCGAAGAAAGACAGAGTTACAACTGGCCAAAGCTTCACCTGCAATGCTACTGGGAGTTGGTCTTTTATTTCAGCAAGAACGCTCTTCACCTCCTCAGAACCCTCGATCAACTCTTCGATCGGGGAGGACAGCAGGGTTTTAAGACGCTGGAATTGAGGTGGAACAGCCCTGGCTCGTGGTTCATCATCGGCAACAGAGGGAGTTGGTTCGATGGATTCAGGGTCGAACGTCAGCAAGCCTGAAATATCACAGCTCTGGCAGCCCAAAAAAAGCGTCAGTACGCGTCCAACGTGTAAGGATGAGCCGAAAGAAGCTAACATACCTCTCCTAAGATCGAGGGGACAGCAGATGAGGAGACGATCGGTTTGTGTGTGGTTGCTGGGGGCTTGGCCAAAGTGGTAGCCGTTTCATCTGCACCTTCGGGGATTGCTGGATCCGGCTTGGCTAAAGGCATCGGCACTGCCCCAGCTTTCCCACTAGAAACGTCAGTCGTCTGCATTGAAGGTGTTTAGCCGATGTAAATGATGATGAGTCGGCAGATAAAAAGAAGTAAGTGGTAAGAGCATGAAGGGTGATGATTTTCGAAACCTCCTGGCTCGACGAAGAAGCTTGCAGTCCTTTGCGAGCTCTCTTGGGACCCACAGCTGGCCCCGCCTCGACTGGTGCTCGGGGGGCAGTAGGTTCAGGAACCGACCTTTTCCTGGAAGCCGATGGTGGTGAATCTGGCTGGCTCGGTGTGATGGTCCTCTCAGAATCTGTGGGGCCTAGTTCTCCTCGATTGGTCTGAGTGTCCTCGCTAGAGGTGTCTTCGACGGAAGCCTGCAAAAAAGGAGAACCAGTAAGCACGAGCATGTCTGCAAGAATGGAAGAATGAGAAGGATCGACCAAGACATGGATCAGCCTACATGCGAGCTTTCTGGAGAAGGGCTCCGGCGCCTCAAGGTCTTCCTGGTAGCTACCTTCCTCACCATCGTTCTTGTCTTAGTTGGAACTCGAGGGGCAGCTGACTTAGGAGTTGCTTGGTTCTTGGAAGCCGATTGTGGTGTGATCGGCTGGTTCTGCATCATGACCTTTTTCAAAGGTGGCGAGTTTTTGCAGAAAAGAACCACAGGAGCTGGCGGAAAGAACTCGAAGGGGGAGCCATCACTGTGCGTAGGTTCAGGGCCATCTTGTTGCTGCAAAGAGAAAGAGTGGGTTAGTAGAAGAATCATTTGTGAGCTGCATCAAGAAAATTTACAAGTAGTGGTACCTGTTCCACGGGGATGTCATAGTCAGCATCGAGCTGCTTCAGCAACGGTCCCAGAGCTCTCCTGAAGGCATGAGTCTTCCACATCGACCACCAGTCTTCAAAGCCATCAGTTGATGAGGCGAAGGTGAGGTCATTAGGAATAGGGATGGTCAGAGCATCAAAGAAGGAATAACACCTTTGGCTGGTGAGAGGATCAGGCAGGTCGGCTCTGCTCTCTGTAAGGTGGTGGAGAAAGAAATGGGGAGGTACTTGTCCAATGCCAAATTGCCGAGCCATTACGACCGGCTGGTAGAATTCATACCCAGGCTTGATTATTCTGTTGGATGTACTCATGCCAACTGGAAGGAAACAGGGACGGATCACAGTGGAAAAGAGCTGCCGAGTGCTGGTGTCATCGGCAAAATTGTCTAGCCTGAAGGAGATTGGATTTTCGAAGTGTTCCGATTCTTCCATGTAGGGAAAAAGATAGGATTGTCCAGGCCTTGAAAGAAAATGCTGAACCATTTAGATGCTTCCTGAGGGGTCAGTTTACTACCTGGCAGTCTATACAAAGCTTGGCCATAGCTGGTGCATCGGATCTGCTTCCCTTTGACATCTGGAAAGGTGAAACTCGCCAAAAGGGGGAAGTTTGGGACGTGGTTTTGGAAATACAGCTGAGCCCATAGCTGAATGAACCACCAAGGACCACCTGTTTTGACTGCTATGCCAGAGAACAGCTTGACAGACATCAACTGGAGATATCGATAGACCTCTCCAAGGAACAGTTTGTCAATGCCAAGTTGAGTGCCTTTGGCCAGTTCGTGGGCTAAGGAGAGATAATTCTTGGTTGGAGCCAGGGAAGGGCCACAGAATATGAAATGTTCCAGCCAGAAGTTGAGAAAGGCTGTGTGTTCTTTCTCTGTGACAGGGCCCTTTGTTTTCATATGGCGTTGGAGGTAGGCACCCCAGTTCGTGCAGTCTGTTTTAGAAGACAGTTTGTAGGGGACTTTGGTCAGTTTAAAAGCAGAAGGGTTGGGTGATGTAACATCCAAACCAGTAATCATCACCACGTCTAACAGGGTTGGTGACATGGGGCCATGACCGAACATGAAGCAGTTCAGAGCGTCAGACCAGAAGTAGCCGATGGTCTTTAGAAGATTCTCATGTTTCTCAAGGGGAGACAATGATAAATGCAAGGCATCGGCTATTCCCGTGGTTTCCCATTGGGATTGGTAAGCTCTAGCTACCCTGCTGAACCAAGAGACCCAATGTTCAGGGGGATTAGGCCAGGCTCGCAAGCAGTCGGCCCAAGAGTTTAAATCTAGGTCTTGGCTTACGAAGGGGATTCTGTTTGCTTCGCAAGAGATCAGATGGGCAGGACTAGATTCTGTGCGAGGGCCAAGACAGAGAGAATTTGGGAGAGAAGGATGCGGCAGCAGGATGTCTGAAACCTAAAAAATTTAATGGTGGAATAAGGCATTAATTCAGGTGTTCGCCATTAATTCTAGCATCGCGTTCAGACTGCGAGGAGTAGGCGTACCTTCAGACCGGAGACCTCTGGGTTGGTGTTGGACGATCCCGCCATCTAGTTTGCCGGCGGAGATGGATCTATGCAGTTGGGGATCGAGGGTTCTTGTCGCTGTGAGCTCGATCTGGTCGGTGGGCAGTTGGAGATCTGGGTCGCCCTTTTTTGAAGAAGGTCGCAGTTTACCGTTTGAAACTGGAAAGTGGCCGCTCAGATTTGTCTAAGTATGCGACCAAGTTTTGACCTTGTCAACGTTTTTGGGAAAGCCGATGTGTTGTCATCGGCTCTTTGAGCTTTGACTTGGTTGGCTGTATGAGTGCAGTGTGGTGAAAGCCGATACAGTATTATCGGCTTCTGGAGCATCGACCTATTTTGACTATCGGCAAAATTGGGTCGAAAAAAGCAATCTTCGAGTTGGAAAAGCAATCTTCATTCATTCAAAAGACGATTATTTACAGTGGAGCTGATTGCTTACAAAAGGAAATCTACTACTACTACTACTAGTTCCTAATCTAGAGGCCGAGGTCGTCGCCGCTGTCTTCGCCGTCGTCTTGTTCGCTGTCATCAGCGCTGCTGCCGGCGTCGTCTTCGCTGCTGCTGCTGAAGATGCCAGCGGGGGCCTCCTCGTCCTCGTCGTCGTCTTCGGTGTCCTCGCTGGACCCGGCGCGGAAGCGCTTCACCGGTGGATACTCATCGGAGGAGGTGTCCTCCTCCGACTCCTCCTCCTCGTCGGAGGATTCGACGCCGTCCCAGGACCAGGCGTCGTCGCTGCTCTCCGCCTCCAGTTCCTCGTCGATGAGGAACTGCAGGCCCTCCTCGCCGTCAATCAGGGACGCGTTGTCCTCCGACCAAGTGGTGAAATCCCAATCCCTCTCGTCCCACCATTGTGGGGCGAGAGTCTCGTATGCCGCCGTGGGCGGGTGCTCCGGCGTCGGCTCCCGGTCGCTAATGGTGTTGGAAGACTGGGAGGAAAGGGCGGAAGAAGAGGAGGCCATGGCGGAGGAAGAGGGTTTTTTCGGCGGAGAAAGAGGGTTTTTTGGCTACTAGAGGAAGATGGGGGCTGCAAACTGCTCAGATGAATTTAAATAAGGGGAATAGTGGGAGACGGTTCAATGCCATAGCAGTTTCCATAATGTGGTGCCAAAACGGTCAAATCATGCACTGCGGAGGAGTTGAGAAGACAGGGCATCATGATGAGGGGGTGGCGTGACGATTCTGCTCTGCAACGCGTAACCCGATACAAAAAAGAGGGAGAAGGGAAGAAGAAAGACATCAACAGAGTGGTTTTGGAATTATTATTGCCAAAACCAGGGGGGCATGTGTTATCGCCATATTTTGGCCAAAGGAGGAGATGGGCCGTAATCAAGATGGGCTTGGAAGATACATATATGCAACGTGTTGTTGAATCGGCCTTGTGCGTGGAATTGGGCTAAATTGCCCGTGTATCTTATGTTGTAGTAGGTTACGTTTCGGTTTAAGTAAAGAGATAGGATTGCTAGGTTTATTCCAAAGATAGGAAGTCTCCGGACTATAAATATGTACCTAAGGTTATTGAGAAAAGGAGGACGATCACGTTCACAACAAACACAATCTCGGCGCATCGCCACCCCTTGTTTCTAGGGTTTTCTTTCGGGTAAGCGTCATGCTGCCTAGATCGCATCTTGCGATCTAGGCAGTATCTACTTATGCGTTATTTGGTGTTACTCGTGCTGAAGCCTTGTTGATGGCGAGTAATACTTTTATCATAGATTCGTTTAGGCTAGCATCGGTACTTTCTACTATGATTGCTTAGCTATGCCGCCTTTGCTTATCTCGCTGCCTTTACACCTTTTTGGGTATAAGGGTAGCATCTTACTTGATCTTTATTCAGTCGATTTGATCCGTTATAGTTTTGCCTTGCTTTCCAAGGTTTAGTTTGATATCCACGTGGTCAGGCCTTGCAAACGGGTTGAACGATCCAGTAATACGAAAAGATATGGTTTGCTAATTCGAGAGGAGTTGTTCCGGAAATTGACTTTACGTCGGTTGTTAGGCCTTCTCTAGGGTTAGTTTTCTATCATCTTTCGTATTTACCAGGCTCAATTACGTGTAGGATGTTCCAATTACGTGGTAAAAACGTTAAACTGTCGTAGATCGATTTAACTTGTATTGATGAAGCAAAACCCCATGTTATCATAGATCTAATGCAAAACCATGGGATAATCGGCTCCAAGAGCCGATTCACAGGGAAACCTGAAAGCCGGTCACGGCTTGAATTTTACGTATGTTTGTTTGCCATGCAGGAAACCAATCGAAGCAATCTTTCACCTTCCTGATCAGGTATAGGTCAGGTGGCACGCCCTCGAACCAGCCAGGACGTGTGCCGGAGTTTTGCGGGCCGTTGTCCGAGGGACCAGGGCCCACCAGCAGTCCTGGGAGCCTCCCGGCTCTCCGTGTTGCCCGTCGCTGCTCGCCGGTGGGTTTTGGCAGGCAACACACCCCTCGATCTTTGGCCACAGGTAAGTTAAAAACCTATCCCTCCTTTTTTCGCCCTTCCTTTTCTTTTTCCTCTCCCGAAGGATCCCCTCCTCGCCGAGCAAAACACAAGCTGCTGCCACCCCTCGATCTCTGGCCACGGGAGCCGACACAATACTCTAGCCGGCCGGTGGAACCTAGAATCTGTTAATACGAATCCCCTGCCCCATCAATGTTTCCCTTCAAGAACATCTGAAAGTCGGTACATGGATCCGCGTTGCCGCTGGATCAATTTGATAGCCCCTCTTAGTCACCTCCACCGTCCATTGCCGGCGTGTTTAGCACCACCTCGAAGCTCGCGGGAATCCATACTGTACCGACCTGGGACGGCTTTGCTACTACCACCGGGAGCAGCTGTTCTGCTCTGTGGTTGGTTCAGTCGTGATGGAGCTTCCCAAGGCTGCAGAGCCAATTCTCATGAGCGTGGAGATGCATGGGCTACAGTAGTCATATGCTGACTTTGTCCCGTGCGTGAAATTATGCCGCATCACATGTTTGCAAGACAGATTGCATCCAAAGGACGCCATCCTCTAGCGGAGATGCATGGGCTACAGTAGTATCTTATGTTTTTTTAAGCGACGCGGGTCTGCAGATGAAGGTAGATTGAGCCTAGATTTCACCGTGTGCCCTTTTGTGATTTCGGATTTGGCCAAATATTTGTGGGATCGGGTGCAGATTATTGAGATGGGGATCATACCATGAGGTCAAAAGGAGAACAAAGATGTGCCAAAAAGAATCGTTGATGATTTGATTCACCAAACGATGATGACGTCTCCGGGTTCCCCGTCGGTTGTCGAGGTGAAGAAGAGCAGCGGAGTCAGGGCCGTGCTCACTACCGGCGTTGCAGCCATCCGGCCTACTCTCCCGGTCCTTCTCACTGCCATCCTCTATGACTCCATAGCCTTTAGCCCTCCACAAATCACGACCACACCCACGATCTCCAAGTACCTCAACCAGCGAGAAGAACTCCAGAACAGAGAGGAAACCGATGGGGCTCACTGTACGGGGATTGGGAGCCAAGGCTGAACTCCTCCTCTTCTTGGAGATCAGGCATCTCTTCTTCAGCAAGGAGAGCGGCGTGATGCTGAGCGCGTTTAGAAGATGCATATTTTTGTCCACGGTGCCCTGCACCTTGCACTTTGGCAGCTCGAAAACAATTCCCCGTAGAGGACATGGAGAGTACTTTGATTAATTTCTAAGCCATGGCCATGTGCTGAAAACACTTCTTTTTGCAGCAAATTCCATCTCTATGTTCTAATTTTATTTATTCGTACGAGGGGCATCGGTCTTGTAGAGAAATTTATATTTATCTTTCTGTTTAACTAATGCAGTCCTACTTTGGTCCAAGTCTCCCGAGAACTAAAACAATGTTCATGCCGATGAATTGGTACGCACTACCTTATGTCTCAATGAAAAAAATTACATTTGTCTTTTTTAGATTTCTCCATCTGAATTTTGTGTGATTATTTTGGAAAAAAGAAAATTTTAAATTCACTACATGAATTAAATCGTTTGTTATTTGGCTAATCTCTCTCTATGGACAGTAACATGAATACGGTAAAAGACGGTACATGGTCTAGCCAGAGGAGTTCACTGATATTTTCTATGGAGACATTGCCAAGATGGTTCGACGATGCGATGAGGAATTGACCCAAATGAGGTAAGACACAGTTCAAACCTATTTTATTTTAATTATTATTTTTGGTTTCTAAATAAAAGTTACAGTTTTAGAATTTCTTAGAGTCACAAACTAGCACAAAATAATTTCTACCTAATCTCTAACTCGAGTAATTAATATTAAAAATAGGAAGGAGTTGATGTCGCTCATGCGCAAAATAGATAGCTTTACCCATGCCAGTTAGAGATAATTACCCATTGTGTCACCCATAAGTCAAATAATGAGTTTTTTTTTCTGATCGATCGCTCGCCAGATTTATACCTTGCATCTCTAAATCGATCCGCCGCATCCGGGGAAGATTGGAGCCAGATCGAGTGGGACGCCACCGGAGGAAGAGAACGAGGAGCGAGAGGTCAAGGCTTTTGCTTAGTTATATTTAATATATGCATGTGCACGTGCTTTACTACGTAGTTCATAAAAGTTCTATTTTGTTACCAAAGACAATCATGCAAACAATATCCCAAGATTGATTTGGTAATGATAATAATCAATTGGTCGCATTGATTTCAGTCACTAATCTCTCTTTGGCGTACATTCTAGCACTCTAATTGTTTCATTAGCCGGTTGGCTTAGATCTGTCTCAACTCTAAACCCCTCGCAAAACCCTAACCGTCCCCCAAATCCCACGCCTCGGAGTGGACTCCGACGCAGGCTATACCGAAACTACCCCTACAAAGCAGCACACCAAACGCAGGAATATCACCGCCGTGCCCGTGCGTGCGCCAGGGGTTAGAAAATTTAATGAGAAAGAAAAAGAAGCCGTCCCGTCTTACCCAGAGCCCAGAGGCCAGCCGCAGAGCGCAGCGACCGCGGGGGATCAGGAGGGGCCGCTCGCCCGTATAAAAGGAGCAGGCCGGCGAAGGCATCCGGCTCCTCCAGTTTTACCCAAACAGCCCTCGCCTCCACAAGCCAATCGTCCCCCGTCTCGTCTCCACCTTGCGCCGCCTCTCCGCTACCCTGGTGCCGGAGCTTCCGCGGCGCCGCGGGCGGCAGGTTGGTCCCTCTTGCGACCTCCAGTTCGGTCCCTCCTCCTCCTCCCAAATCCGTCCCATTGGGGCGCGGGCTCCGTTGAGCTGAGGGGCAATTGCGCATCGAGGGTTTAGGGTTTTGATTCCACTCCAGATCGGTGCGCTCCCTTGGTGCTGGGTCTGGATGGGGTTTAGTCGGGGGAATTGTTGTGTTATGGTGTGTTGTGGGCTGCGGCGGGGTTTTTACTGATGAAATCTGGTGCCTTTTTTGTGTGGCCCGTGCAGGAAAATGGCGGGGAAGTCGAAGGGTGGGAGAAGCAAGGCCAAGGCGCAGGCCGACTCAGTGGAGCCGGAAGTGCCGGTTGCTGATGTAGTCGAGGAGGCCAACCCGGAGAACGGCCAAGTGATTGAAGCCCCTGCTGCTGATGGCGGTGCGGCAGATGTGGAGAAGGAGGAAGGGGATGCGGCTCTGGCCGCGCAAGCTGCAGAGAAGCCAGCTGAAGGTGAGGACACTCGCTTGTTTATATGTCATAAGTCATAACCATAACCATACTGTATTTGTTCGAGAAGACTAGAAATGGGCGCTACACACCCTATATGTTCAGACAATCCTAACCCTTTTAGGAAATTACTGGTTTTGATTGGAAAAATTGTTTTTTTTCAAAGTTTCCAACTGGCACAAGTATTTTTGGTGATGAAGTAACTTACAGCCAGGCTAGATTTGATGGGTTTAATTTTCTAGCCCTGAATGAAGAGCATGCTATATCGTGCTGTATTTAACTGCGTGCTTACATCAGTGCTGCTGGATGAATGTAAAATTAGTGATACTGGATGAATGTAAAATTGGTGATACTGGATATGCATTAAAAATTAGCAGAAGCTTCTCTCTGGAACTGCAATTTTCTGTGCTCTCTATATATTCAGCTGTACCTGGCCAGTATGCAAGTGCATTCTAGTAAGCTTGTTGTCAGCATGTGATTTTTATTCGCGTGCAACCTCTGAACTGTGTTCACATCCATTCCATGGACTGAGAAGACCCGTGTTTGCGCTTGTCTCTAGCTATTTTTTTCTTTATGTTATACAACTCCTTTAACAAGGAAAGCTTCTTATTTTTGAGCAGGAGAGCTTCATTTATACCCTGTTACTGTTAAGACACAATCAGGTGAAAAGCTAGAGCTACAGGTTAGTGTAAAAATCCATTACCTTTATCTGCTGTTTTTATACCCTATGATCACAAAAGCATTACATCTGTAGTTTAAAATGCGAGTGGTCGAATTTCCTTACTTTGAATGCTAACAAGCCCAACTTTTTTTATTGGTCATATGAAAATAGTATTGATGTATACTTTCAGATAATGTTCATACTTTTCTTGTTGAAATTTATACTTCTAATTTAGTTAATACACTTTTATTTACTTCAAAAGTTGCTTGTTGGATACCCTGTTGTCCAAGGCGTCATATAATGTTGTAAACAGGGAATAGGATGTACTGATATTGTTCTATTATAATGTATCACATATGCAGCTAAGCCCTGGAGATTCTGTCATTGATGTCAAGCAATTCCTCTTGGACGCGCCTGAGACTTGCTTCTACACATGCTACGATTTGATATTACATACTAAAGATGGCTCAGCGCACCAGTTAGAGGACTACAATGAAATTTCTGAGATTGCGGATATAACTACTGGCGGCTGTTCGCTGGAGATGGTTACTGGTATGTAATACAGGATTACGGATTCTTCATTTTTGTTGTTTCTTTCACTATTTGGTACAGTGGGGCTGAAAATAACGTTTCTTTTTCAGCAACATATGACGAGAGGTCTATTAGGTCGCATCTTCGCCGTGTCCGGGAGTTACTCTCTCTTTCTAGTCTTCATGTGTCGCTGTCGACATCCCTAGCTCTGCAGCAGGAGTCTGCGCAGGCAAAAAAAGCAGGTACTTGTGATACCGTGTGAATGCTTAGATTTGTTGATAATGCTCTATCGGTTTGGGGACTACATGCAATTTTATCCAATGGTACTATGGCTTCTGTGCATGTCTTAATTCAACTTGATGTTGATGTAGATTGTATTTGCTTTTCCCTCTTGCTGAGCAGATACAGGAAAAACTGCTGGCCAGGAGCTTGATGGTTTAAATTTCATGGAGGACAACACTGTAGCCCTCACTAGTTTGTTGGCATCTGAACCAGCAGAAATCAAATGTGTAGACAGCATAGTTTTTTCATCATTCAATCCTCCACCGACTTATAGGAGGTAACTCTTCTGATTGTGATTTATTTTTGGATACCTTCAGTAGAACCATTGTTCCAAACATCACCCTTCTAGATTTCCTATGATAGGATGGTTAAACTGTATAGCTTAGTATTTATTGAACAGTGGGAATGATACGCTTGAGTTTAATCTACAAAATTTAGCGTGACTGATGGTTTCTTCAGTCATGCCAAATTTTAGTAGAATCAATACTTTGCACGCGCTCCTCTTAACCATCCAGGAATCCTACATGTGGTAGTGGCATAGTAGAGAGAATTGGGAAACGAAGAGTTCAGTATCTCTTTGTAACTAATGTTGTATCATACATACCAGGTTCTTCCTATGCTGGATTGTATCGATTTGATGCCAACAAGGGAAATTATCATTCATTCCTGCCATCTTAATATTTTACTTGGCCTGTTTATCATCCTGAATCTTTGGTTGACTGTTCCTCCTATGCTGTAATGTATTGATTTGAATATGGGCTATATATGGAATGCTCTTATTTGTTCTTGTTCATTATTTACCTTTTACTTTGCAAGCCTTGTTAACATTGAATCGTCATTTTTCTGTGTATTCTGTCCTCAGTATATATAAGACTGTCAACTGCTATTTGTACTGTCGAGCAATTAACAACTATTGATGTTTTCCTTAGGTTACATGGGGATCTCATTTACATTGATGCTGTAACATTAGAAGGAAACAAATACTGCATCACAGGGAGCTCCAAATCTTTTTATGTGAATGCTAGCAATGGAAGTATTTTGGATTCAAGACCTTTGAAACAATCTCACGAGGCCAGCACTCTAGTTGGTTTGCTACAAAAAATTAGTGCCAAGTTTAAGAAAGGTTTAGTGATTACTCTGGAGATGATCTGAATAACTATAATGCCCCTCACTAGTATTTCATTTTTTAATGGTGACAATTGGCAAATCTTGTGAAGGTTTTCGTGAAATATTGGACCGCAAAGCATCAGCCCATCCCTTTGAGAATGTTCAAGCCTTGCTCCCAGTGACTTCTTGGTTGGGAGCTTACCCAGTGCAAGGTAACTTCCTCGGAACATCCGATGCTCACCATATTACCCCATTAAAAAGTGAGAAGCCTGGAAGTTGTCACCCTTATTAATTTCTTAATAAGTTTTTAGGTTGAACTTGTTTATTAGTGATTCTCGATGGCTCCAGGTCGATTTATACATCTACCTAGTATAATAGGTTACATAAACTTCTAACACATTTTTATGTACAACAGAACATAGAAGGGACGCAGCCAGGGCTGAGGATTCTGTTGTGTTGTCATATGGCACTGAGTTGATTGGTATGCAGAGAGACTGGAATGAGGAATTGCAGTCCTGCCGAGAGTTCCCTCATGGCAATCCTCAAGAAAGGTTCTTATTTGCCATTGCGTGATTTTTGTCACATTGAATCTTCAGTGACATTGTTTCTGGATATTGTAGGATATTGCGAGGCCGAGCGCTCTATAAAGTGACATGTGATTTTGTTGATGCTGCGGTAAAAGGAGCAGTTGGTGTCATCAATAGATGTATACCTCCAATTAATCCAACTGATCCAGAATGTTTTCATATGTGAGTAAAACTTAAACCATACTGTTTGAAGAATAACTCCCATATAACTTCTGTTTCTCTCTTCTGCTTTTAAGTATCCCTTGCCATCATGGCATAACATGCTATTGAAGCAATACAGGTGTGCATGGCTGTGATAAGAGTATATTTGTATAACTATCACATATTCGTGCTTATAAATTCTGATTTTAGAACCTGAAGCTCTTGACACTCTGTCACACTTTAAAAGTTAGGTAATAATACGTCCTGCTTAAAATATCATGTAGGAACCTACCGGATTTAAGTGTTAGCAGTTGTAACCTCTCTTCCGTTGCACATAATTATTGGTAAACTAAGAAACAAATATTTATGTTTATGATATTGTATCCTGGATCTGGCTACATTTTAACTCGATGCAATGCACTTCTTTCCATATTGCCAATTTTTACTTTTAGTACTTTCAGTTTGTTTTTGGGATACCATCATATCTGGTTTGAGTGGCTTCACTAACGGCGTACAAAGTTTGTTTAGCTTCATTTCCTTTTGGATATTCTTATGTTTGCTCAAATATTATTATAATTATATTTCAGGTATGTCCACAACAACATTTTCTTTAGTTTTGCTGTCGACTCTGACTATGAGCACATTTCAAAGGACCAAAAGCCAGATTGCCAAAATGGTCCTGGCAGAAGTACGTCAGTGCCCTCCCCAGATTTGAGGGCTAAGGCAGATAGGAACCATGAAGATTCTAATGCAGCACTGAGCTCAAAAACTGAAGAGCCTAACGGTGTTTTGGAAGCACCTACAGAGGCACAAATAGCAGACAGTGAGCAAGCGACCTATGCTTCTGCTAATAATGACTTGAAAGGAACTAAGTCTTACCAAGAAGCTGATATTCCTGGGCTTTACAATCTCGCGATGGCAATAATTGATTACAGAGGTCACAGGGTTGTAGCTCAGGTATGTCTAGAAAGAAATTACTGATTCATGCACTTGTCTATACTTTTCCTGCTTACATCATGCTTTTATGCTATTCCATTGAATTCGATTTTTTTTGTTGCACACCTGAATTCACCTGTCTGTTCTTGCAAGGTTACTATAATCACATTTGTTTAATTAGTATATTCCCTAAAGAAGACGATTCAGTGTAGACTAATGGTGATCGTATGAAGATTTTGATAATTACATTTTGTATTTTATCCACGTATATCCATGTTTGAACCACCTTTTTTTTATTCTAAATGCTTTGCCTATGCATTAATTCGATTTGCGTGCAATTGTATCGGTTTTGTAGAGCATCATACCAGGTATTCTTCAAGGAGACAAGTCTGACTCCCTTCTGTATGGCTCTGTCGATAATGGCAAGAAGATATCTTGGAACGAGTCGTTCCATGCAAAGGTAAGCCGTCATTTTTCATGCAATCTAGATAGTATTGTTCCACATGATTGGATGATTTTATCTGTTTGTCATGACCCCTATACATATTTTCCAGTCCATACAGAAATTTAGTAGTGTTCAGTTGGTTACTCAAATATACTGGTTTTCTTGTTATGTTAGTTAAGGTTTAGTTGCATAAACTGTAACGACTATAACAGGAGACTGGTTTATTGTATTTTATTTTCAAGGGCACATTTTGTAATGTTCTCGTTTTTTCCGTCGTGCACACTTCATTTTTCTTGTCAAAGGACATTATAATAGTTACATATGCAAGTATTCGCAAGGTTCATGTATCATACATGGTTCCTGAAGTGTTTGTGGAAATCAGCAACCATTCTCCTGATTTGGGTATTCTTATTTCACGATGATATCTTCATTCAAACTCTAAATAAGATCTGCTCTGTTAGGTTGTTGAGGCTGCAAAGCGGCTCCATGTGAAGGAGCATGTGGTTTTGGATGGTTCTGGCAATCCTGTAAAATTAGCTGCTACAGTTGAATGCAAGGGAATTGTTGGCAGTGATGACAGGTAATTATTATTTGAGGTTAAACATTGATTTGGTTACAGTGATTAATGAAATGTGGTGCAACTGTGCCTTCTTTTATTATTTCTTCAAGGCTCTTTGCTTGCAACACTGGTTTAGTTAAGTTTTGTTGGGCTTTTATGGCTTTGTTAGAAACATTTAACATGTAATAAACCTAATAGGGGTGCATTCTGTTCTAGCCTGAACTTCAACTATCACATGCCTGAATTGTCATTTTGTCAATGATTTCCAGTTCAGTTTTCCCCGGCCTTTTTATTTGGTAAGAAAAAGTTTCCTTAAGACAGAAGGAACGAATTTTGTCCTGAGGCTTGCCCCTCTGGACATAATCCGGAGAGTTGTTTTGTAGATTTTCCCTAGTTGTACTGGTTAGCAAGGTTGTGGTGCATATGAGCCCTTCTTCGGGGATTATGCGGGTGGTTGGCAAACTTTAGGATAAAATCTTGTCTTTTTATACTTATAGAGTCACGTTGAACATGTAAATAACCTGCTAGTACTAGTGAGTGCATTTTGATCCCAGCCAAATTGCATTATCACATGCCTGAACTGTCAGAGCAATCTCTTATCTTGTTTCTCTTGCTTTTCTCACGACTTGTCAATTTAGTGCTATCTTTGTTCACTTGAATTGTACTGTGGTCATGTTTATTTCAAGCCTTCATTTAACTTTCCCCTCACTCTATAGGCATTATATTTTGGATCTGATGCGAGTCACTCCTCGAGATTCTAACTACATTGGACTGCAGCACCGCTTCTGTGTGTTGAGACCTGAGCTTGTAGCTTCATTTGTTGAGGTCAGCCGATCACATAGTTTTTCTATTGTAATGAGAAAGACCATATGTTCCTCTGACACATGATTTATTTCATTAGCTAATCCTAACTTCCTCATTATGTTGAATTGGGTAGGCTGAGTCTGTAAAGAAATCCCCTGCGCAGAAAGTTCCAGATGTCTCTGCAGAATTGAATGGGCCAGAATCTAATGATAACAATGCCAGTGCTTCTGATGCTACGGTTTGTGCAGAATTATTCTTACTGCATTTGTGCTCTTGTTTAGGAAAGATGCATGCATTTCTCTATTCTGAGAACAGTTGGGGAGGTCCCTGCTGAGAATATATTAAATAAAGTTATTGTTGTTTCTATGGAAGCTAGAAAGTTATTCTCGGCGTTTCAGGCTGCTTCTGTGGAGGGACATGACAAGTCTGATGAAAGCCCTGCTCCGACACCTGCTGAAAAGAACGACTCAATTGATGAAATTCTTTTCAATCCAAATGTATTTACGGAGTATAAGCTTGCTGGCAGTCCTGAGGTTAGTTTAAGAACTAATGTTTGTTTGTTATCGCTATCACGATTTAAAAAACATTGTGCTCTTTGATATTCTTAGGAGATTGCAGCAGACGAAGCTTTGGTTAAAAAGGTTGGATCATATTTGCTAGACACGGTGATCCCAAAGTTTGTTCAGGATCTTTGCTCCCTTGATGTCTCCCCTATGGATGGCCAAACTTTAACTGATGTGCTGCATAGCAATGGGATAAATGTTCGCTATCTGGGCAAAGTGAGTTTCTCTGGACTGAACAAGCTGAAAGTGAAACCATTGCATTGCTTTTTTATGTTCTTAAAGTAATTCCTTTCTCAGGTTGCAGGTATGATTAAGCATTTGCCACACTTGTGGGACTTGTTTATGGCTGAGATAATTGTTAGGTCCGCAAAGCATGTTGTAAAGGTGCGGTTCCTATCCTCATTGCTTGATGCAGCTGTTTATTTTTGTAATACCGAACAATTTACCATGTTTATGGGATTTCTTTTCTCCTATGGTTGTTATTTGGTCTCGAAAGCATTGTTTCTAGGCGGTTCATCTACCTATTAATGCCAACTCTAGCTGGTTGTTTCTGTGACATTGACAAGTTCTAGCCGAACATGCTTCTGTTAGCTCATGATCTATGCACCCACCATAGGTATTATATTGATTACTACATACCGTGTGTCTTATTCAATATAGGTCACTGATAAAATCTTGGGTCGCTCACGAAAGTGTGAAAACCAGTTAGAAAATGGATTCCCATTAGCTTCCATCTGAACTGTTTCTGGAGGTGCAAAAAAGTGATAAAATACCCTTTTAACAAGGTACAGTGATAAAATACTTGTACCTAACCGTTTGATGGTCAAACATAAAATCATCACCTTCAACTTTGCAATCCCGGTGCTCATTTTAGGATTGTCAGACTATTTTTAAAACAAGTGCTGGCAAATTGAAGTCTGCAAATGTAACTCCATCGCATAGACATTCTTAAGAAGTTTTTGAGCGAGAGAAATTACAAACACCTGCTTTTTCAATAAACTCCCTTGAGAGGACCCTTATATGATGCCTTCCCTTGTTAGTAAGTGGTGGCTTACAAGGCCACTTAGAAGCAAAAGTGGACATAGGAGAAGTTTGTATATGTTCTACCTCCCATAGGCATTAATCTTAACTCTGTTATTCGAGTCTCTAGATTACACATTGGGCTCAAAGGTCTTGTTCTTGTGCGAATCTAAGCCAAGTGTTAGGTGCATATTATTGGAAGTGTAAGATTAGTTTTACTACCATGAATGGGTGTCTGCGCTTCTGCTGTACAATTCAATATTATTTTTATGCAACGTCAATGCACGGCGCATGTACGTGATATTCGTTCTGTCATACAGAAATGTGCATGGTTAAAAACAACACGCCTAGTCGCTAGGCGGCAGCAAAATGCCTAGCGTGTAATCGTGCTATGCGTGCGCCTATGCGAGGTAAGCGCTAGGCAGATGAAAACTAGGAAATAACGCCTTGCACGCTTTAACCTTGGAAATTTCAAATCCCAGCTTGTTAATGTTGCTGTGTTTTAATTCAGTTATGGTGCAAGGATACTTGTTTGTTGACCATCATTTGCTCTTGCTACTCCAGGAAATACTGAGGCAAAGCCCAGACCATAATATTGCACCTGCTGTTGCCCATTTTTTAAATTGTTTTGTCGGCAAAGTTTTGGCTGCTTCAACTAAAGGTAGTGCTAGCAGCACACAGTCCAAAGCCCAGAAGGTTTGTATCCGATTATCATTCAATCTTGTGATATTGCTTTGCACTGGAACTTTGTCTGGAGCTTGTTTATATGATATCTACAATTTGTCTGGAGCTTGTTTATATGATATCTACAATTTGTTTGTTATTTTTTTACTACTACTACTACTACTATTATTTAATTATTTATTTATAGCTGGTATAAAATTGTATTCAATATTAGGGCCAGAAATTGAGTTCATCTTCTTCAAGGAAGGTTCAACCTGCATATTTGCATCTAACATCTGAGGTAATTTGGTCCAACATTAAGGAGTTCGCAAAACATAAATATCAGGTACGGGCGCTTACTATTTCTTTCCATTTTCATCTTTTATCGAACAACCTGACTAATGGACTTCATTTATTTAGTTTGAAGTGCCAGATGATGCGAGAGTTGGGGCTAAAAGAGTCTCAGTTCTCCGCAATCTTTGCCAAAAGGTTAGCTATGTTCAGCTTTACATGATAATTCTATTTGTCTGATTGGTTTGGTCTTGGCTTAGGAATTTTTTTATTAGTCCTTGTTGTTACTTTTTTTGCACTGCTCTTTTGGGCATCTTTATGTATAACGTTGGCCTGCTTTTAGAATAATGTTTCACATTGTTTAGAGTACCTGTTGCAATTATTTGGGCAGTGCCATCTAATTTATTTCACATCAAAATGCTTCATTTCACAGGTGGGAATAACAATTGTTGCTCGCAAATATGATTTGGATTCTGCTGCTCCATTCCAAGATTCCGATATCTTGAATCTCCAACCAATTGTTAAGCACTCAGTTCCAACATGTACTGATGCACGGAAGCTTATGGAAGCAGGGAAAATCCGGATGGCTGAGGTATACATATCTTTTACCATCTTGTCATTGTAAAACTTTGAAGTCAGTTTTTCCCATTAACTGCTTTATACCTGGTTAATCAATATTTTAAATCATGAATTTTACAATTCCTTGTTCATGCATTTCAGGGAACACTGAATGAGGCGTACGCTCTATTTTCTGAAGCTTTTTCGCTACTTCAACAGGTAAAAAACACAATGTCAGTTATCCTAGAATGTGAATCCACAGCTTCAAAAAATATGCAGTACTATTAGTACCGTTTTCCTTCAAAAAAAGCAACAGAACTTCTGATTTACCCCCTGATCATTGCTTTACCAGATCAATGGTCCCATGCACAAGGATGCTGCAAACTGTTGCCGGTAACACACTAGCTTATTCACAATTGGTTATTTTCTTAGCATTTGCTTTTCTTGCGGGTGCATTGTTGAGGTCATGAACCTCCTTGATAAATATCTTCCACAGCATATCCAGAGCAATGTATATCATGCTATATGCTCACTCCAGTTTTAATGCTTGAACTGTTTTTATATTAATTGTGTGAGGAACAATATGCGAGATTATGTCATCACATTTTTAGTATAAATATCTAAGTTAGTTTTGAGGATGACAGAGAAGAGTTCATATGAAACAGTATACATTTGAAAACTTAATTGTGTTACTGTGAGCAAACTGTATTATTATATATTTTTATCTGAACAAACTTGTATTGAATCGTTCTCTTCTTTATCTGTTTTCTTTTGCCTAAAGGTACCTTGCTATGGTTTTGTACCATGCTGGTGATACAGCAGGAGCAATTGTGCAGCAACATCGAGAGCTTATCATAAATGAGCGATGCCTTGGTCTAGATCATCCTGATACAGCCCACAGGCATGTACATCGATTTATTTTGTTTTTATACAATTTCAAATGTTGTCAAATTGAAGTTACCGTCAAATTGACCTATTTAGCCATTCAAAACTGAATTTATTTTTATTCTTGCAAATCATCACATACGGTTCTAAGTTTTGCCAGTTGTCTAAATTTGTAAAGCACGAGTGAAGGGTCAAATTCTCATTTAAAAAACAATAGCTTGTAAAAAATGTAACTGGATTTTCTGGTGGGTCTATACTCTAGAAGCATGAAAAAATGTTAAGAACCTTTATGAGCTGTGTACTTTCTTTTGCTGGGTTAGTGGTATCTTCTCAGCTTGTTAGTACTAGAACATGATCTCTTTGGTATTGGCCCACAGCAACCAATATGGCAGTACAATCTTCTTATAGGCTGGGTTTGGCATTACATTGGATCCATTTTTCGTGTTTGTTTGACCCCATTTTGCTTACTTTTGTGCCTATTTTTCTCCAGCAGATTATAAAATAATCACGACACGACATAGTTCAGCAACGACACACTGAGCCTAATTGTTTCCTTTTCTTTTCAGCTATGGTAATATGGCTTTGTTCTATCATGGGCTCAATCAAACTGAACTTGCGCTGCGGCACATGTCCCGTACACTGCTGTTGCTGAGTTTAGCATCAGGTCCTGATCATCCGGATGTTGCAGCAACTCTTATAAATGTGGCGATGATGTACCAGGATGCGAGTAATATGAGTACTGCTCTTAGGTATCTGCAAGAAGCCCTTAAAAAGAATGAGCGCCTTTTAGGCCCAGGTCATATTCAAACAGCAGTTTGTTATCATGCTCTTGCCATTGCATTCAGTTGTATGGGTTTATACAAGCTTTCAGTTCAGGTCAGTACTGACGGGAAATGATTGACATAGTAACATTGTGACCCATTGTACTGAGTTCTTGATTTTCGTGGCAGCATGAAACCAGCACACATGATATACTGGTAAAACAGTTGGGGAGTGATGATTCACGGACAAAAGATTCAGGAAATTGGTTGAAAACATTTAAGGAGCGAGAACAGCAGGTATGTGTTGAAATGTTATATCCAAGGATTGTTTCAATCTTGATTCCGAGATTCTTGTGCATTCCCTAAAGAAGCTCAAAATACAAAACAACATATGCCTGTTGTAAATTTTGAGAACTGTTGATTTGTTTCTGCTTTACATACCTTTCTTCATTTGCAAGCTGAATCTAGTTGTATTGTCTACTGGAGATGAAACTTCATTTCTTGTACAGGCTAACGCCCAGAAGCAGAAGGGCCAGACAACAAACCCCTCTGCTACCGCTCTCAATTTATTGAAGGTAAGCTTATTAGGTGCAACTTTCAAGTTTTGCAGTTAGACCTTGTAATTCGTCAGAACAGCAAAATGAGAGATGGAAATATCCATTTTCTGACTAGGATGATTTGAATTGCCTGATATTGTCAGAATAATATTTGCTGTTTGGTCTCCTGATGTGTCTTACACTCCTAGCTGTAAATTTATCATGGATGGGCAGTTGGGACGGTCAGTGTGCATATTTCTATGTTTGGTCCGGTTCTTACCAAATGATGTCCCTATCCCTGAAAATGCATTTAATTCTTGCCATAGCAATATAAGATGTGTGCACTGCTGGGCACATAGTATTCTTTGAACCAATTCACAGTTACTATATTTTTTCTTTTTGCTTCGATTGGAAGTCGATATCAGTGCTAATGAAGTCAATACCCTACCTTTGATTCATAGATAGTTCTTGGTGGTACCAAATCCTTACTTTTATGATTTCACAGGCGCATCCTGGATTGTATCAAGCAATGAAGGCAGCTGCGATCCAATCTGGTGACGGATCAGCAAATGTCAACAAATCACTTAATGCTGCAGTAGTTGGAGAAGGTGTTCCTCGAGGAAGAGGTGTGGACGAGCGAGCTGCTAAGGCGACTGCAGAAGTCCGTAAAAAGGCTGCTGCCAGAGGTGTTACTTTGCGCAACGGACCTCCTGGAAACAGTGTTGCGGAACTTAATCAGATTCTCAACCTTATCAACTCAGCAGCTTCTGTTTCTGCTGCTTCTCCTGCTGCCAACACTCAAACAACTGAATCTGAAGGGCCGCAGTCGAATGGTCCTGCCCTGAATGGCGCAAACGAAGCCAAGGATACAAATCCCCTATCCGCCAAGGTTGACAGTCAAACTCCAGTAGGATTAGGTGCTTCACTGGAGCTGAAGAAGCAGAAGTCCAAGCAGAAAGCTCAGTAAAAAAAATCTACAATGGTTGTTTTCTCACTACAATTTTGGACCTCTAGGGTGTTTTTTTACCCATAGGATTGTCACGTCCACATAGTGGCAGAGTCATTTTTATTTATTTTGGGTGGGGTTCTTAGGATGAGTGAAATAATAATAATGATGAAGGATGAAGTGAAGAGAATTCTTGTGATAGGACTGCTGGTGGGAGAAATGATCAAGCCCTCTCAGTATCTAGATCATCCTTTTGAGCCTTAATTTCTGTAAACTGGCCACACTGATTTTTTTGGACCAGCGAAATTAACAGGTTGAGGGTTTTATTGAGGCATAGCAGGGTAAATATCTTATATTTTCGGTTTGCTACTGTCAGGAGGGGTTTGTACCAGGAAATATTTCGTATCACCATATTCTGGAGTTGTTCAGTCACCTTAATTCGTTGTTGTCGACAGACACTTCAAATCCAGATCTTTTGGGTTGTGCTACTGTTGTAGTGGTGTAGCCTGCTGTAGTGACTCTTCTCTTTGTCTTATCAGAGGTATCTCGCACTGAAAGACGCACTTTATCTTTTTTTTGTCGCAGACTCTTCTCAAGTCGGAAGGCATTATAACTCCGGAAGGGTTCCGTTGAGCCCGTTTTATGAATTCCAAAATGAAAATATCTTATATTTCGGGTATAGCAAAAAAGACAAATTTTGATAAAACGGAGATCCATTTGAAATTTCATTGTTCACGTCTAGTTCTCGTGATGGAAAAAATAGGGCGCTATTTTGGCACTAATAGTGCTATAGCATACATGGAGAGTTTATGCTAAATTTTAGCAATTTTGCTCGTGCTATAGCATATTTGGAGAGTTTATGCTAAATTTTAGCAATTTTGCTCGCTGTGACGCTATTTACGAAATAGTATATTATATTGCACTAAAATATCATAGTGTTAGCAAAAATATTTACAAAATAGTATATTATATTGCACTAAAATGTCATAGTGTTAGCAAAAATAACGCGCTATTTTTTTTACCCATTGAAATGTTGATGTTATACTAATGTTATGTTGTTAGGAGGTAACGATATAACATTAGTATAACATCAATTGACACATTTTTTTCAAAATCGGGCATAACATGGTCATTCTAGGCAAAAGTACCAAACTTTCTATTTTTAGTTATGCGGTGTGTTTTGACAAATGTGGTAGTATAAAATTATAATGATATCTAGCAAAGACACAATCGAATGGCGTATTTCGTCAAACACCAAAAAATAACTGTTTGACGCTCTAGAGAGTCGAGAGAATGAAAGTGAAAAGTGTAGTTTATCGATGGATTCGTTCAGGTATTTATATGTCCTGAACGGGCTTCGCGTTGTTTGGAACAGACACGGGACAACATTTGGGCAACACGAATATTCTAACTGTTACATGTAATATTACAAGGAATAACAGTCTTATTAGCCTGAATCTAACCCTAATTGATTCCTAACACTCTCTCTTGGACAAGTTGTTTCAATAGCTCCATTATCTTGAGAATCTTCATATATTTTGGATGCTAGAGAGTCTTGAATTCTTTGATCTTGATATTTCAAGAATCTTCGATTACTATTTGTCCCCACAAATCATGTAGAAAATATAAAGAGAAATATAAAAAATTGATATACCGTTGGAATATTAATTGTCTCATTAAAGCCTGTATGAGAAATCCGTTTGAAAACTCATAGACAAAAGAGAAGAATATAAATAAGTTTAGTTCTAGGATATTTCTCCACCTGAACTTTGCAAATTTCATAGTCGTCTCATACCAATACCATGAATGCATTTTTCAAATGCAGTTTTTGCAAATCTGCTAGATTGTCACATAATTTTGTTTGCAAAATATACATTTCTCCATTTTTCTGAAATTCATGAGGAAAAACAGTTTTGGAGCAATAGTTCTCCATATGCATTTGAGCAACAGATGCAACATTATTTTCATTGATAATGGTTGGTGATTCTAATGAAACGATACCACATGATGTTTGGATATAATTAATCACTTTGTGAAGCCATACACACTCTTGTGAGCTTCATATAATGCAATTATTTCAAAGTGGTTAGTGGAAGTTGCTACTGAAGTCTATTTTGTTGAATTCCATGAAATAGCAGTTGCATCGTATAAAAATACAAAACATGTTTGTGACCACACATTAACTGCATGAATACATAATTTATTGACACCTTTGTGATGAGTCGTATGACAAGTTGTTTTCAAAGTGTTGCAAATCTATTATTCTCTAAACTATAGATTTTTCAGTATATGATCTAAGTACTAGATGCCGGTAACATTCCGATATATTTTCTGACATTCATTATGGTATGTTTCTCCCACTAATGCCTGGAAATGACCCTCATCAAAAATTAAATCAGCGTACCTAGCTATAAACAGTTCCCTGTTAGGGGTCTAAATATTTTATAATTGTTAGTGAAATATATCCCACATAGATTCCTAGTTTTTTATGGGGGGCGCCATGCAAGTTGTCGGAGATATGACCTGGAGATCAATAATAAAGGTGTCTTATTGTTATATCTTATGTGTTCATAATAGTTTTTTACTATGGTATAACTGTGTTGAGTAGAAGCATTAATTCACATGTGGTATATAAACAAACCAAGTCCCTAATAACGTCTAGTTGACTAGCTCGTTGGTCAACCAGCAATCGAGGTTTCCTGATCATGGATATTTATGTCAATTAAAAATAGGGTCATGTCCTTGGATGAATGATGTGATGAACATATCCAACAATGACGAGAGTTCGACTCGTTAATACTCATTGGACTTGAGTTTTAAGGAAGCGGGGTGCGCTAGAGATCGTGTTCGGCTAATAGACAAACAACACGGGACAAAGGATTTACCCAGGTTCAGGCCCCCAGAGAGAAAACCCTACTCCTACTTGTATGCTCTTGATTTATGGTGAAACCAAATGTTACAGGGGTGCACAGATGAGATCTGGCGAACGCGTAGGCTATGGTGTTTCGTGATCCTCCTCGCCTTATCCTCCTAGCCTTTATATAGGGAGGCCAAGTCTCGGGGTTAGGCCGAGTCGGTTACAGATTAGGGTTTTACCCTTTAAATTTTCTATCTAAAACTAGCTATATCCTCAAAGGAACCGCCTTCTTCATGGGACTAGGCCATCCGAATCCTTCCTGGATTTGGTCATCAGGTACGGATCATCCCGTGGACTTCCACTGGTCTGGACTGGATAGGCTAATATTAGGCACCCACATGGCATACCCATGTCAGTAACCCCCGAGTGTTCAGTCGAATCATAGATTTGACTAGAGACTCTAAAGTCTTCGATTGCTCCCATCCGAATAAGTTTTCAGGTCATAGTGTTAGTTCATAGGGATAGTTGATATGCGTGCCTGACTCACCCGATGGATCGGGGTCAACTAACTGTCTTTGGGCAAAACAATGCTATCGACTCAGATTTGAGTCCCTGGATTCAAATCCGGAAAATGCTAGCGTAATTCGATTCAGGTCGCGAAGGTCTTACATGAATCGAATTCCAGTGATATTAAGTATGTACCCAATGCGTCCGTCAGGATTTTCCATCGCACCCGCATGCATGGAATATTGCTGGCATAGCATATTCGGGTGCGTTTACCAGGCCATCAGACTGTGTCTGTAGGTATTATCTTTGTGTCGCAGAGACGATTCGGGTGGCTAAGATGCGTCATTTATTAGTAGAAATATTGGGCGTAGTCACCATGTTTTCGATTGCATGTCATATTTCACGACATGGTCACTGCAGAGGATCTGAAAGATCAAACTTAATTGATTCATAGGGTGCGATACCAGCGTTCCCTATGGAAGTAGGCTCCGAGTGTATGTTCGAGTTGTAGACTCGAGCAAAGACTATAATCTTGTGGATGCCGCTAATAGCTAAAATTAATCGGATAACGACCGACGCTCCCTATGAGAGTAGCCCTCGAGTCCGTAACCGAGTCGCTAACTCGAAGGATTCGATGCATAAAATTCTATTGAGCGTTGTCTTCGGGTGCTCATGGGACCTGGTAGATTCTTCGGGTGTGCGGCGAGCGCTCCTGTTAGGAGTAGCCCTCGAGTATTTGGTCGAGTCGCAGACTCGAGTAAAAACTTATTTATTGACTTGAACGGTTTAGATTCGTTGCTATGTTCCTTCCTTTGTGACTGATGATGACATCATTGACGACGATCAGTGAGCTCATCCGTTAGCGGCAACAGTGATGATGGGATGATACGGGCATGGGCCCCATATTTTGATGGGAATTTGACTAGTCACGCGTAAGTTATTCCTTTTTAACTGTGCCTCCTTGATATCCGTGCGTAGTGGAGAGCGTGGTGGCGACGGTTCAAGCGGCAGTTGCCACATGTGCATAGCGATGCGTGACACGTGTACCCACGCTGCTGATCAATGGTTCTGATCAATGGTTCTCCTTCATCTTCTTCGCTCTTTTAATAATCTCAAGCGCGCCTATAAATTTCCCCTTATGTTCACTGCTTCTCATCTTCCCTTTGTTCTTCTTGCGCGCTGCCCCTTGCTTCTATTGCTCTTGCCTTGCGCTGGAAGGGTTTAGGGTTTTTCCCTCATCGTTGACCATGCGCAACGCTAGCCATGCTGCATCGCCATGGGGAACAGAAATAAAGTCGCTGGAGCCGGAACGAGCACCGCCAACGCCGCCAAGAAGAGCACTGGAGGTCGCGCCACCAACGGTGGCTGGCGGCGTTCCCTCATGAGGGTCGCTGACTTGTGCCACCTGCGCGAGGCCAATATCATTCCACAGAAAGTGGAATTGCATTCTCCCCAGACCGGAGGTATTGCTTGATCCTCCCACGGGATTTCAGGTTATGTTTCTTGCCTTTGTCCTTCAGGGCCTTTCTCTCCCTCTCCACGAATTCATTCATTGTCTTATCTTTCTCTACGGTCTGCAACTGCATTAGTTGTCGCCCAATTCCATTCTTCACATTGCTTGTTTTATAACCCTATGCGAGTGCTGGCTCGGAATCGAGCCGCACTTCGACCTCTTCAAGAAGCTTTATGCCTTGAAGAGGCAGTCCGGATTTGGCGGCATAGTTTATGAAGTTGGTGGGTGTGGGATATATATCCGCCCCAACCAACAGTACTTTACTTTCAATCTCATTGAGTCCGCACAAGGATGGAGGAACAAATGGTTCTACATCTGTGACAAGAAGATGGCTGACCAACTCTACGACCTTCCTCCATTCAACGTGGGCGTGGAGATTATTAGGAAGCATGCTTGGAAGAATGACATCCCTTTGGATGAAACCGAGGTTGTTGAGGCATTGTACAAGCGCGTGGAGGCCCTGCAGCTGCGGTGTGCCAAGAAGTCACCGGTGTCGAAATCATCCGCACCTTCATCAAGCATCAGATTCAGCCCCTCCAGGCCAGGGCGTATCTGATGTTTTTATATGCTGGCATCAATGATCCAACGAGGGTATCATAAGTGGAGCGGTCGTCAACAGAACTTGATAGGACACTCATGCCATTGTTAAGCCTTAGAGCTAATGAAGCCTTGCCAGTGGAGACATCGACTGCACCCTTCAGCGCGTCCAAGACTGTTTCTCACGTGAGGTACTTATTGTTTCTTATACTTATTGCAACGTTGTATGGTCTTGATGTGATTGCGACTGACACGGTGTGCTTGTGATTCATAGTATTTGAAGGTGGAGAAGATGATGCCTCCCCTTCCTGAACAGTTCAAGGATGCTTTGGACATCGGGGACATGGATGAGTCGGAGTTTACTATCCATGCTGCCCAGTCACCGCTAGAAGCAGCCCCCGAGCCTAGCGACAGAAATTATCGCAAGAGGAGCTGAAGCGAAGGTTCAGATGCTTCAACACTGATGACGCTGAAGCAGAAGACGATGAAGGTTCTACAAGAGCATGCATATGCTAAAGTTGCTACCGGACCGATTCCAGTAGCGCCTATTCGGGATTTGGCTCCCGAGCCGTAGGCCAAGAAGCAGAAGAAAGTGGAGATCTTTGACCTCTCCGACATCGCCACATAAGTATCCTTCATGTTTTCCATTTGGTGCGCCGCTGGGTTTTTGCGACTGATGGTTGTGATGCTGCTACTGTGTTGGATTAGGGGTTCTTCTCCAGATAAGTCCGTGAAGGACGAGGTTGATGAGGTCGCTGTTGACTCCAAGGTGACGAATGTCGAGGCAGCGACGCCCTCCCTGAAGACAGTGGCCAACTCCGGTAGTAGCTCTTCGAGTTCCTCCAAGCCGAGGACTCGCAAGATTGTTACACAGACGACAACTGTGCAACCCTTAGAGTCTTCGAGTGAACACATAAGTGATATAGAAACTATACGGACCTGCCCTCGAGCCTTTCGTAGTGCTAACTTGGTATGCTATGATCAGCCCTTTCTGCGGGAGGTGAATCGTCTAGGGCAGCAGCATGCACGCCTAGAATTAGAGTTCTGGCAGCTCCGTGGTGACTATCTTATTTTTTGATACTTATGAGGTACCCTTGAGGGGCTTCGACTGATCCTTTTTTGCTTTCACCGCAGATGAGAACAACGAAGCGCTCCATCAACTGGCTTCTCTTAAGAAGAGTCGCAGCCAGGCGGAGACTAAGGACAAGAGCGCGTGCAGGCTCTCGAACGCTTCAAGCAGGAGGCAAAGGAGCATGAGGAGAAACTGGTGACTAAGGCGGTTGAGCGGAAGAAGGTCCTTGTTGACCAGCTTATGGCTACTGCCTAAGCGCTATCTGGTAAGTTATGCAAGTCATGTGAGTTCTTCCTTCTTGTTCCATATTTCTGTTTTTCTTGAGTTGATGAGTTCTGTTTTTCGCAGAGGCAACTGGCGTCGTCTTCGACCGCCAAGTCTTGGAGCACAGAGATATTCTGGCTGGTGTTGTTGCTGCGGTCAAAGACCATTGTAGCTCCACCCAGGACACCTTGGTCAAAGCCAAGGAGGTACTCAGCCGCTTCCACCGGAGATATTCCTGAAGAGCGCTGCTCTGGAGGATGTTGACTCCTTGGCGAAGGCTCTGGCGGGGGTTGTGCCTGCTGAATACAAGAAAATGCAGAAGGGCGCGGGTGCATCCCTTGGGCTAGCGATGGCGCAGCCATGCGATTCCCAGCTGAACCTTAATAAGGCCACCTCCAAGATGCCCATTGCGGCAGATGGAGCTGAGGTAGCCTTCACTCCCTTTGCTTCTCGCTATAAGAAGTACGTCCCGTGACTCATAAATCTGCTAGGAAGGTACTCGACGGAGCAGTAGCGACTGGCCCGCGGGAAAGGCCACAAAGGCAGAGGCTGTCACGGACGTCACGAATCCCTCGGGTACCTCTGCATAGTCACATGTTTAGCCTAGGGTAGTTGTTGCTTAGGAGTAGCTCATCGTCTTTTGTATCAGACAATGCCTTCAACTATTATTTAGTAGCTTGTTGGTGTAAATATATGCTTTGTACTCTTTTGCCTTTGTCATGATCTTACTATGCTATCACCTCATTTGCATAGGGCTCTTCGAATATTGTTCTGACGGATTTGCCTGTTCTCCTGGCTACTTCTCAGCCAAGGGAAAATGATATGTCACAACTTCCGCTGCTTCGCGACTGCATAAAGAGCCTAGAGAAGGATGTTGCCATCATCCGTGGCCATGCAAACATGTGGACAAAGGTAGAGAAAGCCTTCGAGAGGGAGAAGTATCTCCTTGGGGAATTCTCGCAGATTGGCAAGCCTCTACAATGTAAGCAGGATTTGGTCTTTGCTATTATTTCTGCCTTGTCGATTGACAAGCTGTTATTCTTTGTAGTTGTCAATCTCATTCAGCAGTAAGAGAAAGAACACATCGATATTCGACTGAAGTGCCCAACTCAACAGGAGCTGGAGGCTGTAGGATTCTTTTGGATAGATCGGAACCGAGCCGTGGTGGTGGCGATGGTGCAGTACCAAGTTCACCAGGTGCTTGAGGTGTTGAAGCATGCGAGGTCGGCCCTCGCTGGGATCTTCGACGCCATGTTCCCTCTGGATGAGGCTCCGTCCAGCGTACTAGGGTGCTGCAGAAATTCTGAAACATAGGCTTTGTGAAGGAGTGCATGTGCTAGCAGCTCGTTGCAGGTGCCAAGGCTGTGCTGTCCCTTGTGCGCCTGCACTGCCTAGATGTGGATTTGATGGAGATAGTGGCGGGGCACTTGTTCCTCCTGATGGTATGGCATGGAATATGCGCCCGTACTATCGCGCGGTTGCTCAACATGTGGAATACATTGTTCAACTATTCGACGAGCGCACCAATGTAATCCTTCAACGGCGACAACAATAGATTTTCCTATGTACAAAGATGTAAAGCTTGTATATTTTCAATTGGGCTTCCTTTGCCCTTGTAAGGATTTTACAAGTTATGTTATGCGTTTTGATTGTGTAAACATGCATGCCCCTTTTCATTAGCATGGCGCTCTGCCAATCTCAGCTCCTTGCCAACCTGTCAGTTATGCTGCAACTGGGCTGGATTTTTTAAGTGTTCGATTGCATAGTAAGCTACTCGGGTGGATGCGAGGGTATGGAGCAGACAAATTCGTCAGGTGAGGCGTAACCCCCCGGGTATAATGTGTATGTTGAATTGCAAGGGAGAAAACATATTGTCCGGGGAACTTAGCTTTTATTCATTTCAGAGTAGCAGGTACATGTTTGGGCTGAATAGCCTTATTGAAAGTAAAAAACATTTAGGGGTAGAATTGTCGCAACTACGCGACGTTCCAAGGGTTGGAGTATGTTACTCCAGATTCTACGTCTTTGAGGCGGTAGGCACCACCTGGAATCACCTCAGTGACTATGTACGGTCCTTTCCAGGGGGATTCGAGCTTCAGATGCCCCTTCTGCTTGTGTCACAATACGAGGCCACCTTCGATGAAGGACTGCGGTTGCATCCGTTGGATGTGGTAGTTGTGGAGGCTTTGTTGATATACCGTCGAACAAGCAACGACGATGCCACATGATTCATCTAGTAGGTCGACGGAGTCCTCAAGTGTGGCCGTATATTCGGCCTCGCTGTAAGCAACGACCCCCGGGGCCTTGTAGCACACTTCGGCTGGTAACATCGCATGAACAAAGGCGTGTAAGAAGTGGTGTTGTTTGGCATTGTGCACAAGATCCAAAGTACAACAGGTCGTTCTTCTGCCCAGGCTCCCGCCCCTTGTTCAAGAGGTCGTAAGAGTCGCTTCTTGATCTCGTTGCAGACAAGGCCGTTGGCCTTTTCGACTTGACCGTTGCTCTGAGGATGTGTGGCCGAGGCATAGCTGATGTTGATGTTAAGGTCCTCGCAGAAGTCCTAGAACTCCTTCGAGGCGAAGTTTGTTCCATTGTCGGTGATGATGTTGTGCAGCACTCCAAACATGAAAACAAGAGATTCGAAGAATTTGACAGCGGTAGTGCCAGTTTGGTTGGTGAAGGGCATGGCCTTGATCCACTTGGTAAACTTATCAACGACGATGAGGAGGTAGACGTAACCTCCAGGTGAGTACCTTTACAGTTTGCCGACCATGTCAAGTCCCCATTGCATGAAGGGCCAGGCCAGTGGTCTTGGTCGCAGCTCTGAGCCTGATGGGTGCGGCTTGTCAGGGAACCGTTGGTAGGCGTTGCATATTTTGACTATACTCTTGGTGTCATGCATCATCGTTGGCCAGTAGAAGCCAGCCCGTAAGGCTTTGGCGACTAGGGCAGGACTTCCTGCGTGATGGCCGCATATGCCTTCATGGATGTTAAGGAGGATGTTCTTTCCATCAATGCTAGCGACGCATCGTTGGAGGACAATGGTGATGCCCCGTTTGTAGAGCTTGCCATTAATTAGGGTGAATTCTTTGGAATGAAGAGCAATGTGTCGCGCTTCCATTGGATCATCCGACAACCTATTTCTTAGCAAGTACGTGACGTACGGTTGAGTCCAGGATTGCTCGATCATCATGAACTCCATGAGGTTTTTGATTTAAGCTTCTGTCCCTTCTTATGCGGGTGCCTCAGACTCTTCGGGTGGCATAGCCCCCGAGTGTGCTGTCGCGTCCAGTGCGTCCTTAGGTGCTTGCACTTGATGGAATGTTCGCATATCTATTCTAGGAACACACCTGGTGGAACCGGGGCGCAGGTAGAGCCAATGTTGGCAAGTTTGTTGGCCTCTTCATTGCTTTTGCGACCGACGTGCCAGAGCTCGCAGCCATCAAAGTCTCCTTCGAGTGCATTGTAGAGGTTGTGGTAGGTGATCATGTTGTTGCTGACTATGCCACATTGGTGCATTGTTTGCTGCATGACAAGGTTGTACTCGCCATAGATGACCAGTCAAGTGGTGCTGCACGCTTTAGCCATCCGCATGCCGTGGAGCAGGGAATTTCATCCGCAACACATAACGCATCTTGTCACCTTGGGGGGACATCAAGATTACTCCGGCTCTGGATCCTTCTCGACCTTTGGACCCGTTGAAGTGCATTTTCCAGACTCATAATAAGTCCGGGGTGTCCGGCATCTGGAGCTCCATTTAGTGGATGAGGAAATTTGGGAGCACCATCGACTTTATGGCGGTGCGTCACTCATAGATGATGTCTCGCGGGGATAGCTCGATGCCCTAGAGGGCCACCCACCCCATAGGTTCATAGTTGTTCAGGATGTGGAATAGTGGCGCATCATTGACTACCACAATTTGGTGCTCCTAGAAGTAGTGGCTCAGTCGATGTGCCATCATGAATACACCGTAAGCCAGCTTTTGATAATGAGGGTACATGTGCTTCGTTGGTGTAAGTACCTCGCTGAGGTAGTATTCTGGGCGCTGTACCTCATGGGTCTCGCCCTCCTTGGGTCGTTTGACAACGAGTGTGGTGCTGACCACCTGATGCATTCGGATATGTATATCAGCATAGGATCCTTTTCCTGAGGCATCACCAGGACTAGGGAGGTTGATAGTAGACACTTGAGATCTTCAAATGCCTCCTGTGCTTTAGCTGTCCACTCGAACTGTTCTGATTTGCGGAGGAGTTGATAAAAGGGGAGAGCCTTCTCACCCATGTGACTGATAAATCTACCGAGCGCCGCAATTTTCCCAGCCAGCTGTTGGATGCCCTTGATGTTCTTTGGATTCTCCATGGTAGTATGGATTTTATCTTCTTCGGGTTTGCTTCAATTCCCCTTGTGGAGATAAATTACCCGAGTAATTGAACGAAAGGGACACCGAAGGAGCACTTCTCCGGAATCAGCTTGATCCTGTAGCGATCGAGGTTGTCGAACACCTCGCAGAGATAGTCGACCAATGTTCTGCTCTCTTTGGTCTTAATCACTATGTCGTCGACATAGACTTAGATGTTGTGACCGATCTATTTTTTAGGCAGGTTTGCATGCACCGTTGATAGGTTGTTCCTGCGTTCTTGAGCCCGAAGACATTATGTTGTAGCAGAAGACTCCGAATGGCGTGATGAACGATGTTTTATCCTGGTCCTCCACCTTCAGCCGAATCTGGTGGTAGCATGAGTAGGCATCAAGGAAGGAGAGGCACTCACACCCCATGGTGGAACGATGATTTGATCGATCCACGATAGTGGGAAGTGGTCCTTCGAGCAGTGCTTGTTCAGAGCTTTGAAGTCCACACACATCCGCAGGATGTCCGTGTCCTTCTTTCGTACTAGCATGAGCTTAGCTATCCAGGTGCTTTCCTTGATATCTCATATGAAGTTGGCATCGAGGAGTCTGTTGACTTCCATGCCAACTGCCTCGGCTCGTCCGTCATATAGTTGATGCACCGACTGCTTGACTGGCCATGCATTAGGATACACGTTGAGTGCATGCTCGACAAATTTCCTAGGAACTCTTGGCATGTACACAAGACACCAGACGAAGATCTCCCAGCATTCACAGAGGAATTCGACGAGCGCGAGTTCCTATGTGGGTCTCAGGTTGTTGGCGATGAGGGCCATCTTGGTGGGGTATGTCGGGTGGACCTGGATCTCCTTAGTGTTGACCGTGGAGTCGAAAGACTGATCAGGAGCATAATTGCTTGGTCACAGGCGGAGGCTAGTGTCTGTTGACTCCTTTAGCCTTGCAAGCTCCTCCTGCATGTTGAAAGACTAGGAGATTCTGTTGAAGTCCCTGTCACAGCTGTCAGATCTGGTAAAAATCCCTAGAATAGAGATGACGTCGTTGGGTCCTGGCATTTTCAGCAGGAGTTACGCATAGTGCGACACCGCCAGGAGCCTTGCGAATGCCAAGTGACTGAGTATTACATGGTATTGTGATGGCCAGTCGACCACCTTGAATCCGAGTCGCTCCCGCCTAAAGTTCTTGGGGGTTCCGAATATGACGTCGAGCTAGATTTTTTCCAAGGGGTAAACTCCTTTTCCTGGGACTATGCCGTGGAAGGTTGTGCCAGATGCTTCCAGGATAGAGATTGGGATCCGTGTGGCCTCCAAGGTGCCGACGAACATGACGTTTATTCTTCTATCGCCGTCCATGAAGACCCAACTCATATCAAACCCTCCTATCTGCGCCTCGAGCACCAGGGCTGAGTGGCCTGGGCGAGGGTGATCAGAGCGATCGAAGGTGATGCGGGATTCAGAGCCACTGAGATACTCAAGCACGACTGTTGGGGAGGTGACTGATACGTCGGAAACGTATCTATAATTTTTGATGCTCCATGCTTGTTTAGTATCTACTTTGCTTTGCTTTGTCTACACTTTGAGGTGTTTTTATATCTTTTCTGGAACTAACCTATTAACAAGTTGCCACAGTGCCAGTTGCCTGTTTTCTTCTGTTTTTGGTTCCAGAAAGGCAGAAAATCAATATTCTCGGAATTGGATGGGACAAAAGCCGAAGTCAATATTTTACCGTGGGCGACACAAAGTCCAGAGGAGAGACGGACAAGCGAACCAGGGCCGCCACACCCCCCTAGGCGCGGGTGGGCCCTGCCCCGCGCCTGGGTAGGGTGTGGGCCCCCTGGACGCCTCCCAGTCTGGATTCTTCGCCTATAAGAAGCATCGATGCAGAAACCCTAGGCACCCGATCAAAACTCCACGAAACCTTCTGTAGCCACCGCCACTGTTGTCCCTAGATCGAGGGGGGGGGGGGATCTGAAGCTCTTCTCGGCACCCTGCCGAAGGGGAGATCATCTCGGAGGCCTTCTTCTCCGGTATGATGTGTGAGTAGTTCCACCTTGGACTATGGGTCCATGCAGTAGTTAGATGGTTGTATCTCCTCCTTGTGCTTTCATGTATAGATCTTGTGAGCTCCATTCATGATCAAGATCTAATCTATTTGTAATCATGCATGTTGTGTTTGCGGGGATTCGATGGATATTGAGATTACTATGTCAGATTGATTAATGGTTTTGTCTATTTGATACTATCATGTCTGTGTTGTTTGTGATCCTGCATGCTCTCCGTTGTTAGTAGCTATCTTGGCCAAGTAGTTGCTAGTGACTCCAAGAGGGGGTATTTATGCTCGATAGTGGGTTCATGCCTCTAGTTTCCAAGGGAAGTGATAGAAATCTCTTCGGTTGTAGATGTGCTGTTGCTAATAAGGAGAAAACAACGTTGTTCATGGAACAAGTGGATTGTTTACCTTACACACTTTGCTTAAAGCAGTTGTCTGTTGCTTGCAACTTAATACTGGAGGGGGTTCGGATGATAACCTGAAGGTGGACTTCTAGTCATAGATGCAGTTGGATGGCGGTCTATGTATATTGTTGTATTGCCCAATCGAATCTCATAGGATCTTTTTATCTAGTATTGCATTGTTATGCCATGCTCAGTTCTTGTCAATTGCCCTGCTATAATTTGTTTACCCTTCATGCCATGTTGTTTATCTAAGGAGAGCACCTCTAGTGAACTATGGACCCCGGTCCAATCTTTACCATTGATACATCTTCCACTGTTACATGTTTACTTGCTGCAAACCATCATCTTCAACACCATATGTTTAATCCTTTGTTACAGCAAACCGGTGAGCTTGACAACCTCACTGATTCATTGGGGCAAAGTCTTGAGTTTGTGTTGTGCAGATTTCCACGTTGCTTGCAACACCTTTGAGACGTTTCCTTCCTCCTACTGGTTCGATAACCTCGGTTTCTTACTGAGGGAAAACTTGTTGTTGTGCTCATCACACCTTGCTCTTGGGGTTTCCAACGAAGCGTCCCACGACAGTGCTGGGCGTCATCAAGCTTTTCTAGCGAAGTTGCCGGGGAGGCCAAGGACGTCTTCACAAGGGGAGTCCTCCACTTCCTTTCTCTTTACTTTGTTTTTAGTTTGCTTAGTTTCTTTTGCTTGGTTTTGTTTGACTCTTTTAAAAAACTCCAAAAATATTAGTTTAGTTTGGTTTGCTTTCTTTATTCAAAAACAAAAAAAATCAGTTCTTGCTCTAGCCGCTGCTGCTGTTTTTGGCTTGCCCACCTTTGCAAAAATGAACTCCGCTGAGAACACCAAGTTGTGTGACTTCACTAGCACAAACAACAATGATTTCCTTAGCACTCCTATTGCTCCACCTGCTCCCGATGCTACCTTTTATGAAATTAAGCCTGCTTTGTTGAATCTTGTGATGAGAGAGCAATTTTTTGGTGCTGCTGCCCATCTCAATAACTTTGTTGAACTTTGTGAGATGCAAAAGTATAAGGATGTAGATGGAGATATTATTAAGCTTAAACTATTTCCTTTCTCCTTGAGAGGGAAAGCTAAAGAATGGTTGCTACCCTTGCCTATAAATAGTATTGATTCTTGGACTAAGTGCAAAGATGCTTTTATTGGAAAGTATTATCCTCCTGCTAAGATTATATCTATGAGAAGTGACATTATGAAATTTAAACAACTTGATAATGAACATGTTGCTCAAGCTTGGGAAAGAATGGAATCTTTGGTTAAGAATTGTCCCACTCATGGACTCACTGCTTGGATGATTATCCAGACTTTTTATGCAGGTTTGAACTTATCTTCAAGAAACCTGTTGGATTCAGCTACTGGAGGTACTTTTATGGGCCTCACTTTGGGTGCTGCAACAAAGCTCCTTGACAATATGATGGTTAATTACTCTGAATGGCATACTGGGAGAGCTCCACATGGTAAGAAGGCAAATTCTGTTGAAGAAACCTCCTCTTTGAGCGATAAGATTGATGTTATTATGGCTATGCTTGTTAATGGGAGAGCTCCTCTAGATCCTAATAGTGTTCCCTTATCCTCTTTGGTTGCTCAAGAAGAGCAAGTTTGATGCGAACTTCATTAGAAACAACAATTTCAACAACAATGCCTATAGGAATAATTTTGGTGGTAACAACAATTATAGGCCTTATCCTCCTAATAATGGCAATACCTATGGAAACTCCTACAACAATGCTAGAAGTGCCCCCTCTGAACTTGAAGTAATGCTCAAAGACTTTATTAGTAAACAAACTGCTTTCAAAAAGACTGTGGAGGAAAAGCTTTTAACTGTTGAGAAGAATATTTCCTCTTTGTCTGAAGCACAGTTCTCCTTGATTAATAAAATGGCTGCTAAACCTGAAACCATGGAAAATATCTTTGCTACCGCTCATGCCATACAAGTTACTATTGATGAAAATGTTAGGCTGTTGGCTCAACTTCATGCTAAGTGGGAAAGGGAAGCTAAAATTGATAGAAATAATAGTGTGTGCACCATCACTAGAATGGAGACGACTAAACCACAAGAAGTCCCTATTCCTCCTCCTACAATGCCTAAGCCTAATGAGTCTACTACTAGTGATGCTAAGTTTGATTTTGATATAGATGGTTGCAATATTTCTAAAGTGATTCTGTTCTTGCAAAAACTTGCTAGAAGTCCTGATGCTAGTGATATGCATGTTGCTTTCACCAAACACATTACAGATCAAGGAAGAGAAGCTAAAACACAAAGCTTCTATTCCTAGGAGAATAGAAGATAGTTGTGAACCCATTATTAATATGCAAGTGAATGACTTTGATCTCAAAGCTTCATGTGATGTTGGTTCTAGTGTCTCTATTATGCCTAGGAAGATTTATGAAATGCTTGATTGTCACCTTTGGAAGATTGTTATTTGGATGTCCCACTCAATGATAATGCTAAAAAGAAACTAATGGGGAGTATTAATGATGTTCTCATCATGGTTAACAATGCTTATGTCCCTGTTGATTTCTATGTTTTGGATGTTGAATACAATGCTTCCTGTCCTATTACCTTGGGAAGACCTTTTCTTAGAACTGTTGGCGCCATCATTGATATGAAAGAAGGCACCATTAAATATCATTTTCCATTCAAGAAAGGTATTGAACACTTCCCTATGAGGAGAGAGAAGTTGCTTTTTTCTCCTCCTTTGAAAGCAAGGTTTGATGTTAATGCTTCCTCATTTGAAAATACTTGATTCCTCGTTGCTTCTTGTGCCTAACTTAAAGTCGTTAAAGAAAAGTACTTGTTGGGAGATTGTAAGGTTCCCAACCTTTAATAAGGTAGAGATCCCTGTGTTTACAATGCTAGTCCCTGGATCAATAGCTAGCATCCACAGTTAAGATGTAGTATCAAGAAACAAAGGTCATAATACAACTTTATAACCAGGAACAAAATAATTCATTACATCTTACATAGCTCATTTGGCTATTACATTACATTGCAGCAGAATATCTATAAAGCATGGGGTCCTTCATCTCCAAAGTGCCACAGGCAATCATGTTGGTTGTAGACTTGTAATCCTATTCAACAAACTTCACTAACATCAAACAAACCTGCAACATAATAAGTTGCAGCCACAAGGGTCAATACATTTGAATTATATTGGCAAGTTTCACTACTATGTAGAAATAAGTGGATCCTATCATTACATGCATATTTGGCTAAGTAGGGTTTAGGCTCATTTGCAGAAAGCAATATAGTTTTATCCTATCTTTTCAAAATAGTTTTGATCTTTTGTCAAATCTTTCTGAACTTCTTGGAAAACTCCAAGTGCTTCAAATCCCTTGTTGTCACCATCAAGTTTTACTTTGAGAAATTGTAATGTCGAGATCTTCCATAGCTCCAGGACTTAGTTGCTCAGTATTGTCCATAATCGGGGACACGGCTAAGTACTTAGAATTTGATCTTCTGCAGAAGTTGTACACTTTACCCACATGACACAATCTCATCTTGATGCCACCAGTGTGTGGCATCCCGCAAAACCACTACTAGAAAATCGCGTTGAATTTGTGCATTGCATCGTCATCATCATATGTTGTTTGTCTAAAACTATTTTTTTCGCAAAGCCCTATTTGTTTTCCAAACGCCCCTCTTTATTCAAACGCAAAACCCCGGGTGCTGCCGGATATTTTGTTTGTCTAAAAACTACTTGCAAAAGTTCATCGCAATTAAATAAAATTATTAAATTATTTTAGTGGGGGTAGTCGAACGGGCCGACTCGACCCGAACGACCACCCCGAGTACAATCGGTCCAGACCAGTACAATCGGTCCAGCTATAAATCCTAGAGCTACCAGATAATCTACCCACACCCCCCTCCACATCACCCCACCCAATCCCCGGTTGCCACCTCACCTCTCTCTCTCCTCCCTCCAACCCTGGCGCGCCACCTCACCCCCAAATCCCACCCCACTCTCTATCTCCCCTGCCAGCACTCACACACGCCTACCCTCCCCTCCTCCCACTGAACCCTTGGCCCCACCAGCCGACAGCCCCATCCCCCGCGGGCAGACCGCGTCCACCACCACGCCTGCCACGCCCCGGACCCACCCCCGTCTGCCCCGCGTCTCCCTCTCCCTATCTTCTCCTCTCTCCCGACCCCGCGGGCACCCTCAATTGCTCCCGCCGGCGCGCCGCTTCCACGCCACCGCCGCCGGCCTCCCTCTCTGCCCCGCGCTCTGCCCCGGCCCTGCCTCCGGGCCTCCTCCTCCCCCACGGCCTCGGCTCCCTCTCCGGCCGCCCTCTCGCCTCGCCTGCGCCCTCCCGCCGTCGGCCTCCGCCGGGCTCTGCCACCGCCTCCACCCTCTCCCCGGCGCGCGCCCCGCTCCCTCTGCAGCGGCACCTCCGGCCGCCGCCCCCTCCTGCGCGAGCGCCGCCATGGCCTTCCCGAGCGGCCTGCAGCACGTGCGTCTGCCGCCCCCTCCTCAACCAACCACCGCCTAGCCGCTTGCCTCCGGTCCCCTTCCCGCAGGAGCCCCTGCGCGCCGCCCTGGCCGCGCCTCCCGTTCGGCGACTCCCAGTGTCGCCCATGCCGACCGGGCCGACCTCGAGCCCTGCACCATGCCATGGTCGCTGCATCTACATCATCCCCTGCTAACCCGCGAGGCGTTTCTCAGTTGGAGAGCCACCCGATCCAAGTCCGGCAAAGACACCCGAGTACTCCGACAGGGACGCCAAGGCCCCGATCCCGACGTCCGAAGGCGCCAAGACCCCTCGCCAAGATCTTCTTCGCAACCCGGTGATCTCCTACATGGACCTGAGAACGAAACCGAAGGCCACCGACGGCGAACCCTGAGGCCTCGACGCGACGATGCATGCTTCCAAGATCTCCGGCATGGATCGAAAAGTTCCCCGAAGACCGATCCCGATGTCCCAGAGACCGGACCCTCGACACGCCAAGATCTACCCTCGGACGCAAAGACCCGAACCGGGAGGACGCAACGATCGCCACGAGAACGACAAGCACTTCGCCCAGAAGCCAAGACCGACCCGACTTGAGTACTCGACAAGTGCACGACAACAAGAACGACAGCGACCAGGGGAATTCGATGCGCCCCGACGCCAACCAAGTCCTGCTCCCTGATGCGACAAGATCTACCTCAGTTGTCCGAGAACGAACCCGTCGAACCCTGGACCCCGATACCGACCCCGAACCCCGGAACCTCAAGTTCGTCGAGACCCCCTAATGTGTGAACCCTTCTCGAAACCCTATTTTATAACATGATACAAATTGCCGCATAATAATTGTCTTGCATGCACACATTCATGTGGTTTGGGGGCCTTATGCCGATTCACCTCTAATAAAATATGGGGCCCATATGCGGGCAAATCTAGTCTCATATCGGCCTCATTTAAACTTGTGTAGCGAACCAGTACTATCTTTTGCCATGTTAAAACAACATTTAAATTGCGGGGTAGCTAAATAACTTGAACCGTTCAATTAATTGTCGGGACCCCGGTTCCACTTAATATGACCTAATTGCATCGCATCTTTGCCATGCCATACATCATACATGCATCATGCCGATCTTCTGCCGTTGTATTAAATCTTGCATCCGGTGTTTATCCTAGTGTTTTGGTTCTTCGCGGATAAGGCCGTTGAGTTGATGTGAGCTTCGCTCCGATCTTCGGATGAACCTTCGACAATGTTTTCAGGCGAGCATCTCCCCCTTTCTACCTATCTTACTTTTATAGTATTTATTCCCTCCTGTTGATCTATTGCTATCTGTGTTGCGATGCTCTAGTTTCCGTACCCTTGATATCCCTTGCAGCCTTATATTTGCCTTGGACACATCCTATTACCTGTTGTTTGGTAGATAGCTGGACTTGCGCGTCGTAGTCGCTTGCTCAAGTGCTGTTGCGTGTCGTCAAGTGCCACAGTTGTTGATGTATTGCCGCATGTTGATGTTGGATATGATCATAGTTTTACTTATCGTTCACTTTAATTCCTGTTTAACAACTAAAATTGAAGTAAGCAGAGGCATCGGTGGGTGATAGATAATATTTGGTTTCCGAACGCCCACTTGTGTCCCGTAGGACCCCGAGTACTTGATACCTGTTCCTTGATTTATCGCGCTATCCACATCTGGGAGGTATATGGGACCCCCTTAGCCAGAGCTTGATTCAGTCTTATTTCTTGGGGCCACAAACTAGTTTGAGGTTTTATTTACGATCCTGTACTTATGCCATGCTACTGCTTTATTTACGATTGTGCGATGGATAGCACACTGTACTGTTTAGGTAAGCAGAATGTTTACGTGGTATCGACAAGCTCCGTTTGGGGTTCCCAGTCGTTTACAGCCATTGTCGCAGACCTTGAGTCTGTCTCGGAGCTAGCTTACTTCGTTGCGGGTCTACTCAATGGGGTGGCCCCCTGAAATATTTCTGAATCCTGTGATTGCTTTGTCGTGAAAGCCTCGTTGGGTTTTGATTTGGTTTTTCCGAGGTTGATCGAGTGTGTGTTGCTATTGGTGCACCCCGGCCGGGTAAAACTTTCTGAAAGCCGTGTCCGCGGTTATGGACGACTTGGAGCACAGTATCTCGACCATAGACAAGCATAACTAAAGTTTATTGCTATAAATTTGACTTTATAATGACTAGTAATCAGCTTCACTATAATGGAATGGCTAATTAATACTGCCCACAATTGCTTGTTTGGAGTGTCGCTTGCGACCTTTTACCTGACTAGTAAGTATTGCAACTACAACGGTTTGGCTAAGTAAAAGTGCCAACAACTGCTGGGTTTTTGGGTTATCTCATGCTATTTGTATCTGACTAGTAAGTGTCGCAACTACAACGGAATGATTAACTAAAACGGCCCACTGCTTATATTATCAGGATGATTATCTATAAGTGACTAGTAATTGCTGCAACGAGAACTGAATAAATAAAACTGCCAACTGTGTGAGTTCCTCGGTTGACTTCCTCGTTTGGTCTCGAGGGGGAAACACCAGGATGGGTTTGTTTGGTGTTAGCTTCAGGTTGGATCCGGTTAGGTCATTCTTATCCCTCTCTGATAACCGCCAGTTGTATCGAGTCTCTATAGGATGTTCAGTGCATGCTGCCACTGCCGCTCAGACCACCATACCTATGTAGGCGAGGACCGCCGAATTCTAGTCTCGCCGTGTACTGGCCTCAGTACTGACCGCTCTCTCTTTTTCCTTTGCCCTTCATCGGCACCCCTTTTGTTTAAGCAGGTTTTTTGAGATCGACGCCGTTAGCAGGGTTACCCTTCCGGCTTGGCCTAGGCAAGGTTATGGACGCCATTGGTTATTCTTCAGGGCTCTTAGCCCCATTTGCATCTTGTCCGTAGTCGGACACTCTATCGTTTTCCAGGTGATTTGGATCTTTGTATATTATATCTGTATTCTTGACTCATTGAGTCGCTGTTATATATATCTGTTCTGTGGGTCCCATCGAGGACTGTTGTGTAATGTTATTACTTCGTTTTCCACCCGCACGAAAGTGCCTGGTGGGCACCTTTGAATCGTTTCTATGCAGGTTTGGCGGGTTTCGCTAAAACTTGCATAGGTCCGATTCTGAGGGTGTTACACAGTGGCTGTTGGATAAGTACTCACCAAGATGGAGTACTGGCAGATTGAGAATGTGACAAAGTCTTTCCATAGGAGTCCTCCCAATACACAATTCTAGCTTGTCATCCAGGCACCAATGTAGGGTTTCAAGTTCCCTTACACAATTCTAGTTAACCTGAAGATGCCAATGCATGGGTCTTCCACTATGTATTTGACTAAGCCAGAGCCCATTTAGCATGTGGCTGTACACGGAAGCCATTGTACGAGAAACATGTTCAATCTCTAAGTCCCTGGGTGGTTTTCTTCTAGTGCACAACAAAAAGAGATGGCCATATAAACATGGTTCCTTTTGTTGCCACCTTGTCCAAAACTTGAGTATCCTTGTCCACCCAGGTGGTTCATTGAATACTTGTTTTATTATATAAAACATATATCTTTTCAATACTTCATATAGTCATATCATGTATCCCATCCCAAATATATAGCAGGGCTAAGCATACTACAACTACAATGTTTCCACTAAGGAATATATAAAAGTATCCTATTAGGATTTAGCATAGCATAAAATATAGTAGTCCTTGTCATGCATGTTTCAAAAATCCACTAAGTGTAATGCAAATAGTAGGACTTGGATGATAGTGTCACTTGCCTTTTTAGTAGAGAATGTTGGTTCACTTCTTGATCTTGCAAATATCACACTCTTCTAACTTCACTACAAATCAATCAAACAAACACAATTTCAACTAGCATTCAAACCATTTCTCACACATAAAATAACAAAAACAAGGTCATGCATGCAAGCATGTATAAGATAGTTTTATTTGAAAAAGTGGTTTCTACTAGGCTCTTAAACATTGTAAAGTTCAAAGTGGTCATTTACTAAAGTGGTAAAACCATTTTCAAAAGGTTTTATCTTTAAACCATTTCTAAATCGAATCATTATTTTATGTGGTTGAAAATGCTTTTAGCAAAGCAATATTATTTAAAGGGTTCACCAAATACATTTTAATTCTCAAAACTTGGTGTTTAGGGTCATAAGGTTTGAATCAAATCATTTCCCAAAGGTTTTACTCAAAAATCATTTCTAAACCAAAAACAATATTTTTATTTGACTAGAAATGTGCTAATTCAAATATTTATTCCTAAACTTCACAAAATACATTTTTAAATCCATAAGTTGTTTCCGAGGTTCAGTAGGTTCAAAACAAACCATTTTGCAAAGATTTCACATTAAAATTATATCTAGAACAATTTTTATATTCATAATAAGCCTACACATGTTCCTGCAATTTCAACCAATTTTACAGAAGCAAATCATTAAACAAAGTGCATGTTTTCAAAGTACTTGTCTTGCTGAATCCATTGATATAAAATTTGCAAAATTTGGACGTGTACAACTAAAGTTATGAATTTTTCAAATTTGCAAATCTAATAGAACATATTTCTGTTTTTAATCCTGAGTCTGGCCACGTGGCGTGTTCTTACTGGACGATACCAGTTCGCACGGATTGAGCTCTGTGGACCGTAGGATTTAAGTGAGATCATGCGGCACAGAGCACACGATACCCTTTCGCTTGCATCTAATCCTAGCCACTGGTTAACGATCTAACGACTCTCAGATGCTTGACCATTGCCTGGCGGCGCTGCGCGGCGGCGACTGGCGGCGCACGCTCTGGCGGTGTGCTTGCCGACGTTGCAGGAAGCGAGGGAGAGGGGGAATTGGCTTACAGCGTTCGCGTGGTCGAGGTGAAGCTCGAGGTGGCGTTGGCTTGGCGAGGGGCGCACAGGGACGAGAGTAATCGCTCGCCAGAGTTGCTGCGGGCGACGGTGCTCTCGGGTTATCGTCGGGGATGGGCCTACAAGTCACCCTAAGGCGAGATAGGGTCACGGTTAGACGCGGGTGAGTGTGGCGTTCACGTGAGCATGATCGAGAGAGCTCGGGGTGGTCGGGCTTACCAGGGAGACTTCGCCGGAGTGATGGCAGACGGCGGCGCACGCTCAGGTGTCGATGAAGCCGAGGCTACGGGGCACGCGCGGGCGAACGAGTGGCACGGGGAGATGCGCCAGGAGGTGGGGAGCAAGCTCGCGTGCATAGGGAGGCGAGGGGCGGCCGTGGTTCGCCGGAATTGGCTGGGAACTCCGTTAGAGATAGTGGCAGTGTGGGGGCTAATTGGAGCATCCTAGGGGCAGTGAGGTGCTGGCAAGTGAGGGGAAGGAGAGAGGAGTCGTGGGCGATTAAATGGGTGTGGTCACGGCGAGGAATAACATCGGTGTTGATGCGAATTTAATCGGGGCTTGAATGACAGAGAACGGCAGGAGAGAAAAGGGGGAAGCAGTCACGGCGGGTGAGAATGATGAACAGGCGAGTGGGATCTATCTGTCAGCGAGGTGGAGGAAGTGGGAGTGTGGCCTGCCTGTCTGTGACTCTGCGGGTAAGGATTCTGGTGCGAAGCGTTTTTCGCGGGGGCGAAGGAGTGGGCTCGTGTTGGGCTTAGTGGGCTGGCCAGATGGGTTTGGTCTGATTCATTTTTTTATATTGATTGCCTTTTCTTTTTCCATTTGAATTTCTGTTTTGATATTTAAACAAATAATTTAAACACCAAATGAATTCAAACTTCCACCAAACTTTGTATTGATTTTAGTTCTGTTTAACAACATAATCCAAAGTCCAAACAAAATATTTTTTTTATACTTTTTAGAATCTATTTAATAATTAAATAAAATAGACCTTAGTCATTAATTCAAATAGGATTTTATTTATTAAAAACTCCATTTGAAATCTAAATAATACCAAAATCATTTCAGTAGGTTTTATTTGAATAAATAAAACACTTGGAAAACTTATTTAAAATAAATTAACAAGTTTTAGTGTTTATTTAAAATGGAAAAGCCTTTACTTAAATAAAATTGGATATTAATAAATCCTCATTATTTTATTTAATTAAACCTTTACTCTTTTTATCAAATAGAAATATTTCATTTCAAAATCTTGGCCAAGATTTAATTTGGCTCTATAAAATAATCCTTATTTATAAATCTACCTTTGCTTTTGAAAATCAAATCTTTTTATTAAAAGATCTAAAAATAGTAATTCCAACTATTAAAACTTTATTTATTAATTGTTTATCTTTTTAAATACCTTTAGGATTTTATTTGATCAAAATAGGTTTTGATGTTTCCAATTGGAATCAAAAAGTTTCTTCTCACCCTAAATTTCAACAAAATTTTATTTTGTTTATTTATTTTTCACATTTCAAAATTTGGAAAATTTTGGGATGTGACAGAGATAACCCAAGAGTTTCCTTGAGTCTTGAAAGTTATTACTTCATTAATGACCTCTCCTTATCCTTTTTGTTTGCTTTTTGTGCTAAGAATGACCTCTAGTGAGAGGGACGTAAGATTTGAGAAGTTGCTGTCCCGAAACAGATTTCTGTCCTCCACCATAAACATTAGTGAGGAGTCTCTATAACTCGGATTGAGCTAAAAATTGAAGAATAAATCCCCCAGTATGTTAGATAACTTTCGTTAGTTCAACACTTTTTGATTTGAGCAACATAATATTTTCTAAAAAATCGCTTTCTACCTAATGGTCTATTTTGACAGATTTCTGTCATTATTTGCATTTGCTTCTTATTGATTCCTTTTTGAGTTCTCTTTAGGTGAATTGAGCTTTTTTGAAGGAGTTGCTACAATAGCTTGTATTTTTAGTGAAAATTCTTGCTGTTCCAAAGCTTTGCCCAAAGGTCTATTATCTTTTGAATACACTAATGTTGCTAATGAAGATTGTGTGAAGTTTTGTATGGAGGAAAATTTTTAGGTGTAGAGAGAGAATGATGTAATGAGATGAAGAATGTACAAAATCTCAAGCTTGGGGATTCCACCTTGGTATCACCCCAAGAAATATACAAGAGGTATAAGCGTCAAAACTTGGGGATGCCCAAGGCATCCCCTTCTTCATCAATAAAAAGCTCAGGTCTGTCTAGACACTTTATTTTTATTGTTTCATGCACAAGTTGTGTTGTTCTTGGAGCATCTTAGTTTTTATTTGGTTTGCTTAGTTTGTTTAGTTTGCTTGAATAAAGTAGTTTGGACCCCCGTTCTCGCTGTGATGTTTCAAATAAGTTGCTTGGTGTTGGAAAGGAGCAGGAAGTTCCTGCTTGAAAGTGCAAGAGGAGCTTGCATTAACTGTGACTTAGACTTTAGCATGACATGCTAGGTGTTGTTTTGACCTTATGCTTAGTGATTATTTCTGTAGCATGTCTTGTTCCAAACAATTGGGATTTATTAGTGTGCCTTGAAAAAATTATGCGTTGTTTTAGCATGCAAAAGCATAGTATTGTGGTATTCTCCTTTGATGCTTTGTTTGGGTTGACTTGGCACATGCTCACACCATGTTATGACTATGAACAAGTCACCATAGCCTCTATGATCATTTAGTCCTTGACTTGTAGTACCACTCTATGCCTTGATTAGTAATGTTTTGTTGCTCTGCATGATTATGGCCATTATTGCTCTCTTAGTTGGTTGCTCCCAGTTTTTTGCTAGCCTCCACTTGTATGAGTAAGCTCTACTCATGCTTCCAACTCCCAAGAAACCAAGTTATTCCAAAGTGTACACTATAGACTCCTATGCATGGTGTGTTACACCATTCCAAGTATATTCTTGTTTTCAACTATCTTCCAGTTAAAAAGTCTCTTTGTTATGTGAAAAATTAGTGATTAAAGCCCTCACAAACTTGATGGCACACTTTATATTCTTTGCCCCTAATAAACTTGAACCATTGTGTCATATATGTTGTATATTCTTGCACTTATACGTTGGAATTAGCAGAACCGTGCTGTCACGGGGAACGTTTTCAACATTGCACTTGTACTTTGTACTAAGTTGATATCATGATGTTTTGTATATGGATGTCACCGGTGTGCAATAAAGAGGGAACTTGTAAGTCCATAGAGTATGTATTTTGTGTTATAGAAACGCCTGGGCCGCTAGCCTAAGCCATGCCTAATCATGGTGGAAACTAGCAGCATCACCATAATGAGCTATCTATGAAGCATCCTCAATAAAAATCTATGCACATAGTAAATAAAAAGATCACTGAGATGATCATTGTCTGCTTGCCTTGTCATTTTGGTTATGGGATAGCTCCTGTACCATGTGCAAGGGGTACCCCGTTGGCGGTTCTCTATGATATGCATGTACTTACAATGACAAGAAATTACATGTGACTGAAGTTGAGTAGCATGAGGTGTGGCTCTCATATTCAAGGGACTTGAGATTTCCAACTTATACTTTGTCAAGCATATACTCCATATTTGTTCACTTTAACCTTAATCACTTCAAGATGCTTATGATAGGGACAATGAGGGCTGAAATCTAACAAGTACCAAAATTTTTGGAAGCTCTTTTTGAAACTTGAAATCCCCGCTTCCCTTTGTGAAGGGCCTTTCTTCCACCATTATTTGAGTCTCCACCTTCTACCTTTAGGCACCATTAAGAGAGCATAGTTGCCATTCTGTGTGCAGTGTCCCAAAACTTATTGCTTGATGCATATTGTGATATTACTTGTTCTTGTGCTACTTGTTTCTAGTCACCCTTGTGAACTTTGAAGGTGTCCTATGCATCTATTTTCTACTCTATGAGGGACAAGCTGAATGCCACTATGCCATGTTTTCTGTATGTGAAACAAGCAAACATTTTTCAATGCATGTTATTCATGATCTTTGTTTGTAGCCTTTCATGTTGCATGCATAGTTACTTTGTTCTATTATTAGAACTCCATATTTCATGCACATGTTTAGAGTTCTGTGATCCCAGCTTTCAATGCTTGCAAATGGTTTGATCTTGGTTTTGATGGTGCATGTCACCTCAAAAAATATTCTTTTATCTCTTACCTACTCGAGGACGAGCAGGAGTTAAGCTTGGGGATGCTTGATACGTCAGAAACGTATCTATAATTTTTGATGCTCCATGCTTGTTTAGTATCTACTTTGCTTTGCTTTGTTTACACTTTGAGGTGTTTTTATATCTTTTTTGGAACTAACCTATTAACAAGTTGCCACAGTGCCAGTTGCCTGTTTTCTTCTGTTTTTGGTTCCAGAAAGGCAGAAAATCAATATTCTCGGAGTTGGACGGGACAAAAGCCAAAGTCAATATTTTACCGTGGGCGACACGAAGTCCACAGGAGAGACGGAGATGCGAACCAGGGCCGCCACACCCCCCAGGCGCGGGTGGGACCTGCCCCGCGCCTGGGTAGGGTGTGGGCCCCCTGGCCGCCTCCCAGTCTGGATTCTTCACCTATAAGAAGCCCCCGATGCAGAAACCCTAGGCACCCGATCAAAACTCCACGAAACCTTCTATAGCTGCTGCCACTGTCGTCCCTAGATCTGGGCGGGATCTGAAGCTCTTCCTGGCACCCTACCAGAGGGGAGATCATCTCGGAGGCCTTCTTCTCCGGTATGATGTGTGAGTTCCACCTTGGACTATGGGTCCATGTAGTAGCTAGATGGTTGTATCTCCTCCTTGTGCTTTCATGTATAGATCTTGTGAGCTCCGTTCATGATCAAGATCTAATCTATTTGTAATCATGCATGTTGTGTTTGCGGGGATCCGATGGATATTGAGATTACCATGTCAGATTGATTAATGGTTTTGTCTATTTGATACTATCATGTCTGTGTTGTTTGTGATCTTGCATGCTCTCCGTTGTTAGTAGCTATCTTGGCCAAGTAGTTACTAGTGACTCCAAGAGGGGGTATTTATGCTCGATAGTGGGTTCATGCCTCTAGTTTCCAAGGGAAGTGACAGAAATCTCTTCGGTTGTAGATGTGATGTTGCTAATAGGGAGAAAACAACGGTCTCTTGGTCATGGAACAAGTGGATTGTTTACCTTACACACTTTGCTTAAAGCAGTTGTCTGTTGCTTGCAACTTAATACTGGAGGGGGTTCAGATGATAACCTGAAGGTGGACTTCTAGTCATAGATGCAGTTGGATGGCGGTCTATGTATATTGTTGTATTGCCCAATCGAATCTCATAGGATCTTTTTGTCTAGTATTGCATTGTTATGCCATGTTTAGTTCCTGTCAATTGCCCTGCTATAATTTGTTTACCCTTCATGCCATGTTGTTTATATAAGGAGAGAACCTCTAGTGAACTATGGACCCCGGTCCAATCTTTACCATTGATACATCTTCCACTGTTACCTGTTTACTTGATGAAAACCATAATCTTCCACACCATACGTTTAATCCTTTGTTACAGCAAACCGGTGAGCTTGACAACCTCACCGATTCGTTGGGGCAAAGTCTTGAATTTGTGTTGTGCAGGTTTCCACGTTGCTTGCAAGACCTTTGAGACGTTTCCTTCCTCCTACTGGTTCGATAACCTTGGTTTCTTACTGAGGGAACACTTGCTGCTGTGCTCATCACACCTTGCTCTTGGGGTTTCCAACGAAGCGTCCCACGACAGTGCTGGGCGTCATCAGTGACGACAAGTTTATTTGGTGGGTGATAATCTTCTCAATCCTATTAGATGGATGCCCCTTCTATATCATCATGGTCCCCAACACACGTGGGTACTTCTCTCCTCCGTTGTTTTGAGCAGGCGCAACCGCGGGATGCCCGGGTCCTCCAGGTGGTGGTGGTGGGGCGCCATATCCGATGGGCCCTAGGGCGGAACCGAACCCCTGATTTACCGCGTCAAGCTGCAGGTGGGCGTATTCGTCATGGAGCTTCTGAAACTCTCGAAAATCCTTGAGTAGGTGACTGGACTTCTTCTTGTTGTCCTGCTTGTCAATATAGAAGTGTATGTTGCAAGGACCTGACAACTTCTCCATCACGGAGGGTACGTCGTCGCGGGTGCGATGCTGTCGTGATTGGGTGATTTTTATGCTATCGCGGTAGCTACTACTGTGGTAGCCGCTGTTGCGGTTGCCATCATCGCGGCGATCAGCATAGCCAGTCGTGACCATGTCGACTTCTCCGCGGCCATCGTAGCCGCGTGATATTCTTTTTCCTTGGTGGTCGCATCTACGGCCGAGGTCTCGCATCGTCCGAGGGTACCTAGTTATTGTGGATGGTGTCTTCACCATCTTCCCAACGATTGGCAATGTACATCAAGTGATCCATGGTATTGGGCTTGGTGAGACCTAACTATTCCTTGAGATCGCGGCGTCTCATGCCGCCATTGAATGCATTGAATTCCCGCTCTTCGGAGATGTCTTCCGCGGAGTTCTTGATGATGGACCATCGCTAGATGTAGGAGCGGAATGGATCGTTGGCGCTCTGGCAGTAGGCACATAGCTCTTAGATTGAGGCTGGCTGCTTGTAGGTGCCCTTGAAATTGTGGACGAAACTATAGACCAGCTCGTCCCAACTACGGATTGATCTGGAGGGGAGATTGTTAAGCCAAGCTCCCGCCGCACCGTTCAGCTAAAGCTGAAGGCATTGCATGGCCGTTCTTTCTTCTGCCATGACACTTGACTGACGAGATGTGGTTGTCCAGCCAGATCTTTGGCTCCTAGAGGCTGTCAAACTTCGGGTTATCCGAAGGAAGCTTGAAGCTCTTGGGCATCCACGATTGCCGTAGGCTTGGCTAAAGCACCTGGCATCACAGAGTTCCGTGTCTTAGTCCTCCGACTCCATGGAGCACATGCGCTTAGCGCGTATCTTGTCGATTTTATGCCGCGTGAGCTTGTCGCAAGCAACATAGTTGTGGCTTTTTCGCCATGGACTGCGGCGTCGCCGCGACAGATCATGGTCATCCTCGTCGGATGAGCGCTTGTGGTTCCTTGCGAACATAACCATGGCTTTCTTTGGCTCCGAAGTTGCTTCTCCAGTTAATGCGGCCCCTACGAGACCGAGGCCTGCAATCGTGGACCTATGGACGGTGGATTGTGGATCCCCGGACGATGGTTGGTTGGTGCGCAGGTACGTGGTAGATGCTATAACCGGAACATGCGGCATTTTGGGCATCATGTTGCCCTGCGAGTCCACCAACATGAACGACAGGTCTAGGGCCTTGGTGGCCTCGCGCCTTGCCTCCAGGCCCATGCGTTCGAGTTAAGAGCATATTTTGTGGGCATTGCCACCGACGTTGTCCTTAGAACAGGATCCGCCGATGGAGGAGAGTGCAGCTCGCCTAGCACTCGACTCGTTGGCTGCTTGCCTGTGTTGCTCCTGTTGAGCATTTACCGCCTGTTGGTGGTGAAATTCCTTCACCAGGAGCCAATGGTGAGCCATCAGCATGTCTCGGGATGCATCTTCTGGTAACTGATTGCCTCTGAGGGTTTCCCTAACTCTTTCCCATCCGACATCATTCGGATGGATCCGGGGATGACCCGAATCGCTAGCGTTGGCGGCTTTAGGGTTTGGAGGGGTTCTTCCATTGGGGTCCGGAGGGTTGACCCCATTTCCAGCACTGGGATTTGGCGAGTCAGTCCTGTTGCTGTTATTGTCGCGGGTGTTGTCACCATTGGTGATAACCGCACACAAGTAGCGATATGGAAGATCATTGCTCCCGCAGCTCTCTGATCTAGAGACATAGGCCTCCTCGCCTGATGGGGTATCGAGTATATCAGAGCCACAACTGCTATTGCTATTCGAGGTGTAGGCCAGCGTATACACGTCGAGTGTGATCAACATGCCGATCAGAGGTGTCCATGTGACAAGTGCGATTGCTGGTGACATGAACCGCTCTGGGAGGCGAAGCGTGCCAATCTTGCTAACCTAAAAGCATAATCTCCCAAGTATCATGTCGACTACGTCTCCTACAAAATCGAAGGCCGGGCGTGTTGCCGGCGAGTGGATGGTGAAGTTGATAGTGACTGTGACACCCCCGGGATTAAGGATAGACAAATCCCAGACCTTCGTATGATCATAAGCCTAACCTAATCTAGGAAGCATACAGAGAAAGAATTGATAACACAACTGTGATCCTATGACACAAAATTATTACAACAAGCTCAACGAAGAACCAAAATAATACAAGCAGAGGTCACTGACCACAAACATCAAACAATGGAAGGCAAATTATTCTATTAAGTATAGCAAACTTAACAAATGGCCTAAGAGGCCTGAAGCATAACGATGACGTCCCATTCCATAGATCCCAGAATGCCAATTGGGAACCCCAAGCTACTCGTCGATGTCGATGCCGTATTGAACTCATCTTCATTGGTAACACTTACTCCGCTGCAAAAGTATCAACGAAGCAAGGATGAGTATAGGGTGTACTGCGCAAGACCTATGGCTGGTTGAGTTATTTTTCATAAAGTTGGCTTTGTTTGTAAAACAAGAGGAAGAATAAGCTCGAATAATTAGAATTCTTTAAAAGGGGATAATAGAGCGGTATCTCTAGCTTTGATCATATTTTGATATCCACCGAATCATCGTCAACTGAACCTACCAACTAGAGTCACCCCCTCGGTCCCTAAGGAAGCACCCATAAGCTCACATAACTTTACTTCCCAAGTTTTACGATGAGGTTCAAGTTCTCTATGATCATCACGTCCGTTCCCAAGTCGTCCATAACCGAGGACATGACTTTTTTTAAAATATTACTACCCTACAGGGGTGTACAACTTTACCCACACATACTAACCGACTCTTAATGCCAGAACGTTAGCCCTCTTACTTGGAAGGCTGGCAGAGGATGGTTAGATACGACCTTTACCTTGCTTTCGCCGAGACCATGAGTCATGCACTAAGGAGATGCCGCCGTAACGGGTCGAGTCCCGAAGCTGGTCCCTAGAGATGTGTGTGGGGTTCAAGATTACGGAGGACGTGCCTCTATTGTTCCCGACCACGCTTACCTACCTGTTATGAATGCACCTCCTTCACCTCCTTCGTGGACAACCAGAATGCATATGCAGAATGGAACACCCGAACTATGTGACACATGGAATCTACTAGGCAAGTTAGTTGGTCGAGGGGGTTTCCAGGCCCTCGTGTGGCTGTACGCTCATCTTGGTTCAAGAGGCAAGAACTCAGGTCCTAGTAGTGGCAAGTATGGGACTGCAAAAACCACAACCCACCATGGTCTCCCATACAAGCCTGCTATGACCCAGCATACCACTACATGATGTAGTACACTATAGTCGTTGACATAACACCAATGAAACACCGTTCACTAGTATTACATCCCTCAGAATGGCACAACAGAAACACAGCGGGTCCAATACATGGCTTAAAGGTTACAATTCACTCTTTACATAAGATCCCAAGAACACTCTAGGTTAAAGAGAGAAAAAGAACTTTTACAAAGAAGAATCAAAGATAAATAACGCAAAATTATTATACTATTAAAATTAGTATTTAACTAAGGAATTGGCATTGCCGCTATTGCAATGCACTACATAGGTAGGTTCTTTGGCTAGAGATTGTATTTCTATCTAGTTAGTAATTTCGTCTACACTTGAGTTGAGATTTATGTTGTCTTCCTGGTCTTCATTGAAGAGCTTTAGCTGGTCTTGATAAGTTCTGGAGCATATCTTGATGTAGACATCCTCTTAATGGCTTCAGAATATAGCAAGGGTTAAGAAGATACTTTGAGTACGAGCATACTCAGAAAATTCACTAGAAAAGGAGTGTTTGATGCACTATAACTACAGCCACATACCGTAGGTCGTAGGCAATGCAAGTTTTCATAAACATTTCTTCAAAGGTTGATTTTATTCTAAAAAGCTATGTCCGTCAGCCTTCACGGGTTTACTAGAACCTTCATGGGGTTCCTTTCCCGCCGCGTTCGCAGCTCCTTCCTGGAACAGGGAGTAACAAGTTATAGTTCTTATAATCTGCAGAGGTGCGTCACTTTACCCATGAGAGATAAACTCTTTGTTGCACAACCGGGCAGCTTATTCCCGTCCACAATTCCATGATGTGGGGCCCAAAAGATGATCCAAGCCAATCATTGCCCCCTTCACGACCTCGCATGCCTCCTTGGTGTACACCATGCCCACATAAATAATTACGACAATGGTTTGTACAAACCGTTAGATGCCAGAACTATCGTGGGACGATGAGGGTTCCCACCCATATGCTGCATATCCTCTAAGAATTACCAATCAATATGCACACTACGAGGATAACAACCACGACCTGCACATCCGACTTCATGCGAGAGGAAGAAGATACAGTTGACTTCTCTGTCCCATTCCAAATCTCATGGTCAACGCGTAATATACGATGCAAGAATCACTGGCGACATTGGTTGTTAAGTCCTAGGTGATATGGTTCTGAATAGTGGTATTCCAACTTTCATGTTTAATAGATTAGCTAATCACCCTGGATCAGTAATCAATAGTCCTCATTATTATTGAAAATAGTGTTTTCGGACCTTTTTCAAATGGAGGTGAAGACAACACTGGATTTGTAAAATACTTTACAGAAAATAATCAAAGGACATGAGCAAGTGTGATGCCTTTTGTGATTGCAAGATTATGCACTCACGATCTTCGAGTTAGTATAAGATCCAAAATCTGAAATCAGCATCATTGGTCCGGTAAGGACTAATGTTTAAAGAAGCAATATGCTTTTATGCATAAGTAATGTGATGCACGTTCTAAGCGCAAGTCTAGGGAATAACATTGTCCTAGGGTTTGGATTCCGAAAATGGTTACTTTGGAATGTGTGGTCCTTTTAGATAAGTTTCATAGTTGTACTTTTATTAGAGTTTATGAGTGGTTGTAAACAACACATATGTAGGAGTAAAGTATACATAATTATGACATACTAAATAGGATTACTTATACAAGGTTTCTTATTTAAAGTGGCAAAAAGGATAACCTTCGAAGAAAAGGTTTCACTTCTAAGGTCTAAACAAACTTTGTGGTTAGTTAGTGGTGGTTGTTGTCATTTGTTTGCTCAAATGGTTTGACTTGAGTTGCTTTATAGTTTAACCACTTCAGACCAAAGTTAATTATAAGACATATAGTAATGCTTATAGTGTTATATTAAGATTTTGTAGACTAAAGTTAACTTTAAAGTATAGATAGTTTTGAAAACATCGTACTTAAAGATTGGTATCTTGTATATCTAAAATGTTTTCTTTAGGTTAGTTAAGAATGTTATTCTGTTACTTGAGTTAATGGTGTCTTGATGTGAGTATGGAGTAATATCATTTATCTTTTATAGATGAGTGAGTATGGTATATGGACCCAAGATAATGTTACTTAACTACTTATGGATTTATATAGTGTTGTAGTAGTTTTTGTAATTTGGTGATTAATATAGTTTAGAAAAGATTTAATTGTTCACCAGTTGTTCTTTTCAGGATTTTATTATTAGTGGAATTCTTCTTAGAGATAATCTTCCTTTAAGGTTGTAGATTCTTCTAAAATAAGAACAACCATAATGTTTGAAATTATTATGGTATTATATTATTAATATTTAAGACTAATACTAATTATTAGACTTATTTGACTCATTTTAGGAATATTAATAATTTTTATTTATCTTTATACGAATTATTAATGAAGTAAATAAGTTTATATTTGATTTATTAAAATATTTTATTTTCAAAAAGTAGAAGATTAGATTTTTAATATGTAGATATTATTTTTGTGATCTTTTTGGTATATTACATTGATTTTTGTGATTTATAAATAATAAGATATGATTTTTATAATTCTTATTACTTTATAGTTACTTAATGAATAATAAATATTTCATTAAGTGAAATAATAATACATGATTATAGTTTTAAATTAGAATTCTCATTTTCCAAGATTTTTGGTATTTTACTTATATTATAAACATTTACCATTATAGGAATATGAATTATTAAAGTTTTATTACTTATACAAATTTTGCTAAATAATATTTATTTAAATAGTTATTATAACAATATTTGGTAATAGTTTTAAGTTGTAGATTTTATTTTTCTGAAATTTTTCATATATTATACACATTTTTCTGAATTGTAAATCAAAAGTTATTAATTAAACAAGATTTAATCATTTATTAAATTTCTGGAATATTATTAATTGAATTATAACATTCTATTTATTTCTTAATAGAAAATACTTTTTTATAGCGTACCCACAGCTAGCCCTAGTCACTGATCTGTGGGCCATTGTCCACCTCAGCTTAAGATGAAAGAAATGTTTTTGCTACTAACTCCCTCTCTACTCAGTGTCGATGACATGCGGGCCCTGGGCCATGTCAATCACCACACGAGGCAAAGACTAGTCAAACGGCTGACGTGGATCGATCATGAGGTGAGCATGACATCAGCACCACCACCGCCATCGGTGAGTGGTCACCGGCGACGATCTACTGCACCCCAGCAAGCGAAATGGGTCTAGTTCGAATCAGCGCAAGCTACTGAACCTAGGAGTGGCATCGCCGCTCGGAAATGGTCATTGGAGCCTCAGCTCCGACGGTGGCCGATGGTGGCTTATAGTGAAACGACGATTTACAATGAGATCAAATGATTCAAGGATGCTAGAAGATTTAGGAACTCACCCTGATGATGATTGAGTGGTTGGCGAGGACATGCGCGGCTAGAATTGTCACATCCCAAGATTTTCCAAATCTTGTTATGTGAAAAATAAATGAATAAAATAAAACTTTGTTGATTTTCAAGGTGAGAAGAAACTTTTTGATTCCAATTGGAAACCTTCAAACCTATTTGATCAAACAAATTCTAAAGGGATTTGAAAAGATAAACAATTAATAAAGAAAATTTTGAATAAGTAGAATTACTATTTTTGGATCTTTTAATAAAAAGATTTGATTTTCAAATGAAAAGGTAGAATTATAAATAAGGACTATTTTATAGAGCCAAATCAAACCTTGTCCAAGTTTTTGAAATAAAATATTTATATTTGATAAAAAGGAGTAAAGGTCTATTTAAATAAAATAATGAGGATTCATTAATATCCCATTTTATTAAAGTAGGGACTTTTCCCATTTTAATGAAACACTAAAACTTGTTATTTTATTTTAAAAGAGTTTTCCAAGTGTTTTATATTTTCAAATAAAACTTACTGAAATGATTTTGGGTTTATGTAAGTTCAAATAGAATTTTAAAATAAATCAAAACCTATTTGATTTAATAACTAAGGGCTATTTTATTTAATTATTAAATAGATCCTAAAAAAATATTATTTTATTTTGGGACTTGGAATATTGTTGTTAAACAGAACTAAACTCAATACAAAGTGTGGTGAAAGTTTGTTTGATTTGAGTGTTTGAAATTCAAAAACAGAAAATCAAATAGAAAAAGGAAAAAGTTTCAGTACAAAAAAAATGCTAAAGGACTCGACCCAACTAAGCAGGCCCAGCAGCCCATTCCAGCCCAACTTCTTTCCCCCACGCACGAAACGCTTTCACCCAAACACGCACCCGCGCAGTCCCAGACAGGTGGCCCCTCTCCCTATCTCTCTCCCTCGCTGACAGCAAGGCCCCACCCCTCCTGTTCATCGTCTTCAACCATGACTCTGTCGCCCTGCCGTTGCAAACAGTAAATCCGGCGTTGATTAAGCATTGATGAAGGCCTTGATTCCTCCCAGTAACCGCGCCCATTTAACTGCCTGCGTCTTCCCCCTTTTTCCCCTCAAACCCCACTGCGAGTGAGCCACCAGGCTGCCTTGAATCTGCATTGCACCGCCGCTGCTCCGGCGAGCCTCTCGAGTGAATTCCGGCAAACCACTGCCGCCCCTTGCCTCCTCGAGCACACAACCGTGATCTCCACCCCTAGGCGCATCTGCCAGTGTCTCGGACTCGTCCCCGCGCGCCCAGAACACTCGGCAACAACGACGACCACCGTCGCCACCGTCTGCTTCCTCTCCGGCGAAGCTTCTGGTAAGCACCTGACCGCCCTCTCCTCCTCCTTCACGCACGCATCATCGCCATGACCTTGCGCGTCTAACCGTGCTTCCCGTTTGTTTCCTCGTGACCCGTAGCCTCGCCTCCAACGTCAACTGAGCGCACCCAACGCGGACAAGAACTCCGGCGAGCAATCCCCGTCGCGTCTGAGCGCCCCTTGCCAAGCTGACCACGCGTTGAGCATCACCTCGACCTCGCGAGCACGGTGAGCACCCCCGTTTTTTCCCTTGCTTCCCGTAGCCGCCACAACGCTGCTAGCTAAGCGTCGCCGCGTTCGCCGCCGCGCAGCGTCGCCAGTTCCTGGTAGCCTCGCTGTAGCCGTCAGATCGAAATCGTCTGGTTAGGATTAGATTGTAACGAAGGGGTACGAGACGATCTACGCCGTACGATTTAAGTGAGATCTAACGCACCGCATCAGTCGATCCGCCCGAAGCGGTAACGACGAATAGGAAAGCGCCGCGTGGCCCAGCTTTTGATTTAAAACGGAATTTGGAATCTGATTTGTATGCAAACTTGAAAAATCTATAACTTTTGATCCACACGTCCAAATTTTGCAAATTCTATATCAATGGAATCAACAAGACAAGCCCTAGCTAACCATGCACTTTGTTTAGTACAAAGCTTCTGTTAAAATGTTTGTTTTTGCAGAAACTTGTGTATGCTTGTTTAGGATATAAAATTTATTTCAAAATGATTTTAGGGTTGAAATCTTTGCAAAATGGTTTTTTGTGAACCTACTAACCTTAGGAACCAACTTATGGATTTAAAAATGTATTTTGTGAAGTTTAGGATTGAATAATTGAATTAGCTCATTTCTAGTCAATTAAAAATATTGATTTTGTTATGGAAATGATTTTTTGAGAAAAACCTTTGGAAAATGTTTTGATTCAAAGCTACTGACCCTAAACACCAAGTTTTGTGAATTAACAACTTATTTGGTGAACAATATAAAATTGTTGCTTTGCTAAAAACATTTTCCACCACATAAAATAATGATTGGATTTAAAAATGGTTTATAGATAAAAAACCCTTTTGCAAATGACTTTGCCACTTTAGAAAATGACCACTTTGAACCTTACAATGTGTAGAGCCTAGTAGAAATCACCTTTGCAAATAAAACTATCTTTTGCATGCTTGCATGCATGACTTAGTTTCTATTATTTTATGTGTGATGAATTGTTTGAATAATGGTTGGAATGCTAGTTGAATCTATGTTTGCTTGATTGATTTGTAGTGAAGTTAGAAGAGTGTGATATTAGCAAGATCAAGAAGTGAACCAACATCCTCTACCAAAAAGGCAAGTGACACTATCATCCAAGTCCTACTATTTTCATTACACTTAGTGGATTTTGAAACATGCATGATAAGGACTACTAAATTTTGCTATGCTAAATCCTAATAGGATACCCTTATATATTCCTTAGTGAAAACAATGTAGTTGTAATATGCTTAGCCCTGCTATATATATTGAGAAGAGATACATGTTGAGATTTTGTGAAGTTGAGAAAAGACTTATGTTTTATATAATAAAACAAGTACTCAATGAACCACCTGGGTGGACAAGGATACTCAAGTTTTGGACAAGGTGGCAACAAAAGGAACCATGTTTATATGGCAATCCCTTTGTGTTGTGCACCAGAAGAAAACCACCCAGGGACTTAGAGATTGAACATGTTTCTCGTACAGTGGCTTCCGTATATAGCCACATGCTAAATGGGCACTGGCTTAGTTAACTACATTGGGAAGACCGATGCATTGGCCTCTTCAGGTTAACTAAATGAGGGAACTCGGAACCCTACATTGGTGCCTGGTAGACAAGCTAGCATTGTGTATTGGGAGGACCCTATGGAAAGACTTCGTCAGATTCTCAATCTGCCAGTACTCCATCTTGGTGAGTACTTATCCAGCGGCCACTGGTGGCAACAAGATGAGAGTGTGTCATGTGGGTAAAGTGTACAACTTCTGCAGAAGATAAAATTCTAAGTACTTAGCCATGTCCCCGGTTATGGACAATACTGAGCAACTAAGGCCTGAAGCTATGGGAAATCTCGACATTCCAATTTCTAAAAGTAAAACTTGAAAGTGACAACAAAAGATTTGAAGCACTTGGGGTGTACCAAGGAGCTCAAAAGATTTTGACAAAGACTTGAAGCACTTGGGGTGTACCAAGGAGCTCAAAAAGATTTTGACAAAAGATTAAAAATATTTTGAAAATATAGGATAAATTATTGCTTTCTGCAAATGAGCCTAAAACCCTACTTAGCCAAATATGCATGTAATGATAGGATCCACTTATTCCTACATAGTAGTGAAACTTGCCAATACAATTCAAATGTATTGACCCTTGTGGCTGTAACTTGTTATGTTGCAGGTTTGTTTGATATTAGTGAAGTTGATTGATTAGGATTACAAGTCTACAACCAACATGTTTGCCTGTGGCATTTTGAAGATGAAGGACCCCATGCTTATAGATATTCTGCTGCAATGTAATGTAATAGCCAAATGAGCTATGTAAGATGTAATAAAAATATGTTATTCCTGGTTATAAAGCTGTATTATGACCTTTGTTTCTTGATATTACATCTTAACTGTGGATGCTAGCTATTGATCCAGGGACTAGCATTGTAAACACAGGGATATCTACCTTACTAAAGGTTGGGACCTCTACAGATGGTATCAGAGCATTGTGTTGCCTGTAGGATTTGTAAACCTAGGATTGGACAAAAACCCTTAGAAAAATAGGAGTTGTATCTATTCCAAAAACTTATTTATAAACAATCTTGTAAACTCTTTCCTCAACCATTTTGGTTTTGACTCTACATCTCTCCTATTTCAACTTTATGGACAAAGCCTACCCCATGGCCAAAGACTTCACCATGTGCAAAGGACTTCATCAACTCTAATGACTTCAACATCTTCAACTCTAATGACTTCAACATCTTCAGCATTTTCACCAAGGACTTCAACCTTGGATATCACTAAGGACAAGTGAGACAAGAAATCTTACTAAAGATTTGGAGACTAAGGAAACACAACTTAGAAAGAACCCTCACCACCTTTGAAGTTTTGTGACCAAGAGTTTTCCCAAGGAAACCATGAACTCAAGCAAGATGAATCAACCAAGAAGGATGGAGAGATCATAAGTGAACCATATAGATGGACCACCATATTTAGTTAAGTCAAACACACTAATTTATATGGTGTAACAAAAATATTTTTGGTTGCCTAAGTATATGCTTGAAAACTTGTTGTTTGAATGGAATGATGATTATGATTGCTTGCACATTGCTTGTGTGAATTGTTATGTGTGAGTAGACTTCTTCCCTAGAAATATTTTGCCTATTCTAATCTCAATTCAACCCAAACAGATGACTACTCCAAGAGACTCCAACCTCAAGGTTGATGACAACAACAACAACCAAGAGGACAACATGAGAGAACTCATAGCAACCCAAAACCAGTTGAACCAAATGACAGCTCAATTCATAGCCAACACCAGTGGGGAAGATCCAACCCTACAAGGATTTTTGGAAACACAAGCCCAAATGTTGCTTAAGGTGACAGATCAAATGCTCAACATGGAAAGCAACTTTTTCAAAGGAGTTTGTGACAACAAGGATGACAAAGATGTTATTCTAGAAGGAACCAAAGTTTGCAATATTTGTGGAGACAAGGATCACACTTCCAAGGAGCATGGAGATCAATGCCCCAACTGTGAAGAAAAACATCCAGTAGGCCAATGTCCCACCTCTCAAGCTACTTTTTATCTATGTGAAGGAAGCAATCATGTCCCTATCCAATGCCCCATCTATTCCATAGTTGAACAAAGGAAACAAGGTGGAGTGCAACAACTGATTGCAAACTATCAAGAGGGATCCAAGTCTACCAAGAAGGATGAGGACAAGGGAAAATCTCCACTTATACTTCCATGCAATACAACCCAATTTAAAGGACCAAAGAAGAGGCATATGAATTATCCAAGGAGCAATAGAAGATCCAAGAAACCAGTAGACATTCCTACCTATGAGATAACATATGAACAACATGAACTAGAAGCACTCCTAGCTTTGGAGAAACCCAAGAAAAAGAAGGAAAAAAGCCATGTGCAATGTAATGATTGTAAAGAAATGGGACACTATTCCAGTGAATGTCCAGAGAAACAGAAGTATAAGGAGATTGGCCAAGTATGGTGCAACAACTGCAAAGAGCTAGGCCATTATGTAGCAACATGTCCACAAGAGGTACGTGAAGAACTCAAACTTATCACATGTTACAACTGTGGTAACCAAGGACATTATGCAAGCAACTGTCCAGAAAAGATGAAGCACAAGATAAACAAGCCTATGAAGGATCTCAGCCTTGTCACATGTTTCAAGTGTGGGAACAAAGGACACTATGCAGATGTTTGCCCACAGAAGTTTTCCCAAGATCCCAAGCAGGCCAATATGTAATCCAGTTGGAAATTTTTTAAGGGTGGTAGTACCCTAGATGCTTTGAGCCTACTTGTAATCCTAGCCTTCCCAAATCTCGGGACGAGATTTATTTTAAGGATGGTAGCCTGTCACATCCCAAGATTTTCCAAATCTTGTTATGTGAAAAATAAATGAATAAAATAAAACTTTGTTGATTTTCAAGGTGAGAAGAAACTTTTTGATTCCAATTGGAAACCTTCAAACCTATTTGATCAAACAAATTCTAAAGGGATTTGAAAAGATAAACAATTAATAAAGAAAATTTTGAATAAGTAGAATTACTATTTTTGGATCTTTTAATAAAAAGATTTGATTTTCAAATGAAAAGGTAGAATTATAAATAAGGACTATTTTATAGAGCCAAATCAAACCTTGGCCAAGTTTTTGAAATAAAATATTTATATTTGATAAAAAGGAGTAAAGGTATATTTAAATAAAATAATGAGGATTCATTAATATCCCATTTTATTAAAGTAGGGACTTTTCCCATTTTAATGAAACACTAAAACTTGTTATTTTATTTTAAAAGAGTTTTCCAAGTGTTTTATATTTTCAAATAAAACTTACTGAAATGATTTTGGGTTTATGTAAGTTCAAATAGAATTTTAAAATAAATCAAAACCTATTTGATTTAATAACTAAGGGCTATTTTATTTAATTATTAAATAGATCCTAAAAAAAATATTATTTTATTTTGGGACTTGGAATATTGTTGTTAAACAGAACTAAACTCAATATAAAGTGTGGTGAAAGTTTGTTTGATTTGAGTGTTTGAAATTCAAAAACAGAAAATCAAATAGAAAAAGGAAAAAGTTTGAGTACAAAAAAAAATGCTAAAGGACTCGACCCAACTAAGCAGGCCCAGCAGCCCATTCCAGCCCAACTTCTTTCCCCCACGCACGAAACGCTTTCACCCAAACACGCACCCGCGCAGTCCCAGACAGGTGGCCCCTCTCCCTATCTCTCTCCCTCGCTGACAGCAAGGCCCCACCCCTCCTGTTCATCGTCTTCAACCACGACTCCGTCGCCCTGCCGTTGCAAACAGTAACTCCGGCGTTGATTAAGCATTGATGAAGGCCTTGTTTCCTCCCAGTAACCGCGCCCATTTAACCGCCTGCGTCTTCCCCCTTTTTCCCCTCAAACCCCACTGCGAGTGAGCCACCAGGCTGCCTTGAATCTGCATTGCACCGCCGCTGCTCCGGCGAGCCTCTCCAGTGAATTCCGGCAAACCACTGCCTCCCCTTGCCTCCTCGAGCACACAACCGTGATCTCCACCCCTAGGCGCATCTGCCAGTGTCTCGGACTCGTCCCCGCGCGCCCAAAACACTCGGCAACAACGACGACCACCGTCGCCACCGTCTGCTTCCTCTCCGGCGAAGCTTCTGGTAAGCACCTGACCGCCCTCTCCTCCTCCTTCACGCACGCATCATCGCCATGACCTTGCGCGTCTAACCGTGCTTCCCTTTGTTTCCTCGTGACCCGTAGCCTCGCCTCCAACGTCAACTGAGCGCACCCAACGCGGACAAGAACTCCGGCGAGCAATCCCCGTCGCGTCTGAGCGCCCCTTGCCAAGCTGACCACGCGTTGAGCATCACCTCGACCTCGCGAGCACGGTGAGCACCCCCGTTTCATCCCTTGCTTCCCGTAGCCGCCACAACGCTGCTAGCTGAGCGTCGCCGCGTTCGCCGCCAGTTCCTGGTAGCCTCGCTGTAGCCGTCAGATCGAAATCGTCTGGTTAGGATTAGATTGTAACGAAGGGGTACGAGACGATCTACGCCGTACCATTTAAGTGAGATCTAACACACCGCATCAGTCGATCCACCCAAAGCGGTACCGACAAATAGGAAAGCGCCGCGTGGCCCAGCTTTTGATTTAAAACGGAATTTGGAATCTGATTTGTATGCAAACTTGAAAAATCTATAACTTTTGATACACACGTCCAAATTTTGCAAATTCTATATCAATGGAATCAGCAAGACAAGCCCTAGCCAACCATGCACTTTGTTTAGTAAAAAGCTTCTGTTAAAATGTTTGTTTTTGCAGAAACTTGTGTATGCTTGTTTAGGATATAAAATTTATTTCAAAATGATTTTAGGGATGAAATCTTTGAAAAATGGTTTGTTGTGAACCTACTGACCTTAGGAACCAACTTATGGATTTAAAAATGTATTTTGTGAAGTTTAGGATTGAATAATTGAATTAGCTCATTTCTAGTCAATTAAAAATATTGATTTTGTTATGGAAATGATTTTTTGAGAAAAACCTTTGGAAAATGTTTTGATTCAAAGCTACTGACCCTAAACACCAAGTTTTGTGAATTAACAACTTATTTGGTGAACAATATAAAATTGTTGCTTTGCTAAAAACATTTTCCACCACATAAAATAATGATTGGATTTAAAAATGGTTTATAGATAAAAAACCCTTTTGCAAATGAATTTGCCACTTTAGAAAATGACCACTTTGAACCTTACAATGTGTATAGCCTAGTAGAAACCACCTTTGCAAATAAAACTATCTTTTGCATGCTTGCATGCATGACTTAGTTTCTTTTATTTTATGTGTGATGAATTGTTTGAATAATGGTTGGAATGCTAGTTGAATCTATGTTTGCTTGATTGATTTGTAGTGAAGTTAGAAGAGTGTGATATTAGCAAGATCAAGAAGTGAACCAACATCCTCTACCAAAAAGGCAAGTGACACTATCATCCAAGTCCTACTATTTTCATTACACTTAGTGGATTTTGAAACATGCATGATAAGGACTACTAAATTTTGCTATGCTAAATCCTAATAGGATACCCTTATATATTCCTTAGTGAAAACAATGTAGTTGTAATATGCTTAGCCATGCTATATATATTGAGAAGAGATACATGTTGAGATTTTGTGAAGTTGAGAAAAGACTTATGTTTTATATAATAAAACAAGTACTCAATGAACCACCTAGGTGGACAAGGATACTCAAGTTTTGGACAAGGTGGCAACAAAAGGAACCATGTTTATATGGCAATCTCTTTGTGTTGTGCACCAGAAGAAAACCACCCAGGGACTTAGAGATTGAACATGTTTCTCGTACAGTGGCTTCCATGTACAGCCACATGATAAATGGGCACTGGCTTAGTCAACTACATTGGGAAGACCCATGCATTGGCCTCTTCAGGTTAACTAAATGAGGGAACTCGGAACCCTACATTGGTGCCTGGTAGACAAGCTAGCATTGTGTATTGGGAGGACCCTATGGAAAGACTTCGTCACATTCTCAATCTGCCAGTACTCCATCTTGGTGAGTACTTATCCAGCGGCCACTGGTGGCAACAAGATGAGAGTGTGTCATGTGGGTAAAGTGTACAACTTCTGCAGAAGATAAAATTCTAAGTACTTAGCCGTGTCCCCGGTTATGGACAATACTGAGCAACTAAGGCCTGAAGCTATGGGAAATATCGACATTCCAATTTCTAAAAGTAAAACTTGAAAGTGACAACAAAAGACTTGAAGCACTTGGGGTGTACCAAGGAGCTCAAAAGATTTTGACAAAGACTTGAAGCACTTGGGGTGTACCAAGGAGCTCAGAAAGATTTTGACAAAAGATTAAAACTATTTTGAAAAGATAGGATAAATTATTGCTTTCTGCAAATGAGCCTAAAACCCTACTTAGCCAAATATGCATGTAATGATAGGATCCACTTATTCCTACATAGTAGTGAAACTTGCCAATACAATTCAAATGTATTGACCCTTGTGGCTGTAACTTGTTATGTTGCAGGTTTGTTTGATATTAGTGAAGTTGATTGATTAGGATTACAAGTCTACAACCAACATGTTTGCCTGTGGCATTTTGAAGATGAAGGACCCCATGCTTATAGATATTCTGCTGCAATGTAATGTAATAGCCAAATGAGCTATGTAAGATGTAATAAAAATATGTTATTCCTGGTTATAAAGCTGTATTATGACCTTTGTTTCTTGATATTACATCTTAACTGTGGATTCTAGCTATTGATCTAGGGACTAGCATTGTAAACACAGGGATCTCTACCTTACTAAAGGTTGGGACCTCTACAAGAATCAATCTTTTCGATGAGGATTCCGATGAACTGCCGCGGAGGAAAACGACCAAATTCACCCGCTCCAGTGCTCCCCTTGATGCAAGCTTCTACCCAGAGGATCTACGGAGGATGGCGCTTCTCCATGACGGCTCAGAATGGTGTGGGGTGACGTGATTCGACGGCGAAGAGTGGCTCCGGCGAGGTAGGGTTCGGTCTCGCTCGTATCTAAGAGGATAAGGAGGGATTGGAGATAGGGATGCAAGCAATGTGTCGCGGTGGCCTTCTTACCCCTCCTGGCAGCGGCGACGATTATCTGGGCGCAATGACGGCGAGGACGGCATTGGGCGGCGGCGAGCTCCGCCAGCGAGCTATTTGTGTGCGTGACGATGACGACGATGATCGTTTTACGGACAACCCCCTGATGTTTTCTTTAGCTCAACCCGCAGTCCCTTCCTGACCGCACTTGTCAGTCTCAGATGGAAAAGGACAGGGCTGGTTATTGGGCCGTTATGGGCTGCACCTAGGCGTCAGATATGTATAGCGGTATTGGGATGCGGCCAGGTTTATTTTTTATTTGCTTTATTCTTTTATATTTTCTGTTTTCCTTTTCAGATTTGAATTTGAATTAGATTTTGAACCTTTCTTTGTATGATTTATTTGCTGGACATTTGCAGTAATATTTAAATATATTTGGTAACCTTTGTGAACTTTTATTATGCCTTATTTTTATATTTCTTTTATTTACTCAATAAGAACTCTTTTTTAATAATTGGAAGAAACTTCTTCTTATTATTTTTCTCTTCTAATTTTAATCAGGAATTTCTTAAATTATATCTTCTTATTTGTTTATAGATTTAACTCTGATTGGCTCATAGTTTGTATATAGATTTTATATGTATCATGATCTTGGATCATTATTTGTTGCATGAGAACATGAAGGATAAGGATATGGTTATTACCATTCCCATTTATTTAGAAAATGAACTGTATATATTCTATTGTGATAAACAAAGAGGTTTAGGGTTTTTAAATTATGAGTACTACCCTTGGCTTTAGGTTTTGTATAAGCTTTGATTCCTTTTAAGAGTTAAGATTTAATAATTCAGTATATTGCCTTGTGTATATAGTCTTTGATGAAATCTTCCTTTTTAATAGGAAGTTTGAAATTAGAGTGTTTTATAGAAGTGAACTTATAAAGATATACTTAGGCACATATAGTGATGATGGTTGAAATGAATAGAGATATGTTTATGTAATTTGTTATTAGGAAATATTTCTATAAAGTGTTATGAGCATCAGATGATGGTTTAACATTATGAGATGGATATTATATTTTGATTTAAGAGTTAGAGTTAATTGTTTACCAAGATTAAATAGGAAAATGATCTATAACATAAAATTATATTTCACAATCTGGAATCTCTAATTAAGAATTCCTTTCCTAGATATAATACCTCTTTCTTCCCATCATCATGGTTAGTTTGATGGACTTACTTATTAAGATCTTCTTATTCAATACATCATTTTTCTAAACTTATGGATGAATCCAATGAGTTTGATACAAAGGCATTTTATAATCTGTTCATATCCTTGGTTGGTTGTATTTACTATTCTACTGTTGATTATCTTCCATCACTAATATTTCTCTAAAGGTTATTATTCTTGAAGATGAATAACACCATCTTAATTACTTAACCCACATGACTTACACTTCAATCCCTGAATTATATTTATGGGGTTTGCAAAGACTTCTCTAGGATCACTTATCTTTACTAAGGTTTCAATCATGTTCTACCCACCAGTATTACCTATACTAAATATAATCATTCCATGTTGGTGGCCAAAGCATTACCATTATAATACTTTAATCATTTACTACCGAAGTTCTTAGTTGGCTAAACAGGGATTTATCAATCCTACCTTTTATTGCTTGGAAATTATCTTCTTAGTATCTTATATTAGATTAAGGTTATTAATGGACTATGCACTCATTAGAAGATTTGAGTAGATGTTCTGATAAGATCAAATAATAGATCAAAGACTAATAATTAAAGAAGTGAATCAATGGGAAGTCATCCAACATTGATGAACAACAGATATTGAGATAAGTTCCATAAAGATTGTATAGAAAGATATATATATATATATATAGTGGATGAACTTAACTTAATCTCTTTCCAACTCCAACTCATCAAAAGAGTTTTTTTTAGGATTTAGGTGTTATTATGATTCTCAGAATGTATGCAGATGGGATTTAAGATATAATGGTTACATTCTTATTATTTGTTTTATATCCTTAACTTGATTCTTATGAATGGTTTAATGAATACTATAAGATGATCACCGAATGATCAGATATAATTCACATTTTATTAAGGTTTAACTTATGGTATATTTTGATATACCCTTAGATCAAATCTCTCTTACCCAAAAATGAGATTTTAACAAAGGTCTTATTGAAACTTATCGCAGTCAACTTGATGATCTACTTCAATTCCATCAAGCTAAGAGAAGCTTCAATCACTTTGACAAGTTTTTTATTTAAAAGCGCGAAAATTACTCGGATTTTCTATGCATGAATGCAATGCACACATCTGGGTTCAACTTATTTCTAGGCTCTAATGCTGGGATGTTACAGTCTCTCCCCCTTAAAATAAACTTCGTCCTCGAAGTTCGCAAACTCTCATGTTTCGGAGTAAGAAATTGTTTTGTAGTGGTTGCTACACTCTCCATTCAATGATGATCTTTAATGGAATTAATTGGAGTATTCCATAACCTGATTAGATATCCTCATTAAATTGTTTTTCTTGAATCATCAAACTTCATTACTATATTAAGTATAGTTTGGAGGTTCTTACTACCATGAGTTCTTAATTTTCTGTATACGCATTTTTAATAGTCAATAGACTATCTTACTATTCCTGTCACTATACCGTTGATATTGGTATTCCTTCCAAGATTGGATTTGAAATCAATTTGTCCATACACATTGGAATTTTTCATTCTTGATACTTGTTTAATTAGGGTTTTATATTACTTGTTAAGGGTTACTTAAAAGTTGTTTCTTTTTAAATTTGATTGTTAAATGTATCCTTTATCATCCTCAAGTTTATACGTCCTTAAGATTTTCTTTTAAATAACTTTTCTCTATTTCCTATAGTATTTTCTTCAACTTTCATTCCTAATGTTTACTCTCCCCCTTAAGTTTTACTAATAGTTTTGAAACTCCATACATAGAAGCTATTGATTCTTGAACTAAAATGTTGATTCCTGTTCGGTTTATATTTCACTGGTTTAAAGTCCAATGAAAGATTGTACAGTGCATCCACATAGTTGTGGATCTCCGAAGCAAATCTTTCAGCAGTAAATATCGTACTTACTATTGGGGCATTCTTGCTGAATAAACTGGACCTTGCAAAGCATCTTGCCAAGCGATCATCTTCAAATCTGTTAAACTTTCTTAGGTCTTACTTAACTTAGGCCAAATTTAATGCTCTTTATGCAACTTTTAATAAGATTTGGTTCACTATTTCAACCAAATACCAGCTGCAGATAAAATACCAACTGGGGATTAGTTACTAGCTATGGATCAAATACCAGTTGCGGTTTATTACTGGATGCGAACCGCCCTAGGGTATGTGTATTACCCTATGGTTTCCCACATACTTCTCGCATTCACTCAGTATTGTCAGATCTTGAATACCATTTTGGTTCCAAAGATAACTATTTGTACTTATTCATGATACTTCCATGAACTTGGTATAACTATTCCTTTGCTTCTTAGTACTATTACCCACTCTGATTGAGCTTTATGTTTATTATATCTTGTGGTTCCATACATCTTCTATACCAAACTTCTTTCTTGGGTCTGGCTAGGAATAATTTATGCTTTATCTATCCTCTAAGTGGTGTTAACACTCCTTATATCTTGCTTCTTCATTCCCGTAAGTCTTCCTTTTTGATATTTAAAATTCGTCGCTCCCTTACGCGGATTCCCATTCCTATCTAGGTCTATAACATCAAGTAATAACTGGGTGTTACATCATGCATTAGCACACCTAATTAAACTTCATGTATAGATCTAGTCAATCAAGAAAAATCAATAAGATCCAAAAGTCGATAAACAACCAAATAGATACCATCTATTATACATAGGTTTTAGAAAATTTACAAATGTACTAGATATTCCAACGGTTTGCTCCATACCTATTTACACAACTACCTTACAAGAACTTCTTGTTCCTATGGATATATCCTCACTTATTCCGGCAAACCTTTCAAACTACAATACGCATTACCCTCTATATATATTATTCAAGCCCTCATCCCTTGGGATGTCGTTCCTTTCTTACTTTCATCTTCCTCTAGTGCTTCCTGGAGTTCCGTCCATGATGACGTGAATTCCTACGACTGCTTTCTGGAGCATAGGAGCATCCAGGAGGTGCGTAATCTTGATTAGAAGTACCGGGACTGAGATTAGTCATTGAAAAATGACTAGAGTTAGCGTAATCTTCCACCGAATAGTTCGGGTTTTCTGGCAACACTTCCTCATAGTAAGTTGGTTCCTTAGCTTTTTCTTGGATCGAGTCATATATGTTGGTATAGTAACTATTGGAGTACTCTTCTAAGTTGATTGGATTCGTATTACCCCCATATGGTCCATAAGGCTCCCTATGGTTATAATTGGTCTCTTCTTCAACACCTGCATCACAAGGTATAGGATTCCCTATGGTTTTACCTTGATATTATATTTCCCATCCATACTTGTTAGGCTCAGGTTTATTTGGAATACCTTTATTCCATTCTTGTTGTTCGGAATTGTACTTGGTCCATAAGTCTTCAGGTGGCTTGAAGTCATTCTGGTAATAGGCATAATTTTCTGAGTTTGGGTGATCGAACTCAGTTTCCTCAAACACCTCTCCTGAAGGTATGTACTTGGGATGCCTAGCTTCTTTATCTAACTGCTTCCTACGAGCCATTGCTTTATCGGGATCAGTAAAATCCCCAATGACCGTATCCAGCTCCTGAACTAAGACTTGGTGAGCGTTATGATAAGTGTTTAGCAAAGACCGATAATGATCCATATACTCTATAGCTAGAGTAGGTTCAGCTTGGACTAAGGTAGAGTGATCTAACTCATGCTCTGAGTTTGAGGTTTCATATGGTATAATGGTGTGAGTACTACCTTCTAGAGCTTGGGATTTATTCCCTCAGATCATGGTTATGGCTGCTGCTACGGCAATCTGATATGCACATGCCATGCACCTTGCCTCTCCTGCTGGCATTTCTCCCTTCAGTCCTAACTTCTTGGGTAACATGATCATGACACGGTATTTAGCTAATACCTGCCCATCATAGTAACTGTAAATCTTGACCAGGAGTCTTGATTCACACTCCAAACTCCATAGAAGTTGTCGGAGATTGTCTGTCCAATCCCCTCCGTAGTCATCCAACGTCCTGTTCATCACTTGAACATTCCGGGGTGGATATCGAGGTGCCATGTGGAACTGTGGATAAGAAATTATCATCAATCACATAGAGTTAAAACTCTTGGGTAATGATTGGTAATTGCAATCATATAAAAGAGTTATCGGACTAGTAACATATTAGGATTATTCTCAAGTGAACATCCCTCATATCACTAGAGAACTCTTTATTATTTCTAGGATGTGTCCTACAGGTTCTACCCATTTACTAGGTTTTCAACCTAAGGTCAAAGCATCTGCTCTGATACCAACTGTGGTGACCCAGCATACCACTGCATGATGTAGTACACTATAGTCATTGACATAACACCAATGAAACACCGTTCACTAGTATTATATCCCTCAGAATGGCACAACAGAAACACAACGGGTCCAATACATGGCTTAAAGGTTACAACTCACTCTTTACATAAGATCCCGAGTACACTCTAGGTTAAAGAGAGAAAAAGAACTTCTTTTACGAAGAAGAATCAAAGATAAATAACACAAAATTATTATACTATTAAAATTAGTATTTAAATAAGGAATTGGCATTGCTGCTATTGCAATGCACTACAGAGGTAGGTTCTTTGGCTAGAGATTGTATTTCTATCTAGTCAGTAATTTCGTCTTCACTTGAGTTGAGATTTATGTTGTCTTCCTGGTCTTCGTTAAAGAGCTTTAGCTGGTCTTGATAAGTTCTGGAGCATATCTTGATGTAGACATCCTCTTAATGGCTTCAGAATCTAGCAAGGGTTAAGAAGATACTTTGAGTACGAGCGTACTCAGCAAATTCACTAGAACAGGAGTGTTTGATGCACTATAACTACAGCCACAGACCGTAGGTCATAGGCAATGCAAGTTTTCATAAACATTTCTTCAAAGGTTGCTTTTATTCTGAAAAGCTATGTCCATCAGCCTTCACGGGTTTACTAGAACCTTCATGGGGTTCCTTTCCCGCCGCGTTCGCAGCTCCTTCCCGGAACAGGGAGTAACAAGTTACAGTTCTTACACTCTGCAGAGGTGCGTCAATTTACCCATGAGAGATCAACTCTTTGTTGCACAACCGAGCAGCTTATTCCCGTCCACAATTCCATGATGTGGGGCCCAGAAGATGATCCAAGCCAATCACTGCCCCCTTCGCGACCTCGCATGCCTTTTTAGTGTACACCATGCCCACATAAAGAATTACGACAATGGTTTGTACAAACCGTTAGATGCCTGAACTATCATGGGACGATGAGGGTTCCCATCCATATGCTGCATATCCTCTACGAATTACCAATCAAGATGCACACTACGAGGATAACAGCCACGACCTGCACATCCGCTTCATGCGAGAGGAAGAAGATATAGCTGACTTCTCCGTCCCATTCCAAATCTCATGGTCAACGCGTTATATACGGCGCAAGAATCACTGGCGACATTGGTTGTTAAGTCCTAGGTGATATAGTTCCGAACAGTGGTATTCCAACTGTCAGGTTTAATAGATTAGCTGATCACCCTGGATCAGTAATCAATAGTCCTCATTATTATTGAAAATAGTGTTTTCGGACCTTTTTAAAATGGAGGTGAATACAACACTGGATTTGTAAAATACTTTACAGAAAATAATCAAAGGACATGAGCAAGTGTGAACTTGCCTTTTGTGATTGCAAGATTATGCACTCACGATCTTCGAGTCAGTATAAGATCCAAAATCTGAAATCAGCATCATTGGTCCGGTAAGGACTAATGTTTAAAGAAGCAATATGCTTTTATGCATAAGTAATGTGATGCACGTTCTAAGCGCAAATCCCGGGAATAACGTTGTCCTAGGGTATGGATTCCGAAAATGGTTACTTTGGAATGTGTGGTCCTTTTAGATAAGTTTCATAGTTGTACTTTTATTAGAGTTTATGAGTGGTTGTAAACAACACATATGTAGGAGTAAAGTATACATAATTATGACATACTAAATAGGATTACTTATACAAGGTTTCTTATTTAAAGTGGAAAAAAGGATTACCTTCGAAGAAAAGGTTTCACTTCTAAGGTCTAAACAAACTTTGTGGTTAGTTAGTGGTGTTTGTTGTCATTTGTTTGCTCAAATGCTTTGGCTTGAGTTGCTTTATAGTTTAACCACTTCAGACCAAAGTTAACTATAAGACATATAGTAATGCTTATAGTGTTATATTAAGATTTTGTAGACTAAAGTTAACTTTAAAGTATAGATAGTTTTGAAAACATCGTACTTAAAGATTGGTATCTTGTATATCTAAAATGTTTTCTTTAGGTTAGTTAAGAATGTTATTCTTTTACTTGAGTTAATGGTGTCTTGATGTGAGTATGGAGTAATATCATTTATATTTTATAGATGAGTGAGTATGGTATATGGACCCAAGATAATGTTACTTAACTACTATGGATTTATATATTGTTGTAGTAGTTTTTGTAATTTGGTGATTAATATAGTTTAGAAAAGATTTAATTCTTCACCAGTTGTTCTTTTAAGGATTTTATTATTAGTGGAATTCTTCTTAGAGATAATCTTCCTTTAAGGTTGTAGATTCTTCTAAAATAAGAACATTCATAATGTTTGAAACTATTATGGTATTATATTATTAATATTTAAGACTAATACTAATTATTAGACTTATTTGACTCATTTTAGGAATATTAATAATTTTTATTTATCTTTATATGAATTATTAATGAAGTAAATAAGTTTAGATTTGAGTTATTAAAATATTTAATTTTCAAAAAGTATAAGATTAGATTTTTAATATGTAGATATTATTTTTGTGATCTTTTTGGTATATTACATTGATTTTTGTGATTTATAAATAATAAGATATGATTTTTATAATTCTTATTACTTTATAGTTACTTAATGAATAATAAATATTTCATTAAGTGAAATAATAATACATGATTATAGTTTTAAATTAGAATTCTCATTTTCCAAGATTTTTGGTATTTTACTTATATTATAAACATTTACCATTATAGGAATATGAATTATTAAAGTTTTAATACTTATAAAACTTTTGCTAAATAATATTTATTTAAATAGTTATTATAACAATATTTGGTAATAGTTTTAAGTTGTAGATTTTATTTTTCTGAAAATTTTCATATATTATACACATTTTTCTGAATTGTAAATCAAAAGTTATTAATTAAACAAGATTTAATCATTTATTGAATTTCTGGAATATTATTAATTGAATTATAACATTGTATTTATTTCTTAATAGAAAATTCTTTTTTTACACCGTACCCAGAGCTAGCCCCAGTCACTGATCTGTGGGCCATTGTCCACCTCAGCTTAGGATGAAAGAAATGTTTTTGCTACCGACTCCCTCTCTACTCACTACCGATGACATGCGGTCCCTAGGCCATGTCAATCACCACACGAGGCAAATACTAGTCAAACAGCTGACGTGGATCAATCATGAGGTGATCATGACATCAGCACCACCACCACCATTGGTGAGTGGTCACCGACGACGATCTACTGCACCCGAGGAAGCGAAATGGGTCTAGTTCGAATCAGCGCAAGCTACTGAACCTAGGTGTGGCAGCGCCGCTCGGAAATGGTCATCGGAGCCTTAGCTCCGACGAGCTCCGACAGTGGCCGATGGTGGCTTACAGTGAAACGATGATTTACAATGAGATCAAATGATTCAAGGATGCTAGAAGATTCAGGAACTCACCCTAATGATGATTGAGTAGTTGGCGAGGACATGCGCGGCTGGAATCGAGCTTTTCGATGAGGATTCCAACAAACTGCCGCAGAGGAAAACGACCAAATTCACCCTCTCCAGTGCTCCTTTTGATGCAAGCTTCTACCCAGAGGATCTATGGCGGATGGCGCTTCTCCATGACGGCTCAGAATGGTGTGGGGCGACGTGATTCGACGGCGAAGATTGGCTCCGGCGAGGTAGGGTTCGGTCTCGCTCGTATCTGAGAGGATAATGAGGGATTGGAGATAGGGATGGAAGCAATGCGTCGCGGTGGCCTTCTTATCCCCTCCTGGTAGCGGAGACGAGTATCTTGGCACAATGACGGCGATGACGGCATCGGGCGGCGGCGAGCTCCGCCAGCGAGCTGTCTGTGTGCGTGACGATGACGACGATGATCGTTTTACGGATAAACCCCTAATGTTTTCTTTAGCTCAACCAGCGGTCCTTTCCTGACCCCACTTGTCAGTCTCAGATGGAAAAGGACAGGGCTGGTTAATGGGCCGTTATGGGCTGCACCTAGGCGTCAGATATGTATAACGGTATTGGGCTGCGGCCAGGTTTATTTTTTTATTTACTTTATTTTTTTCTATTTTCTGTTTTCCAGATTTGAATTTGAATTAGATTTTGAACCTTTCTTTGTATGATTTATTTGCTGGACATTAGTAGTAATATTTAAATATATTTGGTAACCTTTGTGAACTTTTATTATGTCTTGTTTTTATATTTCTTTTATTTACTCAATAAGAACACTTTTTTAATAATTGGAAGAAACTTCTTCTTATTATTTTTCTCTTCTAATTTTAATCAGGAATTTCTTAAATGATATCTTCTGTAGAGGTCCCAACCCAATAAGGTAGGGTCCTTCTGTGTTTTACAATGCTAGTCCCTGGATCAATAGCTAGCATCCACAGTTAAGATGTAATATCAAGATACAAAGGTCATAATATAAATTTATAACCAGGAATAACATAAGTTTATTACATCAAACATAGCTCATTTGGCTATTACATTATATTTGCAGCGGAATAACTATAAGTATGGGTCCTTCATCTTCAAAGTGCCACAGGCAGATGTTGGTTGTAGACTTTGTAGTCCTAGTCAATCAAACAATCTTCATTTTTAAAACAATCAACCTGCAACATTACAAGTTACAGCCACAAGGGTCAATACATTTTGAATTGTATTGGCAAGCTTCACTTTTATGTATAAGAGTGGATCCTATCATTACATGCATATTTGGCTAAGTAGAGTTTAAGGCTTATTTGCATAAAGCAATATTTTATCCTATCTTTTCAAAAAGGGTTTTAAAGTATTTTGTCAAATTTCTTTTCCAAGTTCTTTGAACTCCTTGGTAGAAACTCAAGTGTTCAAATCCTTGTCAAAATCTCTTGAGCACCTTGGTAACCCCAAGTGCAACAAGTTTTATCAAAACTCATGAGTTCCTTGGTAAAGCCCCAAGTACCTCATGCTCTTGAGCACCTTGGTAACCCCAAGTGCAACAAGCTTTACAAAATCTCTTTGATTTCCTTGGTAGACACACAAGGGCATCAAGTTTTTATATTAGAAGTTGGAATGTCGAGATCTCCCATAGTTCAAACTTTAGTTGCTCAGTACTGTCCATAACCGGGGACACGGCTAAGTACTTAGATTTTATTTAATTCTGCAGAAGGAGTACACTTTACCCACATGTCACAATCCCATCTTGTTGCCACCAGTGGCCTACTGGATTAGTGCTCACCAAGATGGAGTACTGGCAGATTGAGAATGTGACGAAGTCTTTCCAAAAGGTCCTCCCATACATCATTGCTAGCTTTGTCTTCAGCCCCCATGAAGCATTCCAGATCCCCATGTCCAGTAACTAAAGACAATGTATGGGTCTTCCTAATGTAATTGACTAAGCCAGAGCCATAATAGCATGTGGTTGCACACGAAAGCCACAATTGGAGAAGCATGTTTGATCTCTAAGTTTCCTAGGTGGTTTTCTTTTGGAGCACAACACAAAGTGATTGCCATTGACATGGTTCCCTTTTGTTGCCACCTTCCCCAAAACTTAAAGTATCCTCCACCTAGGTGGTTCATTGAATCCTTGTTTTATTATGTAAAACACAAGTCCTTTTCTCAACCTTTGTAAAATCACAACATGTATCTCTTTTTAAATTATATCATATAGCATGTCTAAGCATGTACAACTTCAATATTTTCACTAAGGAGTGTTTAGGGAATCCTATTAGGATTTAGCATAGCATAAGTATAAAATATCTTTTCATGCATATTTTCAAAATCCACTAAGTATAATAAAAATAGTAGGACTTTTGTATGATAGTGTAACTTGCCTTTTTGGTAGGGAATGAGGGTTCACTTCCTTGATCTTGCTAGTCTCACACTTTGCTAAATTCACTACAAGTCAATCAAGCAAATCACCAAATCAACTAACATTCCAAACCAAAGTTAAACAAACAATTTTGCACACATAGAAATGGAGTCTAAGTCATGCAAAGGGGGTTCTTTTTGCAAGGTTGGTCTCTACTAGGTTTATAAACTTTGTATGATCCAAATTGGTCATTTACCAAAATGTCACAGTCATTAGTTAGAGGGTTTTGCTCAAAGTATATTTTTAAAATCCATTCAACATTTTATGTGGTGAAAATTATTCTTTTCAAGGCAAAACTTTATGTTTTTCACCAAGTAAGTTGCCTTTGGCAAGGCTTGGTGTTTTGGATCAGTAAGTTTGGTCCATAACATTTTCCCAAAGTTTTCCTTGCACAAACTTTTCCATAATAAAATTTAATGAGTTTATTAGGCTAGAAAATGACTAAGTTAACTAATTCAACTTAAATTTCACAAAAATCATTTTTAACTCTATGGGTTGGTTCCTAGGGTCAGTAAGGTCTCACAAATCTATTTTGCAAAAGATTTAATCCTAAAATCAATTTTAAACAATTTTTATACCCTATACAAGTACACAAATATTTCTGCAAATTCAAACAAGCCATTAGATACTATTGGTCAAACTAAGGCCATGGTTGGCTAGAGCTTGTTCTCCTGAATCCATTGATATAAAATTTGCCAAATTTGGACGTGTGGTTCAAAAGTTATAAGGGTTTGAAAATGGCATTTAAATCTGTTTTCAAAATCTGTTTTAAACAGACAGGTGACACGCGGCGTCATTCCACTGGTTGATACCGGTTCGGGTGGATCGTGTGCTGTGGAGCGTTGGATTTAAGTTGGATCGTGTGGCCCAGAGGACATACCCCTTCGACGATAAGTGATCTAATCGTGGCCGCTAAATCTGGATCGAACGGTACTGGCGACTCTGACCTAAAGTGGGTGGCGCTGACGGCGGCGCTCTGGCGGCAGCGCTCCGGTGGGGTGGTCGCCGGTGATTCAGGATGCAAGGAAGAAGAGGAGAAGGCTCACCGAGATCGCAGGGTCATGGTGATGCTCGTCGTGCTGTTGGTTTGACAAGGGGAGCTCGGGTACTGCGGCAATTGCTCGCCGGAGTGGAGGTCGGCGTCGAGTGGTTCTGTCCGTGGTCGAGGGCGACGCTGTAGATCATCCCGAAGCAAAACAATGATGCGGTCAGACGCAGAAAGGTGTGGCGAGTATGGGAGTGTGAACGAGGAGGCGCGGGGTAGTCGGATACTACCTGTGGGCTTCGCCGGAGATGAAGCAGACGGTGGTGGCGGTAGGAGTCGTCGCTGCAGATCGCCCTAAGGTAAACCAGGAGCACATTCAGATGCGCAAGAGCAAGGCGATGCTGGGTGCATGAACGAGAGGGGTCGGGGCGGTCTGGTTCACCTGAGAGTCGTCGCCGGAGTAGAAACGGACGGCGACGGTGTCGGAGCTTGTCGAAGCCGATGCTCCGGGGCGCCCGCGGTTGAAGGAAGGGCACGGGGAGAAGCGTCTGGGAGTGGGGAAGCTGCTAGCATGCTCAGGGAGGCTCGGGAAGGTGTGGCTTGGCCGGAATCGACAGAGGAAGCTCGTTGCTGCGGCGGCGGTGCAGGAGTGATTGGCGACAGCCTAGGGGCAGAGAGAGGGAGTGGCCTGGGGGAAAAGGAGGGGGAAACGTTGGGGTTTTAACGAGCACAGTCAAAGCGAGGTAAAGGCGTGTCATTACAACGAATTGATCGCGGCATTCAAACTCAGCAAACGACAGCGAGGTTTGGGGAAGAAAGGGTCGTGCGGTGAGGACGATGAACAGTATCAGTGGGTCTACCTGTCAGTGGGAAAACGAAATGAGGAAAGGGTCCACTGATCATACACTGTATGGGTTAGAAACGAGGTGCGAATCGTTTTCTTTCCGGGTGAGGAGCTGGGCTGGTCTGATGGGCCTTAGTGGGCTGCTGGGTTGGGTCGACCCAATTCCATTTTTTTAATTCTGTGTCCTTTTCTTTTTTGTTTCTGAATTTCTGTTTTGAATTTCATTCAAGCATTCAAATAATTCAAACAATTCAAACCATTGTAATGAGTTTTTGGTTCTGTTTATCATCATAATTCACATTCTAAAATAAAATATTATTTTAAATCTTTTTAGGTTCCATTTATTAATTAAATAAAATGGACCATGGTTTATTATTAGAATAGGGTTTGGTTTATTTAAATAAATCTTCATTTAAAATCCAATTATTTTCAAAACCAACTCAGTAGGTTTTATTTGAAAATAAAGAATATTTGGAAGGCTTGTTCAAAATAAAATAACCTTTTATTTATGGTCCATTTGTAAATTAATAAAATGGCCTTAGTTATTAAATCAAATAGAGTTTGATTTTATTAATAAAATCTTTATTTGAAACCTAAATATTTTCAAAACCAAATCAGTAGGTTTTATTTGGAAATATTCAATACTTGGAAACTTGTTTTAACACAAAATAACATTTTTATTTTAGAGTCCATTATTAATTAAATATAATAGACTTTCATTATTATTTCAAATAGGTTTTATTTTATTGAGTTATTTATTTTGAAATCTAAAATAAAGCCAAAACACTTTAGTAGGTTTTAATTAAGAAAATAAAATACTTAGAAAACTTATTTAAAATAATTTAACAAGCTTTGATGTTTTAATTAAAATGGTAAAACCTTTTATTAAATAAATTTGGATATTAAATCCTTATTATTTTTATTTATACAATCCTTTAAACCTTTGCTATTTTATTTAAAATAAAATGTTTTAATTCAAAAGCTTGGCCAAGGTTTAATTGGTTTTATATAAAATAATCTTTATTTATAAATCCATCTTTTCTTTTGAATACCAACTCTTTTATTTAAGAGATCCAAAATAGTATTTTAAATATTTTTATTTTCCTTTAATAAAAGTTTATCTTTTTAAATCTCTTTAGGATTTATTTAATTCAAATTGGTTTGAGGTTCCATTTGAATTCAAAAAGTTTCTTCTGGCTATGAAAATCAAACAAAGTTTTATTTTATTAATTTATTTTCACATTACAAGATTTGGAAAATCTTGGGATGTGACAGGCTACCACCCTTAAAATAAATCTCGTCCCGAGATTTGGGAAGGCTGGGGTTACAAGCAAGTTCAAAGCAACTAGGATACTACCACCCTTAAAAATTTTTAAACAAAAATTACATATTGGCCTTCTTGGGTCCTGGAAAACTTCTCTAAGCAAACTTTTGCTTTATTTCTACACTTGACTCATGGGCCAAGGTTGAGTTTCTCCATAGGTTTCTTCAACTTGTTTTTCATCCTTTCTGGACAGTTGCTTGCATAGTGTCCTGGATTCTTGCAGTTGAAACAATTAATGTCCTTGAGTTCTTTGCGTTGCTCTTGTGGGCAAGTTGCTACATAGTGACCTGGTTCTTTGCAGTTGTTGCACCACACCTGGTCAATCTCTTTATTCTTCTTGTTTTCTGGGCATCCACTGGAGTAGTGTCCCATTTCTTTACATTTGCGACATTGCACAAGGCTCATGTTTTTTTTGGGCTTCTTGATTTTCCTTGATCCTTTAAATTGGGTTGTCTTGTTTAGATGTAGGAGTGGTCCTTTTCCTTTGGTAGACTTGGATCCTTCTTGTTTCCTTTGTTCCACCATGGCATAGATGGGACATAAACCTGGAGTATGATCACTTCCTTCACACAGGTAGCAAGTAGCTTGAGAGGTAGGACATTGTCCAACATGATGATCTTCTTCACAATTGGGGCATTGTCCTTCATGCTCCTTGGAGGTATGATCCTTGTCTCCACAAATAATGCAAGCTGGGGCTCCATCTAGAACAACATTCTTTTCGTCCCTGTTATCATAGACTCTCTTTGGATAGCTTTCTTCTATGCTAATCATTTGATTAGTCACCTTAAGCATCAGTTGAGACTGCTCTTCCAAAAATCTTTGCAGTGCTGGATCCTTATCACTGTTGTTGACTAGGAACTGAGCTGTTAGTTGGTTCAACTGGTGTTGGGTTGGTATGAGCTCTCTCATGCTATCAGCTTGGTTGGTGTTGGTGTCATCAACCTTGGAGTCCTTTGGAGTAGTCATCTGTTTGGGTTTGAAGGGAGTTTAGAATAGGCAAGATATTTCTAAGGAAATATTTCTAATCACACACATCACAATTCCCGCAAACAATGTGCATGCAATCACAAACAAACATTTCACTCAAACAATATGGTTCAAGCACATTTTTAGGCAACAAAATATTTTTGTTACACCACATAAGTTAGTGGTTTTATTTAACTAAAATATGGTGGTCCATCTATATGGTTCACTTGTGATCTTTCCATCCTTCATGATTCTTCTTGTATGAGATCTTGGTTTCCTTGAGAAAACTCTTAGTTGTAATACTTCAAAGTTGTTGATGGCTTCTTCTTATTTTGCATTCCCTCAGTCTCTAAATCTTGAGCAAGTTTTCCTTGTTTCACTTGTGGTCCTTAGTAGTTTCCAAGTTGGAAGTCCTTGGTGAACATGCTGAAGATGTTGAAGTCATTAGAGTTGAAGATGTTGAAGTCATTAGAGTTGGAGAAGTTGAAGAAGTCCTTTGCACATGGTGTAGTCTTTGGCCATGGGTAGGTTTTTCCATCAAGTTGAAGTAGAATAGGTGTAGAGTTAAAACCAAAATGGTTGAGGAAAGAGTTTACAAGTGTTTTGTAAATAAGTTATTGGAACAAATTATAACTCCTATTTTTCTAAGGGTTCTTGTCCAATCCTAGGGTTTACAAATCCTACAGGCAACACAATGCTCTGATACCATCTGTAGAGGTCCCAACCCAATAAGGTAGGGTCCTTCTGTGTTTTACAATGCTAGTCCCTGGATCAATAGCTAGCATCCACAGTTAAGATGTAATATCAAGATACAAAGGTCATAATATAAATTTATAACCAGGAATAACATAAGTTTATTACATCAAACATAGCTCATTTGGCTATTACATTATATTTGCAGCGGAATAACTATAAGTATGGGCCCTTCATCTTCAAAGTGCCACAGGCAGATGTTGGTTGTAGACTTTGTAGTCCTAGTCAATCAAACAATCTTCATTTTTAAAACAATCAACCTGCAACATTACAAGTTACAGCCACAAGGGTCAATACATTTTGAATTGTATTGGCAAGCTTCACTTTTATGTATAAGAGTGGATCCTATCATTACATGCATATTTGGCTAAGTAGAGTTTAAGGCTTATTTGCATAAAGCAATATTTTATCCTATCTTTTCAAAAAAGGGTTTTAAAGTATTTTGTCAAATTTATTTTCCAAGTTCTTTGAACTCCTTGGTAGAAACTTAAGTGTTCAAATCCTTGTCAAAATCTCTTGAGCACCTTGGTAACCCCAAGTGCAACAAGTTTTATCAAAACTCATGAGTTCCTTGGTAAAGCCCCAAGTACCTCATGCTCTTGAGCACCTTGGTAACCCCAAGTGCAACAAGCTTTACAAAATCTCTTTGATTTCCTTGGTAGACACACAAGGGCATCAAGTTTTTATATTAGAAGTTGGAATGTCGAGATCTCCCATAGTTCAAACTTTAGTTGCTCAGTACTGTCCATAACCGGGGACACGGCTAAGTACTTAGATTTTATTTACTTCTGCAGAAGGAGTACACTTTACCCACATGTCACAATCCCATCTTGTTGCCACCAGTGGCCTACTGGATTAGTGCTCACCAAGATGGAGTACTGGCAGATTGAGAATGTGACGAAGTCTTTCCAAAAGGTCCTCCCATACATCATTGCTAGCTTTGTCTTCAGCCCCCATGAAGCATTCCATATCCCCATGTCCAGTAACTAAAGACAATGTATGGGTCTTCCTAATGTAATTGACTAAGCCAGAGCCATAATAGCATGTGGTTGCACACGAAAGCCACAATTGGAGAAGCATGTTTGATCTCTAAGTTTCCTAGGTGGTTTTCTTTTGGAGCACAACACAAAGTGATTGCCATTGACATGGTTCCCTTTTGTTGCCACCTTCCCCAAAACTTAAAGTATCCTCCACCTAGGTGGTTCATTGAATCCTTGTTTTATTATGTAAAACACAAGTCCTTTTCTCAACCTTTGTAAAATCACAACATGTATCTCTTTTTAAATTATATCATATAGCATGGCTAAGCATGTACAACTTCAATATTTTCACTAAGGAGTGTTTAGGGAATCCTATTAGGATTTAGCATAGCATAAGTATAAAATATCTTTTCATGCATATTTTCAAAATCCACTAAGTATAATAAAAATAGTAGGACTTTTGTATGATAGTGTAACTTGCCTTTTTGGTAGGGAATGAGGGTTCACTTCCTTGATCTTGCTAGTCTCACACTTTGCTAAATTCACTACAAGTCAATCAAGCAAATCACCAAATCAACTAACATTCCAAACCAAAGTTAAACAAACAATTTTGCACACATAGAAATGGAGTCTAAGTCATGCAAAGGGGGTTCTTTTTGCAAGGTTGGTCTCTACTAGGTTTATAAACTTTGTATGATCCAAATTGGTCATTTACCAAAATGGCACAGTCATTAGTTAGAGGGTTTTGCTCAAAGTATATTTTTAAAATCCATTCAACATTTTATGTGGTGAAAATTATTCTTTTCAAGGCAAAACTTTATGTTTTTCACCAAGTAAGTTGCCTTTGGCAAGGCTTGGTGTTTTGGATCAGTAAGTTTGGTCCATAACATTTTCCCAAAGTTTTCCTTGCACAAACTTTTCCATAATAAAATTTAATGAGTTTATTAGGCTAGAAAATGACTAAGTTAACTAATTCAACTTAAATTTCACAAAAATCATTTTTAACTCTATGGGTTGGTTCCTAGGGTCAGTAAGGTCTCACAAATCTATTTTGCAAAAGATTTAATCCTAAAATCAATTTTAAACAATTTTTATACCCTATACAAGTACACAAATATTTCTGCAAATTCAAACAATCCATTAGATACTATTGGTCAAACTAAGGCCATGGTTGGCTAGAGCTTGTTCTCCTGAATCCATTGATATAAAATTTGACAAATTTGGACGTGTGGTTCAAAAGTTATAAGGGTTTGAAAATGGCATTTAAATCTGTTTTCAAAATCTGTTTTAAACAGACAGGTGACACGCGGCGTCATTCCACTGGTTGATACCGGTTCGGGTGGATCGTGTGCTGTGGAGCGTTGGATTTAAGTTGGATCGTGTGGCCCAGAGGACATACCCCTTCGACGATAAGTGATCTAATCGTGGCCGCTAAATCTGGATCGAACGGTACTGGCGACTCTGACCTAAAGTGGGCGGCGCTGATGGCGGCGCTCTGGCGGCAGCGCTCCGGTGGGGTGGTCGCTGGTGATTCAGGATGCAAGGAAGAAGAGGAGAAGGCTCACCGAGATCACAGGGTCGTGGTGATGCTCGTCGTGCTGTTGGTTTGACAAGGGGAGCTCGGGTACTGCAGCAATTGCTCGCCGGAGTGGAGGTCGGCGTCGAGTGGTTCTGTCCGTGGTCGAGGGCGACGCTGTAGATCATCCCGAAGCAAAACAATGATGCGGTCAGACGCAGAAAGGTGTGGCGAGTATGGGAGTGTGAACGAGGAGGCGCGGGGTAGTCGGATACTACCTGTGGGCTTCGCCGGAGATGAAGCAGACGGTGGTGGCGGTAGGAGTCGTCGCTGCAGATCGCCCTAAGGTAAACCAGGAGCACATTCAGATGCGCAAGAGCAAGGCGATGCTGGGTGCGTGAACGAGAGGGGTCGGGGCGGTCTGGTTCACCTGAGAGTCGTCGCCGGAGTAGAAACGGACGGCGACGCTGTCGGAACTTGTCGAAGCCGATGCTCCGGGGCGCCCGCGGTTGAAGGAAGGGCACGGGGAGAAGCGTCTGGGAGTGGGGAAGCTGCTAGCGTGCTCAGGGAGGCTCGGGAAGGTGTGGCTTGGCCGGAATCGACAGAGGAAGCTCGTTGCTGCGGCGGCGGTGCAGGAGTGATTGGCGACAGCCTAGGGGCAGAGAGAGGGAGTGGCCTGGGGGAAAAGGAGGGGGAAACGTTGGGTTTTAACGAGCACAGTCAAAGCGAGGTAAAGGCGTGTCATTACAACGAATTGATCGCGGCATTCAAACTCAGCAAACGACAGCGAGGTTTGGGGAAGAAAGGGTCGCGCGGTGAGGACGATGAACAGTATCGGTGGGTCTACCTGTCAGTGGGAAAACGAAATGAGGAAAGGGTCCACTGATCATACACTGTATGGGTTAGAAACGAGGTGCGAATCGTTTTCTTTCCGGGTGAGGAGCTGGGCTGGTCTGATGGGCCTTAGTGGGCTGCTGGGTTGGGTCGACCCAATTCCATTTTTTTTATTCTGTGTCCTTTTCTTTTTTGTTTCTGAATTTCTGTTTTGAATTTCATTCAACCATTCAAGCATTCAATTAATTCAAACAATTCAAACCATTGTAATGAGTTTTTGGTTCTGTTTATCATCATAATTCACATTCTAAAATAAAATATTATTTTAAATCTTTTTAGGATCCATTTATTAATTAAATAAAATGGACCATGGTTTATTATTAGAATAGGGTTTGGTTTATTTAAATAAATCTTCATTTAAAATCCAATTATTTTCAAAACCAACTCAGTAGGTTTTATTTGAAAATAAAGAATATTTGGAAGGCTTGTTCAAAATAAAATAACCTTTTATTTATGGTCCATTTGTAAATTAATAAAATGGCCTTAGTTATTAAATCAAATAGAGTTTGATTTTATTAATAAAATCTTTATTTGAAACCTAAATATTTTCAAAACCAAATCAGTAGGTTTTATTTGGAAATATTCAATACTTGGAAACTTGTTTTAACACAAAATAACATTTTTATTTTAGAGTCCATTATTAATTAAATATAATAGACTTTCATTATTATTTCAAATAGGTTTTATTTTATTGAGTTATTTATTTTGGAATCTAAAATAAAGCCAAAACACTTTAGTAGGTTTTAATTAAGAAAATAAAATACTTAGAAAACTTATTTAAAATAATTTAACAAGCTTTGATGTTTTAATTAAAATGGTAAAACCTTTTATTAAATAAAGTTGGATATTAAATCCTTATTATTTTTATTTATACAATCCTTTAAACCTTTGCTATTTTATTTAAAATAAAATGTTTTAATTCAAAAGCTTGGCCAAGGTTTAATTGGTTTTATATAAAATAATCTTTATTTATAAATCCATCTTTTCTTTTGAATACCAACTCTTTTATTTAAGAGATCCAAAATAGTATTTTAAATATTTTTATTTTCCTTTAATAAAAGTTTATCTTTTTAAATCTCTTTAGGATTTATTTAATTCAAATTGGTTTGAGGTTCCATTTGAATTCAAAAAGTTTCTTCTGGCTATGAAAATCAAACAAAGTTTTATTTTATTAATTTATTTTCACATTACAAGATTTGGAAAATCTTGGGATGTGACATCTTCTTATTTGTTTATAGATTTAACTCTGATTGGCTCATAGTTTGGATATAGATTTTATATGTATCATGATCTTGGATCATTATTTGTTGCATGAGAACATGAAGGATAAGGATATGGTTATTACCATTCACATTTATTTAGAAAATGAACTGTATATATTCTATTGTGGTAAACAAAGAGGTTTAGGGTTTTTAAATTATGAGTACTACCCTTGGCTTTAGGTTTTGTATAAGATTTGATTCCTTTTAAGAGTTAATATTTAATAATCCAGTATATTGCCTTGTGTATATAGTCTTTGATGAAATCTTCCTTTTTAATAGGAAGTTTGAAATTGGAGTGTTTTACAGAAGTGAACTTATAAAGATATACTTAGGCACATATAGTGATGATGGTTGAAATGAATAGAGATATGCTTATGTAATTTGTTATTAGGAAATATTTCTATAAAGTGTTATGAGCATCATATGATGGTTTAACATTATGAGATGGATATTATATTTTGATTTAAGATTTAGAGTTAATTGTTTACCAAGATTAAATAGGAAAATGATCTATAACGTATAATTATATTTCACAATCTGGAATCTCTAATTAAGGAATTTCTTTCCTTGATATAATACCTCTTTCTTCCCATCATCATGGTTAGTTTGATGGACTTACTTATTAAGATCTTCTTATTCAATACATCATTTTTCTAAACTTATGGATGAATCCAATGAGTTTGATACAAAGGCATTTTATAATCTGTTCATATCCTTGGTTGGTTGTATTTACTATTCTACTGTTGATTATCTTCCATCACTAATCTTTCTCTAAAGTTGATTATTCTTGAAGATGAATAACACCATCTTAATTACTTAACCCTCATGACTTACACTTCAATCCCTGAATTATATTTATGGGGTTTGCAAAGAATTCTCTAGGATCACTTATCTTTACTAAGGTTTCAATCATGTTCTACCCATCAGTATTACCTATACTAAATATAAGCATTCCATGTTGGTGGCCAAAGCATTACCATTATAATACTTTAATTATTTACTACCGAAGTTCTTAGTTGGCTAAACAGGGCTTTATCAATCCTACCTTTTATTGCCTGGAAATTATCTTCTTAGTATCTTGTATTAGATTAAGGTTATTAATGGACTATGCACTCATTAGAAGATTTGAGTAGATGTTCTGATAAGATCAAACAATAGATCAGAGACTAATAGTTAAAGAAGTTGTGAATCAATGGGAAGTCATCCAACATTGATGAACAACAGATATTGAGATAAGTTCCATAAAGATTGTATAGAAAGAAAGATATATATATATATATAGTGGATGAACTTAACTTAATCTCTTTCCAACTCCAACTCATCAAAAGAGTTTTTTAGGATTTAGGTGTTATTATGATTCTCAGAATGTATGCAGATGGGATTTAAGACATAGTGGTCACATTCTTATTATTTGTTTTATATCCTTAACTTGATTCTTATGAATGGTTATAATGAATACTATAAGATGATCACCTAATGATCAGATATAATTCACATTTTATTAAGGTTTAACTTATGGTATATTTTGATATACCCTTAGATCAAATCTCTCTTACCCAAAAATGAGATTTTAACAAAGGTCTTATTGAAACTTATCGAAGTCAACTTGATGATCTACTTCAATTCCATCAAGCTAAGAGAAGCTTCAATCACTTTGACAAGTTTTTTTATTTAAAAGCGCGAAAATTACTCGGATTTTCTATGCATGAATGCAATGCACACATCTGGATTCAACTTATTTCTAGGCTCTAATGCTGGGATGTTACAGTCTCTCCCCCTTAAAATAAACTTCGTCCTCGAAGTTCGCAAACTCTCATGTTTCGGAGTAAGAAATTGTTTTGTAGTGGTTGCTACACTCTCCATTCAATGATGATCTTTAATGGAATTAATTGGAGTATTCCATAACCTGATTAGATATCCTCATTAAATTGTTTTTCTTGAATCATCAAACTTCATTATTATATTAAGTATAGTTTGGAGGTTCTTACTACCATGAGTTCTTAATTTTCTGTATACGCATTTTTAATAGTCAATAGACTATCTTACTATTCCTGTCACTATACCGTTGATATTGGTATTCCTTCCAAGATTGGATTTGAAATCAATTTGTCCATACCCATTGGAATTTTTCTTTCTTGATACTTGTTTAATTAGGGTTTTATATTACTTTTTAAGGGTTACTTAAAAGTTGTTTCTTTTTAAATTTGATTGTTAAATGTATCCTTTATCATCCTCAAGTTTATACCTCCTTAATATTTTCTTTTAAATAACTTTTCTCTATTTCCTATAGTATTTTCTTCAACTTTCATTCCTAATGTTTACACTCCCCCTTAAGTTTTACTAATAGTTTTGAAACTCCATACATAGAAGCTATTGATTCTTGAACTAAAATGTTGATTCCTGTTCGGTTTATATTTCACTGGTTTAAAGTCCAATGAAAGATTGTACAGTGCATCCACATAGTTGTGGATCTCCGAAGCAAATCTTTCAGCAGTAAATATCGTACTTACTATTGGGGCATTCTTGCTGAATAAACTGGACCTTGCAAAGCATCTTGCCAAGCGATCATCTTCAAATATGTTAAACTTTATTAGGTCTTACTTAACTTAGGCCAAATTTAATGCTCTTTATGCAACTTTTAATAAGATTTGGTTCACTATTTCAACCAAATACCAACTGGGGATTAGTTACTAGCTATGGATCAAATACCAGTTGCGGATTATTACCGGCTGCGAACCTCCCTAGGGTATGTGTATTACCCTATGGTTTCCCACATACTTCTCGCATTCACTCGGTATTGTCAGATCTTGAATACCATTTTGGTTCCAAAGATAACTATTTATACTTATTCATGATACTTCCATGAACTTGTTACAGCTATTCCTTTGCTTCTTAGTAACATTACCCACTCTGATTGAGCTTTAAGTTTATTATATCTTGTGGTTCCATACATCTTCTATACCAAACTTCTTTCTTGGGTCTGGCTAGGAATAATTTATGCGATATCTATCCTCTAAGTGGTGTTAACACTCCTTATATCTTGCTTCTTCATTCTCGCAAGTCTTCCTTTTTGATCTTTAAAATTCGTCGCTCCCTTACGCGGATTCCCATTCCTATCTAGGTCTATAACATCAAGTAATAACTGGTGTTACATCATGCATTTGCACACCTAATTAAACTTCATGTACAGATCTAGTCAATCAATAAAAATCAATAAGATCCAAAAGTCGATAAACAACCAAACAGATACCATCTATTATACATAGGTTTTAGATAATTTACAAATGTACTAGATATTCCAACGGTTTGCTCCATACCTATTTACACAACTACCTTACAAGAACTTCTTGTTCCTATGGATATATCCTCACTTATTCCGGCAAACCTTTCAAACTACAATACACATTACCCTCTATATACATTATTCAAGCCCTCATCCCTTGGGATGTCGTTCCTTTCTTACTTTCATCTTCCTCTAGTGCTTCCTGGAGTTCCGTCCATGATGACGTGAAGTCCTACGACTGCCTTCTGGAGCATCCAGGATGTGCGTAATCTTGATTAGAAGTACCGAGACTGAGATTAGTCATTGAAAAATGACTAGAGTTAGCGTAATCTTCCACCGAATAGTTCGGGTTTTCTGGCAACACTTCCTCATAGTAAGTTGGTTCCTTAGATTTTTCTTGGATCCAGTCATATATGTTGGTATAGTAGCTATTGGAGTACTCTTCTAAGTTGATTGGATTCGTATTACCCCCATATGGTCCATAAGGTTCCCTATGGTTATAATTGGTCTCTTCTTCATCACCTGCATCACAAGGTATAGGATTCCCTATGGTTTTACCTTGAGATTCTATTTCCCATCCATACTTGTTAGGCTCAGGTTTATTTGGAATACCTTTATTCCATTCTTGTCGTTCGGAATTGTACTTGGTCCATAAGTCTTCAGGTGGCTTGAAGTCATTCTGGTAATAGGCATAATTTTCTGAGTTTGGGTCATCGAACTCAGTTTCCTCAAACACCTCTCCTGAAGGTATGTACTTGGGATGCCTAGCTTCTTTATCTAACTTCTTCCTACGAGCCATTGCTTTATCGGGATCAGTAAAATCCTCAATGACCGTATCGAGCTCCTGAACTAAGACTTGGTGAGTGTTATGATAAGTGTTTAGCAAAGACCGATAATGATCCATATGCTCTATAGCTAGAGTAGGTTCAGCTTGGACTAAGGCAGAGTGATCTAACTCATGCTCTGAGTTTGAGGTTTCATATGGTATAATGGTGTGAGTACTACCTTCTAGAGCTTGGGATTTATGCCCTCAGATCATGGTTATGGCTGCAGCTACGGCAATCTGATATGCAGATGCCATGCACCTTGCCTCTCCTACTAGCATTTATCCCTTCAGTCCTAACTTCTTGGGTAACATGATCATGACACGGTATTTAGCTAATACCTGCCCATCATAGTAACTGTAAATATTGACCAGGAGTCTTGATTCACACTCCAAACTCCATAGAAGTTGTCGGAGATTGTCTGTCCAATCCCCTCCGTAGTCATCCAATGTCCTGTTCATCACTTGAACATTTCGGGGTGGATATCGAGGTGCCATGTGGAACTGTGGATAAGAAATTATCATCAGTCACATAGAGTTAAAACTCTTGGGTAATGATTGGTAATTGCAATCATATAAAAGAGTTATCACACTAGTAACATATTAGGATTATTCTCAAGTGAACATCCCTCATATCACTAGAGAACTCTTTATTATTGCTAGGATGTGTCCTACATGTTCTACCCATTTACTAGGTTTTCAACCTAAGGTCAAAGCATATGCTCTGATACCAACTGCGGTGACCCAGCATACCACTGCATGATGTAGTACACTATAGTCGTTGACATAACACCAATGAAACACCGTTCACTAGTATTACATCCCTCAGAATGGCACAACAGAAACACCGCGGGTCCAATACAGGGCTTAAAGGTTACAACTCACTCTTTACATAAGATCCCGAGAACACTCTAGGTTAAAGAGAGAAAAAGAACTTCTTTTACGAAGAAGAATCAAAGATAAATAACGCAAAATTATTATACTATTAAAATTAGTATTTAACTAAGGAATTGGCATTGCCGCTATTGCAATGCACTACAGAGGTAGGTTCTTTGGCTAGAGATTGTACTTCTATCTAGTCAGTAATTTCGTCTTCACTTGAGTTGAGATTTATGTTGTCTTCCTGGTCTTCATTGAAGAGCTTTAGCTGGTCTTGATTACTTCTGGAGCATATCTTGATGTAGACATCCTCTTAATGGCTTCAGAATCTAGCAAGGGTTAAGAAGATACTTTGAGTATGAGCGTACTTAGAAAATTCACTAGAAAAGGAGTGTTTGATGCACTATAACTACAGCCACAGACCGTAGGTCGTAGGAAATGCAAGTTTTCATAAACATTTCTTCAAAGGTTGCTTTTATTCTGAAAAGCTATGTCCGTCAGCCTTCACGGGTTTACTAGAACCTTCATGGGGTTCCTGTCCCGCCGCATTCGCAGCTCCTTCCCGGAACAGGGAGTAAGAAGTTACAGTTCTTACACTCTGCAGAGGTGCGTCACTTTACCCATGAGAGATCAACTCTTTGTTGCACAACCAGGCAGCTTATTCCCGTCCACAATTCCATGATGTGGGGCCTAAAAGATGATCCAAGCCAATCACTGCCCCCTTCGCGACCTCGCATGCCTCCTTGGTGTACACCATGCCCACATAAAGAATTACGGCAATGGTTTGTACAAACCATTAGATGCCAGAACTATCATGGGACGATGAGAGTTCCCACCCATATGCTGCATATCCTTTACGAATTACCAATCAATATGCACACTACGAGGATAACAGCCACGACCTGCACATCCGCTTCATGTGAGAGGAAGAAGATATAGCTGAATTCTCCGTCCCATTCCAAATCTCATGGTCAACGCGTAATATACGGCGCAAGAATCACTGGCGACATTGGTTGTTAAGTCCTAGGTGATATAGTTCTGAACAATGGTATTCCAACTGTCAGGTTTAATAGATTAGCTGATCACCCTGGATCAGTAATCAATAGTCCTCATTATTATTGAAAATAATGTTTTCAGACCTTTTTCAAATGCAGGTGAGACAACACTGGATTTGTAAAATACTTTACAGAAAATAATCAAAGGACATGAGCCAGTGTGAACTTGCCTTTTGTGATTGCAAGATTATGCACTTACGATCTTCGAGTCAGTATAAGATCCAAAATCTGAAATCAACATCATTGGTCCGATAAGGACTAATGTTTAAAGAAGCAATATGCTTTTATGCATAAGTAATGTGATGCACGTTCTAAGCGCAAATCCCGGGAATAACATTGTCCTAGGGTTTGGATTCCGAAAATGGTTACTTTGGAATGTGTGGTCCTTTTAGATAAGTTTCATAGTTGTACTTTTATTAGAGTTTATGAGTGGTTGTAAACAAGACATATCTAGGAGTAAAGTATACATAATTATGACATACTAAATAGGATTACTTATACAAGGTTTCTTATTTAAAGTGGAAAAAAGGATAACCTTCGAAGAAAAGGTTTCACTTCTAAGGTCTAAACAAACTTTCTGGTTAGTTAGTGGTGGTTGTTGTCATTTGTTTGCTCAAATGGTTTGGCTTGAGTTGCTTTATAGTTTAACCAGTTCAGACCAAAGTTAACTATAAGACATATAGTAATGCTTATAGTGTTATATTAAGATTTTGTAGACTAAAGTTAACTTTAAAGTATAGATAGTTTTGAAAACATCGTACTTAAAGATTGGTATCTTGTATATCTAAAATGTTTTCTTTAGGTTAGTTAAGAATGTTATTCTTTTACTTGAGTTAATGGTGTCTTGATGTGAGTATGGAGTAATATCATTTATCTTTTATAGATGAGTGAGTATGGTATATGGACCCAAGATAACGTTACTTAACTACTTATGGATTTATATAGTGTTGTAGTAGTTTTTGTAATTTGGTGATTAGACTTATTTGACTCATTTTAGGAATATTAATAATTTTTATTTATCTTTATATGAATTATTAATGAAGTAAATAATTTTAGATTTGAGTTATTAAAATATTTAATTTTCAAAAAGTAGAAGATTAGATTTTTAATATGTAGATATTATTTTTGTGATCTTTTTGGTATATTACATTGATTTTTGTGATTTATAAATAATAAGATATGATTTTTATAATTCTTATTACTTTATAGTTACTTAATGAATAATAAATATTTCATTAAGTGAAATAATAATACATGATTATAGTTTTAAATTAGAATTCTCATTTTCCAAGATTTTTGGTATTTTACTTATATTATAAACATTTACCATTATAGGATATTAAAGTTTTATTACTTATAAAACTTTTTCTAAATACTATTTATTTAAATAGTTATTATAACAATATTTGGTAATAGTTTTAAGTTGTATATTTTATTTTTCTAAAATTTTTCATATATTATACACCATTTTCTGAATTGTAAATCAAAAGTTATTAATTAAACAAGATTTAATCATTTATTAAATTTCTGGAATATTATTAATTGAATTATAACATTGTATTTATTTCTTAACAGAAAATACTTTTTTACACCGTACCCAGAGCTAGCCCCAGTCACTGATCTATGGTCCATTGTCCACCTCAGCTTAAGATGAAAGAAATGTTTTTGCTACTGACTCCCTCTCTACTCACTGTCGATGACATGCGGGCCCTAGGCCATGTCAATCACCACACGAGGCAAAGACTAGTCAAACGGCTGACGTGGATTGATCATGAGGTGAGCATGACATCAGCACCACCACCGCCGTCGGTGAGTGGTCACCGGCGACGATCTACTGCACCCCAGCAAGCGAAATGGGTCTAGTTCGAATCAGCGCAAGCTACTGAACCTAGGAGTGGCAGCGCCGCTCGGAAATGGTCATCGGAGCCTCAACTCCGACGAGCTCCGACGGTGGCCGATGGTGGCTTACAGTGAAACGACGATTTACAATGAGATCAAATGATTCAAGGATGCTAGAAGATTCAGGAACTCACCCTGATGATGATTGAGTGGTTGGCGAGGACAGGCGCGGCTGGAATCGAGCTTTTCGATGAACTGTCGCGGAGTAAAACTACCAAATTCACCCGCTCCAGTGCTCCCCTTGATGCAAGCTTCTACCCAGAGGATCTACGGAGGATGGCGCTTCTCCATGACGGCTCAGAATGGTGTGGGGTGACGTGATTCGATGGAAGAGTGGCTCCGGCGAGGTAGGGTTCGGTCTCGCTCGTATCTAAGAGGATAAGGAGGGATTGGAGATAGGGATGGAAGCAATGCGTCGCGGTGGCCTTCTTATCCCCTCCTGGCAGCGGTGGCGAGTATCTTGGGGCAATGACGGCGATGACGGCATCGGGCGGCGGTGAGCTCCGCCAGCGATCTGCATGTGTGCGTGACGATGACGACGATGATCGTTTTACGGATAACCCCCTAACGTTTTCTTTAGCTCAACCCGTGGTCCTTTCCTGACCCCACTTGTTAGTCTCAGATGGAAAAGGACAGGGCTGGTTACTGGGCCGTTATGGGCTACACCTAGGCGTCAGATATGTATAGCGGTATTGGGCTGCGGCCAGGTTTATTTTTTTATTTGCTTTATTCTTTTCTATTTTCTGTTTTCCTTTTCAGATTTGAATTTGAATTAGATTTTGAACCTTTCTTTGTATGATTTATTTGCTGGACATTTGCAGTAATATTTAAATATATTTGGTAACCTTTGTGAACTTTTATTATGCCTTATTTTTATATTTCTTTTATTTACTCCATAAGAACTCTTTTTTAATAATTGGAAGAAACTTCTTCTTATTATTTTTCTCTTCTAATTTTAATCAAAAATTTCTTAAATGATATCTTCTTATTTGTTTATAGATTTAACTCTGATTGGCTCATAGTTTGGATATAGATTTTATATGTATCATGATCTTGGATCATTATTTGTTGCATGAGAACATGAATGATAAGGATATGGTTATTACCATTCCCATTTATTTAGAAAATGAACTGTATATATTCTATTGTGATAAACAAAGAGGTTTAGGGTTTTTAAATTATGAGTACTACCCTTGGCTTTAGGTTTTGTATAAGCTTTGATTCCTTTTAAGAGTTAAGATTTAATAATTCAGTATATTGCCTTGTGTATATAGTCTTTGATGAAATCTTCCTTTTTAATAGGAAGTTTGAAATTAGAGTGTTTTATAGAAGTGAACTTATAAAGATATACTTAGGCACATATAGTGATGATGGTTGAAATGAATAGAGATATGCTTATGTAGCTTGTTATTAGGAAATATTTCTATAAAGTGTTATGAGCATTAGATGATGGTTTAACATTATGAGATGGATATTATATTTTGATTTAAGATTTAGAGTTAATTGTTTACTAAGATTAAATAGGAAAATGATCTATAACATATAATTATATTTCACAATCTGGAATCTCTAATTAAGGAATTCATTTCCTAGATATAATACCTCTTTCGTACCATCATCATGGTTAGTTTGATGGACTTACTTATTAAGATCTTCTTATTCAATACATCATTTTCTAAAATTATGGATGAATCCAATGAGTTTGATACAAAGGCATTTTATAATCTGTTCATATCCTTGGTTGGTTGTATTTACTATTCTACTGTTGATTATCTTCCATCACTAATCTTTCTCTAAAGTTGATTATTCTTGAAGATGAATAACACCATCTTAATTACTTAACCCTCATGACTTACACTTCAATCCCTGAATTATATTTACGGGGTTTGCAAAGACTTCTCTAGGATCACTTATATTTACTAAGGTTTCAATCATGTTCTACCCACCAGTATTACCTATACTAAATATAAGCATTCCATGTTGGTGGCCAAAGCATTACCATTATAATACTTTAATCATTTACTACTGAAGTTCTTAGTTGGCTAAACATGGCTTTATCAATCCTACCTTTTATTGCCTGGAAATTATCTTCTTTATCAATACTACTGAGGTTATTAATGGACTATGCACTCATTAGAAGATTTGAGTAGATGTTTTGATAAGATCAAATAATAGATCAAAGAATAATAGTTAAAGAAGTTGTGAATCAATGGGAAGTCATCCAACATTGATGAACAACAGATATTGAGATAAGTTCCATAAATATTGTATAGAAAGAAAGATATATATATATATAGTGGATGAACTTAACTTAATCTCTTTCCAACTCCAACTCATCAAAAGAGTTTTTTAGGATTTAGGTGTTATTATGATTCTCAGAATGTATGCAGATGGGATTTAAGACATAGTGGTTACATTCTTATTATTTGTTTTATGTCCTTAACTTGATTCTTATGAATGGTTATAATGAATACTATAAGATGATCACCTAATGATCAGATATAATTCACATTTTATTAAGGTTTAACTTATGGTATATTTTGATATACCCTTAGATCAAATCTCTCTTGCCCAAAAATGAGATTTTAACAAAGGTCTTATTGAAACTTATCGAAGTCAACTTGATGATCTACTTCAATTCCATCAAGCTAAGATAAGCTTCAATCACTTTGACAAGTTTTTTATTTAAAAGCGCGAAAATTACTCGGATTTTCTATGCATGAATGCAATGCACACATCTGGGTTCAACTTATTCTAGGCTCTAATGCTGGGATGTTACAAAGCCATAGCGTGTTTTAACCTTCATCTCTGATCATACCACGTCATCCTGTCAAACTAGGTTCATTCATAACTTTGATTCATCAACTGGATGGACCAGCGGTAATAGCTAAGCACGGCTAAGAAAAACAGATATAAATAGATCTAGCGAAGCTCATATGCCAAACTCTAGTTATGCTAGAAGAAGTGGATCAGGGAATATAGGATACAAAGGAAACATGCATCAGAAAGGATTACTCTATCTATCGATAAAAGACTTTGGAATCGTATGCATATGGCAAGAATGAAATACTTTGAAATCATAGGGTTGTATCATGTGTGGGGCTATGCTTTCCTTTGCCTATTGATACCCAATAAGCAGATCTTCGGACACCTGGTACTTGACTTGATTACAATTGGTCAAGTATTGATCTTCGATTTTCTATGGTGTTGATCTCGGTCTTCGATCTTGATATCGTATTCTACCAGGAAGAACCAAAACACCAGAAAGAAAAAGAAACAAACAACACATGGCATCGATGCAATGCTCAAGCAAGAATGATGATATGACAAATTAAAAGTTGTTGAATTGTAACCCTAAGGCATGCTTGGCAATTTAAGCAGCGTCCGAGGGGTGCAAACCCTAATTCAGGGAAAACCTCGAAATCACCTACGAGGTTCAATTGGTTTCTATTTAAACTTGCAATTGAATTTGTTGAACAGTGCATGACTATGATACTATTGCGTAGATCTTATTTTTCTGAACATTTTGATATATTATTTGTATTTTTCCGATTTAAAATGAATTAGTAAGAATTTCTCCATTTTTAATTCATTTTATATCATTTTTGTAATATTATAAAATAATTACACATTTTGGAAATACTTTACTATTTTTATTAATTAGAAAACATTCATGAAAATACTTATTTAAATTACAAATGGGACCCACATGTCAGGTGTTTCTTATTTATAGAAATGATTTACTAAAATATTTAAATAAAAGGGAAAAGAAATATTGCATCATGCATGATGTCAGCAATGGAGATGCTCTTAGGTGGAGGTCGAATCCGGCGCTAGGGGTGGAGCGCGCTTGCACGGTTGGGGGAAACGAGAGAGGACGACGCATGCAACCAGAAATTGGCAGCGCCGTTGTGGATTGCCCACCGGAGCAAGCTGTGCAACGGCAGACAACGACGACAGGTGCTCGTGGAGGGGGAGAACCAGAGAGGGAGGGGATAAGGGAGAAGGTCCACAATGACCAGTGTCTCACCCTGAGCGCGATGGAGGGTCGGCGAGGACAGGCGAGGTCGAGAACGACGACAATGGTGACGGACGGAGCTCGGAAGGACGAGGTCGTCGGCAGCGATAAAGGGTGCTCCAGCCTGATTACTTTGGCGAGGGAGGTCATGGCAACGAGTTGGAGCTCCTTGGCGTCATGGAATGGCTCGGGGAGGCTGACAGCGGTGGGGAAGAATGGCGGCCAGAGCTAGGGTTTCGATGCCGAAGGGGAAACCGTGCGAGAGAGAGCAGGAGGAGATGAGACTGGTATAGGGAGAGAGGAGGACACAGGCGATCTTTGAAGGGTTCGCAAGATAGAAAACAAAATTTTTCCTACAATTGGAACAACTAAGTACCAAGATCTATCTACTAGATACAAGCAACAGGTGGATATACATCCATAGAATACATACCCTAGAAGACCGAATAGTGTTAATGAGGCTGTACTCGTGGATGATGTAGTCGAACGCTTGCCGATCTCAAGATCGTGATGAAGTCCATCTGGTCTAGCCGGTCCAACACCATCAAGTCCAGCACCGCAAAGCAGTGGTGCATCCGTGATCGCACACACGTCCGGGTACCCCAACAGCCTCCACGCCCTTGATCCGGCGAAGCAACAAATCCTTCCAGAAAAAGCCACTGGAACATGCATCTCGCTGATCCGAGACCATGGGGAAATTCTAAAAGGGGGAGAGAGATCCTTAACGAGGAGGTGTGCTTTGAGAGGAGGAGAGGGAGACCTTTTATAAGGAGAGGGGGGGCACCCAAGGGGCATGGCGCCCAGCCATGGGGGCTTCCCCCACCTCTTCCACATTCATGTGGGTGGAGCTCCCACTCAAAATGAAAAGCCTCCACTCACATAAACATGCCTCCACTAAAAAATCCACTCACATGCATTAAATTTCCACCAAATTTAATGCAAGCTCTCATTTAAATAAAACTCTTTTATTTATTTATTTAGAATTTTGTTAATTACTCTAATTAACAAACATTCACATAAAACCCCTTACAACATTTCAATTTCACATGCAGAACCATTTTCCAGCAATTTCAACCGAAACAATTCCGGTGTCTAGTGAAATAAATTCCTGCGCTTTCCTTTTCTTTCTCTGGCATATCATTTGCTCCTAATGGTGTCGGTATCCCTTAAGTGTGTCACTCTATGGTTCTCGAATAATGTAGACATGATCGAGACCCCTCTCCGATCAATATTCAGCAGCGGGACGTGGAGATCCGTACTGACTCCCACACATTCAACGATGACTTCTGTGATCGTGTGAACCTTATACGCATGTAACTCAATCCCTTTGTCTCGCGATATATTACATGTCCGATATTCGATCATTGGTATCTCCATACCTACTTTGATCTCGTTACCGACATGTACTCTTTTCTTGTTCCTGTGATATAACATTCTAGTGATCAAATCACTTGCTTGCAAGCTAACTAATGTGATATCACCGAGAGGGCCCAGAGTATATCTCTCCGTCATCGGGATGGACAAATTCCACTCTTGATCCATGATCCTCAACATAACACCTTCATAGCACTGAACCCATCTTTATAGTCACCCTGTTACGGTGTGACGTTTGATGTTATCAAGATACTCTTCCGGTGTTAGTGATTGACATGATCTCATGGTATAAGGACTAATATTACTTTGTATGATGTTATAGCAATATAAACACAATGACTTTGATCGTAATGCTATACTTCAGATGAATGTTCATCACACCATTCCAATAATGTTGTGACCTCGTTATTAACAACATCCAATGTCCATGATCAGGAAACCTTTGATCATCTTGTTAATCAACGAGCTAGTTTATAAGAGAGGCATAACTAGGAACTTTCTTTTTGTTTATTAAACACACATGTATTAATGTTTCCGTATTAATACAATTATAGCATGCAAAATAAACATTTATCATAAATAGGGAATATGATAATAACCACTTTATTATTGCCTCTCGGGCATATTCCCTTCAGTCTCCTACTTGCACTAGAGACAATAATCAAGTTTAGAAACTTTGCGTATTGAACACCTATGGATTTTTGGTGTTCCATATACGCAATTGGAAGTGGTTAACATAATCTACATATCTGACACTTTCAGGTCTGTGTGTATTTGCATGTCTTTGCGTCTCCACGCACCAGTCATTTTTCTAATGAGATGGCATTGCATAAATTTGGTATTTTGGTGAGACCTTTAGTTCCTTGGGGTTAAAACATTTTTATACTATTGTCGTACAATATATCTTTAGTGTTAGCCCGTTGCGAACCACACCTTAGTTTGATAACAAACTACTTGACACAAATGCCCTCCTTTGCTGCTACTGTAGCAGTCATATATTTAGCCTTTTGTTATAGTATTCGTCACAATGTCTTAACTTTGGAATTCATCCAAATCCGTCATGGAAACTTCTTTCCATTTTCATTGTGCCACCCATAGTTTAAATTGAGATAAACTTAATTTATTATCTTGTGACAAAAATAGTATCAATGTAACGCTTTACAATGAACTATTTGTAATAGTTTGTCACCTCTACACAAATATATTCTTAGTTCTTCCAAAAGATCATAAGGATTTCCTTACTATCGTCCAATGATCATTTTATGATTCATTCTGGTATATGCTCATAACACTTAGAGCATAGGACATACCTGGATGTGTACATATCATGGTATGATTGATCAAAACATCCTTGTGATTTCGCTCATCAAATGTCAAAGCACTTGAATCTTGTTTCACTTATCAAGTGTGGATACACTTGAATCGTGATTCAATTCTTTTCCATGTGACAAGATCCTTTTCTTGTCGTTTATATATTGAACCCCTTCAATATCTCATATATGTATGTTTGGCATGACCATATTAGCGCCACTGTCTTCCATGTAGACATTCATGCTAAATATTCGGGTTTTGCCTAAGTCTTTCATCGAAACGAAATTCTTAACCTTTGTCAATAAAAGATACATCATTTCTAATCAACAAGATGTCCAACACATAATGTATTAGAAATATGTCTCAGCGCTCCCACTTAATTTCTTGCAAATGCAAGCATCTTCATCGTCTCTAGATGAAAACTCCTTTAACAGTTTCATCACGGTGAAGATTCCAACTCCGCGATGCTTACTTCAACCATTTGACGGAGTCAGGGCCCATCATCACTTCTTTGCATGTAGTCGGTTCATCATTGTCAAACAACAATGATTTACTCTCAAATATCAGCATTTGATTGTTTATCCGACCTACTTGGTTCAATAGGAACTTAGACCTCCGTGACCACAACCTTTGAGGCGCGTGAGCCATGAGCATTGTGGCTGCCTCCGGAAAATTTTCTGGCACTGTGTAACTCAGCACATATAGCTAAGGTTCGTTAACCTTATCAAAGTTCTATTGTCCTCCCACTTAAATTTTTGTGAAAAATTTCTTTTTCAAGAAACTTCACATTTCAAGCGACAAACCCTTTTGTCCTTGGTGTTATGGAGGAATACCCAATTCTTATTCGAAATAACCTACAAGGACATGCTCATCCGACTTTGGTTGTCAACATCTTATTTATGCTTAGCATACCAACATTTAAGAAAGGACAACTTGGGTGTTACCCCAAACCATAACTAACATGGTGTCATTTCAACGGATCAAGATGGAGCTCTTTTCAGTGTAAAAGCGGTAGTCTCTAAAGGTTTAATCTTTTAAAACATAATGACAATTTTATAAATAACACCTTTGATCCAACCATGTCAAACAAGGTTTCATTACAAATCTCAAACACTCCATATTCCTATGGTGTTTCAGGAGATGTAAATCTAGGTGTTTTGCTAAACTTGCAACTCAAATAAATCCATTTATGATAAAATTGTAAATTATTTATTTTCTTGTTACATTTGCAACTCAAATAAATCCCTTTATGATAAAATCATAAATCATTTATTTTCTTGTTATAATGATTTTCCACTTCATCTTGAAAGTCTTTGAACGTTTTCAAATATTTCATACTTCTTTCTCATTAAGTGAATATTCACTCAAATTTTTGGAGAAAGCATATGAAGTTGAAATCCATCGCTTACGACTACACATAATGGACTACATACATCGATATGTATAAATTCCAATATTTTAGTCGTTCGTTCTTCTTTGTCCTTTGAACGAAGTTTTAATTATCCCGAGGAAAGTCTCACAAGCGTCACTTGATCAAATCAAAGACTCCAAAAATCCATGAATATGGAGTTTCTTAATGTTTTCTTTCCAATATAATTTAAACGGCTATGTCACTTTGTAAGTGATCTTTCAATCATTTGTATTGCGACATTTTAGCATTATTTTTTATGGATGTGATTTCTCCAACTAGATTTGTAAATCATCCATCTTATATGGAATACGATAATTATTTGAACAATCTTTGTTCTCATAATACCTAATTTAAATAAAAATTATTAAAACAAATCTTGAAGGCAAGCTTTTGATGTGAACGAGAAATACAAACAACGGGTTGTTTGTTTTCGATGAACATCATCACATATTCTCTTGCTAGTTAATTAGGCCACTGTGGTTCATGAATTGCTTCGTTCTGTATGAAATTTCATACCAACCAATTCGGTATCCAATACCCAAGAACCACATTGTTTAACAAGCAAAGAATACAACCATAACATGTATATCATCTATATACCTAAACTGGATATTTCTAGTCTTTTCTTTTCTGCCAAATATATTTTATAGATTCTCTTTCAGCATTTCCTTTTCCTTTTTAAAAGAATCTATCAACATCAACAGTGGAGCCATATACATGACACATAGTCCAAAGCGTGTATATTCAAATAATAATACCTTTGGACTTGCACTTTAAAGTAGATCACCATCATCAAATGATCGGCATTCTTTCAAAATCCATTCTTTAGTAATCTTTTAGTGTAGTAAACACTTTACATACATCTTCTATTCATCCTTATCATGACGACTTTCATGATCAAGCTAATATAGCTTATAAAGGCGAATCGTGAGTATAACATTACTTTCCAAAACCCTTTTGGATAATTAGGATGTCTAGCATCTCCAACCTTTGCAAATTCTCATCCAATATGAGAACATATATTATACTCTATCATATTGCAACCAAAGCATTGTTTTAGATATCGTTATATCTGCCACACATGATGGTTTCTGAAACAATTCTTTCAGCTCCTAGATAATCTCGATATTTAAATCAAGAATCATGGAGGCAAAACATGATACTTAAGATACTAACACTGGAATTGTTACTCTCGATTTTAATACTAATTATTAAACTTCACGGAGTAAACAAAGTTTGCTGAAAGTTTGCAATAGGACTTTAAACTTTAGATTCACACTCAACACAATATGATACGAGTTCGTAAAATAAATATCCAGAATTCTATAGTTCTATTATCTCAATTACAACTAAGCATAAGGTGGTGAACGAATGCCAATGACTACAACAAATTATGCAAATTCACTTTGATTTAATTTATGATAAACTGAGTTCTACTAATCCAAATTATAAATGAACTCCAACTCAAAAACGACATCCCTCGTGTCTTTTTGGTGATTACATGAACCAAATACACTACACCAAGTCCGATCATCACGTGAGTCGTTGTAGCTTCAAAGGCGAGCATCAAATGGGCATCATATCTTTCATATGACTCATGCTTAACCTTTCGGTCCGTATTTAGAGGCCATGTCTGCACATGCTAGGCTCTCCAAGTAAGAACCTTAGTATTCGTGTGTGTAAAACTGTCTTACACCCGAGATATGCTCGTGGATTCAAGTACACCCGATTATCACGTGATGTCTTGAAGCGACGAAACATTGTCGGTGCATACTTAAGGAAGAACACATTTTATCTTGATATCTAAATGAGGGATCATCTTATTATGCTAATAAAATGCCAAACTAGCAATATAAGATACAACAAACATCACATATTATAAGTGATATGATATGGTTCTTGCACTTGATCTCCATCATGTGTATCGTGGTATGATCCTCATCATTCCTTTATGTGCAAGGCCAAGGTCTATGGAACTTACACGTTATGTGTGTTGTAAGAGTATCGACTTATACTTTTACTTACAACATCACCATATCATGACACTAGCCCAGCAACAATCTAAACTAGACGCCTCTAATTAATCCATTGAAAGTTTTACGTGGCTTAGGGCTTTCGAAGATAGAACCGTTCTTACCTACGAACATGGAACCACAATGATGATAATAAAATTATTGAAAACTCGCTGTAAATCAGATATTGACTATAGTAGGAGAGACAGACACCCGCAAGCCACTTATGCAAAACTAGTTGCATGTGAAGCGTGGAACAGGTCTCATGTGCGAGGACATGTAAAGTTTGTCCAGGCCGCTTCATCCCACTATGCCACGAATATCCAAAGTACAAGGAAGAAGTAATAACATGAACATCAGCGCCCACATATTCATATGTGTACTACCTGTGCAAAGCATCTATGCATAGATCCGGCTCTAATACCAATGAAGGGTTTGCAGCATAGATTTTTTTCCTACGATGGAAACAACTAAGTACCAAGATCTATCTACTAGATACAAGTAACGGGTGGATATAAATCCATAGAATACATACCCTCGAAGACCGAATAGCATTAACGAGGTTGTACTCGTGGATGATGTAGTCGAACGCTTGCCGATCTCAAGATTGTGATGAAGTCCATCTGGTCCAGCCGGTTCAGCACCATAGTCCAGCACCGAAAAGCAGTGGTGCATCCGTGATCGCACACACGTCCGGGTACCCCAACAACCTCCGTGCCCTTGCTCCAGCGAAGCAACGGAAGCAACAAATCCTTCCAGAAAAAGCCACCGGGAACATGTATCTCGCTGATCCGAGACCATGGGGAAATTCTAAAAGGGAAAGAGAGATCCTTCACGAGGAGGTATGATTTGAGAGGAGAGGGAGGCCTTTTATAGGGAGAGTGGAGAACCCAAGGGGCATGGATCCCAGCCATGGGGGCTGCCCCCACCTCTTCCACATTCATGTAGGTGGAGCTCCCACTCAAAATGAAAAGCCTCCACTCACATAAACATGCCTCCACTCAAAAATCCACTCACATGCATTAGCTCTCATTTAAATAAAACTCTTTTATTTATTTATTCAGAATTTTGTTAATTACTCTAATTAACAAACATTCACATAAAACCCCTTACAACATTTCAATTTCACATGCAGAACCAGTTTCAGTAATTTCAACCGAAACAATTCCGGTGTCTAGTGAAATAAATTCCTGCGCTTTCTTTTTCTTTCTCTGGCATATCATTTGCTCCGAATGGTGTCGGTATCACTTAAGTGTGTCACTCTACGGTTCATGAATAATATAGATATGATTGAGACCCCTCTCCGATCAATAATCAGCAGCGGGACCTAGAGATTCGTACCGACTCCCACACATTCAACGATGACTTCTATGGTCGTTTGAACCTTATACGCATGTAACTCAATCCCTTTGTCTGAGATTCTATCATCGGTATATCCCAATGGTAAGAAAATCGGTAATCGTTAACTGCTCGGCTGGCTTGGGAGTAGCGACTAATCGGAATTCAGACGATTAAATGATTTAATCGGTCGGCTGTTAATCAGTGCAGCCTACAAAAATTAGCACCTAAAACACATATGACTCCTCTTGCACCTCAACCATCTACTCTATTAAAGGCAGCCTCGAGCTCCTAGATGAGATCATCAAGGCGCTCAAGCTCTTGTATCTGAGGTCTGGTCGGCAACTACGAGGAACTGGTCAACAACGACAAGGAACTGATTGGTGATGGCAGAAATCGAGCTCCTAGAGGCAGGGATTGAGCGGGAGCTCATTGGGGTGCGATATCGGATGGATGGGCAATATGTGTTGATAATTTTTCAACTTTTTGGACCAAGTGTCATAGTTAATCGGGAACATACCTAGTAATCGGAGTGTCAGAGCTATTAATTAGGCAAAACAATTAACACAAACGATTAGTGATAATCGACACGGTCAGGTCCCTAGTAGCGATTAAGCCGATTTTTTGAACAATGGTATATCCATACCTAGTTTGATCTCGTTACCGACATGTACTCTTTTATCGTTCCTGTGATATAACATTCTAGTGATCAAATCACCTGCTTGCAAGCTAACTAATGTGATATCACCGAGAGGGCCCAGAGTATATCTCTCCGTCAACGGGATGGACAAATTCCACTCTTGATACATGAGCCTCAACATAACACCTTCGTAGCACTGAACCCATCTTTATAGTCACCCTGTTATGGTGTGACGTTTGATGTTATCAAGATACTCTTCCGGTGTTAGTGATTGACATGATCTCATGGTCTAAGGACTAAGATTACTTCGTATGATGGTATAGCAATATAAACACAATGACTTTGATCGTAATGCTATACTTCGGATGAATGTTCATCACACCATTCCAATAATGTTGTGAACTCATTATTAACAACATCCAATGTCCATGATCAGGAAACCTTTGATCATCTTGTTAATCAACGAGCTAGTTTATAAGAGAGGCATAACTAGGAACTTTCTTTTTGTTTATTAAATACACATGTATTAACGTTTCCGTATTAATACAATTATAGCATGCAAAATAAACATTTATCATAAATAACGAATACGATAATAACCATTTTATTATTGCCTCTCAGGCATATTCCCTTCAATCTTATCCTCACGTTCAACAGCGGCGGCAGGCATCACAGCGCGGAGGGGCGATAGACGGCATCGCGGCAGCCATGCATGTGCTTGGATTGTGGCGGAAGACGACGAGGGACGGGGAGCAAAGCGGTATGGCCACGGGTAGGCTGCGAGCGGGCCTAGGTGGGATGCACTTGGGCCATAACAAAGGTTGCAAAAGGGCTGCCAGCAGCTGTGCTGTGCGGCAGAGAGAGAAAAGTGGGAGTTGGGCTACGACCCAGATTAGATATCCAAATACAAATATAAATGAGAAAACAGAAAAAGGTTCCTTTTAGAAAAAATGGATCCAGAACCTCTCTTTCTGTAGCCGATCTCCCCTCTTCCCTCTGCCGGCTTCTTGCGCACATTTCTCGCAGCCCAGCAGTAGCCCATTGCGGCCCACCCTTGGCCCATACCCCTTCGGCCCCAGTTCTTTGTCATCTTCGCTACCGATGATGGAGAAGAAGCTCCTGCATGTCCGTGCCGTCGCCGCCCGATTCCGTCGCCACGTCGTGATCCCTGCCGCCGCTCCTGGACGAGGATAAGACCGCCACAACGCCTCCTTATCACTGTATCCTCTCATTCTTCCCCGGGCTCATTCCCTCTCCCATTCCTCATCCTCCCGAAACCCTAGCTGCCAGCAGCCGCCGTGCCCCGCTGCTACGTGCCCCCCTCTCCATTCTAAGCATGCACCTGGAACCGCCATGCTCTCCCGGGTCTTCTCGTCGAAGCATGCAAGCTGGAGAGCCCCCAGATGCTCCAATTGGCACCTCCGTCTCTGACTCCGACCATCATCCTCGCCATCCATTTCGGCCTCCTCCGGCCCGTCTGACAGCCGCATCATGTCTAGAGTGAGCTCCCTGTCCTCATGGACCCCCTCTTCGTCCCGCTCCCACTCTGTAGCTTCGTACAGCTGTGCACCACCACTCGCCGCCATCGGGCACTATCACAGCCATGCCTTTGGTGACCAAAACCCAGCGGCGCCGCCTCTATTTTGCTCACCTAGTTCCGCCCGTTCGAACACACCCAGTACCGCAGCCTCGCGCCCTCTCCCTCGTCGTTGCCGGTGACCACCTAACGGTGGCTGTCATGAGGACATCAAGCTGACATTTCCATGGACCCCATTGACCTGTTGACCACCACCATGGATGCTGACGTGGGTACATGGCCCACTGGTCAGTGACTATGGCTGGATCTGCCTCAATGAGAAAAGAGTTAGGGTTAGGATGAGATAATGATGTGCTGACGTCAGCATGGTGCAATAACTCATTTAACTGGTTTAATAATTTTAGAAAATGGTATAATCTTATAAATTCAATAACTTTTGATTTATAAGTCAGAAAATTACATATAATATATCAAAATGTTTAGAAAAATAAGATCCACCTTTTAAAGCTATAATCATTCATTGTTGAGCAACTTAAATGACAAGTTTAATTAGAAGAACCAATTGAACCCCATAGGTGATTGCGAGGTTCTCCCTATTCTAGGGTTTGCATCCCTCAGAACCCCATTTAAGTTGTCAGGCATGCTTTAGGGTTACATTTCAATACTATTTAACTTGTCATGTCATCATACTTGTTTGAGCATTGCATCGATGCCATGTGTTGATTGTTTCCCTCTCTTTCTGGTTCTTCTTGGTAGAATGTGATGTCGAGTCCGAGATCGAATCCAGCGATCAACACCATCAAAGAGCGAAGATCAATACTTGACCAACTGTAACCAAGTCAAGTATAAGATACCTGAATATCTGTTTATCTATTATCAATGGGAAAAGGCAAGCAAAGCCCCACCACTGTACACTCCTATGCTTTTTTTCAAAGTATTTCAATTCTTGCCATGATGCATACGATTATACTATGGTCTTTTATCGATAGATAGAGTATCATATCTGCTGCATTACTACCTTTGAGCTACATTACCTGATCCACTACACCTAGCATAACTAGGTTTGGTTTGTGTGCACTGCTAGAGCTTATATCTGTGTCCTGCTTAGCCATGCTTAGCCATTGAGTCTGGTTCATCTGGATGATGTATCAAATGCAAAGAATCTAGTATGATAGGAGGACATGATGAGATGATATCAGAGGTGATATGAGATTAAACATGCTAACGCTTGTATGGGAGGCTATGGTTGGATGTGGTTTTTGTAGTCCCATGCTCGCCACCACTAGGACCCGAGTTCTTGCCTTTGGAACCGAGACGAGCGTACAACCACACAGGACCTGGACAACCTCACGAGTAACTAAATTGCCTATTATATTCCATGAGTCACATAGTTCGAGCGTTCCATTCGACATATGCATTCTGGTTGTTCTCGAAGGCGGTGAAGGAGGTGCATTCATAACATGTAGGGAAGCATGGACCGGGTTGCTTAGGGCAGATATTGCCCCTCGTAAACCAACCTCGCCTCACATCTCTAGGGACCGGCTTCGGGACTTGACCCGTTATGGCAGAAAAATCCTTAGGGCGTGACTCATGGTCTCTGCAAAACAAAGGTAAAGGTCATGTATAACCACACTCTGCCGGCCTTCCAAGGAACAGGGCTATTACTAGTGGCATTAAGAGAAGGTTAATACATGTGGGTAAAGTTGTACATCCCTGCAGGGTTAAATATTTTCGAAAAGCCATGTTCACGGTTAATCGGTTATGAACGCTTGGTGACCAGATTCTAAGATCAAAGAGAACATCAACCTAATCGTAAAACTTGGTAGATCAACGTGTGCTTAAGGATGCTTTCTCATGGGTACGAGAGGGTGATCCTAGATAAGGTTCAAATGATGATGATTTGGTAGATATCAAAGATGATGATCGATACTTTGGATATGTTGCTCCCTTATCCCCTTCTAAAATATTCTGATTAGACGAACTTCCTCTCTCTCTTTTTATAAACAAAGATAGCTTTATGCAAAATAGCCCCACCATTCATAAGTATTGCTGAGTAGACCCTGTATTCACCCTTGCTTTGTCGATACTTTTGTAGTAGAGTAAGTGTTCCCCTGAAGAGCAGTTTGGTACGACATCGACACCGACGAGTAGCTTGCGGTTCCTGGCCGGCAGCCTGGAATCTATGGGCTGGGATGTTATCGTTATGCTTCAGGCCTCTTAGGCCATTTGTTAAGTTTGCTATACTTAATAGCAAATTTTCCTTCCGCTGTTTGATATTTGTGGTCAGTGACCTCTGCTTGTAATATTTCAGTTCTTTTCTCAATTATGAGCTTGCTGTAATAATTTTTGTGTCATAGGGTCAGTGTTGTGTTACTGATTCTCTCACCGGATATCCTCGAGACCTAGGTTTGGATTATGTCAGACGGAGGTCTGAATTTGTTTAGCCTTGATCCCGGGGGTGTTACATGTCTCGATCATGTTTGCGCATTCCCGAACCGTAGGATGGTACACTTAAGGGTAGATGACGCTTAGGGTTGATCCAAGATCGTAAGAGAATAGAGAAGAGAGAACCGGAATCATTCCAGGAGAATCCGAAGTTGTTCAAAGGGGTTCGAAAGGTGTTTTAAAATGAAAGGAATTAAATATAGTGTATTTATTAATAAACTAATTATTAAATACTAGACTCCTCTTTGCGGTCCCTCGGGCTGCATCCCGTTAGGAAGGACACTTTATGTCACGAGCGTGCTACATCTACGTGTAAGAGAAAAAATTGAACTGCCAAAATGAGAAGCAAAACACGGTATACACGTCGATAAAAAAATAGTTGATGACCAAATTATTTGAAACCGCCGATCAGAACGTTATACAACGGGTAGACGTACGAAAAACACGTAAAAAGATATAAGAGGCAGTATCGCATAGCACTATATGATCTTGTATGTCCGAAAAATCACGTACAAAGATATAAGAGCCAATCTCGTACATGTACGATAACCATGACACGACCTACAAAGCGACCTCTGTGTCTTAAACCGAACATTATGATATCCGACTCCGAGTGAAAACCAATCTGCTTGTTACACGCGAGCTATACATGTCGACACGTGAGTTATACGTGAAAGAAACATGTAGAGGTATACATACAATTCTATAAGATAAAACGCCGTGTACTCGACACACGGACCTAGGAGCGAAGATATACGAAAAGAACAAAATCTGACAGCAAAATATAAACACAAAGACATGTGACAACATTTTGATTCATCGGACGGCTAAATTTACAGGCTTCGATAACATACATCAAGAGACAAACCCGATAATATAATTGTATTTTTATTTATCGTCAACCCATGAAATTTTCATGTTTGAGCCATACAGAAAACATAGAGGACCGCTATCTGTTGAGGAGGAGGTCTTTGAGGCCTTACTCCTCATCGTCAATGATATCTTCTGCGTAACATGGCGACATGGACGATTCCGCCATCACAATCGAGCATGAAAAGAAAGAAGATTTCAACAGCAGAAGACAGACGCGAAGAAGATGAAAAGAGCAAGATTTTACAGGAAAAGATAAATGCAAATACCTGACAACATTTTCATTCATTAGTTTCGAAGCAAGAACAAACATGAAACACGATGGTATTTTTATTTGTCGGTCACTCTACGAAACTTATATTTTTCAGTCTTATAGAAAACATAAACGCCTACATCTATCCACTACTATCCATCCTAATCCCTAAGATTCTTAAAGAGTCTATCTAATAAGTCCAGGTCTATAGATGTCGCCTTCCACGTACCATGGCAGTGAACATGATTCCGCCATCATAGGAGAGGGAAACATGGAGCATGGGGCGGAAGAAAACGCAACAGTCGGCAATGGATTCACGTCTCCAAGCTTCAGGGCATTTCTATACGGAGTGGCGGCGGTGGTGCGAGGCACTAAGAGGTCACCAAGACCCACTGCGTCATGATCCATGTCGAACTGGAGCCACCTACGCTCGTTGTCAGGAGTCTCCTTCTCCTCCCAGCATGCGGATATGAAACAAACAAATATTAGGAAGAAAGCGCATGAAATAGTAGAAAACAAACAAATATTATGAAGAAATTGCATGAAATAGTAGAAATTAAAGCAAAGAACTAAACAACTAAAAGAAAAAAAGAAGAAGAAAAACATATGGTACAGGTCGAAGCAAAGACCGAGAAGACATCGCTAGTAGACGATGACCCGTGGTGCCTCTTCTAGGACGTCATTCAGGGAAGGCACGATGGACAAGGGGAGAGAAGGAAATATGGTTCAATAAATTATGAAGACGAATGGGTCTTTTATAGGCTAGGAAGCACCTCACAACTAGAACTCGAGCACGGCGGGAGATAACGTTGCCAGCTCGGCTACATACGGGACCCATGCTACGATATCGTCGCGCGGACGTGTATGATCTATGGTACCACGCAAATAGAGAAAAGCTTATGGATAGATTTATTATTAGTGAAGCATTTTTTTAATATGCTCCACTGATAAGTGGCGCATTTAAAAATATGCTTCACTGATATTTTGTTTAACCAATGACGCACATCTAAGAAAATGCGCCACTAATAATATGGGCCCGGCACCCTGGAGGGCTGAACTCCTTTAACAGTTTGATCACGGTGAAGATTCCAACTCCGTGATGCTTACTTCAACCATTGAAGTTTGCATGCCCTTTTTAGCATCCTTTGAATTAACAAAACCCTTTGGACCGTGTCTTGTACACGTCCTAGGTAACCATTCTATTAGAAGAACTTTGTTTTGTTTATTCATCTACCATATACCAAAATTATATGTAGTGGTTGCTATTTTAATCCGTCTAGACTAAATATCACTATGAAAGATAAAATCTTGTCATAGTCAACTCCTTGAACATTGTCGTAAAAACTTTATCGACATATCGTCTGTTTCATATATGTGAAACATCCATGTCTATTTCTTTATAGATCCAAATACGACCAATAGGTTTTTACACCTTCTCGGAGGGTCTTCCAAGTTCAAAAAACTTGATTTCTCGTGTATGGAACTATCACGGATTTTATGGCTTTAAGCCATTTGACGGAGTCAGGGCCCATCATCACTTCTTTGCATGTAGTCGGTTCATCATTGTCATACAACAATGATTTACTCTCAAATATCAGCATTTGATTGTTTATCCGACCTACTTGGTTCAATAGGAACTTAGACCTCCGTGACCACAACCTTTGAGGCGTGTGAGCCATGAGCATTGTGGCTGCCTCCGGAACATTTTCTGGCACTGTGTAACTCAGCACATATAGCTAAGGTTCGTTAACCTTATCAAAGTTCTATTGTCCTCCCACTTAAATTTTTGTGAAAAATTTCTTTTTCAAGAAACTTCATATTTCAAGCGACAAACCCTTTTGTCCTCGGTGTTATGGAGGAATACCCAATTCTTATTCGAAATAACCTACAAAGACGTGCTCATCCGACTTTGGTTGTAAACATCTTACTTATGCTTAGCATATCAAAATTTAAGAAAGGACAACTTGGGTTTTACCCCAAACCATAACTTACATGGTGTCATTTCAACGGATTAAGATGGAGCTCTTTTCAGTGTAAAAGCGGTAGTCTCTAAAGGTTTAATCTTTTAAAACATAATGACAATTTTATAAATAACACCTTTGATCCAACCATGTCAAACAAGGTTTCATTACAAATCTCAAACACTCCATATTCCTATGGTGTTTCAGGAGATGTAAATCTAGGTGTTTTGCTAAACTTGCAACTCAAATAAATACATTTATGATAAAATCATAAATTATTTATTTTCTTGTTACATTTGCAACTCAAATAAATCCCTTTATGATAAAATCATAAATCATTTATTTTCTTGTTATAATGATTTTCCACTTCATCTTGAAAGTCTTTGAACGTTTTCAAATATTTCATACTTCTTTCTCATTAAGTGAATATTCACTCAAATTTTCGGAGAAAGCATATGAAGTTGAAATCCATCGCTTACGACTACACATAATGGACTACATACATCGATATGTATAAATTCCAATATTTTAGTCGTTCGTTCTTCTTTGTCCTTTGAACGAAGTTTTAATTATCCCGAGGAAAGTCTCACAAGCGTCACTTGATCAAATCAAAGACTCCAAAATCCATGAATATGGAGTTTCTTAATGTTTTCTTTCCAATATAATTTAAACGGCTATGTCACTTTGTAAGTAATCTTTCAATCATTTGTATTGCGACATTTTAGCATTATTTTTTATGGATGTGATTTCTCCAACTAGATTTGTAAATCATCCATCTTATATGGAATACGGTAATTATTTGAACAATCTTTGTTCTCATAATACCTAATTTAAATAAAAATTACTAAAAAAAATCTTGAAGGCAAGCTTTTGATGTGAACAAGAAATACAAACAACGGGTTGTTTGTTTTCGATGAACATCATCACATATTCTCTTGCTAGTTAATTAGGCCACTGTGGTTCATAAATTGCTTCATTCTGTATGAAATTTCATACCAACCAATTTGGTATCCAATACCCAAGAACCACATTGTTTAACAAGCAAAGAATACAACCATAACATGTATATCATCTATATACCTAAACTGGATATTTCTAGTCTTTTCTTTTCTGCCAAATATATTTTATAGATTATCTTTCAGCATTTCCTTTTCCTTTTTAAAAGAATCTATCAACATCAACAGTGGAGCCATATACATGACACATAGTCCAAAGCGTGTATATTCAAATAATAATACCTTTGGACTTGCACTTTAAAGTAGATCACCATCATCAAATGATCGGCATTCTTTCAAAATCCATTCTTTAGTAATCTTTTAGTGTAGTAAACACTTTACATACATCTTCTATTCATCCTTATCATGACGACTTTCATGATCAAGCTAATATAGCTTATAAAGGCGAATCGTGAGTATAACATTACTTTCCAAAACCCTTTTGGATAATTAGGATGTCTAGCATCTCCAACCTTTGCAAATTCTCATCCAATATGAGAACATATATTATACTCTATCATATTGCAACCAAAGCATTGTTTTAGATATCGTTATATCTGCCACACATGATGGTTTCTGAAACAATTCTTTCAGCTCCTAGATAATCTCGATATTTAAATCAAGAATCATGGAGGCAAAACATGATACTTAAGATACTAACACTGGAATTGTTACTCTCGATTTTAATACTAATTATTAAACTTCACGGAGTAAACAAAGTTTGCTGAAAGTTTGCAATAGGACTTTAAACTTTAGATTCACACTCAACACAATACGATACGTGTTCGTAAAATAAATATCCAGAATTTTATAGTTCTATTATCTCAATTACAACTAAGCATAAGGTGGTGAACGAATGCCAATGACTACAACAAATTATGCAAATTCACTTTGATTTAATTTATGATAAACTGAGTTCTACTAATCCAAATTAGAAATGAACTCCAACTCAAAAACGACATCCCTCGTGTCTTTTTGGTGATTACATGAACCAAATACACTACACCAAGTTCGATCATCACGTGAGTCGGTGAAGCCCTTACTACAGGATCCTGAGTTGGGCATGACCTTTGATGGTGTGGATGATGCGCGTGAATACTATAATAAATATGCCAAATCTAAAGGATTTGGTGTCACAAGAAGAATCTCACATACTGATGATGATGGAGAACTAAAGTACATTACTCTATGTTGTTCTCGCTATGGTAAGACTCAGTCAAACTCAAAAAATTTGTTGAAGCCAAATCCATCAGCTGGGTTGGTATGTAAAGCTAAGATCAATTTTACCCGTCATCCTAGTGGAAAGTTTGAAGTTTCAAAGATCATTTTGGATCACAATCATACATTAAGTCTACTCAAATCTCGATTATTTAGATGCAACAAAAAGATGGACTATAGTGTTAAGCGAAGGCTTTTATTGAATGACCGGGCCGGAATACGAGTAAACAAGAATTTTAATTCTTTTGTTCTCGGAGCAGATGGTCATGATAATCTAACTTTTGGTGAGAAAGATTGTCGCAATTTTCTTGAGAAAGAGAGAAGGCTAAAACTTGGAAAGGGTGATACTGAAGCTGTTCGTGACTATTTTGTGAAAATGCAATCCGAGAATCCAAATTTTTTTAGTGTTATGGATGTTGATGATGAATCTCGACTAAGGAATGTTTTTTGGGCTGATGCAAGAAGTAGGGCAGTCTATGACTCTTTTAATGATGTTATTACTTTTGACACAACATATTTGACAAATAAATATGATATGCCTTTTGCTTTATTCGTCGGAGTCAATCATCATGGATAGTCAGTGTTGTTAGGATGTGCTTTATTATCAAATGAAGATACTCCAACATTTGTTTGGTTATTTCAAGCCTGGCTTAGATGTATGTCAAACCGTCAACCTAAAGCTATTATAACTGATCAGGCAAAAGCAATTCAGAATGCTGTGGATCATGTTTTTTCAGACTCACGATATAGATGGTGCTTGTGGCATATAATGAAAAAGATACCCGAGAAGCTAGGTGGATATGAGGAATATGATTACATAAGGGTTGCTATTGGCAATGCAGTTTATGATTCATTAACAGTTACAGATTTTGAAGGTTCGTGGATGCGTATGATCGAGAGGTATAATCTTGCTGGTAATGAATGGCTTAAGGGGCTTTATGACCATCGTCACCGTTGGGTTCCAGCATTTGTGAAAGACGCCTTTTGGGCAGGTATGTCTACTACAAAACGCAGCGAGAGTATGAATGCCTTCTTTGATGGTTATGTTAATGCAAAAACAACATTGAAGCATTTTGTTGGACAATGTGAGAATGCTCTTCGTGACAAGGTTGAGAAGGAGAAAATTTCTAATTTTAATTCTTTCAATTCAACCATACCTTGTGTCACACACTTTGACATCGAGAAGCAATTTCAGTCAGTCTATACGAACTCCAAGTTCAAAGAATTTCAAGAAGAGCTAACTCATAAGTTGTATTGTGATCAGAAGTTCATACAAAAAGAAGGGGCAATAGAAACATATGAAATAACTGAGGATGTATTGATTAATGCAGAAACTGGATGGAGAAAGGATATTATTTATCATGTATATCTTAATGATGAAGAGTTTGAAGTTAAATGTTCGTGTCACCGCTTCGAGTTCAGAGGTATACTCTGTAGGCATGTGTTAAGTGTGCTCACTCACAAAAAAATGAATGAGGTTCCTTCACAATACATCCTCGATAGGTGGAGAAAAAATATGAAAAGGAAACATAACTTCATTAGGTGTACATATGCCGGCATGGAAGATACTTCTATTGCAAAGTGGTTTGATATGTTGTGCAATGACTTCTACCCTGTTGCGGAAATATGTTCCATGTCAGATGATTCATGTAGTGCTTTGATTGAAGAGCTCCGTACTCTGAAAAATAAATTCTCTAGTAACTCAGGTTCTGATAATAATGAGGAACATCTTGGTACAGAGGAAGATGCACTTTCCAATGAGAAGACAACATGTAAAACTATATTGAGCCCAATAGCTGTTAGATGTGCTGGACGTCTCCCTTCATTGAGAAAAGAATCAAAGGTTGATAAATTAATTCGTGAAGCGAAAGAAAAGAAAAAGAAACTGGAACTAAAAGAGAAGAATAAAGCTGCACAAGAGGAGAAGAAGAAAACTGCACAAGAGGAGAAGAAAGCTTCCCAAAAGGTTTTTCTGTCTATACTACATTATGTTCAAAAGCACTAATTTTAGCATAATTAATTGTTGTCTTTTAGGTTCGCTCCACAAATTCAAGGAAAAAAGGGCCCATTACAAAAAGGAAATCACTAGAGGATGACACTCCACAAGAAGATAACGTGAGATAAATTTACTGCTCAGATTTTGAACAATCTTGTACCTTTTTATGTTTCTTAGTTAACAGTTATTATGCCTTTTGAAACAGATTCAACATGTTGCTCAGTTGGACCAGCAAACATGTAGTAGCACAATGCAGGTATATTTGTTTTCCATCTCTTTATTCTAATAATTATTTGAACATCCATGTTATTGCTTGCCTTCATGTGGAGCAGGAATCGTTTGACTTCGGCATTGGTACTAGCAACATAAATCCAACAATAACATCTACACTACCATAGACTGATGCAGGTATCTTGTTTTTCATTTGTTTATTTATTTCCAATATAGGTACTCCAACTTTCAAGTCATTCCATGGCTTTGTTTCGAGCAGGAACCGTTTGATTATGAAATTAGCAGCGGCGACATAATCCCAACAATCAGAGCTCCAGTATCATCTCCAGTACCCCTGGCAGGTTCTTCGACAATGTTAATGCCACCAATTTTAGGAAAATACACAAGCTTATTGTTTGAAGTTCAACAAACCTCTGCTGCAGTGTCAGGTTATCCTGAGATGCAACATGATGAAGCTGCAGTGTTGAATAATAGGATGGATCATAGTTAGCTGATGCATCTTTTTTGCACTTACAATTTTATTGTGGTACTGTGATAGGCACCAGAGCACTTGATCAAGTTAGATTCCTTCATCACTTGTTGCAACACATTTCAATTCTGAAACTTTTGTCCAATTGTTTCTTGTGTAACTGGAATGGTAATATGCCTTTGAGTACACTCTGGACTTAATTTATGTTTCGTCATTTTGAAAAATGACAGAAGTTCCACAATATAATATAGAAACGATTCTTCCATCACAAGGATTTTTTATTCATGATGAGAACAAATCACAAGACAACCTTTACAATCTTTATATAATTGAAGCAGTGCTACATGATTAAAGCCAACACACTGCATACATAATTTTACATGTCGTCCTAGCTGCTACATTCTTTGCAAGCCTTTACAGAAATTAAGATACAGAGCTATGAACGTGATGCATAGCAGCACATGCTTACATGTCGTCCCAGCTGAACTCGAAAGGCCAAAAGCCAATCTTTATTGAGATGACAAGAAAATTACAACAAGGCTTCAAGCAGCTCCAAGGCTTGAAGCAGCTCCGAAGTGGAGTAACAAGATTATATAAGTTCGTCCTAGACAGGCCTGGGACAACCAAATGTAGTATCAGCTACAAAGGAAAGCTACAACGAGACTACTATTTGGCCAGTTTCTCTAAGGCCATCATATTTTTTACAACCGAAGGCAAAGAGGTTACATCAGGTAGCTATATCACTCGGCATGCAGTTCGTCACACTGCTTCCTTCAAAATCTGACTCAAATTTTCCAAAATCATGGAGTTCCTCTCCTTCCAAATTTTCCAGTGCACCAGGATCACCACGGTATCAAATCTGAGATGCTAAAACTCCTAGCTGAACTAATTCGAAATTTTATTGCAGCTCTGGTTGTCACACCTGAACTCCAGGTATTTTGCAATCTCGGAGAACACGTAGGGAACCATCAGAGCTGCCGTCGCTCAGGCGGCCTCTGGCCCAGGCGAACCCGCGGTGATGGTGGCTGTGCCGTCGCCCGGGAGCTCACCTCCCCTCATCGAATAAGCCCGTAGAGCGCCTCGGAACAATGGGAGCTCACGGGGCATCAGACAACATCGCTGCTCGCGGGGCTCCTGGCCACTCGCGCCGCGCCGGAGGACATCGCTGCTCGAGGGGAACCTGGCCAGGCTACCGGTCACTCACGTCGAGCCGGAGAAGATCGCCGCTCGCCGGACCGATCTGCACGACGCCACCGTCGGCCGGTACCTGGCACAGAAGATTTGGGATTGGGGTTTTTTTCTCGTGGGGGAGACGGACATCGCTGGGTCACTTTCCCTTTTTTTTTCCTTGCCACTTCGTTCTAGTCTCACGCAAGCAAATCATGGGCCCAGGTTCAATGACATGTCATCCCGTAGAGTTTCTCCCGTAAATTTTTACGTAGGTGTAGCATTGTTGCACATGCTGTCCCACCCCACGGCCCCACTCCACACGCGAGTCGCCCACGACCCCACACCTCACCAACTCTCCCTGCAATTCCCGTCACCCTCTTCGAGAGCGGATTTCCCACACCTAGGAGGGGCCCCCGGCATCATCTTTGCCGCACATTTGTTGGAGATTTGTGCAAAGTCAACACGGTCATCGTCGCCAGTATATTTTGCGTGTTAGCCCTCCGAATTTTTTTATTCAACCCGCAGTCCCCGTGGAGAGGAATAATCCCAGGCCCAGCCGACATCACCTGGTCGCCCCCTCCTCGACCTCTCCTCCACCACGACGCCTCCCCCACCCATCCTCCACCTCGCCTCCCCCACCCCTCCTTCCCCGTGCTCCCCACCTTCCCCACCTCGTCGCCTCCCCTACCCCTCCTCCCCCGTGCTCCTCACCTCCCCCATGCGTCGCCTCCATGGAGTAGGACGCCCATGCCCTTCCCCAACACCGACGACGCCCCCGATTTGGTCATGGAGGTCTTGTTCTTGTCTAGGAGTGGCCGGATCTGCGGGCCTCCTTTTTCTTATTTTTTTTCTTATTCTGTTTGAGAGGCACGAATCTGAATTCATGTGGAACATTTTTGTTCTAGATCTTGTAGATTTGTTTGACCTATGAAACATGTAGTTTCCTCTTTCCAGATTGTCAAGTATATGGGAATTGTATGATTCTCTTATCGATCTTGTATGGATTTGTATTAAATCTTGTATGAATCTTGTATCCCACGTGCTAGTCCCCAACTCACCATACCTATATAATTCGTGTTATTCAATTTCTTTTATGAAGTAAAATTGAGCACACAGGTATGATCCACACCTAAAATTTAGAACATCTGTCAAATAAGGCAACAACTAGCCTTTTCAATCGATTTGTTTTTTCAGTCGATTTGTTTTTTTGGTTTCGCTTTCAGTCGATTTGGTTTTATGATTCTCTACTGGTCTTGAGATTCTCATGTTCATAGAACTTGATTCGATCTGGGTACAAAAACAGATCGGTACAAAAACAGATTCTCATGTTCATAGAACTTTGATTAGAAACATGTATGAATCTTGTATGAATCTTGTATGCTACAAATTCGGTATTGATTGATGTCACATCCCAAATTTTAGATTTGGTCTTGCATATCATTCATAGCATTGCATCATATCTTTCCATGCAAAACCGTCGAGTAGAAAGGTTCGGCGAAACGCTATCTTCAAAACCCTACTTTGCTTCGCTACGAGGTTCCTGCGGGGAGCTTTAGAAGGACTTGCGACAACCACCCCTGTAGGTTGGAGTTTTTGCCCAAACTTCGACTGAAGGTTGTTCCCCTCGACGATACGAACCCGTAGGCGCGAGAATCGCTCCAATCGGAGTTCGTATGCAAAAGACTCGGACGTTTTAGTAAACCGCCGGAAAACGGTCCGAAAATCTGGACCGATTTCCGAATCGGAGTCCAACTGCGGGCCGATTATGTTTAGGATTTCCGCGCGCAGGACTATTTAAGCAGGACCCCACATGGCCCCGTTTTCCGTGCCCCACGCCAGCCCCACGCCCGACCCCGCCGCCATCGATCTCTGCGCCCGCGCACGCCTCCCGAGGCCTAGCGCCGCCGCCGCCTCTCGCCTTGGCCGCCGCCGGCCGCCGTCCCTCGTCGCCGCCGTCGCCCCAGGTCCGCGCCGCCGCCACCCTCTTCCTCCCTTCTCCCTATTCCCGCGCCACGCCGCCGCCGACCTCGCCTTCTACCGCCGCCGTCGCCGCCTCCTACCGCCGCGGATCGCCGCCGCCCCGCCTCGCACGCAGCTGCGCGCCGCCACGCACGCAGCCACCCGCGGCCGCCGCCACCGCAGCGCCGCATCGCCGCCGTGCGCCGTCCCCACCTCGCCTGCGCCGCCGCCCACCTCCGCGTGCCCGCGTGCCCGCGAGACCGCGCGCTCGCCGCTGCCGCCTTGCTGCGCTGCTGCCGCGTCGCCGCTGCCTTGCCGCGCGCGCTGCTCGCTGCGCTGCCGCGTGCGCTCGCCCGCGTGCGTCATCGCATGCAATATAGCATGCATGCATGCCCGCATACGTGCACGTACGCGCGCCGTTGCTGCGCGCGATGTTATTTTTTCCGGACCGTTAGTTGACCATGTGTGTACGCGCAGGAAAAACGTCGTCGCCGGAAGAGATCGTCGCCGCCGTCCGGAGCTCGCCGAAGTTCGTTTCGCCGTCCGTTTCCGGTAAGACAGCAGCCACCGTCAGATCTCAGATCAGCGGCCTAGATCGTCAGTTGACCGGCCAGACTCGGGCGTTGACTAGTCAGACGCCCAGTCAGCAGGCGAGTTGACTAGTCAAACAGACACAGTTGACTGGGTCAATTTTGTTAATCCTTTTAGTTGGCAGATTTCGGTAGAATCTTGTAAATTGCGTAGAAATTAAACCGCTTGGCCAAACAAATAAAATATGTACGGGTTCAGTGAGTCGTGTAGAATCTCTCTGTACCTTTGGTTCAGACTTTTACTGTAAGGTTTAGTACAGTTTAATCAAACTAGTTAGTGGCCTTTTCGGAGTAATAAATTCGTAGAAAAAGATCCGTAGCTCCAAAAATCGCGTGTGATATGTCCCTGAACTCGTAGGGGAATCTCATCGTGAATTAAAAAGGTAGGCTTACAGTAAAAACTTCTGCAGTATTTGTCTATTGGCTTTCTGCAGTGTTTTAATTACTCGGGGAGTTTTATAATTCTTTTTTGAGTAATTCCAATTGGTACTGTTTCTAATCAGCGATGCCTTTGCGGTAGAATATTTCCAAGATTTTACAAATAGTATACTACCGGTAGTAGATTATTTAAGTTCTAGCTCTAGTTGTGAGCACTACTTTTGGTTAGTAGTTTTCCTTGCGCCAAATCTATTTTCCATGCATGTATTCGGTAGTATTATGGATTAGTATTATGTGGTGCAGCTGTAGCACCAATTCGCTTGCCGTTCTTGCATTCATGCATCATATTTGTTGCATATGTTGTGGATTGTTTGTTTATGAATGCAATTGTGTCGTGTAGATTGTGTTGAGTGCAACGCTTGCTCGTGTGAGGATTGTGCTCCAGACCGCTACAACCAAGGCAAGTAGATGCTACTTTGTTCATGATATCGTCCTACTATTTTCTTTGCATCGTCGTGTATTTTGTAGATGCATGTGTAGGATGATACTATCGCTATGCTATGTCCTATTATGTGGTAGGACCCTCCTTGTAGATGAAACACCGTTGGTAGATGTGCTTAGCCATGCTATGTTGAACGAGGGCTAGGTTACATCATTGATACTTGTTTTCTCAAAGTATTGGTTTGTGAAAACTAAAAACAACTTAATCAATGAACCCCCTGGGTGTGATGGTATTGATAGATTTTGGTGGTTTCATTGCGGAAAGGCACCCAGGTATCAAGAGAGAATGATTGGCTTCTTTATTGTGTAGCTTACGTGTACAACCATGTGCCAATAATGAAATGGGCGGTTGGTTGGACTTAGTAGGTTGTGGTAACTCGAACCCGCGTATCCAAAGATGTAGAATTTTGGTAGGTTGGACCGGTGCGCGTCGGGATTGAGGAGCTACTTTCCGAACAGTCTCTTCTTGGTCTTCTCCCTATCATCACCCAAAATGAGAGTGATGGTACGAGCTGGGATGGCCAAGTCACATGGGTAAAGTGTACTAGCCTCTGCAGAGTGTATAATCTAATCGATTAGCCGTGTCCCCGGTTATGGACATCTGAGTTGCTAGATATTGATTCCATGACATGTTTCTGTTGGAGATATGCCCAAGAGGCAATAATAAAGTGGTTATTATCATATCTTCACACTTATGATAAATGTTTACATACCATGCTATAATTGTATTAACCGGAAACATTAATACTTGTGTGATTTGTAAACTAAAATAAGAGTCCCTAGTAAAGCCTCTTGTTAAACTAGCTTGTTGGTTAATATATGATCATGGTTTCCTGATCATGAACATAGAGATGTTATTAACAACAGGATCATATCATTAGGAGAATGATGTGATGGACATACTCCTGTAGATAAGCGTAGCATAAAGATCAAGTCATTTCAATAGTTCAATTGCTATATGCTTTCTGATACATAGTAACCTAATTCCTTCGACCATGAGATCATGCATATCACCTTTTCCGGATGGATGCTTTGATGTCATCAAACACCACACCGTAACAGGGTAGCTATAAAGGTGGCATTGAGTGTTCAGAAAGTATTGGTTGAAACACATGGATCAAGAGTGGGATTTGTCCATCCATATGACGGATAGATATACTCTGGGCCCTCTCGGTGGAATGTCATCCAATTAGCTTGCAAGCATGTGACTGGCTCACAAGGGATCACATATCACGAGAACGAGAAAAGAGTACTTATCGGTAACGAGGTTGAACTAGGTATGTAGAGATACCGACGATCATAACCTCGGATAAGTAAACTATCGTGAGACAAAGGGAAATTGGTATCGTATGTAAGTGGTTCATTCGATCGCAAAGTAATCGTAGAAATATGTGGGAGCCATATGAATTTCCAGATTCCTCTATTGGTTATTGATCGGAGAAGTGTCTCGATCATGTCCGCATAATTCACGAACCGTAGGGAGACACACTTAAGGATTCGACGTTGTTTGAGTAGTTATGGTATTATGAGAAAGAGACCGAATGTTGTTCGGAGTCTCGGATGGGATCCGGGATATCACGAGGAGATCCGGAATGGTCCGGAGAATAAGATTCATATAAGGAAAGTCCCGTTTCGGAGTTCGGGAATAATTCCGGTGATTTCATCGGGAATGTTCTAGAAGGTTCCGGAATGTCCGGCACTCCGGGGGGGAGGGATACATGAATGTGTCATTACATATTGGAATGATTGCATCATGTATTAAGTGTTCTTTCTGTTCCAAATAAAGGATTAAATTGAATCCTAAAACAGAAAAGTGAAATGGCCAGTTTGAAAGTCAAAACGGCTAAAACAGGAAACTGTGGGAAACAAGCAAGAGGAGGCAAAACCGACTTGGGGGAGGAGTCCCTCCTCTCCAAGCCGGCGCGCCAACCAAGGCCGACTTGGGGAGGGACTCCCCTCCCCTTGGCCGCACCTCCCACCTATAAGAGGAGGGGCAGGGCCTCCTCCTCTAGACACACAAGTTCCTATCCTCTAATCTCCGGTTTAGAGCCGTTTTGGTTTAGAGCTTCTAATTGCCCTAGCCTTCAGTTTAGAGCCTTCTAATTGGTGTGTCTAATCCCTAGACCACTAATAGCTTTATCATACTCCACCATACTCGCTCCGGCTTAAGGCGAAGCCCTGCGAGATCTCCCCTCTACTTCCGGTACCACGCTGTTGTGCTGCCGGAATCACGAGGAGAGTGCTACAACCTCCGCTGCCTGCTGGAACAAGGGAGAGGAAGGTCTTCGTCGAGTACCGAACGTGTGACCGACTGCGGGAGCGCTGCCGGAACGTGGCGCCGGAAGGATCGTCTACGCGATCTTGAGATCGGAAAGAGTACGACTACATCACCCACGAGAATCTGCTCTCGTTAACCGCTTTGGAATCTTCGAGGGTAAGTTATTCCATCGACTCGTTGCTACAATCTAGTAGATAGATCTTGGCTTGTTTGTTTGTATGCGATAGAATTTTTTTGTTTTCCATGCTACGAAACCCTACAGTGGTATCAGAGCCGTGTCTATATGTAGATCTGTTGCACGAGTAGAACACAATAGTCATTGTGGGCGTTGATGCTTTTATTGTTGATTGCTTCTTGTGTACTTTGCATCTTGCGGTATGTTGGGATGAAGCGGCCCAGGCTAACCTTACATGACATCGTTCATGAGACTTGCTCCACGCTCGACATGCAACTTGTATTGCATAAGTGGCTTTGCGGGTGCCTGTTTCTCCTAGCATAGTTAAGATCCAATTTACAACGGGTGATTAACAATAATAGTATCAATGTTTTGGTTCATGTTCGTAAGTTAGAACGACACTTATTAACAGCCCCAAACCACGTAAAACATGCAAAGAAAGTAGAGGCGTCTAACTTTGTTTTGCAGGGGTATGCAGTGATGTGATATGGCCATGATTGTGATTATATATGATGTATGCAATGTTCCTTATTGTAAGTCGGCAACCGGCAGGAGCCATATGGTTGTCTTTAATTTCTGTTATGACCCGCGTATCTATTCAAAGTAGTTGTAATAGTTGAAGCCGGTGGACGACAACCATGGAGAGGCGTCATTGACCTTGATGCAATGCCGGTGATGATGGAGATCATGTTCGCGCTGGAAGATGGAGATCGGAAGCACAAAGAAGAAAGGCCATATCATATCACATATTATGAATTGCATGTGATGTTAATCCTTTATGCATCTTGTATTGCTTAGTAGACGACGGTAGCATTATAAGATGATCCCTCATGCACATGAATTTCAAGTCATAAAGTGTTCACCCTTAGTTAGCACCGTTGCTAAAGCTTGTTGTTTCGAAGCACCACGTGATGATCGGGTGTGTTAGATTCTGCAAGTGTATACAACGTGAGCAAGCCAGATTTGCTCATGCGAAAACTAAGGTTTGATCTTGACGAGCCTAGCATGTACAGACATGGTCTCGGAACACGGAATACCGAAAGGTAGAGCATGAATCATATAGTAGATATGATGAACATGTCGATTGTTCGCCATTGAAACTATATCAACTCTCGTGATGATCGGTTTTGATATGGTGGATTTGGTTCGTGTGATCACTAAAACAATGTGAGGGATATTGTTTTGAGTGGGAGTTCACCTAGATTAATTTAATTATTAATTAGAACTCAATTTATCATAAACTAAATCAAAGTGAATTTGCATAGTTGTTGTAGTCATTGGCATCCGTTTACCACCTTGCGCTTAGTTATAATTGAGATGATAGAACTATAGAATTCTGGTTAGTTACTTTACGAACTGGTATCGTATTGTTTTGAAGTGTTAATCTAAAGTTTAAAAGTCCTATTACAAACTTTCAGTAAGTTCCGGTTACTCCATGAAGTTTAATAATTAGTATTAAATCAAGAGTAACAATTCCAAGTGTTAGTATATAAGTATCATGTTTGTCTCCATGATTCTTGATATTCAAAGGATTCTCTTAATATCAAGGTTATCTAGGATCTGAAAGAGTTGTTTCAGAAACCATCATGTGTGGAAGATATTGTGATATCTGAAACGAAGTTTTGGTTACAACATGATAGAGTATAATGTGGCAAAGTTCATGTTCTCATATTTTAATGAGAATTTTTAAAAGGTTGGAGACACTTGTTGTCCTAATCCTCCAAAAGGTTTTGGATAGCAACATTATACTCATAATTCATCGTTATAAGCTAAAAGTAGCTTGATCATGGACGATTCCATGATAAGGGTGAATATTTGATGTAGGTAAAATGTTTACTACACCAAGAGATTACTAAAGAAAGGAATTTGGAAGAACACCAAACATTTGATGATGGTGATCTACTTCAAAGTGCAAATCCAAAGACATTGGTATTTAATTATACACGCTTTGGATTATGTGTCATATGTATGACTCCACTATTGATGTTGATAGATTCTTTCAAACAGAAAAGGAAATACTGAAAGAGAATCTCATAAATATATGGCAGAAAAGAAAAGACTAGAATTGTTCAGTTTAAGTATATAGATGATATACATGTTATGGCTATATTCTTTGCTTATTAAACAATGTGGTTCTTAAGTATTTGATACTGAATTTGTTGGTATGAATCGTCATACGAAACAACACAATTCATGAACTACAATGGCCTAAGTAACTAGCAGAAGAATATGTGATGATGTTCATCGAGAACAAATAAAGGGTTATTATGTTTCTCGTTAAACATCAAAGCTTGCCTTCAAAGATTTGTTTTATCAGGTATTATGAGAACAAAAGGGTTATTCAAATAATTGCCGTAATCCATAAAAGATGGATTCGCAAATCTCGTTGGAGACATCACATCCATAAAACTAGTGCTAAAGATGTCGAAAGACAAATTGATTGAAAGATCACTTAGGAAGTGACATCGCCGTTTAAATTATATTGGAAAGAAAACATGAAGAAACTCCATGTGTATGGAATTTTGGAGTCTTTTGATTTTGATCAAATGACGCTTGTGAAACTTTCCTAGAGATAATTAAAACTTCGTTCATAGGCCAAAAGGGAACGAATGACTAGCTTATTGGAACTTGTACATATTGTTGTACGAAGTCCATTATGTGTAGTCAAGAGCGATGGATTTTAACTTCATTTGCTTTTTCCGAAATTTTGAGTGAATATATGAATATTTACTTAATAAGGATGAAGTATGAAACATTTGAAAAGTTCAAAGAATTTCAAAATGAAGTGCAAAATCATTGTAACAAGAATATAAACAGTTTATGATAAAGATCATAAAGGAAGATATTTGAGTTATAGAGTTTAGCATAATACCTAAGATTTAAGGAATCGTTCCGTGGATTTGCATTTCTCGAAACACCATAAGGGTATGGAGCGTTCGAGGTATGTAATTAAACCTTGTTTGACATGGTAAGATCAAAGGTATAATTCATAAAACTGCCATTGTATTTTAAAGATTAAAAGCTTTAGAGATTACCGTTTTTCCACTGAAAAGAGCTTCATCATAATCCGTTGAATTGACACCATATAAAGTTATGGTTTGGGATAAAACCCAAGTTGTCCTTTCTTAAACATTGGTATGCTATGCATAAGAAAGATGTGTGCAACCAAAGTCGGATGAACCTGTCTTTGTATAAACTGTTAAGTATTCCTCCATAAACACCGGAGACAAAAGTGTTTGTTGCTTAGAACGTCAAGTTTCTTTGAGAAGGAATTTTTCGTGAAAAGTTAAGTGGGAGGACAATAGAACTTTGATAAGGTTAAAAGAACCTTAGCTATATGTGCAAAGTTGCGCAGCGCCGAAAAGTGTTCCGGAGTTAGCAAACAATGCTCATGGCTCGCGTACTTCAAAGGTTGTGGTCACGGAGATCTAAGTTCCTATTGAAACAAGTAGGTCGGATGAACAATCAAATACCAAGATTTGAGAGTTAAATCATTATTTGACAATAATGATCCGACTACGTGCAAAGAAGCGATGATGAGCCCTGACTCCGTCAAATGGCTTGAAGCCATAAAATCCGTGATAGTTCCATACACGAGAAATCAAGTTTTGAACTTGAAGGACCCTCGAGAAAGGTGTAAGACCTTACAGTTGTGTCTGGATCTATAAAGAAATAGACATGGATGTTTTACATCTATGAAATAGTCGACATGTTGGGAATGAGTTCACAACAATGTTCAAAGGTTGACTATGACAAGATTTGATCTTTCATAGTGATATTTAGTCTAGACGGATTAATATAGCAACCACTACATATAATTTGTTATATGGTAGTTGAATAAACAAAACAAGTTCTTCTAATAGAATCGTTACCTAGGACATGTGCATAACACGGTCCATAGGGTTTTGTTAATTCAAAGGATGCTAAAAGCATATGCAAACTTCAATGGTTAAAGTGAGCATCGCGGAGTTGGAATCTTCACTATGATGAAACTGTTAAAGGAGTTTAAAAGTTCATTAGAGACGATGAAGATGCTTGCATTTGCAAGAAATTAAGTGGGAGCGCTAAGACATGTTTCTAATACATTATGTGGAAGACATATTGTTGATTGGAAATAATGTATCTTTTATTAACACATATTAAGAATTTCATCCCGATGAAAGACTTAGGCAAAACCCAAATATTTGGCATCAATAGACGCTAATATGGTTGTGCCAGAAGTATATAGACAAGATATTGAATGAGTTCAATATAGAAACTACAAGAGAGGTTCTTGTCGCACAGAAAGGATTGAATGAGTTCAATGTTGATGATATATTCAAGTGTATTGACATTTGGTAAAGTGAAACAAATAATCAAGTATAGATTGATACTTGATGTATGAAATCACAAAGAGTATTTATATCAATCATACTGTGATATGTACAAATCCAGATATGTCCTATGCTCTAAATGTTGTGAGCATATACCAGAATGATTCGTAAGATGATCATTGGACAATAGTAAGGATGTTCTTATGATCTTTTGGAAGAACTAAGAGTATAATATTTGTAGAAGTGACAAATAGATGGTTAGTTCATTGTAAAAGTACTACATTGATACTAGCTTTGTCACAAAGTACAAATTAAGTTTATCTCAATCTAAACTAAGGGTGGCACAATATAATGGAAAGTGAGTTCCATAATGGATTTGGATGAGTTCCAAAGTTAAGACATTGTGACAGATACTACAACAAAAGGCTAAGTATATGACTGCTATTTTAGAAGCAAAAGAGGGCATTTGTGTCAAGTAGTTTGTTATCAAACTAGGTGTAGTTCACAGTGGGATAATACTATGAATATATATTGTGCAACAATATTATCAACATGTTTTAACCCCAAAGAGCTAAAGGTCACACCGAAAGACCAAATTTATACAAAGCCATCTCATTAGAGAATGAGTAATGCGTAGAGACACAAAGACATGCAATTACACACGGACCTGGAAGTGTCAGATCCGGAGATCAGTTGACCACTAGCAATCGTGTACATACAACACTGGAAAGCCGTAGGTGTTGAATACACAAAGGTTTGAAACTAGATTATTGACTCTAGTGCAAGTGGGAGACTGTTGGAGATATGCCCAAGAGGCAATAATAAAGTGGTTATTATCATATCTTCACTCTTATGATAAATGTTTACATACCATGCTATAATTGTATTAACCGGAAACATTAATACTTGTGTGATTTGTAAACTAAAATAAGAGTCCCTAGTAAAGCCTCTTGTTAAACTAGCTTGTTGGTTAATATATGATCATGGTTTCCTGATCATGAACATAGAGATGTTATTAACAACAGGATCATATCATTAGGAGAATGATGTGATGGACATACTCCTGTAGATAAGCGTAGCATAAAGATCAAGTCATTTCAATAGTTCAATCGCTATATGCTTTCTGATACATAGTAACCTAATTCCTTCGACCATGAGATCATGCATATCACCTTTTCCAGATGGATGCTTTGATGTCATCAAACACCACACTGTAACAGGGTGGCTATAAAGGTGGCATTGAGTGTTCAGAAAGTATTGGTTGAAACACATGGATCAAGAGTGGGATTTGTCCATCCATATGACGGATAGTGTAACACCCTCAGAATCGGACCTATGCAAGTTTTAGCAAAACCCGCCAAACCCGCATAGAAACGATTCAAAGGTGCCCACCAGGCACTTTCGTGCGGGTGGAAAACGAAGTAATAACATTACACAATAGTCCTCGATGGGACCCATAGAACAGATATATATATAACAGCGACTCAATGAGTCAAGAATACAGATATACAATACAAAGATCCAATTCACCTTGAAAATGATAGAGCGTCCGACTACGGACAAGATGCAAATGGGGCTAAGAGCCCTGGAGAATAACCAATGGCATCCATAACCCTACCCAGGCCAAGCCGGAAGGGTAACCCTGCTAACGGCGTCGATCTCAAAACCTGCTTAAACAAAAGGGGTGCGACAAAGGGCAAAGGAAAAAGAGGAGCGTCAGTACTGAGGCCAGTACACGGCGAGACTAGAATTCGGCGGTCCTCGCCTACATAGGTATGGTGGACTGAGCGGCAGCGACATCATGCACTAAACAACCTATAGAGACTCGATACAACTGGCGGCTATCAGAGAGGGGTAAGAAAGACCTATTCGGATCCAACCTGAATCTTACACCAAACAATCCCACCCTGGTATTTCCCCCTCGAGACCAATCGAGGAAGTCCACCGAGGAACTCACACAGTTGGCAGTTTTATTTATTCAGTTATCGTGGCAGCAATTACTAGTCAAATATAGATAGTCATCCTGATAAAATAAGCAGTGGGCATTTTTATTTAACCATTCCATTGTAGTTGCGACACTTACTAGTCAGATACAATTAGCATGAGATAACCCAAAACCCAGCAGTTGTTGGTACTTTTATTTAGCCATTCCGTTGTAGTTGCAATACTTACTAGTCAGGTACAATGGTCGCAAGCGACAACCCAAACAAGCAATTGTTGGCAGTTTTATTTAGCCATTCCATTATAGTGGAGCTGCTTACTAGTCATTATAAAGTCAAATTTATAGCACTACTTTAGTTATAGTTGTCTATGATCGAGATACTGTGCTCCAAGTCGTCCATAACCGCGGACACGGCTTTCAGAAAGTTTTACCCGGCCGGGGTGCACCAATAGCAACACACACTCGATCAACCTCGGAAAAAGCAAATCAAAACCCAACGAGGCTTTCACGACAAAGCAATCACAGAATTCAGAAATATTTCAGGGGGGCACCCCTTAAAGTAGACCCGCAACGAAGCCGGCCGGCTCCGAGACGGACTCAAGGTTGTGGGGACGGCTGTGAACGACTGGGAACCCAAAACTGGGCTTGTCGACACCGCGGAATCGTGCCACGATCCTAAACAGTACAGTGTGCTCCTCGCACAATCGTAAATAAAGCAGTAAAGCATGGCATAAGTACAGGATAGTAATAAAACCCCAAACTAGTTTGTGGCCCCAAGAAATAAGAATGAATCAAGCTCTGGCTCAGGGGGGTCCCATAAGCCTCCCGGATGTGGATAGCGCGATAAATCAAGGAACAGGTATCAAGCACTCGGGGTCCTACGGGACACAAGTGGGCGGTCGGAAACCAAATATTATCTATCACCCACCGATGCCTCTGCTTACTTACTTCAATTTTAGTTGTTAAACAGGAATTAAAGTGAACGATAAATAAAGCCGAGATCATCTCCAACATCAAACATGTGGCAATACTCCAACAACTGTGGTACATGGCGACACGCAACAGCACTTGAGCAAGCGACTACGACGCGCAAGTCCAACTATCTACCCAACAACAGGTAATAGGAGGTGGCCATGGCAATATAGGGCTGCAAGAGATATCACGGGTACGAAAACTAGAGCAACGCAACACGGATAGCAATAGATCAACAGGAGGGAATAAATACTATAAAAGTAAGATAGGTAGAAAGGGGGAGATGCTCGCCTGAAAACATTGCCGAAGGTTCATCCGAAGATCGGGGCGAAGCTCACATCAACTCAACGGCCTTATCCGCGAAGAAGCAAAACACTAGAAGAAACACCGGATGCAATATTTAATACAACGGCAGAAGATCAGCATGATGCATGTATGATGCATGACATGGCAAAGGTGCGATGCAATTAGACAAGATTAAGCGGAACCGGGGTCCCGACAATTAATTAGATGGCCCATGTTATTTATCTACCCCGCAAATTAAATGTTGCCTTAACATGGCAAGATATGGTACCGGTTCGGTGCACAAATTCAAATGAGGCCAATATGAGGCTAGATTTGTCCGCATATGGGCCCCATATTTAATTATCGGTGAAACGGCAAAAGGCCCCCAAACCACAGACAAGCATGCATGCAAGATGAATGATTAATATGCAACAAGTTGTATTATATTATAAAATAGGGTTTCGGGAAGGGGTGCACACTTAGAGGGTCTCGACGAACTTGGGGTTCCGGGGTTCGGGCTCGGTCTCAGGGTTCGGATCTGGGGTTCGGTCTCGGCGGGAGCATTCTCGGATTACTGGGGTAGATCTTGTCGCAACCGGGGTGAAGGCTTGGTGCGGCGTCGGGGCGCATCGGACCCGCCCTGGTCGGTGTCGTTCTTGTCGTTGCGAGGCTCTTGTCGGTACCGCCGGTCGGTCTTGGCGTCCGGGATGAAGAACTTGGCGTTCTGCGTCGGTGTCCTGGTGGTTCTGACTTCACTTGTCGGTGCCGGACTCGGTCGTGGTAGATCGTGGCCATGTCGAAGATCTTGCCAAGGTTCGTCGAGTGTCACCGGTCCGGTACGGTCTTCGCCTTCCATGAGGGATATCTTGATGTTCCGGGTTCTACGGTCGATGGGGGTCTTGGCATGAACATTGGGGTTGCGGCACCGGATCGGGCTTCAGATCATCGGGGGTTCGGGCTTCCGAATCTAGGAGGAGAGCTTCGCGCCATCGAATCCATGAGGTAGTGCTTGATGTCCCACGATGAAGATCTTGACATCCAGACGGCCACATCGGGGATTCTTCGTGTTCCTTCGAGAACTTGTTCACACCAACATACAAGCAGATAACATGCCTACAGCAGGAAAACGCCAGGACAGAGGCGAAGCAATGGCCTGGGGGTGGCGGTTGACAGCGACCGAGGAGACGCGGCCTGCAGGGGCGCTCCAGCGCAGACGATGGACACGGCGGTCGAGGCAGCGGAGGGCGGGGGCGGCGTGCAGACGAGGGGGAGGCGACGGCCGCCGGCGGGGTTGAGCTCGTCGGGGTCCCACGGGGCGAGGGAGGCAGCCTAGGCCGATGCGGGGCACGGCCGGGAGGGCGGTGGCGAAGGCCGGAGGGACCGCGGCCGCGGGAGGGCCAGACGGGGAGGAGGAGGGAGAAGGTGAGGAGGGAGACCGCGTGGGAGGCGCGGCCGCGGAAGGAGGGGAGCAGAGGCGGCCGGCGTCGGGCGGCGGAGGAGGGACCCGAGGCGGGGACGCGGAGCGGCGGCGTCTGGGCGAGCTCGAGCCGGCGCTGGAGGAGGCGCGGCCGGTGAGGGAGCGTCGGGCGCGCGCGGGGCGGGGAGATGCGGCGGGGGGGAGGCGAGGCAGGGGGCGGAGGCGGTCGGAGGTGACGGCACGCGTGTGCTGTTGTGTGTGGGGGCTGTGGGGAGAGAGAGAGAGAGAGGTGGGGAAAGGGGTAGGACTAGGTGGCAGGGTCTGATTGGCTAGGGGGAAGGGTGAGGTGAGGTGTCGAGAGGGGGTTGGTTGGGGTGAGGTGGAGGAGGGGTGGGTAGAATTAGGATAGGTAGGAAAAGAATAAAGGGTTGGACCGATTTTAATTTCCTGGGGGTGGTCGTTCGGGTCGAAACGGCCCATTCGACTGCCCCCACTAAAATTAATTCAATATTTTATTTATTTTAATGCAACGTTTGCAAACCGATAGCAGACAAACAAAATAATCCGGAGACCCGGGGTTTGCGTTGAATAAAGACGGGGCGTTTAGAAAACACAAACAGGTTTTTCCGAAAATAGTTTTATGCAAGCAAATGCAAGACGATGACGATGCTCAAATGCAATGCGGCATGATGACATGAGCATGCGATCATGATGATGCAATGCACAAAAACAACGCGATTTTCTAGTAGTGGTTTTGCGGGATGCCACAGATAGATATACTCTGGGCCCTCTCGGTGGAATGTCATCCAATTAGCTTGCAAGCATGTGACTGGCTCACAAGGGATCACATATCACGGGAACGAGAAAAGAGTACTTATCGGTAACGAGGTTGAACTAGGTATGTAGAGATACCGACGATCATAACCTCGGATAAGTAAACTATCGTGAGACAAAGGGAAATTGGTATCGTATGTAAGTGGTTCATTCGATCGCAAAGTAATCGTAGAAATATGTGGGAGCCATATGAATTTCCAGATTCCTCTATTGGTTATTGATCGGAGAAGTGTCTCGATCATGTCCGCATAATTCACGAACCGTAGGGAGACACACTTAAGGATTCGACGTTGTTTGAGTAGTTTTGGTATTATGAGAAAGAGACCAAATGTTGTTCGGAGTCTCGGATGGGATCTGGGATATCACGAGGAGATCCGGAATGGTCCGGAGAATAAGATTCATATAAGGAAAGTCCCATTTCGGAGTTCGGGAATAATTCCGGTGATTTCATCGGGAATGTTCTAGAAGGTTCCGGAATGTCCGGCACTCCGGGGGGGGGGGGGAGGGATACATGAATGTGTCATTACATATTGGAATGATTGCATCATGTATTAAGTGTTCTTGCTATTCCAAATAAAGGATTAAATTGAATCCTAAAACAGAAAAGTCAAATGGCCAGTTTGAAAGTCAAAACGGCTAAAACAGGAAACTGTGGGAAACAAGCAAGAGGAGGCAAAACCGACTTGGGGGAGGAGTCCCTCCTCTCCAAGCCGGCGCGCCAACCAAGGCCGACTTGGGGAGGGACTCCCCTCCCCTTGGCCGCACCTCCCACCTATAAGAGGAGGGGCAGGGCCTCCTCCTCTAGACACACAAGTTCCTATCCTCTAATCTCCGGTTTAGAGCCGTTTTGGTTTAGAGCTTCTAATTGCCCTAGCCTTCGGTTTAGAGCCTTCTAATTGGTGTGTCTAATCCCTAGACCACTAATAGCTTTCTCATACTCCACCATACTCGCTCCGGCTTAAGGCGAAGCCCTGTGAGATCTCCCCTCTACTTCCGGTACCACGCCGTTGTGCTGCCGGAATCACGAGGAGAGTGCTACAACCTCCGCTGCCTGCTGGAACAAGGGAGAGGAAGGTCTTCGTCGAGTACCGAACATGTGACCGACTGCGGGAGCGCTGCCGGAACATGGCGTCGGAAGGATCGTCTACGCGATCTTGAGATCGGAAAGAGTACGACTACATCACCCACGAGAATCTGCTCTCGTTAACCGCTTTGGAATCTTCGAGGGTAAGTTATTCCATCGACTCGTTGCTACGATCTAGTAGATAGATCTTGGATTGTTTGTTTGTATGCGATAGAAATTTTTTGTTTTCCATGCTACGAAACCCTACAGTTTCTCGCTCATTCTAATTTCATAATTGTCTTAATCTTGTTGGGTTAACTTAATTGGGATTCTTTTCAAAGAAAATCAAAAACTGTTTATGAAAGTAGGACAAATGTATTTGCAAATGCAAGCCAGACATAGCTCCACTTGCCAGATATGCATGTAGATGTTAGTACTATTGTCTCCATTACTAGCTCTACTTGCCATACATTCCATGTATTGACCCTTCGGGGCTGCTACGTTTCATGTTGCAGGTTATTCCGATTCTGATTGATCGTTATAGGCCACGGTACTCCACTCGGCACTTGTTCACTTGTGGGCAATTTAAAGAATGGAGGATTTATCTTATTTATGTTGCTACCTGAATAATTTGAGCTAGCTTTGTGCTAAGCTTTTATTGTAATAATGGTACTCTGGATCTTTGTAGTACATGATACACGGTTATTTTGCTATGTTATCTATCTTACTCTATTGTGGGCCAATGAACCGATCCAGGGATTGGCATGTCACATAGATGCCGCCTTGCCAAACCCCGCGCACTTGATCTACACCAAGACATACTGCAACTGGGGACTTGGAATCAACTTGGCCGTACATGAAGCCCTGTCTCGCCAGTGCCATTATGTCCGACACCTACTGCCAGCAGATTCACCCTACCGTGACTATGGGAGGCGTGATGAAGATGGGAACATTGTGGTTACCCCGGGCGACAGGAACAACATGCCGCCCCGTCGGAGGCACATAGAGGACATGGAAAAGGAGAATGGAGCTCTAGCAGAGAAGGTGAGGATGCTAAAGGAGATTGCAGATTTTACTAGCAATGGTATGGTGGTCCAAGGACAGGAGATTGACACTTTGCATGAAGCTGTGGGAGTTCTGGAGAATGCCCTGATAGCCAGAGATGCAACCATAGCACATCTTCATGGTACTGTGCAGGAGAACACCCAGAACATACAGCAATTGCAAGGGACAGTCCAGGAAAGGGATCAAACCATTGAAGCTATGACAGCCCAGATTGCCGCCCTCCAAGCCCAGCTAAACCCACCCTCTGATGATGACAATGGAGATGATGTCAACAATGGGGATGATGATGACAGTGGAGACGATGATGACGATGAGGACGAGGATGACGATGATGGAGACGATGATGGTGGAGGAGATGAAGCTGTTGCAGTTGCAGCTGAGAGTGAAGCAGAAGAGGAGGATCCAGAAGAGGTGGAGTTTGAAGTCTCAAGTGATGGTTCAGGAGAGGTGTACACTCCGCCGCCATGGTTGTACCGCGAGCCGAAGCACCAACGCATGACCGCAAGGACCTACCTCAACCTCTTGAAGAAATAGATAGAAGTCCACCAATTAGTCCACGTTAGGCGAATTCGTTAGGATTAGTCTCGATCGATGTGAAACTTAGTTCGTGTTAGTTTAAGAGTGATTAGTTGCTTATTTGTGTACTCCAATATCCCAGGAATTATTTGTGCGAATTTTAATAAAAGAGTTATGGCAATTTGGTTACTATCTGTGTGATTTTCGCTGCAGTTTTTCTGCTGATACAGCAGTACTGCGCGATTTTTCATATTTTTCTGGTAACTCGGAAAAATCTGAAAAAAATTGGGCTGATGCGAAACCCTCTGTGATATACGCAAAAAAATTGGCTTAATTTTCTGACGAGTTTAATTCAGGCGCAAAAATTCGTGAATGCTGCTGGACAGTTCTGGCAGAATTGCTGTTTTGTTGATTAGTTGATCTATTGTTTAGTTAACCATTGCCAACTCTTGCAAAACTATTTCAGTAGGTATATACTGCTAGGATAACACCTGGGATGTTGCTGGACCGCTTTTTGTTAATGTGTTGCTTGCTTGTGATTGTCTGTCATTGTTTGTTGTTGATTGATCATATGCATGGGTAGAATCCTATTACCGTAGATGATTCTTTCTAAACTTACCTGTGCTGAACCGCAGATGCCTCCCCGTCGTCACCCCACTGAGTTGGAGCAGCTCATGGCCGCTCAGGCACAGCTGACCCAAGTGATGACCCAGTTCATGGCGAATCAGAACAACAACAATGGAAACAATCAGCCTCAGGGAGATGCTCTCACCAGATTTCTGAGGTTAAGGCCAGCTAAGTTCTCTACTGCAACGGAACCAATGGTTGCTCTCGACTGGTTGCGTTCTGTCAATAAGGATCTAGTAACTGTTGGATGTACTGATGCTGAGAAGGTGAGGTTTGCCGCTCACCTACTGGAGGGACCAGCCGCTTCTTGGTGGGACACATTTCAGATCACCCACCCGCTGGATACCGTGACTTGGGCTATGTTCGAGGAAGGTTTCAGGACCAACCACGTGTCTTCAGGAGTTCTGAGCCTGAAGAGGAAGGAGTTCCGCAACCTGCGCCAAACCAATCGCACCGTGGCCGAGTACATTGAGGAGTTCAACAACCTGTCCCGTTATGCACCTGAGGATGTTGACACTGATGCAAAAAGGAGGGAGAGATTCCTGGATGGCCTCAGTGATGAGCTTTCAGTACAGCTACTTGTGGTTTATTGCCCCACTTTCCAGGAGCTTATGGACAAGGCCAGAATCTTGGAAGGGAAGCACAAGCAGGTGGAGAACCGCAAGAGAAAGAGCAATACTCACCACTCTGGTTCACACCACAAGTCTCGCACTTCATATGATGGATACTCCAAGCATGGAGGGAGTGACCATGGGAGCCATGACCGCCACCACCATGGAGGCGATGGGCATCGTCATGACAACCATAGGAGCAGCCACCACAACCACAAGGGAGGACACTCTCACCACTCTGGAGGACACGGTGGACATGACCGCAACCGTGATCGCAGCTTTGTGAAGAAGGATCTGAGTGAGGTGACATGCTTCAAGTGTAAGCAGAAGGGACACTATGCTGACAACTGTCCGGAGAGGAAAGGACTGAAGCCAACCAACAACGAGAAGGCCACAGTGAACCACATGAATGTGGAGGAGATTCCAGATGAGCCTGACCTTGTGATTGGTAAGTTCCCAATCAACACTTACCCTGCACTTATACTTTTCGATACTGGTGCATCGCATTCATTCATTTCAAGGGCATTTGTGGATAAGTATAAGTTACCTACTGTGTCTATGAAGAGGTCTTTTAGAGTGAGTTCACCTGGACGAGATATGATAGCTAGTGCGGGATGCCGCGATTTAACTGTGAGGATTGGAACACACAAATTCGTTGCACATTTGGTAGTGTTGGATTCACAGGGATTAGATGTCATTCTGGGTATGGATTGGATGTCTATGCATGGGGGACACATAGATTGTGCACAGCGAGCTGTTTCACTTAAAACCCCGGATGGTAAGAGGATTAGATTCAAGTCAGCTGTACGACCAGGAAGGTGTAAGTTGAATTCTCTTAAGGGGGTTAGCATGGATACTGTGCCAGTGATTAGGGATTACCCCGATGTGTTTCTGGAAGAACTGCCAGGGATGCCACCTGACAGAGAAGTAGAGTTTCTTATCGATCTGATGCCGGGAACAGGACCTATAGCAAAGAAACCATATAAGATGGATGTGGATGAGCTGAAGGAATTGAAGAAGCAGTTGAAGGAGCAGCTGGAAAAGGGATTCATTCAGCGTAGTGCGTCGTCATGGGGTGCACCTGTTCTGTTTGTGGAGAAGAAAGACAGCACCAAGAGATTAGTGGTGGACTATCGCTCGCTGAATGAAGTGACTATCAAGAACAAGTACCCTCTGCCGAACATAAATGATTTGTTTGATCAACTGGAAGGAGCAAAGGTGTTCAGCAAGATCGATCTGCGATCTGGCTACTTTCAATTGAAGATCCGGGAGCAGGATGTACCAAAAACCGCCTTCACCACTAGGTATGGTTTATATGAGTATACAGTTATGTCTTTTGGACTAATGAATGCCCCGACATACTTCATGACCATGATGAACAAGGTATTTATGGAGTATTTGGACAAGTTCGTGGTGGTGTTTATTGATGACATACTGATATATTCCAAGGATGATGCTGAGCATGAGAAACATCTGAGGATGATTATGGAGAAGCTGAGGGAACACAAGCTGTATGCCAAATTCAGCAAGTGTGAATTCTGGCTTAACACTGTTGGATTTCTTGGACACGTAGTGTCAGGAGAAGGAGTCGCTGTTGATCCAAGCAAAGTGACTGCAGTGACAGAGTGGGAAGCACCCAAGAATGCGGGAGAGATACGAAGCTTTTTGGGACTTGCTGGATATTACAGGAGGTTCATTGAAAACGTTTCCAAGATTGCTAAGCCGATGACTGAACTTCTGAAGAAGGAGAGGAAGTTTGAATGGTCAGATGTATGTGAAGCCAGCTTTCAGGAACTGAAGCGTCGACTAGTGACCGCGCATGTTCTGTGTTTACCAGATCTTCAGAAGGATTTCCAAGTGTACTGCGATGCTTCTCGACAGGGACTTGGGAGTGTGCTGATGCAAGATGGGAGAGTAGTGTCGTATGCCTCGCGACAACTCAAGCACCATGAGCGGAATTACCCCACACACGACTTGGAGTTAGCGTCAGTGGTTCATGCGCTCAAGGTATGGAGGCATTACTTAATGGGAAAACACTGTGATGTGTACACCGACCACAAGAGCCTGAAGTACATATTCACGCAGAAGAAACTGAACATGAGACAAAGGAGATGGTTGGAACTTATCAAGGATTATGATATGAATCTACAATACCACCCAGGAAAGGCCAATGTAGTAGCAGATGCTCTGAGTCGGAAGGTTTATGCCAATGGTTTGACGATTGGTGAATTGCCTGAGGACTTGTGCAAGCAATTCAAGGACCTTAGACTGGAGGTTGTATCTGAAGGATACTTAGCAACAATGGAAGTCCAACCAACGCTATAGGACAGAATTAGGAAGGCTCAAGTGGGAGACAAAGAGATAGATGAAGTTAAGGAAAAGATGAAGGAAGGTCGAGCAAGGGAATTCCGCGAGGATGAGCAAGGAACCTTGTGGTACGGAGATCGATTGTGCGTCCCCAACGATCCCGAGATAAGGAAGTTGATACTGCAGGAGGCTCATGACTCGCCATATTCCATACATCCGGGCAATACGAAGATGTACATGGACCTAAAGGACAGATTCTGGTGGAACAACTTGAAGGGAGACATCGCAGAGCATATTGCCCTATGTGATGTATGCAGCCGAGTGAAGGCAGAACACCAGAAGCCAGCAGGACTGCTACAGCCATTGCCTGTGCCGGATTGGAAATGGGATAGAGTGGGAATGTACTTTATTACAGGACTACCCAGGACCAGGTCAGGACATGACTCTATTTGGGTAGTGGTCGACCATTAAACCAAGGTAGCCCACTTTATACCAGTAAAGACGACCTATACGAGTGCAAAGTTGGCCAAGATTTACATGGACAGAATTGTGTGCCTACACGGAGTTCCCAAGGGTATCGTATCTGATAGAGGCACCCAATTTACCTCACACTTCTGGCGCCAGCTGCACGAGTCACTTGGTACCAGATTAGAGTTTAGCACAGCGTTTCACCCACAGACTGATGGACAGACCGAGAGGGTGAATCAGATTTTGGAAGACATGCTGAGAGCTTGCGCCTTGGCTCATGGTTCTAGTTGGGATGAGAACTTGCCGTATGCGGAGTTTTCCTACAACAACAGCTATCAAACCAGCATCAAGACGTCACCGTTCGATGTGCTGTATGGGAAACGATGCCGTACACCATTGCTATGGGATGGAGTAGGAGAACGTCAGTTGTTTGGACCTGATTTGATCAAGGACGCTGAGGAGAAGGTCGCCTTGATTAGGGACAGGCTGAAGGTAGCACAATCAAGGCAGAAGAGCTACGCTGACGCCAAGCGCAAGGAAGTGGTGTATGAGATAGGTGATAGAGCATACCTCAGAGTGTCGCCACTTCGTGGAATCAAGAGATTTGGAATTAAGGGTAAGCTGGCACCTCGATTTATTGGACCGTATCGGGTCTTAGCACGCAAAGGAGAAGTTGCTTATCAATTGGAGTTGCCAGAGGCTCTGTCCGCTGTTCACAACGTGTTCCACGTATCCCAGCTGAAGAAGTGCCATCCGGAGATGGTGGATACACCATTGAGAGACACTGTGCCACTAGAGGAGGTTCAGCTTGAGAACGACTTGACCTACGAGGAGAAACCGGTCAAGATTCTGGAGACAGCAGAAAGGACTACCCGTACCAAGACTATCAAGTTTTGCAAGATGCAGTGGAGCCACCACACCGAAGATGAAGCCACTTGGGAGCGTGAGGATGACATCCGAGAGGACTACCCACACCTATTTGCTAGCCGCGCCGAATCTCGAGGACGAGATTCATCTTAAGGGGGTTAGTCTTGTCACATCCCAAATTTTAGATTTGGTCTTGCATATCATTCATAGCATTGCATCATATCTTTCCATGCAAAACCGTCGAGTAGAAAGGTTCGGCGAAACGCTATCTTCAAAACCCTACTTTGCTTCGCTACGAGGTTCCTGCGGGGAGCTTTAGAAGGACTTGCGACAACCACCCCTGTAGGTTCGAGTTTTTGCGCAAACTTCGACTGAAGGTTGTTCCCCTCGACGATACGAACCCGTAGGCGCGAGAATCGCTCCAATCGGAGTTCGTATGCAAAAGACTCGGACGTTTTAGTAAACCGCCGGAAAACGGTCTGAAAATCTGGACCGATTTCCGAATCGGAGTCCAACTGCGGACCGATTCTGTTTAGGATTTCCGCGCGCAGGACTATTTAAGCAGGACCCCACCTGGCCCCGTTTTCCGTGCCCCACGCCTGCCCCACGCCCGACCCCGCCGCCATCGATCTCTGCGCCCGCGCACGCCTCCCGAGGCCTAGCGCCGCCGCCGCCTCTCGCCTTGGCCGCCGCCGGCCGCCGTCCCTCGTCGCCGCCGTCACCCTAGGTCCGCGCCGCCGCCACCCTCTTCCTCCCTTCTCCCTATTCCCGCGCCACGCCGCCGCCGACCTCGCCTTCTACCGCCGCCGTCGCCGCCTCCTACCGCCGCCGACGCCGCGGATCGCCGCCGCCCCGCCTCGCACGCAGCTGCGCGCCGCCACGCACGCAGCCGCGCGCGCCCGCGCGCCACCCGCGGCAGCCGCCGCCGCAGCGCCGCATCACCGCCGTGCGCCGTCCCCACCTCGCCTGCGCCGCCGCCCACCTCCGCGTGCCCGCGTGCCCGCGCGACCGCGCGCTCGCCGCCGCCGCCTTGCTGCGCTGCTGCCGCGTCGCCGCTGCCTTGCCGCGCGTGCTGCTCGCTGCGCTGCCACGTGCGCTCGCCCGCGCGCGTCATCGCATGCAATATAGCATGCATGCATGCCCGCATACGTGCACGTACGCGCGCCGTTGCTGCGCGCGATGTTATTTTTTCCGGACCGTTAGTTGACCATGTTTTTACGCGCAGGAAAAACCTCGTCGCCGGAAGAGATCGTCGCCGCCGTCCGGAGCTCGCCGTAGTTCGTTTCGCCGTCCGTTTCCGGTAAGACAGCAGCCACCGTCAGATCTCAGATCAGCGGCCTAGATCGTCAGTTGACCGGTCAGACTCGGGCGTTGACTAGTCAGACGCCCAGTCAGCGCCCAGTCAGCAGGCGAGTTGACCAGTCAAACAGACACAGTTGACTGGGTCAATTTCGTTAATCCTTTTAGTTGGCAGATTTCGGTAGAATCTTGTAAATTGCGTAGAAATTAAACCGCTTGGCCAAAAATTGCAAATAAAATATGTACGGGGTCAGTGAGTCGTGTAGAATCTTGCTGTACCTTTGGTTCAGACTTTTACTGTAAGGTTTAGTACAGTTTAATCAAACTAGTTAGTGGCCTTTTCGGAGTAATAAATTCGTAGAAAAAGATCCGTAGCTCCAAAAATCGCGTGTGATATGTCCCTGAACTCGTAGGGGAATCTCATCGTGAATTAAAAAGGTAGGCTTACAGTAAAAACTTCTGCAATATTTGTCTATTGGCTTTCTGCAGTGTTTTAATTACTCGGGGAGTTTTATAATTCTTTTTTGAGTAATTCCAATTGGTACTGTTTCTAATCAGCGATGCCTTTGCGGTAGAATATTTCCAAGATTTTACAAACAGTATACTATCGGTAGTGGATTATTTAAGTTCTAGCTCTAGTTGTGAGCACTACTTTTGGTTAGTAGTTTTCCTTGCGCCAAATCTATTTTCCATGCATGTATTCGGTAGTATTATGGATTAGTATTATGTGGTGCAGCTGTAGCACCAATTCGCTTGCCGTTCTTGCATTCATGCATCATATTTGTTGCATATGTTGTGGATTGTTTGTTTATGAATGCAATTGTGTCGTGTAGATTGTGTTGAGTGCAACGCTTGCTCGTGTGAGGATTGTGCTCCAGACCGCTACAACCAAGGCAAGTAGATGCTACTTTGTTCATGATATCGTCCTACTATTTTCTTTGCATCGTCGTGTATTTTGTAGATGCATGTGTAGGATGATACTATCGCTATGCTATGTCCTATTATGTGGTAGGACCCTCCTTGTAGATGAAACACCGTTGGTAGATGTGCTTAGCCATGCTATGTTGAACGAGGGCTGGGTTACATCATTGATACTTGTTTTCTCAAAGTATTGGTTTGTGAAAACTAAAAACAACTTAATCAATGAACCCCCTGGGTGTGATGGTATTGATAGATTTTGGTGGTTTCATTGCGGAAAGGCACCCAGGTATCAAGAGAGAATGATTGGCTTCTTTATTGTGTAGCTTACGTGTACAACCATGTGCCAATAATGAAATGGGCGGTTGGTTGGACTTAGTAGGTTGTGGTAACTCGAACCCGCGTATCCAGAGATGTAGAATTTTGGTAGGTTGGACCGGTGCGCGTCGGGATTGAGGAGCTACTTACCGAACAGTCTCCTCTTGGTCTTCTCCCTATCATCACCCAAAATGAGAGTGATGGTACGAGCTGGGTTGGCCAAGTCACATGGATAAAGTGTACTAGCCTCTGCAGAGTGTATAATCTAATCGATTAGCCGTGTCCCCGGTTATGGACATCTGAGTTGCTAGATATTGATTCCATGACATGTTTCTCGCTCATTCTAATTTCATAATTGTCTTAATCTTGTTGGGTTAACTTAATTGGGATTCTTTTCAAAGAAAATCAAAAACTGTTTATGAAAGTAGGACAAATGTATTTGCAAATGCAAGCCAGACACAGCTCCACTTGCCAGATATGCATGTAGATGTTAGTACTATTGTCTCCATTACTAGCTCTACTTGCCATACATTCCATGTATTGACCCTTCGGGGCTGCTACGTTTCATGTTGCAGGTTATTCCGATTCTGATTGATCGTTATAGGCCACGGTACTCCACTCGGCACTTGTTCACTTGTGGGCAATTTGAAGAATGGAGGATTTATCTTATTTATGTTGCTACCTGAATAATTTGAGCTAGCTTTGTGCTAAGCTTTTATTATAATAATGGTACTCTGGATCTTTGTAGTACATGATACACGGTTATTTTGCTATGTTATCTATCTTACTCTATTGTGGGCCAATGAACCGATCCAGGGATTGGCATGTCACATAGAGGCCATGGTCTTTTCAGAACCGGGGTGTCACAATTGAATCTGTGATGGTAATGATCTGAGGCCCCTCTTTTCTTTTCCATTTTTCTAGATTTTGTCTTAGTTTATTTAGATTGATCTTTGTATAACATCCTTCAAAAAAAATTGTATGGATCATGGTATGAATCTTCTATGGATCTATGTATGAAACATCAAAAAAAGAGGGAAAACGAAAATGATTTCGGTCAAGAATCTGAGGGAAATGTTGTTTTCTATGAAAAAAAATATATGAATGAGATTAGAAATTGTAAGTAATCTCGTGAATCTTGTGTGTATCTTGTATGAAACGTTCTTGTTATTAATCTTATTCCTGAAATGCCATAACAAAATGAGGTGAAAAAATGTACATAAAAAATTGTTGATTATCCCTAAAATTTTGCGAGAAAAAATGAGGTGAAAAAGAAACAGACATTATGCATGTATTCTGTGAAAAAATTATATGAATATCTCTTGGCAGAAACAAGTTTGTAAAACATGTGAATCTTGTATAAAACTTCTGAATCTAAGATAAAACAAAGTAAGAGTGTCTAAATATTGTTAAATAAAAAGTAGAAAAATAAAAATTATCAAAAGAGATTGTTGAAAAAACAAATTATATTAATTATTGAAAAAAATATATAAATTGTACGGATATTTCTAGAAAAATTCTTAAAAAAATTTCTATGAAATATTGTTGAATATTATTGAAAAAATAATTATGTAAGAAATTGTTAATTAAATTATATTAATTAGATTGGCTAATTAAAACTGGCTAATTAAATTAAACAAAGATGTATCTGTGAATCACGTTCTTTCGTTGAAGACAGTGACGAAAATGTATAAAACTTGAAAAAACTGGGGGCTAATAAGCAAAACAGCAATAAACTTGAGAAGTAAGGTGGAAGGGTTGTTCTGTAAAAATTGTAGCACGAATCTCCAAAAAATACAGGGCAAAGATGGTGCCGGGGGCCCCTCCTACGGGGTCTCCCTTGTGAGAACAGCCGTCGTCGCGTCTCCCTTCCTCATTCCCCCTGCTTCGCGTGCCACCTCTGGCGTTGGCCGTGCCAAGCTCGCCCGCCGCAGATCCCCTCCGAGTGACCGCCTCCCCTCCCCTCGACGCCATGGCGCGCCACCTCCTCGTCTCTCTGCACAGTCGATATCGCCCCTGCTTCGGGCCTCCAACCGCCGCCGAGCCACCTCGCACGCCATCGCACGTCGCCTACCCGCCGCCATGCCCCTCCCTGCAGGCGCGCTGTCGTCACCATGCATGCCTCCCACCTCCTTGTTGTCCTGCAGCTGTCAGATATGCACCCTCCTCTCCCCGGCCTCCACCAGCGCGGCCGCGCCCCTGCGAGCATGTCGACCTCGCCGCCCCTGCAAAGTTGCTTAGCGCCGTGGCCTCCGCCACATCCTCCTCGCCTCTGCGCCAGGCTGTCGCCCGTCCCCGACACTCGCATCTCCATCCATGCATCGCCACCAGCCGTCGTCCGCCCCCAACCACCTCTCTCCGGCCTCGCCGTCCTGGCCTTCCTCCATCCCGGCCTTGCTTGTGGTGCCTTCTACTGCCACCAAACTTCATGTCTTTGTCCGTGATGTACCCAGTGGTTATGGTGGTGAATTAGTTTGTAGGTTCACCATGTTCTGCTGGTGATGCCACTGGACTACGATTTTTGGTTTCTTGGCTCGCTTTGACAAAGTGTTGTGGTGATGGCAGACGCATGGCCAATGTCTTCACGGCTCAAGATCCACAGTATCCCTGCTCGCCCGAAGATGTACTTGCGACCACGTCAATATCGAGAAGACCTACGCCCTCGCTCGGTGATCGAGAGGAAACCCGAAAATAAAGCTTTCAATGTCAAGACCTTCCCAGATTCAAAGACTGAACCCCGGCGCGACAAGATATTCCTCACGAATCCAAACACCTCGAGTTCGCCTTCACGGAGTCCGAAGGCCGTTGCCCGAAGACCGATCCCCCGTCGAACACCAATACCCCCTGGATCCGAACCACCCAATATGTGACCCTTTTTCCGAGACCCTATTTTTATATAAATGATATATACTTGTTGGTATCAAATTATACATTCTCGCATACATACATTGTCATTTGGGAGCATTATGACAATTCACCTCATAATTAAATACGGGGATCATATGCAGTCTAATCTAGTCTTATATTGGCCCCATTTTTGTGTACCAAACCGCCATGTTTTGTCTTGTTAAGCAAACATTTAAAATCGCGGGGTATCTAAACAACTTGAATCATATAATTAATTGTCGGGACCCGGTTCCGCCTAATATTGGATTTTTTTACAAATATAACCCTCTGCAAATTTCCATAGCCAAAAATGCCCCTGTCACTGCAAAAGCCAAAAATGCCCTAGCGGGATGCTAGAAAAGCGACACGTGTCACCTCCCGCCAGGGCCCGAGGCGGACCAGCATTCCCACCACATGGGGGCGGGACGAACCTCACGCCATGTGCTAATGTGGGATGTGGTGGGGCCCAAGGCAGGATGTGGACCTGCCACTGGAGGGATGTTCCGTCGAGCGTTCCACCCTAGGCGGTGGCGGCATGTTGTTTCCGCCCTAGGCGGTGGCGGGATGCTCGCGTGATGATTGTTCCGACAATGACGTGACCCGACGCGACCTGCACAGTACTTAAACAAAAGCGCGTACACAATAATTAGACCATCGACGCGGGAGCTACTCGTTGAAACTTGTAGCTACTTTTGTTTTCTTGGAACTTGTTTGTTGTTCTGTCCAAATGGATGCTCCATCCTCTCATTTAAGTATCGCAGCTGCTACTCAGTTCACTCTGCGACATCTTTCGATCTGTTTACTCACACACTTTGTGACATATGCTCTCTCTAATCGTCTAAGGCCGCATTAGTGTTCTTAGGCTGGAAAAAGACACTCATTGATCAAGGTAAGTTGTTTCGGTTGATTGTTTTTAAGCTATACATGTTCTATATTAGTCATTTTTTAGGCCATATTTTACTATCAATTCACTTTGCAACTTAGTTAGCTCGAGTAGAAATAATGCGAAGCAACTGATCAGCCATACGAGCGTCGTGTAGAAAATATTGAGCTCTTGTCACATCCCAAATTTTAGATTTGGTCTTGCATATCATTCATAGCATTGCATCATATCTTTCCATGCAAAACCGTCGAGAAGAAAGGTTCGGCGAAACGCCACCTTCAAAACCCTATTTTGTTTCGCTACGAGATTCCTGCGGGAAGCTTTAGTAGGACTTGCGACAACCACCCCTGTAGGTTCGAGGTTTCGCTCAAACCTTGATGCTAGATTGTTCCCCTCGACGATACGAACCCGTAGGCGCGAGAATCGCTCGAATCGGAGTTCGTACGGAAAAGCTTCGGACGTTTTAGTAAACCGCTGGAAAACGGTCCGAAAATCCGGACCGATTTCGGAGTTGTAGTCAAACTCTGGACCGATTCAGTTTAGAACTCGCGCGAGACGGCCACTAAAAGAGGACCCCACCGCCTGCCTCGGTAACCGTGCCCACGACCCCGCCGCCTCGACCGCCTCCTGCCTCGCGCGCGCCTCCCGAGGTTCGCCCGCCGCCGCCGCCTCCTTGGCCGCCGCCGCCGGCGGCCATCGCCTCTCCGTCACTGCCGCCAGGTTCGCCGGCCGACACCCCTCTCTCTCCTCTCTCTATTACCGCCGCCGCCGACGCCATCTACGCCGCCGCCGCCGGCCATCTGCTCGCCGCCTCCGGCCACCGCGACCCCGCCACCTCGCGCCGCGCGCGCCGCCAACCCGCCCCGCGGCCGCCGCCTCGCCGCCCTCCCGCGGCGCTGCTGCCCCGCATCGCCGCCGCCGACGCCGCTAGCCGCGCCGCCTCGCCGCCCACCCCGCGCGCCGCCACCGCTCGCAGCCGCGCGCTGCCGCGCTAAGCCGCCGCCTCGGCCTGCGCGCTGCGTCGCCTCGCTGCGCGTGCCGCTGCGCCGCGCCTCGCATGCACACACGCACGCGCACGCGCGCGTTATTGCATGCACGCATACATGCACCTACGCGTCGTTTTGCTCGCGCGATGTATTTTACTCGACCCGTTCGTTGACCGTGTGTACCCGCGCAGGAAGGACCTCGCCGCCGGAAGTGATCGTCGCCGTCGTCCGGAACTCGCCGCACCGTCCGGAGTCCGTTTCGCAGTCCGTTTCCGGCAAGACAACAGCCACCGTCAGATCTCAGATCAGCGGCCTAGATCGTTCATTGACTGGTCAGCACCCAGGCGTTGACTAGTCAGACGCCCAGTCAGCAGACGATTTGACCAGTCAACAGACACAATTGACTGGTCAATTTCGTTAATCTTTTAGTTGACAGATTTCGGTAGAAACTTGTAAATTGCATAGAAATTAAACCGCTTGGCCAAAAATTGCAAATAAAATATGTGCAGATTCAGTGAGTCGTGTAGAATCTCGCTGTACCTTTGGTTCAGACTTTTGCAGCAAGGTTTAGTACAGTTTAATCAAATTAGTTAGTGGCCTTTTCGGAGTAATAAATTCGTAGAAAAAGATCCGTAGCTCCAAAAATCGCGTATGATATGTCCCTGAACTCGGGAGAATGAGGGGAATCTCATCGTGAATTAAAAAGATAGGCTTACAGTAAAAACTTCTGCAGAAACTGTCTAGTGGCTTTCTGCAGTGTTTTAATTACTCGGGGAGTTTTATAATTCCTTTTTGAGTAATTCCAATTGGTACTATTTCTAATCATCGGTGCCTATGCGGTAGAATTTTCCCAAGATTTTACAAACAGTATACTACTGGTAGTGAATTATTTAGGTTCTAGCTCTAGTTTGGAGCATTACTTTTGCTTAATAGTTTCCTAGCGCTAAAACTATTTTCCATGCATGCAATCGGTAGTATTATGGAATAGGATGTTGTGGTGCAGCTGTAGCACCAATTCACTTGTCGCTCTCGCATTCATGCATCATATTTGTTGCATATGTTGTGGATTGTTTGTTTATGAATGCAATTGTATCGTGTAGATTGTGACGAGTGCAACGCTTGCTCGTGTGTGGATTGTTCTTCCGACCGCTACAACCAAGGCAAGTAGATGCTACTTTGTTCATGATATCGTCCTACTATTTTCAATGCATTGTCGTGTATTTTGTAGATGCATGTGTAGGATGATACTATCGCTATGCTATGTCCTATTATGTGGTAGGGCTTTTCTTGTAGATGAACCACCGTTGGTAGATATGCTTAGCCATGCTATGATGAACGAGGGCTGGGTTACATCATTGAGACTTGTTTCTAAAAGTATTGGTTTGTGAAAACTAAAATAACTTAATCAATGAATCTCCTGGGTGTGATGGTATTGATAATTTTTGGTGGTTTCATTGCGGAAAGGCACCCAGGTATCGAGAGAAATTGATTGGCTTCTTTATTGTGTAGCTTACGTGTACAACCATATGCCAATAATGAAATGGGCGGTTGGTTGGACTTAGTAGGTTGTGGTAACTCGAACCCGCGTATCCAGAGATGTAGAATTTTGGTAGGTTGGACCGGTGCGCGTCGGGATTGAGGAGCTACTTCCCGAACAGTCTCTTCTTGGTCTTCTCCCTATCATCGCCCAAAATGAGAGCGATGGTACGAGCTGGGCTGGCCAAGTCACATGGGTAAAGTGTACTAACCCCTGCAGGGTGTATAATCTAATCGATTAGCCGTGTCCCCGGTTATGGACATCTGAGTTGCTTGATATTGATTCCATGACATGTTTCTCGCTCATTCTAATTTCATAATTGCTTTAACATTGTTGGGTTAACTTAATTGGGATCTTTTCAAAGAAAAATCAAAAACCGTTTATGAAAGTAGGACAAATGTATTTGCAAATGCAAGCCAGACACACCTCCACTTGCCAAATATGCATGTAGATGTTAGTACTATTGTCTCCTTTACTAGCTCTACTTGCCATACATTCCATGTATTGACCCTTCGGGGCTGCTACGTTTCATGTTGCAGGTTATTCCGTTTCTGATTGATCGTTATAGGCCACGGTACTCCACTCGGCACTTGTTCACTTGTGGGCAATTTGAAGAATGGAGGATTTACTTTATTTATGTTGCTACCTGAATAATTTGAGATAGCGTTGAGCTAAGCTTTTATTGTAATAATGGTACTCTGGATCTTCGTTATCTATGATACACGGATATTTTGCTATGTTATTCATCTTACTCTATTGTGGGCCAATGAACCGATCCAGGGATTGGCATGTCACATAGAGGCCACGGTCTTTTCAGAACCGGGGTGGTACAGGATGGTATCAGAGCCCGTGTGTCGACTGTAGGATCGTGACCTAGGATTGGATTAGGAAGCCATAGAGTTATTAAAGCCTATATTAACTATGTCTTTCATCTTATGCCTTTCACCCTCGTAAATTCTTACCATATGCTATTCTCAAACTTTCCTATTTTACTTGATAGATGGGAGAAGTCAGGACTGAGTATGCCACCCTGGAGTCACCAAGGCCCTTTGCAAGGCAGTTAGCTCAGCTCTCGCAGTCATTGGGATTGCCACTGCCCATGTTCAAGGGAAGGAGGCTGTATACCTATGGATATGGAGAGGATGCATGGGAGATCACTACCTTCATATTCAGAGATGCCGCCTTGCCAAACCCCGTGCACTTGATCTACACCAAGACATACTGCAACTGGGGACTTGGAATTAACTTGGCCATACATGAAGCCCTATCACGCCAGTGCCATAATGTCCGACACCTACTACCAGCAGATTCACCCTAACGTGACTATGGAAGGCGTGATGAAGATGGGAACATTGTGGTTACCCCGGGCGACAGGAACAACATGCCGCCCCGTCGGAGGCACATAGAGGACATGGAAAGGGAGAATGGAGCTCTAGCAGAGAAGGTGAGGATGATAAAGGAGATTGCAGATTTTACTAGCAATGGAATGGTGGTCCAAGGACAGGAGATTGACACTTTGCATGAAGCTGTGGGAGTTCTGGAGAATGCCCTGATAGCCAGAGATGCAACCATAGCACATCTTCATGGTACTGTGCAGGAGAACACCCAGAACATGCAACAATTGCAAGGGACAGTCCAGGAAAGGGATCAAACTATTGAAGCTATGACAGCCCAGATTGCCGCTCTCCAAGCACAGCTTAATCCACCCTCTGATGATGACAATGGAGATGATGGCAACAATGGGGATGATGATGACAGTGGAGATGATGATGAGGAGGACGAGGATGATGATGATGGAGACGATGATGGTGGAGGAGATGAAGCTATTGCAGTTGCAGCTGAGAGTGAAGCAGAAGAGGAGGATCCAGAGGAGGTGGAGTTTGAGGTTTCAAGTGATGGTTCAGGAGAGGTGTACACTCCGCCGCCATGGTTGTACCGCGAGCCGAAGCGCCAACGCATGACCGCAAGGACCTACCTCAACCTCTTCAAGAAGTAGATAGAAGTCCACCAATTAGTCCTCGTTAGGTAAACTCGTTAGGATTAGTCTCGATCGATGTGAAGCTTAGTTCGTGTTAGTTTAAGAGTGTTTAGTTGATTATTTGTGTAATCCAATATCCCAGGAATTATTTGTGCGAATTTTAATGAAAGATTTATGGCAATTTGGTTACTATCTGTGTTATTTTCGCTGCAGTTTTTCTGCTGATACAGCAGTACTGTGCGATTTTTCATATTTTTCTGGTAACTCGGAAAAATCTGAAAAAAATTGGGCTGATGCGAAACCCTCTGTGATATACGCAAAAAAATTGGCTTAATTTTCTGACGAGTTTAATTCAGGCGCAAAAATTCGTGAATGCTGCTGGACAGTTCTGGCAGAATTGCTGTTTTGTTGATTAGTTGATCTATTGTTTAGTTAACCATTGCCAACTCTTGCAAAACTATTTCAGTAGGTATATACTGCTAGGATAACACCTGGGATGTTGCTGGACCGCTTTTTGTTAATGTGTTGCTTGCTTGTGATTGTCTGTCATTGTTTGTTGTTGATTGATCATATGCATGGGTAGAATCCTATTACCGTAGATGATTCTTTCTAAACTTACCTGTGCTGAACCGCAGATGCCTCCCCGTCGTCACCCCACTGAGTTGGAGCAGCTCATGGCCGCTCAGGCACAGCTGACCCAAGTGATGACCCAGTTCATGGCGAATCAGAACAACAACAATGGAAACAATCAGCCTCAGGGAGATGCTCTCACCAGATTTCTGAGGTTAAGGCCAGCTAAGTTCTCTACTGCAACGGAACCAATGGTTGCTCTCGACTGGTTGCGTTCCGTCAACAAGGATCTAGTAACTGTTGGATGTACTGATGCTGAGAAGGTGAGGTTTGCCGCTCACCTACTGGAGGGACCAGCCGCTTCTTGGTGGGACACATTTCAGATCACCCACCCGCTGGATACCGTGACTTGGGCTATGTTCGAGGAAGGTTTCAGGACCAACCACGTGTCTTCAGGAGTTCTGAGCCTGAAGAGGAAGGAGTTCCGCAACCTGCGCCAAACCAATCGCACCGTGGCTGAGTACATTGAGGAGTTCAACAACCTGTCCCGTTATGCACCTGAGGATGTTGACACTGATGCCAAAAGGAGGGAGAGATTCCTGGATGGCCTCAGTGATGAGCTTTCAGTACAGCTACTTGTGGTTTATTGCCCCACTTTCCAGGAGCTTATGGACAAGGCTAGGATCTTGGAAGGGAAGCATAAGCAGGTGGAGAACCGCAAGAGAAAGAACAACAATCACCACTCTGGTTCACACCACAAGTCTCGCACTTCATATGATGGATACTCCAAGCATGGAGGGAGTGACCATGGGAGCCATGACCGCCACCACCATGGAGGCGATGGGCATCGTCATGACAACCATAGGAGCAGCCACCACAACCACAAGGGAGGACACTCTCACCACTCCGGAGGACACGGTGGACATGACCGCAACCGTGATCGCAGCTTCGTGAAGAAGGATCTGAGTGAGGTGACGTGCTTCAAGTGTAAGCAGAAGGGACACTATGCTGACAACTGTCCGGAGAGGAAAGGACTGAAGCCAACCAACAATGAGAAGGCCACAGTGAACCACATGAATGTGGAGGAGATTCCAGATGAGCCTGACCTTGTGATTGGTAAGTTCCCAATCAACACTTACCCTGCACTTATACTTTTCGATACTGGTGCATCGCATTCATTCATATCAAGGCATTTGTGGATAAGTATAAGTTTCTACCGAGTCTATGAAAAGGTCTTTTAGAGTGAGTTCACCTGGAGGAGATATGATAGCTAGTGCGGGATGCCGCGATTTAACTGTGAGGATTGGAACACACAACTTCATTGCACATTTGGTAGTGTTGGATTCACAGGGATTAGATGTCATTCTGGGTATGGATTAGATGTCTGTGCATGGGGGACACATAGATTGTGCATAGTGAGCTGTTTCACTCAAAACCCCAGATGGTAAGAGGATTAGATTCAAGTCAGCTGTACGACCAGGAAGGTGTAAGTTGAATTCTCTTAAGGGGGTTAGCATGGATACTATGCCAGTGATTAGGGATTACCCCGACGTGTTTCCGGAAGAACTGCCAGGAATGCCACCTGATAGGGAAGTAGAGTTTCTTATCGACCTGATGCCGGGAACAGGACCTATAGCAAAGAAACCATATAAGATGGATGTGGATGAGCTGAAGGAATTGAAGAAGCAATTGAAAGAGCAGCTGGAAAAGGGATTCATTCAGCCTAGTTCATCGTCATGGGGTGCACCTGTTCTGTTTGTGGAGAAGAAAGACAGCACCAAGAGATTAGTGGTGGACTATCGTTCGCTGAATGAGGTAACCATCAAGAACAAGTACCCTCTGCCGAACATAAATGATCTGTTTGATCAACTGGAAGGGGCAAAGGTGTTTAGCAAGATTGATCTGCGATCTGGCTACTTTCAATTGAAGATCTGGAAGGAGGATGTACCAAAAACCGCCTTCACCACTAGGTATGGTTTATATGAGTACACGGTTATGTCTTTTGGACTAACGAATGCCCCGGCATACTTCATGACCATGATGAATAAGGTATTTATGGAGTATTTGGACAAGTTCGTGGTGGTGTTTATTGATGACATACTGATATATTCCAAGGATGATGCTGAGCATGAGAAACATCTGAGACTGATTATGGAGAAGCTGAGGGAACACAAGCTGTATGCCAAATTCAGCAAGTGTGAATTCTGGCTTAACACCGTTGGGTTTCTTGGACACGTAGTGTCAGGAGAAGGAGTCGCTGTTGATCCAAGAAAAGTGACTGCAGTGACAGAGTGGGAAGCGCCCAAGAATGCTAGAGAGATTCGAAGCTTTTTGGGACTTGCTGGATATTACAGGAGGTTCATTGAAAACTTTTCCAAGATTGCTAAACCGATGACTGAACTTCTGAAGAAGGAGAGGAAGTTTGAATGGTCAGACGTATGTGAAGCTAGCTTTCAGGAACTGAAGCGTCGACTAGTGACCGCACCTGTTCTGTGTTTACCAGATCTTCAGAAGGATTTCCAAGTGTACTGTGATGCTTCTCGACAGGGACTTGGGAGTGTGCTGATGCAAGATGGGAGAGTAGTGTCATATGCCTCGCGACAACTCAAGCACCATGAGTGGAATTACCCCACACACGACTTGGAGTTAGCGTCAGTGGTTCATGCGCTCAAGGTATGGAGGCATTACTTAATGGGAAAACACTGTGATGTGTACACCGACCACAAGAGCCTGAAGTACATATTCACGCAGAAGGAACTGAACATGAGGCAAAGGAGATGGTTGGAGCTTATCAAGGATTATGATATGAATCTACAATACCACCCAGGAAAGGCCAATGTAGTAGCAGATGCTCTGAGCCGGAAGGTTTATGCCAATGGATTGACAATTGGTGAATTGCCTGAGGATTTTTGCAAGCAATTCAAGGACCTTAGACTGGAGGTAGTATCTGAAGGATACTTAGCAACAATGGAAGTCCAACCGACGCTACAAGACAGGATCATAAAGGCTCAGATAGGAGAAAAAGAGATAGATGAAGTTAAGGAAAAGATGAAGCAAGATCGAGCAAGGGAATTCCGCGAGGATGAGCAAGGAACCTTGTGGTATGGAGATCGTTTGTGCGTCCCCAACGATCCCGAGATAAGGAAGTTGATTCTGCAGGAAGCTCATGACTCGCCGTATTCCATACATCCGGGCAATACGAAGATGTATATGGACCTAAAGGACAGATTCTGGTGGAACAACATAAAGGGAGACATCGCGGAGCATATTGCCCTATGTGATGTATGTAGCCGAGTAAAGGTAGAACACCAGAAGCCAGCAGGACTGCTACAGCCGTTGCCCGTGCCGGAATGGAAGTGGGATAGAGTGGGAATGGACTTTATCACAGGATTGCCCAGGACCAGGTCAGGATATGACTCCATTTGGGTAGTGGTCGACCATTTGACCAAGGTAGCCCACTTTATACCGGTAAAGACGACCTATACGAGTGCAAAGTTGGCCAAGATTTACATGGACAAGATTGTGTGCCTTCACGGAGTTCCCAAGAGTATCGTATCTGATAGAGGCACCCAATTTACCTCACACTTCTGGCGCCAGCTGCACGAGTCACTTGGTACTAGATTGGAGTTTAGCACAGCGTTTCACCCACAGACTGATGGACAGACCGAGAGGGTGAATCAGATTTTGGAAGACATGCTGAGATCTTGCGCCTTGGCTCATGGTTCTAGTTGGGATGAGAATTTGCCGTATGCTGAGTTTTCCTACAACAACAGCTATCAAACCAGCATCAAGACGTCACCGTTCGATGTGCTATATGGGAAACGGTGCCGAACACCATTGCTATGGGATGGAGTAGGAGAACGTCAGTTGTTTGGACCTGATTTGATCAAGGACGCTGAGGAGAAGGTCGCCTTGATTAGGGACAGACTGAAGGTAGCACAATCAAGACAGAAGAGCTACGCGGACGCCAAGCGCAAGAAGTGGTGTATGAGATAGGTGATAGAGCGTACCTCAGAGTATCGCCACTTCGTGGAATCAAGAGATTTGGAATTAAAGGTAAGCTGTCACCACGATTTATTGGACCATATCGAGTCTTAGCACACAAAGGAGAAGTTGCTTATCAGTTGGAGTTGCCAGAAGCTCTATCCGCTGTTCACAATGTGTTCCACGTATCCCAGCTGAAAAAGTGCCATCCGGAGATGGTGGATACACCATTGAGAGACACTGTACCACTAGAGGAGGTTCAGCTTGAGAATGATTTGACCTATGAGGAGAAACCGGTCAAGATTCTAGAGACAGCAGAAAGGACTACCCGTACCAAGACAATCAAGTTTTGCAAGGTGCAGTGGAGCCACCACACTGAAGAGGAAGCCACTTGGGAGCGTGAGGATGACATCCGAGAAGACTACCCACACCTATTTGCTAGCCGCGCCGAATCTCGAGGACGAGATTCATCTTAAGGGGGTTAGTCTTGTCACATCCCAAATTTTAGATTTGGTCTTGCATATCATTCATAGCATTGCATCATATCTTTCCATGCAAAACCGTCGAGAAGAAAGGTTCGGCAAAACGCCACCTTCAAAACCCTATTTTGTTTCGCTACGAGATTCCTGCGGGAAGCTTTAGTAGGACTTGCGACAACCACCCCTGTAGGTTTGAGGTTTCGCTCAAACCTTGACGCTAGATTGTTCCCCTCGACGATACGAACCCGAGGCGCGAGAATCTCTCGAATCGGAGTTCGTACGGAAAAGCTTCGGACGTTTTAGTAAACCGCCGGAAAACGGTCCGAAAATCCGGACCGATTTCCGAGTTGTAGTCAAACTCTGGACCAATTCAGTTTAGAACTCGCGCGAGAGGGCGACTAAAAGAGGACCCCACCGCCTGCCTCGGTAACCGTGCCCACGACCCCGCCGCCTCGACTGCCTCCTGCCTCGCGCGCGCCTCCCGAGGTTCGCCCGCCGCCGCCGCCGCCGGCCATCGCCTCTCCATCGCCGCCGCCAGGTTCGCCGGCCGCCACCCCTCTCTCTCCTCTCTCTATTCCCGCCGCCGCCGCCGCCATCTGCGCCGCCGCCGCCGCCATCTGCGCCGCCGCCTCCGGCCACCGCGACCCCGCCACCTCGCGCCGCGCGCGCCGCCAACCCGCCCGGCGGCCGCCGCCTCGCCGCCCTCCCGCGGCGCTGCTGCCCCGCATCGCCGCCGCCGACGCCGCTAGCCGCGCCGCCTCGCCGCCCACCCGCGCACCGCCACCGCTCGCAGCCGCGCCAAGCCGCCTCGGCCTGCGCGCTGCGTCGCCTCGCTGCGCGTGCCGCTGCGCCGCGCCTCGCATGCACACACGTACACGCATGCGCACGCGCGCGTTATTGCATGCACGCATACATGCACGTACGCGCCGTTTTGCTCGCGCGATGTATTTTACTCGACCCGTTCGTTGACCGTGTGTACCCGTGCAGGAAGGACCTCGCCGCCGGAAGTGATCGTCGCCGCCGTCCGGAACTCGCCGCACCGTCCGGAATCCGTTTCGCAGTCCGTTTCTGGTAAGACAGCAGCCACCGTCAGATCTCAGATCAGCGGCCTAGATTGTTCGTTGACTGGTCAGCACCCAGGCGTTGACTAGTCAGACGCCCAGTCAGCAGACGATTTGACCAGTCAACAGACACAATTGACTGGTCAATTTCGTTAATCTTTTAGTTGACAGATTTCGGTAGAAACTTGTAAATTGCATAGAAATTAAACCGTTTGGCCAAAAATTGCAAATAAAATATGTGTAGATTCAGTGAGTCATGTAGAATCTCGCTGTACCTTTAGTTCAGACTTTTGCAGCAAGGTTTAGTACAGTTTAATCAAATTAGTTAGTGGATTTTCGGAGTAATAAATTCGTAGAAAAAGATCCGTAGCTCCAAAAATCGCGTATGATATGTCCCTGAACTCGGGAGAACGAGGGGAATCTCATCGTGAATTAAAAAGATAGGCTTACAGTAAAAACTTCTGCAGAAACTGTCTAGTGGCTTTCTGCAGTGTTTTAATTACTCGGGGAGTTTTATAATTCCTTTTTGAGTAATTCCAATTGGTACTGTTTCTAATCAGCGGTGCCTATGCGGTAGAATTTTCCCAAGATTTTACAAACAGTATACTACCGGTAGTGAATTATTTAGGTTCTAGCTCTAGTTTGGAGCATTACTTTTGCTTAATAGTTTCCTAGCGCTAGAACTATTTTCCATGCATGCAATCGGTAGTATTATGGAATAGGATGTTGTGGTGCAGCTGTAGCACCAATTCACTTGTCGCTCTCGCATTGATGCATCATATTTGTTGCATATGTTGTGGATTGTTTGTTTATGAATGCAATTGTATCGTGTAGATTGTGACGAGTGCAACGCTTGCTCGTGTGTGGATTGTTCTTCCGACCGCTACAACCAAGGTAAGTAGATGCTACTTTGTTCATGATATCGTCCTACTATTTTTAATGCATTGTCGTGTATTTTGTAGATGCATGTGTAGGATGATACTATCGCTATGCTATGTCCTATTATGTGGTAGGGCTTTCCTTGTAGATGAACCACCGTTGGTAGATGTGCTTAGCCATGCTATGATGAACGAGGGCTGGTTACATCATTGAGACTTGTTTCTAAAAGTATTGGTTTGTGAAAACTAAAACAACTTAATCAATGAATCTCCTGGGTGTGATGGTATTGATAATTTTTGGTGGTTTCATTGCGGAAAGGCACCCAGGTATCGAGAGAAATTGATTGGCTTCTTTATTGTGTAGCTTACATGTACAACCATGTGCCAATAATGAAATGGGCGGTTGGTTGGACTTAGTAGGTTGTGGTAACTCGAACCCGCGTATCCAGAGATGTAGAATTTTGGTAGGTTGGACCGGTGCGCGTCGGGATTGAGGAGCTACTTCCCGAACAGTCTCTTCTTGGTCTTCTCCCTATCATCGCCCAAAATGAGAGTGATGGTACGAGCTGGGCTGGCCAAGTCACATGGGTAAAGTGTACTAACCCCTGCAGGGTGTATAATCTAATCGATTAGCCGTGTCCCCGGTTATGGACATATGAGTTGCTTGATATTGATTCCATGACATGTTTCTCGCTCATTCTAATTTCATAATTGCTTTAACATTGTTGGGTTAACTTAATTGGGATCTTTTCAAAGAAAAATCAAAAACCGTTTATGAAAGTAGGACAAATGTATTTGCAAATGCAAGCCAGACACAGCTCCACTTGCCAAATATGCATGTAGATGTTAGTACTATTGTCTCCTTTACTAGCTCTACTTGCCATACATTCCATGTATTGACCCTTCGGGGCTGCTACGTTTCATGTTGCAGGTTATTCCGTTTCTGATTGATCGTTATAGGCCACGGTACTCCACTCGGCACTTATTCACTTGTGGGCAATTTGAAGAATGGAGGATTTACTTTATTTATGTTGCTACCTGAATAATTTGAGTTAGCGTTGAGCTAAGCTTTTATTGTAATAATGGTACTCTGGATCTTCGTTATCTATGATACACGAATATTTTGCTATGTTATTCATCTTACTCTATTGTGGGCCAATGAACCGATCCAGGGATTGGCATGTCACATAGAGGTCACGGTCTTTTCAAAACCGGGGTGTTACAGCTCTTATAGTAATTAATCTAGATAAGCAACCTAATTATGCCATGTAGAAATATTTGAGGTCTTGTAGTAATATTTTAGCTATGGAACCTAATTAGGTCTTATAGAAATATTTTAGCTAAGCAACGCAATTAGGTTGCGTAGAAATATTTGTGCTCTTCTAGCAATATTGTAGGTATGCAACTTAATTGAACATGCAGAAATATTTGAACTCATCAAGTAATATTTTAGCTATACAATCTTAATTAGGTCATATAGAAATATTTTAGGTGGTGTAGTAATATTTTAGTTATGCAATGTAATTAGGTCGTGTAGGAATATTTAGGCTCTTGTAGCTATATTTTAGGTATACAACTTAATTAGATTATTTACAAATATTTGAACTCATGTAATAATATTTCTTGCACGTACGGTTAGACAATTACATGTCGGTAGTAATGTATTTTGTTAATATAAATAATTATATTAATGAACTATGGTTATGATTATATATAATTAATATGGTTATATTAATGTGATGCGTTTAGGTATGATGAACACTTTATATGTTTTTTATGGTGAGAACATCACCCGCGACGGGCCATCGGAGCTTGATCTGTCGCGTTGTGAGACAAAGAATGTCATAGTGAAAGAATTGGTGAATGCTAGTTTCACGGACAATAGAAGGCTCATCCGTGTAGAGTTTGGGCCAGAGATGGGCCGAAAAAAGATGATCGTTGAAGCGGTTGTTTGCAAGAGAGTGGAAGAAGATTCCCGCTGGGCACTTCGCCAAGTTAAAGGCAAAAATTCGTGGGGTTCATACATGAAATTTGCAAGCACACCTAGTGCGGCCATGTATGGGCAACCGATGGTGTACGTGCAGTTTGTTCATGCCAATGACATATCCGGTAGCAACACTGCAGCCGGTGAGTTCCAATTATCCATCGCCGCAATGGCTACAGATTCGGATACGATGGAGAGGAGACATGTGGAAGATGCCTTTGTTCCCAGCCACAATAATGGACCTTATTCCATGGCGATTGTCGACCTCAATGAACGGATTGAGGGACAGTCAGACGAGCTTGATTCTGGTGACGACAATCGTGAATCGTCAGATGATGATGAAGATGAAGGAGGTGGTCCGAGTCAAGTGAGAGGAGTGGCGTCAGCAATGACACCTGGGGACATAGAGGCTCTTGTCATCGGTCACGATGATACCTCTGTCCATGGAGTCGGAGCTACCACCCTAGAAGAAAACCAGCAGTTCCCGAGCAAGGAGGTTGTGGACATGGCGATCAGAAGATATGCCTTCTACATTTCCCGAGAACTTAAAGTGAAGAAATCTGACAAACATTTGTTGAAGGTTCTTTGCATAGAGTCTGGTTGTCCTGGAAGAGTCGTCGCCCATCAACCTGTGGGAATATGCAAGCCTTGGACGATAACTCACATGGTTCTCCACAGTTGTGAGCTATCTGGTAGTCTTCCTGAACATCGCAATGTCAGTGCCGCATATGTGGCACATGTCGTTGCATCCATGGTAAAAGATAAGATCAGTGTATCGGTGAAGGGTTACGGGATGGTGCGACAGATGCGATGGGCTTCTTGGTGAGCTATGACAAGGCCATGCGTGCCAAGGAGTCTGCTTTAGAGGGTATGTATGGCACAAATATGGAGGCTTACAACATGGTTCCGAGAATGCTACATCAGATTGCTGAAGCCAATCCTGGAACTGTCACCTATAGGATGGAAAGGAACCACCCGAGTGGCACTCCTGATCATTTCATCGTAGACCGTATCTTCTGGGCATTCAGTCAAACTATCCAATCATTCCACCACTATCAGCCAGTGATATCAATTGAAGGTACCTTCCTCACCGGACAACATAAGGGTACTCTCTTGGTAGCTGTGGCATCAGATGCAAATAACCAGCTTCTTCCTATTGCATACGCACTCGTTGAGTCCGAGAGCACATTAAGTTGGTTGTGGTTTCTGCAATGCTTGAAGGATGGTGTCATGAAAGATAGACCTGGTGTATGCATCATTTCTGATCGCAACCAGGGGATTCTCGGTGCACTAGAAAAAATGAAGCACGATGTACCGATGGAGTTCCTTTGGCCTGATCTTGAAACTAGGTGGTGCATGAGGCATCTAGAAGCAAAATTTTACTCTCGCTTCCGGAACAAGGAATGTTTCAAGGCCTTCAAAGTGATGGGTATGCAGAACCAACCGCGAAAATTTGATGCCCTCTGGATGGCATTGAATGCCACAACGACCGCAGCTTCTGGCGATGCACCAGCTAAGCCAGCGGGTGCAGGAAATCATAGGAGGGCTAGGAATATGGCTGAGTGGGCGAATGTTAATTTCCCGGATGTTCGGAAGTGGGCACTGGCTCATGACAATGGTGCTCGCTATGGCATAATGGCCACCAACATGTCTAAGGTATACAATACAGTGCTTAGAGGTGTCCGATCCCTCCCTACTATTGCACTGGTTGCTGAAACATGGTCCCGCACTATGGCGTACTTTGTGGATAGAGTTCAACTAGCACATGCACGAGTGCAGATGAACAAACAATGGTCTGAAGCAATGCAAGATCACTTGGCCATAAAAATAGAAAAATCAAATACTCATGGTAGCAGGGTGGTTGACTCATTTAGGAAGAGGTGGGAGATCAGAACAAGGCAAAAACACGTTCATGGCTAATTGAGAGGGGATACAAAGCAAGAGGTCACACTCAATTCAACGACATGCGAATGCACCTGCAAGAAGCCTTTGCTTTATCATTACCCTTGCAGCCATGTCCTTATAGCGGCAGCAGACCAGAGGATTGTCATCGACTCATATATCTCTCCATACTTCAGCATGCATAATCTTATGGAGACCTGGGATGGAGAGTTCTGGGCATGGGGTGTTAAGGAGCATCACAACACTATTTGGTATGGTGGACCAACATGATAGCCCAACCCTGCGCTCAAGCGAACCGTTAAGGGACGTCGTCAAACTAGGCGATTTAGAAACGACATGGACCATATCTAGGATGGAGAAGGATGGAGGTGTAAGACTTGTAAAATTCCTGGGCACACGGCGAGAAATTGCCCACACAAGCTATAATATTATAACGTTGTATTTGTATTTCGGTGTTGTAACGTACTATGTTTTAAATTTGTATTTCGATGTTGTAATGTACTATGTTTTAAATTTGTATTTTGATGTTGTAATGTACTATGTGTTAAATTTGTATTTATCTCATTTGTATAGACTATGGCGGATTTACCTCCTCCCTTGGATGGGCAATACAATTCTATCCACCGGTGCCAACAATGGATTAACCCCGAAGGTCCACTAGGAGGGCCAAGTACTTTCAGGTGTCGAGGTCCAGCGAACCAATGGATTCTTGATGAGAGGTTCGTGCCTTATCTTTCTCTACCTATTTGGCATACTTACTCTACCTATTTGGCATGTTGTTCCCATCGGGAAATGGTGAAGTAGTCAACCCAATTTTTATTAGACTAGCAGAACACATAAACCTTCCTCTAGACAATTTAGAGATCATCCAGTACAACATCGGTTCGACAGTGCTATGTCAGACTTATAGGGGTTGTGTGACGCCTCATATAGGATAAAGAAGGTCAGTAGTACAGCTCCAATTCTATGTGTATGCTACATTTTCCTCCAGTTATGGTCTTGGGAGCACATACCCGTCGAACGGAAGATGATAGAAGATCCAGTGCACCCATATAGTGGTCACGACTTCCAGTTTGATTGCGCGACCATGTGTACCCGGTGGACATATGATGTATTACGCTGGGCCCGTGATTTGGCTTCGAAGTGCTATCCTCTTTTATCATGAAGATTTCGAGACCATACATCATTCTTCTATTACATGAAGAGCGTGGTATGAACAATATGTAACGCACGTGGCCGAGGATAGGGATTTAGCACATGATTGCTACCGAGACCAGGAGCTTTGGTGGACACGTTGTCACCTTGTGTGCTTGTATATGGTGGAGCCGCAGAACCCTGAGCGTGTGATGCGGCAACTTGATCTCTACCAGGAGGTCCCCCGCCTCCCAACTGTGTCGAGTCTACATTTCACGAGTACGTTCTCAATCTTAAATCAGTTTAAATTTATACAATGTTTTTTGTCAAATATTATAACAATGGTTATGCGCATTTCAGGCAAAGCAATCAAGGGAGAAAAAATCATAATTGACTGCACACCCATAAATTGTGGATAGATCAATGGAATTTGAACAAGCTTGTGAACATAATTCCAGAAAATAGGTAATTTTTTAGATTATTTAAATTCTTATTGGTATGCTTATGACCGAACATGTAGGGTGTACGTAGGATGTTTATATGACATGGTACAATGCGAGCACATGTTCCAAGCTCACCCGCGCTTCAACGGATAGGCCAGCACACCGCACACGTCAAGAGCATCTAGAGGGAGGAATAAAACGTACTGTAGCAAACCGCCATGATGACATGATATAAATATTTTTGTATTGTCCTATTTATAATTCTATATTTATAAGAATAACATTGGTCATTATTTTTAGCTAAGTAGGCAGCATAGCATAATGGCGGATGTGCGTGAAATAGTTAGAGAGAACCTTTAATCCATGTCGTGTACCATCAAGAATAGGCTGAGGCGCATTTTCAAAATGCTTTACATACCGCTATTAATTGGAGTTGTGATCGAGCGGATGATGTTATGCGAGGACAGTACAACATGTCCGAGTCTTTCTCATCGCGGCCGAGTGAAGCGAGAGCCAGCCTAGGACATCCAACACGCAGCGCCTCTATGCGTGAGAATGTACGTATTTTCTACACTTAAAACTTTGTTTTAAAAAAAGCAATTATTTATAATGTCCTTGTACTGACAGACCAGGACATGCCAAGATGCTACTCTTATGCGTACATCATCGAGGATTACCGTGGAACCCTCTAGGCCTGAATCTTCAAGACAACCGCCATGCGTGAGTCCGATAATTTTAATCCTCGTCTGCTCCAATAATTGAATTCTAACATACAGACAATTTTTTAGATTGATCTCGGTTCAACGCATCAACCAGCACCTAAAGGAATATTCTTGAAAACTGCTAGAAAACTATTTCAGGAGACACCGGTACACATTTCTACAATCGCATTAGCTTATTATTATATTTTAACTATTCTAATATTTATTGTTCCTGTACAAAGCACTCCTGACGATGCATGAGATGATGATGATGCTGGATTTAATTCTAACATGCCACCTCCTCACCCATCTACAGGACATGGTAGTTAATACACATATGATCATCCATACGAGCAACCTCAGTCTTCGTATAACCCTGGACCATCGCAACCAACAAATGATCAATGATGAATTTCTTATATACTGATGTTGGTACGAGCCAAATTCCTGACAGTCATCAAGATACAGAAATCAGGGATCATTTTATACCATCACCACCAAATCTTCGCACAAATCCCAGGCCAACGGACACATGGAGTTATCCTTCAAATCACATATACGGAGGACATGCAAGGAAATAACCGAGACAATGAGAGAGATTATTGTAACTCCGGCGGCGGTGTAGCCGGTTTCTATTTGAATATTAATGTATCATTCTATATTTGTGAGAGGCATATTACTATTATCTTGTTTTGCTGTTCAAAAAACAATTTCAAATAAAAATTCACATATATTTAAGATACAACTAAAATGAACTTATGTACTTATTTTTCATTACCACACGATACAACAGAAATTAGGATACATTCAAATGTATAATTTAAAATACAACAGAAATTAGGATACATTCAAATGTATAATTTAAAATATGAGTACTTTAATTAAGATACAACAGGAGGCGCGGATTCAGACACTAGGACAAAAGTCTAGTGACCTTGGGTTCAGCGTGGCCATTTCCCTGTCTTGTCACCGTGTTATTCGGCTGCCCTTGCCTCAACAACCATTTCTCTCAGACTCTGCCTATATGCCTCCCTAGCCTGTCGTTCCTCCTCCTCCCCGAGGCGTCATTGTTCCTCTCTCTGCCTCTGTAGCTTCTCTAACCGACTCTGTTGCTCTTATTGCACCGCTCTATGGTCTCCCGCCTCTTTATCACAACGCTCGTCCTCGTGAAAGTTTCGCCACGCACGACGACTCCTTTCTTCTATCTCACGAAGCGCCCACTCGGGCTGATCCGTGTCAATCCAACGATACCACATGCACAGGAGTGGAGGAGACTGTAGCACAAATAAGAACATAGTAAATATTCCATAAAACAAAAAATATGTCATTTTGTTATAGATGAAACATACCAGAGGTCTTACTTCAGAGAGCTGGATCATACTAATAATTAAGACACATGAAAAACTTCATGCCCATTTTATCAGAAAAGTATGTGGACTCCTTCACCTTGCAAAGACTCCCACACCAACACCGAAAATGTTCCACACCAGGAGGCAGACTCGCATCCTTCATATTTCTCGGCCTGTAGTCTTGGTCAGAGAAAGACAAACTCATAGCCACAAAAGAAAAAAATAAACAAAGGAAGGAACGGAGAAGGATGCATCTGTGAAGAGCCTAATATTATTCCTTTTATAAGTCAGCCTTCTCTACTAGCGGGACAAATCTGCATGCGAGTGCGCTGCAAAGTTCGGTGATCATTTGCTGTACGGTGCTTTTTCGGTGGTTTATTTCCTGTAGAGCAGCAGCAGCCGTCGAATAATTAAGCACCACCAAACGATTTTCGAGAAGCATCAAATGTCAGCTCGTGTCGATGTCAAGTGGCAGCTCCTATCGGGGGGCAGATCATCCCGCCACCGCCTAGGGCGGAAATAACATGCCGTCAATGTGTAGGGCGGAATGCTCGACGGGACATCCCGCCAGCAGCAGGTCCACATCTCTCCCTGAGCCCCACCGCATCCCGCCTTAGCACATGGCGTGAGGTTCATCCCGCCCCCTGTGGTGGGAAGGCTGGTCCGCCTCAGGCCCTGGTGGGAGGTCATACGTGTCGCTTTTCTAGCCTCCCGCCAAGGCATTTTTGGCTTTTGTAGTGACAGGGGGCATTTTTGGCGATGGCAAATTATAGAGGGTTATATTTGTAAAAAATCCTAATGTTGTCTAATTGCATCACAACTTTACCATCTCATACATCATACATGCATCATGTCTGATCTTCTGTCATAGTATTAAATAGTGCATCTTGTGTTTCTTCTAGTGCTCTGCTTCTTCACGGATTAGACCGATGAGTTCATGTGAGTGTCGACCCGATCTCCGGATGAAACTTAATAGCCTACCTTAGATCGAATCCTTTCTTTTTTGTGGAGATGCATGTGAACCTTTAAATTCTTTTTGTTGCATGATATAGTACTTATATGCCTTGTGTATAGAGATGCAGACGTGCTACGTGGTGTACAGATGAACCACCGATGAGAGAGCGGGCGAAAGCTAGGTGGAGGAACCACCTCCTTGGAGAGCAGAGAGACACGAACCAGATAAAGACCTTGATGATCGTGCTTCCGGTCTTGCTCATCGTCATTGCAGTTGTAATCTACTCGGTCCTTTAGTAGTTTAGGATTTGGCTAATGATGATGATCAACTTGTTGTCATGTGTAATGTATGAGATGATGATCAACTTTTTATATGCAAGACTTGTAAAATGTTCAAACACTAGTCACTATGTCAGATTCTAATTGATGTGATTGTAATAACCTGAATGTTTTAGTTATTATTTATTTTAATCTAAAGGATAATTGACTGATAATTTGTTTGTTTAGCTAATCTCTAGTACTCCCTCCGACCCATATTAGTTGACTCAAATTTGTTTAGATTTAAATAAATCTAGACACCATTTAGTATATAGGTTCATCCAAATTTTAACAAATTCAGGTAAAGAATATGGGTCGGAGGAAGTATTTAAATTTGGACGCTAATAGTTGCATAGAACAAAATTTTGAGTAGTTAATCAAGTGGTAATAGAGTTTGATTTATTTGAACATGTCAACTAGTATTTGCCCTAATGCATTCATCGATTGAGCAAGGTAGAAGTAGCTACTCCCTCCGATCCATATTACTTGTCACTAAAATAGATGTATCTAGACATGTTTTAGTGCTAGATACATCCATTTCAATGACAAGTAATATGGATCAAAGGGAGTAGCTAATTGTACACTTGTGTGCATTCTACACATAGAACGTGAGAGTAGAAAAATCCTTGTAAGTTAAGAAAGTGTGCACGTAGGTGTATATTACGTGGCTACAAGCTAGTAGGTGAGTCAGTTTTGATTTCTTACGTGGAGTAGTACATCACAGCAGCGTCTAAGAAATAAACACTAGTACACTGCATCGTTCTTTGGCTCACAGTAAGGGATATCGGTCATAGATTTTTATCAGATCGAAGAGTTAGACGATCAGCGACAACATGGCCTAGATATTTTAGATATTTTGGTTGCTTAGGCTGTTCTCCCTCCTATAAATACCTGCCGCTGCCGCCTGTGCACTTCACGCCACAGTCTTGCATCGAGAGCAAGTTAGATGAGAGGGTGAGGCCAGTACAACTGAGAGAGAGACCACAACGCTGATCCATCATTCATAGATAGATACAAATAGAGAGTAAGAGTGAAGCTGAGCATATACATATACTTTGGATGCGATGGAAATTATTTAGAAGGAGGCGTTGCTAAATTTAGAGGAGAGCCGATGTTATTAACAGTGTGTTTTGACCAGGAGAATAGCAATGGTTATACTGCTATTAGTTCATGTGAGGGCTGGTTTTCTCTGGGATGATATTGATTGTCTTATTATTCCATAAAGCTATATTTTGTATTTTCAGGCAAGCTTTTCATGCATCTCTCATATATTTTGTAAAGTACATTATATTATTAAAACTATGATATACTATTTGAGACATGAGAGTTGTGGATGTTTCATTGAAATATTCATGGGTTAATGCGCTGGTGTCGTGATATGGTGATGGATCCGTTTGGAGCCATCGATATGAACCGGGCATTTAGCATAAATATGGATTCGGGGAATGACATGGAAATTAATATGAATGTTTTCTGAAGTAAAACTTGGTGCTACGAATGTAACTGTATTGTATCGGTCACAGTCCAGGTATGGGACTGGGTGAGTTCTCCGTTGAGGACAGCCCTGAAATGGAACATGTTGGTGATGGATCTGTAGGAGCGGCCGTCATAAGTAAATTCAGGTGTCCGGGTTCTAGTGGGTAAAAGGGCTCTGCTCTTCTAACGCCTGTGTGGTGCTAGTCGAGGCTGTTGACATCAGAGTACGCCTCTGCAGAGTGTAAAAGTGTTAATATTAACCCCTGTGACTTCCGGGTTTAAGAATGCTTACTTTCATGTGTGACACCATACGTTTTTAACTTGCCTAATTATTTTATTCACGTGTTTTTACAAAAGCAAAGTCTATTTTACAATTTATATGATGGTCTGTATGATTAGTTTGCTTAGTAATTTTGTACTCACCTTTGCTCCCAATATGTATTTGGATGCAGACGAGGCTAAGTTAGCACATGCGGAGAAACCATATTCAGAAGTTTAGCTGGACCGGTGGTACAGGAAGCGATTTAGAGAACCTAGATGTAATTCCTTTGTAAATGTCTTGTAATAAAATAAGTTAGTGAGCTTCTCGAGATCCACTATGCCGGCTAATGCCCTCTTTTTAGCCTTACGGGTATATAGACCTCCCGGTCTATATACGCGTGGAGGCTGTCAAGGCCTCCCGGTCTATATACGCGTGGTGGCTGTCATTTTCCCGGGACCGGTCTCGGGGCGTGATAGTGATGATGTATAATTTTATTTATACTATTATCTATGTTTCTATGTTGTTGTGTACCTGTATAAATACTTGTATATGTACCTGTATAAATACCTGAGAGCCTTGTATTCGGTATACCTGTATGAAACACCAGTGGCACATATTTTATTCATCCAGTGTTGAATCTAACATCTGAAGGGAATATGTCCTGAGAGGCAATACTAAAGTGGTTATTATGTATATTCCAAGTATATGATAGATTTTTATTTCAAATGCTATAATTGTATTAATACGGAAAAGTTAATATATGTGTGTTTAATAAACAAACAGAAAGTTCCTAGTTATGCCTCCCTCATAAACTAGCTCGTTGATTAACAAGATGATCAAGGTTTCCTGATCATGGACATTGGATGTTGTTAATAACGAGGTCACAACATTAGTGGAATGGTGTGATGAACATTGAAAGGGCATTTATTGTCATAATCACTTTTGGTGTTCGTTAACAACAAGTAGATCATTTTACAGTGTGTTATTGTCCATAGGTTGGTATTATCATTGATAAACATCACACACACTCTTGGGAAAAGACCACATACATTTGCCACTGTTCTGGAAACTCCAGACCGGAGTCTCCGGTCTGCCAAGACCGGAGTCTCTGGTGTGGTCCGGAGTTTCCGGTTCTGGCTCCGGTGGTGCCTCCCAGAACCTGGCTGGGACATTCTGACTAGGGGTCCGGAGGCTATACCGGAGGTTACTCCGGAGTCTCCGGACTTTGGTCAGTACGGAGTCTCCGGTGTTGAAAGGCCGGAGTCTCCGGACTTTGGTCAGTCTGGAGTCTCCGGTGTTGAAAGGCCGGAGTCTCCGGTGTTGCTGGTGAAGAACTGGCCTGGGTCAGTCAGAAGGCCAGTCCGGAGACTGGTCCGGAGATTGGCTGGAGTCTCCGGTGTAGACCGGAGTCTCCGGTCTCCACACCGGAGTCTCCGATCTGACTTTTCTACAACGGTCAGAAAACGGTTCGTGGAGGGGGCTGTCTATAAATAGGGACCCTTATCTTCTTCCTCCAGTTGCTCGAGCTGCCCAAGAACACCAACCCCATTAGAGCCACCAAATCCACAAGATCTGTTCATCCAACCATCCAAAGTCATTGATCTTTGGAGAATCGAAGGAGGAGGCCTTGATTTACATCTTCACCAAGAGAGATCTTCATTTCCCCCTCATTCACTTGAGGGCCCCCAAGCTCTAGTGTTTCTTTGGAAACCCTAACTTTGATTTGCTTCTTACAAGCTTGTCTTTGATTTGTCTTGACAGCTTGCTTGTATTTGGGAGCCTCCAATTCAGTTGTGGATGTGTGCCCCGAACTTGTTGTAAAGGTGCCGGCTTCCACCTCGAAGGTTGCCGATATAGTGGAAGGTGAATCGAGCCCGTTGGGGTGAGGTTCATCGGAGAACAAGGGAGGCCTCTCGTGGCGTTGGTGGTTTGAAACCACCCCCTCTCCAAACGTAGACGTACTTCCCCTCAAAAGGAAGGAACTACGGGAAACAAATCCTTGTGTCTCCGCGTCCACTCCCTTGGTTACTTCTATCCTTTACCGCACTTTACTTACTTGTTCTTGCTTAGTGTTGTGTTAGTTTGTGTTTGTTTGACATATAGGTAAATTCACCATAGTTGCATATTCTAGAGAATTTACCTTTCTTGTCAAACCCTAAACTGAAAAAGAGTAAAATTTGAAGTAGCACCTATTCACCCCCCCCCTCTAGGTGCCCATACGATCCTTTCAATTGGTATCAGAGCCTCGGCTCTTTATTTGGGCTTTACCGCCTAAGAGAATATGGGTAGCCAAGAAGGGGATGGTGGTAGTGAGTCGACCCCGGTGACCATGGAAGATCTCAGAAACTTGGAAACAAGATTGAGCTCTTCCTTGGTCAACGAAGTCAAGAAGATGCTTGAGCAACTTCTTAAATACAAAGATGGCTCATCACCCCCATCTCCTCAAGAGGATCTACCATCCGTTGTACCTAAAAGGAATACTCCGGTATCCCTCGAGGGTATGGTGGTAGGGGAAAACCAGACAACGCTAATTCCTCCACACGACTTGATGGGGGGAGGGGTGAGCACCTTGATTCTTGGTACTCTCCCGATCCTCCCGTCCCTCACCCTCATTTGTACAATAGAGGTGACCCACCTAAGCTAGAAGAGTCTGCTACTTTTGCTCAATGGCAATCACTAATGAGAACTCATATGCGCAGCTCTTGCATTGAACTATGGAACATCATCGAGCATGGACTCTTTATTGGGGATCCAAACAACTTGACAAGAAGAGAGGTTTTCAATAGTCAACTCAATGCCACTGCTTTGCATATGATTCAACAAGTATTGGGAACAAAGGATTACCCACACATTGAGCACTTTAGCATTGCCAAGGAAGCTTGGGATGCTCTCACTGTGTTGTTTGTTGGTAATGAGAGTATGAGGAGGAACCGATATGATGCTCTAAGCAATGAAGCCGAAGGCTTCTACATGAAAGAAGGTGAAGATCATGAAGACATGTATCGAAGGCTCAAGACCAACGCCACCGCCTTTAGAAATGTGGGTGCCTCACATGTGGATGATGCATGGATAAAAAGGAAATATGTGAGTGCACTCATGCCTTTTGAGTCCACCCACTTGAAGAGTCTACAAGGAAGACACAACTACCATCTCATGACCTCAAATGAAGTTATGCAAGAGATGGCTGCTTTCAAGGTTGCCACCAAGAATGCCAAAGATGCCCGTGCTCGTGCCCTTGGTATGCGCAATGTTGTCAATGTTGCATTAAAGGCCAAAGCTGTGGACCATGGGGATGAAGATGATAGTGATGAAGGGCCTTCCATGGACCACCCCGATGAAGTCAAGATTGCTCATAGTCAATATATGGCTTTCTATGCAAAGAACTTTTGGAAGAACCCCGCCAAGGACAAGATGGAAATGCAAAGAAAGAGCAACCCAAATGGGAAGAGAGAAACTACAACGAGATTGAGAACTTGCTTCAATTGCGGTGACCGCTATCACTTTGTAGCAAGTTGTCCCTATGAAAAGAGAGAAGATCATGGGGGTAAGCTTGTGTTGAAGAAGACTCTCAAGGCACCTTACAAGAAACCTTTCATCAAGAAGAATCCCATCAACGAGAAGTCGGGAGAAATTGTCTTGATCACTCATGAAGAATACTCCTCCGACAATGAAGATGATGAAGATGAGGAAGAGGAAACTTCACATGGTGTGGCTGCTCTAGCCACCACCTCTACTCCAACATTCTCACTCTTTGATTATCCAAATGAGAACTCTCCCACCAAGAACGTCACTTGCCTTATGGCAAGAGGAATGGAGGTATCCTCATCATCCTACTCTACTCCCCTAGATAATGATGAACTTGATGATGAAATGTCTCTTCATGTTAAAAAGGAATTAATTGCCTTTGATGAGTTTATGACTAACCTAAAAGGAGATGCTAAGTTACACTTTGAAAACATTCTAGATCAATTCTCACATACTCAAGAGCTTCTAGATGTTAGATGTAAGCTTGGGCATGAACACATGATTGAGCTAGAGGCTTTAAACAATGCTCTAGAAGAAGAACAAGAAACTAGGTTATCACTTGAGCTAAAACTTGAAGGGCTTGATGAGGCCAATGACAATATTGTTAACAAGCTCATCAAAGAGTGTGATCATGCTATTGCAAAATACAAAAGTGCTAAAAAGGACAAGATTGAGTTTGGTGTGGTTCATGAAAAACTTGCCGAGGACTTTAGGTTGCTTAACAAGGCCCACAAAGCTTTGGAGAGTGAACTCTTGTCACTCACAAAGTCCCATGAAACGCTTCAAACTCAATTGGCCAATATCCCTTCACCTAGTAACTTCATTCCATCTAGTAGTACAACTATTCTTTAAGAGAATGCTAGGTTGAAGGGGGAGCTTGCTAAGGCCACATTTCCACAAGGCAACAAGTCTATTGATGATCTTTTGAGTAAGCAAAGGCCTAGTGGTGATAAAGGGGGCATTGGATTTGTCTCCAATTCTAATAAGAAGAAGAACAATAAGAAGAAGAAGGTCAAGCCCACACAAGAAACTAACAAGGCCATTGTGGGTAGTAAGACCACAAGTGGTAAAACTATGTCTCATGATGACTTTGCGGGTAGTGCTAACCCTCACTATGTTCTAATGCGTGATCATTATGGTGATGTGTATGCACAATATGTTGGCCCATATGATGGTTATATTGCTTGGTCTATTTGGGTTCCCAAGACCCTTGTTGCTAACAAAAAAGGACCCATTGAAAAATGGGTACCTAAAAACTAGCTTGATTTTTTGTAGACTTATGCTTCCGGAGGGTCAAAGTGGGTGCTCGATAGTGGTTTCACAAGTCATATGACCGGAAGCTCGTCTATTGTCAAGGACTTAAAGCCAAATGATGATCAAATCACCTTGGCATATGCCGACAAGTCAAAGTCTAAGGTAATGGGTTTCGGCAAGGTAGTGGTGGCTCACGACATTACACTCGTGAACGTCATGCTTGTTGAGACCCTTGGATACAATTTACTTTAAGTCCGTGATCTTGGAAAGATGGTCTTTGTCGTCTTTGTTGATGGTGATATTGTGGTCCTCATGTGGGGCAAGTCTCTCAAGGTCGCTTTCGTTGGGTACGTCGAACATGACTTGTATGTGGTGGACTTTTCGGGGCAAGCCACTGCAGGTCCGATGTGCTTATTCGGAAATGCCGATGTGGGTTGGCTATGGCACCGCCGACTAGCCCATGTTAATATGAGAACTTTGCAAAGTCTCCATAAAGAGGGCCATATTGTGGGACTAAAAGAAAATGTTTCCTTTGCCAAACATCGTGTTTGCAGGGCATGTGTTCTAGGGAAGATGCATGACGCTCCTCATAAGCCCACGAACCAAATCAAGTCTAACAAGATCTTGGAACTCCTCCATGTGGATCTATTTGGTCCTCCATCTCATGCAAGTCTTGGAGGGAAGAAATATTGTTTGGTGATTGTTGACGACTTTTCAAGATACTCTTGGGTTTATTTCTTCAAGTTGAAGAGTGAAACTCAAAGGACTTTTATCGACTTCATCAACTTGGTTCAAAGGCAACACAATGTTCCCGTGTTGATTATAAGAAGTGACAATGGCACCGAGTTCAAGAACTACACCTTGAATGATTTCCTTAGTGATGAGGGGATTAAACACCAATATTCCGCTGCATACACCCCTCAACAAAATGGTGTGGCCGAAAGGAAGAACCGGACTCTTATTGAGATGGCTAGGACCATGTTGGCGGAGTTTAAATCTCCATACAACTTCTGGGCCGAAGCCATCTCCACCGCTTGCCATGCTTCAAACCGACTCTACCTCCACAACAAAATCAACAAGACTCCATATGAGATACTTACCGGTAACAAGCCCAACATATCTTATTTCCGGGTGTTTGGTTGTAAGTGTTTCTATCTCATCAAAGGTGTTCGTTTGTCTAAATTCGAGTCTAAAGCATTAGAGGGTATTTTTGTTGGCTATGGTCTCAAATCTCACACTTATAGAATCTATGACAAGCTCTCCGGAGCCGTCATAGAATCTTGTAGTGTGACCTTCGAAGAATATGATGGTCCCCAAGGGGGGCGTGTTGATGCTTGTGATGCAGATGATGAAATGCCTCAGGATTCCATAGGAAGAATGGGTGTGGGTTATATCCGCCCCATTGAGGAACCCCTTATGGCGGATCTAGAAGAACTATGCTCCACTCGAGTGGATCCCTCATCTTCACAACCTCAACATGCTCCATCTACTGAAGAGGACATTGACTCAAGCCAAAGACAAGATGTGGACCCTCAACATAGTGATCAATGTGTGAACTCTAGTCAAAGGGAGCTTGGTCCATTCGATGGGTTGTCAAGTGGTGCCAAGTCAATTTGTCAAGGAAGATCCATCCAAACTGTTTTGAGACAAGCTCAAATTGATGCTAGAAGAGCACTTGATCAAGACCAAGGTCAATCCTTGCCTCCCAATGTAGAGGATGACTCCAATGATGATCAAGGTCAAGTTGATGGTCAAGACGAGGATCAAAATGATGAAGAGGGTCCTCCAAGAAACAATGAGGAGATCCACGCTCGTCGCGAAGCTAGAAAGGAAAGAATGTTGGAAATAAGAGATCACACACTCCAAAATGTTGTTGGAGATCTAAGGAAAGGAATTTCCACAAGATCACAATTGAAGAGGTTCAGTGAACACCAAGCCCACATCTCCATGATTAAACCAAAGAAAGTGTGGGAAGCTCTTGAAGATTCGGATTGGATAGAAGCTATGCACAAAGAGCTCAACAACTTTGAGAGAAACAAAGTGTGGAAGTTAGTTGAGAAGCCAAAGGATTGCCGCAATGTTATTGGAACAAAGTGGATATTCAAGAACAAGCAAGATGAGCATGGAATTATAGTAAGGAACAAGGCTAGATTGGTTGCACAAGGGTATTCTCAAATTTAAGGCATTGATTATGGAGAGACTTATGCACCCGTGGCTCGCCTTGAGTCTATCCGTATCCTTCTTGCTTATGCGGCACATCATAACTTTAAGTTGCAACAAATGGATGTAGAAAGTGCATTTCTTTATGGTCCTTTAAATGAATTGGTATATGTTAAGCAACCCCCGGGATTTGAGGACCCCAACTTCCCAAACCATGTCTACAAACTTGACAAGGCGCTCTATGGACTCAAGCAAGCCCCACGCACGTGGTATGAGCACCTTATAGAGTTATTGTTTGACCGTGGCTTTGAGGTTGGGAAAATCGATCCCACTCTTTTTACTAAGAGGGTCAATGGGGAGCTTTTTGTATGCCAAATATATGTTGATGATATTATCTTTGGCTCATCTAACAAAGCTTTTAATGATGAATTCTCAAAGCTTATGACTAGTAGGTTCCGGATGTCCTTGATGGGGGAGTTGAGAGTATTTCTTGGCTTTGAGATCAAGCAAGTTAGAGGAGGGACATTCTTCAATCAAGCCAAGTATACTCAAGATATGCTAAAGAGATTCAAAATGCAAGATTTGAATGGAGCTCCTACTCCCATGGCTACAAATACTCATCTAGAACAAAATCCAAATGGTAAAGATGTGGATCAAAAGGTATACCGGTCTATGATTGGTTCTTTGCTTTACCTTTGTGCATCTAGACCCGATATTGTGTTGAGTGTAGGTGTGTGTGCAAGATATCAAGCGGCACCTAAAGAAAGCCATTTGATGGCGGTCAAGAGAATCTTTCGATATTTGGTTCATACCCCATTTTATGGTCTTTAGTATCCTCAAGGCTCAACATTTGCTCTTTGTGGATACACGGATTCGGATTGGGCGGGTGACAAGGATGATAGAAAATCAACATCCCGGGCTTGCCAATTCCTTGGTAGGTCCTTGGTATGTTGGTCGTCCAAGAAGCAAAATTGTATATCTCTCTCCACCGCCGAAGCCGAGTATGTGGCAGCTGCTAGTGCGTGCACTCAATTGCTATGGATGAGGCAAACTTTAAAGGAATACAGTGTCCATTGTGACAAAGTGCCTCTTCTATGTGACAATGAAAGTGCCATCAAGATTGCCTATAACCCGGTGGATCACACAAGGACAAAGCATATTGAGATTCGCCATCACTTCATTAGAGATCATGTTGCTCGAGGTGATATTGATCTATCATATGTACCGGCCAAAGATCAACTTGCCGATATCTTCACGAAGCCACTTGATGAAGGAAGGTTTTGCTACTTGAGGAATGAACTAAATATCGTAGATTCTAGGAGCTTGACTTGATGTTATTGCACTCTCACCTATGTTTCATCTCATATTTGGTCTAGGTGTAGGCATGGATATAGGGGGAGTGCGGTCCTAATTGATTGGACCATCCCTCCCCCCATTATGCCCAAAGCAATCAAAATCATTCCTCTTAATATCATTTAGTGATATGTGAGTTTAATGATGAGTTTTAGTAATGGACCCAAGATATATCTTCGTGGTGCCAAGCCAAGTATACTCAAATATGGTGGCCTAGGCCACCGCCCTCTCTCATTTGAGAGGTTGGCACTTACTCATGTTCGTCATTTGCTTGATTTTAGTCTCTTGGAGTTTTTCTGATTATTTTCGAACTTCTATGGCTCTTATTGGTTCTTCAAAGTTTGATGTCTCAACCCAAGCCCTTTTCCTATCTTAAAAACCATCTATCTCTCATATATGTCCCCAAACACCTTTCCTGGAATTTTTGGTCGAGGAGGACCGGAGTCTCCGGTGTACAAACACCGGAGTCTCCGGTGTAGACCGGAGTCTCCGGTCTGGACGGTTTCTGTCACTTAAAGAAGGGGCACGGGGGTGAACTGGAACAGTAGTTCCTCATTCTTCACCCCGTCCCCTACCTCCAAACCCGTTGCCTCTTCCTCCAAAAATCCTCCCCGGAGGTCAAGAAGCCCCCGGGATCCGTCGTGCAGCCGGCCAACCTTCCCTCTCCTCCATTGGGTCATTCCCACCGGAGGAATCGATCCCATGGACAGATCTGGTACCTCTCCTCTCCTTTTTCCTCCTAGGGTTCATCCCTAGATGTGTTTTTGAGGATTGTTGCTGATTTGTCCATTGGAATCACTTGTTTGCTTGCACTCTAGTACTTTAGCCTTGTTGCATTGCCCGATCTACTAGATTCACCCTCACCAGCATCTCCCCATCGCATACCCGAGCCTCCTGACCGGAGACTCCGGACTTAGGTCCGGAGACTCTGGTCCAGGCCGGAGACTCCGGTCCAGGACCGGAGACTCCGGTATCTGGTGTGGAGACTCCGGTGTTGGGTGAATCAAAGTAGTCCAGAAATGCATCAAAGCTCTTGTACTGCATCTTTGGGACATATATACTCATCTCCATGCTATCTCCCTCACTGCTGTTCACAGGTGATGGTTCTAGTCGCCCTCGTCGTACCAAGGCTAAGTCCCAAAGGGGAAATCCTCGCTATGATGAAGCTCAGGGTCAGTTTATTGTGCCTCTATCCAACCGGAAACAGCGGGCACGTGATGCAGCTTACATGAAGAGGGATCAAGAGAGGGCTGAACGGGAGGAACATGCAAAGAGAGCCAAGTATGACAACCTCCAGTCCCTAGCCAAGATGTCTAAAATGGAGTACCGTGAGCTGAGGAAGACAGATTTCTATGCACTGCCTCGTACCAGTGATGACCCTCGTTTCTGGAGGAAAGAATAGGGTGTGTTCATGAAGGATGTGTATGGTGTACTCACCAAGTCACCTGTTTGCCCTCAGAAGTTCATGAATATTGAGCAAATGCGCCAGAGCCCTTACTTCAACGATGCCCTGTGGATCTGTGAGAAGCTGGGTCTCTACAACTTGATGGAGCTGCGCGAAGACTACAGTGTGCACCTTGTTCAGGAGTTTTATGCCACAGTGGTGTTTGGGTCTGATCTTGACAGGACCATGGTGTGGATGACTGGCACTACTCGCTGTACAGCTACCTTTCATGACTTTGCCAATGTCATCTTTGAGACCTTTCACGGAGTATCTACTCATGTGGGACAACGCATGCACTCAGCAGCTTTGGGTGAGAACAAGTTAAAGCTGGCACCTCTGTATGATGATGGTGTTGTGGGGGCCTCCAAGGGACTCAAGACCCTCTATAAACTTATGCTGAGGATTTTCCGTCACACTATTGCTCCAAGTGCTGGAAATGATGATGCTATCAGGGGAGGGCTTGTCAACCTCCTGTACCATACTCACCGGACCTTCAATGCTGGACCAGAGGCTGATGCTGCACCCATTGATGTGATGGACTTCATTTTTGAGGAGATGTTCCATGCCATTCTTTACAAGAAATCTCCTCCATATGCACCCTTGATTATGAGACTCATCAACTCCCAGCCGCATGATTCTCCACATGGCATACCACCACACCTCACTGTGCACACTCTGGTCTCTCTGCAGCAGAAGGGGCACATGGGGCCTGCTCCAAGGCGTCGCTATGGCAATGATGATGAGGAGATTGAGACAGAGAGGGCCCCCTCTCCACCTAGAGTTTGGAGGAAGAATGCCTCTAATGCCCCTATGCCTACCATGACTAGAGACTATGTGCATGAGAGGGTCAAGAAGGCCAGCTTTTGGGAGAGGACCCTTTGTTGCATGAACGTTGACATTCGCAAGGAGCAGCATGCATCTTACCAAAGCAACCGCCGCATTGAGAAGCTTCTCAAAGAGATCAAGGACCAGGGTGCTGCTGATACTAAGGAAGGTGAAGATGAATACAATGATGAGCATAGGGCTCAACAGTCCACAGAGTCTGATCACACTCTCTCATTTGGGGCATGGAATGCCCAACAGGATAGTCTGGTGGACTGGAAGACGTTTGCTGATGTCACCTCTAGGTTTGGATACCAGGGCACTTCCTCTTCTCGCCCTCACGGCAAAGGGCCTGCTATCCCTGAGGATGATGATGATGATGATGACTATGACCAGGATGAGGGTGACCAGGACGAGGATGACCAGGATGAGGATGAGGATGCCGAGGATGACGATGACTACTGAGTTTTTGGGGCGCTAGTATAGGTCTTTTCCCTTTTCGGCGTTTCGATGCCAAAGGGGGAGAAGACATTCTCATCGCTTTGCATGGGACTTGGGATTTGCGACTATCTGCCTTTATTTTCCTTTTATTTGGATATTCGAACTTGAACTTTATGTGTGTTATCTACTGCTCTTATGTGTGTATATGACTATGTGCTTGTGTGCAACACCTATTGTAACTCATGTGAGATCTATGTGTGCTATCGTTGATATTATCTTCCTTACATGATTTACTTCATTATCTTGCTGCACATAGTCAGGGGGAGCCACATTTATATGTTATTCTATGCAAATCACTTGTTGTCATCGAACACCAAAAAGGGGGAGATTGAAAGGGCATTTATTGTCATAATCACTTTTGGTGTTCGTTAACAACAAGTAGATCATTTTACAGTGTGTTATTGTCCACAGGTTGGTATTATCATTGATAAACATCACACACACTCTTGGGAAAAGACCACATACATTTGCCACTGTTCTGGAAACTCCAGACCGGAGTCTCCGGTGTGGTCCGGAGTTTCCGGTTCTGGCTCCGGTGGTGCCTCCCAGAACCTGGCTGGGACATTCTGACCAGGGGTCCGGAGGCTGCTGGTGAAGAACTGGCCTGGGTCAGTCAGAAGGGCAGTCCGGATACTGGTCCGGAGATTGGCCGGAGTCTCCGGTGTAGACCGGAGTCTCCGGTCTCCAGACCAGAGTCTCCGGTCTGACTTTTCTACAACGGTCAGAAAACGGTTCGTGGAGGGGGCTGTCTATAAATAGGGACCCTTATCTTCTTCCTCCAGTTGCTCGAGCTGCCCAAGAACACCAACCCCATTAGAGCCACCAAATCCACAAGATCTGTTCATCCAACCATCCAAAGTCATTGATCTTTGGAGAATCGAAGGAGGAGGCCTTGATTTACATCTTCACCAAGAGAGATCTTCATTTCCCACTCATTCACTTGAGGGCCCCCAAGCTCTAGTGTTTCTTTGGAAACCCTAACTTTGATTTGGTTCTTACAAGCTTGTCTTTGATTTGTCTTGACAGCTTGCTTGTATTTGGGAGCCTCCAATTCAGTTGTGGATGTGTGCCCCAAACTTGTTGTAAAGGTGCCAGCTTCCACCTCGAAGGTTGCCGATATAGTGGAAGGTGAATCGAGCCCGTTGGGGTGAGGTTCATCGGAGAACAAGGGCGGCCCCTCGTGGCGTTGGTGGTTTGAAACCACCCCCTCTCCAAACATAGACGTACTTCCCCTCAAAAGGAAGGAACTACGGTAAACAAATCCTTGTGTCTCCGCGTCCACTCCCTTTGTTACTTCTATCCTTTACCGCACTTTACTTACTTGTTCTTGCTTAGTGTTGTGTTAGTTTGTGCTTGTTTGACATATAGGTAAATTCACCATAGTTGCATATTCTAGAGAATTTACCTTTCTTGTCAAACCCTAAACTGAAAAAGAGTAAAATTTGAAGTAGCACCATTCACCCCCCCCCCTCTAGGTGCCCATACGATCCTTTCAAACATTCATCCGAAGTATAGCATTACGATCAAAGTCACTAAGTTTATATTGCTATAACATCATACGAAGCGATCCTAATCCTTAGACCATAAGATCATGTCAATCACTAACACCGGAAGAGTATCTTGATAACATCAAACGTCACACCATAACAGGGTGAATATAAAGATGGGTTCGGTACTACTAAAGTGTTATGACGAGGCCCATGGATTGAGAGTGGAATTTTTTCATCCCGATGGCGGGTAGGTATGCTCTTGGCCCTCTCGGTGATATCACATTGATTAGCTTGCAAGCAAGTGATTTGATCACTAGAATGTTATATCACGGGAACGAGAAAAGATTACATGTCAGTAACAAGATCAAACTAGGTATGGAGATACCGATGATCGAATCGCGGAGATGTAATATATCACAAAACAAAAGGATTAAGATACTGGTGTAAAAGGTTCTCACGATCACAAGAAAGTCATCGTTGAATGTGTGGGAGTCAATATGGATCTCCAGGTCCCCCTTCTGATTATTGATCTGAGAGGGGTCTCGATCATGTCCGCATTATTCGCTAACCGTAGTGTGACACATTTAAGAGACAAATGTTGGGCCACGCGGAGATAAAACAAAAAATTTCCTCTAACGTGGTGATCCCAAGATCCAGCTGAGGTAGAAGGCCAAGAGGTTTACCACTAGACGCACGGTTGCGGATTACTGATGAAGCGCGTCAGTTGATGCAGTGCAGTCCTTTGCGATCCTATCATCCTGGTGCTGATCGTACAACACCTCTGCTGGTATCCACACGTACAAGGAGGAGCATCGACGGCGAACTGCTAGGTTCGTATCGACGGCAGGACTGCTGTGGAGCTAGGGTTTCCAACACATGGAATGACCTAACCGAACAACGATTAACCCTTCTGGGTTACTGTGCTCCACTATATATAGGGAGTGAACGTGGGCTCCCCTCTCGTGGCCCATTCACTAAAGCCCATATAACACTAGTCACCGCGAGTCCGACTCGCTGACTTAGTCCTAATCCGGATCGAGTCCAACCCAGCGAGATTTCCGGTTCAGATCCAATCCGAACTTGCTCCCGCTCTTAAGTGTGTGACTCGGCAGGCTCTTGGTTACTCGGACACGATTGGAGTCTGACTCATAATCGATCAGTCGGCAGCGACTCCTAGCAGAACGTGCCCACTCCCAAGTACCAATGAGTCATGACGACTTGCCTTTCCAATGCGACTTGCGTCCGAGTCCCTTTTGCCTCACGATATACCTTGTCAGACTATAGGCGAATAATTGTCATCCCTTAAATAGTCCGACTCTCTTCTCGATCTGAGATAAGTGATTCTCCCGACTAACTCTTAGTCGATCGCCTCGGTTAACACTTAACCGAGTCGTGCATGGCCATGATTTCCGAATCATATCATCCGAGAGGGCCTAGAGAATATCTCTCCGAGTGGAGGGGCAAAATCCCATCTTAGTTATTCACATCACGCAGCTTGATTCTCAGTCGACCCGAACTCTGACTTTATAATTGCCCAATTACATATCAGCGTTTGACAGAACCTAAGTCGGTGATCCTCAACTCGGATTATGCAATAACCTCAGGTCTAAGGATTACATTGATTGAGATATATAAATGACAACTTGTTCGTTGTACCTTAATATGGTTCAAACCGGCTCGCTAAACTCTTTAGCAGAGTCTGTGTAAGTCGGAATGGCATCACCATGTCCATGACAAGTGGAACCGAGTCATCAAGCCGACTTTCACATTGGTCTAAGTTGTGTGTCCAACACAACCTCAATGACCAAGGACATTTAGTACAAACAACATGAATGCATAGTTCCACAACCGAATCACATATTCAATGATACACATCAGATGTTTATACAAGGACAACTTTATATCTTTATGAATACAATGGGAAATCTCAGCATACATGATTGCCTATAGGGCATATTCCCAACAGTCTCCCACTTGCACTAGAGTCAATCTTCCGACATCACATGTCTAAGCATCTAATGCCCATGGCTTTCAGGTGCGCCTCATGCTTCATCTGGGGTAACGGCTTTGTCAACGGATCCGCAATATTTGCATCCGTGTGTACCTTACATAACTTGATATCACCCTGATCCATGAACTGGCGAATCAGGTGGTACCGCATGAGTATGTGCTTGTTCTTCTGGTGTTGTCTAGGTTCCTTGGCTTGTGCAATAGTACCATTGTTGTCACAATACACGTCTAACGGATTGGACGAGCCCTGAACCACACCAAGATCCATGAGGAAATTCCTCATCCAAACAGCTTCCTTTGCTGCCTCCGAGGCGGCAATATACTCAGCCTCTGTTGTAGATGCAGACACAGTCTCTTGCTTGGAACTCTTCCAGCTCACAGCACCTCCGTTTATAATAAACACATATTCGGATTGTGAACGAGAATCATCAGAGTCGGTAAGATAACTCTCATCCGTGTAACCCTTTACACCGAGTTCATCTTCACCACCATAAACCAAAAACATATCCTTAGTCCTTCTCAAGTACTTTAGGATATTTTTAGCCGCTGTCCAGTGGATTTCTCCAGGATCAGCCTGGTATCTTCTCACAACACTTAGAGCATAGGAAACATCCGGCCTAGTACAAATCATGGCGTACATGATGGCGACTGCAGAAGCATACGGAATCGCACTCAACCGACTTCGCTCATCAGTTGTCGAAGGACACTGAGTCTTGCTAAGTTTTACACCACGGGACATCGGTAAGAACCCCTTCTTAGACGATTACATGTTGAACTTCTTCAACACTTTGTCCAAATAAGTACTTTGACTCAATCCAATGAGCCGCCTTGATCTATCTCTATAGATCCGGATTCCGAGGATGTATGTTGCCTCACCCAAGTCTTTCATTGAGAAACTCCTTTCCAATGATTCCTTGGTTTCTTGCAACATCTGGACATTCCAATCAATAATATGTCATCCACATATAAGATTAGAAAGTTTACTTTGCTCCCACTAAACTTCTTGTATAAACAAGAATCATGATCACTCTTGATGAAGCCAAACGATTTGACTACCTCATCAAAGCGAATATTCCAACTCCGAGATGCTTGCTTCAACCCATAAATGGATTTCTGAAGTTTGCACAGCTTGTCAGCATTAGCCGGATCGACAAAACCCTTGGGCTGTATCATATACACGTCCTCGGTTAAATTTCCGTTAAGGAAAGACGTTTTGACATCCATCTGCCATATCTCATAGTCGAAATAGGCCGCTATAGCTAACATGATCCGAACTGATTTAAACATCGCTACGGGAGAGGAAGTCTCGTCGTAATAAACTCCTTGAACTTGTCGGAACCCGTTCGCGACAAGACGTGCTTTATAGACGAAAATATTTCCATCCATATCAGTTTTCTTCTTAAAGACCCATTTGCACTCGACGGGTCTTGCACTGTCTGGTAGATCAACCAAGTTCCAAACTTGATTTTCATCCATGGACTTTAACTCGGATCTCATGGCTCCAAGACATGACTCGGAATCAGATCCCACCATCGCTTCTGAATAATTTGTTGGCTCATCACTGTCTAACAGTAACACATCACGAACACTTCGTAATCTCGCCGATCTTCGTAGTACAGGTGCTGCTGCCGGCTCAGCTACCACGACCGGCTCAACCTCCAAGGTCTTTGCCGACTCGCTACTAGCCGGTTTATCTCGAATTTCTTCGAGCCGCACCGTGCTCCCACTTACTCCCCGACTGAGAAACTCTTTCTCAAGGAAGACACCATTCTGAGCGACAAACACTTTGCCCTCTTCTCGGTTGTAGAAGTAGTAACCCAAGGTTTCCCTCGGATACCCCATGAAAATACACTTATCCGACTTGGCTGTAAGCTTGTCCGACTGAAGTCGCTTGACAAATGCTTCACAACCCCAAATCTTAAGAAAAGACAAAATCGGCTTTTTGCCTGTCCACATCTCATGCGGTGTCTTCTCTATCGATTTTGATGGTACTTTGTTTAGTGTGAACGCCGCTGTTTCTAGACAATAACCCCAAAATGATTAAGGCAGATCTGTCCGACTCATCATTGATCGTACCATGTCCAACAAGGTTCGATTCTGCCTTTCCGAAACATCATTCCTTTGTGGCGTTCCTGGCGGGGTAAGTTGAGGAACTATTCCACAACTTTTCGTATGGTCATCAAACTCATGGCTCATGTACTCGCCTCCTCGGTCCGACCGAAGAAACTTTATTTTCTTGCTGAGTTGATTCTATGCTTCATTCTAAAATTCTTTGAACTTTTCAAAGGCTTCCGACTTATGTTTCATCAAGTAGATATATCCATACCTACTCAAATTATCAGTGAAGGTAATGAAGTACTCATAACCACCTCTGGTTGTCGTGCTCATTGGTCCACATACATCACTATGTACTAGTCCCAACAAGTCGGACGCCCTTTCACAACTCTTTGCAAAAGGTGTCTTGGTCATTTTGCCGAGTAGGCAAGATTCACATGTCTCGAACGACTCCAAGTCGAACGAAGTTAGGAGTCCATCATCATGGAGCTTCTTCATGCGTTTCCAACTTATATGACCAAGCCGACAGTGCCAAAAGTAAGTCGTATTCAGATCATTTGGTTTCAACCTTTTAACATTTATGTTATAAACCGACTCACCATCAAGATTCAAAATAAATAACCCATCCTGGACGGGTGCAAAGCCGTGAAACATATCATTCAAATACAAAGAACAACCATTATTCTTGATATTCGACTCATAGCCTTGCCTCATCAAACATGAAGTAGAAATAATGTTTCGACTGAGCACTGGAACATAATAACAATTATTCAGTTCCATAATGAATCCGGAAGGTAAACGAAGTTGCATCGTGCCGACTTCCAACGCAACAACTCTTGCTTTGTTGCCGACTCGAATATCAACCTCGCCTCTTGCTACGCTCCTAGTTCTTACCAGTCCCTGCAACGAGTTGCAGATGTGAATAACTGATCCGGTATCATATACCCAAGAACTATTAGGTGCATCAGCAAGATATATGTCTATAACATTGCAAACAAGTGTACCTGAGTCGGAAGTCATACCTCCACTCTTGGCTTTGTCGGCCAAGTACTTGCTGTAGTTCCTCTTCTAGTGGCCATCCGCCTTGCAGTAGAAGCAAGTGGATCCGGCTGAAGGAGATGGATTAGTCCCTGAGGAAGCGCTTGGGACTGGGTCTTGAGCCTGCTTTCCTCCTGACTTAGCCTTCTTCTTAGTCCAAGAACTCTTCTTGAACTTAGCCTTATTCTTCACCATCAACACTTGACTGGCGCCCTTCTTGAGATCTGCCTCTGTCTGCTTAAGCATCCCATGCAATTTAGTGAGCTTCTTATCCATACCATGCATGTGGTAGTTCGAAATGAACTGCCCATATGCACTAGGAAGAGAGTTCAGAATTATATCCGTAGCGAACTCTTCGCTTATGGGGTAGCCAAGCCTCTCCAGAGACTGCACGTAACCAACCATTTTGATCACATGCGGACTCAGTGGATCACCATCCTTAAGCTTGCAACTCAGCAAAGCCTGGGAGACTTGATACCTCTTAGTCTTCGCCTGAGCCTGGAACATGCTTTTGAGGCTTTCGATCATATCGTAGGCCTCAACATTCTCGAACTGCTTTTGCAAGTCCGGTTCCATGTGAGAAAGCATAAGACAGCTAATATCCGTGGACTCATCCTTAGCCCGACGGTAGGCATTAGTGGCAGCGACAGTCGCATTCTCATTCGGCTCATTTGGAAGTGGGTTGTCTAGGACATGGCCCTTCTTTTTCTTGTTTGAGAACAATTCTTAGATTTTGATACCAGTTGGTAAAATTAGTGTCGTTTAGTTTATCTTTCTCAAGGATAGTTCTCAACTCAAAACCGGATATTTGAGAGTGACTGCTACTTTGTGCCATGATCTACAACAGAAAATATATGCAAAACACATAAGACATGTATTCATAAAAGAGCAAGCATATTAAACACTTTAATATTTTATGCTCCCACTAGAACCAACACCCCTCCGATGGTTACTTAGTGATTCAGGACCCTAAATAAGCAAGTCAGCTAGTGAGCTTTAGCATCACCGCTAGCCGCCAAGTGATCTAGGTAGACAACTCCTTGTCAATCGTATCTCATACGACTCCTGTTGGACGGGTGGCATCACATGCCCCGGCTCCCATCCGACCTTTCCCCGAGCCCCACAACCGTTGTGATTGACCCATCTAGCTTACCGAGTGTTTCCACAATAAGAGTCCAACTCAAACCCACCTAGTCGGAAAGAATTGGTAGCACCTCAATTTTATGAGACCACTACCAAAAATGTTCGACTTGTGATGGTGCAAACACTGGCGGGAAAACCGACTAGACCTTCTTTGAGGGATTAAATATTACCAACTATCTAATAGAGGTAAAACAGAGACATAACAATACCACAAAATAAAGCATTTATAATGTGAAATGGTATGGCTCCCTTCATGGCGATCTCCATCTCGACAAAGCCTGTAATCCGACCCATGCCAACTCTTGTCACTTGCCGTCTTACTCCATGTCGCCGACATGTACATCGCCTTGCATGCCTTCTGGGTTCTCCAAACAGATACACTAGCTTAGTAAAGTAAATTACAAGGAGAATCCGACACGCAGGTCGTTATACAATAAAATGACAGCACCTAGGCTCCAGCCGGCTGACAAAAACCGTGATTCGCAGAACACGTATGGATTACACACATACATCACATGCACATGAACCATACCATTCACAACTTCCTGCAAAAACAAGTTATGCATAGATACAATATCTACCGGCGTTGTGAAACTCGCAACGACATCTAAGGCGCTACGACAGGGCGAAGCCGGTGGTCCGAAAACGTAGATCTCATCTACGATCTGGACATGGATTCCGACCATTGTTCTGATTCGATCAAACTTTTTGATCTTCGATCACCACCTATGGATTTACGTGTCACAGTCTACCCCGATGGAGGAAGCCGACCGGTAGGGGTATGTCGTTCCACGACCTCAGCAGTATGATCACGGAAATCAGATCTACCATTCCCCGAGTATAGTTGATCCAATCAACCTCGTACAAAACCGATCTATCTCATAGATCGACCACCAAAACAACATATAGATCTCATCTATAGCCAACTGCATATCACATATGCGCGATCTCGAGCCTAAAACCAGAAGCTATCGCTCGGATACCACTGTTGGGCCACGCGGAGATAAAACAAAAATTTCCTATAACATGGTGATCCCAAGATCCACCTGAGGTAGAAGGCCACGAGGTTTACCTAGACGCGCGGTTGCGGATTACTGATGAAGCACGTCAGTTGATGCAGTGCAGTCCTTTGCGATCCGATCATCCTGGTGCTGATCGTACAACACCTCTGCTGGTATCCACACGTACAAGGAGGAGCACCAGCGGCGAACTGCTAGGTTTGTATCGACGGCAGGACTGCTATGGAGCTAGGGTTTCCAACACATGGAATGACCTAACCGAAAAACGATAACCCTTCTGGGTTAGTGTGCTCCACTATATATAGGGAGTGAATGTGGGCTACCCTCTCGTGGCCCATTCATTAAAGCCCATATAACACTAGTCACCGCGAGTCCGACTTGCTGACTCAGTCCTAATCCGGCTCGAGTCCAACCCGACTAGATTTCCGGTTCAGATCCAATCTGAACTTGCTCCTGCTCTTAAGTGTGTGACCCGGCAGGCTCTTGGTTTACTTGGACACGATTGGAGTCCGACTCACAATCTATCAGTCGACAGCGGCTCCTAGCAGAACATGCTGACTCCCAAGTACCAATGAGTCATGACGACTTGCCTTTCCAATGCGACTTGCGTCCGAGTCCCTTTTGCCTCACGATATACCTTGTCAGACTATAGGTGAATAATTGTCATCCCTTAAATAGTCCGACTCTCTTCTCGATCCGAGATAAGTGATTCTCCCGACTAACTCTTAGTCAATCGCCTCGGTTAACACTTAACCGAGTCGTGCATGGCCATGCTTTCCGAATCATATCATCCGAGAGGGCCCAGAGAATATCTCTCCGAGTGGAGGGGCAAAATCCCATCTTGGTTATTCACATCACGCAGCTTGATCCTCAGTCGACCCGAACTCTACCTTTATAACTGCCCAGTTACGGATCAACATTTGACAGAACCTAAGTCGGTGATCCTCAACTCGGATTATGCAATAACCTCAAGTCTAAGGATTACATTGATTGAGATATACAAATGACAACTTGTTCATTATACCTCAATATGGGTCAATCCGACTCGCTAAACTCTTTAGCCGAGTCTGTGTAAGTCGGAATGGCATCACCATGCCCATGACAAGTGGAACTGAGTCATCAAGCCGACTTTCACATTGGTCTAGTTGTGTGTCCAACACAACCTCAATGACCAAGGACATTTAGTACAAACAACATGAATGCATAGTTCCACAACCGAATCACATATTCAATGATACACATCAGATGTTTATACAAGGACAACTTTATATCTTTATGAATACAATGGGAAATATCATTATACATGATTGCCTCTAGGGCATATTCCCAACAACACCGACACCATTTGGAGCAAAAGTTTCATGCCGGAAAGAATAACAAGCACGGGAATTTATTTCACTAGATACCGAAACTGGTTTTGGGTGAAATTGCAGAAAATGTTTTAGCATGTGAAATGAAATACTAGCAAGGGGTTATATGTGAATGTTTGTCATTAAAGTAATTGACAAAATTCTGAGTAAATAGAAGGAGTTTTATTTAATGAAAGTTTGCATTAAATTTGGTGGAAATTTAATGGGAATTTGAGTGGGTTTTTGAGTGGAGGAAATTGAAAGGCTTTTTGTGAGTGGAGTGTCCACCCACATTAATGAAGGAGGGGAGGGGGAAGCCCCCATGCCCCTCCTCCTCCTATAAAAGGAGCCCCCTCCTCTCCTCTCACTCACACCTCCTCGTGAAGGATCTCTCTCCCCCTCTAGTATTTATCCCCCATGGTCTCGGACTAGCGAGATACATGTTTCCGATGGCTATTCGGCAAGAAAGAGTTGTGCTTTCGCTGCATCGCTGGAGCGAGGAGGCGGAGGTTGCTCGGTGTCTCGGACGTGTGTGCGAGCACAGATGCGTCGCTGATTTGTGGCGCTAGGACTTCCTCTCGATCTTGAGATCGGCAAGAGATCCTCTATATCAACCACGAGTTCAACCTCGTTAAGCTTTGTGGGTCTTCAAGGGTATGTTCTCTATGGATGTATATCCTCCCGTTTATTGTATCTAGTAGATAAATCTTGGTACATAGTTGTTCCCATCGTAGGAAATTTTTTGTTTTCTATGCTGCGAACCCTATAGTGGTATCAGAGCCGGATCTGTGCGTAGATGCTTTGCACGGGTAGTACACATATGAGTATGTAGGCAATGATGATCATGTTATTGCTTCTTAGTTGTACTTTGGATATTGGTGGCATAATGGGATGAAGCGGCCCAGACAAACTTTACATGTCCTCGCACATGAGACCTGTTCCACGCTTGACATGCAATTAGTTTTGCATAAGTGGCTAGCGGGTGTCTATCTCTCCTACTATAGTCAATATCTAATTTGCAACGAGTTGTCAACAATTTGGTTATCCTCGTTGTGGTTCATGTTCGTAGATATGAACGGTTCTATCTTCGAAAGCCTTAAGCCACGTAAAACTTGCAATGGATAAATTAGAGGAGTCTAGTTTAGATTGTTGCTGGGCTAGTTTCATGATATGGTGATGTTGTAAGTAGAAGTAGAAGTCGATACTCTTACAACACACATAATGTGTAAGTTCCATAGACCTTGGCCTTACACATAAGGGTATGAAAGTGATCATACCATGATGCACATGATGGAGATTGAGTGCAAGAACCATATCATTCCACTTATAAACATGTGATGTTTGATTGCATCTTATATTCCTTGTTTGGCGTTTTATTAGCATAATAAGATGATCCCTCATTTAAATATCAAGATAAGAATATGTTCTTCCTTAAGTATGCACCGATTATGTTTCGTTGCTCCAAGACATCACGTGATGATCGGGTGTTCTTGGATCGACAATCATATTTCGTGTGTAAGACAGTTACACAGGCGAATACTAAGGTTCTTACTTGGCGAGCCTAGCATGTACAGACATGGCCTCGAAACACGGACTGAAAGGTTAAGCATGAGTCATATGGTTGATATGATGCCCATTTGATGCTCGCCTTTGAAGCTACACCGACTCACGTGATGATCGGACTTGGTGTAGTGGATTTGGTTCATGTAATCACCAAAAAGGCACGAGGGATGTCGTTTTGATTAGGAGTTCATTCTTAATTTGGATTAGTTGAACTCAATCTATCATAAACTTAGTCTAAACTTTACAAATTCTATTGTAGATGACACCACCTGCTTTTAATTTCAATGTGTTCATGGAGAAAGAGAAACTTGCAACGAACAGTAGCAACTTTACCGAATAGGACATGAATTTGAGGATTCTCCTCTCTGCTGCACAAAAGAAATATGTGCTAGAAGCGCCGCTAGGGTCCTCACCATTTGATGATGCCCCTGACAAGGAGACGAATGTCTATCAGACTCGTCAGGAGGACCATAACTTAGTTCATTGTGGCATATTGTATGGGCTAGAGCCAGAACTTCGAAAGCGTTTCGAAAACGGCAATGCATTTGATACAATGGGTGAGTTGAAAATGATTTTCGACACACATGCTGCTGTAGAGAGCTACAATGCTTTAGAAAAGTTCTTTAGCTGCATGATGGAACAGGACAGTTCCGTAAGTGAGCATGTACTCAAGATGTCGGGTTACGCTGATAAGCTTGTGTCCTTGGGAATAACGATTCTCATTGACTTAGGCATCCATCATGTTCTGTAGTCTCTGCCACCTAGCTATAAGAGCTTCGTGATGAACTATAATATGCAAGGCATGAAGAAGTCTCTCCCCGAGCTTCTGTCAATGCTTTGCATAAGTGGAGATCAAGAAAGAACATCAAGTGTTGATGATCAATAAGACCACTGGTTTCAACAAAGACAAGAAGGTAAACTGAAGGGAAAGAAGGGTGTCAAGCCGGTTGCCGTGCCTGAAAGGAAACCCCGAGTTGGCCCTAAGTCTAATACCGAGTGCTATTATTGTAAGGGGACATGCCACTAGAAGCGCAACTTCCCCAAGCATTTGGCAGACAAGAAGGCCGGCAAGGCAAATAAAGGTATATATGATATACATGTTATTGGTGTGTACTTGACTAGTACTCGCAGTAGCACCTGGGTATTTGATACCGGTTCAGTTGCTAATATTTGTAACTCGAATCAGGGGCTGCGGAACAAGTGACTGCTAGCAAGGGGTGAGGTCAAGATGCGTGTCGGCAATGGATCAAGTGTTGATGTGATCGTCGTTGGAACGCTAACTCTCCATGTACCGTCGAGATTAGTAATAAACTTGAATAATTGTTATCTGGTGCCAGCACTGAGCATGAACATTGCATCTGGATCGTGTTTGATGCGAAGTGGTTATTCATTTAAATCCGAGAACAATGGTTGTTCTATTTATATGAATGAAATCTTTTATGGTCATGCATCGATGACGAATGCTTTATTTCTATTGGATCTCGATAATAATGTTACACATATTCATAATGTTGATGCTAAAAGGATTAAACTTAATGATGATATATCCGCATATATGTGGCACTGCCGTCTAGGTCATATTGGCGTTAAACGCATGAAGAAGCTCCATTCGGATGGAATTTTGGAATCACTTGATTTTGAATCATTTGATACATGTGATCCATGCCTTATGGGCAAGATGACTAGAACGCCATTTTCTGGTTCAATGGAACGGGCGACAAATTTATTGGAAATCATACATTCTGATGTATGTGGTCCAATGAGTGTGTCGGCGCGAGGTGGATATCATTATTTTGTAACTTTCACGGATGATTTGAGTAGATACGGTTATATCTACTTGATGAAACATAGGTCTGAAACCTTTGAAAAGTTCAAGGAATTTTAGAATGAAGTGGAAAATCATCGTAATAGAAAGATCAAATTTCTACGATCCGACCGTGGAGGTGAGTATCTACGTTACGAGTTTAGCACTCATATGAAAGAGTGTGGAATAGTTTCACAACTCACACTTGCCGGAACACCACAGCGAAATGGTGTGTCGGAACATCGTAATCGTACTTTATTGGATATGGTTCGATCTATGATGTCTCTGACGGACTTGCCGTTGTCATTTTGGGGTTATGCACTAGAAACTGTTGTATTCACTTTAAATCGGGAACCATCTAAATCCGTTGAAAAAACACCGTATGAATTGGGTTTGGAAACAAACCTAAGCCGTCATTTCTTAAAGTTTGGGGATGCGATGTTTATGTGAAGAAACTTTAACCAGATAAACTCGAATCCAAAGCGGAAAAATGCGTCTTCATAGGATACCCTAAGGAAACTACTGGGTATTCCTTCTATCACAGATCCGAGGGCAAGGGTTTTGTTGCCAAAAATGGATCCTTTCTAGAGAAAGAGTTTCTCGCGAAAGGAGTGAGTAGTCGGAAGGTAGAACTCGAAGAGGTTGTAGAACCTTCGCTTCATAGTATGACGAGTAGCGCAGCGCCAGAATTCGTTCCAGAGTTGGCTTCATCGATTGAAGAGGGAACTAATGATAATGATCATGAAGCTCCAAAAGAGAATACTACCGAACCTTGCAAGTCTAGCAGGACGCGTGCAACTCCTGAGCTGTATGGAATTCTTGTTATGAATTTCATGGTTGATGATATTGATGACCCTGCGACGTATGAAGAAGCGATGATGAGCCCGGATTCCAATAAATGGTTAGAAGCCATGAAATCCGAGATGGACTCCATGTACGAAAACCAAGTTTGGAACTTGGTGGACTTACCTCACGACCGAAAGGCCACGGAGAATAAATGTATTTGAAAAGGAAAACTGATGCTAATGGTAATGTGACTGTCTATAAAGCTCAACTTGTCGCAAAGGGGTTTCGACAAATTCAAGGAGTTGACTATGATGAGACATTCTCTCACATAGTGATGCTAAAGTCAGTTAGGATTATGTTAGCAATTGCTCCATATTTAGATTATGAGATATGGCAGATGGATGTCAAAACCGCGATCCTCAATGGAAATATTGAAGAAGAGTTGTATATGATACAACCAAAGGGTTTTGTCGATCCTAAGGATGCTAACAAGGTGTGCAAGCTTCAGCGATCCATCTATGGACTGAAGCAAGCAACCCGGAGTTGGAATCTCCGCTTTGATGAGGTGATCAAAGAGTTTGGATTTGTCCAAACTTATGGAGAGGCTTGTATTTACAAGAAAGTGAGTGGGAGAAATGTGGCATTTCTGATATTATATATGGATGACATATTATTGATCAGAAATGATATAGATCTTTTAAACAATGTTAAAAGTTATCTAAACAGAAATTTTTCAATAAAGGACCTAGGTGAAGCGTCATACATATTAGACATAAAGATCTATAGAGATAGATCTAGGCGCCTAATAGGGCTATAGCAAAGTACATACCTTGATAAGATATTAAAGAAGTTTAAAATGGACGGAAGTAAGAAGGGGTTCTTACCTATGTTGCAAGGCAAGACATTGAGTAAGACTCAAAGTCCGGCTACGGCGGAAGAAAGAGAGATAATGGACAAAGTCCCCTATTGCTTCAGCCATAGGCTCTCTAATGTACACCATGCTATGTACAAGACCGGATGTGGCATATGCTATTAGTTTGACTAGTAGGTACCAATCTGATCGAGGATCGGAACACTGGATATCAGTCAAGAATATCGTTAAGTACTTGTGAAGAACTATGGATATGTTTCTTGTGTACGGAGGTGAAGAAGAGCTCGTCGCTAAGTGTTATGTTGATGCTAGCTTTGACAATGATCCGGATGACTCTAAGTCTCAATCCGGATACGTATTTCTCATGAATGGTGGAGCGGTTAGTTGGAGGAGTTCAACAACAGAGGCCGAATATGTTGATGCTTCGGAAGCGGCTCAGGAAGCGGTTTGGATGAATGAGTTCATATCTGAACTAGGTGTGGTTGCGAGCGCGTTGGACCCAATGGTGATCTATTGTGACAACAATGGTGCCATAGCCAATGCCAAATAACCAAGGTCTCACAAGAATTCCAAGCATATTAAGCACCGATTTCAATCCGTCCGTGAGCATGTCAAGGATGGAGAAATAAAGATTTGTAAAGTACACATGAATATCAATGTAGCAGATCTGTTGACTAAAACTCTCCCTAGAGCAAAACATGATCAACACCAGAACTCCATGGGTGTTAGATTTATCACTATGTAACTAGATTATTGTCTCTAGTGCAAGTGGGAGACTGAAGGGAATATGCCCTGAGAGGCAGTAATAAAGTGGTTATTATGTATATTCCAAGTATATGATAGATGTTTATTTTGCATGCTATAATTGTATTAATACGGAAACATTAATACATGTGTGTTTAATAAACAAACAGAAAGTTCCTAGTTATGCCTCTCTCATAAACTAGCTCGTTGATTAACAAGATGATCAAGATTTCCTGATCATGTACATTGGATATTGTTAATAACGAGGTCACAACATTAGTGTAATAGTGTGATGAACATTCATCTAAAGTACAGCATTACGATCAAAGTCATTGAGTTTATATTGCTATAACATCATACGAAGTGATCCTAATCCTTAGACCATGAGATCATGTCAATCACTAACACCGGAAGAGTATCTTGATAACATCAAACGTCACACCATAACATGGTGATTATAAAGATGGGTTCAGTACTAATAAAGTGTTACGTTGAGGCCCATGGATCGAGAGTGGAATTTGTTCATCCCGATGACAGATAGATATGCTCTGGGCTCTCTCGGTGATATCACATTGATTAGCTTGCAAGCAAGTAATTTGATCACTAGAATGTTACATCACGGGAACGAGAAAAGAGTATATGTCAGTAATGATATCAAACTAGGTATGGAGATACCGATGATCGAATCTCGGACATGTAATATATCGCGAAACAAAAGGATTAAGATACTGGCGTATAAGGTTCTCACAATCACAAGAAAGTCATCGTTGAATATGTGGGAGTCAGTATGGATCTCCAGGTCCCACTTCTGATTATTGATCTGAGAGGGGTCTCGATCATGTCTGTATTATTCGTTAACCGTAGGGTGACACACTTAAGAGACACCGACACCATTTGGAGCAAAAGTTTGATGCCGTAAGGAATAACAAGCGCAGGAATTTATTTCACTAGATACCGAAACTGGTTTTCGGGTGAAATTGCAGAAAGTGTTTTTGCATGTGAAATGAAATACTAGCAAGGGGTTATATGTGAATGTTTGTCATTAAAGTAATTGACAAAATTATGAATAAATAAAAGGAGTTTTATTTAATGAGAGTTTGCATTAAATTTGGTGGAAATTTAATGAGAATTTGAGTGGGTTTTTGAGTGGAGGAAATTGAAAGGCTTTTTGTGAGTGGAGTGTCCACCCACATGAATGAAGGAGGGGAGGGGGCAGCCCCCATGGACTGCGGCCACCCCCTTGGGTGCCCACCTCCTCCTATAAAAGGAGCCCCCTCCTCTCCTCTCACTCACACCTCCTCGTGAAGGATCTCTCTCCTGCTATAGTATTTATCCCCCATGGTCTCGGACTAGCGAGATACATGTTTCCGGTGGCTATTTGGCAAGAAAGAGTTGTGCTTCCGCTGCATCGCTGGAGCGAGGAGGCGGAGGTTGCTCGATGCCTCGGACGTGTGTGCGAGCACGGATTCTAGGACTTCCTCTCAATCTTGAGATCGGCAAGAGATCGTCTACATAAACCACGAGTTCAACCTCGTTAAGCTTTGTCGGTCTTTAAGGGTATGTTCTCTACGGATGTATATTCGCCTGTTGATTGTATCTAGTAGATAGATCTTGGTACATAGTTGTTCCCATCGTAGAAATTTTTTTGTTTTCTATGCTATGAACCCTACAACATCAGTGGCGCATTTGAATATATGCTCCACTGGTAAACATCAATGGCGCATATTAAAGATGCACCACTGGTGGGCCCAGTATCAATGGCGCATATTATAGATGCACCACTGGTGGGCCCACTGTCAATGGCGCATATTGAATATGCGCCATTGATAAATAATTACCAATGAAGCAAAAAAAATGCTTCACTAATAAGCAATTCTCTACTAGTGCCAGGTTGTCTCTCTGCCCGCGAGAACCCGCATCGTCTAGTTTCTACTCTAAGAGATGTCATGGGCTTACATTACCATGTCGGCTCTAGACGGCCCCATGACCGTGAGAAACCGCGGAAGACATGGGCTTACATCACCGCGTAGGCTATAAACGGCTCCATAGTCGCGAGAAAAAGCAGGCAGCTATAGTCAACGGCGGCACGTATGCTCTCAGTGGGTATCATGTACGCGAGAAACCACATCTTACATGGGCTTACATACAAACCTGGCGGAACCCATTGTCACGATAGACCGCTTCCGTCATGGGCTCAGGACGGCACATAGGCTACATGTAAGCGGGAACACATCTCACCAAGCGCGGTCCTTCCCGCGTACGTTGACAGCATGCCCAGGGAGTGTGTGCGGTCCACCATGCGCCTCTCACACGCGCCTCTCACCGTGTCCACTGACACTGACGACATACCCAGAGCGCGCGTGTTCCACCATCACTAGTACAAACTCGCTACTTAGAGACTATGTCTAGAGCCAATTTACTCCTAAAATACAAACCACCGACTGTGTTTATCGCCCTCAGTAGGTCCTAATTTTTTGAGCGCCTCTAACTCTAACCTCAGATGGTTGGGAATCAGCACCGTCTCTAGGACCACTTCCCCCTCAACCGCTCGTTAAAACAAAACACCTCTAACGTTTAACTAAGGCTGATAATAATAGAGAACGTCTCCCTATATCACTCAGATGCAGCGAGTCAGAAATTTTAATCGCCTCTAGGGGTTTAGTAAGGCGGGCCATTATTCCGTCCATCTCAAAAACTAGCTTCGTGCATGTTTCCGAGGCAGCATGCACGTGTTTTTAATGAAATTATAAAGTGGAGATCATTTAGTATCTCCTACCCACATGCGTCCACACCCACATGTGTCCACTCGTATATAAAACTGCTCGGTTTATTTTTTCATGAGCTCGTGTCATTTTACCCCAATCTGTCTAGTCACAAAACTCTAATCTACACCTTCCACGCGCGTCGTATCTCCTTCTCTAGGACCACCACCCTTCTCTTAGCTGCGTCATGAAGTGTACGTGTGGATACGAGCCGAAGGTGAAGCCAGTTAAAAGCGCAGCAGGAGATGGCTCGATCATCGCCGATCGGAGGCGGCTTCTCTGGGGACACACGCGCTTGTCGTCGCGCCGTTGATGCTTCGAGATCTGTCTAGCTATTCGTTGTCACCGTCAAGCAGCAGGTGGCCGATAACATCATGGTGCCAGCGGTAGATCTAGTTGAGGGGCATGCGACAGATCTGGTTGAGGGGCATGCGGCAGGCAGAGGCAACCCGGTGCTCATCATCAACGGTCCCATCCTCCTCGAACAAATTCTCAAAGAAATCAAGAGGAGCAACGAGTTTGAGGAGGAGCTCTCCGATGAGACATACAAGGTACTACTTTGCTAGCTTCTCTAGTCGTCGCAGCCGCATATTTTACTGCTTATATATAGGATTTGCTCAGTATTCTATAGATTTTTTTGCTCTGTCACGTGCCTTCTTTATGTAGGGAATATATATGATTCGAATGGTCGATTATTTTAGAGACTTGATTAGATCTGCTCATTTGCCATCTAGTTAATTTACATTTACTTAGATCTGCTCATCTGTCATCTAGTAAATTTATATTTGCTTAGCATATATGTTACTGGAGTGTTGATTTCGATACACAACATGCATATATATGTTACATAGTGTACATTACATTTCTATTTTATACTGAGTCCAATGATTCAATTTTTCCCAAAAGAGTATAAGGGGAGACACATATGATCGATGGTGTCAGATTTTTTTAGGGATGGGTTAGTGAACCTGAGGTAATAATATAAAACAACAATATAAGTTGTGCAATTGGTACTTTGGTTCGCTAACTCTATCTATAAAAACTTATCAGGCCCCCAGTTCTATTCTACATTCATATGAACTATATATGATCTTTGAATTGTTTCTGCTACTACGTACAACAACAAATTGTGAGCATACACATTGAATTGTTATTGTATTCATATTGTGTAAGAATTATATTTCAATTTCGTAGTGAGGCCAATGATTGAAATTTGCCCCAAAAGAGTTCACATGCATTCATAGTGTATAAGAAGGATTACATTTCAAATTCTTATTGTGGCCAATGATTAGAATTTTCCCCAAAAGGGAGGCGGACACATTGGTGTCAGATTTTTTAGGGATGAGTTAGCGAACCCAGAGCAATGTACAAGAACAATATATAGGTTATGCAATTGGTACTTGGTCCGCTCATGCCATCCTGAGGAAACTTATAAGGCCCTAGACTTTGTTCTACATATAACTCTGATTCAATTAATTATTATTTTGTTTAGATACATGAAATGGTATATGAAATGATCAAACTATTACTAAGATACATTCTCTTTGATATCAGTTTAATATTGTCTTACATATGTTGTCAATTCTTGAGTTGTAATACAATTCAATCATATGTATGAGTTTTAAGTTATGTTCTTAAAAATCAATAGGACGATTCTAATGACGTGGACTTTAACAAGCAGTCCAGGGACAACAAGAGCCGCTACGTGCTGGGGCGGTTATGGTGGGGGATAATTCCTTTCCTCCGTAAGAGGGAATTGTTTTGCTCATTGTGTTGCAGAGCCATCAACACGGACATCGATAGAATGATCCAGCATGCGGTGGACCTTGGCAAAGGCCAAGCCCGAACGCACTAGCAAAATACCTTGGCACAACACTCAGCCTACAACAAATTCCTTCGGGAATATGTCAGGACTGGCTTGGTTCCCCTCGAGTAGGATGATGCTCATGCTAGGGCGGCTCCGTTTCCCTATTCCTGCTGCTGCTGTCCCTGCTTATATTTTGTTTAAGTTAAATATTACACATGTAAGACAATATCTACATTCGTAGTCTCTAGTGGTTGAACTATTATAAGTACGTCGTTTATATATTAATATACTCCTTTATATGGAGTTCCTTTAATTTTCTCGTGTTCAATTATATTACTAATCATGTTGTCGCACTGATCTATATCCGTAGTGTAACACCCTCTCCTGATAAGGCTGAGTTCATGTGTATAGTGCCAATCCCTGAATCGTTTCACTGGCACACACAGTACAAAATGATACCAAATATAACTGTGCATCATAAATACAACGAATATGATCCAGAATTTACATTATTTATTCAAGTACATAGCAGAAAACGAATACAAGGTAGATCTCCATCCTCCAAATGTGCCACAGGCGAACAATTGTTGAGTGGAGTCTCGTGACCTATGAACGATCACTCAGATACGATATAACCTGCAACATGAAACGTTGCAGCCACGAATAGTCAATACATTGAATGTATGGCAAGTAGGCTAAAGTGGTTTACAACAGATCTATTAACTACATGCTTATTTTGCCAAGTGGAGTTCAGGCTCATTTGCATAAAGTAACAGTTTTATCCTAACATTTGTAACAAAGTAGTTTTCCAATACGATAAATTGGACACTCTGGTTCACTCCCAGGTGCTCCTACCCAATTATGTTCACCCAACAAGTTTTAAGTAATTAAGAAATAAGGATGAGTGAGAAATATCATAGCATCAGTATCAGGTCGCTCAAATTGTCCATAACCGGGGACATGGATAAGCACTTAGTTTATACACCCTGCAGGGGTTAGTACACTTTACCCATGTGACTTGGCCAGCCCAGCTCGTACCACCACTCTCATATTGGGTGATGATAGGGAGAAGTCCAAGAAGGAACCGTTCGGGATACGCGGGTTCGAGTTACCACAACCTACTGAGTTCAACCAACCGCCCATTCCATTATTGGCACATGGTTGCACACGGAAGCTTCCAAACAAAGAAACCAATCCTTTCTCAGTGTCCGGGGCGGCATTCCCCACCATAAATCCACACTCGACGACCCAATCAATGCCATTCCGCCCAGGTGGTTCATTAAAACATGTTGGTTTGTCATTTAGCAAAACATAAGCCTTTCAAAACATATAACTTTTCATGATGTGATTCCCTTCCTCGTCTAAATAGCATAGCTAAGCAATCTACCAATACGATGGCTCATAAACAAGGAATGCTAGGGAATAATATGGGATATAGCATAGCATATACACATCAATTCCTACAGATGCAATTCTACAAAAGCATCTACAATGCATAGGAAAACAATAGGACATTTATGACCAAGATAGCACCACTTGCCTTTGTTGTAGATGTAGTCGATTAGATAATCCTCACAATCCTCATATATATAATGGTTGCACTCGTCATAACAACAATACTTGCAATCATAGTAGTTGCAATCACAGTAGTTGCACTCCTCGCAATCTAACGTTTGAAGCAAACACAACAAACACCATTCGAAACATTGCAAACATACAACAGTGCAACATTACAAGAAAACAATGATGAACAGATGCATGCATGACGATTTAATGAGTCACAATAGTTGCATTTAGTGTTCTGAACATAGTTAGATTACATGATGCATGTGGAAAGTTATTTAATGCACTAAAGCTTTTATTACTAAAGTTGTATCGATTTAATATGGTGTATACCACTTTAATTGAACTAAATATGTTTATGTCGTATTAAATTGTGAACTAGATGCTACTGGATAGATAATGCAATTTAGAGACAGTGGCAGTTTGAATCACCTAAAAAGGATTTATAGATATTTTCCTATGATTAAAACACTATTCCAATGGGTTTAAATATTTCTGTATGAGTTTCTGTTTTAACAGTGCCAAATAATTTGTCATGCAATTTCTCTGTATAGATATTGTCAATACAAAACCTTAGCACTTGGATTCACCCTAATCGGAGTTATAGATCTTTTTGTATGATTTAAATAGTATTTAATGGTTTTAAATGATTCATATAGTTTATGTTGTCTACAAATCAAACTAAAATTATATCTGTAATCTCCACGGAATTGTGATTTCAGGGACATATTATTTGTAATTTTCTGAATAGTATTTATTTTTCTTATAAATTTATTACTCTAAATAGGCCATTAAACTATTTAAATCTTCACGGCAAAACCTTACAGTCAAAGGCTGAACTAATTGCAAATTGATGATATACATGGAACCAGCTTTCCACCGGTATATCATTTATATTTTTGTGACAAGCAATTAATTTTGAATGAATTTAATGATTTATAAAGATATTAAAACTAATTAAATTGCTACGAGTTAAATAGTCGGCAAAGGCTAGATTCAACAAGATATTGTTAATGTACATTACAGTAGCTTCAATTTGATATATTGTTCATATTTTTCGGAGTTACAGATAATTTTCTATGAATTTATTAACCTAAAAGACCATTAAAACTAATTAAATTACTGCAGTAACCACGTACAGTAAAAGTTGGATCTATTCTGATATGATGATTCTACATGAAATTATCTTCAATTTCATATATTATACGCAATTTTGGACGTGGTATGAATTTCTAATGAATTTTACAAGTTAGATCTATAATGTGCAATTTTAAATTCGAACGGAATATTTCAGGGAATATTCCGCTGACTGGACAAGTTGACTTTGCATGCTGTCTGGGACTAGATGTTGACCTTACGTTGACGTGGCGTTGATGAGGAAGATGACCGGGATGACGACATGGCACGCACCGGTTTGATTGGATCTCGACCGTCTGGATAGGATCCGGTGGCTAGAAGAAGAGATTGACCCGATTTTGGCTTAGAATAGACAAGAAACAGATCTGTGTTAGAGAGACAAATCCGTAGGTCAAATTTAAAAACTTAGAACATGAAAGTTGTGGGGAATCATTATTCCTACCTTCTCACCAAAGGAATTTGGATTTGAAGAAACGAGCGCGAGTAGATCTTGGATTTACACCGTAAGATCTGAAATATTGCGAAATTCTTTGGCTGTGGTGGATGAAAAGAGGTGAGGTTTGTCGGGATTGAAATATTTCGACGATCCCTACAACTTTCGTTTTTTTGACCGAAGGCAAACGACGAAGTCTAGATGAGTTAAAAAGAGAAATAAGATTCGGGCATATGTAGATTCGGGATTTCGAGAAGAAAAATTCGTACAGCTATGGCTCCACGAGTTTATATGGAGGTTTGAGACGGTGTAGAGATAGGCATTGGAGTAAGGAACAAGTAGAAACAAACGGAAGTCGATTCGGAGTTGTAGATAAAAAGTTTTAAGAGTTTGAGTAGAGATAGGTCTAAAAAACAGATTTTTGCACGGAAATTAAAGCACTAGGATCGATCGTTCTCTGTAGGCGGTTGCTCTGGCTGGTTCGGTCGGTTCTTGCTGGGCCGGCCCGTTAGATTTTTTTTCTTTTTTTTTTCTTTTTCTTTTTTTATTTACTTGTTTCCCTCATATCTTTTGCATACGAACTCCAAATGAAATGATTCTTGTTTCTAAATTTTTCTAAAATTGAATAGATCATTATAGGATCAAATTTTTAAACTTTTTACTAGTTTGGAAGTAGTGGGTTTATAAATTCTTGTATATTTCATTTTATTTATATCTTTATGTGTTTGTATTTATTCCATAACTTTTTCATACTAGCTCCAAATGAGCTCAATTTTGTTTCTAAAATTTTGTAATATTAATTGGATCTTTTTAGGCTATAATTTAGCAATAATCTCTGTCTTAGCAATAGTGGGTTTTATAAAGTCAATTTAATTTCCTTTAGGTACATTTGAGCGAATCAACTATAGGATTTAGATACCAGGATTTGGATTTAGTTTGTGAGAACTTTGCATGGATGTAATGAAATGCTTATGAATGCTTCATGATTTTCATTTTGAAATCTTGCACACCAATTCTTCAATCCAAAATCAATCCATGCCCTTTTGCCTATATGGCTACTTACGTCATAACAAAAGAATATAAGATTTTGAATTCAAGGTTGAGAGGATTTTCTATTCAAAAAGTTTCTTTTCTTTGAGAATTTTCAACATAGTCAAACAATCAATCAATCTTATTTATTTATTTCACATTCCAAAATTAGAAGAATTTTGGGATGTGACACGTAGTCTCTGCTGGTTGAATTAATAAGGATGCAAGTGGGTAACCTTTATATGGAGTTCCTTTAATTTTCTCGTGTTCAAATTCAAAACACTTGTACATTATTTATCTGCAGTAAGCGCATGAACACACTATACGAGTCGGTCATATACTTTCAGGTTACACAATATACAAAATTTAGGTAAGTACGCACACAACAATATAACCTTCCTTAGGACTCCATTTTTCAGGTTACCCAAGGTACTACACTATATATTTTCTTCGATGTATGAACCTCATTTACTCTTAGGACTCAATTTCACTCTAGCAAGCATGTGTAAACACCTTCCTTTGCCTTTAAATTATAAATTATTCTCTAAACTTAGGATTAACAAAATCCGAAGTTCCGAATATATCCGGATTTCTAAATATTCACTCAACCAGACTTCCTTCAAAGAATACATGAAAAAAATGTTATATTGGTGAAAAATTCATAATTAAGAAACCAAATGATCTCTCTTTGTGATTAAAAATTTGAATTATTCAAATTCAAATCACTTGCACCTTATTTCTCTGTCGCCAAGCACATGGACACTAGGAGTCATCATGCCTTTTAGGGTAAGTGTAACATCCCAATTTTAGCAACCCTGATTTAAGTCGGAAAGGCAAAAATCAGGGGAAACAAAAACTTTTTCTTGCATTGTGTGCTTACTTGTTTGCTTATGCTCAAGCAACTGTTTGTGGATTAGTTGTGTACTAATCATCTCAACCCTAGTTTACAAAAACTATTTTACAAAAGAGATTTCTTGGCTCATCTTTCATATTCTCAAATGTTCTAACATTTCAAAACCTGAGACAAGATAAATTCGATACAATCAACTACTTTACTAGTATCCATTAATAAAACTATAGAGACCTATATATTATCTCCTTATGTTTTTAAGACATAGCCTTCAACTACTCTTATCCCTAGGTTTTCCAAAACCTTAATAAAACCTTTTCATCTCAATCTTGGTAGAGATACCAAGATGGTACTTATCTTACTTCAAGCAAAACCCATTTCAACCTACCCATCCTTACCTCAAGATAGGCTTGATGGTAACCCTAGTACTAGTTGGATAAGTAATATGATTAATTGCCTTGATCTGCTGGTTGATGAATTGCCTTGATCTGCTGTCTGGTGAATTGCCTTGATCTGCTGATTACCTTATTTGCTTAGGAACTAGAGTGAGCTAATCTAGTAGTTCATCCCTTAGGACCCAATCCTTGTTTGTGATCATCAATATCAAGCAAGCATCCAAGTCTGGATCTATCTTAAGCCACTCAAGTGATCAACTCCCCTCATGCTCAGATCAATCCAAGGATAATTCCTTTAGATGGTCTTCTAACTCAGTGGAGACCCAGTCTAAGCATGAACCCTATCACTTAGTTAGTACCTCAACCTCATATCCTTGATCATGAGTTTAGAACCTAGCATCCTCTCCAAATCATCTACACTTGCACTCTAGTTAGAATCTCCAAAATTGCCAAAATGGCCGAGTCTGGATTTCTTATCTAGATTCAATATTTAGAGCTCTACCTTTTCCAACCCATGTGCACTCTTGAAAATGTACTTGAACCATCTTGTAGTAAATCTTTAGTACTACCAAGTCCCACTCTTGCACTGGGCTAAGCCATTTTGTTTCCCACTCATCCATGATGGTTTTGTAGTCAAGATAATAATCTTTTCTGCAAATCTTATCATCTTGCCTACTTTGGCAGAAGCTCACATCTATGTGCTATCTCCCCTTGACCAACTCCTTGCTTGGTTATGATCTAGTAGTCATGGACTATAAACTCCTACTTCACTTGTTTCTATTGGAGCCCTGTGCTTCCTAAACCCACATGGTTTAGGAGGCTAATTGATGTGTCTGTTATGGTAGCATTATTTTCAACGAAGTTTGCCATCACTCCAAAACCACCTCAAATCTAACCAAGCCCAACTCTTGCTACCATGATCATCTATATTACATGGTCTAACCATCCATATACACCTTGTACCTAGGTGAGCTCTGAGCTCCCTAATCCAACCCTGTTTAGGTGGCATCAGAGTAACAAAACCCTAGATCCTCCCCGAATCTAGTTTCTATCCTTCTCACCACTTTTCTTCAAAACCAAGGTTGATATTGATGCTTCCATCAAGTTTACATCATCTACCTTGTATATAAGCATCCCCAAATAATTTTCCCAATTATTTGGATTATTAAACTATTCTATTTCTTTTACTTACCAAATTCCCAAAACCCTTGTCTTTAAAGACAAGTTTGTTTTTCTCCAAACCAACTTGCCAACTCAGTGCATATTTGAGCTCTCTATATCATACCCAATCTTCCCAACTCAATAATAAATATTTTTTGAGATTCTTTATTAATTCTTTTTGCCCTTTTTCTTAAATGGCAGAAACAAGAAGTAATTCCCCAAAACTACTTTTCCACCTCAATAAATCCCAATAAAATCCTCCAATGTGTGTTATGGTATTTAGGATCATACCACATCAAAAACCAAGCTTGTCAAATGTAAAAATATCATCTTAGCTTCCATAATCCACTTCTGTACTTTTTGAAGAAGTGCGTTTAAATGAGATTATAATCATCAGAAAAATCCCATTTAAATCATGGAGAGATTATTTGACCTATACCACCTATCAGTACCATTTACACAATTTGCTCAATGCAACTTTTGCAACTTCCTTCATAAGCCTCCAATTAATCAATTTTGGCCAAAACCAACAAACCTTGATTCAAATCAAAACCACACCAGCTCAAATCTTCTTCAGCACTCCTCCCTAACACCAGCACTCTCTCCTGGTCGTGCACATTACCCTAAGCTACTGTAGCACCTCCCCTCCCCTTTTGTCCCTAGTGTTTGTAAGAGAGAGAGAGGGAGAGACCACCATATCTTGCAAAGATCTTTATAATAAAGGCCACAACAGCTGCAACCTCCCTCTCACCACCTCTCTTCCCCCCTTTGACCACCCAGCACCACCCTTAGCAACCAATGGGAAGCCCCCACTCCATGCCCATTTTGGACATTTCATCCTTGCCCTTGGTGTTTCGAAATAAAAGGGGGCACCTACCACTCCTAGCACACCCCTCGCCCTCATTTGCCCCCAGCAGCCTCCCCAGAGCACCCCCTCTCCCTCCTTCCCTCTCCTCTGGCCACAAGAACAAGAATGACCATTTCAGCCATTGATTAGAAGTAAAGCTCTAAGTGCTCTCCCCTTCCTCCTTCCCACCTTCATGTCACCACCAGGCCACCCCCTAACCGAGCTCCCTAGCTCCTCCCTGGCCTTGCATGTTCCTGGAGAGGAAGATCTCTCCCTCTCGGCCATCTTCAAAAACCGAGCGTAGCTTCTCCCTCTCGCTCAATATCTCTCTGCATGTCCCCCTCTCGGACTCCCATCTCGATTCTGAATCTAACCCACCCCTTTTCCTTGCCCAGGAAGGTCGGCAGCAAGCTCTCCTAGCAAAGACCGGCGGACTCCTCTCGGGTGCGCCGGCGTAGGCACCCTCCCGTCGCGAGAAGCGATCCAGCTGCCCCCTCTCTGGACTCCTCTGCGGCAACCGCATCGTCCTGGACCATCCCTGGCTCCTCTCCGCCCTCAGGTACAGCCCATCCAACCTCCGCACCTCCCCCTAGGGTTTCCCCTCGTCTACCCCAGGTCGGGGGAAGGAGATGACCGGGAGCCGTCGATCCCCGTCTAATCGGACGGCTCGCGGCTCCCCTTACCCTTTCACCTCAGGGCAGGCCCGGTAGGCCAGATCCAGCACCTCGGCCCAGTACCGCCCCGGATCCGGCCCATGAACCCTCGTCCCTCTTTTCTTTTTCTGTTTGAGTAGATCCAGGAAAATTGCCAGTCACTTTAAATCAAAATAAATAAGTAAAAAACCCTCAAAACCTCCAGATCTAAAATTTCTCAAGTGCCTAGGTGTTTTCCCCAACATGCAGACCAGGTTTACAGTAAAATATTCATTAGAATAAATATGATAAATGTTCTCCTAAGATCTGTCTAGATCACTCAATAAAATCTCTAGAAAGTTTCGCAAGTCAAAATGGAGTAAATCCAATTGGTGATGAAAGGTATGTACCATACCTTTCAATTCCCACTGGCCCAACCTTAAATTGCTTCATATTTTACTGGCAACAAAAATAACAAAACCAGTCCTTTTCTGACTTTAGGAATTTCCCTAGGCCAAACCAAGTGCGGTTCTGACCTAATTCAAACTCCTATTAGACACATACCACCATATATTTCATAAACCAGTAGCTCATATTTTTATGAGCCTCTGTTGATTTTTAGTGAATTAAACTCTGCTATGCATGGTTTATTTACTAATAAAAACATTACAGTAGCTATGTAAATCCAAAAAGGTTGATTCCAATTTCTACAGAAAGGTATATCAAGTACCTATGATGTGTCTTTGGAATCACATCAAACGCTTCTGTAAAATAAATCTGATGAAAAAGACAAATCCCAGACAGTACTGCCTTTGGGAATTTCTCAAGGGCATTCTGGTAATTTTTTTGAGGATATTCCAACTCCTATGAATGCAGTCCATCAAATACTACCTAATCAGCCAAGGAAATAATTTTTGGAACTCTAGAGAAGTTCTGGTCAATTATTTTGTCACATCCCGAAATTCTCCTAATTTTGGAATATGAAATAAATAAAATAAGTTTGATTGTTTGTTTGACTTGGTTGAAAATTCTCAAAGAAAATCAAAATATTGAAGGTAATATGACATCTTAGGTTGAAAATGTCCAACATATATAAATTCCTTTAAGGCTTTGGAGTTATAAAAATTCCTTGCAATATTAAAGAAAAAAAAACTAAAACCGTTTAGGAAAGTATCTAGAACACTAATTTTACTTCTTAATCAAAGAAATCATGTTGACAAGAATTTATTCAAAGAAGAAACGAATGTGGGGTTCACATATAGCTAGCTAGAATTTCCGTTTTCTCTTATGCTTGCTCGTATGAGAGAATTTCTTTAAAGGTTTACACAACAACGAGCTTGTACAAGTTTTCCAAAATAAAAATAAACAGGTAGTAAAAGAAGGAGAAAGAGTGTAGCCAGACCTAAAGACTAGACGGGCCACACCTTTGCATGCACACATACACGTTGACTGCATTAACCACATCGACCGGAATCAGTTTCCCCGGACGAAGATCTCTCCCTCCGGTTATATCTCTTTTTATTTTCTGAACTGGGACCCACCATCATCTTCTCCACCAAGACTCAGGCGAGTACGTTCTATCCAAACCGAACCAAAATCCCGTAAAAATCTCAGATTTCCGGTTGATTCTCTTCCCCTCGGTCAGCAAAACCGCTCTATAAATATCCCCTTGTCCTTGCTGTTCCAGTTTTCCGCAAATCGCTGATCTCGCGAGGCCTTACCACCATGATGATACAGATCTTTCTCGAGTGCACTGCTGCTGAATCTCCAAATCGATGGTTCCATCGCCCACAACAATTCCTAAACCATTATTTCCTCTTATTCTTTTGACTAGTTGTGACGGCCATCCTCACCTATTTGTTTCCTCGATCAGAAGTACAGGCAACTGAAGAATAAGTCGCCCGAAGTTCTCCGCAGTTCCATAGTTCCAATCAATCGCGGCTGCGTCTTGGAGATATGTCGGTCGCTGCTGCTGATGGGTACGCGTTTACTGATGATGGGTACGAGTTTCCCATGACGATCCACACCCTGCTGATATGTCTGCGCCTGCCGGAGACCTGCGGATCGACGTTGCCGTATACGCCCTTCTTGACCTGCTTTGGCGTCACTATTCTCTTCACCATTGCCGACCGTGTTCTTTCTCTGTAAGTCACCGTCGCCCTGTGCGTTATAAATTAGATGATAAGTGGATCGATATCAGCCGTTCAGTCCATATGACTTGGCAGCTTGCTTTCGTTTTTCTAGTCAAGGAGCACGGTGGTGCATTGCACCTATCAATTTCAGATTAGCTGGACCGACGTATATATATACCACTTCAAAATTTCATATATTTAAATCCACAACTACGAATCACTTGGTTATTTTTTTGCGTTTGATTCGTAGGTAAAACCCTGATCTAGTATATCAATAATTTTTAATCTATAAAATGCCTTATATCTGTTTGAATTTAAAATTGAACCTGAACCTTTTATTGATCGTAACTTGATAACTTTATACATCTAGATCCTATTTGTATTTTTCAAATGAAAGATAATGGAACTATTTATACATTAGCATACGTTTGAACTATTTGAACTCGTTTAGTCTAGATTGTTTCAAACTCTGTAGGATCTTTCTACGCTACGTCTCACAATAACATTTTGGGTTAATTATTTTTTGTATGGGTCTATATTGATCATAGGCATCCAATAGAACCATATTTGAACTATCTCACATCATTCTTTTCAATCATAATTAAGCTGAGGAACATTAAATAGAACTAGACCTTCCAAAACCATATCTTGTAAATCTCAAACCTTAAGTCAATAGATCTTTCTTCATAAATGAATCATTTAAAACCCATTAAACACTATTTAAATCATACAAAAGATCTATAACTCCGATTAGGGTGAATCCAACGCCTACTGGTTCGTACTAACGTCCTCTATCCGGTAAACCCAAGAAACAAATTTAATTCGACAGTTAGAACAGGCGTTACAACAGAACTATTAAAAACCCTATATTGGCAAGTAATTATTAATAACAAGTACTCCATTGCATTAATTGGCCTCTTGCATGTATCATATACTTCAGTATTGTTTAGAGAACTAAAGTAACAACCATTGTGACTTATTAAAATTGTCATGCATGCATTTGTTGCATTTGTTTGATCTCTATGTGCTATTGTTTATGATTGTATGCAATTGTTTGCTCGATAGATTGCGAGGAGTGCAACGTGTGTGATTGCAACTACTATGATTGCAAGTATTGTGGTTATGACGAGTGCAACCATTATATCTATGAGTATTGTGAGGATTATCTAATCGACTACATCTACAACAAAAGGCAAGTGGTGCTATCTTGGTCATAAATGTCCTATTGTTTTCCTATGCATTGTAGATGCTTTTGTAGAATTGCATCTGTAGGAATTGATGTGTATATGCTATGCTATATCCCATATTATTCCCTAGTATTCCTTGTTTATGAGCCATCGTATTGGTAGATTGCTTAGCTATGCTATTTAGACGAGGAAGGGAGTCACATCATGAAAAGTTATATGTTTTGAAAGGCTTATGTTTTGCTAAATGACAAACCAAGATGTTTTAATGAACCACCTGGGCGAAATGGCATTGATTGGGTCATCGAGTGTGGACTTTGGTGGGGAATGCCATCCAGGACACTGAGAAATGATTGGTTTCTTTGTTTGGAAGCTTTCATGTGCAACCATGTGCCAATAATGAAATGGGCGGTTGGTTGAACTCAGTAGTTTGTGGTAACTCGAACCCGTGTATCCAGAGATGTAGATAGTGTAGGTTGGACCGGTGCGCGTCGGGATTGGGGAGCTACTTCCCGAACGGTTCCTTCTTGGACTTCTCCCTATCATCACCCAATATGAGAGTGGTGATACGAGCTGGGCTGGCCAAGTCACATGGGTAAAGTGTACTAACCCCTGCAGGGTGTATAAACTAAGTGCTTAGCCATGTCCCCGGTTATGGACAATTTGAGCGACCTGATACTGAAGCTATGATATTTCTCACTCATCCTTATTTCTTAATTACTTAAAACTTGTTGGGTGAACATAATTGGGTAGGAGCACCTGGGAGTGAACCAGAGTGTCCTATTTATCGTATTGGAAAACTACTTTGTTACAAATGTTAGGATAAAACTGTTGCTTTATGCAAATGAGCCTGAACTCCACTTGGCCAAATAAGCATGTAGTTGATAGATCTGTTGTTAACCACTTTAGCCTACTTGCCATACATTCAATGTATTGACCATTCGTGGCTGCAACGTTTCATGTTGCAGGTTATATCATATCTGAGTGATCGTTCATAGGTCGCGAGACTCCACTCAACAATTGTTCGCCTGTGGCACATTTGGAGGATGGAGATCTACCTTGTATTTGTTTTCCACTGTGTACTTGAATAAATAATGTAAATTCTGGATCATATTCGTTGTATTTATGATGCACAGTTATATTTGGTATTATTTTGTACTGTGTGTGCCAGTGAACCGATCCAGGGATTGGCACTATACACATGAACTCAGCCTTATCAGGTGAGGGTGTTACATATTTCCTAAAACTAAAGCTTTAATCACTATAAAATCCTTTACAAATCCTAGGAAATTGATAAAATAGTGAAACCACTTTTGTTGGCTTCATTCTATCAATACCTACCTGATGGTATCATTTTTACAATGGTCTCATACAGGTCAAGCCCTTGATCAAAAACCCCTTTCTTAGTTAGTTCCTAAACTAGAAATCAAAGGGGATCCTTTCTCCTAATGCCTCCAAATCCTTGATAAACTCATCAACCAATCTTCCAACACCCTACTGATCTATATCTTATAATTATCCTTTACTTGCTATATGGTTTGTTGTTTGTATGCTTGTATTGATTGGTGTATTGTTTGTTTGCATGTATGCTCGGTAACGGCGATAGTTGCGATTGTGTGACGCCGAGAAGAAGGAAGGATCGGGTTCCTCTTATTATTATTGTACTCGGTATTCTGGTTATCTAACACCGTCAAGGGACTTCTCGTTGGTCACAGGCAAGTGACCATTCTTGAACTCCTATATTAACCTACTTCTGTTTATCAACTGTTTTATATCTCGTTTATTAATTTTGCATGATCAAAGGCATGTTTTGATCCAAATAAACAGACGTGAGTAACTTGGCTCCTCCGAGTTATGAATGTGTGTCCATTGGACACCTATCCTATTTACACCTATATCTACCCCTTAGAACGAGGCTAAGATGATTAGCATCTTCCCTCTTGGAACCCATGGATTTTCAACGATACAACTATTTTGGGTTATACGCTACTGCAAAGTTTTCAAAATAAAACCCTTGGAAAGAGGCATCCTTTCCAAGTGGAAGTTTTACTAAAAGAATATACGAGGTGGATGAAGAGAAAGTTAAGTAAGAGAAAAGAAGGAATGTTCTAAGCCAATGTTTGGAACAATTTATCCGTGCAACCACATTACCCTGGACGCTGGGGCTTAGCTCGTAGTTTGTGATCCTTAGCCGGGGCTGCTCTTACTCGCTAAAGGGGAGAAATCCCCTGAAATCCGGGCTACCTGTAGGGTAAGGCACTAGTGCAACAATTGGGTCTCTCGCGGACGGTATGCTTTTAGGTAGTACGGATGGAAGATTGTCACTATTGCTATCTGCCAGACTTCGGTCTAGAGATAGGGGTCAGTACGGAAGGAAGGACCAGGGTCGTAGTACCCCATACTCGTACCGAAGAGAACAAACCAAAAGGAAAAGCCGCTGTTGCTAGGGATGGACAAATGAAAAGCGTAAGTTTGATTATCCGAGCCCCTGTCTACCATGTGTAGCAGGCCGTGGTTATATCCCGGCGGATGTATTGATTCTTGTGGGTAAAGTGCACAAACTCTGCAGAGTCTAATCTATTCGAATAGCCGTGTCCACGGACAAGGACGGTTGGAATGGCAAGTGCTAGGAGGACCCTTTGGTTAAGTTGTGATAAAATAAATGATGTGACTCGGTCACGAGGAAAGATAAAGAATAAGTTGGTTTTGATCAGTGATGGTCGAAGACGTTTAAAAAGGATTTTACAACAAAATTGTTTTATAAATCTTTTTAACAAGGATGTGGAGATGTCCGGATTTTCAAAAAGGAGTCATACTTTCCAAAACTCTTTTCCAACAAAGATATAGAGATGCCAATGTTAGGTATTTCAAAAACAACTATAGTGTATAGCTATCTTGCCACAGCCAGATATGCATTCTCTTATTACCTTGTCCCAGTGGTTTGCTAGTACCTTCAAAGTACTCACCGGCATTGTCCCTGGCTATTTACTTGGCCAGATTGCAGATATTAAGAAGGAATGGAGGAGTCGAAGTCTATGCGAGCTAGGCCGTCTCCCCAGTCAGTTGCCTGTAGGTTAAGGCATGGGCTCTACGCCGAAGACTTCTGCGACTTGTGTTGTATTCGCCATAATGGCCACTTGGTAAGTTTTTGTACTCGTTACTGTATGGATGTTGTAATGATACTAGTCGGTTATGCTCATGGCTCACTAATCATGGGAACGTGAATTGTATGCATAACAGGTATTCTCGGACCATAAATCCGGGGTGCCACATACATGGTATCAGAGCCATCCTGATTATAGGAGACCTTAGTTAGCATGGATGTTAGACAGGACAACCCCTATTTATGAAAACCCCGATTTTCGCAAACTATTTTCTCAAAATATTTTCGAAAGATTGCTTATATCATCTTCTCTGACTTAAACAATTTGAAAATGGATTACTCTATATCTCACCTACTTCAAAAGTTTCATTTTAAAAAACAAAGTTCCGACTTGGAGACTATGAAGACAGAGATCCCGAAATGAAGAGACATCGAGGCAAGCAAAACCAAGGAGCTACCAACGAAGTCAGACACTACAAGATCGCCCCACCAACAGAGTCCTTCACCATCCCCAAATAAATCAAGTACGACACCGACAACAAAAGACGGCAAGACAGAAGTTAAGACCTCTGCATCGTCCGTACTTAGGAATTATCATCCCTAAAATAGGATTCCCTCTATGGCGAGTAGTCCCCTCCTTAGTACTCATGGTATGCCTTGTTTGCTTGTCATATGTGTGTTTGATGATTGGAATGTGTTGATTGTCTGTCGGGAATCATCTGAAACTGTAGCCTTGATCACCTAGTTGGTAGATTCCAATACTAACCCTCGCAAACCCCTTAGCCGAAAACCTCTCCTCAGCAAGATGGCCACCTAAGAAAAATCTCGACAACCCTAGTAAGGCTCTAAGGTGGAAAGACTGCGTCTTTCTACTCAACTCCAACAAACCGCCCACTCTCTACCTTGAGAGTCGTCCGAAGAAGACCAAGCCATAATGTCGTTTAGGAATAACTGTGTACCCGGATAAATCTGCACCTATCTGTTCTATCTCACCCCTGAACCACAAACCCTTCTCTGTGTAGATGGAGCCCGTTGGTGAGACATGGATAAGCGCTGGATTCCTAGTGCTCCTCTGGGATTCCCTGCAGCTCTGCGGATACACCCAACCTCCCACCTACAACCTCCACAGAGGACTGGAAACCGGACTATTTCTGGGTCAAGTGATCATTCAACCAAAGTATGGAGTACCCAGAGAACCCATTCACGCCACGGGATTTCGTATGCCTACTCCAGTGCTGGCTCTACAAATGGCAGCAAGAGAAGCACTATTCCGCATACGGGGTGTCCTTCCCGAGATGAGGCAAACCACGACCTTCTTTCTGCCCATCAAAGAAAGCATGGATTCATCCGGTCAATCCCAAGACCCTCGCTTGACCTACCCCGCCCTGCAGCTTCAATCCCGATATAGCTATGCTGGAAATGAGCTTCTCACCGCAGTCGTCAATGAGTACCGCCGCACCTAGATGGAACTTCACCGTGTGCAAGCTATCCTAGATCGCAAGGAAGCTTTAGAAGTCCAGCACAGGAAGCAAGCAATAATCAAGGAGCCTGAATAAGACTCTGGAAGCCGCATCCTCCAAGGAAGAAAGAAGTGCGTCACCGCTCGGCAGTACCTCAAGAAGTTCAATCCAATCCAAGACCTCCAAGGATCTTCCACCTACCTCCCTGAAGACGAAGTGGAAGCCAAAGAAGATTCCCCTGGACCGTCCGCAAGCGGCAAGTAGCCTAGCATGGTACCAATATATCGTAGTACCTATGTATCGCCCCGGAACCTATTTTGTAAAACTCTAAGTGCCTTGTCGCCATGCAGCACATACCTGTTTTCTAACCCCTTTAAGTACCTCCGCCACCGACCGGCTTGAACCTGCTAAATGTATGGATATTATGCAAGCAAGATATCCTTCTTTGCATGTTTTACCCACGACGTTGCATCAGACCAAACCCCCATAGTTTTGCTCTAAGGTGTAAATATTGTGTATTTCCCACCCAAAAATCTGATAGACCCCTAGAGTAGAACCCTAGTTAGCTTCAAAGCGAGGACCAACCCTCCCAATCCGAATCATCAACCCTGCAAGAAGAACGACAATTGGCACTTCTCCAGAATCGGAAGATACTCAACTCCAAGGTCGACCGTCTAGTCAACACCGTGTGTCTCAAGACCTGGAAGAAAGAAAAGTCGACCACGAGCCAAGGGAATGAGAAGATTCAACTCGTCGTCCCACCTCAAGAAGGAAGTACCTCGTCGACGTTAAACTTACCTGGACTTGTCCTAAGGGGAAAAGACTGCGTCTTTTCCACTCACTTAATATACACCACCCAATCCGAAGCCCCTCAGCTCCAACCCGTGACTAACCACGTCAGGTTTCTACAAAACCTATTAGATCCTTATAACTTCCACCGCTGAAATTGTTAAGTGGATGTTATCACCCCAACCCTACTCCTCCCTAATCTCGGGACGAGATTATTTTAAGGGGGAAAGGTCTGTAACATCCCAATTTTAGCAACCCTAATTTAAGTCGGAAAGGCAAAAATCAGGGGGAACAAAACTTTTTCTTTCATTGTGTGCTTACTTGTTTGCTTGTGCTCAAGAAACTGTTTGTGGATTAGTTGTGTACTACTCATATCAACCCTAGTTTACAAAAACTATTTTACAAACAAGATTTCTTGGATCATCTTTCATATTCTCAAATGTTCTAGCATTTTAAAACCTGAGCCAAGATAAATTTGATATAATCAACTACTTTACTAGTCTCAATAAAACTATGGAGACCTATATATTATCTCCTTATGTTTTCAAGACAGAACCTTCAACTACTCTTATCCCTAGGTTTTCCAAAACCTTAATAAAACCTTTTCATCTCAATCTTGGTAGAGATACCAAGATGGTACTTATCTTACTTCAAGCAAAACCCCTTTTAACCTACCCATCCTTACCTCAAGCTAGGCTTGATGGTAACCCTAGTACTAGTTGGATAAGTAATATGATGAATTGCCTTGATCTGCTGGTTGATGAATTGCCTTGATCTGCTGTCTGGTGAATTGCCTTGATCTGCTGATTGCCTTCTTTGCTTAGGAACTAGAGTGAGCTAATCTAGTAGCTCATCCCTTAGGACCCAATCCTTGTTTGTGATCATCAATCTCAATAAAGCATCCAAGTCTGGATCTATCTTAAGCCACTCAAGTGATCAACTCCCCTCATGCTCAGATCAATCCAAGGATAATTCCTTTGGATGGTCTTCCAACTCAGTGGAGACCCAGTCTAATCATGAACCATATCTACTTAGTTAGTACCTCAACCTCATATCCTTGATCATGAGTTTGGAACCTAGCATCCTCTCCAAATCATCTACACTTGCACTCTAGTCAGAATCTCCAAAATTGCCAAAATGGCTGTCTGGAATTCTTATCTAGATTCAATATTTAGAGCTCTACCTTTTCCAACCCATGTGCACTCTTGAAAATGTACTTGAACCATCTTGTAGTACATCTTTAGTAATACCAAGGCCCACTATTTCCCTGGGCTAAGCCATTTTGTTTCCCACTCATCCATGATGGTTTTGTAGTCAAGATAATATTCTTTTCTACAAATCTTATCATCTTGCCTACTTTGGCAGAAGCTCACATCTATGTGCTATCTCCCCTTGACCAACTCCTTGATTGGTTATGATCTACTAGTCATGGAATATCAACTCCCACTTCACTTGTTTCCATTGGAGCCTGTGCTTCCTAAACCCACATGGTTTAGGAGGCTAACTGATGTGTCTGTTATGGCAGCCTTATTTTCAACGAAGTTTGCCATCACTCCAAAACCACCTCAAATCCAACCAAGCACAAATCTTTCTCCCATGATCATCTATATTACATGGTCTAACCATACATATACCCCTTGTACCTATGTGAGCTCTGAGCTCCCTAATCCAACCATGTTTAGGTGGCATCGGAGTAACAAAACCCTAGATCCTCCCCGAATCTAGTTCTATCCTTCTCACCACTTTTCTTCAAAACCAAGGTTGATATTGATGCTTCCATAAAGTTTACATCATCTACCTTGTATATAAGCATCCCCAAATAATTTTCCCAATTATTTGGATTATTAAACTATTCAATTTCTTTTACTTACCAAATTCCCAAAACCCTTGTCTTTAAAGACAAGTTAGTTTTTCTCCATACCACCTTGCCAAATCAGTGCATATTTGAGCTCTCCATGTCATACCCCATCTTCCCAACTCAATAATAAATATTTTTTAAGATTCTTTATTAATTCTTTTTGCCCTTTTTCTTAAATGGCAGAAACAATAAGTAATTCCCCAAAAATACTTTACCACCTCAATAAATCCCAATAAAATCCTCCAATGTGTGTTATGGTATTTCGGACCATACCGCATCAAAAACCAAGCTTGTCCAGTGTAAAAATATCATCTTAGCTTCCATAATCCACTTCTGCACTTTTTGAAGAAGTGCATTTAAATGGGATTATAATCATCAGAAAAATCCCATTTAAATCATGGAGAGATTATTTGACCTATACCACCTATTAGTACCATTTCCACAATTTGCTTAATGCAACTTTTGCAAGTTCCTTCACGAGCCTCCAATTAATCAATTTTGGCCAAAACCAACAAACCTTGATTCAAATCAAAACCACACCAACTCAAATCTTCTTCAGCACTCCTCCCTAACACCAGCACTCTCTCCTGGTCGTGCACATTACCCTAAGCTACTGTAGCACCTCCCCTCCCCTTTTGTCCCTAGTGTTTGTAAGAGAGAGAGAGAGAGAGAGAGAGAGAGAGAGAGAGAGAGGGAGAGACCACCATATCTTGCAAAAATCTTTATAATAAAGGCCACAACAGCTGCAACCTCCCTCTCACCACCTCTCATCCCCCTTTGACCACCCAACACCACCCTTAACAACCAATGGGAAGCCCCCACCCCATGCCCAATTTGGACATTTCATCCTTTCCCTTGGTGTTTCTAAATAAAAGGGGGCACCTGCCACTCCTAGCACACCCATCGCCCTCATTTGCCCCCAGCAGCCTCCCTAGAGCTTCCCCTCTCCCTCCTCCCCTCTCCTCTGGACACAAGAACAAGAATGGCCATTTCGGCCATTGATTAGAAGCAAAGCTCGAAGTACTCTCCCCCTTCCTCCTCCCCACCTGCATGTCACCACCAGGCCACCCCCTAACCCTGCTCTACCATCCCCGAGCTCCCTAGCTCCTCCCTGGCCTTGCATGTTCCTGGAGAGGAAGATCTCTTTGTCTCGGCCATTTTCAAAAACCGAGCGTAGCTTCTCACTCTCGCTCAATATCTCTTTGCATGTCCCCCTCTCGGACTCCCCTCTCGATTCTTAATCTAACCCACCCCTTTTCCTTGCCCAGGAAGGTCGGAAGCAAGCTCTCCCAGCGAAGACCGGTGGACTCCTCTCGGGTGCGCTGGCGCAGGCACCCTCCCGTCGCGAGAAGCGGTCAACACGTACCTCTTTGGACTCCTCTGCGGCAACCGCATCATCCTGGACCCTCCCTGGCTCCTCTCCTCCCTTAGGTACAGCCCCTCCAACCTCCGCACCTCCCCCTAGGGTTTCCCCTCGTCTACCCCAGGTCGGGGGAAGGAGACGATCGGGAGCCGTCGATCCCCGTCTAATCGGACGGCTTGCGGATCCCCTTACCCCTTCACCTCAGGGCAGGCCCGACTAGGCCAGATCCAGCACCTCGGCCCAGTACCGCCCCGGATCCGGCCAACGAACCCTCGTCCCTCTTTTGTTTTTCTGTTTGAATAGATCTAGGAAAATTCCCAGTCACTTTAAATCAAAATAAATAAGTAAAAACCCTTAAAACCTCCAGATCTAAAATTCCTCAAGTGCCTAGGTGTTTTCCCCAACATGCAGACCAGGTTTACTGTAAAATATTCATTAGAATAAATATGATAAATGTTCTCCTAAGATCTTCCTAGATCACTAAATAATATCTCCAGAAAGTTTCGCAAGTCAAAATGGAGTAAATCCAATTGGTGATGAAAGGTATAAACCATACCTTTCAAGTCCCACTAGCCCCACCTTAAATTTCTTCCTATTTTACTAGCAAGAAAAATAACAGAACTAGTCCTTTTCTGACTTTAGGAATTTCCCGAGGCCAAACCAAGTGAGGTTCTGACCTAATTCAAACTCCTATTGGACACACACCACCATATCTTTCATAAACCAATAGCTCATATTTTTATGAACCTCTGTTGATTTTTAGTGAATTAAACTCTTCTGTGCACGGTTTATTCACTAATAAAAACATTACAGTAGCTCTGTAAATCCAAAAAGGTTGATTCCAATTTATAAATAAAGGTATATAAAGTACCTATCATGTTTCCTTGGAATCACATCAAACGCTTCTGTAAAATAAATCTGATGAAAAAGACAAATCCCAGACAGTACTGCCTTTGGTTATTTCTCAAGGGCATTCTGTTAATTTTTTTGAGGAGATTCCAACTCCTATGAATTAAGTCCATCAAATACTACCTAATCAGCCAAGGAAATAATTTTTAGAACTATAGAGAAGTTCTGGTGAATTATTTCCTAAAATAAAGCTTTAATCACTATAAAATCCTTTACAAATCCTAGGAAATTGATAAAATAGTGAAACCACTTTTGTTGGCTTCATTCTATCAATACCTACCTGATGGTATCATTTTAACAATGGTCTTATACAGGTCAAGCCCTTGATCAAAAACCCCTCTCTTAGTTAGTTCCTAAACTAGAAATCAATAGGGATCCTTTCTCCTAATGCCTCCAAATCCTTGTTAAACTCATCAACCAATCCTCCAACACCCTACTGATCTATATCTTATAGTTATCCTTTACTTGTTGTATGGTTTGTTGTTTGTATGCTTGTATTGATTGGTGTATTGTTTGTTTGCATGTATGCTCGGTAACGGCGATAGTTGCAATTGTGTGACGCCGAGAAGAAGGAAGGATCGAGTTCCTCTTATTATTATTATACTCGATATTATGTTTATCTAACGCCGTCAAGGGACTTCTTGCTGGTCACAGGCAAGCCACCATTCCTGAACTCCTATATTAACCTACTTCTGTTTATCAACTATTTTATATTTCGTTTATTAAATTTGCATGATCAAAGGCATGTTTTGATCCAAATAAATAGACGTGAGTAACTTGGCTCCTCCGAGTTATGAATGTGTGTCCATTGGACACCTATCCTATTTACACCTGTATCTACCCCTTAGAACGAGGCTAAGATGATTAGCATCTTCCCTCTTGGAACCCATGGATTTTCAACGATACAACTATTTTGGGTTATACCCTACTGCAAAGTTTTCAAAATAAAACCCTTGGAAAGAGGCATCCTTTCCAAGTGGAAGTTTTACTAAAAGAGATACGAGGTGGATGAAGAGAAAGTTAAGTAAGAGAAAAGAAGGAATGTTCTAAGCCAATGTTGGAACAATTTATCCGTGCAACCACATTACCCTGGACGTTGGTGCTCAGCTCGTAGTTTGTGATCCTTAGCCGGGGCTGCTCTTACTCGCTAAAGGGGAGAAATCCCCTGAAATTCGGGCTACCTGTAGGGTAAGGCACTGGTGCAACAATTGGGTCTCTCGCGGACGGTATGCTTTTAGGTAGTACGGATGGAAGATTGTCACTATTACTATCTGCCAGACTTTAGTCTGGAGATAGGGGTCAGTACGGAAGGAAGGACCAGGGTCGTAGTACCCCATACTCGTACCGGAGAGAACAAACCAAAAGGAAAAGCCGCTGTTGCTAGGGATGGACAAATGAAAAGCGTAAGTTTGATTATCCGATCCCCTGTCTACCGTGTGTAGCAGGCCGTGGTTATATCCCGGCGGATGTATTGATTCTTGTGGGTAAAGTGCACAAACTCTGCAGAGTCTAATCTATTCGAATATCCGTGTCCACGGACAAGGACGGTTGGAATGGCAAGTGCTAGGAGGACCTTTCGTTTAAGTTTTGATAAAATAAAGGATGTGACTTGGTCACGAGGAAAGATAAAGAATAAGTTGGTTTTTACCAATGATGGTCGAAGACATTTAAAAAGGGTTTTACAACAAAACTGTTTTATAAATCGTTTTAACAAGGATGTGGAGATGTCCGGATTTTCAAAAAGGAGTTATACTTTCCAAAAATCTTTTTCAACAAAGATATAGAGATGCCAATGTTAGGTCTTTCAAAAACAACTATAGTGTAGAGCTATCTTGCCACAGCCAGATATGCATTCTCTTATTACCTTGTCCCGGTGGTTTGAGAGTACCTTCAAAGTACTCACCGGCATTGTACCTGGCTATTTACATGGCCAGATTGCAGATGTTAAGAAGGAACGAAGGAGTCGACGTCTATGCGAGCTAGGCTGTCTCCCCAGTCAGTTGCATGTAGGTTAAGGCATGGGCTCTGCGCCAAAGACTTCCGCTACTTGTGTTGTATTCGCCATAATGGCCACTTTGTAAGTTTTTGTACTCGTTAATGTATGAATGTTGTAATGATACTAGTCAAATGCTCACGGCTCAGTGATCATGGGAACGTGAGTTGTATGCATAACGGGTATTCTCGGACCGTAAATCTGGGGTGCCACAGTAAGATCCAAGGTTTCTACTTCTCAAACCTCATTTAGTCTTAGGGGCCTCAATTTTACTCTAGCAAGCATGTTTACACACCTTTCTTTGTCATTAAATTATGAATAATTCTCAAATTTTAGAATAATCAAATGCCGAAGTTCCGAATATATCCGGAGTTCCAAATATGTTTGTTTCAAACTACTAGTCGTCTTAGCTAGGGAAGTTCTTAGCGGAAAAATATGAAATATTCTGGGGAAGGATGTTCTTACAGACGTTTTCCACTTGAAGCCGTCTCAGGCTAGTACTTGGTGGAAAATATCTGAAAATATTTGGACAAATATTTCAGATCTGTGCCATATTTTTTGTTTCCCGCCCGCCCAAAACATTGTCAACCACCGCCATCGGTCCCCTGCGTCTCCACCACCGCCGCCTCTGGTCCCTGCCTATCCACCACCGCTGCCTCTGGTCATGTGCCTGTCCACCATCGCCGGCTCTGGTCCACTGCTTCTCCACCACCACCGCCTCCGGTCTGATGCCTCTCCAGCACCTCCGCCTCCGGTCCCCTGTAGTGCGAACGCTCTTCCTCACCTCCGAGGACCCCTTCATCGTCCAGGTAGGTATGTGTGAAAACCAAACCCCCAAAACCCTAAATCAGTAGCTTCGATTTAGGAATTTTGCCATGGAATTTGCCAGTTTGCTTCTCGATTTTAAGGTTCAGGGTTACCGAGCTGCAAAGACCCGACGACGCCGTCGGGAGAGCCTCCCATAGACGACATTCTTTTGTCCCAACTCTTTTCCCCTTGTATAAATCTCATAATCTGCAATTCTTTATTGATTCATCATTTTTCGTTCCCTTCTAGGAATAGAGATTTAATTGTCACTTCATTGGTCTATATCTATTTAACGGATGGGAAATTGTAGTGAAGCATATAACCTGCAGGTCAAGGATCTCCCAGCCGTACTTTGGGGCATTCACACTTTCGTCAATCGATCAATGGGCTTTACCCCCTTCTTCATGGTATATGGAGCGATGGCGGCCATGCCAACGTACCTCGAGCATGAGTCCCCACGAGTCATTCATTATGCGGAAGAGAACAATGAAGTCTCCCGACAAAACGGTATCGACCTACTCGACGAGGCCTGCGACCTCGCTCGGTCCCGCACCGCCATCTACCTACAAGGTCTCTGCCGCTACCACAGTCATTGGATCAGGACCCGTACCTTCCATGAAGGCGACCTTGTCCTGCGCCTAGTCCAGGACAAGAAGGGTATGCAAAAACTATCCCCCCATGGGAGGGGCATTCGCCATAGGGCAAGTACTGGGCAACGACCCCTAATATCTAATCGACATACGCGGCGACGACAAACTAAACGTCGAGCGATCGTGGAATGTCAACCTTCTATGCAAGTCTTACACTTAGCGCCCCAAATTGTACTCACCTATGCTATCAATGAATAAATTGGCTAATACCACAAATTATGTTTTCTCGCTCCTTCTTGTGCCAACCGCACTCATACCGCAATCGCAATACCTTACCGGTCGTCCACCCTTGGAAGAGCGACTCGGCAGAGCCAAGTAGTGCAGCCTAAGGGCACGGAAGTAACTCGGGCCTCAGACTGTCCATGAAAAATGCCAAGCTGAGGGCCACCATCAGGGTCGCCTCGTTCGACTGGCTTTCCGAGCCACGACGACCGGACGTGCTTCTCACATCACCAAGTCCCCATCATCCTCGGTCGCGGTGCCTCGAACAGTTAAAGTACCACGGCCGGGGACTCGTCTTACACGAAACTCACGCGTCCTGGGAAAACACCAAGTATGCGGACCCAACTTGGACTCGCCATGCAACTGGCTCCCGAGCCAGGAGGTGGGACGCGCTATACAAATAAAGTGCAACTTGTCCTTCCCTGTATTTGGAGCCGCACCTCAAACCTAGAAAAACACCAAGTACGGGACGCCCTTTGGGGTTGCCCCGCGACTGGATCCATGAGCCATGATAGACCAAGGCCAATTCACAATGGCCAGAACATGCTAACGACTCAGACATCACTCACGATTAAATAAGCGCTTGGGGATTAGCTACCCCGATGTAATCAAATGCACCAATCCAACCAACCACATACAATAAACAGTCGGACATGACTCTCAAACTACAAAGCAAGTCTTTTATTTTACACTTATTTTACAAATTGTTACCCACATCTAGCCACCTGGCTTTAATACTCTACTACAGATACTCCACCCACTCAACAGGTTTAGAAGAAGACGCCTCGCCCGACACCCTAACCTGAACAAAAGGCTTCCATGGGTTGGCTGGATAAGTTGTCAGCGACTTTGCAACTACCGACTGGAATGGCCGCTCCAACAGAAGATCACGATGCGCCAGTTCGGGGTCGCTAGGAGCCACCTGCGTCTCTGGTACAGCAGGTGATCGCCAATCGCCAACACACGCTCCGCATAAGGGGAGGCCTTCACATTCAGTGCGAAGACATCCGTGATTTCCACCTTACCGGTGGCTGAGGGATTCCCGCTGGTGACATCATCAAGTTCAAAGTCCTCAAGGAAATGGGCGAGCCCAAGTCCCAACGTTGTAATCGCTCCACGATGAAACATCGAGCGCATCATCCATTCAAAAACTGCGAGAGCTTCTCCGAGGTACCTCCACACCTCCGTGAAGCCCCCAGGCACCACCTCGGTGGGCGTGATGCCCTGCAGAATAGCGCACACACATAGCGTAGAAACGGTGGTCGCATTGAGCAAGGAAACCACACCCTCCTCGGCACCAAGGTCCTGAACCGCCGGGTCGCGACAACCGATGATACCTAAAAGAAGCAGAAAAGTGGTTTTAGACCAACAAACGCTCAGGGACTCGCCATGCAGAGTCTCCATTCTAACAGGAAAAATAAGCTCACCAAGGAGCTTGCGGCAATCGGTGAAAATGACACTCTCTAGCGAAGAATATTGGGCCCGCAAACCGGCACTATCCAGCGCGGAGGCCTCACGGTCAAGCGGGGCCCTTAGCTTTCTCCTCCGATTGAGCCAGAACGGCCTTCGTTGCCTGAAGCTCGGTTTCCAGCTCTTTCAGCTTCTCCTCTGCCGCAGTCGCCGAAGACCTTGCGGACTCTAGTTGAGCCGCGGGGACAAAACCTTCACGGGCTTTAGTAATTGCTGAGGCATGACCAACTACAAGAAAATCTCCAATGTGAGAATCAAAAGCACACTCATCTGAAACCGCAGAAAGACAGCAAACTTACCAGTAGCATTCTGGAGTTGGCGAATCACCTAATGAGAGACCTTTAAATCTTGCTCCACCCGCTCCAGTTCCTCTCGCCGGTCAATTGACTTGCGCTAGAAATGACAAAACATTAGTAAAGTCTCTAGACGCTACACTCTAGAGCCTAGATCCTCGGGGACTAGAGACCCAAGTTTCAAGTCTCTAGTCACAACACTCTACTGCCTAGATGCTTGGGGATTGGAGACCCAAGTTCCAAGTCTCTAGTCGCTACACTCTAGCGCCTACATCCTCAGGGACTGGAGATTCAAGTTTAAAGACTCTAGTCGCTAAAATTTAATGACTAGACTCCCGGGGACTAGGCATACCTAGAGGGCCTCGTCCATAAGCCGATGTAGGTTTGTCGACCCCATCAATGCCACAGGAAATGGCACGCAACCAGCTCATTGTGCCACTACACTGGCGTTCCCGTCAATCACCTTGTCTATCACTGGAGACTGCGCCACCGCACTCGCCGACGACCTTGCAGGAAACCCCGGGAATGCGGTGGCAGCGGCCACTGAGGAACCAACCGATTAAGAGGTGGTCCCCTCCTTTGGTGCCTCCTCCGCAAATGTGTCACCCTCATCTCGGGCCTCCTTCACTGCGTCGCCTTCCTCCTCTGGCAAAATCTTCTCTTTGGTAGGACCAACGACTCCAGCCTCCTCGGCGACCTGCGTGACTTTCGTGACAGAGTTGCCTTTCTTTTGCTTCTTCATGCTAGGGACAAGGTCATCGGCCTCCGTTTCCTCCCGCTCCCTGACGTCTTCGTCCTTGGCATCTTTATTATTCATGGGCACCTTCGCAACGGTCTCCCGCTTGGCCTTCTTCACACCACCCTTGAAAAGAAACACCAGTGTGAGATTGAAGATATGCATATCAACTGTGCGTAAGTGAAAACAATTGAGTGAAGAAGGAGCAAATCACCTGGTGACTGGGACGCCGCGCAACCAGGTGCTGGCATGGGCCAGCTCGTCAGGCTCTGGTCCAAGCGACCGGGACGCTTGATGACCCACAAGTATAGGGGGTGTATCATAGTACTTTTGATAAATAGGAGTGTCGATCCCAACGAGGAGCAGAAGGTGTTGACTAGTGGTTTGGATCAGAAATTCTCTATAAATACTTAGCAAACAGATTTTTAGGGTTTTTTTGATAATGCAAAGAGATAAAGTGCAAGTAAATAAAAGATAACAATAATAAATGCAGCAAGTGTCCCAATCCTTTCTTCAGCAAAGGATAAGCCGGTTGTATTACTTATGAGGACCAAATGTTCTCGAGGACACATGGGAATACTATCAAGTGCTTTCGCTTCATATAGTTGATTAATCTTCTTTGGTTGGATAAGTGTTGTGTGGGTGAACCTATGCTAATGTACCGACCTTACTTGTACTAATACATACTTGTGATTATACCCCTTGCAAGAATCTACAACTACAAGAAAGCAATTAAGCTAAAAACCTAACCACAACATTAAACTCTGAGATCCTACACTCCCTTGTGCAAAGGTTTCCTAACGGGGGTTCAGGTTTCTGTCACTCCGGCAACTCCATAATTAGTAGCCAAATACAAAATGCATTCCCCTAGGCCCATAAATGGTGAAGTATCATGTAGTCGACATTCACATGACACCACTAGAAGAATAACACCACAACTAAAATATCAGACCATTGAATATTACTTCAACACAATTCCACTACTAACAACATGACTTCTCCCATGTCCTCAAGAACTAAACGAACTACTCACGAGAAATCATATGGATCAAGATCAGAGATGATATAATGATAAGTAACAATCTGAACATAAACAATAATTCAATGGTTCCACTCAAAAGCATCAACTACAAAAGTAATCAACACCGGGAAAGTTAAGAACTATGCAAGATTCAACCCAATTGTTATAGTGGGATGGAGTGGTGGTGATGGTGCTGGTGGATATGATGGTGAGGATGATGATGATGATCCCGATGAAGTCTAGCTTGATGATGGTGTTAATGGCGATGATCTCCCTTCTCCGGGAAGGAATTTCCCCGGCAGAAATCTGTCTGCCGGAGAGCTCTTTCTCTCTCGGTGTTTTCCACCTCGCAGAGGCGGCGGAATCTTTCTATGGTTGCCCCCCGTGTTTTAGGATTCGAGAAGAATATATAGGAGAGAGGGTGGAGCCGGAGGTGGGCCAAGTGGGCCACACCCCTGTAGGCGTGGCCTAGGGGTGGCCCGCGCCTCGGGGGGTGCGGGCCCCCTTGGCCCATCTCTGCCTCCCCTTCTGGCTTTCTTCGTCTTCTGGGAAAAAATGATTTTCCGTAGTTTTTCTGGTATTTTTCTGATCTTCGCGAAATTGCATCAAAACACCTCTTTTTCCATCAGAATCCTGACTCCGGCAGTTCATCCCCCAAGAATCATCCAACATGCAAAAACAGATGAAAAGACATAAGTAACACCTCTTAATAAGATAAATATTAGAGTCAAAAAAATAAGATAAATATCAAATAATAGAGGCAAATTATGATATAGAAAGGTGATGCAAATTGGACATATCAACTCCCCCCAAGCTTAGACCTTCGCTTGTCCCCAAGTGAAAACTGAGCTCAGTAAACATGCCCACAGGTTTATGGAGTGAAGTGCCGATAAAAGAATACGGACAAGAAGCATCACACTTACCATTACACAACACATAGAAGAAAACAACTCACCTTTATATAAGTTAGCTTGCAACAAGTATAGGAGTCACAATAGAGATGCATAAAGAGAAATCATAATTGGAATTGACAAACTTTGTTCTTGGTCAGAGAACAGCTGGCAAACAGTTTCACAAAAAGCTTTTGTAGAAGTCTTCCCAACAAGAGTACTCTTTGCTCAAACATAAAAGATTTTTCACAAAGATGGCTTTCAAAGTAATACTCAATAGATAAGAGTCTTGTGCAAATAAGGAAGAGAACATGATTGAATAAATCATCATATGAATGCTTGAAACACAACAACTCAAATGCTTGCTGGAGAGAGAGAGAGGAAAAAGGTTTACTGACTCAACTTAGAAATATAAGAAAGGCCCTTCATAAAGGGAAACAGGGATTTCAAGTTCATAAAGAGCTTCCAAAATATTATGGTACTTACTAGCTTTGAGCCCTCATTGCCCCTATCATAAGCATCTTGAGGTGATTAAATTTAAAGTGAACAAAGATGGAGTATATGCTTGACAAAATATAAGTTGGCAATCTCATGTCCCTTGAGTACGAGGGCCGCTCCTCATGCTACTCAACTTTAGTTACCGGTAAGTTCTTATCATTGTAAGTACATGTGTATCATAAAGAACCGCCAACGAGGCACCCCTTGCATATGATACATGAGCTATCCCATAATAAAAGTGACAAGGCAAGCAGACAGTGAGCATCTCAGCGATCTTTTTATTTGCTATTTGCATAGGTTTTTATTGAGGATGCTTCACAGATTGCTCATTATGGTTATGCCGCAACTTTCCACCATGATTAGGCATGGCTTAGGCTAGCGTCTCAGGCGTTTCGCTAACACACATAAATAACTCCATGGACTTACAAGCTCCCCTTTTATTTCACACTGACGACATCCGCAAACAAAAGAGCATGATATCAACTTGATATGTATCTGTCAACACCCGGATTTTTCAATCCTAGATGCCTGTTATGCCATACCTCGCAATCCCAGGATTACCATTTTTGCGAGACATAACAGAATTGGATACCATAGTACATCATCCATTACAACCGATACATAAGTTCTTACACAAATAGGGATCTCATGATCCAGTTCTTAATACAACATCAAGCAGCGGAATACGTAATAATAACGATAGCGTAGGCAAAGCTCCATCTTCGGGGTCACAGGCAATGCTGACGATGGGAGATGATCCTAGTTGTCGTAACCTTCCTGGGGTCCATCCTCCAGGTACTCCTCTTCATAGTCTGGCCATGGGAATAGCCAGGGACAAGCCATGAGTACTCTTTAAGTACGCGCAAACTAACACTAACAGGTAAAAGGGGTTTTTGGATAATAGGACACTAGGCTCTAGGGTTGTTTTGCAAAATCCAGATTTATCTCTACTAAGTTTAGAAGCAACGAATGCTAGTTGAAAGTTTATGGCACCTAAGTGGGAACTTGTAATTCAGATCACAACCCTGTTGTGGTCAAGTCAAAGTCTCAATTCATTTCACAAGTCATTTTGAAAAGTCTGATGGGGGAACAGTATGGCCACTCCAACTGTCCATAACCGCGGACGCGGCTATTCGAATAGTTTGACACTCTGCAGAGATTGTACACTTTCACCACAACATTAGATACATCCGTCAGGAACAAATCCTGAATTCACCATACTCAGTATGCGGATAATCAATCCTAACCTTTCAATTACACGCCCTAGTATAAGCACATCTCCTGTGAGTTTGGCCTCCCAACCATGACCAACTGTCATCTTGGGTACTGCACAGGTGGACAATCTTCACAAGGTAGCCTCAACTCAGACCTTGGCCGTGAGGGAGCTAATACTAAGGTATATAAGTTTCCAGTCAAGCCCTACCCAATATTCGGGTATTGTGGTTATACGATAAAATTGGAATGGTGTCGCATCCAGACAACCATCAGTTTTAAAAAGGGCTAAGGCTCATGCCTCAACATTTTCATCACCAAAATCATCAGGTGTTCGGAAACACATGTCCAAAACATTTCAATAGAATGATCCATCATTCCAAGGTTTTCATAACCATTTTTCCATCAAGTATTCCCATCTAAAGTTGATCAAGTTTTATGCTTAGCACTAGCATCTACAAGTGGGGGTGAGTACTAATGAGGGGTGGTAAACTAGGGGAGTTTCAACTAAGTACACCTTATATCTTAGGATGATATCAAGGTTTCTCACTTAGGCCAAATTTTATGCTCTTTATGCAACCTTCAATTATCTTTCTAGTATCTACCAAACTCTTAAGTAAACTCTAAGTAAGAGCTTTGATAAAGAAATAAAGTAAGAAGCTTGCAAGTAAAACTAGGATTGGTTTATCAAGTGGGTATGATCACATATGCTTAAGGCATATAGTTGGCATGGTAACAAATAGTGGGTTGTTGCATCAGTAGAGTATCTTGCAAGGGTTAGCTTGCACATTCACTAGTAGTATTAGGCTTGCACAATATCAGTATAAGCTTGCCTTGTGCAGAGCAGTGGTTGAAGTTCTCCTCGGCTTCTTCTTCGTAGAATCCTCCTTCCTCCTCGTATCCTTGGTCGGTACTAGCGTCTATAAATAAATACGGGGTACACAATCACCAAACAATACTTAACTACTTGCAATCATCACACACAAGGATCCTATAGATGATCTAGCATCATCTCTAACATTACAAGATTAAAGCTTGGTTTAATTCCTTTTTATTTCTAGAAAAGTAATTTCCACTCATTGAAAAACTACTTAAGATTTAATATTCTCCAAACCAAACATGGGATCATGTTGACACATGTCATCACCACATATTTTAGTCCAAGGGAATGTGATTTAAAGTGGTGTCACAATTTAATAAGGTTTTACCCTTTTATTTTAATTAATTAATGTGTCTAGAAATGCTTATGTAGCATCCTTTTATTACTTGAACATTATTTCTGCAAGTAAACCTATATATTTTTATATATTCTGAAAGGTATGGTTGAATGTGATTTTTTAGAGTTGGAATCAACTCAAAATCTATTATGGTTTAAATTTGAAAAAAAATTGAATGCAGAAAAGCTTATGCCTTGTTATTTTTACCATGGGTGATATATAGATCCAAATGACTTGAATCCAACGGGCTTGGATTCAGCATTCCCAGACCTTTCTAACAAAATTGGTTTCATTCAATTTGGTGCAATGATTCAATCTGGGTTGAATTTTGAAGTTGGGTACAGAAGTGAGTTTGAAATAAAATAGAAAATGTTTAATTTGAATAACTGGGCTGCGCGGGAAAAGTTAACGGGCCGGCCTGCTAAGCGCAGTGCTCCCGCGGGCTGCTTAAGTGGGTGTCCCCACTCGTCAGTGAGACGGGGAGGGGCGAAGCGGTACGGGGCAACGTGGGTCGTTCGATCTGATTCTAATCCAACGGCTGGGAGTCATCGTCGACGCGAGGCAACGCCGGCGAGAAAGAAACCTAGCGCGGCCAGTGAGGGGTGCTGGGGGCTCACCGGGGTGCAGGAGAGGGTCGGCGAGGCGAGCGATCGACGAAGTCGACGACGGCGAACTCAGGGGTGGTCGCGGCAGCTCCTAGGGTGGACAAAATCGATGGCGCCCTTCTTCTCTAGAGGCGGCGGGCTCCGGTGAAATTCCGGCGAGGTGGTGCTCGCCTTGCTCCGGGAACGGTGTGGTACGATCAGTGAGAAGAGGGGAGTGAGGTGGTGTGAATAAATCGACTGGGGGTGGCCTCTATTTATAGTCGAGCGAGGGGACCGACGGGGCGCACGGTGAGCTCGTCGGGGGCGATGTTACAGGCGGCTATTGGCATGGGCGACGGTAGGGGACGGTGCGGTGTTCCCTGGCGATGCTCAACGACATGGTTTTGAGGCGTGGGGCGGTGTGTCTTGGTCTGGAACATGCGACGCTCTGCTCGGCAGAGGCGGCGTCTTCGACGGCGAGCGGTGGCTGTGCGGCACGGGGCGGCGAACGAGGATGTCTGGCGGTCTCCTGGGTTGGTGGGGATTGTGTATGCACGCGGCGAGGGAGGCATGCGGTCTGTGGGATTCGGTCGAGGGTGGCGCTCTGGCGCACGCTCGGCATGGTCGCTGGCGAGGTTGGCATGGTTCGTGCATGTGGTCCAGGGCTTAGCAACACTCGCGGCTGGGACAGGGGGTGGCGGTGGACGGTGGGCTGCCTCCCAGACATGCTGGCTAGGCTTGCTTCTCTTCCTAGCTTGCTGTCGACATGGGGGTGACAAGGTTGGCTTCGGCTGTTCACCATTGATGGTAATGCCAAGCTCACAGTGGTGCTAGTGTTTAGTTAATCTTGCTAGATGATCTACTGATCTGGTTGTGAGCTAGAGAGGGAACAAGTTAGGCTTCAATCACTGCTCACTATAGTGTTTAGGATTTTGATGATTTGTGTCTGCAACCTGTTTGATGAAATGGCCGCATGAAATCAAGTTTTGAATTTTGAAAAGATTTTTGGTGGGTTTGCTAGATTGGTGCTGGTGAGTCTGTAGATGCTTGGGTTTTGAAAGTTGAGCTTGTTTGAGTGGTTTTTGAAAAAGTGGGATCTTCCCATATGATAAAGATTCAATTTTGAATTGTCATTTAAACTATGCATTTGAAAGTTTCTGGATGATCACAAAGTGGGCCTTGATACCTTGTTATGAGTACATTCAAGGGGTGCAAAGATCTAGAAAAGTTTCCATTAGGTTCTAAAAGTTTGAGACAGCCAAGTAGGCATGGGAGTTAAATTGGTCAAAATGACCATTCCTTTATTTTATTGGTTTTGATTTATTTGTCCTTAGTAAAAGTTTGGGAAATGTTTAGATGATGTTTATTTCACGTAAGAAACATTTTACAAGCAAGGAAACACACAAACAAGGTGGTTCAAAAGAATTTCAAATTTAATGCATACTCATATGCATGCATTCATAATTTTATTTAACAAAGTTTTTGTTAACCCTAATTTTGATGATTAGAAATTGATGATCCAAGTTTAGTATTTTTGGGATGTTACAAACCTTCCCCCCTTAAACAAAATCTCGTCCCGAGATTTGAAAAAGGACGAAAAGATTACCTAGGATTTGAAGAGATCGGGAAACTCCGTCCTGATGTGATCTTCGCGTTCCCAGGTGGCTTCCTCTTCTGTGTGGTTGCTCCACTGAATCTTGAGAAACTTGATGCTTCGGGTTCGGGTAGTTCGAAAAGCTTCTTCCAAAATACAGATGGGTACTTCGGGATAGGCCAGGTCATCATTGATCTCTATGGTCCGATGATCGATATTCTTGAATACTTCGGTCTTCTCGGGGACTTCGAGACACTTGCGAAGTAACGAGATATGGAACACATTGTGCACGGCTGACATCTCTTCAGGTAGTTCCAATTGATACGATACTTCTCCTCGACGGTTCAGAATCTTGAAAGGTCCGATATATCTGGGGGCTAGCTTTCCTTTGAGTTGGAAATGCTGCATTCCCTTCAATGGCGACACTTTCAGATAAACAAAATCTCCGATATTGAAGGCGAGGTCTCTAATTCCAACGTATAGATGCAAGAATATACAACTTCGATGACACAATGGTTGAAGTTTATGAGGGGCAAGAAAATAAGGTGTTCCATCAAGTTCATGAGAGCATTACTAACTAGTTTTCACATAAAAAAATAATTTTTAATTCGAAAGATAGATGAAGCTTGAGAATTCGCTTGGAATAGCAATAATGCTAATAGGTAGATATGGTGGACAAAAATGGCACAGGTTTGGTTCAAAGGGGTTGGATGCATGAGAAGTATGTCTTCTCAAAACAGGTTTTTGTCTTGCAAGGCTGGTAGCAAGCAAAAGAGTTGAAGGAAACAAGTGATAGAGCCAAACATGCAATCTTCCTTGAAGACACAAAATATCTTAAATAAAGAATACTAAGCTTATGAGCCAATCAAGAAATAAAATAAATGATACAAAAATACCTGTAAGCTTTTTCACTTTTCCTTTCAAAGCTCAAAAAGTGTTGCTACTGACTAGAGCTTAGTTTGCCAAACCAATTTAGATCTACTTGATGCTCCCAAAGTGATACCAATACTGATAAACAAGATCAATCATATAATAGAGATTGCAAACTAAAATAAGAAGTGCAAAACGTAAAAATGTAACTCTCATTAATATTCCATAAAGACACTCACACCAAGGGATACATAGAAACTAAAGGAGAGATACTTCCACATGCAAACCAACCTATAAGATAACTTCTCTACCAAAGATATGAATCTACTAAAAAGGTAAAAGATAAAAGATAATGATGTGATACCACAACACTCCCCTAAGCTTGGAACAAGCCAAGGGGATGCCAAATCTGATGATGAATTACTCCTTCGGTGGTGATCCCTTATTTAGGGTAAGAAAACCCTCCAACATCTTACGAAGCCTATTATTCTCCTCTTGAAGTATATCCACCTTCATCCTCAAAGCATGGTACTTATCACAAAACTCGTCAGTGGTTCGAAGGGCTTCCACTACCTCAGGGTAGGATCTAAAGTCTAGAACGGAGGCTATAATCCCCTGCATGTTACGAGAAAAAGCACATCCAGTGTTAATTTCTCCTACAAAAGTAGGTTTCCCTGCCCTTGACCCTACGGCGGTTTGTTTCTCCCTCTTAAATTCCTCCTCGACGCTCCAATCCATGTCTTCGTGCTTAGCAGCGATCCTTTCTTCTTCCACGGGCTTCTTGCCTTTGTCGTTGGTGGAGACCATGGTGCTCTAAACTTTGAGAAGATTTCCTGACAGAAATAGATCGAAACAAAAACACGACCAGAACACGATACACGAACCTCGGGGGACCCGGGGGTTATATATTATGAAGTTTCAAAGCATAAGGAAGCTACTGGTGCAAAAATGAGGCTGAAACGGAGCTCAGGGGGATCACACACCCTCCAGGCGCGGCCAGCTGGGGCCCACGCCTAGGGTGGGTGTGGCCACCCTGGCCTTCGTTTCCTCCTCTGTTTCGTCTCGTAACCTTCCGTATGTAATAAAAACATCAAAAATATAAAAATATTAGGCTTTCACGAACCATTAGTTTTCACCACTTTTACCTATTCAAAGACGAACTCTGTAGATTCCTTTTCTCCTTCTCCTAGAAATTCCCTTCATACAAGGCCTTACACAAACCTCAATTGCAACATTAGTTTATGCAAAAACAATAAACCTTTGGGTTCAAACTTCAACTGAAATCCATCAAAACAAAAGCTACTGCAGCAACCCCTTTCCAAAAGCCCAAAAGAATCTAGAAGGGAATCAATATAAGAGGCAAATGCAAATGATGGCAGAAATCTGTCAAAACAGACTAGCAGATAAAGATTGATTTTTTTCGAAAACCTTCCGTTCCTCATATCAAAAAGTGCAGAACTAATGAAAGTTGGGTAACAACGAACAATCACAGCAAATTACATCTCCATCCGAAGTACTGAGCTCCTTCACAAATTTTTACATTGCAGCACAAAAATCTGTCCCAGGACAGCCACTTTTCACAACTCCTCTGCTTCTCAAAAGTAGTTGATCTTGACACAAAAACCAAAACAAAAGGATAAGGAGCGGTTATTACCGAGGTAATAACTTCCAAGAATCGACAAAACTATTGGGTTATCTCCCAAGAAGTACTTTTCTTGAATGCCTTTAAGTTAGGAATGAAAATTTCAAAGATGCTCACATAGGAGATTGATACGTCGGAAACGTATCTATAATTTTTGATGTTCCATGCTTGTTTTATATCATTTCTCTTATGCTTTGTCTACACTTTGAGGTTTTTTATATGTTTTTCTTGAATAACCTATTAACAAGATGCCACAGTGCCAGTTGCTTGTTTTCTTCTGTTTTTGGTTCTAGAAAAGGCAGAAAATCAATATTCTCGGAATTGGATGGGACAAAAGCCAATCTTCCTATTTTTACTGGAGCAACACGGAACCACGAAGCAAAGACGGAGTAGGTCACCAGGGTAGCCACACCCCCCAAGGCGCGGGCTAGCCCTAGTGGCGCTTATAGGGGGTGTGGGCCCCCTGGCCGTCCACTGACCTTGCCTTCTTCGCCTATAAGAAGCCTCCGACCCAAAAACCCTAAATCATCCAGAAGAAATCCACGAAAACCTCCACAGCACCGCCGCCACCGAAGGGGAGATTCGGGGGACAGAAAGTCTCTATTTCGGCACCCTGCCGGGACGGGGAAGTGCCCCCGGATCCATCTCCATCGATCTCCACCACCATCTCCATCATCGTGCTGATTCCCATGATGAGGAGGGAGTAGTTCTTCCTCGAGGCTAAGGGCTCTACCGGTAGCTATGTGTTCATCTCTTTCTCTATGCATGATCTTGTTGTGGTCATGATCTTTGTAATCAAGTAGATCTACTCTGTTACTCACGTGTTTCAATAGATCTCTGCTCTCCCCATGGTGGCACTTAGGCTAGAGTCTACATAAATACGCATCGTGCTTTAATAGATCTATTCTTTTACCCACGTGTGTGAAAGTGACAGCGTGCACACCGTGTGTGGCACTTAGGCTAGGTTACATATATATTTATCATGAGTATATTTTGAGTTGGTTGTCTTTATGAAATTGTGGTGTTTGTTGGAACCATCTAGCGCTCAAGGTGATAGTGTGGGGTTATCTAGATGGGGAAGGCGGACTTTGAGGTGTGCTTTTGTAGGCCTACCATGGATTAGAGTGTTCAACCGGAGCGTAGTTAAGAGTAGGATCATGAAGAGAAGATATTTATATGAGAGAGTATTCACTAGTGAAATTATGATCCCTAGGCCATGTTTCTAAACATTGAAACACCGTTTGCATCTAGATCTGTTACATGTTTGCTTGCTTCCATATTTTTTCCTTTAGTCTTTACCTCACCATCAAGCTATTTTCTGGCACCGTTACCACTTGTATTTCACTATCTCTTCGCCAAACTAGTGCACCTATACACCTGACAAGTGTATTGGGTGTGTTGGGGACACAAGAGACTTCTTGTATCTTGATTGTAGGGTTGCTTGAGAGGGATACCTTTGACCACTTCCTCCCTGAGTTCGATAAACCTTGGGTAATCCACTTAAGGGAAACTTGCTGTTGTTCTACAAACCTCTGCACTTGGAGGCCCAACAACTGTCTGCAAGAATAGAAGTGCGTAGACATCAAGCTATTTTCTGGCATCGTTGCCGGGGAGGAAAGGTAAAAGGCACTCACACACATTACCCCACGGCAACAGCAAGCTAGAAAGCTATTTTCTGGCGCCATTGCCGGGGAGGTAAGGTAAAAGGTACTCACATCCTTAGGTGTGAGTGCTCGAAGTTATTTCCTTTAGATTCTACAATTTTGTCTTTTTGTTTCTTGTTTTCACTAGCTAGGCTTAATGGAAAACAACAACAAAAATTAGGGAGCTTTTTAGTATTTTTCCTAAGTTAGAACATGAGTGGTTTGAAAAGAAAATTAAAAAACCTATGGAACTTTCTTTGCATGCTAATAGCAATGTTATTAATATGAATTTTTTGAACACCATGTTACTAATGGTATGGAAACGTCTAAGCTTGGGAAAGCTAGTTTTATGAAAATGATCTTTTTAGTCCCCCAGCTTTGGAAGATAGCTATTCTATTGCTTATGATGATACCAAACCTCCAATATATAATGATTACAATGATGAGTATGATATTTTCAGTCCACATACTATTGAGGAGAAAATCAATTATGATTACAATATTCCTCCTATATTTGATGATTATGGTGATGAGACTAATAGTGATAGCTATTTTGTTGAATTTGCTCCCACTACAATTAATAAGAATGACTATGGTTATGTGGAGAGTAATAATTATTATATGCATGCGGCTCATGATAAGAATGTTTTATGTGATAGTTATATTGTTAATTTTATTCATGATGCTACTGAAAGTTATTATGAGAGAGGGAAACATGGTTTTATGCATCTCAACAATATTAAGTTTCCCCTCTCTATGTTGAAAGTCTTGAAGTTGCACTTGTTTTGCTTTCCTATGCTTATTGCTTTGTGCTTTAATGAGTTGTTTCTTTACAAGATTTATATGCATAGGAAGTGGGTTAGACTTAAATGTGTTTTGAATTTGCTTCTTGATGCTCTCTTTTACTTCAATTCATATTTCTTATGTGAGCATCTTCTCAAACTATCATGCTTAACTTAAAGGCGTTAAAGAAAGTACTTATTGGGAGATAACCCAAAAGTTTTCTTGAGTCTTGGAAGTTTTTACCTCTGTAATGACCTCTCCTTATCCTTTTTATTTGCTTTTTGTGCCAAGAATAACCTCTAATGAGAAGGAAGTAAGATTTGGGGAAGTGTTGTCCCAAAACATATTTTTGTGCTCCACCGTAAAAATTCGTGAGCAATCTCTGTAAGTCGTATTGAGCTGATAATTTACAAATAAATCCCCCAGTATGTTATCTAACGTTTGTTAGTTTAACACGTTTTTATTTGAGCAACATAAGGTCTTCTAAAAATTCGGTTTCTACCTGCTGGTCTGTTTTGACAGATTTCTACCATTATTTGCATTTGCTTCTTATAGATTCCTTTTTGGGTTCTTTTTGGGAAATTGAGATTTTTGAGGGAATTTCTACAGTAGCTTGTGTTTTTAGTGAAAGTTTTGCTGTTTTAAAACTAAACCCCAAGGGTCTATTATCTTTTGAATACACTAATGTTGCTAATGAAGATTGTGTGAAGTTTTGTATGAAGGAAAAATTTCAGGTGTAGGAGAGAATGATGTAATGAGATGAAGAATGGACAAAAGCTCAAGCTTGGTCATGCCACCCCGTGTCACCCCAAGAAATATTCAATAGGTACACGCGTCAAAGCTTGGGGATGCCCAAGGCATCCCTTTCATCAATAAAAATCTCAGGTCTTCCTAGACACTTCGTTTTTATTGTTTCATGCACAAGTTGTGTTGTTCTTGGAGCGTCTTTTTTTGTTTTTAGTTTTCTTTTGGTTTGCTTGCTGTATAAAGTTGGTTGGATCACAACACACTTCTTTTGGAGAGAGACACACTCTGTTTTCATTGCCTAGAACACTCTAGTTTTCACTCTTATTGTTTTGTGAGTGTTCTCTTTTGCTAGCACTATGTTTAGCCTTAGTTTTCTTGTGCTTTCAGCTTAGAACTTTTTAGTTCTTCCTTGTGGATTTGTGAGACATTTCACTGGTCTTTATTGATTATTATCTTTGTGAGTCGTTTCAAATAAGTCGATTGGTGTTGGAAAAGAGTAGAAAGTTTCATGCTTAAGTGGTACAAAAGGGAGCTTGTTTTGACTGTGGCCTAGACTTTATCATGTCATGCTAGATGTTGCTTTGACCTTATGCTTGGTGATTATTGCTATAGCATGACTTGTTCCAAACAATTGGGATTGCTTAATGTGCCTTGAAGGAATCATGCGTTGTTTTAGCATACAAAAGCATAATATTGTGGTATTCTCCTTTGATGCTTTGTTTGGGTTGACTTGGCACATGCTCACACCATGTTATGACTATGAACCAGTCACCTTAGCCTCTATGATCATTTAGTTTTTAACATGTGGTACCACTTTATGCTTTGATTAGTAATGTTTTCTCGTTCAGCATGATTATGGCCATTATTGCTCTCTTAGTTGGTCGCTCCCAGTCTTTTGCTAGCCTCCACTTGTATGAGTAAGCTCTACTCATGCATCCAACTCCCAAGAAACCAAGTTATTCCAAAGTGTCCACTATAAATTCCTATGCATGATTGATGAGTGCAGTAGCACTTCGTTGGGAGACCCCAAGCGGAAGGTATGATGCAGTTCAGCAGGCAAGTTTCCCTTAGTAAGAAACCAAGGTTATCGAACCAGTACGAGGAAGGAAACGCCCCAAAGGTGCTGCAAGCAACGTGGAGACCTGCACAACACAAACTCAAGACTTTGCCCCAACTAACAGTGAAGTTGTCAATCTCACCGGTTGCCGTAACAAAGGATTAAACGTATGGTGTGGAAGCTAATGGTTTGCAGCAAGTAAACAAGTAATAGTGGAAGATGTATCAATGGTAAAGACTATACTAGGGTCCATAGTTCACTAGTGGTGCTCTCCTTAGATAAACAACATGGCATGAAGGGTAAACAAATTACAGCAGGGCAATTAACAGGAACTAAGCAAGGCATAACAATGCAATACCAGACAAAAAGATCCTATGAGAATCGATTGGGCAACAAAACAATATACATAGACCACCATCCAACTACATCTATGACTAGAAGTTTACCTTCAGGTTATCATCCGAACCCCCTCCAGTATTAAGTTGCAAACAACAGACAACTGCTTTAAGCAAAGTGTGTAAGGTAAACAATCCACTTGTTCCATGAACAAGAGACCGTTGTTTTCTCCCTAGTAGCAACAACACATCTACACCCAAAGAGATTCCGGTCACTTCCCTTGGAAACTAGAGGCATGAACCCACTATCGAGCATAAATACCCCCTCTTGGAGCCACTAACAACTACTTGGCCAAGATAGCTACTAACAATAGAGACCATGCAAGATCACAAACAACACACACATGATAGTATCAAATAGACAAAACCATTAATCAATCTGACATATTAATCTCAATATCCATCGGATCCCTACAAACACAACATGCATGATTACAAATAGATTAGATCTTGATCATGAACGGAGCTCACAAGATCTATACATGAAAGCACAAGGAGGAGATACAACCATCTAGCTACTACATGGACCCATAGTACAAGGTGGAACTACTCATGCATCATACCGGAGAAGAAGGCCTCCAGGATGATCTCCCCTCCGGCAGGGTGCCGGGAAGAACTTTAGATCCCCCTCCCTGATCTAGGGACGACGATGGCGGCGGCTACAGAAGGTTTCGTGGAGTTTTGATTGGGTGTCTAGGGTTTCTGCATCGGGGGCTTCTTATAGGCGAAGAGGCGAGGCTGGGAGGCGGCCAGGGCCCCACACCCTACCCAGGCGCGGGGTGGGCCCACCCGTGCCTAGGGGGGTCCGGACGCCCTGGTTCTCTTCTCCATCGCTCCTTTGGAATTTGTGTCCCCCAGGGTAAAATATTGACTTTGGCTTTTACCCCGTCCAATTCCGAGAATATTGATTTTTTGCCTTTTTGGAACCAAAAACAGAAGAAAACAAGCAACTGGCACTGTGGCAACTTGTTAATAGGTTAGTTCCAGAAAAGATATAAAAACACCTCAAAGTGTAGACAAAGCAAAGTAAAGCAGATACTAAACAAGCATGGAGCATCAAAAATTATAGATAAGTTTCCGACGTATCAATGGTGTGTTACACCATTCCAAGTATATTCTTGTTTTCATCTATCTTCCAATTAAAAAGTATTTTTTATGTGAAAACTTAGTGATTAAAGCTCTCACAAACTTGATGGCACACTTTATTTTTCTTGCCCCTAATAAACTTGAACCATTGTGTCATCTATGTTGTATATGCTTGCACTTATACGTTGGAATTAGCAGAACTGTGTTGTCACGGGGAACGCTTTCAACATTACACTTCTACATTGTACACATTTGATATCATGCTCTTTTGTTTATGGATGTCGTCAGTGTGAAATAAAAGGGGAGCTTGTAAGTCCATGGAGTTATGTATGTGTGTTAGACAAACGCATGGGCCTCTAGCCTAAGCCATGCCTAATCATGGTGGAAACTTGTAGCATCACCATAATGAGCAATCTGTGAAGCATCCTCAATAAAAACCTATGCAAATAGCAAATAAAAAGATCGCTAAGATGCTCATTGTCTGCTTGCCTTATCATTTTGGTTATGGGATAGCTCCTGTACCATGTGCAAGGGGTACCCCGTTGGCGGTTCTTTATGATACGCATGTACTTACTATGACAAGAACTTACAGGTGACTAAAGTTGAGTAGCATGAGGAGCGGCCCTCATATTCAAGGGACATGAGATTGCCAACTTATACTTTGTCAAGCATATACTCCATAGTTTGTTCACTTTAACCTTAATCACTTCAAGATGCTTATGATAGGGGCAATGAGGGCTGAAAGCTAACAAGTACCATAATTTTTGGAAGCTCTTTTTGAAACTTGAAATCCCTGCTTACCTTTATGAAGGGCCTTTATTCCACTATTATATTGAGTCTCCACCTTCTACCCTTAGGCACCAATTAAGAGAGCATATTTGCCATTCTTAGTTCTATGTGCATTGTCCCAAAACTTATTGATTGATGCATATTGTTGATATTGCTTATTCTTGAACTATTTTTATCTAGTCACTCTTATGAACTTTGAAGGTGTCCTATGCATTGTTTTGCTACTCCATGAGGGACAAGCTGAATGTCACTATGCTATGTTTTCTATATGTGAAACAAACAAACGTCTTTCAATGCATTGCTATTCATGATCTTTGTTTGTAACCTTTCATGTTGCAGCATAGTTACTATGTCTTACTGTTAGAACTTCATCTTTCATGCTCATGTTTAGAGTTCTTTGATCCCAGCTTTCAATGCTTGACAAAGGTTTGATCTTGATTTTTATGGTGCATGTGACCTCAAAAATTATTCTTTTTATCACTTACCTACTCGAGGACGAGCAGGAGTTAAGCTTGGGGATGCTTGATACCTCGGAAACGTATCTATAATTTTTGATGGTCCATGCTTGTTTTATATCATTTGTCTTATGCTTTGTCTACACTTTGAGGTTTTTTTATATGTTTTTTTGGACTAACCTATTAACAAGATTCCACGGTGCCAGTTGCCTGTTTTCTTATGTTTTTGGTTCCAGAAAAGGCAAAAAATCAATATTCTTGGAATTGGACGGGACAAAAGCCAATCTTCCTATTTTTCTCAGAGCAACACGGAACCACGAAGCAGAGACGGAGTAGGGCACCAGGGTGGCCACACCCTCCTAGGCGCGGGCTAGCCCTAGTGGCGCCTATAGGGGGTGTGGCCCCCCTGGCCATCCATCGACCTTGCCTCCTTCGCCTATAAGAAGCCTCCAACCCAAAAACCCTAAATCATCTAGAAGAAATCCATGAAAACCTCCACAGCGCCGCCGCCACCGAAGGGGAGATTCGGGGGACAGAAAGTCTCTGTTCCGGCACCCTGCCAGGACAGGGAAGTGCCCCGGAGCCATCTCCATCGATCTCCACTACCATCTCCATCACCGTTGTTGATTCCCATTATGAGGAGGGAGTAGTTCTTCCTCGAGGCTAAGGGCTCTACCGGTAGCTATGTGTTCATCTCTTTCTCTATGCATGATCTTGTTGTGGTCATGATCTTTGCAATCAAGTATATCTACTCTGTTACTCAAGTGCTTCAATAGATCTCTACTCTCCCCATGTGTGTGAAAGTGACAGCGTGCACACCATGGTGGCACTTAGGCTAGAGTCTACATAAATACTCATCATGCTTTAATAGATCTATGCTTTTCCCCACGTGTGTGAAAGTGATAGCGTGCACACCGTGTGTGGCACTTAGGCTAGGTTACATATATATTTATCATGAGTATATTTTGAGTTGGTTGTCTTTATGAAATTATGGTGTTTGTTGGAACCATCTAGCGCTCAAGGTGACAGTGTGGGGTTATCTAGATGGGGAAGGCAGACTTTGAGGTGTGCTTTTGTAGGCTACCATGGATTAGAGTGTTCAACCGGAGCGTAGTTAAGAGTAGTATCATGAAGAGAAGATATTTATATGAGAGAGTGTTCACTAGTGAAAGTATGATCCTTAGGCCTTGTTTCTAAACATTGAAACACTATTTGCATCTAGATCCGTTACATGTTTGCTTGCTTCCATCTTTTTGCCATTAGTATTTACCTCACCATCAAGCTCTTTTATGGCACCATTACCACTTGTATTTCACTATCTCTTCGCCGAACTAGTGCACCTATACACCTGACAAGTGTATTGGGTGTGTTGGGGACACAAGAGACTTCTTGTATCTTGATTGCAGGGTTCCTTGAGAGTGATACCTTTGACCACTTCCTCCCTGAGTTCGATAAACCTTGGGTAATCCACTTAAGTGAAAATTGCTGTTGTTCTACAAACCTCTACACTTGGAGGCCCAACAACTGTCTACAAGAATAGAAGTGCGTAGACATCGGATATATATATTTGAAGTGAAAGAGAGCATAAAGAAGCAAATATCCAACACATTTGAGTCTAACCCACTTCCTATGCATGGGGGTATCATGAGAAAACAAATTGTTGAAACAAAAAGCTACTAGCATAGGAAGACAAAATAAATGCAACTTCAAAGCTTTCAACATAAAACGGGGAAACTTAACATTATTGAGATGCAAAAAACCATGTTTCCCTCTCTCATAATAACTTTTATTAGCACTTTGAATAAAGTTGACAATATAACTATCACTGGAAACAACTTTATCATCAGAATGAGCATACTTACAGTCACCAAAAAGAGGTCCAAGGTCATAAACTGGATCAATAGAAGTAAATTGTTCCATCCTGAAATCTTTATTAGGCAAGCTGTTTTCGCAAGGAGCTTTAGAAAATTTGGAAAATTTAAACACATAAGACTCTCCATCAAACTTAGTTAAAACTTTTTCCTTTTTACAATCTATAATAGCTCCACAAGTGTTCAAGAAGGGTCTACCAAAGATAATAGGACAAGTTTTGTTAGTTGCTGAATTAAGCACTAGAAAGTCAGCAGGATACTTAATCTTACCGCAAAGAACCTCCACATCTCTTACAATACCAATAGGGCAAATGGTTTCCTTATTAGCAAGGTGAATAACCACATCAATGTCCTCAAGCTCACAAGGACCAATTTCATACATAATTTCCCTGTAAAGCTCATAAGGAATAACACTAGAACTAGCACTAATATCACATCAACCATAATAGCAATGATCACCAATTCTAACAGAAAGCACAGGGACACTAGCTTTTCTAGCTTTACTAGGATGAGAAATAATATTAGAAGCATCTGCACAGAAGACAATGTGCTCATCCTCTATTTTTCTAGTGACAAGATTTTTCACAATAGCTACCACAGATTCAGTATTCATTTGCTCATCAGGTTCCACAGTTTTCTTTGTACCTTTGTTATTCGCACTAATCATCATAGAATACTCCTTTACCTTATCTGGGAAAGGTATTTTCTCAACATAAGGTTCAGGCAAAGTATGATCAAAAGTACAAACTTCAGTGCTTCCAACAGGAACATGACAAACAACATCTTTATAAGGTGCATGGTACTTATTCCACTTCTTTTTAGGAATTTCTATGTAAGAGGCAAAAGTTTTAAAACAATTGGCAATACTTTGGGAGTCAAGACCATACTCATTACTGATATCACGGAAGTCATCAGTTCCCATAAAAGATTTAATGCATTTATAATCATAATTTATACCTGACTTTCTTCCTTTGTCATTCTCCCAAGCTTCAGTTTTCTCTTGAATACGGTCTAGGAGATCCCATTTAGCTTCTTCCTTCATACATGTGAATGATCCAGCACAAGAAGCATCTAGTAAATTTTTATCATGAAGAGAAAGCCTAGCATAAAAGTTATTGATAATAATATTGTTAGGGAGTTCATGAATAGGACATTTAAGCATTAGTAACTTCAATCCCCCAAGCTTGAGCTGTAATCTCTCCATCACGAGGCCAAAAGTTATATATCAGATTCCTATCCTTATGAATTTCACTGGGAGGATAAAATTTAGAATAAAAGAGAGGTACTATTTCCTCCCATTCCATAGATTGCCCATTCTTCAGCAGCTTATACCATTCTTTAGCTCTCCCTTTCAAGGATATAGAGAGTAACTTCTTCACATGTTCAGTTATGATACCTGCACACTTAAAAAACCCTCATAATTGATGGATAAAAAGCAAATGATCACCAGGGTGGACAGTTCCATCCCCTAAATAATAATTATCCATAACACGATCAACAATACTTGTAGGTATCTTAAAAGGATCTATCTCAACAGGTGGTGGTTCATCTACTACCCTAACAGTGGTAGTAGTTTTCCCAAACAGAAAACCAAGTGGGTTATCCATATTGGAAACAAAGTAACAAACAAAAATAAAAAGCAATACTCATAGTAGAAGCTTCCTTTAACAGCTCCACTCTTCAATAGCGCTTCACTCCCCGGCAACGACGCCAGAAAATAGTCTTGATGACCCATAAGTATAGGGGGTGTATCGTAGTACTTTCGATAAATAGGAGTGTCGATCCCAACGAGGAGCAGAAGGTGTTGACTAGTGGTATGGAGCAGGAAATCTCTGTAAATACTTAGCAAACGGATTTTTAGGGGTTTTCTGATAAAGCAAAGAAACAAAGTGCAAGTAAATAAAACAGCAAGTGGCCAAATACTTTCTTAGCAAAGCACAAGCCGGTGGAAATACTTATAAGGATCAAACGTTCTCGAGGACACATGGGAATTCTGTCAAGTGCTTTCGCTTCAAATAACTGAGTAGTCTTCTTTGGTGTTGTAAGTGTTGTGTGGGTGAACCTGTGATAATGTATCGACCTTACTTGGACTAATACATACTTGTGATTAAACCCCCTGCAAGCATCTGCAACTATAGGAAAGCAATTAAGATATAACCTAACCACAGCCTTAAACTCTAAGATCCTACGCTCCCTTGTGTAATGGTGTCCTAACGGGGGTTCAGGTTTCTGTCACTCCGGCAACCCCACAATTAGTAGCCAAATACATAATGCATTCCCCTAGGCCCATAAATAGTGAAGTATCATGTAGTCGATGTTCACATGACACCACTAGAAGAATAGCACCACAACTTAAATACTAAACCATTGAATAATATCTCAACACAAATCCACTACTAACAACATGACTTCTCCCATGTCCTCAAGAACTAAACGAACTACTCACAAGACATCATATGAATCAAGATCAAAGATGATATGGTGATGGATAACAATCTGAACATAAACAATAATCCAATGGTTCCACTCACAAGCATAAACTACAATAGTAATCAACATCGGGAAAGTTTCCCCTAAGAACTATGCAAGTATTCAACACAATTGTTTTAGCAAGACAGAGTGGTGATGATGGTGCTGGTGGATATGATGGTGTGGATGATGATGATGATGATGATCCCGATGAAATCTAGCTTGATGATGGTGTTGATGGCGATGATCTTCCCTCTCCGGGAAGGAATTTCCCTGGCAGAAATCTGTCTGCTGGAGAGCTCTTTCTCTCTCGGTGTTTTCCGCCCCACAGAGGCGGCGAAATCTTTCTGTGGTCGCCCCCCGTGTTTTAGGGTTTCGAGGAGAAGATATAGGAGAGAGGGCGGAGCCGAAGGTGGTCCAGGTGGGCCACACCCCCTATAGGCGCGGCCTAGGGGTGGCCCGCGCCTAGGGGGTGTGGGCCCCCAATGGCCCATCTCCGCCTCCCCTTCTGGCTTTCTTCGTCTTTTGGCAAAATATGATTTTTCGTAGTTTTCTGGTATTTTTCAGATCTTCGCGGAATTGCATCAAAACACTTCTTTTTCCATCAGAATCCTGACTCCGGCAGTTCATCCCCCAAGAATCATCCAACATGCAAAAACAGATGAATAGACATAAGTAACACCTCTTAATAAGATAAATATCAAAGAATAGAGGCAAATTATGATATAGAAAGGTGATGAAAATTGGACATATCACTAATCATGGTGGAAACTTGCAGCATCACCATAGTGAGCAATCTATGAAGCATCCTCAGAAAAAAATATAGAAAAAAAGAGAGAAGAGAAAAAAGAAAAAATATGCACCATGCTCATGGTAAATAAAAGGATCGCTGAGATGCTCACTGTCTGTTGACTTGTCATTTTGATATGGGATAGCTCCTATATCATGGGGCAAGGGGTACCCCGTTGGCGGTTCTTTATGATACACATATACTTACTATGACAATAACTTACCGGTGACTAAAGTTGAGTAGCATGAGGAACGACCCTCGTACTCAAGGGACATGAGATTGCCAACTTATACTTTTTCAAGCATATACTCCATATTTGTTTCACTTTAACCTTAATCACTTCAAGATGCTTATGATAGGGGCAATGAGAGTTGAAAGCTAATAAGTACCATAATTTTTGGAAGCTCTTTATGAACCTTGAAATCCCTGCTTCCCTATGAAAGTCCTTTCTTCCTACTTTTATATTGAGTCTCCACCTTCTATCTTTATGCACCAACTAGGAGAGCATAGTTGTCATTCTTAGTTCTATGTGCATTATCCCAAAACTTATTGATTGATTCATAATGTTGATATTGCTTGTTCTTAAACTATTTGTATCTAGTCACCCTTATGAATTTTGAAGGTGTTCTATGCATTTATGTTTTGCTACTCCATGAGGGACAAGCTAAATACCACTTTGCTATGTTTTCTATATGTGAAACAAACAAACTCTCTCAATGCATTTTTATTCATGATCTTTGTTTGTACATTTTCATGTTACAACATAGTTGCTATGTCTTATTGTTAGAACTACATCTTTCATGATCATGTTTAGAGTACTTTGATCCCAGCTATCAATGCTTTACAAATATTTTGATCAAGATTGTGATGGTGCATGCCACCTCAAAAATTATTCTTTTTATCACTTACCTACTCGAGGACGAGCAGGATTTAAGCTTGGGGATGCTTGATATGTAGTAAACGTATCTATAATTTTTGATGCTCCATGCTTATTTTGTATCAACTTTGTTATGTTTTGTCTACACTTTGAGGTATTTTTATACATTTTCTAGAACTAACCTATTAACAAGATTCCGCAGTGCCAGTTGCCTGTTTTCTATTGTTTTTGGTTCCAGAAAAGCCAGAAAAGAAATATTCTCGGAATTGGACGGAACAAAAGCCAAAGTCGATATTTTACCGGACACGACACAGCCTAAGGAGAGACGGAGGAGGGCACCAGGGCGGCCACACCATACGGTGGCACGGCCCCCTGGCCGCGCGGCCACATGGTGTGGTCCCCCTGGCCCTCCACCGACCTTGCCCTTTCGCCTACTTATACGTCTCCTCGAGACGTAAACCCTAACACGGACCAGATCTCCACGAAAAGGTCCGCAGCGCCACCACCACCGAAGAGGAGATTCGGGGGACATAAGTCTCTGTTCCGGCACCCTACCTGGACGGGTGATGATGAGCGTGTTGATGACACCTTGTTTGGAGACCCCAAGAGCAAGGTGTGATGAGCACAACAACAAGTTTTCCCTTAGTAAGAAACCGAGGTTATTGAACCAGTAGGAGGAAGGAAATGACTCAAAGGTGTTGCTAGCAACTTGGATACCTGCACAACACAAACTCAAGACTTTTCCCAACAAACAGTGAGGTTGTCAATCTCACTAGTTTGCTGTAACAAAGGATTAACTGTATGGTGTGGAAGGTAATGGTGGTTTGTACAAAGTAAACAGTAACAGTGGAATATGTATCAATGGTGAAGATTGGACCGGGGTCCATAGTTCACTAGAGGTGTTCTCCTTAGATAAATAAACATGGCATGCTGGGTAAACAAATTACAACTGGGCAATTGACAGGACTGAGCAAGGCATAACAGTGAAAGGCAGAGGAAGAAGTTAGTTCTTACTACAAGGAAGGTTAACAGGGCACTATGTTTTGACAGTACTGCAGTTCCTCCAGAGGGAATATCACAAACAGTTTTCTCTGCATCCCCTATTTCAGCTGTTAAAAAGAAGACAAGAGGGAAGGGAAAGAAATATGAAATGCCTTTCTCTGATGAAGGTTTGAGGAGAAGTGCCCGCATCTGTGTCTCTCAAAATGGTAGTAGGCACAACTCTATGGCTGAATGTGCTTCTAGGCCAAGGAAGAGAGTTAAGTCGACTGTGCAAATTGTGGAACTGGATGAGAAGAAAGGGATGGAAAGCAGAGATATAATAAAGAGCATAATGTGGTTCCTAAAACTCCTATTAAACTGATGCAACATGTGGGGGCCTCTTTGGGTATTGAACCTGATAATCTGTCAAAGGAAAAGCTTAGGGCTGGTCCAAAGGGGAAGCAGGCAAGCTCCAGTGTCAATGATAAGTGACCAGAATCTTCACCCAGGGAGAGGGCACTCCTTTAATTATGCCATGTTGTCTTTACTGGTTGTTATCTATGCTGAGTACTTTTGCTTTGCTTCTGGGTCTGTAATAAGCACTATGTTCTGGTATTTTGGGTCTCTGTACTATGTTATGATGATGATGGTCAAACTATGTTTGATTATGTTGCCTCTTACTATGTGGTTTTTTAATGCATACAAATTATTTTAGAAAGTGGAAAATCTTGTGCTGGAACGTGAGCGGTTTGAACTCTAAGGCAAGGCAGAGGGAAGTAAGATCTAAAGTGGAACAAAGTCAATGATCTATTATTTGCTTGCAAGAAACTAAATGTGAATATTTTGATCAAAGATTCATCAGGAAATTATGTCCAAAGAAATTTGATAAGTTTGTTTATTCACCTTCAGTTGGTGCTTCTGGAGGGATTATTATTCTTTGGAGTTCGGCTGTTTTCACTGGAACCTTAAATGATATTCAGAGTTTTGGTGTTTCCATTACAATGTGTTATGTGCACAATGGTGCAATGTGGAATCTTGTTTCTGTGTATGGGCCTTGTCGAGGGTCCTTGAGAGATGATTTTGTGCAGTGGTTGTATAATCTTCAGATTCCTGTGGGTAGTGACTGGTTGTTATTGGGAGACTTTAATTTTATCAGGTCTGACGAAAACATAAATAAGCCTGGGGGATGTGAATGATATGCTCTTATTCAATGAAATTATTAGGTATTTGGGTTTTCTTGAGTTGCCACTAAAGGGTAGGAAGTATACTTGGTCAAATATGCAAGAACAACCTTTGTTGGAGCAACTAGATTGGTTTTTCACCAGCACTAATTGGATCACGGTTTATCCAAACTCGGTGGTTCTTCCCCTGGCTCATACAAAGTCTGACCACCTACCTTGTGTGGTTCACATTGACACTGTTATACCTAAAAGTAATATTTTCAGGTTTGAGAATTTTTGGGTGGATCAGCCTGGTTTTTTGGGTTGTGTTAAACAATCTTGGGAGCAAATATCGTCTAAACATCATAGTGCAGCTGTGATAGCTGATAAACTGAAGTGCTTGAGATATGCTTTGAAACACTGGCATTTGAGCCTCTCTAAGTTGAAGATTCTTATCCAGAATTTTAATAAAGTGATTTTAATTATGGACAATATTGAGGAGCAAAGGGCACTATATAAAATAGAGTTTAATTTTAGGACTATTGTGAAAAAGCACCTGGAGGAGCTGATGCTTATTGAGTGCAATTATTGGAGGAAAAGGTGTATAGTGCGATGGATTAAGTTGTCAGAACAATACTAAATTTTTTCATGCAATGGCCACTCAAAGATTTAGAAGGAACACAATTTCTATGTTGAGAGCTGAGGATGGCAGAGTGGTGACTGATCATGATGAGATGGCTGGCATGCTATGGACTTGCTATAAGGATAGGATGGGTAGATCTAAGGGCATAAACATGAAATTTGACTTATCCAAATTAATTAAGAAGGTTAGAGGTTTGAAGGAACTCTCTATACCTTTCTTGGAAGAAGAGATGGATCTGGTGGTCAAGGAAATGCCCTCGGATAAGGCACCAGGACCTGATGGTTTCAATGGGTTAATTTTGAAAAAATGCTGGCCTCTGGTCAAAAGGAGTTTTATCAGCTAGCTAAGGATTTCCATGATGGGTCCATTCATTTACAGAATATTAACGAATCTTACATTACTTTGGTCCCTAAGGTGCACAGCCCTAAGGATGTAAATGATTTTCGTCATATATCTTTAACCAATATGAGCATCAAATTCCTTACCAAATTAGTGGCAAATAGATTACAAGGAAATATTTTAAATTGCATTCACAAGAACCAATATGGTTTCTTGAAGGCAAGAACTATCCAGGATTGTATTGCTTGGGCTTTTGAATATCTCCATCTATGTCAGGTTTCCAAAAAAACCAATCATCATTCTGAAGTTGGATTTTGCTAAAGATTTTGACTATTGAGCATGAAGCCATCCTGAAAGTGTTGGAGCATAAAGGTTTTGATGGCACTTTTCTGAATTGGATTAAAAACATCCTTTCCTCAGGTTCTTCTTCCATCCTCTTGAATGGTGTTCCAGGCAAGCAGTTTCACTATAAGATGAGGGTCAGGCAGGGGGACCCTCTCTCTCCTACTCTGTATGTGTTGGGACCGGATTTATTGCAAACAGTGGTTAATGATCTGCTGCAGCAAGGGATGATTTCTCTCCCAATAACTACTGGTGATCCTGATTCCCCTATAATTCAGTATGCAGATGATACATTGCTAATCTTACCTACTGAGATGGATCAGTTGTTGGCTCTGAAGGAGTTGTTACATGATTTTTCTTTGTCTACTGGTCTTAAGGTGAATTATCACAAGTCAAGCTTAGTGCCTATCAATGTGTCTGAGGACAAAGTTCTGGATTTAGCTACTGCTTTTGGTTGTCAAGTGACTAGCCTTCCTTTTACTTATTTGGGTCTACCCCTTGGGTCCACAAAGACGCAGATCAAGGATATGATGCCTCTTGTTTGCAGAATAGAGAGAAGGCTCTCCTGCATCTCTAGTTTTCTGTCGCAAGGAGCAAGACTGCAGCTTGTCAAATCGGCATTGTCTTCTATGCCACTATATTTCCTTCTGACTTTTCAGATTGCTCCTATAATTATCAAGCCTATTGAAAGAATTTTGCGGCAATGCTTATGGAGGGGTAGCACAGATACTCCTAAGCAATCTTTGGATGCTTGGAATATGTTGATCCTACCTAAGGACAAAGGGGGCATGGACATTTTGGATTTAAAAAAGAAGAATGAAACACTTCTTTTGAAGCACTTGCACAAGTTTTACAACAGAGTTGAAATCCCTTGGGTAAAGTTAATCTGGGAGACTTATTATTTTGGTTCGGTGCCTCATGCGGAGAAGTTATGTGGTTCCTTCTGGTGGCGTGATATTCTGAAGCTTTTTGAGAACTTTAGAGGAGTTTCATGTATCAAGCTAGGGCATGGAGATAGTTTTCTGTTTTGGACTGATAGCTGGGAGTTTGCAGGGTCCATAAGACCGTTAGCACAAAGATTTCCTAGGTTATTTTCGTTTGTGCAGGACACTGACCTCTCTGATGCGGCCATTTTTGGATCTGAAGATCGAACCTCTCTCTTCCACAGACCATTAACTATTTAGGCTCATGAGGAATACAAGTCTCTGGTTGTTTTAATGCAAGCTAATCAGCTTTCTTTGGATAAGGACACTTGGAGTTATGTGTGGGGGGATAGTTCTGCTTCTACCCTATATTATAAACACATTTTCTCACACATTACGGTCATGGGTGTTTATAGTTGGATCTGGAGGTTTGCCTGTGTCATGAGAGTAAATTTTTTTGCTTGGCTATTACTGTCAGATAGATTGAATACACGGGATCTTCTTCAAAGAATAAATTGGAAGGTAACTGAGAACAAGCATTGTGTGCTCTGTCCAATAGGAGCATATGAGGATAGAATGCATCTTTTTTCGAGTGCAATTTCAGTCAACGGGTGTGGATTTACCTGCAGATTGATTGGTCGATGGGCCAGGACATTGAGACTGCTATGGTTACTGCCAGGAAAGATTTTGGCAAACCTTTCTTTATGGAAGTTGTAATTATGGCTTGCTGGCATATATGGAAGCAAAGAAATGACAAAAATTTTAACCATGAAAGGCCATCTTTCCTGGGGTGGAGAAGGAACTTTATACATGATATGACTATGCTTGGGCATAGGATCAAGAAGAAACATCACTCTGCTTTTATGGCCTGGATAGGCAGCTTATAGTAGCTTCGTATATTTCGATTTTAGTTTGTACAGGTAGATATCTTTTTGGTTTCTTTATTTTCTGTTCTCATTGTTTTGTACTGTGGTGATGGGTAATAAATTGTTGTGGGGATTTTGCCTCACGGTCTTCAAAGTTCAAAAAAAAATACTAGACATTCATGATCCTATGAGATTCGATTGGGCAATACAACAAGATACATAGACCGCCATCCAACTGCATCTATGACTAGAAATCCACCTTTAGGTTATCATCCGAACCCCCTCCGGTATTAAGTTGCAAGCAACAGATAACTTCTTTAAGCAAAGTGTATAAGTTAAACAATCCGCCTGTTCCATGAACAAGAGACCGTTGTTTTCTCCCTAGTGGCAACATCACATCTACAACCTTAGAGATTTATGTCACTTCCCTTAGATTAAATAGAGGAATGAACCCACTATCAAGCATAAATACCCCCTCTTGGAGTCACTAGCATCTACTCGGCCAAGATATCTACTAGAAACGGAGAGCATGCAAGATCTCAAACAACACAGACATGATAGAATCAATAAGACAAAACCATTAATCAATCTGACATAGTAATCTCAATATCCATCGTATCCCCGCAAACACAACATGCATGATTACAAATAGATGAGATCTTGATCATAAACGGAGCTCACAGATCTAAACATGATAGCACAAAGGAGGAGATACAACCATCTAGCTACTACATGGACCCGCAGTCCAAGGTGGAACTACTCACACTTCATACCGGAGGCTAACATGATGAATAAGAAGGCCTCCGGGATGATCTCCCCTCCGACAAGGTGCCGGGAAGAGCTTCAGATCCCCTCGATCTAGGGATGATGGTGGCGGTGGCTACAAACTGTTTCGTGGAATATTGATCTGGTACTTAGGGTTTAGGCATCGGGGGGTCTTTATAGGTGAAGAGGTGAGGCAGGGGGGCCGCCAGGGCGGACGCACCCCCTAGGCATGGGGTGGGCCCACCCGCACGGCCAGGGGGTGTGGACCCCTAGTGACTCTCCTCCGTCTCGTATTCAGGCTTCGTGTTCCCCACGGTAAAATATTGACTTTGTCTTTTGTCCCTTCCAATTCCGAGAATATTGATTTTCTGCCTTTCTGGAACCAAAAATAGAAGAAAACAGGCAACTGACACTATGGCATCTTGTTAATAGGTTAGTAACAGAAAACATATAAAAACACCTCAAAGTGTAGACAAAGCAAAGCAAAGTAGATACTAAACAAGCATGGAACATCAAAAATTATAGATACGTTTCCGGCGTATCGACGGGGAATTGCCCCTGGAGCCATCTCCATCGACTCCACCGCCATCTCCATCGTCGTTGCTGATTGCCATGATGAGGAGGGAGTAGTTCTCCCTCGAGGCTAAGGGATCTACCGGTAGCTATGTGTTCATCTCTCTCTATGCATGATCTTATTGTGGTCATGAGCTTTGTAATCAAGTAGATCTACTCTTCTACTCAAGTGCTTTAATTGTAATCTCCAGCTATCCCCACGTGTGTGAAGGTGACAGTGTGCACACCGTGTGGCAGTTAGGATAAATATTACATAAATATTTATGAGTTATATTTTGAGTTGGATGTCTCTATGAAATTGTGGTGTTTGTTGGAACCATCTAGCGCTCAAGGTTGAAGGGAATATGCCCGAGAGGCAATAATAAAGTGGTTATTATCGTATTCCTTATTTATGATAAATGTTTATTTTACATGCTATAATTGTATTAATACGGAAACGTTAATCCATGTGTGTTTAATAAACAAAAAGGAAGTTCCTAGTTATGCCTCTCTTATAAACTAGCTCGTTGATTAACAAGATGATCATAGGTTTCCTGATCATGGACATTGGATGTTGTTAATAACGAGGTCACAACATTAGTGTAATGGTGTGATGAACATTCATCCGAAGTATAGCATTACGATCAAAGTCATTGAGTTTATATTGCTATAACAACTTACGAAGTGATCCTAATCCTTAGACCATGAGATCATGTCAATCACTAACACCGGAAGAGTTTCTTGATAACATCAAATGTCACACCGTAACAGGGTGATTATAAAGATGGATTCAGAACTAATAAAGTGTTATGTTGAGGCTCATGGATCGAGAGTGGAATTTGTTCATCCCGATGACGGATAGATATACTCTGGGCCCTCTCGGTGATATCACATTGATTAGCTTGCAAGCAAGTGATTTGATCACTAGAATGTTATATCACGGGAACAAGAAAAGAGTGCATGTCGGTAACGAGATCAAACTAGGTATGGAGATACCGATGATCGAATCTCGGACATGTAATATATCGTGAAACAAAGGGATTAAGATACTAGCGTAAAAGGTTCCGACGATCACAAGAAAGTCATCGTTGAATGTGTGGGAGTCAGTATGGGTCTCCAGATCCCGCTTCTGATTATTGATCTGAGAGGAGTCTCGATCATGTACGCATTATTCGCGAACCGTAGGGTGACACACTTAAGAGACACCGACATCCATTTGGAGCAAAAGTTTCATGCCGAAAAGAAAAGGAAAGCGCAGGAATTTATTTCACTAGACACCGAAACTGTTTCGGTTGAAATTGCTGAAACTGGTTCTGCATGTGAAATGGAATACTAGCAAGGGGTTTTATGTGAATGTTTGTTAATTAAAGTAATTAACAAAATTCTGAATAAATAAATAAAAGAGTTTTATTTAAATGAGAGCTTGCATTAAATTTGGTGGAAATTTAATGCATGTGAGTGGATTTTTGAGTGGAGGCTTTTTAATGGGAGTGGAGGCTTTTCATTTTGAGTGGGAGCTCCACCCACATGAATGTGGAAGAGGTGGGGGCAGCCCCCATGGCTGGGCGCCATGCCCCTTGGGTGCCCCCCCCCCCTCTCTCCTATAAAAGGCCCCCCTCTCCTCCTCTCAAAGCACACCTCCTCGTGAAGGATCTCTCTCCCCCTCTAGAATTTATCCCCCATGGTCTCGGACTAGTGAGATACATGTTCCCAGTGGCTTTTTGGCAAGAAAGAGTTGTGCTTCCGATGCATCGCTGGAGCAAGGAGGCGGAGGTTGCTCGGTGCCTCGAACGTGTGTGCGAGCACGGATGCGCTGCTGTTTTGCGGCGCTAGGACTTCCTCTCGATCTTGAGATCGGCAAGAGATCGTCTACATCAACCACGAGTTTGGACTCGTTAAGATTTGTCGGTCTTCAAGGGTATGTTCTCTATGGATATACATCCGCCCGTTGTTTGTATCTAGTAGATAGATCTTGGTACATAGTTGTTCCCATCGTAGGAAAAATTTTGTTTTCTATGTTGCGAACCCTACAGTGGTATCAGAGCCGGATCTATGTGTAGATGCTTTGCACGGGTAGTACACATATGAGTATGTGGGCGATGATGATCATTTTATTGCTTCTTAGTTGTACTTTGGATATTGGTGGCATAGTGGGATGAAGCGGCCCGGACAAACTTTACATGTCCTCGCACATGAGACCTGTTCCACGCTTGACATGCAACTAGTTTGCATAAGTGGCTAGCGGGTGTCTGTCTCTCCTACTATAGTCAATATCTAATTTGCAACGAGTTTTCAACAATTTGGTTATCCTCGTTGTGGTTCATGTTCATAGGTAAGAACGGTTCTATCTTCGAAAGCCCTAAGCCACGTAAAACTTGCAATGGACAAATTAGAGGCGTCTAGTTTAGATTGTTGCTGGGCTAGTGTTATGATATGGTGATGTTGTAAGTAGAAGTATGAGATGATACTCTTACAACACACATAGCGTGTAAGTTCCATAGACCTTGGCCTTACACATAAAGGTATGATAGAGATCATACCACGGTGCACATGATGGAGATCATATGTGGGAACCATATCATTTCACTTATTAACATGAGATGTTTGATTGCATCTTATATTGCTATTTTAGCTTTTTATTAGCATAATAAGATGATCCCTCGTTTAAATATCAAGATAAGAATGTGTTCTTCCTTAAGTATGCACCGACAATGTTTCGTCGCTTCAAGGCATCACGTGATGATCGGGTGTACTTGAATCCACGAGCATATCTCGGGTGTAATACAGTTACACACGCGAATACTAAGGTTCTTACTTGGCGAGCCTAGCATGTACAGACATGGCCTCGGAACACGGACCGAAAGGTTAAGCATGAGTCATATAGTAGATATGATGCCCATTTGATGCTCGCCTTTGAAGCTACACCGACTCACGTGATGATCGGACTTGGTGTACTGGATTTGGTTCATGTAATCACCAAAAAGGCACGAGGGATGTCGTTTGTGAGTGGGAGTTCATTTCTAATTTGGATTAGTAGAACTCAATTTATCATAAATTAAATCAAAGTGAATTTGCATAATTTGTTGTAGTCATTGGCATTCGTTCACCACCTTATGCATAGTTGTAATTGAGATAATAGAACTATAGGATTCTGGATATATACTTTACGAAGTGGTATCGTATTGTGTTGAGTGTCAATCTAAAGTTTAAAGTCCTATTGCAAACTTTCAGCAAACTCTATTTACTCCATGAAATTTAATAATTGGTATTAAATTGAGAGTAACAATTCCAGTGTTAGTATCTTAAGTATCATGTTTGCCTCCATGATTCTTGATTGTTTTATATCAAGTTTATCTAGGAGCTGAAAGAATTGTTTCAGAAACCATCATATGTGGCAGATATAACGATATCTGAAACAATGTTTTGGTTGCAATATGATAGATTATAATATATGATCTCATATTGGATGAGAATTTACAAAGGTTGGAAATGCTAGACATCCTAATCATCCAAAAGGGTTTTGGAAAGTAATGTTATACTCACGATTCTCCTTTATAAGCTAAAGTAGCTTGATCATGAAAGTCGTCATGATAAGGATGAATAGAAGATGTATGTAAATTGTTTACTACACTAAAAGATTACTAAAGAATGGATTTTGAAAGAATACCGATCATTTTGATGATGGTGATCTACTTCAAAGTGCAAGTCCAAAGGTATTATTATTTGAATATACACGCTTTGGACTATGTGTCATGTATATGGCGCCACTTTTTGATGTTGATAGATTCTTTTAAAAAGGAAAAGGAAATGCTGAAAAAGAATCTATAAAATATATTTGGCAGAAAAGAAAAGATTGGAAATATCCAATTTAGGTATATGGATGATATACATGTTATGGTAGTATTCTTTGCTTGTTAAACAATGTGGTTCTTGGGTATTGGATACCGAATTGGTTGGTATGAAATTTCATACGGAACGATGCAATTCATGAACCACAATGGCCGAAGTAACTAGCAAGAGAATATGTGATGATGTTCATCGAAAACAAACAAACCGTTGTTTTTATTTCTCGTTGACATCAAAACTTGACTTCAAGATTTGTTTTAATAATTGTTATTTAAATCAGGTATTATGAGAACAAAGGTTGTTCAAATAATTACCATGTTCCATATTAGATGGATGATTTACAAATCTAGTTGGAGAAATCACATCCATAAAGCTAATGTTAAAATGTCGCAAGACAAATGATTGGAAGATCACTTATGAAGTGACATCGCTGTTTAAATTATATTGGAAATAAAACATGAAGAAAATCCATTTTCATGGATTTTTGGATTCTTTGATTTGATCAAGTGACGCTTGTGAGACTTTCCACGTGATAATTAAAACTTCGTTCAAAGGCCAAAGAAGAACGAACGACTAAATTATTGGAATTTATACATATTGATGTATGTAGTGCATTATGTGTAGTCGTAAGCGATGGATTTCAACTTCATATGCTTTCTCCGGAAATTTGAGTGAATGTTCACTTAATGAGAAAGAAGTGTGAAATATTTAAAAATGTTCAAAGACTTTCAAGATGAAGTGAAAATCATTGTGACAAGAAAATAAATGGTTTATGATTTTATCATAAGGGATTTATTTGAGTTACAAGTGTAACAAGAAAAATAAATGAATTATGATTTTATCATAAAAGGGATTTATTTGAGTTACAAGTTTAGCAAAACACCTAGATTTACATCTCCCGAAACACCATAGGACTATGGAGTGTTTGAGATTTGTAATGAAACCTTGTTTGACATGGTTAGATCAAAGGTGTTAATCATAAAACTGCCATTATGTTTTAAAAGATTAAAGCTTTAGAGACTTCCGCTTTTACACTGAAAAGAGCTCCATCTTGATCCGTTGAAATGACACCATGGAAGTTATGGTTTGGGGTAAAACCCAAGTTGTCATTTCTTAAATTTTGGTATGCTAAACATAAGTAAGATGTTTACAACCGAAGTCGGATGAGCATGTCTTTGTAGGTTATTTTGAATAACAATTGGTTATTCCTCCATAACACCGAGGACAAAAGGGTTTGTCGCTTGAAATATGAAGTTTCTTGAAGAAGGGATTTTTCGTAAAAGTTAAGTGGGAGGACAATAGAACTTTGATAAGGTTAACGAACCTTAGCTATATGTGCTGAGTTGCGCAACGCCGGAAATCGTTCTGAAGGCTGCCATAATGCTCATAGCTTATGTGCCTCAAAGGTTGTGGTCACGGAGATCTAAGTTCCTATTGAACCAAGTAGGTCGGTTAAACAATCAAATGCTAAGATTTGAGAGTAAATCATTATTGTTTGATAATGATGAACCGAATACATACAAAGAAGCGATGATGGGCCCTGACTCCGTCAAATGGCTTGAAGCCATAAAATCCGTGATAGTTCCATACACGAGAAATCAAGTTTTGAACTTGGAAGACCCTCCGGAAAGGTGTAAAAACCTATCGGTCGTATTTGGATCTATAAAGAAACAAACATGGATGTTTCACATCTATGAAATAGTCGACATGTCGTAAAGTATTTTATGACAATGTTCAAGGAGTTGACTATGACAAGATTTGATCTTTCATAGCGATATTTAGTCTGGACGGATTAAAGTAGCAACCACTACATATAATTTGGTATATGGTAGATGAATAAACAAAACAAAGTTCTTCTAATAGAATGGTTACCTAGGACGTGTACATGACACGGTCCAAAGGGTTTTGTTAAAATTAAAGGATGCTAAAAAGGGCATGCAAACTTCAACGGTTGAAGTAAGCATCGCGGAGTTGGAATCTTCACCGTGATGAAAAAGGAGTTTTCATCTAGAGACGATGAAGATGCTTGCATTTGCAAGAAATTAAGTGGGAGCGCTGAGACATATTTCTAATACATTATGTGAAGGACATCTTGTTGATTAGAAATGATGTATCTTTTATTGACAAAGGTTAAGGATTTCATTTTGATGAAAGACTTAGGCAAAACCCGAATATTTAGCATGAATGTCTATAGTGGATAGACGGTGACGCTAATATGGTTGGGCCAAACGTACATATATGAGATATTGAAGGAGTTCAATATAGAAACGACAAGAAACGATTCTTATCGCATGGAAAGGAATTGAATCAAGATTCAAGTGTATCGACACTTGATAAGTGAAACAAGATTCAAGTGCTTTGACACTTGATGAGTGAAATCACGAGAATGTTTTGATCAATCATACCATGATATGTACACATCCAGATATGTCCTCTACTCTAAGTGTTATGAGCATATACCAGAATGAATCATAAAATGATCATTGGACGATAGTGAGAATATTCTTATGATCTTTTGGAAGAACTAAGAATATATTTGTGTATAGGTGACAAACAATTACAAATAGTTCATTGTAAAGCGTTACATTGATACTAGTTTTGTCACAAGATACAAATTAAGTTTATCTCAATTTAAACTATGGGTGGCACAATGTAATGGAAAGGAGATTCCATGATGGATTTGGATGAATTCCAAAGTTAAGACATTGTGACGGATACTACAACAAAAGGCTAAGTATATGACTGCTATAGTAGCAGCAAAGGAGGGAATTTGTGTCAAGTAGTTTGAAATCAAACTAAGGTGTGGTTCGCAACGGGCTAGCACTAAATATATATTCTACGACAATAGTATCGACGTGTTTTAACCCCAAGGAAATAAAGGTCTCACCGAAAGACCAAATTTATACAATGCCATCTCATTGGAGAATGAGTGATGCGTGAAGACGCAAAGACATGCAAATACACACGGACCTGAAGCGTCATATCCGTAGATTATGTTAACCACTTGCAATTGCGTACATGGAACACCGGAAAGCCATAAGTGTTCAATACGCAAAGTTCTCAAACTAGATTATTGTCTCTAGTGCAAGTGGGAGACTGAAGGGAATATGCCCGAGAGGCAATAATAAAGTGGTTATTATCGTATTCCTTATTTATGATAAATGTTTATTTTACATGCTATAATTTTATTAATACGGAAACGTTAATCAATGTGTGTTTAATAAACAAAAAGGAAGTTCCTAGTTATGCCTCTCTTATAAACTAGCTCGTTAATTAACAAGATGATCATAGGTTTCCTGATCATGGACATTGGATGTTGTTAATAACGAGGTCACAACATTAGTGTAATGGTGTGATGAACATTCATCCGAAGTATAGCATTACGATCAGAGTCATTGAGTTTATATTGCTATAACAACTTACGAAGTGATCCTAATCCTTAGACCATGAGATCATGTCAATCACTAACACCGGAAGAGTTTCTTGATAACATCAAACGTCACACCGTAACAGGGTGATTATAAAGATGGATTCAGAACTAATAAAGTGTTATGTTGAGGCTCATGGATCGAGAGTGGAATTTGTTCATCCCGATGACGGATAGATATACTCTAGGCCCTCTCGGTGATATCACATTGATTAGCTTGCAAGCAAGTGATTTGATCACTAGAATGTTATATCACGGGAACGAGAAAAGAGTGCATGTCGGTAACGAGATCAAACTAGGTATGGAGATACCGATGATCGAATCTCGGACATGTAATATATCATGAAACAAAGGGATTAAGATACTAGCGTAAAAGGTTCCGACGATCACAAGAAAGTCATCGTTGAATGTGTGGGAGTCAGTATGGGTCTCCAGATCCCGCTTCTGATTATTGATCTGAGAGGAGTCTCGATCATGTCCGCATTATTCGCGAACCGTAGGGTGACACACTTAAGAGACACCGACATCCATTTGGAGCAAAAGTTTCATGCCGAAAAGAAAAGGAAAGCGCAGGAATTTATTTCACTAGACACCGAAACTGTTTCGGTTGAAATTGCTGAAACTGGTTCTGCATGTGAAATGGAATACTAGCAAGGGGTTTTATGTGAATGTTTGTTAATTAAAGTAATTAACAAAATTCTGAATAAATAAATAAAAGAGTTTTATTTAAATGAGAGCTTGCATTAAATTTGGTGGAAATTTAATGCATGTGAGTGGATTTTTGAGTGGAGGCTTTTTAATGGGAGTGGAGGCTTTTCATTTTGAGTGGGAGCTCCACCCACATGAATGTGGAAGAGGTGGGGGCAGCCCCCATGGCTGGGCGCCATGCCCCTTGGGTGCCCCCCCCCCCTCTCTCCTATAAAAGGCCCCCCTCTCCTCCTCTCAAAGCACACCTCCTCGTGAAGGATCTCTCTCCCCCTCTAGAATTTATCCCCCATGGTCTCGGACTAGCGAGATACATGTTCCCGGTGGCTTTTCGGCAAGAAAGAGTTGTGCTTCCGCTGCATCGCTGGAGCAAGGAGGCGGAGGTTGCTCGGTGCCTCGAACGTGTGTGCGAGCACGGATGCGCTGGTGTTTTGTGGCGCTAGGACTTCCTCTCGATCTTGAGATCGGCAAGAGATCGTCTACATCAACCACGAGTTTGGACTCGTTAAGCTTTGTCGGTCTTCAAGGGTATGTTCTATACGGATATACATCCGCCCGTTGTTTGTATCTAGTAGATAGATCTTGGTACATAGTTGTCCCATCGTAGGAAAATTTTTGTTTTCTATGCTGCGAACCCTACAAAGGTGACAGTGTGGGGTTATCTAGATGGGAAATGCAAACTTTAAGGAGTGTTTTTGTAGCCCTACCGTGGATTAGAGTTGTCCAAACGGAGAGTAGTTTAGAGTAGTATCATGAAGAGAAGATATTTATATGAGAGTGTCCACTAGTGAAAGTACGATCCCTAGGCCTTGTTTCTAAGCATTGAAACACCGTTTACGACTAGTCCTGCTACATGTTTGCTTGCTTCCATCTTTATTTCAAATTGCTTTAGTCTCTTCCTACCCGTCAAGCTCTTTTCTGGCATCGTTGTCTTATAATCATCCATACTACTTGTATTTCACTATCCCTTTGTCGAACTGGTGCACCTATACGCCTAACAAGTGTATTGGGTGTGTTGGGGACACAAGAGACTTCTTGTATCTTGATTGCAGGGTTTCTTGAGAGGGATACCTTTGACCACTTCCTCCCTGAGTTCGGTAAACCTTGGGTAATCGACTTAAGGGAAACTTGCTGTTGTTCTACAAACCTCTGCACTTGGAGGCCCAACACTGCCTATAAGAATAGAAGCGTGCGTAGACATCACGCAGTTGGCCACGCGTCTTTCGGCTCACCGAGGCTAGCTCGGGATCCTCCTCGGCTTCTTCGGTTTCTCCCTCCTCATTGGAGGGTTTTCGTCTCCTCCATCATCAAGGAGTTATTCGGGCACCTCTTCATCAAGCGGGGGCAGCCAATCTTATAGCAACTAGAACGTCTGCAGAAGTAAAAGTAATATGGTGATTTGGTTATAGCGAGTCGGAATTAAAGTGAAGTCAAGGGGAAGAAGTTTACCTTGGGGGCCAGCCTTTTGTTCGGCATAAACGGAGTAAGACCCTCGTGAAGATCGGTGAAGGGCGCGTCCGTGCTCTTTTTGAGGGTTGCGGCATAGTCCTCCGCGACCCACTGCTCTTGGCTAGTCCGAGTAGGATTGGATGGGCCAGTGTACTCATACATCCAGTGGGCTCGGGTCGCCAGCGGCACCAGTCATCGTCCGAGCCAACAGTTAAACAAGATGATTGTCTTCAAACCTGCCTCCTCTAGCTCGGCCATCCGAGCCCACATGTCTGCTACGGTCGCCCTTTGCGCTCGAGAGAGCTTCTTCACTGATAGGCGGCGCGAGTTGCTCCACTCTGTGGTATACGCGGGGATCACCACTTCTCCGACTGGGGTAACCTCCTTGGCGTAGAACCAGATACTTTTACAGTCACTGGCTGCCTTCTTTCGCAGCAGCATCTTGAAGAACTTGGCACCGGACTTCACTTGAAAGGTGAGGCCGCCTGCTACGAGTTTAGGCCCTCCTTTACCCTCGTGACTGGCCCGGCCATGAAAAATATCAATCCATAGTGAGAAGTATGGGCGGCATCCAAGGTAGCACTCACAGAAGGCGATGAAGACCGCCAGCTGCTCGACTCTATATGGTCCTAGGTCAGAAAGTTTGATCCGATAGAAGTGAAGAAATCGCCTAACGAAGATGGAGGTAGGGAATCCTAAGCCGCGCTCAAGGTGGCTAATGAAGGAGTTGAATTCTCTCGGGCAATGCAGTGGCTCACTCTCGCTCGCCTACGGAATGCGCCAGCTTCCCTTGATCAGGATACCTGCATCCTAAAAGGACTGCGGTAACGCAGTGTTGCACTTGGATTTGTCCCACGTAGGCGCCATGGATGTGAGTGGAAATGGAGATTCGGATCGGGGGAAGGCACGGGTGGAGAAGACAAAGGAGGAAAGGGAGAGTGGGTGATATCTGCTTGCCTCGTCACCTTGCGCTTTATATAAAGGTATCGCCCACCGATAGCGGAGTTAGCCGTTGCTTCGTGGTGATTTCGCTAAAGTTACCATTAATAATTAACTAACGGCAAGTTTGACCGTGCTAAACGGTCCAACTTCGGTCAAATTGACCACTCGATTGTACCACTCGCTCAATCCAATCGGTTGGGCGATACGACTTAAAGAAAAGGATTCACCAAAGCTGCGACTGGAGAACAAAAGCTTCTACCTTCATTGGAGGAGTTCGTCACCGATTTGACTAGGCGTCCACCTGGATTTGCCTAATCCGACTTCCAAGTTGACTCCTATGCCGAACCCCTGATGTACTCGGGGACTATTGATGGGGATATGCCAACCGGGGTATCCACGAAGGCAAGAAGCAACTGGCCCAAGACGATTTCAAGCGGGCTAGAAATGATGGCGACTGATATAAAGGCCTTGGTAAAGACCGGCGACTGGATGCGAAGGCCCAAGACGGAATCAAGGCCCATTTGTATTAGGTCAACCTCCCGAAACCCTTACTGATTTGGTTGAGATCTTATAAAACCCTAGCGAGGCACCCCTATATAAGCCTCCCTAGGGTTTCCATTATACTCACGAGCTATTAGCTACCCCATCCTTGCGACTCGTTGCCCATACACCGAGTTTGCCCACCCTGTAATCTCACTCGCCATCAATACAGACAAGCAGGAAGTAGGTCTTTACCCTACGGGGTCCGAACCTGGGTAAACTCTGTGTCACGCCCTCAATCTCGATCTGAGGATGGCAACTCGCTCTGACCCTACTTCAACTCAATCGCTACCCCTGGTAACGATTATCGTGTCCATTCCCACGACATGTTTCTGGGTCAAAAATGGACGCCAAAGATCTTCGGGCGCGGTATTGAAGTAAAATTCAGGTCCGGGCGATGGTTTTCAGCCGTCGATCGTCCACATCCCATGGCCGAAAAGAATTGTGCAGATGTGGATAACAGTTTGGACCGAAACAATCTAGCGCTATTATTTACTTTGATATATTTTTAATTAATTAAAAGGGCAGCCCACCTACATGGGCCTTCAAGGGTATTGTGACACCCCCGGGATCAGGGCTAAACAAATCCCAGACCTCCATCTGAAATAAGCTTAACCTTGAGCTCGAGAATATCCAGTGAAGAATCAGTAACACGGCAGTGACCCTACGACACAAAAATTTATTACAGCAAGCTCATAACTCAGCAGAGAACCAAATTATTACAAGAAGAGGTCACTGACCACAAACATCAAACAACATAAGGAAAATTATGCTATTAAGTATAGCAAACTTAACAAAGGGCCTAATAGGCCTGAAGCATAACGATGACGTCCTAGCCCATAGATTCCAGGCTGCCGGCCGGGAACCCCAAGCTTCGTCGGTGTCGATGTAGTACGAAACTCTCGTCTTCAGGGGAACACTTACTCAGCCAAAAGTATCAACCAAGAAAGGGTGAGTACAGGGTGTACTCCGCAAGACTTATGGCTGGTGGAGTTGTTTTGCATAAATCCATCTTTTGTTTATAAAACAAGAGGGAGAAGAAGCTCGTCTATTCAGAATATTTTAAAAAGGGATAAGAGAGCGACATCTCCAAAGTATTGATCATCATCTTTTGATATCCACCAAATCATCATCATCTGAACTAGGATCACCCCCTCGTACCCATGAGGAAGCATCCTTAAGCACACATTGATCTGCCAAGTTTTACGATTAGGTTATAGTTCTCTATGATCTTAGAATCTGGTCATCAAGCGTTCATAACCGTGAACACGGCTTTTCGAAAATATTATTACCCTGCAGAGGTGTACAACTTTACCCACACGTACTAACCTTCTCTTAATTCCACTAGTAATAGCCCTCTTCCTTGGAAGGCCGGCAGAGGGTGGTTAGACACGACCTTTACCTTGCTTTCGTCGAGACCATGAGTCACGCAATAAGTATGGTTTCGCCATAACGGGTCAAATCCCGAAGCCACTAATTAAAGATGTGAGGTGATCTTGGTTAACAGGGGCTCCATCGACCCCAAGCAACCCGGTCCACGCTTCCCTACCTGTTATGAATGCACCATCTTCACCCGGCAAATCTTTCAAAAGATTTTCTATGCATATGTCGAGTGGAACGCCCGAACTATGTGACTCATGGAATCTACTAGGCAAGTTAGTTACTCGTGAGGTTGTCCAAGCCCCGTGTGGTTGCACGCTCGTCTTGGTTCCAAAGGCTGGTGGCGAGCATGGGACTAGAAAAACCACATCCCACCGTGGCCTCCAATACAAGCCTTAGCATGTTTTAACTCATATCACCTCTGATATCATCTCATCATGTTCTCCTGTCATACTAGATTCTATGCATCTGATACATCATCTGGATGGACCAGAATTGACAGCTATGCTTGGCTAAGCAGACACATGTAAAAGCTCTAGCAGTGCACACAACCAAACCTAGTTATGCTAGGAGCAGTGGATCAGGTAATATAAGCTCAAAGGGAGTAATACAATAGATAGGATACTCTATCTATCGATAAAATACCATAGTAGAATTGTACGCATCATGGCAGGAATTGAAATGCTTTTGAAAAAACATAGGATTATATCATGGTGGGGTTATGCTTGCCTTTGCCTGTTGATAACCAATAAGCAGATCCCCGGGAATCTTGTACTTGACTTAGTCATAGTTGGTCAAGTATTGTTCGTCGATCTTCGATCTTCTATGGTGTTATCCTCGGGCTTCGATCTCGATCTTGATATCGTATTCTACCGGGAAGAACCAAACATCGGAAATAAAAGGGAAACAATCAACACATGGCATTGGTGCAATGCTCAAGCAAGTATTATGATATGACAAGTTGAATTGTATGAAATTGAAACCCTAAAACATGCTCGACAATTTAATCGGGGTTCCGAGGGGTACAAACCCTAACTCGGGGAAAACTCCGGAGTCACCTATTAGGGTTACTAGGTTGTTCTAATTAAACTTGCTATGAAAGTTGTTGAACAATGCATGATTACAGCTTAAAGAGATAGCTATCATTTTTCTGAACATATTGATATATTATACATATTTTTCTGACTTATAAATAATTAGTTATTAAATTTATAAGATTTATCCTTTTTCTGAAATTACTAAAAGTTGGTTAAACTTTTTACACCGCAGACGTACCTAGCCACAGTGACTAACAGAGGGGCCCGTGGCCACCTCAGTGTCCACGTGGGCAAGGATGGGCCCAACCTAGGTTTGACCAGAGCTGACCGCGCGCTGCTGACGTCATGATGACACCAGCACGACGTCAGCCTGGCTGGCTCCCAGGTGGAGGACGGGGACGGCATTAGGGGGCTCTCGAGATGGCCTGGGTGGGAAAGTCGGACACGGGCGAGTGCGGGAAGTCGTTTAGGAGCGGTGCCGCCATTTTTGGGTTACCGTAGCGGCGCCGGCGACGACCTACTGCGGTGGCGGCGGACGACGAATGGTGCGGGCCCGATACCGGAAGCAAGAGGGGCACTGGGGGTACCAGGAGGAGCAGAAGCTCACCGCGAGTGCAGAGGAGGGGTCGGCGAGGCCGGGCGAGGTCGGACGCGGCTGTAATTGGCGATAGGGATGATGGCCGGAGTTCGGGGAGGAGCTTCCGATTGGGACGCGGGGCATGCCGGGTCACGCGAGTAGGGGCTAAAGGACAAGGTGGACGAGGCGGTCCTTCCAGCGTGATCAGCGGAGCTCGGAGATGGTCGGAGCAACGACGATTCGTCGGCTCGGGTTACGGAGCTCTGTAGGAACGAGCTCCAGAGAGCAAGAGGGAGAGGGAAAAGAGGATAAGGCGAGAGAGGGCAGCGTAGGGGGTATTATCCTCAGCTCCAAGGGCGGTGGGGCGAGGATCTTGGCGTGGCGACGATCGATGGTCGGCGCACGAACAGCGAGCATCTTCGGTTCGTCGCGAGGAATAAGAAAGAAGAGGCACGTCGAAGAGGTACGGGCCGGCTTGGGCCGAGGATGGGCCGTGGCGGTTGCTGGCGGCTGCGCAGGTGCAGAAGGAAGGGAGAAGAGGAAGTTGGGTCGGCTGGGCTGCACGGCCTGGCTGCTATCTGGTTTCTGTTTTTATTTTGCAAATCCTTTTTCTTTTTCTGTTTTGCATTTCTGTTTGTATATTTTCAAATTCATTTCTGTTTTGAGTATTTCAAAAATACCAGGGAGTTTGTAAAATATCTAAAATACTATGGGGCCCCTTTTACTCATTTTGGGCTCCAAATATTTTGATAATTTTTGAAATTCAAACCACTTTGAAATGTTTTGAGAGAGAGAGGAAACTAGGGTTTAGGTTTTTGTATATTTCTTCAATGCACAATTTCAAATATGATGCTCATGCAATGCCCAATCGAAACCCTAATATATAATTATCTAAAAGTGGGGTGTTACAGCTCTATCCCCCTTACGAGAATCTCGACCCGAGATTCCAAAGGTAGGAAGAGAGACAAGGAGAGAAAAAGAACAGGGTCACTCTAAAGATAAGAGGGAAACACACTAAACAACACACCGAGTATCTCATGGTCAACTCATGGATGGAGTGTTCAGAAACAACTCTGAGATGGCGACATGAAACACATCAAGGTAACAGAGGATACAAGAGGAGATGGTTTCTAGTTGTTAGACAACTGGTCTTCATAAGGATTGAGACCATGGAACTTACATGAGATTTTGAAGCTTCTGAAAAGGAAAGCTTCCAAAGGAAAGAACATAACACAAACTTCGATGAGGAACCTCTACTAAATGGCTTAAGTAGAGATATTAGGTTGCAGAGATATGGATCAACAAAACCAAGCTGTTGAACTACTTTTGATACAGAAGGATCACTTTTTCATTCAACAGAGGGTCAAGACAGAAAGGTGTTTTGTGGAGAGGACTCACAAGAGTCGCAAGGAACATGTAGCAAGAGGAACTTCTAATTACCAAAATCGTAGTCACTCTTAAAACATGGTTGAGAAAACAAAGGAAACTCTTTATTCATCCAGGTATATCAAAATCTTCGCCAAAGATCATGATATCACTTTACACCACTAGATGAGTAGGTAAGAAGATTCCTGATGACATGAGAAGAAAGAAACTTCATTCTCAGACTTCAATTATTTGGCACAACAAGATGCTTGCCAACATAAATGGTCTAGAGGATCGACCGAGAGACATCCAGCAACACTACTTTAGATGTCCTCCTTAATGTTTGAGAAATCAAACATCGAGTAAAGGTCAGACTTCGGATTCAAAGGAACCATAAGCACAATTCCTATAATCAACTATAGAAGAAGCCTCACGAAGAGTGGTTATTACTGCTGAATCAAGAGAATATGGCAAAAGGTCTTTCCAGCTAGGTATGTCAACCATTACATCATTTTTGCCAGACTTGCTATGAGACCTATGTCAAAACCTTGAGGGACATCAACTATCATTACTACTTGAGATTCAGCTTTGGTTAAGTGAAATGACACTTCAGACTCAGCATGTCCGAATAGAAAGTTTGCAACATTTACCGAAAGGTAAAGTTACTAGATTCTCAAGATATGTACTACAGTGTCAAGCTCCAAAATATGAGCTAGATTGCTAGACCCATGCATTTAGCAACTTGTCAAAAGACAACTGCGCACATATAAGGTACTGTCAATCCAACACACATGTGTCCTTAGGGAACGGAGTTAACTCTACTCGAATCCACGGCGACATCTTTCAACAACTGCACATGAACTAGAGAAGGTCTCTTCTAACATCCATATCACATACTTCGAGATGACTCGAGGATGGTTCTCGAAAGTTTCCAACATTGATGTCAAATGTTCCATATGAACCAAATCTATTATGGATAAGATGAGGATGTCATCGATGGGCTCAACAACAAACTTATCAAGACACTCCAAAAAGATGGACTCACATGTTGCTTGAACAAGGCAAAAGTATTGGTCAGATCAAAGGACATGAAGATGTACTCAAGAGAAACATCACGAGAAGAAACACCCTCAAGATAGTCCTTGGAACTGAGTTTGATTTGACGATAACCCAAATCAAATCAAAATTGGGGAACGATAACATATCCATGAAGGAGATACTATCTTTCTCCAGCACAAACAAAACTAGACATCCCTTTAGAAAGGAACTGGGTCGGATAAACTTTTGTCTTACAACTCTCCAAGTTATCGTTTAAGCTCAACCAACTAGTTCAGGGGTATCCAGTATGGATCCTTGGAGAAAAGAGCAGTTCGGAGAACTTGCTTGGTAAGGCAAGAAGACTTAGTCTTAGAGTTTCGGCACAAACGTAACTCTTTGACCGAAGAGAGTGCCAGAATAATGGACTTGGCAACACAGTCAAACTTCGCTCAGTGATAAGGTTAACCAATCATGCTAAGAATGACTCAAATGTCCTTTGAGTTCAAAACAATGAAAATTGTTAAGAATCTCAGATAGCCACATTATTACGCACACGCATCATTCACGAGCGCGAAAGCTCGAGGAAGGGTGGGTAAATATGTGTAAGAGCATCACTTCATTAAGGGGTCATGAAACTTAGCACAACCTCTTAGTATAGAAGGGTGTGATACTTTAAGGTGGAACAGATAGAAGCTAATCAATGCCTCTTATTCTGCGGATTACAACACTTTGACCTGGTCCTAGATATGACTAGGTACTGGAGTTTGTTTATCCTAGACATTCCGAAATGGTTTGTCTTGATGGACCACAAGAGTATCTTGCATCGGAAGACACCAATGCACATTTACTACTTGGCTACCAACTGGTAGGCAAAGGTCAGAACACAACAAGGGGGAAGGAACATGCTCAGGTTAGAATCCCGAGATGTGAATGCATAGATTAACAATCTTCCGAAAACCAATGCAAGGAAGGGAAAAGGTGTGGTAGAGTCACAAGTATAGATGCGAGACTCACGAGGAGTACTCTTGTCATGATCTATTTGGTTCTGTTAAAGAACATCTGCCATAACATGTGGTAGGGGAAGTCCTTTATTGTCGCAATTCAATCACGACAAAAACCACAAGCTTGAAGGCTAGAATATGTAGTACCAGCCATCCTGAGGTAATGTATGAACATTAACGACAGGGGTCAAAGGAATGGGTCTTGGGTTAAAGATCAGCGTCATGTACCAGATTCACAACACTAGAATCCAGCACAATCCGGGATCTTAGGTTCAAGTCCAAGGGTTAAAACCCGAGAAAGGAGTAACTACTTCTTGAGTGACATAATGTACACTGCAAGATAGTGATCACGAGGTAGCTACCAGAAGAAGGAACAACTTCTGAAGTACCCAACAAACGAAAAGGAGGCACTCGAGGCGAAAGGAAACCTCGAAGCCTAGAATAGAACACTACAGATCCAACAATATAATATTGTGGGTCCCAAAGGATAGAGAGATAATGTTAGAAAGGAATCTCTCAGATGAGCAAGAGAAAACGGAAACAAGGAATTCACAACACACACAACTATAGAGTAGGTCAACTGGCTTAGAAGCGACATGCCAAGGAGGCACCTAAGTTTTCAAAGACAAGAAGAGATATCAAAACTTTTCCAAAATCAACACTAGATAAGATGACACAGAGTTAGAACGAAACTGGGTAAGGAGTAAAAGAAGCATACTAGAGTTTTCGTAAATACTTTTCATCTTTAAAATAGTTTTCACAAGCACTAGACTCAACATCGACCGATAGCAAGGTTTTCCTATAGTCGGTACTGTTGGAGATATGCCCTAGAGGCAATAATAAATGTAGTTATTATTATATCTTTGTGTTTATGATAAATGTTTATATTCATGCTATAATAGTATTAACAAGGAAACACTAATACTTGTGTGAATTGTAAACTTAAATTGAAGTCCCTAGTATAGCCTCTATACTTCACTAGCTTGTTGGTTGATTAAATGATTATGGTTTCCATATCATGAACATTGAGATGTTATCAACAACAAGATCATATCGTTAGGAGAATGATATGGTGGACATACTCCTATAGACAAGCGTAGCATAAAGATCAAGTCATTTCAATAGTTCAATTGCTATATGCTTTCTGATACATAGTAACCTAATTCCTTCGACCATGAGATCATGCATATCACCTTTACCGGATGGATGCTTTGATGACATCAAACACCACACCGTAACTGGGTGGCTATAAAGGTGGCATTAAGTGTTCGGAAAGTATTGGTTGAAACACATGGATCAAGAGTGGGATTTGTCCATCCACATGACGGATAGATATACTCTGGGCCCTCTCGGTGGAATGTCATCCAATTAGCTTGCAAGCATGTGACTTGGTCACAAGGGATCACATATCACGGGAACTAGAAAAGAGTACTTATCAGTAACGAGGTTGAACTAGGTATACAGAGATACCGACGATCATAACCTCGGATAAGTAACATATCGTGAGACAAAGGGAAATTGGTATCGTATGTAAGTGGTTCATTCGATCGCAAAGTAATCGTAGAAATATGTGGGAGCCATATGAATTTCCAGATTCCTCTATTGGTTATTGTTCGGAGAAGTGTCTCGATCATGTCCGCATAATTCACGAACCGTAGGGAGACACACTTAAGGATTCGACGTTGTTTTGAGTAGTTATGGTGTTATGAGAAAGAGACCGAATGTTGTTCGGAGTCTCGGATGGGATCCGGGATATCACGAGGTGATCCGGAATGGTCCGGAGAATAAGATTCATATAAGGAAAGTCCCGTTTCGGAGTTCGGGAATGATTCCGGTGTTTTCATCGGGAATGTTCTAGAAGGTTCCGGATTGTCTGGCACTCCGGGGGGGAGGGGTACATGAATGTGTCATTACATATTGGAATGATTGCATCATGTACTAAGTGTTCTTGCTGTCCCAAATAAAGGATTAAATTGAATCCTAAAACAGAAAAGTCAAATGTCCAGTTTGAAAGTCAAACGGCTAAAACAAGAAACTGTGGGAAACAAGAAAGAGGAGTTGGGAACCGACTTGAGGGAGGAGTCTCCTCCCCAAGCCGGCGCGCCACCCAAGGACGACTTGGGGAGGGACTCCCCTCCCCTGGCCGCGCCTCCCCACCTATATAAGGAGGGGCAGGGCTCCCCTCCTAGACACATAAGTTTCCACCTCTAAAATCTCAGGTTTAGAGCCGTTTTGGTTTAGAGCTTCTAATTGCTTTAGCCAGCGGTTTAGAGCCTTCTAATTGGTTTAGAGCCTTCTAATTGGTGTGTCTAATTACTAGACCACTAATAGCCTCTCTCATAAGCTCCACCATACTCGCACCGGCTTAAGGCGAAGCCCTGCGGGATTTCCCCTCTACTTCCGGTACCACGCCGTTGTGCTGCCGGAATCGCGAGGAGAGTGCTACAACCTCCGCTGCCTGCTGGAACAAGGGAGAGGAAGGTCTTCGTCGAGTACCGAACGTGTGACCGACTGCGGGAGCGCTGCCGGAACGTGGCGCCGGAAGGATCGTCTACGCGATCTTGAGATCGGAAAGAGTACGACTACATCACCCACGAGAATCTGCTCTCGTTAACCGCTTTGGAATCTTCGAGGGTGAGTTCTTCTATCGACTCGTTGCTACAATCTAGTAGATAGATCTTGGCTTGTTTGTTTGTATGCGATAGAAAATTTTTGTTTTCCATGCTACGAACCCCTACAGGTACTGCTCTGATACCAAAACCTGTGACACCCCTGGGATCAGGGCTAAACAAATCCCAGACCTCCGTCTGAAATAAGCTTAACCTTGAGCTCAAGAATATCCAGTGAAGACTCGATAACATGGCAGTGACCCTACGACACAAAAATTATTACAGCAAGCTCATAACTGAGTAGAGAACCAAATTATTACAAGTAGGGGTCACTGACCACAAACATCAAACAACAGAAGGCAAATTATGCTATTAAGTATACCAAACTTAACAAAGGGCCTAAGAGGCCTGAAGCATAACGATGACGTCCCAGCCCATAGATTCCAGGCTGCCGGCCGGGAACCCCAAGCTACTCGTCGGTATCGATTTAGTACGGAACTCTCGTCTTCAGAGGAACACTTACTCTGCCAAAAGTATCAACAAAGCAAGGGTGAGTACATGGTGTACTCTGCAAGACTTATGGCTGGTGGAGTTGTTTTGCATAAAGCCATCTTTTGTTTATAAAACAAGAGGGAGAAGAAGCTCGTCTATTTAGAATATTTTAAAAAGGGATAAGAGAGCGACATCTCCAAAGTATTGATCATCATCTTTTGATATCCACCAAATCATCATCATTTGAACTAGGATAACCCCCTCGTACCCATGAGGAAGCATCCTTAAGCACACATTGATCTGCCAAGTTTTACGATTAGGTTATAGTTCTCTATGATCTTAGAATCTGGTCACCAAGCGTTCATAACCGTGAACACGGCTTTTCGAAAAGATTATTACCCTGCAGGGGTGTACAACTTTACCCACACGTACTAACCTTTTCTTAATGCCACTAGTAATAGCCCTCTTCCTTGGAAGGACGGCAGAGGGTGGTTAGACACGACCTTTACCTTGCTTTCGTCGAGACCATGAGTCACGCAATCGGGGTTCAATTGTATGAAAGTGAAACCCTAAAACATGCTCGACAATTTAATCGGGGTTCCGAGGGGTACAAACCCTAACTCGGGGAAAACTCCGGAGTCACCTATTAGGGTTACTAGGTTTTTCTAATTAAACTTGCTATGAAAGTTGTTGAACAATGCATGATTACAGCTTAAAGGGACAACCCTCATTTTTCTGAATATTTTGATATATTATACATATTTTTCTGACTTATAAATAATTACTTATTAAATTTATAAGATTTATCCTTTTTCTGAAATTATTAAAAGCTGGTTAAACTTTTTACACCGCAGACATACCTAGCCACAGTGACTGACAGAGGGGCCCGTGGCCACCTCAGTGTCCACGTGGGAAAGGATGGGCCCAACCTGGGTTTGACCAGAGCTGACCGCGCGCTGCTAACGTCATGATGATGCCAGCACGACGTCAGCCTAGCTGGCTCCCAGGTGGAGGACGGGGACGGCGTCAGGGGGCTCTCGGGATGGCGTGGGTGGGCGCGTCGGACGTGGGCGAGTGCGGGAAGTCTTTTAGGAGCGGCGCTGCCATTTTTGGGTTACCGTAGCGGCGCCGGCGACGACCTACTGTGGTGGCGGCGGACGGCGAATGGCGCGGGCCCGATACAGGAAGCAAGAGGGGGCACTGGGGGTACCAGGAGGAGCAGAAGCTCATCGTGAGTGCAGAGGAGGGGTTGGCGAGGCCGGGCGAGGTCGGACGCGGCCGGAATCGGCGACGGGGACGATGGCCGGAGTTCGGGGAGGAGCTTCCGATTGGGACGCCTCGAGGCATGCCGGGTCACGCGAGTAGGGGCTAAAGGACGAGGTGGACGAGGCAGTCCTTCCAGCGTGCTCAGCGGATCTCGAAGACGGTCGAAGCGATGGCGATTCGTTGGCTAGGGTTATGGAGCTATGCGGGAACGAGCTCCAAAGAGCGAGAGGGAGAGGGAAAAGAGGATAAGGCGAGAGAGGGCAGTGTAGGGGGTCTTATCCTCAGCTCCAAGGGCGGCGGGGCGAGGATCTTGGTGCGGCAACGATCGACGGCTGGTGCACGGACAGCGAGCAGCTTCGGTTCGTCGCGAGGAAGAAGAAAAAAGAGGCACGTCGAAGAGGTACGGGCCGGCTTGGGCCGAGGATGGGCCGCGGCAGTTTCTGGCGGCTACGCAGGTGCAGAAGGAAGGGAGAAGAGGAAGTTGGGTCGGCTGGGCTGCACGGCCTGGCTGCTATCTGGTTTCTGTTTTTGTTTTGCAAATCCTTTTTCTTTTTCTGTTTTGCATTTCTGTTTGTATATTTTCAAATTCATTTCTATTTTGAGTATTTCAAAAATACCAGGGAGTTTGTAAAATATCTAAAATACTATGGGGCCCCTTTTACTCAGTTTGGGCTCTAAATATTTTGATACTTTTTGAAACTCAAACCACTTTGAATTGTTTTGAGAGAGAGAGAGGAAACTAGGGTTTAGGGTTTTGTATATTTCTTCAATGCACAATTTCAAATATGATGCTCATGCAATGCCCAATCGAAACCCTAATATATAATTATCTAAAAGTGGGGTGTTACAGGTATGAACATCAAATTCCTCCCGTTACTTTATATCTGCATAGATAGATCTCAATGTTAGAAATTTTTGTTTTCTGCACTGGAACCCCTTCACAAGTATGTTTCGGTGGTGATATTGGTACGTATACAGAGCAACCGAATTTTCTTAGGTGGGAAATACTTGGATAATTGCCTCCTACTATTTGGAACAGAGAAGTTTCATGATATGCAGTTGGTCTGACTTGTATCAGATCTGTGGTGTGTAAAACCACATGTCTCCAATAAGAGGTTGGTATATTGTAAGTCTACAATAGTAGTTTAGCAATTAACTTTACTCATTTGATTGAAGATTCTGCCACTCCATTTTGAGTATGAACATAAGATACCGAATGTTCTAGATGGATAACAAAAGTCATACAACAATCATTAAATTCATGTGAACTAAATTCAGCGGCATTATCTATTCTTATTGTTTTTATCTTGTGTTTAGGATGATTTGCTCATAATTTGACAATTTAAGCAATTAACTTGGCAAATGCAGGGTTACATGTGGATAATAAACACATATGTGACCGTCTAGTGGATGCATCAATTAGCACCATGAAGTATCTAAATGGTTCAGATAGAGGTTCTGTTGAACCACATATATGTTCTTGATTTTCTTCAAAAAACATTAAGTGGATCATTTTTTTACATTGAGATAGGTTGGCGTAATTAGTAGTTTCCCCGTGGCAAATGCACCAAATCTTATAATTGTTAAATTGTGACCAACAAAATTGTTTATAGTTTTTCTCATCATACTTATTCCATGATGACCAAGGAGAGCATGCAAAGTCTTGAATTTATCAAGGTTTTAAAATTTTATTTTATATGCAACATAAGGTACAAGTTTTATGTATATAAAGTATAACAAAGAGATCGAAAGTGAAAATAGTAGTTTATCGGTGGATTCGTTTAGGTATTTATAGGTCTTGAATGGGTGTTTACAATCACTACAGGAATGGAAAGCTACGCCGACGGTCGGTCGCTACGCCGACGGCCAAACGTCGGGGCCGTCGGCGTAGCCATCGTCTAGGCCAGCCCCGCCAAGCAGCCGTCGGCGTAAAATTGCCCTCGGCATATTCTATACTACGCCGACGGCTGCCCTCGGCGTAGCATACGCCGACGGCTGCCCTCGGCGTAGCTATTTTTTATTTTATCTCATTAAACTTTGAAAAATCATAACTAAATCATTATAATTCGGAAAAATACAAATAATATATCAAAATTTGCAGAAAAATAAGACCTATCTATCTACACTCAAATATTACACATTTATAAATAAAAATTAAGTAAAACATAAAACATTATATATAGATTAAAACGGGCATAAAAAATTCAAAAACGATCGAAACAATGCGAAACCTTCACGTGGTGTTATATTATGTGACATAGTTAGAAGGAAAAATATCAAACTTGGTATATTAATTATGTCTCAAAGAAACCTTCACAAAATGACCTATCTCATTCGAGGTTTCTTGGCTTTCAGGTCAAATGACCAATGTTATGGCTAGAATCAAGGCATAGTTTGTGATAATGTGCTCATATTGTGCATACACATGCATCATGGGATGGCGAACAATGTTGCAGGAAAAAGTTTTCCTTTTCGTCGCACCAAAAAGCCATTTCCCATTTTCCGAGCATAAAAAACGGACGGTTTTGTGAAGCAACCACCAAATGGCTAATTCAAAATACTACCACCACATTTTACAAAAATACTATAACACCTTATATGGACAATGTCCCAACAGGGGGATCCGAAACCTTTCCGTCCATCTTTGGTGAAAAAGACAAATTTCTGCCGAATCGGCAGGAAGTGGGTCAGATATGAACTACAGGTACATGATCCGATGCTCATGTTTTTTTACAAAAACCATTTTTAGGTTAAAAGTATGCTATTTTATCAAAGATATAATGAAAGTTTAGTGAGGCTCTGCCCCGAGCTAAGAATCTTTATTTCCGCCGTTCGACAAAGTTTGACGATAGTTTAAAACAGGCATAAAAAATTCAAAAACGATCGAAACAATGCGAAACCTTCGCGTGGTGTCATATTATGTGACATATTTATAAGAAAAAATAGCAAACTTGATATATTGATTATGTCTCAAAAAACCCTTCACAAAATGACCTATCTCATTCGAGGTTTCTTGGCTTTCGGGTCAAATGACCAATGTTATGGCTAGAATCAAGGCATAGTTTGTGATAATATGCCTATATTATGCATACACATGCATCATGGGATGGCGAACAATGTTGCAGGAGGAAGTTTTCCTTTTCGTCGCACCAAAAAGCCATTTTCTATTTTCCGAGCATAAAAAACGGACGGTTTTATGAAGCAACCACCAAATGGCTAATTCAAAATACTACCACCACATTTTACAAAAATACTATACCACCTTATATGTACAATGTCCCAACAGGGGGATCCGAAACCTTTCCGTCCACCTTTGGTGAAAAAGACAAATTTCTGCCGAATCGGTAGGAAGTGGGTCAGATATGAACTACAGGTACATGATCCGATGCTCATGTTTTTTTACAAAAATCATTTTTAGGTTCACAATATGCTATTTTATCAAAGATCTAATGAAAGTTTAGCGAGGCTCTGCCCCGAGCTAAGAATCTTTATGTCCGCCGTTTGACAAAGTTTGACGATAGTTTAAAACAGGCATAAAAAATTCAAAAACGATCGAAACAATGCGAAACCTTCGCGTGGTGTCATATTATGTGACATATTTATAAGGAAAAATAGCAAACTTGATATATTGATTATGTCTCAAAAAAACCTTCACAAAATGACCTATCTCATTCGAGGTTTCTTGGCTTTCGGGTCAAATGACCAATGTTATGGCTAGAATCAAGGCATAGCTTGTGATAATGTGCCCATATTATGCATACACATGCATCATGGGATGGCGAACAATGTTGCAGGAGGAAGTTTTCCTTTTCGTCGCACCAAAAGGCTATTTTCTATTTTTCGAGCATAAAAAACGGACGGTTTTGTGAAGCAACCACCAAATGGCTAATTCAAAATACTACCACCACATTTTACAAAAATACTATACCACCTTATATGTACAATGTCCCAACAGGAGGATCCGAAACCTTTCCGTCCACCTTTGGTGAAAAAGACAAATTTCTGCCGAATCGGTAGGAAGTGGGTCAGATATGAACTACAGGTACATGATCCGATGCTCATGTTTTTTTACAAAATCATTTTTAGGTTCACAATATGCTATTTTATCAAAGATCTAATGAAAGTTTAGCGAGGCTCTGCCCCGAGCTAAGAATCTTTATGTTCGCCGTTTGACAAAGTTTGACGATAGTTTAAAACGGGCATAAAAAATTCAAAAACGATCGAAACAATGCGAAACCTTCGCGTGGTGTCATATTATGTGACATATTTATAAGGAAAAATAGCAAACTTGATATATTGATTATGTCTCAAAAAAACCTTCACAAAATGACCTATCTCATTCGAGGTTTCTTGGCTTTCGGGTCAAATGACCAATGTTATGGCTAGAATCAAGGCATAGTTTGTGATAATGTGCCCATATTATGCATACACATGCATCATGGGATGGCGAACAATGTTGCAGGAGGAAGTTTTCCTTTTTGTCGCACCAAAAGGCCATTTTCTATTTTTCGAGCATAAAAAACGGACGGTTTTGTGAAGCAACCACCAAATGGCTAATTCAAAATACTACCACCACATTTTACAAAAATACTATACCACCTTATATGGACAATGTCCCAACAGGGGGATCCGAAATCTTTTCGTCCACCTTTGGTGAAAAAGACAAATTCCTGCCGAATCGGCAGGAAGTGGGTCAGATATGAACTACAGGTACATGATCCGATGCTCAAGTTTTTTTACAAAAATCATTTTTAGGTTCACAATATGCTATTTTATCAAAGATTTAATGCAAGTTTTCCTTTTCATCGCACAAAAAAGGCATTTTCATTATCCGAGCGCAAAAAGGGGATTTTCTAAAGCATCCACCATATAGCTAATTCAAAAATGGAGGGTTTGTGATTAGTTGATATGGATATCATATTTGGATTCCTCTCATTTTTCTGATCAATTTAAACATATTATTTGTTGAATTTCGATTTACAGATTTAAAGATATTAATTATTCTATATTAAATAGAAAAATACAAAAAAATAAAATTATTATATTTTTATTTGAATTCAATAATATTTTTAATTATTCATTAATATTTACTTAAATAATTGTTTGTAATTTCAAAAAATACAAACATGTGACATGATGATATAAGAGTTAATAGGATTGATATCATAGTATTGACACCAATATATGAATTACTTTGCGGAAACGGATTCTGAAGGAACGAGGAAGTTAAGCGTGCTGAAGCTGGAGTAGTATTAGGATGGGTGACCTGCTGGGAAGTTTGACTAAGACTGGAATTTAATCAAATAGTAAGTATAATTAGTGTTAAAAAGTTCAAAGTAGGAGATTAACAAGTGAAACAATTTAAAGAATAAAAAAATTGAGAAAAAAAATTATTATTTTTCAAAAAAAAATTCAAAAAAAAAATATTTTTGCAACCGGTTGACAGGCTATGCCGACGGCCGCTACGCCGACGGCAAGTATGCTCCGCCGAGGGAGATCTTTGTCGAGGAGGCTACGCCGAGGGCAACCCTCGGCGTACCATACGCCGAGGGCATTTTGGCCTACGCCGACGGCCTTTTGCCCTCGACGTAGCGCGCGCGTCCCGTAGTGAATGCTGGTTACATGTGCTTTGCGTCAACTGTAATAGATGTGGGCACTGTTCATTGTGTATAGCATTTGGGCAACATGAATATTCTATCTATCTGCTAAATGGAATATTCTTAGAATTGTACTAACTACCTTGTTAGCCTGAATCTAATGTTGGTTATAGTGGAGAGTAATATAGATTAGTAACATGCATAAATTACTAGTCTAGGTTAGTACCTTCATAGTGTATAGAATCTTAATAGTAGTAACTTAGAATGACTTATTTATTAGCTTATAGACTCGTAGTTAGCGTTGCATGTGGATGTACTCCTATTATGACTAGCCTAATGCTAATTGATTTCTAAGGCTAGCGGCTCTCACATCTATTCATATCGGTGTGGCCTATAAATAGGACCCGAGCCCCAACTGGCATGGTTGGTTTGGGATTTAAGACATGTCTTGTGTTATTTTGTTTGTGCTATGTAAACTTCTTCAGAATCTATTTAGTTGTTTTATTCATCAATACTTTTGTAAATTTACCGTACCTTGAATCGTTATATCTCTATCTTTATGGTTATTAAAATATGGTGTGTCCTTCGTGTTAGTGCTCCACACCCATAGCCTAAAGGTACGCACACACTTTAATTAAAAAACACCCATCTTTATTATGTTTTTTTTTGCTATGAAAACAATGTGTATAAAGATTGATAGAGTAGCATTCTTTTTGATACCGCGGCTGGAAGGTAATGAGACAATGAAGGAGAGGGGGAAAATACAAAATCGGGTAGTTTTCTTTGAGCCTCGACGAGCAATAATACTAGACTTACGGATGAATTGCTTACGGACTAACCTTACAGGCTGATGTGGCATCCAATCGTGAATCTAGGTGAGTAAAATCCGAAACAACTGCTGCTATATTTCCAATCGTGTTGAGCCAGGTCGTGTCCGTAAAATCTGCCCGTAGAAATATTCCGTAGATGTAGCATTGCTGCCTCGACGAGTCCCTCAGTAATTGCGACGGGGAAACGGCATGAGCAGTATTGCTGTCCCGTTTGGCCCAAGAAAGCCCATCTCTCCGAACGTTATTTGAGCCCGTTAGTCAGCAGCTGGAAGGCAAATTCTTCAAAAATAAAAGCAGCTGGAAGGCAACACGTACGAGCGACATAAGCTGGACGTTTAGTCCCATACCGCTTATTAACATAGCCAGACACATCGGACGAGGCTTTATATAGGGCACCTGGTGCGACCTGTAAACATACTTACCTGGACAGGGTCAATGGGAGATCATGAAGACCTATGGCCTGGATTAGTGGCTTTCATTGCACTTGGGAGGAGCACTAGTCTACCATCTCCCCAAGTGGGAGAATGGATGTCATAATTTGTGATAGAGGGGGTACGTGTCCGCGCGGCCCCTGCTAATAACTTTTAAAACTTGTTTAGATTTTCACAAAAAAATTAAAATTTACTGATTTGAACAATCAGACTCTGTGTACCGATCCATGCATACTGATGGCAACCTGACAATTCACAAAGAAGGATTTCAACTAAAAGATCTTATGCAGGTAAAAAATTATTAAGCTTTGTTCTTGTCTAACAATCAAGGTTTTATTACTCCTTGAAGCCTGACTACCAGTAGCTGATCTACATAGGTGTATTCCTAGGCTGCCATATTGCTCACAAAAAGATTGACGTTAAGGAAGTGAATGCTGGCGCAACATGCTAGATCCTGACAATGTGTACACTAACCTACTCGACAACCAACTACACCGAATTCCACCGCCCCCATCTATTTATGGCAACATATACTATCCTAGCCAAGCGGATTTACTAGAGATTGGCAGTGAATGAAGGCAAGTGAATGACGGTGCCAGAGATCTCATATGTGAGTAGGAGAGTCCAGGACAAGGGCTAAAAAAGATAGTTGCTACAAACTTACTGAACATACGAACACCTAACTTACTATAGGTGTGGTTAACTATGGTTGGAACATATACTTAATTCTACAGCTGGTATAAGGCCATCTCAACAGATCATCAAAGTACACTTCCACAAGTTTGTATGTCAGTATATTTTGGACACGTTCAAATCCGATATAAATGTTGTCAACATATCATCATCATAAAAACAAGACATGGTTCAGAACCTACAAACTAAGATACAGACTTTTCGACTCTTTGGTCTTTCGCGTGAAGCAATAGAACAAGTTCCATAAAACCACAACTTCAAGGGTTGGGGTAACACTTGCGTCACAGGTGATTATTGTAGCCCATGATGAAGCAACATAAAATCAAATATTTATTTCAAACCTGTTGTATTGCCCTCTAGCAAAACAAGTTACCATGGGTTTGCAAAGGAACTAGGTGCATCAGCAAAACAGATATAACAGCACACATCAGCTAAAAATTCACCGAGCTGATGGTTTGCAAGATTTCAGCTACACGTACAACCTTGGTCAATGCGCAGGCTTCTTCTCTGTTGTGTACGCATGGTATGCTTTGCCATTGTCAACTCTCGTTGTATTACCACCAACATCCAGAATAGCAGATGTGAATGCCAGAGCAGAACCACCAATGAGGGCAGACTTAATGTTCTTTCCTGTCAAATTGCACTATTATGAGTCATCCTAGCCAATATAATGGTTCAAATGAATACGAATACAAGGGTACAAGTACACGGAAAACATGTCAGACATGCAGTAAAGTATGGTTTGAATAATGTTGACGCTATGTAGAACATCATCTATCTGAATGAAAAGCATACCAACGGTATCTAACTATTCGTCGCTGGATCAAATATCTAACTTCCATTAAGGATCTCTTAACAGCAACCGATTCATAATTCCAATGGCCAAGGGGAACATGTTTGATCTGGAAGAGTTCCACTTACACTTTCCGAGTTGCATAAACAAAAAAACATGATATTATGCCGGTTTTTCAGAAACCAAGCACCATGCTCCATAAACCCAAACCGGACATACTCAATTGGTATTTTCTCATACTCCATATACAACTTAACTGGGCACACTGCTATCTTATTGTACGAAACTAATACATAAACAATGATTTCATGATGCAAACCAGTTTCACTAGACCACGAGCCCAGTGAGCTGTTAGACAATTAGATCTATATTAGCCTCACCGCAGATGGGCTGTTTTTTTTACAGTATTGAGACAAGTCCAATGTGTGATAGTCACAGTATTTAGTATACTGCAGTGTCCAAAAGTGTAGCTAGGTTAGCTATCTGATGTTACTCTGATTATAAGCCCATGTTGAACAATCATACCTACATTCAAGTTTCAACAGTAACTTCAAGATCGATAAAGGTTTCTACACAAAACCCTGCGCATAGAAGTCATTATATAGCTAGTTTTATGCACATATATTTTGAGTTAAATACAATTAATATATCTAACATACGGAATAGGCTCTACATACTTTTTCTGTTATATAGGTTTATTTATGAAGAAAAAGAGATGTATGTAACCATCCAGAGACATGAGACTTTCGAGGCTTGACTTCAGAAAAAACACAGGTATTCAGAAAACTACCAAATATCCTTAATAAATATTATTATTATTCACCACACTATGGTTTCATAAAACTCTGGAGTTTGCTGTATCCAAACACCTCAAAATTTCAAAAATTTATATCTTTGGAAGCCATAGTTGTATCCAGAAACTCAAAAAAAAATACTATGACCAAACTAGATCCAAATACTATTCACAGTGAATCTTAGCTTACAATCCTCAGTTAGAATAAAACTGTTCAGCCATCGAGCTTAATATGATCATACCGAATTCAGGAACTCATTTTGTGAAAATAAACACAAATAGTCTAATGTGAATTTTGAAAATACATCCTCTGTTCCATAATGTAAACATACTACATTATGGAACAGAGGGAGTACACTATATGTCTGACCCGTATCTGTCCACACAATAACTCTTACTGTGTAGTCACCAGAAGCCAACCAATATAGGAGCATAAACTATGACATCATCCAATATTAGGATGGACAAATCCAAAATGCTCCAGAACTGAGATATCTAAGAAACAATTCCTCAAACAAGAGAACCATTCTTTGGCTTAATGTGGTTTTCCATAACTCATTGGCCAAAAAGGAACACTTTGAAATTATTCAGGATTTAACTAACATCCTATGGACATATTAGTGCCACCAGTTTATTCAGGTTAATCGACAATCTTCAATTCTTATGCATGAAAATGATTCTCCCCAAAGAAGATGTGTCTACTACAAGATAACAGGAAATATACATGCTCACTCGATAACAAGCTAAATAGAACTTCGTTCATGCAAGGACTTAGTCTGCATGGAAATAATTCTCCTGCCAGAAGATGTGTGTACTCCTCAAGATAACAAGAACTATATATATGCTCATTTGGTAACAAGCTAAAATGCTGAATAGAACTTTTGTTGATACAAGGACTTAGAGAAGATCATTTCAACAAGCTACCAAATGAAATATTCTTACAGTAGAACTGCATTTTAAAACAGGTAAAATTTAAGTGAAATTTGACCTTTGTGTTAATTGCGGTGATCATCAGAGAGCAAGTAATGCTATTGAATCGATCAATCCTAGTGCCTATCCACTTCTATCGCCTTTAATCATAGAAAAAATCCTTCAAGTGTAGCTAAATATCATTTCTAGCCTAATTCGTATGTGAAGTGGATCATCATATTATCATACTCAGTTTCAGTCTAACAAGGTATCAAATATCGATCAGAAACACGAGAAGTGCCGCGACTCCCAGTATATCACTATCTAGGAAATCGCATATGTACTCGGTGGCGCCAGAATCTAAAAACCAAGTCGTATGCACAAATATTGGATACAGCAAGGCCATGTATCTAACCTCGGTAGCCATAGACAGTGGCGCCCGAGACGAAGGCGCCGATGGCACCGTTGACGAAGTCACGTTTCTTGCGCTGGCTCTCCACGAGCTGCTCCACGCCGATGTAGAGCCCTCCGACGGCGGCGAAGGTGACCCCGTAGCTGCCGCACATCTTGAGCGTCCGGACGAGGCCCGGGAGCGCGACGTGGCGCTCCACACGGGGCACGTCGTACCAGGTGGCCACGATGGTGCCCCAGATGGTGCCCGCGGCCAGCCCTGTCACGGCACCCTTGGCCGTCTTCACCACCGGTGAGTCCTCCTCCATCGCTGCCCCACTTCCTGCACGGGCATACAGAAAAGGCCCACTCGAGCCCGTGAGCAGAGGAACCTAGCGCGAGATCGAGATCTGGCAGGAGAAGTGCGCGTCTGTTCGATCGATCGGGAGCCGGAGCGGATGCGAGATGTAGGCGTCGGGTTGGAGAGGAGTGGGAAGGAGAGGCTGGGGCTTACCTGGGGAAAGCTGCGCAGTGTGTGCCGGCGGCCGCGTCAAGCCGAGGCGGAGACGGAAAAATGGTCGGGCGGAAGGGAGGAGAAGGTGGGGTGGAAACGGAGAGGGGATCGCGTCGTGGGAGTGTGGGCGAGAGAGTGAGACGAGCGAAGTGGCCTCGGCTCGGTGATGCTCGGGCCCCGGCGTTGGTGAGGATTTGGGCCCGATCGCTCGGCCGGCCGTTTCACCCTGTCGTCGTGGAACATCTAATGGGCTTTTAAGCCATACTAGTAATATGCCCGTGCGATTGCCACGAGATAACCAGTAAAACCTATAAAAAAAATCAATTTTAATTTTATAAATGTGTGCTTGGAGTATTTTGTGTGACAACATCCCAAAAAATTATATTGTCTTCATCTTGGATTCTTGCTATGTGGCACCAACCGTCACAAATCCAGTCCATTCTCCTTGCAAATGTCTCCTTCATCCCAATTCCCAGTGTTTGTTTGCTATTTATGGGAGGAAAATCTAGCAAACCAAAGTAGTCCTTTTATTTTTGGAGATCTGCCCTTCACGGGTGGTTATTTGGCGACAGGGAAGTGGGAGGACAGAATTTCATTACTTACAAACAGATTTTAGTAACTAAAAAACTATTTGTTTTCAAATAATTCGGTAAGTAGCAGCAGTTTAAATACCAAATCAATGGTGTGCAAACAAACTATGGAGCAGTCACCGATGCTTCTAAAATTTAGGAAAAAATTGAAATAATATCACCAAAAATTCTTTGCAAATTCCCAATATGTATAATACCTGTGCCGGCTGCGGTGCGTGAAGAAATTCAAATTAGAGCGTTGGTAATTTCAAACCAATGATGTCATTACCTACTTATCTCGTGTCCTATTTCCCAATACCTTTTTTTGGAAAGGAATTTCCCCATACCTAACAGATAGAAAAAAAATATGCTAATTGTCTGGTGAGACATGCCCAACTGAGTTCCGAAGCCATATACACATATTTTCACATGGTTTTTACATATGATTTCCCTTTTTCTAGTATCAAAAGAAAGATGGAGAGTTATAACAAGAACTTCATCATATCAGTATATCCACACAAAATGTGCTCTTTGATCCATCAAAGGTTTCACAAATACAATAGAATACCATATCTCCTTCTATTTATGAAAATATTATCAGGTAGATGTAAAATTAATCTGGCAAGTAGAAGATAAATTAATAACCGAATAAGCAGTTAAAGAGCATTTCAATGTTGCTAGGAACAAATTGATCCTGACAGGGATTGGGTTTTGTCCTTACACCCAATCTCCATTAACCCTAATTAATTCCTCTTCAAAAATCTTTGTATTTACTTTGCCGTTCGGTTAATCACCGCCTCGTACTGGCGCTCGTATGTCCAGGAAATTCTTTCACGGGTCATATAGCGATATTTTTTTTTCAGCCCAATTCATTGGAAGATTGCCGGGACCGGCTTGGACCGAATCCCGAAAGGGATTAAACGAGCACAAAAAATTGATGGTATGAAAAATTTACATGCCCGGGCTGGAAACCTGGGATTGGGACTCAATCCAGATCAATCCCTGCCTCCATGGGATTAAACCAACAAGGCCTAAAGCAGCTAATAGTTGCCTACTTGAGGTTAAATATATCAACGTTACATTGTTGAATGGGTCACAAATACACATGACTTACTAAGAAATCAATACAAAGAAAAGAACTTTGCAATACCATAAAAAGTATTTGCAGGTCCTGCTTACATTCTGAGACAAACCTATCAACTACATGCTCCAAGCCTGACCTTAACTTTGGACTGCATGCACTGCCTACTTGGATGTGTCTTCATTCTCATCATCTTGGAAATACGATTTCTGCAACATTGAGCACAACATATGGGAATCAGTATAAGTAACTATTCTAAATTGACCGAGATCAGAATTTAAATCTTTTGTGGTATAATACATGGGAAAACCGAATCAGATCATTTGTGGTATAATACATGGGAAAGTACATGCTTCAATAGGACAAAATATGTTTTACTATTTTCCTGGAAAATAAAAGGCTTTCATAGCAGTGCAGAAGGGGTCATTCAACCGTGCAAAATAGCCACCTTATGAAGATAAGTACTTTCTCTTTGCAAGGTTCCCAATGCCGTTATCCAGCAGAATGGTGCGGCATTAAGCAACTCACCTTCATATTGGTAATTCTTATACTCCCTCCGACTCATATTGGTTGACTTAGATTCATCTAGATAAGAATGTATCTAGTTAAATTTTAGTGCTAGATACGAATGTGTCTAGACAAATTTGAGTAATATGTGTTGGAGAGAGTAAGAACATTCTTCCCTCCACATTTCGGCAACAGCCAGATAGCTGTCTCTCCGGCCTCTGCATCTAACAAAAGGCTGACCCTGTAGTACACCCTAAAATAAATCAATTTCTTGATCATATCGTCTCAAAAGAGAGCAAGTTCATCTCTACAACTAATAGAAGAGCAAACTTTTTATTTCTTACGCACACCTCACCAAAATTACAAAAGCAATCAGCACCACCGTCAACTCCACTTAATAAAATCCAACAACTAAGATGGATATAATCCAGCACCAAATATGTTGTCAGCAATTAACCAGGCGCGCACTTTGTCTGCTGATGTGAAGTTTGGCGCCCAACATACTCCTGCACACATGAGTTGTTCAGTACAGTAACTGAATATAACGGGAACGATCTCAATCTGCACCGCCACCTCCATGCGTGACTGCCTGTGTCGTCCTGATGCACCCTGCAGAGAGCCGCCGCACTACACGACACGCTCCGCCTAGTCTATCCCGTGCCCTCGTTGCCACACGTGCCGTGACCTGCCGTTCTAGCATGTGCATCCGATAACCTTGACGCTGACCAGCTTCCTCACCAATGTCAAGTGTAGGCTCTTCTCTACTATGCAGCTCATTTCATCCCACAGAATCTGGATGCCCTTCTCCAGATTTGCTTTAAAAAGTACATAACAACAATTTGGTCCTTTTGCTCTTGCCTGCACCAAGGGAACACACAGTATGATGTTGCACATGTCAATTCAATTAGATTGATGTTGTCCAAATGCATGTAGCTGTATAAAGAATTATGGCATCCGGTTTATCTACTATTAAGCATGGTTTTTAAGGCGTTAAGACGTCTTAAGACGACCTAGGAGCTCTCTGACGCCTAGGCAACGCCTAGGCGGGCGCTTTGGATGCCTAGGCGCCTAAGGCGGCCAATTTTACAAGGATAAGGAAGAGCACCTAGACACCTAGGCTACGCCTTTAAAACTATGCTATCGAGATGGAGCGAAGCTAGCAGGAAAACAAAGAACAAATTGACGACTGTCTACGCACAGCCTGTTGGGAACCCCAAGAGCAAGGTGTGAAGCAGCAAGCAACAAGTTTTCTCTTAGTTGAGCCCGAGGTTATCGAACCAGAAGGAGGAAGAAAACGTCACATAGGTGTTGCAAGCAACGTGGAGACCTGCACAACACAAACTCAAGACTTTGCCCCAACGAACAGTGAGGTTGTCAAGCTCACCGGTTTGTTGTAACAAAGGATTAAATGTATGGTATGGAAGGTAATGGTCTGCAGCAAGTAAACAAGTAACACTTGAAGATGTATTGTCGTGGGAATAGTCACGGCAGATGCTGCAATCGGCAGCGAGTAGTAGAACGAGGGGCAAGGGAAGCCAGCCATCTGCGGTGCGAGATGAGGGCAAAGACACAGGGTTTTACCCAGGTTCGGCCCCCCGGAGGGTAAAGACCTACTTCTGCTAGATTGTATTATGGAGGTGTTACAATGGGCGAGCTCGGCTGCTAGGCGGCGAGTCGCTTGGGTGTATGAGGGAACGTATCTCTACTCGCCCTATAGGGAGGTTTATATAGGCTCACTTCCCCTAGGGTTTATGTAACACCCTCAGAATCGGACCTATGCAAGTTTCAGCGATTCCCGCCAAACCCGCATAGAAACGATTCAAAGGTGCCCACCAGGCACTTTCGTGCGGGTGGAAAACGAAGTAATAATATTACACAACAGTCCTCGATGGGACCCACAGAACAGATATATATATATATACGACAACGACTCAAGGAGTCAAGAATACAGATACAATATACAAAATCCAAATCACCTTGAAAACGACACAGCGTCCAGCTACGGACAAGACGCAAATGGGCTAAGAGCCCTGAAGAATAACCAATGGCGTCCATAACCCTGCCCAGGCCAAGCCGGAAGGGTAACCCTGCTAACAACGTCGATCTCAAAACCTGCTTAAACAAAAGGGGTGCCGACAAAGGGCAAAGGAAAAAGAGGAGCGTCAGTACTGAGGCCAGTACACGGCGAGACTAGAATTCGGCGGTCCTCGCCTACATAGGTATGGTGGACTGAAGCGGCAGCGGCAGCATGCACTAAACAACCTATAGAGACTCGATACAACTGTCGGCAATCAGAGAGGGGTAAGAAAGACCTACTCGGATCCGACCTGAAGCTAACATCAAGCAAACCCATCCTGGTGTTTCCCCCTCGAGACCAAACGAGGAAGTCAACCGAGAAACTCACACAGTTGGCAGTTTTATTTATTCAGTTATCGTTGCAGCAATTACTAGTCAGGTTTAGATAATCATCCTGATAAAGTAAGCAGTGGGAACTTTTAGTTAGCCATTCCGTGATAGTTGCAACACTTACTAGTCAGATACAGTTAGCATGAGATAACCCAAAACCCAACAGTGGTTGGTACTTTTATTTAGCCATTCCGTTGTAGTTGCAGTACTTACTAGTCAGATACAATGGTTGCAAGCGACATCTCAAACAAGCAATTGTGGGCAGTATTATTTAGCCATTCCATTATAGTGAAGCTGATTACTAGTCATTATAAAGTCAAATTTATAGCAATAAACTTTAGTTATGCTTGTCTATGGTCGAGATACTGTGCTCCAAGTCGTCCATAACCGCGGACACGGCTTTCAGAAAGTTTTACCCGGCCGGGGTGCACCAATAGCAACACACACTCGATCAACCTCGGAAAAACCAAATCAAAACCCAACGAGGCCTTCACGACAAAGCAATCACAGGATTCAGAAATATTTCAAGGGGCCACCCCATTGAGTAGACCCGCAACGAAGTAAGCTAGCTCCGAGACGGACTCAAGGTCTGCGACAATGGCTGTAAACGACTGGGAACCCCAAACGGGGCTTGTCGATACCGCGAAAACATTCCGCTTACCTAAACAGTATAGTGTGCTATCCATCGCACAATCGTAAATAAAGCAGTAAAGCATGGCATAAGTACAGGATCGTAAATAAAACCTCAAACTAGTTTGTGGCCCCAAGAAATAAGACTGAATCAAGCTCTGGCTAAGGGGGGTCCCATATACCTCCCGGATGTGGATAGCGCGATAAATCAAGGAACAGGTATCAAGTACTCGGGGTCCTACGGGACACAAGTGGGCGTTCGGAAACCAAATATTATCTATCACCCACCGATGCCTCTGCTTACTTCAATTTTAGTTGTTAAACAGGAATTAAAGTGAACGATAAGTAAAACTATGATCATATCCAACATCAACATGCGGCAATACATCAACAACTGTGGCACTTGACGACACGCAACGACACTTGAGCAAGCGACTACGACGCGCAAGTCCAACTATCTACCAAACAACAGGTAATAGGATGTGTCCAAGGCAATATAAGGCTGCAAGTAATATAAAGGGTACGGAAACTAGAGCATCGCAACACAGATAGCAATAGATCAACAGGAGGGAATAAATACTATAAAAGTAAGATAGGTAGAAAGGGGGAGATGCTCGCCTGAAAACATTGTCGAAGGTTCAACCGAAGATCGGGTCGACACTCGGATCAACTCAACGGCCTTATCCGCGAAGAACCAAAACACTAGAATAAACACCGGATGCACTATTTAATACAACGGCAGAAGATTGACATGGTGCATGTATGATGCATGGCGTGGCGAGGTGCGATGCAATTAGACAAGATTAAGCGGAACCGGGGTCCCGTTAATTAGTTGGATGGTTCATGTTATTTAGCTACCCCACAATTTAAATGTTGTTTAACAAGGCAAGATAAGTTACCGGTTCGCTACCCAGATTTAAATGAGGCCAATATACGACTAGATTTGCCCGCATATGGGCCCCATATTTAATTATTAGGTGATTCGGCATAAGGCCCCCTAACCACAATCAAGGATGCATGCAAGTATGACAATTAAATATGCAACAAGTTGTTATTACAATTATAAAATAGGGCTCGAGAAAAGGGGTCACACATTAGGGGGGTCTCGACGAACTTGGGGTTCCGGGGTTCGGGGTTGGTGTCAGGGTGCGACGGGATCGTTCTCGGACTACTGGGGTGGATCTTGGCGTTCCGGAAAGCCGGACTTGGGTCGGTGTCGGGGGCGCATCGGATTCTCTCTGGTCGATGTCGTTCTTGTCGTCGCGTAGGTCTTGTCGGGTCCGCGCTTCGGATTCCGTGAGGCGATCTTGCCGCTCCGTGCTGAAGTCCTTGAGGTTTCCTCCTTGTTCACCGGTGGCGAACTTGGAAACGGCGCCAGGGTTCGGGGTGTTGAGGCTTGGGCTCCGGGGCGGGGAAGAAGCGCTTGGCGTTCTGAGATGGCGTTGTTCGATCGTCGGATCCGAGGAGGGGAACTCTTAGTTCGGGCTCCAAGGGTCCGTGGCGAGCTTGTTCGGCGCCGGCGGCCTCCCGACTACCTTGGCAGCGAAACTCGTCACGGCTTCCACGCAGATGAGGTCGACGCCACTGGAGGCTGCAAGGAAGAGGCCAACGAGGTGCGGGCGCTAGGCAGTCGATGTACGTGTCCAAACTCCTGAAAACACCACACCCACGGGAACACTGAGGTTCTGCTCCTAGTACCTCATCACCAGGTCACATACCAGCACCAGCACGTACATACTCGAACCATTGTGGCCACGCGGTGTCGATAACAGAGAGCGAACAGGGAGGCTCGGGCGGCGGGACGGAGCCGGAGCGGAGAGGGAACGCGACGCCGGCGGGCGAGCCGAGGGTGGCCGGAGAGGGGTCCTGCGCGGGCGAGCTCGGGGACTGGAGGCGGTGGCGGGGTCACGCGGCGGCGCCGGCGGAAGGTCGACAGGGAGACGGGCCCTGGCGGCGCTGGAAGGCGCCCAGGCGGCCGGAGCTAGGGGGAAACGGCGAGCACGCGGACGGGGCGGGCGGAGCGGCGTGAGGCGAGGTGAGGGGGCGCCGGCGGCGAGGAGAGCGAGGGGGAGCGGCCGCGGAGGTGGAGGAGAAACGGGCGGTGAGACTCGGAGGGGCGCGGGGAGCTCGTCGGCCGGAGGGGAGGGCGGTTGCAGGCGGACCGGCGGGCGAGCGAGGGTGCGGGAGGAGCCTGGGAGCGAAGGGGGCGGCGCGGTGTGCGGGAGCGGCCGGCGGGCGTCGGGGAGGAAGGGGCCGGCGGCAGAGCGAGCTCGGGCGGCGAGGAGGTTGAGGAAGAAGAGGGGAAACGGGGGAGGAGAGAGGGCAGCGCGTGCGTGGGCTGGGACGCGTGGGGGAACGCGTGGGTGGGGCCCAGGGGAAGTGGGGGTCGGTTGGGGACAGGCAGGTCGGGTGGGACCCGTGTGGCAGTGTGGGGCAGAGGGGTGGGGAGAGAGAGAGGGAGGGTTGGCTGGTGGGATGAGAGGGAGAGGCCAGGGGCTGCTGAGGTGGCAGTTCCTGGTTGGTTGGGGAAAGAGGGAAGCTGAGGTGGCGAGCTGCTACTGGTTGGGGTGAGGTGGAGGGGAGGGCTGGGTAGGTTAGTTGGTAGCTGTAGGATTAATAGGGTGGGCCGTTTTAGTTTCCTGGGGTGGTCGTTCGGGTCATTTCGACCCGTTCGACTGCCCCACTAAAAATAATTCAAACTTTTATTTAATTTGCAATGAACTTTTGCAAATAGTTTTTAGACAAACAAAGTATCCGGCAGCACCCGGGGTTTTGTGTTTGCACAAAGTCGGGGCGTTTAGAAAACAAAACTGGGTTTTTCCGAAATAGTCTTATGCGAGCAAATGCAATATGATGACGATGCTCGGATGCAATGTGGCATGATGACATGAGCATGCGGTCATGACGATGCAATGCACAAAAACAACGCGATTTTCTAGTAGTGGTTTTGCGGGATGCCACAATTCGACACCACTAACAATGGATCTCGCCCTCGAGATCCTCCTCATGGTACCGGAAAGAAGGCCGACGATCTGATCCTTCGCGCTTCGTGTAGATCCTCGCGACACCACTAACAAGAGGTCGTTTTCCGTGATCGTCGAGAGAACACTCCGGGAAACAAAAGGGTGAAGGTAGAGGTATCCACAAACAAAGCCACCTCTAGCTTACGCGGATGGAGTAAAACTGCTGGATCCACTGATTCGATGTACAGGAGCGAATGGTAAAAGTAGTCGGATGGTGATCAGTCCATCGCGCACCCAAACCATTACTCGGCACACGAATAGGCGGATTATGCAACCAACACTCGGAATTCAGACTGAAGATCTCGACAAGCGAGGTTCGGAAACAAAGGAGTGATGCAGACTCTGCATCGGATCTGGCGTAGAGGATGTCGTCGCGTCGGAAAACACCGGAAGGCACAGACAAAGAACAAAGAATGGTACCGCAGTAGACGGATTCCTCAGGCAGCTGGAACATCGGATGATAGAGCACCGTTATCAGAGGAGGAAGCGAAACCCTGAAGGTACGACGGAAACCCAACCACGAGAATTCCTGGACTCGAAGAAAGAGAAGAGAGCGGATTCAAAACACGTAGAGATAAGAGGAGAATAGCAGAGGGGTAAGGAGTAAAATCAGACCTAATCAGAACTATCCAACCGATTTTGCAAAAATAGTTTGGACACGCTACTTCGGCCGTTAGCTAGGTTATCCTACAGGCTGGACTTGTGGGGTATCGCAACTGCTGAGCTCTGATACCACTCTGTAACACCCTCAGAATCGGACCTATGCAAGTTTCAGCGATTCCCGCCAAACCCGCATAGAAACGATTCAAAGGTGCCCACCAGGCACTTTCGTGCGGGTGGAAAACGAAGTAATAACATTACACAACAGTCCTCGATGGGACCCACAGAACAGATATATATACGACAGCGACTCAAGGAGTCAAGAATACAGATACAATATACAAAATCCAAATCACCTTGAAGACGACACAGCGTCCAGCTACGGACAAGACGCAAATGGGCTAAGAGCCCTGAAGAATAACCAATGGCGTCCATAACCCTGCCCAGGCCAAGCCGGAAGGGTAACCCTGCTAACAACGTCGATCTCAAAACCTGCTTAAACAAAAGGGGTGCCGACAAAGGGCAAAGGAAAAAGAGGAGCGTCAGTACTGAGGCCAGTACACGGCGAGACTAGAATTCGGCGGTCCTCGCCTACATAGGTATGGTAGACTGAAGCGGCAGCGGCAGCATGCACTAAACAACCTATAGAGACTCGATACAACTGTCGGCAATCAGAGAGGGGTAAGAAAGACCTACTCGGATCCGACCTGAAGCTAACATCAAGCAAACCCATCCTGGTGTTTCCCCCTCGAGACCAAACGAGGAAGTCAACCGAGGAACTCACACAGTTGGCAGTTTTATTTATTCAGTTATCGTTGCAGCAATTACTAGTCAGGTTTAGATAATCATCCTGATAAAGTAAGCAGTGGGCACTTTTAGTTAGCCATTCCGTGATAGTTGCAACACTTACTAGTCAGATACAGTTAGCATGAGATAACCCAAAACCCAACAGTGGTTGGTACTTTTATTTAGCCATTCCGTTGTAGTTGCAGTACTTACTAGTCAGATACAATGGTTGCAAGCGACATCTCAAACAAGCAATTGTGGGCAGTATTATTTAGCCATTCCATTATAGTGAAGCTGATTACTAGTCATTATAAAGTCAAATTTATAGCAATAAACTTTAGTTATGCTTGTCTATGGTCGAGATACTGTGCTCCAAGTCGTCCATAACCGCGGACACGGCTTTCAGAAAGTTTTACCCGGCCGGGGTGCACCAATAGCAACACACACTCGATCAACCTCGGAAAAACCAAATCAAAACCCAACGAGGCCTTCACGACAAAGCAATCACAGGATTCAGAAATATTTCAGGGGGCCACCCCATTGAGTAGACCCGCAACAAAGTAAGCTAGCTCCGAGACGGACTCAAGGTCTGCGACAATGGCTGTAAACGACTGGGAACCCCAAACGGGGCTTGTCGATACCGCGAAAACATTCCGCTTACCTAAACAGTACAGTGTGCTATCCATCGCACAATCGTAAATAAAGCAGTAAAGCATGGCATAAGTACATGATCGTAAATAAAACCTCAAACTAGTTTGTGGCCCCAAGAAATAAGACTGAATCAAGCTCTGGCTAAGGGGGGTCCCATATACCTCCCGGATGTGGATAGCGCGATAAATCAAGGAACAGGTATCAAGTACTCGGGGTCCTACGGGACACAAGTGGGCGTTCGGAAACCAAATATTATCTATCACCCACCGATGCCTCTGCTTACTTCAATTTTAGTTGTTAAACAGGAATTAAAGTGAACGATAAGTAAAACTATGATCATATCCAACATCAACATGCGGCAATACATCAACAACTGTGGCACTTGACGACACACAACGACACTTGAGCAAGCGACTACGATGCGCAAGTCCAACTATCTACCAAACAACAGGTAATAGGATGTGTCCAAGGCAATATAAGGCTGCAAGTAATATCAAGGGTACGGAAACTAGAGCATCGCAACACAGATAGCAATAGATCAACAGGAGGGAATAAATACTATAAAAGTAAGATAGGTAGAAAGGGAGAGATGCTCGCTTGAAAACATTGTCGAAGGTTCAACTGAAGATCGGGTCGACACTCGCATCAACTCAACGGCCTTATCCGCGAAGAACCAAAACACTAGAATAAACACCGGATGCACTATTTAATACAACGGCAGAAGATCAGCATGATGCATGTATGATGCATGGCGTGGCGAGGTGCGATGCAATTAGACAAGATTAAGCGGAACCGGGGTCCCGTTAATTAGTTGGATGGTTCATGTTATTTAGCTACCCCACAATTTAAATGTTGTTTAATAAGGCAAGATAAGTTACCGGTTCGCTACCCAGATTTAAATGAGGCCAATATACGACTAGATTTGCCCGCATATGGGCCCCATATTTAATTATTAGGTGATTCGGCATAAGGCCCCCTAACCACAATCAAGGATGCATGCAAGTATGACAATTAAATATGCAACAAGTTGTTGTTACAATTATAAAATAGGGCTCGAGAAAAGGGGTCACACATTAGGGGGGTCTCGAAGAACTTGGGGTTCCGGGGTTCGGGGTTGGTCTCAGGGTGCGACGGGATCGTTCTCGGACTACTGGGGTGGATCTTGGCGTTCCGGAAAGCCGGACTTGGGTCGGTGTCGGGGGCGCATCGGATTCTCTCTGGTCGATGTCGTTCTTGTCGTCGCGTAGGTCTTGTCGGGTCCGCGCTTCGGATTCCGTGAGGCGATCTTGCCGCTCTGTGCTGAAGTCCTTGAGGTTTCCTCCTTGTTCACCGGTGGCGAACTTGGAAACGGCGCCAGGGTTCGAGGTGTCGAGGCTTGGGCTCCGGGGCGGGGAAGAAGCGCTTGGCGTTCCGAGATGGCGTTGTTCGATCATCGGATCCGAGGAGGGGAACTCTTAGTTCGGGCTCCAAGGGTCCGTGGCGAGCTTGTTCGGCGCCGGCGGCCTCCCGACTACCTTGGCAGCGAAACTCGTCACGGCTTCCACGCAGATGAGGTCGACGCCACTGGAGGCTGCAAGGAAGAGGCCGACGAGGTGCGGGCGCTAGGCAGTCGATGTACGTGTCCAAACTCCTGAAAACACCACACCCACGGGAACACTGAGGTTCTGCTCCTAGTACCTCATCACCAGGTCACATACCAGCACCAGCACGTACATACTCGAACCGTTGTGGCCACGCGGTGTCGATAACAGAGAGCGAGCAGGGAGGCTCGGGCGGCGGGACGGAGCCGGAGCGGAGAGGGGACGCGACGCCGGCGGGCGAGCCGAGGGTGGCCGGAGAGGGGTCCTGCGCGGGCGAGCTCGGGGACTGGAGGCGGTGGCGGGGTCACGCGGCGGCGCTGGCGGAAGGTCGACGGGGAGACGGGCCCTGGCGGCGCTGGAAGGCGCCCAGGCGGCCGGAGCTAGGGGGGAAACGGCGAGCACGCGGACGGGGCGGGCGGAGCAGCGTGAGGCGAGGTGAGGGGGCGCCGGCGGGGAGGAGAGCGAGGGGGAGCGGCCGCGGAGGTGGAGGAGAAACGGGCGGCGAGACTCGGAGGGGCGCGGGGAGCTCGTCGGCCGGAGGGGAGGGCGGTTGCAGGCGGACCGGCGGGCGAGCGAGGGTGCGGGAGGAGCCTGGGAGCGGAGGGGGCGGCGCGGTGTGCGGGAGCGGCCGGCGGGCGTCGGGGAGGAAGGGGCCGGCGGCAGAGCGAGCTCGGGCGGCGAGGAGGTTGAGGAAGAAGAGGGGAAACAGGGGAGGAGAGAGGGCAGCGCGTGCGTGGGCTGGGACGCGTGGGGGAACGCGTGGGTGGGGCCCAGGGGAAGTGGGGGTCGGTTGGGGACAGGCAGGTCGGGTGGGACCCGTGTGGCAGTGTGGGGCAGAGGGGTGGGGAGAGAGAGAGGGAGGGTTGGCTGGTGGGATGAGAGGGAGAGGCCAGGGGCTGCTGAGGTGGCAGTTCCTGGTTGGTTGGGGAAAGAGGGAAGCTGAGGTGGCGAGCTGCTACTGGTTGGGGTGAAGTGGAGGGGAGGGCTGGGTAGGTTAGTTGGTAGCTGTAGGATTAATAGGGTGGGCCGTTTTATTTTCCTGGGGTGGTCGTTCGGGTCATTTCGACCCGTTCGACTGCCCCACTAAAAATAATTCAAACTTTTATTTAATTTGCAATGAACTTTTGCAAATAGTTTTTAGACAAACAAAGTATCCGGCAGCACCCGGGGTTTTGTGTTTGCACAAAGTCGGGGCGTTTAGAAAACAAAACTGGGTTTTTCCGAAATAGTCTTATGCGAGCAAATGCAATATGATGACGATGCTCGGATGCAATGTGGCATGATGACATGAGCATGCGGTCATGACGATGCAATGCACAAAAACAACGCGATTTTCTAGTAGTGGTTTTGCGGGATGCCACAGTTTACATATCTCAACCGATTCAGTTAAAGCTCCGGTAGTCGTTCAACCTAATCCGACTGGGCCTATCTACTCGCCTGGGCCTTCAGCTTCCAATCGCTCGGTTCCTCGCTGGGCTTCAATCCACTCGCCGTTCTACAGGCCCACTCGCCGGTTCTTGGGCCAGTCGGAAATGTCCTGCTGGGTACACCCCTGTAGGCATATCCCCATCAGTAGTCCCCGAGGCCGTCGTCGATTAGGCATAGGTGGCTGCTGGCAGTCGGAGTATACGGCTTCAGATTAGGCATCCAGTCGAATCGTCGGCGGGCTCCTGTATAAAGGAGGAAACCAGTGATCCAGGTCGCAGCTTTGGCGAGTCGAGTCGGCGAAACACTGTCATAGTGATTGGGTCGGCGAGCCGAGTGGCCGTAGTTGGACCGTCAAGCGTGGTCAAACTAGCCGTTGGGGTAATCCAACAGTAACTTTTGGCGTAATCATCGCGCGGTAACGGCTCCCTGATTTGGTGGGTAACACCCACTATATAAGGGGAATGGCAGGCGATCGGAGAGCCACCTTCTCACCACTTCTTCCGACTGCATGCATTTTCCTTCCCTCGCATCGCGATCCAGCCGACCCAAAATCCCCCGACCCCCAACAAACCTCTCGGCCATGGCCCTTTCCACCAAACCATGGGGTAGATCCAAGTGCACGAGGGCGCAACTGGCCTCTTTCGAGGAGGCCGGGATCTTGCGAGCCGGCTGTTGGCGTATTCCCGCAGCCGGAGAGACGACCCCGAACCCGCGAGAGAGGGAATTCATCTGTTTCACCAGTCATCTCGAGCGGGGGCTAGGGTTTCCTACGTCCCTGTTCTTCCGGCGCTTCTGCGCCTACTACGGGATCCAGCCTTCAGATCTGGGTCCCCACAGCATCGAGCAGCTCGCCATCTTCGTGGCGTTCTGCGAATGCTACTTGGGCTGCCGGCCCTACTTCCCCTTGTGGCAAGATCTGTTCCACGGACGGATCAGCCGCGAGGAAGCAGGCGGCCCAATGCTAGCCGCGGGCGGCTTGACGTTCCAGCTCAAGTCAAAAGCTTCATTCTTCGATCTGATGCTGCCCGCCAAGGCAGCGAGCGACTGGAAGAAGTCGTGGTTTTACGTGGCCGAGGCGACCCCGGAGGACGAGGTGGCGATCCCGCGGTATTCCGCCAATCGGTCCGAGCCGCGCCATCTCCAAGTCGGCAAGCTCCCCAACGACCAGCGGATGGTCGTCGACGAGATGCTCCAGACCATCCGCGGTCTGAAAAAGAAGGGCCTCCAGACGATAAACCTGTACAACTGCTGGCTCGGGCGGCGGCTCGTCCCGCTCGCCCAGCGCGACCACTATATGTACCAGTACACGGGCCGGGAGACTCGACGAAGGCCTGCCTCGACGAGTGGAAGCTGGAGGACTATCTCCCAGCACTGAAGAAGATTACCCAGGCGGTGTACCTGGATGCGCAGGCTGGGGTTGCCCCCTATACCGCAAAGCGTCCAACTCCAACGGTAACCATCTTACTTCGCTCGCAGTCGCAGTTTATGCAGTCGCGGTAATTCTGATTTCATTTTGTATTTTTCGCAGCTATTCCAAGTGGTGGAAGGGTGGCTCCCACCTTCGGACTACGAGAACTCGAGCTCGTCCGCCCAGGACATAGGCGAGTCAGAGGAGGAGGTCGCCCCGCTGGTCCGAAAGACCCGCGGACAACGACAACGCGAGCTCGAGGCAAGTAGAAGCCTCGAGCGTCATGATGACGACGACGAGCTCCCAGAGACCACCTCGCACTGTCAAGCCACTCCGTCGAAGAAGATGAAGAAAGAAAGGGAGGCAAGGGCCCCCCGAAGAGGAAGACGAAGCCGTCGAAGCCGGCCTCGCCGCCGCACTCGGCGAGCAGCTCTGACGCTCCCAGCCCGGCCAGTGGCGACGCGCCACCAGTGACAGCCGTGCTGGACGCGGCGACCATGGAAGTGCCGCTGGCTTCGATACCTCCGCCATTCGCCCCAGTCTCTAGGCTGGGGGATGCTCCGGCTGCAGCGGCTTCGCCTCGCAAGGAGGCTCCTGCCGAAGATATCCCAGAGGCTCCAGCTGCGGCCTCAACGACGAAGAAGCCGTCCGTGTCTTGGGCACGCGACGTCCTGGAGATGGGGCTCAGTCACCGACTGGGCCCTGAACTGGAAAAACCAGCCGGCCTCCGTACGGGGCTACATTTTATTCCAGTCGCCAAGTGAGTGCACTCACCCTTCCTTGTCTTTCATAATTACTTCAATTATTTTTGCTTATTCGATTGATGCACAGGACCGGAGTGAAGAGGATGGGCCATCCGACCGTGGCTAAGGTGCCGCCCGTCGTTAGCGAGGAGGATCCTTCCCGCAAGAGGAAGGCGGACGAGGTCGTCCGCGGATGGCAGCAAGAAGGCCAAGGGTGGCGACACCGTTACTATCTCTGATGACACGGCGGTTGCACCAGCCGGACCCGTGGTGGAGGCAGCCGCGTCTACGAAGGAGGGCGCTCCCTTGCCTGGACCGGCGGAGCCGACCTCTCTTGGAGCGGGTGCCTCTATCGCTACCTTCCCACGCTTCGTGACCAAGGCGGCCACGGCGAGTGGGACTTCGCCCTCGAGCCACGCTCCTGGGACCGCCGACGCTGAAGTCGACCAACGTCGTGGGCATACGCCGGTGCTCCTCGCGTCCGTGGACGCGATACAACTCCACGGCATGCTTGGCGCAGCCATCCAGGTACATCCAGTCCCCGAGGATCAGGTCGGTGCTTTGCAGCGGCCTGATTCTTATAATTTCTCAACTTTTTATTTGTCGCATCCAGTCCCCGAGTGCGCACGCGCTAAATTTAGCGGGTGGGTACTTGGGGATTTCTTGCTTGCCAGTCCCTGAGTGCGCACTCGCTGAATTTCAGCGGGGGGCACTTAGGAATTTCTTGATCGCCAGTCCCCGAGTGCGTACTTGCTGAATTTCAGCGGGTGGGCACTTAGGAATTTCTTGATCGCCAGTCCCCGAGTGCGCACTCGCTGAATTTCGCTTTGATTAACCTTTTTGGTGATGTGCAGGGTCTGCAGCTTGAGTCGGCTGACCGATTGGCCGCGAAGCAGCGCGCGGAGAGGGAGCTGGCCATCATCGAGGAAGCGAACAAAGGGCTTCAGGCTGTTGCCGCGAAGGCAGAGGAAGCTCGCCAGGGGTTTGTCCCCGCTGGTGAATTGGCGGCGGCGCAATCGGCTTTGAGTGCCGCTGAACAGCGGATCGCCAACCTCGAGCGCGAGCTGCGAGAGGCGAAAGAAGAAGCGTGCTCGGCTGACGGGCGAGCTAAGGCCGCCATTGCAGCCGCTGACGAGGATCGCAAAGTGTCGGAAGTCCTTATTGCTGGGCTTCAGGACGACCATACGTCGCTTCAGTGCTTCATCACGGAACTCGCCCGCCCGCTGCTTGGTGAGTACATCTGCCCCTTCCGGTGGTTGTGTCCTTTGTGGTGTCCGTCGTACTCATTATTGTCTTCTACTCGCAGGTCGCATCATCGATAGCGAGGAAGAGGCGAGCTCGTTCGACGCGAGGCAGTGTGTAAGCATGCTTGTCGATTCGGCAACGTTGTCGGCGACGTGCATCCGCGCCTATCTCCAAGAGATATCGCCCACGGAGGTGATTCCCAGCGACCTCGTTGAGGTGTGGAAGTATTTGGAGAAGGCGCCCGCGGTCGTTGAGTTCATGACGCGATCTGCGTTTCGGCACGGAGCGTCGACGACACTTAGTCTTGGACTTGCCCACTTCCCCGAAGACTTCGACATCGACGATGTGACGAGTGGATATCCATCGTCGACTGGCGCGGTGGAGCTGTCCGAGGTTCTCAAGTTGCAGGACCGCGCCGCCACGTACTCAGAACGTGTCTGGGCAATGGGTGACCTCCTTCCGTACCAGGAGACGGTCGTCGCGCCGAACGACCCCGAGCCGCCGCATCGTGACTACAAGGTCGAGCAACCTTTTCGCGCGGCAATGGCGGGTGAACCGACGACGTATCCGTCGAACCCGTACACGCCGTTCATCCGCAATCGCCGGGATGTTGGCGAGTCGTCATCAAAACCTGCAGAGTAGGATAGTTTGCCTTGTGGCGTTAGCAGCAGGTCTGCCATGTGGGCATATTTTGTAGCATGAAACAATGCGATATGCAATTGAATGAGACATCGTGTCTATTTTGGTATTTGTTGTGTGTTTGTGATTGATTTTTGAACGAGTCCCCGAGCGCGTCCGCCCTTTTTGTGGGGTTTACCTCGTATATGATATATGTGTTGTTGTTATGTGTTTTGTTGTTTTGGTCGACTCGCCCGAGCTCGAAGAGCCAGTCGCTAGGCGACTCCCTTGAGTGCTCTGTACTTTACCGTTTTCCCTTGTGCGAACGAGGTCGGGTGGCCGAGTCCCCGAGCGTGGTACTTGGTTGTTCTAGGCGCGACTCGAGGGTTGTTGAGGACTTAGCGCGTTGGTTTGAGCGCGTCACTCCTGCCTGGCCCGTGGGGTCAGTCGCGTGGCGAGTCCTGGGCATGCTCTCTTACTTGGCGTTTTCCCTTACCGCTCGCGACGAACTGGTCTTCAGTCCCTGAGCGTGGTACTTAGCCGTTCGAGTCGCTATGCCGAGGATGCGGAGGACCAAGGTCGCTGTGAGAAGCGAGGGCTGTTGTCTGGCTCGTAGAACCAGTCGAGCTAGGCGACTCCAATGGGTCTCCGGGTGGGCGTTTTTCATGGACAATGCAAGACCTGAGGTGATTCAGTGCTCTTACACCGCACTACTTAGCCGTGCCGGTCGCTGTACCAAAGGTTGACTTCTGCGGTTAGCGTAACGCTGTTATTACGAGTGCGAGTGGCACAAGGCATGGAGAGTAGGCGCAATTTGCGGTAACCGTTTCTTTTTATTTCATAGCGACTGGAGAGTACATGTGTGGGGTTCTAGGAGTAGAACTTCCGTAGGAGGTTTACATTCCATGGTCGCTTGACGTCGAGTTCGCCGTCCCCGCGGACGTCGATGAGGTAGTAGGCGTCGTTGCCGAGTACGCGCCCAATGGCGAATGGGCCTTCCCACGGGGGGGAGAGCTTGTGCATGCCCTTCTTGTCCTGGATGAGGCGTAACACCAGGTCGCCTTCTTGGAAGGTGCGAGCTTTCACCCGCCGGCTGTGGTAGCGGCGGAGTCCCTGCTGGTAGATAGCGGTGCGTGACCGAGCGAGGTCACGTGCTTCGTCGAGTTGGTCGATCCCGTCTTGGCGGGCAAGCTCGTTTGCAGCCTCCGTATAGTGGACAACCCGCGGCGAGTCGTGCTCGAGGTCGGTGGGCATGACTGCCTCGGCGCCGTAGACCATGAAGAAGGGGGTGAAACCTGTCGATTTGTTGACTGAGGTGCGGATCCCCCAGATGACAGAGGGCAACTCCTCGACCCAGCACCCGGCGGTGCGCTCGAGTGGTACTTGGAGTCGCGGCTTCAGGCCGTGGAGGATGCTTTGGTTGGCCCGTTCCGCCTGGCCGTTGGATTCCGGGTGGGCGACTGACGCGAGGTCGAGCCGGATGTGGTGCTCTTCGCAGAATTCGGCCATGGCTCCCTTGGCGAAGTTGGTGCCGTTGTCCGTGATGATGCTGTTTGGGAACCCGTAGCGATATATGAGCTCGCGTAGGAATTTAGTGGCGGTATTCCCGTCGCACTTCCGAACTGGCTTGGCCTCCACCCATTTCGTGAATTTGTCGATGGAGACTAGCAGGTGGGTGTAGCCAGAGGGGGCCTTCTTGAAGGGGCCTACCATATCCATGCCCCACGCAGCGAATGGCCAGGTGATGGGGATTGTTTTGAGCGCCGAGCTCGGTACGTGCGTCTGGTTGGCGTACTTCTGGCACCCGGCGCACCGCTGGACGATATCGACAGCATCTGCGTGTGCGGTGGGCCAGTAAAAGCCATGTCGCATAGCCTTGGCGACCAGGGAGCGAGCGGCGGCGTGGTGGCCGCAGTCACCGGAGTGAATGTCGTGGAGGATCTTGCGTCCTTCAGCTGGTTGGACGCAGCGTTGGAACACGCCGGTGACGCTGCGCTTGTGGAGCTCGCCGTCGATGATGGTGTAGGACTTGCATCGACGAGCGATCATTCGAGCGTCCGTCTCGTCTGCCGGCAGGGTGCCGGATTCTAGGTAGGCAATGTAGGGCTTGGTCCAGTCGTCTGGCTCGTTGACGAGTGCGACCAAGACTGCCTCTGATTGGAGTGGGACTCCGATGTCGATCTCCCTCGGGGGAGAGACTGATGGCTTGGTGATCGTGTCGAGGAAAACGCCGGCGGGTGGTGCGAGTCGAGCCGACCCGATGCGAGAGAGTGCGTCGGCCTCCTCGTTCTTCCGCCTGTCGATCCACTCGACGGAATAGCCGGTGAAGTGTCAGCCCAACTTGTCCACTGCTTGGCGGTACGCCGCCATGGTAGGGGAGACGGCGTCGCAGGTGCCAGCGACTTGCCCCGCGACAAGGTCGGAATCTCCGTAGCAGCGGAGGCGATTGACGTTCATCTCCTTGGCAGCTCGCATGCCGTGGAGTAGGGCCTCGTACTCGGCCATGTTGTTGGTACAGGGAGTGAAGTCGAGGCAGAGGATGTAGCGGAGCTTGTCGCCCTTTGGTGAAGTTAGCACTATCGCTGCGCCTGCACCGTCCGCGTTCTTGGAGCCGTCAAAGTGCAGGCTCCAGTAATGGAGGTACGGCAGCTTCTCTGGCTGCTGGGCCTCTTCCCAGTCGGCGATGAAGTCTGCCAGTGCCTGCGACTTGATCGCTTTTCGTGGCTCGTATCTAATGTTGTGGACTCCGATCTCGATGGCCCACTTGGCGACCCGCCCGGTCGCCTCGCGGTTGCGGATGATGTCTTGTAGTGGTGCTGAGGAGACGACCGTGATCGGGTGCTCCTGGAAGTAGTGCGGTAGGCGCCGCTGAGCTCTGAAGACCGCGTATACTAGCTTTTGGTACTGTGGGTACTGCTGGCGCGACTCGGTGAGGACCTCGCTGATGTAGTACACCGGCCGCTGGACTGGGCGCTCCTTTCCTTCCTCTGGTCGCTCGACGACCATCACGGTGCTGACGACGCGCTCGGAAGCCGCGACGTAAACCAGCATGGGTTCTTTGTCGGCGGGGGCGACGAGTAATGGTGCGGCGAGTTGCACCTTTTTGAGGTCGCGGAGCGCTTCGTCCGCCTCCTTGTCCCACTGGAAGGTGGGGTTCTTACGCATCAGGTGGTATAGGGGCATCGCCTTTTCGCCCAGGCGGGGGATGAAGCGACTGAGAGCCGCTACTCGCCCGGCCAGCTTCTGGACGTCGCGCAGGCACTCGGGTTTTCCGAGCCGGGCGATCGTGTCGATCTTCATGGGGTTCGCCTCGATCCCCCGTTTGGAGACGACGTACCCCAGTAGTTGTCCGGCAGGTACACCGAAGGTGCATTTGCCTGGGTTGAGCTTTATCTTATATCTTCGCAGGTTGGCGAATGTTTCCACCAGGTCGGCGAGTAGGTCGCCTTGGCGAGCAGATTTTACGACCACGTTGTCGATGTAGACGTGGATGTTGTGGCCAATTTGGCTCGCAAGGCATTCTTGCATGCACCGCTGGTAGGTCGCCCCGGCGTTCTTGAGGCCGAAGGTCATGGCGGTGTAGCAGAAGGCTCCGAATGGCATGATGAACGCCGTCTTCTCCTCATCTTCGACAGCCATTTTGATCTGGTTGTACCCAGAGTAGGCGTCGAGGAAACATAGCAACTCCGAGCCCGCGGTTGAATCGATTATCTGGTCGATCCGCGGGAGGACAAACTGCTCCTTTGGGCAGGCGCCGTTCAGGTTTGTGTAGTCGATACACATTCTCTAGGTCCCGTTCTTCTTCTCGACCAGGACTGGGTTTGCCAGCCACTTGGAGTACTTGATTGGCCGGATGAAGCCGGCAGCGAGTAGGCGCTGCACCTCCTCGGCGATTGCTCGACGGCGTTCTTCATTGAAGGGCCGCAGCGACTGCTTGATAGGTCGCACTTTGGGGTCGGCGTTTAGCTTGTGCTCAGCGAGCTCCCTAGGGACACCGGGCATGTCAGAGGGTTTCCATGCGAAGATGTCCCTGTTCTCACGGAGGAACTCGATGAGCACGCCTTCCTATGCTGGGCTCATGCCCGTCCCGATCGTCACCGTCTGGCTGGAGTCGCCTGGGACCAGCTCGACGGTGCGGGTGTGCGTCGTGGCCTCAAAGGTTGAGGTGTTTGCGCCCTCTGAGTTGGGCTTCTTGAGTATGGTGGGGTCGTCGTTGTTGACTCCGCTCGCGTACTTGGCGAGCTCATCGGCGTGGTTGGTCTCCGCCGTGATGACGGCGTCAGCGAGCTCGGCTCCTTTGGCCTCGCACTCGGCGGCCATGTCAGGGTCGCCGTGAATGGTGATGACGCCGCACGGCCCGGGGAGCTTCATCGCGTTGTACGCGTAGTGGGGCGCTGCCATGAATTTAGCGAACGCCTGGTGCCCCAGGACACAGTGGTAGGGGCTGTCGAAGGGCACCAGCTCGAAGACGATCCGCTCGGTTCGGAAGTTTTCCGGTGTGCCGAAGGTGACTGGCAGCGTGACCTTGCCGATCGGGTACGCCTTCCGACCGGGGACGATGCCGTGGAATGTGGTGTGGGTCGTCTCAATCATCGACTGCGGGAGCCACAGCCGCCTGAAGGTGTCGAGGTACAGGATGTTGATGGAGCTGCCACCGTCCATCAATGTCTTGGGGAGCCAGTAGTCGCCGACCTTGGGCTTGACCACCAGGGCGACTCGTCCTGGGTACTCGATGCGTGGCGAGTGGTCTTGGCGGCTCCAGGTGATGGGCTGCTCTGACCAGTTTAGGAACTGGGGAACGTCCACCTGGGCCACCGCGTTGACGGCGACAGCGCGGGCGATGACCTTCTTCTCGCGCTTCGTGTTGAAGCCTGTGAAGGTGTGGAGCGAGCCGGCCACTTTGCCGAATTTTCCGCCGTTTGACGGGTCATTGTCGGGGTCCTCCCGCGCTCGCCGTGCCTTCTCGATTTCCCTGAGGGTGTGGCAGTCGGCGGTGGTGTGCGTTGCGGGCTTCCCTTTCCTGCTATGAAACGCACATGGTTGGTTAAGGAGAGCCGCGGGGTCGAACCTTGGCTTGGCCTTGTAGTTGCCACCGTCACGGTGTTGTCCTCCCTCGCGGCGGAAGCTCTTGGGCTCGTGTTGCACGTGCCCGGCGTTGGCGACGAAGTCGACTCGCCCGTCACTGCGGCGCTTGCCAGTGAGGCGAGTGCTGCTGTAGCGTAAGTCGGACCATCGTCCGCTGTCGTTGCCGCTCGTGCGGCGTTGACCTCCTGAATCATCGTCAGTTTCCTGGTTTGGATCTTCCTCGGCGTACCATTTGGCGATCTCGAGGAGGTCGGGGATGTTGTCGAGTGTGCGGGAGTGTCGCTTGAGCTTGGCGACCAGGGGCTCGTAGCGGCAGGAGGTCTTGAAGCAGTGGATCGCGGTGTCCGGGTGGATGCCGACCGTGTTGTACCAAAGTTCTTGCCACCGTTGGACCCAGTTGCGGGTCGACTCGCGGGGTCCCTGGACGCATCGCTCCAGGTCCTCTATAGTGGTGGCGCGGGTGTAGGAGCACTCGAAGTGCCTGACGAAGGCGTCGCGCATCTCCTCCCAGGAGTCGATACTGTCCTGGGGGAGGGTGTTGATCCACTGCCTGCACGTCCCCTCCATCATTAGGGGGAGGTAACGGGCGGCTAGCAGGTCAGTGTGGCCTGTGATCCCCATCGCCATGAGGTATGTGTCGAGCCAGACGGCGGGGTCGTACGAGGAGTCGTACTTTTCTATCTCTTTTGGCGCCTTGAAGTTTGGCGGGTACTTCTCGCCTCGGATCATTGGTCCGAAGCACTTGGGTCCGAGTCGACTGAGCGACCCCATGGGCTCGCCGTCGCGGCGATTGGTTAGGGTATGTCGCAGGTCGTCGGGCTGGCGTGCGCGCCAACTTTGGTTGTTGATGATGTGGGTGCGGGCGTCGATGGGTTGCCCGTTGGCGGCGACAAGGTTGGTTACCGGTCTGGGGTCGTTGGTGGAGAGTGTCGCGTTCGCGGGTCGGTGTTGGAGCTGCAGTGGCTCTGGTGGCGGGCAGTTGAGGGTGTTTGCCGCCGCTGGGCGGCCGCTGGAGGCCGCTCTGCTTCCCGAGGAACGCGAGTATACTCTACCTTGCGAGTCAGCGCCCGCTCTTTGCTGCTCGACGGCCTTCGCGAGCAGGGCCTTGACGTATTGGATCTGTAGGGCGCCGTTGCCGGTGGCCGTGATGCTGACGGCTGCTGCTCGGCCTGCCACGAGGTTGTCCATCGGGGTGGAGAACAGTGGGAGGCCGTTTGCGTCTCGCTCCCGTGAGGAGACTACTATCCGCGGCTGGTCCCTGGGAGGGGTGCGGTTGGGTGGTGGTGGGGCTCCCATTGCCGTTGATCCTGGCGGGGGCCGGGCGCTTCCTCCTGGTGGCGCGTTCTCGCAGATCGCGCGCTCGGCCACGCGGGCCGGGTTGTTTTCGTCGTCGAAGTTCAGGGCACGCCCCTGAACGGTGGGGTTCAGGCGTGACCTGATCCGCTGCTGGTGGTAGCGTGATAGCTCCTGCGCCGTCACCTGCTCGAGGCGAAATTTTTCGCGCTCGGCTTGCTCCTTGCGTATTGCCTCTGCCAGTTTCAGGCGGAGTTCCTCGACCTCCGTTGACGTGGCGTTAGGAGGGATTGGGGTGGAAAACGGATCCTCCGGCGGATCGGTGCCGGTCGCCATGTAGGTCGCGGTGTGGCGACCGGTTCCGTCGCGGAGGTCGGCGGAGTTCTCCGACCCAGAGCCGAATTCGAAGATCCCGAGGATGGAGGGGTCCTCGAAGTCTCCCACGTTGGAGATCTGGGCGATGGAGCCCGCGGACTAAGCCGCGGTGATGGATCCGGCGAGTGACGCCGGGGTCGCCGAGTCGGCGTCGACGTTGAGGGCCGCGTCCTCTGCGGCCGCTGAGTTCTCGGCCACGTTGTTGTGGGCCGAATTGTACTCGGAGGCGAGGCGGTGGATCGTGCGGATCTGGCTCTCGGAGAGCCGATCGTGTGGTGGCGACTCGCGGATGCGAGCCGAATCCTCCGAGACGATGACATCGGTGAGGCCGACGAAGAGGCTGATCGTGCCGATCGGCAGGATCACGCTGTGCGTGACGGGTCGCGCCGCCGGGACGTTGCTGCTCGGCATGATTTGGAGCATCTCGCCGATCGCGATCATGTGGCCGGTGGCGACCGTCTCGTTGATGGGCAGATTGGATCTCGCCACAGAACACCGGCCTTACCGGCCAGGCCCCACGGTGGGCGCCACTGTCGTGGGAATAGTCACGGCAGATGCTGCAATCGGCAGCGAGTAGTAGAACGAGGGGCAAGGGAGGCAAGCCATCTGCGGTGCGAGATGAGGGCAAAGACACAGGGTTTTACCCAGGTTCGGCCCCCCGGAGGGTAAAGACCTACTCCTGCTAGATTGTATTATGGAGGTGTTACAATGGGTGAGCTCGGCTGCTAGGCGGCGAGTCGCTTGGGTGTATGAGGGAACGTATCTCTACTCGCCCTATAGGGAGGTTTATATAGGCTCACCTCCCCTAGGGTTTACATATCTCAACCGATTCAGTTAAAGCTCCGGTAGTCGTTCAACCTAATCCGACTGGGCCTATCTACTCGCCTGGGCCTTCAGCTTCCAATCGCTCGGTTCCTCGCTGGGCTTCAATCCACTCGCCGTTCTACAGGCCCACTCGCCGGTTCTTGGGCCAGTCGGAAACGTCCTGTTGGGTACACCCCGGTAGGCATATCCCCATCATGTATCAATGGTAAAGGTTGGACCGGGGTCCATAGTTCACTAGAGGTGCTCTCCTTAGATAAACAACATGGCATGAAGGGTAAACAAATTACAGTAGGGTAATTGACAGAAACTGAGCAATGCATAACAATGCAATTACTAGTCAGAAAGATCCTATGAGGTTGATTGGGCAATACAACAAGATACATAGACCGCCATCCAACTGCATCTATGACTAGAAGTCCACCTTCAGGTTATCATCCGAACCCCCTCCAGTATTAAGTTGCAAGCAACAGACAACTGCTTTAAGCAAAGTGTGTAAGATAAACAGTCCACATGTTCCATGAACAAGAGACCGTTGTTTTCTCCCTAGTAGCAATAGCACATCTACAACCGAAGAAATTATTGTCACTTCCCTTGAAAACTAGAGGCATGAACCCACTATCGAGCATAAATACCCCCTCTTGGAGACACTAGCAACTACTTGGCCAAGATAGCTACTAACAACAGAGAGCATGCAAGATCACAAACAACATAGACATGATAGAATCATACAGACAAAATCATTAATCAAACCAACATAATAACCTCAATATCCATCGAATCCCCGCAAACACAACATGCATGATTACAAATAGATTAGATCTTGATCATGAACGTATCTCATAAGATCTATACATGAAAGCACAAAGGAGGAGATACAACCATCTAGCTACTATATGGACCCCTAGTCCAAGGTGGAACTACTCACGCATCATACCGGAGAGAAGGCCTCCGGGATGATCTCCCCTCTGACAGGGTGCCAGGAAGAACTTCAGCCCCCCCCGATCTAGGGATGATGGTGGCGGCGGCTACAGACGGTTTCGTGGATTTCTGATCGGGTCCTCGGGGTTTCTGCATCGGGGGCTTCTTATAGGAGAAGGGGGAGACCGAGGCGGCGTCCAGGGCGACCAAACCCTAGCCAGGCGTGGGATGGGGCCCACCCGCGCCTGGGTGGGTCTGGCCCCTCTGGCCGGCCCCTCCGGCTCTCCTCTGGACTTCTTGTTCCCCATGGAAAGTAATTGATTTTGTCCTTTGTCTCATCCAATTCCGAGAATATTTCTTAACTAACTTTTCTGAAACCAAAAACAACAGAAAACAGACATCTGGCACTATTGCAACTTGGTAATAGGTTAGTACCAGAAAACATGTAAAAAGCACCTCAAAGTGTGGACAAGTAAAGCAAAGTAGATACTAAACAAGCATGGAGCATCAAAAATTATAGATATGTTTCCAACATATCATCATCCCCAAGCTTAACTCCTGCTCGTCCCCGAGTAGGTAAGTGATAAACAGAATAATTTTTGAGGTGACATGCACCCTCACAATAAAGATCCAACCATTTGCAAGCATTGAAAGCTGGGATCAAAGAACTCTAAACATGTGCATGAAAGATGGAGTTCTAACATTAGTACATAGTAACTATGCATGCAACATGACAAGCTACAAACAAAGATCATGAATAACATGCATTGAAAAACGTTTGTTTGTTTCACATGCAGAAAACATAACATAGTGGCAATCAGCTTGTCCCTCATAGAGTAGAAATTAAATGCATAGGACACCTGCAAAGTTCACAAGGGTGACTAGAAACAAGTAGCACAAGAACAAGTAATAACACAATATGCATTAATTAATAAGCTTTGGAACACTACACACATAATGACAACTATGCTCTCTTAATGGTGCCTAAAGGTAGAAGGTGGAGACCCAATAGTGGTGGAAGAAAGGCCTTTTGTAAATGGAAGCAGGGATTACAAGTTTCAAAAAGAGCTTCCAAAAATTATGGTAATTGTTAGCTTTCAGCCCTCATTGCCCCTATCATAAGCATCTTGAAGTGGTTAAGGTTAAAGTGGCAAAGTTGGAGTATATGCTTGACGAAGTATAAGTTGGCAATCTCAAGTCCCTTGAATACGAGGGCCGCACCTCATGCATACTCAACTTTGGGTCCAAGTAAGTTCTTATCACTATAAGTATTTGCATATCATTGAGAACCGCCAACGGGGTACCCCTTGCACATGGTACAGGAGCTTTCCCATAACCAAAATGACAAGGCAAGTAGACAATGAGCATCTCAGCAATTCTTCTTATGTACCATGGGAATATGGTGCTTTTTTCTCTCTTTCCTATTTTCTCAATGTGTCTTTTTTATAAGAAGAATACTTCATAGATGTCACTATGGTGATGCTGCAAGTTTCCATCATGATTAGGCATGGCTTAGGCTAGCGGCCCAGGCATTTCTCTAACATAGGATACAAACTCCATGGACTTACAAGTCCCCTCTTTATTTCACACCGGTGAAATCCATAGACAAAAGAACATGATATCAACTGAGTACAACAAGGTACAAGTGCAATGTTGAAAACGTTCCCCGTGACAGCACGGTTCTGCTAATCCTAACTTATATGTGCAAGCATATACAACAAAGCTGTCACAATGGTTCAAGTTTATTAGGGGAAAAGCATAAAGTGTGCCATTAAGTTCGTGAGGGCTTTAATCACTAAGTTTTCACATAACAAAATAGTTTTTAATTGGAAGATAGTTGAAAACAAGAATATACTTAGAATGGTGTAACACACCATGCATAGGAATTTATAGTGGACACTTTGGAATAACTTGGTTTCTTGGGAGTTGGAGGCATGAGTAGAACTTACTCATACAAGTGGAGGCTAGCAAAAGACTGGGAGCAACCAACTAAGAGAGCAATAATGGCCATAATCATGAAGTGCAACAAATCATACTAATCAAAGCAAAGAGTGGTACTACAATTCAAGGACTAAATGATCATAGAGGCTAATGGTGACTTGTGAAGGTCATAACATGGTGTGAGCATGTGCCAAGTCAACCCAAGAAAAACATCAAAGGAGAATGCCACAATACTATGCTTTTGCATGCTAAAACAACACATAATTTCTTCAAGGCACACTAGCAATCCCAATTGTCTGGAACAAGACATGCTACAGCAATAATCACTAAGCATAAGGTCAAAACAACACCTAGCATGTCATGCTAAATTCTAAGTCACAGTCAATGCAAGCTCCTCTTGCACTTCAAGCAAGAACTTACTACTCCTTTCCAAACACCAAGCAACCTTATTTGCAAAACAACACATCGAGAGCGAGGGTCCAAACTACTTAAGAAAACTAAACAAACTAAGGAAAGCAAACGAAAACTAAGACGCTCCAAGAACAACACAACTGTGCATGAAACAATAAAAATGAAGTGTCTAGATAGACCTGAGCTTTTTATTAATGAAGAAGGAGATTCCTTGGTGATACGTCCAAAACGTATCTAATTTCTCGAACATTTTGCTGTTGTTTATCCTCTAAACTTGTGTGATTTGGATACAACTAACACGGACTGACGCTGTTTTCAGCAGAATTACCTTGGTGTCTTGTTTTTGTGCAGAAAATGAACTACCAGGAAAAATTCTAGAAAATATGCCAAAAACTATTTTTCACCAGAAGATCCACGGAGCCAGAAGGGGAGACAGAGAGGAGGACTGGGGGGGCCTAGACCCACCCCAGGCGCGAGACCACCTGACCCCGCGCCTGGGGGAGGTCTGGCCACCCCAGGCAGCTCCTCGGCCTCCCTCCGCGCTTATAAGTTGCCTTCTGACCTAAAAACTCAGGGGGGGTTCGATAGTTTTCCAGAAAGAGTTCCACTCTGCCGCCACCACTAGAAACCAAGATTTGGATCCAGAAACTCCGTTCTGGCACCCTCCCGGGACGGGGAATTTGGAGAGGATCATCGCCATCATCATCACCAACGCATCTTCATCAACCACCAATGTTTCCCTCATCCATGAGTGAGTAATCCCCCGCTGTAGGCTTGGGGATGGTAGGGATTGGATGAGTTCTATCATGTAATGAATAAGATTGTTAGGGCATAGTGCCTAGTTTCTCTTGTGCTATTTGACTTTGTTGCAACTTGTTGTGCTTAATGCTTGTCACTAGGGCCCGAGTGCCATGATGTCAGATCTGAACTTATTATTGAATCATTATGATAGTATTGTTTATGATCTTATCTGCAAGTTGTGTACACATATCATTGTCTGGATCCAAAGGCCCCAAAGTGACAATAATTGGGACAACCGGAGGGGATGGCTGTGGTGTGAGGATCACATGTGTTCATGGAGTGTTAATGCTTTGCTCCGGTGCTCTATTAAAAGGAGCACCTTAATTGCTAGTAGTTTTCTAGAGGCCCCGCTGCCACGGGCTGGCTGGACAGAAGATGTTGTGCAAGTTCTCATTGCGAGCACGTATGACTATATTTGGAGCACATGCCTAGGATTGTTTAGTACTTGGATGCTTGTTATTATTTATCTGCAATGCCCTAGATCTTGAAGTTACATGTTTAGACTCGTCCATGCAACGCCCGTCCATCCATCCCTATGCCTACCGCACTCGAATCCCACTATTACCGTTACTGTTACTATTGCTACTATTTCACTGTTGCGGTTGCTTTACTGTTGCGATTGATAAACTTCCGTGAGCAAGGACTATTTCTAGGTGCAGCTGAACTGACAACTCAGTTGTTAAGGCTTGCAAGTATTCTTTGTCTCCCCTTGTGTTGAATCAATAAATTGGGTAATACTACCCACGAAGACTGTTGCGATCCCCTACACTTGTGGGTCATCAAGACTATTTCCTGGCGCTGTTGCCGGGGAGCATAACTTTATTTGTTAGTTCACTTGGATGTATTATTGTTCAGTGCTACTCCTTTCATCATGGGGAAATCTCGTGATGGAAAGTTCCCTATTTTACCATCCACTACAAGAAGAGGTACAGTCCTAATCACCTCCGCTGCTCTTGATTCACCGTCTGTTATAAGTAAGCTTGTCACACCACCACCACATACTCATGCTACACACACTGTTACTACTGCTTTTGATGCTCATGATGTTACTTCTACTATGCTTGATGCGAGTGGTTCATTAGGTCCTTTTCTAGATGCTACTATGGCTAGTCTAGGAAATACCAAAACTCCTAGTGAATACACTATTACACCTGTTAGCTCACCTAAGTCTAGTGAGAGTTATGATATTAATGATGGTTACATTGAGCTCACTGATGAATTTGTTGAAGAGTGCCGAAACACACATGGTACTAGTGCTATGAAGAGTCTCCTTGCTAGACGTACTATTATGCCTAAGTTGTCCTATGATCCTAAGTTTGCCACCTCTCCCATAGATATTAAAGATTATGATTTCTCTCTTGATTTATCTTATTTAGATATTGTTGAGAAAGAACCTTTTTGTGGTACTGAAAATGAGAGTGTTGTGGCTCATATGAATGAGCTTTCTACTATGAGTGCTTTGTTCTCTGATGATTTTAAGATGCGCAAGTACTTTGTTGCTAAGATCTTCCCTTTTTCACTAAAAGGAGAAGCTAGGGCTTGGTTTAATAGATTACCTCCTGGTTCCATTGATAGCCCTGATTGCTTAATTGCTTCTTTCTTCCATAAATATTTTCCTCCCAGTGCTAGACATGCTGCTTTGTAGAGACATTTTGATTTTAAACAGGGAGAAGAAGAGAAATTGCCTGAGTCATGGAAAAGATTCTGTACCTTGATTCATGCACATCCTTGATGTCCATTACCTAAAAATGAGCTTCTTGATCTTTATTATAATGGACTAACTGATTATTCTAGGACCTACCTAGATAGCTTTGCTGATTGTGTTTTTAGGAAAAGGACTCCTACAGATGCTGAAGAATTAATGACCAAGATAAGCAAGAATTATGATGATTGGACTTCAACTGAGCTAAATACACCTGAGTCTATTACTCCTGAACCAGTTGTTCCTGAACTAGTTCCAACACCAACAACAAAGAAGAGGGGAGTTATTGCATTAAATGATGAAGTGATGAAGGAAGCTAAGAAGTATCTAAAGGAGAAAGGTATTAGAGCTGAAGATGTGAAGAATCTACCTCCTATAGAAGAATTATGTAAGCCAATTCCCCACTCATCTACTATTGATATACACTCTCTCCAACACTTTGATGAAGGTGATATTCCTTATGGTAAGCCTCCTCATCAATGTTTAGAGGAACTTGACATTTTTATTGTTAAACAAGGTCACTTTAATAAACAAGTTCAGAATCATTTATTGCAAAAACTCTAGAGCTATCCATGAGTTGAAAGATATTGTGGAAAGAACTTCTAATGATATTAAAATTCTTTGTAAACACTTTCAAATGGTTCAAACTCAACTTGATCAACTTGCTAAAGTACAAAAGGATATGCTAGTTAATGCTTCAGGAAATAAACATGCTTATGGAATTAGGACTAGGGGTGGTGCAGCTACTCAAGATCCTTTATATCCTGAAGGACACCCTAAAAGAATAGATCAGGATTTTCAACAAGGTGAGGATAGTGGTAGTCCTCGTAAGAGGAAGAAAAGGGAACATAAGAGAGTTGAGGAACCACTTGAACCTGCTGTAATCCTAATAGTATATCTGTCTCTGATGCTAAAACTGAGAGTGGTAATGATAAAAATGAGTCTCTGGATAGGAGGAAGGTGAGGAAGAACCTGAGAAGCACACTAAGAACACTAGGTACACTAAGGAAGATTTTATTGCTAATAAACATGGTAAAGAGAGAGAACCTTGGGTGCAGAAACCTATGCCTTTTCCAGGTAAGAAACACAAGTCAAAGGAGGAAGAACACTACAACAAGTTTTGTGAGTGGATGAAACCTTTATTCTTGCAAATTCGTTTGATTGATGCTATTAAATTGCCTCCTTATTCAAAGTATATGAAGGATATTGTCTCTAATAGAAGGAAGATTCCTAATGAGGATATTTATACTCTACTTGCTAATTATTCCTTCAATGGTAAGGTTCCAAAGAAATTTGGTGATCCAGGTATACCAACTATTCCTTGCTCCATTAAAAATAATTATGTTAGAATTTCTTTATATGATTTGGGAGATGGAGTTAGTGTTATGCCTTTTCTCTCTATAAGATACTCCAGCTAGAAAAGTTGATACCAACTGACATTTCTTTGCATATGGCTGATAAGTCAACTACTATTCCTGTTGGTATATGTGAGGATGTTCCTGTTCAAGTTGCTCATAATTGCATGGTCTTAACTGATTTTGTTGTGCTTGAAATGCCTGAAGATGATAATATGTCTATTATTCTTGGGAGACCTTTTCTTAATACTGCAGGTGCTATCATCAATTGCAATAAAGGAAAAGTAACATTCAATATTAATGACAAAGAGTGTCGTGGTATTGCCGACGAGTATGCCATGGAGGGGTCCTCACAGTGTGTGTTTAGAGACGTGGGGGAAGGCGGACGGTTGACGGGTATGAGGTAACACATCTTACCCAGGTTCAGATCCCACGACGGTGGCGGAATCCTACTCCTGCTATAAATCACTATAAGGGCAAATACGCCGAGTTACAGGGATTGGTTCGCTGTGCGAGGTGACTAGAAACTCTAAGTTATCATCTAAGATTGTGCCCTAAAGGCTCCCATAGGCCCGACTTATATAGTCTCCAGGTCCTAGGGTTACAGGCAAAGTCCTTGTCGGACAGGTTACAGAGTCCTACACTACCTACAATTAGTCTAGCGTGTCTTGTACTCCAAGGCTCTGGGTACGTTGGTGACTCCTCCGTAGTCTTCCTTTATCCGGCATGGGCCTCCCTTCTGGATCCATCTAACTGGGCCACCCAGCAGGCCATGGGCCATGCTACCAGCTGTGGGCCACCCGGGTTATCCGGATAAGAGACATGCTATGAGGATACCCATATATCATATCCCCAACAGTAGCCCCCGGAGAACTCCGAGATCTTGCGCCGTCTTGCCTCTTCACGTTGAATGCTCCGTCTAGATGGATGTCGGCAAATCGTCAAGCAATATCTTGTAGTCCTCCCAAAGAACCCTACAAGGTTTTCTCCGTCTTCAATTTTTAAGTCAGAGAATTGTTGAATCTTCCATCATACTCTTCCGTAGCCGGATTGGATCCATCCATGCCGGAATCTTCCGATGTGATGTTTCATCTGCCAGTGATAGCTAGGGTGACGTAGACATAGGTCAGCAACGCCTCGTAACTCACACATGCAGAGAACGCAATCATGTCCAATTTTCCCGCGCGAGCGATACGAACCATTGGCGGTGACGGTTGGCAACGTGGCGAAATTTTCGCGCACGCGCCCGCACACGTCATCCACGCGTCAACCGTTCGATCATTCCGCACGAATCTTGATGTCTGAGGTTATAAATTGTAACAGAGGTGGACATTTTACTTTTAACCTCATTCTCCTCTGTATCATCTTCTTCCTCCAGCAAGCGCCTCCTCGAGCTCTCCGCGCACCGTGTGAAAAAATCCTAACTCCTTGACCTTCCCAGTCACCACCGTAACCCCTCCAATGGCCAGCAGCAGTTCCGCCCCCTCCATGACGGCATCAGGCGATGCCGCGACGAAGCCGGCAAGCTCCGTCATCGTGCCCCCAGAGGGTCTGGTGATACCTAAATCCGCGGTGGTCGAAGCCACCAGCGGTGACCATAACCCAGCGGCGCTGGAGCTGCTAGAGGAGGAGTACGACACCCACAAGGGCGAATGGCGCGGTTCAGATATTACGGACTGGGACATCAAGGAATTGATCATCGAGGGCTACCTCCCTGCGATAGAGGGGCTCGCCTGGCGGGCGGAGCCGGCCATCGAGGTCACTCCTTCTCCCCAAGCCGGAGAAAAGGTGTACCTCAAAGCCCAACTGGTACGCGGCGTCTCCCTGCCCATCTCCAATTTCTTCCTAGCTGTCCTCAACCATTACCGAGTACAGCCTCACAACCTCTCCCCCAATAGCATACTCACGCTTAGAAACTACGCGGCGCATTATGAGGGTTACTTAGGGATTAGGCCTAAGCTAGATCTCTTTATCTACTTCTTCACCGTCAAGCGGGAAGCCGGAGTCGGCAAGGACGAGTTCAGGAACTGTGGCACTATTAGTTTTAAGATTCGGCCTAGCCGGTGGTTCCCCGACATTGTCGGCCATGAGTCTTGTAAGAACTGGAAACAGACGTACTTCTACGGCCCAGATATCCCTCTGGCTGGCCGAGAAGTGACGTACCCGGACTTCGTCGATGGAGCTACCGCCAAAGCCTCAACATGGAGATCCCAGGCCTCCCTTCCCTCCGACATCGACGCTTCCCGCGCTATAAGGCGGATAGAGTGGTTCGTAGAGACGGGTTTGACCTGATTGGACCTGGCCATGTGCTGGTTCATCAGGCGGATCCAGCCTCTGCAGCACCGCTCGAAGTTGATGCATGAGTATACCAAGGAGAGGAAGGATAGCCTCCACATCTCCGAGGACAACTTTTCTAGCGACTCCGTCAAGCTCCGCCTCAAGGACATCGTCAAGGTGAAGGATAGGAAGCGAGGCTTCACCATCACCTACGACATGTTCGAGGAGAGCAAGTGCCCAAAGGTACCTGTTTATTTTCCGTGTATGACATATACTCCAGTTCTTCCGTCTAGCCATTACCATCTCATCTAACACTGTTGGTTTTCACTTAACAGCTCAGCGATCTAGAGGAGGATAATATGGCTGTCCAAATCTATGATCCAAAGATGAAGGAAGTCACGGTCGTGTCCGACGACGAGGTCCCGTTGGCGCGAAAGCGGAAGAGCTCCACCTCTGACGCTGCCGACGGAGGCAAGAAGAAGAAGACAGAGGGTGGAGCCTCCAAGAAGTCTACCGCCGCCCTGGAGGCGGAGAAAAGAAAGATTACCGGGATCCCCTTTGCCAAAGCACCCCCTCTTATGTAAGATTCTTTCTCTCCGACATTGTCCATTGTTTGTCTTACTTCTGTACTTATACTTTTTGTACGTTTCAGGAAGAAAGCCACTGCTAGTTTAAAGAAGACCTCCAAAACTTTGGGGGCTTCTAGAAACATTAAGGATATGTTGCATCGTGACGTGTCTCCCCACGCATATCCCGCCATCGCCCCTATCACTCCCAGTGTCCAGCCTTCGTCCGCTCCGACAAGCTCTCAAGCCAAAGAAACATCTGGCCCTTCTGCCATGGAAGTGGACTCCGGTGCCTCCACCGAGCTTGCTGTTGTCGGCGAACCGGCGACGCAGGAAAGTGCCACAAACCAAATGGCTGAAGCTCCGGCTAAGGATGCCATCGGTAGCGGTAAGGCAGTGGTGGAAGGTGGTACGTCTGCCGAAGGCGGCGCCTCTGCAACCAAGAAGACCATAGAGTTCCCGAAGATAGTCTATCCGGTACTTACGCCGGGTAGCACTGCTCTGGTTCTTGGTGCGGCGCCGACATCTCCAACATGCGGTCTTGAGGATCTTCTCTGGCAAGCAGAAATCTCGCAAGGAAACAGTTTATCCTTCGTCAAATTGCTTGCTGAGAGTGCTACAAACCTTAAGATCATCACACTTGTAAGTTTTATCTGCCTTTTGCATTTCATATGAGTATCCCACTATAGCCCCCGAGGATTTAGACGAAAAACCATAGGTCTTTGCATCTGAATGCTCTAAGAGTGACTAAGCTAGAAAACTTCACACTGTAGCCCCTAAGCATATAGTTTGAATGAATTATTCCGACTAGATGCTTTCAGAGTAGCATACGCAGTGTTTATAAATTTCAATATTATAGCCCCCAAGCTTCTAGTTGTAACTGAATTAGTTCCGACTAGATGCTTAAAGAAAGACTAAGCATATGACTGAGTTAAAACTTTATACTGTAGCCCCCAAGCTTCTAGTTGAAAACTGAATTAGTTCCGACTAGATGCTTAAAGAAAGACCAAGCATATTGCTAAGTTAAAAACTCTCGCTGTAGCCCCTGAGCTTCTAGGTGTAAATTTTCCGGCTAGATGCTCCAAGTATACAAAACAACATTTAACTTTCTTATTCCACAGAATGAGAATGCCCGGAGGGGCATGGCCAACGACAAGTACTAGAAGATGCATGCGGATTTGGAAGCTGAAAAGGGTAAAACTGCCTTCTTGAAGGAACAAATCATCAAGAGCAAGCGTCTGTTTTTCCTTTCTTTTTCGTATTCTGACTTGGTCTTGTGCCAACATTCTCCGAGTACTCACTATGTACTTTTATTTCTCCGATTTGTAGAAACCATTTCCAAGGCTAAGTATATTGTTGAGCAATCCAAGCACATTCAGCAGCTGGATAGCGAAAACAAGATCCTTAAGCAGGAGAGAAAGGACATGTTGAAGATGCATGAAGACTCAATGAAAGCCCTGCAAGACTCCGCCAGTGAGGAGATGAACCGCTTGAAGGAGGAAATCGCGATCCTGAAAGAGCAAAAGAAAGCCGCCGATGAGCAAAATCAGCGCCATCTTGAAGCGTACAGGATCCTCTGACAAGAACGGGACTCCATGGCGGAAACTCTCCAGCAGGCTGAGACTAGCATCTTCAGTAAGTGATTCTCTGTCTTCGACTCCTGTAAGCTAGATACTCTGAATTTTTTATGTCATTGAACTCATGTGCTTCTTTGTCGGAAATTTGCAGCTCCTATAGGTTTAACCCGGCCGCCTCCTCCACCAAAGGAATGCATGGTCCTTGCCGACAACTTTATCAACACCGCCATCAAGCAGAACAAGGAGATAGCCAAGCCCCTCCAAATTAACATCAAGGAGGCAAACTCTGTGACGAAGTTCTCGGAGATCATGTGCCGAGCTTCCGAGTGTATCTCAAGCTGGAAAGCTTCGTGTGCACGGGCCGACGCAAGGATGGCGCTGTCAATGGTCAAGGCACATTACGAAAATGCCGACATCGACACAGTGACCTCCGGTATCCCCGACGTATACGACGAAGGCCAAAAGATAGATCACAAGGATATCTTGGTGTCGCTCGTGAGTTTTGACACCAGAGTCGCCGAGTTGGTTGACCTTAATGTCTTTTTTCCCATGAAAACCATCGATGGCGGCAGCCAAAGCTCCTCCGAGCCTCTCAACACCGCCGACTTCAAGGAAGATGACTCTCCTGCTGTGGATGATGCTATGTCCAAGTCGCCTGCGCCAGAGGAATGAAAAACAACATGTAATATTTGTTTCCTCTAGAATTTGTATGCGGAAAAAACAATGTGTTAACTTAAGGTGGAAAACAATGATTGTTATTTCCTGCTACTCAAGAACTATTCCAGCATGTATATATTTTTAAGCAAGTGCTGGCTTATCCATTACTCTGGTTTTTATGCTTGACTTTTCATGAGTCGGAAGACTCGTTGTCGGAACCATGCGCTTAGGTGATGATGCGCAATGGCACCATCAAATAACCTAAACACAAAATCGCCGACAATAAGTGCCGAAAGTCACTACTCTAGAATCCACATAAAAACAACAAAGAACGTGTAGACCAGAAAACTTAAGCTAACGCCCATAGGCGGAATTTTCACAAGTGCAATCGCAAAGCTTGTGCATAAAGGTTTTATACGATCCAAAAATGAACACTAAAGGAGGTAAAAGACTCATAAATATGAGTGAACCAGAGAGCTTTATTTCATTGATCATATAAGAGGTACACAATAGATAAAAAATGCTAAGTGTAGAAAGAACGTAGCTATGCTATGTTCCATGGCCGATCAAGCTCCGGGTAGTCATCATCCGGGTCACGTCGCTTACGCTTATGATCCTCGTTGGGTCTATCCTTCAGTTCACAATTGTCAACAAGGTAGTAAGACCCATTGAGTAGCGCCTTGCTTATGATGAACATTCCTTCCCATGGCGGGGATAATTTGTGTGACTTCTTCTGCTTAAGTCGGAGCACCAAATCCCCTACTTTAAATGAGCGATGCCGGACGCGACGACTATGGTAGCTGCGTAGCTTCTGCTGGTAGATGGCGGATCTTTGGCATGCCAAAACGCGCTCCTCCTCGAGAAGGTCCACATCTAGGCGTCTGGATTCTTTAGCGTCATCTTCGTCGTAGGCGGCAACACTTGGTGCATCGTGAAGGATGTCGGAATGCAGGATGGCTTCTTCTCCATATATCATGAAGTAAGGGGTATAGCCGGTGGATCTGTTGGGTGTAGTTCGTAAACTCCATAGCACACATGGCAATTATTCTGCCCAGGCTCCAGCTGCTCTATGCAGTGGTGCCTCAAGACGTGGCTTGATTCCCAGCAGAATAATCCATTGGCTCGCTCAACCTAACCATTGGATTGTGGGTGTGCCACAGATGCAAGGTCCATTCGGATGCCCTTCTCCCAACAATAAGCTTCCACTTCTCCGAGTGACAAGTTGCTGCCATTGTCGGTGATAATGCTATGTGGGAGACCAAATCTCACCACTAGATCCCGGACAAACCTAAGGGCAGTTGCCCCATCGAGCTTTCTAATGGGTTTAGCTTCTATCCATTTGGTGAATTTATCAACTGCTACTAGCAGATGCATAAACCCACATGGTGCCGTCTGTAACGGACCCACCATGTCCAGCCCCCACACTGCAAACGACCAAGTTATTGGTATTGTTCGCAATTCTTCAGCAGGAACATGTGGTTGTCGGGCATAGCACTGGCATCCCATGCATGTCTCAACCAGCTTGTCGGCGTCCGACTTCACGGTCAGCCAGTAGAATCCTTGTCGGAAAGCTTTAGCAACCAACAATTGGGGAGCGGCGTGATGCCCGCAATCTCCGAGATGTATTTCACGGAGGATTTCAATACCTTCTTGCTGGGAAACACACTTTAGGTATACACCAGTAGTGCTTCTTTTGTAGAGCTGTCCATTGATTATGGTATAGCCCTTTGCTCGACGTACTATTTGTCGTCTTTCGACTTCGTCATCGAGCAAAGTTCCGTGTTCGAGATACTCCATGAACGGTTTTGTCCAAGCCGGAGGGACCTTTGCCACCATGTGGAAGAAAGACTCTACTCTGTCCGGGTTGTCTATGTCTGCTCCCTTCACGGATGGTGTCCGTAGATGCTCCAGGAAAACTCCAGGCGGAATTCTTTTGCGCCCTGATCCAAGCTTAGACAATAGATTAGCCGCCTTGTTTGGATCCCTAGGTACATATTTGACCTCGTAGCCCAAGAAGCTCTTGGCTATCTCGTCCACCTAGTCTCAATATGTCGCCATCAAAGGGTTCCGCACATTCCAGGTGCTAGCCATCTGCTGGGAAACTAAGTCGGAATCTCCACAATAAACTATGCGCTTGATGCCAATATCCTTGGCTACGCGTAATCTGTGAATGAGTGCTTCATATTCCGCCATGTTGTTCATAGCCTCGAAGTGGATCTGCAGAACATAGTGTAGCTTGTCCCAAGTTGGTGACTGTAATAGTACACCAGCCCCCGAGCCGTTGAGCAGCTTTGATCCGTCAAAGTGCATCACCCAGTATTCTGGTTCCGGCAATGGGGTAGCATCTGGCAGCTCAGTCCAATCTGTGATAAAATCCACCAAGGCTTGTGACTTGATAGCGTCGAGTCTCTTGTAGGTGATCTCGAAGGCGGCAAGTTCAATGCCCGACTTCGCGACCCTTCCTGTAGCGCCGTTGTTGTTGATAATGTCGGATAGTGGAGTCTTGCTCACTACTGTGATGGGGTGCTCCGGGAAATAGTGCCTCAGCTTCCGAGAAGCGAGGAATACTCCGTAAGCTATCTTTTGGTAGTGCGGGTAATGCTTCTTGGACTCTGTCAAGACCTCGCTTACATAGTAAACTGGTCGTTGTACTCCGTGCTCATAGCCTAGTTCCTTCTGCTCTTCCACGACGACGATGCTAATTACCCGGTTGGTGGCCGCCATGTAAATTAACATGGGCTCTCCAGGCTCGGGCGCTGCAAGGATAGGCGCTGAGGAAAGAATCTCCTTGAGCTGCTTCAATGCTGCATCTGCTTCGTCCGTCCACATGAATTTGTCCACCTTCTTTAGCAACTTGTACAGCGGTAGAGCCTTCTCTCCAAGTCGGCTGACGAACCGACTAACTGCTGTAACGCAACCTGTTAGCCATTCTATGTCCTTCAGGCATGTCGGACGGTTTATGTTTAAGATGGCCTTGATTTTCTCCGGGTTGATCTCGATTCTGCGCTGGGAAACGATGAAGCCCAACAATTTGCCGGCTGGAACCTCGAAGACGCACTTCTTAGGGTTAAGCATCATGTTGTATTTCTGGAGATTATCAAAGGTTTATTTTAAGTCGGAGATTAAGTCGTTTGACTTTTTAGACATCGCCGCTATATCGTCCACATAGGCATGAATGTTCCGACCAATTTGGTCGTGTAGGCAATGTTGCATTGTCTGCTGGTACGTAGCACCTGCGTTTTTCAGCCCAAAGGGCATCGTGACATAGCAAAACGTGATGTAGCGTGTAGTGAACGAAGTGGCCAATTGGTCCGACTTCCTCATCTTGATCTGGTGGTATCCTGAGTATGCATCGAGAAAACAAAAAAGTTCCGAGCCAGCCGTCGAGTCAATGACTTGGTCAATGCGAGGCAAAGCTAACGGATCTTTGGGACATGCTTTGTTCAAGCCGGTGTAATCAACGCACATTCTTAATTCTTTGGTTCCATTTTTGGGGACAAGTACAGGATTGGCCACCCATCGGGTGTGAAGGACTTCTCGGATAAAACTAGCCTTAAGTAACCTAGCTATCTCTTTGCCTATGGCACGTCTCTTCTCGTCTCCGAAGCGTCGTAGAGGTTGTTTCACTGGTTTACACTTTGGATCAATGTTTAAGATGTGCTCGACAAGTTCTCTAGGCACACCTTTCATGTCGGCAGGTTGCCAGGCAAAGATGTCCTTATTCTCACGGAGGAACTCGACGAGCGCGCTTTTCTATTTGGGATCCAGGTTCGTCCCAATGGCGGTGGTCTTGGAGGCATCGCCTACCACAAGTTCCACCGGCTTGGTTTCGATGGCGGCCTTGAATGCTGGGGCGGAGTCAGAAATCTGTTTCTTCGACGCGGGCATTTCTAAGGCATCGACCTTGCTCTGGATCTTCTTGAATTCTTCGCTGTAGAGGACAGCTTCTGCATAGGCTGCTTCTCCAATCTCGCAGTCCTGTGCCTTAGTAAAGCTTACGGATACAGTGATGACACCGTTTGGTCCGAGTATCTTGAGTTTGTTGTAGACGAAGCATGGATTGGCCATGAAGGTGTGGAATATGTCGCGGCCGAATATGATGTGGTACATGCTCTTGAAGGGGAGCACCTCAAAGGTCATGTGTTCTTGGCGGTAATTATTAACATCACCAAAAGCGACCTGAAGTGTGATGCACCCAAGGGACCGAGCCTCCCGACCAGGAACTACGCCATGGAACATGGTGTTGGTCCGCCTTAGGTTTGCCTCCGTCAAGTTCATCTTCTGCAGTGTATCCAGGTACATGATGTTGATGCTGCTTCAACTATCCACCATACATTTGGTGAACTCATTGCCGTCAATCAAGGGGTTGATGACCATGGCGTATTGGTTCTTCGTAGGGATGAGGTCTGGGTGATCCTTCCTGTCCCAAGTAATTGGAATCTCCGACCAGCACAGGAACTGGGGATTTGGGGGTAGAGTAGCCATCAGTATCGTCATGGAGGTCTTCTGTTGTCGGACGGTGGGGGTGCCAAGGAAAGTGTGGAAAACTTCCGCCTTATTCTCGAAGGGGTTCTTGCCCTTGTCGTCTCTCTTGGCGGCGTGCTTGGGGTCAACGTCCTTGTCCATGTCACTTGAATCCTTGGACTCCTCCTCCTTCTTTTTCCCCTTGCCCTTGCCTCGCGGTCTGTTCTTCCGACTTTGCTTGTAGCCGAACTCTGGGTCCTCCTTGAGATTGTTGACGAATTTGCAATGGCGATTGGTGTGTGTGGCTTTGCCGTTGGCGTCGAGGTGTACGAGGCATGGCATATCGCGGTACTCCTCGTAGGTTTAGGGAACACAGAGAGCTGCCGAGGTAGTTTCACTTCCTCACTGCTACCCACGACCAGCCCCCCGTCCTCGGCCACGCTGTCCTCCATCACCACGCCCTTCAAAGGTCATGGCGACCATGTCGGAGGCTTGATTTTCTTCTGGCGGATTCTTCCGCTTTGCACCGCTATTCCTCTTAGCTTGGGTTGGAATTGCTATTACCGGCAACGATCCGCGAGCGTCATCGTCGGTAGCCGCGAACTCACTAGCCAGCTGGATCATCTGATTGAGGTCGAGCTGATGGTTGTCCTGCAGGCGTTTCAATGTATGTCGGAGCAACGTATCTCTTTCCAACCCGTCGATGAAGGCGGACATGGTGGTCTGGGAGTGCACATCTGCGCAGGAATTCTTCATGTCCAGCCAGCGGGAGAGGTAGGCGCGAGATGACTCGTCTTTCTCCTACACGCACTGCTGTAAGTCGCCAACAGTACAGGGACGCTTGTACGTACCCTCGAAATTCTTGGTGAACGCTTCTTGCATGTCCAACCAATTGCATATAGATTTCTCCGGCAAGTCATCGATCCATTGTTGGGTCGTGCCCGCCAGCATCAATGGGAGGTACTTGATGCCGACGTTGGGGTTTCCTCCAGCGATCTCCACTGCGTTGCCGTAGTCCTGCAACCATGTAGCTGGCTTGGCGGTGCCGTCATAGGGCTTGATGGTCTTGTCAATCCGGAAACCTTTGGGGGGTAAGGTGCAGATAGTATCACAGGTCCAAAGCAACGTGGTCCAAGGTATTCTCCATCCCGGGCCTCATGGATCTTTTCCAGGCGTGATCTTGCGTCGTATGGATCCGGGCTTCTTTTCTTCTTTTTTCCATCAGGGGATGGGCTGCGTGAATGACGCGGCCTCCTCCGCCATGGTGGCTGCTTGGTGGCGACGGAGGCGGAGGTGGCGGTGGGTTAGCTTTCTTGCTATTACCCACCTGTGACGCCTCACGCTTGTCGCGGTTGCTTGTCGAACGCGGTGGGTCATGGCGTGACCTGCTCTTGTGTCCTTGGTTGCGCTCTCCGTCATGACGGGTCTGCTCTGCGTTGTCGCGATGACAATGCCGCTCTTCCTTTGCGGCGGCATATCCGTACGACGGTGAGCCTTGGTTTCTTCGCGATGTCGGGGGGAGCGGGGAGGTGGCGATGGGCGAAGAGGTTGGGCCTTACCTCCATGGTCGGAGGGTATGGGGATAGCATCCTTCCTGTTGCGCGCATCCCTCCGTCTTTGTTCTGACGAACCCGTCTGCGACCTGACATCCTGAGGAGATCTATCTCTTGGCGGCTTATGGTGGCTAGACTGGCAGAACGCTGGGTCAGACTCGAGCCTCTAGGAGGTGGCCTTTTCCTGCTGTTTTACCGCCTTGGCCACAAGGTCATATACCTACTCCACTGCTTCGGGTGACCTATCCTGCTCCAGAAGAGTCTTGGTGACGACGAGGTTAAGGAGAGGGGTGGGCATCACCTGCTTGCCTTCACTGTCAATGTATGGCTTGGCATGTGCCGGCTTCGAGGGAGCCTATCCTAGGTTTCATCGTACACCAGGATCGTTGATAACGCGAGCTGGAGCTTTCTTAGCCTTCTGCTGCTGGAGCAGAGTCTTGTACTTGGCCTCCGTGTCTCTAGCTTTCTCTATGGACTTCTGCACGTTGGCCAGATCTCGATCTAGCTTTGTGCCTTGCTCCGTGATGGCCTGTGCTTCCTCCAGCAGCTGCTGTCGTTTCTCATCAAGCTGGGTTACGTTCCGGATATGAGCTACAGTCAAGGTCTCGAAGAGGAGATTGTCGTACATCACTCTACCAGCTGGAGTAACTTGGGCAGCAGCAGACGTAGATGTTGGAGGCGGCGGGTTTGCGGTGTCGTTGTTGCTCGGGCCGGTGCCGAGTTCCTACGGCTGTTGCACTAGGTTAGGCGGAGGGGGCATGACCTTTGCACGAAACTTGTCGGCAGCAAAAGGTAGGCGGAGCTCGTCCGGGTTGGTCTTCCTCCATCACAGCCAGTGGCGGACGCAGTAATATATTGGAGGGTGGGCACACTCCAATTTTTTTTTTGCGCTCACCCATGTGAATACAAAATTTGCCTAAAAGGTAATGTAAATAGTATAGTGGAATCTCATAATATTATAGTTCTATAATATGTTCCAATTTTTAGGTCAAAATTATACTTTCATTTTGTAAGTTATGGTACACCATAGACAAGTATACAATAAAATTAAATAATTAGAAAAATTATGTCTTTTAGCTACTGGACCTGTGTAAGTAGAGCTTATCTCTTGCTATGTTTTTACAATAACTCATGTGACACACGAAATCTGTCTAAAAATACTTGTTTTGTTTTGATCGATAGGGGATTATTACAGAGTTTATATACTTTGTTCGCTCCAATTTAATGGACTTAGATCCATTTAGATATGAATGTTTGTAACACTAGAATATGTCTAGATATCCATATTTAGACAAATCTAAGTTCATTAGTTTCAATCTGAGGGAGTAGTACATGTAATGACTGTTTAAAAAGTGATATTTGTTAGAATACGCCGATAGTAGTAAATAATGTATGGTTTATAAATTTAGTGGAAACTATTGGACCGACTTGAATCTCTTCCATCCTCACGTAGATGATAGATCCTAATTTCCCCAGGATCCCGCGACTTCCACAGTCTGGGTCCCCGCGTGCGTGCAACATTTGCATCCGTGGTGGGTCTCCTAAAACCTCATCTCCTCCACGACTCTGGTGAGGCTCTCAAAAAATGTCTTTGAAAATATATGTCTTTTAATTTTTGTTTCATGGGTAAACTTTTTTGCTACATGTAAAAGTGGGACATTTTATAGTAAAAACGACACATTTTGTAGCAAAAACAGGGGTTTGACAAAAAAATACAAAACAAGTGTCAGCAGGAGAACCATGACGATGGCGGCATGCCATCAACCCGGAGCCGCTTAGTGATATTCCTATTTTTATGCGATCAATTATTCCTACGACCAGAAAACAAATACTCCCAAACTGGTTTGCGATCTAAACATTAGATTATTTTTTTAGATGATAAACATTAGATTAGTGATAGTCTATTTATTCTCTAGAATTCTGGGTGGGCCACGGCCCACCCGGCCCCACCCCTGTGTCCGCCCATGATCACAGCCCCAATGGCGACAAACACCTCTCGGGATGTGATGGTCCTGTTAGCTTGCTCGTCGCGCTGATAATCCTCCTCCATCTCCTGCATAGCTGAATCTAGCTCGTCGGGCTGAGGTCTATTTCCTCCGAGTAAGCGCTAATGTCGGTGTAGAGCGCGGCAAGCACAGAGTCGGAGGGTGCCGGGGCTTCATCAACAATGGGTGATGGTGGGGCGACGACGTTGATGATGACTGTAGGTGGTGGTGATGCTGCAGCGATAATGACTGGAGGCGGTGGCGGCGGTGCGGCGACGACCGCTGGAGGAGGTGGTGGTTGCTGAGGCGGGGGTGCGCCGCCAATGAGCGCGGGCTCTACATGGGGTGCCACCTCGGCCTCTGCGTAGCTATTGACGGTGTTCACCATGCTCTCGAAGGTGAGGCATCCCGCGGCCTGCTGCCGCCTTAGCGAATGTCGGAGAAGCGTACCCTGGTACAGTCCTTCCACAAAGTGATACATAACATCATCATTGGGATAATGCGCCAGATCGGCCCGTATACGGAGCCACCTGGCAAGGTAATCGCAGGGGTTTTCGCCCTCTCTCTGAACGCAACGCGCCAGATCGAAGATGGTTAGCACTCCGACGAACTTGGATCTCTGTTGTCCAGATGCACGGACGAAGCCGACGGACTTGCAGCGATCTTCCACCGTTATATCCTGCACAGAGGCGGTTTGGGTGGGCCTTGAATTTTTCCGATCTTTGCCAGAAAACTCCGAGGAGAGGTCCGACATCGATCCTTCCGCGAACGTGTCCTGCCCATAGGCGGTCCGTGCAGGTCTTGATGCTCCTCCGACTCCTAGGGAACTAATGCCCGAGTCAGTTTCACCAATGAAGAGGTGGATGTCTCTGATAGGAACGATCGAACACCGCGTAGGGTTCGTCTTCGCCAGGATCTAGAACTCATCGGGGGGATGATCGGAACATTGCCGGAGAAGAGAACGCGACCGATGGCTACGGTTTCGCCGATTCCCGCGAAGATCTTGGTCCTCGCCCGCTAAAGAGCCTGAAGCGCCTCTTGCCCCACGATGGGCGCCAACTGTCGTGGTATTGTCGACGAGTACGCCATGGAGGGGTCCTCACAGTGTGTGTTTAGAGACGTGGGGGAAGGCGGACGGTTGACGGGTACGAGGTAATACAGCTTATCCAGGTTTAGATCCCACGACGGTGGCAGAATCCTACTCCTGCTATAAATCACTATAAGGGCAAATACGCCAAGTTACAGGGATTGATTGGTTGTGCGAGGTGACTAAAAAGTCTAAGTTATCGTCTAAGATTGTGCCCTAAAGGCTCCCATAGGCCCGACTTATATAGTCGCCAGGTCCTAGGGTTACAGGCAAAGTCCTTGCCGAACAGGTTACAGAGTCCTACACTGCCTACAATTAGTCTAGCGTGTCTTGTACTCCAAGGCTCCGGGTACGTCGGTGACTCCTTCGAAGCCTTCCTTTATCCGGCATGAGCCTCCCTTCTGGATCCATCTAACTGGGCTGCCCAGCAGTCTATGGGACATGTTACCAACTGTGGGCCACCCGGGTTATCCGGATAAGAGACATGCTATGAGGATACCCATATAGCATATCCCCAACAAAGAGCACACTGTCTATTTCCCCAAGAAGGTTTTTAATATATATTGCCTGAATTCCATTGAAAATATTGAGAGCATCAAGGTTGGAGAAATATATTGTCCCATTCCACAAGAAAATTTTGAAACTATTATGATTGGGACCATTGCTATCAAGTATGAGGTAACATAATCACCTTGTGGAATGCAAAGTTTTGATTCATATAATATTGTTTTGGTAACAAGACTTGATCAACCTTGTTAATAAAAGGATTTTAATGAACAAAATAATGTTTCCACTATGGTTATACTTGCTCACTTTTACTTTTCTCCTTTCCAAACTTTTCTCTTCGTTGTGCCTAACTTAAAGGCATTAAAGAAAAGTACTTCTTGGGAGATAACCCAATAGTTTTCTTGAGTCTTGGAAGTTATTACTTCAGTAATGACCTCTTCTTATCCTTTTTGTTTGCTTTTTGTGCCAAGAATAACCTCTAATGAAAGGGAAGTAAGGGGAGTTGTTGTCCTGATACAGATTTCTGTCATCCACCATAAAATTTGTGAGGAGTCTCTATAAGTCGGATTGAGCTGAAAATTTACAAATAAATCCCCCAGTATGTTAGATAACTTTCGTTAGTTCAACACTTCTTTATTTGAGCAGCAGAAGGTCTTTGAAAAAATCGTTTTCTACCTGCTGGTCTGTTTTGACAGATTTCTGCCATTATTTGCATTTGCTTCTTATGGATTCCTTTTTGAGTTCTCTTTAGGTGCATTGAGCTTTTTGAAGGAGTTGATATAGTAGCTTGTGTTTTTAGTGAAAATACTTGCTGATCCAAAGCTTCTCCAGAGGTCTAATATCTTTTGAATAAACTAATGTTGCTAATGAAGATTGTGTAAAGTTTTGTATGAAGGAAAAATTTTAGGTGTAGAGAGAGGATGATGTAATGAGATGAAGAATGGACAAAAGATCAAGCTTGGGGGAGCCACTCCGTGTCACCCCAATAATTATTCAAGAGGTACAAGCGTTAAAGCTTGGAGGTGCCCAAGGTGTCCCCTTCTTCATCAATAAAAATCTTAGGTCTTTCTAGACACTTCATTTTCATTGTTTCATGCACAGTTGTGTTGCACTTGGAGCTTCTTAGTTTTTGTTTTTGGTTTTATTTTGCTTTGTTTGCTTGTTTCTAAAAAAAATCGAAAACACCAAAAATATTTGTTGTTCTTCTTTGGTTTTGTGAGTTCTTTGCAGGGTTCAGTCGTCCTCAGTGGATTTTGGTTTCATGTTAATTATTCAAGTCACACAAGTGAAGGGCAATAATGAAGATTAAGACAACTCGAGGTGTGGTAAGAGGCTGGTAACAAACTCTATTTGTTTCATTTTTGTACATATACTCATCATTGTGAGCATGCTTAGCCTGTTTGTGTAAGGTGTATGTCATTATGGATGCTTAGTTGTTGTTGCCTGTCTATGATTAGCTCCAGCTTGCTAATATTTTGTAGCATGTCATATGAATGTTTGCTTGCATTGTTTTATTCATACTTTGGTATGATATTGTGGTATCCTCCTCTGACCGTTCATGTGAATCGACTTGGCACATGCTCACGCATGCATATGACTAATCAATAGTCAGTAAGCCTCGATGATTTATTTTGCCTCAGAGATCTTGTATCACTTTCATTCCATAATTAGTCATGTTTTGTTGCAAGCATGATTATGACAGCTATTGCTCTCTCGTTTGTCGCTCCCTCTCTTTTGCTAGCCTTCACTTGCACTGAGTATGTGCTCTACCTGTGCTTCCAACTTCCCAAAACCAATATTGCCAGCTGTTTCCACCATACCTACTTGTTAGCATCATTTGCTATTTCAGTGCATATTCCATATGCCGTGTTTTCTTCCAAAATAAAATGTTTGTCTGTGTTGAGAAAGTTAGTTAGTAAAGCTCTCACGAACTTGATGGTACACTTTATTCCTTGCGCTTAATAATCTTGAACCATTGTGACTAGTCCATGAAAGTTATATGCTTGTTAATTATATACTGGGAGTCAGCAGAACCGTGCTGTCACGGGGAACGCTTTCAACACTTTTTGGATATCTCATCCAGTTGATTCCTTGCTATTTTGTTTATGGTTGTCGACGATGTGAAATAAAAGGGGAAGTTGTTAGTTCATGGAGTTTATACATTGTGTTAGAGAAATGCCTGGGCCGCTAGCCTAAGCCATGCCTAATCATGGTGGAAACTTGCAGCATCACTATAATGAGCATCTATGAAGCGTCCTCAATAAAAAGCTATGCATATGGTAAATAAAAATATTGCTGAGATGCTCATTGTCTGCATGCCTTATCATTTTGGTTATGGGAAAGCTCCTGTACCATGTGCAAGGGGTACCCCGTTGGCGGTTCTCGATGATATGCATGTATTTACAATGACAAGAACTTTCAGGTGACCAAAGTTGAGTAGCATGCGGAGCGACCCTCGTACTCAAGGGACTTGGGATTTCCAGTCTATGGTCTGTCAAGCATATGATTCAGAGTGGACCTCACTTTCACCTTAACCACATGAAGATGCCTATGATAGGGGCAATGAGAGCTCAAAGCTAATGAGTACCTTCCTTTCAGCATTGGGAAGCCTTTCAAACCTTCACAAAACTGTTTTCACAACTTTGTTGAGTCACCGCTTATTCTACGAGCACCTTCTTGAGAGCATAGTTGTCATTCTTGTGTTTGTTCCAAAACATGGTTAATTATGTCATGACTTTGATGCTTGTATCTCTGAAATCTTTATCTCTAGTCTTCATGTGAAATTCAGAGGTGCCTTGGCATTTATTGTGCTCTCCAAACAAAGGCAAGCGAGATACCACTCTATCATACCTTATTATGAGCATTGCAATATTGCTTATGTTTAGGTTTCATGCTACTTATTATTATTGAGTTGGTTTCTCTTCATAGCTTGCAATGACTATTGAGTAGACTTAGTTGCATACTCCTTATTATGAATTGTCTAAGCATCTACTCCTGTGCTGAGAATATTTACATCATATGAAGCAAAGTGTTTGTGAAAGTTCTTTTATCGCACTCAGTTTTCAACTGAATTGCTTGAGCACAAGCAATAAAGCTTGGGGGGAGTTGATACGTCCAAAATGTATCTACTTTCTCGAACACTTTGCTGTTGTTTCTCCTCTAAACTTGTGTGATTTGGATACAGCTAACACAGACTGACGCTGTTTTCAGCAGAATTACCTTGGTTTCTTGTTTTTGTGCAGAAAATGAACTATCAGGAAAAATACCGGAAAATATGCCAAAAACTATTTCTCACCAGAAGGTCCATGAAGCCAGAAGGGGAGACAGAGAGGAGGCATGGGGCCCCAGACCCACCCCAAGCGCGGGCCCACCTGACCCCGCGCCTGGGGGAGGTCTGGCCACCCCAGGCAACTCCTCGGCCTCCCTCCGCGCTTATAAGTTGCCTTCTGACCTAAAAACTCAGGGGGGTTCGATAGTTTTCCAGAAAGAGTTCCGCTCCGACGCCACCACCAAAAACCAAGATTCGGATACAGAAACTCCGTTCTGGCACCCTGCCGGGACGAGGAATTTGGAGAGGATCATTGCCATCGTCATCACCAATGCATATCCATCAACCACCAATGTTTCCCTCATCCATGAGTGAGTAATACCCCGCTGTAGGCTTGGGGATGGTAGGGATTCGATGAGTTCTATCATGTAATCAAATACGATTGTTAGGGCCACATATCATTGTCTGGATCCAAAGGACCCAAAGTGACAATAATTGGGACAACCGGAGGGGATGGCTATGGTGTGAGGATCACATGTGTTCACGGAGTGTTAATGCTTTGCTCCGGTGCTCTATTAAAAGGAGCACCTTAATTGCCAGTTGTTCCCTAGAGGCCCCGCTGCCACGGGCTGGCTGGACAGAAGATGTTGTGCAAGTTCTCATTGCGAGCACGTATGACTATATTTGGAGCACATGCCTAGGATTGTTTAGTACTTGGATGCTTTTTATTATTTATCTGCAATGCCCTAGATCTTAGAGTTACATGTTTAGACTCGTCCATGCAACGCCCGTCCATCCATCCCTATGCCTACCGCACTTGAATACCACTGTTACCATTACTGTTACTATTGCTACTATTTCACTGTTGTTGTTGCTTTACTGTTGCTACTACCAAACTATTGCTACTGATAAACTTATGTGAGCAAGTACTATTTCCAGGTGCAGCTGAACTGACAACTCAGTTGTTAAGGCTTGCAAGTATTATTTGGCTCCCCTTGTGTCGAATCAGTAAATTGGGTAATACTACCCGCGAAGACTGTTGCGATCCCCTACACTTGTGGGTCATCAAGACTATTTTCTAGAAAAATCTTGATGGCGCCCACCACTTGTCGTGGGACGCTTCGTTGGAAACTCCAAGAGCAAGGTATGAAGCAGCACAGCAGCAAGTGTCCCTCAGTAAGAAACCGAGGTTATCGAACCAGTAGGAGGAAGGAAACATCACACAGGTGTTGCAAGCAATGCGGAGACCTGCACAACACAAACTTAAGACTTTGCCCCCAACGAATCAGTGAGGTTGTCAAGCTCTCCGGTTTGTTGTAACAAAGGATTAAACGTAAGGTGTGGAAGGTAATGGTTTGCAGCAAGTAAATAGTAAGAGTGGAAGATGTATCAATGGTAAAGATTGGACCGGAGTCCATAGTTCACTAGAGGTGCTCTCCTTAAATAAACAACATGGCATGAAGGGTAAACAAATTACAGCAGGGCAATTGACAGGATCCGAGCAAGGCATAACAATGCAATTACTAGTCAGAAAGATCCTATGAGGTTGATTGGGCAATACAACAATATACATAAACCGCCATCCAACTGCATCTATGACTAGAAGTCCACCTTCAGGATATCATCCGAACCCCTTCTAGTATTAAGTCGCAAGCAACAGACATCTGCTTTAAGCAAAGTGTGTAAGGTAAACAGTCCACATGTTCCATGAACAAGAGACCGTTGTTTTCTCCGTAGTAGCAACATCACATCTACAACCGAAGAGATTATCGTCACTTCCCTTGGAAACTAGAGGCATGAACCCAATATCGAGCATAAATACCCCCTCTTTGAGTCACTAGCAACTACTTGGCCAAGATAACCACTAGCAACGGAGAGCATGCAAGATCACAAACAACACAGACATGATAGAATCATAAAGATAAAACCATTAATCAAACCAACATAATAATCTCAATATCCATCGGATCCCCGCAAACACAACATGCATGATTACAAATAGATTAGATCTTGATCATGAACAAAGCTCACAAGATCTATACATGAAAGCACAAAGGAGGACATACAACCATCTAGCTACTACATGGACCCATAGTCCAAGGTGGAACTACTCACGCATCATACCGGAGAGAAGGCCTCCGGGATGATCTCCCCTCCGGCAGGGTGCCGGGAAGAACTTCAGATCCCCCGATCTAGGGACGATGGTGGCGGCGACTACAGATTGTCGCGGGAATGACCACGGCACATGCTGCAATCGGCAGCGAGTAGTAGAACATGGGGCAAGGGCGGCCAGCCATCTGCGGTGCTCGATGAGGGCGGAGACACAAGGATTTACCCAGGTTCAGCCCCGCGGAGGGTAAAGACCTACTCCTGCTAGATTGTATTATGGTGAGAGTACAATGGGGCGAGCTCGGCCGCTAGGCAGCGAGTCGCTTGGGTGTATGATGGAACGTATCCTCTACGCGCCCTCTAGGGAGGTTTATATAGACTCACCTCCCTAGGGTTTACAGATCTCAACCGAATCAGTTAAGGTTTCAGCGATTCTTTAACCTAATCCGACTAGGCCTATCTACGCTTCTGGGCCTTCAGTTTCCAGTCGCTTGAGTCCACACCAGATCTTGATCCAGTCGCCGTCCTGCAGGGCCACTCGATGGCACCTGGGCCAGTAGAAAACGTCCTGCTGGGTATACCCCAGTAGGCATATCCCCGTCAGTAGTCCCCGAGACCGTCGTTGATTAGTCACAGGCGTTCGCTTGTAGTCGGAGTATACGGGTTCAATGCGGACGCCCAGTCGAATCGGCGGCAGACTCCTGGATAAAGGAAAAACTAGTTATCCCAGTCGCAATAACGACGACCAATCGGGTCGCATCTCGGCGATTGGGTCGGCGAATACTCAGTCACCGTTATAGTGATCGGGTCGGCGAATACTCAGTCACTATTATAGTGATCGGGTCGGCGAATACTCAGTCACTGTTATAGTGATCGGGTCAGCGAGTCGTTGAGTCGCGCGGAGCGACGAGTCGAATGGATGAAGTTGGACCGTCAAGTGGGGCCCAAACTAGCCGTTGGGGTAATCCAACGGTAACTCCGGCGTAATTACCGCGCAGTAATGGCTCCCGAAATTGGCGGGTAGCAACCACTATATAAGGAGAATGACAAGCGAATGGGGAAACACTTCTTCGCCCTTCCTCCGATCTCGCCCATCTTTGTTTTCCACTCTGCATCGTGATCCAACCAATCTAGAGAGCCCCGACCTCCGCGAACTTCCAACCAATGGCCCCCTCCACCGAACCATGGGGCAGATCCAAGTGTACCAGGGCGCTACTGGCGTCCTTCGAGGAGGTCGGGATCCTGCGCGCCGGCAGATGGCGCATCCCCGCGGCCAGAGAAGTGACTCCGGACCCGCGCGAGGGAGAATTCATCTGCTTCACCAGCCACCTGGAGCGGGGGCTGGGGTTTCCCACTTATCTCTTCTTCCGGCGCTTCTGTGCCTACTACGGGATCCAGCCATCGGACCTAGGCCCGCATAGCATTGATCAGCTCTCCATTTTCGTGGCGTTCTACGAGTGCTATCTGGGCTGTAGGCCCTACTTCCCCTTGTGGCAATATCTGTTCCACGGGAGGATCAGCCACGAAGAATAAGGCGGCCCGATGCTGGCTACGGGTGGCCTGACGTTCTAGCTGAAGTCGAAAGCGTCATTCTTCGACCTGATGCTGCCCGCCAAGGCGACAAACGAATGGAAGAAATCCTGGTTCTACGTCACCGAGTCGACTCCAGACGGCGAGGTGGCGCTTCCAAGGTATTCCGTCGACCGGCCCGAACCGCGTCGGCTCCAGGTCGGCAAGATCCCGCTGGATCAGCGGATGGTTGTCGATGAAATGTTGCAAACCATCCGCGGTCTGAAGAAGAAGGGCCTCCAAACCATTAACCTCTACAATTGCTGGTTCGGGCGGCGGCTCGTGCCTTTGGCCCGCCGCGACCATTACATGTACGAGTATACGGGTAAGGACGACCCGACGAAGTCCTGCCTCACTGAGTGGAGGCTCGAAGATTACACCCTGGCCCTAAAGAAGATCACCCAGGCTGCGTACCTGGACGCGAAGGCCGGGGTCGCCCCCTATACCGCAAGGCGCCCAGCTCCGACGGCAAGTCGCCATTTTCGCCACCATTCGCAGTCGCAGACGATGCATTCGCGATTATGCTGACGTTGTCTCATGCTGGTTGTAGTTGTTCCAAGTGGTAGAAGGGTGGCTCCCACCAGCAGACGACGAGAACTCGAGCTCGTCCGTCCAGGACGGGAGCGAGTCGCCACCCGCCAAAGGCAACGTCGGGAGCGACTAGGGTGATGACGACGACGACGAGCTTCCCGAGCACATCTCACATCGTGAGGCCACGCCGTCGAAGAAGAAGAAGAAGAAGAAGAAGAAGAAGGAGGTGAAGGCTCCGCCGAGGAGGAAGACGAAGCCGACGAAGCTAACGTCTCCGCCCCGTTCTGCGACCAGTTCTGACGCCACCAGCTCGGCTAAGGGCGAAGCGGCGCGCACGACCGTAGCACCGGATGCTGCCGCTCCCCTGGATGAGGTACCTCTGGCATCGCTTCCACCCCCATTCGCCCTGGTCTCTGGGTTGGGGGCTACTCCAGCCGCAGCAGCTTCGCCTCCCAGGAAAGCTCCTGCAGATGTCATCACGAAGGCTCCTGCCGTGGCCTCGTCTTCGAAGAGGCCCTCTTTGTTTTGGGCACACGATGTGTTCGAGATGGGCCTCAGTCGGAAGTTGGGGCCCGAGCTGGAGAAGCCGACCAGCATCCGCACGGGTCTGCGGTTCATACCAGTCGCCAAGTAAGTCTTGTTCATCTGCTTGCCTTCCGTTGTAATCGGACAGTTTTACTCATATCGTTGTTTCACAGGACTGGAGTTAAAAAGATCGGCCATCCTTCTGTGGCCAAGGTTCCGCCAGTCGTCACCGAGGAGGACCCCTCGCGGAAGAGGAAAACTGACGAAGTCGCTGCTCCCGCAGACATCGCCAAGAGGGAGAAAGGCGACGACGTCGTCACGGTCTCTGATGACACGACAGTTGCTCCAAGCGAACCTCCGACTGCGGCAGAAGTGGCCTCGAAGACCAAGGAGGCTGTTTCCTCGCCCGAAGTGGCCGAGCCGGCTCCTAGTGGCGCCGCGGCGTCCGCTGCGACTTTCCCCCGCTTCATGGCCAAGGCGGCCGCAGTGAGTGGCGCGACGCCAACGAGCTAGACGCCTGGGGTCGCCGAGACGGGGGTCGAGCAGCATCGCGGACACACTCCGGTCCTGCTTGCATCTGTGGACGCGCTGCAGCTTCACGGCATGCTGGGCGCAGCCATCCAGGTATGTCCAGTCCCCGAGGATCGGGCCACTGAATTTCACTGGTTGGATTCTTAGTGTTTTTGTAGCGTCCGGTCCCCGAGTGTCTAGTCGCTGAATTTCAACGGGTGGGCGCTTAGGATTTTTGATCTCCAGTCCCCGAGTGCCTAGTCGCTAAATTTCAGCGGGTGGGCACTTAGGATTTTTGATCTCCAGTCCCCGAGTGCCTAGACGCTGAATTTCAGTGGGTGGGCACTTAGGATTTTCGATGTTGTTGACGGTTTAGTTTGCACGCAGGGCCTGCAGCGCGAATCGGCCGATCGGCTTGCAGCAAAGTGTCACATGGAGAAGGAACTTGTTGCCGTCCAGGAGACGAACAAGGGACTCCAAGCAATTGCAGCCGAGGCGGAGGAGGTCCGCCGGGGCCTTGTCCCGGCAGGTGACCTGACGGCGGCTCAATCTGCTTTGAGCACGGCCGAGAAGCGGATCGCTGATCTGGAGCATGAGCTCAAGGAAGCGAAGGCGGAGGCGAGCTTGGCAGAGGGGCAAGCGAAAGCTGCTGTGACAGCTGCCGCTGAAGAACGGAAGGTGTCTGACGCACTCGTTGTTGGGCTGCAGAACGACTTTTCCTCTCTTCAAAGCTTCATCACGGGCCTCTGTCGTCCGCTAATTGTTAAACCTTTCTTGCTCTGCCTGCAACAGATACATTGTGGAATCGTTGGTGTACTTACTGCCGGCTTCTGTCCACAGGCCGGATTATTGACAGCTCGGAGGAGGCGCAGTCATACGATGCGCGGCAGTGTGTGACCACTCTGGTCGACTCGGCCGCGTTGTCCGCGGCCTGCATTCGAGTGTATCTTCAGGAGATATCGCCCACGGAAGTGATTCCTAGCGACCTCGTTGAGGTATGGCGTTATCTGGAGAAGGCTCCGGCAGTCGTCGAATTCATGACGCGGTCGGCGTTCCGGCGCGGGGCGGAGACGGCGCTCAGCCTTGGACTTGCCCATTTACCGGAGGACTTCGACCTTGATGATGTGACGAGTGGCTACCCCTCGTCGATGGGATCTGTGGAGATCGCCGAGGTGCTGAAGTTGACGGACCGGGCCTCGGTGTATTTCGATCGCGTTTGGGCGATGGGCGACCTCCTCCCCTATCAGGAGACGACTGTCGTGCCCAATGATCCCGAGCCGAAGCACCGGGATTTCAAAGTCGAGCAGCCGTTTCGTGCGGCGATGGCGGGTGAGTTGACGACGTACCCGTCGAACCCGTACGTGCCCTTCATTCGCAACTGCAGGGGTGGCGGCGAGTCGGCGTCGAAACCTGCGGGGTAGAAGCTTTGTGCCCTGGGGCGTTAGTAACAAATAGCCATTGGACTTATCTTGTATTTTGGAACGACTTTGTTATGCTTTAATGAAAATTTGTGTTGTTTTGTGAATTGTTTCGCGATTTTGAATGATGATTGGACGAGTCCCCGAGCGCGTCCGCCCTTTTTATGGGGTTTACCTCGTTTGTTATGTGTTTGCGATTTTGAGTGTTTTGTCAATTGTTTTGCTATTGAGGTCGACTCGCCAGAGCTCAGAGATCCAGTCGCTGGGCGACTCCCGTGGGTGCTCTTTACTTGACCGTTTTCCCATGCGCGAACGAGGTCGGGTAGCCGAGTCCCCGAGCGTGGTACTTGGTGGTTCTAGTCGCAGCTCCAAGGTAGGTGAGGACTAAGCGCGTTAGAGTGAGCGCGTCACTCCTGCCTGACCCGAAGGATCAGTCGCATGGCGAGTCCTGGGCACGCTCTCGTACTGGGCGTTTTTCCCTAGCCACTCGTATTTGACCGGACGTCAGTCCCCGAGCGTGGTACTTGGCTGTTCGAGTCGCTGTGCCGAGGATGCGGGTGACTTTGGTCGCTGTGAGGAGCGAGGTCAGTTGTCTTGGCTTGGTAAGCCAGTCGGGCTAGGCGACTTCAATGGGGCTCCGAGTTGGCATTTTTCGTGGACGTTACAAGGCCTGGGGTCTCCCAGTGCCCTTGTACCGCACTACTTGGTCGTGCTGGTCGCTTTACCAAAGGTTGACTTCTGTGAATATCTTAACGCTGTTATTACGAGTGCGAGTGGCACAAGACATGGAGAGTAGACGCAATTTTGCGGTAACCGATCTGTTTTATTTCATAGCGGGTACATGTATGGAGTTCTAGGAGTAGAACTTCCGTAGGAGGTTTACATTCCACGGTCGCTTGACGTCGAGTTGCCCGTCTCCTCGGACGTCGGTGAGGTAGTAGGCGTTGTTGCCTAGGACTCGCCCGATGGCGAATGGTCCTTCCCAGGGGGGAGAGCTTGTGCATGCTCTTCTTGTCCTGGATTAGGCATAGTGCCAGGTCGCCTTCATGGAAAGTGCGAGTCCTTACTCGCCGACTATGGTAGCGGCGGAGCCCTTGCTGGTAGATGGCGGTGCGGGAGCGAGCTAGGTCGCGTGCCTCGTCGAGCTGGTCGACTCCGTCTTGTCATGTGAGTTTGTTTGTAGCTTCCGTGTAGTTGGCCACCCTTGGCGAGTCATGCTCGAGGTCGGTGGCCATGACTGCCTCGGCGCCGTACACCATGAAGAAGGGTGTAAACCCTGTCGACCTGTTGACGGAGGTGCGAATGCCCCAAATGACGGAGGGTAGCTCCTCAACCCAGCACCCGGCGGTGCGCTCGAGTGGTACTTGGAGCCGTGGCTTCAGGCCATGGAGGATGCTCTGGTTGGCTCGTTCCGCCTGGCCGTTGGACTCCGGGTGAGCGACTGAGGCGAGGTCGAGTCGGATGTGATGTTCCTCGTAGAACTCGGCCATGGCTACTTTGGCGAAGTTGGTGCCGTTGTCCGTGATGATGTTGTTTGGGAACCCGTAGCGATAGATGAGCTCGCGTAGGAACTTGGTGGCGGTCTTCCCGTCGCATTTGTGGACTGGCTTGGCCTCCACCCATTTTGTGAATTTGTCGACTGCGACTAGGAGATGGGTGAAGCTGGAGGGGGCCTTTTTGAAAGGGCCTACCATGTCCATGCCCCACACGGTGAACGGCCAGATGATGGGGATTGTCTTGAGCGCCGAGCTCGGCACGTGGGTCTGGTTGGCGTACTTCTGGCATCCGACGCACCGCTGGACAATGTCGACAACGTCTGCGTGTGCAGTGGGCCAGTAGAATCCGTGTCGCATATCCTTTGCGACCAGAGAGCGGGCGCCGGTGTGGTGGCCGCAGTCGCCGGAGTGGATGTCTTGGAGGATTTTGCGTCCTTCAGCGGGTTGAACGCTGCGTTGGAACACGCCAGTCACGCTGCGCTTGTGGAGCTCGCCGTTGATGATGACGAAGGATTTGCAGCGGCGTGCTATCATCCGGGCATCCGTTTCATCCGCTGGCAGGGTGCCTCCCTCCAAGTAGGCAGTGTACGGCGCGGTCCAGTCGTCTGGCTCGGCGATAAGCGCGACTAGGGCCGCCTCTGGTTGCAGCGGGATTCCGATGTCGATCTCCCTTGGGGGAGAGACGGAAGGCTTGGTGATGGTGTAGAGGAAGACGCCGGCGGGTGGTGCGAGTCGAGCCGAGCCGATGCGAGAGAGTGCATCGGCCTCCTCGTTCTTCCGCCTGTCAATCCATTCGACGCAGTAGCCTGCGAAGTGTCCACCCAGCTTGTCCACTGCTTGGTGGTATGCCTCCATGGTGGGGGAGATGGCGTCGCAGGTGCCAGCGACTTGCCCGACAATGAGGTCAGAGTCTCCGTAGCAGCGCAAGCGTTTGACGTTCATTTCCTTGGCAGCTCGCATGCCATGGAGTAGCGCCTCGTACTCGTCCATGTTGTTGGTGCAGGGGGTGAAGTCGAGGCAGAGGACGTAGTGGAGCTAGTCGCCCTTTGGAGAAGTTAACACGATCCCTGCTCCTGCGCCGTCCGCGTTCTTGGTGCCGTCGAAGTGTAAGCTCCAGTAATGGAGGTATGGCAACTTTTCTGGCTGCTGGGCCTCTTCCCAGTCAGCGATGAAGTCCGTGAGAGCCTGCGACTTAATCGCTTTGCGTGGCTCGTACTTGATGTTGTGGACGCCGATCTCGACGGCCCACTTGGCGACTCGCCCGGTCGCCTCACGGTTGCGGATGATGTCCTGCAACGGTGCTGAGGAGACGACCGTTATCGGGTGCTCCTGGAAGTAGTGTGGCAGTCGCCGCTGTGCTCTGAAGACCGCGTATACCAGTTTCTGGTATTGCGGGTAGCGCTGGCGCGACTCGGTGATGACTTCGCTGATGTAGTACACTGGTCGCTGCACCGGGCGCTCCTTTCCTTCCTCTGGTTGCTCGACGACCATGACGGCACTGACGACGCGCTCGAAAGCCGTGACGTAGACCAGCATGGGTTCCTTGTCGACGGGTGCAACGAGTAGCGGTGCTGCGAGTAGCACCTTCTTGAGTTCGCGGAGCGCATCGTCCGCCTCCTTGTCCCACTGGAAGGTGGTATTCTTGCGCATCAAGTGGTAGAGGGGTATCGCCTTTTCGCCCAATCGGGGGATGAAGCGACTGAGAGCCGCGACTCACCTGGCCTGGACGTCGCGCAGGCACTCGGGTTTGCCGAGTCGAGCGATCGTGTCGATATTGGTGGGGTTCGCCTCGATCCCGCGCTTGGAGACGACGTATCCCAGTAGCTGCCCTGCTGGTACACTGAAGGTGCATTTGCCTGGGTTTAGCTTTATCTTGTATTTCCGCAGGTTGGCGAATGTTTCCGCCAGGTCAGCGAGCAGGTCGCTCTAGCGAGCGGACTTCACCACCACGTCGTCGATGTAGACGTGGATATTGCGGCCAATTTGGCTCGCAAGGCACTCCTGCATACACCGCTGGTAGGTCGCTCCGGCGTTCTTGAGGCTGAAGGTCATGGCAGTGTAGCAGAAGGCTCCGAATGGCGTGATGAACGCCGTCTTCTCTTCGTCCTCAATGGCCATTTTGATCTGGTTGTACCTAGATTAGGCGACTCCGAGCCCGCGGTGGAATCGATTATTTGGTCGATCCGCGGGAGGACGAATTGCTCTTTCGGGCAGGCGCTGTTTAAGTTTGTGTAATCGATACACATCCTCCAGGTCCCATTTTTCTTCTCGACCAGGAATAGGTTTGCCAGCCACTTGGAGTACTTGATTGGCCGGATGAAGCCTGCAGCGAGTAGACGCTGCACCTCCTCGGCGATGGCTCGGCGGCGCTCTTCATTGAAGGGCCGCAGCGACTACTTGACGGGTCGCACTTTGGGGTCGGCGTTGAGTTTGTGCTCAGCGAGTTCCCTAGGTACACCAGGCATGTCAGAGGGCTTCCATGCGAAGATGTCCCTGTTCTCACGGAGGAACTCGATGAGCGCTCCTTCCTATGCTGGGCTCATGCCCGTTCCGATCGTCGCCGTCTGGCTGGAGTCGCCTGGGACCAGCTCGATGGTGCGGGTATGCGTCGTTGCCTCGAAGGCTGAGGTGTTGCCGCCCTTCGAGTTGGGCTTCTTGAGTATGGTGGGGTCGTCGTTGTTGACCCTGATCGCGTACTTGGCGAGCTTGTCGGCGTGGTTGGCCTCGGCCGCGATGACAGCGTCGGCGAGTTCAGCTCCTTTGGCCTCGCACTCGGCGGCCATGTCGGGGTCACCGTGGATGGTGATAACGCCGCGCGGTCCTGGGAGCTTCATCGCGTTGTACACGTAGTGGGGCACCGCCATGAACTTGGCGAACGCCTGGCGCCCCAGGACGCAGTGGTAGGGGCTGTCGATGGGCACCATCTCGAAGACGATCCGCTCGGTGCGGAAGTTTGCCGGTGTGCCGAAGGTGACTGGCAGCGTGACCTTGCCGATCGGGTACGCCTTCCGACCGGGGACGATGCCGTGGAACATGGTGTAGGTCGTCTCGACCATCGACTGTGGGAGCCGCAGTCGCCTGAAGGTGTCCAGGTACAGGATGTTGATGGAGCTGCCGCCGTCCATCAGTGTCTTGGGGAGCCAGTAGTCTCCCACCTCGGGCTTGACCACTAGGGCGACTCCGGCCTGGGTACTCGATTCGTGGCGAGTGGTCCTGGCGGCTCCAAGTGATTGGTTGCTCAGACCAGTTTAGGAACTGGGGGACGTCTACCTGGGCCACCGCGTTGATGGCGACGGCGCGGACGATGACCTTCTTCTCGCGCTTCGTGTTGAAGCCTGTGAAGGTGTGGAGCGATCCGGCCACGCTGCCGAATTTTTCGCCGTTTGGTGGGTTGTTGTCGGGGTCTTCCCGCGCGCGTCGTGCCTTCTCGATCTCATTGAGAGAATGGCATTCGGCGGTCGTGTGCGTAGCGGGCTTTCCTTCCTTGCTGTGAAATACACAAGGTTGGTTAAGAAGGGCCGCGGGGTCGAACCTCGGCTTCGCCTTGTAGTTGCCACCGTCGCGGCGTTGCCCCCCGTCGCGGCGGAAGCTCTTGGGCTCGCGCTGTGCGTATCCAGCGTTGGCGACGAAGTTGACTCGCCCGTCACTACGGCGCTTGCCGGTGAGGCGAGTGTTGCTGTAGCGTAGATCAGATTGTCTTCCGTTGTCGTTGCCGCTCGTGCATCGTTGTCCTCCCGACTCGTCGTCGGTTTCTTGGTTTGGGTCTTCCTCCACGTACCTTTTGGCGATCTCCAGGAAATCCGGTATGTTGTCGAGTGTGCGGTACGCTCGTTTGAGCTTGGCGACCAGGGGCTCGTAGCAGCACGAGGTCTTGAAGCAGTGGATCGCGGTGTCTGGGTGGATACCGACCGCGTTGTACCATAGTTCTTGCCACCGTTGGACCCAGCTATGGGTCGACTCGCGGGGTCCCTGGATGCATCGTTCCAGGTCCTCGATGGTGGTGGCGCGGGTGTATGAACCCTCGAAGTGCCCGACGAAGGCGTCGCGCATCTCTTCCCAGGAGTCGATGTTGTCCGTGGGGAGAGTGTTGATCCACTGCCTCCACGCTCCCTCCATCATCAGGGGAAGGTAGCGGGCGGCTAGTAGATCGGTGTGGCCAGCGATTCCCATTGCCATGAGGTAGCTATCCAGCCATACGGAGGGATCGTACAAGGGGTCGTACTTCTCTATTTCCTTCGGCGCTTTGAAGTTCGCCGGGTATCTCTCACCTCAGATCATCGGTCTGAAGCACCAGGGCCCGAGTTGGCTTAGCGACCCCCTCGGCTCACCGTCGCGGCGGTTGGTGAGGGTATGCCGCAGGTCGTCGGGCTGGCGTGCGCGCCAGCTCTGGTTGTTGATGATGTGGGTGCGGGCGTCGACGGGTTGACCGTTGGCAGCGACGAAGTTGGTCGCCGGCCGGGGGTCGTTGGCGGAGAGTGTTGCGTTCGCGGGTCGGTGTTGGAGTTGTAGTGGTTCAGGTGGTGGGCAGTTGAGGGTGTTTGCCGCCATGGGGCGGCCGCTTGAGGCCGCTCTGCTGCCCGATGAACGCGAGTACATCCGACCCTGTGAGTCGACGCCTGCGTTTTGTTGCTCGACCGCTTTTGCGAGTATGGCCTTGGCGTACTGGATCTGCAGGGCGCCTTCACCAGTCGATGCGATGTTGTTGACTGCTTCTCGGCCCGCGACGAGGTTGTCCATTGGGGTGGAGAACAGCGGTAGGCCGTTCGCGTCTCGCTCCCGCGAGGAGACCACGATCTGCGGCTGGTCCCTGGGGGGGTGCGCGGTTGGGTGCTGGCGGGGCGCCATTTTCCGTTGACCCTGGTGGGGGTCGAGTGCTTCCTCCTGGTGGCGCGTTCTCACAGATCGTGCGCTCGGCCGCGCGGGCCGGGTCGTTCTCGTCATCGAAATTCAGGGCGCGCCCCTGGACAGTGGGGTTTAGACGCGACCTGATTCGGAGTTGGTGGTAGCGCGACACCTCCTGCGCTGTTACCTGCTCGAGGCGAAATTTTTCGTGCTTGGCTTGTTCCTTGCGGACCGCTTCCGCCAGTTTTAGGCGGAGTTCCTCGACCTCCGTTGCCGTCGCGTTGGGGGGATCGACATGGAGAATGGATCTTCCGGCGGGTCGGCGCCAGTCGCCATATAGGTCGCGGCATGGCGGCCGGTTCTATCACGGAGGTCGGCGGAGTTCTCCGACCCAGAGTCGAAGTCGAAGATCCCAAAGATAGAGGGATCCTTGAAGTCTCCGATGTTGGAGACCTGGGTGATGGAGCCCGTGGGTGACGCGGCGACAATGGACCCGGCGAGTGACGCCGGGGTCACCGAATTGGCGTCGTCGGCGAGTGACGCGGCGACAATGGACCCGGCGAGTGACGCCGGGGTCTTCCGCGGCCGCGGTAGTTTCGGCCGCGTTGCTGTGGGCCGAGTCGTACTCGGAGGCGAGGCGGTGGATTGTGCGGACCTGGCTCTCAGAGAGCCGGTCGCGTGGCGGAGACTCGCGGATGCGAGCCGAGTACTCCGAGACGATGACGTCGGTGAGGCCGACGAAGAGGCTGATCGTGCCGACCGGCAGGATCATGCTATGCGTGACGGGTCGCGCCGCCGGGACGTAGCTGCTCGGCAAGATCTGGAGCATCTCGCCGATCGCAATCATGCGGCCGGTGGCGATCGTCTCGTTGATGGGCAGATTGGATCTCGCCGCAGAACACCGGCCTGACCGGCCAGGCCCCACGGTGGGCGCCACTGTCGCGGGAATGACCACGGCATATGCTGCAATCGACAGCGAGTAGTAGAACTTGGGGCAAGGGCGGCCAGCCATCTGCAGTGCGAGATGAGGGCGGAGACACAAGGATTTACCCAGGTTCGGCCCCCCGGAGGGTAAAGACCTACTCCTGCTAGATTGTATTATGGTGAGAGTACAATGGGGCGAGCTCGACCGCTAGGCAGCGAGTCACTTGGGTGTATGATGGAACGTATCCTCTACGCGCCCTCTAGGGAGGTTTACATAGACTCACCTCCCTAGGGTTTACAGATCTCAACCGAATTAGTTAAGGTTTCAGCGATTCTTTAACCTAATCCGACTGGGCCTATCTACGCTTCTTGGCCTTCAGCTTCCAGTCGCTTGAGTCCACACCAGATCTTGATCCAGTCGCCGTCTTGCAGGGCCACTCGCTGGCACCTGGGCCAGTAGAAAACGTCCTGCTGGGTCCCTAGTAGGCATATCCCCGTCACAGATGGTTTCGTGGATTTCGGATCGGGTACTCAGGGTTTCTGTATCGGGGGCTTCTTATAGGCGAAGGGGCGAGACCGGGAGGCGGCCAGGGCCACCAAACCCTAGCCAGGCACGGGCCCACCTTCCCCCACACCTAGGGTGGGTCTGCCCCCCTTGGACGGCCTCTTCGGCTCTCCTCTGGACTTCTTGTTCCCCACGGAAAGTAACTGACTTTGTCATTTGTCCCATCCAATTCCGAGAATATTTATTTACTAACTTTTCTGAAGCCAAAAACAGCAGAAAACAGGCATCTTGCACTATTGCAACTTGTTAATAGGTTAGTACCGGAAAACATGTAAAAAGCACCTCAAAGTGTGGACAAGTAAAGCAAAGTAGATACAAAACAAGCATGGAGCATCAAAAATTATAGATACGTTTCCAACGCATCAGCATCCCCAAGCTTAACTCCTGCTCGTCCTCGAGTAGGTAAGTGATAAACAAAATAATTTTTGAGGTGACATGCACCCTCACAATAAATATCCAACCATTTGCAAGCATTGAAAGCTGGGATCAAACAACTCTAAACATGTGCATGAAAGATGGAGTTCTAACAATAGGACATAGTGTAGGGTTCGCATCATAGAAAACAAAATTTTTCCTACGATGGGAACAACTATGTACCAAGATCTATCTACTAGATACAAACAACGGGCGGATGTATATCCGTAGAGAACATACCCTTGAATACCGACAAAGCTTAATGAGTCCAAACTCGTGGTTGATGTAGACGATCTCTTGCCGATCTCAAGATCGAGAGGAAATCCTAGCGCCGCAAAACAGCAGCGCATCCGTGCTCGCACACACGTTCGAGGCACCGAGCAACCTCTGCCTCCTCGCTCCAGCGATGCAGCGGAAGCACAACTCTTTCTTACCAAAAAGCCACCGGGAACATGTATCTCGCTAGTCCGAGACCATGGGGGATAAATTCTAGAGGGGGAGAGAGATCCTTCACGAGGAGGTGTGCTTTGAGAGGAGGAGAGGGGGGGCTTTTATAGGAGAGAGGGGGGCACCCAAGGGGCATGGCGCCCAGCCATGGGGGCTGCCCCCACCTCTTCCACATTCATGTGGGTGGAGCTCCCACTCAAAATGAAAAGCCTCCACTCCCATTAAAAAGCCTCCACTCAAAAATCCACTCACATGCATTAAATTTCCACCAAATTTAATGCAAGCTCTCATTTAAATAAAACTCTTTTATTTATTTATTCAGAATTTTGTTAATTACTTTAATTAACAAACATTCACATAAAACCCCTTGCTAGTATTCCATTTCACATGCAGAACCAGTTTCAGCAATTTCAACCGAAACAGTTTCGGTGTCTAGTGAAATAAATTCCTGCGCTTTCCTTTTCTTTTCGGCATGAAACTTTTGCTCCAAATGGATGTTGCTGTATCTTAAGTGTGTCACCCTACGGTTCGCGAATAATGCGGACATGATCGAGACTCCTCTCAGATCAATAATCAGAAGCGGGATCTAGAGTCCCATACTGACTCCCACACATTCAACGATGACTTTCTTGTGATCGTCAGAACCTTTTATGCTAGTATCTTAATCCTTTTGTTTCACGATATATTACATGTCCGAGATTCGATCATCGGTATCTCCATACCTAGTTTGATCTCGTTACCGACATGCACTCTTTTCTTGTTCCCGTGATATAACATTCTAGTGATCAAATCACTTGCTTGCAAGCTAATCAATGTGATATCACCGAGAGGGCCCAGAGAATATCTATCCGTCATCGGGATGAACAAATTCCACTCTTGATCCATGAGCCTCAACATAACACTTTATTAGTTCTGAATCCATCTTTATAATCACCCTGTTACGGTGTGACGTTTGATGTTATCAAGAAACTCTTCCGGTGTTAGTGATTGATATGATCTCATGGTCTAAGGATTAGGATCACTTCGTAAGTTGTTATAGCAATATAAACTCAATGACTTTGATCGTAATGCTATACTTCGGATGAATGTTCATCACACCATTATACTAATGTTGTGACCTCGTTATTAACAACATCTAATGTCCATGATCAGGAAACCTATGATCATCTTGTTAATCAACGAGCTAGTTTATAAGAGAGGCATAACAAGGAACTTCCTTTTTGTTTATTAAACACACATGGATTAACGTTTCCGTATTAATACAATTATGGCATGTAAAATAAACATTTATCATAAATAAGGAATACGATAATAACCACTTTATTATTGCCTCTCGGGCATATTCCCTTCAGTCTCCCACTTGCACTAGAGACAATAATCTAGTTTGAGAACTTTGCGTATTGAACACTTATGGCTTTCCAGTGTTCCATATACGCAATTGCAAGTGGTTAACATAATCTACAGATCTGACACTTCAGGTCCGTGTGTATTTGCATGTCTTTGCGTCTTCACGCATCACTCATTCTCCAATGAGATGGCATTGTATAAATTTGGTCTTTCGGTGAGACGTTTACTTCCTTGGGGTTAAAACACGTCGATACTATTGTTGTACAATATATATTTACGTTTAGCCCGTGGCGAACCACACCTTAGTTTGATTTCAAACTACTTGACACAAATTCCCTCCTTTGCTGCTACTATAGCAGTCATATACTTAGCCTTTTGTTGTAGTATCCGTCACAATGTCTTAACTTTGGAATTCATCCAAATCCATCATGGAATCTCCTTTCCATTACATTGTGCCACCCATAGTTTAAATTGAGATAAACTTAATTTGTATCTTGTGACAAAACTAGTATCAATGTAACTCTTTACAATGAACTATTTGTAATTGTTTGTCACCTTTACACAAATATATTCTTAGTTCTTCCAAAATATCATAAGAATATTCTCACTATCGTCCAATGATCATTTTATGATTCATTCTGGTATATGCTCATAACACTTAGAGCATAGGACATATCTGGATGTGTACATATCATGGTATGATTGATCAAAACATTCTCGTGATTTCACTCATCAAGTGTCAAAGCACTTGAATCTTGTTTCACTTATTAAGTGTCGATACACTTGAATCTTGATTCAATTCCTTTCCATGCGACAAGAACCGTTTCTTGTCGTTTCTATATTGAACTCCTTCAATATCTGATGTATGTACGTTTGGCCCAACCATATTAGCGTCACCTCTATCCACTATAGACATTCATGCTAAATATTCGGGTTTTGCCTAAGTCTTTCATCAAAATGAAATCCTTAACCTTTGTCAATAAAAGATACATCATTTCTAATCAACAAGATGTCCTTCACATAATGTATTAGAAATATGTCTCAGCACTCCCACTTAATTTCTTGCAAATGCAAGCATATTCATCGTCTCCAGATGAAAACTCCTTTTTCATCACGGTGAAGATTCCAACTCCGCGATGCTTACTTCAACCATTGAAGTTTGCATGCCCTTTTTAGCATCCTTTGAATTTTAACAAAACCCTTTGGACCGTGTCATGTACACGTCCTAGGTAACCATTCTATTAGAAGAACTTTGTTTTGTTTATTCATCTACCATATACCAAATTATATGTAGTGGTTGCTACTTTAATCCGTCCAGACTAAATATCGCTATGAAAGATGAAATCTTGTCATAGTCAACTCCTTGAACATTGTCATAAAATACTTTACGACATGTCGACTATTTCATAGATGTGAAACATCCATGTCTGTTTCTTTATAGATCCAAATACGACCGATAGGTTTTTACACCTTTCCGGAGGGTCTTCCAAGTTCAAAACTTGATTTCTCGTGTATTGAACTATCACGGATTTTATGGCTTCAAGCCATTTGACAGAGTCAGGGCCCATCATCGCTTCTTTTTATGTATTCGGTTCATCATTGTCAAACAATAATGATTTACTCTCAAATCTTAGCATTTGATTGTTTAACCGACCTACTTGTTTCAATAGGAACTTATATCTCCGTGACCACAACCTTTGAGGCACATAAGCTATGAGCATTATGGCAGCCTTCGGAACGATTTCCGGCGTTGCACAACTCAGCACATATAGCTAAGGTTCGTTAACCTTATCAAAGTTCTATTGTCCTCCCACTTAACTTTTACGAAAAATCCCTTCTTCAAGAAACTTCATATTTCAAGCGACAAACCCTTTTGTCCTTGGTGTTATGGAGGAATAACCAATTGTTATTCAAAATAACCTACAAAGACATGCTCATCCGACTTCGGTTGTAAACATCTTACTTATGTTTAGCATACCAAAATTTAAGAAATGACAACTTGGGTTTTACCCCAAACCATAACTTCCATGGTGTCATTTCAACGGATCAAGATGGAGCTCTTTTTAGTGTAAAAGCGGAAGTCTCTAAAGCTTTAATCTTTTAAAACATAATGGCAGTTTTATGATTAACACCTTTGATCTAACCATGTCAAACAAGGTTTCATTACAAATCTCAAACACTCCATAGTCCTATGGTGTTTCGGGAGATGTAAATCTAGGTGTTTTGCTAAACTTGTAACTCAAATAAATCCCTTTTATGATAAAATCATAATTCATTTATTTTTCTTGTTACACTTGTAACTCAAATAAATCCCTTATGATAAAATCATAAACCATTTATTTTCTTGTCACAATGATTTTCACTTCATCTTGAAAGTCTTTGAACATTTTCAAATATTTCACACTTCTTTCTCAGTAAGTGAACATTCACTCAAATTTCCATAGAAAGCATATGAAGTTGAAATCCATCGCTTACGACTACACATAATGCACTACATACATCAATATGTATAAATTCCAATAATTTAGTCGTTCGTTCTTCTTTGGACTTTGAACGAAGTTTTAATTATCACGTGGAAAGTCTCACAAGCGTCACTTGATCAAATCAAAGACTCCAAAAATCCATGAAAATGGAGTTTCTTCATGTTTTATTTCCAATATAATTTAAACAGCGATGTCACTTCATAAGTGATCTTCCAATCATTTGTCTTGCGACATTTTAGCATTAGCTTTATGGATGTGATTTCTCCAACTAGATTTGTAAATCATCCATCTAATATGGAATATGGTAATTATTTGAACAACCTTTGTTCTCATAATACCTGATTTAAATAACAATTATTAAAACAAATCTTGAAGTCAAGTTTTGATGTCAACGAGAAATACAAACAACGGTTTGTTTGTTTTCGATGAACATCATCACATATTCTCTTGCTAGTTACTTCGGCCATTGTGGTTCATGAATTGCATCGTTCCGTATGAAATTTCATACCAACCAATTCGGTATCCAATACCCAAGAACCACATTGTTTAACAAGCAAAGAATACTACCATAACATGTATATCATCCATATACCTAAATTGGATATTTCCAATCTTTTCTTTTCTGCCAAATATATTTTATAGATTCTTTTTCAGCATTTCTTTTTCCTTTTTAAAAGAATCTATCAACATCAAAAAGTGGCGCCATATACATTACACATAGTCCAAAGCGTGTATATTCAAATAATAATACCTTTGGACTTGCACTTTGAAGTAGATCACCATCATCAAAATGATCGGTATTCTTTCAAAATCCATTCTTTAGTAATCTTTTAGTGTAGTAAACAATTTACATACATCTTCTATTCATCCTTATCATGACGACTTTCATGATCAAGCTACTTTAGCTTATAAAGGAGAATCGTGAGTATAACATTACTTTCCAAAACCCTTTTGGATGATTAGGATGTCTAGCATTTCCAACCTTTGTAAATTCTCATCCAATATGAGATCATATATTATACTCTATCATATTGCAACCAAAACATTATTTTAGATATCGTTATATCTGCCACATATGATGGTTTCTGAAACAATTCTTTCAGCTCCTAGATAAACTTGATATAAAACAATCAAGAATCATGGAGGCAAACATGATACTTAAGATACTAACACTGGAATTGTTACTCTCAATTTAATACCAATTATTAAATTTCATGGAGTAAATAGAGTTTGCTGAAAGTTTGCAATAGGACTTTAAACTTTAGATTGACACTCAACACAATACGATACCAGTTCGTAAAGTATATATCCAGAATTCTATAGTTCTATTATCTCAATTACAACTATGCATAAGGTGGTGAACGAATGCCAATGACTACAACAAATTATGAAAATTCACTTTGATTTAATTTATGATAAATTGAGTTCTACTAATCCAAATTAGAAATGAACTCCCACTCAAAAACGACATCCCTCGTGCCTTTTTGGTGATTACATGAACCAAATCCACTACACCAAGTCCGATCATCACGTGAGTCGGTGTAGCTTCAAAGGCGAGCATCAAATGAGCATCATATCTACTATATGACTCATGCTTAACCTTTCGGTCCGTGTTCCGAGGCCATGTCTGTACATGCTAGGCTCGCCAAGTAAGAACCTTAGTATTCGCGTGTGTAACTGTCTTACACCCGAGATATGCTCGTGGATTCAAGTACACCCGATCATCACGTGATGCCTTGAAGCGACGAAACATTGTCGGTGCATACTTAAGGAAGAACACATTCTTATCTTGATATTTAAATGAGGGATAATCTTATTATGCTAATAAAACGCTAAAATAGCAATATAAGATGCAATCAAACATCTCATGTTAATAAGTGAAATGATATGGTTCCCGCATATGATCTCCATCATGTGCACCGTGGTATGATCTCTATCATACCTTTATGTGTAAGGCCAAGGTCTATGGAACTTACACGCTATGTGTGTTGTAAGAGTATCATCTCATACTTCTAATTACAACATCACCATATCATAACACTAGCCCAGCAACAATCTAAACTAGACGCCTCTAATTTGTCCATTGCAAGTTTTACGTGGCTTAGGGCTTTCGAAGATAGAACCGTTCTTACCTACGAACATGAACCACAACGAGGATAACCAAATTGTTGACAACTCGTTGCAAATTAGATATTGACTATAGTAGGAGAGACAGACACCCGCGAGCCACTTATGCAAACTAGTTGCATGTCAAGCGTGGAACAGGTCTCATGTGCGAGGACATGTAAAGTTTGTCCGGGCCGCTTCATCCCACTATGCCACCAATATCCAAAGTACAACTAAGAAGCAATAAAATGATCATCATCGCCCACATACTCATATGTGTACTACCTGTGCAAAGCATCTACACATAGATCCGGCTCTGATACCACTGTAGGGTTCGCAGCATAGAAAACAAAAAAATTTCTACGATGGGAACAACTATGTACCAAGATATATCTACTAGATACAAACAATGGGCGGATGTATATCCGTAGATAACATACCCTTGAAGACCGACAAAGCTTAACGAGTCCAAACTCGTGGTTGATGTAGACGATCTCTTGCCGATCTCAAGATCGAGAGGAAGTCCTAGCGCCGCAAAACAGCAGCGCATCCGTGCTCACACACACGTTCGAGGCACCGAGCAACCTCCGCCTCCTCACTCCAGCGATGCAGCGGAAGCACAAATCTTTCTTGCCGAAAAGCCACCGGTAACATGTATCTCGCTAGTCCGAGACCATAGGGGATAAATTCTAGAGGGGGAGAGAGATCCTTCACGAGGAGGTGTGCTTTGAGAGGAGGAGAGGGGGGCCTTTTATAGGAGAGAGGGGGGCACCCAAGGGGCATGGCGCCCAGACATGGGGGCTGCCCCCACCTCTTCCACATTCATGTGGGTGGAGCTCCCACTCAAAATGAAAAGCCTCCACTCCCATTAAAAAGCCTCCACTCAAAAATCCACTCACATGCATTAAATTTCCACCAAATTTAATGCAAGCTCTCATTTAAATAAAACTCTTTTATTTATTTATTCAGAATTTTGTTAATTACTTTAATTAACAAACATTCACATAAAACCCCTTGCTAGTATTCCATTTCACATGCAGAACCAGTTTCAGCAATTTCAACCGAAACAGTTTCGGTGTCTAGTGAAATAAATTCCTGCGCTTTCCTTTTCTTTTCGGCATGAAACTTTTGCTCCAAATGGATGTTGGTGTATCTTAAGTGTGTCACCCTACGGTTCGCGAATAATGCGGACATGATCGAGACTCCTCTCAGATCAATAATCAGAAGCGGGATCTAGAGTCCCATACTGACTCCCACACATTCAACGATGACTTTCTTGTGATCGTCAGAACCTTTTATGCTAGTATCTTAATCCTTTTGTTTCACGATATATTACATGTCCGAGATTCGATCATCGGTATCTCCATACCTAGTTTGATCTCGTTACCGACATGCACTCTTTTCTTGTTCCCGTGATATAACATTCTAGTGATCAAATCACTTGCTTGCAAGCTAATCAATGTGATATCACCAAGAGGGCCCAGAGTATATCTATCCGTCATCGGGATGAACAAATTCCACTCTCGATCCATGAGCCTCAACATAACACTTTCTTAGTTCTGAATCCATCTTTATAATCACCCTGTTACGGTGTGACGTTTGATGTTATCAAGAAACTCTTCCGGTGTTAGTGATTGACATGATCTCATGGTCTAAGGATTAGGATCACTTCGTAAGTTGTTATAGCAATATAAACTCAATGACTTTGATCGTAATGCTATACTTCGGATGAATGTTCATCACACCATTACACTAATGTTGTGACCTCGTTATTAACAACATCCAATGCCCATGATCAGGAAACCTATGATCATCTTGTTAATCAACGAGCTAGTTTATAAGAGAGGCATAACTAGGAACTTCCTTTTTGTTTATTAAACACACATGGATTAATGTTTTCGTATTAATACAATTATAGCATGTAAAATAAACATTTATCATAAATAAGGAATACGATAATAACCACTTTATTATTGCCTCTCGGGCATATTCCCTTCACATAGTAACTATGCATGTAACATGGCAAGCTACAAACAAAGACCATGAATAGTATGCATTGAAAAACGTTTGTTTGTTTCACATGGAGAAAACATAGCATAGTGGAAATCAGCTTCTCCCTCATAGAGTAGCAATATAATGCATAGGACACCTGCAAAGTTCATAAGGGTGACTAGAAAAAAATAGCACAAGAACAAGTAATATCACAATATGCATTAATTAATAAGCTTTGAAACACTGCACACAGAATGACAACTATGCTCACTTAATCATGCCTAAAGGTAGAAGGTGGAGACTCAATAGTGGTGGAAGAAATACCTTTTTTTAAAGGAAGCAGGTATTAAAAGTTTCAAAAAGAGCTTCCAAAAATTATGGTACTTGTTAGCTTTCAGCCCTCATTGCCCCTATCATAAGCATCTTGAAGTGGTTAAGGTTAAAATGGCAAAGCTGGAGTATACGCTTGACAAAGTATAAGTTGGCAATATCATGCCCCTTGAATACGAGGGCCACACCTCATGCATACTCAACTTTGGGTCTAGGTAAGTTCTTGTCACTATAAGTATTTGCATATCATTGAGAACCGCCAACGGGGTACCCCTTGCACATGGTACAGGAGCTTTCCCATAACCAAAATGACAAGGCAAGCAGACAATGAGCATCTCAGCAATTCTTCTTATGTACCATGGGAATATGGTGCGTTTTTCTCTCTTTCATCTTTTCTCAATGTGTCTCTTTTTTTATAAGAAGAATGCATCATAGATGTCACTATGGTGATGCTGCAAGTTTCCACCATGATTAGGCATGGCTTAGGCTAGCGGCCCAGGCGTTTCTCTAACACAGGATACAAACTCCATGGACTTACAAGTTCCCTCTTTATTTCACATTTGTGACATCCATAGACAAAAGAACATGATATCAACGGAGTACAAAAGTACAAGTGCAATGTTGAAAACGTTCCTCGTGACAGCACGGTTCTGCTAATCCCAACTTATACGTGCAAGCATATACAAACAAAGTTGTCACAATGGTTCAAGTTTATTAGGGGCAAAGAATAAAGTTTGCCATTAAGTTCGTGAGGGATTTAATCACTAAGTTTTCACATAACAAAATAGTTTTTAATTGGAAGATAGTTGAAAACAAGAATATACTTGGAATGGTGTAACACACCATGCATAGGAATTTATAGTGGACACTTTGAAATAACTAGGTTTCTTGGGAGTTGGAAGCATGAGTATAACTTACTCATACAAGTAGAGGCTAGGAAAAGACTGGGAGTAACCAACTAAGAGAGCAATAATGGCCAAAATCATGCAGTGCAACAAAGCATACTAATCAAAGCAAAGAGTGGTACTACAAGTCAAGGACTAAATGATCATAGAGGCTAATGGTGACTTGTGAGAGTCATAACATGGTGTAAGCATGTGCCAAGTCAACCTAAGCAAAGCATCAAAGGATAATACCACAATACTATGCTTTTGCATGCTAAAACAACGCATAATTTCTTCAAGACACACTAAGCAATCCCAATTGTTTGGAACAAGACATACTACATCAATAATCACTAAGCATAAAGTCAAAACAACACCTAGCATGTCATGCTAAAGTCTAAGTCACAGTCAATGCAGGCTCCTCTTGCACTTCAAGCAAGAACTTACTACTCCTTTCCAAACACCAAGCAACCTTATTTGCAAAACAACACAGCGAGAACGGGGGTCCAAACTACTTTAGCAAACTAACCAAACTAATCAAAGAAAATTAAAACTAAGACGCTCCAAGAACAACACTACTGTGCATGAAACAATAAAAACAAAGTGTCTAGACATACCTGAGCTTTTTATTGATGAAGAAGGGGATGCCCAAGGCATCCCCAAGCTTTGACGCTTGTACCTCTTGGATATTTCTTGGGGTGACACCATGGTGGCATTCCCAAGATTGAGATTTTGTCCATTCTTAATCTCATTGCATCGTTCTTTCCCTACACCTGAAATTTTTCCTTCATACAAAACATCACACAATCTTCATTAGCAACATTAGTTTATTCAAAAGATATTAGACCCCTGGCAAAGCTTTGGAACAGCAAGGCTTTTCACTAAAAACACAATCTACTATAGTAACTCCTTCAAAAAAAACTCAATTTACATGAAGAGAGATCAAAAAGGAATCAATAAGAAGCAAATGCAAATAATGGCAGAAATCTGTCAAAACAGACCAGCAGGTAGAAACCGATTTTTTTCAAACATCTTCTATTGCTCAAATAAAAAAGTGTTGAACTAACGAAAGTTATCTAACATACTGGGGGATTTATTCGTAAATTTTGAGCTCAATCCGAGTTACAGAGCCTCCTCACGATTTGTTTTGGTGGAGGGCATAAATCTGTTTTGGGACAACAACTCTTCAAATCTTACTTCCCTCTTATTAGAGGTCATTATTAGCACAAAAAGAAAACAAAAAGGATAATGAGAGGTTATTACAGAAGTAATAACTTCCAAGACTCAATTAAACTCTTGGGTTATCTCCCAACAAGTACTTTTCTTTAACGCCTTTAAGTTAGGCACAAGAAGCAAGAAGAGTCAAGTATTTTCAAATGAAGAAGCATTAACATCAAATATTGCTTTCAAAGGGGGAGCAAAAAGCAACTTATATCTCCTCATAGAGAAGTGTTCAATATCTTTCTTGAATGGGAAATGATATTTGATGGTGCCTTCTTTCATATCAATAATGACACCAACTGTTCTAAGAAAAGGTCTTCCCAAAGTAATAGGACAAGAAGCATTGTATTCAACATCCAAAACATAGAAATCCACAGGGACATAAGCATTATTAACCATAATAAGAACATCATTAACACTCCCCATGTGTTTCATCTTAGCATTATCATTGAGTGGTACATCCAAATAACAATCTTCTAATGGTGGAAAATCAAGCATTTCATAAATCTTCCTAGGCATAATAGAGACACTAGAACCAAGATCACATGAAGCTTTGAGATCAAAGTCATTCACTTGTATATTAATAATGGGTTCCCAACTATCTTCTACTTTCCTAGGAATAGAAGATTTGTGTTTTATCTTCTCTTCCTTAATCTTAACAAGAGCATCTGTAATGTGTTTGGTAAAGGCAACATGCATATCACTAGCATCAGGACTTCTAGCAAGCTTTTGCAAGAACATAATTACTTCAGAAATATTGCAACCATCAATATCAAAGTCAAACATAGCATCACTAGTGGCAGGATCACTATGCTTAGGAATAGTAGGAGGAGTGTAGAGGTCCCAACCCAATAAGTTAGGTTCCTCCTGTGTTTACAATGCTAGTCCCTGGATCAATAGCTAGCATCCACAGTTAAGATGTAATATCAAGATACAAAGGTCATAATATAAATTTATAACCAGGAATAACATAAGTTTATTACATCAAACATAGCTCATTTGGCTATTACAATACATTGCAGCGGAATAATTTTAGTCATGGGTCCTTCATCTTCAAAGTGCCACAGGCAGATGTTGGTTGTAGACTTTGTAATCCTAATCAAACAATCTTCACTAAAATCAATCAAACCTGCAACATACAAGTTACAGCCACAAAGGGTCAATACATTTGAATTGTATTGGCAAGTGATACTATGGTAGTATAGTGGAATCTATTATCTATATGCATTTGGCTAAGTGGAGTTGAGGCTTGCATTGCTCAAAATAGATTTTTCCTTAACATTTGAAAATACTAAGTTTTTGTTTGACAAAATCATTTTCCTCAATCAAAGATTTCAAGATCCTTGTACCAAGCCATCTCTCCATCAATGATTGAAGAATTCAAACAACCCTTGTTCAAACCACAAGATTTTAATTTAGAAATTTGAATGATGAGATTCTTGATTGCTTCCATGTCTTGATGCTCAAATTGTCCTTTACCAGGGACATGGCTAAGTACTTAGATTTTACACTCTGCAGAGGTGGTGCACTTTCCCCACAAGACTTGGTTTCCCAAGACAAGATCTTTCAGAAGCTTTCCCTTAGACCAAAATGGACGCGCTCCAACCTATCAAACACTACCACCCACTGTCCATATGGCTAAGTTCTTGCAACCTATATGATCATGGCAGAGCCCATATTGCCAAGTGGTTGCACTTGAAGCTTCTCAACATTTGACATCTCAAATCTCTTTGTTTCCTGGGTGGCATTCCACAAGTGAGATACACAATCCAAGCCTATGGCATTGTGAACCACTCAACCATTCTCCACCAAGCAAGCCCATTCCACCCAGGTGATTCATTAACTTAGTTGTTTTATTAAACAAAACTTAAGTCCTCAGACTTAGAATATTTTTCCATAGTGTGAATATATATTCCACCCATGTTTTCTATTAGCTAGGCTAAGCTTGGTAGTAGTAGGAAACTTTAACTTAGGAAATCCTACTAAGGATTCATCTACTAGGTATTCCTATAGCAAGATCTATACTTAGCAAATCATGCAAGTTTTACTTAGCAAAATCACTAATGCATAATAAAAGTATTGGGATAGAAAGTATGAAGCATCACTTGCCTTTTTGGTAGAGTATAGGTTCACTTCTTGATCTTTGCAACAATCACACTCTTCAAGTCACTACAAATCAATCAAGCAAGGTACAAACTCAATCTACCAATCAAGCAAAACATCACACATAAATAACAAAGTCAAAGAAATGCATGAAAGCATGCCAAGCTTTGTTTTGTTTGAAAAAGTGGTTCCTATTGGGTCATAGACATTTAGGTACATCTAATGGTCATTTTCTAAAGTGGCCAAGCCATTTGCAAAAGGTTTCACTTAAAAACCATTTTCAAAACAAAGTGTTATTTTATGTGGTGTAGAAATATTTTTATTAAGGCATTAGCCTATAGGGTTCACCAAATGAGTTGCTATTGCAAAACTTGGTGTTTTTAGGTCAGTAGGTTTGGTCCAAACCATCTACTCAAAGTTTTCTTTCCATAAACATTTTCATAATAAAAACTATTCTTTTTATTTGGCTAGAAATTGGCTAAGTCAATTAATCCAACCTAAATTTCACCAAAATCATTTTTAACACCAAAGGTTGGTTCCTAAGGTCAGTAAGGTCACAACAAACCAATTGGCAAAGGTTTTAATTCAAAAAACATTTTTAAACAATTTTTATACCCTAAACAAGTGCACAAATGTTTCTGCAAATTCAAACAAGCTAACAGTTACTATTTGCCAAACTAAGGGTATGGTTGGCTAGTTCTTGTTCTCCTGAATCCATTGATATAAAATTTGCCAAATTTGGACGTGTGGTTTAAAAGTTATAAGGGTTTGAAAATGGCATTTAAATCTGTTTTCAAAAATCTGTTTTATAACATCTCTGGCCACGTGTCTGTATCTTATTGGCTCATAACGGTTCGGTAGGATCGCGTGATGTGGACCGCAGGATTTAAGTGGGAGTGTGCGGTGCAGATCAAACGTAACGGTTCAGTTTAAGTGATCTATCGTGTGCATAGGATCGTGATCTAACGGCTCACATCGTATCAGCCAGGAACTGGCGGCGCTGCGGTGGCTACCGGCGGCGGAGCGGCCTGGCGGTGACGTTGCCGGCGATGCAGGAAGCGGGAGAGGAAAAGGGAATGCTCACCTAGTTCGTGAGGTGACGCTGATGCTCAACTCGCTTACGGTTTGTCAGGGGGTGCACTGGTTCAGCCGTGATTCCTCGCCGGAGTTGCTGCGGGCGGCGGTGCTCTCGGGTTGTCGTTGTTGGCGTTGCTTAGGACCGCACTAAGGCAAAGGAGAGGCACGGTTAGGTGCGTGGGATCAAGGCAAATCTGTGTGCTTGAACGAGAGGTGAAGGGGTGGTCTGATCTCACCGGTGGGACTCGTCGGAGCGGAGGCAGACGGCGGCGGTACTGGAGGTTGTCGTTGCCGACACTCTGGAGCGCCCGCGGTCGTACAAAGGGCACAGGCGGATGCGCCAGTGTATGGTGAGCGTGCTCGTGTGCTCAGGGGGGGGAAGGGAGCGTGTGCTGGCCGGAATTGGCGAGAGGGGTCGTCGGAGGCAGAGGGAGTCGAGGAGAGATTGTGGCAGCCTGGAGGCGTGTCGAGGAGGGGCGTCTGGGGAGAAAGGAGAGGAAAGCCTGGCGTTTAACGTTGAGTGGTCACGGTGAGGAGTAATCGCTGCAGTAAAGTGTATTGACCGCGAGAAATTTAACGACAGAAACGGTCGCGAGGTGAGGGGAAGAAGGAGTCGCAGGGAGGAAGAAGAACAGGGAAAAGGGGTCCGCTGTCAGTGAGAAAAGGAGAGAAAGGGGAGGTCCACCTGTCGGTTGTTGGGTGGGTGCGGTTCTGAGTGAAAAAGAAAACGGTTCGGGGGGGGAAAGAATAGGAGCTGGGCTAGATGGGCTGGAGTTGGGCCAGATGGTTGGGCTGGTCGTTTTCTCTTATTTTTTTCTGTCTGCTTTATTTTCCTTTTCTATTTTTATTTTCTGTTTTGAATTCCAACACACAAACAAGTTCAAATCAATTCAAACCATCACTAAATCTTTGAAAGTTTGAACTTTGTTCTGTTTAGTAGTATAACCAACTTCCAAAATAAAATAATATTTTAAATCTTTTTAGGTTCCATTTATTAATTAAATAAAATGGACCATTGTTTATTAATAAAATAGGGTTTGGTTTATTTAATAAAATCTTCATTTGAAAAATCAAATACTTTCAAAACCAATCAGTAGTTTATTTGGAAATAATAAATATTTGGAAAACTTTAAAATAAAATGATCCTTTTACTTTAGGGTCCATTAATGATTAAATAAAATGGTCCTTAGTTATTAAATCAAATAAGGTTTGATTTTATTAATAAAATCTTTATTTGAAATCTAAATATTTTCAAAATAAAATTAGTAGGTTTAATTTGAGAGATATATAATATTTGAAAATTTGTTTTAAAACAAAATAACCTTTTATTTTAATGTCCATTATTAATTAATATAATAGACTTTCATTATTAAATCCAATAGGTTTTGTTTTATTGAGAATGTTTATTTTAAAATCTAAGATAAAGCCAAAACACTTTAGTAGGTTTTATTTGTGAATAACAAACATTTGAAAAACTTATTTTAAATAATTTAATAAGTTTTGATGTTTCAATTAAATTGGTAAGACCTTTTATTTTAAAAGAGTTTGGATATTTATTCCCTTATTATTTTATTTAAGAAATCCTTTATTATTTTTAATTAAACCTTTGCTATTTTATTTAAAATAAAATGTTTTAATTCAAAAGCTTGGCCAAGTTTTATTTTGGTTTTATAAAATAACCCTTATTTGTAAAACTTCTATTTCATTTGAAAACAAATCTTTTCATTTAATTGTTTCAAAATAGTATTTCCAAAATATTTTGTTTTCCTTTATTTAATATGTTTATCTTTTTAAATCCCTTTAGGATTTATTTAATTCAAATGTTTCTAGGTTCCAATTTGGATTCAAAAAGTTTCTTCTGGCTCTGAAAATCAAACAAAATTTTATTTTATTAATTTATTTTCACATTACAAGATTTGGAAAATCTTGGGATGTGACAAGGAGGAATAGGGGCTACTTGTGGTTTAGTAGTGATAGTGCACACACTATTATTTCTATTAATTTCAGCTTCCCTTTCCCACCTAGCATGCAGTTGAGCTAACAGCCTAACATTTTCATCAATAGTAACTTGTATGGCATGAGCAGTAGCAAAGGTGTTTTCCATAGTTTCAGGTTTAGCAGCCATTTTATTAACCAAGGAAGTTTGAGCTTCAGACAAAGAGGATATATTTTTCTCAACAGTTAAAAGCTTTTCCTCTATAGTCTTATTTAAAGTGGTTTGTTTACTAATAAAGTCCTTGAGCACGACTTCAAGTTCATAGGGGGCACTTCTAGCATTATTGTAAGAGCTTCCATAGGAATTGCCATTATTAGGAGGATAAGGCCTATAATTGTTGTTGCTACCAAAATTGTTCATATAGGCATTGTTGTTGAAATTTTTGTTTCTAATGAAGTTCACATCAACTTTCTCTTCTTGAGCAACCAAAGAGGCTAAGGGAACACTATTAGGATCTAGAGGAGCTTTCCCATTAACAAGCATAGCCATAATAACATCAATCTTTTAAGTCAAAGAGGAAGTTTCCTCAACATAATTTACCTTCTTACCATGTGGAGCTCTATCAACATGCCATTCAAAATAGTTAACCATCATATTATCAAGGAGCCTTGTTACAGCACCCAAAGTGAGGCCCATGAAAGTACCTCCAGTAGCAGAATCCAACAGGTTTCTTGAGGAGAAGTTCAAACCTGCATAAAAAGTCTGGATAATCATCCAAGCAGTGAGTCCATGAGTAGGGCAATTCTTAACGAAAGATTTCATTCTTTACCAAGCAAGATCAACATGTTCACTATAAAGTTGTTTAAATTTCATAATATCACTTCTCATAGATATAATCTTAGCAGGAGGGTAGTATTTTCCAATAAAAGCATCTTTGCACTTAGTCCAAGAATCAATACTATTTTTAGGCAAAGAAAGAAACCATTCTTTAGCTTTTCCCCTCAAGGAGAAAATGAAAAAGCTTGAGCTTAATAATATCTCCATCTACATCCTTATACTTTTGCATCTCACAAAGTTCAACAAAGCTATTAAGATGGGCATCACGATCATCAGAACCAGCACCAGAAAATTGTTCTCTCATCACAAGATTCAACAAAGCAGGTTTAATTTCATAAAAGCTAGCATTAGGAGCAAGTGGAGCAATAGTAGTGCTAAGGAAATCATTGTTGTTGGTGCTAGTGAAGTCACACAACTTGGTGTTCTCGGCAGAGTTCATTTTGGCAAAGGTGGGCAAGCCAAAAAGAGAAGCAGCATCTAGAGGAGGAACTAATTTTTGTGTGTTTTTGGATAAAGCAAGCAAACCAAACTACACTAATTCTTTTTGGGGTTTTTTGAAAAGAGGCAAACAAAACCAAACAAAAGAAACAAAGCAAACTAAAAACAAAGTAAAGAGAAAGGAAGTGAAGGACTCCCCTAGTGAAGACGTCCTTAGCCTCCCCGGCAACGGCGCCAGAAAAAGCTTGATGGCGCCCACCACTTGTCGTGGGATGCTTCGTTGGAAACCCCAAGATCAAGGTATGAAGCAGCACATCAACAAGTTTCCCTCAGTAAGAAACCGAGGTTATCGAACCAGTAGGAGGAAGGAAACGTCACACAGGTGTTGCAAGCAACGCGTAGACCTGCACAACACAAACTCAAGACTTTGCCCCAACGAATCGGTGAGGTTGTCAAGCTCACCAGTTTGCTGTAACAAAGGATTAAACGTATGGTGTGGAAGGTAATGGTTTGCAACAAGTAAATAGTAACAGTGGAAGATGTATCAGTGGTAAAGATTGGACCGGGGTCCATAGTTCACTAGAGGTGCTCTCCTTAAATAAACAACATGGCATGAAGGGTAAACAAATTACAGCGGGGCAATTGACAGGAACTGAGCAAGACATAACAATGTAATTACTAGTCAGAAAGATCGTATGAGGTTGATTGGGCAATACAACAATATACATAGACCGCCATCCAACTGCATCTATGACTAGAAGTCCACCTTCAGGTTATCATCCGAACTCCCTCCAGTATTAAGTTGCAAGCAACAGACATCTGCTTTAAGCAAAGTGTGTAAGGTAAACAGTCCACATGTTCCATGAACAAGAGACCGTTGTTTTCTCCCTAGTAGAAACAACACATCTATAACCGAAGAGATTATTATCACTTCCCTTGGAAACTAGAGGCATGAACCCACTATCGAGCATAAATACCCCCTCTTGGATTCACTAGCAACTACTTGCCAAGATAACCACTAGCAATGGAGAGCATGCAAGATCACAAACAACACAGACATGATAGAATCATAAAGATAAAACCATAAATCAAACCAACATAATAATCTCAATATCCATCGGATCCCCGCAAACACAACATGCATGATTACAAATAGATTAGATCTTGATCATGAACGGAGCTCACAAGATCTATACATGAAAGCACAAAGGAGGAGATACAACCATCTAGCTACTACATGGACCCATAGTCCAAGGTGGAACTACTCACGCATCATACCAGAGAGAAGGCCTCCGGGATGATCTCCCCTCTGGCAGGGTGCCGGGAAGAACTCCAGATTCCCCCGATCTAGGGACAATGGTGGTGGCGGCTACAGACGGTTTCGTGGATTTCTTATCGGGAACTCGGGGTTTCTGCATCGGGGTATTCTTATAGGTGAAGGGGCGAGACCGGGAGGCGGCCAGGGCCACCAAACCATAGCCAGGAGCGGGCCCACCTGCCCCCGCACCTGGGATGGGTCTGCCCCCCCTGGTCGGCCTCTCCGGCTCTCCTCTGGACTTCTTGTTCCCCACAGAAAGTAATTGACTTTGTCCTTTGTCCCGTCCAATTCCGAGAATATTTCTTTACTAACTTTTCTGAAACCAAAAACAGCAGAAAACAGGCATCTGGCACTATTGCAACTTGTTAATAGGTTAGTACCAGAAAACATGTAAAAAGCACCTCAAAGTGTGGACAAGTAAAGCAAAGTAGATACAAAACAAGCATGGATCATCAAAAATTATAGATACGTTTCCAATGTATCACTTGGGCATCCCCAAGCTTTGATGCTTATACCTCTTGGATATTTCTTGGGGTGACACCGTGGTGGAATCCCCAAGCTTGAGATTTTTTCCATTCTTCATCTCATTGCATCATTCTCTCTCTACACCTGAAATTTTTCCTTCATACAAAACTTCACACAATCTTCATTAGCAACATTAGTGTATTCAAAAGATATTAGACCCCTGGCAAAGCTTTCAAACAGCAAGGATTTTCACTAAAAACACAAGCTACTATAGTAACTCCTTCAAAAAGCTCAATTCACCTAAATAGAACTCAAAAAGGAATCAATAAGAAGCAAATGCAAATAATGACAGAAATCTGTCAAAACATACCAGCAGGTAGATACCGATTTTTTTAACATCTTATGTTGCTCAAATCAAAAAGTGTTGAACTAACGAAAGTTATCTAACATACTGGGGGATTTGTTCATAAATTTTGATCTCAATCCGAGTTACAGAGCCTCCTCACAATTTTTTTGGTGGAGGACAGAAATCTGTTTCGGGACAGCAACTCCCCAAATCTTACTTCCCTCTCATTAGAGGTCATTCTTGGCACAAAAAGCAGACAAAAAGGATAAGGAGAGGTCATTACAGAAGTAATAATTTCCAAGACTCAAGGAAACTCTTGGGTTATCTTCCAACAAGTACTTTTATTTAACGCCTTTAAGTTAGGCACAAGAAGCAAGAAGAATCAAGTATTTTCAAATTAAGAAGCATTAACATTCATACTTGCAAATTCTTCAACTATGAAAGGTATCTCATCCAAATGGGTTTTGGATGATCCCTTCTCATCTCTCTTTGGTCTACTACTTTCATCAAAAAGATTTTCAGGAGCAATCCAATCAAAATTATTTTCAAAGGCTTCATGCATTCCAACAAGCTTAAAGGGGATGGGTATATTGAATTCTTCTCTAGGCTTAGTTTTATCAGAAATACCCACAACATATACACTTGAGCCTAGCATATTGAAACGCTCAAAAACCTTTTTTGGCTTACGTAGCAACATCATGGAATTCTTTTGATAAAGTTTCAAGAATGAATTCCCACTTTTCAACATTCTTCTCTTCTTTTAGTTTTAGGAACAAGAATTGTATGAAGGGGTTAAGGATAACAAACCTAGCCTCCAACATCTGAACTAAAGAAGCTGCAATTGACAGGAACTGAGCAAGGCATAACAATGCAATTACTAGTAAGAAAGATCCTACGAGGTTGATTGGGCAATACAACAACATAGACCGCCATCCAACTACATCTATGACTAGAAGTCCACCTTCAGGTTATCATCTGAACCCCCTCCAGTATTAAGTTGCAAGCAACAGACAACTGCTTTAAGCAAAGTGTGTAAGGTAAACAGTCCACATGTTCCATGAACAAGAGACCGTTGTTTTCTCCCTAGTAGCAACATCACATCTACAACCGAAGAGATTATTGTCACTTCCCTTGGAAACTAGAGGCATGAACTCACTATCGAGCATAAATACACCCTCTTGGAGTCACTAGCAACTATTTGGCCAAGACACGGAGAGCATGCAAGATCACAAACAACACATACATGATAGAATCATAAAGACAAAACCATTAATCAAACCAACATAATAATCTCAATATCCATCGGATCACCGCAAACACAACATGCATAATTACAAATAGATTAGATATTGATCATGAAAGGAGCTCACAAGATCTATACATGAAAGCATAAAGGAGGAGATACAACCATCTAGTTACTACATGGACCCATAGTCCAAGGTGGAACTACTCGCGTATCATACCAGAGATAAGGCCTCCGGGATGATCTCCCCTCCGGCAGGGTGCCAGGAAGAACTTCAGATCCCCCCGATCTTGGGATGATGGTGGCGGTGGCTACAGACGGTTTCGTGGATTTCTGATCGGGTCCTCAGGGTTTCTGCATCGGGGGCTTCTTATAGGCGAATGGGAAGACCGAGGCGGCGGCCAGGGCGACCAAACCCTAGCCAGGCGCGGGGTGGGGCCCACCCGCGCCTGGGGTGGGTCTGGCCCCTCTGGCCGGCCCCTCCGGCTCTCCTCTGGACTTCTTGTTCCCCACGGAAAGTAATTGACTTTGTCCTTTGTCCTGTCCAATTCCAAGAATATTTCTTTACTAAACTTTCTGAAACAAAAAAACAACAGAAAACATGCATCTGGCACCGTTGCAACTTGTTAATAGGTTAATACCAGAAAACATGTAAAAAGCACCTCCAAGTGTGGACAAATAAAGCAAAGTAGATATTAAACAAGCATGGAGCATAAAAAATTATAGATACGTTTCCAACGTATCAACATCCCCAAACTTAACTCCTGCTCGTCCTCGAGTAGGTAAGTGTTAAACAGAATAATTTTTGAGGTGACATGCATCCTCACAATAAAGATCCAACCATTTGAAAGCATTGAAAGTTGGGATCAAAGAACTCTAAACATGTGCATGAAAGATGGAGTTCTAACAGTAGGACATAGTAACTATGCATGCAACATGACAAGCTATAAATAAAGATCATGAATAACATGCATTGAAAAATGTTTGTTTATTTCACATATAGAAAACATAGCATAGTGGCAATCAGCTTGTCCCTCATAGAGTAGGAATTAAATGCATAGGACAACTGTAAAGTTTACAAGGGTGACTAGAAACAAGTAGCACAAGAACAAGTAATAACATAATATGCATCAATTAATAAGCTTTGGAACACTGCACACATATTGGTATTTGAATCAGTCAGATTGGAATTTTAGTCATTCCATTTTAATCTCTAGGATGTACACAATTCTACTTCTATATTACTATTTAATAAAAAGCCTGGCAGGTGAAGGTATCAAATGAAGGTTCAAAAACTACTGTCAAGGAAAATCAGCGGTTGGTGATAAGTGTGGATGAATCGAAGTCAAGATTACAAACCCTTGAAGCAAAGATTGCTATTACTCGAGCCTCAATGACAAAGGGGTAAATTTGTACAGAACATCCCTTCTAGTACATGATTGTTTTGTTTATCCATTTGATTTTTGCCAACATGCAACTGAATATTTATGTCAATAGTAAGTTTATAGGAAAACTGAAACAAAAATCATATATAATTAATGATAACATACCTGCAACAAAAGATGGTAGCCTAGAAATGAGCTACTCCATCCGACGCAAGTTAGTTGAATTAGATTTATCTAGATTCGGTTGTATCTAGACATGATTTAGTATTAGATTCATCCATATCTTGATAAATTTGAGTCAACTAATTTGGGTCGGAGGGAGTAATTAGATTCTCCTGGTTATTTAGCAGTCTAATATCTGAACTTTCTTGGTTCTTGTGGAAAACATGTCTCTGAGAGAGAAAATTACTCCATCAGTAACATCCGTCAAAGAATGCCTCAGAATTCACCATGCTGCCCCTTTCTTTCTGCGTCCTGCAGTGAGTGGTGCCACTATCAATAACCCAATATTAACCTGTTTATAACATGGATTTTTTACTCAGGTCTCGAGTTCTCCATCGTTTCAGCTTCAGAATATGGTCTAATGCAACATCAAAACCGAGACCATGAAACTGCAATTACTCATTATTGGATGTAATTTGACAAACTCTCATATCCTAGAGAAAATAGGAGCATAATCATTCATACGGATGTGATGTTGCTTATACACCAAATCATATATATTTGATATAATGTGTTATAATTACATGGGGGATTTCTTGATGAGGAGACCAATGCCATAATTAGTTCAAAATTAAATCCATGCATAGAAGTACAAGTGATAAGCATTGGATCTTAGTTTGGTCACAAAATTTACCATTTCCACTAATCTATGCATGACATAACTAAGTCAACTCATGGGTCATTATTGTTGTTGCTCAGCTGTACATCAACTTTAAGCTACACAGAGTGTAACATGGAAAACTGTAACATTTGCTACTGGTGGTTACTTTTTTCCCAAACCCAAATGGAATGGCAAGTCAAGATAGTAGTACTGAAACATATACTCAAAATTCTCTACCATGAACCGGCAAAGCACATGTAGATGACCTACTTGGTTGCTTACTTCCAAAGAAAACAACCTTGGCATCAGCAAGGCCAGATATTTGTTGAACTACAGTAAAGTCAGTGAGACAACACATAAAATCAATAAATATATCAACATGTAACCAAAAAGAAGTATCAAAAAGGAAAAATTAAATTAAGCAACTGTTTATACCTCGCAAACCTTGGCGTAACCATTTTCTGTATGGAGGCCAGGATTAACACATAACAAGGTAAGAAGAACAAGTTGAAATCCATCCTAGTTGCGCAAGCTAATACATGACAGAGAAAAAATAATCCATTCCTAGCTGCACAAGCTAATACATGTCACGGAAAAGTAATACATTCCTAGTTGCACGATCTAATACATAACAGAGGACAACTAATCATTCCTGGCAAATTAAAATTTTCACAAAATTAACTAAGACTAAAAGACATGGACATCAACTGGAAGCTCACGAGTAAAGCTTGATATGAAGTCTTAAGCAAACCTCAGAAGGACAAGATGTACCCGCAGGCTTGAGCTGAAACATGCTCTTGTCACCCGTGTTAACCCGCATCTTTGGTGCCTAGCATTTTCTGTTCTAGATTTTACTGGGCTAAGGGAAATAGAAAATGTTAGCAAATGCTGGTTGTGCGGTTAGTATCAAGTAGGGAGAATGCCAGTAACTGAAGTTTGCCCGGATAATGTCAGCTAAGGATGATTCATATGCCACTATACATGAACAAAGCATCTGTGCTGGAAGAAATGAAGAAAATACCCACACGTGTCATGAAACAAACTCGTAAACACATGAAGCATATACTGAAATCTTGGGCTAGAATAAAAAATGGATCTCGAACAAATTTAAACATATACTGAACTAAATATAAAAATGCATGGAAGAAATACTTCTAGATTATGGACAATAATCCCCATTCATAACAATTTAGACCAATAGCTAGCTATCCATCTCTGCTTTGTTCAGATCCATGAACATTAAAAAGTAGTCCACATGATATGAGAAAAGAAAAACTTGTTTAGATGGCAGCCACGACCTCTCGCCTCCATGGACAAGCTGCGCTCATTCATAGTATGTTGAGAATGAGATGGCTTGCTGAATCCTGCAGATCGCCCACTCATCTGCAGAAGACAAAGGAGCACGAATTAGCCTTGAAAATAAAAAATGGCCTCTTATAATTGGACTGATGTGTGTATAAACATGCCAAAGTTTTACTATGACTGACCTCCCATATTTTCATTTTCAGATGATAAAGAGGAGAATCCTTAATATGAATAACACCTCAGGCGGAGGAGATGGGGGCGAAGCAGATCGACAAGGAGTTGATCAAGATGTGTCGTTGTGAAGAGAGAACTCGCCGTAGTGACAGTTACAACGCCCGTCCAGCACCACCATTACAGGAGACCATGCCTAGCACCAGCACCACGTCCCCCTCTGCTGCATTGACCTTCATTGTCGGTCCGACCAGGATGGGAGAAACCTTAGCGAGGGGGTCTGGCCGAGGCGGCGCACGGGATGACCAGATGGGTACGGGATCTCGCGAGAAGGGGCATCGTGGGGATGGCGACCAACTCTAGGACGTTAAGATCCTTGGCGAGCTGCTTGCCTTCGTCGTCCTGCTTCCGCTGTATCAGGTCCTATTAGGGTGGCCACGCGGCCGAGGGTGGTCCAGGTAAGAGGAGGTCGGGATGCGGGCGTCGGTGTCGTGGTATTGCCAACGAGTACGCCATGCAGGGGTACTCACAGTGCGTGTTTAGAGACGTGGGGAAAGGCGGACGGTTGACAGGTACAAGGTAACACAGCTTACCCAGGTTCAGATCCCACGACGGTGGCGGAATCCTACTCCTGCTATAAATCACTATAAGGGCAAACACGCCGAGTTATAGCGATTGGTTCGCTGTGCGAGGTGACTAGAAAGTCTAAGTTACTGTCTAAGATTGTGCCCTAAAGTCTCCCATAGGCCCGACTTATATAGTCGACAAGTCCTAGGGTTACAGGCAAAGTCCTTGCCGGACAGGTTACAGAGTCCTACACTGCCTACAATTAGTCTAGCGTGTCTTGTACTCCAAGGCTCCGGGTACGTCGGTGACTCCTTCGTAGCCTTCCTTTATCCGGCATGGCCCTCCCTTCTGGATCCATCTAACTGGGCCGCCCAGCAGGCCATGGGCCATGCTACCAACTGTGGACCACCCGGGTTATCCGGATAAGAGACATGCTATGAGGATACCCATATAGCATATCCCCAACAGTAACCCCCGGAGAACTCCGAGATTTTGTGCCGTCTTGCCTCTTCACGTTGAATGCTCCGTCTAGATGGATGTTGGCAAATCATTAAGCAATATCTTGTAGTCCTCCCAAACAACCCTGCAAGGTTTTCTCCATCTTCAACTTGTAAATCGGAGAATTGCTGAATCTTCCATCGTACTCTTCCGTAGCCGGATTAGATCCGTCCATGCTGGAATCTTCCGATGTGATGGTTCATCTGCCAGTCATAGCTAGGGAGACGTAGACGTAGGTCAGCAACGCCTTATAACTCACACATGCAGAGAACACAATCATGTCCGATTTTCACGCGCGAGCGATACGAACCGTTGGCGGCGACGGTTGGCAACGTGGCGAAATTTCCGCGCACGCGCCCGCACACGTCGTCCACGCGTTAACCGTTCGATCATTCCGCACAAATCTTGATGTCGGAGGTTATAAATTGTAACAGTGGTGGAAATTTTACTTTTAACCTCATTCTCCTCTGCATCATATTCTTCCTCCAGCGAGCGCCTCCTCGAGCTCTCCGCGCACCGTGCGAAAAAACCCTAACTCCTCGACCTTCCCAGTCACCACCGTAACCCCTCCAATGGCCAGCAGCAGTTCTGCCCCCTCCATGATGGTGTCAGGCGATGCCACGGCGAATCCGGCGAGCTCCGTCATTGTGCCCCCAGAGGGTCTGGTGATCCCTAAATCCGCGGTAGTCGAAGCCACCGGCGGTGACCATAACCCAGCGGCGCTGGAGCTGCTAGAGGAGGAGTACGACACCCACAAGGGCGACTGGCGCAGTTCGGATATTACGGACCGCAACATCAAGGAATTGATCATCGAGGGCTACCTCTCTGCGACGGAGGGGCTCGCCTGGCGGGCGGCGCCAGCCGGCGAGGTCACTCCTTCTCCCCAAGCCGGAGAAAAGGTGTACCTCAAAGCCCAACTGGTACACGGCATCTCCCTGCCCATCTCCAATTTCTTCCTAGCTGTCCTCAACCATTACCGAGTACAGCCTCAGAACCTCTCCCCCAATAGCATCCTCGCGCTTAGCAACTACGCGGTGCTTTGTGAGGGTTACTTAGGGATTAGGCCTAGGCTAGATCTCTTTATCTACTTCTTCACCGTCAAGCAGGAATCCGGAGCCGGCAAGGACGAGCTCAGGAACTGTGGCACTATTAGTTTTAAGATCTGGCCTGGCCGGCGGTTCCCCGGCATCGTCGGCCATGAGTCTTGTAAGAACTGGCAACAAATGTACTTCTACGGCCCAGATATCCCTCTAGCTGGCCGAGAAGTGACGTACCCGAACTTCGTCGATGGAGCTGCCGCTGAAGCCTCAACATGGAGATCCCAGGCCTCCCTTCCCTCCGACATCGACGTTTCCCGCGCTATAAGGCGGATAGAGCGGTTCATAGAGACGGGTTTGACCAGATCGGACCTGGCCATGTGCTGGTTCATCATGTAGATCCAGCCTCTGCAGCACTGCTCGAAGTTGATGCATGAGTATACCAAGGAGAGGAAGGATAACATCCACATCTCCGAGGACAACTTTTCCAGCGACTCCGTCAAGCTCCGCCTCAAGGACATCGTCAAGGTGAAGGATAGGAAGCGAGGCTTCACCATCACCTACGACATGTTCGAGGAGATCAAGTGCCCAAAGGTACCTGTTTATTTTCCGTGTATGACATATACTCCAGTTCTTCCGTCTAGCCATTACCATCTCATCTAACACTGTGGGTTTTCACTTAACAGCTCAGCGATCTAGAGGAGGATAACATGGCTGTCCAAATCTATGATCCAAAGATAAAGGAAGTCATGGTCGTGTCCGACAACGAGGTCCCGTTGGCGTGAAAGCGGAAGAGCTCCACCTCTGACGCTGCCGACAGAGGCAAGAAGAAGAAGAAGAAGAAGATGGAGGGTGGAGCCTCCAAGAAGTCTACCGCCGCCCTGGAGGCAGAGAAAATAAAGATTACTGGGATCCCCTTTTCCAAAGCACCCCCTCTTGTGTAAGCTTCTTTCTCTCTGACATTGTCCATTGTTTGTCTTACTCCTGTACTTATACTTTTTGTACGTTTCAGGAAGAAAGCCACTACTAGTTTAAAGAAGACCTCCAAAACTTTGGGGGCTTCTAGAAAAATTAAGGATATGTTGCATCGTGACGTGTCTCCCCACGCATCTCCCGCCATCGCCCCTATCACTCCCAGTGTCTAGACTCCTTCCGCTCCGACAAGCTCTCAAGCCAAATAAACATCTGACCCTTCCGCCATGGAAGTGGACTCTGGTGCCTCCACAAAGCTTGTTATTGTCGGCAAACAGGCGACGCAGGAAAGTGCCGCAAACCAAATGGCTGAAGCTCCGGCTAAGGATGCCATCGGTAGCGGTAAGGCGGTGGTGGAAGGTGGTACGTGTCAACACCCGGATTTTTCAATCCTAGATGCCTGTTATGCCATACATCGCAATTCCAGGATTACCATTTTTGCGAGACATAACAGAATTGGATACCATAGTACATCATCCATTACAAACGATACATAAGTTCTTACACAAATAGGGATCTCATGATCCAGTTCTTAATACAACTTCAAGCAGTGGAATACGTAATAATAACGGCAGCGTAGGCGAAGCTCCATCTTCGGGGTCACAGGCAATGCTGACGATGGGAGATGATCCTAGTTGTCGTAACCTTCCTGGGGTCCATCTTCCAGGTACTCCTCTTCATAGTCTGGCCATGGGAATAGCCAGGGACAAAGCCATGAGTACTCTTTAAGTACTCGCAAACTAATACTAACAGGTAAAGGGGTTTTTGGATAATAGGACACTAGGCTCTAGGGTTGTTTTGCAAAAGCCAGATTTATCTCTACTAGGTTCCAAAGCTAGTCACAATTTTATAACTCCTAAGTGGGAACTTGTATTTCATATCACAACTCTGTTGTGGTCAAGTCAAAGTCTCAATTCATTTCACAAGTCATTTTGAAAAGTCTGACGGGGGAACAGTATGGCCACTCCAACTGTCCATAACTGCGGACGCGGCTATTCGAATAGTTTGACACTCTGCAGAGATTGTACACTTTCACCACAACATTCGATACATCCATTAGGAACAAATCCTGAATTCACCATACTCAGTATGCGGATAATCAATCCTAACCTTTCAATTACACGCCCTAGTATAAGCACCTCTCCTGTGAGTTTGGCCTCCCAACCATGACCAACTGTCATCTTGGGTACTGCACAGGTGGACAATCTTCACAAGGTAGCCTCAGCTCAGACCTTGGCCGTGAGGGAACTCATACTAAGGGATATAAGTTTCCAGTCAAGCCCTACCCAATATTCGGGTATTGTGGTTGTACGATAAAATTGGAATGGTATCGCATCCAGACAACCATCAGTTTGAAAAAGGGCTAAGGCTCATGCCTCAACATTTTTATCACCAGAATCATCAAGTGTTCGGAAAAACCTATCCAAAACATTTCAATAGAATGATCCATCATTCCAAGGTTTTCATAACCATTTTCACCAAGTATTCCCATCTAAAGTTGATCAAGTTTTATGCTTAGCACTAGCATCTACAGGTGGGGGTAGTACTGATGAGGGGGGGTAAACTAGTGGAGTTTCAACTAAGTCCAACCTTATATCTTAGGCTGATATCAAGGTTTCTAACTTAGGCCAAATTTTATGCTCTTTATGCAACCTTCAGAATCTTTCTAGTATCTACAAGTCACTTAAGTCAACTCTAGGTTGAAGCTTTGATAAAGAAATAAAGTAAGAAGCTTGCGAATAAAACTAGGATTGGTTTATCAAATGGGTATGATCTCATATGCTTAAGGCATATAGTAGGCATAGTAACAAGTAGGGGTTTGTGGCATCAGTAGGGTATCTTGCAAGTGTTAGCTTGCATCAATGTCAATATAAGCTTGCTAAATTGCAAGTGTTAGCTTGCACATTCACTAGTAGTATTAGGCTTGCTAAAGTAGAGTGTCTTGCAAGTTTTAGCTTGCATTGGTATAGTATCAGCTTGCCTTGTGCAGAGCAGTGGTTGAAGTTCTCCTCAGCTTCTTCTTTGTAGAATCCTCCTTCCTCCTCGTATCCTTGGTCGGTACTAGCGTCTATGAATAAATACGAGGTACACAATCACCAATCAATACTTAACTACTTGCAATCATCACACATAAGGGTCCTATAGATGATCTAGCATCATCTCTAACATTACAAGGTTAAGGCTTGGTTTAATTCCTTTTATTTTTAGAAAAGTAATTTCTACTTATTGAAAAACTACTTAAGATTTACTATTCTCCAAACCAAACATGGGATCATGTTGACACATGTCATCACCACATATTGTAGTCCATGTGAATGTGATTTAAAGTGATGTCACAAATTTAATAAGGTTTTACCCTTTTATTTTAATTAATTAAAGTGGCTAGAAATGCCTATGGGGCATCCTTTTATTACTTGAACATTACTTCTGCAAGTAAGCCTATATATTTTTATATATTCTGAAATTTTTGAGAGTTGGAATCAACTCAAAAGCTATTATGGTTTAAATTTGAAAAATGTTTGAATGCAGAAAAGCTTCTGTCTTGTTATTTTTACTATGGGTGATCTATAGATCCAAATGATTTGAATCCAACGGGCTTGGATTCAGCATTCACAAACTTTCCAACAAAATTGGTTTCATTCAATTTGGTGCACTTAATCGATCTGGGTTGATTTTTGAAGTTGGGTACAGAAGTGTGTTTGAATTGAAATGGAAAAAGTTTAATTTGAATAACTGGGTTGCGCGGGAAAAGTAAACGGGCCGGCCTGCTAAGCGTAGTGCTCCCGCGGGCTGTTTAAGTGGGTGTCCCCACTCATCAGTGACACGGGGCTGGGCGAAGCGGTATGGGGCAACGTGGGTCGTTCGATCTAGTTCTAATCCAACGGCTGAGAGTCATCGTCGACGCGAGACAACGCCGGCGAGAACGAAACCTAGTGCGGCCACTGAGGGGTGCTGGGGGCTCACCGGGGTACGGGCGAGGGTCGGCGAGGCGGGCAAACGACGAAGTCGATGACGGCGAACTCAGGGGTGGTCGCGGCAGCTCCTGGGGTGGACGAAATCGATGGCTCCCTTCTTCTCCAGAGGCGGCGGGCTCCGGTGAAATTCCAGCGGGGTGGTGCTCGCCTTGCTCTGAGAACGGTGTGGCACGATCAGTGAGGAGAGGGAGTGAGATGGTGTGAAGAAATCGAGCGGGGGTGGCCTCTATTTATAGTCGAGCGAGGGGACCGTCGGGGCGCACGGTGAGCTCGTCGGGGGCGATGTTACAGGCGGCTAATGGCATGGGCAAGGGTAGGGGACGGTGCGGTGTCTCCTGGCGATGCTCAACGACATGGTTTCGAGGCATGGGGCGGTGCGGTTTGGTCTGGAACGGGCGATGCTCTACGCGGCAGAGGCGGCGTCTTCGACGACGGGCGGTGGCTGTGCGTCACGAGGTGGCAAACAGGGATGTTTGGCGGCCTCCTGGGTCGGTGGCGATCGTGTGTGAACGCGGTGAGGGCGGCGCGCGGTCTGTGGGCGCTGGTCGAGGGTGGTGCTCTGGCGCACGCTCGGCATGGCCTCTAGTGGTCTGGGCGCGGTTCGTGCGCGTGGTCCAGGGCTTGGCAACACTCGCGGCTGGGACAGTGAGTGGCGGTGGACGGTGGGCTGCCTCCCAGACATGTTGGCTAGGCTTGCTGCTGCTCCTAGCTTGATGTCGACTATGGGGTGGCAAGGGTGTGCTCGGCTGTTCACCATTGATGGAAATGGCAAGCTCACAGTGGTGCTAGTGCTTGGCTAATCTTCCTAGATGATCTACTGAGCTGGTTGTGAGCTAACTAGGGAACAAGTTAGGCCAATTTTACTGCACACTATAGTGTTTGATGTTTGTTTGATTTGTGTCTGCAACCTGTTTGATGAAATGGCCGCATGAAATCAAGTTTTGAATTTTGAAAAGATTTTTGGTGGGTTTGCTAGATTAGTGCTGGTGAGTCTGCAGATGCTTGGGTTTTGAAAGTTGAGCTTGTTTGAGTGGTTTTTGAAAAAGTGGGATCTTCCCATATGATAAAGATTCAATTTTGAATTGTCATTTAAACTATGCATTTGAAAGTTTCTGGATGATCACAAAGTGGGCCTTGATACTTTGTTATGAGTACATTCAAGGGGTGCAAAGATCCAGAAAAGTTTCTGTTAGGTTCTGAAAGTTTGAGACAGCCAAAGTAGGCATGAGAGTTAAATTGGTCAAAGTGACATTCATTTAATATATGTGTTTTGATTTACTTGTCTTTAAGAAAAGTGTGGGAAATGTTTTAGATGATGTTTATTTCACCTAAGAAACATTTTTCAAGCAATGAAACAAACAACCAAGGTAGTTTTAAAAGAATTCCAAATCAATGCATACACATATGCATGCTTTCATAAATTTATTTAGAAAGTTTTTGTTAACCCTAAGTTTGATGATTAGAGTTTGATGATCCAAGCTTAGTATTTTTGGGGTATTACAGTATGTCTGCCAAAGGCGGCACCTCTGCACCCAAGAAGACCATAGAGTTCCTGAACATAGTCTATCCAGTCTTACGCCGGGTAGCACTGCTCTGGTTCCTGGTGCGGTGCCGACATCTCCAACATGCGGTCTTGAGGAGCTTATCCGGCAAGCAGAAATCTTGCAAGGAAACAGTTTATCCTTCGGCAAGTTGCTTGCTGACAGTGCTACAAACCTCAAGATCATCGCACTTGTAAGTTTTATCTGCCTTTTGCATTTCATATGAGTATCCCACTACAGCCCCCGAGGATTTATACGGAAAACCATAGGTCTTTGCATCTGAATGCTCTAAGAGTGACTAAGCTAGAAAACTTCTCACTGTAGCTCCCAAGCATATAGTTTGAATGAATTATTCCGACTAGATGCTTTCAGAGTAGCATACCCAGTGTTTATAAATTTCAATACTGTATCCCCCAAGCTTCTAGTTGTAACTGAATTAGTTCCGACTAGATGCTTCAAGAAAGACTAAGCATATGACTGAGTTAAAACTTTATACTGTAGCCCCCAAGATTCTAGTTGAAAACTGAATTAGTTCCAACTAGATGCTTAAAGAAAGACCAAGCATATTGCTAAGTTAAAAACTCTCGCTGTAGCCCCCTAGCTTCTAGGTGGAAATTTTCCGGCTAGATGCTCCAAGTAGACAGAACAATGTTTAACTTTCTTCTTCCACAGAATGAGAATGCTCGGAGGGGCGTGGCCAACGACAAGTACCAGAAGATGCGTGTGGATTTGGAAGCTGAAAAGGGTAAAACTGCCTTCTTGAAGGAACAAATCATCAAGAGCAAGCGTCTGTTTTTCCTTTCTTTTTTGTATTCCGACTTGGTCTTGTGCCAACATTCTTCGAGTACTCACTATGTACTTTATTTCTCCGACTTGCAGAAACCATTTCCAAGGCTAAGCATATTGTTGAGAAATCCAAGCAAATTCAGCAGCTGGATAGCGAAAACAAGATCCTTAAGCAGGAGAGAAAGGACATGTTGAAGATGCATAAAGACTCAATGAAAGCCCTGCAAGACTCTGCCAGTGAGGAGATGAACCGCTTGAAGGAGGAAATCGTGATCCTAAAAGAGCAAAAGAAAGCCGACGATGAGCAAAATCAGCACCATCTTGAAGCGTACAGGATCCTCCAACAAGAACGGGACTCCATGGCGGTAACTCTCCAGCAGGCTGAGACTAACATCTTCAGTAAGTGATTCTCCGTCTTGGACTTCTGTAAGCTAGATACTCTGAAATTTTTGTGTCATTGAACTCGTGTGCTTCTTTGTCGGAAATTTGCAGCTCCTATAGGTTTAACCCGGTCGCCTCCTCCACCAAAGGAATGCATGGTCCTTGCCGGCAACTTTATCAACACTGCCATCAAGTAGACCAAGGAGATAGCCAAGCCCCTCCAAATTAACATCAAGGTGGCGGACTCTGTGACGAAGTTCTTGGAGATCCTGCGCCGAGCCCCTGAGCGTATCTCAAGCTGAAAAGCTTCGTGTGCATGGTCCGGCGCAAGGATGGCACTGTCAATGGTCAAGGCACATTACGAAAATGCCGACATCGACATGGTGACCTCCGGTATCCCCGACATAGACGACGAAGGGAAAAAGGTAGATCACGAGGCTATATTGGCATCGCTTGTGGGTTTTGACACTAGAGTCGCCGAGTTGGTTGACCTTAATGTCTTTGTGCCCATGAAAACCATTGATGGCGGCAGCCAAAGCTCCTCCGAGTCCCTCAACACTGCCGACTTCGAGGAAGGTGACTCTCTTGCTGCTGACGATGTTGCGTCCAAGTCTCCTGCACCAGAGGAATGAAAAACAATATGTAATATTTGTTTATTCTAGAAATTGTATGCGAAAAAAAATGTGTTAACTTAAGACGGAAAACAATAGTTGTTATTTCCTGCTACTCAAGAATTGGTTCCAGCATGTATATATTTTTTAAGCAAGTGCTGGATTATCCATTACTTTTGTTTTTATGCTTGACCTTTCATGAGTCGGAAGACTCGTTGTCGAAACCATGCGCTCAGGTGATGATGCCCAATGGCACCGTCAATAACCTAAGCACAAAATCGCCGACAATAAGTGCCGAAAGTCACTACTCCAGAATCCACATAAAAACAACAAAGAACGTGTAGACCAGAAAACTTAATCAAACGCCCATAGGCGGAATTTTCAAAAGTGCAATCGCATAGCTTGTGCATAAAGGTTTTATACAATCCAAAAATGAACACTAAAGGAGGTAAAAGACTCAGAAATATGAGTGAACCAGAGAGCTTTATTTCATTGATCATATAAGAGGTACACAATAGATAAAAAATGCTAAATGTATAAAGGACATAGCTGTGCTATGTTCCATGGCCGATCAAGCTCCGGGTAGTCATCATCCGGGTCACGTCGCTTACGCTTATGATCCTCGTTGGGTCTATCCTTCAGTTCAAGTTTGTCAACGAGGTAGTAAGACCCATTGAGTAGCGCCTTGCTTATGATGAACGGTCCTTCCCATGACGGTGATAATTTCTGTGACTTCTTCTACTTAAGTCGGAGCACCAAATCCCCCTCTTTAAACGAGCGATGCCGGACGCGGCGACTATGGTAGCTGCGTAGCTTCTGGTGGTAGATGGCGGATATTTGGCATGCCAAAACGCGCTCCTCCTCGAGAAGGTCCACATCTAGGCGTCTGGATTCTTCAGCGTCATCTTCGTCGTAGGCGGCAACTCTTGGTGCATCGTGAAGGATGTTGGAAGGCAGGATGGCTTATGCTCCATATATCATGAAGAAAGGGGTGTAGCCGGTGGATCTGTTGGGTGTAGTTCGTAAACTCCATAGCACATATGGCAATTCTTCCGCCCAGGCTCTAGATGCTCTTGGGGTGTAGCCGGTGCCTCAAGACGTGGCTTGATTCCTTGCAGAATTAATCCATTGGCTCGCTCAACCTGACCATTGGATTGTGGGTGTGCCATAGATGCAAGGTCAAGTCGGATGCCCTTCTCCCAACAATAAGCTTCCACTTCTCTGAGTGACAAGTTGCTGCCGTTGTCGGTGATAATGCTATGTGGGAGACCAAATCTCACCACTAGATCCAAGACAAACCTAAGGGCAGTTGCCCCATCGAGCTTTCTAATGGGTTTAGCTTCTATCCATTTGGTGAATTTATCAACTGCTACTAGCATATGCGTAAACCCACATGGTGTCGTCTATAACGGACCCACCATGTCCAGCCCCCAGACTGCAAACGGCCAAGTTATTGGTATTGTTCACAATTCTTCAGCAGGAACATGTGGTTGTCGGGCATAGTACTGGCATCCCATGCATGTCTCAACCAGCTTGTCGGTGTCCGACTTCGCGGTCAGCTAGTAGAATCCTTGACAGAAAGCTTTAGCAACCAACGATCGGGGAGCGGCGTGATGCCCGCAATCTCCGAGATGGATTTCATGGAGGATTTCAATACCTTCTTGCTGGGAAACACACTTTAGGTATACACCAGTAGTGCTTCTTTTGTAGAGCTGTCCATTGATTATCGTATAGCCCTTTGCTCGACGTACTATTTGCCGTCTTTCGACTTTGTCGTCGGGCAAAGTTCCATGTTCCAGATACTACATGAACGGTTTTGTCCAAGCCGGAGGAACCTTTGCCACCATGTGGACGAAAGAGTCTACTCTGTCCGGGTTGTTTATGTCTGCTCCCTTCACGGATGGTGTCCGTCGATGCTCCAGGAAAACTCCAGGCAGAATTCTTTTGCACCATGATCCAAGCTTAGACAGCAGATCAGCCTCCTCGTTTTGCTCCCTAGGTACATATTTGACCTCGTAGCCTAAGAAGCTCTTGGCTATCTCGTCCACTTCGTCTCGATATGCCGCCATCATAGGGTTCCGCGCATTCCACGTGCCAGCCACCTGCTGGGCAACCAAGTCGGAATCTCCACAGCAAACTATGCGCTTGATGCCAATATCCTTGGCTACGCGTAATCCGTGAATGAGTGCTTCATATTCCGCCATGTTGTTCGTAGCCTCGAAGTGGATCTGCAGAACATAGTGTAGCTTGTCCCCAGTTGGTGACTATAACAGTACACCAGCCCCCGAGCCGTTGAGCAGCTTTGATCTGTCAAAGTGCATCACCCAGTATTCTGGTTCCGGCAATGGGGTAGCATCTGGCAACTCCGTCCAATCTACGATAAAATCCGCCAAGGCTTGTGACTTGATAGCGTCGCGTCTCTTGTAGGTGATCTCGAAGGCGGCAAGTTCAATGCCCCACTTCGCGACCCTTCATGTAGCGTCGTTGTTGTTGATAATGTCGGATAGTGGAGTCTTGCTCACTACTATGATGGCGTGCTCCTAGAAATAGTGCCTTAGCTTCCGAGAAGCGAGGAATATTCCGTAAACTATCTTTTGGTAGTGCGGGTAACGCTCCTTGGACTCCGTCAAGACCACGCTTACATAGAAAACTGGTCGTTGAACTCCGTGCTCATAGCCTGGTTCCTTCCGCTCTACCACGACGATGATGCTAATTACCCGGTTGGTGGTCGCCATGTAAATTAACATGGATTCTCCAGGCTCGGGCGCTGCAAGGATAGGCGCTGAGGAAAGAATCTCCTTGAGCTTATTCAATGTTGCATCTGCTTCGTCCGTCCACGTGAATTTGTCCACCTTCTTCAGCAACTTGTACAACAGCAGAGCCTTCTCTCCAAGTCGGCTGACGAACCGACTAACTGCTGCAACACAACCTGTTAGCCGTTGTATGTTCTTTAGGCATGTCGAACGGTTTATGTTTAAGATGGCCTTGATTTTCTCTGGGTTGACCACGATTCCGCACTGGGAAACGATGAAGCCCAACAATTTGCTGGCTGGAACCCCGAAGATGCACTTCTTAGGGTTAAGCATCATGTTGTATTTCCGAAGATTATCAAAGGTTTCTTTCAAGTCGGATATTAAGTCATTTGACTTTTTAGACATCACCGCTATATCGTCCACATAGGCGTGAACGTTCCGACCAATTTGGTCATGAAGGCAACGTTGCATTGTCCGCTGGTACGTAGCACCTGCGTTTTTCAGCCCAAAGGGCACCGTGACATAGCAAAATGTGCCGTAGGGTGTAGTGAACGAAGTGGCCAATTGGTCCGACTTCCTCATCTTGATCTGGTGGTATCCTGAGTATGCATCGAGAAAACATAAAAGTTCTGAGCCAGCCGTCGAGTCAATGACTTGGTCAATGCGAGGCAAAGCAAACGGATCTTTGGGACATGCTTTGTTCAAGCCGATGTAATCAACGCACATTCTTAATTCTTTGGTTCCCTTTTTGGGGACAAGTACAGGATTGGCCACCCATCGGGTGTGAAGGAATTCTCGGATAAAACTAGCCTTAAGTAACCTAGCTATCCCTTTGCCTATGGCAAATCTCTTCTCGTCTTCGAAGCGTCATAGAGGTTGTTTCACTGGTTTACACTTTGGATCAATGTTTAAGCTGTGCTCCGCAAGTTCCCTAGGCACACCTTTCATGTCAGCCGGTTGCCAGCCAAAGATGTCCTTATTCTCACAGAGGAACTCGACGAGCGCGCTTTCCTATTTGGGATCCAGGTTCGTCCCAATGGCGGTGGTCTTGGAGGCATCGCCTACCACAAGTTCCACCGACTTGGTTTCTATGGCGGACTTGAATGCTGGGGTGGAGTTAGAAATTTGTTTCTTCGACGCAGGCATTTCTGAGGCATCGGCCTTGCTCTGGATATCCTTGAATTCTTCGCTGTAGAGGACAGTTTCCGCATAGGCTGCTTCTCCAATCTCGCAGTCCCGTGCCTTGGTAAAGCTTCCGGATATGGTGATGACACCGTTTGGTCCAGGTATCTTGAGTTTGTTGTAGACGAAACATGGCTTGGCCATGAAGGTGTGGAATATGTCGTGGCCGAATATGACGTGGTACACGCTCTTGAAGGGGACCACCTAAAAGGTCATGCGTTCTTGGCGGTAATTATTACCATCACCAAAAGCGACCTGAAGTGTGATGCACCAAAGGGACCGAGCCTCCCGACAAGAAACTACGCCGTGGAAGATGGTGTTGGTCCGCCTTAGGTTTTCCTTCGTCAAGTTCATCTTCTGCAGTGTATCCAGGTACATTATGTTGATGCTACTTCCACTATCCACCATACATTTGGTGAACTCATTGCCGTCAATCAAGGGGTTGATGACCATGGCGTATTGTTTCTCCGTAGGGATGAGGTCTGGGTGATCCTTCCTGTCCCAAGTAATTGGAATCTCCGACCAGTGCAGGAACTGGGGAACTCGGGGTAGAGTAGCCATCATTATCCTCATGGAGGTCTTCTGTTGTCGGACGGTGGGGGTGCCAAGGAAAGTGTGGAAAACTGCCGCCTTCTTCTCGAAGGGGTTCTTGCCCTTGCCATCGCTCTTGGCGGCGTGCTTGGGGTCAACATCCTCGTCCATGTCACTTGAATCCTTGGACTCCTCCTCCTTCTTTTTCCCCTTGCCCTTGCCTCGCGGTCTGTTCTTCTGACTCTGCTTGTAGCCGGACTCCAGGTCCTCCTTGAGATCGTTGACGAATTTGCAATGGCGATTGGTTGTGTGTGGCTTTGCCGTTGGCGTCGAGGTGTACGAGGCACGACATATCGCGGTACTCCTCGTAGGTCTGGGGAACATGGAGCGCTGCCGAGGTAGTTTCACTTCCTCGCTGCTACCCACGACCAGCCCCCCGTCCTCGGCCACGCTGTCCGCCATCACCACGCCCTGCAAAGGTCATGGCGACCATGTCAGAGGCTTGCTTTTGTTCTGGCGGATTCATCCGCTTTGCGCTGTTGTTCCTCTTAGCTTGGGTTGGAATTGCTATTGCCGACAACGATCCGCGGGCGTCGTCGTCGGCAGCCACAAGCTCACTAGCCAGCTGGATCATCTGACTGAGGTCGAGCTGATGGTTGTCCTGCAGGCGTTTCAACGTATGTCGGAGCAACGTACCTCTTTCCAACCCGTCGATGAAGGCGGACATGGCGGTCTGGGAGTACACACCTACGCAGGAATTCTTCATGTCTAGCCAGCGGGAGAGGTAGGCGCGAGATGACTCGTCTTTCTCCTGCACGCACCGCTGTAAGTCGCCAACAGTACAGGGACGCTTGCACGTACCCTCGAAATTCTTGGTGAACGCTTCTTAAATGTCCAACCAATTGCATATAGATTTCTCCGGCAAGTCATCGATCCATTGTCGGGTCGTGCCCGCCAGCATCAATGGGAGGTACTTGACGGTGACATTGGGGTTTCCCCCAGCAATCTCCACTGCGTTGTCGTAGTCCTGCAACCATGTAGCTGGCTTGGCGGTGCCGTCATAGGGCTTGATGGTCTTGTCAATCCGGAAATATTTGGGGTAAGTTGCGGACCATATCACAGGTCCAAAGCAACATGGTCCCAGGTATGCTCCATCCCGGGCCTCATGGATCTTTTCCAGACATGATCTTGCGTCGTATGGCTCCGGGCTTCTTTTCTTCTTTTTGCCACCAGGGGATGGGCTGCGTGAACGACGCGGGCCTCCTCCGCCATGGTGGCTGCTAGGTGGCGACGGAGGCGGAGGTGGCGGTGAGTTAGCTTTCTTGTTGTTACCCTCCTGTGATGCCTCATGCTTGTCGCGGTTGCTTGTCGAACGCGGTGGGTCATGGCGTGACCTGCTCTTGTGTCCTTGGTTGCGCTCTCCGTCATGACGGGTCTGCTCCGTGTTGTCGCGGATGACGATGCCACTCTGCCTTGGCGGCGGCATATCCGTATGACGATGAGCCTTGGTTTCTTCGCGATGTCGGGGGGAGCGGGGCGGTGGCGATGGGCGACGAGGTTGGGCCTTAGCTCCATGGTTGGAGGATATGGGGATAGTGTCCTTCATGTTGCGCGCATCCCTCCGTCTTTGTTCTGACGAACCCGTCTGGGACCCGACATCCTGAGGATATCTATATCTTGGCGGCTTATGGTGGCTAGACTGGTAGAACGCTGGGTCAGACTCAAGCCTCTGGGAGGTGGCCTTTTCCTGCTGTTTTACCGCCTTGTCCACAAGGTCATAGAACTGCTCCACTGCTTCAGGTGATCTATCCTGCTCCAGAAGAGTCTTGGCGACGGCGAGGTTAAGGAGAGGGGTGGGCATCACATGCCTGCCTTCACTGTCAATGTATGGCTTGGCCTGTGCCGGCTTCGAGGGAGCCCATCCTAGGTTTCGTCGTACACCAGGATCATTCATAACGCGAGCCGGAGCTTTCTTAGCCTTCTGCTGCTGGAGCAGAGTCTTGTACTCGGCCTCCATGGCTCTAGCTTTCTCTATGGACTTCTGCGTGTTGGCCAGATCTCGATCTAGCTTTGCGCCTTGCTCCGCGATGGCCTGCGCTTCCTCCAGCAGCTGCTGTCGTTTCTCATCAAGCTGTGTTACATTCCGGATATGAGCTACGGTCAAGGGCTCGACGAGGAGATTGCCGTACATTACTCTATCAGCTAGAGTAACTTGGGCAGCAGCAGACGTAGATGCTGGAGGCGGCGGGATTGCGGTGTCGTTGTTGCTTGGGCCGGTGCCGAGTTCCTGCGGCTGTTGCACTGGGTTAGGCGGAGGGGGCATGGCCTTTGCACGACCCTTGTCGGTAGCAACAGGTGGTCCCTTCCCCTTGTCCAGCGTTGTAGGTGGAGCTCATCCGGGTTGGTCTTCCTCCATCACAGCCCCAATGGCGACAAACACCTCTCGGGATGTGATGGTCCTGTTAGCTTGCTCATCGCGCTGATAATCCTCCTCCATCTCCTGCATAACTGAATCTAGCTCGTCTGGGCCGAGGTCTATTTCCTTCGAGTAAGCGCTGATGTCGACGTAGAGCGCGTCAAGCACAGAGTCGGAGGGTGCCAGGGCTTCATCAACAATGGGTGATGGCGGGGCGGCGACGTTGATGATGACTGGAGGTGGTGGTGCTGCTGCAGCGATAACGACTAGAGGTGGTGGCGGCGGTGCGGCGACGACCGCTGGAGGAGGTGGTGGTTGCTGAGGCGGGGGTGCGCCACCAATCAGCGCGGGCGCTACATGGGGTGCCACCTCGGCCTCTGCGTAGCTATTGACGGTGTTCACCATGCTCTCGAAGGTGAGGCGTCCCGCGGCCTGCTGCCGCCTTAGAGAATGCCAAAGAAGCGTACTCTGGTCCAATCCTTTCACAAAGTGATACATAGAATCATCATTGGGGTAATGCGCCAGATCGGCCCGTATACGGAGCCACCTGACAAGGTAATCGCGGGGGTTTTCGCCCTCTCTCTGAACGCAACACGCCAGATTGAAGATGGTTACCACTCCGACGAACTTGGATCTCTGCTATCCAGACGCACGGACGAAGCCGGCGGACTTGCAGCGATCTTCCACCGTTATATCCTGCATAGGGGCGGTTTGGTTGGGCCTTGAATTTTTACGATCTTTGCCGGCAAACTCCGAGGAGAGGTCCGACATCGATCCTTCCGCGAACGTGTCCTGCCCGTAGGCGGTCCGTGCGGGTCTTGATGCTCCTCCGACTCCCAGGGAACTAGTGCCCGAGTCGGTTTAGCCAATGAAGAGGTGGATGTCTCCGATGGAATGATCGAACACCGCGTAGGGTTTGTCTTCGCCGGGATCCAGAACTCGTCGGGGGGACGATCGGAACGTTGCCGAAGAATAGAACACGATCGATGGCTACGGTTTCGCCGATTCCCGCGAAGATCTTGGTCCTCGCCCGCTGAAGAGCCTGAAGCGCCTCTTGACCCACGGTGGGCGCCAACTGTCGTGGTATTGCCGACGAGTACGCCATGGAGGGGTCCTCACGGTGCGTGTTTAGAGACGTGGGGGAAGGCGGACGGTTGACGGGTACGAGGTAACACAGCTTACCCAGGTTGAGATCCCACGACGGTGGCGGAATCCTACTCCTGCTATAAATCACTATAAGGGCAAATACGCCGAGTTACAGGGATTGGTTCGTTGTGCGAGATGACTAGAAAGTCTAAGTTATCGTCTAAGATTGTGCCCTAAAGGCTCCCATAGGCCCGACTTATATAGTCGCCGGGTCCTAGGGTTACAGGCAAAGTCCTTGCCGGACAGGTTACAGAGTCATACACTGCCTACAATTAGTCTAGCGTGTTTTGTACCTCCGGATACGTCGGTGACTCCTTCGTAGTCTTACTTTATCTGGCATGGGCCTCCCTTCTGGATCCATCTAACTGGACCGCCCAGCAGGCCATGGGCCATGCTACCAACTATGGGTCACCCGGGTTATCCGGATAAGAGACATGCTATGAGGATATCCATATAGCATATCCCCAACAGTCGGTGGCGGGGAGCGACCAATAGTGGTCGTGGTTGAGCGCACACTGAAGGCCTAAAGCAGCTGCGGCGACGACGGAGGTGGTATGGCAAGCGGTGTTTGCGCGTGTGCGTTTTCTTTACCGTGGGTCCGTGGACTGCGGGTTAAGGGGTGACATAGGTTGGACGGAACAGTACGACGTAGTGAGATCGGCAGAAAACGGAACACTAAAGTTCTTTTTAGATAGTAGAGATATTTGGATACGAACTGTGTTTTCAAATCTCCGTTTTAAAATTCGAATTTAAACTAAATAAATGCTAAAACTCTCTAGAGAAATGCGTGCATTCTATGATGCATCTAGCTACTGTTTAGACTAGTGTTGGAGCATGCTCCCTACTCGTTTGTAACGGTAATATCACCCATAAATTCAGTCTGAGCATACAAGGAAACATGGGGCCTAATTTTGGCATCTTTGTTTTCCCTTCATGATGCGGTACATCTCGATATTCGACTCAACAACTAGCCAAGAAAACTCGAGAAAACTTTCATAATGAACACCAACCATGATTACCCTTTTTTTTTTTGAGGAAAAGAACTGAAGCCAATTCAAGCTCCAAAATTTAAACCTGAATCTACTTGACTAGTTCGCTGATCCACAACATTAGTCACATGGGGAAGTCTTGTTTTAGCAGGAAGAGTAAAATACCATGCTCAACCATCGTTGCAAATGGTAATTAACCTATATAGCCACAAAGTTGTGGACCAAAAATGACAAATATCCTTAATATGATTTGGTGCTTGTAAGCACGCTGAAGGTCATTTCTCAACCTAAGTGTTTTGGTGTAGATGACAACTCCATTTGTGGACTAACCATCTGCATAAGTATCCTAGGTACGTTTACAAAAGCACAAGTTGGTTCAGAACCCCTCAAAAGAAGTTATTCGAAGATGGTGTTTCGGTGTTTTATCTTTTGTGTTGAGTAGTAGAGAAACTTTACTATCAATAGGGGGTATGCTTCCGAAGGTAAGGGTGCAATCATACACGTACACAAACCCAAAGGGCGCACACGGAGCCATCCCATGTTCGAGAGTTTTCCTCCTTCTAGTTGTATATGTGTTGTTTGTCCATGGTCGATGCTGGTAGTACCACCCGTTTTTTTTTGAACGAGAAGAGACCCGAAGGGCCTGGAAGCTTTATATTAATCACCAACAGCGAAGGTGTACAATATTACAGAAGACCCCAGAAGAAGAAGAAATAAACACATAGGTCTCCTTTTTAAGTGGAAAAGGCCCTACTGAAAAATTTGAGTTACTATCAGAACCCTCCCTATCTCCACTGTCGAGCTGAAGGTCAACTGCACCGCCGCCGAGCACCTCCGCGGGGACAGAACCACTTGCTTCAGAACCGACGATGGACGCAGCCGCTGACCTGAAAAAGGGCCTCCGATGGAGGTTAGTAAGATGCCGGAGCTCACCGGCTTTGACAGACGGCATGCGGCCGTCGAGATAAAGCTCGCCGATGTCGCTTCCAAGCTCCGGTAATCCCTGACGGAAGAAACCTCGCCAGCTTCATCGATGTCAAGCAACCCGCACTCCAACACGACACTTCTGCCACGGGTGGGTGAAGGCGAGCAGAGATGGTCGGAGAAGCGAGGAGAAAACCGCCGGAAGGGGAAAGACCGAAACTCCCCAAAGCGCCCTGACCACTCCTTACGCTCGCTGCTACCTGCATCCTCTTCCTCGCCACCACGGCCGGCCAAGAGGAGCAGGAAAGAACAGTGGGCATTCAGACTGGCCTGAGCGCCAAACACGCGCTTATGATGAGGATTCGCTTGGAGTAGCGCCGCGGGCGTCTTCCACCTCTGAAGATCGCCGAGAACCACCCACCGCGGCCTCCTGCCGCCGCGCGGATGCGACAAGAGACAGAATCCAACACCTCTTTCTCCCACGGCCGCAACCCCACTTGAATCCCTCCTCCCCTTGCCGCCACGGCCGGCCGGAAGAGGGGAATCAAGCAGAATGCCACCACCAGGAAGAACAGCCGCACAGCAGCTCGAGCACAGACGACCACCGGCCGGAATTCCTCTTTCCCCCGCCACCACGGCTGGCCAAAGAGAGGAGATTCCGCCGTCACCCGACCACAAGCTCAAGCAGGCCTTATTGGGGGAGGAGGAGGGCTCTACCACCGTCACCATCACCGGAGGGGCGGACGGCATCGAGGGAAGAAGCCCAGCCGCCGAATCTAGCCGGAAAACGGCGGGCTCCCAGGCGGCAGAGGCCACCACAACCAGGGACTCAGCCCCAAGACTACCTACAACCTAAACTACAGTGGCCGCCGCCCCCCTCAGCCCAGATCAAACGGCAGCGCCGGCGAGCAAGGCCTCGGGGCGGCACCGGCGGAGGCAGATCTCTCGATTTACTGTAGCACGCGGGGAGGAAGAAGATAAGACCCTCAGAACTCTCCCCCCACCACCCGTTTATAAGTCAGTTTAAACCTAAAAGATGACCCCCTCTCACATGCGCGGACCAGTTATACTAGTGTCAAACAGCAATGAATCAAATCATCGCGACACATGGAGATGATATCGTTTGGATACCTCGTTCGTTTGCGGGATCCACTAATCCAGCACCAGCAGGGACAAACAACCTATCGTTTGGATGGCTTCATCGCCTCGGAAACCTCCAACTATGAGAGATGGGTAAGAGCATATCTACTCGCCGCTAAATCTCTACTCGCCGCTAAAGTCCAGTAGATGTTAGAAATAATGGGTCAATTCCTTTAGGCCCATGTGCATTTCAGATTTTCCCTAAATCTCAAAGCCCAAATTTGTGGCAACCCATATGTGTTTGGGCCCATGTTTGTGGCAGCTCACGTGGAAGTGGAGTGGGAACTCAAGTTTAGTCCCACATGGTAAGTTGGAGGAGAGTTGCACCACCTTATAAGGTGGAGTGTTGCACCACTTTATAAGTGAGTGGCAATAATAAAGATACACGTGCGCGCTCCTCCTCCGACGACGACGCTCGCATGCTCGTCTCGACGCGCGCGCGTGGGTTGCGGGAATCTCGCCGAGCCTGTAACCGACCCGAACGTGCGTAACCTGCGCGGCTACCGCCACAATACCACCGAGGGTTTTGCCACCCTCTCTACTTGCGCCATCACCGTAGTCTACTCCATTCCGCTTGTCGGCGTGCACCGGCGGACGGGAGAGCAGGTCTCTGGAACCACTTGCCCTTGTGATCCTGTACGGGAGAGGGTGAATAAGGTTTTTGGGAAGCGCTCCGCGCGAATGCTCGAGTTCTCCATCACGGGTCGTCTTCCATCCAAGTCAGGCGGTGCTGCCTACCGCCGTCTTCGTCGCCATCTGCTTCGATCAGTCTTCCCCAAAGTTTCTACTACAACAACCGAACGGTACGTCCTACGTGCTCCTGTTTGGTTATTCATCATGTTCTGCGAGTACATGTTAAGCTGTTGTTTGTTTCCGATCATCCTGTTGTTTAGTACATCTAGTATGTTCGAGTTACATGATCTAGTAGCTGGTTTTGTCATGATTTATATTCTGGAATTAATCGTGGAAATTATGCCTAATAATCCAACAATCCAAAAACCTTATTGTAGGCAATTTCCTGAATTAACAATGGCTGGTTTTACCGATGCACTGAGGCCGGATAAGTTTACCGGTGTGCACTTTAAGAGGTGGCAGTACAAGGCTAAGCTTTGGCTGGCCACGATGAAAGTGTTTCAGATTAGTAAAGGCAAACCTGAAGGAACTATGTCTGACGAGGATCAGAGGAAGTTCGAGGAAGCCAATACTATCTTTGTGGGATGCATTCTGAGCATTCTTGCCGACCGTCTGTGTGATGTGTTTATGTACATAAAAGACGGGAAGGAGCTGCGGTGACCCAGCATACCACTGCATGATGTAGTACACTATAGTCGTTGACATAACACCAATGAAACACCGTTCACTAGTATTACATCCCTCAGAGTGGTACAACAGAAACGCAGCAGGTCCAAGACATGACTATAGGTTACAACTCAACTCTTTACACAAGATCCAGAGAACACTCTAGGTTAAAGAGAGAGAAAGAAACTTCTTACAAAGAAGAATCAGGAATAAATAACTCATACCTACCATACTTATAAAACTAATAGCTGAACTACTAGGCTTGCATTGCTGCTATTGCAATATTCTACAGAAGTAGGTTCTATGGTTAGAAATCCTATTCTTATCTAACCAGCAACTTCGTCTTCACTTGAGTTGATGTATATGCTGACTTCCTTGACTTCATGGAAGAGTTTTAGCTTTTAATGATGATTCCTGGAGCATAACTTGATGTAGACGTCGTTTGTACTGGCTTTAGAACCTAGCAAGGGTTAAGAAGATACTTTGAGTACGAGCGTACTCAGCAAGTTCACTAGAAAAGGAGTGTTTGATGCACTATAACTACGGCCACAGACCATAGGTCATAGGCAATGTAGGTTTTCGTAAACATTTCTTCAAAGGTTGTTTTTTATTCTGAAAAACTATGCCCGTCAGCCTTCACGGGTTTACCAGAACTTTCATGGAGTTCCTTTCCCGCCGCGTTCGCAGCTCCTTCCCGGAACAGGGAGTAACAAGTTACAGTTCTTACACTCTGCAGAGGTGCGTCACTTTACCCATGAGAGATCTTAGCTTTGTTGCACATCCGAATTGCAGGTTCGTTCACACTTCCTTGGTGTGAGGCCCAGACTAAGTGTTGGAGATATGCCCTAGAGACAATAATAAATGTAGTTATTATTATATCTTTGTGTTTATGATGAATGTTTACATTCATGCTATAATAGTATTAACAAGGAAACATTAATACTTGTGTGATTTATAAACTAAAATAAGAGTCCCTAGTAAAGCCTCTTTATAATACTGGCTTGTTGGTTAATAGATGATTATGGTTTCCCTATCATGAACATTGAGATGTTATTAACAACAAGATCATATCGTTAGGAGAATGATATGGTGGACATACTCCTATAGATAAGCGTAGCATAAAGATCAAGTCATTTTAATAGTTCAATTGCTATATGCTTTCTGATACATAGTAATCTAATTCCTTCGACCATGAGATCATGCATATCACCTTTACCGGATGGATGCTTTGATGACATCAAACACCACACCGTAACTGGGTGGCTATAAAGGTGTCATTGAGTGTTCGGAAAGTATTGGTTGAGACACATGGATCAAGAGTGGGATTTGTCCATCCATATGACGGATAGATATACTCTGGGCCCTCTCGGTGAAATGTCATCCAATTAGCTTGCAAGCATGTGACTGGCTCACAAGGGATCACATATCACGGGAACGAGAAAAGAGTACTTATCAGTAACGAGGTTGAACTAGGTATGCAGAGATACCGACGATCATAACCTCGGATAAGTAAACTATCGTGAGACAAAGGGAAATTGATATCGTATGTAAGTGGTTCATTCGATCGCAAAGTAATCATAGAAATATGTGGGAGCCATATGAATTTCCAGATTCCTCTATTGGTTATTGTTCGGAGAAGTGTCTCGATCATGTCCGCATAATTCACGAACCGTAGGGAGACACACTTAAGGACTCGACGTTGTTTGAGTAGTTTTGGAATGATGAGAAAGAGACCGAATGTTGTTCAGATTCTCGGATGGGATTCGGGATATCACAAGGAGATCCGGAATGGTCCGGAGAATAAGATTCATATAAGGAAAGTCCTGTTTCGGAGTTGGGGAATGTTTCCGGTGTTTTCATCGGGAATGTTCTAGAAGGGTCCGGAATGTCCGGCACTCTGGAGGGGAAGGGTACATGAATGTGTTATATCAAGTTGATATGATTCATCATGTACTAGGTGTCATCGCTGAACAAAATAGAGGGTTTATTCAAATCCTAGTTTGAAAAGTCAAACGCCAAGTTTGAAAGTCAAACGGCTAATTTTGGGAAGTGGAGAGGGAGGTGGAAACCGACTTGGGGGAGGAGTTCCTCCTCCCACCGCCGGCGCACCACCAAGCCGAGTTGGGGAGGGACTCCCCTCCCCTTGGCCGGCCCCCTCCACCTATATAAGGAGGGGCAGAGCTCCCCTCCTAGACACACAAGTTCCTACCTCTAAACCCTAGCCCCAAGCCACCGCCGCCTCCATAGCCGCCGCCGGCCCTAGGGCACTCGCCGCCGCCGCCTAGGTGAAACCCTAGCCACCGGCCTAGCCCCCTCCTCGGCGTGTCTAAACCCTAGATCGTCGAGGGCTCTCTCATAGTCCACCATACTCGCTCCGGCTTAAGGCGAAGCCCTGCGAGATCTTCCCTCTACTTCCGGTACCACGCCGTTGTGCTGCCGGAATCGCGAGGAGAGTGCTACAACCTCCGTTGTCTGCTGGAACAAGGGAGAGGAAGGTCTTCGTCAAGTACCGAAAGTGTGACCGACTGCGGGAGCGCTGCCGGAACGCAGCGCGGGAAGGATCGTCTACGCGATCTTGAGATCGGGAAGAGTACGACTACATCACCCACGAGAATCCGCTCTCGTTAAACACTTTGGAATCTTCGAGGGTGAGTTATTCCATCGACTCGTTGCTACAATCTAGTAGATAGATCTTGGCTTGTTTGTTTGTATGCGATAGAAAAATTTTGTTTTCCATGCTACGAATCCCTACACTAAGATCCAAGCCAATCACTGCCTTCTCCGCGACCCCGCATGTCTCTTTGGTGTACGCCAGCCCACCTATTGAATTACGGCAATGGCAGCACAGACCGTTTATATGCCGGAACTATCGTGGGACGTTCAGGGCTCCCACCCATATGTTGCATATCCTTTACGAATTACCATATAATATGCACGCTACGAGTGATAACAGCCACGACCCGCACATCCAGCTCCATGCGAGAGGGAAAAGATACAGCTGACTTCTCCGTCCCATTCCAAATCTCATGGTCAACGTGTGATATACGGCGCAAGAATCAGTGGCGACATTGGTTGTTAAGTCCTAGATAATATGTTCCTTTACCACCGGAACTCATATAGTAGGTTATTACCTCATGGTAAATAACCTATAATCACATTATTATGAAAATAGTTTTTTCTGACCTTTTTCAAATGCAGGTGATGACAACACTTGATTTGTAAAATACTTTACAGAAAATAATCAAAGGACATGAGCAAGTGTGAACTTGCCTTTTGTAATTGCAAGATTATGCACTCACGGTCTTCAAGACAATATAAGATCCAATAGCTAAAATCTGCATCATTGGTCCGGTAAGGACTAATGTTTAAAGAAGCAAGATGCTTTTATGCATAAGTAATGTAATGCAAGTTGATAAACGCGAATCCCGAGGATAATGTTGTTCTAGGGTTTAGATACTCGAAAGGGTTTCCTTGGAATGTGTTGCCCTTTTAGATTAAGTTTCACACATGTGCTTCTTATTAAGGCTTGTGAGTGTGTGTGAAACAATATGTAAGTATAGTAAAGCACACACAGTAATGGAATACTCAAGTGGAAAATATATCTTTAGACTATGTATATAAGGTTTGTTTATTATTTAGAGCTTTCATAAAAATGCTTATGTCTTGCTTTATAATGTTTCTTAAAAGAACAACTTTTGAAGAAAATCTTACTTAGCTAAAGAGAAGTATTTAAATTTTAAGTTAACCTTATTAGGGTTTCTTTTAAGTTATATTCTTTAAGTAAGAAAGAATTGCTTTATTTGAATAGTGATATTAATAGTATTTGAAACTTATCTATCTTGGTTTTGAACTTGGTTAGTTTGGGATTAATATGCTTTATAACTTAATTATAATAGACCAAGGTTAACTATATAACACATAATAAAGTCTTTTTAGAATAGTATTTAACGTATTATAGACTAAAGTTAACTTTAGAGACATACATGGACTTAAAGCATATTGCTTATGTTATTTGTACCAGGTGTACTTTATAATGTTTCCCTAAGGATACTTTAAGAATGGTAATACTTCTATTTGAATAGTGGTTTCCTAATTGTTTAGTGGAATAGAATCATTTTCCTTTTTATGGATGAGTGGTTATAGTTTGTAAACAAAGAAATAATATTACTTAACTACTTATGGATTCAATATAGTGTTTTGGTTTGTTTATAACTTGTAGTTGAAGTAAAATAATGGGTGTTATCTCATTACAATTATTCTTGGAGTTTTTTAGATTGGATAAGGATCCTTTTATAAAATAATCTACATTAATGGTTGAAAATTAATTTAATAAAATTGTATTCGAAGTGGTTAATTCATTTTGAATGCACACTATCAATATTTAAGATTAATACTATTTATTAGACTCCATTGATTAATTTTTAGAACTATTTACAAGTTTTATTTACCTTAATATGAATTATTAATTAAGGAGATAGGTTTAAATTCAAGTTATAAAAGTGTTTAACTTTTTATTTAACTCAAAAGTGGAATATTACATTTTTAACATGTAGTTATTATTTTTGTGATCATTTTGGTATATTACATTTATTTTTGTGATTTATAAATAATAAGGTATGATTTTAATAAGGTTTATTACTTTATAAATACTTAATAAATGATAAATATTTAATTAAGTGAAATAATAATGTGTAAATATAATTTTAAAGTAAAATTCTTATTTTTCTAAGATTTTTAGTATTTTATTTATATTTTTAACATTTACCATTATTACAATATTAATTATCAAATTTTTATTACTTATAAAACGTTTATTAAATAATATTTATTTAGATAATCATCATAATAATATTTGACAATGCTTTTAAGTTGTAGATTTTATTTTTCTGAAAATTTTCATATATTAAACATATTTTTCTGAATTATAAAACAAAATTTATGGATTTTATAAGATTGGATCATTTTATGAATTTTTTAATTAAATAACTAAATGTGTTTATTAGGTAATGTTGATGTCAGCATGCAATGAAGGGTTTTTCTCACCAGAGCCTATCCTACCCCAAGTCACTGACTGGTGGGACCTTTTGCCATGTCATTTTTATTGTTTTTATTTATTACAGAATTATTACTAAAAAGAAATAAAGGGAATTTAAATATGACATCACCATGACATCATGGTGACATCATAAATGGGGATCCTCACAGAAGCTTTCGATTCTAGGGATTTGCTGTTTGCACGAGTTGGTGCTGGGGCTTATCGGGAAGAGGACGTCGCCGCGAACTTTATAGTGGCGGCGCCGCTCTGTTTTGGTCATCGGAGGTTGGTCGGTGATGAGCTCACGCGGCGACACGGCATTGCATCACACGGGTAGGTAACTACGACGAGCAAGGGACGAATTGAAAGATGCTAGCATTTTCAGAAGCTTACTAGGAATGCGAAGAAGGGCTCGGCGAAGCGAATCATGACCGGAATTAATAGGAATCGTGGCGGCCGGACTTCGGGCAGGAGATGTCGATTGGGGGTTTTAGGGCCTCTTCGGCTTGCGTTCTTTGTCAGAGAGCTCGAGGAAGACACAGCAGAGCTCGCAGACTGTCCAGAGATCAAAGGGGAACCCCGAATGGCGTCGTCGGAGTTCTCTGGCCAATCTAGGGTTTCGTCTAGAGAAGGGTTTCGAGGAAAAGAGGAAGCTAGGGTTCACCGGTGCGGCAGAGGGCTTCTTATAGGCATCACACAGTGGCGGCGTGGATCTTGGCGCGGTGCGACGGCGGCGTGAACGCCAGCGAGATGCTTGCTCGATCGGGAGGCCGACGATGGCGCGAGGAAGACGACGGAGAATAGATGCCGAAGGGGTACGGGCTTCTGGCAGGCTGATGCTGGGCCAGGTGGGCTGCAGTGTGGCGCGTGTGAGCGACGAGTAAGCAAGAGAGGAGATGGGCCATGGGCCAGATTTGGTGTGTCCTCTGTTTTTTTCCTGGTTTTATTCCTTTTTCATTTTCTATTTTGTTTTTATCTTTGAATTTAAGCAATACCTTTGGCTTATCTTTATGGAATTTTATTTGCTGAACATTTGCAGCAACAATGAAATTATTAAGAATCAATTGGTGAACTTTTATTATATATTGTCTAGGGTTTCTTTATTTTATTTATATAGATACATTTCCTATTATTATTTGTGAGGGCCTTTAATATAAATTTAATTGGGCATAAATTCATAAAATTATTATAGAATGTATTACTACTAACTAATGAGATTTTATTCTTGTTAATACATAATATTAAGGCAACTTTTATATTTAGTGATCCTTCAAAAGTATTTGATACATAAGGTTCTAAGTACTAATAAGGTTTGCAATTATTCTTATGAATTTAAGAAAGAGCAATAGATATATTTTATTATAACTAACTTTAAAAGTTAAAGGTTTGAGTTGAAAATGCTTTACCATAGGTTCTTAGAAGATTTAATATTCTCATATTTATTTTATTGATATGAATAAAGGTTAATGGATAAACCTATTGTCTTTATGCTTGTGATTTTAATAATATCACCATTTAAAGTAAAATAGTGGGATGGTTTTCTAGGCTAACTTATGAGAAACAATTAATAAAGATAGTTCCATAAGCACCTATGATAATGATGATTGAAAATGACAAAGATGTGCTCAGGTGATTTGATATAGTAAATATTTCTATGAAGCTTTGTGTAAATAAGATGATAGATCAATTAGATGAAATGGTTAATATGTTTGGTAAAGATCTAGGGTCTAGTGTTTACCAATAATTCCTATATTCCATACTTCATAATTCTGGACTTCTAATTAAGTAATTCCTTTCCTAGATATATTACTTCTCTATATCCATCATCTGTAAGGTTCCCAACCTTTAATAAGGTAGATATCCATGTGTTTACAATGCTAGTCCCTGGATCAATAGCTAGCATCCACAGTTAAGATGTAATATCAAGAAACAAAGGTCATAATACAACTTTATAACCAGGAATAACATAATTTATTACATCTTACATAGCTCATTTGGCTATTACATTACATTGCAGCAGAATATCTATAAGCATGGGGTCCTTCATCTTCAAAGTGCCACAGGCAGACATGTTGGTTGTAGACTTGTAATCCTAATCATTAAACTTCACTAAAATCAATCAAACCTGCAACATAACAAGTTACAGCCACAAGGGTCAATACATTTGAATTGTATTGGCAAGTGATACTGTGGTAGTATAGTGGAGTCTATCATCTATATGCAATTGGCTAAGTGGAGCTTAGGCTTGCTTTGCTCAAAAATAGTTTTTCCTTATCATTTGAAAACACTAAGTTTTTGCTTGACCAAAAATATTACCCAAGGAACCACCAATAGAAATTGGTGAACCTTAAACCCTTGTTCAACCACAAGTTTTTAACTTAGAAATTTGGATGATGAGATTCTTGATAGCTTCCATGTCTTGATGCTCAAATTGTCCTTTGCCAGGGACATGGCTAAGTACTTAGATTTTACACTCTGCAGAGGTGGTGCACTTTCCCCATAAGACTTGGTTTCACCAAGACAAGATCTTTCAGAAGCCTTCCCTTAGACCAAAATGGATGCGCTCCAACCTATCAATCCCCTACCACCAACTGTCCATTTGGCTAAGTTATTGCAACCTATATGATCCAGGCAGAGCCCATAATGCCAAGTGGCTGCACTTGAAGCTTCTCAACATATGACATCTCAAATCTCTTTGTTCTTGGGTGGCCATCCACAAGTGAGACACCAAGTTTTCCCCAGCATACTGGACTTGGTGATGCCCAAGTTTTCCCTAGCATACTGGACTTGCATGACCACTCAACACAAACCATTCCTTCCATTCCACCCAGGTGATTCATTCACTTAGTTGTTTTATTAAACAAAACATAAGTCCTCAGACTTAGAAATTTTTCCATAGTATGAATGTATATTCCACCCTTGTTTTCTATTAGCTAAGCTAAGCATGATAGTAGTAGGAATCTTAACTTAGGAAATTTTCTCTAAGGTTTCTTCTACTAGGATTTCCCATAGCATGGTTTATACTTAGCAAAATTCCATGCAAGTTTTACTTAGAATTATCACTAATGCATAGTGAAAATAATAGGACAAAATATGAAGCATCACTTGCCTTTTTGGTAGAGAGTATAAGTTCACTCCTTGATCTTTGCACTGTTCACTCACTTCAATTCACTACAATTCATTCAAGCAAACAATATTACAATCTACCATTCAAGCAATTCATCACATAAAATCATAGTAACAAAACAATGTATGCAAGCATGCTAAAGATTGTTTTATTTGTAAAAGTGGTTTATAATGGTTCATAAACATTTGAAAACACTTAATGATCATTTTATAAAGTGACAAAATCATTTGCAAAAGATTTCATTTCATAAACCATTTTTAGACTAAGTCATTATTTTATGTGGTGTAGAGATGCTTTTAATAATGGCAAAATTCTATAGGTTTCACAAAATATGTTTTCAAACCACAAAACTTTGTGTTTAGGGTCAGAGGGTTTATTTCCAAAACATTTCTCAAAGGTTTTCTTCCAAAACCATTTTTAATAATCAAACCATATTTTTATTTGACTAGAAATGGTTTAAATCAAAGATTTATTCTTTTGCTTCACCAAATACATTTTTGAAACCACAATTGGTTTCCTATGGTCAGTAGGTTCAAAACACACCAATTTCCAAAGATTTTATCCTCAAAATCATTTTAGAACAATTTCTATACTCTAAACATGCATACACAAGTTTCTGCAAAAACAAACAATTTAACAGAAGCTATTTCCTAAACAAAGTGCATGGTTGGCTAGGGCTTGTTTTTCTGAATCCATTGATATAAAGTTTGCAAAATTTGGATGTGTAGATTAAAAGTTATAGATTTTACAAAATGGAACATCTAATAGAACTATTCTGTTTTTAAACAAATCAACAGGGACACGTGTCTTGATCTAATACGCTGGTACCGATTAGTCTGGATCACGCGCTGTGAGATGTTAGATCAAGTTACATCGCATGGCATAGATCACTCCATACCGTTTCACTTAAGTGACTCTATCCTATCCACGCGATCTAGATCCAACGGTGTATAGGGGTCTGACCATATCTGAGCGGCGCTAGCGTCGGCGGTTGGCGGCGGCGTGGTCAGTCGGTGGTGGAGCCGGCGATTTAGGAAGCAAGGGTGATGGGGGAGGGCTTTACCAGGTTTGCCTTGCTTCGCTGATGCTCAACATGGTCGTCACTTGTCGAGGGGCGCTCTGAACCACCGGTGATTCCTCGCCGTAGTTGTCGCCGGCGTCTGGCGGCTCTATTCTTCGTCGGAGGCGAGTGTACGGTCCACGCTAAGGCACGAAAAAAAGGTCCGTTAGCTGCGCACAGAAGCGGCGAGTACGAGTGCATCCAGGAGACGGGGAGGCGCGGTCGAACTTTACCTGGGAACGTCGCCGGAGAAATGGCAGACGGTGGCGCTGTTCTGGTGAAGAGGTTGTCGAGGTTATGGTGCTCGCGCAGCTGAACGGGCGGCACTGGGAGATGCGCCAGAGGCTGGGGAGTAGGCTCGTCGTGGCTAGGGGGCAAGGGGGGGCGAGACTTGGCCGGAATCGCCGCCGGAGCTCGTCGGGGCAGTGGAGCTTCGTAGAGGAATTAGGACGGCCTGGGGGCGTGCTAAGGTGGGGAACTGAGGGGGAAACATAGAGGGGATAGTGGCGATTAAGAGAGCATGGTCTGGGGGCGGAATCACTGCGTCATTGAAGAGAATTGACGACGCGAATCAATCGGCAGTAACGGGGTAAGAACTGGTCGCGGGTTGACGACGAGGTGTGCTGGCGGTGGGGTCCGCTTGGCAGCGTGAGAGAGAGAGGAAATAGGGTCCACCAGTCAGCGTCTTTGCGGGTTTATAAATGGGTGCGAATCGTTTTTCTTCGGGAGAGAGAGGGAATGGCTGTTGGGCCTTGTTGGGCTGAGTCCTTTAGCATTTTTTTGTTCTGTTTGTTTTTCTTTTTCTTTTCCTTTATTTTGTTTTGATTTTAAACAACCAATTCAAACATCTATTTGAATTCAAACCTTTGCCAAAACTTGGGTAGGTTTAAATACTGATTGGTAGCACATTCTGATGTTAATTTTGGAAATTTATTTTATTCCTTTTGGGGTCTTTTTAATTAATAAAAAGGGCCCTTGTTTTAAATCAAAATAGGATTTAATAATGTCTTTAATTTCCATTTGACTTCTAAATTCTTCCAAAACCTTTCAGTAAGTTTTGTTTACTTAAAAGGGTGTCAAATAATTCATCTTGAATTATTTGGGAAAGTTTTTGTTAAGATTTATTAATCATTTAAAATTTGGGTTTGTCTTCATTCCAATAGGATTTGGTCTAAGCCATTTTCTTTTATTTTGGCAATTCTTTAACCAATATTTTTATTTGGATTTGGATTAAATTCATTCCACTTGTTTAAGGATTTGCCAAGGTTTGGTTTGGTCTTTAAATATCCTTAATTAATATTTCTTTCTAGAACTTATGAAATCCATATCTTTTTATTTAGAGATCCAAACTTGGTGATTCCAATTTGTGAAATCTTGTTTATTGTTTGTTTATCCTTTTAAAGATCTTTAGGATTATTTGCTCACCAATTGTCAACACCCGGATTTTTCAATCCTAGATGCCTGTTATGCCATACATCGCAATCCCAGGATTACCATTTTTGCGAGACATAACAGAATTGGATACCATAGTACTTCATCCATTACAAACGATACATAAGTTCTTACACAAATGGGGATCTCATGATCCAGTTCTTAATACAACATCAAGCAGCGGAATACGTAATAATAACGGTAGCGTAGGCGAAGCTCCATCTTCGGGGTCACAGGCAATGCTGACGATGGGAGATGATCCTAGTTGTCGTAAACTTCCTGAGGTCCATCTTCGAGGTACTCCTCTTCATAGTCTGGCCATGGGAATAGCCAGGGACAAAGCCATGAGTACTCTTTAAGTACTCGCAAACTAATACTAACAGGTAAGGGGTTTTTGGATAATAGGACACTAGGATCTAGGGTTGTTTTGCAAAAAGCCAGGTTTATCGTTACTAAGTTCTAAAGCTAGTCACAATTTTGTAACTCCTAAGTGGGATCTTGTAATTCAGGTCACAACTCTGTTGTGTTCAAGTCAAAGTCTCAATTCATTTCACAAGTCGTTTTAAAAGGTCTGACGGAGGAACAGTATGGCCACTCCAACTGTCCATAACCGCGGACGCGGCTATTCAAATAGTTTGACACTCTGCAGAGATTGTACACTTTCACCACAACATTCGATACATCTGTCAGGAACAAATCCTGAATTCACCATACTCAGTATGCGGATAATCAATCCTAACCTTTCAATTACACGCCCTAGTATAAGCACCTCTCCTATGAGTTTGGCCTCCCAACCATGACCATCTGTCATCTTGGGTACTGGACAGGTGGACAATCTTCACAAGGTAGCCTCAGCTCAGACCTTGGCCGTGAGGGAACTAATATAAGGTATATAAGTTTCTAGTCAAGCCCTACCCAATATTCGGGTATTGTGGTTGTACGCTAAAATTGGAATGGTATCGCATCCAGACAACCATCAGTTTTATAAAGGGCTAAGGCTCATGCCTCAACATTTTCATCACCAAAATCATCAAGTGTTTGGAAACACATGTCCAAAACATTTCAATAGAATGATCCATCATTCCAAGGTTTTCATAACCATTTTTCCACCAAGTATTCCCATCTAAAAGTTGATCAAGTTTTATGCTTAGCACTAGCATCTACAGGTGGGGGTAGTAATAATGAGGGGTGGTAACTGGTGGAGTTTCACTAAGTCCAACCTTATATCTTAGGCTGATATCAAGGTTTCTAGCTTAGGCCAAATTTTATGCTCTTTAAGCAACCTTCAGCACAACTGTCTAGTATCTACCAAACTCTTAGGTAGACTCTAAGTAAGCTTTGATAAAGAAATAAAGTAAGAAGCTTGCCATAAAACTAGGATTGGTTTAGCAAGTGGATATGATCACATATGCCTAAGGCATATAATAGTCCTATCACAAGTATGGGTTTGTGGTAGCAGTAGGGTATCTTGCAAGTGTTAGCTTGCACATTCACTAGTAGTATTAGGCTTGCATAGTAATTATCTTGCATAGGTATAGTATCTTGCAAGTGTTAGCTTGCCTTGGTATAGTATCATCTTGCCTTGTGCAGAGCAGTGGTTGAAGTTCTCCTCGGCTTCCTCTTCGTAGTATCCTCCTTCCTCCTTGTAGTATCCTTGGTCGGTACTAGCGTCTATGAATAAATACGAGGTACACAATCACCAAACAATACTTAAATACTTGCAATCATCACACACAAGGGTCCTATAGATGATCTAGCATCTTCTCTAACATTACAAGGTTAAAGCTTGGTTTAAAACTTCTTATTTTTAGAAAAGTAATTTCTACTCATTGAAAAACTACTTAAGATTTAATATTCTCCAAACTAAACATGGGATCATGTTCAAACATGTCATCACCACATATTGTAGTCCATCGGAATGTGATTTAAAGTGGTGTCACAATTTAATAAGGTTTTACCCTTTTATTTTAATTAATTAAAGTGGCTAGAAATGCTTATGAAGCATTCTTTTATTACTTGAACACTATTTCTGCAAGTAAACCTATATATTTTTATATATTCTGAAAGGTATGGTTAAATGTGATTTTTGAGAGTTGGAATCAACTCAAAAGCTTTTATGGTTTAAATTTGAAAAATGTTTGAATGCAGAAAAGTTTCTGCCTTGTTATTTTTACTATGGGTGATCTACAGATCCAAATGACTTGAATCCAACAGTCTTGGATCAAGCATTCACAGACCTTTCCAACAAAATTGGTTTCATTCAATTTGGTGTACTGAATCGATCTGGGTTGATTTTTGAATTTGGGTACAGAAGTGTGTTTGAATTTAAAAATAAAAAGGTTTAATTTGAATTGCTGGGCTGTGCGGGAAATTCTAACGGGCCGGCCTGCTAAGCGCAGTGCTCCCGCGGGCTGCTTAAGTGGGTGTCCCCACTCGTCAGTGACACGGGGCTGGGCGAAGCGGTATGGGGCAACGTGGATCGTTCGATCTAGTTCTAATCTAACGGCTGAGGGTCATCGTCGATGCGAGACAGCTCCGGCGAGAACGAAACCTAGCGCGGCCAGTGAGGGGTGCTGGGGGCTCACTGGGGTACGGGCGAGGGTCGGCGAGGCGGGCGAACGACGAAGTCGACGACGGCGAACCTCCTGGTACCGGTGGCTTCTCCTGGGGCGGCTCCAATCGCTGGCTCCCTTCTTCTCCGGCAGCGGCAGGCTCCAGTGAAATTCCGGCGAGGTGGTGCTCGGCTTGCTCTGAGGATGGTGTGGCACGGTCAGTGGGGAGAGGTGAGTGAGATGGTGTGAAGAAATCGTGCGGGGGTGGTCTCTATTTATAGTCGAGCGAGGCGACCGTCGGGGCGCACGGTGAGCTCATCGGGGGCGATGTTACAGGCGGCTATAGGCATGGGCAAGGGTAGGGGACAGTGCTGTGTCTCCTGGCGATGCTCAACGACATGATCGCGAGGCATGGGGCGGTGCGGTTTGGTCTGGAACGGGCGGCGCTCTGCGCGGCAGAGGCGGCGTCTTCGACGCCGTGCGGTGGTTGTATGGCACGGGGCGGCAAACGGGGGTGTCTGGCGGTCTCCTGGGTCGGTGGTGATCGTGTATGCACGCGGTGAGGGCGGCGCGCGGTCTGTGGGTGATGGTCGAGGGTGGCGCTCTGGCGCACGCTCGGCATGGTCTGGGCGTGTCTCATGCGCGTGGTCCAGGGCTTCGCAACGCTCGTGGCTGGGACAGGCAGTGGCGGTGGACGGTGGGCTGCCTCCCAGACAAGGTTGGCATGGCTAGTTCTTCCTCTAGCCTACTGTCCACAATGGGGTGACATGGGGGTGCTCGGCTGTTCACCATTAATGACAATGGCAAGCTCACAGGGGTGCTAGTGTTAGGCTAATCTTTCTAGATGATCTACTGGGTTGTGTGTGAGCTAACTAGGGAACAAGTTAGGCTCAAAACACTGCACACTATAGTGTTTGATGTTTTGTTTGATTCGTGTCTGCAACCTGTTTGATGAAATGGCCGCATGAAATCAAGTTTGGAATTTTGAAATGAATTTTGGTGGGTTTGCTAGATTGGTTCTGGTGAGTCTGCAGATGCTTGGGTTTTTAAAGTTGAGCTTGTTTGAGTGGGTTTTGATAAAGTGGGATCTTCCCATATGAAGAAGATTCAATTTTGAATTGTCATTTAAACTATGCATTTGAAAGTTTCTGGATGATCACAAAGTGGGCCTTGATACTCTGTTATGAGTACATTCAAGGGGTGCAAAGATCCAAAAAAGTTTCTGTTAGGTTTTGAAAGTTTGAGACAGCCAAAGTAGGCATGGGAGTTAAATTGGTCAAAATGACCATTCACTTAATATATTTGTTTTGATTTACTTGTCTTTAGGAAAAGTGTGGGAAATGTTTTAGATGATGTTCTTTTCACCTAAGAAACATTTTACAAGCAATGGATCACACAAACAAGGTGGTTTTTAAAGAAATTCAAAATCCATGCATACACATATACATGCATTCATGAATTCATTTAGAAAAGTTTTTGTTAACCCTAAACTTGATGATTAGTGTTTTGATGATCTATGTTTGATATTTTTGGGATGTTACAAACCTTCCCCCCTTAAACAAAATCTTGTCCCGAGATTTGAAAAAGGACGAAAAGATTACCTAGGATTTGAAGAGATCTGGAAACTCCGTTCTGATGTGATCTTCGCGTTCCCAGGTAGCCTCCTCTTCTGTGTGGTTGCTCCACTGAATCTTGAGAAACTTGATGCTTCGGGTTCTGGTAGTTCTAAAGGTTTATTCCAATATACGGATGGGTACTTCGGGATAGGTTAGATCATCGTTGACCTCTATGGTCTGGTGATCGATATTCTTGAACACTTCGGTCTTCTCGGGGACTTCGAGACATTTGCGAAGTAACGAGATATGGAACACATTGTGCACCGCTGACATCTCTTCAGGTAGTTCCAGTTGATACGATACTTCTCCTCGATGGTTCAGAATTTTGAAAGGTCCGATATATCTGGGGGCTCACTTTCCTTTGAGTTGGAAACGTTGCATTCCCTTCAATGGCGACACTTTCAGATAAACAAAATCTCCGATGTTGAAGGCGAGGTCTCGACGTCTCTTGTTGGCGTAACTCTTTTGTCGGGATTGGGCTGTCTTGAGGTGTTCACGAATCTTGTGAACCTTCTCTTCTGCTTCTCGTAGGATGTCTGGTCCGAAAATCTGACTCTCTCCTACTTCCGACCAGTTCAAAGGGGTGCGGCACTTTCTTCCGTACATAAATTCAAATGGGGCCATTTGCAAACTGGCTTGGTAACTATTGTTGTATGAAAATTCTGCAAACGGCAGACAGTCTTCCCACTTGGATCCATATGCGAACACACATGCTCTAAGCATATCTTCGAGTATTTGGTTTACTCGCTCCGTTTGTCCATCGGTCTGAGGGTGATACGCGGTACTGAAATCTAGGAGGGTTCCTAAACCTTCTTGGACTTTCTTCCAGAATCTCGAGGTAAACTGAGTTCCTCGATCCGATACTATATTCTTGGGGACTCCATGCAAACTAACGATCCTAGCGATGTACAACTCCGCTCGCTTCGAACTCTGATAGGTAGTTTTGACGGGCAAGAAATGGGCGACTTTGGACAATCTGTCCACTATGACCCAAATAGAGTCATTTCCCCTACTAGAAGTAGGTAGTCCAGTGATAAAGTCCATTCCTACAGAATCCCATTTCCATTCCGGAATTTGCAAAGGTTGCAACAATCCAGCGGGTATTTGATGTCCTGCCTTGACTCGCTGACATATATCACACTTGGCGATATAGCTTCCGATTTCTCTCTTCATCTTATGCCACCAAAATTGCTCTTTCAAATCTTGATACATCTTAGTTCCTCCGGGATGGATAGAATAAAGAGTATCGTGAGCCTCCTTCAAGATAACTTCTTTCAACTCCGAATCTGCTGGTACACAAAGGCGTCCTTTGTACCACAGAACTCCTTCTTCGTCCTCGGTGAATCCGGGTACTTTGCCTGTACCGATACGACGCTTGATTCCGTCGATACTGGCATTTCCCTTCTGCGCCTCTTTAATCTGACTGATCAAAGTGGGCTGAAGTTCTATGCTAGCCAAAAATACTTCACTTACTAATTCCACTCGAAAATCTTCCATCTCTTTGTGCAAACTTGGTTGCTCCTTCAAAATCATGGAGTTCAAGCGGCACGGCAATCTGGTAAGGGCATCGGCTACCACATTGGCTTTTCCAGGGTGATAGTGAATGTCCAGGTCGTAATCCTTGATTAGCTCAATCCATCTTCACTGCCTCATATTCAGCTCCTACTGAGTGAATATATACTTTAGGCTCTTGTGATCCGAATAAATCTCACAACAGTTTCCCATCAGGTAATGTCTCCATGTCTTTAGGGCTAGAACTACGGCTGCGAGTTCGAGGTCATGGGTTGGGTAATTTTGTTCATGTTGCTTCAATTGTCGCGATAGATAAGATATAACTTTGCCTTCTTGTATTAGCACACATCCAAGACCAATCTTGGATGCGTCACAATACACATCGAAGGGCTTCGTGATATCCGGCATGATCAAGATTGGGGCTGAAATCAATCTCCTCTTGAGTTCATGAAAACTCGCTTCACATTTGTCGGTCCATTCAAACTTCTTGTCCTTCTTCAGCAATTGGGTCATGGGTCGGGCGATACTCGAGAATCCTTCTATGAATTTGCGGTAATATCCCGCCAATCCAAGAAAAGCACGAACTTGGGTTTGAGTGGTTGGGGCTTGCCAATCTTCTACATCTTTCACTTTGGCAGGGTCAACGGCAATTCCTCCGGCTGATACGATGTGACCGAGGAATCCTACTTCCTGTAACCAGAATTCACATTTGCTAAATTTTGCATACAATTGATGCTCTCTAAGGGTTCCAAGAATGGTCCTTAGGTGTAGCTCATGTTCTTCTTCTGATTTGGAATAAATCAGAATGTCATCGATGAAAACAACGACAAACTTATCCAGGAAGTCCATAAAAATCTTATTCATGAGGTTCATGAAATAAGCGGGGGCGTTGGTTAATCCAAAAGACATGACTGTATACTCATACAATCCATATCTGGTGGTAAAGGCGGTCTTTGGAATATCCTCTGCACGAATTTTGAGTTGATGATAGCCAGTTCTAAGATCAATCTTAGAAAACACCTAGGCACAGGTCAACTGATCAAACAAATCTTCTATCTTAGGCAAGGGGTACTTGGTCTTGATAGTGACATCATTCAACTTCCGATAATCCGTACACAAACGGTTACCTCCATCCTTCTTGTCCACAAACAAGACAGGTGACCTCCATGGGGACGCACTTGGTTGAATCAATCCGATTTCTAGCATGGAATCCAGTTGCTTCTTCAGTTCTTCTAGTTCTGACGGGTTCATACTATAGGGTCTCTGGGCTATGGGTCCTGTTCCGGGGATTAGTTCGATGATAAACTCGATATCCCGATATGGGGGCATACCGGGCAAAACATCTGGAAATACATCGGGGTATTCGCAGACTATCTGGACTTGGTCAATGGTAGTTTGGGCTATACTCTTGTTACACTTGAATTGGCGAGGTAAGGTTTCAGATATATGCTCGACTGATATTCCGGTGGTACTGGTCATGGTAATGGCTTTCTTGGCACAGTCAATCAATCCTTTATGTTTGGACATCCAATCCATTCCTAGTACTACTTCCAAACCTTTAGTTCCGAGTACTATTAGATTAGCATAAAAATCTATGCCATGGATTCGGATAGGGACGGCTTTGCAAATTTACCTAGCCTTGGTGGTTGATCCGGGAATTTGTACAATCATCACATGCTTCAATTTGGTTGGTTGAATTTTACTAGTGCAGGCAAATTCTTCGGTGACAAATGAATGCGATGCACCAGAATCAAACAACACTCTTGCAAGTACTGAATTAACAGAAAACATACCCAGCACGACGTCTGGCGCTTCCTGAGCTTCTTCAGCATGCATGAGAAAAAGACGGCCATTGCGGTTGAGTGAATTCCCTGGGGCAAATCTTCTCCCTGGCTGGACACGACGCTGCTGCTGAGCTGGGACATTGGCGTTGGGGGCTGTAGCATTCTTCTTGTTGGGGCACTCATTGGAATAGTGGCCTTTATTTCCACAGTCATAACAGGTCACTTGTGACTTGTCCTTGGCTGCGACAGGCACAGCATTGCTTCCAGTCCTCGGGGCAGTGTTGGGGTTGGTGGTAGCATTGTTGGTGTTGAATTTGGGTGGGGCACGGGTGAAATTGCTAGAGTTGCCGGGGTTGTTGTGATTCCCTCCGGGTCTAGGGTTTCCACGGTTGGGATAGGTCGGACGGGTCATAGGGGGTCTGTTGGTTCTTGGGGCAAATCCTGGAGATGGGTTGGGGCGATACTTTGGGGTCTGATGGGTTCCTGGTTGATGCATCATGCGACGCTTGCGGTTTTCATTGGCCTGGTTGATCTTTCCTTCCATCTGGATAGCAGAGTCTACAAGGGCTTCAATATCAACAAAGGGGATATTGACTAACACCGTCTGCATCTCGTCATGCAGACCATTCAGGAATCTTTCTTTCTTCTTGGCTTCGGTGTCTATTTCGTCCGGGGCATACCAAGCTAATGACAAAAATTTGTCACGGTATTCCACTACAGTCATCCTTCCTTGCTTCAACTCTCTGAACTCGTCTCTCATTCTCTTGATTAAACCGGGTGGCACATGGGTTCTGCTAAACTTGACCTTGAATTCCTCCCAGGTCATCATCTGGCCTCCGGTCATTGCACGAACACTGTTCCACCATGCCCTGGCATCTCCGGCTAGATAATGGGTGGCGAACAAGACTTTCTCGTTGGCTTCCACTCCGGCTACTTCTAAGTTATTTTTCATGGTTTGCAGCCAATCATCGGCGTCTAGGGGTTCTTCCGACTTGGTGAAAACAGGTGGGTTGGTATTCTGGAAATTCTTGAGCTTAGATCCGTGGTTGTCCTGATTTCTATGGCCTTGGTTATTGTGGGCTAGCTGGGCTATCTGTTGCAGAGTGGTTAGGTTGGCTTGACGTTCGGCTCTTTCAGCTTCGCGGTCAGAAGTCAACATTTGTAGGATCTGCAACATCGGGTCCGGGGCTGAACCACTTCCTCCACGTGGCATCTGAAGATTGATATAGATCATGAGAAAAGAGGGAAATTGCTAAGGTTTTGGGTTTTTGAAAAGTTTTTGGAGTTCGACTCAAGTTTTCTAGCAACTTGCTTTTTCATTCATTCACTCATAGCACACAGTACAACACACACCACAACAAAGAAAAAGAGATGGTTTTAAGAACCATTCTGGAAACTACGATACAGTGGGACCGACTACTACTCACTACGCTAGTGCTCAGTGCTACTACTGCTCAGAGTCTGTGGCTTCATCATCTTCCGCATCATCGATGAAGGTGAAATCATCCTCATCGGTGAAGAAGTCCATGGCCTGATCCTCCAGAAAATCATCGTCATCGCTGAGATAGGAGTAAGGTTCTCCACGAAGATCCTCTCCGGCATTCTCCCTTTCCTCTAACTGCATGTCTCTCTCGTAGATGGTCTCTTCCAGAGATGAGATGCGATGGCGAAGACGGGCAATAATGTGCTCCTTCTTGTCGAGCTGACGGCGGCAAGACTTGCGATCCTTTGCTAGCATGGCGATGGTCTGATCCTTCATCTTAATGAAGGCAGACTTGTGGTTGCAATAGTCACGGCAGTTGTCCAACTCTTGTTGACGATCATACATCATGAAGCTAAGGTGGTCCAATCGAGTCTTTAGCTCGGGGTGGTATGGGTCTTCCAGTGGTTGTCCATTTGCATCACGCCTTGGGCAAAACTCAAAGCGAGTACCCTTGATCTGATTGATGCTCTGCCCACACAGACGGGAAAGAGCTTCCTGCATTGCTCTGGCAAGTCCATCGAGCCAGTTGTTTTCCCTCAAGGTAAACTGAATTCCCTCCGTAGTGGGAGGTTCAATCTTTCCTTGGAGACTTGCAACAATTAGCCACTGCAGATCTTATCCTCCTTGATCATTGAGCTGAGCTCCGAAGAACTCGGGATGCGGACGCTCCAGAAGTTCCGAAAGCTGATCCAGATCCCTCTCAAAGATAAGGTCCCCTCCATTTCCGAGTTGATAAAACTTGCTGTACTTCACGTCCATCTATAAAAATAGAGGATGAGTAGATTAGCAGAGTGATCAAGTGTGTCAAAATTTTATCTATTTTGCAAGAGTTTTTGGGGAACATGAAGTTTTATTAAAGAATTAAAGAGGTAAGAATGAGAATAAGTTTTCGTAAATATTTTTGTTCTGTGGTTTTGTAACTAAGTTTTTGGTTCAACGTCCAATCTAACTAGGGTCTCCTATGGTCAGGATGGCTCTGATACCAACTTGTCAACACCCGGATTTTTCAATCCTAGATGCCTGTTATGCCATACATCGCAATCCCAGGATTACCATTTTTGCGAGACATAACAGAATTGGATACCATAGTACTTCATCCATTACAAACGATACATAAGTTCTTACACAAATGGGGATCTCATGATCCAGTTCTTCATACAACATCAAGCAGCGGAATACGTAATAATAACGGTAGCGTAGGCGAAGCTCCATCTTCGAGGTCACAGGCAATGCTGACGATGGGAGATGATCCTAGTTGTCGTAAACTTCCTGAGGTCCATCTTCGAGGTACTCCTCTTCATAGTCTGGCCATGGGAATAGCCAGGGACAAAGCCATGAGTACTCTTTAAGTACTCGCAAACTAATACTAACAGGTAAGGGGTTTTTGGATAATAGGACACTAGGCTCTAGGGTTGTTTTGCAAAAAGCCAGGTTTATCGTTACTAAGTTCTAAAGCTAGTCACAATTTTGTAACTCCTAAGTGGGATCTTGTAATTCAGGTCACAACTCTGTTGTGTTCAAGTCAAAGTCTCAATTCATTTCACAAGTCGTTTTAAAAGGTCTGACGGGGGAACAGTATGGCCACTCCAACTGTCCATAACCGCGGACGTGGCTATTCGAATAGTTTGACACTCTGCAGAGATTGTACACTTTCACCACAACATTCGATACATCCGTCAGGAACAAATCCTGAATTCACCATACTCAGTATGCGGATAATCAATCCTAACCTTTCAATTACACGCCCTAGTATAAGCACCTCTCCTGTGAGTTTGGCCTCCCAACCATGACTATCTGTCATCTTGGGTACTGCACAGGTGGACAATCTTCACAAGGTAGCCTCAGCTCAGACCTTGGCCGTGAGGGAACTAATACTAAGGTATATAAGTTTCCAGTCAAGCCCTACCCAATATTCGGGTATTGTGGTTGTACGCTAAAATTGGAATGGTATCGCATCCAGACAACCATCAGTTTTATAAAGGGCTAAGGCTCATGCCTCAACATTTTCATCACCAAAATCATCAAGTGTTTGGAAACACATGTCCAAAACATTTCAATAGAATGATCCATCATTCCAAGGTTTTCATAACCATTTTTCCACCAAGTATTCCCATCTAAAAGTTGATCAAGTTTTATGCTTAGCACTAGCATCTACAGGTGGGGGTAGTAATAATGAGGGGTGGTAACTGGTGGAGTTTCACTAAGTCCAACCTTATATCTTAGGCTGATATCAAGGTTTCTAGCTTAGGCCAAATTTTATGCTCTTTAAGCAACCTTCAGCACAACTGTCTAGTATCTACCAAACTCTTAGGTAGACTCTAAGTAAGCTTTGATAAAGAAATAAAGTAAGAAGCTTGCCATAAAACTAGGATTGGTTTAGCAAGTGGATATGATCACATATGCTTAAGGCATATAATAGTCCTATCACAAGTATGGGTTTGTGGTAGCAGTAGGGTATCTTGCAAGTGTTAGCTTGCACATTCACTTGTAGTATTAGGCTTGCATAGTAATTATCTTGCATAGGTATAGTATCTTGCAAGTGTTAGCTTGCCTTGGTATAGTATCAGCTTGCCTTGTGCAGAGCAGTGGTTGAAGTTCTCCTCGGCTTCCTCTTCGTAGTATCCTCCTTCCTCCTCGTAGTATCCTTGGTCGGTACTAGCGTCTATGAATAAATACGAGGTACACAATCACCAAACAATACTTAACTACTTGCAATCATCACACACAAGGGTCCTATAGATGATCTAGCATCATCTCTAACATTACAAGGTTAAAGCTTGGTTTAAAACTTCTTATTTTTAGAAAAGTAATTTCTACTCATTGAAAAACTACTTAAGATTTAATATTCTCCAAACTAAACATGGGATCATGTTGACACATGTCATCACCACATATTGTAGTCCATGGGAATGTGATTTAAAGTGGTGTCACAATTTAATAAGGTTTTACCCTTTTATTTTAATTAATTAAAGTGGCTAGAAATGCTTATGAAGCATTCTTTTATTACTTGAACACTATTTCTGCAAGTAAACCTATATATTTTTATATATTCTGAAAGGTATGGTTAAATGTGATTTTTGAGAGTTGGAATCAACTCAAAAGCTTTTATGGTTTAAATTTGAAAAATGTTTGAATGCAGAAAAGCTTCTGCCTTGTTATTTTTACTATGAGTGATCTACAGATCCAAATGACTTGAATCCAATGGGCTTGGATTAAGCATTCACAGACCTTTCCAACAAAATTGGTTTCATTCAATTTGGTGTACTGAATCGATCTGGGTTGATTTTTGAAGTTGGGTACAGAAGTGTGTTTGAATTTAAAAAGAAAAAGGTTTAATTTGAATTGCTGGGCTGGGCGGGAAATTCTAACGGGCCGGCCTGCTAAGCGCAGTGCTCCCGCGGGCTGCTTAAGTGGGTGTCCCCACTCGTCAGTGACACGGGGCTGGGCGAAGCGGTATGGGGCAACGTGGATCGTTCGATCTAGTTCTAATCTAACGGCTGAGGGTCATCGCCGACGCGAGACAGCTCCGGCGAGAACGAAACCTAGCGCGGCCAGTGAGGGGTGCTGGGGGCTCACCGGGGTACGTGCGAGGGTCGGAGAGGCGGGCGAACGACGAAGTCGACGACGGCGAACCTCCTGGTACCGGTGGCTTCTCCTGGGGCGGCTCCAATCGCTGGCTCCCTTCTTCTCCGGCAGCGGCAGGCTCCAGTGAAATTCCGGCGAGGTGGTGCTCGGCTTGCTCTGAGGATGGTGTGGCACGGTCAGTGGGGAGAGGTGAGTGAGATGGTGTGAAGAAATCGTGCGGGGGTGGTCTCTATTTATAGTCGAGCGAGGCGACCGTCGGGGCGCACGGTGAGCTCGTCGGGGCGATGTTACAGGCGGCTATAGGCATGGGAAAGGGTAGGGACGGTGCTGTGTCTCCTGGCGATGCTCAACGACATGATCGCGAGGAATGGGGCAGTGCGGTTTGGTCTGGAACGGGCGGTGCTCTGCGCGGCAGAGGCGGCGTCTTCGACGGCGGGCGGTGGCTGTATGGCACGGGGCGGCAAACGGGGGTGTCTGGCGGTCTCCTGGGTTGGTGGTGATCGTGTATGCACGCGGTGAGGGCGGCGCGCGGTCTGTGGGTGATGGTCGAGGGTGGCGCTCTGGCGCACGCTCGGCATGGTCTAGGCGTGTCTCGTGCGCGTGGTCCAGGGCTTGGCAACGCTCGCGGCTGGGACAGGCAGTGGCGGTGGACAGTGGGCTGCCTCCCAGACAAGGTTGGCATGGCTAGTTTTTCCTCTAGCCTGTTGTCCACAATGGGGTGACATGGGGGTGCTCGGCTGTTCACCATTAATGACAATGGCAAGCTCACAGGGGTGCTAGTGTTAGGCTAATCTTTCTAGATGATCTACTGGGTTGTGTGTGAGCTAACTAGGGAACAAGTTAGGCTCAAAACACTGCACACTATAGTGTTTGATGTTTTGTTTGATTTGTGTCTGCAACCTGTTTGATGAAATGGCCGCATGAAATCAAGTTTTGAATTTTGAAATGAATTTTGGTGGGTTTGCTAGATTGGTTCTGGTGAGTCTGCAGATGCTTGGGTTTTTAAAGTTGAGCTTGTTTGAGTGGGTTTTGAAAACGTGGGATCTTCCCATATGAAGAAAATTCAATTTTGAATTGTCATTTAAACTATGCATTTGAAAGTTTCTGGATGATCACAAAGTGGGCCTTGATACTCTGTTATGAGTACATTCAAGGGGTGCAAAGATCCAGAAAAGTTTCTGTTAGGTTTTGAAAGTTTGAGACAGCCAAAGTAGGCATGGGAGTTAAATTGGTCAAAATGACCATTCACTTAATATATTTGTTTTGATTTACTTGTCTTTAGGAAAAGTGTGGGAAATGTTTTAGATGATGTTCTTTTCACCTAAGAAACATTTTACAAGCAATGGATCACATAAACAAGGTGGTTTTTAAAGAAATTCAAAATCCATGCATACACATATACATGCATTCATGAATTCATTTAGAAAAGTTTTTGTTAACCCTAAACTTGATGATTAGTGTTTTGATGATCTAAGTTTGATATTTTTGGGATGTTACACCAATTGGTATGGGTTTCCAGATAGGTGTTTTATTAGCTTTGGGAATTTAATTCCTTATCTTATTATATTCATAAGATTTTATTTATGGTTCCAATTTAAGTGAAACCAGTTTCTATGGTTTTATAATATTTCTATTTGTCTTTCTTGTTCATTTGTAAATGTTTGTTGACAAGATTTTATATGGATCAAATCCATAGGCTTGGAGATAACTTGGAAATGATTTTTATTCCATTAGGGTTTAGGGGTTGAATTTATTTTCCAAGTGTTTAATTTCCAGATACATTCATTGAGGAATGCATTTTCTTTTGATTTGGATTTTGTTGAATTCAAACTTTACCAAAGTTTGTTCAAGATGGGATTTTAAGTTTCCTTTTAGAAACAAAAGTTTCTTTTCACCCTGATTTTTAACAAAATTTATTTTGTTTATTTTATTTTTCACATTACAAGATTTGAAAAATCTTGGGATGTGAGAGGCTACCACCCTTAAAATAAATCTCCTCCCGAGATTTGGGGAGGCTAGGGGTTACAAGTTGGCTCAAAGCATCTAGGGTACTACCACCCTTAAAAAATTTCCAACTAAGTTACATATTGGCCTTCTTGGGATCCTGTTGAAATCTCTCTGGGCAAACATCTGCATAGTGTCCTTTGTTTCCACATTTGAAACATGTGACAAGGCTGAGATCCTTCATAGGCTTGTTTATCTTGTGCTTCATCTTTTCTGGGCAGTTGCTTGCATAATGTCCTTGGTTACCATAGTTGTAACATGTGATAAGATTGAGTTCATCACGTATCTTCTGTGGACAAGTTGCTACATAATGACCTAGCTCTTTGCAGTTGTTGCACCACACTTGGCTAATCTCCTTATACTTATTCTTCTCTGGACATTCACTGGCATAGTGTCCCATTTCTTTGCAATGATTACATTGCACATGGCTTTTGTCCTTCTTTTTCTTGGGTTTCTCCAAAGCTAGGAGTGCTTCTAGTTCATGTTCTTCATATGTTATCTCATAGGTAGGAATGTCTACTGGTTTCTTTGACCTTCTATTGCTCCTTGGATAATTCATATGTCTCCTCTTTGGTCCTTTAAATTGGGTCACATGCATGGAGGTACAAGTGGAGATTTTCCTTTGTCTTCATCTTTCTTGGTAGACTTGGCTCTCTCATGGTAATCTGCAATCAGTTGTTGCACTCCACCTTGTTTCCTTTGTTCAACTATGGAATAGATGGGGCATTGGATAGGGACATGATTGTTTCCTTCACATAGGTAACAAGTATCTTGGGATGTGGGGCATTGGTCAATTGGATGTTTCTCTTCACAATTGGGGCATTGATCTTCATGCTCCTTGGAAGTGTGATCCTTGTCTCCACAAATATTGCAAGCTTGGGTTCCTTCTAGTATAACATCTTTGTCATCCTTGTTGTCATAAGCTCCTTGGGAAGAGTTTTCTCCCATGTTTATCATTTGAGTAGCCAATCCTTGCAACAATTGGGATTGAGTTTTCAAAACTTCTTGCATGGTTGGGTCTAACTCATTGTTGTTGGCTATAAATTGAGCTGTCACTTGGTTCAACTGGGTTTGTCTTGCAAGCATTTGTTCTCTCATGTTGATCTCTTGGTTGTTGTTGTTGTCACTATCCTTGATGTTGGAGTCTCTTGGAGAAGTCATCTGTTTGGGTTGGATTGGGATTAGAATAGGCAAAATATTTCTAAGGGAATAATTCTAATCACACACATCACAATTTTCACAAGCAATGTGCAAGCAATCACAAACAAACATTCCACTCAAACAACAAGTTTCAAGCATATTTTTAGGCAACCAAAAATATTTTTTTGTTACACCACATAAGTTGGTGGGTTTGACTTATACTAAATATGGTGGTCCATCTATATGGTTCACTTATGATCTTTCCATCCTTCTTGGTTGATTCTTCTTGAACAAGATCTTTGTATCCTTGGAGAATATTTCTTGTGTCTTGGTCACAAAACTTCAAAAGTGTAGATGGTTCCCTCTAAGTTGTGTTTCCTTAGTCTTCAAGTCTTTAGCAACTTTTCTTGTCTCACTTGTAGTCCTTAGTGATATCCAAGTTGAAGTCCTTGTTGAGACTAAGGTGGAAATTTACTTGAAGATGTTGAAGTCATTAGAGTTGAAGATGTTGAAGTCATTAGAGTTGATGAAGTCCTTTACACATGGTGAAGTCTTTGGCCAAGGGAAGGGCTTTGTCCATCAATTTTGAAATAGAAGAGATGTAGAATCAAATCCAAAATGGTTGAGGAAAGAGTTTACAAGATTGTTTGTAAATAAGTTTTGGAACAAATACAGCTCCTATTTTTCTAAGGGGTTTTGTCCAATCCTAGGTTTACAAATCCTACAGACAACACAATGCTCTGATACCATCTGTAAGGTTCCCAACCTTTAATAAGGTAGAGATCCCTGTGTTTGCAATGCTAGTCCCTGGATCAATAGCTAGCATCCACAGTTAAGATGTAATATCAAGAAACAAAGGTCATAATACAAATTTATAACCAGGAATAACATAATTTATTACATCTTACATAGCTCATTTGGCTATTACATTACATTGCAGCAGAATATCTATAAGCATGGGGTCCTTCATCTTCAAAGTGCCACAGGCAGACATGTTGGTTGTAGACTTATAATCCTAATCATTAAACTTCACTAAAATCAATCAAACCTGCAACATAACAAGTTACAGCCATAAGGATCAATACATTTGAATTGTATTGGCAAGTGATACTATGGTAGTATAGTGGAGTCTATCATCTATATGCAATTGGCTAAGTGGAGCTTAGGCTTGCTTTTCTCAAAAATAGTTTTTCCTTATCATTTGAAAACACTAAGTTTTTGCTTGACCAAAAATATTACCCAAGGAACCACCAATAGAAATTGGTGAACCTTAAACCCTTGTTCAACCACAAGTTTTTAACTTAGAAATTTGGATGATGAGATTCTTGATAGCTTGCATGTCTTGATGCTCAAATTGTCCTCTGCCAGGGACATGGCTAAGTACTTAGATTTTACACTCTGCAGAGGTGGTGCACTTTCCCCACAAGACTTGGTTTCACCAAGACAAGATCTTTCAGAAGCCTTCCCTTAGACCAAAATGGACACGCTCCAACCTATCAATCCCCTACCACCAACTGTCAATTTGGCTAAGTTATTGCAACCTATATGATCCAGGCAGATCCCATAATGCCAAGTGGCTGCACTTGAAGCTTCTCAACATATGACATCTCAAATCTCTTTGTTCTTGGGTGGCCATCCACAAGTGAGACACCAAGTTTTCCCCAGCATACTGGACTTGGTGATGCCCAAGTTTTCCCTAGCATACTGGACTTGCATGACCACTCAACACAAACCATTCCTTCCATTCCACCCAGGTGATTCATTCACTTAGTTGTTTTATTAAACAAAACATAAGTCCTCAGACTTAGAAATTTTTCCATAGTATGAATGTATATTCCATCCTTGTTTTCTATTAGCTAAGCTAAGCATGACAGTAGTAGGAATCTTAACTTAGGAAATTTTCTCTAAGGTTTCTTCTACTAGGATTTCCCATAGCATGGTTTATACTTAGCAAAATTCCATGCAAGTTTTACTTAGAATTATCACTAATGCATAGTGAAAATAATAGGACAAAGTATGAAGCATCACTTGCCTTTTTGGTAGAGAGTATAAGTTCACTCCTTGATCTTTGCACTGTTCACTCACTTCAATTCACTACAATTCAATCAAGCAAACAATATTTCAATCTACCATTCAAGCAATTCATCACATAAAATCATAGTAACAAAACAATGTATGCAAGCATGCTAAAGATTGTTTTATTTGTAAAAGTGGTTTCTAATGGTTCATAAACATTTGAAAACACTTAATGATCATTTTATAAAGTGACAAAATCATTTGCAAAAGATTTCATTTCATAAACCATTTTTAGACTAAGTCATTATTTTATGTGGTGTAGAGATGCTTTTAATAATGGCAAAATTCTATAGGTTTCACAAAATATGTTTTCAAACCACAAAACTTTGTGTTTAGGGTCAGAGGGTTTATTTCCAAAACATTTCTCAAAGGTTTTCTTCCAAAACCATTTTTAATAATCAAACCATATTTTTATTTGACTAGAAATGGTTTAAATCAAAGATTTATTCTTTTGCTTCACCAAATACATTTTTGAAACCACAATTGGTTTCCTATGGTCAGTAGGTTCAAAACACACCAATTGCCAAAGATTTTATCCTCAAAATCATTTTAGAACAATTTCTATACTCTAAACATGCATACACAAGTTTCTGCAAAAACAAACAATTTAACAGAAGCTATTTCCTAAACAAAGTGCATGGTTGGCTAGGGATTGCTTTTCTTAATCCATTGATATAAAGTTTGCAAAATTTGGACGTGTAGATTAAAATTTATAGATTTTACAAAATGGAACATCTAATAGAACTATTCTGTTTTTAAACAAATCAGCAGGGACACGTGTCTTGATCTAATACGCTGGTACCGATTAGTCTGGATCACGCGCTGTGAGACGTTAGATCAAGTTACATCGCACGGCACAGATCGCTCCATACCATTTCACTTAAGTGACTCTATTCTATCCACGCGATCTAGATCCAACGGTGTACAGGGGTCTGACCATATCTGAGCGGCGCTAGCGGCGGAGGTTGGCGGCGGGGTGGTTAGACGGTGGTGGAGCCGGCAATTTAGGAAGCAAGGGTGATGGGGGAGGGCTTTACCAGGTTCTCCGTGCTTCGTTGATGCTCAACGTGGTCGTCACTTGTCGAGGGGCGCTCTGAACCACCGGTGATTCCTCGCCGTAGTTGTCACCGGCGTCTGGCGGCTCTGTTCTTCGTCGGAGGCGAGTGTACGGTCCATGCTAAGGCACGAAAAAAAGGTGCGTTAGCTGCACACAGAAGCGGCGAGTACGAGTGCATCCAGTAGACGGGGAGGCGCGGTCGAACTTTACCTGGGAACGTCGCCGGAGAAATGGCAGACGGTGGCGCTGTTCTGGTGAAGAGGTTGTCGAGGTTATGGTGCTCGCGCAGCTGAACGGGCGGCACTGGGAGATGCGCCAGAGGCTGGGGAGTAGGCTCGTCGTGGCTAGGGGGCGAGACTTGGCCGGAATTGCCGCCGGATCTCGTCGGGGCAGTGGAGCTTCGTAGAGGAATTAGGACGGCCTAGGGGCGTGCTAAGGTGGGGAACTGAGGGGGAAACGTAGAGGGGATAGTGGCGATTAAGAGAGCATGGTCTGGGGGCGGAATCACTGCGTCATTGAAGAGAATTGATGACGCGAATCAATCGGCAGTAACGGGGGAAGAACTGGTCGCGGGTTGACGACGAGGTGTGCTGGCGGTGGGGTCCGCTTGGCAGTGTGACAGAGAGAGGAAATAGGGTCCACCAGTCAGCGTCTTTGCGGGTTTATAAATGGGTGCGAATCGTTTTTCTTCGGGAGAGAGAGGGAATGGCTGTTGGGCCTTGTTGGGCTGAGCCCTTTAGAATTTTTTTTGTTCTGTTTGTTTTTCTTTTTCTTTTCCTTTATTCTATTTTGATTTTAAACAACCAATTCAAACATCTATTTGAATTAAAACCTTTTCCAAAACTTGGGTAGGTTTAAATACTGATTGGTAGCACATTTTGATGTTAATTTTGGAAATTTATTTTATTACTTTTGGGGTCTTTTTAATTAATAAAAAGGGCCCTTGTTTTAAATCAAAATAGGATTTAATAATGTCTTTAATTTCCGTTTGACTTCTAAATTCTTCCAAAACCTTTCAGTAAGTTTTTTTACTTAAAAGGGTGTCAAATAATTCATCTTGAATTATTTGGGAAAGTTTTTGTTAAGATTTATTAATCATTTAAGATTTGGGTTTGTCTTTATTCCAATAGGATTTGGTCTAAGCCATTTTATTTTATTTTGGCAATTCTTTAACCAATATTTTTATTTGGATTTGGATTAAATTCATTCCACTTGTTTAAGGATTTGGCCAAGGTTTGGTTTGGTCTTTAAATATCCTTAATTAGTATTTCTTTCTTTAACTTATGAAATCCATATCTTTTTATTTATAGATCCAAACTTGGTGATTCCAATTTGTGAAATCTTGTTTATTATTTGTTTATCCTTTTAAAGATCTTTAGGATTATTTTCTCACCAATTGTTATGGGTTTCCAGATAGGTTCTTTATTAGCTTTGGGAATTTAATTCCTTATCTTATTATATTCATAAGATTTTATTTATGGTTCCAATTTAAGTGAAACCAGTTTCTATGGTTTTATAATATTTCTATTTGTCTTTCTTTTTCATTTGTAAATGTTTGTTGACAAGATTTCATATGTATCAAATCCATAGGCTTGGAGATAACTTGGAAATGATTTTTATTCCATTAGGGTTTAGGGTTTGAATTTATTTTCCATGTGTTTAATTTCTAGATACATTCCTTGAGGAATGCATTTCCTTTTGATTTGGATTTTGTTGAATTCAAACTTTACCAAAGTTTGTTCAAGTTGGGATTTTAAGTTTCCTTTTAGAAACAAAAGTTTCTTTTCACCCTGATTTTCAACAAAATTTATTTTGTTTATTTTATTTTTCACATTACAAGATTTGAAAAATCTTGGGATGTGATAATCATGTGTTAACATGATGAGCTTTGTTTACAGAATATTCGTATCCACCTTTTATTCTTATAAATCCATTTGTAATTGCAATGAGCTTAACACTAAAGCTTTCATAATCTTCTCACATCTATACTTGGTATATCAAATTATTCTACTACTAATAATTTCCAATCCAACAAATGGTTACCTCTAACTCCATTCATATACTTCCTTTATCACCATCACTAAGATTACTCTAATGAATGTATACCTCAACTCCTACTTCACCTCAAGTTCTTAGTATTTCCAAAGAGGAGAATACTACTTCATTAATCCAATGTTGCTCTAACATCATCTTAAGTATACTATCTTGTCTCTACTTAACTCTAGTAACAAATACTCCAACCTCATATTACATTAATGTGACCTATAATGGTTAACCTAGGATAATATATCCATACTATGGTTCAATCATGTTTTATCCACCAATGTCACTTATACATGGTATAAGCATTCAATATTGATGAGTAAGGCATGATCATTATAATCCTTCGATCCTTTATGGTTTAGGTTTCCAGTTGGATAATCAAGGCTTCATCAATACAACATTACAGTTGTATTATAATTATCTTCTGTTTAGCTCTATTGGATTAGGAGATGTAATTCATTGACTATACTTACTTGATCCAATAGAAATACACCTGGTAACTTATCTTCAGAATTCATCCTTGTAATCTTCTTTGTTACCATATTGATTTGATTTCCTCCAATCACTCCCATCCTATAGATTACATCTAAAACTAGCATCACTACTTACCTCTTCTTACTTCTTTCTTTATAAGCCTTAAGTGAATGCTATAATAAGGACAAGAGTGGATAGGTTAAGAATTGATAATTTAAGAATTGGTGAATCAATAGTTGATTACTCAATATTGATGAACAACAAATATAAGGATAGGATTCAATAGAGATGATAAGGATTGATATGGAAAGAAAGATATATGGTGAATGATCTTAACTTTGGTTTCTTTCCTACTCAATCTCACTAGAGAGTTAAAGTTAGGTATTTCCATGATACTCATGGTATAAGTAGATGAGATTAAGATATAGTTGTTACATTCTTATTATTTGTGTTATATTTATAATTTGGTATTCATGAGTGATTATAATGAATACTATGATATGATCACCTAAGGATCAAATATAAATCATTAAGTAATGTATTAGGTTTGAATTTTATTACATTTGATCTACCCTTAGATCAAATCATGTTTACCCAAAATTAGTTTTTAGCAAAGGTCCTATTGAAACTTATCGCAGTCAACTTGATGATCTACTTCAATTCCATCAAGTTAAGAGAAGCTTCAATCACTTTGACAAGTTTTTATTTAAAAGCGTGAAAATTATTCGGATTTTCTATGCATGAATGCAATGCACACATCTGTGTTCATCTTATTTCTAAGCTCTAATGCTGTGATGTTACAGACTCTCCCCCTTAAAATAAACTTCGTCCTCGAAGTTCGCACACTCTTTCGTTTCGGAATGAGGAATTATCTTGTTTTGGTTACAACATTTCTCAACTCCATGGTAACCTTAAATGGAAATAATTATATTATTCCATATACAGATCCTTTCCTTGAATTCTGACTATACTTAGCAATCTTCAACTAGTTGTCTCCAATATTCCGAAGTTCCTTTTACTTTACTCCCTTAGGGATATGTCCTTATTATGAACTTCTTAAATAGGGGTCTTTTCCTTAGTTCATTTTCCTAAGTAGGTATTCTATTCCAACTCCTTCACTTATAATGTTTACTCTCCCCCTTAGGGTTTACTAATAGTCTTCAAACTATCTGTTTAGTATTTATTGGTTTGATAATTAGAATACTGGTCTCTATCCATCTTATACTCTACCTAGTTAGGGTCTTATGAAAGATTATAAGGTGTATCCACACAATTGTGGATCTCTGAAGTGAATCTTTCAGCATTATTTGTCTTACTTACTATTTAGACATTTTTGCTTTGATATGTCTGACTTGCGAAGCGTCTTAGAAAACTGTCGCTTAATATTTTGTACTCCTTTAGGTCTTATTTAGCTTAGGCCAAGTTTTATGCTCTTTATGCAACCATTAAGATAATCTGGTTAACTATGTCAACCAATTACCAGCTGCGGACAAGATACCAACTATGGATTAATTACCACAATGGATCAAATATCAACTGCGGATTATCCTAGGGTGTATGTATTACCCTATGCTTTCTGACATACTACTGGCATTCTCTCTGAATTGTCAGAGCTTGAATACTATTTTGGATTCCAAAACTACTTCTTTGTACTTATTCATGATACTTCCATGAACTTGATTCAACTACTTCATTAACTTATTTAGCAACACTACCTACTTTGATTGAACCTTAACTTCATTACTTCTTGTTGCTCCATACATCTTCTACACTAATCTTCCTTCTTACTGTTGATTAGTAATGATCTAAGCTTGATCCTTCCTTCAAATTGCATTGATACTCCTTATATTTGGCTTTACTCTTCGAGTAAGTCTTCATCTTGGTCTTTGAAACTCGTCACTCCCTTACACAAATTCCCATATTCTATCTAGGTCTATAACATCAAGTAGTAACTGGATGCTGCAACATGCATTTGCACACCAAGTCAGACTTCATGTACAGATCTAGTCAATCAAGAAAATCCAATAAAAACAAATAAATCCAAATGTGGTACATATAACACACAATATTCTAAGCCCAGAATATAGTAGTTGAGTATAATATCTCTAGAATTCAGGCTTAGTTGTGTAGTACATGACACCTCCTCATATAGGTTTACATTGTGATACTTAGCACATAGAGTCAAACTATTATTTATCTCAATATTTAACCAAATTGCTCAAGTGTAACAGGATAATCTTTATCAAAGTGGTCTTTAATTTGATTTTGACTAACCTTTGGTCTCACTTTTGGAAGGATTAACTATAACCAACCTTTCCTTATTAGTAAACCAACCTCACATGATCACTCCAAATGACTAATCAGATTCTATTTGATAACTTAAACCAAAGATTATTAGAAATTTTTAGCACCTAAAATTTCTATCATAGCTCTACGATGGTATTTTCATACTTCTACTTCAAGATAATTTACTAAGTTTTTGTCATATTTATATTTATATTATGGTTTCGGAGCTAATCTCACCATGATCTTATTATGTTTTACCTGTACATCATGATTTAAGAGTTAATCTAGCCATGATGAATTTGTTTCACCTTACACTATTATTCATTCTTAACATAATCTCACTTCATCACGTAGAATTTCTCAAGTGAATTCCACATGATTACTACTCATTACATCAACATTTATCCTAATGATATACATCATGTTGTCTTTGGTTATCAACTGACACTAAGATTTTATTTTTCTTACTTAAATTCTAGGATTAGGCTACACCAATAAGAGTACTTCAATTGATGTCTTACACTTTCCTACAGTATCTTGGTGGTTTATGTCTCCCTCAAAAGACACTAAATAGCACCTTACTAAGAAAAGATAACATAATTACTCCTAAGAATTATGACTTAAGCATTTTGTGACAAGGTTTATCCTCAAGTGGATACTCATCACCAGTCATAAGATCATTTGGTTTAGATAATATGGCTCCTATAGTCACTATCCAACGTACAGATCTTCCTAAAAGGGTTTTAATCCTAAGGTCAAAGCATATGCTCTGATACCAACTACGGTGACCTAGCATACCACTGCATGATGTAGTACACTATAGTCATTGACATAACACCAATGAAACACCGTTCACTAGTATAACATCCGTCAGAGTGGTACAACAGAAACACAACAGGTCCAAGACATGACTATAGGTTACAACTAAACTCTTTACACAAGATCCAGAGAACACTCTAGGTTAAAGAGAGAGAAAGAAACTTCTTACAAAGAAGAATCAAGAATAAATAACTCATAGCTACCATACTTATAAAACTAATAGCTGAACTACTAGGCTTGCATTGTTGCTATTGCAATATTCTACAGAAGTAGGTTCTATGGTTAGAAATCCTATTCTTATCTAATCAGCAACTTCGTATTCACTTGAGTTGATGTATATGCTGACTTCCTTGACTTCATGGAAGAGTTTTAGCTTTTAATGATGATTCCTGGAGCATAACTTGATGTAGACGTCGTCTGTACTAGCTTTAGAACCTAGCAAGGGTTAAGAAGATACTTTGAGTACGAGCGTACTCAGCAAGTTCACTAGAAAAGGAGTGTTTGATGCACTATAACTACGTCCACAAACCATAGGTCGTAGGCAATGTAGGTTTTCGTAAACATTTCTTAAAAGGTTGTTTTTTATTCTGAAAAACTATGCCCGTTAGCCTTCACGGGTTTACCAGAACTTTCATGGAGTTCCTTTCCCGCCGCGTTCGTAGCTCCTTCCCAGAACAGGGAGTAACAAGTTATAGTTCTTACACTCTGCAGAGGTGCGTCACTTTACCCATGATAGATCTTAGCTTTGCTGCACATCTGAATTGCATGTTCATTCACACTTCCTTGGTGTGAGGACCAGACTAAGATCCAAGCTAATCACTGCCTTCTCCGCGATCCCGCATGTCTCTTTGGTGTACGCCAGCCCACCTATTGAATTACGGCAATGGCAGTACAGACCGTTCAGATGCCAGAACTATCGTGGGACGTTCAGGGCTCCCACCCATATGCTGCATATCCTCTACGAATTACCATATAATATGCATGCTACGAGTGATAACAGCCACGACCCGCACATCCAGCTCCATGCGAGAGGGAAAAGATACAACTGACTTCTCTGTCCCATTCCAAATCTCATGGTCAATGCGTGATATACGGCGCAAGAACCACTGGCGACATTGGTTGTTAAGTCCTAGATAATATGTTCCTTTACCACCGAAACTCTTATAGTAGGTTATTACCTCATGGTAAATAACCTATAATCACATTATTGTGAAAATAATGTTTTCTGACCTTTTTCAAATGCAGGTGATGACAACACTTGATTTGTAAAATACTTTATAGAAAATAATCAAAGGACATGAGCAAGTGTGAACTTGCCTTTTGTGATTGAAAGATTATGCACTCACGGTCTTCAAGACAATATAAGATCCAATAGCTAAAATCTGCATCATTGGTTCGGTAAGGACTAATGTTTAAAGAAGCAAGATGCTTTTATGCATAAGTAATTGAATGAAAGTTGATAAACGCTAATCCCAAGGATAACGTTTTTCTAGGGTTTGGATACTCGAAAGGGTTTCCTTGGAATGTGTTGCCCTTTTAGATTAAGTTTCACACATGTGCTTCTTATTAAGGCTTGTGAGTGTGTGTGAAACAATATGTAAGTATAGTAAAGCACACACAATAAGGAATATTCAAGTGGAAAATATATCTGTAGACTATGTATATAAGGTTTGTTTATTATTTAGAGCTTTCATCAAAATGTTTATGTCTTGATTTATAATGTTTCTTAAAAGAATAACTTTTGAAGAAAATCTTACTTAGCTAAAGAGAAGTATTTAAATTTTAAGTTAACCTTATTAGGGTTTCTTTTAAGTTATAGTCTTTAAGTAAGAAAGAATTGCTTTATTTGAATAGTGATATTAACAGTATTCGAGAATTATCTATCTTGGTTTTGAACTTGGTTAGTTTGGGATTAATATGCTTTATAACTTAATTATAATAGACCAAGGTTCACTATAAAACACATAATAAAGTCTTTTTAGAATAGTATTTAAAGTATTATAGACTAAAGTTAACTTTAGAGACATAGATGGACTTAAAGCATATTGCTTATGTTATTTGTACCAGGTGTACTTTATAATGTTTCCCTAAGGATACTTTAAGAATGGTAATACTTCTATTTGAATAGTGGTTTCCTAGTTGTTTAGTGGAATAGAATCATTTTCCTTTTTATGGATGAGTGGTTATAGTTTGTAAACAAAGAAATAATATTACTTAACTACTTATGGATTCAATATAGTGTTTTGGTTTGTTTATAACTTGTAGTTGAAGTAAAAGAATGGGTGTTATCTCATTACAATTATTCTTGGAGTTTTTTAGATTGGATAATGATCCTTTTATAAAATAATCTACATTAATGGTTGAGAATTAATTTAATAAAATTGTATTCAAAGTGCTTAATTCATTTTGAATTCACACTATCAATATTTAAGATTAATACTATTTATTAGACTCCATTGATTAATTTTTAGAACTATTTACAAGTTTTATTTACCTTAATATGAATTATTAATTAAGGAGATAGGTTTAAATTCAAGTTATAAAAGTGTTTAACTTTTTATTTAACTCAAAAATGGAATATTACATTTTTAACATGTATTTATTATTTTTGTGACCATTTTGGTATATTACATTTATTTTTGTGATTTATAAATAATAAGATATGCTTATAATAAGGTTTATTACTTTATAAATACTTAATAAATAATAAAAATTTAATTAAGTGAAATAATAATGTATAATTATAATTTTAAAGTATAATTCTTATTTTTACTAAGATTTTTAGTATTTTATTTATATTTTTAACATTTACCATTATTAAAATATTAATTATCAAAGTTTTATTATTTATAAAACTTTTATTAAATAATATTTATTTAGATAATCATCATAATAATATTTGACAATGCTTTTAAGTTGTAGATTTTATTTTTCTGAAAATTTTCATATATTAAACATATTTTGTGAATTATAAAACAAAAGTTATTGATTTTATAAGATTGGATCATTTTATAATTTTTTTAATTAAATAACTAAATGTGTTTATTAGGTAATGCTGATGTCAGCATGCAATGAAGGGTTTTCCTCACCAAAGCTTATCCTACCCCCAGTCACTGGCTAGTGGGACCTTTTGCCATGTCATTTTTATTGTTTTTATTTATTACAAAATTATTACTGAAAAGAAATAAAGGAAATTTAAACATGACATCACCATGACATCATGGTGACATCATAAATGGGGATCCTCATAGCAGCTTTCGATTCTAGGGATTTTGCTGTTTGTGCGAGTTGGTGCTAGGGATTATCAGGAAGAGAACGTCGCCGCGAACTCTATAGTGGCGGCGCCGCTCTGTTTTGGTCATCAAAGGTTGGTCGGCGACGAGCTCACGTGGCGGCGCGGCACTGCCGCACGCGGGTAGGTAACTACGACGAGCGAGCGACGAATTGAAAGATGCTAGCATACTTAGAAGCTTACCAGGAAAGCGAAGAAGGGCTCGACGAAGCGAATCATGACCGGAATTAATAGGAATCGTGGTGGCCAGACTTCGGGCAGGAGATGTCGATTGGGGATTTTAGGGCCTCTTCGGCTTGCGTTCTTTGTCAGAGAGCTCGAGGAAGACACAGCGGAGCTCACAGACTGTCCAGAGATCAAAGGGGAACCCCGAATGGCGTCGTCGGAGTTCTCTGGCCGATCCAGGGTTTCGTCCAGAGAAGGGTTTCGAGGAAAAGAGGAAGCTAGGGTTCACCGGTGCGGAAGAGGGCTTCTTATAGGCATCACACAGTGGCGGCGTGGATCTTGGCACGGTGCGATGGTGGTGTGAACGCCAGCGAGCTGCTTGCTCGATCGGGAGGCCGACGATGGCGCGAGGAAGACGAAGGAGAATAGATGCCGAAGGGGTACGGGCTTCTGGCAGGCTGATGCTGGGCCAGGTGGGCTGCAGTGTGGCGCGTGTGAGCGACGAGTAAGCAAGAGACGAGATGGGCCATGGGCCAGATTTGGTGTGTCCTCTGTTTTTTTCCTGGGTTTTTTTCCTTTTTCATTTTCTATTTTGTTTTTAGCTTTGAATTTAAGCAATAACTTTGGCTTATCTTTATGGAATTTTATTTGCTGAACATTTGCAGCAACAATGAAATTATTAAGAATCAATTGGTGAACTTTTATTATATATTGTCTAGGGTTTCTTTATTTTCTTTATATAGATACCTTTCCTATTATTATTTGTGAGGGCCTTTAATATGAATTTAATTGGGCATTAATTCATAAACTTATTATAGAATGTATTACTACTAACTAATGAGATTTTATTCTTGTTAATACATAATATTAAGGCAACTTTTATATTTAGTGATCCTTCAAAAGTATTTGATACATAAGGTTCTAAGTACTAATAAGGTTTGCAATTATTCTTATGAATTTAAGAAATAGCAATAGATATATTTTATTATAACAAACTTTAAAAGTTAAAGGTTTGAGTTGAAAATGCTTTACCATAGGTTCTTAGAAGATTTAATATTCTCATATTTATTTTATTGATATGAATAAAGGTTAATGGCTAAACCTATTGTCTTTATGCTTGTGATTTTAATAATATCACCATTTTAAGTAAAATAGTGGGATGGTTTTCTAGGCTAACTTATGAGAAACAATTAATAAAGATAGTTCCATAAGCACCTATGATAATGATGATTGAAAATGACAAAGATGTGCTCAGGTGATTTCATATAGTAAATATTTCTATGAAGCTTTGTGTAAATAAGATGATAGATCAATTAGATGAAATGGATAATATGTTTGGTAAAGATCTAGGGTCTAGTGTTTAGCAAGAATTCCTATATTCCATACTTCATAATTCTGGACTTCTAATTAAGGAATTCCTTTCCTAGATATATTACTTCTCTATATCCATCATCATGTGTTAACATGATGAGCTTTGTTTACAGAATATTCGTATCCACCTTTTATTCTTATAAATCCATTTGTAATTACAATGAGCTTAACACTAAAGCTTTCATAATCTTCTCACATCTATACTTGGCTATATCAAATTATTCTACTACTAATAATTTCCAATCCAACAAATGGTTACCTCTAACTCCATTCATATACTTCCTTTATCACCATCACTAAGATTACTCTAATGAATGTATACCTCAACTCCTACTTCACCTCAAGTGCTTAGTATTTCCAAAGAGGAGAATACTACTTCATTAATCCAATGTTGCTCTAACATCATCTTAAGTATACTATCTTGTCTCTACTTAACTCTAGTAACAAATACTCCAACCTCATATTACATTAATGTGACCTATAATGGTTAACCTAGGATAAAATATCCATACTATGGTTCAATCATGTTTTATCCACCAATGTCACTTATACATGGTATAAGCATTCAATATTGATGAGAAAGGCATGATCATTATAATCCTTTGATCATGTATGGTTTAGGTTTCCAGTTGGATAATCAAGGCTTCATCAATACAACATTACAGTTGTATTATAATTATCTTCTGTTTAGCTCTATTGGATGAAGAGATGTAATTCATTGACTATACCTACTTGATCCAATAGAACTACTCATGGTAACTTATCTTCATACTTCATCCTTGTAATCTTCTTTGTTACCATATTGATTTGATTTCCTCCAATCACTCCCATCCTATAGATGACATCTAAAACTAGCATCACTACTTACCTCTTCTTACTTCTCTCTTTATAATCCTTAAGTGAATGCTATAATAAGGACAAGATTGGATAGGTTAAGAATTGGTGAATCAATATTAGATTACTCAATATTGATGAACAACAAATATAAGGATAGGATTCAATAGAGATGATAAAGATTGATATGGAAAGAAAGATATATGGTGAATGATCTTAACTTTGGTTTCTTTCCTACTCAATCTCACTTGAGAGTTAAAGTTAGGTATTTCCATGATACTCATGGTATAAGTAGATGAGATTAAGATATAGTTGTTACATTCTTATTATTTGTGTTATATTTATAATTTGCTATTCATGAGTGATTATAATGAATAATATGATATGATCACCTAAGGATCAAATATAAATCATTAAGTAATGTATTAGGTTTGAATTTTATTACATTTGATCTACCCTTAGATCAAATCATGTTTACCCAAAATAAGGTTTTAGCAAAGGTCCTATTGAAACTTATCGCAGTCAACTTGATGATCTACTTCAATTCCATCAATTTAAGAGAAGCTTCAATCACTTTGACAAGTTTTTATTTAAAAGCGCGAAAATTATTCGGATTTTCTATGCATGAATGCAATGCACACATCTGTGTTCGGCTTATTTCTAAGCTCTAATGCTGGGATGTTACAGGAGCTCTGGGACGCACTAGACGCAAAGTTTGGTGCTGCAGATGCTGGCAATGAACTGTACATCATGGAGAGCTTTCATGATTTTAAGATGACAAAGGACCTTCCTGTGGTTCAACAAGCTCATGAGATACAGTGCATTGCCAAAGAGCTCGAACTCCTTAAATGTGCCTTACCCGACAAGTTTGTGGCGGATTGCATTTTTTCTAAGTTGCCCCCTTCATGGAGGAACTTTGCCACAACTCTCAAACACAAGAGACAGGAGATATCAGTTGAAAATCTGATAGCGTCCCTTGATGTTGAGGAGAAGGCTCGGACTAAGGACACTACTGAGAAAGGAGAGAGTCATGCTACTGCCAATTTTGTGCAGAAAGGCAAATCCGTAGGCAAGAACAAAGGGAACTTCAAACCCTCCTTTAACAAGCCTGTAAAGACTACAACCTTCAAGAAGAAGAATACGAATAGGGACAAGAGTGAACTATCTTGTTACACTTGTGGAGAGCCCGACCACTTTTCCAAGGACTGTCCAAAATGCGTAGACTGTAGAGGGAAAAAGTCCAAGACTGTAAACGTCGTGACCGCTAGCAATACTGATGGGTATGGTAATTTATTTACTGTTCTTTCAGTGTTTCAATCACCATGTTGGTGGCTTGATACGGGTGCTAATGTTCATGTGTGTGCTGACATCTCTATGTTCACTTCTTATCAGGTCGCTCGGGATTCATCCGTCCTAATGGGGAATGGATCACATGCTTCTGTTCGTGGTGTTGGCACGGTGGATCTGAAGTTTACTTCCGGAAAGATCGTGCAGCTGAGGAACGTGCAGCAAGTCTCTACTATGAACAAGAATCTCGTTAGTTGGCTCCCTTCTTTGTAGAGATGGGTTTAAGGTTGTCTTAGAGTCTAATAAAGTTGTTGTTTCTAAACATGGACAATTTATTGGTAAAGGTTATGAATTCAGAGGCTTGTTCCGGTTTTCACTTTCAGAGTTTTGTAATAAATCCGTGAATCATATTTGTGGTGGTGTTAATGATGATACCAGTATTTGGCATTATCGTTTATGTCACATTAATTTTGGTTTGATATCTCGGATGTCTAGTATGAGTTTAATTCCGAATTTTACTATTACCAAAGGTTCTAAGTGCCATAGTTGTGTGCAATCAAAGCAACCTCAAAAGCCTCACAAGGCTACCGAGGAGAGAAACTTGGCACCTCTAGAACTCATACATTCTGATATATGCGAGATGAATGGTGTGTTGACAAAAGGTGAAAAGAGATATTTCATGATGTTGATAGATGATACTACTAAATTCTGCTATGTTTACCTGTTGCAAACTAAAGATGAGGCTTTAGACTACTTTAAAATCTATAAGGCCAAAGTTGAAAATCAACTAGAAAGAAAGATCAAGCGTCTTAGGTCGGATCGTGGTGGTGAGTATTTTCCCAAAATATTTGACGAATTCTGTCAGGAACATGGAATTATTCATGAGAGGACGCCTCCCTACTCGCCCCAATCAAACGGGGTTGCCGAGTGGAAAAACCGCACGCTGACTAACTTGGTGAATTCCATGTTAGTCACTGCTGGTTTATCAAAGGCATGGTGGGGGGAGGCTTTGTTGACTTCATGTCATGTCCTGAATAGAGTTCCTAACAAGAATAAAGAAAAGACCCCTTATGAGGAGTGGGTTGGGAGAAAACCATCACTTTCATATCTGCGCACTTGGGGGTGTTTGGCGAAGGTCAACATACCGATCCCCAAGAAACGCAAGCTCGGACCCAAGAAAGTGGATTGCATCTTTCTAGGATATGCTCCACGTAGTGTAGGCTATAGATTTCTAGTGGTTAAATCTGAGGTACTTGATATGCATGTTCATACTATAATGGAACCTCGTGATGCAACATTCTTTGAGAATATTTTTCCTATGAAAGATATGCATAGCATTGGTAGGATTTCTTCTGAAATACTTCCTGAATCTAGTGCATCTATTGAGAATTCTGAACAACCACATGAGGAATTTCTTGAGAAGGATGACGATGAACCTCTCACGAGGAGTAAGAGACAGAGGGTTGCAAAATCCTTTGGTAATGACTTCATCGTGTACCTTGTGGATGATAATCCCAGATCCATTACTGAGGCATATGCATCTCCTGATGCAGATGATTGGAAAGAAGCTGTCCAAAATGAGATGGACTCGATTCTTTCTAATGGAACTTGGGAATTATCAGAACGACCCTATGGTTGTAAACCTGTGGGATGTAAGTGGGTGTTCAATAAGAAGCTAAGGTCTGATGGTACTATTGAGAAGTACAAGGCGCGTCTTGTAGCTAAGGGCTACAAACAGAAAGAAGGCGAAGATTACTTTGACGCCTATTCACCTGTCGCTAGACTGATCACCATTCGAGTACTACTATCCCTGGCTGCCTCTTATGGTCTTCTCGTTCATCAAATGGACGTGAAGATAGCTTTCCTTAATGGAGAGTTGGAAGAGGAGATCTATATGGATCAGCCGGATGGGTTTGTGGTAAAAGGTGAAGAGACAAAGGTGTGCAAGTTATTGAAATCTTTATATGGCCTGAAACAAGCACCTAAGCAATGGCATGAGAAGTTTGACAGAACTCTACTTTTTGCTGGCTTTGTCATTAATGAGGCTGATAGGTGTGTTTACTATCGCCATGGTGGGGGCGGTAGAGTTATATTATGTTTGTACGTGGATGACATTCTGATCTTTGGTACAAACATGAAAGTGATAAATGAAGTCAAGTCTTTCCTGTCAAAGAGTTTTGATATGAGAGATCTGGGAGAGGCTGATGTCATTCTGAACATCAAGCTTATTAAGAACGAGAATGGGATTACTTTAACGCAATCTCATTATGTTGAGAAGGTCTTGAGCCGATTTGGCTTTAATGATGGCAAGACTTCTCCAACACCTTATGATCCCAGTTTGACATTACGAAAAAATAAGAAGGAACCAACAGATCAGCTGAAATATTCACAAGTTGTTGGTTCTCTCATGTACTTAGCAAGCGCTACAAGACCTGATATCTCTTTTGCTGTGAGCAAGTTGAGTAGGTTCATGTCTAACCCGGGTATTGATCATTGGCATGCACTTGAAAGGGTCATGCGCTATCTATGTGGTACAATTAGCTATAGGATTCACTATTCAAGGAACCCTGCTGTGCTTGACGGATATAGTGATTCGAATTGGATCTCTGACTTTGATGAACTCTACGCCACGAGCAGGTATGTGTTTACCCTTGGAGGTGGCGCTGTGTCATGGAGGTCTCGTAGACAAACCATATTGACGAGGTCAACTATGAAAGCAGAACTTACTGCTTTAGACATAGCCACTGTTGAGTGTGAGCTCTTGATGGACTTGCCTGTGGTTGAGAAACCTATGCCGGCAATCCTTTTGAATTGTGACAACCAAACTGTTATTGTCAAAGTGAACAATTCTAAGGATAACGCGAAGTCATCAAGACACGTGAAGAGACGTTTGAAATCTGTCAGGAAATTGAGAAACTCCGGAGTAATAACTGTTACGTATATTCAAACAGACAAAAACCTGGCAGATCCCTTTACAAAGGGACTATCACGAAATGTGATAGAAAGTGCATCGAGGGAGATGGGGTTGAGACCCATGGATGTCACACCTTAGTGGTAACCTAACCTATGTGATCGGAGATCCCACGAATTAGGACCTGGGAAGAACAAGCTAGTGGTTTGACGGAGGAGAGTATTTTATAACCATCTCTATGTGAAGATGCATAACTCTCATAATCTGTAAGGCAGGTTGACAACATGTCTTAATGTGTTTATGTTGGCTTTAATTAGCAAAAATGCCGTCCTATAGGGCATTCTTGAAAGAACACACCTATATGAGCTCGACTATAAACGTCGCGGTCTATGAGACTTGGGTGATCTCTAGTAAACTTATGAAGAGACCAGAAAGTATGACGCATATGCTCCAACCCGCAGGGTAGGCTACTGGCAGCCAGGTACTAGTTATGATTTTGAGTGAAATCTATTGGCACCAAACTTGCAGTTCAAGGTTCGTCCATTTTTCAAGTTGTTGATAAACGTAGTTCAAGATTCTAGGCGGAAGTTCAACTTAACAGTCTCTGCTGAAACACTGGTATATAAACAAGTAGTGAGGATTGGCAAATCGTCAAATGGGCATTTGAGATCTGGTGGGGGGTTGTTAGAAATAATGGGACAATTCCTTTAGGCCCATGTGCATTTCAGATTTTCTCTAAATCTTAAATCCTAAATTTGTGGCAGCCCATATGTGTTTGGGCCCATGTTTGTGGCAGTTCACATGGAAGTGGGGTGGGAGCTCAAGTTTAGTCCCACATGGAAAGTTGGAGGAGAGTTGCACCACTTTGTAAGTAAGTGAGTGGCAATAAGAGAGATACACGCGCGCGCTCCTCCTCCGACGACGCCGCCGCTCGCATGCCCGCCCGCTCGTCTCGTCACGACGCGCGCTGCGGGTTGCGGGAATCTCGCCAAGCCGAGCTTTATTTTGCTGCTCAGGAAAACTGTGAGGTTCGGGTCGTGGGCTACTGTAACCGACCCGAACATGGACTCGGCCCACGTTCGCCTCCGTTAGGGTTTCCTGGGCTGCTCTATATAAAATCCCTGCGTGGCTACCGCCACAATACCACCGAAAACCAATCTAGGGTTTTGTCATCCTCTCTACTTGCGCCATCACCATAGTCTACTCCATCCCGCTTGCCGGCGTGCACCGGCGGACGGGAAAGCAGGTCTCCGGAACCACTTGCCCTTGTGATCCTGTACGGGAGAGGGTGAATAAGGTTTTTGGTAAGCGCTCCGCGCGACTGCTCGAGTTCTCCATCACGGGTCGTCTTCCATCCAAGTCAGGCGGTGCTGCCTACCGCCGTCTTCGTCGCCATCTGCTTCGATCAGTCTTCCCTAAAGTTTTTACTACGACAACCGAATGGTATGTCCTATGTGCTCTTGTTTGGTTATTCATCATATTCTGCGAGTACATGTTAAGCTGATGTTTGTTTCCGATCATCCTGGTGTTTAGTACATCTAGTATGTTCGAGTTACATGAGCTAGTAGCTGGTTTTGTCATGATTTATATTCTAAAATTAATCGTGGAAATTATGCCTAATAATCCAACACTAGAGAGCTATCGAGATGTCGGCGGTCGAATTCACGATTCAGTCCATCTTCTAAACTTTTTTTGGATGGCGTGGTCGTTTTTTATCTGACGTCCTCATGCCGAATCCAACCCACGGAAGGCTAGCGGAGGATCCAGATGGAGATGAAAAATCCATGGCTATGAGATAGACTGCTCGTCTCTTGAGCAGCGTCCCGTCATCATGTTCTCCTTCCATGCTTTTCCCGTCTTTTCCACCGCTTTTCGCATGGGATTCCCACCCTTTTCTCGCTATATGTATGCACAACGGCCGTCGCCATTTCAGATCTACACCATGCCCACACCTCACACCCTCTCCCGCTATATCTAGGGCGACGGGCGGAGGTGCTGCTTTCGCCAGTAGGGGCGACACACAGCCATGTCGGACCGCCGTCCTCCTCCACCTCACCCACCACCCGCAGAAGAGTCGTGGCACCTGTTTCCTCCTCTCTGTGGAACCAAATATACCGACTCAGAGGACGAGGAGTGGATCGCCTCTGACGACTCCGGCGCAGCCAACACCGATGAGTTGGGCGGGGGCAGTTTTGACGCTGAGTCCGAGGAGCCGGAGGAGCCGCCATGGGTGCCACTCGAACAACGGGTGATCAACCGCCATGTTCGAGATGAGCGCCGACGAGCGCTTCCACGGCCGCCACAGCCCCACGGGCCGGCTTATCGGACCACCGACGAGCCTTACGGGTGGGACGTCTTCCACCACGTTTTCCTACCGGAGTACATCCAACCGCAACAACCCAACGATGTCCACATGCGTCTACTCCTTGCGTCACGCAGATACCCCGGCGATGCGGACTTGTGTGCCTGCCGTGACCGAGCCGAGGAGGATGCCGACACACAACTAGCAAGATACAACTCGTTGTTTGACCTGTGGGTGTCGCCAAAGGGCTGCCGCCGCCGCCGCGCCCTCCTGCCATGAGCGGCGCCTTCATCAGGCGGAGACGTTAATTTTTATCTTTTCCCTTTTTATGTAAATTTACAGTAGTATTTGTGTAAATATTTTTAAACAATCTATGAAATCGCCGTTAATTTTGAAGTTTTAACATATTTTCAAATGTTTGAATTTTCTTGTATGGGTTCCGACCCCCTACCCCAATTTATCATTGTATCCGGCGCCTCCCGTACGGGTGAAATAAAAGGCCGCCTGGACGGGATGACGAGTGGAGTCATAATTGGTCCGCGCGCCTAAATGCAGTGTTGAGCTCAACGGGATGATCTATTCGGATAAACTTAGGCTGAACCGGCCGAACCGATTTATTCAAATATCAAATTTGGATCACGGGTTAGTTTGTTCAGACAGACGTGGACGCTAGCATGTCCGGTTTTTTAGTAGACTGGCCTAGTTACCGTCACACAATGGGCATTTCTTTTTCTCTCCTCTCTTTTGGGCTGGTTAAACAAAATAGAACAATTTAGGGCTGCGCTCCTCGCCGAACGGACCAAAACACGACCCAAAAATGACTCATGGCTCAGTTGACAAAAAACAAATCTTTTGCATCGCCCGTCGGGGCTTCCCGGTCCGAATCGTGAGGTAAAAATGGGCTAAGAGCATCTTTACTTGTTAGGCGAACTTAGACCAAAATCCGGACCTTTTTTGGCAGGACGAAATTTGATTTCGGCCTGGATACACCCAGTTTCCCACTCGCGTACCCAGGCCGAGTACCTAGGAGAATAGAAAACGACGACATATTTGAATCTTTATCGTTTCCGCCGGCGAGTGCTCTCAGTCGTCGATGGGGATGAGCTCCTGCGGCGTGGCCGACGTGGCGTGGTCATCCGTCTCGTCGGCGGACGGCGAGGGGTTGGAGGAAGTAGAAGCAGAGCTCGCCGTGGAGGCGTTCGGTGCAGGGGCGTTCGGCGCAAAAGAAGGGGAAGGCATGATCTCGCCCTGGAGGATGGCCTGACGTTGCGCCATGTACCAGGTCTTGACCGGCGAGCTCATCTTCGACGTGTCCTCGCCGCCCATCAGGAACTTGAGATCCGTGTTGCGTTTCTTGGCGGCGTAGTTGGCCTTCTTCTCGGCGAGGTTGGCCTTGATGAGGGTCATCTTTTCCCCTTGTGTCTTGATCAGCTGCTTCCAGCGCTTGTCGGTCTTCTCGGCCCTCTTCTCGGCGTGCGCCCTTGTGTCGGCGATGCATTTCTCGATCGAAGCCTGGATACGCTCGACGGGAGGTCCGGCGGCTTTGAGCATCTTCGCCTTCTTCTGGCCGATCTCTAGTATTCCTTCACCGGCAGCAGCGGGAGGGGCCTCCGGGTTGTAGACGCCGCCCTTGGTCTTGGAGAGGCTCAGGCGAGTGTCCCGCCACTTATCGCAGTTCTCAATCTTCTCGAAGACATGATGGAACTTTAACTCCATCTTCATGTCTTCTCGAAACAAAGCAAGTGCACGACGAAGCTGTAAAATGAAAGTGTGTCAAGTGTGTCAAAATAGAAGCAAGTGCACGACAAAGCTAGTGTTCGCGAGTACCTTGTTGTCCATGTTTTCCCCGCTGGTTTGTGTGCGTTCCACCTCTTCCACGCAGTTGTGCCACTTGCTACACGCAGTCTGGATGATCGTCCAATAGTTGATAATAGCCTTTTCCCCTCGCTCCATGTGAATTTTGCGATACTTTGGGTCGCAAAGGCTACACTCGTCGAATGCTACCTTCACGCGCCGCCAATAGTTGTCTGAATTCTGGTTGGCACCGGTCATCGGATCCATGCTCACCGTTTTCCAAGCTTCGGCGAGACAGGTGTCCTCGGCCACGGTCCACTTGATCCGAGCGTCCGCCGAAGTGCCCGGCTTCTTCTTCCTCTTCTTGCCTTTTGCCAGCAGCAAGACTTCACCCTCAGGGTCCTCTACCTGCGTCGGCTCGGCCTGCGTCTCCTTGGCGTCTCCTCGGCGAGATCCTGAGACTCGATGCCGTGCTCGGCGTTGGCCCGGGTCTGCTCTTACTTGAAGAAGGAGGGGTGGTTGGAGGCCGAGCCTGCTGCGAACATGTCCTCCATGTACGTCTCGGCCGACATGCCGACCGGCAGGATGACCGGCATTCCGCCGAACATGTTGCGCGCGTCGGCCTCGCCGTAGGTTCCTTGTGTCGAGCTTCCGCCGAAAGGCAGTGGTCCGTGGCACAGAGCGGGGCCTGCGTACGCCGGAGAGGTGAGTAGGGTAGGTTGATGTCCACGTTGAAGGCCGAAGGAGGGCGCGGCGCCGGGCAGGGGAAGACGGCGTTGGGGTTGAACCCGCCGTCGAACTCGGGGGACGAGGAGTATCTCTGCCGAGCAGCCGCCTGGCTCTCCTGGAAGCCGGCCGGAGATATCGGCGAGAATCCGGCGGGCGAGCCGACGCTTGCTTGGCTTCCCCAATAGGGTGGGTACGGCGCCGCCATCAACGCCGACCTCGTCGCTGCCGCCTGTTTCGGCCTCACGATCCCCTGCTTGTCCGCTGCCGCCTTTTCTTGTTCTTGCCGGAGCTTCGCCCTCTCCTTTCTGCCCTTCCGGTCCTGCGACGCCATCTTCCTCGCCTGCTCCTTAGACGCCCACACGGCGTCAGACATCCTCTCCGGCTTCTTCGCCAACGCTCTCGACTTCCTCGCCTTCTTCTCCGTCGGACCCTCGCCGAGGATCGATCTGGGTTGGACGAAGCTCTTGGCGGCATGGTGGGCGGGAGCTCGGCGGAGTGGCAGAAGGGGAATGGGAAAAAAAGGCGGGAGGAGAGAAAGAAAAGGCGGGAGCTCGGCGAAGTGGCGGGAGTTCAGCCTTCTCTCGCCGACAGCTGGCCCACGTCCGTTTTCGCTGCGTCCGGCGTTCCCTGGACGTACGGCCTGAGAAGCACGGACCAAAGTTCGTCCAAATTCGAACAAAAACAGATTACTGAATACGCGAATAGACCAATTTTCGGCATGTGAAACTAAATTTGGCGTTCGGATCGACGCGAGCGGAGATGCTCTAATGGCGCGGGTTCCTGGATGCCTGGTTCTGCTCGTGCAGCGGTCAAGCTTGACCGGCGGTGTCCAGACCAGTTCCCAGAGTTCAATTACTACGCGGTGGCAGTGGCAGGAAAGCTACGCGACACGGCCTCGCCCGCCCATGCTGAGCTCGAGCTCCAGCTCCAGCTAGCCGCCAGGCGCTTCCTTCCCGTTCTGTACCAAAGCGAAGCGCCGTCACCCCAGCTCCACACCAGGCCCGCGCAGAGTGCCTAATGATGGCGCGCCGGAAGAGAAGAGCGGCCGAGGCCGGGGCCGGGGCACGGCAGCGCGCGGCCATGATGGTGTCGCGCTCGCGACAACAGCAGCATCACTCACTGCCCCAGTGCCCGCCCGCTTCGCCTCGCTTCTGCCGTTTCGCGCCCGTCCCCGGCCGCGACCACCACAACACATGCCCCAGGGGCCGGCCGGGCAGGGGCAGGCCACCACCACGGGCCCACACCCGCGTCGCAAAGTGGCGTAGCTTTGGCTTTCCGGAAAGCCGCTGCCGGCCGTGCCCCTGCGCCCCGCGTGTCCCGAACCGCGGACGCAGCCTTGGTTTCTGCCGCTACAGCCTACAGCGACACCACCCCCTACCTCTGCCTCCGTCTAGCTCATGTCATACTGCCATGTTGTGATCTGAATTGAATTTTGTGGAGAAATTGGTTGGTTGGTACTACTACTACCCCTGCATACTACTACTAGTACTCAGCTGGTGGGGTAGTACCAGGAAAAGAAATTGACCAGATGCCACATCACGTCACATACACCATGGATCCTTTTCCAGCATCGACTTTGCACGATGGTCCTACAGATTTTCCCTAGAGTCGAGTCTGCACGACCGGTCCCTGCATATATAATCTAGCAATTGCGTTTGTTCGCCTTGGATTTCGATATGATTGGCGAAGCAGAATGCGGCAAAGAACCACTCAGATTCAGTAATCGAGTTCCCAGTGTTTGACCTCTAATAAGCGGCATGGTAGACCAGGAACATCATCATACAATTAGAGGGCAAACAAGAAGAAGGTGCACCGCACGATCGAAATTGCAATACGAGTATATCGCTAGCCGTTCCTGAAATAAAACTCTGCTACAAGCAGGCCAAAATAGTACCTACCGCTCAGCATATGCAACAGCCGAACGAGGGATAAGATGTGCTACTACTGGTCCATACATTTCGCATCATCAATCATCAACATAATAAAACACGAATTTTCAGTTCCAGCACTCGGTACGTGCTCTGTTTTACAGTTCGCATCATCGAGAAACTACTACTAGTAGCAATGAAAAAGCCAGATCGAATGGCGGATCTTGAAGACTACAGTACCTGGTACCGAAAATTGTATGGGATCGATCGACGGCGGACCGGCAGCGCTCAGTTGCATTCGACGCCCGCCTCCGCTGCTCGCCGGGGCGTGCTCTTCCTCCGGTTCCCGATCTGCCTGAACCCACTGATGGTCCTGGCCGACTCGTCGCTGCTCGACCGAACGCTAGAGTTGCTGTTCTCTTCTACTAGGACAGTGTTGGGGCTCTCCTTCAGTGGCCTGCCTCTCTTCACGCCAACAGCTCCAGTCACGTTCTTCTCCACCCTCGATGCTGCTTTCAGCTTGGCGTCTTCGTCGCCGCCGTCGACGTCTTCCACGAAATTCTCGACATCGACTACCTCGATCTTGTGCTTCTGCGGTCTTCCCCTCCTCTTCCTCACAGGCACGACCTCTTCGCCGCTGCTTCCTTTCTCTTCATGGCTCCTGGCAATCGTCACCTTCCTTCCTCTGCCTCTTCCTCTACCCATTGGTTGGTTCTTGGTTCAGCTCACCAGTTGCAGGATACTGTTATTGGTTAGGGAAATCACCGAAGCTGCTGCTTCTGCTTGCTGGAACTGAACTCGTGTTTCACAGAGATAATATCTTGTGGTAAGATAATTCAGGCCAAAGTTATCCTATAAATCTGCAGCAGCAGTAGCATGAAGATCAGCGGTTACAAGTCTTTATTTTTTGAGCAAGAGGCGAGAAGCCTCCGATTTGCATTAATAGGAATGAATAGACCGAACCAATCTACATGCCAAAGTGCACGACAAGCTACATCATCGCTAAATGTTCTACTAGTATTGAGTTCTTGGCTTGTGGAGGTGAGAAATGAACGAGGATTCTTATCGAGATCCATGCCAATCCAGAATACGCGAATTCAGATCAAGCAGCATAAATATCCAGATGGAAGCTATAGGAAACAGCAGGCAATACGCATCTGATGAATACAAACTTAAATCTCTCATACAAAATAATTTACAGAAGAAAAAAAGCAAGAAACGGAAACAAGGACTGATTCAACAGCTGAACCATGTCTTATCGAGATTTTATTGATGGAAAGCTAGGAACTGACCTGCAATAAAGCTGGCGTCTACTCCAAGCAGCATACCATTAATCTCCACAAAAAAGATGGAATTCCGCTGGCTGGTGCTAGAGGAGAAGAAACGACGGATCGGGGCCAATCTTCGGTTTGCGATGCCGGAAGTACAGCAGATCGAGAGGTAGCAGCAAAGATTGGTATGCGGTGTGTGGGAAGGCAGGAGAGCGTTCTTTATGAATGAACTGGTATTGCTCTGTGGACTTCTGGATGGCTGAGCTCCAATAGCTGCCGAGGCAGAGCAGGCAGCACCAGCAGCTGGAAAGAGAGAGAGGGAGAGGGGGAGAGAGAGATTTGGTTCCTTTCTTGAGGCCTCCTGAATATATCGTCGAGAGGGCCATTTGCTCTTTGTTTAGGGTTTTCACTTACAGTCTACCAACCGTTGAAAAGCGCGAGTGTGCGAGAGTTCTGCGCTTCTTAAAAAAGTAATTCAACGTGGATCCCTAGGAACGTGGTTTACCTTCACCATGATGGTATTTTTGTTCAGTCTTAGCGGATGTTTAACAGCAATACCAATACGTAGTTACCCAACACCTGACTGACGGTCATGTTCTACTACTATTTACCACACAGTGGTAGCCCTGTCCTGCGTTTTCTACCCACCAGCCAGCCAGCGTACATGGGGGATCTTAATTCTCTACAGTAAAAGGGAAGTTATACTGCTTAGCAGACAGTAATTAGACAGCGCCAAAGCCCCCCACTTCATCATCTCCTGTGGCAAGTGGCTCCATTAAATTATTCTGAATCCTGACACGGTACTGCACCGTGATTGTTTTTCCTCTCTACTTCGAATTCGTATTCACCGCATGCATTTTTTTTAGAAGTACTGACCTGGATTTAGATTTTGGAATCAAGGTGACTACTTTTTGAAGGTAATGCTTGTCTCGCTCCGTTTCTAAATATAAGGTGTATAGTTTTTGACATAAAATTAAAGCATGGACGTGGAGAATAAGATACACAAATCTTGAATGAACATTAATTGGCATAAGAAAATAGAAAAACTTGCCTGAGATAAGAAAATGTAATCAAATCCCTAAACATATTATCCAAACAAGTGTTTCAATGCAATAAACTTTATATTTTGGTTTCTTTTTTAAAAACTATACACCCTATATTAATGAACGGAGAGAGTAATAAAAATCAAGTTACAAGCCATGTACACATAGACCTGACAGAAACTGAAAAAATACAACACCCCTAGCTTTCGCAAAAGAGACCCTCTGCCAAAAATGAAAATTACTATTCTGACCAAAGAAACCCTTGAGCAAAAAACCAACGCCTATCACTTGCCTATGACACCAACGTAGTGGCCACGGAGAAAAAAAATGGACAGATCACCTCTTCACCCGATCTTGACACGGTTTCATCGCTGATCTGCAGCTTTACGGACCTCCAAGATAGCTTGCCAAAGGCAAAGCTATTGTCGTTGAAAGAACCAAGCCAATGCAGCACCCCGAACACGTCATCAAACTCCAAATCTGACACCCTGCATGACAACGTCTGAGGAGGAAACCAAATTTGATAGCCTTCAATCACGAACCTAGCACAAGATTCACCTTCTTTCATTTACCACCAATGCAGACTACCATCTGCATGCACTCCTGAGGAACCTCTCGAGCTCCACTCCGATGCAAGAGCGAGTGTCGTCGCAAAGGCGGAGCCTGAGGACACAAGTCCACCACACGTCATCACCGCCATGCCATCCCCGCTTGGACAGACTACCATCCACATCCATCGCCGACGATAGAATAGAACACCAAATCGGAGGTGGTATAAACAGCCTTTGGTTACCATGGATTTGATTTGACTCCGTTCATTGATTTCCACCAAAAATTCAGAAATACCAAAACTATATCTCCAATTGGCTTTTGAATTGATCTCTCGTTTCGTTGACTTGATTGTGGTTTTGGTGCATACAAAACTTTTAGGACTTTGTCCAGCTTTGCACGCGTCTTCGTCATCAAGGTGACTTATTGTAGACCACGGTACTGCCCAAATAGGATGTGTACTGATGGCTCGTGCAATGGCACCACCGTACCACAGTACAACGTATATTTTGAGATAGTTTTTTTTTTCAAGCATCAAAAAGAAGATGTACTCCTTCATCTTTGTGTCAGGTCATTGCTGAGGTACTGTCCATCGGTTCTCACCGCTAACTTGTGAATTCGGCATGAATGAGACACTAAAAGAAAAGAGACACTAAATTTAAGAAACAAATTTATGGACATTCGTACAGTCCATAGTGTTTATTTAATACTCTCTTTGTTTCTATAATATAAGCTTTTTTAGCAAGCTGTTTTATAGCCTGCTAAAGAGGCTTATATTGTGGAATAGAGAGAATAGAAAATACAATGTTAGATATTTCAATAAAAGAATTACCAAGATATTTCCTGCTACCATCGGAGTCTCAATTTTCCATACTACTGGAGTATATGATTTGGACAAAGTAGTGTTTGGCTTCTCCAGTAGTACTAGGATGCTCGAGACGAAGAGGAAATGAAAATCTGTGTGGTGTGATCACAATCTCAGGATCGGCACGTGCGTTTCATCAGCACGGCATCAGCTGGGGCACAGTTTTTTACACTGAGGCAGGCTGAGATGCAGATTTTTGCAAATTAGGACCACGACCTTGTTGATCGCTTGCTGCAGATCCACACCATCTGCAGCCAGCAGACACAGAAATTGGTCTAGGTGCAGGCCAGATTACAGGAGGATCAGACCTGCTAGGCCCCTCTTGATTCAGCACAAACCCAACACGTTTCCTCACCATGTGGAGCCTGCACTCCACATAATTCCTCAGCAGGTAGCTACCACCAGCTGGTGCTTTGGCTCAAGAACAGCAGGAAGGGTTGCAGACTTCCCATCTCCAGGTTGCTCGTCATACAGTACAGGTTTGTACAGCTGATGAAATCCCTCAAAACCAAATATCTGCTGAGCTTTATTTATTGTTCCTTCGAGATGGATCAACAATGTTACGTTCGTCTCAAGTTTCCAGTCTCCATCAGTTGTCACGAAGGCCACTTGCCACCAGCCTGACAACAGAGAACAAGACATAGGATCAACGTCAGTCATATATAAACCTATGACAAAGCTACCGTTTAACAAACAATGACAGGCAGATGGAGACAGAAACTATACCTGGAACATGTAACCTGCTGAGATCCTTTATAATGATGTTCAGTGCAGTAATTTTTTTGGATTGTAAGGATGGCGACCACTCACAAATATAAGCATGACCGTAGATGCATACGAGTGCAAATACGCATACGGCTTGCATTGCTGCATCTAAAACTCAAACTACAGAAGGCTTAATAAAAGTTAAAACAGGAACTAAGAATGGATTAGTATTTAGTAGAACACAAGACCCAGTGTACACAAGTTCAAGAAAAAAAAAACACGCGATGCACACATACAAGATACAACATGAGAAAATACAAACAAACTGTGACGGCACTATCCTAATACCATGCTTTGCTCATCGGTAAAACACTATATTTTTTTTTGCATACTTCCACCCAATTACAGTCCACTATTTGGGCAAAGATTTGATAAAATTGACAATGAGATCTACCATCTGGGCATCGAAAGCAGGACCTTCCATTTGAAAGTGACCGGCTCCCTCAATCAAGTGTGTATCAACCCACCCGGCTGCAGACTTGAGCTTGTTTTGCAGCTGCTTTACGCTTGTAAAACCATCTTTCGTTCCCATGATGAATAGCTTTGGTTTCTGAGACTTGAGGATAGCATCATGGTGTCTTCCGAATAGGATCGAGGCCATTAGACCAAATGGGTACCCGATGCTGACATAACCAACCACCTGGTCAACCTTATCAACTGCTGATCCCGCAATTGGTGCCCCTGCAACAGGAAATTAGAGTGAGATACATGACCAAAAATAATTGAATAGCTTCACAGAAGGATGAGGACTTTTGTTGGTTGGCAGAATGGTGTCAACATCCTGATACAATATCGTTTTTTGTGCAGCAACACAATTTTTCTTTTACCTGTACTGAGTTGCAACTACTTTGCCCAGGAGTTCAGGGAGCTATATTGGGTGTGAGTAGATGCAGAGAGGGTTTGAATAACAAGACGTAGCCATAAAAGAAGATGTAAATCACACCTCATTATCAAATTTAATACTAATTTTTAGGATGGATAAAGCAGACCAAAAATAGGTTCAAGTGAATACATGCGGCAAAATTCCCAGCTTACACTATATTGCCTAAACTGAGGACTAGCTAAAAATAGTGGTGGTAATCTAGCAAGAAAGATAACTTTTGACAAGACTTGGGTTGCCCTAACAGAATGGAGAACTACCCATTGATAAGTGTTACGGATTTCTTAGCACCTAATCAACAGTCCCGAGCACAAATCAGTGAGTAACACCCAGATGTTAGTTCAATCATTGGACTTTGGGGACACTGGAATGATAAGAAAATGGCATGTATGTTTTGGAAGTCAAATTCCACGAGGCAAATAAGTTTGAGATTCCAGTTCTGATGCACCAGTTCAACACACCATCTGCACCTATTCCTATTTTTTGGCAGGTCAATACGAGTAATTAATCGTCAATTGTTATTCCGTTTGTTCATATACAGTTTCAGAAGAGCTACTTGTTTGGTCAATTCAATCACCGGCATCACTGAATCTAGTATCAAGGGAAACTGCACATGTATGGTGAGAAGGAAGGAATTATCGGTATCAACGGAGTTAACAAATTATCCAGGATACCCTGTATTTTCTACACTAAGGATTGGCTAAAAATAGCGGTAACAATCCACCAAGAAAAAATGCCCCCTGAGAAGACCGGGCCACTGGGTTGCCCTAACACAAGGAAATAACACCCACTGAAAACTGTTAAGGTTTCTTAGCACGCATTCAACAGCCCCGATCAAAAATCAGTGAGTAATACTCTGTTAGTTCGATTATTCGACTTTGGGGACACTGAAATGGTAAGAAGAGTAATTTTGAAGGCAAATTCCATGAGACCAATATAAGTTTGAGACTTCAATTTTGCTGTAACAGTTCTACAAGTTACATATTCCTCTTTGGTCGTAGGTCAAGAGTAGTGATTAGTCGTCAATTAGCGTATTCCATTTGCTCATATTCAGTTTTAGAAGCTACTCGTTTGGTCAATTTGATCACCGGCATCACTAAATCTCGCATCAAGGCAAACTGCACACTACCGCGAAGGGGGCGATTAAGAAAACAAGGTATAGGCGGAGTTAACCTACCGGCGGAGGAGCCGACGAGGAGGACGGCGCGGGGCTTGAGGGTGTCGGCGACCCAGCGGCAGACGGCGACGACGTCCTCGACCTCGCTAGAGCCGGTGAGCGAGGCGCGGCCTGTGGACCGGCCGGCGCCGCGCATGTCGAAGGTGACGGCGTGGTAGCCCCGCTGCGCGAGGCCCTGGGCCATGCCCCGGAGCAGGCCCTGCACGCCGCCGAGGATCGTGTAGGGGTGCACCAGCACCACCGCCACGTCCTCCGCCTCCTCCACCGGCGCCGCGGGCTTGAAGAGCCGTACGCTCAGCTTGGCCCCGCCCGCCGCCTCCACCGTCGTCCACTCCATCCCGTCCGCGGCCGGGCAGTCCTCTCCGGGGAGCTGAGCTGCTTCCTGTCTCGATTTGATCCGTCTCGTACTAGTAGCATTTTCTTCATTTAACTTCGGCTGGTTTCGGTTTGGCTAGGTAGTTGCGTTAGTTATTGCTCCGTGGGCTGTAAGGGTGTCAGCCCATGGTAAGGCCCGTATCTAATTGACTGAATTCATTGAGTCCAGTCTTAGGGCCGTTCTAATGGAATGGAAATCGTACTAGACGGACTAGCGCGCTTCGCCGCGCATTGCGTTGCTGCATGCGTTCTGTTATGTGTCGTGTTATGGAGTACCTAAGGTTAATACTACGCCATAGAATACTATGTTAGACACTCTCCAACTGAAAGAGCTGAACCAGTATAACAGTACATAGACTTAGAAGGAAAAATGGCCCTCACTTACGATGCTAGTGGATTACATGATAAAGTATTGGTCAGAGTTTAGGAATTATTCCGCAAATTAAATGAGCAATCTGAGTCTATAATATTGCAAAGAAAGTACTTGTTATATGAACTAAAAGAGTGAGATTCAGTTGAGTAAATTTGCAGGAGAGATAATTTACAATCACATTAAATTAAGCTATATAGATAGAGATTACCTCAACACCAAAGTAATCAACATCACAAAGTCGTTGGACGACCTTTTCTTCAAGCTGACCACGAAGTCTGCTGCTGAGGTAATCTCTAATTACTGGAGTGGATATCTTTCAGAACTTGCTGATGTCGCTCGAAAATCCAACCGGCAAACTCGGTTGACTCTTTGAGATAACTGGATATCACTTATCTTCTATTGATATTTCAACATCAATTAGTATAAATTTTCATTTTTAAAGTCACATTCTAAAACCTATAGAGGTACATATCAGTCATCTTATCTTCCAAGAAAACATAATATACCAGAATCACCACAAACCAAATCCTCTAATACATCAGACCACAAAGCTACATAGTGGCTAGTAATTCTCAATTATATGACTGAGCCAAAAAAAACTCAACAGATTGTATAGCCTTAGAAAGTAGGCAATGCGGATGATATAATAGTAGTTCGTATATTTAAACAGGCCTATACAATAAGTTATATTTACTGTGACGACACATGCTTTTTTGATCTATGGAACTGAAGCTAGATGCGCCAGCCTCGAAGATCCACCCATTGTGTGCAGTGAGGAGGAAACGGGACCACATGGTGTTGTCTTTGTTTCTGTTGATGCTACCTCTGCTCTTTGACAAAATTGAAAGGTTTTTTTCTTCACTTGTACCTATCTCATTCATAAATTTTGCATATTTACTGGAGTTTGTGCTAAGTTTACTTCTCTGTTCTCTCGTGATATCCAGAGATACTGAGTCGCTGAAACTTGAGAAAAAAATCAACGCAACATAATCAAGCGTCTAGCAAAAGCAATCAATTCAAAAAATCACATGTACACGTGCTAGCTCTTTTTTGATTTTTCATAATTTTCTTCCAAGATGTTAACTCGTTGAGCAGTTGAACACGACGTTCATACATAACATTAATCAAAATAAGTTGTATACCATCATGTTTCTGCAAAACTATTACTCTTTTAACCAGATTCTGCATATGAATCACTTATAGTGAACTAAACAACCAAACTTTTTGAAAATATAGCAGAGCACGGTTGAAAAAAAAATGCAAAACATAAATACTGGTTTTGAGGTTCTTGTCATTTTAGTCTCAAGAAATCTTAAACTATGAGCCGAAAGTTCACTCCAGGAAATTATATCTTGATTAGACATCAAACTTACAGGGAAAGCGGAAATAATATTGGGAGTTATTGATTCTACAAAACTCTATATTTATTTGTTTCTGCAAAATATTGTCAGCCACTTTTTTTTCCAATTTGTACTTTTCCTTTTGCCAAGAGCAGCATATGATTTTAGCTAACTTATTGACGTGTGTCCCAGGCAGGTGCCGTGTTGGATGACCTACCAACGCATTGATGAGGTGGTGGCCACAAGGGGCACTATCGGTAACTAAAGAAGGGAATCCCTACCGATAGATAATGGTAACGAAGAAAAACAACCGGTGGATAGCACGAAACAGGAGAGAAGTCTCACTTGGCAGTGAATAATGTATACGCATGCGAGGCAGTACTCGTGCATCTTCCCCGTGAAGAACACCATCTCCGAGTACGGCGACATTTTCTTCACCTTGCTCTTTTTACCCTCCTTTCACAGAACCAGTGCTTGGTTGGCAAAGTAAGAAACCTTTGTTAATTGTAATTAAAAAATTTAGGAGCCCTTCTTAATACCACGAGGCCCAATATTTTTTGGATTAGAATTCAAGGACGCATGGGTTTAAGCAAATATTGACTTGGTTTGTTGTATCTTTACCCCAAGCTCTATCTATATTTTGTACACGGAGAAGAGAGGATTAAAAGTCTAGGACACCATTGTAGTGCTCATTTGGCACAAATGGAGAAGTTTTGCTAGTGGCTTATCCCATTGAAGTCAAGATAGAGTAGAGATTTGTTGTATTTCATCTACCTCTTCGTTTACAAATGTGAAGTTCTTGCTTGTTGACTAAATCTGACCATTCTAGATTTTTATGTGGAAAGCACACTTAGCCCTGGCATTACTAATATTTGCTATTCTTTTCCAAGAGGTGATATGTAAAGAGTGATGAAGCCTCTCATTATTCATGAAAACATAGTGATAACTGCTAACTAGGATCAAACAGGCCAGACAGTGAACAAAAATACAAAAGAAAGAATAAAGATCACCGGATGGAAACAAATTAAGGAACATCTAGGGAACTTACCTTTTAATAAATATAAATCAATTTCGTAGGGATGTCTGCTCTGAACTTGTTTTTGTAGGATTCGCAGCATAGAAAACAAAAAAATTCCTATGATAGGAACAACTATGTACCAAGATCTATCTACTAGATACAAGCAACAGGTGGATATACATCTATAGAATACATACCCTCGAAGACCGTATAGCGTTAACGAGGTCGTACTCGTGGATGATGTAGTAGAACGCTTGCCGATCTCAAGATCGTGATGAAGTCCATCTGGTCCAGCACCATCACGTCCAGCACCGCAAAGCAGTGGTGCATCCGTAATCGCACACATGTCCGGGTACCCCGACAACCTTCGCGCCCTTGCTCCAGCGAAGTAGCGGAAGCAACAAATTCTTCCAGAAAAAACCACCAGGAACATGTATCTCGCTGATCCGAGACCATGGGGAAATTCTAAAGGGGGAGAGAGATCCTTCGCGAGGAGGTGTGCTTTGAGAGGATGAGAGGGGGGCCTTTTATAGGGAGAGGGGGAGGCACCCCAAGGGGCATGGCGCCAGCCATGGTGGCTGCCCCTACTGTCGTGGTATTGCCGATGGGTACGCCATGGAGGGGTCCTCACAGTGCGTGTTTAGAGACGTGGGGGAAGGCGGACGGTTGATGGGTACGAGGTAACACAGCTTACCCAGGTTCAGATCCCACGACGGTGGCGAAATCCTACTCCTGCTATAAATCACTATAAGGGCAATACGCCGAGTTACAGAGATAGGTTCGCTGTGTGAGGTGTGACTAGAAAGTCTAAGTTATCGTGCCCTAAAGGCTCCCATAGGTCCGACTTATATAGTCGTCAGGTCCTAGGGTTACAGGGAAAAGTCCTAGCCGGATAGGTTACAGAGTCCTACACCGTCTATTACTAGTCTTGTGTGTCTTGTACTCCAAGGCTTCGGGTACGTCGGTGACTCCAACCGTAGTATTCCTTTATCCGGCATAGGCCTCCCTTCTGGATCCATCTAACTGAGCCGCCCAGCAGGCCATAGGCCATGCTACCAACTGTGGGCCACCCGAGTTAGCCGGATAAGAGACATGCTATAAGGATATCCATATAGCATATCCCCAACAGTAGCCCCCGGAGAACTCCGAGATCTTGCGCCGTCTTGCCTCTTCACGTTGAATGCTCCGTCTATATGCATGTCGGCAAATTGTCAAGCAATATCTTGTAGTCCTCCCAAAGAACCCTACAAGGTTTTCTCCGTCTTCAACTTGTAAGTCGGAGAAATGCTGAATCTTCCATCGTACTCTTCCGTAGCCGGACTGGATCCGTCCATGCCGGAATCTTCGATGTGATGGCTCATCTACCTGTGTCAGCTAGGGCGACGTAGGCTTAGGTCAGCGACGCCTCGTAACTCACACATGCAGAGAACGCAATCATGCCCGATTTTCCCGCGCGGGCGATACGAAACGTTGGCGGCGACGGTTGGAGACGTGGAGAAATCTCCACTCACGTTCACGAACACGTTGTCTACACGGCAACCGTCCGATCAAGCTACACGAATCTCGACTCTGGAGATGATAAATAGTAACAACGGTGGAATTTTCACCTTTTACCTCATTCTCCGCGCATCGTCTTCTTCCTCCAGCGCGCGCCTCCTCGAGCTCTCCGCGAGAACTTCTAAAAAACCCTAGCACCAATCCGCACCAGTCACCTCCATACTCACCCCATGGCTAGCAGCAGCACTTCCCCTTTCATGGCGACATCGAGCGAAGCCGGCGAGCTCCGTCGTCGTGCCCCCAGAGGGTCTGGTCATCCCTGTTTTTGCGGTGGCCGAATGCACCGGCGGTGACCATAATCCAGCGGCGCTGGAGCCGTTGGAGGAGGAACTGGACTCGCATAAGGGCGATTGGCGCGGCTCAGACATCACTGCCCGTGATATCCAAGAGCTGATCATCGAGGGATACCTCCCTGCAACGGAGGGGCTCGCCTGGCGGGCGACGTCGGCCGGCGAGGTGACACCTTCTCCCCAAGTCAGAGAAAAGGTGTACCTCAAAGCCCAACTGGTACGCGGCGTCTCCCTGCCCATCTCCAACTTCTTTCTCTCCGTCTTGAATCATTATAGGGTCCAGCCCCAAAACCTCTCTCCCAATAGTATCTTAGTGCTTAGCAATTACGCGGAACTTTGTGAGGGTTACCTAGGGATTAGGCCTAGGCTAGATCTCTTTGTGTATTTATTCACCGTCAAGCGCGAAGCCGGAGCCAGCAAAGATGAACTTAGAAATTGTGGCACTATAAGCTTTAAGATCCGTCCTGGCCGGCGGTTCCCCGACATCGTCGGCCACGAGTCCTACAAGAATTGGCAGCGTACTTACTTCTACGGCCCAGATATCCCTCTGGCTGGCCGAGAAGTAACGTACCCGGACTTCATGGACGGAGCCGCCACTGAAGTTTCCACATGAAGATTCCAAGCCTCCCTTCCTTCCGACCTCGACGCTTATCGTGCCATAAGGCGGATCGAGTGGCTCGTAGATACGGGTTTGACCGGCTTGGACCTAGCCATGTGCTGGTTCATCAGGCGAATCCAACCTCTGCAGCACTGCGCGAAGCTCATGCACGAGTATACCAACGACAGAAAGGATAGCCTCCGCATCTCCGTGGATAATTTCTCGAGTGGCTCCGTCAAGCTCCGTCTTAAGGACATCGTCAAGGTGAAGGACAAGCAACATGGCTTCACCATCACCTACGACATGTTCGTAGACGGCAAGTGCCCAAAGGTAACTGTTTATTTTCTGTGTATGACTTTTACTCCAGTTCTTTCCGTCTAACAACTGCCATCTCATCTAACACGGTGGACCTTCACTTAACAGCTTTGCGACATAGATGAGGACAGCATGGATCCCAAAATCTATGGATAAAAGATGAAGGAGGTCACCGTCATGTCCGACGATGATGTTCCGGCGGCGCGAAAGCGGAAGAGCTCCACCTTTGACGCTGCCAATGGAGGCAAGAAGAAGAATATGGAGGGTGGAGCCTCCAAAAAGACTACCGCCGCCCTGGAGGCGGAGAAAAGAAAATCCATCGGGATCCCTTTTGCCAAAGCACCCCCACTTGTGTAAGCTTCTTTTCTTCCGACATTGCCTATTTATCCGTCTTCCTCCTGTACTTATGCACTTTGCACGTTTCAGGAAGAAAGCCACGACCAGCCTGAAGAAGACCTCCAAATCATTGGGGGCTTCTAAAACCGTGAAGGACATGATGCATCACGATGCATCTCCCACCATCGCCCCTACCACTCCCTCTGTCAAGCCCTCGTCTGCTCTGACAAGCTCACAAGCTAAGGAGACAGCTGGCCCTTCCGCCATGGAAGTGGACTCAGGCACCTCTACCGAGCTCGCTGTTGTCGGCGAGAAAGCGACGCAGGAGAGTACCGCCCAACAAATGGCTGAAGCTCCGGCTAAGGATGCCATCGGTGGCGGCAAGGCGGTGGTGGAAGTTGGTACTTCTGCCGAAGGCGGCGCCCTTGCTCCCCATAAACCTTTTGAGTTCGCGAAGATAGTCTACCTGGCACTTACGCCGAGTAGCACAACTCTGGTTCCTGGTGCAGCACCGACATCTCCGACGTGCGGTCTTGAGGAGCTCCTCCGACAAGCAGACATCTTGCGAGGAAACAACATCTACTTTGGCAAGCTGCTGGCCGAGAGCGCTACAAACCTCAAGATCATTGCACTTGTAAGTTTTATTGTCTTTTGCATTTCATATGAGTATCCCACTGTAGCCCCCGAGTATTTAGACGGAAAACCATAGGTCTTTGCGTCTAGATGCTCTAAGAGTGACTAAGCTAGAAAACTTCTCAATGTAGCCCCCAAGCATTTAGATGGAATGGAATATTCCGACTAGATGCTTTAAGAGTAGCATACGCAGTGTTTATAAATTTCATTACTGTAGCCCCCAAGCCTCTAGTTGTAACTGAATCAGTTCCGGCTAGATGCTTAAATAAAATCTAAGCATATTGCTAAGTTAAAAACTCTCGCTGTAGCCCCCGAGCGTCTAGGTGGAAAATTTCCGGCTAGAGGCTCCAAGTAGAATAAACAGCGTTTTAAGTTTGACCTTTTTTCCACAGAACGAGAATGCTCGGAGGGGCATGGCCAATGACAAATACCAGAAGATGCGCGCAGATCTTGAAGCCGAAAAGGGTAAAACTGCCATCTTGAAGGAACAGATCATCAAAAACAAGAGTCTATTTTCTTTTTGCGCATTCTGTCTTGGTTTTGTGCTTATATTCTTCGAGTACTCACTGTGTACTTTGAATTATCCGACTTGTAGAACATGTTGCCAAGGCTAAGGACATTGTCGAGCAATCCAAGCACATTCAGCAGCTGGATAGCGAAAACAAGATCCTTAAGGAGGAGAGGAAGGACATGCTAAAAATGCATGAGGAATCAATGAAGGCCCTGCAGGACTCCGCCACCGAGGAAATCAATCGCTTGAAGGAGGAGATTGCGATCTTAAAAGATCATAAGCAAGCTACCGAAGAGCAGAATAAATGCCATAGCGAGGCGTATAAGCTCCTCCAACAAGAGAAAGAATCCTTGGCGGATACCCTCTGGCAGGCTGAGGCCAGCATATTTAGTAAGTTTTCTCCACCTTGGATTTCTATGGTCTGGATACACTGAATTATTGAACTCATGTGCTCCTTGTCGGATTTTGCAGCTCCTATGGGTTTAACCCGTTCGCCTCCTCCGTCCAAGGAATGCATGGTTCTTGCCAGCAACTTCATCAACACCGCCATCATGCAAGCCAAGGAGATCGCCAGGCCCCTCTAGATCAACATTAAAGCATCAGACTCTATGGCGAAGTACTCGGAGATCCTGCGCCGAGCCCCCGAGCGTATCACAAGTTGGAAAGCTTCATGTGCACCGGCTGGTGCAAGGATGGCGCTGTCAATGGTGAAGGCACACTATGAAGATGCCGACATCGACACGGTGACCTCTAGGATTCCCGACGTGGATGACGATGGCAAGGCTATTAATCATGAGTCCATCTTGTCATCACTCGCGGGTTATGACACCAGAGTCACCGAGTTGGTTGACGTCAATGTCTTCGTGCCCAGGAATACCATCGATGACGGCGACCAAAGCTTCTCTGAGTCTCTTCACACAACCGACTTCGAGGGTGGCTCTCCTGCTGTTGATGACGCTGTGTCGAAGTCACCTGCGCCAAAGGAATGAAGAACAACTTTGTAATATTTGTTTCTCCTTTGGTGCATATGTGGAAAAAATTTTGTTTATGTAATCTTAAGGCAGAGAACAATGGTTGTTATTTCCTACTACTCAAGAACTAATTTCTAGCATGTGTATATTTTTTAAGCAAGTGCTGGCTTATCCATTACTTTGGTTCTTATGCTTGACCTTTCGTGAGTCGGAAGACTCGTTGTCGGAACCATGCGCTCAGGTGATGATGCCCAATGGCACCGTCAATAACCTAAGCACAAAATCGCCGACAATAAGTGCCAAAAGTCACTACTCTAGAATCCACATAAAAACGACAAAGAACGTGTAGACCAGAAAACTTAAGCTAACGCCCGTAGGCGGAATTTTCACAAGTGCAATCGCAAAACTTGTGCATAAAGGTTTTACATGATCCAAAAATGAACACTAAAGGAGGTAAAAGACTCAGAAATATGAGTGAACCAAAGAGCTTTATTTCATTGATCATATAAGGGGTACACAGTTAGATAAAAAATGCTAAGTGTAAAAAGGACGTAGCTGTGCTATGTTCCATGGCTGATCAAGCTCCGGGTAGTCATCATCCGGGTCACGTCGCTTACGCTTATGATCCTCGTTGGGTCTATCCTTCAGTTCACGATTGTCAACGAGGTAGTAAGACCCATTGAGTAGCGCCTTGCTTATGATGAACGGTCCTTCCCATGGCGGGGATAACTTGTGTGACTTCTTCTGCTTAAGTCGGAGCACCAAATCCCCCTCTTTAAACGAGCGATGCCGGTTGCAGCGACTATGGTAGCTGCGTAGCTTCTGCTGGTAGATGGCGGATCTTTGGCATGCCAAAACGCGCTCCTCCTCGAGAAGGTCCACATCGAGGCGTCTGGATTCTTCAGCTTCATCCTCGTCGTAGGCGGCAACTCTTGGTGCGTCATGAAGTATGTCGGAAGGCAGGATGGCTTCTGCTCCATATACCATGAAGTAAGGGGTGTAGCCGGTGGATCTGTTGGGTGTAGTTCGTAAACTCCACAACACAGATGGTAGTTCCTCCACCCAAGCTCCAGCTGCTCTATGTAGCGGTGCCTCAAGACGTGGCTTGATTCCCTACAGAATTAACCCATTGGCTCGCTCAACCTGACCATTGGATTGTGGATGTTCCACAGATGCAAGGTCAAGTCGGATGCCTTTCTCCCAACAATAAGCCTCCACTTCTCCGAGTGACAAGTTGCTGCCGTTGTCGGTGATAATGTTGTGTGGGAGACCAAATCTCACCACTAGATCCTAGACAAACCTGAGGGCAGTTGCCCCATCAAGCTTTCTAATGGGTTTAGCTTCTATCCATTTAGTGAATTTATCAACTGCTATAAGCAGATGTGTAAATCCACATGGTGCCGTTTGTAACGGTCCTACCATGTCTAGCCCCCAGACTGCAAATGGCCAAGTTATTGGTATTGTTCGCAATTCTTCAGCAGGAACATGTGGTTGTCGGGCATAATACTGGCATCCCATGCATGTTTCAACCAGTTTGTCAGCGTCCGCCTTCGCGGTTAGCCAGTAGAATCCTTGCCGGAAGCCTTTTGCGACCAACGATCGGGGAGCGGCGTGATGCCCGCAGTCTCCGAGATGGATTTCGCATAGGATTTCCATACCTTCTAGCTGGGAAACACACTTTAGGTATACACCAGTAGTGCTCATTTTGTAGAGTTGCCCATTGATTATGGTATAACCCTTTGCTCGTCATACTATTTGCCGTCTTTCGACCTCGTTGTCAGGCAAAGTTCCGTGTTCGAGATATTCCATTAACGTTTTGTCCAAGCCGGAGGGACCTTTGTCACCATGTTGACGAAAGAGTCAGCTCTATCCGGGTTGTCGATGTCGGCCCCCTTCACGGATGGTGTGCGTAGATGCTCTAGGAAAACTCCTGGCGGAATTTGCGTGCGCCCTGATCCAAGCTTAGATAGCAGATCAACTGCCTCGTTTTGCTCCCTAGGCACATACTTGACTTCGTAGCCCAAGAAGCTCTTGGCTATCTCGTCCACTTCGTCTCGATATGCCGCCATCATAGGCTTCCGCGCATTCCAGGTGCCAGCCACCTGCTGGGCAACCAAGTCAGAATCTCCACAGCAAACTATGCGCTTGATGCCAATATCCTTGGCTACACGTAGTCTGTGAATGAGTGCTTCATACTTCGCCATGTTGTTTGTAGCCTCGAAGTGGATCTGCAGAACGTAGTGTAGCTTGTCTCCTATTGGTGACTGTAGCAATACACCAGCCCCCGAGCCGAGCAGCTTTGATCCGTCAAAGTGCATCACCCAGTGCTCTGGTTCCGGCAACGGAGTAGCATCTGGAATCTCCGTCCAATCTGCAATAAAATCTGCCAAGGCTTGTGACTTGATAGCGTCGCGTCTCTTGTAGGTAATCTCGAAGGCGGCAAGTTCGATGCCCCACTGGGTGCTCCTAAAAGTAATGCCTCAGCTTCCGAGAAGTGAGGAATACTCCATAAGATATCTTCTGGTAGTGCGGGTAACGCTGCTTGGAATCCATCAAGACCTCGCTTACATAATAAACTGGTCGCTGAACTCCGTGCTCATAGTCTGGTTCCTTCTGCTCTACCACGACGACGATGCTGATTACCCGGTTGGTTGCCGCCATGTAAATTAACAGGGGCTCTCCATGCTCGGGTGCTGCAAGGATAGGCGCTGACGAAAGGGTTTCCTTGAGCTGCTTCAATGCTGCATCTGCTTCGTCTGTCCATGTGAATTTGTCCGCCTTCTTCAGCAACTTGTATAGCGGCAGAGCCTTCTCTCCAAGTCGGCTAACGAACCGACTGACTGCTGCAACACAACCTGTTAGTCGTTGGATGTCCTTTAGGCATGTCAGGCGGTTTATGTTTAAGATGGCCTTGATTTTCTCCGGGTTGACCTCGATTCCGCGTTGGGAAACGATGAATCCCAACAATTTGCCTGCTGGAACCCCGAAGACGCACTTCTTAGGGTTAAGCATCATGTTGTATTTCCGGAGATTGTCAAAGGTTTCTTTCAAGTCGGAGATTAAGTCATTTGACTTTTTAGATATCACCGCAATGTCGTCCACATAAGCGTGAACATTTCGATTTGGTCGTGAAGGCAACATTGCATTGTCCGCTGGTATGTAGCACCTGCGTTTTTCAGCCCAAAGGGCATCGTAACATAGCAAAATGTGTCATATGGGGTAGTAAACGAAGTGGCCAATTGGTCCGACTTCCGCATCTTGATCTGGTGGTATCCTGAGTATGCATCGAGAAAACACAAAAGTTCTGAGCCAGCCGTCGAGTCAGTGACTTGGTCAATGCGAGGCAAAGCAAACGGATCTTTGGGACACGCTTTGTTCAAGCCGGTGTAATCAACACACATTCTTAATTCATTGGTTCCCTTTTTGGGGACAAGTACAGGATTGGCCACCCATTGGGTGTGAAGGACTTCTCGGATAAAACTAGCTTTAAGTAACCTAGCTATCTCTTTGCCAATGGCGCGTCTCTTCTCATCTCCAAAGCGTCGTAGAGGTTGTTTCACTGGTTTGGATTTTGGATCAATGTTTAAGTTGTGCTCGGCAAGTTCCCTAGGTACACCTTTCAAGTCGGCAGGTTGCCAGGCAAAGATGTCCCTATTCTCACAGAGGAACTCGACGAGCGCGCTTTCCTATTTGGGATCCAGGTTCGTCCCAATGACGGTGGTCTTGGAGGCATCGCCTACCAAAAGTTCCACCGGCTTGGTCTCGATGACGGCCTTGAACGCAGGAGCGGAGTCGGAGATCTGCTTCTTCGACACGGGCATCTCTGAGTCATCGACCTTGCTCTAGATCTCTTTGAATTCTTTGTTGTAGAGGACAGCTTCCGCAATGGCTGCTTCATTGATATTGCAGTACCTTGCCTTGGTAAAGCTTCCGGATACGGTGATGACTCTATTTGGTCCGGGTATCTTGAGTTTGTTGTAGACGAAGCATGGCTTGGCCATGAACGTGTGGAATATGTCGCGACCGAATATGACATGGTACACGCTCTTGAAGGGGACCACCTCGAAGGTCATGTGCTCTTGGCGGTAATTGTTATCATCGCCAAAGGCAACCTGAAGTGTAATGCACCCAAGGGACCGAGCCTCCCGACCAGGAACTACGCCGTGGAAGATGGTGTTGGTCCGCCTTAGGTCTGCCTCTGTCAAGTTCATCTTCTGCAGTGTATCCAGGTACATGATGTTGATGCTGCTTCCACTATCCACCATACACTTGGTGAACTCCACGCCATCAATCAAGGGGTTGATGACCATGGCGTACTGGTTCTCCGTAGGGATAAGGTCTGGGTGGTCCGTCCTATCCCAAGTTATTGGAACCTCCGACCAGCGCAGGTACTGGGGGACTGGGGGTAGAGTAGCCATCAGGATCCTCAGTGAGGTCTTCTATTGTCGGACGGTGGGGGTGCCAAGGAAAGTGTGGTAGACTGGTGCCTTCTTCGCGAAGGGGTTCTTGCCCTTGTCGTCGCTCTTAGCGGCGTGTTTGGGGTCAACATCCTCGTCCATGTCACTTGAATCCTTGGATTCCTCCTCCTTCTTCTTCCCCTTACCCTTGCCTCGCGGTCTGTTCTTCCGACTTCTCTTGTAGTCGGACACCGGGTCTTCCTTGAGGTCGTTGACGAACTTGCAACATCGATTGGTATGGGTGGCTTTACCGTTGGCGTCGAGGTGTACGAGGCACGGCATATCGCGGTACTCTTCGTATGTTTGGGGAACGTGGTGTGCTGCCGGGGTGGTTTCACTTCCTCGCTGCTGTCCTCGACCAGCTCCCCTTCCTCGGCCACGTTGTCCGCCATCGCCTCGCCCTGCAAAAGTCATAGCGACCATGTCGGTAGATTGCTTTTCTTCTGGAGCGGTTTTCTGCTTTGTACTGCTGTTCCTCCGAGCTTGAGTTGGAACGGCTGTTGCCGGCAAGGATCCACGAGCATCGTCGTCGGCAGCTGCGAACTCACTGGCCAACTAGATCATTTGATTCAAGTCAAGCTGGTAATTGTCCTGCAAGCGCTTCAGCTTATGTCGGAGCAACGTGCCCCTTTCCAACCCATCGATGAAGGCGGCCATGGCGGTCTGAGCGTGCACTCCTGCGCAGGAATTCTTCATGTCCAGCCAGCGGAAGAGGTAGGCGCAAGATGTCTCGTCTTTCTCTTGCAGGCACTGCTGTAGATCGCCCACAGTGCACGGACGCTTGTATGTACCCTCAAAGTTCTTGGTGAACGCTTCTTGCATGTCCAACCAGTTGTAGATAGATTTTTCCGGTAAGTCATCGATCCATTGACGGGCAGTGCCCGCCAACATTAACGAGAGGTACTTGACGGCGATGTTGGGGTTGCCACTGGCAATCTCCACCGCGTTGCCGTAGTCCTGCAACCATGTGGCTGGCTTGGCAGTGCCATCATAGGGCTTGATGGTCTTGTCAATCCGGAAACTTTTGGGGTAAGTTGCGGACCGTATTGCAGGTCCAAAGCAACGTGGTCCCAGGTATGGTCCTTCCCGGGCCTCATGGATCTTATCGATCCGTGAACGTGCATCGTACGGATCCGGGCTCTTCTTTTTCTTGTCAACAGGGGATGGGCTGCGTGAACAACGCGGGCCCCTTCCGCCATGGTGACTGCTAGGTGGCGACGGAGGCGGAGGTGGGTTAGCTTTCTTGCTGTTACCCTCCTGCGATGCCTCGCGCCTGTCGTGGTTGCTTGTCGAACGCGGAGGGTCATGGCGTGACCTGCTCTTGTGTCCTTGGTTGCGCTCTCCGTCATGACGGGTCTGCTCCACGTTGTCGCGGATGACGATGCCACACTGCTTTGGTGGGGGCATATCCGTACGATGGTGAGTTTTGTGATCTTCGCGATGTCGGGGGGACCGGGGCGGTGGCGATGGGCGACGAGGTCGGGCCTTTTCTCCGTGGTCGGAGGATATGGGGATGGAATCCTTCCTATTGCACGCATCTCTCCGTCTTCGTTCTGATGAACCCGTCTGGGACCCGACATCAAGGGGAGATCTGTCCCTTGGCAGTTTATACTGGCTTGATCGGCAGAGTGCTGGGTCGGACTCAAGCCTCTGAGAGGTGGCCTTTTCCTGCTGCTTTACCACTTTGGCCACTAGGTCATAGACCTGTTCCACTACCTCGGGCGATCTATTCTGCTCCAGAAGGGTCTTGGCGACGGCGAGGTTAAGGAGTGGGGTGGGCATCACCTATTTTCCCTCACTGTCAATGTATGGCTTGGCCTGTGCTGGCTTCGAGGGAGCCCATCCTAGGTTTCGCCGCACACCAGGATCGTTGATGACGCGAGCCGGAGCTTTCTTGGCCTTCTGCTGCTGCAGTAGAGTCTTGTACTCGGCCTCCATTGCTCTAGCTTTCTCTATGGACTTCTGCGCGTTGACCAGATCTTGTCAAGCTGAGTCACGTTTCGGATATGAGCTAAGGTCAGTGGCTCAACGAGGAGATTGCTGTACATCACTCTATCAGCTATAGTAACTTGGGCGGCCGCAGGCGTAGATGCCGGAGGTGGCAAGTTTGCGGTGTTGTTGCTCGGACCGGTGCCGAGTTCCTGCGGCTACTGCACTGGGTTAGGCGGAGGAGGCATGACCTTTGCGCGATCATCGTCAACAGCAATAAGTGGCCCCTTCCCCTTATCCAGCGCTGTAGGAGGATCTCGTCCGGGTTGATCTTCATCCATCGCCGTCCCAATGGTGACGAACACCTCTCGAGATACGATGGCGTTGTTGGTTTGCTCGTCGCGTGCGTACTCCTCCTTCATCTCCTGCATGGCAGAGTCTAGCTCTTCTAGGCTGAAATCTATCTCCTCTGAATCTGCACTGAAGTCAGCATAGAGCGCGTCAAAAACAGAGTCGGAGGGTGCTAGGACTTCCTCGATGACGGGCGGTGGAGGTGCAATGGCAGGGACGATGACTGGAGGTGGCGGTGCTGCTGCGACGATGGCGGCCAGAGGCGGTGGTGGTGGCTGAATCGGAGGGGGTCCGTCAGCGAGTGACAGCGCTAAATGAGCTGCCGCATCAGCCGTCGTGTAGCTGTTGACGGTGTTCACCATGCCTTCGAAGGTAAGGAGACCCGCCGCTTGTTGTCGCCTCAGAGAATGTCGGAGAAGCATGCCCCGATCTAGTCCTTCCACGAAGTGATACATAGCGTCCTCATTGGGATAGTGGGCCAGATCGGCTCGTACACGGAGCCACCTGGCCAGGTAATCGCAGGGGTTTTCGCCCTCTCTCTGAATGCAACGTGCCAGGTCGAAGATGGTAACCACGCCGACGAACTTGGATCTCTGCTGTCCAGACGCACGGGCGAAGCCGGCGGATTTGCAGCGATCTTCCACCGTTATATCCTGCACAGGGGCGGTTTGGGTGGTCCTTGAATTTTTCCTATCTTTGCCGGCAAACTCCGAAGAGAGATCCGACATCGATCCTTCCGCGAACGTATCCTGCCCGTAGGCGGTCCGTGCGGGCCTTGATGCTCCTCCGACTCCCAGGGAACTAGTGCCCGAGTCAGTTTTGCCGATGAAGAGGTAGATGTCTCCGATAGGAACGATCGAGCACCGCGTAGGGTTCGTCTTCACCGGGATCCAGAACTCGTCAGGAGGGACGATCGGAACATTGCCGGATAAGAGAACACGACCGATGGCTACGGTTTTACCGATTCCCGCGAAGATCTTGGTCCTCGCCCGCTAAAGAGCCTGAAGTGCCTCTTGCCCCACGGTGGTCGCCAACTGTCGTGGTATTGCCGACGAGTACGCCATGGAGGGTTCCTCACAGTGCGTGTTTAGAGACGCGGGGGAAGGCGGATGGTTGATGGGTACGAGGTAACACAGCTTACCCAGGTTCAGATCCCACGACGGTGGCGGAATCCTACTCCTGCTATAAATCACTATAAGGGCAATACACTGAGTTATAGAGATAGGTTCGTTGTGTGAGGTGTGACTAGAAAGTCTAAGTTATCGTGCTCTAAAGGCTCCCATAGGCCCGACTTATATAGTCGCCAGGTCCTAGGGTTACAGGGAAAAGTCCTAGACGGACAGGTTAAAGAGTCCTACACCGTCTATTACTAGTCTTGTGTGTCTTGTACTCCAAGGCTCCGGGTACGTCGGTGACTCCAACCGTAGCCTCCCTTTATCCGGCATGGGCCTCCCTTCTGGATCCATCTAACTGGGCCGCCCAGCAGGCCATAGGCCATGCTACCAACTATGGGCCACCCGAGTTAGCCGGATAAGAGACATGCTATAAGGATACCCATATAGCATATCCCCAACACCCACCTCTTCCACATTCATGTGGGTGGAGCTCCCACTCAAAATGAAAAGCCTCCACTCCCATAAAAGAGCCTCCACTCAAAAATCCACTCACATGCATTAAATTTCCACCAAATTTAATGCAAGCTCTCATTTAAATAAAACTTTATTTATTTATTTATTCAGAATTTTGTTAATTACTTTAATTAACAAACATTCACATAAAACCCCTTGCTAGTATTCAATTTCACATGCAGAATCAGTTTCAGCAATTTCAACTGAAACAGTTTTGGTGTCTAGTGAAATAAATTCCTGCGCTTTCCTTTTTCTTTCTCTAACATATTATTTGCTCCAAATGGTGTCGGTATCCCTTAAGTGTGTCACCCTACGGTTCGTGAATAATGTATACATGATCGAGACCCCTCTCTGATCAATAATCAGCAGCGGGACCTGGAGATCCGTACTGACTCCCACATATTCAACGATGACTTCTGTGATCGTGTGAACCTTATACGCATGTAACTCAATCCCTTTGTCTCGCGATATATTACATGTTCGAGATTCGATTATCGGTATCTCCATACCTAGTTTGATCTCGTTACCGACATGTACTCTTTTCTCATTCCCGTGATATAACATTCTAGTGATCAAATCACTTGCTTGCAAGCTAACTAATGTGATATCACCGAGAGGGCCCAGAGTATATCTATCCGTCATCGGGATGGACAAATTCCACTCTTGATCCATGAGCCTCAACATAACACCTTCATAGCACTGAACCCATCTTTATAGTCACCCTGTTACGGTGTGACGTTTGATATTATCAAGATACTCTTCCGGTGTTAGTGATTGACATGATCTCATGGTCTAAGGACTAAGATTACTTCATATGATGTTATAGCAATATAAACACAATGACCTTGATCGTAATGCTATACTTTGGATGAATGTTCATCACACCATTACACTAATGTTTTGACCTCGTTATTAACAACATCCAATGTCCATGATCAGGAAAACTTTGATCATATTGTTAATCAACGAGCTATTTTATAAGAGAGGCATAACTAGGAACTTCCTTTTTGTTTATTAAACACACATGTATTAATGTTTCTGTATTAATACAATTATAGCATGTAAAATAAACATTTATCATAAATAAGGAATACGATAATAACCACTTTATTATTGCCTCTCGGGCATATTCCCTTCAGTCTCCCACTTGCACTAGAGACAATAATCTAGTTTGAAAACTTTGCGTATTGAACACCTATGGCTTTCTGGTGTTCCATATACGCAACTGCAAGTGGTTAACATAATCTACGGATCTGACGCTTCAGGTCCGTGTGTATTTGCATGTCTTTGCGTCTTCACGCATCACTCATTCTCCAATGAGATGGCATTGTATAAATTTGTTCTTTCGGTGAGACCTTTAGTTCCTTGGGGTTAAATCATGTCGATACTATTGTCATACAATATATCTTTAGTGTTATCCCGTTGCGAACCACACCTTAGTTTGATAACAAAATTCTTGACACAAATTCCCTCCTTTGCTGCTACTATAGCAGTCATATACTTAGCCTTTTTGTTGTAGTATTCGTCACAATATCTTAACTATGGATTTCATCCAAATCCATCATGGAATCTTCTTTCCATTACATTGTGCCACCCATAGTTTAAATTGAGATAAACTTAATTTGTATCTTGTGACAAAACTAGTATCAATGTAATGCTTTACAATGAACTATTTGTAATTGTTTGTCACCTCTACACAAATATATTCTTAGTTCTTCCAAAAGATCATAAGAATATCCTCACTATCGTCCAATGATCATTTTATGATTCATTCTGGTATATGCTCATAACACTTAGAGCATAGGACATATCTGGATGTGTACATATCATGGTATGATTGATCAAAACATTCTCGTGATTTCACTCATCAAGTGTCAAAGCACTTGAATCTTGTTTCACTTATCAAGTGTCGATACACTTGAATCTTGATTCAATTCCTTTCCATGCGACAAGAATCTTTTCTTGTCATTTCTATATTAAACTCCTTCAATATCTGATATATGTACGTTTGGGACAACCATATTAGCATCACAGTCTATCCACTATAGACATTCATGCTAAATATTCGGGTTTTGCCTAAGTTTTTCATCGAAATAAAATTCTTAACCTTTGTCAATAAAAATTACATCATATCTAATCAACAAGATGTCCTCCACATAATGTATTAGAAATATGTCTCAGCGCTCCCACTTAATTTCTTGCAAATGCAAGCATCTTCATCGTCTCCTGATGAAAACTCTTTTTCATCACGGTGAAGATTCCAACTCCGCGATGCTTACTTCAACCATTGAAGTTTGCATGCCCTTTTTAGCATCCTTTGAATTAACAAAACCCTTTGGATCGTGTCATGTACACGTCCTAGGTAACCATTCTATTAGAAGAACTTTGTTTTGTTTATTCATCTACCATATAACAAATTATATGTAGTGGTTGCTACTTTAATCCGTCTAGACTAAATATCGCTATGAAAGATCAAATCTTGTCATAGTCAACTCCTTGAACATTGTCGTAAAATACTTTACGACATGTCGACTATTTCATAGATGTGAAACATCCATGTCTGTTTCTTTATAGATCCAAATACGACCGATAGGTTTTTACACCTTTCCGGAGGGTCTTCCAAGTTCAAAACTTGATTTCTCGTGTATGGAACTATCACGGATTTTATGTCTTCAAGCCATTTTACGGAGTCAGGGCCCATCATCGCTTCTTTGCATGTAGTTGGTTCATCATTGTCAAACAATAATGATTTACTCTCAAATCTTAGTATTTGATTGTTTATCCGACCTACTTGGTTCAATAGGAACTTAGATCTCCGTGACCACAACCTTTGAGGCACATAATCTATGAGCATTCTGGCTGCCTCCGGAACATTTTCCGGCGCTGAGCAACTCAGCACATTTAGCTAAGGTTCGTTAACCTTATCAAAGTTCTATTGTCCTCCCACTATACTTTTGCGAAAAATTCCTTCTTTAAGAAACTTCACATTTCAAGCGACAAACCCTTTTGTCCTAGGTGTTATGGAGGAATAACCAATTGTTATTCAAAATAATCTACAAATACATGCTCATCCAACTTCGGTTGTAAACATCTTACTTATGTTTAGCATACCAAAATTTAAGAAATGACAACTTGGGTTTTACCCAAAACATAACTCATATGTTGTCATTTCAACGGATCAAGATGGAGCTCTTTTCAGTGTAAAAGCGGTAGTATCTAAAGCTTTAATCTTTTAAAACATAATGGCAGTTTTATAAATAACACCTTTGATCCAACCATGTCACACAAGGTTCCATTTACAAATCTCAAACACTCCATACTCCTATGGTGTTTTGGGAGATGTAAATCTAGGTGTTTTGCTAAACTTGTAACTCAAATAAATCTCTTTATGATAAAATCATAAATCATTTACTTTCTTGTTACACTTGCAACTTAAATAAATCCCTTATGATAAAATCATAGATCATTTATTTTCTTGTTACAATGATTTTCCACTTCATCTTGAAAGTCTTTGAACATTTTCAAATATTTCATACTTCTTTCTCATTAAGTGAATATTCACTCAAATTTACGGAGAAAGCATATGAAGTTGAAATCCATCGCTTACGACTATACATAATGGACTACATACATCGATATGTACAAATTCCAATATTTTAGTCGTTCGTTCTTCTTTGGCCTTTGAACGAAGTTTTAATTATCCCGAGAAAAGTCTCACAAGCATAATTTGATCAAATAAAAGACTCCAAAAATCCATGAAAATGGAGTTTCTTCATGTTTTCTTTCCAATATAATTTAAACGGCGATGCCACTTCGTAAGTGATCTTTCAATCATTTGTCTTGCGACATTTTAGCATTAGGTTTTATGGATGTGATTTCTCCAACTAGATTTGTAAATCATCCATCTTATATGGAATACGGTAATTATTTGAACAACCTTTGTTCTCATAATACCTAATTTAAATAACAATTATTAAAACAAATCTTGAAGTCAAGCTTTGATGTCAACGAGAAATAGAAACAACGGTTTGTTTGTTTTCGATGAACATCATCACATATTCTCTTGCTAGTTACTTAGGCCATTGTGGTTCATGAATTGCGTCGTTCTGTATGAAATTTCATACCAACCAATTCGGTATCCAATACCCAAGAATCACATTGTTTAACAAGCAAAGAATACAACCATAACATGTGTATCATACATATACCTAAATTGGATATTTCCAATTTTTTTTATGCCATATATATTTTATAGATTCTCTTTCAGCATTTCCTTTTCCTTTTAAAAGAATCTATCAACATCAAAGTGGCGCCATATACATGACACATATTCCAAAGCGTGTATATTCAGATAATAATACCTTTGGACTTGTACTTTGAAGTAGATCACCATCATCAAATGATCGGCGTTCTTTCAAAATCCATTCTTTAGTAATATTTTAGTGTAGTAAACACTTTACATACATCTTATATTTATCCATATCATGACGACTTTCATGATCAAGCTACTGTAGCTTATAAAGGCGAATCGTGAGTATAACATTACTTTCCAAAACCCTTTTTTGGATGATTAGGATGTCTAGCATCTCCAACCTTCGCAAATTCTCATCTAATATGAGAACATACATTATACTCTATCATATTGCAACCAAAACATTGTTTCAGATATCATTATATCTGCCACACATGATGGTTTCTAAAATAATTCTTTCAGCTCCTAGATAATCTCGATATTTAAATCAAGAATCATGGAGGCAAACATGATACTTAAGATACTAACACTGGAATTGTTACTCTCAATTTAATACTAATTATCAAATTTCACGGAATAAACAGAGTTTGCTGAAAGTTTGCAATAGGAATTTAAACTTTAATTGACACTCAGCACAATATGATACTTGTTCGTAAAGTATATATCCAGAATTCTATAGTTCTATTATCTCAATTACAACTATGCATAAGGTGGTGAACGAATGCCAATGACTACAACAAATTATGCAAATTCACTTTGATTTAATTTATGATAAATTGAGTTCTACTAATCCAAATTAGAAATGAACTCCCACTCAAAAACGACATCCCTCGTGCCTTTTTGGTGATTACATGAACCAAATCCACTACACCAAGTCCGATCATCACGTGAGTCGGTGTAGCTTCAAAGGCGAGCATCCATATGGTCATCATATCAAAACATGTGATTCATGCTTAACCTCTTGGTCCATGTTCCGAGGCCATGTCTGTACATGCTAGGCTCGCCAAGTAAGAACCTTAGTATTCGCGTGTGTAACTGTCTTACACCCGAGATATGCTCGTGGATTCAAGTACACCCGATCATCACGTGATGTCTTGAAGCGACAAAACATTGTCGGTGCATACTTAAGGAAGAACACATTTTTATCTTGATATCTAAATGAGGGATCATCTTATTATGCTAATAAAACGCCAAACAAGCAATATAAGATGCAATCAAACATCACATGTTTGTAAGTGAGATGATATGGTTCCCGCATATGATCTCCATCATGTGCACCGTGGTATGATCTCTATCATACCTCAATGTGTAAGTGAAAGGGCATTTATGAAGGGAATATGCCCTGAGAGGCAATAATAAAGTGTTTATTATGTGTATTCCAAGTATATGATAGATGTTTATTTTGCATGCTATAATTGTATTAATACGGAAACGTTAATACATGTGTGTTTAATAAACAAACAGAAAGTTCCTAGTTATGCCTCTCTCATAAACTAGCTCGTTGATTAACAAGATGATCAAGGTTTCCTGATCATGGACATTGGATGTTGTTAATAACGGGATCACAACATTAGTGTAATGGTGTGATGAACATTCATCCGAAGTATAGCATTACGATCAAAGTCATTGAGTTTATATTGCTATAACAACTTACGAAGTGATCCTAATCCTTAGACCATGAGATCATGTCAATCACTAACACCGGAAGAGTTTCTTGATAACATCAAACGTCACACCGTAACAGGGTGATTATAAAGATGGATTTAGAACTAATAAAGTGTTATGTTGAGGCTCATGGATCGAGAGTGGAATTTGTTCATCCCGATGACGGATAGATATACTCTGGGCCCTCTCGGTGATATCACATTGATTAGCTTGCAAGCAAGTGATTTGATCACTAGAATGTTATATCACGGGAACGAGAAAAGAGTGCATGTCGGTAACGAGATCAAACTAGGTATGGAGATACCGATGATCGAATCTCGGACATGTAATATATCGTGAAACAAAGGGATTAAGATACTAGCGTAAAAGGTTCCGACGATCACAAGAAAGTCATCGTTGAATGTGTGGGAGTCAGTATGGGTCTCCAGATCCCGCTTCTGATTATTGATCCGAGAGGGGTCTCGATCATGTCCGCATTATTCACGAACCGTAGGGTGACACACTTAAGAGACACCGACATCCAATTGGAGCAAATGTTTCATGCCGAAAGAATGAACAAGCGCAGGAATTTATTTCACTAGATACCGAAACAGGTTTTCAGGTGAAATTGCATAAAGTGGTTATGCATGTGAAATAGAATTCTAGCAAGGGGTTATTTGTGAATGTTTGCCATTAAAGTAATTGACAAAATTCTTAATAAAATAAAAGAGTTTTATTTAATGAGAGTTTGCATTAAATTTGGTGGAAATTTAATGGGAATTTGAGTGGACTTTTGAGTGGAGGGAATTTAAAGGGCATTTTGTGAGTGGAGTGTCCACCCACATGAATGAAGGAGGGGAGGGGGCAGCCCCCATGGCCGGAGGCCACCCCCTTGGGTGCCCCCCCTCCTCCTATAAAAGGAGCCCCCCTCCTCACTTGTCTCTCACACCTCCTCGTGAAGGATCTCTCTCCCCCTCTAGAATTTATCCCCCATGGTCTCGGACTAGCGAGATACATGTTCCCGGTGGCTATTCGGCAAGAAAGAGTTGTGCTTCCGCTGCATCGCTGGAGCGAGGAGGCGGAGGTTGCTCGGTGCCTCGAACGTGTGTGCGAGCACGGATGTGCTACTGATTTGCGGCGCTAGGACTTCCTCTCGATCTTGAGATCGGCAAGAGATCGTCTACATCAACCACGAGTTGAACTCGTTAAGCTTTGTCGGTCTTCAAGGGTATGTTCTCTACGGATATACATCCGCCCGTTGTTTGTATCTAGTAGATAGATCTTGGTATATAGTTCACATCGTAGGAATTTTTTTTTCTATGCTGCGAACCCTACAATTTATTGTCATAATCACTTTTGGTGTTCGTTAACAACAAGTAGATCATTTTACAGTTTGTTATTGTCCACAGGTTGGTATTATGATAGATGAACAGCACCCTCACTCCTGGGAAAATACCACATTCATATGCCACTGTTCTGGAAACTCCATACCGGAGTCTCCGGTCTGCCAAGACCGGAATCTCTGGTGGGGTCCGGAGTTTCCGGTTCTGGCTCCGGTGGTGCCTCCCAAGATATGGCTGGGACATTCTGACTAGGGGTCCGGAGCCTGCACCGGAGGTTACTCCGGAGTCTTCGGAATTTGTTCAGTCCAGAGTCTACGGTGTTGGAAGACCGGAGTCTCCGATGTTGCTGGGGCAGAATTGGTCTGGGTCAGTCAGAAGGGCAGTCCGGAGGCTGGTCCGGAGATTAGCCGGAGTCTCTGGTGTAGACCGGAGTCTCCGGTCTACGGACCGGAGTCTCCGGTCTGACTTTTCTACAACGGTCAGAAAACGGTTCGTGGAGGGGGCTGCCTATAAAAAGGGACCCTTATCTTCTTCCTCCAGCTGCTCGAGCTGCTCAAGAACTCCAACCCCATTAGAGCCACCAAATCTACAAGATCTCTTCATCCAACCATCCAAAGTCATTGATCTTTGGAGAATCGAAGGAGGAGGCCTTGATCTACATCTTCACCAAGAGAGATCTTCATTTCCCTCTCATTCACTTGAGGGCCCCCAACCTCTAGTGTTTCATTGGAAACCCTAAATTTGATTTGGTTCTTACAAGCTTGTCTTTGATTTGTCTTAACAGCGTGCTTGCATTTGGGATCCTCCAATTAAGTTGTGGATGTGTGCCCCGAACTTGTTGTAAAGGTGCGGGCTTCCACCTCAAAGGTTGCCGATATAGTGGAAGGTGAATCGAGCCTGTTGGGGTAAGGTTCATCGGAGAACAAGGGAGGCCTCTCGTGGCGTTGGTGGTTTGAAACCACCCCTCTCCAAACATAGACGTACTTCCCCTCAAAAGGAAGGAACTACGGGAAACAAATCCTTGTGTCTCCACGTCCACTCCTTTGGTTACTTCTATCCTTTACCGCACTTTACTTACTTGTTCTTGCTTAGTGTTGTGCTTGCTTGTGCTTGGTTGACATATAGGTAAATTCACCATAGTTGCATATTCTAGAGAATTTACCTTTCTTGTCAAACCCTAAATTGAAAAAGAGTAAAATTTAAAGTAGCACCTATTCACCCCCCCTCTAGGTGCCCATACGATCCTTTCAATTGGTATCAGAGCCTCGGCTCTTTATTTTGGCTTTACCGCCTAAGATAATATGGGTAGCAATGAAGGGGATGGTGGTAGTGAGCCGATCCCGGTGACCATGGAAGATCTCAAAAACTTGGAAACAAGATTGAGCTCTTCCTTGGTCAACGAAGTCAAGAAGATGCTTGAGCAACTTCTTAAAGACAAAGAAGGCTCATCACCCCCATCTCCTCAAGAGGATCAACCATCCATTTTACCTAAGGGGAATACGTCAGTATCCCCCGAGGGTATGATGGTGGGGGGTAAACAAGACAACGCTAATTCCTCCACACAACTTGATGGGGGGAAGGGTGAGCACCGTGATTCTTGGTACTCTCCCGATCCTCCCATCCCTCACCCTCATGTGTACAATAGGGGTGACCCACCTAAGCTTGAAGAGTCGGCTACTTTTGCTCAATGGAAATCACTAATGAGAACTCATGTGCGCAGCTCTTGCATTGAACTATGGAACATCATCAAGCATGGACTCTTTATTGGGGATCCAAACAACATGACAAGAAGAGAGGTTGTCAATAGTCAACTCAATGCCACTGCTTTGCATATGATTCAACAAGGATTAGGGACAAAGGATTATCCACATTGAGCACTTGAGCATTGCCAAGGAAGCTTGGGATGTCCTCACCATATTGTTTGTTGGAAATGAGAGTATGAGGAGGAACCGATATGATGCTTTAAGCAATGAAGCCGAAGGCTTCTACATGAAAGAACGTGAAGATCACGAAGACATGTACCGAAGGCTCAAAACCACCGCTTTTAGAAATGTGGGTGCCTCACATGTGGATGATGCATGGATAAAAAGGAAATATGTGAGCGCACTCATGCCTTTTGAGCCCACGGACTTGAAGAGCTTACAAGGTAGACACAACTACCATCTCATGACCTCCAATGAAGTTATGCAAGAGATGGCCGCTTTCAAGGTTGCCGCCAAGAATGCCAAAGACGCCCGTGCTCATGCCCTTGGTATGAGTAATGTTGTCAATGTTGCTTTGAAGGCCAAAGTTGTGGATCATGGGGATGAAGATGATAGTGATGAAGGCCTCTCCATGGATCATCCCGATGAAGTCAAGATTAATCATGGTCAATATATGGCCTTCTATGCAAAGAACTTTTGGAAGAACCCTGCCAAGGCTAAGATGGAAATGCAACGGAGAAGCAACCCAAATGGGAAAAGAGAGAATACCACTAGGTTCAGAACTTGCTTCAATTATGGTGACCGCTATCACTTTGTGGCAAGTTGCCCCTATGAGAAGAGAGAAGATCATGGTGGTAAACTTGTGTTGAAAAAGACTCTCAAGGAACCTTACAAGAAACCTTTCATCAAGAAGAATCCCATCAACAAGAAGTCGGGAGAAATTGTCTTGATCACTCGTGAAGAATACTCCTCCGACAATGAAGATGATGAAGATGAGGAAGAGGAAACTTCTAATGGTGTGGCTGCGTTAGCCACCACTTCTACTCCGACATTCTCACTCTTCGATTCTCCAAATGAGAACTCTTCCACCAAGAACGTCACTTGCCTTATGGCAAGAGGAACGGAGTTATCCTCATCATCCCGCTCTACTCTCTTAGATAATGATGAAATTGATGATGAGATGTCTCTTGATGTTAAAAAGGAATTAATTGCCTTTGATGAGTTTATGACTAACCTAGAAGGAGATGCTAAGTTACATTTTGGGAACATCTTAGATCAACTCTCACATACTCAAGAGCTTCTAGATGTAAGATGTAAACTTGGGCGTGAACATATGATTGAGCTAGAGGCTTTAAACAATGCTCTAGAAGAAGAACAAGAAACTAGGTTGTCACTTGAATTAAAACTTGAAGGGCTTGATGAGGCCAATGACACTATTGTTAACAAACTCATCAAAGAGCGTGATCATGCTATTGCTAAATACAAAAGGGCTAAAAAGGACAAGATTGAGTTTGGTGTGGTTCATTAAAAACTTGCCGAGGACTTTAGTTTGCTTAACAAGGCTCACAATGTCTTGGAGAGTGAACTCTTGTCACTCACAAAGTCCCATGAAACGCTTCAAACTCAATTGGCCAATATTCCTTCACCTAGTAACTCCATTCCATCTAGTAGCACAAATATTCTTGAAGAGAATGCTAGGTTGAAGGGGGAGCTTGCTAAGGCCACATTTCCACAAGGCAACAAGTTAATTGATGATCTTTTGAGCAAGCAAAGGCGTAGTGGTGATAAATGGGGCATTGGTTTTGTTTCCAAAACCAAGAATAAGAACAATAAGAAGAAGAAGGCATGCCCGCACAAGAGACCAACAAGACCAGTGTGGAGAGTAAGACCACAAGTGGTAAAACTATGTCTCATGATGACTTTGCGGGAAGTGCTAACCCTCACTATGTTCTAATGCTTGATTATTATGGTGATGTGTATGCACAATATGTTGGCCCTTATGATGGTTATATTGCTTGGTCTATTTGGGTTCCCAAGACCCTTGTTGCTAACAAAAGAGGACCCATTGAAAAATGGGTACCTAAAAATTAGCTTGATCTTTTGTAGACTTATGCTTCCGGAGGGTCAAAGTGGGTGCTAGATAGTGGTTGCACAAGTCATATGACCGGAAGCTCGTCTATTGTCAAGCAGTTAAAGCCAAATGATGATCAAATCACCGTGACATATGCCGACAAATCAAAGTCTAAGGTAATGGGTTTCGTCAAGGTTGTGGTTGCTCACGACATTACACTCGTGAACGTCATGCTTGTTGAGACCCTTGGATACAATTTACTTTCTGTCCTTGCTCTTGGTAAGATGGGCTTTGCCGTCTTTATTGATGTTGATATTGTGGTCCTCTTGTGGAGAAAGTCTCTCAAGGTCGCTTTCGTTGGGTACGTCGAACATGACTTGTATGTGGTGGACTTTTCGGAGAAAACCACTACAGGTCCGATGTGCTTATTCGGAAAGGCCGATGTGGGTTGGCTATGGCATCGCCGACTAGACCATGTCAATATGAGAACTTTGCGAAGTCTCCATAAAGAGGGCCACATAGTTGGACTAAAAGAAAATGTTTCCTTTTCCAAAGATCGTGTTTGCAGGGCATGTGTTCTAGGGATGATGCATGATGCCCCTCACAAGCCTAAGAACCAAATCAAGTCTACCAAGATCTTGGAACTCCTCCATGTGGATCTATTTGGTCCCCCATCTCATGCAAGCCTTGGGGGGAAGAAATATTGCTTGGTGATTGTTGACGACTTTTCAAGATACTCTTGTGTTTATTTCTTCAAGTTGAAGAGTGAGACTCAAAAGACTTTTATTGACTTCATCAACTTAGTTCAACGGCAATACAATGTTCCCGTGTTGATTATAAGAAGCGACAACGGCACCGAGTTCAAGAACTACACCTTGAATGATTTCCTTAGTGATGAGGGGATTAAACATCAATATTCCGCTGCATACACCCCTCAACAAAATGGTGTGGCCTAAAGGAAGAACCGGACTCTTATTGAGATGGCTAGGACCATGTTGGCGGAGTTTAAATCTCCATACAACTTTTGGGCCGAAGCCATCTCCACCGCTTGCCATGGTTCCAACCGGCTCTACCTCCGCAAAGAAATCAACAAGACTCCATATGAAATTCTTACAGGTAACAAGGCCAACATATCTTACTTCCGGGTGTTCGGTTGTAAGTGTTTCTATCTCATAAAAGGTGTTCGTTTGTCTAAATTCGAGTCTAAAGCATTAGAGGGTATTTTTGTTGGCTATGGTCTCGAATCTCACACTTATAGAATCTATGATAAGCTCTCCGGAGCCGTCATAGAATCTTGTAGTGTGACCTTCGAAGAATATGATGGTCCCCAAAGGGGGCGTGTTGATGCTTGTGATGCAGATGATGAAATGCCTCAGGATGCCATAGGAAGAATGGGTGTGGGATATATCCGCCCCGTTGAGGAACCCCTTATGGCGGATCGAGAAGAACTATGCTCCACTCAAGTGGAGCCCTCATCTTCACAACCTCAACATGCACCCTCCACCGAAGAGGACATTGACTCAAGCCAAAGACAAGATGTGGACCCTCAACATGGTGATCAAAGTGACAACTCTAGTCAAGGGAAGCTTTGTCCATTCGACGGTTTGTCAAGTGGTGCCAAATCAATTTGTCAAGGAAGATCCGTACAAACTGTTTGGAGACAAGCTCAAATTGACGCTAGAAGAGCACTTGATAACGACCAAGGTCAATCCTTGCCTCCCAATGTAGAGGATGATTCTAATGATGATCAAGGTCAAGATGATGGTCAAGACGAGGATCAAAATGATGAAGAGGGTCCCCCAAGAAACAATACGGAGATCCACGCTCGTCGCGAAGCTTGAAAGGAAAGAATGTTGGAATTAAGAGACCACACCCTCCAAAATGTAGTTGGAGATCTAAGGAAAGGTATCTCCACAAGATCACAATTGAAAAGGTTCAGTGAACATCAAGCACACATCTCCATGATTGAACCAAAGAAAGTGTGGGAAGCTCTTGAAGATTCGGATTGGTTAGAAGCTATGCACAAAGAACTCAACAACTTCGAGAGAAACAAAGTATGGAAGTTAGTTGATAAGCCAAAAGATTGCCGCAATGTTATTGGAACAAAGTGGATATTCAAGAACAAGCAAGATGAGCATGGAATTATAGTAAGGAACAAGGCTAGATTGGTTGCCCAAGGGTATTCTCAAATTGAAGGCATTGATTATGGAGAGACTTATGCGCCCGTGGCTCGCCTTGAGTCCATCCGTATCCTTCTTGCTTATGCGGCACATCATAACTTTAAGTTGCAACAAATGGATGTAGAAAGTGCATTTCTTTATGGTCCATTAAATGAATTAGTATATGTTAAGCAACCCCCGGGATTTGAGGACCCCAACTTCCCAAACCATGTCTACAAACTTGATAAGGCGCTCTATGGGATCAAGCAAGCCCCACACACGTGGTATGAGCACCTTAGAGAGTTATTGTTTGACCGTGGCTTTGAGGTTGGGAAAATCGATCCCACTCTTTTTACTAAGAGGGTCAATGGGGAGCTTTTTGTATGCCAAATATATGTTGATGATATTATCTTTGGCTCATCTAACAAAGCTTTTAATGATGAATTCTCAAAGCTTATGATCAGTAGGTTCCGAATGTCTTTGATGGGAGAGTTGAGAGTATTTCTTGGCTTTGAGATCAAGCAAGTTAGAGTAGGGACATTCTTCAATCAAGCCAAGTATACTCAAGATATGCTCAAGAGATTCAAAATGCAAGATTTGAATGGAGATCCTACTCCCATGGCTACAAAGACTCATCTAGAACAAAATCCAAATGGTAAAGATGTGGATCAAAAGGTATACCGGTCTATAATTGGTTCTTTGCTTTACCTTTGTGCATCTAGACCCGATATTGTGTTGAGTGTAGGTGTGTGTGCAAGATATCAAGCGGCTCCTAAGGAAAGCCATTTAATGGCGGTCAAGAGAATCTTTCGATATTTAGTTCATACCCCATTTTATGGTCTTTGGTATCCTCGAGGCTCAACATTTGCTCTTTGTGGATACACGGATTCGGATTGGGCGGGGGACAAGGATGATAGAAAATCAATATCCGGGGCTTGCCAATTCCTTGGAAGGTTCTTGGTATGTTGATCTTCTAAGATGCAAAATTGCATATCTCTCTCCACCGCCGAAGCCGAGTATGTGGCAGCTGCTAGTGCTTGCACCCAATTGCTATGGATGAGGCAAACTTTAAAGGAATACGGTGTCCATTGTGACAAAGTGCCTCTTCTATGTGACAATGAAAGTGCCATCAAGATTTCCTATAACCCGGTGGATCACACAAGGACAAAGCATATTGAGATTCGCCATCACTTCATTAGAGATCATGTTGCTCGAGGTGATATTGATCTATCATATGTGTCAACCAAAGATCAACTTGCTGATATCTTCACAAAGCCACTTGATGAAGCAAGGTTTTGCTACTTGAGGAATGAACTAAATGTCGTAGATTCAAGGAGCTTGACTTGATTTTCTTGCATTCTCACCTATGGTTCCACTCATATGTGGTTTAGGTGTAGGCATGGAAATAGGAGGAGTGCGGTCCTAATTGATTGGACCATCCCTCCCCCATTATGCCCAAAGCAATCAAAATCATTCCTCTTAATATCATTTAGTGATATGTGAGCTTAATGATGAGTTTTGGTAATGGACCCAATATATATCTTCGTGGTGCCAAGCCAAGTATACTCAAATATGGTGGCCTAGGCCACCGCCCTCTCTCATTCGAGAGGTTGGGACTTACTCATGTTTGTCATTTGCTTGATTTTAGTCTCTTGGAGCTTTTCTGATTATTTTCGAACTCCTATGGCTCTTGTTGGCTCTTCATAGTTTGATGTCTCAACCCAAGCCCTATCCCTATCTTAAAAGACCATCTATCTCTCATATATGTCCCAAAACACTTTTCCTGGAACTTTTGGTCGAGGAGGACCGAAGTCTCCGGTGTACATACACCGGAGTCTCCGGTGTAGGCCAGAGTCTCCGATGTAGACCGGAGTCTCCGGTCCGGACGGTTTCTGTCACTTAAAAAAGGGGGCACGGGGTGAACTGGTATAGCCGTTCCTCATTCTTCACCCCGTCCCCTACCTCCAAACTCGTCGCCTCCTCTTCCAAAAATCCTCCCCGGAGGTCAAGAAGCCCCCGGGATCCGCCGTGCCACCAGCCAACCTTCCCCTCACCTCCATTGGGTCATTCCCACCGGAGGAATTGATCCCATGGATAGATCTGGTACCTCTCCTCTATTTTTTCTCCTAGGGTTCATCTCTAGATGTGTTTTTGAGGATTGTTGCTGATTTGTCCATTGGAATCACTTGTTTGCGAGCACTCTAGTACTTTAGCACTTGTTGCAATGCCCGATCTACTAGATGCACCCTCACCAGCATCTTCCCATCTCATACCCGAGCCTCCTGACCGGAGATTCTGGACTTATGTCCGGAGACTCCGGTCTGAGCCGGAGACTCCGGTATAAAGTGGATCAAAATAGTCCAGAAATGCATCAAAGCTCTTGTACTGCATCTTTGGGACATATATACTCATCTCCATGCTATCTCCCTCACTGTTGTTCACAGGTGATGGTTCTAGTCGTCCTCGTCGTACCAAGGCCAAGTCCCAAAGGGGAAATCCTCACTATGATGAAGCTCAGGGTCAGTTCATCGTGCCTCCGTCCAACCGAAAACAGTGGGCACATGATGCAGCTTACATGAAGAGGGATCAGGAGAGGGCTGAACGGGAGGACCGTTCCAAGAGGGCCAAGTATGACAACCTGTAGACCTTAGCCAAAATGTCTAAAGAGGAGTACCGTGAGCTGAGAAAGACAGATTTCTATGCGCTCCCTCGTACCAGTGAGGACCCTCGTTACTGGAGGAAAGAACAGGCTGTGTTCATGAAGGATGTGTATGGTGTACTCACCAAATCACCTGTCTGCCCTCAGAAGTTCATGAGTGTTGAGCAGATGCGTCAGAGCCCTTACTTCAATGATGCCATGTGGATCTGTGAGAAGCTGGGTCTCTACAACTTGATGGAGCTGCGTGAAGACTACAATGTCCACCTTGTACAACAGTTCTATGCCACAGTTGTGTTTGGGTCTGATCTTGACCGGACCATGGTGTGGATGTTTGGCACCACTCGCTGCACGACTACATTTCATGACTTTGCCAACGTCATCTTTGAGACCTTCCATGGAGTATCCACTCCTGTGGGACTGCGCATGCACTCAGCTGCTTTGGGTGAGAACAAGTTGAAGCTGGCACCTCTGTATGATGAAGGTGTTGTGGGGGGGGGGGGTCCAAGGGACTCAAGACCCTCTACAACCTTATGCTGAGGATCTTCCGTCACACTATTGCTCCAAGTGCTGGCAATGATGATGCTATTAGGGGTGGGCTTGTCAACCTCCTGTACCATACTCACCGGACCTTCAATGCTGGACCTGAGGCTGCACCTATTGATGTGATGGACTTTATATTCGAGGAGATGTTCCATGCCATTCTTTACAAGAAATCTCCTCCATATGCACCCTTGGTGATGAGGCTCATCAACTCCCAGGAGCATGATTCTCCATTTGGCATACCACCACACCTCACTAAGCACACTCTGGTCTCACTACAGCAGAAGGGGCGTATGGGGCCTGCTCCAAGGCGTCGCTATGGGGATGATGATGATGAGGAGATTGAGACGGAGAGGGATCCCTCCCCACCTAGAGTTTGGAGGAAGAATGCCTCCAATGCCCCTATGCCTACTATGACTCGTGACTATGTGCATGAGAGGGTCAAGAAGGCCAGCTTTTGGGAGAGGACCCTTTGTTGCATGAACGTCGACATCCGTAGGCAGCAGCATGCATCCTACCAAAGCAACCGCCGCATTGAGAAGCTCCTCAAAGAGATCAAGGAACAGGGTGCCGAGGAAGGTGAGGATGACTACAATGATGAGCATGGGGCTCAACAGTCCACAGAGTCTGATCATACCCTCTCATTTGGGGCATGGAATGCCCAACAGGATTGTCTGGTGGACTGGAAGACGTTTGCTGATGTCACCTCTGGGTTCGGGTACCAGGGTACTTCCTCTTCTCGCCCTCACGGCAAAGGGCCTGCTGTCCCTGAAGACGATGATGATGACTATGACCAGGATGATGATGACCAGGAGGAGGATGAGGATGCCGAGGATGACGATGACTACTGAGTTGTTGGGGCGCTAGTGTAGGTCTTTTCCCTTTTTTGACGTTTCGATGCCAAAGGGGGAGAGACATTCTCATCGGTTTGCATGGGCTTGGGATTTGGGATTTGCGACTATCTGCCTTTATTTGCCTTTTATTTGGATATTCGAACTTGAACTTTATGTGTGTTATCTGCTGTTCTTATGTGTGACTATGACTATGTGCTTGTGTGCACCATATATTGTAACTCATGTGAGATCTATGTGTGCTATCGTTGATACTATCTTCCTTACATGATTTACTTAATTATCTTGCTGCACATAGTCAGGGGGAACCACATTTATATGTTATTCCATGCAAATCACTTGTTGTCATCGAACACCAAAAAGGGGGAGATTGAAAGGGCATTTATTGTCATAATCACTTTTGGTGTTCGTTAACAACAAGTAGATCATTTTACAGTTTGTTATTGTCCACAGGTTGGTATTATGATAGATGAATAGCACCCTCAATCTTGGGAAAAGACCACATTCATATGCCACTGTTCTGGAAACTCCAGACCGGAGTCTCCGGTCTGCCAAGACCAGAGTCTCCGGTGTGGTCCGGAGTTTCCGGTTCTGGCTCCGGTGGTGCCTCCCAGGATCTGGCTGGGACATTCTGACTAGGGGTCCGGAGCCTGCACCGGAGGTTACTCCGGAGTCTCCGGACTTTGTTCAGTCCGGAGTCTCCGGTGTTGGAAGATCGGAGTCCCCGTTTTTGCTGGGGCAGAATTGGTCTGGGTCAGTCAGAAGGGCAGTCCGGAGGCTGGTCTGGAGATTGGCCGGAGTCTCCGGTCTACGGACCGGAGTCTCCGGTCTGACTTTTCTACAACGGTCAGAAAACGGTTCGTGGAGGGGGCTGCCTATAAAAAGGGACCCTTATCTTCTTCCTCCAGCTGCTCGAGCTGCTCAAGAACTCCAACCCCATTAGAGCCACCAAATCTACAAGATCTCTTCATCCAACCATCCAAAGTCATTTATCTTTGGAGAATCGAAGGAGGAGGCCTTGATCTACATCTTCACCAAGAGAGATCTTCATTTCCCCCTCATTCACTTGAGGGCCCCCAAGCTCTAGTGTTTCATTGGAAACCCTAACTTTGATTTGGTTATTACAAGCTTGTCTTTGATTTGTCTTGATAGCGTGCTTGCATTTGGGAGCCTCCAATTAAGTTGTGGATGTGTGCCCCGAACTTGTTGTAAAGGTGCCGGCTTCCACCTCGAAGGTTGCCGATATAGTGGAAGGTGAATCGAGCCCGTTGGGGTAATGTTCATCGGAGAACAAGGGAGGCCTCTCGTGGCATTGGTGGTTTGAAACCACCTCCTCTCCAAACGTAGATGTACTTCCCCTCAAAAGGAAGGAACTACGGGAAATAAATCCTTGTGTCTCCGCGTCCACTCCTTTGGTTACTTCTATCCTTTACCGCACTTTACTTACTTGTTCTTGCTTAGTGTTGTGCTTGCTTGTGCTTGGTTGACATATAGGTAAATTCACCATAGTTGCATATTCTAGAGAATTTACCTTTCTTGTCAAACCCTAAATTGAGAAAGAGTAAAATTTGAAGTAGCACCTATTCACCCCCCCCCCTCTAGGTGCCCATACGATCCTTTCAGTAAGGCCAAGGTCTATGGAACATACACGTTATGTGTGTTGTAAGAGTATCATCTTATACTTCTACTTACAACATCACCATATAATAACACTAGCCCAACAACAATCTAAACTAGAAGCCTCTAATTTATCCATTGCAAGTTTTACGTGGCTTAGGGCTTTCGAAGATAGAACCGTTCTTACCTACGAACATGAACCACAACGAGGATAACCAAATTGCTGACAACTCGTTGCAAAATAGATATTGTATATAGTAGGAGAGACAGACACCCGCTAGCCATATGCAAACTAGTTGCATGTCAAGCGTGGAACATGTCTCATGTGCGAGGACATGTAAAGTTTGTCCGGGCCACTTCATCCCACTATGCCATCAATATCCAAAGTACAACTAAGAAGCAATAAAATGATCATCATCGCCCACATACTCATATGTGCACTACCCGTGCAAAACATCTACGCATAGATCCGGCTCTGATACCACTATAGGGTTCGCAGCATAGAAAACAAAAAATTTCCTACGATAGGAACAACTATGTACCAAGTTCTATCTACTAGATACAAGCAACGGGTGGATATACATCCATAGAATCCATACCCTCAAACACCATATAGCGTTAACAAGGTTGTACTCATGGATGATGTAGTCGAACGCTTGCCGATCTCAAGATCGTGATGAAGTCCATCTAGTCAATCCGGTCCAGCACCATCACGTCCAGCACCGCAAAGCAGTGGTGCATCCGTGATCGCACACACGTCCAGGTACCCCGACAACCTCTGCGCCCTCGCTCCAGCGAAGCAGCGGAAGCCACAAATCCTTCCATAAAAAGCCACCGGGAACATGTATCTCGCTGATCTGAGACCATGGGGAAATTCTAAAGGGGGGAGAGAGATCCTTCGCGAGGAGGTGTGCTTTGAGAGGATGAGAGGGGGGCCTTTTATAGGGAGAGGGGGCACCCCAAGGGGCATGGCGCAATCCATGGTGGCTGCCCCCACCTCTTCCACATTCATGTGGGTGGAGCTCCCACTCAAAATGAAAAGGCTCCACTCCCATAAAAGAGCCTCCACTCAAAAATCCACTCACATGCATTAAATTTCCACCAAATTTAATGCAAGCTCTCATTTAAATAAAACTTTATTTATTTATTTATTCAGAATTTTGTTAATTACTTTAATTAACAAACATTCACATAAAACCCCTTGCTAGTATTCAATTTCACATGCAGAACCAGTTTCAGCAATTTCAACCGAAACAGTTTTGGTGTCTAGTGAAATAAATTCCTACGCTTTCCTTTTTCTTTCTCTGGCATATTATTTGCTCCAAATGGTGTCGGTATACCTTAAGTGTGTCACCCTACGATTCATGAATAATGTAGACATGACCGAGACCCCTCTCCGATCAATAATCAGCAGCGGGACCTGGAGATCCGTACTAACTCCCACATATTCAACGATGACTTCTGTGATCGTGTGAACCTTATACGCATGTAACTCAATCCCTTTGTCTCGCGATATATTACATGTCCAAGATTCGATCATCGGTATCTCCATACCTAGTTTGATCTTGTTACCGACATGTACTCTTTTCTCGTTCCTGTGATATAACATTCTAGTGATCAAATCACTTGCTTGCAAGCTAACTAATGTGATATCACCGGGAGGGCCCAGAGTATATATATCCGTCATCGGGATGGAAAAATTCCACTCTTGATCCATGAGCCTCAACATAACACCTTCATAGCACTGAACCCATCTTTATAGTCACATGTAAGGTTCCCAACCTTTAATAAGGTAGAGATCCCTGTGTTTGCAATGCTAGTCCCTGGATCAATATCTAGAATCCACATTTAAGATGTAATATCAAGAAACAAAGGTCATAATATAACTTTATAACCAGGAATGACATAATTTATTACATCTTACATAGCTCATTTGGCTATTACATTACATTGCAGCAGAATATCTTTAAACATGGGGTCCTTCATCTTCAAAGTGCCACAGGCAGACATGTTGGTTATAGACTTGTAATCCTAATCATTTAAACTTCACTAATATCGAACAAACCTGCAACATAACAAGTTACAGCCACAAGGGTCAATACATTTGAATTATATTGGCAAGTGATACTATGGTAGAATAGTAGTATCTGTCATCTATATGCCTTTGGCTAAGTGGAGCTTAGGCTTGCATTGCTCAAAAATAGATTTTCCTATCAGTTGAAAACACTAAGTTTTTGTTTGGCAAAAATCACCCAAGGCATCTACCAATCAAAGATTGAAGATCCTTTAACCCTTGTTCAACCACAAGTTTTTAACTTAGAAATTTGGATGATGAGATTCTTGATAGCTTCCGTGTCTTGATGCTCAAATTGTCCTTTACCAGGGACATGGCTAAGTACTTAGATTTTTCCATCTGCAGAGGTTGTGCACTTTCCCCACAAGACTTGGTTTCCCAAGACAAGATCTTTCAGAAGCCTTCCCTTAGACCAAAATGGACGCGCTCCAACCTATCAAACCCCTACCACCAACTGTCCATTTGGCTAAGTTCTTGCAACCTATATGATCCAGGCAGAGCCCATAATGCCAAGTGGCTGCACTTGAAGCTTCTCAACATTTGACATCTCAAATCTCTTTGTTCCTGGGTGGCCATCCACAAGTGAGATACACAAGGTTCACCAGTCCCCTGGCCTTGTGTAACCACTCAACACAAACCATTCCTTCCATTCCACCCAGGTGATTCATTTACTTAGTTGTTTTATTAAACAAAACTCAAGTCCTCAGACTTAGAAATTTTCCATAGCATGAATATATATTCCACCCTTGTTTTCTATTAGCTAAGCTAAGCATGATAGTAGTAGGAAATCTTAACTTGGGAAATTCTACTAAGGGTTCATCTACTAGGATTTCCCATGGCATAGTTTACACTTAGCAAAATTCCATGCAAGTCCTACTTAGAAATATCACTAATGCATAGTGAAAATAATAGGACAAAGTATGAAGCATCACTTGCCTTTTTGGTAGAGTATAAGTTCACTCCTTGTCCTTGCAACAATCACACTCTTCAAGTCACTACAATTCAATCAAACAAGGCACAATTTCAATCTACCAATCAAGCAACAACACATAAAATAATAAAACAAAATAATGCATGCAAGCATGCAAGAGATTATTTTATTTGTAAAAGTGGTTTATAATGGTTCATAAACATTTGAAAGCACCTATTGGTCATTTTATAAAGTGACAAAGTCATTTGCAAAAGGTTTCACTTCATAAACCATTTTTAAAACAAGGTATCATTTTATGTGGTGTAGAAATGTTTTTAATAAGGCATTAATCTATAGGGTTCACAAAATATGTTTTAAAACCACAAAACCTTGTGTTTAGGGTTAGAGAGTTTAATTCCAAAGCATTTCCCAAAGGTTTTCCTCCAAAACCATTTTTAATATATAAACCATATTTTTATTTGACTAGAATTGGTTTAAATCCAAGATTCATTCTTTTGTTTCACCAACTACATTTTTGAAACCACAATTTGTTTCCTATGGTCGGTAGGTTCAAAACAATCCATTTGCCAAAGATTTTATCCCCAAAATCATTTTAGAATTATTTTTATAACCTAAACCAGCATACATAAGTTTCTACAAAAATAAACAATTTAACAGAAGCTTTTTACTAAACAAATGGCATTGTTGGCTAGGGATTGCTTTTCTGAATCCAATGATATAAAGTTTGCAAAATTTGGACGTGTGGTTTGAAAGTTATGGATTTTACAAAATTGAACTTCTAATAGGAAAGTTTCTGTTTTTAAATCGAAGTCTGAGCCATGTGTCGAGTTCTTACTCGCTAATACCGTTTCGTCTGGATCACGCGCTGTAGGCCGTTGGATCTAAATGACATCGCACGGCGCAGGTTCATCCTTACCCCTTCGGTTAGTCAACCTATCCAAGCCATCAGATGCAGATCTAACGGTCCCTATTGCTTTGACCAATAAGCAGCGGCGACTGGCGGCGGCGCGGTCAGACGGTGGCGGAGCCGGCGATTTAGGAAGCAAGGGTGATGGGGGAGGGCTTTACCAGGTTTGCCTTGATTCGCTGATGCTCAACGTGGTCGTCACTTGTCGAGGGGCGCTCGGAACCACCGATGATTCCTCGCCGTAGTTGTCGCCGGCGTCTGGCGACTCTGTTCGTCGTCGGAGGTGAGTGTACGGTTCACGCTAAGGCACGAAAAAGGGTGCGTTAGCTGCGCACAGAAGCGGCGAGTACGAGTGCATCCAGGAGGCGGGGAGGCGCGGTCGAACTTTACCTGGGAGCGTCGCCGGAGCGGTTGCAGACGGTGGTGTAGTCAGTCGTGGTCGCTGCCGACGATGTGGGGCACGCGCGAGTGAGCTGAGGAGGCAGGGAGATGCGCCAGGGCCTGGAGGTCACGTCCGTGTGCTCGAGGAGGCAAGGGGTGGCGCGGGGTCACCGGAATCAGCAGGGAAAGCCGTCGGTGACAGTGAGGTTCGGAGAGGAATTAGGGCGGCCTAGGGGGCGTGCTAAGGGGGGGGGGCGATAGAGGGGAAGGAGAGAGGAGGGGGAGACGCTTTAACGTGCATGGTCACAGAGGGTAAAGGCAGCATCAATGCCGCGAATTAAAGCGAGCCTTCATCGGCGGAAACAGCCGGCGAGGTAAGGGGAGAAGGAGTCACGGCGGGTGAGGAAGAAAGCTAATGAGTGGGACCCGGTTGTGTGCGAGTGAGAGAGAGTGGGGGTGGGGTCGTTCTGTCAGCGGTCGAGGGATGCGGGTTTGAGTGAATAACGGTTCGCTCGGTGAGGGAGAGGTGGGCTGCAAGTTGGGCTTAGTGGGCTCGCTGTCTGGTTCCATTTTTTTTTGTTCCTGATTCTTTTTCTTTTTCTCATTTGATTTTATGTTTCGATTTTGTTTGGCCAATTCAAACTTTCATTTGAATTTAAAACCTTGCCAAATTTTGTGTGGGTTTAAACACTGATTAGTATTGTATTCTGATGTCAATTTTTGAATAAAACCTTATTCATTTTGGGGTCCTTTATTTATTCAAAATAGGCTCTAGTTTTTAATTAGATAGGATTTAATAATAATTTTAAACCTCCATTTAAATTCTTTAAACTTTCCAAATCCTTTCAGTAGGTTTTTTATTTGTTTAGTTGGTTCAAATAATTCATCTTGAATTATTTGGAAAGTATTTTTAATATGATTTATTAATCATTTAAGATTGGGTATTTGTTTTAATTCCCATTGGATTTGTTTTAAGTCATTTTATTTTATTTTGGAAAGTCTTTATCCCTTTATTTTATTTGGATTGGGATTATAATTCATTCCACTTGTTTATGGGTTAGGCCAAGATTTGGTTTGGTCTTTAAATACTCTTTATTTAATATTTCTTTCTTCATCTTATAAAATCCATATCTTTTTATTTAGAGATCCAAACTTGGTGATTCCAATTTGTGAAATCTTGTTTGATATTTTTTTATCTTTTTAAATGTCTTTATGATCATTTGCTCACCACTTGGTATGGATTTTTGATAAGGACTTTATTATTTTTGGAATAAAATTCCTTATCTTATTATATTCATAAGATTTTATTTATGGTTCCAAATTAAGTGAAACCAATTTCTATGGTCTTTTAACATTTCTGTTTGTCTTTCTTGATCCTTTGTGAATGTTTGTTGATCAATTTTTACATGGATCAATTCCATGGATTTGGAGATAACTTGGAAATGATTTCTATTCCATTAGGGTTTTAGGGTTTTGAATTTATTTTCCAAGTGTTTAAATTTCCAGATACATTCATTGAGGAATGCATTTCCCTTGATTTGGATTTTGTTAGATTCAACTTTTACCAAAGTTTGTTCAATATGGGATTTTAAGTTTCCATTTAGAAACAAAAGTTTCTTTTCACCCTGATTTTTCAACAAAAATTTATCTTGTTTATTTTATTTTTCACATTACAAGATTTGGAAAATCTTGGGATGTGACATCACCCTGTTATGGTGTGACGTTTGATGTTATCAAGATACTCTTCCGGTGTTATTGATTGACATGATCTCATGGTCTAAGGACTAATATTACTTCGTATGATGTTATAGCAATATAAACACAATGACCTTGATCATAATGCTATACTTTGGATGAATGTTCATCACACCATTACACTAATATTGTGACCTCGTTATTAACAACATCCAATGTCCATGATCAGGAAACCTTTGATTATCTTGTTAATCAACGAGCTAGTTTATAAGAGAGGCAAAACTAGGAACTTCCTTTTTGTTTATTAAACACACATGTATTAATGTTTCCGTATTAATACAATTATAGAATGTAAAATAAACATTTATCATAAATAAGGAATACGATAATAACCACTTTATTATTGCCTCTCGGGCATATTCCCTTCAGTTTTCATTTATAGTTTGGTAACTACATTTGAATCGAACTTATTTTCATCCTAAAGAATCATGTATGAATAAGATCAGACCATGGCGGAGGCCTAACATGAACAACATAAAATCAGGGAAACTGAGAACAGGGGCAAGAAAATCATACAGAATAACCACAAAACAAAGAAAAGCTATTACAAATCACATGACCTGTTAGCGCAAAGCTTGTACCTGTCAATAATGACATCATTGTATGTACTTTTATGGATATATCGGAATTAAAATATCTAGGTGAAAGGACATTTATTTTCATAATCACTTTTGGTGTTCGTTAACAATAAGTAGATCATTTTACAGTTTGTCATTGTCCATAGGTTGGTATTATGATATGTGAAAAGTACTCTCACACTTTGGAAAGATTCCTGCTAAGTGTGACACAGTTCTAGAAATTCCAGACCAGAGTCTCCGGTCTGCCTAGACCAGAGTCTACGGTGCGGTCTGGAGTTTCCAGATGTGTCCCCGGTGGAGGCTTCTGATACATAGCTGGGACATTCTGGATGGGGGTGCGGAACAAGGTCTGGAGGCTTCTCCGGAGTCTCCGATCTTGGCTTAGACCGGAGTCTCCGGTCAAGATGGGTCGTTCCTGGCCCTGGTCATTCAGATGGGTGGTCCGGAGGCTAGTCTGGAGATAGGCCGGAATCTCTGGTGTAGACCGGAGTCTCCGGTGTATAGACCGGAGTCTCCGGTCTGGTTCTTCTCCAACGGTCAGAAAACGGTTCGTGGAGGGGTCTGCCTATAAATAGGGACCCTTATCCCCTTCCTCCAGCTGCTCGAGCTGCTCAAGAACACAAACTCCATTAGAGCCACCAAATCTACAAGATCTCTCCAGCCAACCATCCAAATTCATTGATATTTGGAGAATCGAAGGAGGAGGCCTTGATCTACAGCTTCACCAAGAGAGATCTTCATTTCCCCCTCATTCACTTGAGGGCCCCCAAGCTCTAGTGTTTCTTTGGAAACCCTAACTTTGATTTGGTTCTTACAAGCTTGTCTTTGATTGTTTTGACAACTTGCTTGTATCTGGGAGCCTCCAATTAAGTTGTGGATGTGTGCCCCAAACTTGTTGTAAAGGTGCCGACTTCCACCTCGAAGGTTGTCGATATAGTGGAAGGTGAATCGATCCCCTATAGGTGAGGTTCATCGGAGAATAAGGGATGCCTCTCATGGCGTTGGTGCTTTTAAACCACCCCCTCTCCAAACGTAGACGTACTTCCCCTCAAAAGGAAGGAACTACGGGAAACAAATCCTTGTGTCTCCGCGTCCACCACTTTGGTTACTTCTATCCTTACCGCACTTTACTTACTTGTTCTTGCTTAGTGTTGTCATAGTTGTTGCGTGGTTGAGATATAGGTAAATTCACCTTAGTTGCATAATCTAGAGAATTTACCTTTCTTGTCAAACCCTAAAATGAAAAAGAAGAAAATTTGAAGTAGCACCTATTCACCCTCCTCTAGGTGCCCATACGATCCTTTCAATTGTTATCAGATCCTCGGCTCTTTATTCAGGCTTTAACGCCTAAGAGAATATGGGTAGCCATGAAGGGGAAGGTGGTGGTGAGCACACCACGGTGACCATGGAAGATCTCAAAAACTTGGACACAAGATTGAGCTCTTCCCTGGTCAACAAAGTTAAGAAGATGCTTGAGCAACTTCTTAAATACAAAGACGGCTCATCATCCCCTTCTCCTCAAGAGGAGCCTCCATCAGTTTTACCCAAAGGGAATGCTCCGGTATCTCCTGAGGGTATGATGGTGGGGGGTATTCAAGACAACACTAACTCCTCCCCACACAAAAGTATGGTGGGAAGGGTGAGCACCGTGATTCATGGTACTCTCCCGACCCCCCAATTCCTCACCCTCATATAAACAATAGAGGTGACCCACCTAAGATTGAAGCATCTACTACTTTTGCTCAATGGCAATCTCTAATGAAAACTCATGTGCGCAGCTCTTGCATTGAACTATGGAACATCATTGAACAAGGACTCTATATTGGGGATCGAGACAATTTGAAAAGAAGAGAAGTTGTCAATAGTCAACTCAATGCCACTGCCTTGCACATGATTCAACAAGGATTGGGTACAAAGGATTACCCACACATTGAGCACCTCAGCACCGCCAAGGAAGCTTGGGATGCTCTCACAGTGTTGTTTGTTGGGAATGAGAGCATGAGGAGGAACCGGTATGATGCACTAAGCAATGAAGCCGAAGGCTTCTACATGAAGGAAGGTGAAGATCGTGAAGACATGTATTGTAGGCTCAAGACCACTGCCACCGCTTTCAGAAATGTGGGTGCCTCACATGTGGATGATGTTTGGATAAAGAGGAAACATGTGAGTGCACTCATGCCCTTTGAGTCCACTGACTTAAAGAGCCTACAAGGAAGACACAACTACCATCTCAGGTCCTCCAATGAAGTTATGCAAGAGATGGCCTCTTTCAAGGTTGCCGCCAAGAATGCCAAAGATGCCCGTTCTTGTGCCCATGGTATGAGCAATGTTGTCAACGTTGCTTTGAAGGCCAAAGTTGTGGAACATGGGGATGAAGATGATAGTGATGAAGGCCTCTCCATGGACCACCCCGATGATGTCAAGATTGCTCATAGTCAATATATGGCCTTCTATGCAAAGAACTTTTGGAAGAACCTCTCCAAAGCCAAGATGGATATTCAACGTAGAAGCAACTCAAATGGGAAAATAGAAAATACCACTAGATTGAGAACTTGCTTCAATTGTGGTGACCGCTATCACTTTGTGGCGAGTTGCCGATATGAGAAGAGAGAAGATCATGGGGGTAAGCTCGTGTTGAAGAAGACTCCCAAAGCACCTTACAAGAAACCCTTCATCAAGAAGAATCCCATCAACAAGAAGTCGGGAGAAATTGTCTTGATCACTCATGAAGAATACTCCTCCGACAATGAAGATGATGAAGATGAGGAAGAGGAAACATCTAATGGTGTGGCGGCTCTAGCCACTACTTCTACTCCGACATTCTCACTCTTCGATTCTCCAAATGAGAACACTCCCATCAAGAAGGTCACTTGCCTTATGGAAAGAGGAACGGAGGTATCCTCATCATCTCACTCCACTCCCTTAGCTAATGATGAAAGTGATGATGAGATGTATCTTGATGTAAAAAGGGAATTAATTGCTTTCGATGAATTTATGACTAGCTTACAAGGGGATGCTAAGATACATTTTGGGAACATCTTAGATCAACTTTCCCACACACAAGAACTTCTAGATGTAAGGTGTAAACTTGGGCATGAACACATTATTGAGCTAGAGGCTTAAACAATGCTCTAGAAGAATAACAAGAGACTAGGATGTCCCTTTAACTAAAACTTGAAGGGCTAGATGAGGCCAATTACATTATTGTTAATAGGCTTATCAAAGAACGTGATCATGCTATTGCTAAATGCAAAAGGGCTAAAAAGGACAAGATTGAGTTTGGTGTGGCTCACAAGGCCTTGGAAAGTGAACTCTTGTTACTCACAAAGTCCCATGAAACTCTTCAAACTCAATTGGCCAATATTACTTAACTTAGTAACTTCATTCCATCTAGTAGTACAACTATTCTTGAAGAAAATTCTAGGTTGAAGGGGGAGCTAGCCAAGGCCACATTTCCACAAGGTAACAAGTCCATTGATGATCCTCTTGAGTGAGCAAAGGCCTAGTGGTGAGAAAGGGGGCATTGGTTTTGTCTCCAAGGCCAAGAAGAAGAACCACAAGAAGAACAAGGCCATTATGGATAGTAAGACCACAAGTGGTAAAACTATGTCTCATGATGATTTTGTGGGAAGTGATAACCCTCACTATGTTCTAATGCATGATTACTATGGTGATGTGTATGCACAATATGTTGGCCCATATGATGGTTATATTGCTTGGTCTATTTGGGTCCCTAAGACCCTTGTTTCTAACAAAAGAGGACCCATTGAAAAATGGGTACCTAAAAATTTAGCTTGATCTTTTGTAGACATATGCTTCCGGAGGGTCAAAGTGGGTGCTTGATAGTGGTTGCACTAGTCATATGACCGGAAGCTCATCTATTGTCAAGGACTTAAAGCCAAATAATGATCAAATAACTATGACATATGCCGACAAGTCAAAGTCTAAGGTAATGGGCTTCGGCAAGGTTGTGGTTTCTCACGACATTACACTCGTGAACGTCATGCTCTTTGAGACCCTTGGATACAATTTACTTTTAGTCTGTGCTCTTGGTAAGATGGGCTTTGTCGTCTTTATTGATAATGATATTGTGGTCCTCATGTGGAGCAAGTCTCTCAAGGTAGCTTTCGTTGGGTACGTCGAACATGACTTGTATGTGGTGGACTTTTCGGGGCAAACCACTACAAGTGCGATGTGCTTATTCGGAAAGGCCGATGTGGGTTGGTTATGGCATCGCCGACTAGCCTATGTCAATATGAGAACTTTGCAAAGTCTCCACAAGGAGGGCCATATTGTCGGACTAAAATAAAATGTTTCCTTTGCCAAAGATCGTGTTTGCAGGGCTTGTGTTCTAGGAAAAATGCATGATGCTCCCCACAAGCCAAAGAACCGCATCAAGTCAACCAAGATCTTGGAGCTCCTTCATGTGGATCTCTTTGGTCCTCCATATCATGCAAGTCTTGGTGGGAAGAAATATTGTTTGGTGATTGTTGATGACTTTTCAAGATACTCCTGGGTGTATTTCTTCAAGTTGAAGAGTGAGACCCAAAAGACCTTCATCGACTTCATCAACATGGTTCAACGTCAATACAATATTCCTGTGTTGATTATAAGAAGTGACAATGGCACCGAGTTCAAGAACTACACCTTGAATGATTTCCTTAGTGATGAGGGGATAAAACACCAATATTCCGCTGCATATACCCCTCAACAAAATGGTGTGGCCGAGAGGAATAACCGGACTCTTATTGAGATGGGTAGGACCATGTTGGGGGAGTTTAAATCTCCATACAACTTTTGGGCCGAAGCCATCTCCACCGCTTGCCATGCATCAAACTGGCTCTACCTCCGCAAATAAATCAACAAGACTCCATATTAAATACTTACTGGTAACAAGCCCAACATATCTTACTTCCGGGTGTTTGGTTGTAAGTGTTTCTATATCACAAAAGGTGTTCGTTTGTCCAAATTCGAGTCTAAAGCATTAGAGAGTATTTTTGTTGGCTATGGTCTCGAATCTCACACTTATAGAATCTATGATAAGCTCTCCGGAGCCGTCATAAAATCTTGTAGTGTGATCGTCGAAGAATATGATGGTCCCCAAGGGGGGCATGTTGATGCTTGTGATGCAGATGATGAAATGCCTCAGGATGCCATAGGAAGAATGGGTATGGGATATATCCGCCCCGTTGAGGAACCCCTTATGGCGGATCGATAAGAACTATGCTCCACTTAAGTGGAGCCCTCATCTTCACATCATCAACAACCTCCATCCACCGAGGAGGACAATGACTCAAGCCAAAGACAAGATGTGGACCCTCAACATGTTGATCAAAGTGACAACTCTAGCCAAGAGGAGCTTGATTCATTCTCTAGGATGTCAAGTGGTGCCAAGTCAATTGTTCAAGGAAGATCCATACAAACTGGCTTGAGACAAGCTCAAATAGATGCTAGAAGAGTGCTTGATCAAGACCAAGGTCAATCTTTGCCTCTAAATGAAGAGAATGATTCCCATAATGATCAAGGTCAAGTTGATGGTCAAGACGAAGAACAAAATGATGAAGAGGGTCCCCCAAGAAACAACGCGGAGATACACGCTCGTCGTGAAGCTAGAAAGGAGAGAATGTTGGAATTAAGAGACCACTCTCTACAAAATGTAGTTGGTGACCTAAGGAAAGGCATCTCCACAAGAGCACAATTGAAGAGGTTCAGTGAACACCAAGCACACATCTCCATGACCGAACCAAAGAAAGTGCGGGAAGCTCTTGAAGATTCAGATTGGTTGGAAGCTATGCACAAAGAGCTCAACAACTTTGAGAGAAACAAAGTATGTAAGTTAGTTTAGAAGCAAAAGGATTGCCGAAATGTTATTGGCACGAAGTGGATATTCAAGATAAAGCAAGATGAGAATGGAATTATAGTAAGAAACAAGGCAAGATTGGTTGCACAAGGGTTCTCTCAAATTGAAGGCATTGATTATGGAGAGACATATGCACCCGTGGCTCGCCTTGAGTCCATCCGTATCCTTCTTGCTTATGCGGCACATCATAACTTTAAGTTGCAACAAATGGATGTAGAAAGTGCATTTCTTAATGGTCCATTAAATGAGTTGGTATATGTAAATCAACCCCCGGGATTTGAGGATCCCAACTTCCCAAACCATGTATACAAACTTGATAAGGCGCTCTATGGGCTCAATCAAGCCCCACGCACGTGGTATGAGAACCTTAGAGAGTTGTTGTTTGATCGTGGATTTGAGGTTGGGAAAATCAATCCCACTCTTTTTACTAAGAAGGTCAATGGGGAGCTTTTTGTATGCCAAATATATGTTGATGATATTATCTTTGGCTCATCTAACAAAGCTTTTAATGATGAATTCTCAAAGCTTATGACTAGTAGGTTCCGGATGTCTATGATGGGGGAGTTGAGAGTATTTCTTGGTTTTGAGATCAAGCAAGTTAGAGGAGGCACATTCTTCAACCAAGCCAAGTATACTCAAGATATGCTCAAGAGATTTAATATGCAAGTTCTAAATGGAGCTCCTACTCCCATGGCTACAAAGACTCATCTAGAACAAAATCCAAATGGTAAAGATGTAGATCAAAAGGTATACCGGTCCATGATTGGTTCTTTGCTTTACCTTTGTGCATATAGACCCGATATTGTGTTGAGTGTAGGTGTGTGTGAAAGATATAAAGTGGCTCCTAAAGAAAGCCATTTAATGGCGGTCAAGAGAATCTTTCGATATTTAGTTCATACCCCATTTTATGGTCTTTGGTATCCTCGAGGGTCAACATTTGCTCTGTGTGGATACACGGACTCGGATTGGTCTGGTAATAAGGATGATAGAAAATCAACATTCGGGGCTTGCCAATTCCTTGGTAGGTCCTTGGTATGTTGGTCGTCTAAGAAGCAAAATTGCATATCTTTCTCCACCGCCGAAGACGAGTATGTGGCAGCTGCTAGTGCTTGCACCCAATTGCTATGGATGAGGCAAACTTTAAAGGAATACGGTGTCTATTGTGACAAATTGCCTCTTCTATGTGACAATGAAAGTGCCATCAAGATTGCCCACAATCCGGTGGATCACACAAGGACAAAGCATATTGAGATTCGCCATCACTTCATTACAGATCATGTTGCTAGAGGTGATATTGATATGTCATATGTATCAACCAAAGACCAACTTGCCGACATCTTCACGAAGCCACTTGATGAAGCAAGGTTTTGCTATTTGAGGAATGAACTAAATATCATTGATTCAAGGAGCTTGACTTGACTATCTTACATTCTCACCTATGACTTGACCCTTATTTGGTTTAGGTGTAGGCATGGATATAGGGGGAGTGCGTTCCTAATTGATTGGACTATCCCTCCCCCCATTATGCCCAAAGCAATCAAAATCATTCCTCTTAATATCATTTTGTGATATGTGAGATTAAATGATGAGTTTCGGTAATGGACCCAAGATATATCTTCGTGGTGCCAAGCCAAGTATACTCAAATATGGTGGCCTAGGCCACCGCCCTCTTAGACTAGAGAGGTTGGCGCTTACTCATGTTTACCATTTGCTTGATTTTGGTCCCTTGGAGTTTTTCTGAATGTCTTTGTGAATTCCTATGGCTCTTGTTGGTTCTTCATAGTTTGATGTCTCAACCCAAGCCTTTTCCCTATCTTAAACCTGTCTATCGCTCATATATGCCCCCAAACACCTATCCTGGAGTTTTTGGTTGAGGAGGACCAGAGTCTCCGGTGCACATGCACCGGAGTCTCCGGTGTAGACCGGAGTCTCTGGTCCAGACGGTTTCTGCCACTTATAGTAAGGGGACGGGGTGAACTGTTATAGCAGTTCCTCATTCTCTACCTCGTCCCCCTCCTCCTAACCCGTCGCCTCCCCTTCCAAAACTCCTCCCCGGAGGTTAAGAAGCCCCCGGGATCCGCCGTGCCGCCGGCCAACCTTCTCCTCTCCTCCATTGGGTCATTCCCACCGGAGGAATTGATCCCATGGACAGATCTGGTACCTCTCCTCTTCTTTTTTTCTAGGGTTCATCTCTAGATGTGTTTTTGAGTATTGGTGTTGATTTGTCCATTGGAATCACTTGTTTGCGTGCACTCTAGTACTTTAGCCTTGTTGCATTGGCCGATCTACTAGATTCACCCCCACCAGCATCTCCCCATCTCATGCCCGAGCCTCCCGACCGGAGATTCCGGACTTAGGTCCGGAGACTCTAGTCTAGGCCGGAGACTCCGGTCTCCAGGACCGGAGACTCCGGTATGAGGTGCGGAGACTCCGTTGTTGGGTGAATCAAAACAGACCAGATATGCATCAAAGCTCTTATACTACATTGTTGGGACATATATACTCATCTCCATGCTATCTCCCTCACTATTGTTCACATGTGATGGTTCTAGCCGTCCTCGTCGTACCAAGGCCAAGTCACAAAGAGGCACTCCTCGCTATGATGAAGCCCCGGGTCAGTTTATCGTGCCTCCTTCCAACCGAAGACAGTAGGCACGTGATGCAGCCTATTTGAGGAGGGAACAGGAAAGGACTGAATGAGAGGACCGTGCCAAGAAGGCCAAATATGACAACCTTCAGTCCTTGGCCAAAATGTCAAAAGAGGAGTACCGTGAACTGAGAAAGACTGATTTTTATGGGCTGCCTCGTACCAGCGATGACCCTCGTTTCTGGAGGAAGGAACATGCTGTGTTCATGAAGGATGTGTATGGTGTGCTCACCAAATCACATGTCTGCCCTCAGAAGTTCATGAGTGTTGAGCAAATGCGCCTCAACCCCTACTTCAATGATGCTTTGTGGATATGTGAGAAGCTGGGACTGTTTAACTTGATGGAGCTTCGTGAAGACTACAATGTCTACCTAGTACAACAGTTCAACGCCACCGTTGTGTTTGGGTCTGATCAAGACAGGACCATGACTTGGATGTCTGGCACCACTCGCTACACAACTACATTCTATGACTTTGCCAACGTCATCTTTGAGACCTTTCATGGCGTATCCACTCCTGTTGGGCTGCGTATGCACTCTGCGGCTCTGGATGAGAACAAGATGAAGCTTGCACCTCTGTATGATAGCGAGGGTGTTGTAGGGGGGTCCAAGGGACTCAAGACTCTCTACAACCTAATGTTGAGGATATTTCGTCATACCATCGCACCAAGTGCTGGGAATGACGATGCTATTAGGGGTGGGCTAGTCAACCTTCTTTACCACACCCACCGGATCTACAATGGTGGACCAGAGACAGATGCTGAACCTATTGATGTGATGGATTCTATTTTTGAGGAGATGTTCCATGCTATTCTTACAATAAGTCTCCTCCATATGCACCTTTGGTTATGAGGCTCATCAACTCCAAGGAGCATAATTCTCCACTTGGCATAGCACCGCATCTCACTGAGCACACTTTGGTCTCCCTGCAGGAGAAGGGGCGTATGGGGCCTGCTCCTAGGCGTCACTATGGCGATGATGATGAGGAGATTGAGACAGAGAGGGCACCCTATCCACCTAGAGTTTGGAGGAAGAATGCCTCCAATGCACCTATGCCTTCCATGACCAGGGAATATGTTCATGAGAGGGTCAAGAAGGCCACTTTCTGGGAAAGGACTTTGTGCTGCATGAATGTTGACATCCGCAAGCAGCAGCATGTCTCCTACCAAAGAAACCAGCGTATTGAGAAGCTCCTGAAGGAAATCAAGGCACAGGGTGAAGCGGATAATGAGGAAGGAGAGGGAGAGTACAATGATGAGCATGGTGCTCAGGAGTCTACGGAGTGAGATCACACTCTCTCCTTTGGAGCATGGAATGCCCAGCAGGACAGCCTTGTTGACTGGAAGACATTCTCTGATGTCACCTCTGGATACGGGTACCAGGGTACCTCCTCTTCTCGCCCTCACGGCAAAGGGCCTGCAGTCCCTGATTATGATTATGACTTTGTTGAGGATGAGGAAAAAGATGCCGAGGATGACGATGACTATTGAGTTGTTGGGGCGCTAGCTTAGGTCTTTTCCCTTTTTTGGCGTTTTGATGCCAAAGGGGGAGAAGACAGACATCGATTTGCATGGGTTTGGGCTATGGGCTTTGGAATTGCTATTATCTTCTTTCATTTGACATATTCGAACTTTGAACTTCATGTGTGTTATTTTCCGTTTTATGTGTGTGACTATGTGCTTGTGCACTATCTATTGTAACTCATGTGAGATCTATGTGTGCTATCATTGATACTATCTATCTTGGATGATTTACTTATTTACCTTGTTGCACATAGTCAGGGGAAGCCCCATATAATTTATTCCATGCAAAATCACTTGTTGTCATCGAACACCAAAAATGGGGAGATTGAAAGGACATTTATTGTCATAATCACTTTTGGTGTTCGTTAACAACAAGTAGATCATTTTACAGTTTGTTATTTTCCACAGGTTGGTATTATGATATGTGAAAAGTACCCTCACACTTTGGAAAGATTCCTGCTAAGTGTGACACAGTTCTGGAAATTCCAGATCGGAGTCTCCGGTCTGCCTAGACCGGAGTCTCCGGTGAGGTCCGGAGTTTCCGGATGTGTCCCCGGTGGAGGCTTCAGATACATAGCTGGGACATTTTGTATGGGTGTGAGGAGCAAGGTCCGTAGGCTTCTCCGGAGTCTCCGGTCTTGGCTCAGACCAGAGTCTCCGGTGTTGGAGGACCGAAGCCTCTGGTCAAGATGGGTCGTGCCTGGCCCGGGTCATTTAGATGGGTGGTCCGGAGGCTAGTCCGGAGATAGGCCGGAATCTCCAGTGTAGACCGGAGTCTTCAGTGTACAGAACGGAGTCTCCGGTCTGGTTCTTCTCCAATGGTCAAAAAACGGTTTGTGGAGGGAGATGCCTATAAATAGGGACCCTTATCCCCTTCCTCCAGCTGCTCAAGCTGCTCAAGAACACAAACTCCATTAGAGCCACCAAATCTACAAGATCTCTCCATCCAACCATCCAAAGTCATTGATCTTTGGAGAATCGAAGGAGGAGGCCTTGATCTACAGCTTCACCAAGAGAGATCTTCATTTCCCCCTCATTCACTTGAGGGCCCCCAAGCTCTTGTGTTTCTTTGGAAACCCTAACTTTGATTTGGTTCTTACAAGCTTGTCTTTGATTGTTTTGACAGCTTGCTTGTATTTGGGAGCCTCCAATTAAGTTGTGGATGTGTGCCCCAAACTTGTTGTAAAGGTGCCGGCTTCCACCACGAAGGTTGCCGATATAGTGGAAGGTGAATCGATCCCCTTGGGGTTAGGTTCATCGGAGAACAAGGAAGGCCTCTCGTGGCGTTGGTGGTTTGAAACTACCCCCTCTCTAAACGTAGACATACTTCCCCTCAAAAGGAAGGAACTACGGGAAACAAATCCTTGTGTCTCCGCGTCCACCACTTTGGTTACTTCTATCCTTTACCGCATTTTACTTACTTGTTCTTGCTTAGTGTTGTGATAGTTGTTGCTTGGTTGACATATAGGTAAATTCACCTTAGTTGCATAATCTAGAGAATTTACCTTTCTTGTTAAACCCTAAATTGAAAAAGAAGAAAATCTGAAGTAGCACCTATTCACCCCCTCTAAGTGCCCATACGATCCTTCCACTAGGCTATACTCAGTAATTCCAATAAAATATACATTAGCTCAGCTCATGAACTAACACTTGTTTTTCAACCTCGATCCCCTCACCACTTCACATCACCTTATCATATTTGTTGACTGGGAAATTTCTCCTTAACGATAGCAGATAACCCTCTGCGTAATGACATGTTATTTAGATCAGTGGGAGACTTCAAAGTAGTAATATGATTTTAAACCCTTCCTTGGTTTTGCCTCTTTGTTTCCACGGGCTTTCAGAGAGTACTACCTCTCAGAGCAACAATCCCAGTACTATATATTTTTTGATAACATATGCATGTCTCTTATGGTAGATGACATTTGACAAAGCAACTCTAGAGTACGCACTTGGGATATGTAACTTACCAGGGGTAACTTCTGTTTAGCATGATATTTTTTTATTTTGGTTGAACACTATATGTTGAAATGCCGGATAACTTTCTTGGTAGTTGTTGCAATGTGCATCACCACTTGCAGACAGATTTTGCACCTCTAAGCATTGTTATCAACCATAGGATGGAAATTCGAATGGCTACACCGAGAAGTAGGAGAAGACCTAGAAATATAAGAGTTCTCCAGCATGCAACATCCAATGGTTGATCGCCCGGCCGCGAATTTGTGTCGCACCCGCAAGAAGTGTGGACAAAAGAACACATCGCCCCATATCAGGGGACCTGCCCCGCCTTCCTCATCCAACACCAGTAGGCCTACACAACTAGCACGAAGAGGAAAGAAATTGATAGCATCAGGGACGTCCTGAATAGTATTCCACCGGCTAAACAACGTGCAAACCAGAGAAGTCACAACTCAGCCAGCGGTCACCAATCATAAAAATCTACATAAAAAGACATGAAGGGACAAATCAATGGAAGGGCATAAAAAAGTCACATGGAGAAACAAAGTGGCATGAAGTCGTGAAGCAACCTGAACACCAACATCATGTATTTACGTTTGTAATGTGTGAAAACACTCGGGGCTTGAGTCCTTTGAAACAAACACTAAATCGCAAGACAAAATTCAAAGGACCGTGTTCTTTTGCTTCTTCTAATTTAGGCCTACAATAATCCAACTACAGATGAATGAACAAAGTAACTTGGATGAGAAAAGAAAAGTAATTTGGAATTAGAACATCACACTAAGCAAATTATCATGACCATGCAGTAAACTAAGACAGAAGTGGTGGTATCCATGAACAGATTCATAAATGCGAAAGATGAATATACTTCCATGCTAAACTCCATCTAGAACGTCTACTGCAGACCAGTGTATCACTGAAAAACAAACATATTATCAACATCCTAATCTCTTTTCCCGTTGAAAGAAATCTCACCAAAAATTAACATCAACCTTCTATGACTGAGCACTCAAAACACCCTTTGATACCTGGCCAAGTGGCCATCAGCAAGGTCAAACATTGGGTCACCATCAAGGGCAAAATTCGAATTGGATGCTTCTCGTATTTTCAATGTCCCTGTACATATGAAAACATGCAATATATTAATTAAATCTTGTTGTATCAGCCATATAATTATATTAGCACAAACACGAGCACATATCGCAGGAGACAACCAGGAACTCCCAACCTCACCAGAACCGGAAGCCAACATCCATCGAGCCATGCTTGGGCATCTCCCAAAGGCAGCAGGGAAGAGAGAACATCCGCGCACCTGGACAGAGCGACATCGTTGGACAGCTATAGGGCCAAGAACGGGTGCCAGCTCCGCAGCAGATAAGCCCATACGCGCAAGCCTGGGGGAGTGATGCGTCGGAAACGTATCTATAATTTTTGATGCTCCATGCTTGTTTAATATCTATTTTGCTTTGCTTTGTCTACACTTTGAGGTGTTTTTATATCTTTTCTGGAACTAACCTATTAACAAGTTGGCACAGTGCTAGTTGCATGTTTTCTTCTGTTTTTGGTTCCAGAAAGGCAGAAAATCAATATTCTCGGAATTGGACGGGACAAAAGCCAGAGTTAATATTTTTTAGTGGGGGACACGAATCCATAAGATGATACGGAGACGCGAACCAGGGCGGCCAGACCCCCTAGGCGCGAGTGGGCCCTGCCCTACGCCTGGGTAGGGTGTGGGGCCCCTAGCCACGTCCTAGCCTCACCTCTTCGCCTATAAGAAGCCCCCGATGCAGAAACCCTAAGTACCCGATCAATATTCCACGAAACCTTCTGTAGTCGCCACCACCGTCGTCCCTAGATCGGGGGATCTGAAGTTCTTTCCGGCACCCTGCCAGAGGGGAAATCATCCCGGAGGCCTTCTCTCTAATACGATGCGTGAGTAGTTCCACCTTGGACTATGGGTTCATGTAGTAGCTAGATGGTTGTATCATCTCCTTTGTGCTTTCATGTATAGATCTTGTGAGCTCCGTTCATGACCAAGATCTAATCTATTTGTAATCATGCATGTTGTGTTTGCGGGGATCCGATGGATATTGAGATTATTATGTCAAATTTATTAATGGTTTTGTCTTTATGATTCTATCATGTCTATGTTGTTTGTGATCTTGCATGCTCTCTGTTGTTAGTAGCTATCTTGGCCAAGTAGTTGCTAGTGACTCCAAGAGGGGGTATTTATGCTCGATAGTGGGTTCATGCCTCTAGTTTCCAAGGGAAGTGATATAAATCTCTTCGGTTGTAGATGTGCTGTTGCTACTAGGGAGAAAAAACAGTCTCTTGTTCATGGAACAAGTGGATTGTTTACCTTACACACTTTTCTTAAAGCAGTTGTCTGTTACTTACAACTTAATACTGGAGGGGGTTCGGATGATAACCTGAAGGTGGACTTCTAGTCATAAATGCATTTGGATGGAGGTCTATGTATATTGTTGTATTGCCCAATCGAATTTTATAGGATCTTTTTGACTAGTATTGCATTGTTATGCCTTGCTCAGTTCCTGTCAATTGCCCTGCTGTAATTTGTTTATCCTTCATGCCATGTTGTTTATCTAAGGAGAGCACCTCTAGTGAACTATGGACCCCGGTCAAATCTTTACCATTGATACATCTTTCACTGTTACTTATTTACTTGCTGCAAACCATTACCTTCCACACCATACGTTTAATCCTTTGTTACAGCAAACCGGTGAGCTTGACAACCTCACTGTTCGTTGGGGCAAAGTCTTGACAACCTCGGTTTCTTACTGAGGGAAAACTTGCTGCTGTGATGCTTCACACCTTGCTCTTGGGGTTCCCAACAGACTCGCCGTTAAGGAGTCACCATCAGGGAGCAACAGCATGCTCCGGGCGTAGCACAACATCGCGACGCTGGAGGGTGTCCTGGCGGCCGAGCATGGGGCCCAAGGTCCGCATGCCGCAGCAGGGCGGCGGATGAGCCGCACGTTAGGGGAGCAGCGGGGGATCCGAGGCAAAGGACGACGGAGCTTCGCCGGCCGACTGGGAGGCCGGGTCGCGTGGCAGAGAAGAACGGCGGCGGGATCTAGAGTAGAGGGTCAGGGTGGATTTTTGGAGGGGATTTCGATTTTGGGGAGGAAAACAACCGTAGGAGACCCCCTGCCACCGTACGCCGTGAGGCGTCCTCATTCGGCGGCAGCAGGGACCGAGGGCGCGGGGGAGGAGATTTTTGCAGCGGTGGGAGGCTCGGGGTCGCATGGGAGCGACCCGGAGGCGGCAGGGTTTCAAACTCCCGATCGGTCCAACTCAGAGCAGCGGAGATGATGGCAGGTGGGGCAAAAGTTGGGGTGGCCGGCGACCTGTCGTACAGGGGAAATAATGGGCAAGGAGGTGTGGACGGGGAGGAGAGATGGGTCGTGGGAAGCCACATCTAGGCGGGCGACGGCCGAAAACCCTAGAACTCAGGGTGGGCGAGCGGGAGGAAGAGGAAAGACCGAGAGGAAGGCAACGGGTGGATAGGCCAAACCCCGACCACCAGCTGTGGCGCACACACGAAGATGGCCGCTGGCCCACAAGCAGTGGCACAGACCCACAGCACCGGCGGCGGTGTGCCCATCCTTTGCGCGGTAGATGCCCTCAGCGCACGCCGGACACCACGCTTAAGTCTTTAGTTAAGAGCTAATAACACCTTAAATCCCACAACTTGTCTAACACGTGCAAATTATCCCTATAAGTTGCAACGCGTGAACTTGCGGTACATAAACTTGTATTTAAGGAGTAAATTGGCCTATTATCATTCTAGAGCTGACATGTGGCATTGTTATTTTTGCGAATACACCCTTGTACATTTTTCTTTGCGACATGTGACCCTAGTGCTGACAGACTCATGTCAGTTTCTAAGACTCGAACTCACTATCACGTGCGACACCTCACAACAACTAACCAGTACACCAACATTAATTAGCCTCTATTCACGACAGTGCTCTTTTTATCAAGGACAGCATGCATGTACACAGGCGTGAGCACCAATTGCACCTAGTGCCACGACAATGACATGGGCATGGAGATGGAGCAGAGCTTGAGAAGAGCTCAGAGCAAGTCCAGAATGTCACGTGAACTTGTTCTCGGAGAAGTTGAAGTCGGCGAGCGGCGTGAGGTTGACAAGCTCGCCGGGAATGGAGCCTCAGAGATCATTGTAGTAGAGCTCGAGAAACTCGAGGTTGTCCAGTGGCGAGGTGGCGGAGCGATGGTTAAGTTGCCACTAAGCTCGCAGTCGGTGAACGATGTCAAGTAGTCGAGCCATGCCGACACGAACGACACACCATCATGCATGGTCATCGTTGATAGGATGAGCATTCAGAGGCACTAGAGAGAGTCGTGAGCGTCTTCGCTACCCGCCACTCGTCGAAGTTGGGAACACTCCGTTGAGGCGCCACGATGTGAGGTCGATGCCTGTAATGTTGATGCCGCCATCTCCCCCGTCACATACCACGCCCTTAACCTGCAGCAGCGCACCACCGGCGCCGACAAGAAGTCCGACCGCCCCATGCTCAGCCCTTCGAAATCCTGCTTCAACCAAGACTGGTACGCCGCCTCGGAATCCAACGTCGTCGCTGCCACACCTTTATTATTACTACGAGCAGTACAACAACTACGAGCATAGGCAGACCTAGCCGTCCCTAAGCCCGGGCACGCGGCTAGGCTTCCGGCCGGTCGACAAGCCTAATTTCATAGCAATTTGATAAAAATAGTGTCATTAGCCTTAAAATACACTGTTTGTCCAGGTTTTAAATAATTTTTGGGTCCACCGCTACGAGAAGACATGACAATGAGCAGAGAGGTGACTAGCATGGCAGGCTTTCACTAGCTACGATGGATCAACGACATTATCAAACTATTAAAGGCAGTAATGCATGGCATAAGGCGACAACGACACAAACTGCACTGAGCAGCGGCCTCGACGGGCTGGCAGGAATGGACGATGTCGCTGCTATTAAGATAGATTAGCTCACGGTTTGACAAAACGTAACCGTTATTATTGTGCAATCCTAGTTCTAGCAGATCATGTCAAACTTGACATAGTCATTTACTACTTGATATAAGTAGTCATTTACTACTTGATATAAGAACTTCCATCCTATTAAATGCCACGGTAGCCTTTGGTTTATGTTGGTAAGTGCATGGCGGAGGTAGAAGCCGGTCGTGAGTTCAAATCATCGTGTTGCTATTGAAATTTTATTTATTTCTTTGTCCACTGACAAGTGGCACCCGCCCGTCAGGCAACACCAAGGTAACATTGGGCAGAGAAAAAATATACAGGGGTCTTTCCAGAAAAATAACGAAGCCACATGTCACCTCCAGAACCACCGTGCACCAATTTACCACATGCCACCTCCACACCCCCCCCCCCCCCCATTGCACGCTCGTCTCTCGCGCCGCGTATCTACGGGCGTACTCTATATGCCGACCTGGTCCAGAAATGCTAATTGCCGTCAAGTGTGGTGCGGGCGACTCATGCCGCACGGGGGCTCACCTGTTGGGCCGGCCTATTACGCACCGTTTTTTTTTTGTTTTTTCTATTTGAAATACTCTAGTTTTAAAAAATTGGTTCATGATTTTTGAATTGGGTTCATGATTTTTAAAATTGGTTCATGATTCTTTGAAAATTTTGATGGAATGGAAATCCAATTCACTGTCTCGTTGCGGCTCTTGTCAGAAATGCTAATTGCTGCTTGCTGCGGCGCGGACGGCTCGTGCCGCATAGGGCTCTCCCCTCTTGGGCCAGTCTATTGCCATGAGCCGATGTCTTTTTTTTCTTTTTACTCTATTCTTTTATTCTTTCCTTTTTTGCCTTTTTGATTTCTTTTTTTACTTTATTTTTTTCTAACAAAGTTCATTATATTTTCGAAAAAATCATGTTCTGCAAAATTGGTTTATGTTTCTTAAATTTGGTTCATGATTTTTTCTGATATTGGTTCATTTAAAAAAATGTTCACGATTTTTGAAATTGGTCCATGATTTTTTTGAGAAATTGGTTCATGTATTTTAAACTGGTTTATGATTTTTTTAATGTGGTTCATGTTTTTTAATTGGTTCATTTTTTGAAATTGGTTCATGATTTTTGAAAATAATGATTTGCCAAAAACGTTTATATTCTGCAGGATATAGAAGAAAATTTAATCTAAACAGAATAGGCATGTAACAGGATTACTAGAGAAAAAAGTTGCAGAAAAACACGAGCGGTTGGCCTTTTTTTAGGGATACGAGCGGTCTTCTGAAAATCCTAGAAATAAAATGGTAGGGAAAGATGTTAACGAACCAGCTAATGAGAAGCAAATGGGCCGGCCCGAGTGTTGTTCGTTTTTGGCGACGTATGCGACTCTTGGCGCTGAGAGCGGTGCACAGCAGTCGGCACTTGTGTGTCGCGCCCCATATCCACCGTAGAAGTTTTGCTTTAATAAATCGTGTTTTAGGCCAGGCCCAACTAGTCTCCACCTTTTTTCTTCTCGGTTTTTCTTTTCTTTTTTCCCATATTATTATTTTTGTTTCTTTTTCAGTTTTCCTTTTTATGTTTTTTTTGTTATTTCTTTCGATTTTTATGAATTGTTTAAATTTTGAAATTTTTAGATTATGAATTTGTTTGTTTATAAAAATTGTCTACATTTCGAGTTTGTTCAAGTTTTAAAAATATTGAGATTTTAAATTTGTTCGAATTTGAAATTGATTTAGATTTTGAATTTGTCTAAATTTTGAATTATCTATATTTTGAATTTTGATTTTAGAAAATATTCAAGTTTGCTTAAATTTTAAATTGAGTCAGAATTCAAATCTATCGGTTTTAAAATTATTTAGATTTCAAAAATATCTAAGATTTGAATTTCTTCGTCAAAAATTGGAACAAGAAACTAAAATAGTAAAGAGCCACGTGGTGCGTGGAGTCGTGTATCCGACAAATCTTTTGGGATTCGATCATTTTTCGTATTTGTTGGTGTAGTTTGAGGTTAGTCTTGTCTGATCTATGGTTGTCATCTTTCGCGATAGTTCGCGATAGTTGTTGCGCTGATGCGCTAATCGTATGGGGACTTAGCAGGATGACTTTTCGCTTTTTTATTATATGAAGCTCTATTACAACAATCTTTTCAGGACTTATCTTCACTCGTGCACACCTGGTATCCACTTCTCGGTCGGTCACCCATCTTCAAATTGCTCTAGGCCAAACACGCTTAATCTTAGAGTTCTTTTTAGATGAGCTTTTGGAAAAGAAGTTGTAACTTGTTGGTATGGGTATAGTATCAATCATATTAAGCCATGCGTCAGGGTCTCATATACACCCACCCTTAGAAGATCGATGTCCTTATCGACCAATCACAAGCTAGGAACGTCTCCTCTTCGTATACGTCTGTGCGTCCAGTGCTGACACATGTGCCATATCGTGTCCACTTCGGACCACACACGCCATGCTCCACATGTCCGCCACTAACCCGCACACGCCCGTGTAACCGCGAGGGTCGGCTCTGATACCACTTGTAACACCACGGTCTCTCTGGACCGGCGGCTATCACTCCTGGCAGCTTAATAATATCTTTAGACTAACCACACATACCAACACTAGTATTTTCTGCGCACTTTATCCTCGTGCGCATCCGGTACCCACTTCCCGGTCGGCCACCCATCCTCAAATTGCTCTAAGCCAAGCACGCTTAACCTTAGAGTTCTTTTCAGACGAGCTTCCGAAAAATAAGTTGCGACTTGTTGATATGGTATACTATCAATCTTATTAAGCCATGCGTGAGGGTCTCACAAGGGTTGAGGACAGGGCACGCCTTTCACTCATGCTAGTGTCAGTAGTCATCGCTAAGTGGTCGAAGGACATCATTAATTTATATTATTTTTATGACTTTTTATATTGTTGATGATGACTATTATTAGATCAGTGGAGTTTTAAAAACAGGTGAAAATGAAGGGAATCTGCCCTGAGAGGCATAATAAAGTGTTTATTATGTGTATTCCAAGTATATGATAGATGTTTATTTTGCATGTTATAATTGTATTAATACGAAAACGTTAATACATGTGTGTTTAATAAACAAACAGAAAGTTCCTAGTTATGCCTCTCTCATAAACTAGTCCATTGATTAACAAGATGATCACAGTTTCCTGATCATAGACATTGGATGTTGTTAATAACGATATCACAACATTAGTGTAATGATGTGATAAACATTCATTCGAAGTATAGCATTACGATCAAAGTCATTGAGTTTATATTGCTATAAACAACTTACGAAGTGATCCTAATCCTTAGACCATGAGATCATGGCAATCACTAACACCGGAAGAGTTTCTTGTTGACATTAAACGTCACACCGTAACTGGGTAATTATAAAGATGGCTTCAAAGCTACTAAAGTGTTATGTTGAAAATCATGGATAAAGAGTTGAATTTGTTCATCCCGATGACGGAAATATATACTCTGGGCCCTCTCGGTGATATCACATTGGTTAGCTTGCAAGCAAGTGATTTGATCACTAGAATGTTATATCACAGGAATGAGAAAAAAATGCATGTCAGTAACGATATCAAACTAGGTATGGAGATACCGATGATCGAATCTCGGACATGTAATATATCGTGAAACAAAGGGATTAAGATATAAGCATAAAAGATTCCGACGATCACAGGAAAGTCATCGTTGAATGTGTGGGAGTCAGTATGGATCTCCAGGTCCCGCTACTGATTATTGATCGGAGAAGGGTATCGATCATGTCCGCATTATTCGCGAACCGTAGGGTGACACACTTAAGGGACACTGACATCCAGTTGGAGCAAATGTTTCATGCCGGAAAGAATAACAAGCGCAGAAATTTATTTCACTGGATATCGAAACAGGTTTTTCGGGTGAAATTGTAGAAAGTGTTTTTGCATGTGAAATGGAATTCTAGAAAGGGGTTATATGTGAATGTTTGTCATTAAAGTAATTGATAAAATTCTGAATAAATAAAAGATTTTTATTTAATGAGAGTTTGCATTAAATTTGGTGGAAATTTAATAGCAAGTTTGAGTGGGATTTTGAGTGGAGGGAATTGAAAGGGTTTTTGTGAGTGGAGTGTCCACCCACATGAATTAAGGAGGGGAGGGGGCAGCCCCCATGGCTGGCGGCCACCCCCTTGGGTGCTCCCCCCTCCTCCTATAAAATGCACCCCCTCTCCTCTCTCTCACTCACACCTCCTCGTGAAGGATCTCTCTCCCCCTCTAGAATTTATCCCCCATGGTCTCGGACTAGCGAGATACATGTTCCTGGTGGATGTTCGGCAAGAAAGGGTTGTGCTTCCGCTGCATCGCTGAAGCGAGGAGGCGGAGGTTTCTCGGTGTCTTGTACGTGTGTGCAAGCACGGCAGTCATGATCGCGCTGTGAGAATCAGAATAGTAATTGGATGTCTTCCTACGACCCTCGTCCGAGATCCTTTCGATGAGTTCAGAAAGCACACGTCTATGCGCTGCTGCTTTGCGGCGCTAGGACTTCCTCTCGATCTTGAGATCGGCAAGAGATCGTCTACATCAACCATGAGTTCAACTCATTAAGCTTTGTCGGTCTTCAAGGGTATGTTCTCTACGGATATACATCCGTCCGTTGTTTGTATCTAGTAGATAGATCTTGGTACATAGTTGTTCCCATCGTAGGAATTTTTTGTTTTCTATGCTGCGAACGCTTCAGTGGTATCAGAGCCGGATCTATGCGTAGATGCTTTACACGGGTAATACACATATGAGTATGTGGGAGATGATGATCATGTTGTTGCTTCTTAGTTTTAATTTTGGATATTGGTGGCATAGTGGGATGAAGCGGCCCGGACAAACTTTACATGTCCTCGCACATGAGACCTGTTCCAGGCTTGACATGCAACTAGTTTGCATAAGTGGCTAGCGGGTGTCTGTCTCTCCTACTATAGTCAATATCTATTTTGCAATGAGTTGTCAACAATTTGGTTATCCTCGTTGTGGTTCATGTTCGTAGGTAAGAACGGTTCTATCTTCGAAAGCCCTAAGCCACGTAAAACTTGCAATGGATAAATTATAGGCGTCTAGTTTAGATTGTTGATGGGCTAGTGTTATGATATGGTGATGTTGTAAGTAGAAGTATGAGATGATACTCTTAGAACACACATAGCGTGTAAGTTCCATAGACCTTAGACTTACACATAAAGGTATGATAGTGATCATACCACGGTGCACATTATAGAGATCATATGCGGGAACCATATCATTTCACTAATAAACATGTGATGTTTGATAGCATCTTATATTGCTTGTTTAGCGCTTTATTAGCATAATAAGATGATCCCTCATTTAAATATCAAGATAAGAATGTGTTCTTCCTTTAGTATGCACCGATTATGTTTTCGTCGCTCCAAGACATCACGTGATGATCGGGTGTTCTTGGATCCACGACCAAATATCGGGTGTAAGACAGTTACACACGCGAATACTAAGGTTCTAACTTGGCGAGCCTAGCATGTACAGACATGGCCTCGGAACACGGACCGAAAGGTTAAGCATGAGTCATATAGTAGATATGATGCCCATTTGATTCAAAGCCTTAATAGTTCTTAAGAATGGACAGCCTAATATGATAGGAGCAGTAGCATATTCAGGCATGTCAACAATAATAAAATCAATAAGAGCAGGACAACCTTTAAAGTATAATGAAGTATTCTTTTTAATTCCTACTGCTTGTTTGTAGGTAGAATCTGCTAGATGCAATTTTAACTCGGTGATTTCAAAAGAGCCAAGATTTAACTTATTAAAAAGACTTTTTGGAATTATTGAAACACTTGCACCTAAATCACAAAGTGCTACTATCTCATTAGTCCCAATTTTAATCTTAATAGTGGGCTCAAATATATCATCAGGATTAACAGGTAGTTTTTCAGCAATTTTCTTATATTCTTCCTCAAGCTCACGTAACTTTATTGCTACCTGATTAATGAAGCGTTGATACATGGATTCCTCATTTCCTTAACTTACTGGAATCTTGATATTGATCCTTTTCACAAGATCTTAAACTGTGTAATTTGGTGAAGGGGCATTGCTATAGTAAAGTTCTTCAGGCCCCTCCCTTTGGATTCCTATCATCTTGAGGTCTTCAACTAGATTGGGCTCAGCTTTTCCTGCAAATTTAGATAGAATGAGAGTTCGACTCTCGGTTATCTTACCTAGTTGTTCCTCAATAATCCTTGTTCTTTCTTGGAGGGCCTGCAAATCATTTCTCAAACTTACAGCTTGGTTAGATAGTTTTCCAAGCATATTATCACGGTTCTCTGTTATCTTAACAAGGATATTATTTTTCTCATTTTTTTTAGTCCATAAAGGACTTAAGAGTTTCTTGGAGACTACCATTACTTGATCCCATATTATTATTTGAGTTACCTACAGGGCTAGAATAGTATTTCTGAAAATTTGGATTATAGTTCTTCTTCCAAGCAGGGTTATAATCATTATGAGCTATGAAGTCTATTTCTTGAATATTTGATTCTGAGGTAGTTCTTACCTGTGTTTCCTTACCATTGACGGCTAATGTGAGCTCATCCAGCTTAGCATTGAGTTCTTCATTTTCTTGAAGTGTGACAGAGTTTACAATCTTTGTGTTTGATCTTTCCACATGCCATTGGGCATGGTTTTCTTGCATATTGTCTAGCAGATGCTTTGCTTCGGTAATTTGTTTGCCCATAAATGTTCCTCCAACTGTAGTATCAAGCATAGACTTAGATACATGATTAAGAGCATTATAAAATAAATGGAGAATCAACCAATCTTCCATCCCATGGAGCGGACATTTTCTCATGCATTCTTTCATTCTCTCCCATGCAAGCGCTAGTGGCTCACGCTCTTCCTATCTAAAACCAGTAATATTAGATCTTAGTGATGACCCACAAGTATAGGGGGTGTATCGTAGTACTTTCAATAAATAGGAGTTTCGATCCCAACGAGGAACAGAAGGTGCTGAACAGTGGTATGGAGTAGGAAATCCCCGTGAATACTTAGCAAACAGATCTTTTGTGGTTTTCTGATAAGGCAACAAAACAAGGAGAAAGTAACAAAGGTAACGAACAAACAGAGCAAGTGTCCCAATCCTTTCTTAGCAAAGGACAAGTCGATGGAAATACTTATAAGGACCAAACGTTCTCGAGGACACATGGGAATTCTGTCAAGTGCTTTCGCTTCAAATAGCTGAGTACTCTTCTTTGGTGTTTGTAAGTGTTGTGTGGGTGAACCTGTGCTAACATACCGCCCTCCCTACGACGAATACATACTTGTGATTAAACCCCCTGCAAACATCCGTAACTACAGGAAAGTAATTAAGATATAAATGTAACCATAGCCTTAAACTCTGAGATCCTACACTCCCTTGTGCAAAGGTGTCCTAACGGGGGTTCAGGTTTCTGTCACTCCGGCAACCCTAGGATTAGTATCCAAATACACAATGCATACCCCTAGGCCCATAAATGGTGAAGTGTCATGTAGTCAACGTTCACATGATACCACTAGAAGAATAGCACCACAACTTAAATACTAAACCATTGAATAATAACTCATCACAGATTCACTACTAACAACATGACTTCTCCCATGTCCTCAAGAACTAAACGAACTCCTCACAAGACATCATATAGATCAAGATCAAAGTTGATATGATAATGGATAACAATCTGAACATAAACAATAATCCAATGGTTCCACTCACAAGCATCAACTACAATAGTAATCAACATCGGGAAAGTTTCCCCTAAGAACTAAAGCAATATCCAACACAATTGTTACAGCGAGACGGAGTGGTGATGATGGTGCTGGTGGAGATGATGGTGTTGATGATGATGATGATCCCGATGAAGCCCAGCTTGATGACGGTGTTGATGGTGATGGTCTCCCCTCTCCGGGAAGGAATTCCCCCGACAAAAATCTGTCTGCCGGAGAGATCTTTCTCTCTCGGTGTTTTCCGCCCCCAAGAGGCGATGGAAATCTATCTGTGGTCGCTCCCCAAGACTTAGGGTTCCGTAGGGAAGATATAGGCGAAGGGGCGGAGTCGGAGGCCGGGCAGGTGGGCCACACCTTCCCTAGGCGCGGGGTCAGGTGGGCCCGCGCCTAGGGGGTGTGGGCCCCCTGAGGCCCCACTTCGTCCCTCCTTCTGGCTTCCTTCGTCTTCTGTTAAAATAATATGTTTCTATATTTTACTGGTATTTTTTTGATCTTCGCGAAATTGCACCGAAATGCCTTCTTTTCCATCAGAATCCAGACTCCGGCAGTCCATCCTCCAGGAATCATCCAACATGCATAAACAGATGAAAAGCCATAAGTAATACCTCATAATAAGACAAATATCAATGAATATAGGTAAATTATGATATAGAAAGGTGATGCGAATTGGGCGTATCACTTAGTTTCATAGTCTTTGCAGGTGGAAAGAATTTGGTCATAAATAAAGAAGTACATTCCACCCATGATGCAATAGTATTTCTAGGCAAAGATAGCAACCATTCTTTTGCTCTTCCTCTAAGAGAGAAAGGAAATAAGCGCAACTTGACCGCGTTAGGGTCAACATCTTTAATGCGCATCATATCACATATTTCAGTGAAAGTATTCAAGTGCATACCTGCGTCCTCAACAACAGAGCCTCCAAATTGATTCTGTTGAACCAAACTTAAATAATGGGGCTTAATTTCATAATACTTAATAGTAATTGTTGTCTAGGTAATAGGACTACGCAAATAATCATTGTTGGGAGTTGCAAACTCCCCAAGTTTCTTTTCAGCCATATTTCCTATGTTTTTGGGTTTTCTTAAATAAAAACTTATATTGTAAAAACAAGAATTAAAATACTAACTATTTTTTTTGTTTTTTCAAATAAAGACTGAAAGCAAACTAATAAAACTAAGAACAATAATTAAAACTAGCAAGGTTCCTACTAACCTCACCAGGGTAGCTATTGCTTTCCCGGCAACGGCGCCAGAAAAAGGGTTGATCCCTTCTATCCGGATTAGGGATGTAGTATAGCTCTTTTCCCTAGTAGACCTAGGTTATCGAATCCTCGGGAAGCAGAAAGCGTAGTAAGGTTAATTCAATGGACCTTCAGGATTTTTAGAATTTTTTTTGTGTTTTATCAGACTAGGAGTTTGTGATCTTTTGTTGTTGTTGACGATGGAGAGAGAGGGGCTAGTGCTTTCGGTTTCACCAGTAGCTGTGCAAAACATCTGATGGAAATAAAATATAATAATAAAGTATGCATGCAATTGTTAGAGCAAGATAATGATATGTGGGCAGTGCATCCATAATTTCTATTGCCTCCGCACCCCTTATAGCAATAACCTACTAGTCTCATCCATAGAAGAAAGAGAACTAATGATATGCATAGTGATGTCACCGTTAATACCAAGTAAATCCCTCACATACAACCGTACTACCCCTTCTGTCAGTGGGGTTCCTATCCTGTAGATTAGTCATTACTCACACTCCCTATACTTGGATCTATCCTTGGGGTCTTGGGTACCTGACAAGTCCTTGGATTAAGGAAAGAGAGGGTACAATAATCATCATGTCATACAAACTAATACATGATCCCATCTATGATAAATAACATGCACAAAAGCTACATGGCTAGGATGAAGCCCTTAGCCCAAGGATATTTACTTACACACAGAGACGAAATCAACAATCAAAAACATTGTAATGGAAATCATGAGATTGGTAATAATAGTCTTACAATGTCGCCAATCGGAGATGAGATCTACTATTACTAGTGGAGGAATATGGCTATGGTGGTGGAGAAGGGTTCGGAGATTAGATCTAGATCTATTCCTCCGGTGTGGTGGCTTCTGGTGGCAGGGAGAGTTGAGATCGAAAGAGAGAGTCAAGGAGGGTTTTCTCGTCGCCTGAGGCATCTTTATATAGGGGTCCCTTCATGAAAGTTGTTATGTTTCACCTGGCGATGTCGGTGCCAACTATACGTCCGGAACTATATGGCCGGAATGAAATTACCGACGTATAGTTGGTCGTTAAAGGCACTGCCTCCACTTCACGACTCCAGGTTTCTTTGAGTTGTTGGAAATATCGTATCTTTGACTTTAATGTTGTGATTCCCATCATCAAACATCATTATCTGCCCAGGGTAAAATATAAATATAGGATTGCATACCCCTTTTGATCATTAGGCATTATTGGCAGGATTTAGAGAGATATTTCCTCAAAAATATGAATAATATCTAGTTTAAATATGGACGTGGATGGCTATATTTCATAGCCATCACTCACCAACCCCTCTCGATCCCCACCCCGTCGAGCATGCCTTTCTAGCCTAGCTTATCTCTGACGCCCCGCCGACATACCGATGGGTGTATGTTAATTGATCTGGCAACAAGGGTTGAAGTGCATGTGAAAACTTTGGTACACCCCTGCAGGGTTAAATCTTTTCGAAATGTCGTGTATGTGGTTATGGACTACTTGGAGCACAGTTTCTCGATCATAGACAACTACAACTATAGTTTACTGTTATAATTTGACTTGTATCTGATATGACTAGTAAGTTGGATAACCACCATGAAAAAATGCATAAAATTGCCAACCATGTGAGTTTCCTTGGAAGGACTTCCTCATTTGGTCTCAAGGGGGAAATACCAGGATGGGTATGTTTGGTGTTAGTGTTAGTTTGGTTTCGAATAGGTCTTTCTTACCTCTCTCTGATAGCCGATAGTTGTATCAAGTCCCTATAGGTTGTTTAGTGCATGTTGTGTTGCTGCTTCAGTCCACCATACCTATGTAGGCGAGAGCCTCCGAATTCTAAGTCTCGCCATGTACTGGCCTCAGTACTGGCCGCTCTCTTTTTTCCTTTGACCTTTATCGACGCCTCCTTGTTTAGCAGGTTTGATATCGACATCATTAGCAGGGTTACCCTTCTGACTTGGCCTGGGCAGGGTTATGGACTCCATTGGTTCTTCTTTAGGGATCTTAGCTCAATTTGTATCTTTTCTGTACTCATATGTGTATCGTTTTCAAGGTGATTTGGATCTTTGTACTATATATATTTGTATTCTTGACTCATGGAGTCATTGTTGTATATATATGTTCTGTGGGTTCCATCGTGGACTATTGTGTAATGATACTAATTCATTTTCCACCCACATGCAAGTGCCTGGTGGGAGCCTTTGAATTGTTTCTAAGTGGGTTTGGCAGGAATCATTAAAACTTGCATAGGGCCGATCCGAGGGTGTTATAGGAGGACCCTGCCGGTCTCGGGCAGATCCTGCTCAGCTGGGACCTCTACGAGGAGGAGTACATCAGGCCGGAGAACCCCTATGACACCAGCATCGTCGACCCATGATCAGAGGTAACTAGGGTTTTCTCTCCTTCCCTTGTTCTTTCCTCATTCCCATAATTGGATTCTAGATCCTGTATTATTAGGGTTCAGTTGTTCGTATTTTTAATCGGTGGATGCTTGGTTTGTTTATAGAATTTAATCCTCTTGTGTTAGATCTCGTATTTCGATGAATCCCCCTGTTCGTATTTCAATCTTATTTTATTTGTCCTCTGAGTTATAGTTAAGGGATTCCCTAGTTATTACTAGCATCGATCTGTAGTTAGGATATGTATTTGATTTTGTTTGAGATTTGGGGATTGGGGAATTTAACCCACTCGGGTAATTTATGCAAAAAACCAGGGGATCTCAATCGGTTAATTTATACAAATAATCAATCCTGATAATCAAGGTATCTCAATCATATCCTTATTGCATGCTACTATTCTTTCCAACAGGTGGATAGCAGGGACGCATGCAGCAATGATGAGTCAAGGTACACCAAGACTCGTCAGGTGCTAAGGAGGCTAAAGTCTGGCCAGCACAACAACTACTTTGTCGGCGACGTCTACATGTGCCTCTTCTGCACCAGGAGACTCCTCACCACTGAATTCAACTCCCTCATGAAGCATGCCAAGGACGTGACCACCTGCGGCCAGTTCGTGAACGTCAACGCCTTTAGAGCCAAGCACACGGCACTCGGCTTTCACCTCCATAACCTCCAGAAGGTGGCCATCAAAGAGGGTCATATGCTCCCGATCAAGCGCAAGGTCAAGGTACATGGCAGCAAAAAGTGGAGGAAGAGATAGAGGGAGGAGGTGGAGGCCCTTCTGGCGGAGGCCATGAGGGGCCACTGATCTTGTGCTGCTGTTATAAAACAATTTCTTTTGTATTGCCTGTGTTGAACTTGTCCGCTGCTGCTGAGCAGCCTAATTGTCAAATCTCGTTAAGTACCATACTATATATTATATATTAGCTGCTTTATCTACATCTGCTTTGTTTATTAAATGTATTTATGGTGCTGGTTAGATTTGCTACTCTAGATTTACTAACAGATTGTGAAAAATGAGGGACAAAAGGAACAATGAATAAAGAGAGAAGTTGCTCTAGATTTTCTACCTTTTAATGCAAAAAAACACAACTGTTAGCGAGAGAGAGAGGGAAATGAGCTCTTAAAAAGGACAATCATAAAAATAATAATAAAGAAAACTCCTAATTTAGGCGACAAGGCACACGTAACTACCAAACGCATCCCACATGGTCCCACACTATGTCCCATAACGCGGTCCCAACCAACTAGCCCCACATAGTCCCTCATGGCATGGCCCCACATGTCAGCATAATGCGTTCCCGACCAACCGGCCCCATGTGGTCCCACACCACGCGGCCCCACATGTTAGCCAACGGGCAACCTGATGCCAGCCGCGGTTCGAGCTCTTTGATTAGTTCTGGCGAAGAAGATGGAAAAAAGTGAGGAAAAATTAAGCGGCTGGGGAAAATGAGTACAACTAACGAATCAGGGGCATGAAAATAGAAATCCCTTTTTAACACAACACATGCAGTTTTTCCTATTCGCTAAAATTGAATGTGGAGTTTTTTTGATTCCACAGCACATGACAGTTTTTTTGTTGGGTTCGCAGCATAGAAAACAAAAAATTTCCGATGGTGGGAACTAAGTACCAAGATCTATCTACTATATACAAACAACGGGCGGATGTATATCCGTAGAGAACATACCCTTGAAGACCGACAAAGCTTAACGAGTTGAACTCGTGGTTGATGTAAATGATCTCTTGCTGATCTCAAGATCAAGAGGAAGTCCTAGCACCGCAAAGCAGCAGCGCATCCGTGCTCGCACACACGTACAAGACACCAAGCAACGTCCGCCTCCTCGCTCCAGCGATGCAGCGGAAGCACAACCCTTTCTTGCCGAATAGCCACCAGGAACATGTATCTCGCTAGTCCAAGACCATGGGGGATAAATTCTAGAGGGGAAGAGAGATCCTTCACGAGGAGGTGTTGGTGAGAGAGAGGAGAGGGGGTGCCTTTTATAGGAGGAGGGGGGAGCACCCAAGGGGGTGGCCGCCGGCCATGGGGGCTGCCCCCTCCCCTCTTTCATTCATGTGGGTGGACACTCCACTCACAAAACCCTTTCAATTTCCTCCACTCAAAATCCCACTCAAACTTGCTATTAAATTTCCACCAAATTTAATGCAAACTCTCATTAAATAAAACTCTTTTATTTATTTAGAATTGTGTCAATTACTTTAATGACAAACATTCACATATAACCCCTTGCTAGAATTCCATTTCACATGCAAAAACACTTTCTGCAATTTCACCCGAAAAACCTGTTTTGGTATCTAGTGAAATAAATTCCTGCGCTTGTTATTCTTTCTGGCAGGAAACATTTACTCCAACTGGATGTCAGTGTCCCTTAAGTGTGTCACCCTAAGGTTCACGAATAATGCGGACATGATCGAGACACTTCTCCAATCAATAATCTGTAGCGAGACCTGGAGATCCATACTGACTCCCACACATTCAACGATGACTTTCCTGTGATCGTCGGAACCTTTACACTTGTATGTTAATCCCTTTGTTTCACGATATATTACATGTCCGAGATTCGATCATCGGTATCTCCATACCTAGTTTGATCTCGTTACTGACATGCACTCTTTTCTCGTTCCTGTGATATAACATTCTAGTGATTAAATCACTTGCTTGCAAGCTAACCAATGTGATATCACCGAGATGTTGGAGATATGCCCTAGAGGCAATAATAAATGTAGTTATTATTATATCTTTGTGTTTATGATAAATGTTTACATTCATGCTATAATAGTATTAACAAGGAAACATTAATACTTGTGTGATTTGTAAACTTAATTTGAAGTTCCTAGTATAGCCTCTATACTTCACTAGCTTGTTGGTTGATTAATGATTGAGGTTTCCCTATCATGAACATTGAGATGTTATCAACAACAAGATCATATCGTTAGGAGAATGATATGGTGGACATACTCCTATAGATAAGCGTAGCATAAAGATCAAGTCATTTCAATAGTTCAGTTGCTATATGCTTTCTGATACATAGTAACCTAATTCCTTCGACCATGAGATCATGCATATCACCTTTACCGGATGGATGCTTTGATGACATCAAACACCACACCGTAACTGGGTGGCTATAAAGGTGGCATTGAGTGTTCGGAAAGTATTGGTTGAAACACATGGATCAAGAGTGGGATTTGTCCATCCATATGACGGATAGATATACTCTGGGCCCTCTCGGTGGAATGTCATCCAATTAGCTTGCAAGCATGTGACTGGCTCACAAGGGATCACATATCACGGGAACGAGAAAAGAGTACTTATCGGTAACGAGGTTGAACTAGGTATGCAGAGATACCGACGATCATAACCTCGGATGAGTAAACTATCGTGAGACAAAGGGAAATTGGTATCGTATGTAAGTGGTTCATTCGATCGCAAAGTAATCGTAGAAATATGTGGGAGCCATATGAATTTCCAGATTCCTCTATTGGTTATTGTTCGGAGAAGTGTCTCAATCATGTCCGCATAATTCACGAACCGTAGGGAGACACACTTAAGGATTCGACGTTGTTTGAGTAGTTATGGTATTATGAGAAAGAGACCGAATGTTTTTTGGAGTCTCGGATGGGATCCGGGATATCACGAGGTGATCCGGAATGGTCCGGAGAATAAGATTCATATAAGGAAAGTCCCGTTTCGGAGTTCGGGAATAATTCCGGTGATTTCATCGGGAATGTTCTAGAAGGTTCCGGAATGTCCGGCACTCCGGGGGGGAAGGGGTACATGAATGTGTCATTACATATTGGAATGATTGCATCATGTACTAAGTGTTCTCGCTGTTCCAAATAAAGGATTAAATTGAATCCTGAAACTGAAAAGCCAAATGGCCAGTTTGAAAGTCAAACGGCTAAAACAGGAAACTGTGGGAAACAAGCAAGAGGAGGGCAAAACCGAGTTGGGGAGGGAATCCCTCCTCCAACCAGCGGCGCCTCCACCAGGCCGAGTTGGGGAGGGACTCCCCTCCCTCCCCTAGCGTGCCGGCCCCCTCCACCTATAAAAGGAGGGGCAGGGCCCCCTCCTCTAGACACACAAGTTCCTATCCTCTAATGTCCGGTTTAGAGCCGTTTTGGTTTTGAGCTTCTAATTGCCCTAGCCTTCAGTTTAGAGCCTTCTAATTGGTGTGTCTAATCCCTAGACCACTAATAGCTTTCTCATACTCCACCATACTCGCTCCGGCTTAAGGCGAAGCCCTGCGGGATCTTCCCTCTACTTCCGGTACCACGCCGTTGTGCTGCCGGAATCGCGAGGAGAGTGCTACAACCTCCGCTGCCTGCTGGAACAAGGGAGAGGAAGGTCTTCGTCGAGTACCGAACGTGTGACCGACTGCGGGAGCGCTGCCGGAACGCAGCGCCGGAAGGATCGTCTACACGATCTTGAGATCGGGAAGAGTACGACTACATCACCCACGAGAATCCGCTCTCGTTAAACACTTTGGAATCTTCGAGGGTAAGTTATTCCATAGACTCGTTGCTACAATCTAGTAGATAGATCTTGGCTTGTTTGTTTGTATGCGATAGAATTTTTTTTCATGCTACGAAACCCTACAGTGGTATCAGAGCCGTGTCTATATGTAGATCTGTTGCACGAGTAGAACACAATGGTCATTGTGGGCGTTGATACTTTTATTGTCGATTGCTTCTTGTGTACTTTGCATCTTGCGGTATGTTGGGATGAAGCGGCCCGGGCTAACCTTACATGACATCGTTCATGAGACTTGCTCCACGCTTGACATGCAACTTGTATTGCATAAGTGGCTTTGCGGGTGCCTGTTTCTCCTAGCATAGTTAAGATCCAATTTACAATGGGTGATCAACAATGCTAGTATCAATGTTGTGGTTCTTGTTCGTAAGTTAGAACGACACTTATTGAAAGCCCCAAACCACGTAAAATATGCAAAGAAAGTAGAGGCGTCTAACTTTGTTTTGCAGGGGTGTGCAGTGATGTGATATGGCCATGATTGTGATTATATTTGATGTATGCAATGTTCCTTATTGTAAGTTGGCAACCAGCAGGAGCCATATGGTTGTCTTTAAATTTATGTTAAGACCCGCGTGTCTATTCAAAGTAGTTGTAATAGTTGAAGCCGGTGGACGACAACCATGGAGAAGCGTCATTGACCTTGATGCAATGCTGGTGATGATGCAAATCATGTTCGTGCTTGAAGATGGAGATCGGAAGCACAAAGAAGAAAGGCCATATCATATCACATATTATGAATTGCATGTGATGTTAATCCTTTATGCATCTTTTATTGCTTAGTAGACGACGGTAGCATTATAAGATGATCCCTCATGCACATGAATTTCAAGTCATAAAGTGTTCACCCTTAGTTAGCACCGTTGCTAAAGCTTGTTGTTTCGAAGCACCACGTGATGATCGGGTGTGTTAGATTCTGCAAGTGTATACAACATGAGCAAGCCAGATTTGCTCATGCGGAAACTAAGGTTTGATCTTGACGAGCCTAGAATGTACAGACATGGTCTCGGAACACGGATCACCGAAAGGTAAAGCATGAATCATATAGTAGATATGATGAACATGACGATTGTTCGCCATTGAAACTATATCAACTCTCGTGATGATCGGTGTTGATATGGTGGAGTTGGTTCGTGTGATCACTAAAACAATGTGAGGGATATTGTTTTGAGTGGGAGTTCACCTAGTTTAATTACATTAATTAATTTGAACTCAATTTGTCATAAACTTAGTCTAAACTATTGCAAATATGTTGTAGATCAATGGCAGCCCCTACCATCAATTTTAATGTGTTCCTAGAGAAAGAAAAGTTGAAAAACAATGGAAGCAACTTCGCGGATTGGTTCCGCAATTTGAGGATTGTCCTCACAACTGGTAATTTGACCTATGTGCTGGATGCACCGCTGGGTGACCCACCTGCAGATGATGCTCCCGATGAAGTAAAGAATGTTTACCTCGCTCGGAAGAATCAGTACTCCATAGTTCAGTGTGCTATCTTGTATGGTTTGGAATCGGAGCTTCAGAAAAGGTTTGAGGATTCAGACCCATATGATATTGTCGAGGATCTCAAATTTTTTTTTGAGACTCATGCGGCAATTGAAAGCTATGAGGCTTCTGAAAAGTTCTTTAACTGCAAGATGGAGGAGGGCAGCTCCGTCAGTGAGCATGTGCTTAAGATGTCTGGGCACGCAAACAAACTTCAAAGCTTGGGTATAGTGATTCCTAATGCTTTGGGGATTTACCGTGTCCTCCAATCACTACCACCAAGTTACAAGAACTTCGTGATGAACTACAACATGCAGAACATGAACAAGACGTTACCAGAACTCTTTGCCATGTTGAAATCTGCAGAAGTGGAGATCAAGAAAGAGCACCAAGTGTTGTTGGTCAATAAGACCACCAAATTCAAGAAATGCAAGTCTAAGCAAAAGGGACACTTCAATAAGGGTGGTAAGAAAGTTACCACGCCGGCGAAGAAGACCAAGGCTGGACCTAAGCCTGATACTGAGTGCTTTTACTGCAAGGGAGAAGGTCACTGGAAGCGGAATTGCCCAAAGTACTTGGCGGATCTGAAGAACGGCAACATCAAGAAGAAAGGTATATCTGATATACATGTTATTGATGTGTATCTCACTAGTACTCGTAGTAGTGCCTGGGTATTTGATACTGGTTCGATTGCTCATATTTGTAACTCGAAACAGGTGCTGCAGAATAAACGGAAGCTAGCGAAGAACGAGGTGACGATGCGCGTGGGAAACGGATCAAAGGTTGATGTGATCGCGGTCGGCACGCTACCCCTTCATCTACCATCGGGATTAGTTTTATACTTAAATAATTGTTATTTGGTGCCTGCGTTGAGCATGAACATTATATCGGGATCTTGTTTATTGCGAGACGGTTACTTGTTTAAGTCCGAGAATAATGGTTGTTCGATTTATATGAGTAATATGTTTTACGCACATGCACCTTTGATAGATGGTCTATTCTTATTGAATCTCGATAGTGGAAATACACATATCAACAACATTGAGGCTAAACGTTTGAAATCAAGCGATAATTCGACCTATATGTGGCACTGTCGTCTTGGTCACATTGGAGTGAAGCGTATGAAGAAACTCCATTCCGATGGACTTCTTGAATCACTTGAAAGATGCGAAGCATGTCTGATGGGAAAAATGACTAAGACTCCATTTTCTGGTATGATGGAGCGAGCTACGGACCTATTGGAAATCATACATACCGATGTGTGTGGTCCAATGAGTGTAGCATCGCGCGGTGGTTATCGTTATGTTCTTACCTTCACGGATGACTTGAGTAGATATGGGTATATCTATTTCATGAAACATAAGTCCGAAACTTTCGAGAAGTTTAAGGAGTTTCAAAGTGAGGTAGAGAATCAACGTAACAAGAAGATTAAATTTCTACGTTCTGATCGTGGAGGTGAATATCTAAGTTACGAGTTTGGCGAGCATTTGAAGAAATGCGGAATACTTTCACAATTGACACCGCCGGGAACACCACAGCGTAATGGTGTGTCCGAACGTCGTAATCGAACTCTCTTAGATATGGTTCGTTCTATGATGTCACTTACAGATTTACCGCTATCATTTTGGGGTTATGCATTAGAAACAACCGCATTCACTTTAAATAGGGCACCATCTAAATCCGTTGAAACGACACCGTATGAATTATGGTTTGGGAAGAAACCTAGATTATCGTTCCTTAAAGTTTGGGGATGCGAAGCCTATGTAAAGAAGTTACAGCCTGACAAGCTTGAACCCAAAGCGGAAAAATGCGTCTTCATAGGATACCCGAAGGAAACTATTGGGTATACCTTCTATCATAGATCCGAAGGCAAAATCTTCGTTGCCAAGAATGGATCCTTTTTAGAGAAGGAATTTCTCTCAAAAGAAGTGACTGGAAGGAAAGTAGAACTCGACGAGGTTGTCGAACCTTCTCTCGAAATTGCGAGTAGCGCAGCACCGGAAGAAATTCCTGTGGTGCCTACACCAATTAGAGAGGGAGCTAATGATGGTGATCATGAAACTTCGGTTGAAGTTGCTACAGAGCCTCGGAGGTCAACGAGAACTCGTACCACTCCAGATTGGTATGATCCCGTTATGAGTGTCATGTTGGTGGACAACACCGATGACCCCGAGACATATGAGGAAGCGATGATGAGCCCAGATTCCAATAAATGGCAAGAAGCCATGAAATCCGAGATTGGATCCATGTACGAAAACCAAGTATGGACTTTGGTGGACTTACCGGACGGCCGAAAGGCTGTCGAGAACAAATGGATTTTCAAGAAGAAAACAGATGCTGATGGTAATGTTACTGTCTATAAAGCTCGACTTGTCGCAAAAGGGTTTCGACAAATTCAAGGAGTTGACTACGATGAGACTTTCTCACCAGTAGCGAAGCTAAAGTCTGTAAGGATTATGTTAGCAATCGCTGCATATTATGATTATGAGATATGGCAGATGGATGTCAAAACAGCATTCCTCAATGGAGACATTGATGAAGAGTTGTATATGATGCAACCCAAAGGTTTTGTCGATCCTAAAGATGCTAACAAGGTATGCAAACTTCAACGGTCCATCTATGGATTGAAGCAAGCATCCCGAAGTTGGAATCAACGTTTTGATAAGGTGATCAAAAGTTTTGGTTTTATACAAACTTATGGAGAAGCTTGTATTTACAAGAAAGTGAGTGGGAGCTCTGTAGCATTCTTAATACTATATGTGGATGACATATTGTTGATTGGGAATGATGTAGACCTTCTTAATAGTGTCAAGGAATATTTGAATAATAGTTTTTCAATGAAGGATCTTGGCGAAGCAGCTTACATATTAGGCATAAAGATTTATAGAGATAGATCGAAACGCCAAATATCATTGTCACAGAGTACATATTTGGACAAAGTTCTAAAGAGGTTTGGAATGGAACAAAGCAAGAAAGGGTTCTTGCCCATGTTGCCCAATACGACCTTGAGTAAAACTCAAAGTCCGACATCGGCAGAAGATAGAGAAAGGATGAGTAAGACTCCCTATGCCTCAGCCATAGGATCTCTAATGTATGCCATGCTATGTACTAGACCCGACATTGCATATGCTGTTAGTTTAACTAGCAGATATCAAAGTGATCCAGGAGTGGATCATTGGACAGCGTTCAAAAACATCCTTAAGTACTTGAGAAGAACTAAGGATATGGTTCTTTCTTATGGAGGTGATGAACAGCTCGTTGTTAACGGTTACACCGATGCTAGTTGGAACACTGATCCAGATGATTCTAAATCACAATCCGGATACGTATTTATTTTGAATGGTGCAGCAGTTAGCTGGAGGAGTGCAAAACAAAGCGTTGTGGCGAGATCTTCAACTGAATCGGAATACATGGCTGCTTCGGAGGCTTCACAAGAAGCGATATGGATGAAAGAGTTCATTACAGAGCTGGGTGTGGTTCCTAGTGCGCTGGACCCAATGTCTATCTACTGTGATAACATGGGCGCCATAGCCAATGCGCAAGAACCAAGGTCACACAAGAAGCTGAAGCATATCAAGCTACGTTTTCACGCTATTCGAGAACATATCCAGGATGGGGATATAAAGATTTGCAAAGTACACACATATCTGAATGTGGCGGATCCGTTGACTAAACCTCTCCCGAGGGCAAAACATGACCAACACCAAACTGCCATGGGTGTTCGGTATATTACCATGTAATCTAGATTAGATGACTCTAGTGCAAGTGGGAGACTGTTGGAGATATGCCCTAGAGGCAATAATAAATGTAGTTATTATTATATCTTTGTGTTTATGATAAATGTTTACATTCATGCTATAATAGTATTAACAAGGAAACATTAATACTTGTGTGATTTGTAAACTTAATTTGAAGTCCCTAGTATAGCCTCTATACTTCACTAGCTTGTTGGTTGATTAATGATTGAGGTTTCCCTATCATGAACATTGAGATGTTATCAACAACAAGATCATATCATTAGGAGAATGATATGGTGGACATACTCCTATAGATAAGCGTAGCATAAAGATCAAGTCATTTCAATAGTTCAATTGCTATATGCTTTCTGATACATAGTAACCTAATTCCTTCGACCATGAGATCATGCATATCACCTTTACCGGATGGATGCTTTGATGACATCAAACACCACACCGTAACTGGGTGGCTATAAAGGTGGCATTGAGTGTTCGGAAAGTATTGGTTGAAACACATGGATCAAGAGTGGGATTTGTCCATCCATATGACGGATAGATATACTCTGGGCCCTCTCGGTGGAATGTCATCCAATTAGCTTGCAAGCATGTGACTGCCTCACAAGGGATCACATATCACGGGAACGAGAAAAGAGTACTTATCGGTAACGAGGTTGAACTAGGTATGCAGAGATACCGACGATCATAACCTCGAATGAGTAAACTATCGTGAGACAAAGGGAAATTGGTATCGTATGTAAGTGGTTCATTCGATCGCAAAGTAATCGTAGAAATATGTGGGAGCCATATGAATTTCCAGATTCCTCTATTGGTTATTGTTCGGAGAAGTGTCTCAATCATGTCCGCATAATTCACGAACCGTAGGGAGACACACTTAAGGATTCGACGTTGTTTGAGTAGTTATGGTATTATGAGAAAGAGACCGAATGTTGTTCGGAGTCTCGGATGGGATCCGGGATATCACGAGGTGATCCGGAATGGTCCGGAGAATAAGATTCATATAAGGAAAGTCCCGTTTCGGAGTTCGGGAATAATTCCGGTGATTTCATCGGGAATGTTCTAGAAGGTTCCGGAATGTCCGGCACTCCGGGGGGGAAGGGGTATATGAATGTGTCATTACATATTGGAATGATTGCATCATGTACTAAGTGTTCTCGCTGTTCCAAATAAAGGATTAAATTGAATCCTGAAACTGAAAAGTCAAATGGCCAGTTTAAAAGTCAAACGGCTAAAACAGGAAACTGTGGGAAACAAGCAAGAGGAGGGCAAAACCGAGTTGGGGAGGGAATCCCTCCTCCAACCGGCGGCGCCTCCACCAGGCCGAGTTGGGTAGGGACTCCCCTCCCTCCCCTAGCGCGCCGGCCCCCTCCACCTATAAAAGGAGGGGCAGGGCCCCCTCCTCTAGACACACAAGTTCCTATCCTCTAATCTCCGGTTTAGAGCCGTTTTGGTTTAGAGCTTCTAATTGCCCTAGCCTTCGGTTTAGAGCCTTCTAATTGGTGTGTCTAATCCCTAGACCACTAATAGCTTTCTCATACTCCACCATACTCGCTCCGGCTTAAGGCGAAGCCCTGCGGGATCTTCCCTCTACTTCCGGTACCACGCCGTTGTGCTGCCGGAATCGCGAGGAGAGTGCTACAACCTCCGCTGCCTGCTGGAACAAGGGAGAGGAAGGTCTTCGTCGAGTACCGAACGTCTGACCGACTGCGGGAGCGCTGCCGGAACGCAGCGCCGGAAGGATCGTCTACACGATCTTGAGATCGGGAAGAGTACGACTACATCACCCACGAGAATCCGCTCTCGTTAAACACTTTGGAATCTTCGAGGGTAAGTTATTCCATCGACTCGTTGCTACAATCTAGTAGATAGATCTTGGCTTGTTTGTTTGTATGCGATAGAAATTTTTTGTTTTCCATGCTACGAAACCCTACACGAGAGGGCCCAGAGTATATCTATCCGTCATAGGGATGAACAAATTCCACTCTTGATCCATGATTCTCAACATAACACTTTAGTAGCTTTGAAGCCATCTTTATAATCACCCAGTTATTGTGTGACGTTTGATGTCAACAAGAAACTCTTCCGGTGTTAGTGATTGGCATGATCTCATGGTCTTAAGGATTAGGATCACTTCGTAAGTTGTTTATAGAAATATAAACTCAATGACTTTGATAGTAATGCTATACTTCGGATGAATGTTCATCACATCATTACACTAATGTTGTGATCTCGTTATTAACAACATCCAATGTCTATGATCAGGAAACTGTGATCATCTTGTTAATCAACGAACTAGTTTATGAGAGAGGCATAACTAGGAACTTTATGTTTGTTTATTAAACACACATGTATTAACGTTTCCGTATTAATACAATTATAGCATGCAAAATAAACATCTATCATATACTTGGAATACACATAATAAACACTTTATTATTGCCTCTCAGGGCATATTCCCTTCTGTCTCCCACTTGCACTAGAGACAATAATCTAGTTACATAGTGATGTATCCAACACCCATGGAGTTCTGGTGTAGATCATGTTTTGCTCTAGGGAGAGTTTTAATCAACGGATCTGCTACATTGAGATCCGTATGTACTTTACAAATCTTTATATCTCCATCCTTGACATGCTCGCGGATGGAGTGAAACCGGCGCTTAATATGCTTGGAATGCTTGTGAGACCTTGGCTCTTTGGCATTGGCAATGGCACCATTGTTGTCACAATAGATCACCATTGGGTCCAACGCGTTTGCAACCACACCTAGTTCGGATATGAACTCCTTCATCCAAACTGCTTCTTGAGCCGCTTCCAAAGCAGCAACATATTCGGCCTCCGTCGTTGATCCCGCCACCACAGGTTGTTTGGAGTTCCTCCAACTAATCGCTCTGCCATTCATGAGAAATACGTATCCGGATTGAGACTTAGAGTCATCCGGATCGGTGTCAAAGCTAGCGTCGACATACACTTAGCGACGAGCTCTTCTTCACCTCCGTATACAAGAAACATATCCTTAGTTCTTCGTAAGTACTTAAGGATATTCTTGACCGCTTTCTAGTGTTCTGAACCTGGATCCGATTGGTACCTACTAGTCAAACTAATAGCATGTTCCACATCCGGTCTTGTACATAGCATGGTGTACATTATAGATCCTATGGCTGAAGCATAGGGGACTTTGTCCATTTTCTCTCTTTCTTCCGCCATAGCCGGACTTCGAGTCTTACTCAATGTCGTGCCTTGTGTCATAGGTAAGAACCCCTTCTTACTATCTTCCATTCTAAAATTCTTTAAAATCTTATCATGGTATGTACTTTGCGATAGCCCTATTAGGCGCCTAGATCTATCTCTATAGATCTTTATGCCTAATATGTATGACGCTTCACCTAGGTCCTTTATTAAAAATTTGCTGTTTAGATAACTTTTAACACTGTTTAAAAGATCTATATCATTTCCGATCAATAATATGTCATATACATATAGTATCAGAAATGCCACATTGCTCCCACTCACTTTCTTGTAAATACAGGCTTCTTCATAAGTTTGGACAAATCCAAACTCTTTAATCACCTCATCAAAGCGGAGATTCCAACTTCGTGATGCTTGCTTCAATCCATAGATGGATCGCTGAAGCTTGCACACCTTGTTAGCATCCTTAGGATCGAAAAAACCCTTTGGTTATATCATATACAACTCTTCTTCAATATTACCATTGAGAAACGCGGTTTTGACATCCATCTGTCATATCTCATAATCGAAATATGCAGCAATTGCTAACATAATCCTAACTGATTTTAGCATCGCTACAGGAGAAAATGTCTCATCGTAGTCAACTCCTTGAATTTGTCGAAACCCCTTTGCGACAAGTCGAGCTTTATAGAAGGTTACATTACCATCAACATCAGTTTTCCTTTTGAAAATCCATTTGTTCTCCATGGCCTTTCGGTCGTGAGGTAAGTCCACCAAGTTCCAAACTTGATTTTCATACATGGATTCCATCTCGGATTTCATGGCTTCTAACCATTCATTGGAATCCGGGCTCATCATCGCTTCTTCATACGTCGCAGGGTCATCATTTTCATCAACCATGAAATTTATGACAGGATTTCTGTACAGCTCAGGAGCTGCACGCGTCCTTCTAGACCTGCGAGGTTCAGTAGTACTCTCTTTCGGAGTTTCATGATCATTATCATTAGTTCCTTCTTAAACTGGTGAAGCCAACTCCGGAACAACTTCCGGCGCTGTGCTACTCGCCATACTTTAAAGAGAAGGTTCAATAACCTCTTCGAGTTCTACCTTCCGACTACTCACACCTTTCATGAGAAACTCTTTCTCTAGAAAGGATCCATTCTTGGCAACAAAAACCTTGCCCTCGGATCTGTGATAGAAGGAATACCCAATAGTTTCCTTAGGGTATCCTATGAAGACACATTTTTCCGCTTTGGGTTCAAGTTTATCCGGCTGAAGTTTCTTCACATAAACATCGCATCCCCAAACTTTAAGAAATGACAGCTTAGGTTTGTTTCCAAACCATAATTCATACGGTTTCTTTTCAACGGATTTAGATGGTGCCCGATTTAAAGTGAATGCAACAGTTTCTAGTGCATAACCCCAAAATGACAACGGCAAGTCCGTCAGAGACATCATATATCGAACCATATCTAATAAAGTACGATTACGACGTTCCGACACACCATTTTGCTGTGGTGTTCTGGCAGGTGTGAGTTGTGAAACAATTCCACACTCTTTCATGTGAGTGCTAAACTCGTAACTTAGATACTCACCTCCACGGTCGGACCGTAGAAATTTGATCTTTCTATTACGATGATTTTCCACTTCATTCTGAAATTCCTTGAACTTTTCAAATGTTTCAGACTTGTGCTTCATCAAGTAGATATAACCGTATCTACTCAAATCATCCGTGGAACTAACAAAATAACGATATCCACCTCGCGCCGACACACTCATTGGACCACATACATCAGAATGTATGATTTCCAATAAATCCGTTGCCCGTTCCATTGAACTGGAAAACGAAATTCTAGTCATCTTGCCCATAAGGCATGGCTCACATGTATCAAATGATTCAAAATCAAGTGATCCAAAAGTCCATTCGAATGGAGCTTCTTCATGCGTTTAACGCTAATATGACCTAGACGACACTGCCACATATTTGCGGATATATCATCATTTAGTTTAATTCTTTTAGCATCAACATTATGAATATGTCTAACATTATTATCGAGATCCAAAAGAAATAAACCATTCATCATCGGTGCATGACCATGAAAGATTTCATTCATATAAATAGAACAACCATTGTTCTCGGATTTAAATGAATACCCACTTCGCATCAAACACGATCCAGATACAATGTTCATGCTCAGTGCTGACACCAGATAACAATTCTTCAAGTTTATTACTAATCCCGACGGCAAATGGAGAGGCAGCGTTCCGACGACGATCACATCAACACTTGATCCATTGCCGACACGCATCTTGACCTCACCCCTTGCTAGCGGTCGCTTGTTCCGCAACCCCAGATTCGAGCTACAAATATTAGCAACTAAACCGGTATCAAATACCCAGGTGCTATTGCGAGCACTAGTCAAGTACACATCAATAACATGTATATCATATATACCTTTGTTTTCCTTGCCGGCCTTCTTGTATGCCAAATACTTGGGGCAGTTGCGCTTCCAGTGACTAGTCCCCTTACAATAGTAGCACTCGGTATCAGACTTAGGTCCAACTCGGGGTTTCTTTTTAGGCACGGCAACCGGCTTGCCGCCCTTACTTCCCTTCCGTTTTTCCTTCTTGTCTTTCTTGAAACCAGTGTTCTTATTGATCATAAACACTTGATGTTCCTTTTTTATCTCCACTTCTACAGTTTTAAGCATTGACAGAAGCTCGGGGAGAGACTTCTTCATGCCTTGTATATTATAGTTCATCACGAAGCTCTTATAGTTAGGTGGCAGAGACTACAGAACATGATGGATGCCTAAGTCAATGGGAATCGATATTCCGAAGGACACAAGCTTATCGGCGTAACCCGACATCTTGAGTACATGCTCACTAATGGAGTTGTGCTCTTCCATCATGCAGCTAAAGAACTTTTCTGAATCATTGTAGCTCTCTACAGCAGCATGTGTGTCGAAAATCATTTTCAACTCACCCATTGTATCAAATGCATTGCCGTTTTCGAAACGCTTTCGAAGTTTCGGCTCTAGCCCATACAATATGCCGCAATGAACTAAGTTGTGGTCCTCCTGATGAGTCTGATAGACATTCTTCTCCTCGTTAGGGGCATCCTCAAAAGGTGGGGGGCCTAGTGGCGCTTATAGCACATATTGCTTTTGTGCAGCATATAGGATAATCCTCAAATTCTTGGCACATTCGGTAAAGTTGCTACCGTTCGTTGGAAGTTTATCTTTCTCCATGAACATATTGAAATTAAAAGCAGGTGGTGCCATCTACAACAGAATTTGTAAAGTTTAGACTAAGTTTATGATAGATTGAGTTCAACTAATCCACATTACGAATGAATTCCCACTCAAAAACGACATCCCGCGTGCCTTTTTGGTGATTACATGAACCAAATCCACTACACCAAGTTCGATCATCACGTGAGTCGATGTAGCTTCAAAGGCGAGCTTAATCTGCATGAAGGGAACATGAAGCTTCAATTACCTTCGCGGGATCATTTTGTTATTCATTTTTCTAGGAAGAAGAAAGCCAAGCATGATGATAAAGAGGCCATCACTTTGAAGGCCATCTATTTTGGAGTGGGAGTTCTACTCATCTGGCCTAAGTGAGCAACATCAAGGTCAAGCTATTTGACCATAAAAGAATGCTTCATGGGAGGCAACTCATGTGAAATAAAGGTTTGGGTAAAGTTTTTAGTTTAAGTTTTATGTTGAATAAAGTGTGTTAGAAAACTCCAGTTGAGGAGGAGAGATTCAATGGTACTAAAATTCCTATTTTATACATACTAATGTTGGTCGACAATTTAGTCTGTCATTTTTTTTGTCAAAACAAGGTGTTTCTCTAAGTGATACACCGTAAACGTATCTATAATTTTTGATGCTCCATGCTTGTTTAGTATCAACTTTCTTATGTTTTTGATGCTCCCTATACATTTTCTGGAACTAACCAATTGACAAGATGCCACAGTGCCAGTTGCCTCTTTTCTGCTGTTTTTGGTTTCAGAAAAGCTAGTAAGGAAATATTCTCGGAATTTGATGGGACAAATGCCAAAGTCAATATTTTACCGGAGCAAACACATAGACCAAAGGGCAGCCGAAGTGGGGCCACGAGGTGGCCACACCTAGGGATGGCGCAGCCACCCCCTAGGGCGCGCGACCCCATGGTGTGGGCCCCTCAGGCGCCCACCTACCTTGCCCCTTCGCCTATAAAAGCACCGCGATGCAAAAACCCTAAACACCCGATCAGATCTCCACGAAACAGTCCATAGCCACCGCCACCATCGTCCCTAGATCGGGGGGATACGAAGCTCTTCCCGGCACCCTGTCAAAGGGGAGAGATCATCCCGAAGGCCTTCTTCATCACCATGCCAGCCTCCGGAGTGATGCGTGAGTAGTTCACCCTTGGACTATGGGTCCATATAGTAGCTAAATGGTTGTTTCTCCTCCTTTGTGCTATCATGTTTAGATCTTGTGAGCTCCGTTCATGATCAAGATCATCTATTTGTAATCATACATGTTGTGTTTGCGAGGATCCAATGGATATTGAGATACTATGTCAAATTGATTATTGATTCTATCATGTCTATGTTATTTGTGATCCTGCATGCTCTCCGTTGCTAGTAGCTATCTTGGACAAGTAGATGCTTGTAACTCCAAGAGGGAGTATTTATACTCGATAGTGGGTTCATGCATCTAGTAATCTGGGAAAGTGACAGAAATCTCTAAGGTTGTAGATGTGCTGTTGCTACTAGGGAGAAAACAACAATCATTTGTCCATGGGGCAACTGTATTGTGTACTTTACACACTTTGCTTAATGCAATTATCCGTTGCTTGCAACTTAATACTGGAGGGGGTTCGGATGATAACCTGAAGGTGGATTATTAGTCATAGATGCAGTTGGATTACAGTCTATGTATTATGTTGTAATGCCCAATCAAATCTCGTAGGAGTCAAGATGTCTAGTATTTGCATTGTTATGCCTTCTCAATATGTCAATTGCCCCGATGTTATTTGTTCACCCAACATGCTATATATCTTATGAAGAACACCTCTAGTGAAATGTGGACCCCGATCCATTCTATATCATTGATATACCATCCACCGTTTACCGTTTACTTTCTACAAGCAACTATTATCTTCCACATTATATGTTTAATCCTTTGTTTTCAGCAAACAGGTGAGATTGACAACCTCACTGTAAGTTGGGGCAAAGTATTGTGGATTGTGTTGTGCAGGTTCCAAGTTGCTAGCAACACCTTGGAGTTGTTTCCTTACTCCTACTGGTTCGATAACCTTGGTTTCATAACTGAGGAAAAACTTGCTGTTGTGCTCATCATACCTTCCTCTTGGGGCTCCCAACGAGCTCTACATATTTGAGCCATCAAGCACTTTTTCTGGCGCCGTTGCCGGGGAGATAAGGACAACTCAATCGCTTCCTCCTAGTCAATAACTTTTCAGGGAGAAAGAAGATTCTCGCAAGGGGAGTCTCTCACAACCAATCTCTTTACTTTGTTTTTGTTTTGCTTGTTTCTTTTTATCAAAAACACACAAAAATTAGTTGCACTATTTTTTTTCTATTTATCAAAAACACAAAAAAAATTAGTTCTTTCTTTAGTTGTTACCCTGTTCTTAGCTCACCATGTTGATCCCTAAGTTCACCGTGAAAGACCTTCCAATAGGTAGTGGCTCTATAATTGGGAAAGATAATATTGAAGAATTATTTAATCATGTTAGCAAGCATGAGGATATTGAGGATAGATCCTTAGCAAAACCTGCTCCAAATTATGAAATTCCTGCACCTTCTTTAGTTCACATGTTGGAGGCTAGGTTTGTTAACCTTAACCCCATGATGCAAGTAATGTTTCTTAAACTTAAATATACCGATGATACTGAAAAGAGAGATTTTATTATGGAAACTTTGCTAAAAGAATTCAATGATGTTGCTAAAGAAGCTAAAAAAGGTCTTTGATCATTTTAATATGCTAGGCTCATGTGTAGATGTTATGGGTACACTAGGAAAGTTGGACAAAACCAAAACCAAAAATGGAGAGGACATTAAAATACCAATACCTTTTAAACTTGTAGAAATGCATGAAACCTTAGAAAAGAATTTTGATTGGATTGTCCCTGAAAAACCTTTTGATGAAAATAGTGAACCCAAGAGTATTGAGAAAGTACCCTCTAGAACTCATTTGGATGAGATACCTTGCCTGGTTGAAGAAATTTCTGGTATTGATCTTAATGCTTCTTCATTCGAAAATACTTGATTCTTGCTTCCTATGCCTAGCTGAAAGGCGTTAAAGAAAAGCACTCTTTAGGGATAACCCAATTTTTATTTTTAGTAGGTTTTTCTTTTGTTGAGTATTGTAAGTTATTACCTCTGTAATAACCTCTCCCTATCCTTTTTTTTTGGTTTGTGTGCCAAGAATAACCTCTAATGGGGAGAAGTAAGATTTGGGGAAGTTGCTGTCCCGAAACAGATTTTTGTGCTTCATGGTAAAAATCATGAAAAATCCCAGTATGTCGGATTGACCTGTAATTTTCTGAGATTATGCCCCAGGTTATTATATAACTTTAGTTAGTTCAGCACGTTTCTATTTTAGCAACAGAAGGTCTTATGAAAAATCGGTCTTTACCTGCTGGTATGTTTTGACAGATTTCTGCCATCATTTGCATTTGCCTCTTGATCGGTTTCTTTTGAGTTCTCTTTGATCACTTGAGCTTTTAAAAGAAGTTGCTATGGTAGATTGTGTTTTAATGTAAATTTTACTTGTGTTCAAACTAAACCCAAAGTCTTATTATCTTGAATACACTAATGTTACTAATGAAGATTGTGTGAAGTTTTGTATGAAGGAAATTTTCAAGTGTAGGGAAAGAATCATATGATGAGATAAATAATGGACAAAAGGTCAAGATTGGGGATTCCACCCCATGTCACCCAAGAAATATTCAAGAGTTACAAGAGTCAAATCTTGGGGATGCCCAAGGCATCCCCTTCTCCATCAATAAAAATCTTAGGTTTTCTTTCAAAACACTTTATTTTTATTGCTTCATTTACTATTGTGTTGTTCTTGGAGCGTCTTTGTTTTCATTTTTAGTTTTTGTTTGTTTGGTTTGATGCAATAAATTAGTTTTACCCCCGCATTCTCATGATGTTTCAAATAAGTTGATTGGTGTTGGAAAAGACTAGAAAGTTTCATGCTTATAGTGGTACAAAAGGAAGCTTGTTTTGATTGTGGCCTAGACTTTATCATGTCATGTTGGATGTTTCTTTGACCTTATGCTTAGTGATTATTGTTGTATCATGACTTGTTCCAAACAGTTGATATTGCTTAATGTGCCTTGAAAGAATCGTGCGTTGTTTTGTGCCTTGAAAGAATCGTGCGTTGTTTTAGCATACAAAAGCATAATATTGTGGTATTATCCTTTGATGCTTTATTTGGGTTGAGTTGGCACATGCTTACACCATGTTATGACTATGAACCAGTCACCCTAGCCTCTATGATCATTTCGTTTTTGACTTGTGATATCACTTTATGCTTTAGTTAATAATGTTTTGTTGCTTTGCATGATTATGGCTATTATTGCTCTCTTAGTTGGTCGCTCCCAGTCTTTTGCTAGCCTCCACTTGTACTGAGTATGAGCTCTACTCGTGCATCCAACTCCCAATAAGCCAAGTTATTCCAAATATTCCACTATAAATTCCTATGCATGGTGTGTTACACCATTTCAAGTATATTCATGTTTTTATCTATCTTCCAAATTAAAACTGTTATGCGAAAATTAGTGATTAAAGCTCTCACAAACTTGATGGCACACTTTGTTTCTTGCACTTAATAAACCCGAACCATTGTGCCCATCTATGTTGCTTATATGCTTGCAGATTATAAGTTGTGAATTAGAAAAACCATGTTTTCATGGGGAACGCTTTCAACATTGCACTTATTATTCAGTTGATATCATGTTCTTTTGTTTATGGATCCCGGCGGTGTGAAATAAAATGGGAGATTTTAAGCTCATGGAGTTTGTATATGTGTTAGAGAAACGCCTGGGAGGCTAGCCTAAGCCATGCATAATCATGGTGGAAACTTGCAGCATAACCATAATGAGCATTCTGTGAAGCATCCTTAATAAAAACCTATGCAAATAGCAAATAAAAAGATTGCTAAGATGCTCATTGTCTGTTGCCTTATTATTTTGACATGGGATAGCTCCTGTGTCATGGGGAAAGGGGTACCCCATTGGAGGTTCTCTATGATACACATGTACTTACAATGACAAGAACTTGCTTGTGACCAAAGTTGAGTAGCATGAGGCTTGGTACTCGTAAGCAAGGGGCATGAGATTTTCAACTTATAATCTGTCAAGCATATACTCATATTTGTGTCACTTTAACCTTAATCACTTAAATATGCCAATGATAGGGGCAATGAGAGCTGAAAGCTAGTAAGTACCATAATTTTTGGAAGCTCTTTATTGAAACTTGAAATCCCTGCTTCCCTCTGTGAAGGGCCTTTCTTTTTTACTTTCTGTTGAGTCTCCACCTTCTACCTTTTTGCACCAATTAAGAGAGCATAGTTGTCATTCTTATTTTTATGTGCATTGTCCCAAAACTTATTGATTTATTCATAATGTTGTTATTGCTTGTTCTTAAATTATTTGTATCTAGTCACCCTTATGAACTTTGAAGGTGTCCTATGCATTTATGTTTTGCTACTCCATGAAGGACAAGCTGAATACCACTCTTGCTGTGCTTTCTATATGTGAAACAAACAAATGTCTTTCAATGCATTATTATTCATGATCCTTTGTTTGTACCTTTTCATGTTGCAACATAGCTGCTTTGTCTTATTGTTAGAACTACATATTTCATGCTCATGTTTAGAGTACTTTGATCCCAGCTATCAATGCTTTATAGTAGTTTGATCAAGATTGTGATGGTGCATGTCACTGATGACCCACAAGTATAGGTGATCGCAACAGACTTCGAGGGTAGTATAACCCAATTTATTGATTCGACACAAGGGGAGCCAAAGAATACTTATAAGCCTTAACAACTGAGTTGTCAATTCAGTTGCACCAGGAAATAGTCTTGCTCACGGTAGTTTATCAATAGCAATAGTTTTGTAGTAGCAATAGCAAAGTAATAGCAGCAGTGAAACAAAGGCAATAGTAACAATAATAGCAAATAATAGGATTTGAGTGCGGTAGGCATAGGGATGGATGGACGAGCGTTGCATGGATGAGACTATTCATGTAACTTCAAGATCTAGGGCATTTGTAGGTAAATAAGATAAATCATCCAAGTACTAAACAATCATAGGCATGTGTTCCATATAGTCATACGTGCTCGCAATGAGAACTTGCACAACATCTTTTGTCCTACCAGCCCGTTGCAGCGGGGCCTCAAGGGAATCTACTGGCAATTAAGGTAATCCTTTTAATAGAGTACCGGAGCAAAGCATTAACACTCTGTGAACACATGTGATCCTCATATCACAACCATTCCATCCGTCTATCCCAATTTATGTCACTTCGGGGACTTCGGTTCCAAACAATGATATGTGTACACAACTTGCATATAAGATCACAAACAATACTATCATCATTAATAAATAACATGTTCAGATATGAGATCATGGCACTCGGGCCCTAGTGACAAGCATTAAGCACAACAAGTTGCAACAAAGCCAAATAACACTAACAAACATACTAGGCACCATGCCCTAAGAATCTTATTCGATTACATGGTACAACTCATCCAATCTCTACCATCCTCATAGCCTACGGCGGGGGATTACTCACTCATGGATGGGGGAAACTTGGATGGTTGATGGAGATGCATCGGTGATGATGATGGCAATAATCTTCTCTAATTCCCCATCCCGGCAGGGTGCCAGAACGGAGTTTCTGGTTCTGATTCACGGATTATGGTGGTGGCAGCACAGCGGAACTTCTTCTGGAAAAACATCGAATCCCCCCAGAGTTTTAGGTCAGAAGGCTTTAAGTAGGCGAAGAGGGAGGCTGAGGGGTGCCCGAGGCGGCCACACCCCTCCTAGGCGCGACCTGGGCTGGCCCGTGCGGCCAAGGAGTGTGGGCCCATTGTGGCCCTCATCCATCTCATCTTCTGGCTCCTGGAGCCTTCTGGTAAAATAGGAGTTTTGGCATATTTTCCAGGATTTTTCCTAAAAGTTGATTTTCTGCACAAAAACTAGACACCAAGGCAATTTTGCTTAAAACAACGTCAGTCTGTGTTAGTTGTATCCAAATCACACAAGTTTAGAGGAGAAACAATAGCAAAAGTGTTCGGGAAAGTAGATACGCTTTGGACATATCAACTCCCCCAAGCTTAGCTTATTGCTTGTCCTTAAGCAATTCAGTTGAAAACTGAGTGCGATAAAAGAAACTTTCACGAACACATTTTCTTCATATGATGTAAATATTCTTAGCACATGAGTAGATACTTAGACAATTCATAATAAGGAGTATGAAACTGTTAGGGGTCCCAACCTTTAATAAGATTGATCCCTCCTGTGTTTACAATGCTAGTCCCTGGATCAATAGCTAGCATCCACAGTTAAGATGTAATATCAAGAAACAAAGGTCATAATATAACTTTATAACCAGGAATAACATAATTTTATTACATCTAACATAGCTCATTTGGCTATTACATTACATTGCAGCGGAATAAATATAGTCATGGGTCCTTCATCTTCAAAGTGCCACAGGCAGATGTTGGTTGTAGACTTTGTAATCCTAAACAATCAATCTTCACTAAAATCAATCAAACCTGCAACATACAAGTTACAGCCACAAGGGTCAATACATTTGAATTGTATTGGCAAGTGATACTATGGTAGTATAGTGGAATCTATCATCTACATGCATTTGGCTAAGTGGAGTTGAGGCTTGCATTGCTTAAAATAGATTTTTCCTTAACTTTTGAAAATACTAAGTTTTTGCTTTGACAAAATCATTTTTCTCAATCAAAGATTTCAAGATCCTTGTACCAAGCCATCTCTCCATCAATGATTGAAGAATTCAAACAACCCTTGTTCAAACCACAAGTTTTAATTTAGAAATTTGAATGATGAGATTCTTGATTGCTTCCATGTCTTGATGCTCAAATTGTCCTTTACCAGGGACATGGCTAAGTACTTAGGTTTTACACTCTGCAGAGGTGGTGCACTTTACCCACAAGACTTGGTTTCCCAAGACAAAATCTTTCAGAAGCCTTCCCTTAGACCAAAATGGACGCGCTCCATCCTATCAAACACTACCACCAACTGTCCATATGGCTAAGTTCTTGCAACCTATATGATCATGGCAGAGCCCATATTGCCAAGTGGTTGCACTTGAAGCTTCTCAACATTTGACATATCAAATCTCTTTGTTCCTGGGTGGCATACCACAAGTGAGATACACAATCCAAGTCCATGGCATTGTGAACCACTCAACCATTCTCCACCAAGATATTCCATTCCACCCAGGTGATTCATTAACTTAGTTGTTTTATTAGACAAAATCACAAGTCCTTAGACTTAGAATATTTTTCCATAGTGTGAATATATATTCCACCCATGTTTTATATTAGCTAGGCTAAGCTTGGTAGTAATAGGAATCTCTAACTTAGGAAAATCCTACTAAGGATTCATCTACTAGGTTTTCTTATAGCAATATCTATACTTAGCCAAATCCATGCAAGTTTTACTTAGTAAAATCACTAATGCATAGTGAAAGTAATAGGATAGAAAGTATGAAGCATCAATTGCCTTTTTGGTAGGAAAGGGTGGTTCACTCCTTGATCTTGCTAGTCTCACACTTCACTACAAGTCAAACAAACAAACACTAATTCAATTTACATTCCAAACCAATAATCACTCAAACAATTTCACACACACAAGACAATGGAAACCAGTTCATGCATGGGAGTATGCACAAGATAGTTTTATTTTGCAAAGGGGTCTCTATGGGGTTTCTAAACTTTGTAGTATCCAAATTGGTCATTTACCAAAGTGTCAAAGTCATTAGTTAGAGGGTTTTGTCCAAAAACTATTTTTAAATCCATTCATCATTTTATGTGGTGAAAATGTTTTTATTAAGGCAAAAGCTCTTAAGTTGTTCACCAAATGAGTTGCTATTGCAAAGCTTGGTGTTTTAGGTCAGTAGGTTTGGTCCAAAACATTTCCTTAAAGTTTTCTTTCCATAATTATTTTTATAACCAAAAACCATTCTTTTATTTGGCTAGAAAATGACTAAATCAAGTAATCCAACCTAAATCTTACAAAAATTATTTTTAACACCAAGGGTTGATTCCTAGGGTCAGTAAGATCACAACAAACCATTTTGCAAAGGTTTTAATCCAAAAATCATTTTTAAACATTTTTTCTAATCTAAACAAGTACACAAATGTTTCTGTAAATTCAAACAAGCTAACAGATACTATTTGTCAAACTAAGGGCATGGTTGGTTAGGGCTTGTTCTCCTGAATCCATTGATATAAAATTTGCAAAATTTGGACGTGTGGTTTGAAAGTTATAGCAATTACAAATTTGTATTCTAATCAGATCAAAATTCTATTTTAAATCGAATCCTGTACACGTGGCTGCTTCTGATTGGGCAATACCGTTTCGTGTGGATCGCGTGATACAGGCCACAGGATTAAAAGGAGCGTGTGCGGCTCAAATGGTCGCGTACCCTTTTGAGGGGATCTAATCCTAGCCAGTCAAAACACATCCTACGGCTACAGCGTGTTTGCCAGAAACTGGCGGCGAGACATTGCCGGCGAGCGGCGGAGCGGCCAGTTGGCGGCGGCTCAGGCGATGCAGGAAGCAGGGAAGTGTAAGGTGATGCTTACCAGGCTCAGGAGATCACGGCGAAGCTCAAGGTACTCGCGGTTGGTCAAGGGGCGTACTAGGGTTGCAGTAATTCCTCGCCGGAGTTGCGAACGGCGTCAGGTGGTCCTGGTTGCGGTCGGGGCGACGCTGTCGATCATGAGAAGACAAACGGAGGGCACGATTAGGTGCGCAAGACCAAGGTGAAGCTGCTAGCATGATCGAGAAGCAAAGGGGCGGCCGGTCTCTACCTGGGGTTGTCGTTGGAGATGAAACAGGCGGCGGCGCTGTCAGAGCTAGTCCAAGCCCAAGCTCTGGGGCGCCCGCGGTCGAGTGATTGACACAGAAGGATGCGCCAGTGTATGGTGAGCGTGCTCGTGTGCTCAGGGAGGCGGAAGGGAGCGTGTGCTGGCCGGAATTGGCGAGAGGGGTCGTCGGAGGCAGAGGGAGTGGCTGACGGATTATGGCAGCCTGGGGGCGTGCTTGGGGAAGGAGGCAGAGGGGAAACGGAGAGGAGTGACTGGCGATTTAACACGCGTGATCACTGCAGGTTTTACTCGTGGAATTAAAGCGAATTAAGTCTGAGGAATCAAGTCTGCAACGGCGAAGTGAGAGGAAGAACAGCTCGCGGGGTGGGGAAGAAGAGCAGTGGGGTGTGGGGTCCGCTGGCAGTGAAAGAAAGGGAGAAAGGGAGGGGTCCACATGTCTGTTGCTCCGCGGGTCAGATTATGGGTGCAAACCGTTTTCCTTCGGGGAGGGAGGAAGCTGGGCTGGATTGGGCTGTGTTGGGATAGTTGGGCCAGATGGGTGGGCTGTTTTATTTTTTTCTGTCTGATTCTTTTTTCTATTTTCCAATTCTGTTTTGAAAATTCAAACAACTAAACAATGTCCAAAACAAATCAAACATTCACCAAACCTTGCACTATGAATTTGGTTCTGTTTAGTAACGTGAACCAAAATCCTAAAATAAAAATAAATAATACTTTAATCTTTTTAGGTTCCATCCTTAATTAAATAAGTATGCCATGGTTTATTAATTAAATGGAGTTTTTGTTGTTTATTAATAAAATCTTCATTTGAAATCCAAATGTTTTCAAAATCAAATCAGTAGGTATCATTGGGAAGTAAATAATACTTGGATACTTGTTTAAAACAAAATATTATTTTACTTTAGGGTCCAATATTAAAATAAATGGGCCAAGGTTTATTAATCAAATAGGATTTGATTTTATTAATAAAATCTTTATTTGAAACCTAAATATTTCAAAACCAATCAGTGGGTTTTATTTGGGAAACATAGAATAATTGGAGATTTGTTAAAAATAAAATAACATTTTATTTTAGGGTTCATTATTAATTAAATAATAATAGACTTTCATTATTAAATCAAATATTTGTTTTATTGAGATATTTATTTTGAACTCTAAAATAAACCAAAACACTTTAGTAGGTTTTATTTGTGAATATCAAACATTTGGAAAACTTATTTTAAACAATTTAATAAGTCTTTGAACAAAACTTTTATATAATAAAACTTGGATATTAAATCCTTATTACTTTATTTAAGCAATCCTTTATTATTTTTAAATAAACCTTTGCTATTTTACCTAAAATAGAATGTTTTAACTCAAAAGCTTGGCCATGGTTTTAATTGGCTTCATATAATAATCTTTATTTATAAAACTTCTATTTCATTTGAAATCAAATCCTTTCATTTATAAGTTTCAAAATAGTATTTCCAAAAATGTTTTTATTTTCCTTTATTAAATGTTTATCTTTTTAATCCCTTTAGGTTTTATTTAATTCAAATGGGTTTGGGGTTCCAATTGAATTCAAAAAGTTTCTTCTGGCTCTAAAAATCAGACAAAGTTTTATTTTATTAATTTATTTTCACATTACCAGATTTGGAAAATCTTGGGATGTGACAGGCTACCACCCTTAAAATAAATCTCGTCCCGAGATTTGGGGAGGCTAGGGTTACAAGCAAGTTCCAAACAACTAGGGTACTAGCACCCTTAAAAATTTTCAAACAAAAATTACATATTGGCCTTCTTGGGTCCTGGAATTTCTCTATGTTAAACCTTTGCTTTATTCCTATGCTTGACTCATGGGCCAAGATTGAGTTTCTCCATAGGCTTGTTTAACTTGTTCTCCATCCTTTCTGGACAATTGTTTGCATAGTGGCCTAGTTCCTTGCATTTGAAACATGTGACAAGGCTGAGATCCCTCATAGGCTGGTTTATCTTATGCTTCATCTTTTCTGGACAGTAGTTTGCATAATGTCCTAACTCTTTGCAGTGTTTGCACATCACTTGGCTAATATCTTTCTTTTTCTTTGGTATTACTGTCTCTTGTTTGTTTCCTTGGTTCTTCTTGTTTTCTGGGCACTCATTGGCATAGTGTCCCATCTCTTTGCATTTAAAACATTGCACTTGTGTAATATCCTTCTTGCTAGTGTTGGGGAATTTCTTCTTCTTCTTGGGTCTCTCCAAAGCTAGGAGTTCTTCTAGTTCATGTTCTTCATAGGTTAGAGATCTTTCTCTCTTTTTGAGGTATTGATCTTCATGCTCCTTGGATGCATGATCCTTGTATCTAAAAACATTGCTAGCTTGGGTTCCTTCTAGAATAACATCCTTGTCATCCTTGTTGTCATTGGCTCTTGGGAGAAAGTTTTCTCTCATGTTGATCATTTGAGTAATGAGTCCTTGCAACAATTGGGATTGAAGTTTCAAAATCCTTTGTATGGCTGGGTCTAGTCCATTGTTGTTGGCTAAAAGCTGAGTTGTCTCTTGGCTCAACTGGTTTTGGGTTACTATAAGTTCTCTCATGCTATAAGCTTGGTTGGTGTTGGTGTCATCAACCTTGGAATCCTTTGGGGTATTCATCTGTTTGGTTGAAGGGAGATTTAGAATAAGCAAGATATTTCTAAGGAAATATTTCAAATCACACATTTCACAATTCACACAAGCAATGTTCAAGCAATCACAAACAAACTTTTCACTCAAACAAGGTTCAAGCACATACTTAGGCAACAAATATTTTTGCTACACCACATAAGTTGGTGGTTTTGATTTAATTAGATTATGGTGGTCCATCTATATGGTTTACTTGTGATTTCTCCTTCCTTTATGATTCTTCTTGTATGAGATCATGGTTCCTTGAGATAACTCTTGGTTGCAATACTTCAAAATTGTTGATGGCTTCTTCTTATTTTGCATTCCCTCAGTCTCTAAATCTTAAGCAAAATTTCTTGTCTCACTTGTAGTCCTTAGTGGTATCCAAGTTGGAAGTCCTTGGTGAATATGCTGAAGATGTTGAAGTCATTAGAGTTGAAGAATTTGAAGAAGTCCTTTGCACATGGTGTAGTCTTTGGTCATGGGTAGGTTTTTCCATCAAGTTGAAAATAGAAGAGATGTAGAGTTGAAACCAAAATGGTTAAGGAAAGAGGTTACAAGTGTTTTTGTAAATAAGTTTTGGATCAAAATATAACTCCTATTTTTCTAAGGGTTTTGTCCAATCCTAGGGTTTACAAATCCTACAAGCAACACAATGCTCTGATACCATCTGTTAGGGGTCCCAACCTTTAATAAGATTGATCCCTCCTGTGTTTACAATGCTAGTCCCTGGATCAATAGCTAGCATCCACAGTTAAGATGTAATATCAAGAAACAAAGGTCATAATATAACTTTATAACCAGGAATAACATAATTTTATTACATCTAACATAGCTCATTTGGCTATTACATTACATTGCAGCGGAATAAATATAGTCATGGGTCCTTCATCTTCAAAGTGCCACAGGCAGATGTTGGTTGTAGACTTTGTAATCCTAAACAATCAATCTTCACTAAAATCAATCAAACCTGCAACATACAAGTTACAGCCACAAGGGTCAATACATTTGAATTGTATTGGCAAGTGATACTATGGTAGTATAGTGGAATCTATCATCTACATGCATTTGGCTAAGTGGAGTTGAGGCTTGCATTGCTTAAAATAGATTTTTCCTTAACTTTTGAAAATACTAAGTTTTTGCTTTGACAAAATCATTTTTCTCAATCAAAGATTTCAAGATCCTTGTACCAAGCCATCTCTCCATCAATGATTGAAGAATTCAAACAACCCTTGTTCAAACCACAAGTTTTAATTTAGAAATTTGAATGATGAGATTCTTGATTGCTTCCATGTCTTGATGCTCAAATTGTCCTTTACCAGGGACATGGCTAAGTACTTAGGTTTTACACTCTGCAGAGGTGGTGCACTTTACCCACAAGACTTGGTTTCCCAAGACAAAATCTTTCAGAAGCCTTCCCTTAGACCAAAATGGACGCGCTCCATCCTATCAAACACTACCACCAACTGTCCATATGGCTAAGTTCTTGCAACCTATATGATCATGGCAGAGCCCATATTGCCAAGTGGTTGCACTTGAAGCTTCTCAACATTTGACATCTCAAATCTCTTTGTTCCTGGGTGGCATACCACAAGTGAGATACACAATCCAAGTCCATGGCATTGTGAACCACTCAACCATTCTCCACCAAGATATTCCATTCCACCCAGGTGATTCATTAACTTAGTTGTTTTATTAGACAAAATCACAAGTCCTTAGACTTAGAATATTTTTCCATAGTGTGAATATATATTCCACCCATGTTTTCTATTAGCTAGGCTAAGCTTGGTAGTAATAGGAATCTCTAACTTAGGAAAATCCTACTAAGGATTCATCTACTAGGTTTTCTTATAGCAATATCTATACTTAGCCAAATCCATGCAAGTTTTACTTAGTAAAATCACTAATGCATAGTGAAAGTAATAGGATAGAAAGTATGAAGCATCACTTGCCTTTTTGGTAGGAAAGGGTGGTTCACTCCTTGATCTTGCTAGTCTCACACTTCACTACAAGTCAAACAAACAAACACTAATTCAATTTACATTCCAAACCAATAATCACTCAAACAATTTCACACACACAAGACAATGGAAACCAGTTCATGCATGGGAGTATGCACAAGATAGTTTTATTTTGCAAAGGGGTCTCTATGGGGTTTCTAAACTTTGTAGTATCCAAATTGGTCATTTACCAAAGTGGCAAAGTCATTAGTTAGAGGGTTTTGTCCAAAAACTATTTTTAAATCCATTCATCATTTTATGTGGTGAAAATGTTTTTATTAAGGCAAAAGCTCTTAAGTTGTTCACCAAATGAGTTGCTATTGCAAAGCTTGGTGTTTTAGGTCAGTAGGTTTGGTCCAAAACATTTCCTTAAAGTTTTCTTTCCATAATTATTTTTATAACCAAAAACCATTCTTTTATTTGGCTAGAAAATGACTAAATCAAGTAATCCAACCTAAATCTTACAAAAATTATTTTTAACACCAAGGGTTGATTCCTAGGGTCAGTAAGATCACAACAAACCATTTTGCAAAGGTTTTAATCCAAAAATCATTTTTAAACAATTTTTCTAATCTAAACAAGTACACAAATGTTTCTGTAAATTCAAACAAGCTAACAGATACTATTTGTCAAACTAAGGGCATGGTTGGTTAGGGCTTGTTCTCCTGAATCCATTGATATAAAATTTGCAAAATTTGGACGTGTGGTTTGAAAGTTATAGCAATTACAAATTTGTATTCTAATCAGATCAAAATTCTATTTTAAATCGAATCCTGTACACGTGGCTGCTTCTGATTGGGCAATACCGTTTCGTGTGGATCGCGTGATACAGGCCACAGGATTAAAAGGAGCGTGTGCGGCTCAGATGGTCGTGTACCCTTTCGAGGGGATCTAATCCTAGCCAGTCAAAACACATCCTACGGCTACAGCGTGTTTGCCAGAAACTGGCGGCGAGACATTGCCGGCGAGCGGCGGAGCGGCCAGTTGGAGGCGGCTCAGGCGATGCAGGAAGCAGGGAAGTGTAAGGTGATGCTTACCAGGCTCAGGAGATCACGGCGAAGCTCAAGGTACTCGCGGTTGGTCAAGGGGCGTACTAGGGTTGCAGTAATTCCTCGCCGGAGTTGCGAACGGCGTCAGGTGGTCCTGGTTGCGGTCGGGGCGACGCTGTCGATCATGAGAAGCCAAACGTAGGGCACGATTAGGTGCGCAAGACCAAGGTGAAGCTGCTAGCATGATCGAGAAGCAAAGGGGCGGCCGGTCTCTACCTGGGGTTGTCGTTGGAGATGAAACAGGCGGCGGCGCTGTCAGAGCTAGTCCAAGCCCAAGCTCTGGGGCGCCCGCGGTCGAGTGATTGACACAGAAGGATGCGCCAGTGTATGGTGAGCGTGCTCGTGTGCTCAGGGAGGCGGAAGGGAGCGTGTGCTGGCCGGAATTGGCGAGAGGGGTCGTCGGAGGCAGAGGGAGTGGCTGACGGATTATGGCAGCCTGGGGGCGTGCTTGGGGAAGGAGGCAGAGGGGAAACGGAGAGGAGTGACTGGCGATTTAACACGCGTGATCACTGCAGGTTTTACTCGTGGAATTAAAGCGAATTAAGTCTGAGGAATCAAGTCTGCAACGGCGAAGTGAGAGGAAGAACAGCTCGCAGGGTGGGGAAGAAGAGCAGTGGGGTGTGGGGTCCGCTGGCAGTGAAAGAAAGGGAGAAAGGGAGGGGTCCACATGTCTGTTGCTCCGCGGGTCAGATTATGGGTGCAAACCGTTTTCCTTCGGGGAGGGAGGAAGCTGGGCTGGATTGGGCTGTGTTGGGCTAGTTGGGCCAGATGGGTGGGCTGTTTTATTTTTTTCTGTCTGATTCTTTTTTCTATTTTCCAATTCTGTTTTGAAAATTCAAACAACTAAACAATGTCCAAAACAAATCAAACATTCACCAAACCTTGCACTATGAATTTGGTTCTGTTTAGTAACCTGAACCAAAATCCTAAAATAAAAATAAATAATACTTTAATCTTTTTAGGTTCCATCCTTAATTAAATAAGTATGCCATGGTTTATTAATTAAATGGAGTTTTTGTTGTTTATTAATAAAATCTTCATTTGAAATCCAAATGTTTTCAAAATCAAATCAGTAGGTATCATTGGGAAGTAAATAATACTTGGATACTTGTTTAAAACAAAATATTATTTTACTTTAGGGTCCAATATTAAAATAAATGGGCCAAGGTTTATTAATTAAATAGGATTTGATTTTATTAATAAAATCTTTATTTGAAACCTAAATATTTCAAAACCAATCAGTGGGTTTTATTTGGGAAACATAGAATAATTGGAGATTTGTTAAAAATAAAATAACATTTTATTTTAGGGTTCATTATTAATTAAATAATAATAGACTTTCATTATTAAATCAAATATTTGTTTTATTGAGATATTTATTTTGAACTCTAAAATAAACCAAAACACTTTAGTAGGTTTTATTTGTGAATATCAAACATTTGGAAAACTTATTTTAAACAATTTAATAAGTCTTTGAACAAAATTTTATATAATAAAACTTGGATATTAAATCCTTATTACTTTATTTAAGCAATCCTTTATTATTTTTAAATAAACCTTTGCTATTTTACCTAAAATAGAATGTTTTAACTCAAAAGCTTGGCCATGGTTTTAATTGGCTTCATATAATAATCTTTATTTATAAAACTTCTATTTCATTTGAAATCAAATCCTTTCATTTATAAGTTTCAAAATAGTATTTCCAAAAATGTTTTTATTTTCCTTTATTAAATGTTTATCTTTTTAATCCCTTTAGGTTTTATTTAATTCAAATGGGTTTGGGGTTCCAATTGAATTCAAAAAGTTTCTTCTGGCTCTAAAAATCAGACAAAGTTTTATTTTATTAATTTATTTTCACATTACCAGATTTGGAAAATCTTGGGATGTGACAGAAACTATGTCTACTCAATAGTCATGCAAGCTATGAAGAGATTCCAACACAATAATAATAAGTAGCATGAAACATAAACATAAGCAACATTGCAATGCTCATAAGAAGGTATGACAGAGTGGTATCTTGCTTGCCTTTGATTGTGGAGCAAAATATAAATGCCAAGGCACCTCTAAAGTTCAAGTGAAGACTAGAAGTAAAGATATCAAAGGCAAAACATGAAAGTTATGACATAATTAACCAAGTTTTGAGACAAGCACATCACACTAAGAATGACAACTATGCTCTCAAGAAGGTGCTCATAGAATAAGTGGTAACTCAACAAGGAAGTGAAAAGGTTTTGAAAAGTTTGAAAGACTTCCAAATGCTGAAAGTATGGTACTCATTAGCTTTGAGCTCTCATTCCCCCTATCATAGGCATCTTTAAAATGGTGTTTGACAGACCATAAACTAGAAATCTCATGTCCCTTGAGTACGAGGGCCGCTCCTCATGCTACTCAACTTTAGTTACTGGTAAGTTCCTGTCATCGTAAATACATGTGTATCATAGAGAACCGCCAACGGGGTACCCCTTGCCCCATGATACATGAGCTATCCCATATCAAAATGACAAGGCAAGCAGACAATGAGAATCTCAGCAATCTTCTTATTTACCATGGGAAAATGGTGATTTTTTCTCTCTTTCCTCTTTTCTGTATGTCTCTCTTTTTTTATATAAGAAGAAAGCTTCATAGATTGCTCACTATGGTGATGCTTCAAGTTTCCACCATGATTAGGCATGGCTTAGGCTAGCGGCCCAGGCGTTTCTCTAACACATATACATAACTCCATGGACTTACAAGCTCCCCTTTTATTTCACACCGACGACACCCGTAAACAAAATAGCATGATATCAACTGGGTATATATTTACAGGTGTTGAAAGCGTTCCCCGTGATAGCACGGTTCTGCTAACTCCCAGCCTATAATTTGCAAGCATATAACTTTCATGGACAGTCACAATGGTTCAAGTTTATTAAGTGCAAGGAAATAAAGTGTGCCATCAAGTTAGTGAGAGCTTTACTAACTAACTTTGTGAAAACAGACAAACATTTTATTTGGAAGAAAACGAGGCATAATGAATATGCACGGAATAGCAAATGATGCTAATAGGTAGGTATGGTGGACACTTTTCGACAATTTTGGTTTTGGGAGTTGGAAGCACGAGTAGAGCTCATACTCAGTGCAAGTGAAGGCTAGCAATAGAAATGGAGCGACAAACGATAGAGCAATAACGGTCATAATCATGCTTGCAACAAAACAGAATTAATTATGGCATAAAAGTGATGCAAGAACTCTGAGGCAAAGTAAATCATTGAGGCTTAACTGACTTTGGTTCAGTCATGCATGCGTGAGCATGTGCCAAGTCGATTCAAATGAAACATTCAGAGGAGGATACCACAATTTCATACCAAGTTATGAATAGAACAATGCAAGCAAACATTCATGTGACATGCTACAAACTATTAGCAAGTTGGAGCTAATCATAAGAGAGCAAGAACTACTAAGCATCCATTAATAACATACACCCTACATGAATAGACTAAGCACACCCACAATGATGAGTATATGTACAAAAATGAAAACAAATAGAGTTCGTTACCAGCCTCTTACCACTCCTCGGGTTGTTGTTAATCATCATTATTGCCTTCCACTTGTGTGGCTTGAATAATAACATGATACCAAACTCCACTGAGGACCACTGAACCCTGCAACGAACTTCACAAAACCAAAGAAGAACGACAAATATTTTTGGATTTTTGATTTTTTAAAGCAAGCACTCAAAGCAAAAAAAAACAAAGCAAAATCTTTTTGGATTTTTCTTGTAGCAAACCAAATCTAAAAATCAAAGAAACAAACCAAGAGAAACAACAAAAATATTTTTGTTCTTTTTGTGTTCTGGGAAAGCAGAAACAAAAACTAAAAAGAAAGCGAAACATGGATATATAAAGAACCGACAGAACATGATATATATGAGTGTGATGTCAGTATACCTCCCCCAAGCTTAGGATTTTAGCCTGATATGTCGGAAACGTATCTATAATTTTTGATGCTCCATGCTTGTTTAGTATCTACTTTGCTTTACTTGTCTACACTTTGAGGTGCTTTTTACATGTTTTCTGGTACTAACCTATTAACAAGTTGCAACAGTGCCAGATGCCTATTTTCTGCTGCTTTTGGTTTCAAAAAATTTAGTAAAGAAATATTCTCGGAATTGGACGGGACAAACGTCAAAGTCAATTACTTTCCATGGGGAACAAGAAGTCCAGAGGAGAGCGGGAGGGGCCAGCCAGGGTGTCCAGACCCACCCCAGGCGCGGGTGGGCCCCACCCTGCGCCTAGCTAGGGTTTGGCCCCCCTGGTCGCCTCCTCGGCCTCCCCCTTCGCCTATAAGAAGCCCTCGATGCAGAAACCCTGAGTACCTGATCAAATCTCCACGAAACCGTCTATAGCCGCCGCCACCATCGTCCCTAGATCGGGGGGGTGGGGGATCTGAAGTTCTTCCCGACAACCTACCGGAGGGGAGATCATCCCGAAGGCCTTCTCTCCGGTATGATGCGTGAGTATAATATCCATCGGATCCCCATAAACACAACATGCATGATTACAAATAGATTAGATCTTTATCATGAACGGAGCTCACAAGATCTATACATGAAAGCACAAAGGAGGAGATACAACCATCTAGCTACTACATGGAACCGTAGTCCAAGGTGGAACTACTCACGCTTCATACCGGAGAAGAAGGCCTCCGGGATGATCTCCCCTCTGGTAGGGTGCCAGGAAGAACTTAAGATCCCCCCGATCTAGGGACGATGGTGGAAGCGGCTACAGAAGGTTTCGTGGAGTTTTGATCGGGTGCCTAGGGTTTCTACATCCGGGGCTTCTTATAGGCAAAGAGGCGAGGCTAGGAGGCGGCCGGAGGGCCCACACCCTACCTAGGCGCGGGGTGGGCCCACCCGCGCCTAGGGGGGTGTGGAGGCCCTGCCTCGCCCCACCGTCTCCCCTCTGGACTTTGTGACGCCCACAGTAAAACATTGACTTTGGCTTTTGTCCCGTCCAATTCCGAGAATATTGATTTTCTGCCTTTCTGGAACCAAAAACAGAAGAAAACAGGCAACTGGCACTATGGAAACTTGTTAATAGGTTAGTTCCAGAAAAGATATAAAAACACCTCAAAGTGTAGACAAAGCAAAGCAAAGTAGATACAAAACAAGCATGGAGCATAAAAAATTATAGATACGTTTCCGACGTATCACAAGATCAAGCCTCTTTGGAGCCAATACTGTATCATTCAGATCAATAGAAAGTTCTAAGGCAGCAACTACACGTGCAACAATAATACCCCCATAAATGGGTCCTCTAGCAGCTAGCCGGTGAGCAATGAGAGAACCAACATTATACCTGGTTTCATTGTTGAGTGCAGCAGCTAGAAAGGCCAAATGAGAGTTGGAAATATTGCTAGTGTTCTCCCTACCAAGAATACTAGTGGCAAGATAATAATAAAAAATATCTGAGAGCTGGGAGTTGAATATTTCTTATCTTCCCGCGCTGGGTTGTGCGGTCATCACCATTTGTTACCCCGCGGTAGAGCTCCAACAATCTGCGGGCCAAGCTTGAATCTTCTTCACCATCCCAGCCATGCCAATACCTATAATGCCGCAAAATTTCTTCAATGTCATGGTGACAGGCTTGTCATAGATTTTGAATGAAACATCTGTCCTGGAAGGGGTGTTAGTGAAAGAGAAACTCTCCACAAAAGTTTTGGTGAGCATATCATATTGCTCACTCTCATCCTTCATATAATCAGTTGTTCCAACCCTCCGAACAAGAGTTAGGAAATCATCAAGAATCCATGTAGCTTGCAAAAAGGTAAAACAAGGGAAGGTAGAAGGGTGCACATCCCTCTCATCTCCCTCATTGCCAAAGTGTGGCGCAATAAGATTCTCATTGTATGAAGGCCTAGATCGAGAGGATGATCTTGAAGGCCTTGTCCTCCTAGGTGCACTTTCAAACACTTCACCAAAGGTATGGTTGTCCATGGCTCTTTTTCTGAAATTTTTAGACAAACATCAAACCATGTGATTTCCATGTTAATGAATGATGAGGAACTACTATAGGAACTTGCTAGAGGGCTAAACTTGCATCAAAATGGAAACTCTAAGCATAGAACAAGTATGCAAGCTCACACAACATGTCACCTACAGTAGCAAAATACTCAAGATACAATCCACCAATCAAAAATCTAATTGGACAAGCGGAGGAGGCACATACTAGAGAGCAATCCCTCCAAAAATCAGCAGCTAAGATGGGCTGAGCAAAGATATCAAAATTCGGTAGCAAGAACAATATGAACTTGATCCTGAGAAAGTTTTCTGGTGTTTTTCGGGAGAGAGAAAGAAGTGGCTAGAAGGAGGCATCTTGGAGGGCCAGGGGTGGGCCACACCCAGGCCAGGCGCCACCTGGGGTTGGCCGTGCCACCAGGGGGTGTGCTGGCCTGGTGGGTCTCCCTGGGCCAATCCAGGTGCCCCTATGCCCTTTTTTCACAAAAAATTTTAATATGGATTTTCTGGAATTTTTCAGGAAACTTTTTTTTGGCCAATTTTCAAGGTATGAAAATTGATTTTCATGCAGAAAAAAGTTATTTAAACGACAGAAAAGAAAACCAAAAACCAAAACTACAGAAGTTCTAAGACACTCTAACAAGCAAGCAACTAGCAAGACTAAGACAAACTAGAGGAAAAACTAAGATTAGAAAGGAGAAAAATAAAGGTGAGCAAGTATAACCATGGTGAAAACATTGTTTTGTTCATTTAAAATCCCTTTGTTAACAAGGTTGATCAAGTCTTGTTACCAAAACAATTTTATATGAAACAAAACTTTGCATTTCACTTAATGATTATGTTACCTCAATCTTGATAGCAATAGTCCCAATCATAATAGTTTCACAACTTTCTTGCAGAATGGCACAATATATTTCTCCAACTTTGATGGCCTCAATATTTTCAATAGAATTTAGGTCATAACTCTTATCAATCTTCTTGGGGAAATAGAAAGTATGCTCCTTGTCATTAATATTAGAAGTTACCTTTCCTTGATTACAATTAATGACAGCACCTGCAATATTAAGAAAAGGTCTCCTAAGAATAATAGACATATTATCATCTTCAGGCATCTCAAGCATAACAAAATCAGATAAAACCAAGCAATTATGAACCACTTGAACATGAACATCCTCACATATACCAACAGGAATAGTAGTTGACTTATCAGCCATTTGCAAAGAGATATTAGTTGGTATCAACTTTTCTAGCTGGAGTCTCTTGTAGAGAGAAAAAGGCATAACACTAACTCTAGATCCCAAATCACACAAAGCAGTTCTAACATAATTATTTTTAATAGAGCAAGGAATAGTTGGAATACCTAGATCACCAAGTTTCTTTGGAACCTTACCATTGAAGGAATAATTAGCAAGCAAAGTTGAAATTTCCTCATTAGGAATCTTCCTTTTATTAGATACAATATCCTTCATATACTTTGAATAAGGAGGAAACTTAATAGCATCGGTCAAAGGAATTTGCAAAAATAAAGGTTTCATCCACTCACAAAACTTGTTACAGTGTTCTTCCTCCTTTGACTTGTGTTTCTTATTAGGAAAACGCATTGGTTTCTACACCCAAGGATCTCTTTCACTACCATGTTTATTAGTAATAAAATCTTCCTAAGTGTAATTAGTGTTCTTAGTGTGCTTCTCAGGTTGTTCAATTTCTTCCTTATCAGGAGCATCATTTTTATCACTACTTTCAGTTTCAGCATGAGTGACAGATATACTATTAGGATCAACAGCAGGTTCAGAAGGTTCCTTATCTGTTTTATGTTTATTTTTCTTTCTCTTAGAAGAAGCACCTCTATTTTCAACTTGTTGGGAATCCTGCTCAATTCTTTTAGGATGTCCCTCAGGTTATAAGGGATCCTGAGTGGCAACACCACTCCTAGTTCTAATTTCATAAGCATGTTTATCTCCATAAGCATTAACTAGCATATCATTTTGTACCTAAGCAAGTTGATCAATTTGGGTTTGAACCATTTGGAGGTGTTTAACAATAATTTTAACATCATTATAAGTTCTTTCCATAATATATTTCAACTCATTAATATCTCTAGAGTTTTCCAATAAATGATTCTAAACTTGTTTATTAAAATTACTTTGTTTAACAATAAAAGTGTCAAGTTCCTCTAAGCATTGATCAGGAGGTTTACCATAGGGAATATCACCTTCATAAAAGTGTTGGAGAGAGTGTACCTCAATAGTAGATGAGTGGGAAATTGGCTTACATAATTCTTCTATAGGAGGTAAATTATTTACATCTTCAAATCTAATGCCCTTCTCCTTAAGACATTTCTTAGCTTCTTTCATCACATCATCATTTAATTCAATCAATCCCCTCTTCTTTGGTGTTGGTGTTGGAGTTGGGTCAGGCACAATTGGTTCATGTGTAATTGGATCAGTTTAAGTCCAATCATCATAATTATTGCTTATTTTAGCCATTAATTCCTCAGCTTCTGCAGGAGTTCTTTTCCTGAAAACACAATCAGCACAGCTATCCAGGAATGTCCTAGATTAATCAGTTAGTCCATTATAATATATATCAAGAAGTTCATTTTTAGGTAATGGACATTCAGGATGTGCATGAATCAAGGCATAGAACCTTGTCCATGACTCAGGCAATTTCTCTTCTTCTCCCTGTTTAAAATCAAAAAGTTTCTGCAAAGCAGCATGTCAAGCACTAGGAGGAAAATATTTCTGAAAGAAAGTAGCAATCAAGCAATCAGGGCTATCAATGGATCCAGGAGGCAAATTATTAAACCAAGCTTCAGCTTCTCCTTTTAGTGAAAAAGGGAAGAATTTAACAACAAAGTACTTGCGCATCTTAAAATCATCAGAAAACAAAGCACTCATAGTTGAAATATCATTCATATGTGCAACAACACTTTCATTCTCAGTCCCACAAAAAGGTTCTTTCTCAACAATGTTTATATAGGATAAATAAAGAGAGAAATCATAATCTTCATCTTTAATGTCTATGGGAGAGGTAGCAAAATTAGCATCAGGAGATAGTTTAGGTATAATGGTACGTTTCTCAAGGAGACTCCTAATAGCACTAGCACCACGTGTGTTTCGATATTCTTCAATAAATTCATCAGTCATTTCAATGTAACCATCATTGATATCATAGCTTTCCCTAGACTTAGGTGAGCTAACAGGAGTAGTAGTGTATTCACTAGGAGTTTCAGTGTTTCCCAAAATAGTTCTAGCAATAGTAGCATCTAGGAAAGGACCTAATGAACCACTCGCATCAAGCATAATAGAAGTAACATCATGAGCATCCAAAGCAATTTCAGATTTAGCAGTAGTAGAAGTGTGTGTAGCATGTGTATGTGGTGGTGGTGTAACAAGATTACTTATAACAGACGGTGAATCAAGAGCAATAGAGGTGTTTAGGACTGTACCTCTTCTTGTAGTGGATGGTAAAATAGGAAACTTTCCATCACGAGACTTCCCCATCATGAAAAAGGATAGCAGCAAACAATAGTAGATCCAAGTGAACTTACAAATAAAGCTATGCTCTCCGGCAACGGCGCCAAAAAATAGTCTTGATGACCCACAAGTATAGGGATCGCAATAGTCTTCGAGGGTAGTATAACCCAATTTATTGATTCGACACAAGGGGAGCCAAAGAATACTTATAAGCCTTAACAACTGAGTTGTCAATTCAGCTGCACCTAGAAATAGTCTTTCTCACATTAGTTTATCAGTAGCAACCGTTTTGTAGTAGCAATAGCAAAGTAACAACATCAGTGGAATAAAGGCAATAGTAACAATAGTAGCAAACAGTAGGATTTGAGTGCGGTAGGCATAGGGATGGATGTACGGGCGTTGCATGGACGAGACTATTCATGTAACTTCAAGATCTAGGGCATCTGCAGATAAATAAGATAAATCATCCAAGTACTAAATAATCATAGACATGTGTTCCATATATACTCATATGTGCTCGCAATGAGAACTTGCACAACATCTTTTTTTTTGCTAGCCCATTAAAGCGGGGCCTCAAGGGAATCTACTGGCAATTAAGGTACTCCTTTTAATAGAGTATCGGAGAAACGCATTAACACTCCGTGAACACATGTGATCCTCATATCACAACCATTCCCTCTGGCTGTCACAATTTCTATCACTTCGAGGCCTTCGGTTCCAGACAATGATATGTGTACACAACTTGCAGATAAGATCACAAACAATACTATTATCATGAATCAATAACATGTTAAGATCTGAGATCATGGCACCCGGGCCCTAGTGACAAGCATTAAGCACAACAAGTTGAAACAAAGTCAAATAGCACTAACAAAGATACTAGGCACCATGCCCTAACAATCTTATTCGATTACATGATAGAACTCATCCAATCCCTACCATCCCCATAGCCTATAGCGGGGGATTAATCACTCATGGATGGGGGAAACATGGATGGTTGATGGAGAGGCATCGGTGATGATGATGGCGATGATATTCTCCAATTACCCGTTCCGTCAGGGTGCCAGAACGGAGTTTCTGGTTCCGATTCATGGATTATGGTGGTGGCGGCGCAACGGAACTCCTTCTAGAAAAATGTCGAATCCCTCGGAGTTTTTAGGTCAGAAGGCTTTAAGTAGGCGAAGAGGGAGGCCGATGGGGTGCCCAAGGCGACCACACCCCTCCTAGGCGCAACCTGGGCTAGACCGCGTGGCCAGGGGGTGTGGGCCCCTCGTGGTCCTCCTCCGTCTCATCTTCTGGCTCCTGGAGTCTTCTGGTAAAATAGGAGTTTTGGCATATTTTTCGAGATTTTTCTTGAAAGTTGATTTTCTGCACAAAAACTAGACACCAAGGCTATTCTGCCGAAAACAACGTCAGTCTGTGTTAGTTGTATCCAAATCACACAAGTTTAAGGAGAAACAATAGCAGAAGTGTTCGGGAAAGTAGATACGTTTTAGACGTACCAGTCATCTCAAAAATTATTCTTTTTATCACTTACCTACTCGAGGACGTGCAGTAGTTAAGCTTGGGGATGCTTGATACGTCGTAAACATATTTATAATTTTTGATGGTAGATTCTTGTTTAGTATCAGCTTTCTTATGTTTTGTCTACACTTTGAGGTATTTTTATACATTTTCCGGAACTAACCTATAGACAAGATGCCGCAGTGTTAGTTGCCTCTTTTCTGCTGTTTTTGGTTTCAGAAAATCTAGTAAGGAAATATTCTCGGAATTTGACGGGACAAAAGCAAAAGTCAATATTTTACCGGATTGAACAAAGATACCAAAGGGCAACCGAAGTGGGGCCACGAGGTGGCCACACCTAGGGATGGAGCGGTCACCCCCTAGGGCGCGCGGTCCCATGGTGTGGGCCCCTCGGGCCCCCATCGACCTTGCCCCTTTGATACGCCCAATTCGCATCACCTTTCTATATCATAATTTACCTCTATTCATTGATATTTGTCTAATTATGAGGTATTACTTATGGCTTTTCATATGTTTATGCATGTTGGATGATTCCTGGAGGATGGACTGCCAGAGTCTGGATTTTGATGGAAAATAAGGTGTTTTGGTGCAATTTCGTGAAGATCAGAAAAATACCAGAAAAATATGGAAACATATTATTTTAACAGAAGACGAAGGAATCCAGAAGGAGGGGAGAACTAGGGCCTCAGGGGGCCCACACCCCCTAGGCGCGGGCCCACCTGACCCCATGCCTAGGGCAGGTGTAGCCCACCTGTCCGGCCTCCGACTCTGCCCCTTCGCCTATATCTTCCCTACGGAACCCTAAGTCTTGGGGAGCGGCCACAGATAGATTTCCGCCGCCTCTGGGGGGCGGAAAACACCGAGAGAGAAAGATCTCTCCGGCAGACAGATTTCTATCGGGGGAATTCCTTCCCGGAGAGGGGAGACCGTCTCCATCAACACCGTCATCAAGCTAGGCTTCATCGGGATCATCATCATCATCCACACCATCATCTCCACCAGCACCATCATCACCACTCCGTCCTGCTGTAACAATTGTGTTGGATATTGCTTTAGTTCTTAGGGGAAACTTTCCCAGTGTTGATTACTATTGTAGTTGATGCTTGTGAGTGGAACCATTAGATTATTTTTTATGTTCAAATTGTTATCCATTATCATATCATATTTGATCTTGATCCATATGATGTCTTGTGAGTAGTTCGTCTAGTTCTTAAGGACATGGGAGAAGTCATGTTGTCAATAGTGAATCTGTGATGCGTTATTATTCAATGGTTTAGTATTTAAGTTGTGGTGCTATTCTTCTAGTGGTGTCATGTGAACGTCGACTACATGACACTTCACCATTTATGGGCCTAGGGGGATGCATTGTGTATTTGGATACTAATCGTGGGGGTTGCCAGAGTGATAGAAACCTGAACCCCCGTTAGGACACCTTTGCACAAGGGAGTGTAGGATCTCAGAGTTTAAGGTTGTGGTTAGATTTATATCTTAATTACTTTCCTGTAGTTACGGATGTTTGTAGGGGGTTTAATCACAAGTATGTATTAGTCCTAGGAAGGGCGGTATGTTAGCACAGGTTCACCCACACAACACTTACAAACACCAAAGAAGAGTACTCAGCTATTTGAAGCGAAAGCACTTGACAGAATTCCCATGTGTCCTTGAGAACGTTTGGTCCTTATAAGTATTCCCACCGGCTTGTCCTTTGGTAAGAAAGGATTGGGCCACTTGCTCTATTTGTTCGTTACCTTTGTTACTTGCTCCTTGTTTTGTTGCGTTATCAGAAAACCACTAAAAATCCGTTTGCTAAGTATTTACAGGGATTTCCTGCTCCATACCACTATTCAACATCTTTTGCTCCTCGTTGGGATTGACACTCCTATTTATCGAAAGTAATACGATACACCCCCTATACTTGTGGGTCGTCACCCTTCGCCTATAAAAGCACCCCGATGCAGAAATCCTAAACACCAGATAAGATATCCACGAAACTGGCCGTAGCTGCCACCACCATCATACCTAGATCGGTGGGATCCGAAGCTCTTCCCGGCACCCTGCCGGAGGGGAGAGATCATTCCGAAGGCCTTCTTCATCACCATGCCAGCCTCCGAAGTGATGCGTGAGTAGTTCACCCTTGTACTATGGGTCCATACAATAGCTAGATGGTTGTTTCTACTCCTTTGTGCTATCATGTTTAGATCTTGTGAGCTCCGTTCATGATCAAGATCATCTATTTGTAATCATACATGTTGTGTTTGCGGGGATCTTGTGATCATACATGTTGTATTTGTAATCAAGATCATCTTGTGAGCTCCGTTCATGATCAGCATTGCACTTGGCTTTTGTCCTTCTTTTTCTTAGGTTTCTCCAAATCTAGGAGTTCTTCTAGTTCATGCTCTTCATATCTCACCTCAAAGGTGGGAAAGTCTCCTGGTCTCCTTAATCTTTTCCTTGGATAATACATATGTTTCGTATTTTGTCCATCAAGTTGAGTCATATTGCATGGAGGTGCAAGCTGATATTTTCCTTTGTCTTCATCCTTCTTGGTAGAAGTTGTTCCCTCATGGGGGTTTACAAGCTGTTGATGCACTCCACCTTGTTTCCTTTGTTGAACTATGGAATAGATGGGGCATTGGATAGAGACATGATTATTTCCTTCACATAGAAAACAAGTAGCTTGAGATGTAGGGCATTGATTAGTTGGATGTTTCTCTTCACAATTAGGGCATTGATCTTCATGATCTTTGGAAGTGTGATCCATGTCTCCACAAATATTGCAAGCTTGAGTTCCTTCTATAATGCCATCCTTGACATCATTGTTGTCATAACCTCCTTGGGAAGGGTTGTCTCCCATGTTGATCATTTGATTTGTCACCTTTTGCATCAATTGAGTTTGGGTTTCCAAAAAGCTTTGCATGGTGGGGTCTAACTCATTGTTGTTGGCTAAAAACTGAGTTATCACTTGGTTCAACTGGGTTTGTGTTACTATGAGTTCTCTCATGTTGATCTCTTGGTTGTTGTTGTTGTCACCATCCTTGATGTTGGAGTCACTTGGGGTAGTCATCTGTTTGGGTTGGATTGGGATTAGAATAGGCAAAGATTTCCAAGGAAATAATTCTAATCACACACATCACAATTCACACAAGCAATGTGCAAATAATCACAAACAAACATTCCACTCAAACAACAAAGTTCAAGCACATTTTTAGGCAACAAAATATTTTTGCTACACCACTTAAGTTGGTGGGTTTGATCTAAACTAAATATGGTGGTCCAACTATATGGTTCACTTGAGATCATTCCATCCTTCTTAGTTGATTCTTCTTGAATGAGATCATGGTTTCCTTGGGAAAATTCTTGGGGTCTTGGTCACAAAACTTCAAAGGTGATGACGGTTCCTTCTAAGTTGTGTTTCCTTAGTCTTCAAGTCTTGAGTAATATTTCTTGTCTCACTTGTAGTTCTTAGTGATATCCAAGTTGAAGTCCTTGGTGAAATTAAAGTTGAAGTCTTTGCCCATGGGGGAGGCTTTGTCCATCAAGTTTGAAATAGAAGAGATATAGAATCAAAACCAAAAGGTTGAGGAAAGAGTTTACAAGATTGTTTGTAAATAAGTTTTGGAACAAATACAAATCCTATTTTCCTAAGGGGTTTTGTCCAATCCTAGGGTTACAATCTTACATGCAACACAGTGCTCCGATACCATCTATAGAGGTCCCAACCTTTAATAAGGTAGAGATCCCTGTGTTTACAATGCTAGTCCCTGGATCAGTAGCTAGCATCCACAGTTAATATGTAATATCAAGGAACAAAGGTCATAATACAACTTTATAACCAGGAATAAAATAATTCATTACATCTTACATAGCTCATTTGGCTATCTCATTTCAATGCAGCAGAATAACTATAGCATGGAGTACTTCATCTTCAAAGTGCCACAGGCAATCATGTTGATTGTAGACTTGTAATCCTAATCAACACACACTTCACTAACATCAAACAAACCTGCAACATAATAAGTTACAGACAAAAGGGTCAATACATTTGAATTGTATTGTCAAGTGATACTATGGTAATATAGTGGAGTCTATCATCTATATGCATTTGTCTAGGTGAAGCTTAGGCTTGCTTTGCTCAAAATAGTTTTTTCCTTATCATTTGAAAATACTAAGCTTTTGCTTGTCAAAATCACCCAAGGAACCACCAATAGAAATTGGTGAACCTTCACCCTTGTTCAACCTCAAACTTTTAACTTAGAAATTTGGATGAGGAGATTCTTGATAGCTTCCATGTCTTGATGCTCAAATTTTGCTTTGCCAGGGACATGGCTAAGTACTTAGATTTTACACTCTACAGAGGTGGTGCACTTTCCCCACAAGACTTGGTTTCACCAAGACAAGATCTTTCAGAAGCCTTCCCTTAGACCAGAATGGATGTGTTCCAACCTATCATCCCCTACCACCAACTGTCCATTTGACTAAGTTATTGCAACCTATATGATCCAGGCAGAGCCCATAATGCCATGTGGCTGCACTTGAAGCTTCTCACATTTGACATCTCAAATCTCTTTGTTCCGGGGTGGCATTCCACCAGTGAGATACCAAGTTTTCCCCAGTATACTGGACTTGGTGATGCCCAAGTTTTCCCCAGCATACTGGACTTGCATAACCACTCAACACAAACCATTTTTCCATTCCACCCAGGTGATTCATTCACTTAGTTGTTTTATTAAACAAAACACAAGTCCTTGACTTAGAAATATTCCATAGCATGAAGTATAATCCACCTTGGTTTTCTACTAGCTAAGCAAAGAATGATGGTAGTAGGAATCTTAACTTAGGAAAATTTTACTAAGGTTTCATCTACTAGGATTTCCCATGGCATAGTTTATACTTAGCAAAATCCCATGCAAGTCCTACTTAGAAATATCACTAATGCATAGTGTAAATAATGGGACAAAGGTATGAAGCATCACTTGCCTTTTTGGTAGAGAATTATAAGTTCACTCCTTGATCTTGCAATATTAACACTCTTCAATTAACACTACAATTCAACCAAGCAAGCAATATTCAATCTACCATTCAAGCAAACATCACATAAAATAATAGAAACAAAGCAATGCATGCAAGCATGCTAAAGATTGTTTTATTTGGAAAAGTGGTTTCCAATAGGTTATGGACATCATAAAATATCTATTGGTCATTTATAAAAGTGGAAAGGTCATTTGTAAATGTGGGAAAATCATTTGAGAACAAGTTAGTGAAAATGGCCATTTTAAGTCATTTTTATTTTGCTTGAAATGGTTCAAACCAAAGTAATATTTTTTTAGTGTTTGACAAATACATTTTAAACACAAATGTTGGTGTTTTATGGTCAAGTGTTTAATATTAAGATCATTTGCAAAAGGTTTCACCTATAAACCATTTTTATACTAAAACAATATTTTATGTTGTTGAAAAAGCTTTTTAGCAAAGTAATAATTTATAGGGTTCATCAAAATAAATTTTTTAAATTCTAAAACTTGGTGTTTAGGGTCAGAGAGTTTAAATCAAAACATTTCCCAAAGGGTTTCCTCCAAAAGAATTTTTAACATATAAACATTATTTTTATTTGACTAGAAATGTTCTAAATCAAAGATTTATTCTTTTGCTTCACAGAATATGTTTTTGAATCCACAAGTTGGTTTCTATGGTCAGTAGGCTCAAAACAATATATTTGCCAAAGATTTTACCATAAAAATATTTCTAGAATGAATTTTATAATCAAATTATGCCTACACAAGTTTCTGCAAAAACAACCATTTTACCAGAAGCAATTCATTAAACAAAGTGCATGGTTGGATAGTACTTGTTCTGCTGATTCCATTGATATAAAATTTGCAAACTTTGGACGTGTGGATCAAAAGTTATGAATTTTACAAACTTGAACATCTAATAGATCAATTCTGGTTTTTATAAAACAGACTGGGCCACGTGTCTTGTTCTGATAGGCTGGTACCGGTTCATGCGGATCGCACAGTGTGGAGCGTTAGATCTAACTGAAAACGTGCGGCACAGATCAGCATACCTCTTCGCTTTAAGTGGATCTATCGTAGCCGACGGATCTACATCCTACGGTTCCTCGCATCCTAACCATAACTTGGCGGCGCTCGACAGTGACTGGCGGAGGCGACGCTCGGGCGGCAGCGCTCTGGCTATTCTAGGAAGCTAGGGAGAGGGAGGATATGCTCACTGTGTTTTTCGTGGAATGCTGATGCTCAACGTGGTCGTAGGAGAGCAGGGGGTGTACGGGGTCGTCTTCAATCTCTCGCCGGAGTTCGAGATGGCGTCGGGCACGTCCTATTGTCGACGGGGACGGGGCTGCAGACCAAGAGAAGGTGATTGGGAGGGGGCGTTAGAACCGCGTGGAATTAGAGAACCTCGGAGTGTCATCGAGAGATAGAGGGGGGGTCAGGGTTCACCTGGGGAGGTTGCCGGAGTCCAAGCCGAAGATGGTGGCGAGCGGCGTTGAGGTTGCCAACGCTAGGGGGCTTGCGCGGCTGAGCTCGGGATACTGGGAGATTCAGGAGATGTAGGGGAACATGCTTGTGTGCTCTGGGGCAGTGGGGCTGGCGGTGTCTGGCCGGAATCGGCTGAGGAAGGTCGTCGGAGGCAGTGGAGGTGTGAGCCTAAATGGGAGCAGCCTCAGGGCGGAAAGAAACTAGGGATTAAGGGGAAAGGAGCGGAGAGGAGAGGCGATTAAGTACGCATGGTCGCGGGGAGGATTAACGGAGGAATTAACGCGAATTGATGCTGTCTTCATTGGCCAAAAACAGCGAAGGAGGAACTGGGGGCGGGGTCGTCGCGCGGGTGAGGACGAGAAGACTAGCAGGTGGGGCAACGTCGCCAGCGAGTGAGAGAGAGGGGAGGTGGGGTCCGGTCGTCATCGACTTTGCGGGTGGAAATCTGGGTGCGAAACGTTTTTCCTGAGGGAGGGGGAGATGGGCTAGCTGGGCCAGTGAGCTGGGCTTGCTGGCTAGGCTGGCTGCTTTCATTTTTTTCTGATTCTTTTTATTTTTCTATTCTCTTTTCCTGTTTGATTTTGTTTAAACCTTTCAAACAACTATTTGAATTCAAAATCTTTGCCAAATTTTGTGTAGATTTTAATACTGTTTATTAATACACTCCAAAGTCAAATTTAGAATAATTAATTTTTAGGGTTTATTAATTATTAAAATAAATAGACATTAGTATTTAGTTCAAATAGGATTTGATAGGTTTTAAAACTCTATTTGAAATCTAAATTTTTACCAAAACCTTTTCAGTAGGTTTTATTTAAAATACAACACTTTGAAATATAATTTAAAATACTTTATTATGTTTTAATGTTTATTTAAAATGGGAAATGTCTTTACTTAAATGAAATTGGATAATAATAAATCCTCATGATTTTATTTAAATAAACCTTTACTCTTTTTATTAAACAAAAATCTTTTATTTTATTTGCTTGGCCAAGTTTTAATTTGGCCTATTAAAATAGTCCTTATTTATTTATTTATTTCTTCCTTTGCTTATAAAAACCATATCTTTTTATTTAAGGATCCAAAAATGGTGATTCCAACTTGTAAAATTTTATTTAATATTTGTTTGTCCTTTTATATATCTTTAGGATTACTTGCTCACCATTTGGTATGGATTTTAGATAGGATCATTATTAGCTTTGGAAATTTAATTTCCTTATCTTACTAAATTCATAAGATTTTACCTATGGTTCCAATTTGAATGAAATCAATTTCTATGGTTTGATAATATTTCTATTTGTTATTATTGATCATTTATAAATATTTGTTGGCAAATATTATATGGATCAAATCCATGGTCTTAGAGATATCTTGGAAATCTCCCATTAGGGTTTTAGGGTTTTGGTTTATTTTCCAAATGTTTAAGTTTCAAGATGCATTTATGAAGAATGCATTTCACTTGATTTGAATTTAGTTGAATTCAAACATTATTCAAAGTTTGTTCAAGATGGGATTTTAAGTTTCCACTTAGAAACAAAAAGTTTCTTTTCACCCTAAATTTCAACAATTATTTATTTTGTTTATTTATTTTCACATTTCAAAATTTGGAAAATTTTGGGATGTGACAATAGCACACTAAAGAATCTCCTCAACAAAACAATCTAGGCAAGATAATCATGGCAATTAGTTCAAAACAAGTCTCACCCTAGATTGATAATGACAATAGATCAGATATTAATTCGCGAAAAGTAATTGGAGGATCAGAGGAGAAACATACCGTAGATCACTTGTGTGCGAGGAAATCAAACGAAATTGAGCAGGGGTGAATATCCCTTGAGGTTTTGAGAGAGTTTGGGGGTAGAAGAGAGAAAAAAGATTTATTTTTGATGTTTTGGGTACCTCCTGTGTGTTTAAGTGGTCGGACGCAACTATACGGTCGCAACTATACGGCTGGAACACTTGTTCCCGCCGTATAGTTGGTCTGACGGCAAAATTTTAGGGTTTCTAGGGTTTGTTTCCTGGCAGCGGTATCTATATGGCCGGAACTATACGGTCAGAATAAAATTCCCGCCATATAGTTGGTCATCAAACCTTCTATATCCTGGGTGAAAAATTGTCGATTCCTCAAATAACTATACGGCCGGAGCTATACAGTGGGAATTTTTATTCCAGCTGTATAGTTGGTCATTAAAGCTTCTATATACATCAAAAAAATTCTATGTCTTCAAGAATTACTTTTTAGACTAAAACTTAGCAAAACACCTTGTTTTGACAGAAAAACGACAAACTAAAATGTCGACCAACTTTGGCGTGTATAAAACAAGAATTTTTAGTACCGCAAAATCTCTCCTTCTTAGTGTAGTTTTCTAGCACTCTTTATTCTACAAAAAACTTAAAGTAAAACTTAAAAAAATTTACTCAAACCTTTATTTCACATGGGTTGCCTCCCAGCAGTGATCTTTTATGGTCAATAGCTTGACCTTGATGATGATCACTTAGGCCATATGAGTGGAACACCCACTCCAAAGTAGTTGGCCTTCAAAGTTATGGCCTCCTTATCATCTTGCTTAGCTTTATTTTTCCTGGGGAAATGAATAAAAAAAGGATCCCGCGTAGGAAATTGGAGCTTCACGTTCCCTTCATGCAAATTAATCAAAGCCTTAATAGTTCTTAAGAAAGGACATCCTAATATAATAGGAGCAGTAGCATCTTCAGGCATGTCAACAATAACAAAATCAATAAGAGCAGGACAACCTTTAATATATACTAAGGTATTCTCTTTAATGCCTACTACTTGTTTATAAGTAGAATCTGCTAGATGTAATTTTATTTCGGTGGTTTGAAAAGATCCACTCTTTGGAATTGTTGAAACACTTGCACCTAGATCACAGAGTGCAGCTATTTCATTAGTCCCAATTTTAATCTTAATAGTAGGCTCAAATATATCATCTAGCTTAACAGGCAATTTTTCATCAATTTTCTTATATTCTTCCTCAAGCTCACGTACCTTTATTGCTACCTGATTAAGGAAGTGTTGATACATGGCTTCCTCATTTTCTTCACTTACCGGAATCTTGACATTGATCCTTTTTACAAGATCTTCAACTGTGTAGTTCTGTGAAGGAGCATTGCCATAATCAAGTTCTTCGGGATCCTCCCTTTGGATTCTTATCATATTGAGGTTTTCTATTGGATTGGGCTCATCTTTACCTGAAAATTTAGCTAGAATGAGAGTTTGACTCTTGGTTATCTTACCTAGCTATGTCTCAACAATCCTTGTTCTTTCTTGGAGGGTCTGCAAATCATTTCTCAAACTAACAACTTGGTTAGATAATTTACCAAGCTTAGCATCATGATTCTCCGTAATTTTAACTAGAATATTGTTTTGCTCATTTTGTGAGTCCATAAATGATTTAAGAGTTTCTTGGAGACTACTATTACTTGATGCCAAATTATTATTAAAGTTACCTACAGTACTAGAATAATGTTTCTGAAATTTTGGATTATAATTCTTCTTCCAAGCAGGGTTATAATCATTACGAGCTATGAAGTCTATTTCTTCAATAGTTGGTTCGGGAGTAGCTCTTACTGGGTTTCCTTACCTTTAACGGCTAAAAAGAGCTCATCCAACTTAGCATTGAGGTATTCATTTTCTTAAGGTGTGACGGAGTTCACCTTCTTTGTGTTTGATCTTTCCACATGCCATTGGGCATGGTTGTCTTTCATATTATCTAGCTGCTGCTTTGCTTCGGTAATTTTTTTACCCATAAATGTTCCTCCAGCTGCAGTATCTAGCATAGACTTAGACACAAGGTTAAGAGCATTATAAAATAAATGGAGAATTAACCAATCTTCCATCCCATGGCTGGGACAATTTCTCATGCATTCTTTCAGTCTCTCCCATGCAAACGCTAGTGGCTCACGCTCTTCCTGTCTAAAACCAGTAATATTATATTTGAGTTGCATAGTCTTTGTAGGTAGAAAGAATTTAGTCATGAATAAAGAAGTACATTCCACCCATGATGCAATAGTATTTCTAGGCAAACATACCAACCATTCTTTTGCTCTTCCTCTAAGAGAGAAAGGAAATAAGCGCAATTTGACCGCGTCGGGGTCAACATCTTTAATGTGCATCATATCACATATTTTAGTGAAAGTATTTAAGTGCATACCTGCATCATCTACAGCAGAGCCTCCAAATTGATTCTGTTGAACCAAACTTAAATAGTGGGGCTTAATTTCATAATCTTCAGCAGCAATTGCTGGCTGAGTAATATGAGTACACAAATAATAATTGTTTGGAATTGTAAACTCCCCAAGTTTCTTTTCAGCCATACTTCCTATATTTTTGTATTTTCTTAAACAAGTACTAATGATGATAAAATAATAATTAAAAGACTAACTAATTTTTTGTTTTTTCAAATAAAAACTGAAAGCAAACAAACAAAATTAAAAACAGGAATTAAAACTAGCAAGGTTCCTACTAACCTCACCAGGGTAGCTATTGCTTCCCCGGCAACGACGCTAAAAAAAGGGTTGATACCTTTGATCTGGATTACGGATGTAGTATAGCTCTTTTTCCCTAGTAGACCTAGGTTTATTGAATCCTTGGGAAGCAGAAAGCAAAGTGAGATTACTTAAACGTACCTTCAAGAGTTCTAGAATTCCTATTGTGTTTTCACCGGACCAAGAGTTTGCGATTTTGTTGTTGTTGTTGACGATGGATAGAGAGAGGGCCTAGGGTCTTTGCTTTTCACCAGTAGCTGTGCAAAAACATCTGATGTGAATAATAGATGATAATAAAATATGCATGTAATCGTTAGAACAAGATAATTATATGTGGGCAGTGCATCCATAATTGTTATCGCCTCCGCAACTACTTATAGCAATAACCTACTAGTCTCATCCATAGAAGAAAGAGAACTAATGACATGCATCCTGATGTCACCGTTAATCCCAAGTAAATTCCTCACATACAACCGTACTACGCCGTTTGTCACTAGGGTTCCCATCCTGCAGATCAGTCATTACCCACACTCCCTTTAACTGAATCAATCCTCAGGGTCTTGGGTACCTGACAAGTCCTTAGATTGAGACAAGAGAGGGTACTACAATCATCATGTCATACAAACTAATACATGATCCCATCTATGATAAGAAAACATGCACAAAGAGCTACATGGCTAGGTCGAAGCCCTTAGACCAAGGAGAATTACTCACACATAGAGATGAAATCGACAATCATAAACATTGTAATAGAGATCATAAGTTTGATAGCAAATAGTCTTACAATGTTGCCAATTGGAGAAGAGATCTACTATTACAAGTGGTGGAAGATGGCTATGGTGATGGAAGGGTTTAGAGGTTTAGATATAGATCTATTCCACCGGCGTGGCAGCTTCTGGTGGCAGGGAGAGTTGGGGTCGAAAAGAAGCAAGATTGTGGAGTCGAGGAGGAGTTTCTCATCGCCTGAAGCCTCTTTATATAGGGGTCCCTTCACGAAAGTTTTTCTGTTTTATCTAATGAAGTTGGTGCAAACTATACGGCGGCAACTATACGATGGCGGACCGTATAGTTGGTCGTTAAGTCTTTTGGATCCACTTCACAGCTCCTGGTTTCTTTGACGTGTTGGAAATATCATATCTTTGGCATTTATGTAGTGATTCCCATCATCATACGTCATTATCTGCACAGGTAAAAATGGCAAGAAAGGATTGCATACCCTTTTGATCATTAGGCATTAGTTGCAGGATTTAGAGAGATATTTCATCAAATATATGAATAATATCTAGTTTCAATGCAGACGTGGATGGCTATATTTCACAGCCATCAGGCACGTAATGAGTTTACAAGACTCAATGAGGAGGACATCTTGGTCCTCGCAAAAGCTGCTTTCAACAACAACTTGTCACTCAACTTGGGCGCAATTCTTGTGCGCTATTTGGAGCACCAATCCTCCCAAAGCCAAGGACCAATCATAGGTGGAGGAGTCAGCGCCGTGCTTGCCATTTCCCTAGGAATCAACCTAGGTGAGTTGAAACCATTGCTAGGTGAGCGACATGTTGTTTTATCTACTTTAAAAGATTGTGGAATGCTCACTAGGAGAGGTGGTGTTTATTACTTGCATATTGCAGGAGCTGGACGTCTCTACCCCTCTACTTTTCCTAATGGCCTCTTCTCTATCGAGGATGGACATTTGCTATATGATGTGTAGGTTGTACAACATGAACCTGAGGAGGAGATTACGGATGAGGATGAGGACCAAGAAGAGGAGCAAGAATTTCCTTATCAAGAGGAGCAACCATCGAGATGGTTCGCTACATATCAAGACTTCCAAGAACTTGGAGGAACAGTGGAGGGGATGCATAATCTCGCCCTGAGCCTCCGACAAACCACTAGTAATTTATCAACTCAATTTGCGGACTAGAGTTACAACTTTTTCCTACCACCTCAATGATTTGAAGGGCTTGCAAAAGCCTAAGCTTGGGGAAGTTTTCTATCTAATTTTATTTGGCGTTCATTTGCTTTATTTCGAGGTTATGATTTTAATTTGAGTTTAAAAGAACTTGTGTTGGTTTCCCCAACACTTTATCTTTAGTTATTTTATTTGTTTTCGAGATTTTCAAGCCGAGCTTTGCTGCCAATTTTCTATTCTTTAATTCCCTCTCTCAAAAACAACAAAAAGCTTTTTCCATTTATCTTTATTTTCCCTCTTTATTTTCTTTTCTCCTCGAGGTTCTCAGGTATTTGCAGGAGAGTGATCGACTTCGAGTTTCCAAGAAACAAATCAAAAGGGAAGAGAGAAGTGGAAACAAACATGAGATGTATGCCTTATGACTCCCCACTTTTGAAGTTTGAGAAACTCATGATAGTTAGTAGTAAATGTTAAGGTATTATATTGGTGGAGTGAGTCTTTATATTGGAGTAAAATTTTATTTGCGTGGGTATTTAATTGAGTACTTTTTGTTCCAGCTCTTGTAGTTAACCAAGTCTTGCCTAAAATTTTGCTAAACAATTGAAATAAGAAAAAGCCTCACAATTGAAGGCTTGGGTGTTGTAGTGTTTAGTCTTGAAAGCTTATTCCTAGAGACACTCAACACCATAGAAATAATGATTGACTTGATAGCTCTTTTTGAAAGGATTTGTTATATTGAATTAATGTTTAGCGGTTTTTGTAAGCATGCCAAAGATTGACTTGTGAATCATAAGAATGATATATCTTTATGCGTGTCAAACTTCATGGGATGACAACAACTCCGCTAGCCTACAAACGATCTTCATGGAGGAAACTCCTAGATTTCGGCTATGAGTTGATTAAACATATGTAGTAGCAATGCTATAATGGGTAAGATTATTGGCACTCTCGGGTAGCTGTGTTCATGATGAAATCACTCCTCTGGATGATATGAGTAATTATTATGCAGAAGGAACAAAAACTTTAGTGATGCCATGAGTGTCCATCACAGCCCGATAAACTAATGATTTTTTTGGCATGCTCTCAATTACTTAAGAACTGAAATTCTTGAAGGACAATGAATAGAAAGGTAGTACTTGAAATGTCTTGACTTATTGATGTGGGAGAATTGAGATACTTTAGTGTATATGCTTTTCATGACAAACTCTCACACTCTCAATTTTACATGATTATACTTTATTCTTTCAAAGGAAAGCTTATGAGTTGATTACATGACATGGAATAAAGTTTACTTATTTGAATCATCCATGCTAACAATAATTTTGCTGCGCTATAAGGATTCATGAAACCCGTATGATATGCTTGCCATTAATCTATCTATGATGAAGTTTTTCAGATTAATAAAGTGGAGAAAACATGAGACTACCAATCATGATGGAATCACTCCTCTGGCTGTTATGAGTAATCATTATACAAAAGGAACAAAAACCTTAGTGATGCCACGAGTGTCCATCACAGCCAGATAAACTAATGATTTTTTTTGGCATGCTCTAAATTACTTAAGAACTGAAATTCTTGAAGGACAATGAATAGAAAAGTAGTGCTTGAAAAGTCTTGATCAATTGATGTGGGAGAATTGATATACTTTAGTGTATATGCTCTTCATGACGAACTCTCACACTCTTAAATTTACATGATTATACTTTATCATTCAAGGCAAGCCTATGAGTTGATTACGTGACATGGAATAAAGTTTACTCTTTTGAATCATCCATGCTAATAATTATTTTGCTGTGCTATAACGATTCATGAAACCCATATGATATGCTTGCCATTACTCTATCTATGCTGAATTTTTCCAGATTAATAAAGTGGAGGAAACATGAGACTACCAATCATGAGTAAGATCATCATCTTGTTATTTCAGTTTAAATGCCGAGTTCCTTTTTTATTTTGGTTTTCTTGCTCGAGGACGATCAAGTTTAAGCTTGGGGAGGTTGATGGATGTGAAATATAGCCATCCACGTCCGCATTTAAACTATATATTATTCATATTTTTGACGAAAATATCTCTCTAAATCCTACCACTAATGCCTAATGACCAAAAAGGGTATGCAATCATGTCTTTCTATTTTCCCTGCGTGGATAATGACGCTTGATGATGGGAATCACAACATTAAAGTCAAATATATGAGATTTCCAAAAACTCAAAGAAACCTGGAATCGTGAAGTGTAAGTAGTGCCTTTAACGACCAACTATGCGGCAGAAATTTTATCTCGGCCGTATAGTTCCGGCTGTATAGTTGGCACCGATATCACCAGGTCAAATAGAACAACTTTTGTGAAGGGACCCCTATATAAAGATGCCTCGGGCGACAAGAAAACCCTCCTCGACTCTCTCTTTCGATATCAACTCTCCCTACCACCAAAAGCCACCACACCGGAGGAATAGATCTAGATCTAATCTTCGAACCCTTCTCCACCACCATAGCCATATTTCTCCACTTGTAATAGTAGATTTCATCTCCGATTGGCGACATTGTAATACTATTATTATCAATCTCATGATTTCCATTACAATGTTTTTGATTGTTGATTTCGTCTCTATGTGTGAGTAATTCTCCTTGGGCTAAGGGCTGAGGGCTTCGTCCTAGCCATGTAGCTTTTGTGTATGTTATTTATCATAGATGGGATCATGTATTAGTTTGTATGACATGATGATTATTGTATCTTCTCTTGCCTCAATCTAAGGACTTGTCAAGTACCCAAGACCCCAAGGATTGATCCGGGTATAGAGAGTGTGAGCAATGACTAATCTGCATGATGGGAACCCCAGTGACGGAAGGCGTAGTATGACTGTATGTGAGGGATATACTTGGGATTAACAGTGACATCACTATGCATATCATTAGTTCTCTTTCTTCTATGGATGAGACTAGTAGGTTATTGCTATAAGCGGTTGTGGAGGCAATAACAATTATGGATGCACAACCCACATATAATTATCTTGCTCTAACAATTACATGCCTAATTTATTATTTTCTTTTATTACCATCAGATGTTTTGCACAACTACTGGTGAAACCAAAAGCCCCAGACCCTCTCTCTACATCATCAAAAACAACAAAAGATCACAAATTCTTGGTCTGGTAAAACCCAAAAAGAATTCTAAAACTCCTGAAGGTCCATTGAAATAACCTTACTATGCTTTCTGCTTCCCGAGGATTCGATAACCTAGGTCTACTAGGGAAAAAGAGATATACTACATCCGTATTCCGGATCAAAGGTATCAGTGAGCGAGATAGAGGAAGGAGAGAGGAGGCACGGGGTCGGGGTGAGTGGCCCCGGGTGAGGCTCCCGTGTCGTTTCATCGGTAGGGATGGGGTCGGGGAATCAAGCGGTGTACAAGCGAGGAGAGTTGGCGGGTGGTGTCGGTCATGATTGAGCGGGAGCGAGCGGGGCGTGGGGTGGGACCAGGGTGATACATCGTAAACATATCTATAATATTTGATGTTCCATTCTTGTTTAGTATCTACTTTGATATGCTTTGTCTCCACTTTGAGGTATTTTTATACATTTTCTAGGACTAACCTATTAACAAGATGTCGCAGTGCCAGTTGCCTGTTTTCTGCTGTTTTTGGTTTCAGAAAAGCTAGTAAGGAAATATTCTCGGAATTGTACGGGACAAAATCCAAAGTCAATATTTCATCGAGGAGAACACAGAGACCAAAGGGCAGCCGGAGGGGCGCCACAGGGCGGCCGCACCCCACCCCCCACGCGTGGGCCTAACCTGGGCTGCGCCTAGGCAGGATGTGGCCCCCTGGCCGCCCTCCTGCCTCGCCTCTTCGCCTATATAATCCCCCCGATGCCAAAACCCTAAGTACCCGATCAACTCTCCATGAAACAGTCTGTAGCCGCCGCCACCATCGTCCCCAGATTGAGGGGATCCGAAGATCATCCTGTAGGCCTTCTTCATCACCATGCCAGCCTCCGGTATGATGCGTGGGTAGTTCACCCTTGGACTATGGGTCCATACAGTATCTAGATGGTTGTTTCTCCTCCTTTATGCTATCATGTTTAGATCTGGTGAGCCCCGTTCATGATCAAGATCATCTATTTGTAATCATAAATGTTATTTTTGCAGGGATCCCATGGATATTGAGATACTATGTTAGATTGATTATTGATTCTATCATGTCTTATTGATTATTGATTCTATCATGTCTGTATTGTTTGAGATCTTGCATGCTCTCTGTTTCTAGAAACTATCTTGGCCAAGTAGATGCTAGTGACTCCACGAGGGAGTATTTATGCTCGATAGTGGGTTCATGCCTCTATTGAATCTGGGGAAGTGACAGAAATCTCTAAGGTTGTAGATGTGTTGTTGCCACTATGGAGAAAACAACAATATTTTGTTCATGGAACAATTGTATTGTTTACTTTACACACATAGCTTAAAGCAATAATCTGTTGCTTACAACTTAATACTAGAGGGGGTTTGGATGATAAACTGAAGGTGGATTATTAGTCATAGATGCAATTGGATGGCGATCTATGTATATTGTTGTAATGCCCAATCAAATCTCATAGGATCATGAATGTCTATTATTGCATTGTTATGCCTTGCTCAGTCCTATCAATTGCCCCGCTATAATATGTTTACCCAGCATGTTATGTTATTATCTTAAGGAGAACACCTCTAGTGAACTGTGGACCCCGGTCCAATCTTTACCATTGTTACATCATCTACTGTTACCGTTTACTTTCTGCAAGCAACCATTACCTTCCACCTATAAGTTTAATCCTTTGTTTTCAGCAAACCAGTGAGATTGACAACCTCACTGTAAGTTGGGGCAAAGTCTTGAGTTTGTGTTGTTGTAACATCCCTAAAATCATGTTTCCAAAGGTTTCATATCATTCATACATGCATGTCATTTAGGGTTCAATTTCAAAATCATTTCAAGGAAATAAGAGCACCAGGTGCTATCATTTTATGTGAACAAACATTATTTCAATGCCACTCTCTTGTGAGGGAATTTTTGTTTTAAAACCATTGTTGTGAGTTCATAGGATGGGTTTGGTTGTGATCAAGGTTTGGACAAAATTTACAAAACACATATGGTTTTGAACCAATTTTAAAACCTATTCAAATCAAGTGCTAAGGCACTGTTTATTTTGATTTTTCATAAAGACCAAGCTAGTCCAATGAGACAACAAGGTTTATGTCCAATATTATGAAATTTACACCTTACAAAAATCCAGAAAAGGTTTGGGTTTCAAATGCTTTTGAATTTGTTTGGAAATGATTCCAGAAAATCAACTCAGAAAAAGAAAAGGATTTAGAAAAACCAACTGGGCCTGGCGCCACCATTCCAGCCCAGCAAGAGAAACAGCCCACCCGGGTCCTCCCTTTCCCTCTGTTTTCTCACCGCGCTCGCGCACACCCCTTCGCTGACAACTGGGCCCCGCAGCCACATCACCCCGTCGTCCCCAAATCTTGCCTGCGACCAGTGCCACCGCGACCATTTCCTCCCGATGCAAATGCTCTTCAATCCCATTGATGCCACGCGTAATTCTCGCCCCTGCTCCGGCTATTTAACCTCCACCCCTCTGCGACCATTTCCCCTCACTTAGCGCCCCCACTCCGCCACCAGGCTGCCCATAATCTCGCTTGCACCGCCGCGGTACCGAACCACTCCGGCGTAGTCCGGTGAGCACTCATCGCCCCTTGCCTTCTAATCTTGCCAGCATGATCGCAGCAACCTTGCGCATCTTCTAACTCCACTGGTACGTGCTAGGACTATTCGGAGCCTTGCCAACGACGACGACGACCGCAAGTGCGCGACGCAGCCGCAAACTCCGACGAACTCTCCTGGTTTGTACTGACCGCTCCTCCCTCTCTCGTTCATACTCACACACTTGCCTCGTCTGCACGGATCTAAAGCCACCTCTCTCGTGCTTTAGCGTGAACCGTAGCGTCGCCACCATCTCCAGCAGCACATGCCCGATGACAGCAGCAACTCCGGCGAGCAATACCTGTCAACCTCGAGCGCCCCTTCGTCAACCAAGCCTACCTTGAGCATCAGCAGTGCACGGCGAACTCGGTAAGCTACCTCTCCCTCTCCCACGCAACCTAGAACACCGGCAACGTCTCTGACAGGGCCGCCGCCGCCACTCGCCGCCGCTGGCACCGCCAGTCTTTGGTCGCTTGATCGCGAGCCGTTAGATCCAGATCCAACGCGTTAGATAGATCACTTAAACGAAGGGGTACGGGACAGATCTGGCCATGTGATTTCATTTAGATCATGCGGTCCACGTTAGTCGATCCGCGCGAAACGGTATCAACCAATCAGAGAGCGTCGCGTGGCTAGTTCTTTGTTTTAAAAACAGAATTTAGATCTATTAGATGTTCAAACTTGTAAAATTCATAACTTTTGATCCACAAGTTCAAATTTTACAAATTTCATATCATTGGAATCAGGAGAGAAAATACTTTCTGTTTATGCAATGTGTTTAATGTTTTGCCTCTGTAAAAATGGTTGTTTTTATAGAAACATTTGTAGGAACATTTTGTGTATAGTAATTATTTGAAAAATGTTTTGTTGTTCAAATAAAGTTTATTTGGCATGTTTTGAACTTGTTTATGGTTCAGTACTGTATACTTGTCTTGTTTGGTGTAGGAAATCATCACATGGCATTTTGCATGCATTCATATATTTTTGCTTGTATATATATTGTATGTGATTTTGGTGCCATTATTTTATGTGTAGATTTTGGTGCAAATAGTGATTGTGATTGTGAATATTGTTGCTACTCCCCAAACTACCAAGGAAAGTGGTGCTTCATGATTTTATTCCTATGTTTTTCAACTATGCACTAGAAATATTTTGTATAGGACTTGCATGAATATTTTTGATCTATATGCTATACTTGGGAAATCCTAGTAGTTGTAGGATTGCTAGAAATTTCTAAGTTAAGATGCTTATCAATGCCATGCTTAGACTAGCTAGTAGAAACCAAGGGTGGTTATACATTCATGCTATGAGAAAATATTTCCAAGTCTTTGGACTTGTGTTTTTGCTTAATAAAACAACTAAGTGAATGAAACACCTGGGTGGAATGGAAAGAATGGTTTGTGTTGAGTGGTTACACAAGGCCCATGTCTATAGTTTACCTTGTGTATCTCACTTGTGGAAAGCCACCCTGGAACAAAGGGATTTGAGATGCCATATGTTAAGAAGCTTCTAGTGCAGCCACATGGCAATATGGGCTCTGCCTGGATCACATAGGTTGCAATAACTTAGCCATTTGGACAGTTGGTGGTAGTGGGATGATAGGTTGGAACACGTCCATTTGGTCTAAGGGAAGGCTTCTGAAAGGTCCTGTCTTGGTGAAAATCAAGTCTTGTGGGGAAAGTGCGCAACCTCTGCAGATGGAAGAATCTAAGTACTTAGCCATGTCCCTGGTATTGGACAACTTGAGCATCAAGACATGGAAGCAATCAAGAATCTCCTCATCCCAATTTCTAAGTAAAAACTTGTGGTTGAACAAGGGTGAAGGTTCACCAATGTCTATTGGTGATTCCTTGGGAAAGTTTTATGAATGAAAAACTTAGTGTTTTCAACTAATAGGCAAAACCTATTTTGAGCAAAGCAAGCCTAAGCTACACATAGCCAAATGCATATAGTAACTAGATGCCAATATTATTCTAAGGTATCACTTGCCAATACTATTCCAATGTATTGACCCACTGTGGCTGTAACTTGTGATGTTGCAGGTTATTCTGGTGGAGATTAGGGGTTATGAGTCTACACTCAACATGCTTGCCTGTGGCACATGAAGATGAAGACTTATTTATCTTATTATACATTTAAACTCTTGTATTATGCCTGTGGCCATGGAGTTTGTAAAATACTATGTTTGTCTCTGGAATGATATGTAATAATGACCTTTTTTCTGTGTACTTCATCTTAAACTGTGGATGCTAGCATTGATCCAGGGACTAGCATTGCAATCACAGGGATCCTTACCTTTATAAAGGGAGGGATCTTACAGATGGTATCAGAGCACTTTTTTCCTGTAGGATTATGATCCTAGGATTGGAAACCACTAAGGAAATTTTCAATAACTTCCACACTTGTCTTTTCTTCTCGTAAACTTTTCTAATCTTCTTTCTCATCTCTATTTGTAGATGAACTCCATCAACGAAGCCGTGAGGAAGGGACCACTCATGACTAGGACTTTGGAATGTGAGACAGAATTCCCCAGGGCTCTCAAGGACCTCATGGTTGCCATGGGAATACATGTCGCAGCTGTGTACAAAGGTTTTCCCGTGACGGATGAAGGAGTTGAATACTGGTGGGTGCAACTTCACTTGTATAAAAACACGGAAGACAACCACAAGGAATCAGGATTCTGCATGGTCACCAACTCAGTGATGCACACCACATTCTTTGAATCAGTAAGGGATGCAGCTTGGAAGGCCGTCAAAGAGCTTGGTGATAGAATCAAGTGCAGAATGCTCAACACCCAGAATGACCTTAGAGAAGAAAAGAAACATACCCAAGAATTGTAGGCCACCAACCAACGTTTAAGAGAAGACATCATAGACTTGGCAATGGAGTCATGTGATCAGGATCGACAGATTGCCTCTAGGGATGCCCTGTTAGCCAACTTGGCAAATGAGATGGGATTGTAAACGTACTTCGTTAGTTGGACCACCACACTTATCTTTATATTTTCCAAAAATGTTGTTTAAAATAAGTTGATCCTTGGATGCTTGTAATGGATTTATGTATGCCATGATTTGAGTGTTTTGATTGTCAAAGATATGCATGTGATGCCTTGTCTTGTGATTCATCTCTATGTATGTTGATTCTAACTTTTCTATCTTATAAAATAGATGCCTAATGTTACTATCAGCACGGCTGAAGAGTTCAAGGGGACTCGTTTTGGCACTCGTCTTATTGAGATCACTAGTGTGCTCAATCTCCCACTTCCTACCATCATGATGCTTCCCCTCACCAAGTTCGAGAGGAAGGACCTTTGGGGCTTCAAGGTTACTCAGCCAGGACGCCAGACTGAGCCAGCCACGGAGGCCATCACCTTCAAGCTCATGCATGATGACAAGGAGAGAGGCCTAGAGGTAGTCATGCAGGATTTGCTTGGACGCTTGTTAGGGAGACACTCTCGGGAGGTTAGAGGTACTCACTTCCACGCCTTTGGTAGACGTGATGAGGATGGTGAGGCTATTGAGTTCGAGGATACTGCTAGAGAGACGGCAGAGCCGATTCGTCTGTACCTCCAGGACTTAGAGGTTCTTCTTAGGCACCTAGATACAGATAGGACCAACATCATGCTTAGCAATGACGAACTCCAGGTGCAGCTTCGTGAGAAGGACAAGCTCTTCGCGGAGCAAGACGAGATAGTCAAGGAGATGGAGGCCAAGTTTGAGAGTCAAGATAGAAAGTTCAAGAGTCAAGAGAAGAGAGTCCAAGATAGGAACAAGAGGATTCGAGACATGAATGCAGAACTAGAGGCCAAGGACTTCGAGCTCGAGCATCAGCAGGGTGTGATTGAGAGACTTCGTTCACAGAAGAGGGCTCTCAAAGCCAAAGTAGAGGCCTTGACTACCAATGTCGAGGAATACAAGACCGCTATGGAGAATGCATGTCTTACATTTGTTGATGAGGAGGTTGATGCAGAGGAGTAGTGATGACTACTCATTTACCATTTATTTACCATGCCTTTGATTATTGAGTCACAATGACCATCCAACATGTGGATGGCTTGCTATTTGTGTGTTTACTTTTCAAAACTTGTTGTTTATGTTGTTGAACTTTTTATGATGCATGTTTGGTGATTGTTATGTGATGTATTGTGCATGTTAAGCATCTATGGGTATCTCATTATTATCCTTATTGAAAACCACAGATGCCTCCCCGACGTGCCAATCCCAACCCTAAAAACAACAATATCACACCTGAGATGTAGCAGATGATGACAGCTCAGACGCAGCTGATGCAGATGATGACCACGTTCATACAGAATCAGAACAACAACAACAACAACAACAACAACAACAACAACAACAACAACAACAACAACAACAACAATAACAACAACAACAACAACAACAACAACAACAACAACAATAACAACAACAATCAGAACAATCCACCGGGTTTCGACATGCTTACCAGGTTCTTAAGACTGAGGCCAGCAAAGTTCTCAGGAACTACTGATCCCATGGTGGCCAATGATTGGCTACGCTCAGTGAACAAGGATTTGGTAACTGTTGGTTGTACTGATGAGGAGAAAGTCAGGTTCGCAGCACACTTATTAGAAGGACCAGCAGCTACTAGGTGGGATAACTTCCAGATCACCACTCCCATTGCGGATGTGACATGGGCTATCTTTGAAGATGGTTTCCGTACTGCTCAGATCTCATCTGGAGTGATGAGTTTGATGAAGAAGGAATTTCATAACTTGAAGCAGCGCTACCGCAGTGTGGCTGAGTATATTGAGGAGTTCAACAATCTGGCGCGTTATGCACCAGATGAGGTTGACACTGATGCTAAGAGGAAAGAGAAGTTCCTCGAAGGACTGAACGATGAACTGAACCTGCAGCTATCTGTGGCCTATGTCCCCACTTACCAGTCTCTTTGTGACAAGGCTGCCATCTTGGAGAGCAAGGTGAAACAGGTTGAAAGCAAGAAGAGAAAGCACAACTCTGATAAGCACAGCTCGGGATCGTCTCACAAGCGTTCCCATTATGATGATAGTGGGAATTCTGGATCCCACAAGCATGGAAAGTACAACAATCACCACAACCACAACCATCATCATGCCAACAAGCATCACCATAGTCATGACAATGACAAGTACAAGAATCACAAGAGTGGATATAAAAGCCACCACAATGGAAGTGGTAGTGGAAGCCAGCCTGTCAAGAAAGATCTTAGTCATGTTGAATGTTTCAAGTGCAAGAAGATGGGGCATTATGCAAATGAATGCCCAAAAAATAAAGTTGAAGGACCCAACAAGCCCAACCCTTTCCAAAAGGGACAAGTGAACCACATCAATGTGGAGGAAATCTATGAGGAACCTGATGCTGTTGCTGGTAAGTTCAAACTCAATTCTGTTCCAGCATTTGTTCTCTTTGATACTGATGCATCTCATTCATTCATATCAAGAGCATTTGTTGAAAGAAATGAACTACCGGTAGAAACTATTGGGTATCCTACAAAAGTAAGTTCTCCTGGTGGGCAAATGATAGTGAACTCAGGATGTCATGATCTAGTCATAGAGTTTGGGAAGTATAAGTTTCCCGCTAATCTGATAATCCTAAACTCCCAAGGATTGGATGTCATTTTGGGAATGGACTGGATGTCTAAGCACAAGGGAGTGATAGATTGTGCCAACCATACTGTCTCACTCACAACTCCAAATAACAAAAGGATCAGATTCAAGACCAACTTTGAAGCGAAAGGGAGTAAGCTAAATTCTCTTAAGGGGGTTAGCATAGACAGTGTGCCTATTGTGAGTGAATATCCGGATGTGTTTCCGGAAGAATTGCCGGGAATGCCACCAGATAGAGATGTGGAATTTTTGATTGATTTTCTACCAGGATCTGGACCAATAGCAAAGAGACCATACAAGATTTCAGTTGATGAGTTGAAAGAACTCAAGAAACAACTTGGAGAACAGTTGCAGAAAGGATTTATCCAACCAAGTTCTTCATCTTGGGGAGCCCCAGTGTTGTTCGTGGAAAAGAAGGATATAAGTCAAAGGTTATGCATAGATTACCGTTCACTCAATGAAGTGACTATCAAGAACAAATACCCTTTGCCTAGAATCAATGACTTGTTTGATTAGTTAGAAGGAGCTTGTGTGTTCTCAAAGATTGATCTCCGATCAGGTTATTTTCAGCTTAAGATAAGGGAACAAGACATACCTAAGACAACTTTCACCACTAGGTATGGATTGTATGAGTATACCGTGATGCCATTTGGTTTGACCAACGCACCGGCATACTTCATGAATATGATGAACAAGGTGTTCATGGAGTTCCTTGACAAGTTTGTTGTCGTTTTCATCGATGACATATTGATCTACTCCAAGAGCAAAGAAGAGCATGAAGGACATTTACGTTTGATACTTGAGAAGCTTAGGGAGCATAAGCTGTATGCCAAATTCAGCAAGTGTGAATTTTGGTTAAATGAAGTTGGATTTCTTGGACACATTGTGTCAGGAGATGGTGTAGCAGTTGATCCTACTAAACTATCAGCTGTAACTGAATGGGAATCTCCTAAGTCATTAAAAGAAGTCCGCAGTTTCCTTGGCTTGGCAGGATACTACAGAAGATTTATTGAGAATTTCTCCAAGGTAGCTAAGCCTATGACAAAATTTCTAAAGAAAGACAAGAAATTTGCTTGGTCTGAAGGATGTGAACTCAGTTTCCAAGAATTGAAGAAGAGACTAGTGACAGCACCAGTCTTATGTCTGCCAGATTTGGAGAAGGATTTCCAAGTGTATTGTGATGCATCTCATCATGGATTAGGTGCAGTGCTAATGCAAGAAGGGGAAGTTGTGGCTTATGCCTCGAGACAACTCAAAACTCATGAGGTAAATTACCCAACTCATGATTTAGAGTTGGACTCTGTTGTCCATGCACTCAAAACATGGAGACATTATCTTTTTGGAAAGCGATGTGAAGTGTTCACAGATCACAAAAGTTTGAAGTATATCTTCACCCAGAAAGAAATCAACATGAGACAAAGAAGATGGCTAGAACTCATCAAGGACTATGACTTGAGTTTGCAATACCACCCCGGTAAAGCAAATGTTGTAGCAGATGCTCTAAGCCGTAAGGTATTTGTAAATGGCCTTACTAAGGGAGAGTTGCCAGATGATCTGTGTGCCCAATTTAGAGATATCAGATTGGAGATTGTTCCTGAAGGACATCTCATGTCTTTGGATGTTCAACCCACTTTGTTGGACAAAATCAAGGAAGCCCAAAAGTCAGATAAGGAAATTGAAGAGATCAAGGAAAAGATTGGCAAGGGAAAAGCCAAAGGATTCCATGAAGACGAACAGGGTACTTTATGGTATGGAAAACGTATCTGTGTTCCACAAGATCCGGAGCTTCGGAAGCTGATATTACAAGAAGCACATAACTCACCATATTCCATTCATCCGGGTAACACCAAAATGTACATGGATTTGAAGGAAAGATTTTGGTGGAATAATCTCAAGAAGGACATCGCCGAACATATTGCTTTGTGTGATGTATGTAGCAGAGTGAAAGCGGAACATCAGAAACCAGCAGGATTATTACAACTACTACCTATTCCTGATTGGAAGTGGGACAAGATTGGCATGGATTTCATCACCAGATTGCCAAGGACCAGGTCAGGATATGACTCTATTTGGGTAGTAGTGGATCGTCTAACTAAAGTGGCTCATTTCATACCCGTGAAGACAACCTATACAAGTGCGAAGTTAGCCAAGATCTACATGAGTAGAATTGTATGTCTACATGGAGTACCCAAGAGTATTGTGTCTGATAGGGGAACTCAATTCACTTCTCATTTTTGGAGGCAGTTACATGAGTCATTGGGAACAAGGTTGGAATTCAGCACTGCTTTTCATCCTCAGACTGATGGACAAACAGAAAGGACCAACCAGATACTTGAAGATATGTTGAGAGCATGTGCCCTAGACTATGGAGCCAGTTGGGATGAAAGTCTGCCTTACGCAGAATTCTCCTACAATAACAGCTATCAAGCCAGTATTGAGATGGCACCATTTGAATTTCTCTATGGGAGAAAGTGTACCACCCCATTGCTATGGAATGGTGTGGGAGAAAGAAATCTGTTCGGACCAGAACTAATCAAAGAGGCTTAAGAGAAAGTCAAACTAGTTAAGGACAGATTGAAGATAGCACAGTCTCGACAAAAGATCTACGCGGATCCTAAGCGTAGAGAAGTCACCTATGAGGTAGGTGATAGAGATTATCTTAGAGTGTCACCACTTCTTGGAGTGAAGAGATTTGGAGTCAAGGGAAACTTGGCCCCAAGATATGTTGGACCATTCAAGATTTTGAGTCGTAAAGGAGAAGTAGCTTATGAAGTTGAATTGCCAGAATCATTATCTGCTGTTCACAATGTGTTTCATGTGAGTCAGCTAAAGAAATGTCATCCAGAAATGGAAGAGTCTTCTTTGAAGGATACTATACCATTGGAGGAGGTCCAATTGGAAAGTGATCTCACTTATGAGAAAAAGACTATCAAGATTCTTGAGACTGCAGAAAGAGTTACTCGGACTAAGACTATCAAATTCTGCAAAGTTCAATGGAACCATCATTCCAAAGAAGAAGCAACATGGGAAAGAGAAGATGATATTCGGAAAGACCACCCTCACCTATTTGCTAGCCAATCCGAATCTCGAGGGCGAGATTCACCTTAAGGGGGTTAGATTTGTAACATCCCTAAAATCATGTTTCCAAAGGTTTCATATCATTCATGCATGCATGTCATTTAGGGTTCAATTTATAACTCATTTCAAGGAAACAAGAGCACTGGGTGCTATCATTTTATGTGAAAAAACATTATTTCAATGCCACTCTCTAGTGAGGGAATTTTTGTTTTAAAACCATTGTTGTGAGTTCATAGGATGGGTTTGGTTGTGATCAAGGTTTGGACAAAATTTACAAAACAAATATGGTTTTGAACCAATTTTAAAACCTATTCAAATCAAGTGCTAAGGCACTGTTTATTTTGATTTTTCATAAAGACCAAGCTAGTCCAATGAGACAACAAGGTTTATGTCCAATATTATGAAATTTACACCTTAAAAAATCCAGAAAAGGTTTGGGTTTCAAATGCTTTTGAATTTGTTTGAAAATGATTCCAGAAAATCAACTCAAAAAAAGAAAAGGATTTAGAAAAACCAACTGGGCCTGGCGCCACCATTCCAGCCCAGCAAGCGAAACAGCCCACCCGGGTCCTCCCTTTCCCTCTGTTTTCTCACCGCACTCGCGCACACCCCTTCGCTGACAACTGGGCCCCGCAGCCACGTCACCCCGTCGTCCCCAAATCTCGCCTGCGACCAGCGTCGCCGCAACCGTTTCCTCCCGATGCAAATGCTCTTCAATCCCATTGATGCCGCGCGTAATTCTCGCCCCTGCTCCGGCTATTTAACCTCCACCCCTCTGCGACCATTTCCCCTCACTTAGCGCCCCCACTCCGCCACCAGGCCCCCACAATCTCGCTTGCACCGCCGCGGTACCGAGCCACTCCGGTGTATGATTCTGGTGAGCACTCATCGCCCCTTGCCTTCTAATCCTGCCAGCATGATCGCAGCAACCTTGCGCATCTTCTAACTCCACTGGTACGTGCTAGGACTATCCAGAGCCTGGCCAACGACGATGACCGCAAGTGCCCGACGCGGCCACAAACTCCGACGAGCTCTCCTGGTTTGTACTGACCGCGCCTCCCTCTCTCGTTCATACTCACACACTCGCCTCGTCTGCACGGATCTAACGCCACCTCTCTCGTGCCTTAGCGTGAACCGTAGCATCGCCACCGTCTCCAGCAGCACACGCCTGACGACAACAGCAACTCCGGCGAGCAATACCTGTCGACCTCGAGCGCCCCTTCATCAACCAAGCCTACCTTGAGCATCAGCAGCACGACGAACTCGGTAAGCTACCTCTCCCTCTCCCGCGAAACCTAGAACGCCGACAACGTCTCTGACAGGGCCGCCGCCGCCACTGGCACCGCCAGTCTTTGGTCGCTTGATCATGAGCCCTTAGATCCAGATCCAACGCGTTAGATAGATCACTTAAACGAAGGGGTACGGGAAAGATCTGGCCGTGCGATTTCATTTAGATCATGCGGTACACGTTAGTTGATCCGCGCGAAACGGTATCAACCAATCAGAGAGCGCCACGTGGCTAGTTCTTTGTTTTAAAAACAGAATTTAGATCTATTAGATGTTCAAACTTGTAAAATTCATAACTTTTGATCCACACGTTCAAATTTTACAAATTTTATATCATTGGAATCAGGAGAGAAAATCCTTTCTTTTTATGCAATGTGTTTAATGTTTTGCCTATGTAAAAATGGTTGTTTTTACAGAAACATTTGTAGGAACATTTTGTGTATAGTAATTATTTGATGTTTTGTTGTTCAAATAAAGTTTATTTGGCATGTTTTGAACTTGTTTATGGTTCAGTACTGTATACTTGTCTTGTTTGGTGTAGGAAATCATCGCATGGCATTTTGCATGCATTCATATATTTTTGCTTGTATATATATTGTATGTGATTTTGGTGCCATTATTTTATGTGTAGATTTTGGTGCAAATAGTGATTGTGATTGTGAAGATTGTTGCTACTCCCCAAACTACCAAGGCAAGTGGTGCTTCATGGTTTTATTCATATGTTTTTCAACTATGCACTAGAAATATTTTGTATATGACTTGCATGAATATTTTTGATCTACATGCTATAGTTGGGAAATCCTAGTAGTTGTAGAATTGCTAGAAATTTCTAAGTTAAGATGTTTATCAATGCCATGCTTAGCCTAGCTAGTAGCAACCAAGGGTGGTTATACATTCATGCTATGAGAAAATATTTCCAAGTCTTTGGACTTGTGTTTTTGCTTAATAAAACAACTAAGTGAATGAAACACCTGGGTGGAATGGAAAGAATGGTTTGTGTTGAGTGGTTACACAAGGCCCATGTCTATGGTTTACCTTGTGTATCTCACTTGTGGAAAGCCACCCTGGAACAAAGGGATTTGAGATATCATATGTTAAGAAGCTTCTAGTGCAGCCACATGGCAAAATGGGCTCTGCCTGGATCACATAGGTTGCAATAACTTAGCCATTTGGACAGTTTGTGGTAGTGGGATGATAGGTTGGAACGCGTCCATATGGTCTAAGGGAAGGCTTCTGAAAGGTCCTGTCTTGGTGAAAATCAAGTCTTGTGGGGAAAGTGCACAACCTCTGCAGATGGAAGAATCTAAGTACTTAGCCATGTCCCTGGTATTGGACAACTTGAGCATCAAGACATGGAAGCAATCAAGAATCTTCTCATCCCAATTTCTAAGTAAAAACTTGTGGTTGAACAACGGTGAAGGTTCACCAATGTCTATTGGTGATTCCTTGGGAAAGTTTTATGAATGAAAAACTTAGTGTTTTCAACTAATAAGCAAAACCTATTTTGAGCAAAGCAAGCCTAAGCTACACATAGCCAAATGCATATAGTAACTAGATGCCAATATTATTCTAAGGTATCACTTGCCAATACTATTCCAATGTATTGACCCACTGTGGCTGTAACTTGTGATGTTGCAGGTTATTCTGATGGAGATTAGGGGTTATGAGTCTACACTCAACATGCTTGCCTGTGGCACATGAATATGAAGACTTATTTATCTTATTATACATTTGAACTCTTGTATTAGGCCTGTGGCCATGGAGTTTGTAAAATACTATGTTTGTCTGTAGAATGATATGTAATAATGACCTTTGTTTCTGTGTACTTCATCTTAAACTGTGGAAGCTAGCATTGATCCAGGTACTAGCATTGCAATCACAGGGATCCTTACCTTTATAAAGGGAGGGATCTTACAGTTGTGTAGGGTTCCAAGTTGTTAGCAACACCTTGGAGTTGTTTTCTTACTCCTACTGGTTCGATAACCTTGGTTTCATAACTGAGGGAAAACTTGTTGCTGTGCTCATCATACCTTGTTCTTGGGGTCTCCCAACGAAGCTCTATACATATCTGAACCATCAAGAGGTTGTCTAGCACCGTTGCCGGGGAGTCTAAGGACAGCTTCACAAGGGGAGTCTTCACAACCATTCTCTTTACTTTGTTTTTGTTTTGCTTAGTTCCTTTTACTTTGTTTGGCTTGCTTATTTTTCAAAAAATTCCAAAAAAATAGTTTTGTTTGGTTTTCTTTTTATTATAAAAACACAAAAAAATTAGTTCTTCCTATAGTTGTCACCTTGCTTTAGCTCACCATGTTGATCCCTAAGTTCACCCTGAAAGACCTTTCAATAGGTAGTGGCTCTATAATTGGGAAAGAAAACATTGAAGAATTCTTTAATCATATTAGGAAACATGAGGATATCGAGGGTAGATCCTTAGCAGAACTTGCTCCTAATTATGAAATTGCTGCAGCTTCTTTAGTTCACATGTTGGAGGCTAGGTTTGTTAACCTTAACCCCATGATGCAAATAATGTTTCTTAAACTTAAAGAATATGAGGATATTGAAAACAGAGATTTTATTTTAGAAACTTTGCTAAATAAGTTCAATGATGTTGCTAAAGAAGCCAAAAAGGTCTTTGATCATTTTAATATGCTAGGCTCATGTGTAGATGTTATGGATACATTAGAAAAGTTGTATAAAACCAAACCCAATGGAGAGGAAATTAAAATACCCATACCTTTTAAACTTGTAGGAATGCAAGAAGCCTTAGGAAAGAATTTTGATTGGATTGTTCTTGGAAACCCGTTTGATGAAAGTAGTGAACCCAAGAGTGCTGAAAGAGGATCCTCTACTACTCATTCGGATGAGATACCTTTCCTAGTTGAAGAAATTTCGAGTACTGATCTTAATGCTTCTTCATTTGAAAATACTTGATTCTTGCTTCTTGTGCCTAACTTAAAGGCGTTAAAGAGAAGTACTTCTTGGGAGATAAGCCAATAGTTTTCTTGAGTTTGTAATAACCTATCCTTATCATTTATATTTGATTTTTGTGCCAAGAATAACCTCTAATGAGAGAGAAGTATGATTTGGGGAAGTTGTTGTCCCGAAACAAATTTTTGTGCTTCACTGTAAAAAATTCGTGAAAAAATCTCTGTATGTCGGATTCAGCTGTAATTTTCTGAATAAATCCCCCAGGTTGTTATCTAACTTTCGTTAGTTCAACACTTTTAGATTTGAGCAATAGAAGGTCTTCGAACAAATAGGTTCTTACATGCTGGTCTGTTTTGACAGATTTCTGCCATTATTTGCATTTCCTCTTTATCGATTTCTTTTTGGGTTCTCTTTGGTAAATTGAGATTTTTTAATAAATTGCAACAGTAGCTTCTGTTTTTAATGAAAGTTTTGTTGTTTTGAAACTAAACCTAAAGGTTTATTACTTTTGAATGCACTAATGTTGCTAATGAAGATTGTGTGAAGTTTTGTATGAAGGAAAATTTTCAGGTGTAAGGGAAGAATGATGTATAAGATGAAGAATGGACAAAAGCTCAAGCTTGGGGGTGCCACCCCATGTCACTAATGTCTATGCACTTCTATTCTTGTAGACAGTTGTTGGGCCTCCAAGTACAGAGGTTTGTAGAACAACAGCAAGTTTACCTTAAGTGGATTACCCAAGGTTTATCGAACTTGGAGAGGAAGTGGTCAAAGGTATCCCTCTCAAGCAACCCTGCAATCAAGATACAAGAAGTATCTTGTGTTCCCAACACACCCAATACACTTGTCAGGTGTATAGGTGCACTAATTCGGCGAAGAGATAGTGAAATACAAGTGGTAACACTGTTAAAAAAGAGCTTCTGACTTGTTGTTGGCGTGGGAGAGACTAAAGGCAAACTAAAATAAAGATGGAAGCAAGCAAACATGTAATAGATCTAGATGTGAACGGTGTTTCAATACTTAGAAACAAGGCCTAGGGATCATACTTTCACTAGTGAACACTCTCATATAAATATATTCTCTTCATGATACTACTCTTAAGTACTCTCCGGTTGGACACTCTAATCCATGGTAGGGCTATAACAACACTCCTCAAAGTCCGCCTTCCCCATCTAGATAACCGCATGCTATCATCGTGAGAGCTAGATGGTTCCAAAAAACACCACAATTTCATAGAGACAACCAACTCAAAATATACTCATGATAAATATATATGTAACCTAGCTTAAGTGCCACACACGGTGTGCACGCTGTCACTTTCACACACGTGGGGAAAAGCATAGATCTATGAAAGCATGATGAGTATTTATGTAGAATCTAGCCTAAGTGCCACCATGGCGTGCACGCTGTCACTTTCATACAGATGGGGAGAGCAGAGATCTAATGAAGCACTTGAGTAACAGAGTAGATCTACTTGATTACAAAGCTCATGACCACAACATGATCATGCATAGGGAGAGAGATGAACACATAGCTACCGGTAGAGCCCTTAGCCTCGAGGAAGAACTACTCCCTCCTCATCATGGGAATCAGCAACGGTGATGAAGATGGTAATGGATATCGATGGAGATGGCTCCGGGGGCACTTCCTCGTCCCGGCAGGTGCCGGCATAGAGACTTTCTATCCCCCGAATATCCCCTTTGGTGGCGGCGGCGCTACAGAAGTTTTCATGGCTTTCTGGTCGACCCTTTCGGGGTTTTGGGTCGGAGGCTTCTTATAGGCGAAGGAGGCAACGTCGGTGGAGGTCCAGGGGGCCCACACCCCCTATGGGATGATACGTCCAAAACGTATCTACTATCCCGAACACTTCTGCTATTGCTTCTCCTCTAAACTTGTGTGATTTGGATACAAATAACACGGAATGATGTTGTTTTTAGTAGAATAACCTTGGTGTCTAGTTTTTGTGCAGGAAATCAACTATTAGGACAAATCCCGGAAAATATGCCAAAAATCCTATTTCACCAAAAGATCCACGGAGCCAGAAGACGAGACGGAGTGGAGGCCTGGGGGGCCCACACCCCTGCCAGGCGTGGGTGGGCCCAGACCGCTCCTAGGAGGGTGCGGCCACCCCAGGCACCCCCTAGGACTCCCTCTTCGCCTATCAGTTACCCCTTGACCTAAAAACCGAGGGGGGTTCGTCATTTTTCCAGAAAGAGTTCCGCTGCGCCGCCACCACCAGAAGCCGCGATTCGGATCCAGAAACTTCGTTCCGGCACCCTGTCGGGACGGGGAATTTGGGGAGGATCATCGCCATCGTCATCACCAACGCCTCTCCATAAACCATCAATGTTTTCCTCATCCATGAGTGAGTAATCCCCCACTGTAGGCTATGGGGATGGTAGGGATTGGATGAGTTCTATCATGTAATCGAATAAGATTGTTAGGGCATAGTGCCTAGTATCTCTATTAGTGCTATTTGAATTTGTTGCAACTTGTTGTGCTTAATGCTTGTCACTAGGGCTCGAGTGCCATGATCTCAGATCTGAACTTACTATTGAATCATTATGATAGTATTGTTTGTGATCTTATCTGCAAGTTGTGTACACATATTATTGTCCGGATCCAAAGGCTCCGAAGTGACATAAATTGGGACAACCGGAGGGGATGGCTGTTGTGTGAGGATCACATGTGTTCATGGAGTGTTAATGCTTTGCTCTGGTGCTCTATTAAAAGGAGCACCTTAATTGCCAGTAGTTCCCTAGAGGCCCCGCTGCCACGGGCTGGCAGGACAAAAGATGTTGTGCAAGTTCTCATTGCGAGCACACATGACTATATATGGAGCACATGCCTATGATTGTTTAGTACTTGGATGCTTATTCTTATTTATCTGCAATGCCCTAGTTCTTAAAGTTACATGTTTAGACTCGTCCATGCAACGACCGCCCATCCATCCCTATGCCTACCGCACTCATATACTACTGTTGCTGCTACTGTTAGTATTGCTCTTGTTTTGCTGCTGTTGTTGCTACTATCAAACTGTTACTACTGATAAACTTTTGTGAGCAAGAACTATTTCGAGGTGCAGCTGAATTGACAACTCAGTTTTTAAGGCTTGCAAGCATTCTTTGGCTCCCCTTGTGTCGAATCAATAAATTGGGTAATACTACCCGCGAAGACTGTTGCGATCCCCTATACTTGTGTGTCATCAAGACTATTTTCTGGCGCCGTTGCCGGGAGCATAGCTTTATTTGTAAGTTCACTTGGATCTATTATTGTTCACTGCTACTCCTTTCATCATGGGGAAGTCTCGTGATGGAAAGTTTCCTATTTTACCATCCACTACAAGAAGAGGTACAGTCATAAACACCTCTGTTTCTCTTGATTCACCGTCTGTTATAGGTAAGCTTGTCACACCACCACCACATACTCATGCTACACACGCTGATACTACTGCTGAATCTGAAACTACTTTTTATGCTCATGATGTTACTTCTACTGTGCTTGATGCGAGTGGTTCATTAGGTCCTTTCCTAGATGCTACTATGGCTAGTCTAGGAAATACTGAAACTCCTAGTGAAGACACCGTTACACCTGTTAGCTCACCTGAGTCTAGGGAGAGTTATGATATTAATGATGGTTACATTGAGTTTACTGATGAATTTGTTGAAGAGTCCTGAAACACACATGGTGCTAGTGCTATTAAGAGTCTCCTTGGTAGACGTACCATTATTCCTAAACTGTCCTCTGATCCTAAGTTTTCCACCTCTCCCATAGATATTAAAGATAAAGATTATGATTTCTCTCTTGATTTATCTTATTTAGACATTATTGAGAAAGAACCTTTTTGTGGGACTGAAAATGAGAGTGTTGTAGCTCATATGAATGAGCTTTCTACTATGAGTGCTTTATTCTCTGATGATTTTAAGATGCACAAGTACTTTGTTACTAAATTCTTCCCTTTTTCACTAAAAGGAGAAGCTAGGGCTTGGTTTAATTGATTACCTCCTGGATCCATTGATAACCCTGATTGATTGATTGCTTCTTTCTTCCAGAAATATTTTCCTCCCAGTGCTAGACATGCTGCTTTGCAGAGACTTTTTGATTTTAAATAGGGAGAAGAAGAGAAATTTCCTGAGTCATGGACAAGGTTCTGTGCATTGATTCATGCACATCCTAGATGTCCATTGCCTAAGAATGAGCTTCTTGATATTTATTATAATGGACTAACTGATGATTCTAGGACATACCTAGATAGTTTTGCTGATTGTGTTTTTAGGAAAAGAACTCCTACATATGCTGAAGAATTAATGGCTAAAATAAGCAAGAATTATGATGATTGGACTTCAACTGAGCTAAATACATCTGAGCCTATTACTCCTGAACCAGTTCCAACACCAACACCAAAGAAGAGGGGAGTTATTGAATTAAATGATGAAGTGATGAAGGAAGCTAAGAAATGTCTAAAGGAGAAAGGTATTAGAGCTGAAGATGTGAAGAATCTACCTCCTATAGAAGAATTATGTAAGCCAATTCCCCACTCATCTACTATTGAGGTACACTCTCTCCACTTTAATGAAGGTGATATTCCCTATGGTAAGCCTCCTGATCAATGCTTAGAGGAACTTGACACATTTATTGTTAAACAAGGAAATTTTAATAAACAAGTTCAGAATCATTTATTTGAAAACTCTAAAGCTATCAATGAGTTGAAATATATTGTGGAAAGAACTTATAATGGTATTAAAATTCTTTGTAAACACTTTCAAATGGTTCAAACCCAACTTGATCAACTTGCTAAGGTACAAAAAGATATGCTAGTTAATGCCTCAGGAGATAAACATGCTTATGGAATTAGAACTAGGAGTGGTACAGCTACTCAAGATCCTTTATATCCTGAAGGACACCCTAAAAGAATTGAGCAGGATTCTCAACAAGGTGAAAGTAGTGGTAGTCCTCGTAAGAGAAAGAAAAAGAAACATAAGGTAATAGAGGAACCACTTGAACCTGCTGTAGATCCTAATAGTATATTTGTCTCTGATGCTGAAACTGAGAGTGGTAATGATAAAAATGATGCTCCTCATAAGGAGGAAGTTGAGGAAGAACCTGAGAAGCACACTAAGAACACTAGGTACACTAAGTAAGATTTTATTGCTAATAAACATGGTAAAGAGAGAGAAACTTGGGTGCATAAACCTATGCCTTTTCCAGGTAAGAACACAAGTCAAAGGAGGAAGAACACTACAACAAGTTTTGTGAGTGGATGAAACCTTTATTTTTGAAAATTCCTTTGGCTGATGCTATTAAGTTGCCTCCTTATTCAAAGTATATGAAGGATATTGTCTCTAATAAAAGGAAATTCCTAATGAGGATATTTCTACTTTGCTTGCTAATTATTCCTTCAATGGTAAGGTTCCAAAGAAACTTGGTGATCCAGGTATACCAACTATTCTTTGCTCTATTAAGAATAATTATGTTAGAACTGCTTTATGTGACTTGGGAGTTGGAGTTAGTGTTATGCCTTTTTCTCTCTACAAGAGACTCCAGCTAGAAAAGTTGATACCAACTAATATCTCTTTGCAAATGGCTGATAAGTCAACTACTATTCCTGTTGGTATATGTGAGGATGTTCATGTTCAAGTGGTTCATAATTGCTTGGTTTTATCTGATTTTGTTATGCTTGAGATGCCTGAAGATGATAATATGTCTATTATTCTTAGGAGACCTTTTCTTAATACTGCAGGTGCTGTCATTAATTGTAATCAAGGAAAAGTAACATTCAATATTAATGACAAAGAGCATACTGTCTATTTCCCCAAGAAGGTTGCTAAGAGCTATTGCCTGAATTCCATTCGAAATATTGAGAGCATCAAGGTTGGAGAAATATATTGTCCCATTCCACAAGAAAATTTTGAAACTATTATTATTGGGACCATTGCTATCAAGTATGAGGTAACATAATCACCTTGTGGAATGCAAAGTTTTGCTTCATGTAAGATTGTTTTGGTAACAAGACTTGATAAACCTTGTTAACAAAAGGATTTTTATGAACAAAATAATCTTTTCACTGTGGTTATACTTGCTTTCTTTTACTTTTCTCCTTCCTAGTCTTTTGCTAGCTTTGGTTTTGATAGTTGTTTGCTTGTTAGAGTGTCTTAGAACTTCTATAGTTTGGTTTTTGGTTTTCTTTTGCTTCTTCTAAAAAACTGTTTCTACGAGAAAATCAATTTTCATACCCTGAAAATTGGCCAAAAATAAAGTTTCCAGAAAATCCTAGAAAATTCAAAATAAATTTTTCCTCGAAAAAGGGGCAGAGGGACACCTAGAGTGACCTAGGGGGCAACCCCAGGCCACCACACCCCTAGTGGGCGCGAGCACCCCTTAGGTGGCGCCTGGGTGGGGTGTTCCCACCTCGGCCCCTCCAAGGTGCCTCCTCCTAGCCATCTTCTTTATCTCTCTCGAAAAACACCAGAAAACTTTCTCAACCTCGAGTTCCTGCTGTTCTTGCTCGCGATTTTCGATCTCCTTGCTCATCCCATCTTTGCTGCTGATTTTTGGAGGGATTGCTCCTTGGTATGTGCCTCCTCCGCTGGCCCAATTAGATTTGTGATTGGTAGATTGTAACTTGAGTATTTTGCTGCTATAGGTGACATGTTGTGTGAGCTTGCATGCTTGTTATATGCTTAGATATTTCATTTTGATGCATGTGTAGCCCTCTAGCAAGTTCCTATAGTAGTTTCTCATCATTTATCAACATGGAAATCACTTGGTTTGATGTTTGTCTAAAAATTTCAGAAAAGAAGATGAGTGCATACCCACTGAATCAATATGACTTGATGGTGCCTGAGCCAATGAAGGTTCATCTTGAGGAAGGAGTCTTTCCTTCCATATATCCATGCCATGAATTTATGAGAACTGTGGGAATCTTCCAGGATTTCGAAACTATGATTACCGATGCAGGGTTGGAACACTTTGTTGAAGGTGAACCACTTCAATATGTTAAGCTAACCATGGTTGTTGTGCAGGACTTCCGGTTTACTTGGTCTTCATCTAACCCCATGGTCCATTATAAAATATACAATATAGCTGTGGACCTGCCTTTTGCTAATTTCTGTGCAGCAATTAAAGTACATCAGTGGGGATCTTGTGAGAAGATCAAGGAGAGGCCCAAGTCACTTATGGATTTATATGCTGAGATTTGCCAAGGTTTCGACTTCTCAAAGGAAAGTGGTAAAATTCGGAACATTCAGTTCCTAGCCATTAGATATTTTGCCTACTTCATTACCAAGTGTGTTCTTGCTAGAAATATTGCTAGAAAGTTATCTTCTTTTGATCTAGCTTTTATCACAACTGCTTTGAATAGGAATAGATCTTATAATCTGGGTGCTTTGATACCTTACCTTCTCACCACCAACCACGAGAAGGGTGGAATTTGTGGAGGTCTCATTGCTTCTAGTTTGCTAGCTTTCCATGGTTTAGAGCCTCACCATTCAGATTATCGGTTCCCCATAGAGAGGCTTGATCCTGAATCCATGATTTAGCATGGTTTTGTTTCTTTGGGGGCTACTGTGAGAAGTTTATCGTATGAACTATCTTTTGCCCAGCGAGGTTGGAGAGAGGGTAGGAGTGAGAAAATAGTTTATTTGCCTGCACCTGCTTTGTTTAATTTTGATAACAGGCAAGGATGGTCGCTGATGGAGGAGGAGGTTGACACATATGTGGTGGAGCTCTCCCAGCAAGAGGAAAATGTTGGAGAGGATGCCGAAGATGATTCGGTTCAACCCTCTAACTTGGGAGAGTCTTCATACCAGCAGCCCTCATTTGATTGGGGCGTGTCTTCTTTTTCATCGCAAGCGCCTGACTATGATCATTCCTATGATGACCCACTAGCTTGGGGTTACTACCCGTGCTATTGAGCCCCACTTAGGCCAAAATCCTAAGCTTGGGGGGAGGTATACCGGCATTACACTCATATATATATATATATATATATATATATATATATATATATCATGTTCGTCGGTTCTTTGTATATCTATCGTTTCGCTTTCTTTTTGGTTCTTGATGCTGCTTTCTCAAAAACACAAAAATACCAAAAATATTTTTGTTGTTTCTCTTGGTTTGTTTCTTTGCTTTTTATTTTGGGTTTGCCTTAAAGCAAAAAATCCAAAAATATTTTGTTTTGTTTGCTTGCTTTGAAAAATCAAGTACACAAAAAATATTTGTTGTTCTTCTTTGGTTTTGTGAGTTCTTTGCAGGGTTCAGCCATCCTCAGTAGACTTTGGTTTCATGTTATTATCCAAGTCACACAAGTGAATGGCAATAATGAAGATTTAGACAACTCGAGGTGTGGTAAGAGGCTGGTAACAAACTCTATTTGTTTTCATTTTTGTACATATACTCATCATGGTGAGCATGCTTAGTCTGTTCATGTAAGGTGTATGTTACTAATGGATTCTTAGTAGTTCTTGCTTGTCTGTGATTAGCTCCAGCTTGCTAATAGTTTGTAGCATGTCATATGAATGTTTGCTTGCATTGTTCTATTCATATTTTGGTATGATATTGTGGTATCCTCCTCTGGAAGTTTCATGTGAATCGACTTGGAACATGCTCACGCATGCATATGACTAAACAATAGTCAGTAAGCCTCGATGATTTATTTTGCCTCAGAGTTCTTGTATCACTTTCATGCCATAATTAGTCCTGTTTTGTTGCAAGCATGATTATGACAGTTATTGCTCTCTCGTTTGTCGCTCCCTCTCTATTGCTAGCCTTCATTTGCACTAAGTATGAGCTCTACATGTGCTTCCAACTCCCCAAAACCAATTTTGCCAACAGTGTCCACCATACCTACCTATTAGCACCATTTGCTATTTCAGTGCATATTCTATATGCCTTGTTTTCTTCCAAATAAAATATTTGTCTGTTTTGAGAAAGTTAGTTAGTAAAGCTCTCAAGAACTTTATGGCACACTTTATACCTTGCACTTAATAATCCTGAACCATTATGACTTGCCCATGAAAGTTATATGCTTGCAAATTATAGGCTAGGAGTTAGCAGAACCGTGCTGTCACGGGGAACGTTTTCAACACTTATGGATACATATCCAGTTGATACCTTGCACTTTTGTTTGCGGATGTCGACGTTGTGAAATAAAAGGGGAGCTTGTGAGTTCATGGAGTATATATATGTGTTAGAGAAACTCCTGGTCCGTGATGACCCACAAGTATAGGGGGTGTATCGTAGTACTTTCGATAAATAGGAGTGTCAATCCCAACGAGGAGCAGAAGGTGTTGACTAGTGGTATGGAGCAGGAAATCTCTGTAAATACTTAGCAAACAGATTTTTAGGTTTTTTTGATAAAGCAACAAAACAAAGTGCAAGTAATAAAGACAACGTACAACTGCAGCAAGTGGCCCAATCCTTTCTTACCAAAGGACAAGCCGGTGAAAATACTTATAAGGACCAAACGTTCTCGAGGACACATGGGAATTCTGTCAAGTGCTTTCGCTTCAAATAGCTAAGTACTCTTCTTTGGTGTTGTAAGTGTTGTGTGGGTGAACTTGTGCTAATGTACCGACCTTATTTGGACTAATACATACTTGTGATTAAACCCTCTGCAGGCATCCGCAACTACAGGAAAGTAATTAAGATATAAACCTAACCACAGCCTTAAACTCTGAGATCCTATGCTCCCTTATGCAATGGTGTCCTAATGGTGGTTCAGGTTTCTATCACTCCGGCCACCCCACAATTAGTAGCCAAATACACAATGCATTCCCCTAGGCCCATAAATGGTGAAGTATCATGTAGTCGACGTTCACATGACACCACTAGAAGAATAGCACCACAACTTAAATACTAAACCATTGAATAATAACTCAACACAAATCCACTACTAACAACATGACTTCTCCCATGTCCTCAAGAACTAGACAAACTACTCACAAGACATCATATGGATCAAGATCAAAGATGATATGGTGATGGATAAAAATATGAATATAAACAATAATCCAATGGTTCCACTCACAAGCATCAACTACAATAGTAATTAACACCGGGAATGTTTCCCCTAAGAACTAATGCAAGATCCAACACGATTGTTACAACAGGATGGAGTGGTGATGATGGTGCTGGTGGAGATGATGGTGTGGATGATGATGATGATCCCGATGAAGTCTAGCTTGATGACGGTGTTGATGGCGACGACCTCCCCTCCCCGAGAAGGGATTTCCCCGGTAGAAATCTGTCTGCCGGAGAGCTCTTTCTCTCTCGGTGTTTTCTGCCCCGCAGAGGTGGCGAAAATCTTTCTGTGGTTGCTCCCCTGCATGGTTAGAACGAGGCATATCCCACATCAAGGGCAAGTTCCCTTTGGGAACATGTTGGTATTGATGATCATGTATAAGACTATGGAAGGGTCTCTTGGTACGTGGAGGAGATGACCGTGGAGAGAGGATATGACGTGGAGGTTTCCCTCCTGTAGACATCCGTGCTGTCCTCTTAAGCTTGATAGGTTTTGCCACCACTCCAATGCTTGCGATGGTAGCGCAGGTGTCCAGTTGCTTGCCCTCCTCCATGTCTTCTTCATCACCTACCAAAATATCCTCCTCCTTGGGTTTGTGAGGATCATCTTCCTCGGGCTTCTTGCTTTTGTCGTTGGAGGAGACCATGGTGCTCTAAACTTGAGAAGATTTCCTGACAGAAACAGATCGAAACAAAAACACGACGAGAACACTATGCATGAACCTCAGGGGATCCGAGGGGGTTATATATTATGAAGTTTCAAAGCATAAGGAAGGTGCTGATACGAAAACAAGGCGAGTTGGAGCTCGGGGTGGTCACACCCCCTCCAGGCGCGGGGCAGCTGGGGCCCACGCCTAGGGTGGGTTTGGCCACCCCGGCCTCCGGTTCCTCCTCTGTTCAGTCTTGTAACTTTCTTTATGTAATAAAAACACCAAAAATATAAAAAGATTAGGACTTGTATTTTCACCACTTTTACCTATTCAAAGACTAACTCTGCAGACTCCTTTTCTCCTTCTCCTATGGATTCCTTTTCTTACAAGGCAATACACAAACTTCAATGGCAACATTAGTGTAAACAAAAAAATAAACCTTTAGGTTCACACTTTAACTGAAATCCATCAAAACAAAGGCTTCTTTAAGAGGCAAAATGCAAATGATAACAGAAATCCGTCAAAACAAACCAACAGGTAAATATTGATTTTTTCGAAAAAACCTTTTGTTCCTCAAATCAAAAAGTTCAAAACTAATGAAAGTTGGGTAACAACTTGGAGAACAATCATAGAAAAATATATCTCCATCCGACATATTGAGCTCTCTCATGAATTTTTACAATGCAGCACAAAAATCTGTCCCGGGACAGCCACTTTTCACAACTCCTCTACTTCTCAAAAGTAGTTGAACTTGACACAAAAACCAAAATAAAAAGGATAAGGAGCGGTTATTACAGAGGTAATAACTTCCAAGACTCAACCATACTCTTAGGTTATCTCCCAACAGGTACTTTTCTATAATGCCTTTAAGTTGGGCTAGAAAGTTTCAAAGATGCTCACATAGGAGATATATATCTGGAGTGAAAGAGAACATCAAGAAGCAAATAACCAACACATTTGAGTCTAACCCACTTCCTATGAATGGGGTATCATGATAAAACAAATTGTTGAAACAAAAAGCCACCAGCATAGGAAGACAAAACAGATACAACTTCAAAGCTTTCAACATAAAACGGGGAAACTTAATATTATTGAGATGCATAAAACCATGTTTACCTCTCTCACAATAACTTTCAATAGCACTTTGAATAAAGGTGACAATATAACTGTCACAGGAAACAAATTTATCATCAGAATGATCATACTTACAGTCATCAAAAGGAGGCCCAAGGTCATAAACTGGATCAATAGAAGCAAGTTGTTCCATCCTGAAATCTTTATTAGGCAAGCTGCTTTCACAAGGAGCTTTAGAAAATTTGGAAAAGTTAAACTCATAAGAATCTCCATCAAACTTAGTTAAAACTTTCACCTTCTTACAATCTATAATAGCTCCACAAGTGTTCAGGAATGGTCTACCAAAAATGATAGGGCAAGTTTTACTAGCTGCTGAATTAAGCACTAGAAAATCAGCAGGATACTTAATCTTACCACAAAGAACCTCCACATCTCTTACAATACCAATAGGGAAAATGGTTTCCTTATTGGTAAGGTGAATAACCACATCAATGTCCTCAAGCTCACAAGGACCAATTTCATGCATAATTTCCCTGTAAAGCTCATAAGTAATAGCACAAGAACTAGCACCAATATCACATAAACCATAATAGCAATGATCACCAATTTTAATAGAAAGCACAAGAACACTAGCTTTTCTAACTTTTCCAAGGTGAGAGACAATATTTGAAGCGTCTTCACAGAAGACAATGTGCTCATCCTCTATATTTCTAGCGTCAAGATCTTTCACAATAGCTACCACAGGTTCGGTATTCAATTGTTCATCAGGATCCACAGTTTTCTTAGTACCTTTATTATCTGCACTAATCATCATAGAACACTCCTTTACCTTAGCTGGGAAAGGTATTTTCTCAACATAAGGTTCACACACAATATGATTAGTAGTACAAATTTCGGTGTTTCTAAAAGTAACATGACTAACAACATCTTTATAAGGAGCATGGTACTTATTCCACTTATTTTGGGGAATTTCTATGTAAGAGGCAAAGGCCTTAAAACAATTGGCAATACTTTGGGAGTCAAGAACAAACTCATTGCTAATATCATGGAAGTCATCAGTTCCCATAAAAGATTTAATGCATTCATAATCATAGTTTATACCTAACTTTCTTCCTTTGTCATTCTCCCAAGCTTTAGTGTTCTCTTGAATACGGTCTAAGAGATCTCATTTAGCTTCTTCCTTCATACGTGTGAATGATCTAGCACAAGAAGCATCTAGTAAATCTTTATCATGAATAGAAATCCTAGCATAGAAGTTATTGATAATGGTATTGTTAGGGAGTTCATGAATAGGACATTTAAGCATTAGTAACTTAATCTCCCCCAAGCTTGAGTTGTACTCTCTCCATCACGAGGCCAAAAGTTATATATCAGATTTCCATCCTTATGAATCTCACTGGGAGGATATAATTTAGAATAAAAGAAAGAAGCCATTTCCTCCCATTCCATAGATTGTCCATTCTTCAGTATCTTATACCATTCTTCAGCTCTCCCTTTCAAGGATATAGAGAGTAACTTCTTCTTCACCTGTTCAGTTGTGATACCTGCACACTTAAACAACCTGCATAATTTATGGATAAAAAGCAAGTGATCACCAGGATGGACAGTTCCATCCCCAAAATAATAATTATCCATAACACGATCAATAATAATTGTAGGTATCTTAAAAGGATCTATCTCAACAGGTGGTGGTTCATCTACTACCCTAACAGTGGTAGTAGTTTTCCCAAACTATCCATATTGGAAACGAAGTAACAAGCAGTAACAAAAAGCAATACTCACAGTAGAAGTTTCCCTTACCAGTTCCACTCTTCAATAGATCTTCACTCCCCGGCAGCGGCGCCAGAAAATAGTCTTGATGACCCACAAGTATAGGGGGTGTATCATAGTACTTTCGATAAATAGGAGTGTCGATCCCAACGAGGAGCAGAAGGTGTTGACTAGTGGTATGGAGCAGACAATCTCTGTAAATACTTAGCAAACGGATTTTTAGGGGTTTTCTGATAAAGCAACAAACCAAAGTGCAAGTAATAAAGACAACGAACAACTGCAGCAAGTGGCCCAATCCTTTCTTAGCAAAGTAGAAGCCGGTGAAAATACTTATCAGGACCAAACGTTCTCGAGGACACATGGGAGATCTGTCAAGTGCTTTCGCTTCAAATAGCTAAGTACTCTTCTTTGGTGTTGTGTGGGTGAACCTGTGCTAATGTACCGACCTTACTTGGACTAATACATACTTGTGATTAAACACCCTACAAGCATCCGCAACTACATGAAAGGAATTAAGATATAAACCTAACCATAGCCTTAAACTCTGAGATCCTACGCTCCCTTATGCAATGGTGTCCTAATGGTGGTTCAGGTTTCTGTCACTCGGGCAACCCCACAATTAGTATCCAAATACACAATTCATTCCCCTAGGCCCATAAATGTTGAAGTATCATGTAGTCGACGTTCACATGACACCACTAGAAGAATAGCACCACAACTTAAATACTAAACCATTGAATAATAACTCAACACAAATCCACTACTAACAACATGACTTCTCCCATGTCCTCAAGAACTAGACGAACTACTCACAAGACATCATATGGATCAAGATCAAAGATGATATGGTGATGGATAAAAATATGAATATAAACAATAATCCAATGGTTCCACTCACAGGCATCAACTACAATAGTAATTAACACCGGGAAAGTTTCCCCTAAGAACTAATGTAAGATCCAACACGATTGTTACAGCGGGATGGAGTGGTGATGATGGTGCTGGTGGATATGATGGTGTGGATGATGATGATGATCCCGATGAAGTCTAGCTTGATGACGGTGTTGATGGCGATGATATCCCCTCTCCGGGAAGGGATTTCCATGGCAGAAATCTGTCTGCCGGAGAGCTCTTTCTCTCTCGGTGTTTTCCGCCCCGCAGAGGCGGTGGAAATCTTTCTGTGGTTGCTCCCTTGGTGTTAGGGTTCTGTGAGGAAGATATAGGCGAGAGGGCGGAGTCGGGAGACGGCCAAGTGGGCCACACTTTCCCTAGGCGCGGGGCAAGGTGGGCCCGCGCATAGGGGTTGTGGGCCCCCTGTGGCCCAGCTACTCCTCGCCTTCTGGCTTCCTTCGTCTTCTGAGAAAATATAATTTTCCAATATTTTTCTGTTATTTTTCTGATCTTCGTGAAATTGCATCAAAACACCTCTTTTTCCATCAGAAACCTGACTTCGGTAGTCCATCCTTCAAGAATCATCCAACATGCAAAAACAGAGGAAAATACATAAGTAATACCTCATAACCAGACATATATCAATGAATAGAGGAAAATTATGATATAGAATGGTGATGCAAATTGGACGTATCAGGCCGCTAGCCTAAGCCATGCCTAATCATGGTGGAAACTTGCAGCATCACAATAATGAGCATTCTATGAAGCATCCTCAATAAAAATCTATGCACATAGTAAATAAAAAGATCGTTGATATGCTCATTGTCTGCTTGCCTTGTCATTTTGATCACGGGATACCTCCTGTATCATGTCCAAGGGGTACCCCGTTGGCGGTTCTCTATGATATGCATGTATGTACAATGATAAGAACTTGTAGGTAACCAACGTTGAGTAGCATGTGGATCGTCCCTCGTACTCAAGGGACATGGGATTTCCAGTTTATGGTCTTTCAAGCATATAACTCATATTGGACCTCACTTTAACTTTAACCATATGAAGATGCCTATGGTAGGGGCAATGAGAGATCAAAGCTAATGAGTACCTTCCTTTCAGCATTAGGAATCCTTTCAAACTTTTCAAAACCTTTTTCACTCCCTTGTTGATCCACCACTTATTCTATGAGCACCTTCTTGAGAGCATAGTTATCATTCTTGTGTTTGTCTCAAAACTTGGTTAATTATGTCATGACTTTGATGCTTGTATCTCTGATATCTTTACTTCTAGTCTTCATGTGAACTTCAGAGGTGCCTTGGAATTTACATTGTACTCTACAAACAAAGGCAAGCAATACCACTCTATCATACCTTATTATGAGCATTGCAATGTTGCTTATCTTTATGTTTCATGCTACTTATTATTATTGAGTTGGTTTCTCTTCATAGCTTGCAATGACTATTGAGTAGACTTGGTTGCATACTTCTTATTATGAATGGTTTAAGTATCTACTCCTGTGCTGAGAATATATACATCATATGAAGCAAATGTGTTCGTGAAAGTTCTTTTATCGCACTCAGTTTTCAACTGAATTGCTTGAGGACAAGCAATAAGCTAAGCTTGGGGAGAGTTGATACGTCCAAAACATATCTACTTTCCCGAACACTTTTGCTATTGTTTCAGCTCTAAACTTGTGTGATTTGGATACAACTAACACGGACTGACGCTGTTTTCAGCAGAATTACCTTGGTGTCTAGTTTTTGTGCAGAAAATCAACTATCAGGAAAAATCCCGGAAAATATGCCAAAAATCCTATTTCACGAGAAGATCCACGGAGCCAGAAGAAGAGACAGAGTGGAGGACTGGGGGGCCACACCCCTACCAGGCGCGGGTGGGCCCAGCCCGCGCCTAGGGGGTGCGGCCACCCTAGGCACCCCCTCGGGCTCCCTCTTCGCCTATAAGTTAGCCCTTGACCTAAAAACCTAGGGGGGTTCATCGTTTTTCCAGAAAGAGTTCCGCTCCGCCGCCACCATGATACGTCGGAAACGTATCTATAATTTTTGATGTTCCATGCTTGTTTAGTATCTACTTTGCTTTGATTTGTATACACTTTGAGGTGTTTTTATATCTTTTCTGGAACTAACCTATTAACAATTTGCCACAGTGCCAGTTGCCTGTTTTCTTCTATTTTTGGTTCCAGAAAGGCAGAAAATCAATATTCTCGGAATTGGACGGGACAAAAGCCAAAGTCAATATTTTACCGTGGGCGACACGAAGTCCAGTGGGGAGACGGAGAGGCGAACTAGGGCCGCCACACCCCCCTAGGAGTGGGTGGGCCCTACCCTGCGCCTGGGTAGGGTGTGGGCCCCCTGGCCGCCTCCCAGCCTCGCCTCTTCGCCTATAAGAATCCCCCGATGCAGAAACCCTAGGCAACCCAATCAAAACTCCACGAAACCTTTTGTAGCCGCTGCCACCATCGTCCCTAGATCACGGAGGATCTGGAGCTCTTCGCGGCACCCTGCCGGAGGGGATATCATCCCAGAGGCCTTCTTCTCTGGTATGATGCATGAGTAGTTCCACCTTGGACTATGGGTCCATGTAGTATCTAGATAGTTGTATCTCCTCCTTGTGCTTTCATGTATAGATCTTATGAGCTCCGTTCATGATCAAGATCTAATCTATTTGTAATCATGCATGTTGGGTTTGCGGGGATCCGATGGATATTGAGATTACTATGTCAGATTGATTAATGGTTTTGTCTATTTGATACTATCATGTCTATGTTGTTTGTGATCTTACATGCTCTCTGTTGTTAGTAGCTATCTTGGCCAAGTAGTTGCTAGTGACTCCAAGAGGGGGTATTTATGCTCGATAGTGGGTTCATGCCTCTAGTTTACAAGGGAAGTGACAGAAATCTCTTCGGTTGTAGATGTGCTATTGCCACTAGGGAGAAAACAACGGTCTCTTGTTCATAGAACAAGTGGATTGTTTACCTTACACACTTTGCTTAAAGAAGTTGTCTGTTGCTTGCAACTTAATACTGGAGGGGATTCGGATGATAACCTGAAGGTGGACTTCTAGTCATAGATGTAGTTGGATGGCGGTCTATGTATATTGTTGTATTGCCCAATCGAATCCCATAGGATCTTTTTGTCTGGTATTGCATTGTTATGCCTTTCTCAGTTCCTGGCAATTGCCCTGCTGTAATTTGTTTACCCTTCATGCCATGTTGTTTATCTAAGGAGAGCACCTCTAGTGAACTATGGACCCCGGTCCAATCTTTACCATTGATAAATCTTCCACTCTTACATGTTTACTTGCTGCAAACCATTACCTTCCACACCATACGTTTAATCCTTTGTTAAAGGAAACCGGTGAGCTTGACAACCTCATTGATTCGTTGGGGAAAAATCTTGAGTTTGTGTTGTGCAGGTCTCCATGTTGCTTACAACACCTGTGTGACGTTTCCTTCCTCCTACTGGTTCAATAACCTCGGTTTCTTACTGAGGGAAAACTTGCTGTTGTGCTGCTTCACACCTTGCTCTTGGGGTTCCCAACAGGCTCCACGTCAACCACGCGTATAGCCATCAAGTCTTTGTGACACCGTTGCCGGGGAGGCTAAGGACGTCTTCACAAGGGGAGTCCTCCTCAACCTTTCTATTTACTTTGTTTATAGTTTTCTTAGTTTATTTTGCTTGGTTTTATTTGCCTCTTTTTACCAAAACATCCAAAAAAAATAGTTTAGTTCGGTTTGCTTTTTCTTATAAAAAACACAAAAAAATCAGTTCCTACTCTAGTTGGTGGTCTGTTATTGCCTTGATTGGTCATGCTTTCTGTCAATGGATGGTTTCTTTGAAACTAGTGCTTATTGGCAAGGTGGGTTCACGGAAGAACAAAAGTATTATTATAAGGAACACCGTTTGTCACCAAAAGGGAAACACTTAGGGAACAAACTGATAAGTTGAATACTATTGGTAGAGACGTGTGCTCTACTTATAATGTTACTTATTGCTTTGATAAAGCTTGTTGCTGTAGGAGGTATAAACACCTGCCTTTTCAATGAGAGTATAATCATAATGTTACCATATCTTGTTATGTTAAAGGAAACTATGACTTTTATGATGTGGAACAAATTGAAGAATTTATTGCCTTCAAGGGTGTATTTTAACTTGCCAGTTTGCTTGAAAATACTGATGATGCACCTTATGAATATGAGGTTTATGAGATACTTAAATTTTTCTTTGATAATTACAAGGAAGAAAATCGCTATTTTCTTGAATATTTTTAATAGATGCTTTCAACAAATGGAAGAGACTAATGCCTTGCATGAGCCTATGGAAGAAGAAATTTTTGAAACTGGAAGCTCATTAGATGAAAAAGAGGAGGAGAGTGATGAACAAAAGGAGGAATAATGGATTATCTACCCATGCCTACCTTCTAATGAGAGTAACTCTTCATACCTTACATTACTTGATTGTCCCCCATGCTTACCAAAGGAGGATGAATGTTATGTTCGTGCAGATCCTTTTGCAATATCTACTTTGGGTAAAACCTCTAAAGGTTTTAATCCCACTATTTTTGTAAGGTTCCCAACCTTTAATAAGGTAGAGATCCCTATGTTTACAATGCTAGTCCCTGGATCAATAGCTAGCATCCACAGTTAAGATGTAATATCAAGAAACAAAGGTCATATTACAACTTTATAACTAGGAATAAAATAATTTATTACATCTTACATAGCTCATTTGGCTATCTCATTACAATGCAACAGAATATAATAATAGCATGGGGTCCTTCATCTTCAAAGTGCCACAGGCGGACATGTTGGTTGTAGACTTGTAATCCTAATCATTAAACCTCACTAATATCAAACAAACCTGCAACATAACAAGTTACAGCCACAAGGGTCAATACATTTGAATTGTATTGGCAAGTGATACTATAGTAGTATAGTGGAGTCTATCATCTATATGCATTTGGCTAAGTGGAGATTAGGCTTGCATTGCTCAAATTAGATTTTCCTTATCATTTGAAAACTCTAAGTTTTTGCTTTGACAAAATCTTTCCCAAGGCATCTCCCAATAGAAATTGGTGATCCTTTCAACCCTTGTTCACCCACAAGTTTTTAACTTAGAAATTGGGATGATGAGATTCTTGATAGCTTCCATGTCTTGATGCTCAAATTGTCCTTTGCCAGGGACATGGCTAAGTACTTAGATTTTACACTCTGCAGAGGTGGTGCACTTTCCTCACAAGACTTGGTTTCACCAAGACAAGATCTTTCAGAAGCCTTCCCTTAGACCAAAATGGACGCGCTCCAACCTATCAAACCCCTACCATCAACTGTCCATTTGGCTAAGTTATTGCAACCTATATGATCCAGGCAGAGCCCATAATGCCAAGTGGCTGCACTAGAAGCTTCTCAACATTTGACATCTCAAATCTCTTTGTTCCTGGGTGGCCATCCACAAGTGAGACACCAAGTTTTCCCCAGCATACTGGAATTGGTGATGCCCAAGCTTTCCCAGCATACTGGACTTGCATGAACACTCAACACAAACCATTCCTTCCATTCCACCCAGGTGATTCATTTACTTAGTTGTTTTATTAAACAAAACACAAGTCCACAGACTCAAAAATATTTCATAGCATGAATATATAGTCCACCCTTGTTTTCTACTAGCTAAGCTAAGCATGATAGTAGTAGGAATCTTAACTTAGGAAATTCTACTAAGGTTTCATCTACTAGGATTTCCCATGGCATAGTTTACACTAAGCAAAATTCCATGCAAGTCTTACTTAGAAATATCACTAATGCATAGTGAAAATAATGGGACAAAAGTACGAAGCATCACTTGCCTTTTTGGTAGAGAGTATAAGTTCACTCCTTGATCTTTGCAATGTTCACTCACTTCAAATCACTACACTTCAAGCAAGCAAACAATATTTCAATCTACCATTCAAGCAATTCATCACATAAAATGATAGAAACAAAACAATGCATGCAAGCAAACTAAAGATTGTTTTATTTTTAAAAGTGGTTTCTAAGGGGTCATAAACATTTTAAAACACCTAATGGTCATTTTATAAAGTGGCAAAACCATTTGCTAAAGGTTTTACTTCATAAACCATTTTTAAACTAAATCATTATTTTATGTGGTGAAGAAATGCTTTTAATAAGGCAACATTCTATAGGTTTCACAATATATGTTTTCAAACCACAAAACCTTGTGTTTAGGGTCAGAGAGTTTAAATCAAAACATTTCCCAAAGGTTTTCTTCAAAAACCATTTTTAATAATTAAACCATATTTTTATTTGACTAGAAATGTTTTAAATCAAAGATTCATTCTTTTGTTTCACCAAATACATTTTTGAAACCACCAATTGATTTCTAGGGTCAGTAGGTTCAAAACAAACCATTTTCCAAAGATTTTATCCCCAAAATCATTTTAGAACAATTTTTAAATTCTAAACATGCATACATAAGTTTCTGCAAAAACAAACAATTTAACAGAAGCATTTTACTAAACAAAGGGAATGGTTGGCTAGGGCTTGTCTTGCTGAATCCATTGATATAAAATTTGCAAAATTTGGACGTGTAGATTAAAAGTTATAGATTTTACAAAATCTAGCATCTAATAGATCAAATCTGTTTTTAATCAAACGAACAGAGCCATGTGGCGTGTTCTTACTCACTGATACTGGTTCGTTCGGATCACGCGTTGAGCACCGTTGGATCTAAGTGGGATCGCACGGCGCAGATCACATACCCCTTCAGCTTTAAGTGATTCTATCTAAGCCTCAGGATCAAGATCCAACAGTCCTAGTCTAACGACCTAGAACTGGCGGCGCTGGACTCTGACGCGCGGGGGCGGCGGCCTGGCAGTGGCGTCGCCGGTGCTGCAGGAAGCGAGAAAGAGAGAGAGGGGGCGCACCTGATTCGCTGAACGATGCTGATTCTCAACGTGCTCTCGGGGAAGCAGGGGGCGCACGAGGTTGCTGATAATTGCTCGTCGGAGTTGCGTCTGACGACGGCTTCTCCGTTCGTTGTCGCTGGCGAGAGCTGTAGGTCACGAGAAGACGCGCGATGAGTGTCATTAGATGCAGAAGAGTTTGGAGACCATGCGTCTGTCATCAGGAGAGGGAGGAGAGGACGGAGCTTACGGGGAGAGGTCGACGGAGTTGGAGACAGACGGCGGTGTAGTCAGTCGGGGTCGCTGCCGATGATGTGGGGCACGCGCGAGCGAGCTGAGGATGCAGAGAGATGCGCCAGGGCCTGGGGTCATGTCCGTGTGCTCAAGGAGGCGAGGGGCGGAGGAGGCTGGCCGGAATCTTCGCCGGAGCTTGTCGGAGACAGGGGAGTCGTTGCGAGCAATACGGGCAGCCTGAGGGCTCCGGTGGGGTGGCATCTGGGGGGAAAGAGGGAGAAGAGGGAGGCGATTAAGAGGGTGGTGTCGCGGCGAGGATTAAACGCAGCATTATGGCAAATTGATCGCGAGGATTCAACGGCAGAAAACGGCCATGCGTGGTCTTCGCGAGGTAGACGATGGTGAGCTGGCTGTGTGGGTCCGCTTCGTCAGCGAAGGGAGAGAGGGGGAGTGGGTCCGGGCGTTCAGCGACAGAGTGGGTGAGTTCTGCGGTGAGAAACGTTTCGCTCGGGGTGAGAGGGAAGATGGGCTGGACTGGCTTAGTGGGCTGTGCTGGCTTGTTCTCTTTTTTTTATACTGCTTTGTTTTTCTTTTTCTATTTCTAATTTCTGTTTTGGTTTTGTTTAATTAATTCAAACACTAATTTGGATTCAAATCTTTGCCAAATTTTGTGCAGAGTCAAATACTGATTATTAGTATAATCCGAAGTCAATTTTGGAATAAAATTTTATTATTTTTGGGGTCTTTTTAATTATTCAAAAAGGCCCTAGTTTTAAATCAAATAAGTTTTAATAATATTTCAAACACCATTTAAATTCTTTAAACTTTCCAAATCTTTTTAGTAGGTTTTTATTTGATTATTAAGGTGTCAAATAATTCATCTAGAATTATTTGGAAAGTATTTAATATGATTCTTAAACCATTTGAATTGGGTATTTGTTTTAATTCCAATGGTATTTGTTTTAATTCCAATTGAATTATTTGGAGGATTTATTTTATTTAAGTTATTTAAACAACTTTTTATTCCACTTGGGTAAATTCCAAATATCATTTTCTCATGATTTAAATGATCATTCTTATTAGAGATTTGTCTTTCTTAAAATAGGGATAGAATGGTTAATGCCATTTTATTTTATTTTGGAAATTCCTTATCCTTTTATTTTATTTGGATTTGGATTATATTCAATCCATTTGCTTAATAGATTAGGCCAAGATTTAATTTGGTCTTTAAATAATCCTTATTTAATATTCCTTTCTTCATCTTATAAAATCCATATCTTTTTATTTATAGATTCAAACTTGGTGACTCCAATTTGTGAAATCTTATTTAATGTTTTTTTATCCTTTTAAATATCTTTAGGATTATTTGCTCACATTTGTTATGGATTTTTAGATAGATGCTTTATTAGCTTTGGAAATTACTTTTCCTTATCTTGTTAAATTCATAAGGTTTTATCTATGGCTCCAAATTAAGTGAAACCAATTTCTATGGCTTTATAATATTTCCATTTGTCTTTCTTTATCATTTGTAAATGTTTGTTGGCAAATTTTTATATGGATCAAATCCATAGGCTTGGAGATAACTTGGAAATTATTTTATTCCATTAGGGTTTAGGGTTTGGATTTATTTTCCAAGTGTTTAAATTTCTAGATACATTCATTGAGGAATGCATTTCTCTTGATTTGGATTTTGTTGAATTCAAACTTTAATTAAAGTTTGTTCAAGATGGGATTTTAAGTTTCCATTTAGAAACAAAAGTTTCTTTTCACCCTAAAATTCAACAATAATTTATTTTGTTTATTTATTTTTCACATTACAAGATTTGGAAAATCTTGGGATGTGACAGGCTACCACCCTTAAAATAAATCTCGTCCCGAGATTTGGGGAGGCTAGAGGTTACAAGTTGGCTCAAAAGCTTCTAGGGTACTACCACCCTTAAAAAATTTCCAACTAAATTACATCTTGGTTTGCTTGGGATCTTGTTGGAATCTCTCTGGGCAAACATCTGCATAGTGTCCTTTGTTTCCACACTTGAAACATGTGACAAAGCTGAGATCCTTCATAGGCTTTATCTTGTGCTTCATCTTTTCTGGACAGTTGCTTGCATAATGTCCTTGGTTACCACAATTCTAACATGTGATAAGATTGAGCTCTTCACGTATCTTCTGTGGACAAGTTGCTACATACTGTCCTAGCTCTTTGCAGTTGTTGCACCACACTTGGCTAATCTCCTTATACTTTTTCTTCTCTGGACATTCACTAGCATAGTGTCCCATTTCTTTGCAATGACCACATTGCACATGGCTTTTGTCCTTCTTTTTCTTGGGTTTCTCCAAAGCTAAGAGTGCTTCTAGTTCATGTTCTTCATATGTTATCTCAAAGGTAGGAACAGTTCCTGGTCTCCTTGACCTTTTATTATTCCTTGGATAATACATATGTCTCCTCTTTGGTCCTTTAAATTGGGTCATATTGCTGGGAGGTACAAGCTGATATTTTCCTTTGTCTCCATCCTTCTTGGTAGACTTTGCTCTCTCATGATAGTCTGCAATCAGTTGTTGCACTCCACCTTGTTTCCTTTGTTGAACTATGGAATAGATGGGGCATTGGATAGGGACATGATTATTTCCCTCACATAGGTAACAAGTAGCTTGAGATGTGGGGCATTGGTCAATTGGATGTTTCTATTCACAATTGGGGCATTGATCTTCATGCTCTTTGGAAGTGTGATCCTTGTCTCCACAAATATTGCAAGCTTGGGTTCCTTCTAGAATATCATCTTTGTCATCCTTGTTGTCACAAACTCCTTTGGAAGAGTTGTTTCCCATGTTGATCATTTGATCTGTCACCTTATGCAACAATTGGGTTTAGGTTTCCAAAAACCTTTGCATGGTTGGATCTACCTCACTAGTGTTGGCTATAAATTGAGCTGTCACTTGGTTCAACTGGGTTTGGGTTACTATGAGTTCTCTCATGTTGTCCTCTGGGTTGTTGTTGTTGTCACCATCCTTGATGTTGGAGTTTCTTGGAGAAGTCATCTGTTTGGGTTGGTTTGGGATTAGAATAGGCAAAATATTTCTAAGGAAATAATTCTAATCACACACATCACAATTCACACAAGCAATTTGCAAGCAATCACAACAAGCATTCCACTCAAACAACAAGTTTCAAGCTTATTTTTAGGCAACCAAAAATATTTTTGTTACACCACATAAGTTGGTGGGTTTGACTTAAACTAAATATGGTGGTCCATCTATATGGTTCACTTGGGATCTTTCCATCCTTCTTGGTTGATTCCTTGAACAAGGTGTTTGTACCCTTAGAGAATTTCTTGCATCTTGGTCACAAAACTTCAAAGGTGATGATGGTTCCTTATAAGTTGTGTTTCCTTAGTCCTCAAGTCTTGAGTAACATTTCTTGTCTCACTTCTAGTCCTTAGTGATATCCAAGATTGAAGTCCTTGGTGAAAATGTTGAAGATGTTGAAGTCATTAGAGTTGAAGATGTTGAAGTCATTAGAGTTGATGAAGTCCTTTGCACATGATGAAGTCTTTGGCCATGGGAAAAGCTTTGTCCATCAAGTTTGAAATAGAAGAGATGTAGAATCAAAACCAAAATGGTTTGAGGAAAGAGTTTACAAGATTGTTTGTAAATAAGTTTTGGAACAAGTACAACTCCTATTTTTCTAAGGGGTTTTGTCCAATCCTAGGGTTACAAATCCTACAGGCAACACAATGCTCTGATACCATCTGTAAGGTTCCCAACCTTTAATAAGGTAGAGATCCCTGTGTTTACAATGCTAGTCCCTGGATCAATAGCTGGCATCCACAGTTAAGATGCAATATCAAGAAACAAAGGTCATATTACAACTTTATAACCATGAATAAAATAATTTATTACATCTTACATAGCTCATTTGGCTATCTCATTACAATGCAGCAGAATATAATAATAGCATGGGGCCCTTCATCTTCAAAGTGCCACAAGCAGACATGTTGGTTGTAGACTTGTAATCCTAATCATTAAACCTCACTAATATCAAACAAACTTGCAACATAACAAGTTACAGCCACAAGGGTCAATACATTTGAATTGTATTGGCAAGTGATACTATAGTAGTATAGTGGAGTCTATCATCTATATGCATTTGGCTAAGTAGAGCTTAGGCTTGCATTGCTCAAAATAGATTTTCCTTATCATTTGAAAATTCTAAGTTTTTGCTTTGACAAAATCTTTCCCAAGGCATCTCCCAATAGAAATTGGTGATCCTTTCAACCCTTATTCACCCACAAGTTTTTAACTTAGAAATTGGGATGATGAGATTCTTGATAGCTTCCATGTCTTGATGCTCAAATTGTCCTTTGCCAGGGACATGGCTAAGTACTTAGATTTTACACTCTGTAGAGGTGGTGCACTTTCCCCACAAGACTTGGTTTCACCAAGACAAGATCTTTCAAAAGCCTTCCCTTAGACCAAAATGGACGCGCTCCAACCTATCAAACCCCTACCACCAACTGTCCATTTGGCTAAGTTATTGCAACCTATATGATCCAGGCAAAGCCCATAATGCCAAGTGGCTGCACTTGAAGCTTCTCAACATTTGACATCTCAAATCTCTTTGTTCCTAGGTGGCCATCCACAAGTGAGACACCAAGCTTTCCCCAGCATACTGGACTTGGTGATGCCCAAGCTTTCCCAGCATACTGGACTTGCATGACCACTCAACACAAACCATTCCTTCCATTCCACCCAGGTGATTCATTTACTTAGTTGTTTTATTAAACAAAACACAAGTCCACAGACTTAGAAATATTTCATAGCATGAATATATATTCCACCCTTGTTTTCTACTAGCTAAGCTAAGCATGATAGTAGTAGGAATCTTAACTTAGGAAATTCTACTAAGGTTTCATCTACTAGGATTTCCCATGGCATAGTTTACACTAAGCAAAATTCCATGCAAGTCTTACTTAGAAATATCACTAATGCATAGTGAAAATAATGGGACAAAAGTATGAAGCATCACTTGCCTTTTTGGTAGAGAGTATAAGTTCACTCCTTGATCTTTGCAATGTTCACTCACTTCAAATCACTACACTTCAAGCAAGCAAACAATATTTCAATCTAACATTCAAGCAATTCATCACATAAAATGATAGAAACAAAACAATGCATGCAAGCATGCTAAAGATTGTTTTATTTGTAAAAGTGGTCTCTAAGGGGTCATAAACATTTTAAAACACCTAATGGTCATTTTATAAAGTGGCAAAACCATTTGCTAAAGGTTTTACTTCATAAACCATTTTTAAACTAAATCATTATTTTATGTGGTGAAGAAATGCTTTTAATAAGGCAACATTCTATAGGTTTCACAAAATATGTTTTCAAACCACAAAACCTTGTGTTTAGGGTTAGAGATTTTAAATCAAAACATTTCCCAAAGGTTTTCTTCAAAAACCATTTTTAATAATTAAACCATATTTTTATTCGACTAGAAATGTTTTAAATCAAAGATTCATTTTTTTGTTTCACCAAATACATTTTTGAAACCACCAATTGATTTCTAGGGTCAGTAGGTTCAAAACAAACCATTTGCCAAAGATTTTATCCCCAAAATCATTTTAGAACAATTTTTAAATTCTAAACATGCATACATAAGTTTCTGCAAAAACAAACAATATAACAGAAGCATTTTACTAAACAAAGGGAATGGTTGGCTAGGGCTTGTCTTGATGAATCCATTGATATAAAATTTGCAAAATTTGGACGTGTAGATTAGAAGTTATAGATTTTACAAAATCTAGCATCTAATAGATCAAATCTGTTTTTAATCAAACGAACAGAGCCACGTGGCGTGTTCTTACTCGCTGATACCGGTTCGTTCGGATCACGCGTTGAGCACCATTGGATCTAAGTGGGATCGCATGGCGCAGATCGCATACCCCTTTGGCTTTAAGTGATTCTATCTAAGCCTCAGGATCAAGATCCAACAGTCCTATTCTAACGACCTAGAACTGGCGGCGCTGGACTCTGACGCGCGGCGGTGGCCTGGCAGTGGCGTTGCCGACGCTGCAGGAAGCGAGAAAGAGAGAGAGGGGGCTCACCTAATTCGCTGAACGATGCTGATGCTCAACGTGCTCTCGGGGAAGCAGGGGGCGCACGGGGTTGCTGATAATTGCTCGTCGGAGTTGCGTCTGACGACGGCTTCTCTGTTCGTCGTCGCTGGCGAGAGCTGTAGGTCACTAGAAGACGCGCGATGAGTGTCATTAGATGCGGAAGAGTTTGGCGACCATGCGTGCGTCATCAGGAGAGGGAGGAGAGGACGGAGCTTACGAGGAGAGGTCGACGGAGTTGGAGACAGACGGCGGTGTAGTCAGTCGGGGTCGCTGCCGATGATGTGGGGCACGCGCGAGCGAGCTGAGGATGCAGAGAGATGCGCCAGGGCCTGGGATCACGTCCGTGTGCTCAAGGAGGCGAGGGGAGGAGGAGGCTGGCCGGAATCTTCGCCGGAGCTTGTCGGAGACAGGGGAGTCGTTGCGAGCAATACGGGCAGCCTGAGGGCTCCGGTGGGGTGGCATCTAGGGGGAAAGAGGGAGAAGAGGGAGGAGATTAAGAGGGCGGTGTCGCGGCGAGGATTAAACGCAGCATTATGGCAAATTGATCGCGAGGATTCAACGGCAGAAAACGGCCATGCGTGGTCTTCGCGAGGTAGACGATGGTGAGCTGGCTGTGTGGGTCCGCTTTGTCAGCGAAGGGAGAGAGGGGGAGTGGGTCCGGGCGTTCAGCGACTGAGTGGGTGAGTTCTGCGGTGAGAAACGTTTCGCTCGGGGTGAGAGGGAAGATGGGCTGGACTGGCTTAGTGGGCTGGGCTGGCTTGTTCTCTTTTTTTTATACTGCTTTGTTTTTCTTTTTCTATTTCTAATTTCTGTTTTGGTTTTGTTTAATTAATTCAAATACTCATTTGGATTCAAATCTTTGCCAAATTTTGTGCAGACTCAAATACTGATTATTAGTATAATCCGAAGTCAATTTTGGAATAAAATTTTATTATTTTTGGGGTCTTTTTAATTATTCAAAAAGGCCCTAGTTTTAAATCAAATAAGTTTTAATAATATTTCAAACACCATTTAAATTCTTTAAACTTTCCAAATCTTTTCAGTAGGTTTTTATTTGATTATTAAGGTGTCAAATAATTCATCTAGAATTATTTGGAAAGTATTTAATATGATTCTTAAACCATTTGAATTGGGTATTTGTTTTAATTCCAATGGTATTTGTTTTAATTCCAATTGAATTATTTGGAGGATTTATTTTATTTAAGTTATTTAAACAACTTTTTATTCCACTTGGGTAAATTCCAAATATCATTTTTTCATGATTTAAATGATCATTCTTATTAGAGATTTGTCTTTCTTAAAATAGGGATAGAATGGTTAATGCCATTTTATTTTATTTTGGAAATTCCTTATCCTTTTATTTTATTTGGATTTGGATTATATTCAATCCATTTTCTTAATAGATTACGCCAAGATTTAATTTGGTCTTTAAATAATCCTTATTTAATATTCCTTTCTTCATCTTATAAAATCCATATCTTTTTATTTATAGATTCAAACTTGGTGACTCCAATTTGTGAAATCTTATTTAATGTTTTTTTATCCTTTTAAATATCTTTAGGATTATTTGCTCACATTTGTTATGGATTTTTAGATAGATGCTTTATTAGCTTTGGAAATTACTTTTCCTTATCTTGTTAAATTCATAAGATTTTATCTATGGCTCCAAATTAAGTGAAACCAATTTCTATGGCTTTATAATATTTCCATTTGTCTTTCTTGATCATTTGTAAATGTCTGTTCAAATTTTTATATGGATCAAATCCATAGGCTTGGAGATAACTTGGAAATTATTTTATTCCATTAGGGTTTAGGGTTTGGATATATTTTCCAAGTGTTTAAATTTCCAGATACATTCATTGAGGAATGCATTTCTCTTGATTTGGATTTTTTTGAATTCAAACTTTAATTAAAGTTTGTTCAAGATGGAATTTTAAGTTTCCATTTAGAAACAAAAGTTTCTTTTCACCCTAAAATTCAACAATAATTTATTTTGTTTATTTATTTTTCACATTACAAGATTTGGAAAATCTTGGATGTGACAATTTTTGGCCTGATAGAAATTATGTGTTTGTAGATCATGAAAATAATGCTTTATGTGATAGCTATATTGCTGAGTTTATTCATGATGCTACAGAAAATTATTATGAGGGAGGAAAATATGGTTGTAGAAGTTTTGATGGTACTGAAACACGTCTCTATGTGCTAAAAGTTTTGAAGTTGCTCTTGTTTTATCTACCTATTCTTGTTACTATGTGCTTCTTTGATTTATTTTCTTACATGATTCCTATGCATAGGAAGTGGGTTATACTCAAATGTGTTTTAAATTTTATTCTTGATGCTCTCTTTTACTTCAACTCATAGTTCTTATGTCAGCATCTTCTCAAATTTTCAATGCCTAACTTAAAGGCGTTAAAGAAAAGTACTTGTTGGGAGATAACCCAAGAGTTTCTTTGACTCTTGGAAGTTATTACTTCAGTAATGACATCTCCTTATCCTTTTTGTTTGCTTTTTGTGCCAAGAAAAAAATGACCTCTAATGAGAGGGAAGTAAGATTTGGGGAGTTGCTGTCCCGAAATAGATTTCTGTCCTCCACTATAAATATTCGTGAGCAGTCTCTATAACTCAGATTGAGCTTAACATTTACGAATAAATCCCCCAGTATGTTAGCTAACTTTCGTTAGTTCAACACTTTTTGATTTGAGTAACAGAAGATTTTATAAAAAATTGGTTTCTACATGCTGGTCTGTTTTGACAGATTTCTGCCATTATTTGCATTTTCTTCTTATTGATTCCTTTTTGAGTTCTCTTTAGGTGAATTGAGCTTTTTGAAGGAGTTGCTACAGTAGCTTGTGTTTTTAGTGAAAAGTCTTGCTGTTCCAAAGCTTTGCCTAAAGGTCTATTATCTTTTGAGTACACTAATGTTGCTAATGAAGATTGTGTGAAGTTTTGTATGAAGGAAAAAATTTCAGGTGTAGAGAGAGAATGATGTAATGAGATGAAGAATGGACAAAAGCTCAAGATTGGGTATGCCACCCCGGTGTCACCCCAAGAAATATCCAAGAGGTACAAGCATCAAAGCTTGGGGATGTCCAAGGCATCCCCTTCTTCATCAATAAAAAGCTTAGATCTGTCTAGACACTTCGTTTTTATTGTTTCATGCACAAGTTGTGTTGTTCTTGGAGCATCTTAGTTTTAGTTTGGTTTGCTTAGTTTGTTTAGTTTGCTTGAATAAAGTAGTTTGGACCCCCGTTCTCGCTGTGTTGTTTCAAATAAGTTGCTTGGTGTTGGAAAGGAGTAGGAAGTTCTTGCTTGATAAGTGCAAAAGGAGCTTGCATTGACTGTGACTTAAACTTTAGCATGACATGCTAGGTGTTGTTTTGACCTTATGCTTAGTGATTACTGATGTAGCATGTCTTGTTCCAAACAATTGGGATTGCTTAGTGTGCCTTGAAAAAATTATGCGTTGTTTTAGCATGCAAAAGCATAGTATTGTGGTATTCTCCTTTGATGCTTTGTTTGGGTTGACTTGGCACATGATCACACCATGTTATGACTATGAACAAGTCACCATAGCCTCTATGATCATTTAGTCCTTGACTTGTAGTACCACTCTATGCTTTGATTAGTAATGTTTTGTTGCTTTGCATGATTATGGCCATTATTGCTCTCTTAGTTGGTTGCTCCCAGTCTTTTGCTAGCCTCCACTTGTATGAGTAAGCTCTACTCATGTTTCCAACTCCCAAGAAACCAAGTTATTCCAAAGTGTCCACTATAAAATCCTATGCATGGTGTGTTACACCATTCCTAGTATATTCTTGTTTTCAGCTATCTTCTAGTTAAAAAAGTCTCTTTGTTATGTGAAAAATTAGTGACTAAAGCCCTCACAAACTTGATGGCACACTTTATATTCTTTGCCCTTAATAAACTTGAACCATTGTGTCATCTATGTTGTATATGCTTGCACTTATACGTTGGAATTGGCAGAACCATGCTGTCATGGGGAACGTTTTCAACATTGCACTTGTACTTTGTACTCAGTTGATATCATGCTCTTTTGTCTATGGATGACACCGGTGTGAAATAAAGAGGGAACTTGTAAGTCCATGGAGTATGTATTTTGTGTTATAGAAATGCCTGGGACGCTAGCCTAAGCCATGCCTAATCGTGGTGTAAACTTGCAGCATCACCATAGTGCACTATCTATGAAGCATCCTCAATAAAAAGCTATGCACATAGTAACTAAAAAGATCGCTGAGATGCTCATTGTATGCTTGCCTTGTCAATTGGGTTATGGGATAGCTCTTGTACCATGTGCAAGGGGTACCCCATTGGCGGTTCTCTATGATATGCATGTACTTACAATGACAAGAACTTACAGGTGACTGAGTTGAGTAGCATGAGGTGTGGCCCTCGTATTCTAGGGACTTGATATTGCCAACTTATACTTTGTCAAGCATATACTCCATAGTTTCTTCACTTTAACCTTAATCACTTCAAGATGCTTATGATAGGGGCAATGAGAGCTGAAAGCTAACAAGTACCATAATTTTTGGAAGCTCTTTTTGAAACTTGAAATCCCTGCTTCCCTTTGTGAAGGGCCTTTCTTCCACCATTATTTGAGTCTCCACCTTCTACCTTTAGGCACCATTAAAAGAGCATAGTTGCCATTCTGTGTGCAGTGTCCCAAAACTTATTGATTGATGCATATTGTGATATTACTTGTTCTTGTGCTACTTGTTTCTAGTCACCCTTGTGAACTTTGAAGGTGTCCTATGCATCTATTTTCTACTTTATGAGGGACAAGCTGAATGCCACTATGCCATGTTTTCTGTATGTAAAACAAACAAACGTTTTTCAATGCATGTTATTCATGATCTTTGTTTGTAGCCTTTCATGTTGCATGCATAGTTACTATGTCCTATTGTTAGAACTCCATCTTTCATGCACATATTTAGAGTTCTTTGATCCCAGCTTTCAATGCTTGCAAATGATTTGATCTTGGTTTTGACGATGCATGTCACCTCAAAAATTATTCTTGTATCACTTACCTACTCGAGGACAAGCAGGAGTTAAGCTTGGGGATGCTTGATATGTCGGAAACGTATCTATAATTTTTGATGCTCCATGCTTGTTTAGTATATACTTTGCTTTGCTTTGTCTACACTTTGAGGTGTTTTATATCTTTTCTGGAACTAACCTATTAACAAGTTGCCACAGTGCCAGTTGCCTGTTTTCTTCTGTTTTTGGTTCCAGAAAGGCAGAAAATCAATATTCTCGGAATTGGACGGGACAAAAGGCAAAGTCAATATTTTACGGTGGGCGACACGAAGTCCAGAGGAGAGACGGAGAGGCGAACCAGGGCTGCCACACCCCCCTAGGCGCGGGTGGGCCCTACCCCGCGCCTGGGTAGGGTGTGGCCCCCCTGGCCGCCTCCCAGCCTCGCCTCTTCGCCTATAAGAAGCCCCCGATGCAGAAACCCTAGGCAACCCGATCAAAACTCCACGAAACCTTCTGTAGCCGCTGCCACCGTCGTCCCTAGATCGGGGGGATCTGAAGCTCTTCCCGGCATCCTGCCGGAGGGGAGATCATCCCGGAGGACTTCTTCTCCGGTATGATGGGTGAGTAGTTCCACCTTGTACTATGGGTCCATGTAGTAGCTAGATGGTTGTATCTCATCCTTGTGCTTTCATGTATAGATCTTGTGAGCTCCGTTCATGATCAATATCTAATATATTTGTAATGGTGCATGTTGTGTTTGCGGGGATCCGATGGATATTGAGTTTGCTATGTCAGATTGATTAATGGTTTTGTCTATTTGATACTATCATGTCTGTATTGTTTGTGATCTTGCATGCTCTTTGTTGTTAGTAGCTATTTTGGCCAAGTAGTTGCTAGTGACTCCAAGAGGGGGTATTTATGCTCCATAGTGGGTTCATGCCTCTAGTTTCCAAGGGAAGTGACAGAAATCTCTTCGGTTGTAGACGTGTTGTTTCCACTAGGGAGAAAACAACGGTCTCTTGTTCATAGAACAAGTGAATTGTTTACCTTACACACTTTGCTTAAAGCAGTTGTCTATTGCTTGCAACTTAATACTGGAGGGGGTTCGGATGATAACCTGAAGGTGGACTTCTAGTCATAGATGCAGTTGGATGGAGGTCTATGTATATTGTTGTATTGCCCAATCAAATCTCATAGGATCTTTTTGTCTAGTATTGCATTGTTATGCCTTGCTCAGTTCCTGTCAATTGCCCTGCTGTAATTTGTTTACCCTTCATGCCAGGTTGTTTATCTAAGGAGAGCACCTCTAGTGAACTATGGATCCCGGTCCAATCTTTACCATTGATACAATTTCCACTGTTGCATGTTTACTTGCTGCAAACCATTACCTTCCACACCATACGTTTAACCCTTTGTTACAGCAAACTGGTGAGCTTGACAACCTCACTGATTCGTTGGGGCAAAGTCTTGAGTTTGTGTTGTGCAGGTCTCCGCGTTGCTTACAACACCTGTGTGACGTTTCCTTCCTCATACTGGTTCGATAACCTCTGTTTCTTACTGAGGGAAAACTTGCTGCTGTGCTGCTTCACACCTTGCTCTTGGGATTCTCAACAGGCTCCACGTCAACCACGCGTATAGCCATCACACCACCAAAATCCGCGATTCGGATCCAGAAACTTTGTTCTGGCATCCTGCCGGGACGGGGAATTTGGGGAGGATCATCGCCATCGTCATCACCAACGCCTCTCCATCAACTATTCCGAGTTCCATGATCTTAGATCTGAACTTATTATTGAATCATTATGATAGTATTGTTTCTGATCTTATCTGCAAGTTATGTACACATATCATTGTCCGGATCCAAAGGCCCCGAAGTGACAGAAATTGGGACAACCGGAGGGGATGGCTATGGTGTGATGATCACATGTATTCACAGAGTGTTAATGCTTTTCTCCGGTGCTATATTAAAAGGAGCACCTTAATTGCCAGTAGTTCCCTAGAGGCCCCGCTGCCACGGGTTGGCAGGACAAAAGATGTTGTGCAAGTTCTCATTGCGAGCACGCATGACTATATATGGAGCACATGCCTATGATTGTTTAGTACTTGGATGCTTATTATTATTTATCTACAATGCCCTAGTTCTTGAAGTTACATGTTTATACGCGTCCATGCAACGCATGTCCATCCTTCCCTATGACTATCGCACTCATATACTACTGTTGCTGCTACTATTGCTCTTGTTTTGTTGTTGTTGTTGCTTTGTTGTTTCTACTATCAAACTGTTGCTACTGATAAACTTCTGTGAGCAAGAACTATTTCCAACTGCAGCTGAATTGACAACTCAGTTGTTAAGGCTTGCAAGTATTCTTTGGATCCCCTTGTGTCGAATCAATAAATTGGGTAATACTACCCGCGAAGACTGTTGCGATCCCCTATACTTGTGGGTCATCATGGGCGCAGCTAGGGTGGGCCTCGCGCCCACCTAGGGTGTGGCCACCTTGGTTTCCTCCTCCGTCTCATCTTCAATTTTCCGTATCGTTCAGGGGAAATATGAACTTTGGCTTTTGTCCCGTCCAATTCCGAGAATATTCATTTTTTAGCTTTGTGAAACCAAAAACAGCAGAAAACAGGCAACTGGCACTGTGGCATCTTGTCAATAGGTTAGTTCCAGAAAGTGTATAAAAATACCTCAAAGTGTAGACAAAACAAAGAAAAGTAGATACTAAACAAGCATGGAACATCAAAAATTATAGATATGTTTACGACGTATCAAGCATCCCCAAGCTTAACTCCTGCTCGTCCTCGAGTAGGTAAGTGATAAAAAGAATAATTTTTGAGGTGACATGCACCATCACAATAAAGATCAAACCATTTTCAAGCAATGAAAGCTGGGATCAAAGAACTCTAAACATGAGCATGAAAGATAGAGTTCTAACAGTAAGACAAAGTAACTATGCTGCAACATGAAAGGATACAAACAAAGATTCATGAATAACAATGCATTGAAAAACGTTTGTTTGTTTCACATACAGAAAACATAGCATAGTGGCATTCAGTTTGTCCCTCATGGAGTAGCAAATAGATGCATAGGACACCTTCAAAGTTCATAAGAGTGACTAGATACAAATAGTTCAAGAACAAGCAATATCAACAATATGAATCAATCAATAAGTTTTGGGACAATGCACATAGAACTAAGAATGGCAACTATGCTCTCTTAATTGGTGCCTAAGGATAGAAGGTGGAGACTCAATATAGTGGTGAAAGAAAGGCCCTTCATAAGGGAAACAGGGATTTCAAGTCTCAAAAAGAGCTTCCAAAGATTATGGTACTTGTTAGCTTTCAGCTCTCATTGCCCCTATAATAAGCATCTTGAAGTGATTAAGGTTAAAGTGAACAAAATATGGAGTATATGCTTGACAAAGTATAAGTTGGCAATCTCATGTCCCTTGAATACGACGGTCGCACCTCATGCTACTCAACTTTAGTCAACTGTAAGTTCTTGTCATAGTAAGTACATGTGTATCATAGAGAACCGCCAACGGGGTACCCCTTGCACATGATACAGGAGCTATCCCATAATCAAAATGACAAGGCAAGCAGACAATGAGCATCTCAGCAATCTTCTTATTACGATGGGAAAATGGTGCTTTTTTCTCTCTTTCCTCTTTTCAATATGTCTTTCCTTTTTTTATAAGAAGAAAGCTTCATAAATGTCATTATGGTGATGCTACAAGTTTCTACCATGATTAGGCATGGCTTAGGCTAGCGTCCTAGGCATTTCTCTAAGACACATACATAACTCCATGGACTTACAAGCTCCCCTTTTATTTCACATCGACGACCTCCATAAACAAAAGAGCATGATATCAACTGTGTACAAAGTACAAGTGCAATGTTGAAAGTGTTCTCGGTGACAGCACTGTTCTGCTAATTCCAACGTATAAGTGCAAGCATATACAACATAGATGACACAATGGTTCAAGTTTATTAGGGGCAAAAAAATAAAGTGTGCCATCAAGTTTGTGAGAGCTTTAATCACTAAGTTTTCACATAACAAAATACCTTTTAATTGGAAGATAGATAAAACAAGAATATACTTGGAATGGTGTAACACACCATGCATAGGAATTTATAGTGGACACTTTGAAATAACTTGGTTTCTTGGGAGTTGGATGCATGAGTAGAGCTTACTCATACAAGTGGAGGCTAGCAAAAGACTGGGAGCAACCAACTAAGAGAGCAATAATGGCCATAATCATGCAGAGCGATAAAACATTACCAATCAAAGCATAAAGTGGTACTACAAGTCAAAAACTAAATGATCATAGAGGCTAGGGTGACTGTTTCATAGTCATAACATGGTGTAAACATGTGCCAAGTCAACCCAAACAAATCATCAAAGGAGAATACCACAATACTATGCTTTTGTATGCTAAAACAACGCATGATTCTTTCAAGGCACATTAAGCAATCCTAATTGTTTGGAACAAGTCATGCTACAGCAATAATCACTAAGCATAAGGTCAAAACAACATCTAGCATGACGGGTTAAAGTCTAAGTCATAGTCAAAACAAGCTCCCTTCTGTACCACTATAAGCATGAAACTTTCTACTCTTTTCCAACACCAATCGACTTATTTGAAACAACTCACAAAGATAATAATCAATAAAGATCAGTGATTGTATCACAAATCCACAAATAAGAACTAAAAAGTTCTAAGCTGAAAGCACAAGAAAACTAAGGCTAAACACAGTGCTAGCAAAAGAGAACACTCACAGAACAATAAGAGTGAAAACTAGAGTGTTCTAGGCAATGAAAACAGAGTGTGTCTCTATACAAAAGAAGTATTCTATAATCAACCAACTTACTAAAGCAAACTAAGAAAAATAAAACCAAAAACGAAAACTAAGACGCTCCAAGAACAACACAACTATGCATGAAACAATAAAAACAAAGTGTCTAGAAAGACCTGAGATTTTTATTGATGAAGAAGGGGATGCCTTGGGCATCCCCAAGATTTGACGCTTGTACCTCTTGAATATTTCTTGGGGTGACGCGGGGTGGCATCCCAAATCTTGAGCTTTTGTCCATTCTTCATCTCATTACATCATTCTTCCTTACACCTGAAAATTTTCCTTCATACATAACTTCACACAATCTTCATTAGCAACATTAGTGTATTCAAAAGATAATAGACCTTTGGGTTTAGCTTTAGAACATAAAAACACAATCTACTGTAGCAATTCCCTCAAAAATCTCAATTTCCCAAAAAGGAATCAATAAGAAGCAAATGCAAATAATAGCAGAAATCTGTCAAAACAGACCAGCAGGTAGAAACCGATTTTTTCGAAGACCTTATGTTAGTCAAATCAAAAAGTGTTGAACTAACGAAAGTTATCTAACATACTCGGGGATTTATTTGAAAAATATCATCTCAATCCAACTTACAGAGATTCCACATGAATTTTTACGGTGGAGCACAAAAATCTGTTTCGGGACAGCAACTCCCCAAATCTTACTTCCATGTCATTAGAGGTTATTCTTGACACAAAAAGCAAACAAAAAGGATAAGGGGTTACTGAAGTAATAACTTCCAAGACTCAAGAAAACTCTTGGGTTATCTCCCAACAAGTACTTTTCTTTAACGCCTTTAAGTTAGGCATGATAATTTGAGAAGATGCTCACATAAGAAATATGAATTGAAGTAAAAGAGAGCATCAAGGAGAAAATTCAAAACACATTTAAGTCTAACCCACTTCCTATGCATAGGAATCTTGTAAAGAAACAAGTCATGAAAGCACAAAGCAATAGGCATAGGAAAGCAAAACAAGTGCAACTTCAAAAATTTCAACATAAAGAGGGGAAACTTAATATTGTTGAGATACATAAGACCACGTTTCCCTCTCTCATAATAACTTTCAGTGGCATCATGAATAAAATTAACAATATAACTATCACATAAAACATTCTTATCATGAGCCACATGCATATAATTATTACTCTCCACATAAGCATAGTCATTCATATTAATTGTAGTGGGAGCAAATTCAACAAAATAGCTATCATTAGTACTCTCATCACCATAATCATCAAATATAGGAGGAATATTGTAATCACAATAAATTTTCTCCTCAATAGTAGGTGGACTGAAAATATCATATTCATCATTGTAATCATCATATATTGGAGGTTTGGTATCATAATAAGAAATAGAATAGCTATCTTCCAAAGCTGGAGAACTAAAAAGATCATTTTCATAAAAACTAGCCTCCCCAAGCTTAGAAGTTTCCATAGCATTACCAATAATGGTGTCCAAAGAATTCATACTAATAACATTGCTATTAGCATGCAAATAAAGTTCCATAGGTTTTTCAATTTTCTCTTCAAACACTTCATGTCCAAACTCAAGATAAATGCTATAAAGCTCTCTAAATTTGTTGTTGTTTTCCATTAAGCCTAACTAGTGAAAACAAGAAAAAAGACAAAATTGCAGAATCTAAAGGAAATAACTTCGAGCACTCACACCGGAGGATGTGAGTATCTTTTACCTTACCTCCCTAGCAACGGCACCAGAAAAAAGCTTGATGTCTACGCACTTCGATTCTTGTAGACAGTTGTTGGGCCTCCAAGTGCAGAGGTTTGTAGAATAATAGCAAGTTTCCCTTAAGTGGATTACCCAAGGTTTATCAAACTCAGGGAGGAAGTGGTCAAAGGTATCCCTCTCAGGCAACCATGCAATCAAGATACAAGAAGTCTCTTGTGTCCCGAACACACACAATACACTTGTCAGGTGTATAGGTGCACTAGTTCGGCGAAGAGATAGTGAAATACAAGTGGTAACGGTGCCAGAAAAGAGCTTCTGACTTATTGTTGACGTGGGAGAGACTAAAGGCAAACTGAAATAAAGATGAAAGCAAGCAAACATGTAACAGATCTAGATGTGAACGGTGTTTCAATGCTTAGAAACAGGGCCTAGGGATCATACTTTCACTAGTGAACACTCTCTCATATAAATATATTCTCTTCATGATACTACTCTTAAATACTCTTCGGTTGGACACTCTAATCCATGGTAGGTCTATAACAACACTCCTCAAAGTCTTCCTTTCCCATCCAGATAACCCCACACTGTCACCTTGAGTGCTAGATGGTTCCAACAAACACCACAATTTCATAGAGACAACCAACTCAAAATATACTCATGATAAATATTATGTAACCTAGCTTAAGTGCCACACACGGTGTGCACGCTGTCACTTTCACACACTTGGGGAAAGGCATAGATCCATTAAAGCACGATGAGTATTTATGTAGACTCTAGCCTAAGTGTCACCATGGCGTGCACGCTGTCACTTTCACACACATGGGGAGAGCAGAGATCTAATGAAGCACTTGAGTAACAGAGTAGATCTACTTGATTACAAAGCTCCTGACCACAACATGATCGTGCATAGGGAGAGAGATGAACACATAGCTACCGGTAGAGCCCTTAGCCTCGAGGAAAAACTACTCCCTCCTCATCATGGTAATCAGCAACGGTGATGAAGATGGTGATGTAGATCGATGGAGATGGCTCCAAGGGCACTTCCCCGTCCCGGCAGGGTGCCGGAACAGAGACTTTATATCCCCCGAATCTCTCCTTCGGTGACGGTGGAGCTGTGGAACTTTCGTGGCTTTCTGGTCGATCCTTTCGGGTTTTGGAGTCGGAGGCTTCTTATAGGCGAAGGAGGCAAGGTCAGTGGAGGTCCAGGGGGCCCACACCCCCTATGGGCACGGCCGGGGTGGGCCCCATGCCAACCTAGGGTGTGGCCACCCTAGTGTCCTCCTCCGTCTCGTCTTCGATTTTCCGTATCGTTCAGGGGAAAATAGGAACTTTGGCTTTTGTCCCATCCAATTCCGAGAATATTCATTTTTAGCTTTCTGAAACCAAAAACAGCAGAAAACAGGCAACTGACACTGTGGCATCTTGTCAATAGGTTAGTTCCAGAAAGTGTATAAAAATACCTCAAAGTGTAGACAAAACAAAGCAAAGTAGATACTAAACAAGCATGGAGCATCAAAAATTCGAGATATGTTTACGACGTATCAGTCACCCCAAGAAATATTCAAGAGGTACAAGCGTCAAAGCTTGGGGATGCCCAAGGCATCCCCTTCTTCATCAATAAAAACCTCAGGTCTCTTTCTAGACACTTTGTTTTTATTGTTTCATGCACTATTGTGTTGTTCTTGGAGCGTCTTAGTTTTTGTTTTTCGTTTTTGTTTCCTTAGTTTGCTTGAATAAAGTAGTTGGAACCCCGCTTTCGCTGTGTTGTTTCAAATAAGTTGATTGGTGTTGGAGAGGATTAGAAAGTTTCATGCTAATAGTGGTAGAAAAGGGAGCTTGTTTTGACTGTGGATTAGACTTTATCATGTCATGCTAGATGTTGCTTTGACCTTATGCTTAGTGATTATTTCTATAGCATGACTTGTTCCAAACAATTGAGATTGCTTAATGTGCCTTGCAAGAATCATGCGTTGTTTTAACATACAAAAGCATAGTATTTTGGTATTCTCCTTTGATGCTTTGTTTGGGTTAACTTGGCGCATGCTCACACCATGTTACGACTATGAACCAGTCACCTTAGCCTCTATGATCATTTAGTTTTTTACTTGTGGTACTACTTTATGCTTTGATTGATAATGTTTTGTCTCTATGCATGATTATGGCCATTATTGCTCTCTTAGTTGGTCGCTCCCAGTCTTTTGCTAGCCTCCACTTGTACTGAGTAAGATCTACTCATGCATCCAACTCCCAAGAAACCAAGTTTTTCCAAAGTGTCCACTATAAACTCCTATGCATGGTGTGTTGCACCATTCCAAGTATATTCTTGCTTTATCTATCTTCCAAATTAAACTTGTTATCTGAAAATTAGTGATTAAAGCTCTCACAAACTTGATGGCACACTTTACTTTTTGCCCCTAATCAACTTGAACCATTGTGTCATCTATGTTGTATAACTTGCACTTATAAGTTGGGAATTAGCAGAACCATGCTGTCATGGGGAACGCTTTCAACACCTATACATATTTACCCAGTTGATATCATGATCTTTTGTTTGCGGATGTCGGCGGTGTGAAATAAAAGGGGAGCTTGTAAGTCCATGGAGTTATGTATGTGTGTTAGAGAAACGCCTAGGCCGCTAGCCTAAGCCATGCCTAATCATGGTGAAAACTTGAAGCATAACCATAGTGAGCAATCTATGAAGCATTCTTCTTATAAAAAAAGAGAGAGATAGCAAAAATAGGAAAGAAGAGAAAAAATCACCATTTTCCCATGGTAAATAAGAAGATTGCTGAGATGCTCATTGTCTGTTGCCTTGTCATTTTGATATGGGATAGCTCCTGTATCATGGGTCAAGGGGTACCCCGTTGGTGGTTCTTTATGATGCACATATACTTACTATGACAAGAACTTAATGGTAACTAAAGTTGAGTAGCATGTGGAACGGCCCTCATACTCAAGGGAGATGAGATTGCCAACTTATACTTTGTCAAGCATATACTCCATACTTTGTTCATTTTAACCTTAATCACTTCAAGATTCTTATGATAGGGGCAATGAGAGCTGAAAGCTAACAAGTACCATAATTTTTGAAAGCTCTTTATGAAACTTGAAATCCCTGCTTCCCTTTGTGAAGGGCCTTTCTTCCTACTTTTATATTGAGTCTCCACCTTCTATCTTTATGCACCAACTAGGAGAGCATATTTGTCATTCTTAGTTCTATGTGCATTGTCCCAAAACTTATTAATTGATTCATAATGTTGATATTGCTTGTTCTTGAACTATTTGTATCTAGTCACCCTTATGAACTTTGAAGGTGTCCTATGCATTTATGTTTTGCTACTCCATGAGGGACAAGATGAATACCACTATGCTATGTTTTCTATATGTGAAACAAACAAACATCTTTCAATGCATTGTTATTCATGATCTTTGTTTGTATCCTTTCTTGTTACAGCATAGTTACAATGTCTTATTGTTAAAACTTCATATTTCATGCTCATGTTTAGAGTACTTTGATCCCAGCTTTCAATGCGTGCAAATGGTTGATCAAGATTGTGATGGTGCATGTCACCTCAAAAATTATTCTTTTTATCACTTACCTACTTGGGGACAAGCAGGAGTTAAGCTTGGGGATGCTTGATCCGTCGTAAACATATCTATAATTTTTGTTGTTCCATGCTTGTTTAGTATCTACTTTTCTATGCTTTGTCTACACTTTGAGTTATTTTTATACATTTTTTGGGACTAACCTATTAACAAGATTCCGTAGTGCCAGTTGCATGTTTTCTGCTGTTTTTGGTTTCAGAAAAGCTAGTAAGGAAATATTCTCGGAGTTGGACGGAACAAAAGCCAAAGTCAATATTTCACCGAGGAGAACATAGAGACCGAAGGGCAGATGGAGGGGCACCACAAGGCGACCACACACCCCCCCACGCGCGGGCCCTCCCTGGGCCGCGCCTGGGCAGGGTGTGGGCCCCCTAGCCGCCCTCCTGCCTCGCCTCGTCGCCTATATAAGCCCCCCAATGCCGAAACCCTAAGTACTCGATCAACTCTCCACAAAACAGTCTGTAGCCGCCGCCACCATCGTCCCTAGATCGGGGGGATATGGAGATCCTCCCGGCACCCTGCCGGAGGGGAGATATCATCCCCGAGGCCTTATTCATCACCATGCCAGCCTCTGGTATGATGCGTGATTAATTCAGCCTTGGACTATGGGTACATATAGTAGCTAGATGGTTGTTTCTCCTCCTTTATGCTATCATGTTTAGATCTTATGAGCTCCATTCATGATCAAGATCATCTATTTGTAATCATACATGTTGTGTTTGCAGAGATCCGATGGATATTGAGATACTATGTCAGATTGATTATTTATTCTATCATGTCTTATTGATTATTGATTCTATCATGTCTATGTTGTTTGAGATCTTGCATGCTCTTTGTTTCTAGTAAATATCTTGGCCAAGTAGATGCTAGTGACTCCAAGAGGGAGTATTTATGCTTGATAGTGGGTTCATGCCTCTATTGAATCTGGGGAAGTGACAGAAATATCTAAGGTTGTAGATGTGATGTTGCCACTAGGTAGAAAACAACAATCTTTTGTTTATGGAACAATTGTATTGTTTACTTTACACAGATTGCTTAAAGCAATAATCTGTTGCTTACACCTTAATACTGGAGGGGGTTCGGATGATAACCTGAAGGTGTATTATTAGTCATAGATGCAGTTGGATGGCGGTCTATGTATATTGTTGTAACGCCTAATCAAATCTCATAGGATCATGAATGTCTAATATTGCATTGTTATGTCTTGCTCAGTCCCGTTAATTGCCCCGCTATAATTTGTTTACCCAGCATGCTATGTTATTTATCTTAAGGAGAACACCTCTATTGAACCGTGGACCCTGGTCAAATCTTTACCATTGTTACATCATCTATTGTTACCGTTTACTTTCTGCAAGCAACCATTACCTTCCACACTATACATTTTATCCTTTGTTTTCAGCAAACTAGTGAGATTGACAACCTCACTGTAAGTTGGGGCAAAGTCTTGAGTTTGTGTTGTGCAAGATTCCAAGTTGTTAGCAATACCTTGGAGTTGTTTACTTACTCCTACTGGTTCAATAACCTTGGTTTCATAACTGTGGGAAACCTTGCTGCTGTGCTCATCATACCTTCCTCTTGGGGTCTCCCAACGAAGCTTTATACATATCTGAGCCATCACAGAGGTACAGGCGGGAGCGTGTGTCGACCAGGATGGGGTCTGGCGTGGCGGCGGTAGGTGGGACTGGGGAGTGGCATGTAGGATTAGGGTTTGTGTGGATCTAGAGTTAGGTTTTTTTATTTCCTAGGGTTGTCGGTCAGCTGCTGGCTGGGCCTTTTGGGCCTGGCCGATGGCTACCTCCCTAGATTTTACAAAACATTTACTTTTATTTTTCTAAAACAAAACTTTTTTGTAAATAGTTTTTAGACAGGCACAAAGAGGGGAATTAGTGCAGAACAAAAAAAGGGTTTAACAAAAAATATTTTTAGGACATACATATGCATGATGACATGATGATGCACCAAATACGACCAATGGCGATTATCTAGTAGTGGTTGTTTTCCTGGGGTACTACACCTCCTCGTCGGCGGCTACAGCGGAAGCAGGGACGAGGGCCTGGACGGGGACGGCGGCTGCCTTCGATGCCTCGACGGGGGCCTCCTCGCCGGCGGCTTTCGAGGCAACGATGGCCACCATGCCATTCTTCTCCATCGTCGGCGCGGTTGGGGTTTTCTTGGGGGTTTGCAGAAGGTGATGAGACAGTGGAGATGGTTGCGTGAGTGAGCGAGTGAGCTAGTGAGTGAGTGATGAGTGAGAGTGAGGAGACCTCTATAAAGGTGAAGGGAAAGGAAATTTCATTGTTCCACCATGCACCGCGTAATCACGTATGCTACTGCACCATCCGACTACACGCATCTGTTACCTCCCCGTGCATCGCGACACACGTACCGTGCGTCACGTTTTTCCCTTTTGTCTAACCCTGGCGACTTAGTTGTGCTCAATTATACCCTTGAGTGTAATACTGTCAGTTTGGTTGTACTCAGTTTTGCCCTTCAGTACTAATATTTCGTGTGCAATATACTCAGTTTTATTATTCGGTGGATGGTCAACAGAGAGTCAACAAATGGGAATTAGCTAGCTAATTGAGTCATTTTATGCACAACAAATTCAAAAATATCAAAACATAGTGGCATCTATCCAGGGAGTATTCTTATGTGGCCTTCCATCATACGAAATGTATAGAAATCAAGTTTAACCTAAATCGCCACTTCTCAAATCACCTACTATCTATGAAGGTTTATGGCTTTCTACTCAAGCCTCTTCCCAAAACATCCCACCCCAAAACATAGTTTGTATAAATGAGGCAATAATTGTCACACTCATGTATATTTAAATTGCAAATAGTTTGATGTATGCCAAGATGTATTTTATTGTATAAAAGACACATTTTTAATTTTTTATATATATTTCTATTTCCTTTTTGAATCTCTTTGTAAGTTTTGCTCTTGGTTGTTAAGTTCTACTTAGTTTCCCCCTCTCTCTTAGTCACAAACTCTCACACATGTGCTTATCTTGGCTTCTATGCTTTGATTGGTCGAGAGAGTTGTCACGTGGATCGTGCCCACCAACCGCTGATCCTCTATGATCTAGCGGAAAGGATAATCCCTATATCTGTCGTGGGGCACCCTTCTATCCATGCAAAATAACTAGTTTGCCACTAGTAATTTAACTCCATAAACAAATGATTTTGAATATAATTTGAAGGGAAAGTGTTTAAAGGTTTATAATTTTCATATATGCAAGTTTATGCATTATATTCCACTCTATGAAAATGATAATCTCTTAAGATTTTCTTAACACAATATTATCACGTCCTAGGTGCGGTTTCAAAGTGTTCAAAGGTGTATAATTTTTGTATATGCATTACATTCCACTCTATGAAAATGATAATCTCTTAAAACTTTGTTAGCACAAAATTATCACGTATCAAGTGCGATTTCAAAGAGTTCAACAGTGTATAATTTTCGTATATAAAAGTTTATTCATTACATCTCACTCTATGAAAATGATAATCTCTCGAGATTTTGTTAGTATATCATTATCACGTATTAAGTGTGATTTCATAGTGTTTAAAGGTGTATAATTTGGTATACGCAAGTTTATGCATTATATTTCACTCTATGAAAATGATAAATAATCAAGATTTTGTTAGTACAACATTATTATGTCCTAAGTGCGATTTCAAAGAGTTCAAAGGTGTATAATTTTCGTATATACAAGTTTATGCATTAAATTTCACTCTATAAAAATAATAATCTCTCAAGATTTTGTTAGCACATCATTATCACGTACTAAGTGCGATTTCACGGTGTTTAAAGGTGTAAAATTTTCGTATATCCAAGTTTATGCATAATATTTCACCCTATAAAAATGATAAACTCTCAAGATTTTCTTAGCACAATAATATCATGTCCTGAGTGCGATTTCACAGTATGCAAAGGTGTATAATTGTCGTATATGCACGAGGCATAAATATTTTAGTTTAGGAATCACTTTTCACGCTCTAAAAATGGTAAACTCTCAAGATTTTCTTAGGTCAACATGATCATGTCCAAATTGTAATTTGAAAGTGTTCAAGAGTTATGTCAATTATAAACACTCTTATACATAAGAGTTGTATAATTTTTTTAAAATTTGAAAGTGTTCAAGAATTGTGTCATTTTCTTATTTCTTATACTTTCATCTCCCTAAATCTCAAAGTTTGAGTTTCACCTCATAGATTCACTTGTTTGCAACCGAGACATTAACTCGATAAATAAATTAAATCATCGGAACAACTCCTTTGTCGTCCGCATTCTTCACAGCAAGCGCGTGCCCAATTGAGCTCCCGAGTTGCGCCAATTGATTGTCCACAACAAGCGCCCCCTCTAATGGAACAATTTGGTACGAGATCTAACCTTCCCTGTACACGGTTGTCATTGTTATCCTTCATACATGTCAACGGGACGACACCATACTGCGGCCAGGACTAACGGGAGGCCGAAGTGAAGCTAGACAAAGGGATATCGTCGCCTGAAAAGAAGAAGAAAAGGGAGGCAATGACATGGGAGAGGGCGCGGGGATGGCTCTGGGTCCCATCTTGCAACGCCAATCTGGATAAGTTGTGGGTTCAGCGCTCACGTCGATAAGCTATAGATCCCACGCAGATCTGGATAAGTGGAGAGAGGTGTCCACTACGGGACCCGATTGAACGCGGCCCCACTTGTCAGCATGTAAAGATAAGGGTCTACTAGGATCCACCACGGGACCCGACTGAACGCGGCCCCACTTGTCAATACGTAACGGCAAGGCCGACGGACAACAAGTTTCAGACCGTGTGAGAGTTTCGGAGAAGGAGAAGATCAAAAGTAAGAAAAAGTTAAGCGACTAGAAAAAAGTGAGTATAACTAACGAACCAAGGACATAAAAATAAAAATCTCTATTAAAAATTGGCACAACTAACCCCCATCTGCCCCACCAAGCAAGCAAATGTTTTTAAAGCATCTGATCGAGCAAAAATCTAATGGATCCTGGAATTCGTAGACAAACTGAGGCTACACTAGAAATTTGAGATAAAATAAGAAAGACATATTTGTGGAGAGGCCATAAATTTTCCAAAGAAAACTAAAATCTGAGACTGTGTACCAATTATATCATCGAATAGACTTTTTTTTTGCTTAATTTTTTTTGCCCTTGCAGGTTCGCCCTGGTCATCTCAGCCTCCACCACTAGACATACACACCATGCGCCAAAACTCAATAGATTACGTAATAAAATTGTTTGGGTATCCTGATGGCTCAAGAGGAGGTGTGTATTGGTTGAAGCCAGGCAAATCAATGGCAGATGGTCTAAGGTTGCAGATATGGGAGATGCAAGCAATCGAGATGTCAGCTGCAACTATGTTTCTGTAAATACTTTGTGTTATATATCGACCATATGAGGCTTCTGGCATCACAACTTGTACTCCCTCCATTTGGAAATATAAGATGTTTTAAGTTTGTGAATGAGATGTATCTAGACACCTTTTAGTGTCTAGATTCATATATCTTCTTCACAAATCTAAAACATCTTATATTTTTAAACGGAGGAAGTACATAATAGACGTTGTCCAAGCTAGAAATCCAGTGTCGACTGTTATGAGTCCAATCTCTCTGATGAAAGTGAGAATTCCAAGAAAAGCAAAAGAAGAAGAAGATGTTGTAGCTAATGATGAATCTGACTCGGACTTAATTGATAGTGACTTTGATCTACACCCAGACATAACCAGTTAACCAGTTGTAAGGCTGAAATTTTTCACCACATATGCACCCGGAAGCCGGAAATGATGAATTGTGTCCGTTGTGTGTGGCACCCTTTGACACCCTGGTAATGTATGCTCTATCTCCGCCTCTGCACCCAATGGTCCGCAGGTTCAATCACGAAGAGCTTGCCCTCAAGCTTCGTCACAAGCTCTGCCGCTAGCTCTGTGTCCCATTCATTGGCTAGCAACCCCTCCATGTTAATCCTTGAGTAATAGTCGAATCTGCAACTATTACTCCAACTTATAGGGGATTGATGCCCGCTTAATCCCTGCGAGCAATCAAAACAAGTATGCAATAAAGATATTGCAAATATAGATGAAAGCTTTATTGATAATGGTTGGATTCTGAATAGGCGGTCTTGGTCGAGTCGTTGGACAGAACCAAAGTACACAAGAGTTGCAGTGATGGCTAACTTTTAATCTAAATAAAATCTCAAGTTGTAATGACGGCTGGATAGGGGGTTTATATGGAGAAAGAGAAGGGATTTTCGTCCAGTCCTATTGGGCTAGCCAAAAACACCTTCATATGGACCTTCCTTCACACAAACAGCCTCTAAAAAACTTCTATATTTTTTAGCTTGAAAATACATGGAACGGGCCCATAAAATATGGCGACGCAACACCTAATAAAGGCTTGGACAAACATTATGAGTTGGTATCTTGTGAAATTTCACCAAGCATCCTTGCAGTGTTATGGTGGCTTCAAACTCCTGAAATCTCCACTTGTAGTGTCATTATCAATGGTCACATGATTGTGGTCATCTTCATGCACGACCATGCTCTAATGTTTATCCCTCTCTATCTTTGCAAGGTCCATTAACATAAACACATCTAATTTAGACAACATCATATTCTTTTTTATATTAGGAACAATTCTTAGAAACAAAATTACATGATAATTGAGTTGTCGTGCACGAGCTCTTCTGAGATGTTTCTATAATATTATTGTACGTGCAACGGGTGTATCAATAGTAGAGATGTCCACATCACCAACAACAGAAGTTATGGTTGTGCCACAACAACACAGGTCGCATGATTGGTGTGACACACATTTGCATTCCTCGTCAGACTTGAACTGGATGAAGAAATCCACCAGGAACATTACCTCCACGTGGCAGCGCCCACGCGGGATGCAAACTGGGCCTTGAGTGCTGCCACCATGGCTCCTGACGACACATGTGGGCACGGATAATCCACCATCGCCAGGAGAGAGCGTCCTTTGTACCTCTCTTCCAAAGCAGCCATACCACGGGTATGGGAGAGGACGATGTGGCCTTCCTCCGTTCACAGATGTGGCCCACCACGCTGGATTATCTCCTCCCGGAAGCTCCTCTCAATGGCCATGGGCCATGGTGTGTGGGGATGGGTCATGGGGATGCAAGATCTAGGGTTCTAACTCGAATCGGGAATGCATAAATGAATACTGTTTTTGCCATTCCTTTGTACATGACGATTCGTGCAAAAAAGTCCAGTGACAAATAACAAGGGAGTTTCCAGAAAATTCCAGTCCAAAATGCACCACACATGACAAAACGCTCATGTGCGGCAAGTTGCTAACCCTCTTTTCATGATTTGCAAGTTCCTTACTAGAATGTTGTTTGCGGCAAGTTGGTGTACTGTTTTGGCGTTTTCACTTAAGGAATATTATTTGTTTCGCCCTGAGAGCGCATATGCTTTTTTCTTTTTCTGATCGAGCATATGCTTTTGGGCATAGGTAATCCACCGTCGTCGCCTGGAGAGAGCGCCCTTCGTACCTCTCCTCCAAAGCAGCCATACCGCGGGTATGGGAGAGGACGATGTGGCCTTCCTCCGTTTGCAGATGTGGCTCACCACGCTGGAATATCTCCTCTCGGAAGCTCCTCTCAACGGCCATGATGCGTGGGGATGGGGATGCAAGATCTAGGGTTCTAACTCGAATCGGGAATGCATAAATGAATACCGTTGTTGCCATCCCCCTTTGTAGACGACGTTCGTGCAAAAAAAGTCCAGCGACAAATAACATGGCGATTTCTAGAAAATTCCAGTCCAAAATGCACCACACGTGGCAATCACATGACTACTTATCGGACAATTCCGTCTTGGAGTGACCAAGACGCTGGTGTGTGGCAAGTGTAACCCTCTTTTCATGATTTGCATGTAACGTTCGTTGCGGCAAGTTGATGTACTGTTTTTTGCAAGTAAACTTTTGGCTTTTTTACTTGAGGAATATTATTTGTTTCGCCCTGAGAGCGCATATGCTTTTTCTTTTTCAGATCGAGCGTATGCTTTTGGATGTTGATTTGAATATCCGCAACCGCACTCATCTTTTGCTGTCATATTCTTCTTGAGTATGTCGGAGAAGCCCATATTGAACTTGTTTAGATTATATAGCTGCATACAAAATAAAACAAAAATTCATAACATTAGTTTTTTCACCCTAACTCGTAAGTTGTATCCAATATTTTTTCCGACAACAAAGGACTTGCAAGTTGCACAGCCTGGAGCCAAAAAGATCGACGCGTGACTAATCCCATAGACGATCGGTGACCGTACGTAACAAGCTCTAAATTAAACAACACCCCCATCGTAAGTTTTTTCACCCTAATTCTTCAAGTTGTATCTAATATTTTTTCCAACAACAAAGAAGTTGCAACTTGCACAGCCTCTTGCCGCCAAAGCTTGACGCATGACTAATCGCATAGATAATCCGATCCGTGCATGAAGCGTAACACCCTCTAGCTTTTTAATTAAGCTAATTAACAACATGTCCATATTCATCCGGCCCCTCACCTTTTTCCGGCTGGTTGGACCGTTGTGGGCTCGTGATGCTCACCAGACCATGCACGCACGATGCTAGTGTCGGCATCATGATCACTTTCAGGCAGCCTTTCAACCAGCTAGCCACAACCTTTTCAACTTGTTTTCCATCAAAACCAGTTGTATCCTATGATTCCTATCGACCAAAGCCTCCCTTTTCCAACTTGCACAAGGGAAGATTCCAAGCAGGAGGGGTGCAACAGAGGAAGTTCTCCCGGGCTAAGAGAGCTGAGGACGTACACCACGACGACCAGTCGGCTCAATTCCACGGCAACATCCAGCTCCACAGGAAAGCACAGCACCGGGCCGGATAAGCATCCATGCGGCCCGTGATGTGATAGCAGCCGGGTCAGGAGGCGCAGGATCGACCTGGATCCAGTGATAGCTTATCACTTTTGGCCCTGCTCGCCCACGATCTTTTCGTCGGTGCTAGGCGCCCCAGCGACGGAGGAACATGGACATGTCCTTGTAGAAAAGCAGGCGGCGACAAGGGAGACGAGCTGTCATGCAAGCTGCATGGAAGAGACGTATCCACATTTCAGCTGTATACTACTGCTAGCTGCTGCGGAGTGCTGCCTGCTGCCGTGCCTACCTCTCGCGTCTCACTCGCGCCGGCGTCGTATGTCATAGAATAGAAGAAGTGGCAGCTGTGACTGTCAGCCGCCGTGTTTTCCTGGTTCGGATTATGCGCGAGATTCATTGTACGATTAATTGATGATGTTACACTACGGCCGGAGGAGCTGACTGTTGGTGTACGAAGTTGGTGTGTGGAAAAGTATGTGTTCGACTTAGCTTTGGATTCGGTCCACGGTTTTTTATTTCCAAGAAGCTAGGACTCCACGGTCGAGGCTTCTACACACTACGCGCCGCCTGCCTGCCTATGTCGTGATCTGTGTCGCACGTAGGCACGAAAATCTTAGGTAAAGCGGTGAGTACATACGTGTGCACATTAACATTGCTACGATAACCTAACGGATCGGTACGTGTACGGAGAATAGGCAGGCGAAGCTTTTATTTTTTGTTTGGGTGCCAGTAGCATGTGGGCGCATGCATCTTCTTAGACTTGGGGAGCTTTGTAATATGATACGCAACTGTGCCGTGCAGCGTGTATTTTTCAATAGGAAGAAAGGACATACACACACTTTGTAACGTTTGCCTGAATTCTGGTAAGCGTTGGGCCATGTCCGTTCATATATATGAAGGTATGTTGGCTGAAAGTTTAATATGTTTTAATTGTTGATCGATGTTCGTATTCAAAGGTTGAGGTATTCTTTAAAAGAGGAGTAAAAAAAATCCTAGCCATCTTTGGTGGCCGCGTGTGTCTTAATTAGAGTGAGCAAGTGAGAGAAGCAAACCAACATGGTGGCTGTTGAAAGAGGATGAGAGAGCACACAGAAACATCATAACCTAGTGATAAGAGAAGAAGAAGGGATGTGTTTGGATTGGCTCCAAACTTGGTAAGATTGTTCCTTACTTTGCGTACTTCAATCTGGTTAGCTGGTTTGAGATTTAGATCAGTGTATCATCAGATTTGAAAGCGGTTTAGTCAGTTCGAACTGCTGCAGTTTTAGCACAGAACAGTTTTAGTAGACGAACAGATTGAAAAGGAAAACGGTGTCCGATTGGCTTAAAATTTTGCATTTATGTTGAGTACTCGTATATCAGCTTGGCTACCAGATTTGCTGCTGATTGAATCTGGGATTTAAGAGCAGTTTTCTAATTACTGAAGAGGACAAAAACTGAGATACTCTATTTTGCTGTAATCTTTTTTTCAAATGGTTGTTATTGTTATTGTTGTTGTTGTTGTTGTTGTTGTTGTTGTTATTGTCGGTTGGCAACGTGCTGAGTGTGTTGTATATCTTTTAATGTTTTAGAGAAGACCGTGAGTTGCAGTCGATTGATGTATGTACATCCAACACCGTTGCTGTCGGAGTGCCACGCCTTGATTTCTAGCTCATAATGGATGTAGTTGTTGCTGAAGTATTGTCCGGTCTCCTCTTTTGTTGTGAACAAACAATGCTCATTTACCTCTTCATTATGTTTTAGAAAATCATATTTTTACACTATAAAAATAAGATGATTTTTCCTTAAGTAAACATCGATGAATCTTTTAAGGGAGCTGAAGTTTCCAAGTATGTTATGTTCGAGAAATAAATCTAATAAACTATAGCAAAACATGGACATTCAACTAGTAGAAACAAAATCCATCATACTATTTTTTTTGCCCTAACTGGTAAGTTGGATATGTTTTCCAACAACAAATTAAGAACTTGCAAGTTGTACAACTTGGTGCCAAAAGGACCGACGCGTGACTAATCCCATAGATGATCGGTGACCGTATGTACTACGTAAGAGCATCTCTAGTGGATAGTCTATCACATGGTCTAAGCCAAATATAGACCACGGCTGGTTAAAAAACGTCTCCAACGGCTGGTCTACATGGTAGTCTAAATTTTAGACATCCTCCAAAATCGCTACACATCTTCCACATTTAGACAACCGAGCGACAACGTCTAAAGCGCACCTGCTGGCTCGCGAGCGAGCTCCCGCTCCAATCCGAAGCGATTGGGACGAGGAGGCCGTCCGCGCGTCTGCTCGGAGCTCTCCGTCGCTGAGGTATGCCCCGTATTTTTTGATTCCAAGAGATCACCGGGAGAAATTGAAGGCCGAGATCTAGATCTGGCTGCCGCTGGCGCCCGTGCGCCGGTGGGGAGAGAGACGGGGCTAGCGGTCAGTTCCTTTGCCAGCTTAAAAATAAGCTGCCCCCTGCCCAGCTTCTCTTATAAGCCACATGGCTTATTAGCCGAAGCTTTTCAATTACTTATGAGATAATTAGTTTGGAAGTCCCAACCGATAAGTTGAGCGACTTATGAGAGAAGTTGGGAAAGGGGCAGCTTATTTGTTAAGCTGCCAAAAGAACTGGGCCTAGGACGAGTTGGAGGTTGATTATGGGAGTGAGAGCGGTGGACACCGAGCCTGGGACGAGTTGGGTGACGGAATGGAAGGGGATCAGGGCGGCGGTGCTGAGTCCGTCGTCTCCGGTGGCTGCCTGTACTTGGGCACAGGAGGTTGCCAGCGCCTTGATGTCCAGGTCGCTGCAGCACTCCTCCGTGTATACTTTCTATAGCTGCTAGATTATCGGTGATGAGGATTGATAGAGATCGATGAAAGCTGTACGTACTGAATTTTTTAGTCCGTTTAGGAGATGGGATAAATAGGGATTAACAAAAGGAATATGGTATACTGAATTTGTTCTGAAGGCCATGTACTGCTGCTTTATATATGAATATTGCTGTTAATTGCTGATATTACTTGTACTAAATTAATGTGATAACTATCTATGTGTAGATGGACAACTCAAATGAGAAGAACCTACACATGGACAACTCCTCATTTCACTAGTGCAGAGCCCCCTTTAACTCCGGTTGGGAGGGCCCTCTAACAGCGGTTCCTCAACCGCTGTTGAGGGTTCGGTGTTAGAGGGGGGGCCCTTTAACACCGGTTCTTATACGAACCGGTGTTAAAGGGTGGCGCACGTGGGGCTGCCGCAGGCCTCAGCCCCCCCCTTTAACACCGGTTCGGGGCTGGAACCGGTGTTAAAGGTTCTTCTGCCGCGGCAGAGATTTAGGCCGTTTTTCTATCGCGGCAGGAAAACGGCCTAAATCTCTGTCACGGTAGACTTCTGCCTCTGCTGTGGCGCCCCGCAAAATCACTACTAGAAAATTGCCTGCATTTATAGTTGTGCATCATCATCATATCGGCATGCATGTTTTAACTAAAACTATTTTTGAAAAAAGCCCCTCTTTATTTTCTAGATATTCCCCATCTTCATTTCAAATATAAAACCTTGGTGTTTCCGGATGTCTCTATTTGTCAAAACCCTATTTGTAAATGTTTTTGTTTTAAAATAAAATAAATAAATAAATAGATATAAAATATTTTTATCAGGGAAGGCCGCCGCCAGCCAGGCCCAAAAGCCCAGCTAGTAGCAGCCTACCACCCCGTTACCAAACCCTAGCCGCCTAACCCCTCCTTCCTCTTTTTCCTCCCAGCCGCCGCCACCCACTCGGTTGCACCCCACCACCCCCGACTAAACCAAGCCCCGCACGCCTCCACTCACGCACACCACACACGCACCCGTCCCGTCGGCCCTGGCCCCACCACGCGCTCGCCTCGCCCGCAATCCCCGCTCCTCTCTCGTTTCTCGCCTCCCTCACGACCCCTTCCGCCGCCATCGCTCCTCTCATCTCCTGCTTGCCCCGCCTCTGGCCATCGTCCTGCCTAGCCGGCGCCGTGCCTCGCAATCACTCCCCTCTCCTCATCTCTGCTCGACCCCACCACCTCGCGCTCATTCTCTGCACCGCCGCCCGAGCCCGCCGGCGCCCCTCTGCAGCCGCCCGTCGATCTCCTTGCGACCCGAGCGCCCCCTCTCCCTCGGCCGCAGCTTCCTTCCCGCGACCCCCTTCCTCCCGCGTTCGTCTCCGACCGCCGGGCCCCTCCTCCGTTTCGTCCCCGTCGTCGCCGTCGCCACGACCCCGTCCGCCTCTCTGCATCGCCTCCCCGAGCCCGACCACGACCCTGCCGCCCGCGCGCCCAACGCCGGCCCCGAGTGCCTAGACCACCACCCTCTGGCCAAGTCTGCCCCGCCTCGTCGATGCTCGCTGCGCTGTGTGCTCCCTGCCTGCCGACGCCTCCGCATGATCCTGGTGGTCGTTTTGCTACAGGAAGTACCACTCCAGCTCTGTATCTGTTGAGGTGGTGATGTTGTTGGGTGGGCGACACTTGCCAACGATACCCCGCCAAGATCTTCATCGAAACCCCGAGAACTCCGCCGCGGTACCCGGGAATCTCCTACATGGAACCATCGGGCCACGTAATACCATCGACGCCACACCCGAGTCCGGCACCGACACCCGACAACCTCAACCTAGGACGCCAAGGTCTTCTCCCCGGAACATCGAGTGCTCCTTTCCGGATCCGAAGCCGCCAAGATCGCCATGGAACGACAAGCACTTCACCCCGGACGCCAAGTCCGACCCGACCCACGGACCCGACAAGGTCTTCACGACGACAAGAACGACATCGACCAGGGCGAATCCGATGCGCTTCGACGCCGAACCAAGTCCTTCTTCCCGGATGCGACAAGATCTACTCCGTTGTCCGAGAATGTTTCTGCCGAGACCGATCCCGTCGAACCCTGAACCCTGAGACCGAACCCCGAACCCTCAGTGAACCCCAAGATCGCCATTCGATGTGTGACCCCTATCCGAGACCCCTCATATTTTTATAATATATGTTATTGATCTTATTGCATATTAAATGAACATGTTTGCATACATATTGTGGGTGTTTGGGGGTATCTAGATGATTCACCTAAATTAAATATGGGATCCATATGCGGGCAAATCTAGTCTTATATTGGTCCCATTTAAATTGGTGCAGCGAACCGGTGCTATCTTTTGCCATGTTAAGACAACATTTAAAAATGCAGGGTAGCTAAACAACATGAACCACCTAAATATTTGTCGGGACCCCGGTTCCGCTTAATCTTGCCTAATAGCATCGCACCTTTGCCATGTCATACATCATACATGCATCATGCCCGATCTTCTGTCATAGTATTAAATAGTGCATCCGGTGTTTGTGCTAGTGTTTTGCTTCTTCACGGACTAGGCCGATGAGTTGATGCGAGTGTCGACCCGATCTTCGGATGAATCTTCGGCAATGTTTTCAGGCGAGCACCTTCCCCTTTTCTACCTATCTTACTTTTATAGCATTTATTCCCTCCTGTTGATCTATTGCTATCTATGTTGCGGTGCTCTAGTTTTCGTACCCGTGATATCCCTTGCAGCCTTATATTGCCTTGGACACATCCTATTACCTGTTGTTTGGTAGATAGTTGGACCTGCGCGTCGTAGTCGCTTGCTCAAGTGCTGTTGCGTGTCGTCAAGTACCACCGTTGTTGGAGTATTGCCGCATGTTTAATGTTGGAGATGATCATGGCTTTAATTATTGTTTAATAACTAAAATTGAAAGTAGGTAAATGCAGAGGCACCGGTGGGTAATAGACAATATTTGGTTTTTAACCGCTCACTGGTGTCCCGTAGGACCCCGAGTTCTTGACACCTGTTCCAAGATCGAGCGCGCTAACCACAGGTGGGGTGTATGGGCACCCCCATCGATTAGTACCTGATTTCAAAGTACTGTACTAGGGGCCACAAGTAGTTTGGGGCTTTATTACTATCCTGTACTTATGCCATGCTTTACTGCTTTATTTAAATTGTGCGAAGTACTGCACCTGTACTGTTTAGGTAAGCGGAGTGTTGACGCGGTATCGACAAGCCCAGTCTCATTTTCGGGTTCCCAGTCGTTTACAGCCATTGGCGCAAACCCTGAGTCCGTCTCGGAGACCGGCCGACTTCGTTGCGGGTAGCTTAGTGGGGTGGCCCCCATGTATTTGCTTTGGGTCTGGGAAACGTCATGACTTAGGCCCCGCCGACATACCGATGGGTGTATGTTAACTGATCTGGCAAAAAGGGTCGAAGTGCGTGTGGATACTTTGGTGCACCCCTGCAGGGTTTAATCTTTTCGAGAAGCCGTGTCCGCGGTTATGGACGACTTGGAGCACAGTTCTCGATCATAGACAACTATAACTAAAGTTTACTGCTATAATTTGACTTGTATCCGATATGACTAGTAATCAGCTTCACTGCAACGGAATGGCTAAATAAAAGTACCAACAACTGCTGGGTTTGGGGATATCTCATGCTTATTGTATCTGACTAGTAAGTGTTGCAACTACAACGGAATGGTTAACTAAAACTGCCCACTGCTTATTATATCAGGATGACCATCTATACCTGACTAGTAATTGCTGCAACAATAACTGAATAAATAAAACTGCCAACTATGTGAGTTCCTCGGTTGACTTCCTCGTTTGGTCTCGAGGGGGAAATACCATGATGGGTATGTTTGGTGGTAGCATCAGGTTGGTTCCGAATAGGTCTTTCTTATCCCTCTCTGATAGCCGACAGTTATATCGAGTCTCTATAGGTTGTTTAGTGCATGCTGCGCTGCCGCTTCAGTCCACCATACCTATGTAGGCGAGGACCGCCGAATTCTAGCCTCGCCGTGTACTGGCCTCAGTACTGACCGCTCTCTCTTTTTCCTTTGCCCTTTGTCGGCACCCCTTTTGTTTAAGCAGGTTTTGAGATCGACGTCGTTAGCAGGGTTACCCTTCCGGTTTGGCCTGGGCAGGGTTATGGACGCCATTGGTTATTCTCCAGGGCTCTTAGCCCCATTTGCATCTTGTCCGTAGTCGGACGCTGTATCATTTTCCAGGTGATTTGGATCTTTGTATATTATATCTGTATTCTTGACTCATTGAGTCGCTGTTGTATGTATACATGTTCTGTGGGTTCCATCGAGGACTATTGTGTAATGATATTACTTCGTTTTCCACCCGCACGCAAGTGCCTGGTGGGCACCTTTGAATCGTTTCTATGCGGGTTTGGCGGGAAGCGCTGAAACTTGCATAGGGCCGATTCTGAGGGTGTTACATCTGCCCCGTTCTGGGCGTATTTCTGCGGGAGGGGGGGAGCGAGGGGGAATCGATCGGGAGCGGTATACACATAAATCGTCATCGGTACATACGAGTACATGAATAATTAAGCAACTATTATTATACACAAACATCGTCATCGGCACATACATCGTCATCGTTCATTTTGGTGGATATCTAAAGAGTTCTCCGCCAGGCGCGACGACCTCATCAAGTATGAACCCCACCAATTCCTCTTGAATGGCTCGTATGCGTTCAAATGGTAGGATTTGGTCTCGCATCCGTTCGATCTGAATATATATGAAGAATGGGCCGTCAATATATATATAAGAATAAAACTCAACACAATTGATGGTAATAAAATAATGTTGTGGACTTTGTTTACTTACTCTAAGTTGTTCTAGTGCGGCTTGGCCCGTCGCACATATCGTGTTGCGAATGAACTCGCAAACATAGTACCCACATAAGTTATTGCCGTGTCCCTGATGCGCGCACTTTACGAGAATAGAGAGTTCAATCAAAATAATAATCAATAAAGCATGATATAATGGAATTGGAAGCTATCTAGTATTACTTACATTTTGGTCTACAAATTTTAGTTCTTCTGACCATTCACCCACGGCCCTGCCCGTGAACCTTTCCAAACCCTGTCCGGCAAAGAAAATGGATAAAGGAGTAATTAATTACTTGTTGTCACGAAAGTTGCCGATCTAGTGCGATAATATGATTGAAATTACCTCTGGAGCATCTCTCTAAAGTCTGCCCATATCTCTTTTTCTTTTCGTAACGAGTCCATGACAAGGACTTTTCCTGAGTCGGGTTGAATGACTAGCAGAATAAAGTGGAACCTACGCACGCATAACTCATCATCAGTTACACTTAACATCGAGTAAGCTGAAATAGAATGTGTACAAGAGAGAGGGTAACAGTACTCACGAGAAGTTGTAAGGCAATAGTATTTCCCTTTTGGTTTGTTGTCTCAGTAAAGACGTTAGCAAGTAATCTTCTGTTTGCCTGGGTTTGGTTTTTACCACTTCTTCATGAACTCTATTTGGGTCAACGAACCCAATGTCAAAAGGGCCTCCTTTCCTGCATTCCATAACCTTTTTCCTGCATAATAGTATATACATATATGGTGAGCATATATATATACATGCAATTAATGAAGTGAATGAGATGAGATATAAATTACAGAAATAGTACTTACACACAATAAAGGCTGATGGCAGCTTTGTCGAGTTCCTTCTGATTGAATATAAAATGCAAGTCTTGAATGTTGAAGTCGATCGCGTCGTCTCCGCAGAAGAAAATCTCATCTCTTATATGCGCCGTGATCCATTCTACCTTTCTCGTCTTGCAGAAATCAAGGTACCACTTGTGCAATTTTCGCATCTTTGTTGGTAGATTCTTGAGCTCCTCTTTCTTGACGAGATTCTTCCCATACTTCCATGGCTGTATGGGGTTGGCATCGCATTTGGGCAAGTTGTCTCCCATGACGTTCAAGTATGCAATGTAAGTCATCCCCATCTCATTGGCCTTTCTTTGTAGCTCTGCCTCGTAATCATTTACGGGAGGAGTGTCCCGTGTGTCGAACATTTGGAGCGGGGCGCATGATTGGTTTTCCTGCTCTCCGAGCATGGGAACTGTTTTCTGGGGTGCCTCACGACTGCTACTTTCAGTCTCCCTACGGCGCCTTGCATCCGCCTTCAAAATCTGGCGCTCGTAGTCCGGCACAAGTGGGGTTTCAGGTTTCAAAAGATTATTGTAAAACTTCTCCACCACCGCCGGATCTATTTTATCCTTTGGCTCGGCCCGTCTAGGTGCAAAGAATTTCTTGACCTGTTCTTCCAAGATCCTATTGGTCTCCTCGTCGCTACGATTCCACGGTAAAACCGGCAATGGCTTGGCGGAAGGCTGCGGGACGTAGTTTTTTTGAACTCTTTGGCGTACGGTTTCCTGCGGATTTCTTTGTGGCAGTGCTACTGATGCTCTTCGTGGCAGTGCTCTTCCGCTTACGCTGAGGAGATGGCTGAAGCACCGGAGATGGCTGACGGGCCGGAGATGGCTGCCGCGCAGGAGATGGCTGAAGCGCCGGAGATGGCTGCCGCGCAGGAGATAGCTGAAGCGGCTCAGACTGCTGACGCTGCGGAGACGGCGGGGGTGCCAGTGACCTCCAATTTGGAAGCACAATGTGTTCCTTCTTCCAAAGAATGGTTGTTTTCACTGCAAATTTGAGTTGAGTTTCCCCTTCACCTGTAGCATGGTCAAGCTGTGCTTCCTCATATTCCTTCACAACCTCATCCACCCCGACAATAGCATAGCCATCTGGAATCGGTCGGCAGTGGTAAGTTCCACCAGCTACAGGAGGTAAGGCATAGCCGACAGCCACCTTAATGGATAAGCCCATTAATCTCACATGCAGATCAGCGTGTTCGCTCTCCGTGATCTCATCCACGGGGTATCGAGGACCCGCCATTTCAAGCATGGGCTGCACGTTCTCCGTGGAAGCCACACTGCTTTTCCGCGTAGAGTCTGGGCCGCCGGCAGCTTCCAATGCAGGCTCTTCGTGCCGCTGAGATGGGCCGGTAGCTTGATGGCTCTGTTGTGCATTCACTTGCGCCTGCAGCGCCGCAAGTGCATGTTCTATCTGTGTCATCCGCTATGTACGCTCTTTTTCTTTTCTGCCGCGCCATTTGTAAGAGTCGCTCCAGTCGGCAAACCCATCCTTCCACGTCATACCCCCTGTGCCTCGTGCATGTCCAGGGTCTTCTTTTTTACCGATTGCGCGTGTGAGCTGGTCTTTCTCTCTGTCGGGATGGAAGGTCCTGGCGGATGTTTCCTCGTATGCCGTGATGAGTTCAGTGACGGGTTTGGCAAGGAGGGTTGGGAAGATACACAATCCTGTTTCTGGGTCCAACCTTGCCCCGATTCCGTAGAACCAAGTCTTTGCACGTAGGTCCCACCCATCTGTCTGGGGAGTGATCCCTCTAGCGCGCAGGGCCTTCTCAGCTTCCTCCCACTTAGGCCTCTGAGATATGTAGCCACCTGACCCCGTCCTCTGGTGATATTCCTTCTTCAGGGCATTAAGCGTATTGGTTTCTGACCTCTTTTTAGCTATAGCACTTTTTTTATATGTCTCAAATTTGGGCCAGTGAGGTCTTATCTTCGCATAATATGCGTCTTCGAAATTTGGAGTCTCGCCAGATTTGACAAATTTGTTCAATTTTGTCTTCCAGTTGCGGAAAGCGTCAGCCATCTTCTTTAGAGTCCACTCTTTGACCTTTTACTTTATAACCGGGTTGTTTTCATCCTCCTCTGGCGGAAGGGTGAAATTTACCAACAACGAATTCCAAAGCGTTTCTTTGGATCTGTCATCGACAAAGGTACCGTCGCCCTTCTTTGGCTTATTCCAATTTTCAATTATGATTGGGATTTGGTCCCTAACAAGAACTCCAGTCTGACGTACAAATTTGTCTGCGGCCTTCTTGGGCTCCATCGGCCTGCCATCAACATGGACTGCTTCGATCATGAACTTTGCACGATCTTTCAACCGCTGGCTCGCGCCTCGCTTGCTCTTTTTCGTAGAAGAAGATGGTTGCTGGCTGGTCGATCCAGAGGGCTAAAAGAAGAAAGAAGCGTTAATTAGTACATGTAGAAGAAGATTGTTGGTGGAAGTCAGCAGAGGCTTAATCAATGCATATACCTCGCCGGACTTTGTAACCATTAAATTGCGTTCACCAGAGTCTTCATCTTCTCCATGACTAGTACTTGAGTTGTCGTCATCATGTCCCTCCAAGTTCAGATATTGTGAGGTATCCTCATCAATAATGTTCTCCCTTATTTCTTCTTCTTCAAGGTTTCTACTAAGTGGATCCATAGTTTCTAAAACAATAATATTATCTAGAGTAAGAGTGTAAACATTCAACTGGACTTGGATTCATACACAAATATACATATTATTCATACAAAAATACACAAATAAATACACAAATGAAATTAAAACCCTAAGGATGCTTGATCATTTTAAACGAGTTCCGAGGGGTCGAAACCCTAATCAGGATGAGTCAGAGGTCCAATTTGTATACAAGTTTTAATCTATGCATGTAGTACAATTTATCGAGCAAACAAGTTTTAATCAGGATGAGTCAGTAATCACACACGTTGCACTCCTCACAATCTATCGAGCAAACAATTTCATACAACATAAACAATAGCACATAGAGATCAAACAAATGCAACAAATGCATGCATGGCAATTTAATAAGTCACAATGGTTGTTACTTTAGTTCTCTAAACAATACTGAAGTATATGATGCATTCAAGAGGCCAATTAATGCAATGGAGTATTTGTTATGGATAGAGGACATTGATACGAACCAGTAGGCGTTGGATTCACCCTAATCAGAGTTACAAATCTTTTCTTATGATTTAAATAGTGTTTAATGGGTTTTAAATCATTTAAATAGTTTCTATTGTCTAAAAATCAAACTAAAATCAGATATATAATCCACACGGGGTTGTGATTCCAGGGACATAATATTTGTAATTTTCTGAACATTATTTATTTTCTTATGAATTTATTACTCTAAATAAGCCATTATACCATTTATTTAATTGCTGAAAAACCTTATATTATTTGGCTTAACCATTTGCATATTGATGATCTACACACAATTGTGAATCCATAGGTATATTATTTGTGATTTTTGGACCAGTAGATATTTTACTATGAATTTATTAACCTAAAAGACCATTAAAACTAATTAAATTATTACAGTAAACACGTACTGTAAAAGTTAAATCCAACTTGATATTAATAATCTACTCAATTTTCTGAATTCATTGATATATAATTTGCTATTTTTGGATCTACGAATCTTTTTATATGATTTTTGCAAGATTATACAATTTTCTGCAATTTTTATCTTTTCTTCTATTTTTCAGGAGAGTCAACGTTGACTGGCGCTGTGTCATTGCTGACGTGGCAGACAGGTGGCGCATTCTGGTTTGCTGGTACCCTTTCGACCTGGGGACAGATGGTGGTCGTCGGATCTTAGATTGATTGGACGGTGCAGGGCGTCCGAGGCGAGACTCACCAGTGGGGTGACGTGGAGGCGGCGGGCTCGTCGGGCGGCGGTGCTAGTGGAGGATGCGGCGGTCTCCGGCGATGTCGAGGTGGACTACGAGAGGCGGGGTACTATGGCGAGAAGGTTGGTGGCCTCGGCGCGGTGGATTGCTTCCTCGGGCGACAGAGGCAGACGGCTGGAGACGGGCGGCGTCGGCGGTGCTCCGGCGAGGAATTGGGCGCGGTTGGCTGCTCCTGCACGGGGAAGAGGTGGTTAGGGCGATGCGGTCAAGTGAGAGGGAGAGGTCATATGGAAAAGAGAGGGTCGGGGGCGACTGCCTCGTCGAGGACCTCGAGCTCCGAAGCTCGACAATGGAGGCGGCGGCGGCGAGACGGACGATTCCTCCCTCACTCCGAGGGCGGCGGCGAAACGCGCGAGCTCCGAGGGCACCCACGGACGATTCCTCCCTCACTCCGAGGGCGGTGGCGGCCGGCGGTGGCTTCTCTCTGCTCCGATGCGGTGGCGGCGCTTCTCTCTGCTCCGATGGCGCGCGCGCGGTGGCGGTACGGTGGCGGTGGCGGTTCGATCTGGCTCTGGGGGAAGAAAGGAAGGGGAAGGCGAATTTAATACCCCCCCCCCCTTTAACACCGGTTCGTGGCTGGAACCAGTGTTAAAGGGGGGATTCCATTTCCCGCGCGCATTTATTACCCCCCCCCCTCTTTAACACCGGTTCCATCCAGGAACCGGTGTTAAAGGGGGGTGCGCGCGGGAAACGAAATAAATGCGCCCCCCCCTTTAACACCGGTTCGTGTCTGGAACCGGTGTTAAAGGGGGGCATTTATTTCATGCATTAAAGGGCCATTTTTAATTCAAAAAATATGATATGAATTTAGAAAATTCATATCCTTTTCATTTCAACTCAGAAAAATATGAATAATATATCATAATTTTCAGAAAAATAATATATATCCATTCATGTAAATCATTTTATATTTACTTTACATGAAAATTTTCAAAATAATTAAAACACTTACATATAAATTTTGATTATTCAATTCAAATAAAAATAAATTGTTAAATCCTAAAACTTTGAACACAAGAAATATTAAGCATCTAAAAATAAATCTAACCCTATTTTATTAGATCAAATCATATTTTAATGCCGCATCTTTTGTATTAACATTTTTGAATTGATTGGATATTTAAATGTCGCATCTTTTGTATACACTTGAATCTCACCAAGCCTCGCTCAACTTGCATTGTTTTTTTGACAAAATAGCATATTGTGAACCTAAAAATGATTTTTGTAAAAAATCATGAGCATCGTATCATGTACATGTAGTTCATATCTGACCCACTTCCTACCGATTTGGTAGGAATTTGTCTTTTTCACCAGAGGTGGACGGAAAGGTTTCAGATCCCCCTGTTGGTACATTGTGCATATAAGGTGGTCTAGTATTTTTGTAAAATGTGTTGGTGTTTTTTTGAATTAGCCATTTGGTGGTTTCTTCACAAAACCGTCCTTTTTTATGCTCGGAAAATGGAAAATGCCTTTTTGGTGCGATAAAAAGGAAAACTTCCTCTTGCAACATTGTTTGCCATGCCATGATGCACATGTATGCACAATATGGCCATATTATCACAAACTATGCCTTGATTCTAGCCATAACATTGGTCATTTGACCCAAAAGCCAAGAAACCTCGAATGAGATAGGTCATTTTGTGAAGGTTTTTTCGAGACATAAACAATATACCAAGTTTGAGATTTTTCCTTCTAACTATGTCACATAATATAACACCACGCGAAGGTTTCGCACTGTTTCGATCTTTTTTTATTTTTTTATCCCCGTTTTAAACTATTGACAAACTTTGTCGAACAACGGGCATGATGATTCTTAGATCGGGGCCAAGCCTCGCTCAACTTGCATTGTTTTTTTGATAAAATAGCATATTGTCAACCTCAAATGAGAATGCAACTAATAGTAAGTTACATAAAGCCAAACTGGAACTGAAAATTAAGATACATAAAAGAACTGAAAATTAAGATACATGGCCAGATTAAGTAACAATCGGCCGAACTTGTTTCGGAATGTTGGAGTGATTCAGTCATGCTCCTGCCTACACCTGTAATACTCGCCACTGTAGTCGTCGCACTCGCCGCCGTCGTCATCGCTGTCATCGTCGGGGTCGCCGTAATTGAACCTCTGGAGAGTACGCGTGGGCTGGACTTGAGGGTAGCGCAGACGGGGGTTAGAGTCGGCGGCAGTGTCATAGGCCATGACGCTCTGGAGAGTCCGACTGCGCCACCATAGCCGACGGCCGGCCTCGTTGAAGTTAGGAGGAGGTGGGCCGTCCTCCTCGTGCCTGGCGAGCGCCCTCTCACGCCGATCCACGAAGAAGGCTTCCCAAGTAGGGAAATAGTCGGGTTGCCATCTGGGATTCCTCCGCTGCTCCGGCGTGAGCTCGAAGTAGTAGTGGTTCGTGATGGCCATCCGGCGCGCCACACCTAGAGGGACAGGAGGAACCGGCACGCCTCCGACGCTCAGCATCCAGCCGACGGGGACACAGTAGCCCGGCGGGCAGGGGTAGTTCGAGGCGCAAAGCGCCTCCGCCTCCCTGGGGGTTAGTGCTACGGTGGAAGCCATGGGAAAGAGTGATGAGGTTGCAGATATGAGTCTAGAGATGTGCAATGACAATGGAGGCCAACCCTACATATATATATAGTGAACTAGCGGGAAGAACTAGAGGAAAGAACTGGCGGGAAGAAAAATGGCGGGAAGAAAAATGGCGGGAAGAAGAACTGGCGGGAAGAAAAATGGCGGGAAAAAAATGGCGGGATGAACCTTTAGTCCCGGTTGGAGACACCAACAGGGACTAAAGATGAACCTTTAGTCCCGGTTGGAGACACCAACCGGGACAAAACACGAGTCAGCACTAATAATAGGGGTGAGTGTCGACATTATGTCGTGCGGCGTGTACCTTGTCCCGGATGGTGTCACCAACCGGGACTAAAGATGAACCTTTAGTCCCGGTTGGAGACACCAACCGGGACAAAACACGAGTCAGCACTAATAATAGGGGTGAGTGTCGACATTATTTTGTAAGTGTCGACACTATGTCGAGCTGCTTGTACTATAAATAGGCATCCTTGTGAGTCCAGTCCTCCAGCCAGTTTGAGGCTATGCCTTACCTCCTTTCGAGAGCAGGGACACCACTACGGCCAGTTTTAGGGAGATGCCGGCGGAGCCCAGTCCTCCGGCATCTCCGAGAAACTGGTCATAGAGGCACTCCCTAATATGTGAAATTAGTTAGCTCCCAGGTGTATTGATCTAGTTAGAGAAGTTACAAAGTTGCAAGATGGTTTTCGACAGCAGGGACACCACTACGGCCAGTTTCAGGGAGATGCCGACGGAGCCTAGTCCTCCGGCATCTCCAAGAAACTGGTCATAGATGCACTCCCTAATATGTGACCGCGCGCGTTTGGAGATCAGATCTTAATGGTAAGTACGAATCGGGACAACTTCTTCTCATAGTCCCGGTCCATCCACAAAACATGACTAACACTCAAGACATGTATTAATATTAAAAACATGAACTAGAGTTACATAATATGAGCATGAACTTCTTGGCATATGTCCTTCCTTATGATCGCTTCAGACATAACCATGGAGCATCTTATTTACTTAACGGAATGCTTGGGTCAGTTTTCACTGTGAAGGGCGGAATTTCATCAAACTTATTATAATCTTCTGACATGTCTGTCTTGTCCTCGATTCCCACGATGTTTCTTTTCCCTGAAAGAACTATGTGACGCTTTGGCTCATCATATGATGTATTCGTTTGCATATTTTTTCTTTTTTTTGGTCTGGAGGACATGTCCTTCACATAGAAAACCTGAGCCACATCATTGGCTAGGACGAATGGTTCGTCTAAGTTCTTGTCTACCTTCATAAGATTGTTGAGATCCACCGTTGTCATTCCGTACTTCTTGTCTACCTCAACCCCTCCTCCTGTTAGCTTGACCCATTTGCATCGAAACAAGGGGACCTTAAAATTAGGTCCATAGTCAAGTTCGCATATCTCCTCTATGAACCCATAATACGTGGTCTTTTGCCCATTGTCTTCTGCTGCATCGAAGCGGACACCACTGTTTTGGTTGGTGCTCTTTTTATCTTGGCCTATCGTGTAAAATGTATTCCCATTTATCTCGTACCCTTGGAAAGTACATACAGTCGAAGATGGTGTCCTGGCCAACAAGTACAGCTGATCCCCAACAGTGGTGTTATTCGTGAGAAGTCTTTGCAGCCAGCCGCCAAAACTCGCCATGTGTTCACTTATAATCCATTCATCAGACTGCCCCGGGTGTTTGAGGCGTATTAAATTCTTGTGTTCATTGATATACGGGGCAACCAAGATAGATCTTTGTAAAACCGTGTAGTGTGCTTGATTGAGAGAATGCCCGTCCCTACATATCATTGCTTTACATCCTAGGGTGCCTTTTCCACGCAGTCTCCCCTCATGTCGTGATTCTGGAACACCAATCGCCTTAAGGTCAGGAATAAAATCAACACAGAACTCAATGACCTCCTCTGTTACATAGCCCTTGGAGATGCTTCCTTCTGGCCTAGCACGGTTATGAACATATTTCTTTAAGACTCCCATGTACCTCTTAAAGGGGAACATATTGTGTAGAAATACAGGACCGAGAATGGCAATCTCTTCTACTAGGTGAACTAGGAGATGCGTCATAATATTGAAGAAGGATGGTGGGAACACCAACTCAAAGCTGACAAGACATTGAGCCACATCTGTTTGTAACCCTGGTAGGCTTTCTGGATCGATTACCTTCTGAGATATTGCATTGAGGAATGCACATAGCTTCACAATGGGTACTCGAACATTTTCAGGTAGAAGCCCCCTCAATGCAATCGGAAGCAATTGTGTCATAATCACGTGGCAGTCATGAGACTTCAGGTTTTGGAATTTTTTCTCTGCCATATTTATTATTCCCTTTATATTCGACGAGAAGCCAGACGGGACCTTGATACTGCTCAGACATTCAAAAAATATTTCCTTCTCTGCTTTGGTAAGAGTGTAGCTGGCAGGAGTTAAGTGGCATCATTTACCCTTCTCGTTCTCAGGATGCATAGGCTCTTCAGGGGCCTTCAGACGTTGCTGGTCCTGCCGTGCTTCCGGTGTATCTTTTGTCTTCCCATACACTCCTAGAAAGCCTAGCAGGTTCACGCAAACATTCTTCGTCACGTGCATCACGTTGATTGAAGAGCGGACCTCTAAGAGTTTCTAATAGGGTAGGTCCCAAAATATAGATTGCTTCTTCCACATGGGCGCGTGTCCGGCATCGTCATTCGGAACAGATAGACTGCCAGGACCTTTTCCAAAGATTACTTCTAGGTCCTTGACCATACCAAATACCTCCTCACCGGTACGGAGGACAGGCTTCCTCCGGGGTTCTGCCAGACGTTTGAAATGCTTGCCTTTCTTTCTTACTGGATGCAGGTTCGGAAGAAATCGGCGATACCCTAGGTACACAACCTTCTTACATTTATCCAAATATACACTTTCAGTATCATCTAAACAGTGTGTGCATGCATTGTATCCCTTGTTTGTCTGCCCTGAAATGTTACTAAGAGCAGGCTAATCATTGATGGTTACGAAAAGCAATGCTCGTAGGTCAAATGGCTCCCCTTTGTGCTCATCCCACATACGTACACCTGGTTTGGCCCACAGCTGTAAAAGTTCTTCAACTAATGGCCTTAGGTACACATCAATATCGTTGCCGGGTTGCCTCGGGCCTTGGATGAGCACTGACATCATAATGAACTTCCTCTTCATACACAACCAAGGAGGAAGGTTATAGATACATAGGGTCACAGGCCAGGTGTTGTGACTGCAGCTCTGCTCACCAAAAGGATTCATGCCGTCTGTACTTAGACCAAACCTTAAGTTCCTTGTGTCACGTGCGAAGTCCGGGTACTCTCGCTCGACTTTTCTCCACTGTGACCCATCAGCGGGGTGTGTCAACATCGCATCTTTCTTACGGTCTTCCATGTGCCATCGCAACAACTTGGCATGCTCTTTATTTCTGAAGAGACGTTTTAACCGTGGTATTATAGGAGCATACCACATAACCTTGGCGGGAACCTTCTTCCTAGGGGCCTCTCCCTCAACATCGCCAGGATCGTCTCGTCTGATCTTATACCGCAGTGCAGTGCATACCGGGCATGCATCCAAATTCTCGTACTTCTCACCGCGGTAGAGGATGCAGTCATTAATGCAGGCATGTATCTTCTGCACGTCTAATCCTAGAGGGCAGACAACCTTCTTTGCTTGGTATGTACTGTCGGGCAACTCATTATTTCTTGGAAGAAGATTCTTCATTTTTACCAACAACTTTGAAAATGCGCTGTCAGTCACACCATTCTCTGCCTTCCATTGCAGCAAATCCAGTGTGGCACCTAGCTTTTTGTGGCCATCTTCGCAAGTTGGATACAACAATGTTTTGTGATCCTTTAACATCTGCTCCAGCTTCTCCTTCTCCTTTTCAGTTTCACATTCTTCCTTTGCATCAGTAATGGCCCGACCAAGATCTTCATCAGCGGGCCCATCTGCTCCCTCTTGATCTTCATTATCTACCCCCGTTGCATTATCATCATATTCAGGATACATATTATGATAGTTGTCATCATCCTCTTCTTCTTCGTTGTCTTCCATCACAACCCCTTTTTCTCCGTGCTTGGTCCAACAATTATAGCTGGGCATGAAACCGGATCGAAGCAGGTGGGCGTGAATGGTTCTGGTATTTGAGTAGTCTTTCTTGTTCTGACAGTGAACACACGGACAACACATAAAACCATTGTGACCACGGTTTGCATTAGCCACAACGATGAAATTTTGGAGGCCCGTAATGTACTCGGAAGTGCGGCGGTCACTGTACATCCATTGCCGGTTCATCTGCATTAATATGTAGTATATATCAAAAAATAATAGGGAGATGACCATTTATATATAGTACATCAATGACACATGAAAGGATAGTTGCCGACCTCGACCGAGACGGAAAGAGCAACAAGAAAACTTATTTTGAGCTCTCGGGCATTTCATCGAACACCTCTTGTGCATATGAAAAAAAAACTAGCACTCTTCACACCCTCTTGCTAGGCTCCTAAATGTGAAAGAATGGAAGAGTGGGGTGTGTGTGGGCTGGGGTGGTGTCTTATATAGCCCCCCCTTTAACACCGGTTCAAGCCACGAACCGGTGTTAAAGGGGGGGCTGCGCGGGCCACCTGTTGCAGGGTCCTTTAACACCGGTTCATGCCACGAACCGGTGTTACGCCCCCCCCCCCTTTAACACCGGTTCGTAGAAGAACCGGTGTTAAAGCCCTTTTTCGGGATCAATAAAAGACCTCGTTTCCACTAGTGTTTCTGGATATGATGAACGTGGGATCAAGTGAGATAAATTGGGTAGGAACACCTCATTGTAGCCCACTCGGTGAACAGTCGACCGTGCCAACTCATATTTCTGCATCTACAAAATCAATATTGACAAAAGCAGCCTCTACAAAAGGAAAAAATTGGTCAAGCGCCGAGGAATAGGTGGTATATATAGAACTAGAATATAGCCATTAGAAATATAGCCGTTGAAAATATAGTCGTTAGAAATATAGCCGTTGAAAATATCTAATATAGACTAGCCACTAGAAAACTGAGGTTGTCTAAAATAGAATCTTTTACACCATTGTTTATATAAAGATATAGACTATCAAATTTAGACAAGCCACTAGAGATGCTCTAAACAACACACTCGCTGAGCTTCTTGTTGTCCCGAATTAGATGTCACATATTTATCAAAATTTATACATGGTTAGACGTGTTTTAATGTATAGATGTATTTAAGGTTAGATAAATTGATAAATCTGTGATGTCTAGTTCTGGAAGTAGTAATAGTTTTTCCACCCTAACTCGCAAGTGTAACCAATATTTTCCCAACAACAACGAAGTTGCAACTTGCACAGCCTTGCCGCCAAAGCCTGACGCATGACTAATCCCATATATAGATAATCCGTGTATAAAGCGTAACACCCTCTAGCTAATTAACAAATGTCCATATTCATCCGGCCGCTCGCCTTTTTTTCTCCTTTCCCGGCTGGCTGGACCGTTATGGCCTCGTGATGTCAGAAATGTCTTTCTAGCATATATATGCTAGATAGCGTACGTATATCTTTTTTTTAGAAAGGAGCATACATTAATATTGGAGGATATCAATTACACCTTGCCTTTGCAACAATTATATTGTCCTAGCGGCCACACGGATACACACAGCAAAAAGAAAAGAATTACAAAAAAAAAGTCCCGCTACAGTGATTTATTCATTGAAACGGCGGTACTACCACCACCAAAACAGCATCAGAAGTCCAACTTCTTCAAAAACGACGCCTCCAAGAAGGGAACAGTGCACAAACACTGTCATCGCCCGATCAAAGATCTAGGTTTTTATCTTGAAAAAAGTTCACGCTCCCAAAACAATACCTTCAACAAGGCTATTGCCAGACACAACCAATTTAGGCCAGACCCTGGGTGTTTTCACCCTGAGAGGTAGAACCATGAACCTTTCCTGTGCAGTCGCCCCCACTTGCATGCCACTGCTCCAATTCACAAGTTACCTAGCCAATTCCTCATCACCACCTAGACTCGAACTACCATTGTCTGTCCTCAGATCTCGGTCTCCATGACTTTCTCCGTCAGCACCATGGAACGAGAACATACCCCATGATAATAACATCCAACAAAGCTTCGAAGCACACCCTCTGAAACCAAACGATCAGGATAAAACATGGGTGCGTATGACCGAATTCAATCCTTCCAGCAAACTCACGGCATGATAGCACTTATAGAGTTCGCAAGCGGAGCCTTCCAAAACACGACACAGAAACCAGATCAATGGATACCAACATCCGGCAGATCATCGTCTTGGCTTGAGAGGGATCCAGGACCACCTCCTTTATTGAAACCGAGCCAGCAGACCCTACGCCACCCACTGAAAACTAGCAGGATCCGCCCCAAGACGGCAAGACCATATGGCCGACCATTTCGACGGAGAAGGAGGCCACCACCACCATGCCGGGGGCAGATGCCCCAAGCGCCCTAGTGTCACGAATAAGGCCCGGGTCGCCTGGGTGTCGGCGTCGAGGCCAACGAACGGGACAGATCGCGGCTAGGCCCGGATCCCCGCCGCCGCATGCCGCCAGCTGGGCCGAGGATCACGAGCCGCCGCTCGCCGCAACACCACCGCCAAACCAGCCGAGACGGACGCCGTCGCCTTCCCGCTAGATCGGGATCAGGGACGCCGCCGCCACGCCCCCAGGTCTCAGCCTGGCAACGATCTGGGCTGCGGCGGCAGGAAGGAGAGACCACGGGAGGGAGAGATCGGCGAGGAGGGGAGGCCGCCCGGCGCGGAGCCACCGCACAGGTGCGGGAGGAGGAGGGGTGCGGGAGCCTCAGATAGCGTACATACATGCACCATTCAATTTCTTTAATATGCTTTTAGATTTTTTTTGGGAAAAGAGTATATATTAATATCATAGGGATACCAATTACACCCAGCGTCTGCAACAACGCATGCCCTAGCGGCCCTACGGATGCACACATTCCAGAAAAAAGAAAAAAGAATTGCAAAAAAGTCCCGCTACAGAGAACTAATCCTCAAAGCAACGACACTGACACCATCAGAACAATACCAGTAGTCCTCCACTCCAATAATAACGCCTTCAAGAAGAAAACAGTGTCCAACCGCCGTCGTTGCCCAATCAAAGATCATAGGTTTTCACCCTGGAGAAAGTCCTCGCTCACAAAGCAATGTCTTCAACAAGGTCACTGCCAGGCACAACCAGTTAAGACCAGACCTTAGATTTTCACCCTGCAAGGTATGACTAGAAACTCCCTTGTGTTGTCTTCCTGCACCAACAGTCGCTGCAACGAGTTTCAGATCACGCAGCCAGATCTCTGTCGCCATAAGAACTAAAATCACCATCGCTACCCTCATATTTTCGCTTTCCTGACATTCTCCACATCTGACTTCACCATGGCTCTAAGAATGACACTTGGTGGGAACAAAAAACAGAGCTTCGCAACGCTCCCGCTGAAACCAAACGGCCAGAAAAACAAGATGCGCACGACAGAATACCTTCTGATCCAGAAATCTCTAGGCATGATACGTCCATCGGAGTTTGTCGGCGGAGCCTCCGAAACCCGCCTCTTCAGACCAGATCAATGAGGGCAGACATCAAGCACACCTTCGTCATCGTGCGAAAGAAACCAAAGGACCACCTCCTTTATTAGATCCGACACAGCGATCCCCACACCGCCGACCGGTTTCCGGAGAACGGATCGAGCAGGCCAACCATCTAGGAAGAAATCTTTGCATGCATATGGTACCTCAAACTCTCTTCCATCTGACACCTCATACTCTCTCTTCCATTCATTAACCTATCCTTTTCATTTTCAATTATAAATTTCAAAATATGTATATATCAAAATAATTATCCAAATAACATTTTGTTTGCACCTATGTTTTTATTTTTGTAAGATCTTTTAAACAAGCCCAAAATTAATAAAATTTAACAACCTAAATTTCAAAATGCAATAAAACATTATGATTGACAATGAAATCCAGTAAAACTTGTTTATCTTGTTTGGCGTCAATATATTTTATGGTTTGAACTCAAAGTTAATTACCAATTTTTTTAACTCTGGTTAACTAAGTTTGAAACGCGGTGAAACAAATTATTTCCACAAATATTTTCGTCAGGATTCATAATATTTTCAAAATTTCATTATGTTTCAAATGTTGATTTTCAAATATTATTAAAATATATTCAATATTGATATTATTTTGAAGCTCTCTTTAATAGGAACCAAAATATTAAAATGGTTTCTAAATTAAACTTACGGTTTAAAATCTATATAAGTTTTAAGTTTCCTCCAAAGTGAGAAAAATAAGAAAATTTGACACAAATCTGAAAAGTAAAGAGGAGATTGTGGGGGCAATGCATGCTATATAGCGTGCATGGTAGAAACTAAAAACTCTCGTGATGCTCACTAGACCATTGCTCATGTCGACATCGTGATCACTTTCAGCCTTTCAACCAACAAGCTACAACCTTTTCCTCTGGACTTTGTATCCACCAAAACCAGTTGTATCCGATCCACCAAAGCTTCGATTGACCCTCCCGGGCAACCAGGGTTAGGCATGAGCTATAGCCGATCGAGGACGTACAGACCAGTCGACAACATCCAGCTCCTACGTAGTATCTTGTTAGCGTGGACTACAAGGACACCGGACGGTGCCAGGCTAGATAAGCTTTGCATCCCGCCCGTGATGTGATAAGGGCATCTCCACCGGACCGATCCAAATGGTTATCTCAAACAGTCTGTTCCTATCCGTTTGGGTTAGACCGCGGTCGATTTGTCCGCGCTTGGTCATCATCAACGCCAGCGTCTTTCCGCCGTCACGCCGTCTTCAGTCTTTCTTTTCTGCCGCTTCCTGCAAGTTCTTGGTGTTTCCTGTCGTGTTCAGGCGCAGCCATAAAAAGGGGAGGCCACCGAGCTATCTTCGACCATACCCACGCCACCCACAACACAAAAAACCACCATGCCTGGCCGCGGGCGTCGACCCGACGAGCGTCCCAACCCCAACGCCGCAGAGAAGAGGGGCCAGAGCGGCCGTGGTGGTTGCCGAACCCGCCGTTTCCACGGCGCTCTCACTACAACTACAACAGGACCACCGGCGAGCGCTTCTCGTTGGAGGTGGTGAACTGCTTCTTTCTGCCGGAGCACCGCCGACGTCTTGCACTCAGGGAAGTGCATGATGGACTCCGCGAAGCATTGCGGGTCAATCTCGACGACGCGTACCTGCATGCCCATCTCGCCCAAGCCGAAGAAGAGCTGCAGACACAGAACGCGATCTACCGTTCCCTCAGCGTAGAATGGGGTGTTTCCGACCCATAGGCGGCGCCTAGCTAGAATGGCCAATGTCGGCCGATCTGTAGGCTACCCGTTGTACTCTTGTTTTGTAAATATATGTAAAGGTCGAATAAATATTTTCATTGCAAATGGCTAATGCCAACATTCATACATCATACATGGCGCGCGCACAGCCTAGCCTACTCGTCGGAGTCGGAGGAGGAGTCGGAGTGGTAGCAGCGGCGGCACATGGTGTGGTTGAAGACGCTGATGCTGAACTTTCCTTCGCCGTCATACTTGAAGATGGTGATGTTGCCCGCTTCGATCTAGTGCGAGCGGGCTAAGCGCTCCCAGTCGTTGTCGAGGTACATCTGGCCGAGGTGGTCGGACTGCAGGTCGACTGGGTACCTGCCAGTCCTGAAGCCGTTTTCCTGCAGCATGGCGAGCGAGGGCGGCTCGTCGCCGATCAACGTCACGAACCCGCGGGGCAGGAGCAGCCTATCATGCCGCATGCCGTGGTGGATGGCCACGACGAACTGAGTGCCTAGGTCGAAATCTTCGGGCGACGACAGCGTTGAGGGAGAGTGTGGTGGCGCAGTGAGTTGGTCGTGTTCTCCACACCTCCCTCGGCGTCCATGGCCTCCCCTTGACCCAGCGCCGTCGGCCATGGCTAGCTACAAGCAGTGGAGAAGGAAAAGGGGAAGGAGGAGAGGGATGGTGCTCTGTGTGGGAGAAGATGGCGGCGGGTGGCCGGTTAAAAAGGGCCGGCATCGGATGCCGGCGTGGAGGCCGAAGAGGGGCATTGAAGTGTCCAGTGACTAGGGCAGGCGTCGGGTGGCACCAGCAGCGGCGGTGGAGAGCTTGTCGTCCTGTCAGTCAGCGTGTTGCCGCGTCACCATTGATGACGCAGGCTGATACGCCCAATTTGCATCACCTTCTATATCATAATCTACCTCTATTCATTGATATTTGTCTTATTATGAGGCATTACTTATGTATTTTACACTATTTATGCATGTTGGATGATTCTTGGAGGATGAACTGCCGGAGTCTGGATTCTGATAGAAAAAAGGCGTTTCGGTGCAATTTCGTGAAGATCAGAAAAATACCAGAAAAATATGGGAAAATATTATTTTTCTAGAAGATTGAGGAAGTCAGAAGGAGGAGCGAAGAAGGGCCGCAGGGGGCCCACACCCCCTAGGCGCGAGCCCACCCTGGGCTGCGCCTAGGGCATGTGTGGCCCACCTGTCCGGCTCCCGACTCCGCCCCTTCGTCTATATCTTCCCTACGGAACCCTAAGGATAGGGGAGCGATCACAAATAGATTTCCGCCGCCTCTGGGGGCGGAAAACACCGAGAGAGAAAGATCTCTCCGGCAGACAGATTTCTGCCGGGGGAATTCCTTCCCGAAGAGGGGAGACTATCGCCATCAACACTATCGTCAAGCTAGGCTTCATCGGGATCATCATCATCGTCCACACTATCATCTCCACCAGCACACCCATCACCACTCCATCCCGCTGTAACAATTGTGTTGGATATTGCTTTAGTTCTAAGGGAAAACTTTCTCGGTGTTAATTACTATTATAGTTGATGCTTGTGAGTGGAATCATTGGATTATTGTTTATGTTCAGATTGTTATCCATTATCATATCATCTTTGATCTTGATCCATATGATGTCTTGTGAGTAGTTCATTTAGTTCTTGAGGACATGGGAGAAGTCATGTTGTTATTAGTGGATTTGTGTTGAGTTATTATTCAATGGTTTAGTATTTAAGTTGTGGGGCTATTCTTCTAGTGGTGTCATGTGAACGTCGACTACATGATACTTCACCATTATGGGCCTAGGGGAATGCATTATGTATTTGGCTACTAATTGTGGGGTTGCCGGAGTGACAGAAACCTGAACCCCCGTTAGGTACCTTTGCACAAGGGAGCGTAGGATCTAAGAGTTTAAGGCTATGGTTAGATTTATATCTTAATTACTTTCCTATAGTTACAGATGTTTGCAGGGGGTTTAATCACAAGTATGTATTAGTCCAAGTAAGGTCGGTACATTAGCACAGGTTCACCCATACAACACTTACAACACCAAAAAAGAGTACTCATCTATTTGATGCGAAATCACTTGACAGAATTCCTGTGTCCTTGAGAACGTTTGGTCCTTATAAGTATTTCCACCGTCTTATCCTTTGCTAAGAAAGGATTGGCCCACTTGCTGCATTTGTTCTTTATTACTTGCACTTTGTTTTGTTGCTTTATCAGAAAACCACTAAAAATCCATTTGCTAAGTATTCACAGGGATTTCCTGCTCCATACCACTGTTCAGCACCTTCTGCTCCTCGTTGGGATCGACACTCCTATTTATCGAAAGTACTACGATACACCCCCTATACTTGTGGGTCATCAAGACTATTTTCTGGCGCTGTTACCGGTGAGTGAAGTGCTATTGAAGAGTGGAACTGGTAAAGGAAACTTCTACTGTGAGTATTGCTTTTGTTACTGATTGTTACTTTGTTTCCAATATGGATAACCCACTTGGTTTTCTGTTTGGGAAAACTACTACGACTGCTAGGGTAGTAGATGAACCACCACCTGTTGAGATAGATCCGTTTAAGATACCTACAAGTATTGTTGATCGTGTTATGGATAATTATTATTTAGGGGATAGAACTGTCCACCCTGGTGATCACTTGTTTTTTATCCATGAATCATGCGGGTTGTTTAAGTATGCAGGTATCACAACTGAACAGGTGAAGAAGAAATTACTCTCCATATCCTTGAAAGGAAGAGCTGAAGAACGGTATAAGCTGCTGAAGAATGGGCAATCCATGGAATGGGAGGAAATGGCATCTCTCTTTTATTCTAAATTTTATCCTCCCAGTGAGATTCATAAGGATAGAAATCTGATATATAACTTGTGGCCTCGTGATTGAGAGAGTACATCTCAAGCTTGGGGGAGATTGAAGTTACTAATGCTTAAATGTCATATTCATGAACTCCCTAACAATATTATTATCAATAACATTTATGCTAGGCTTTCTCTTCATGATAAAGATTTACTAGATGCTTCTTATGTTGGATCATTCACACGTATGAAGGAAGAAGCTAAATGGGATCTACTAGACCGTATTCAAGAGAACACTGAAGCTTGGGAGAATGACAAAGGAAGAAAGTCAGGTATAAACTACGATTATGAATGCATTAAATCTTTTATGGGAACTGATGACTTCCGTGATATTAGCAATGAGTTTGGTCTTGATTCCCAAAGTATTGCCAACTGTTTTAAGGCCTTTGCCTCTTACATAGAAATTCCCAAGAAGAAGTGGAACAAGTACCATGCACCTTATAAAGATGTTGTTAGTCGTGTTCCTATTAAAAGTGATAAAGTTTGTACTACTAATCATATTGTGCCTGAACCTTATGTTGTGAAAATACCTTTCCCAGCTAAGGTACAGGAGTATTCTATGATTATTAGTGCAAATAATAAAGGTACAAAGAAAATTGTGGAGCCTGATGAGCAATTGAATATTGAACCTGTGGTAGCTATTGTGAAAGATCTTGACGCTAGAAATATAGAGGATGAGCATATTGTCTTCTGTGAAGACGCTTCTAATATTATCTCTCATCCTAGTAAGGCTATAAAAGCTAGTGTTCCTGTGCTTTCTGTTAAAATTGGTGATTATTGCTACTATGGTTTATGTGATATTGGTGCTAGTTCTAGTGCTATTCCTTATGAGCTTTACAGGGAAATTATGCATGAAATTGGTCCTTGTGAGATTGAGGACATTGATGTGGTTATTCACCTTGCTAATAAAGAAACCATTTGCCCCATTGGAATTGTAAGAGATGTGGAGGTTCTTTGTGGTAAGATTAAGTATCCTACTGATTTTCTAGTGCTTAATTCTACAGCTAGCAAAACTTGTCCTATCATTTTTGATAGACCTTTCTTGAACACTTGTGGAGCTATTATAGATTGTAAGAATGAAATTTTTTGAACGAAGTTTGATGGAGATTCTTATGAGTTTAACTTTTCCAAATTTGCTAAAGCTCCTTGTGAAAACAGTCTGCCTAATAAAGATTTCAGGATCGAACAACTTGCTTCTATTGATCCAGTCTATGACCTTGGACCTCTTTTTGATGAATGTAAGTATGCTCATTATAATGATAAAGTTGTTGCTAGTGACAGTTATATTGTCAACTCTATTCAAAGTGCTACTGAAAGTTATTATGAGAGAGGGAAACATGGTTTTATGCATCTCAATAATGTTAAGTTTCCCCGTTTTATGTTGAAAGCTTTGAAGTTGCATTCGTTTTGTCTTCCTATGCTAGTGCCTTTTTGTTTCAACAATTCGTTTTCTCATGATACCCCCATTCATAGGAAGTGGGTTAGACTCAAATGTGTTGGTTATTTGCTTCTTGATGCTCTCTTTCACTTCAAATATATATCTCCTATGTGATCATCTTTGAAAGTTTCAAGCCTAACTTAAAGGCAATAAAGAAAAGTACTTGTTAGGAGATAACCCATGAGTTTTGTCGAGTCTTGGAAGTTATTACCTCAGTAATAACCTCTCCTTATCCTTTTCGTTTTGGTTTTTGTGTCAAGTTTAACTATTTTTGTAAAGTAGAGGAGTTGTGAAAAGTGGTTGTCCTGGGACAGATTTTTGAGCTACACCGTAAAAATTCGTGAGGGATCTCAGTACATCGGATGGAGCTATATTTTTCTGATCTTGTTCTCCAAGTTGTTACCCAACTTTCATTAGTTCTGAACTTTTTGATTTGAGCAACAGAAGGTTCGTGAAACCCCAATTTTCTATATTTTTGATGTTTTTAATACATAAGGAAGACTACGAGACGGAACAGAGGAGGAACCGGAGTCTGGGGTGGACAAATGCACCCTAGGCACGGGCCAGCCTGGCTGCGCCTGAGGGGGGTGTGCCACCCTCGAGCTCCGTCTCCGCCTCATTTCCGTATCAGAACCTTCCTTATGCATTGAAACTTCGTAATATATAACCCCCGGATCCCCCGAGGTTCGTGCATCGTGTTCTTGTCGTGTTTTCGCTTTGATCTGTTTCTGTCAAGAAATCTTCTCAAGTTTAGAGCACCATGGTCTCCGCCAACGACAAAGGCAAGAAGCCCATGGAGGAGATAAAGTTGGAAGAACAAACCTCCGCAGGGGCAAGGGCAAGGAAACCTACTTTGGTAGGAGCAATTAACACTGGGGATGCTTTTTCTCGTAACATGCAGGGAATCATATCCTTCGGTCTAGATTTCAGATACTGCCCAGAGGCAGCGGAAGCCCTTCGAACCACTGACGAGTTTTGTGATAAGTACCGTGCTTTGAAGATGAAGGTGGATATACTTCAAGAAGAGAATGACAGGCTTCGTAAGATGCTGGAGGATCTCCTTACCCTAGACAAGAGAACACCAGCTCCTCCTAAGGAGTAATTCGTCATCAGGTTTGGCATCCCCTTGTCTTGTTCCAAGCTTGGGGGAGTGTTGCGGTATCACCACCATTATCTTTTATCTTTTACCTTTTTAGTGGATTCATATCTTTGGTAGAGAGGTTATCTTATAGTTTGGTTTGCATGTGAAGTATCTCTCCTTTAGTAGATTATCTATGTATCCCTTGGTGTGAGTGCCTTTATTGGAATATTAATGAGAAGTATCATCTTTTACTTTTTGCACTTCTTATTTTAGTTTGCAATCTCTATTATATGATGGATCTTGTTGATCAGTATTGGCATCACTTTCGGATCATCAAGTGGATCTAAATTGATTTTGGCAAACCGAGTTCTGGTCAGTAGCAATACATTTTGAGGTTTGAAAGAAAAAGAGAAAAAGAGAAAAAAAGCTTATAGGTATTTTATATCACTTGTTTTCTTTCTTGTTGGCTCATAAGCTTAGTATTATATATTGAAGATCTTTTGTGTCTTCAAGGAAGATTGCATGTTTGGCTTTATTACTTGTATGTTTGCTTGTTTCTTTCAACTCTCTTGCTTGCTACCCAGCCTTGCTAGCCAAAAACATGTTTTGAGAAGGCATACTTCTCATGTTTCCAATCCCTTTGAACCAAAACCTTTGCCATTTGTGTCCACCATATCTACCTAGTAGCTTTTTGCTATTCCAAGCAAATTCTCAAGCTTCAACTACCTTTCAAATTAAAAAGTATTTTGTTATGTGAAAACTAGTTAGTAAAGCTCTCACGAACTTGATGGCACACCTTATTTATTTGACCCTCATAGACTTGAACCATTGTGCCATCGAAGTTGTATATGCTTGCATCTATACGTTGGAATTAGCAGAACCGTGCTGTCACGAGGAACGTTTTCAACATTGCACCTGTACTTTGTACCCAGTTGATATCATGCTCTTTTTTCTATGGATGTCAACCGTGTGAAATAAAGAGGGAACTTGTAAGTCCATGGAGTCTGTATTTTGTGTTAGAGAAACGCCTGGGCCGCTAGCCTAAGCCATGCCTAATCATGGTGGAAACTTGCAGCATCACCATAATGAGCATTTATGAAGCATCCTCAATAAAAAGCTATGCACATAGTAAATAAAAAGATCACTGAGATGCTCATTGTCTGCTTGCCTTGTCATTTTGATCAGAGTATAGCTCCTGTATCATGTGCAAGGGGTACCCCGTTGGCGGTTCTCTATGATATGCATGTATTTACAATGACAAGAACTTGCAGGTAACCAAAGTTGAGTAGCATGCGGAGCGGCCCTCGTACTCAAGGGACTTGGGATTTCCAGTTTATGGTCTGTCAAGCATATAACTCATATTGTACCTCACTTTCACCTTAACCACTTGAAGATGCATATGATAGGGGCAATGAGATCTCAAAGCTAATGAGTACCTTCCTTTCAGCATTTGGAAGCCTTTCAAACTCAAAACCATTTTCACTACCTTGTTGAGTCACCACTTATTCTATGAGCACCTTCTTGAGAGCATAATTGCCATTCTTGTATTTGTCTCAAAACTTGATTAATTATGTCATGACTTTGATGCTTGTATCTCTGAAATATTTACTTCTAGTCTTCATGTGAACTTCAGAGGTGCCTTGGCATTTATATTGTGCTCTACAAATAAAGGCAAGCGAGATACCACTATGTCATACCTTACTATGAGCATTGCAATGTTGCTTATGTTTATGTTTCATGCTACTTATTATTATTGAGTTGGTTTCTCTTCATAGCTTGCAATGAATATTGAGTAGACTTAGTTGCATAATTATTATTATGAATGGTTTAAGCATCTACTCATGTGCTGAGAATATATACATCATATGAAGCAAATGTGTTCGTGAAAGTTCTTTTATCGCACTCAGTTTTCAACTGAATTGCTTGTGGATAAGCAATAAGCTAAGCTTGGGGGAGTTGATACGTCCAAAACGTATCTACTTTCTCGAACACTTTTGCTATTGTTTCTCCTCTAAACTTGTGTGATTTGGATACAACTAACACGGACTGGCGCTGTTTTCAGCAGAATTACCTTGGTGTCTAGTTTTTGTGCAGAAAATCAACTATCAGGAAAAATCCCGAAAAATATGCCAAAAATCCTATTTCACCAGAAGATCCATGGATCCAGAGTACGAGACGAAGAAGGGGCCTAGGGGGCCACACCCCTACCAGGCGTGGGCCCACCTCTGGCCGCGCCTAGGGGGTGCAGCCACCCCAGGCACCCCCTCGGCCTCTCTCTGCGCCTATAAGTTGCCTCTCGACCTAAAAACAGAGGGGGGTTCGATAGTTTACAAGAAAGAGTTTTGCTCCGCCGCCGCCACCAGAAACCAAGATTCGGATCCATAAACTCCGTTCTGACACCCTGCCGGGGCGGGGAATTTGGAGAGGATCATCGCCATCATCACCAACACATCTCCATCAACCATCAATGTTTCCCTCATCCATGAGTGAGTAATCCCCCACTGTAGGCTTGGGGATGGTAGGGATTGGATGAGTTCTATCATGTAATCGAATGAGATTGTTAGGGCATAGTGCCTAGTATCTCTATTAGTGATATTTGACTTTGTTGCAACTTGTTGTGCTTAATGCTTGTCACTAGGGCCCGAGTGCCATGATCTCAGATCTGAACTTATTATTGAATCATTATGATAGTATTGTTTGTGATCTTATGTGCAAGTTGTGTACACATATCATTGTCTGGATCCAAAGGCCCCGAAGTGACAATAATTGGGACAACTGGAGGGAATGGCTGTGGTGTGAGGATCACATGTGTTCACGGAGTGTTAATTCTTTGCTCCGGTGCTCTATTAAAAGGAGCACCTAATTGCCAGTAGTTCCCTAGAGGCCCCGCTGCCACGGGCTGGCTGGACAGAAGATGTTGTGCAAGTTCTCATTGCGAGCATGTATGACTATATTTGGAGCACATGCCTAGGATTGTTTAGTACTTGGATGCTTGTTATTATTTATCTGCAACGCCCTAGATCTTAAAGTTAAATGTTTAGACTCGTCCATGCAACACCTGTCCATCCATCCCTATGCCTATCGCACTCGAATCCTACTATTACCGTTACTGTTACTATTGCTCCTGTTTTACTGTTGTTGTTGCTTTGCTGTTGCTACTACCAAACTGTTGCTACTGATAAACTTCTGTGAGCAAGAACTATTTCCAGGTGTAGCTGAATTGAGAACTCAGTTGTTAAGGCTTGCAAGTATTCTTTGGCTCCCCTTGTGTCGAACAAATAAATTGGGTAATACTATCCGCGAAGACTATTGCGATCCCCTATATTTGTGGGTCATCACGTGCGTATAAATCGGTGCCACTGACCGCGTCCGAAATCAATGCCGAGAGTCAATGTGGCTGACGGGTGGGCCAGTAGCATGTGCGGGAACAACGTCTGCACTGTCCACGCGCGTCCGGGCCAATGCCACCGAGCTCCATATTAGATGCATGGATGGATCGAGCGGGACGCGTTTCGCCGGATGGGTCAGCCCGCTGGGGCGCCACGCACGCCCCGCGCATCCCCGCGGATAGTTTTTGACAAACATAGACCATTTGGATCGGCCCGGTGGAGATTCCCTAAGGCCAACTTCAACTCCCCCGCAAATGGACCTCACGTGTATGATCCCATCCTTTCAGACCGAGGCCATGGCCCAACGCGCACCCACAAATCAAGATCCAGCCCCTGACCCGTCTATTTCAGCGGAAACTGGGCCAAAAGTTGAGCTCGGTTTGCGGGGGCTCGGACTGTCCGTGTGTTCGTGATACGTCCAATTTACATCACCATTCTATATCATAATTTGCCTTTATTCATTGATATATTTCACATTAAGAGGTATTACTTATGTCTTTTCATCTATTTTTGCATGTTGGATGATTCTTGGAGGATGAACTGCCGAAGTCAGGATTCTAATGGAAAAGGCGGTGTTTTGATGCAATTTCAAGAAGATCAGAAAATACCAAAAAAACTACAGAAAATTCTATTTTCCTAGAATACGAAGGATGCCAGAAGGGGAGGCGGAGTTGGGCCATAGGGGGGCCACACCCCCCAGGCACGGCCCACCATAGGCCGCGCCTACAGGGGGTGTGGCCACCCTAGCCCACCTCTGACTCTGCCCTCTCGTCTATATATTGTCCTCAAAACCCTAATACACGAAGAGTGACCACAGAAAGATTCCACCACCTCTGCGGGGCAGAAAACACCGAGAGAGAAAGAGCTCTCCGACAGACAGATTTCTGCCGGGTAAATTCCTTCCCGGATAGGGGAGATCGGCCATCAACACAATCATCAAGATAGACTTCATCGGGATCATCATCATCCACACCGTCATCTCCACCAGCACCATAATCTCCACTCCATCCCGATGTAACAATTGTGTTGAATCTTGCATAGTTCTGAGGGGAAACTTTCCTGGTGTTGATTACTATTGTAGTTGATGCTTTTGAATGGAACCATTGAATTATTGTTTATATTCAGATTGTTATCCATCATTATATCATCTCTGATCTTGATCCATATGATGTCTCGTGAGTAGTTCGTTTAGTTCTTGAGGACATGGGAGAAGTCATGTTGTTAGTAGTGGAATTGTGTTGATGTATTATTTGATGGTTTAATATTTAAGTTGTGGTGCTATTCTTCTAGTGGTGTCATGTGAACATCGACTACATGATACTTCACCATTTATGGGCCTAGGAGAATGCATTGTGTATTTGGCTACTAATTGTGGGGTTGCCGGAGTGACAGAAACCTGAACCCCCGTTAGAAAACCATTGCACAAGGGAGTGTAGGATCTCAGATTTTAAGGATGTGGTTAGGTTTATATCTTAATTGCTTTCTTGTAGTTGCGGATACTTGAAAGGGTTTTAATCACAAGTATGTATTAATCAAAGTAAGGTCGGTACATTAGCACTGTTTCACCCACACAACACTTATAAAACCAAAGAAGATTAATCAGCTATATGAAACGAAAGCACTTGACAGTATTCCCATGTGTCCTCGAGAACGTTTGGTCCTCATTAGTATTTCCACCGGTTTGTCCTTTGCTAAGAAAGGATTGGGCCACTTGATGCAATTATTTGTTGTCTTTATTTACTTGCACTTTATTTCCTTGCTTTATCAGAAAACCCCTAAAAATGCGTTTGCTTATTATTTACAGAGATTTCCTGCTCCTTACCACTAGTCAACACCTTGTGCTCCTCGTTGGGATCGACACTACTATTTATCAAAAGTACTACGATACCCCCCTATACTTGTGGGTCATCAAGACTAAACAAGGGAACACCACCACCACCGAGGAGTAATTCGTCATCAGGTTTGGCATCCCCTTGGCTTGTTCCAAGCTTGGGGGAGTATCGCGGTATCACATCATTATCTTTTATATTTTTACCTTTTTAGTAGAGTTATATCTTGGGTAGAAAAGTTATCTTATAGGTTGGTTTGCATTGTGCAAGTATCTCTCCTTTAATTGGTTATCTATGTATCCCTTGGTGTGAGTGCCTTTATGGAATATTAATGAGAAGTCTCATCTTTTACTTTTTGCACTTCTTATTTTAGTTTGCAATGTCTAATATATGATTGATCTTGTTGATCAGTATTGGTATCACTTTGGGAGCATCAAGTAGATCTAAATTGCTTTTGGAAAACCAAGCTCTGGTCAGTAGCAACACTTTTTGAGGTTTGAAAGGAAAAGTGAAAAGCACTTACATGTATTTTGTATCATCTATTTTCTTTCTTGATTGGCTCATAAGCTTAGTATTCTTTATTTAAGATCTTTTGTGTCTTCAAGGAAGATTTCATGTTTGGCTTTATCACTTGTAGGTTTTCTTGTTTCCTTCAACTCTTTTGCTTGCTACCCAGCCTTGCTAGCCAAAACCTATGCTGAGAGGGAATACTTCTCATGCATCCAATCCTTTAAACCAAAACTTGTGCCATTTGTGTCCACCATATCTACCTATTAGCATTATTGCTATTGCAAGTAAATTCTCAAGCTTCATCTATCTTTCAAACTAAAAATTATTTTGTTATGTGAAAACTAGTTAGTAAAGCTCTCACAAACTTGACGGCACACCTTATTTTCTTTCCCCTAATAAACTTGAACCATTGTGTCATCGAAGTTGCATATGCTTGCATATATAAGTTGGGATTAGCAGAATTGTGCTGTCACGGGGAACGCTTTCAACACCTATAAATACATACCCAGTTGATATCATGCTATTTTGTTTGCGGATGTCGTCGATGTGAAATAAAAGGGGAGCTTGTAAGTCCATGGAGTTATGTATGTGTGTTAGAGAAACGCCTAGGCCGCTAGCCTAAGCCATGCCTAATCATGGTGGAAACTTGCAACATCACCATAATGATCAATCTATGAAGCTTTCTCCTTATATAAAAAAAGGAGAGACATATTGAAAAGAGGAAAGAGAGAAAAAAACACCATTTTCCCATGGTAAATAAGAGATTCCTGAGATACTCATTGTATGATTGTCTTGTCATTTTGATTATGGGATAGCCAATGTATCATGTGCAAGGGGTACCCCGTTGGGGGTTCTCTATGATACGCATGTACTTCCTATGACAAGAACTTACCGGTAACTAAAGTTGAGTAGCATGAGGAGCGGCCCTCGTACTCAAGGGACATGAGATTGCCAACTTATATTTCGTTGAGCATATACTCCATCTTTGTTCACTTTAACCTTAATCACCTCAAGATGCTTATGATAGGGGAAATGAGAGCTCAAAGCTAGTAAGTACCATAATCTTTTGAAAACTCTTTATGAACTTGAAATCCCTGCTTCCCTCTATGAAGGGCCTTTCTTCCACTTCTAAGTTGAGTCAGTAAACCTATTCCTCTATATATCCAGCAAGTATTTGAGTTGTTGTGTTTCAAGCATTCATATGATGATTTATTTAATCATGTTCTTTATCTTCCTTGTTTTTACAAGACTCTTATCTAAATGAGTATTACTTTGAAAGCCATCATTGTGAAAAACCATTTATGTTTGAGCAAAGAGTAATCCTATTGTAAACCTCTTTACAAAAGCTTTACTTGAAAACTGTTTGCCAACTATTATCTGACCAAGAACAAAGTTTGCCAATTCCAATTATGATTTATCTTTATGCATCTTTATTGTGAATCCTATACTTGTTGCAAGCTAAGTTATATAATGGTGAGTTGATTTCTTCTATGAGTTGTGTATTGGAAAGTTTGATGCTTCTTGTCCATATTATTTTTATCGACACTTCACTCCATAAACCCGTGGACATGTTTACTGGGCTTAGTTTTTGCTTAGGGACAAGCGAGGTCTAAGCTTGGGGGGTTGATACGTCCAATTTGCATCACCATTCTATATCATAATTTGCCTCTATTTATTGATATATTTCATATTAAGAGGTGTTACTTATCTATTTTCATCTATTTTTGCATGTCGAATGATTCTTGGAGGATGAACTCCCGAAGTCAGGATTCTGATGGAAAAAGCGGTGTTTTGATGCAATTTCGCGAAGATCAGAAAAATACCAGAAAAACTATAGAAAATTCTATTTTCCCACAATACGAAGGATGCAAGAAGGGGAGGCGGAGTTGGGCCACAAGGGGCCCACACCCTCCCCAGGCGCGGGCCACCCTAGGCCACACCTATAGGGGTGTGGCCACCCTGGCCCACCTATGGCTCCGCCCTCTCGCATGTATCTTCTCCTCGAAACCTTAATACACGGAGAGCAACCACATAAAGATTCTGCCGCCTCTGCGAGGCAGAAAACACCAAGACAAAAAGAGCTCTTCGGGAGACAGATTTTTGCCGGAGAAATTCCTTCCCGAAGAGGGGAGATCGTCGCCATCAACACCATCATCAAGCTAGACTTCATTGGGATCATCATCATCCACACCATCATCTAACCAGCACCATCATCTCCACTCCACCCTGTTCTAACAATTATGTTGAATCTTGCATAGTTCTTAGGGAAAACTTTCCCGGTGTTGATTACTATTGTAGTTGATGCTTGTGAGTGGAACCATTGAATTGTTGTTTATGTTCAGATTGTTATCCATCATTATATCATCTCTGATCTTGATCCATATGATGTCGCATGAGTAGTTCGTTTAGTTCTTGAGGACATGGGATAAGTCATGTTGTTAGTAGTGGAATTTTGTTGAGGTATTATTCGATGGTTTAATATTTAAGTTGTGGTTCTATTCTTCTACTGGTGTCATGTAAACGTCGACTACATGATACTTCACCATTTATGTGCCTAGGGGAATGCATTGTGTATTTGGCTACTAATTATGGGGTTGCTGGCGTGACAGAAACCTAAACCCCCGTTAGGAAACCATTGCACAAGGGAGTGTAGGGTCTCAGAGTTTAAGGTTGTGGTTAGGTGTATATATTAATTGTTTTCTTGTAGTTGCGGATCCTTGCAAGGGGTTTAATCACAAGTATGTATTAGTCCAAGTAAGGTCGGTACATTAGCACTGTTTCACCCAAACAACACTTATAAAACCAAAAAAGATTAATCAGCTATATGAAACGAAAGCACTTGATAGTATTCCCATGTGTCCCCGAGAACGTTTGGTCCTCATTAATATTTCCACCGGCTTGTCCTTTGCTAAGAAAGGATTGGGCCACTTGCTACAATTATTTGTTGTCTTTATTTACTTGCACTTTATTTTCTTGCTTTATCAGAAAACCCCTAAAACCCGTTTGCTTAGTATTTACATAGATTTCTCGCTCCTTACCACTAGTAAAAAGCTTCTTCTCCTCGTTGGGATCGACACTCCTATTTATCGAAAGTACTACGATACACCCCCTATACTCTTGGGTCATCAGTTCGTGTGGTGTCATGGCCGGCCCCGCCATCCAGCCACCCTAGTACCAGTGTCTACCACTCTCACCACTAGTCCCTAGCAGACACTGTCATGGACGCACAACTGTCACCCTCCCCGGCACATTCCCCGGCACCAGCCCTCCCTGGTCGTGGCCTGTTCGTGCCTCCAAGAGCTTCTCCGTTCGCCTCTGCCCAGGCCCCTGATCTGCTGCCACTGGCCGTTGATCTGCCGCTACTTGCCCTTCAAAAGTAGCCAGCAAATCTGCTGTCGGCGTTCGAGTGAAGAAGGAATTGATGGACGACTAGAGGAAGGAGGATTCGAGGAAGATGGATGACTGTAGAGAGAAGGCCCGAAAGAGCATTGCTGATTTCGAAGCTGTCCGTGAAAGGGCCGCCACCCTTGAGCACACCACAGCCGTCCATGCCAAGTTCACCGCCGAGGCCATCCTGCGCAAGCTACCACTTTGATCTTGATAAAGGAGCGGCAGCTAGCTGCCTTGGCGGGCACAGTGAGGTCGGTCATGTTCATGAACAAACAAGCTCCTGTCAAAGCAGCGGCCATCACGGGGGAGGGGGAGATCGTCGGGCGATGCTTTCCCTTGACCTGAATGGGGAACCTGTCAAAGGCGGCTCTTCATGTAGCAGCAAGACCGTGAGGAGCATCACAGCCGGCAGCATGCCCGCTTGTAACATCCCAAGATTTTAGAAATTTAAATATCAAGAAAATTGCATTTCATTCATCATTGCATCTCATGAAAAATCTTGAATCAAAAACCTTGTGTCAAGACCTACTTTGCCTTTTCAATATTGCCATATAAAGAACTATGTGCAAACGGCATATTTGAAATTTTGTCACTAGTAAAAATTATTCTCTATAAAGTTTATTGTGTGTGTTTTAAATTTACAAAAAATTAGAAGTTCGAATCACTCCATTTGAAGATATAAAACAAAATCTATAAAATAAATACAAAACAGAAAAAGAAAAGAAACAGGAAAAAATAACTAACTAAACCTAACTGAGTCGGGCGGCCGAGCCAGCCGAGCCCACCTCTCCTTTCCTCCCTAGATCCCTTCACTGCCTGAGCAGCACACATCACGACACTAACGCCAACCCAAAGTAACCTCGGAGCAGCCCGCGCCCCTTCCTTCCGCTGACAGCCGAGGCCCACCTGGTCTCGACCTACCTCACGTCAGGAGGCCACAACAACCACGACTGCCTACTCCAGATCTAATTCCCCTCAATATCGCTCCATTTGGTTAGGATTTTTTTCCCTCGTGCACGTAATCCCTCCTATAAATATCGACCCTCCTATTCTGTGCGATTTTTCGCAATTTTTCCGAGCCCTAGTGCCGCCATGCTTGGATCCCGATCCTGCCACCATTACCATAGTCGAGAGCTCCAGATCAACCATGGATCGGTGGATTCCTGCCGCCCCCTATCTCTCCTTTTACTCCCCACGAGATCCCCATCCTCAACCTCGTCTTCCTGACCCCTCTTTCCACTAACAGGCACACCACAGAGACCTCGCAAGCTCGCAGGAGTTCTGCACCACCGGCCGACTCCATCCGCTGCATGTCGCTGCACCAGGAAGCCAAACACGACGACGTGGACACCTTCGATATTTCCATCCTCTCCCGGTCATAGTACGCCACTCCTCCGTCGCCTACGACCGTCGGAACGCCTTCCAACACCATCATCTGCACTCCACCGCTATCATCTCCATGTCCGCCGCCGTCTCCAATGACCAAGCCAGTGAACTGGGAAGTTCGCGTTCCCAGCCGTTGGATCTTGTCTTGATGACCGAGAATAGAAGCCTTCCCGAATTGCTACCTCCCACTTACAGATCGCCGCGTGTCTTCCATGCCATCGTTCCGTCAGCAGCAAGGTCAGCATCATGTCACTGCATGGTCAGCAGGTTCAAGCCCAGTCAGTGTAGTCAACTACGAATTTAAATTGAATTAAAATTAGCAAAAAAATAGGCATATATTGTAAAATTCATACTAGAACGAATACATGTCCAAAATTAGTAAATAATATACCTATGGATTCAAAAAAATATGTAAAATATTATTGTCCTATTAGATCTGACATGTACTGTATATATTTACTGTAAAAAGTAAAATAATTTAATGGACAATTTATACTAAATAAATCATATTAAATTATATGTAGATCAGAAAACTCTAAACCATAAACCTAAATCCTAAACCCCATAATAAATTATTCATTGGTGATAAAAATATGAAAAATACGTCAAATTGAAGCTAATTTCATGTGGATTATTAATATCTGATTGTATCTAATTCTCGCAGTATAGTTAACTAGTAATAATTTAATTAGTGTTAATGTCCTTTTAGAGTATAAAATTTATAGTAAATAATTTATAGATCTAAAAATATAAATAATATGTCCCTGGATTCACAAACTCGTGTAAAATATATATCTGGTCTTAGATATATTTTTTGATGAAGTAAATATTCTAAATAATTTAAACTCTATTAAATAGTAATTAAATCATAGAAAAATATTTACATCTCCGATTAGGGTGAATCCAATTCCTACTAGTTAGTATTAGTGTCCTCTATCCAGTACACTCCATGACCAAATTTAATTCTACAGTTAGAATAGAAGTTGCAACAGAACTATTAAAACCTCTCTACTAGCAATCAAGAACCAACAATAAATACCCTATTGCATTAAATGATCTCTTGCATGCATCATGTAATCTAGTACTATTTAGAGAACTAAATACAACCATTGTAACATATTAAATCATCATGCATGCATTTGTTCATTGTTGTTTTATTGTATTGTGCATCATTGAGTTGTTTGAATGGTGTGTTTGTTGTGCACTTGTTTTAATCGATAGATTGCAAGGAGTGCAACATTTGTGATTGTGAAGAGTGCAACCTTTTCTATTGTGAGGATCATCTGAGTGACTATATCATCTACAACAAAGGCAAGTAGAGCTATCATAAATGTCCTACTATGTTTCCTTTGCATATAGTATGATTTTCAGTAATGATGCATGTGTAGGTGTTTTATTACTATTCTATGCTATGACACCCAGGTATGATGGCCATACTTTCATGACTTGATTTCCTTTGATCCATCATGCTATAGATGCTTAGCCATGCTTATTAGATACACAATGGAAATTCATGATTGATTATGTTATGGAAAGTTATGTTTTGCTATAATGAAAACAACTAGAATTTAATGAATATCTTAGGTGTGATGGAATTGATATGTGTTGGATGGTTTTATTGTGGAAAGCACACCTGAGCTTCAGAGATTGGACTGATTTCTTGCGTACTAGCTTCCAGTACAGCCACATGTCATTATTTATCTTGACTAAGTAGGTTGTGGGAATCTGACCCAACGTGACTAGAAGATGTAGGGGATGTAGGTTGGTATGGGTCCATCCGGAGGGATCAGGGTTCTGCTTCTAAAAGGCTTCGTCTTGGTTTTCTCCCTACCATGGCACAAAATGAGTGTAATGGTAAGAGCGGGTTAACTGGCTCGTGCGGGTAAAGTGTACAACCCCTGCAGAGTGTCTAAACTAAGTACTTAGCCGTGTCCCCGGTTATGGAAATCTATAGCAACTGGGCATGTAACTGTTTGGAAGATCTCACTCATCCCAATTTCTTAATTATTAAAACTTGATGGGTGAACATGGGTTGAGAAGCATACAAAGTTGAACTATCTTGTTTCTATATGGGTTTATGCTGGTATGTCCTTAGACAATTGTTTTGAAGAAAGAAAGGTATTTTGAAAGTAGGGAAAAGTTAAAATGCTTTTAGCAAATGAGCATGAACTTCACCTAGCCAAATATGCATGTAGTTGCTAGGTCCTTTATACTCATTAGTTCTACTTGCCAATACATTCAAAGTATTGACCATTCGTGGTTGCAATGTTTCATGTTGCAGGTTGTTCCATTTCTGAGTGATTGTTCATAGATCGCGAGACTCCACTCAAAAAATTGTTCGCCTGTGGCATATTTGAAGGATGAAGATCTACCTTGTATATGTTTTCCGCTGTGTACTTGAATATATAATGTAAATTCTAGATCATATTCGTTATATTTATGATGCGCGATTATATTTGATATCATTTTGTATTGTGTGTGCTAGTGAACAGATCCAGGTATTAGCACTATACACAGGAACTCAGCCTTATCAGGCGAGGGTGTTACACCGCTCCTCGCAAGCTATTTGATGAAACGCCGGCCCCAACTTCGACCCCAACTCCGACGCAGATAACTTGTACCTTGTTCTTTTATCCTCAGTGTACATGATCCAACGCTACGCCCTTGCAGGATCCCGACCTTGGTACCTAGCAAGATGGTATCTCTATTGACCACGAGCTTTTGTTTCGGGACGAACTAGTCCGGCAAACACAAACACAAGGCGGTACCTGAATGAGTGAATTGTACTCATCCCTCGAGGACGAGATGTTTTGCGAGGCATGGATGGAAATTAGCTAAGATCCAATTGTTGGAATTATGCCCTAGAGGCAATAATAAAGATGTTATTATTATAATTCTTGTTCATGATAATGTTTATATTCTATGCTAGAATTGTATTAAGCGGAAACTTTAATACTTGTGTGGTTTGTGAACAACACCGTGTCCCTAGTACGCCTCTATAGACTAGCTCATTGATCAATGATGGTTAAGGTTTCCTAACCATATACATGAGTTGTCAATTGATAATGAGATCATATCACTGGGAGAATGATATGATGGACAGACCCAAACTAAGCGAAGCAATTAGACGTGTCATCGTGTTCGTCTTTGCGAAGCTTTTCTTATGTCAAATATTGTATTCCTTAGACCATGAGATAATACAACTCCCTGGTATCGGAAGAAAGCTTTGAGGTCATCAAACGTCATCCTATGAGAGGGTGATCATAAAGGTGTCTCTCAGGTGATCGGAAAGTATCTGTTGGGTTGTATGTATCGAGATGGGATTTGTCCCTCCCAAGTCGGAGAGATATACTTCGGGCCCACTCGGTAATCGATATCAACACCGCTTGCAAGCATGTGGTTAAGGAGTTAATCACAAAGTGATATCGGATTACAGAACGAGTAAAGTACTTGCTGTGAACGAGATTGAACTAGGTATGACGGTACCGACGATCAAATCTCGGGCAAGTAAAATATCGCGAGACGAAGGGAATATATATCTGGGATTGATTGAATCCTGGCATCATGGTTCATCCGATATGATCATCGATGAATGTGTGGGAGTCAATATGGGTTTCCAGACCCCGCTGTTGATTATTGATAGAAGATCATGTCTGCATATTCTCGAACCCCCAGGGTCACACACTTAACGTGTCTCGACGCTAGGATAAATTGGATAATTGGTTTATGAGTTTTTGTTCGGAGTCTCGGATGGTATCCGGGACATCACGAGAGGTTCCGGAGTGGTCCGGAGAATAAGATTCATATAAGGCAGTGCAGTTTTTGGAGTTCGGAATTGTTCTGGGTTAATCGGTATTGTACCAGAAGCTTCTAGAACCTTCCGAAAGGGGGCCAACGTGGCCTCACCTTCCGGGAGGGGGCATGGGCCTATGAGGGAGTGCCCTGGCCGCATTGGGCCCAGCCGGCCAAGAGAGGTTTAAACTCTAGATAGAGCTTCTAGAAGGGGGGGTTTCCTTGCCCCCCACTCTTCCTCCTTGGGGCCGCCGTCCTTGGCTTGGGGGAGGGGCTAGGGATGCGCCCACCCCTCTATATATAGAGGGCTGGGGGCGCACCAACCCCTACACCTTCCCTACAACCCTAGCCGCCCTGCTGCCCTCCTCTCTCCCTCCCGACTGCTTGTAGGCGAAGCCCTGCTGCAGAAATTCTCCACCAATTGTATCGCGCCGTCGCGTTGTAGATCCAACCCATCTCTCCACCATACTTGCTGGACCAAGGAAGGAGGAGACGTCAAGGTGCTGCACGTGTGCATCTCACGGAGGCACCGCCACTTGTGGTGCTAGATCGGATCGGATCGCGAGGAGGAGAAGCGAGTACGACTACATCACCCATGTTCCGACGAACGTTCCGCTGTGCGAATCTTCAAGGGTATGAAGATCTAATACAATCTCTCTCGTTGTTTGTATCTCCTAGATTAGATCTTGGCTTTCCCTCTGTTCGCATCCGTAGAAAATTTTGATTTACTATGCCGCGAAACCCTTCACCAATAACCGGTGCGGAACAAAAGAGTGGGGCATTTTGGAACCAAGTATGAAAATACTTCCATGAGCAAAAAACATTTTGGTGAGCATCCATTTGTGATTGATAGCAATGAGAACTCACTTACGAAGAGGTGGACATTCATCTCCAAACAATGCATAAAATTGTGTGCCTCTTATGACCATGTTAAGTCGAGGCCCGTGAGCGGCATTGGAGTTGGAGACATGGTATGTTCCTACACATATCTATATGTTATCATTCATACGAGCTTTGCATTCAAATATGAACTTAAACTTGTTGGTTTAGATGTGGAGAGCATTGGAGAACTCCAAGACTTACCACAAGAAGAAACCTTTCACGTTGGGCCATTGTTAGACAAAGCTCAAAGATTGCAAAAAGTGGAAAGAGTTCTATGCGGGCTGTGCAAAGGGTACATGCGCCAGAATCATTATCGACGAGGAAGGGCCGACAGCCAAAAGGCCGAGAGGGAGGACCAGCTCCAAGCTAGAGCTCAAGCGTGAAGCTTCGTCAGTTGCCATCCAGGAGACGTTGAAAGGGTTGATTACCGAGAAGGATGTGTCCATCGACAAGAGGGAAGAGAGGAAATGCAAGGAGAGAGAAGACGCTACGAAATCCAGTCAAAGCGTCTTGAGATAGAAGAGATCAACGTCCGTGAAAGAAAGGAGAAGGTAAAGCTCCAGCGATTTGCCGAGGAAAACTGGATCATGACTACGGGTCTCACCGATATGGGCCCAATTCAATGGAGTTGGTTCGAAAAGAAGAGGAAGATGATCTACGAGCGAGATCCATAAATTTCTCTATTTATAGTTGTGTGCATGTATGAACGATGTGTCATGTTTTCTACTCTGCTCGTCCTTTAAATTTGGTTCAATTTGATACTCCGCTGTTCCTTTAAATTTGGTTCAATTGATACTCCGTTGGTCCTCTTTTAAATCTGGTTTAATTTGATTGCTAAAAAAAAGGCCGAACAAATGGGACACTGTTAGATGCACCGGGCTATGCTAGGCCGGACATCTCCCGGGGCCTGTCCATCCCGTCCCGGATCAAAACGATCAAAAATCGGGCGCGGTTGGAGTTGGCCTAAGCCGGGGCAGAGGCGCAGGATCGACCTGCATCCAGTGATTAGCTTGTGACCTTTTGGCCCTGTTCCCCCCGAGATCTTTTTGGCGGTGCTATAGGCGCGCCAGCGACGAAGGAAAAGGGACATGTCCTTGTAGAAAAGCAGGCGGCGACAAGGGAGGCGAGCTGTCATGCAAACTGCATGGAAGAGACGTATCCACATTTTAGCTGCTGTGCTCCTGTGCCTACCTCTCGCGTCTCACTCGCGCCGGCGTCGTATGTGATAAAAGAAGTGGCTGTGACTATCAGCCATGCATGTTTTCCTGGTTCGGATTATGCGGGAGATTCGTTGTACGATCGATGATGATGTTATACTACGGCCGGAGCTGACTGTTGGTGTAGGAAGTTGGTGTGTGGAAAAGTATGTGTTCGACTTGGCTTTGGATTCGATCCACTGTTTTTTATTTCCAAGAAGAAGCTAGGACTCCACGGCTGAGGCCACTATTCTACACACTATGTCGTGAGCTGTGTCGCAAACAGGCAAGAATCTCTAGGTAAAGCGGTGAGTACATACGTGTAGACACTAATATTGCTAGGATAATTAACCTAACGGATCGGTACGTGTTCGGCGAATCGGCTAGGGAAGAATTTTTATTATGGGTGCCAGTGACATGTGGGCGCATATGCATCTTCTTAGACGTGGGAAATTTGTAATGATACGCAGCTGTGCCGTGCAGCGTGTATTTTCAATAGGGGAAAAAAGACATGTATACGTGCGCACTTTGTAACGTGTGCCTGAGGTTCTGGTAAGTACTGGAAACGGAGAGAACGGTGTTGAGATCAGCGGGTGCGGCGGTGCCGTGACGTTTCAAACCATGCGTGCATATATAGGAGACTCCATGCAAATCATGCTGATTGGATGGCATGCATGCATGCATTTGGCCTCGAGGACTGGCATATAACCTGTGCCCGGCCAAGAGACTGCGAGCGACGCGCATAGTACTACTCTAGGAAAAGCTCGGTGTTCTTTGTGTGCAGGTATTCCTTACAGCAAAGCTACGTGCATGTCAGGTTGAGTGGTACTCCCTCTGTTTTAAAATATAAGATATTTTAGCTTTGTGAAGTATATATATCCAGACTACTTTTAGTATATAATAGGTTCACTCAAGTTTGGAATAAATCTACACATTAAAAGTAGTCTAGGTATATTTTCTTCATAAACCTAAAACATCTTATATTTTAAAACGGATGGAGTATATAACTATATATATGATCGTCCTCACCAAATCAAAATAAAAACGATGTGGTTAATTTGGACAGGGACATACACTACTGTCCCGCCTTAGACGGCACAAGGAGCACGGCGTGCAAAACCAAGGAATGCAGCTCATGCATGATCGCGTGCAGCCGTACAAGTTAATTAGGTAGCTTTGCTGGCTGTTGAGTCAGGCATCATCGAACCAACAACATGCACAGTAATCGCGCTTTAATAATCCTGTGTCGTCAGATCCCATATGTTTCGTTACGAGCATGCATGCGTCCCCATCGCTCACCACGGGAAAGGATAAAAAAAGAACACCTAAATTTCACGAGCTAGCTAGTCCAGCTTACTCGCCGTAAATTTAGGCTTTCTGACTTTCTCCGTACTTCACATGACCTGAGTCCTGAGGTAAGCAAGATTGGCAAGCAACTCAAGTGACAAAACCTCAACTTGTGAGTAAGCAATAAACAATTGATCGAGGCACATCAGGGCAAGTCTACAAAGCAAATTCGAATTCATGCATCTGGATTTTTTTACAAGAAAAAAGAAACCTTATCTTGGACCGTCCCTCAAAACCGTGTAGATAGTCCCCGTTCCAGAGACATTCTCACATCTCACACCCCCTACAGAGCAGTTAGTCTCACGATGCTGATACTAGGACTTCCACCACTTTGTTATCGCGCACCGCCCCTGAAGAAATCAATCTCTTCATTTTGTTATGTTTTTGTAATTTCATTTCCTTTTGTATATTTTTCTTTTCTTATTTAAGATTTATATATTATTGAATTCATTTGTATTAATAAAGAATAGTATTCCTTATTCATTATTGTGTTATCTTGTGTATATTAAACTCAAATATTCTTGTAATAAAGAATCTTATTCTTTTCCTAGTCTCAATTCTCTATTATTTAATCCTAGTTTACAGTATTTCATAGAATTGTTTAGAATTTTAAATACTAAGTCAAATCTAGTTTGAATTACTTGTATTTAACTTAAATAGTTAATTCCAATTTCTCCCCTCAAATATAGAAGATCATAAAAGGTCATGTCAGAATTTATAACACTAAACTTTGATAAGCTAAACCCTAAATCACCAAAATAAGAGAAACTTTAATCTATTCGTGTTTTAAACTTTTGCGCAAAATTCCCCATATTTTCATATGCATGAATGCAAATGCAAAAAATCATAATTCTACCCTTCGTTAGGTCCTAAATGCTAGGATGTTACAGGATGTAAGATCTAGGGTTCTAACTCGGTTGGGGAATGCTAAAACGAATGTCATCGTTGCCATCCCTTTGTACACGATGTTCTTGCAAAAAAAAGTCCGACAAATAACTAGAGGAGTTTTCCTAAAAAATCTAGACTTGCGCCTCACAACGACTTAATGGCTCCATGGATGATTCTGTTATGGAGTGACCAAAACGCTTGTGTGCGGCAATTTGTTATCAAGCTTTTGATGATTTGCAAGTTCCTGACCAGATCGCTCACGTGTAGCAATTTTGTGTACCATTTTGGTGTTTTCCTCTTAAGAATATTGTTTGTTTCAAAGAGGGCAAAGCTAGGAGATTTTAGCATTGGGTTCATCGATATAAAACTATAGGGTCAAACTAAGTGATATAAGGTGCTAAGTTGTAGGTTATCCTTGATTATCCATCGGGTTCATTTGAACCCAACTACTACATGCTGGATCCGTCACTTGTTTCACTCCGAGAGAGCATTTTTTTTGAAAATGGGCGTATTTATTAATAAATCTGTTTAATGCTTACATTCGGCCTCTACATAACCAAGATGCATACAGCCACATGAACGACAGAACTAAGATAAAAAGTAGACAAACATTACAAAAAGGCACTAACTAAATGAATGTCTAGAATCTAAGATAGATCAATCCTCAGATCACGCGGCCATCCATGTCGGGAGAAAATATCCCTCGCCGTGTCCTCCAATCGCGTACATCCCACCATAAATAAGTCGCGAAACTCCATACGTTGGAGAATATTCCATGATCAGAGGATAGCCATGGCTCGATAGATAACCTGCAGAGGAGAAGACACAATGTTATTAAAAATCTTGTCATTTCTACAAAGCCATAGCGACCATATAATGGCAAACACTCCCACCCTAAACAAAGTTATGTACTTATCAACAATTCCATACAACCAATTGTTGGAGATATGCCCTAGAGGCAATAATAAATATAGTTATTATTATATCTTTGTGTTTATGATAAATGTTTATATTCATGCTATAATAGTATTAACAAGGAAACATTAATACTTGTGTGAATTGTAAACTTAAATTGAAGTCCCTAGTATAGCCTCTATACTTCACTAGCTTGTTGGTTGATTAAATGATTGTGGTTTCCATATCATGAACATTGAGATGTTATCAACAACAAGATCATATCGTTAGGAGAATGATATGGTGGACATACTCCTATTGATAAGCGTAGCATAAAGATCAAAGTCATTTCAATAGTTCAAATTGCTATATGCTTTCTGATACATAGTAACCTAATTCCTTCGACCATGAGATCATGCATATCACCTTTACCGGATGGATGCTTTGATGACATCAAACACCACACCGTAACTGGGTGGCTATAAAGGTGGCATTAAGTGTTCGGAAAGTATTGGTTGAAACACATGGATCAAGAGTGGGATTTGTCCATCCACATGACGGATAGATATACTCTGGGCCCTCTCGGTGGAATTTCATCCAATTGGCTTGCAAGCATGTGACTTGGTCACAAGGGATCACATATCACGGGAACGAGAAAAGAGTACTTATCAGTAACGAGGTTGAACTAGGTATGCAGAGATACCGACGATCATAACCTCCGATAAGTAACATATCGTGAGACAAAGGGAAATTGGTATCGTATGTAAGTGGTTCATTCGATCGCAAAGTAATCGTAGAAATATGTGGGAGCCATATGAATTTCCAGATTCCTCTATTGGTTATTGTTCGGAGAAGTGTCTCGATCATGTCCGCATAATTCACGAACCGTAGGGAGACACACTTAAGGATTCGACGTTGTTTGAGTAGTTATGGTATTATGAGAAAGAGACCGAATGTTGTTCGGAGTCTCGGATGGGATCCGGGATATCACGAGGTGATCCGAAATGGTCCGGAGAATAAGATTCATATAAGGAAAGTCCTGTTTCGGAGTTCGGGAATGATTCCGGTGTTTTCATCGGGAATGTTCTAGAAGGTTCCGGATTGTCCGGCACTCCGGTGGGGGAGGGTACATGAGTGTGTCATTGAATGATTGCATCATGTACTAAGTGTTCTTGCTGTTCCAAAAACATGAAAGTCAAATTGCCAGTTTGAAAGTCAAACGGCTAAAACAGGAAACTGTGGGAAACAGGAAACTGTGGGAAACAAGCAAGAGGAGTTGAAACCAACTTGGAGGAGGAGTCCCACTCCTCCAAGCCGGCGCCCAGCCCAAGGCCGACTTGGGGAGGGACTCCCCTCCCCTGGCCGCGCCTCCCCACCTATAAAAGGAGGGGCAGGGCTCCCTCCTAGAACACACAAGTTCCTATCTTCTACCTCCGGTTTAGAGCCGTTTTGGTTTAGAGCTTCTAATTGCTTTAGCCAGCGGTTTAGAGCCTTCTAATTGGTTTAGAGCCTTCTAATTGGTGTGTCTAATTACTAGACCACTAATAGCCTCTCTCATAAGCTCCACCATACTCGCACCGGCTTAAGGCGAAGCCCTGCGGGATTTCCCCTCTACTTCCGGTACCACGCCGTTGTGCTGCCGGAATCGCGAGGAAAGTGCTACAACCTCCGCTGCCTGCTGGAACAAGGGAGAGGAAGGTCTTCGTCGAGTACCGAACGTGTGACCGACTGCGGGAGCGCTGCCGAAACGTGGCGCCGGAAGGATCGTCTACACGATCTTGAGATCGGAAAGAGTACGACTACATCACCCACGAGAATCCGCTCTCGTTAAACGCTTTGGAATCTTCGAGGGTAAGTTATTCCATCGACTCGTTGCTACAATCTAGTAGATAGATCTTGGCTTGTTTGTTTGTATGCAATAGAAAATTTTTGTTTTCCATGCTACGAACCCCTACAGTGGTATCAGAGCCGTGTCTATATGTAGATCTGTTGCACGAGTAGAACACAATGGTCATTGTGGGCGTTGATGCTTTTATTGTAGATTGCTTTTTGTGTACTTTGCATCTTGCGGTATGTTGGGATGAAGCGGCCCGGGCTAACCTTACATGACATCGTTCATGAGACTTGCTCCACGCTTGACATGCAACTTGTATTGCATAAGTGGCTTTGCGGGTGCCTGTTTCTCCTAGCATAGTTAAGATCCAATTTACAACGGGTAATCAACAATGCTAGTATCAATGTTGTGGTTCTTGTTCGTAAGTTAGAACGACACTTATTGAAAGCCCCAAACCACGTAAAATATGCAAAGAAAGTTGAAGCGTCTAACTTTGTTTTGCAGGGGTGTGCAGTGATGTGATATGGCCATGATTGTGATTATATTTGATGTATGCAATGTTCCTTATTGTAAGTTGGCAACCGGCAGGAGCCATATGGTTGTCTTTAATTTATGTTAAGACCCGCGTGTCTATTCAAAGTAGTTGTAATAGTTGAAGCCGGTGGACGACAACCATGGTGAAGCGTCATTGACCTTGATGCAATGCCGGTGATGATGGAGATCATGTTCGTGTTTGAAGATGGAGATCGGAAGCACAAAGAAGAAAGGCCATATCATATCACATATTATGAATTGCATGTGATGTTAATCCTTTATGCATCTTGTATTGCTTAGTAGACGACGGTAGCATTATAAGATGATCCCTCATGCACATGAATTTCAAATCATAAAGTGTTCGCCCTTAGTTAGCACCGTTGCTAAAGCTTGTTGTTTCGAAGCACCACGTGATGATCGGGTGTGTTAGATTCCGCAAGTGTATACAACGTAAGCAAGCCAGATTTGCTTATGCGGTGGCTAAGGTTTGATCTTGACGAGCCTAGCATGTACAGACATGGTCTCAGGAACACGGATTACCGAAAGGTAAAGCATGAATCATATAGTAGATATGATGAACATGATGATTGTTCGCCATTGAAACTATATCAACTCTTGTGATGATCGGTGTTGATGTAGTGGATTTGGTTCGTGTGATCACTAAAACAATGTGAGGGATGTTGTTTTGAGTGGGAGTTCACCTAGTTTAATTTCATTAATTAATTTGAACTCAATTTGTCATAAACTTAGTCTAAACTATTGCAAATATGTTGTAGATCAATGGCAGCCCCTACCATCAATTTTAATGCGTTCCTAGAGAAAGAAAAGTTGAAAAACAATGGAAGCAACTTCGCGGATTGGTTCCGCAATTTGAGGATTGTCCTCACAGCTGGTAATTTGACCTATGTGCTGGATGCACCGCTGGGTGACCCACCTGCAGCTGATGCTCCCGATGAAGTAAAGAATGTTTACCTCGCTCGGAAGAATCAGTACTCCATAGTTCAGTGTGCTATCTTGTATGGTTTAGAATCGGAGCTTCAGAAAAGGTTTGAAGAGTCAGACCCATATGATATTGTCGAGGATCTCAAATTAATTTTTAAGACTCATGCGGCAATTGAAAGTTATGAAGCTTCTGAAAAGTTCTTTAACTGCAAGATGGAAGAGGGCAGCTCCGTCAGTGAGCATGTGCTTAAGATGTCTGGGCACGCAAACAAACTTCAAAGCTTGGGTATAGTGATTCCTAATGCTTTGGGGGTTTACCGCGTCCTCCAGTCATTGCCACCAAGTTACAGGAACTTTGTGATGAACTACAACATGCAGAACATGAACAAAGAGTTGCCAGAACTATTTGCTATGTTAAAATCTGCAGAAGTGGAGATCAAGAAAAAGCACCAAGTGTTGATGGTCAATAAGACCACCAAATTCAAAAAGGGCAAGTCTAAGCAAAAGGGACACTTCAAGAAGGGTGGTAAGAAAGTTACCACGCCGACGAAGAAAACCAAGGCTGGACCAAAGCCTGAAACTGAGTGCTTTTACTGCAAGGGAGTAGGTCACTGGAAACGGAATTGCCCAAAGTACTTGGCGGATTTGAAGAACGGCAACATCAAGAAGAAAGGTATATCTGATATACATGTTATTGATGTGTATCTCACTAGTATTCGTAGTAGTGCCTGGGTATTTGATACTGGTTGGGTTGCTCATATTTGTAACTCGAAACAGGTGCTGCAGAATAAACGGAAGCTAGCGAAGAACGAGGTGACGATGCGCGTGGGAAACGGATCAAAGGTTGATGTGATCGCGGTCGGCACGCTACCTCTTCATCTACCATCGGGATTAGTTTTATACTTAAATAATTGTTATTTGGTGCCTGCGTTGAGCATGAACATTATATCGGGATCTTGTTTATTGCGAGACGGTTACTTGTTTAAATCTGAGAATAATGGTTATTCTATTTATATGAGTAATATGTTTTATGCACATGCACCTTTGATAGATGGTCTATTCTTATTGAATCTCGATAGTGGAAATACACATATCAACAACATTGAGGCTAAACGTTTGAAATCAAGCGATAATTCGACCTATATGTGGCACTGTCGTCTTGGTCACATCGGAGTGAAACGTATGAAGAAACTCCATTCCGATGGACTTCTTGAATCACTTGATTTTGAATCACTTGAAAGATGCGAAGCATGTCTGATGGGTAAAATGACTAAGACTCCATTTTCTGGTATGATGGAGCGAGCTACGGACTTATTGGAAATCATACATACCGATGTGTGTGGTCCAATGAGTGTAGCATCGCGCGGTGGTTATCGTTATGTTCTTACCTTCACGGATGACTTGAGTAGATATGGGTATATCTATTTCATGAAACATAAGTCCAAAACTTTCGAGAAGTTTAAGGAGTTTCAAAGTGAGGTAGAGAATCAACGTAACAAGAAGATTAAATTTCTACGTTCTGATCGTGGAGGTGAATATCTAAGTTACGAGTTTGGCAAGCATTTAAAGAAGTGCGGAATACTTTCACAATTGACACCGCCGGGAACACCACAGCGTAATGGTGTGTCCGAACGTCGTAATCGAACTCTCTTAGATATGGTTCGTTCTATGATGTCACTTACAGATTTACCGCTATCATTTTGGGGTTATGCATTAGAACAGCCGCATTCACTTTAAATAGGGCACCGTCTAAATCCGTTGAAACGACACCGTATGAATTATGGTTTGGGAAGAAACCTAAATTGTCGTTCCTTAAAGTTTGGGGATGCGAAGCCTATGTAAAGAAGTTACAACCGGACAAGCTTGAACCCAAAGCGGAAAAATGCATCTTCATAGGATACCCGAAGGAAACTATTGGGTATACCTTCTATCATAGATCCGAAGGCAAAATCTTCGTTGCCAAGAATGGATCCTTTCTAGAGAAGGAATTTCTCTCGAAAGAAGTGACTGGAAGGAAAGTAGAACTCGATGAGGTTGTCGAACCTTCTCTCGAAATTGCGAGTAGCACAGCACCGGAAGAAGTTCCTGTGGTGCCTGCACCAATAAGAGAGGAAGCTAATGATGGTGATCATGAAACTTCGGTTGAAGTTACTACAGAGCCTCGGAGGTCAACGAGAACTCGTACCACTCCAGATTGGTATGATTCCGTTATGAATGTCATGGTGGTGGACAACACCGATGACCCCGAGACATATGAGGAAGCGATGATGAGCCCAGATTCCAATAAATGGCAAGAAGCCATGAAATCCGAGATTGGATCCATGTACGAAAACCAAGTATGGACTTTGGTGGACTTACCGGATGGTCGGAAGGCTGTCGAGAACAAATGGATTTTCAAGAAGAAAACAGATGCTGATGGTAATGTTACTGTCTATAAAGCTCGACTTGTCGCAAAAGGGTTTCGACAAATTCAAGGAGTTGACTACGATGAGACTTTCTCACCGGTAGCGAAGCTAAAGTCTGTGAGGATTATGTTAGCAATCGCTGCATATTATGATTATGAGATATGGCAGATGGATGTCAAAACAGCATTCCTCAATGGAGACATTGATGAAGAGTTGTATATGATGCAACCCAAAGGTTTTGTCGATCCTAAAGATGCTAACAAGGTATGCAAGCTTCAACGGTCCATCTATGGATTGAAGCAAGCATCCCGAAGTTGGAATCAACGTTTTGATAAGGTAATCAAAAGTTTTGGTTTTATACAAACTTATGGAGAAGCTTGTATTTACAAGAAAGTGAGTGGGAGCTCTGTAGCATTCTTAATACTGTATGTGGATGACATATTGTTGATTGGGAATGATGTAGACCTTCTTAATAGTGTCAAGGAATATTTGAATAATAGTTTTTCAATGAAGGATCTTGGCGAAGCAGCTTACATATTAGGCATAAAGATTTATAGAGATAGATCGAAACGCCAAATATCATTGTCACAGAGTACATATTTGGACAAAGTTCTAAAGAAGTTTGGAATGGAAGAAAGCAAGAAAGGGTTCTTGCCCATGTTGCCCAATACGACCTTGAGTAAAACTCAAAGTCCAACATCGGCAGAAGATAGAGAAAGGATGAGTAAGACTCCCTATGCCTCAGCCATAGGATCTCTAATGTATGCCATGCTATGTACTAGACCCGACATTGCATATGCTGTTAGTTTAACTAGCAGATATCAAAGTGATCCAGGAGTGGATCATTGGACAGCGGTCAAAAACATCCTTAAGTACTTGAGAAGAACTAAGGATATGGTTCTTTCTTATGGAGGTGATGAACAGCTCGTTGTTAATGGTTACACCGATGCTAGTTGGAACACCGATCCAGATGATTCTAAATCACAATCCGGATACGTATTTATTTTGAATGGTGCAGCAGTTAGCTGGAGGAGTGCAAAGCAAAGCGTTGTGGCGAGATCTTCAACTGAATCGGAATACATGGCTGCTTCGGAGGCTTCACAAGAAGCGATATGGATGAAAGAGTTCATTACAGAGCTGGGTGTGGTTCCAAGTGCGCTGGACCCAATGTCTATCTACTGTGATAACATGGGCGCCATAGCCAATGCGCAAGAACCAAGGTCACACAAGAAGCTGAAGCATATCAAGCTGCGTTTTCACGCTATTCGAGAACATATCCAGGATGGGGATATAAAGATTTGCAAAGTACACACAGATCTGAATGTGGCGGATCCGTTGACTAAACCTCTCCCGAGGGCAAAACATGACCAACACCAAACTGCCATGGGTGTTCGGTATATTACCATGTAATCTAGATTAGATGACTCTAGTGCAAGTGGGAGACTGTTGGAGATATGCCCTAGAGGCAATAATAAATATAGTTATTATTATATCTTTGTGTTTATGATAAATGTTTATATTCATGCTATAATAGTATTAACAAGGAAACATTAATACTTGTGTGAATTGTAAACTTAAATTGAAGTCCCTAGTATAGCCTCTATACTTCACTAGCTTGTTGGTTGATTAAATGATTGTGGTTTCCATATCATGAACATTGAGATGTTATCAACAACAAGATCATATCGTTAGGAGAATGATATGGTGGACATACTCCTATTGATAAGCGTAGCATAAAGATCAAAGTCATTTCAATAGTTCAAATTGCTATATGCTTTCTGATACATAGTAACCTAATTCCTTCGACCATGAGATCATGCATATCACCTTTACCGGATAGATGCTTTGATGACATCAAACACCACACCGTAACTGGGTGGCTATAAAGGTGGCATTAAGTGTTCGGAAAGTATTGGTTGAAACACATGGATCAAGAGTGGGATTTGTCCATCCACATGACGGATAGATATACTCTGGGCCCTCTCGGTGGAATGTCATCCAATTGGCTTGCAAGCATGTGACTTGGTCACAAGGGATCACATATCACGGGAACGAGAAAAGAGTACTTATCAGTAACGAGGTTGAACTAGGTGTGCAGAGATACCGACGATCATAACCTCCGATAAGTAACATATCGTGAGACAAAGGGAAATTGGTATCGTATGTAAGTGGTTCATTCGATCGCAAAGTAATCGTAGAAATATGTGGGAGCCATATGAATTTCCAGATTCCTCTATTGGTTATTGTTCGGAGAAGTGTCTCGATCATGTCCGCATAATTCACGAACCGTAGGGAGACACACTTAAGGATTCGACGTTGTTTGAGTAGTTATGGTATTATGAGAAAGAGACCGAATGTTGTTCGGAGTCTCGGATGGGATCCGGGATATCACGAGGTGATCCGGAATGGTCCGGAGAATAAGATTCATATAAGGAAAGTCCCGTTTCGGAGTTCGGGAATGATTCCGGTGTTTTCATCGGGAATGTTCTAGAAGGTTCCGGATTGTCCGGCACTCCGGGGGGGGGGAGGGTACATGAGTGTGTCATTGAATGATTGCATCATGTACTAAGTGTTCTTGCTGTTCCAAAAACATGAAAGTCAAATTGCCAGTTTGAAAGTCAAACGGCTAAAACAGGAAACTGTGGGAAACAGGAAACTGTGGGAAACAAGCAAGAGGAGTTGGAACCAACTTGGAGGAGGAGTCCCACTCCTCCAAGCCGGCGCCCAGCCCAAGGCCGACTTGGGGAGGGACTCCCCTCCCCTGGCCGCGCCTCCCCACCTATAAAAGGAGGGGCAGGGCTCCCTCCTAGAACACACAAGTTCCTATCTTCTACCTCCGGTTTAGAGCCGTTTTGGTTTAGAGCTTCTAATTGCTTTAGCCAGCGGTTTAGAGCCTTCTAATTGGTTTAGAGCCTTCTAATTGGTGTGTCTAATTACTAGACCACTAATAGCCTCTCTCATAAGCTCCACCATACTCGCACCGGCTTAAGGCGAAGCCCTGCGGGATTTCCCCTCTACTTCCGGTACCACGCCGTTGTGCTGCCGGAATCGCGAGGAAAGTGCTACAACCTCCGCTGACTGCTGGAACAAGGGAGAGGAAGGTCTTCGTCGAGTACCGAACGTGTGACCGACTGCGGGAGCGCTGCCGGAACGTGGCGCCGGAAGGATCGTCTACACGATCTTGAGATCGGAAAGAGTATGACTACATCACCCACGAGAATCCGCTCTCGTTAAACGCTTTGGAATCTTCGAGGGTAAGTTATTCCATCGACTCGTTGCTACAATCTAGTAGATAGATCTTGGCTTGTTTGTTTGTATGCGATAGAAAATTTTTGTTTTCCATGCTACGAACCCCTACACCAATTACCAAAAACATTGGTTACAGAACATGATGGAGATAAACTAGAAGCTATTCGGATGAATGACCATATAGAGCAAACAAATTTGCAATGGAAGAATAAATGACGAATTGTCTCATCTTGATGACAAAAAACACATTGTGTACTTCCATGCCAATTCCTCTTTGCAAGATTATCTTTTGTTAGAATTACCCCTTTCCGTAGATACCATGCAAATATCTTCGTTTTAAGGGGTATTTTCATTCTCCAAATTTTACTATTATCATCGACCAAGATATCAGGTTGGACCAAGGCTTTATATAGTGAGCCAATAAAAAATTTACCACTTTCTAGTAATTTCCATTTGAACACGTCAACACCGTCTGACAATTGTATCATGAATAAACGTAATAGTAGATAGTTCCAAGATACCAGTCTAGGACCGATGAGACTTCTTCTGAAAGACACATTAGGAGGATAGTCTTCCATCACTGTGGAAATTGTGTCCCCTTTGTGTCTAACAATCGAATATAGAGCTGGATATTGTTCGCGAAGAGTAGTTTGGCCAAGCCACTTATCTTCCCAAAACCAACCCGTGATTCATCCTTAATCTCGAAAGCACCAAAACGAAAGAAATGTTTCTTGGTGGCCATAAGACCCGCCGAAAAATGTGAATCTTCAGGTTTCCAAACCACTTGAGACACAACCTTGGACCCCACATATTTTCTCCATAACATGGTTTGCCAAACACCATCTTCTGTAAGTAGTTTATAAAGCCATTTGCCCAGAAGTGCGGTGTTTTTGACTTGCAAATCGTGTATGCCCAGTCCACCGAACTCCTTCGGGCGGCAAACCACATTCAATCTGGCCAGTCGATATTTCTTTTTCTCACTATCCCCTAGCCAAAAGAATATTGAACAGAAATAATCCACTTTGTTCAAGACCCCTTTTGGTAATTGGAAAAACGAGATCATATACAATACCATATTAGTAAGTACTGAATTTATGAGTACTATTCTTCCACCAAGGGATAACAATTTACCTTTCCAACTATTAAGATGTTTTTGTAGCTTTTCCTCAACAAGTTTCCATTCAGAAACTGTGAGACGCCGATAATGAATCGGTATTCCCAAATAATTGATTGGAAACTGACCCTGACCATAGCCAAAAAGTTCAGCATATAGGTGGGCCTCGTTTTGGGCCTCACCAAAACAATACAGAACACTCTTATGGAAGTTTATTTTAAGCCCAGATAGCTGCTCGAATGCTGATAATATTAATTTCAGATTCTTAGCCTTCTCCAGATCATGTTCCATAAAAATAATTGTATCATCGGTATATTGAAGAATAGAAAGTCCACCATCAATAAGATGTGGAACCACTCCTTCAATTTGACCATCAGCCTTTGCTCTCTCAATAAGAATAGCCAACATATCAGCCACTATATTAAATAGTAAAGGCAATAATGGATCCTCTTGTCTCAGTCCTTTCTTGGTTTGGAAGTATTTGTCAGTATCTTCATTTACTTTAATGGCAACACTACTCCTAGACACAAACGACAGGATAAGAGCGCGCCACTCCTCAGAAAAACCTTTCATGCGGAGTGTTTGCTGGAGGAAAGACCAATTAACTTTGCCGTATGCCTTCTCAAAGTCAATCTTGAATAATACACCATTTAGTTTTTTTGAGTGTAGTTCATGGATTGTTTCATGCAGAATTACAATACCATCTAGGATATTTCTTCCTTGCATAAACGCAGTTTGAGACGGGCTAACAAAATTGTCAGCAACTGAGTTTAGTCTAATCGTGGCAACTTTAGTAAAAATCTTAAAGCTAACGTTAAGCAAATAGATTGGACGATACTGGTGTATACGTTCTGCATTGTTAACCTTAGACAGTAAAATTATATTGCCAAAGTTAAGTCTAAAGAGATCCAATTGTCTGACTTGTAAAAACCCAAACAAATTCATCAGGTCCTCCTTGATAACGTCCCAGAATTTTTGGTAAAATTCCGCTGGGAAGCCATCAGGTCCTGGTGCTTTGTTATGTTCCATTTTAAAAACACCTTTCTTGACCTCTTCCTCGGTATATGAGGCGGTTAGAAAGCTATTTTCTTCATCAGAAACCTGGGGGGTATCAGACGTTTGGGACTCATCCATAGAAAAAGAATTTTTCTCTGGGACCCCAAACAAGGATTTATAATAGGTAGTGATATATGACTTCAGATGCTCCTATCCCTCAATCATACCTTCATCCTGAATCAGAGAGTGAATAAGTTTATTCTTATGCTTGCCATTAGCCACAGCATGGAAGTACCTAGTATTCGCATCTCCTTCCAGAATGAATTTTGCTTTAGAGCGTTGGTACCATTTGAGTTCCTCCTCGCGCAGAAGTCGGGCTATCTCCGCATTCGATTGGCTTTTAAGCTCAATTTCTTGTGCAGATAATGGCCTGACTTCCGCGGAAGCCTCTAAGTCATCAATTATAGATGTTAGGTGTAATTTTTCGTTTTTAAGGATACCAGCTGTGTGCATGGCCCAGCCCCGAAGGAACTTGCGTAAAGTACGCATTTTGTTATTCCATCGTAGGATAGGCGTTTGGCCACCGACCGGTTTCTCCCAAATAGCCTTAACCATCTCATAAAAACCATCACGGATCATCCAACCGAGTTCAAATTTAAACTCATTCGTAGACTTCTGTGGCGGTGATCCAAAAGATAAAAGTAAAGGAGCATGATCTGACAAAGCCTCAATACGCTCTAGAGTGCGAACAGTTACCATAGGGAACTTTTGTTCCCAGTCAGTATCCATAAGCACTCTATCTAGTTTTTCATATGTCGGCTCCGGAAGACTATTAGCCCATGTAAATTGCCTTCCTAATATTGTAGCCTCTCTCAGGTCTAGACTGTCTATAACAGCATTGAACAGAAAAGGCCAATGTTCATCGAACCGGCCCCGACTTTTCTCGTGAGGAAATCTGAGCAGATTAAAATCCTCTCCTATAATAATAGGATATGGATTATCCTTTGCCAAATTCACAAGCTCACGTAAAAAGTCAGCCTTATAAACATCCTAAGCGGCTCCATATACGGCGACTAAAGACCATGTGAAATTGTCAGCCTTGTTACGGATATGGAGTTTTATAAAAAAGTCTCCCATCGAACTAGCTAAAACTTCCATAGTCTCATCTCGAACGCCTAACAGGATCACCCCAGATCGACCACGCGGCGGACGTGATATCCACGTAAAGTCCACTCCACCAGAAAGGCGATTGAGTAGAGCTTGTGAAAAATCCCGTCTACCAGTCTCAGAAATACCCAGAAAATCCAAATTATGGTCTCTCACACAATCAGCAAAGAACAAATGTTTAGCCAAGTCCCGAAGACCTCTGCTATTTGAAAACATTCCATTCATTGAGAAACTATAGGAGATTTGGATACACATGATCTCTTTCGCAACCGCTGGCTCTTTGATTTTCGACCAGAAGCTTTCAGCTCATACATAGAGGCAAGCCCGTCTCATCAAAGTCCACCTCCGATACTTCACCGACTAAGTGAGAAAGGAGTTTACCATCTACTGTGGCATTCAACTCCTCCTCCTCAGTTAGTGAAGCATCAGGAAATACACCGACCTTAGGAGTAACCGTTAGACGGTCAACCTCCATGTGTCGCAAAACATTAGAAGAAAAAGATACTTCCTATACAGAGCTACCCAAACTAATGCCAACATTGGATAGTTTAGAAGAAATAACAGGAGTAGAAAACGACAAAATGGACTTCTAAGAACTCATTATACCTCGCGAATCTAAGTTCCTCTCCGCCTTACGCCGCATGGCCTTAAGCATGGAGTCCTCATCAGTCGCGGACGCCCCAGAGGCATCGATTCCATGGCGCGCGCTCCGCCTGAAGGGAGTACCACTCCCCTGTTCAGCGACTGGCGAAGCGTCACCTGGAGAAGAAACCCGTGCTGGAGACCGAGACAACCCAGACCCCTCCTGGGTCCGGTCACCCCCATCGACCACCAAAGTCTCCTGGTCCACCAATGGAGGCGAGACGTCCCTAAGCGTCCCCAGGTCCTCCCTGACCAGGGAGACCCGGTCATCCACCTCGTCATGGTTGGCCAACCCTGCCTGGGTCGGACCAAGCACAACAGCATCCTGAAGCTGGTCACGAACGTCGCGGTCAGCCAAAACCCCTCCTGGGTCAGCTTTCGCGAACACACCAAAGGAACAACCTCCTCAAGTACAGGAGTGGAAACAACAATAAATCTGCCCAAAATATGCGTTCTGGACCTAGCTGGCGAAGCTGGGCAAGACCGCAGTACTCGAACGGAAACCGAACGAAGAGCCTCCTGTAACTGAGCCGGAGAAACGCGAGTCGCCGAAGTAGAACCCTTCCTGCGAAGAGGGGAATCCAAAGGAAGATCATCCAGAAGTTGTCGACCTCTCGGAGTAACCGGATTAGCATTAAAATGGGTGACAGCAAACACCCTCTGCACCCCCTGACTGGAAGATGCAGGCGCAAAAGTACCCTGCACAGCCGAGGAAGATCCAGAACCCACCCCCTGAGTGGTAGCAGCAACCTCAGAAGTATCCATAACATCCTCAAAATGCGTCCCATTGGCATCATCATCCGCGTCATCATCTCCTTTTCTCCACAAGAAAGGAACAAACTCTGGTTCTGGAATATAACCCTCAGGTTCAATCCAGAAACGAAACTCAAATACCTTATGGTTGACCATGGCATCTGACACAATAAAGTGACCAAGGGAATCTTTCGCCTTGAGAAAAACCTTCGTATCAAACATCTCCACAAGAATACAGATGACCCCCTGCTTCCGCAGGCTGAACAAATCCACATCAAGAGTGTTCCCCATGAGTCCTCCAACAGCCCACAAGCCCTGAAAGGTTCGCAAAATATGGGGTACCCCCTCCACATGTAGCCAAACCTGCTGCATCTCGAACTTATGCGGCACCTCCTCCATCTTGTAAACCGAGAAGGTCAGCTGAACGGTACTGAGCGGAACGGTCATCAGGATTCCATCCACCCTGTCCAAGTCCTCAAACGTCGGGAAGCTCACTAAGAAGGCAGAATCTCCATGAGGCACCGCCTCCAGCTTCCACTAAACATGCACCTGGCACCGCCTGGCAATCTGCCTCTGAACGACCTCCGCTGAAACCATCGGACCAGAAACTTGTACCAGAGCAATAGGAGTCTAACTGTGCGCAAGATGATCCCGAGTCACTGCATTCGGAATCTGGGTGAACAGAGTCTGGTCGCTTCCAATATCAGCCATATATGGAGTCAAGTGCGGCTGCTTCAGCACCGGACACCTCAATGTGGGATGTGCAGTGCAATCACAGATGTAGCAATAATGGATCGCCTTACAATCCTTGGTCGCATGAGTATTGACCGCACACTTCCAACAACGAACAAACTTCTTATTCTTCTTACCGAAATTGGCCACAGACGGTCCCTCAGAAACTTGTGAAGTGACAACCGTGGCTGGTTCAGCTGCTGCTCCTGCGGGGTGTACTGCTGCGAGAAAGGAGGTACATAAGACCCTGACACCTGCATCTGCGGAACACCATGCTGCTGGAAACTCTGCTGTTGAGGATGGAGCTGCTGATCCGACTGGGCTTGGATGACCTGTGGCTGAACCCCTCGATTCGGAGGCTGCTTCTTATTCTTTTTTCTCTTCTGAACAGCAGACGTCGCAGCCCCCACTCTGATGGAAAACTGCTGCGCTGGCTGCGACGGGACCACACCCAACTGATCTGGCAAGTAAGACGCCGCCAGCTGACCGGCGAACGAAGGCGGCGCCCCGCGCAATGGCCGTTGCAGGGACTGTGTCGGAACAGCCTGGAGCGTATTGAAGTAGGCCGCGGGTGTTCTGAACTGAACCCCCGGCAGAAAGTGCGGGTGACTCGATGCCGGCTGGTACACGTTCGCCACGGCTGGAGCTTGCATCGAACCATGCCCGGGCGCAGCAGCCTATGCCGGAGAGGCTGAGATGGTCCAGGAGGCCTCATCGCGGCAGGAGGAACATCCCCGGCGGGAGTCACAGGAGCTCCCCGCGGCCCAGGAGCAGAGGCCGGACCCCTAGGGTTAGCACCTAGACCCTGCCCCGCCATCATAGCAGAGCAGACGACCGTGGCGAAGGATACTCCGGGAGAGCACCGAGGGCCAAGAGACGGCGATGGCGAAGCAGAGCGACCTGAGGCGGAGTAGCAGGGCGAAAGAGACGGCGGCTCGGTAGAAAACAGAGAGGATTCCCATCGCCAGGCTCCTCTGAGTCGAATAGCTACGCCGGTCCAGGTGAAACACGGAAAGGACTCCACGTTCGACCCAGCCCTGGTGGGACCTCCTGTCGGACCCACCTCCTCGCCAACCGAAATGGACCGATCCAAACGCGGCGGAAACTGATCCCGACGCCCCTGGCAAGCGCTATCGACAGCGGCTTCCAGGAAGATCCCTAGCATCGGCGGCGCCGACGCTCTCCTCGGCGAAAGGGGTCCCTTCCAAGGTCGAACCCGAGGTGGCCGATGCAGAAACAGCCCCATGGGTGACGCCCCCGACCCACCTCGACCCGCCGGAGGAGAGGCAGAACGTCCGGGAAGATATGAACTCCGCTGCGGCGACGAGGGAGAACCTCGCTCCCAGAACCGAGAGGCTGGCATCGGGTAGCCAATATCCTCCCAGAACGCCTGCTTGATCTCCTCCAACGGCGGCAGACAGTGGTCCATCCCAACTCACCAGAAGGATCCTCCAGCGCATCTAACGCCACCCGCACCGCCATGAATTCCTCGCCATCGAAGCCGGAGTCCGAACCAAGGCATAGAAACCTAGAGCCCGAACCCATAGCCGGCAAAGATGCAGCCGCAAGCGACCCCATCACCCCGGGTGCGAGCATAAGCCGCCGCCCACCGTGAGCCATCTCCCGAAGGCCTGCACTCTAAGAGAGCATATGCATTTTGTTTTTTAGATCGAGCATATGCCTTTCGATGTTGATTTGAATATCTGCAGCCGCACGCATATCTTTTGCCGCCATATTCTTCTTGAGTATGTCGGAGAACAACAACTTGAACTTGCTTAAATTATATACTCCCTCCATTTTAAAATAATTGACATGGATTTGTCTAGATTTACTGTATCTACACAATAAAACATGTCTAAATATATTTAAATTTAAACAAACTCAAATCACTTATTTTAAAACGGAGAAAGTACTTGCATACGAAAACAACATCTTTATTTTTTTTCAGCCTAACTCGCAAGTTGTATCCAATATTTTTTCCAACAACAAAGAACTTGCAAGTTGCACAGCCTGGTGCCAAAAGGATCGATGCGTGACTAATCCCATAGATGATCGGTGACCGTAAGTAACAGGCTCTAAATTAAAAAAACACGTGGTCGATCATAAGTTTTTCCACCCTAATTCGATCGCATGTTGTAGACAATATTTTTTCCAACAACAAACAAGTTGCAACTTGCACAGCTTGACGCATGACTAATCCCATAGATCATCCGTGCATGAAGCCTAACACCCTCTAGCTAATTAACAACATGTCCATATTCACCCGGCCCCTCACCATTTTTCCTCCTTTCCCGTCTGGTTGGACCGTTGTGGGCTCGTGATGCTCACCAGACCATGCACGCACGTTGCTAGTGTCGGCATCATGCATGATCACTTTCAGCCTTTCAACCAGCTGCTAAAACCTTTTCAACCTGTTTCTATCAAAACCAGTTGTATCCTATCGACGAAAGCCTCCCTTTTCCAACTTGCACAGGGAAGATTCCAAGCAGGAGGGATGCAGCAGAGGAAGTTCTCCATAGCAACCAGGGTTACAGCATCTTTACTCGTTCGACATTCCCAAGCCTAAATCTAGCACTATTTAGCACTGTATGGAGAAACGGTATTTCTAGTCGTGATATCAAACGGAGTTTTTGACTTCGGCAAAATTTGACAAAACACTGTGAAACTTAGTCTAATTCAAGCGATTACATTGAAATATAGGTGACTTCATACATATTACGTCAAATTCAGACATATAGGCTAAGAAAAAAGTTAAAAAAGACATCGAAAAATAGTAGAAACTAGACGATGCTGATGACACGCCGATTACATGTCGAAGTTGCAGTAGAAGACGGTGTAGTCGGCATCCTAGGTGCCGTCGTTGTTGCTCGGCGGCTGCGGTGACCAAGAGCTGCATTGGTCGGCGTCGCCGCAGCACCACGGTTGCGAGGGGGGCCCAACCTCGTCGTTGTCGAGGACGATGAGCAGTGCTCCTTGATAGGTGCACTCCCGGCAAGCGACGCGTGTGGCCGCGCGCTCGACCTGCAGATGCAGTCGGCGAATGCGCTCGGTTTCCTCGCGCTCCTAGTCCTGCCTGGATCAGGAACACGCGTATGGTACCCTCATCTGTGGGACGTCTTTTGACTTGAATCGCCATTTTAAGGAGGAACTCCTCGTCGACGGGGACGGCGCACTCCGTCGGGTCGGCGACACTTGACGAGCGCACGCCAAGCTCCTTCTTTGGCCTTACCATTTGCAGGTGGCCTCTCGGCGGCGACGCCGCTCGGCGCTCGTCGATGATGAGGCCATGGGAGCACGTGTGTGGCGATGAGCGCACCGGGAACTCCGGCTCCCTCTTTACAGGCCGGAGCGGTGGCGTGTACCGCGGCGAGGGCGCTGAGTCGGACGAACCTGACGCAGAGGTCGAGGACGACAAGGATCCAGCCATCCTCCTCGGTATCTAGGAGGATGCCCCCATGATGTCGGCTGAACGCCGGAGGAGAGGCGCTGATGTGCTCGAGGACCACGGCGAGCGTGCGGCCGGGCACGCTCCTCCACCGTCGTCGTCCTGCAGAGTTGTTGCACGGCGGAGGGCCTCCGTCCTCGTGGGAGGCGAGCTGTTCCTCCCGCCGGTCGATGAATAACTGCTCCAAGTAGGCAAGGTTGCTCGGGTCCTCGACGAGCTCGGGGTCCTCTATGGCGGCGATGACCGCTTGGATCTCGTTGACCAACTCGGGGCCCTCCAGCACCGGTGGCATGGGCATGCCGCCCGCCCCGATTCTCCAGGTCCGCGGACAATGGAAGTCCGGCGGCGCCGGGTAGCCGGCATCATGGAGGATTCGGGCCTCCCAGGGCTACAGAGAGCGGTGGCCGAAACCGTTCGCCTTCGCTGGATCGCCTGGGTAGCGCTCCGCCATTGCTGCCGCTGAGTTCTTCTTCTCGTTGCCGAAACTGAAGCTTTTGGGTTGGGGAATGGGGGTTGAGAGCTTGTGCTCTAGAGACGGCGAGAGCGGTCGGCATTTATAGGCGAAAGAGGAAAGGGCGGCGAGGGCGGGAGGGGTGTAGCGCCTTGGGCAGAAAAAGGGAAAATGGCAGGAAGGTGGGCTAGCAGTGGCGCTCCATTATGGTGACACATGGGCGAGTGGACAGGCCGTCGTTGCCCGGCGTTTCAGACGCTGTTCATGCAGGAGCCGAGGCGTTCAAATGCTGACAGGGTGGGGCCACCAACGCAATTTTTTCTTTCCCACCGTTTCCATTTCGTCCGGCGTTCCCAGGTGAGTCCCGGCGCCTCGGGTTGGGTCTCGAAATCCCGAATATAATTTGGGCCAAATTCGATAAAAAAAAATTAGCATCTACGATCACGACTGAGCGAATTATCGTCGTCCAGATTAAAAAAACTGTCTCGGATGCTCTCCCAACAATGTGAGTGGAGATGCTCTTTGGCAGGCATGAGCTATAGCCGAGGACGTACACCATGACGACCAGTCAGCAACATCCAGCTCCTACTTACGTTAGCGTGGAAAGCACCGGGCCGGATAAGCTTTGCATGCCGCCTGCCTGTGATGTGATAACAACCGGCTCAGGAGGCGCAGGATCGACCTGGATCCAGTGATAGCTTATCACCTTTTGGCCCTGTTCGCCCGATCTTTTCGTCTCGGTGCTAGGCGCGCCAGCGACGGAGGAACATGGACATGTCCTTGTGTAGAAAAGCAGGCGGCGACAAGGGAGACGAGCTGTCACTTGACCTGCGCAAGCTGCATGAAATGCAAGGGAGACGTAATCCACATTTCAGCTGCATACTATACTGCTGCTGTGAGATGTGCCTACCTCTCGCGTCTCACTCGTGCTGTTTTCCTGGTTCGGATTATGCGCGAGATTCGCTGTACGATCGACGATGATGTTACACTACCGCCGGAGCTGACTGGTGGTGTAGGAAGTTGGTGTGTGTGGAAAAGTATGTGTTCGACTTGGCTTTGGACTCGATCCACAGTTTTTTATTTCCAAGAAGCTAGGACTCCACGGTCGAGGCTTCTACACACTACGCGCCGCCTGCCTGCCTGCCTATGTCGTGAGCTGTGTCGCAAACAGGCAAGAATCTAATATTGCTATAGGATAACCTAACGGATCGGTACGTGTGCGGTGAATCGGCAAGCGAAGCATTTTTATTATGTGCGCCGTTGGCATGCATGTGGGCTCCTCTTCTTGAACTTGGGAGCTTTGTAATGATACGCAGCTGTTCCGCGCAGCGTGTATTTTTCAATATATATAGGAAGAAAGTGCATGCACACACTTTGTAACGTTTGCCTGAAGTTCTAGCATGTATTCAAACGGAGATGTCGAATGGCGACATGGCGTTGATCGAGTTCAGCGGTGCCGTGACGACGTCCAAACCATGCGTGCGTGCGTACGTATGAGACTCCATGCAAATCATGCTGATCGGATGGCATTCATGCATCGGCCTCAAGGATTGGCATTTAACCATGTGCCCAAGACTGCAAGCGAGGTTAATACTACTCTAGGAAATTCTCGGTGTTTTTTGTGTGCACGTGTTCCTTGATCACGCTGTTTCAAGGAAATATCGTGCAGGCCAAAGCCTATTCAAAGAGGAAACAAAATATAAAATGATGTGGTTAATTTGGACAAGGACCATAGACGGCAAAACCAAGGAACACAGCTCATGCATTGTGGCGTGCAGCCGTACAAGTTAATTAGGTAGCTTTGCTGTTGAGTCAGGCATCATGGAACCAACAACATGCACAGTGATCCCGCTTTAATAATCCCGTGTCGTCGTCGGATCTCATATGTTTCGCAACGAGCATGCATGCGTCCCCATCGCCCACGGGAAAGGATAAAACGAGAACACCTAAATTTCACGAGCTAGCTAGTCCAGCCAGCTCGCAGTAAATTTAGGCTTTCTGACTTTCTCCGTACTTCACATGACCCGAGCCCCCGAGGTTAGCAAGATCGGCAAGTAACTCAAGTGACAAAACCTCAATTTGCGAGTAAACAATTGACCGGGCGCATCACGGCAAGGCTACAAAGCAAATTCGAATTCATGCATCTGGATTTTCTTACGACAAAAAAGAAACCTTGATCTTGGATCATCCCTCACAACCATGTAGATAGTCCGGCACGTGATGTGACATTACTCGAAAGCTTTGGAAACATATTTTTAGAGAAGATCACATTCAAGACCTCTTTGATTCAGAAGGATTTTCTCAAGGATTTTTGAGGATTGAAATTCTTATGAAATATCCCTGGGGATTGTTTCATTTGTGGGAGCGAATTTTGTAGGATTTTTTTACCAAGGAATCATTTGCACTTCCATTCTTAGAAAAATCTACATCCACTCAACCACTTGTGAGAATCATGTAGGTTTTGAGTGTGCATGGCATTGCAACCCTGTGTTTTTCTATTCCTGCATATTTCAAATCGTGTGAATCAAAGAGGCCCACCCCAAACAAAACAAAAATAAAATAATGATAGCTCAAATTTACCCAAAGTTTTTAATCATCTATAGTAAACTCTAGCAAATAAAGCACAAGAGCCTCTACCATAGAAGATGTTTGTAATGGGCATGTGCAACCACACACAAGTGGCATGCAAGGATTTGAACGAGCAGTTCCATAACCCAATTTAAAACCTTTGATTCATTCGTTCAAAAGCAGCTGCATACATTACATGAGAATATAGCTTTACTAATCAAGTGTTGATAATGGTGGTTCATTCCCTGACAGGCCCTCCCCCTGATCGGAATTAAGGACTGGGGAATAGGATGGCATGCTTAAGCCACTACCAAAAGAAGAAGAAGAAGAAGAAGAAGAAGAAGAAGAAGAAGAAGAAGAAGAAGAAGAAGAAGAAGAAGAACCCACCAACGAGAGTTTTATCTGTTTTGTTTCAAGATTTTGGTAGGCGGGGAATGGGAGAATTTTCAGGTAAGTCCTATAACTCCTACAGTTAGTGCACATTGTCTTCGAGAAAATGACACAACATGCCTAAGCTTATCTCATGGCATGCAAGATGGAGGAGGAACGGTTGTCAGGCCCTAGCTTACCCATTTCGTTTTCACTCCTTCCTTATACATAAAATATAAAACTATTCTAATTGAATATTGGAACAAACTGTCATTTTTCTCAAAAATGGTGAACAAATCGAATGACATATTTGTAATGTGTATTACTTCGGTTGAATTTTGAAAAAGAAAACAACGTTGGTTCTTTTTATATTAGCTCTTCTAACTAATGGTACAAAGTTGCTTAATTGTTTTGAGGGAAATATAAGAGGACCCAAATTCGGATAATCAAATGGGATCGCAAAATTCAAGCCTTCGAGGACTTACCGTTCTTTTACCGGGAGATTGGGTTGTACATCAAGCCTCCAACTAAGTGAGATAGACTCATTTCCTGCTAAAAAAATTCCCGTGTATCAGACATTATACATCATACTTCCTTTGATATTTAGAAATAAATTTGATCCATTCTCAAGTAACACACCGAGAGCTGCACGGTAACTTTCGTGTGGCCAGAGGCGGCCTTCCCCGAGCCGTACCTGGCTCACAGGATCTCCGGGAAAGCAGTCAAGAAAATAGCTGTCACGGGCCATGCACGCTGCCACAGCATATGTGTGTCGGCAGGGCTCGATCCCTTTCCCCAACAGGAGAAAACCAAACCGTACTGGTCACCAGCCCCGCGACTCCATCCAGTCACCAGCAACACTGCCGCCGCGCACCATCCCGACGTCCATAAATACACGGCCACCCCACCCCCAGGTTCACCTCACAGACACGTCCATTCCCTTCTTCTCCAACTCCGTCGCCGTCCGGTGAGGACAAGCTAGCAAGAGGCGATCTCGCCTTCTCAGCTCGCGGTTCGCTCTGTAAATGTCTGGAGCCCTGCCCGGTTTCGTCGAGGTGTCTTCCGGGCTAGAGGTGGCGCTGGTTCCCGTCTTAGACGCGGCAGTCGTTTCCTTTCTGAAGCTGTGCTCCTCCCCGTCGCCGGAGAAGAAGCTGCGCTCTTGCACCGGAGGGTTCATCAACGAAGGTATACAGTAGACCGTAGATGTATATACAGATGTGTGTGCAACCGATGTTAGTTGTCCATGTTACCGTGCATGGCCGATATATCTCAGCTCTTGTATGATTCTACTATCGCCATTTCGACCTGTTCTGCGCATGGCTGACTCGGCTTAGATTCGAGAGCTGCTGTGCCTGTGCAGCACAAACAAAACTCTGCTCACCGCCCAACTCCATTGGGTCATATATGCATGTACCACACGTGGGACCCTATTGAACTACGTATACATGTGTGTGTCACCAAGAAGTAGTCTTTGATATAGTACTACTATATTGGTTTTTTCTTCAAGAGAAAAGGTAGTAGCAGGAGTATATACCCACCCAGATGAGACGGTGCGTGGCGATAAGCGCGCCCGCGTCTCTACTTTGTTTAATTTTAACTTTAGAACACGAGGAATCAATTCAAGCATACTTTACCAAGTTAATAAGCCGATATCTTTTTTCGACGTGTACTTTTTTTTGTGGCAATGGATATGATTGATTCATCCCTGACATGGGCTGTGCTCGCAGGTTGAAGAAATCCTTTGAAGGCTTGCGCATAAAATATCTGAAGAACTTTTGGAAGGATCTGCGGGTGCTAGTCAAAAAAACAGACAAGGTATCGTGTGGGACAAAACATCTTTCTTCCAACGATTACAAGCCAAAAAATTCGTATTCCCTTCTATCTATATTAGTTGATTAGATTTATCTAGATATAAATGTATCTAGTCAAGTTTACTGATATACCCGTATCTAGATAAAATTGAGTTAACCAATATGGATCAGAGGGGATATAAAAAAGTAGTGATAAGCGATTCTGCATTTTGATCTCCAAACCAACCGCTCAGTAGACGGGAGGAATTGAAACAATACTCCCTCTATCCCATTGCGCATAATTTTACGTGCAATCCAAATTTTACAAAGTTTGACCAACAATATATAAAATAATATAAATATATATAATATTAAATATATATATTATGAAAATATATTTTAAGACAATTTGAATAATATTAATTTGGTATTATATTAGTTTATAGTTATATCAAACTAATTGATCAAACATCTTACATTTTGACTTTAATAAAATTTTATATGCAACCTAAATTGGGACGAAGGGAGTACGGTTCTAGAAGGACAGTTCCCTGAATAAATGAGCAAAGGGCTCCGATACATATGTCATTAATTAATATGAAATTAAATGAGCTCATGTTTGCATCACTTTCTAGTCTATTTTGTGAACTGTTGATGCGGCTGTTTCAGAAAACGCACTGAAGATGGTGATGGCTCCAAACACCGTCGACTCGGAGACCACATCTCTCATCACTCAAGATGGGTCAATGGACAGGCGTGGGAACCCGGCTGTCAAAGCAAAAACTGGGAAATGGAAATCTTCCATCCTGCTGCTAGGTAAGAAACACTAAAAATCATCATGCTCAGCTGGACTCTGTCTATAAACGACCTGGATCGAGATTCTGATCGACGTCTCCGCTCCTGACGATGCAGTGAACTACGGACTCGTGACGTGCGCCTTCTTCGGCGTCGGTGTGAACCTGGTGGTGTTCCTCCGGCGGGTGCTCCACCAGGGCAACGCCGAGGCTGCCAACAGCATCAGCAAATGGACCGGCACCGTCTACATCTTCTCCCTCATCGGCGCCTTCATGAGCGACTCCTACTGGGGCCGCTACGTCACCTGCGCCGTCTTCCAGATGATCTATGTCACGGTACGCTCAATCTATCGATCGGTCGATAGTACAGACTTGAGTTGGTTTCACTGAAATGTGTGTATGTGTGTGTCGTTCTGAACTTCTGAATTCTGACCAGGGGCTGGTGATACTGTCGCTGGCGTCGTGGTTCCTGCTGGTGAAGCCGTCAGGGTGTGGCGACCCGGAGACGCACTGCGACCCGCCGTCGACGGCGGGGGTGGCGCTGTTCTACCTGTCGACGTACATGATCGCGTTCGGCAACGGCGGGTACCAGCCGTCCATCGCGACGCTGGGGTCGGACCAGTTCGACGAGACGGACCCGGATGAGGCGCGCTCCAAGGTGGCCTTCTTCAGCTACTTCTACCTGGCGCTCAACGTGGGCTCCCTCTTCTCCAACACGGTGCTGGTCTACTACGAGGACGCCGGCCAGTGGGTCATGGGCTTCTGGGTCTCGGCCGCCGCCGCGGCGCTGGCGCTCGTGCTCTTCCTCCTCGGCACCCCCAACTACCGCTACTTCAAGCCCAGCGGCAACCCGCTGACCCGCATCGCCCAGGTGCTAGTCGCCGCGTCCCGCAAGTGGCGCACCGACGCGCCCGCCCGCGGCGAGCTGCTCCACGAGCTGGACGGCGACGAGTCTTACAGGGAGGCGGGTATCCGGAAGATCCTGCACAGCGACCAGCTCAGGTATCTCGACAAGGCGGCGACGGTGACCGAGGAGGAGTACCGCGATCTGGAGAACCTAAAGAACCCGTGGAGGCTCTGCACGGTGACGCAGGTGGAGGAGGTGAAGTGCATCCTGAAGATGCTGCCGATCTGGCTGTGCACGATCGTCTACTCAGTGGTGTTCACGCAGATGGCGTCCCTGTTCGTGGAGCAAGGCACCACCATGAACACAAACATCGGGTCGTTCCACGTGCCGGCGGCGAGCATGTCGGTGTTCGACATCCTCAGCGTGCTGGCGTTCATCGCCATCTACCGTCGCGTGCTGGTGCCGGTCATGGCGAGGCTGTCCGGTAACCCGCAGGGACTTACGGAGCTGCAGCGCATGGGCGTGGGGCTCGTGATCGGCATGGCCGCGATGGTCGTGGCGGGCGTGGTGGAGGTGGAGCGGCTGAAGCGGGTGCCCCCGTCCGCGCCGGACGAGCCGAGCTCCCTGAGCGTGCTGTGGCAGGTGCCGCAGTACGCGCTGATCGGAGCCTCGGAGGTGTTCATGTACGTGGGGCAGCTGGAGTTCTTCAACGGGCAGGCGCCCGACGGCGTGAAGAGCTTCGGCAGCTCTCTGTGCATGGCGTCCATCTCGCTCGGGAACTACGTGAGCATCATGCTGGTCAGCGTGGTCACCAGCCTCACCGCCGGGGACAGGCGGCCCGGGTGGATCCCGGGGAACCTCAACTCCGGCCACCTCGACAGGTTCTACTTCCTCCTCGCGGCGCTCTCGCTCGTCGACCTGGCCGTGTACGTGGCCTGCGCGATGTGGTACAAGGGCATCAAGCTCGATAGCAACGGAGAAGGGGGAAAGGTGCCCGTGCACGTTTAGGGCTTTCGGCCCGTGAGGTATTTAAGTGGGCTTGCCATCGGCTCGTCTCAATGTACTGGGCTGGCTATTGGCTTTCTTGTAGTGTCCTAATAATAAGTGTGTGCGATCACTGGATATGCCCGGCCCATGCTGTTTCAGCTCCAGGAGTCCCAGTCCATGTCCTGCAAATTTCGTGTTACCTGAACACTCAATCTCTGAATGTAAGGAGTTTCAATTTTATTACAAATATGTATCTCTGCAAATAGCCATCGCCAGAAATACCCCTCTCTTAAAACGTTTGTAAAAAATACCTTGGCGGGAGGATGAAAAGGGGCCACGTGGCTCCTCCCGCCACACAACAAGACTGAGCATACATCCCGCCACGGTGGCAGGCGAAAAGAGAAACCCGCCCAAGGGAATGGCGGAAGGATGCCTAGACTTAATTTTCAGGGACGCGGCCGGAAAATTAGGCGCTGCTAAGTATGAGCAGCAATTTGTTGGCACAATGGATGAAAATAACTCATAAAAATAATAATTTTACGAAATAAACTCTCGTCAGAAGAAACTCACCGAACTAACCCTTTTTGCAACGCCATATAAGTTGGCGCCGCACTCTAAAGAGCGGCGCCGTTACACCTGGCGTCGTGCACTTGCTAGCGTGGTGCCTCGTGGCCCCGGTCCCGCTAGTGCGGCGCCTTATAGTGTGACGCCGCACTGTGTAGTGCAGCGCCGTTGCGCTTGGCGCCGCACCGCACCGTGCGGCGCCGTCCAGTTTGGCGCCGCACATGCGCTCGAAAATAGACAGAAGCTTTTGTCTATTTTTTAGCGCATGTGCGGCGCCGCACTGTGCAACGCCACCAGGCCGATTGCTGGGCCACCTTGCCCAGCGCATTCTGCATGTGCGGCTACATTTAAATTGTATTGGTAAGTTTCACTACTATGTAGAAATAAGTGGAACCTATCAATAAATGCATATTTGGCTAAGTAGGGTTTAGGCTCATTTGCAGAAAACAATATAGTTTTATCCTATCTTTTTAAAATAGTTTTGATCTTTTGATAATCTTTCTGAACTCCTTGGAAAACTCCAAGTGCTTCTAATCCCTTGTTGTCACCATCAAGTTTTACTTTGAGAAATTGGAATGTCGAGATATTCCATAGCTTCAGGCCTTAGTTGCTCAGAGTTGTCCGTAACCGGGGACACGGCTAAGTACTTAGAATTTGATCTTCTGCAGAAGTTGTACACTTTACCCACATGACACAATCTCGTCTTAACACCACCAGTGGCCGCTGGATAAGTACACACCAAATGGAGTACAGGCAGATCGAGAATATGACAAAGTCTTTCCATAGAAGTCCTCCCAATACACAATGCTAGCTTGTCTACCAGGAACCAATGTAAGGATATATTTCCAATACACAATTCTAGTTAACCTGAAGATGCCAATGCAAGGGTCTTCCACTATGTAGTTGACTAAGCAAGAGCCTATTTAGCATGTGGCTGTATACGGAAGCCACTGTACGAGAAACATGTTCAATCTCTAAGTCCCTGTGTGGTTTTCTTCTAGTGCACATATAAAAATATAGCCATATAAACATGGTTCCCTTTGTTGCCACCTTGTCCATAATTGAGTATGCTCATTCCACCCAGGTGGTTCATTGAGTACTTGTTTTATTATATAAAACATATATTTTCCCAATGAAGGGAATATGCCCTGAGAGGCAATAATAAAATATTTATTATGTGTATTCCAAGTATATGATAGATGTTTATTTTGCATGCTATAATTGTATTAATACGAAAATGTTAATACATGTGTGTTTAATAAACAAACAGAAAGTTCCTAGTTATGCCTCTCTCATAAACTAGTTCGTTGATTAACAAGATGATCATAATTTCCTGATCATAGACATTGGATGTTGTTAATAACGAGATCACAACATTAGTGTAATGGTGTGATGAACATTCATCCGAAGTATAGCATTACGATCAAAGTCATTGAGTTTACATTGCTATAAACAACTTACGAAGTAGTCCTAATCCTTAGACCATGAGATCATGCCAATCACTAACACCGGAAGAGTTTCTTGTTGACATCAAACGTCACTCCGTAACTGGGTGATTATAAAGATGGCTTCAAAGCTACTAAAGTGTTATGTTGAGAATCATGGATCAAGAGCGGAATTTGTTTATCCCGATGACGGATAGATATGCTATGGGCCCTCTCGGTGATATCACATTGATTAGCTTGCAAGCAAGTGATTTGATCACTAGAATGTTATATCACGGGAACGAGAAAAGAGTGCATGTCAGTAACGAGATCAAACTAGGTATGGAGATACCGATGATCGAATCTCGGACATGTAATATATCGCGAAACAAAGTGATTAAGATACAAGCGTAAAAGGTTCCGACGATCACAGGAAAAGTCATCGTTGAATGTGTGGGAGTCAGTATGGATCTCCAGGTCCCGCTACTGATTATTGATCGGAGAAGGGTCTCGATCATGTCCGCATTATTCGCGAACCGTAGGGTGACACACTTAAGGGACACTGGCATCCAGTTGGAGCAAATGTTTCATGCCGAAAGAATAAACAAGCGCAGGAATTTATTTCACTAGATACCGAAACAGGTTTTCGGGTGAAATTGCATAAAGAGGTTATGCATGTGAAATGGAATTCTAGCAAGGGGTTATTTGTGAATGTTTGTCATTAAAGTAATTGACAAAATTCTGAATAAAATAAAAGAGTTTTATTTAATGAGAGTTTGCATTAAATTTGGTGAAAATTTAATGGCATGTTTGAGTGGGATTTTGAGTGGAGGGAATTTAAAGGAAATTTGTGAGTGGAGTGTCCACCCACATGAAGAGGGGAGGGCAAGGGGGCAGCCCCCATGCGCCGGCCACCCCCTTGGGGTTCCCCCGTCCTCCTATAAAAGGCACCCCTCTCCTCACTTCTCACTCACACCTCCTCGTGAAGGATCTCTCTCCCCCTCTAGAATTTATCCCCCATGGTCTCGGACTAGCGAGATACATGTTCCCGGTGGCTATTCGGCAAGAAAGGTTTGTGCTTCCGCTGCATCGCTGGAGCGAGGAGGCGGAGGTTGCTCGGTGTCTTGTACGTGTGTGCGAGCACGGATGCGCTGCTGCTTTGCGGCGCTAGGACTTCCTCTCGATCTTGAGATCGGAAAGAGATCGTCTACATCAACCACGAGTTGAACTCGTTAAGCTTTTTCGGTCTTCAAGGGTATGTTCTCTATGGATATACATCCGCCCGTTGTTTGTATCTAGTAGATAGATCTTGGTACATAGTTCCCATCATAGGAAATTTTTTGTTTTCTATGTTGCGAACCCTACACCCAACACTTCATATAATCATATAATGTATTCCATCCCAAGTCTATAGCATGGCTAGGCATACTACAACTATGATGTTTTCACTAAGAAGATGGATTTCCTAATAGGACATAGCATAGCATAGTAATATAGTGGCCCTATCATGCATACTACAAAAATACCACTAAGTGTAGTGAAAATAGTAGGACATGAATGATAGTGTCACTTGCCTTAGTAGTTGGTGGTGTTGGTACACTCTTTGCAATAACACACTTGACAATCAAAACAATCTATCAAGCAAAACAACCAAGACAAAACAATCACAAGATCAATACTAATGACAACACAAAAATCATGCAAAGTATGCAAACATGCAAGATGGCAATTTTTATTGTACAAATTTTTATAACAAGGTTCTGAACATTACTAAGTGATTTATGAACATTTTATATTTTCAAGATTACAAATGCAACCATTTGTGCAATTGTAGCAATTAGCAACATTTTCTAACAGCTGGAAAGGCCATTCTCACTAAATAATTTCCACGGTCTTATTTATACTATAATAAAATTATATTTTGGTCTTACTGTACAGAGGGTTCAATTTACAACCATTTGTAAAAGGATTCACTGAAAAATAATTTACACAACAATTTTTATACTCAAAATACTCCACAAATGGTTCTGTATAAAACGCGATTTTAACAGACTAAAAAATACCAAATTATGTATCCACTGTGTTCTACTCGTTTTTGTGAATCCATAGACATATTATTTGCTAAATTTGGTTATACAGAACTAAAGATATGATTTTTACAAGTTTGTGTGTTCTTATGTCTAAAAATCCGAAAATAGGAATAGATATGACACTTGGCAGATTCTAATTGGAGGATACCTCTTCGTTTAAGTGATTTATGATGACCTTTAGATGAAGATCTAATGGTCCAGGGTGGCTCACCGGAAAAGCTCACCGGAGTAGTTCGCCGGATTTGCGGGCATGGGCTTGGCGTTGCCGTTCCCGTTGCTAGGAACGTATCCGGAGTTAAAGAAGATGTGGACGGTGTAGAGGACGTCGAGGCGATACTACTGGACGTGATTTAGAGCTCGTTCGTCTCCAATGGTGATGGAAATCCACGGCTGAAGCAACGTGCAACGTCGGCGGCGCGGAGAACTGCAACCATAGGATGAACAATCATATCCTGGAGGCAGGCAACATCAAGATTAGTCTTCTGGTAGAAGGAATCAACGAGGGACTCACCGTAGAAGACAAGATCTGACGATGAACTCAAATTTGGGCTGAAGTTGGCATCGACCGTGTGTGTTCTACAGAGCTTCTCTCGAGAAAGTTTAGAAACGAAAGTGATGGAGGAGGAGGAGAGGAATATGGTGCTCGCCTCGGTTTTCTCTGAGATGGTCTATGGAGAGAGATAGGAGGGTGTATGCCGACGGGTGGCACTTGGAGCACCGCGTTGGTTTGAGAGATTAAGGCTATGCGATGGAGTACTAATTCCCTGAATGAGACGTCCATAAAATTTGAAGTATCTTTTGTATTTATGTCGAAATAAAACTGTCACACAATTGATGGGAAGATGAAGGGAAAGAAACAGCCATGGTCATGGTGGTAAGTACATAGGTGTATGTGCTGAAGGTGGAAGAACATTGATCTAGTCGATCGGTCTAGATGGGCCAAGAAGAGCAGCCCAACAAGAAAATGAAGGAGGAAAAAAAATAAACAAGGGAGTTGACCAGATGGGCTTGGGCTGCTGCTCTGTTTTTTTATTCCCAATTTCTTTTCTTTTTTTCTTTTCTGTCTTATTTCTATCAGATCATTTAACTTTCTAAATTGATTCAAATTTGTACCAAATCTTTTTAGAAAATTTAAATAAAATATAATTTGACAGTTTACCTAATTTAGAGTATTTGGAATATTTTTATTTAATAAAGTATAATTCATTTTTAAAAAAATAAACATGCAGTATATTTTTTTAATTCTTGTTTATTTCATATCTTTTGATTTAAAGCTTAAAAAATGGTCAAACAAGTTTGTAAATTTTTATAAAATACTTATTTATTATTATATATTATTTAAGTATACTTTTGTTTCGTTTAATTATGGATTTCGTCAATGGCTTAAATTGACTTTGCAATGTGTCTTATTTCTTTTTCTTTTCGTCTTATATAAATTATATCTATTGATCTAGCTTCAAACAAATTCATATGGTTGCATTTAATTGTTCATTACTATTACGTATCTTTTTAGAATATTTTGGTTCCATTTAAACACGGATTTTTCTACGAGCGTAAATTGACTTTGGGGATATTTTATTATTTCTTTTTATCTTATATGGTTCATAACTTTTCGTATCTATGAACCCAAATAAGGTGAAATCAATTCCTATTGTTCTTTTAATATTGTTACTTACCATTATATCACTTAGGAATGACTTTTCTCAAAAATAATTATATGGAACATAGCCATAGATATGAATTGAAATTGATGTGATGATTTTCTTTTTAGGCTTTAGGTTTTGGATATGTTCCTTTTCCATTGGTTTAAAATGCAAGTTCTTAATGATGATGATGCATGACATGCATTTGATTTTTTTTTTGAAAACTTGTTTGTCACTTTCTCGTTCAATTTTCTTGTTTAAGTAAGGTTTTGTTGTTTCCATTTAGAAGCCAAAAAGTTTCTTTTTCCCCTAAATTTTATCCTTTTATTTCACATTTAAAAATTTGGAAAATTTTGGGATGTGACAGCCAGGATGCATGGCGCCGCACTTTCCTGACTTCTAGTTTCTCTGTCTGTCTATCTGTTTCAGTCCAGGATTGTTTGAGCATGTTTGTTTCATCACGACAAATGTTTGAGCCCAGGATTGTTTGAGCATCAAGACAACCATTACAAATTCATCAAGACAACCATTACAGATGTTGTTCGAGCATGTTTGTTTCATCACGACAACCATTACAGATTCAAACAAAGTACCAAGTTCACAACAACACCAAAGTACTAAGTTCACGACAACAACCATTAGTACCAAGTTTACGACAACACTAAAGTACCAAGTTCACGACAACAACCATTAGTACCAAGTGCAACATCTACTCTACTTCCCATGGGTGGTCTTCTCCCCTCGGCCCCTTCTTGCGGGCATCTTCCTCCTCCTCCTCGGTTCCTCTTCATCCTCCACCTCTAAGCGATATTGATTCTTGGGCTTCTTTGTCTTGGCCGTGGAAGGGTTGGGTGTGTAAGGCTTCTTGGGTTGCCTTGGCTTGAGAACGTAGTCGGACCGCTCGTGGACCTTGTAGCGAGTGTAGTTGCCCAATGTCATCTCGTCGGAGACGCTTTCCTCATCTTGCGGCTGTCAACAAAAGAAGATTGGTATGGACAAATTCAGGAGAAATGCAACGGAGGGTGGGGGATGCAATGGTTGTACTACCTCGGGTGTGTTCGACTCGTCCTCGAATGTGGAGTGATGATCGCCAGAATTGTCACCTTGGGGCGTGTTGGACCGTGACGCGGACGGTGTTGCCACCTCGGGGTCACGACAACCTAGCAAGTTCGATAGCCGCCTTAACCGTTGGCCCTGCTTCTTAACAAACTCACGAAACAGACCCTCTCCCTTCTCTCCGCGAGGGTATGTGTACAAAGTGTCCTCGCATGCATCGGCGGACTTTCTTACCTCCGCGCGCTGTCATAGACAAGAAACTAGTAAGTTATCCATGCAAGGTGTGAGAAGCGCTAGACGAAAAAAAATATTCGGCACACTTTACCACAAAGTTGACCAAGGGAGAAAACTCGGCTTGTCGCCCTTCTCTGACCATGATGTTATATTGTTCGGTTGAAAGCTCATCAAACACCAATGGATCCTCCAAGATCGAATCCCAAAATGCCCGTGGGTATATCTCTACCCGCGCGTTGTCGACGAACCATGCGATATAGTTGTTGAAAGCATCCTGATTGAAGGGCCTATCCTGTGCTCCTTTTGCTTTCTTAGCCTCGATCACACACCTCCTGAATTTCTCAAGGTGCTTCCTATGAAGCTTGGGCCAATCCTTCTCCTTCCTCTGCTTCTTCCTGTCCAAGCAGCACACAACAACAAGTCAAAAGCGTTATTTTACGAATGATAAGCACATCACATGGTAAGGCAGTTAATAGCTTACCTATGGAGCCCTAAGTCCGTGTCCTTCCACTCAGGCGGGACAATTTGAAATAACCCAAACTGGGTCATGACACGGTGAGACTGGTGATACTCAACAGCCCACATGCACACCATGGGGCAACGCATTAGCCACAGACGAGATTCTCTGAGGCAAATAGGGTTAAGGCGATAGTCCTCCGGAACACCAAAGCGGTCCCCTCGACCGTATGGCTCCCACGTCACTTGCATCATACCACACTCATGTCAGGGTCAAATATTACAAGTTCAAGACATATAATTGACCGCACCCGAGGAAATTACCTGATCCATGGTGATCGTGTCAAACTCGTTGGTGTACCTCTTGTACGCCTCCACTGGGTCCGTTGGCGGTTCGGAGACCACATCCCACTTGTAAGCCCACGTGGGGAGAAGGTAGTCGTTGCCGTTATCAATGTAAGGATTGAATGTCAACAATCTCGGCTGTCCAATTGGGAAGCGTTCCCAGCTCCACACCGAAAGAAGGAGCAAACAACCACCAATACCTGAATCGGCGGCGCTCCTAAGGCAAGCATCATCCAGCTGCAGATGAAGTGAACAACCATTTGGTAAGAACAATTTTTTTTTGAGATAGTGCAGAAATATACAACAACATTTGTAAATAACTCATTACCTGATGGTACAACCAGGTCAACGCCGCAGAACCCCAACCGAAGGTAGAGTCAAAAAAAACGAGCAACTTGAGCCAATGCCACTGAGCACGATCCCCACTGTTGTTAGGAAACAGAGTCCTCGTAATAATGTACCACACATACACACGAGTGTATGTCTTGATCGTCTCCTCATCGGCATCCTCGGGGCAAATCTTGAAATTCTGGATGATCCAAGTAAAAGTAGCCCCGGTAGCGACCCTCAGTCTTTCCCCTTCTTGTTTATAGCCTCGGATGGATCCTTCCCTATAACGTCGACCATATGCTCACGCCACCCGTCTGAATCTGAGCTTATGCACACCGGGTTTCCCTCGATTGGGAGTGCCAGGATCATGCTCATGTCCTGCAAAGTGACCGTAGTCTCACCGGTCCTAAGGTGAAAGGTGTGCGTCTTCAGCCTCCACCGGTCCACAAGTGCGGTGATCGCAGCAGGGTTGAAGGCCGGTGTGGACCGAGTGACCATGTGGATAAAGGGGAGGAGTCCTAGCTGCTGGATGTACGGAGTGTACCATGCATAATAAGGCATCTTGCCGGACGAGACCTCGTGGTACCTAAGTCGAAGGGGTTGAAGCTCCTGCGAACATACAATGGCAAAATGTTAGATTTCCATCTAAACAAACATTGCATCTTGTTCGACTTGCATTGAAGTTTTTAGTACCTGTCTCTTCTCCGACATCTTGTAGGCACGGTGTTGAACATCATAGTGAGCATTGTTTAGAAGGGGGTTTAGAGACATCCTACATATTCAAAAAAATAGAGAGAATAAGAACAATTACAAAATATCCATCTTATAGTTCTAGCATCTAGAATTTCAAGCTAAATCAACCATCTTATAGTTCTAGTATATAGTTCTAGCTTTTGTCCATCTTATAGAGACATCCTACATATTCATCCTACTCTACCTATAGTTCTAGCATCTAGAATTGCAAGCTAAATCAACCAACTAGAGTTCTACCATATAATTGTAAGATAAATCAAAACACCAACTAGAGTTCTACCATATCTCCATCTTACTCTAGCCATATGGAATTGCTAATATGAAAAAGCACCTAACATATACTTCAAAGATAAATAAACCAACTAGAGTTCTACCAAAGAGTACTATGCCATATCTAAACCTAAATATCAAATAAGCATTGCAATGATTCATCTCAATCTCTACATCTAATTGAACCTAGGGTTTCACCGAAATTTGAACAAAAGGGGAAATTAGCTAGAATATTTTGGACAAATAGCAAGGGATTTGAGAGGAGATACCTGGGGGAGGGATTGGGAGCAAGATCCTTGGACAAATCCAGCAAATCTTGCGTTTTTGGAGAGGGGAATCACCGGGACCGAGAAACCCTAGCCGCCATGCGCTCTTGTGTGTTTCAGAGGAATGAGATGAGTCTGGGGAGGGCTGGCGCCGCGCTGGTACAAGACCTAAAGTGCGGCGCCAAGCGCAACGGCGCTGCACTACACAGTGTGGCGCCACACTACAGGGCGCCGCACTAGCGGGACCGGGGCCCACGAGGCGCCACGTTGGCAGGTGCGCAGCGCCAGGCGTAACGGCGCCGCTCTTCAGGGTGCGGCGCCAACTCGTATGGCGTTGCAAAAATGGTTAGTTCCGTGAATTTCTTTTTGCCAGAGTTCATTTCGTGAAATTGTTATTTTTATGGGTTATTTTCGTCCATTCTGTCCAATTTGTTTGGGCAGGAAATCAATGAATCTACTAGTTTTAATGGTCGTGGTGGCCAGAAATACAAGGAAGTGACCGGTTAGGCCTGCCCGCTATCCCATCAACGCCCTAGTGCCTCTCGCCAACGTCTAAGGCGGGATGACGTTACCTACCGTCGACATTCATTTTCCGCCTACTCCTGCGGCGGGATGTGCTCCGCCTTCCTGTGTGGCGGGAGGGACCACGTGGTGGCTTTTCCTCATCATGCCAAGGCAATTTTGCCAAATGCTTTGAGAGGGGGTCAATTCTAGCTATGGCGATTTGTAGAGAGGCATATTTGTAAAAAAAAATCAGGAGTTTCTGAGTCCATGATGGAGCTAGCAAACACAGATGTGACCAGTTCTGACTCTTCGACGGTTGTCAACACGACAACACAATGCGCAAAGGAGGCAACGCTTTAGACGAGACAGATGCCGAGTTGCAGTATATCAAGATGATGTTCGGTGGGCAGCTGGTCTTTTCAAGACGAGATTTGAGCATTGCCCAAGTAGGTGCCGCATGGATTAGGTAGGCACGTTAGTGTTCACCCCCAGATTTTCTACTACCGCATTTGCTTTCCAGTGTTGTAACAGTTAGTATCTACTATAATAAAGTTGGACAAGTTTCAGAAATACTCTACCGTAGCTACGTTGCCGCAAACTATATTGGTGGTTTCTGTGTGAGTTTTTTCCGACGCATGCAACTTGTACGCGCGCGGGAACTGCACGCTGGGATCAGGCTCTGCGCAAATTCTCTCCCTTATTTGGTTTTCCGCATTGACACTATTTAGGATTTGGACATAATTAAGGCCATGTTGTTTGGTGCTGTATTAGGCCCGAGAGAAAGAAATCCGTGTGTTCGATTTCAGCTATCCCATGTGCTCTGGCAACCTCTTTTTTAGATGGTGAGCTTATGACACATCATAAGTAAATCTTAACCACAGCAAGCACACATCAAAGTACATAAACATTGTAGCAACAACACGACATAACTTCACAGCAATCAAAGTCAGACAACAAAGTACGCAACAAATATCAGAGGTCGATCATGACAAGGGCTGGATCATGCTGCAGACACTTCTTCATGACTTTAGTCATGGTGTAGTCGAAGATGGTGACCTTGAACTGGTCACCCTTCAGCATCTTGAAGGTCAAGAAGTATCCGATCTTGACCTGGTGTGCAATGGCGAAGCCAACCCACCTCTAGTCAAGGCAGATCCTGGTGCTGACATCCTAGAGCTTCACCATTCAGCCGCATCTGGTGTTCGTCAATCGTTCTCGACATATTTCCAAGGAAAGGCGTCAAGCCATCTGGGATTGGTAGGTCTAACCCAGGTGCCAAGATTACCTTGGCAAAATGGGTTGGACCTACCTAGTCGTGGAAGTTAATCTCTAAATTATATGGATCAAATGTAAGAAGTTTCTGAGTCCATGATGGAGCCAGCAAGCATTGCGGGGAAGCAACAGAGTGGTGAGCAGTTCTGATTGTCCGATGGTAGTCAACACGACAACACTACGCGAAAAGGAGGTAAGAGCATCACTAGCGGGACCCCTAAACTCCGACCCGTAGAAATAGGAGTACATGGGCCTTGTACTCCGCGTTTACGGGTTAGAGTTCATCCGCGTAGGAACAACACCGTATTTCGACCCCTATTTTCAAAATCAAAACCCCGCGGGAAAATTACAGACACGATCATACGATCATAGATTGCGGATTGCAAATTTAGGTTCGATTGTTCACATATCAACGTGATTATTGCAAATTTACATATCTTGCGGTGGCGGGGCGCACTAGGATCAACATCCTCCCCGCCATAGCTCTACTGGCTCGCGACGGCACTAGCTAATCGCCGTCGAGGACGACGACATGGAATGTGCCCTCCTCCATCATGCGGAGCTGGGCCAGCACCTTCTGTAGCTCCTCCTCATCCCGCCAGAGCTCGGCAGCGCGAGCCTCCGCTGATACCGCCATGGTGGGCTCCAACAGCAAGCGCTCCTCTAGCTCGTCGCGCGGGAAATCCTCGTCGGAGAGGGCGCGCGTCTGCGAGCTCGAGCCTTGTGAGTTCTCGCTGGCATACCTACGCGCTTGAGGCGGCGTCGCCGGAGTCCACGGAGTACAGACATCTTCCGTGTCCGAGTCCGTCGAGTCGGAGACGTCCACCTTGTAGTAGCGGCGGAGCTTGCGTGGCACCGGCTTGTGGTGCTTGATGTAGTAGAGGCTTGCGCGCCTCGCCGGCCCTATGGACACAATCCGACGACGGCTCATGTCCTCGTCGAGCTCCTCGCGCAAGCTCTGGCGCCACCCGCCACCGCTTCCCCCGCCGCATCGGCAGGGCCCCCCTCCAGTGTGACATCCCCCACCCCTCGACAACATGGCGATATCGGCGGCTCCGATCTACCTACGGGCGCTGCAGAATGGCTCGCCGGAGCTATGGATGGCGGCGGTGACGCTAGGTTTATTGCGGCGGAGGGAGTAAGGGTTGCGACCCATAAACGCCTCGTTGCCCCTATTTGTAAATGTTTGGCTGAGCCGAGTAGAGGGGCCCGTAAAAAGTTTTATGGGCCGAGCCGAGTAAGGGTCCTGCTAGCTCGCACTAACAGGCCACGAATTTCACGTTTTTTGCACTTTTAAGGGTCCTCCCATTGATACTCTAACGGTTTGGATGAGACTGTTGCAGAGTTGCAGTATATGAAGATCGTGTTTGGTGGGCAGCTGGTCTTTTCAAGATGAGATTTGACAATCGTTAAGTAGGTGCCGCATGGATTAGGAAGGCACGTTAGTGTTTACCCGATTTTCTACTAGCGCATTTGCTTTCCACTATTGTAACAACTATTTCATCTGTTAGGAATTGCAAGGTCTATGGAACACTTTGCTAGATTAAAAAAGTCAATAACTGCCTCTCTTAATTACGTTATGCACCAATAGTTACACATGCATGGAAAAAGATAGTGAAAAAAAAACATGTATTTAAGGAGAGAGGCTAATAAATGAGAGATGACTTATAATTTCTAATAAGCTCTTGGACCTTGTAATCCCTACGGAAGGAAGTACTAGTATCTACATAGTTTGGTATTTGGTCAAATTTTACGTAGTTTGACTTTTAAAAAAATTATAAGTTTTAAGTTTTAGAAGGGAGGTAGTAATAAAGTTGGACCAATTTCAGAAATACTCTACCAGAGCTATCTTGCCGCAAACTGTATATGGATGAGACAAATGTAGCTCCTGCATGCCGCAGCTGCATCGAGTAGGCTGGCAAGCGCGAGACGAGCGAGTCACTCCAGACGCCACCACGATTCCCGGACTCGTGCGGCGCGCGCGCGGCCCTCACGGCCCGCACAGGAAGTCAACACGGACGGTGCGCGGGTGCGGGCTGCCGTCTCGCGCGCACGCACACGCAGCGCCTCTCGCCGCCGTCCACTTGTCGCTCCAGTTCTCCCCACGCGGCGCTGCCGTCGGCGACACGTACGGGGCGTCTCGCCATCCGTCAGTTCAGCACGCGAGGCAGGCGACAAATTCGGCTGCCTAGCTCGCTGCCTTGGCTTTGTCGCTGCGGTACTTGCAGGGGTGGAGTGTCAGCTACTCACATCGGTGTTCTTGGCGCGTGATGCAAATGCACCAACTCTTTCTTTCCAAAAAAAAATGCACTAACTCACAGGTTTGGGGGCGTAGTACACTAGTACGTTTTGGCGTCGTAGCGTGCTCGGCTACGTGTGCGCGTGAGCACGTATGCGTGATGTTTGGATACTTTTGGCGGTTTGGTCTGCCCCAAAATTAACGTCAGTTCCCCACGAGCGACACGACGCATCCTTGTAGTACGTATCTTGTTTTATTTCATTATCCCTCTCAAGTCTGTTTATTGCTTCCGGGAAGAGGTGCCTTTTTTTCCATAGATTGACAACTGAACTGAACGGGAATACATAGGATGGATGTAAAGTTGTGAACACAAGAGATTGCTCAGATCATGGCAACACGGTTGGACGGTGAGCATGGTGACGACCTGCAGTACCATCTGAATCGGAATGTAAATTGCTAGTCTGCATCATATGGTTTCTTAGACCCATGCACTATTTAAGCCAAAGGCGATTCCTAATTTTTTTCTCCTCCTTTTGAACCGGTTTCATAGGAATCATGGGGTCTGACACAAGCGACTCAAGATGTTGGTGTTGGTTGATCCGTCAGGTTAACAAAAGACAAAGTTAAAAAATACCCTCTTCATCTAGAAATAACTGACTTAAATTTGTTTAAATATAAATGTATCTATACATCTAGAACGTGTCTAGATACATTTAAATTTAGACAAAGCTAAGTAAGTTATTCTGGACGGAGAAAGTATATAGCGTTACGTAAATGATGGCCCACTAAACAAATGTTTTTCAGCCACCGCGTAGCATTCTGATCGGGGGCACCAAAATCAAACCAACTCGATGGTTTGGTCCTATTGCCTGCGCCATTTAAAGGAGGGACCTGACCTAATACGCATTCACAATCTGCTACAATTGCTCCCCTATAATTCCATAAGCCTTACCGATCTAGGGAGGTATAACAGCAACGGGAAGGTCAGCCTACACCTCGTCGGTGCCAGGGCAGTGTCACGGGAGACCGGAGGGTATCCGTACATTCGTCGGATCATGTACTCCGACAACAGATCTTGCCTACATCATGCAGGCAACGATGGCATCTTTATCGACTCCTGCACTACTAAAGATCTAATCGGCTTCTCTATGTTTATGTGCTGCAATAGGTGTTCTAATGTGCTGCCAAACATGATCTTGTGCTAGACTTGTTGCTTTATATCTAACAATGGTATAAGAGGCCTACAATGTGTAGCACTAGAAACCTTTGAGACTGTTGATCTCTTGCTTGTCATATGGATCATTTTTAGGCAATTAGGTTGATGTTTAGCATCAGATTAGTTCTAATTAATCCTAAACATGTAGTGTTAATGGTCAAGATCAAGATTAATTAACTTCTTAAGTTTTAATGATGCAATTATGTCTCAGTTAATTATCTTGGTATGTTGTTAGCCATGTTTAAGTAATTAGGAGCATGGCTGCATGTTATGTTCATACACATTAAAAAAATCCTCAATTTTGATGAACCCTAACCCTACTATGCACATGTTACCATAATTATGAATATGCACATGGGATTGGGGATGAAAAATTAGTATTGTCTACACTTTAAGGTGTTTTTATATCTTTTCTGAACTAACCTATTAACAAGTTGCCACAGTGTCAGTTGCATGTTTTCTTCTGCTTTTGGTTCCAGGAAGGCAGAAAATCAATATTCTCGGAATTGGACGGGACAAAAGCCAAAGTCAATATTTTACAGTGGGGGACACGAAGCTAGAAGACGGGACGGAGAAGCGAACCAGGGCAGCAAGACCCCCCCTAGGCGCGGGTGGGCCCACCCCGCGTCTGGGTAGGCTGTGGGGCCCCTGGCCGCCTCCCAGCCTCGCCTCTTCGCCTATAAGAAGCCCCCGATGCAGAAACCCTAGGCACCCGATCAAAACTCCACGGAACCTTCTATAGCCACCGCCATTGTCGTCCCTAGATCGGGGGGGGGGGGGTCTGAAGTTCTTCCCGACACCCTGCCAGAGGGGAAATCATCCCGGAGGCCTTCTCTCCGGTATGAAGCCTGAGTAGTTCCACCTTAGACTATGGGTCCATGTAGTAGCTAGATGGTTGTATCTCTTCCTTTGTGCTTTCATGTATAGATCTTGTGAGCTCCGTTCATGATCAAGATCTAATCTATTTGTAATTATGCATGTTGTGTTTGCGGGGATCCGATGGATATTGAGATTATTATGTCAGATTGATTAATGGTTTTGTCTATTTGATTCTATCATATGTGTGTTGTTTGTGATCTTGCATGCTCTCTGTTGTTAGTAGCTATCTTGGCCGAGTAGTTGCTAGTGACTCCAAGAGGGGGTATTTATGCTTGATAATGGGTTCATGCCTCTAGTTTCCAAGGGAAGTGACAGAAATCTCTTCGGTTGTAGATGTGATGTTGCTACTAGGGAGAAAACAACGGTCTCTTGTTCATAGAACAAGTGGATTGTTTACCTTACACACTTTGCTTAAAGCAGTTGTCTGTTGCTTGCAACTTAATACTGGAGGGGGTTCAGATGATAACCTAAAGGTGGACTTCTAGTCATAGATGCAGCTGCATGGCGGTTTATGTATATTGTTGTATTGCCCAATCGAATCTCATAGGATCTTTTTGTCTGGTATTGCATTGTTATGCCTTGCTCAGTTCCTGTCAATTGCCCTGCTGTAATTTGTTTACCCTTCATGCCATGTTGTTTATCTAAGGAGATCACCTCTAGTGAACTATGGACCCCGGTCCAATCTGTACTATTGATACATCTTCCACTGTTACTTGTTTACTTGCTGCAAACCATTACCTTCCACACCATATGTTTAATCCTTCGTTACAGCAAACTGCTGAGCTTGACAACCTTACTGATTCGTTGGGGCAAAGTCTTGAGTTTGGGTTGTGCAGGTCTCCATGTTGCTTGAAGCACCTTTGGGGCGTTTCCTTCCTCCTACTGGTTCGATAACCTTGGTTTCCTTCCTTTTGGGGTCTCCCAACGAAGTGCTGCTGCACTCATCAAGCCTTTTTCTGGCGCCTTTGCCGGGGAGGCTAAGGACGTCTTCACAAGGGGAGTCCTCCACTTCCTTTCTCTTTACTTTGTTTTTATTTTGTTTAGTTTCTTTTGCTTGGTTTTTTGCCTCTTTTCAAAAACTCCAAAAAAAATAGTTTAGTTTGGTTTGCTTCCTTTATTCAAAAACACAAAAAATTAGTTCCCGCTCTAGCTGCTGCTGTTTTTGGCTTGCCCACCTTTGCCAAAATGAACTCTGCTGAGAACACCAAGTTGTGTGACTTAACTAGCACAAACAACAATGATTTCCTTAGAACTCCTATTGCTCCACCTGCTCCTGATGCTACCTTTTATGAAATTAAGCCTGCTTTGTTGAATCTTGTGATGAGAGAGCAATTTTTTGGTGGTAGTTCTGATGATGCTACTGCCCATCTTAATAACTTTGTTGAACTTTGTGAGATGCAAAAGTATAATGATGTAGATGGAGATATTATTAAGCTCAAACAGTTTCCTTTCTCCTTGAGAGGAAAAGCTAAAGAATGGTTGCTATCCTTGCCTAGAAATAGTATTGATTCTTGGACTAAATGCAAGGATGCTTTTATTAGAAATACTATCCTCCTGCTTAGATTATATCTATGAGAAGTGATATTATGAAATTTAAACAACTTGATAATGAACATGTTGCTCAAGCTTGGGAAAGAATTAAGTCTTTGGTTAAGAATTGCCCCACTCATGGACTCACTGCTTGGATGATTATCCAGACTTTTTATGCAGGTTTGAACTTCTCCTCAAGAAACCAGTTGGATTCAGCTGCTGGAGGTACCTTCATGGGCCTCACTTTGGGTGCTGCAACAAAGCTCCTTGACAATATGATGGTTAATTACTCTAAATGGCATACTAAGAGAGCTCCACTTGGTAAGTAGGTAAATTTTGTTGAAGAAACCTCCTCTTTGGGTGATAAGATTGATGTTATTATGGCTATGCTTGTTAATGAGAAAGCTCCTTTAGATCCTAATAGTGTTCCCTTAGCCTCTTTGGTTTCTCAAGAAGAGCAAGTTGATGTGAACTTCATTAGAAACAATAATTTCAACAACAATGCCTATAGGAATAATTTTGGTAGAAACAACAATTATATGCATTATCCCCTAATAATGGCAATTCCTATGGAAACTCCTACAACAATGCTATAAGTGCCCCCTCTGAACTTGAAATCATGCTCAAAGACTTTATTAGTAAACAAACTAATTTCAACAAGAATGTGAAGGAAAAGCTTTTAACTGTTGAAAAGAATATATCCTCTTTTTCTGAAGTAGAGTCCTCCTTGATTAATAAAATGGCTGCTAAACCTAAAACTATGGAAAAAACCTTTGCTACTACTCATGCCATACAAGTTACTATTGATAAAAAATGTTAGGCTATTAGCTCAACTTCATGCTAAGTGGGAAAGGGAAGCTGAAATTGATAGAAACAATAGTGTGTGCACCATCACTAGAATGGAGACCACTAAACCACAAGAAGTCCCTATTCCACTCCTACAATGCCTAAGCCTAATGAGTCTACTACTAGTGATGCTAAGTTTGATTTTGATCTTGATGGTTGCAATATTTCTGAAGTGATTATGTTCTTGCAAAATCTTGCTAGAAGTCCTGATGCTAGTGATATGCATGTTGCTTTCACTAAACACATTACAGATGCTCTTGTTAAGATTAAGGAAGAGAAGCTAAAACACAAAGCTTTTATTCCTAGGAAAGTAGAAGATAGTTGGGAACCCATTATTAATGTGCAAGTTAATGACTTTGATCTCAAAGCTTCATGTGATCTTGGTTCTAGTGTCTCTATTATGCCTAGGAAGATTTATGAAATGTTTGATTTGCCACCTTTGGAATATTGCTATTTGTATGTCCCACTCAATGATAATACTAAATAGAAACTCATGGGGAGTATTAATGATGTTCTCATTATGGTTAACAATGCTTATGTCCCTGTTGATTTCCATGTTTTGGATGTTGAATACAATGCTTCTTGTCCTATTACTTTGGGAAGACCTTTTCTTATAACTGTTGGTGCCATCATTGATATGAAAGAAGGCACCATTAAATATCATTTTCCATTCAAAAAATGTATTGAACACTTCCCTATGAGGAGAGAGAAGTTTCTTTTTGATCCTACTTTGAAAGCAAGGTTTGATGTTAATGCTTCTTCATTTGAAAATACTTGATTGTTCTTGCTTCTTGTGCCTAACTTAAAGGCGTTAAAGAAAAGTACTTGTTGGGAGATAACCCAAGAGTTTCCTTGAGTCTTGGAAGTTATTACTTCAGTAATGACCTCTCCTTATCCTTTTTGTTTGATTTTTGTGCCAAGAATGACCTCTAATGAGAGCGAAATAAGATTTGGGGAGTTGCTGTCCCGAAACAGATTTTTGTCCTCCACCAAAAAATTCGTGAGGAGTCTCTGTAACTCGGATTGAGATGAAAATGTACGAATAAATCCCCTAGTATGTTATCTAACTTTCATTAGTTCATCACTTTTTGATTTGAGCAATCAAAGATGTTCAAAAAAATCGGTTTCTACCTGATGATCTGTTTTGACAGATTTCTGCCATTATTTGCATTTGCTTCTTATTGATTACTTTTTAAGTTCTCTTTAGGGGAATTGAGCTTTTTGAAGGAGTTGCTACAGTAGCATGTGTTTTTAGTGATAAGTCTTGATGTTCCAAAGCTTTACCTAAGGGTCTATTATCTTTTGAATACACTAATGTTGTTAATGAAGATTGTGTGAAGTTTTGTATGAAGGAAAAATTTCAGGTGTAGAGAGAGAATGATGTAAGACGAAGAATGGACAAAAGCTCAAGCTTGGGGATGCCACCCCGGTGTCACACCAAGAAATATCCAAGATGTATAAGCGTCAAAGCTTGGGGATGCCACCCCGGTGTCACACCAAGAAATATCCAAGAGGTACAAGCGTCAAAGCTTGGGGATGCCCAAGACATCCCCTTCTCCATCAATAAAAAGCTCAGGCCTGTCTAGACACTTCGTTTTTATTGTTTCATGCACAAGTTGTATTGTTCTTGAAGTGCCTTAGTTTTCGTTTGGTTTGCTTAATTTGTTTAGTTTGCTTGAATAAAGTAGTTTGGACCCCCATTCTCGATGTGTTGTTTTGCAAATAAGTTGCTTGGTGTTGGAAAGGAGTAGTAAGTTCTTGCTTGAAAGTGCAAGAGGAGCTTGCATTGACTGTGACTTAGACTATATCATGAAATGCTAGTTGTTGTTTTGACCTTATGCTTAGTGATTATTGTTGTAGCATGTCTTGATCCAAACAATTGGGATTACTTAGTGTGTCTTGAAGAAATTATGTGTTGTTTTAGCATGCAAAAGCATAGTATTGTGGTATTATCCTCTGATGTTTTGTTTGGGTTGACTTGGCACATGCTCACACCATGTTATTGAAGGGTTTCACAGCATAGTAAATCAAAAAAATTCTACGGATGCGAACGGGAAAGCCAAGATCTAATCTAGGAGATGCAAACAACGAGGGGGGGGGGGTAGATGAGATCTTCATACCCTTGAAGATTCGCACAGCGGAACGTTCAACGAACGTGGTTGATGTAGTCATACTCGCTTCTTGTCAACACCCGGATTTTTCAATCCTAGATGCCTGTTATGCCATACATCGCAATCCCAGGATTACCATTTTTGCGAGACATAACAGAATTGGATACCATAGTACTTCATCCATTACAAACGATACATAAGTTCTTACACAAATAGGGATCTCATGATCCAGTTCTTAATACAACATCAAGCAGCGGAATACGTAATAATAACGGTAGTGGAGGCGAAGCTCCATCTTCGGGGTCACAGGCAATGCTGACGATGGGAGATGATCCTAGTTGTCGTAACCTTCCTGGGGTCCATCTTCCAGGTACTCCTCTTCATAGTATGGCCATGGGAATAGCCAGGGACAAAGCCATGAGTACTCTTTAAGTACTCGCAAACTAATACTAACAGGTAAGGGGTTTTTGGATAATAGGACACTAGGCTCTAGGGTTGTTTTGCAAAAAGCCAGGTTTATCTCTACTAAGTTCTAAAGCTAGTCACAATTTTATAACTCCTAAGTGGGATCTTGTAATTCAGGTCACAACTCTGTTGTGGTCAAGTCAAAGTCTCAATTCATTTCACAAGTCATTTTGAAAAGTCTGACGGGGGAACAGTATGGCCACTCCAACTGTCCATAACCGCGGACGCGGCTATTCGAATAGTTTGACACTCTGCAGAGATTGTACACTTTCACCACAACATTCGATACATCCGTCAGGAACAAATCCTAAATTCACCATACTCAGTATGCGGATAATTAATCCTAACCTTTCAATTACACGCCCTAGTATAAGCACCTCTCCTGTGAGTTTGGCCTCCCAACCATGACCACTGTCATCTTGGGTACTGCACAGGTGGACAATCTTCACAAGGTAGCCTCAGCTCAGACCTTGGACGGGAGGGAGCTAATACTAAGGTATATAAGTTTCCAGTCAAGCCCTACCCAATATTCGGGTATTGTGGTTGTACGCTAAAATTGGAATGGTATCGCATCCAGACAACCATCAGTTTTATAAAGGGCTAAGGCTCATGCCTCAACATTTTTATCACCAGAATCATCAAGTGTTTGGAAACACATGTCCAAAACATTTCAATAGAATGATCCATCATTCCAAGGTTTTCATAACCATTTTTCCACCAAGTATTCCCATCTAAAAATTGATCAAGTTTTATGCTTAGCACTAGCATCTACAAGTGGGGGTAGTACTAATGAGGGGTGGTAACTAGTGGAGTTTCACTAAGTCCAACCTTATATCTTAGGCTGATATCAAGGCTTCTAGCTTAGGCCAAATTTTATGCTCTTTATGCAACCTTCAGCACAACTGTCTAGTATCTACCAAACTCTTAGGTAGACTCTAAGTACGCTTTGATAAAGAAATAAAGTAAGAAGCTTGCACATAAAACTAGGATTTGGTTTATCAAGTGGGTATGATCACATATGCTTAAGGCATATAGTAGTCATATCACAAGTATGGGTTTGTGGCATCAGTAGGGTATCTGGCAAGGGTTAGCTTGCATCAATATCAGTATAAGCTTGCATAGGTATAGTATCTTGCAAGTGTTAGCTTGCACATTCACTAGTAGTCTTAGGCTTGCATCAGTGTCAATATAAGCTTGCATAGGTATAGTATCTTGCAAGTGTTAGCTTGCACATTCACTAGTAGTTTTAAGCTTGCATCAGTGTCAATATAAGCTTGCCTTGTGCAGAGCAGTGGTTGAAGTTCTCCTCGGCTTCCTCTTCATAGTATCCTCCTTCCTCCTCGTATCCTTGGTCGGTACTAGCGTCTATGAATAAATACGAGGTACACAATCACCAAACAATACTTAACTACTTGCAATCATCACACACAAGGGTCCTATAGATGATCTAGCATCATCTCTAACATTACAAGGTTAAGGCTTGGTTTAAATCTTTTTATTTTTAGAAAAGTAATTTCTACTCATTGAAAAATTACTTAAGATTTAATATTCTCCAAACTAAACATGGGATCATGTTGACACATGTCATCACCACATATTGTAGTCCATGGGAATGTGATTTAAAGTGGTGTCACAATTTAATAAGGTTTTACCCTTTTATTTTAATTAATTAAAGTGGCTAGAAATGCTTATGTAGCATTCTTTTATTACTTGAACATTATTTCTGCAAGTAATGTAGGGTTCGCAGCATAGAAAACAAAAAAATTCCTACGATGTGAACTATATACCAAGATCTATCTACTAGATACAAACAACGGGCGGATGTATATCCGTAGAGAACATACCCTTGAAGACCGACAAAGCTTAACGAGTTCGACTCGTGGTTGATGTAGACGATCTCTTGCCGATCTCAAGATCGAGAGGAAGTCCTAGCGCCGCAAATCAGCAGCGCATCCGTGCTCGCACACACGTTCGAGGCACCGAGCAACCTCCGCCTCCTCGCTCCAGCGATGCAGCGGAAGCACAACTCTTTCTTGCCGAATAGCCACCGGGAACATGTATCTCGCTAGTCCGAGACCATGGGGATAAATTCTAGAGGGGGAGAGAGATCCTTCACGAGGAGGTGTGAGAGACAAGTGAGGAGGGGGGCTCCTTTTATAGGAGGAGGGGGGGCACCCAAGGGGGTGGCCGCCGGCCATGGGGGCTGCCCCCTCCCCTCCTTCATTCATGTGGGTGGACACTCCACTCACAAAATGCCCTTTAAAATCCCTCCACTCAAAAGTCCACTCAAAAGTCCACTCAAATTCCCATTAAATTTCCACCAAATTTAATGCAAACTCTCATTAAATAAAACTCTTTTATTTTATTCAGAATTTTGTCAATTACTTTAATGAAAAACATTCACAAATAACCCCTTGCTAGAATTCTATTTCACATGCATAACCACTTTATGCAATTTCACCCGAAAACCTGTTTCGGTATCTAGTGAAATAAATTCCTGCGCTTGTTCATTCTTTCGGCATGAAACATTTGCTCCAATTGGATGTCGGTGTCTCTTAAGTGTGTCACCCTACGGTTCGTGAATAATGCGGACATGATCGATACCCCTCTCGGATCAATAATCAGAAGCGGGATCTAGAGACCCATACTGATTCCCACACATTCAACGATGACTTTCTTGTGATCGTCGGAACCTTTTACGCTAGTATCTTAATCCCTTTGTTTCACGATATATTACATGTCCGAGATTCGATCATCGGTATCTCCATACCTAGTTTGATCTCGTTACCGACATGCACTCTTTTCTCGTTCCTGTGATATAACATTCTAGTGATCAAATCACTTGCTTGCAAGCTAATCAATGTGATATCACCGAGAGGGCCCAGAGTATATCTATCCGTCATCGGGATGAACAAATTCCACTCTCGATCCATGAGCCTCAACATAACACTTTATTAGTTCTAAATCCATCTTTATAATCACCCTGTTATGGTGTGACGTTTGATGTTATCAAGAAACTCTTCCGGTGTTAGTGATTGACATGATCTCATGGTCTAAGGATTAGGATCACTTCGTAAGTTGTTATAGCAATATAAACTCAATGACTTTGATCGTAATTCTATACTTCGGATGAATGTTCATCACACCATTACACTAATGTTGTGATCCCGTTATTAACAACATCCAATGTCCATGATCAGGAAACCTTGATAATCTTGTTAATCAACGAGCTAGTTTATGAGAGAGGCATAACTAGGAACTTTCTGTTTGTTTATTAAACACACATGTATTAACGTTTCCGTATTAATACAATTATAGCATGCAAAATAAACATCTATCATATACTTGGAATACACATAATAAACACTTTATTATTGCCTCTCAGGGCATATTCCCTTCAGTCTCCCACTTGCACTAGAGACAATAATATAGTTACATAGTGATAAATCTAACACCCATTGAGTTCTGGTGTTGATCATGTTTTGCTCTAGGGAGAGTTTTAGTCAACGGATCTGCTACATTGATATCCGTATGTACTTTACAAATCTTTATATCTCCATCCTTGACATGCTCGCGGATGGAGTGAAACCGGCGCTTAATATGCTTGGAATGCTTGTGAGACCTTGGCTCTTTGGCATTGGCAATGGCACCATTGTTGTCACAATAGATCACCATTGGGTCCAACGCGTTTGCCACCACTCCTAGTTCGGATATGAACTCCTTCATCCAAACTGCTTCCTGAGCCGCTTCTGAAGCAGCAACATATTCGGCCTCCGTTGTTGATCCCGCTACCACAGGTTGTTTGGAGCTCCTCCAACTAACTGCTCCGCCATTCATGAGAAATACGTATCCGGTTTGAGACTTAGAGTCATCCGGATCGGTGTCAAAGCTAGCGTCGACATAACACTTAGCGACGAGCTCTTCTTCACCTCCGTATACAAGAAACATATCCTTAGTTCTTCGTAAGTACTTAAGGATATTCTTGACCGCTATCCAGTGTTCCGAACCTGGATCCGATTGGTACCTACTAGTCAAACTAATAGCATGTGCCACATCCGGTCTTGTACATAACATGGCGTACATTATAGAGCCTATGGCTGAAGCATAGGGGACTTTGTCCATTATCTCTCTTTCTTCCGCCGAAGCCGGACTTTGAGTCTTACTCAATGTCTTGCCTTGCAACATAGGTAAGAACCCCTTCTTACTTCCGTCCATTTTAAACTTCTTTAAAATCTTATCAAGGTATGTACTTTGTGATAGCCCTATTAGGCGCCTAGATCTATCTCTATAGATCTTTATGCCTAATATGTATGACGCTTCACCTAGGTCCTTCATTGAAAATTTGCTGTTTAGATAACTTTTAACACTGTTTAAAAGATCTATATCATTTCCGATCAATAATATGCCATCCACATATAATATCAGAAATGCCACATTGCTCCCACTCACTTTCTTGTAAATACAAGATTCTCCATAAGTTTGGACAAATCCAAACTCTTTGATCACCTCATCAAAGCGGAGATTCCAACTTCGTGATGCTTGCTTCAATCCATAGATGGATCGCTGAAGCTTGCACACCTTGTTAGCATCCTTAGGATTGACAAAACCCTTTGGTTGTATCATATACAACTCTTCTTCAATATTACCATTGAGAAACGCGGTTTTGACATCCATCTTCCATATCTCATAATCGAAATATGCAGCAATTGCTAACATAATCCTAACTGACTTTAGCATCGCTACGGGAGAGAAAGTCTCATCGTAGTCAACTCCTTGAATTTTTCGAAACCCCTTTGCGACAAGTCGAGCTTTATAGACGGTCACATTACCATCAGCATCAGTTTTCCTTTTGAAAATCCATTTGTTCTCCACGGCCTTTCGGTCGTGAGGTAATTCCACCAAGTTCCAAACTTGATTTTCATACATGGATTCCATCTCGGATTTCATGGCTTCTAACCATTTGTTGGAATCCGGGCTCATCATCGCTTCTTCATACGTCGCAGGGTCATCATTTTCATCAACCATGAAATTCATGACAGGATTTCCGTACAGCTCGGGAGCTGCACGCGTCCTATTTGACCTGCGAGGTTCGATAGTACTCTCTTTCGGAGTTTCATGATCATTATCATTAGTTCCCTCTTCAACAGGTGGAGCCAACTCCGGAACAACTTCCGGCGCTGCGCTACTCGCCATACTTTGAAGAGAAGGTTCCACATCCTCTTCGAGTTCTACCTTCCGACTACTCACACCTTTCGCGAGAAACTCTTTCTCTAGAAAGGATCCATTCTTGGCAACAAAAACCTTGCCCTCGGATCTGTGATAGAAGGAATACCCAATAGTTTCTTTAGGGTATCCTATGAAGACGCATTTTTCCGCTTTGGGTTCGAGTTTATCCGGTTGAAGTTTCTTCACATAAACATCACATCCCCAAACTTTAAGAAATGATAGCTTAGGTTTGTTTCCAAACCACAATTCATACGGTGTCTTTTCAACGGATTTAGATGGTGCCCGATTTAAAGTGAATGCAGCAGTTTCTAGTGCATAACCCCAAAATGACAACGGCAAGTCCGTCAGAGACATCATAGATCGAACCATATCTAATAAAGTACGATTACGACGTTCCGACACACCATTTCGCTGTGGTGTTCCGGCAGGTGTGAGTTGTGAAACAATTCCACACTCTTTCATGTGAGTGCTAAACTCGTAACTTAGATACTCACCTCCACGGTCGGACCGTAGAAATTTGATCTTTCTATTACGATGATTTTCCACTTCATTCTGAAATTCCTTGAACTTTTCAAAGGTTTCAGACTTGTGTTTCATCAAGTAGATATAACCGTATCTACTCAAATCATCCGTGAAAGTAACAAAATAACGATATCTACCTCGCGCCGACACACTCATTGGACCACATACATCAGAATGTATGATTTCCAATAAATCTGTCGCCCGTTCCATTGAACCGGAAAACGACGTTCTAGTCATCTTGCCCATAAGGCATGGCTCACATGTATCAAATGATTCATAATCAAGTGATTCCAAAAGTCCATCCGAATGGAGCTTCTTCATGCGTTTAACGCCAATATGACCTAGACGGCAGTGCCACATATATGCGGATATATCATCATTTAGTTTAATCCTTTTAGCATCAACATTATGAATATGTGTAACATTATCATCGAGATCTAATAGAAATAAACCATTCATCATCGGTGCATGACCATAAAAGATTTCATTCATATAAATGGAACAACCATTGTTCTCGGATTTAAATGAATAACCACTTCGCATCAAACACGATCCAGATACAATGTTCATGCTCAGTGCAGGCACCAGATAACATTTATTCAAGTTTATAACTAATCCCGACGGTAAGTGGAGAGGCAGCGTTCCGACGGCGTTCACATCAACGCTTGATCCATTGCCGACACGCATCTTGACCTCACCCCTTGCTAGCGGTCGCTTGTTCCGCAGCCCCTGATTCGAGTTACAAATATTAGCAACTGAACCGGTATCAAATACCCAGGTGCTACTGCGAGCACTAGTCAAGTACACATCAATAACATGTATATCATATATACCTTTGTTTGCCTTGCCTGCCTTCTTGTCTGCCAGATACTTGGGGCAGTTGCGCTTCCAGTGGCCAGTCCCCTTACAATAGTAGCACTCGGAATCAGACTTAGGTCCAACTCGGGGTTTCTTTTCAGGCGCGGCAACAGGCTTGCCGCCCTTACTTCCCTTCCGTTTTCCCTTCTTGTCTTTCTTGAAACCAGTGTTCCTATTGATCATCAACACTTGATGTTCCTTTTTGATCTCCACTTCTGCAGTTTTAAGCATTGACAGAAGCTCGGGGAGAGACTTCTTCATGCCTTGCATATTATAGTTCATCACGAAGCTCTTATAGCTAGGTGGCAGAGACTGCAGAACACGATGGATGCCTAAGTCAATGGGAATCGATATTCCCAAGGACACAAGCTTATCGGCGTAACCCGACATCTTGAGTACATGCTCACTAACGGAGCTGTGCTCTTCCATCATGCAGCTAAAGAACTTTTCTGAAGCGTTGTAGCTCTCTACAGCAGCATGTGTGTCGAAAATCATTTTCAACTCACCCATTGTATCAAATGCATTGCCGTTTTCGAAACACTTTCGAAGTTCCGGCTCTAGCCCATACAATATGCCGCAATGAACTAAGTTGTGGTCCTCCTGACGAGTCTGATAGACATTCTTCTCCTCGTCAGGGGCATCATAAAAAGTTGGGGGGCCTAACGGCGCTTCTAGCACATATTGCTTTTGTGCAGCAGAGAGGAGAATCCTCAAATTCATGGCCCATTCGGTAAAGTTGCTACCGTTCGTTGCTAGTTTCTCTTTCTCCATGAACACATTGAAATTAAAAGCAGGTGGTGCCATCTACAACAGAATTTGTAAAGTTTAGACTAAGTGTATGATAGATTGAGTTCAACTAATCTATATTACGAATGAACTCCCACTCAAAAACGACATCCCTCATGCCTTTTTGGTGATTACATGAACCAAATCCACTACACCAAGTCCGATCATCACGTGAGTCGGTATAGATTCAAAGGCGAGCATCAAATGGGCATCATATCAACTATATGACTCATGCTTAACCTTTCGGTCCGTGTTCCGAGGCCATGTCTGTACATGCTAGGCTCGCCAAGTTAGAACCTTAGTATTCGCGTGTGCAACTGTTTTACACCCGAAATATGGTCGTGGATCCAAGAACACCCGATCATCACGTGATGTCTTGGAGCGACGAAAACATAATCGGTGCATACTAAAGGAAGAACACATTCTTATCTTGATATTTAAATGAGGGATCATCTTATTATGCTAACAAAGAGCTAAACAAGCAATATAAGATGCTATCAAACATCATATGTTTATTAGTGAAATTATATGGTTCCCGCAGATGATCTCTATCATGTGCATCGTGGTATGATCACTATCATACCTATATGTGTAAATCCAAGGTCTATGGATTTTACACGCTATGTGTGTTGTAAGAGTATCATCTCATACTTCTACTTACAACACTACCATATCATAACACTAGCCCAGCAACAATCTAAACTAGACGCCTCTAATTTATCCATTTCAAGTTTTACGTGGCTTAGGGATTTCGAGATAGAACCGTTCGTACCTACGAACATGAACCACAACGAGGATAATCAAACTGTTGACAACTCGCTTGCAAAATAGATATTGACTATAGTAGGAGAGACAGACACCCGCTAGCCACTTATGCAAACTAGTTGCATGTCAAGCGTGGAACAGGTCTCATGTGCGAGGACATGTAAAGTTTGTCCGGGCCGCTTCATCCCACTATGCCACCAATATCCAAAATTACAACAAAGGAGCAACAACATGATCATCATCGCCCACATACTCATATGTGTACTACCCGTGTAAAGTATCTACGCATAGATCCGGCTCTGATACCACTGTAGGGTTCGCAGCATAGAAAACAAAAATTTTCCTACGATGTGAACTATATACCAACATCTATCTACTAGATACAAACAACGGGCGGATGTATATCCGTAGAGAACATACCCTTAAAGACCGACAAAGCTTAACGAGTTCAACTCGTGGTTGATGTAGACGATCTCTTGCCGATCTCAAGATCGAGAGGAAGTCCTAGCGTCGCAAATCAGCAGAGCATCCGTGCTCGCACACACGTTCGAGGCACCGAGCAACCTCCGCCTCCTCGCTCCAGCGATGCAACGGAAGCACAACTCTTTCTTGCCGAATAGCCACCGGGAACATGTATCTCGCTAGTCCGAGACCATGGGGATAAATTCTAGAGGGGGAGAGAGATCCTTCACGAGGAGGTGTGAGAGACAAGTGAGGAGGGGGTGTGAAAGGATACGGATGTCGCCTAGAGGGGGGGTGAATAGGCGATTAAAACTTTTCCTAGAGTGGCTCAACAAAGGCAGAATAAAACTAGTGTTTACTTTGTTAAGCACAACCTAGAACAACTAAGGTTCACCTATGTGCACCAACAACTTATGCTAAGCAATACAAGCAACAAAGTGATAGCAAGATATATATTACTTCAAGCACGAAGGCTATCACAATGTAAAGTGCATAAGTAAAGAGCTCGGGTATAGAGATAACCGAGGCACGCGGGGACACCGATATTTTACCGAGTTCCTCCCAACATGGAGTACGTCTCGTTTGGAGAGGGGGTGGTATCAAACCACCAACGCCACAAAAGGCCTCCCTTATTCTCCTGTGAATCTCACCCCAACGGGATCGATCCACGCTTCCACTATCGGTGCACTTGTCGGTGGCAACCGGAACCTCTCACAAGGTTGGGGCACAACTCCACAACTTAATTGGAGGCTCCCAACAAACGCCACAAAAGGCCTCAACAAATGCCACCAAGGCTAAAATGCCACCAAGGCCACAAAACCGTCTAGGGTTCCAAGAACCCAAGAGGGACAAGCTCCAATGAGCAATTCAAACCAAATCCTCCCAGGAGAACTCAAACCGATGCACCAAATGCAAATGGCAAGAACACCACAAAGGTGTTCAAATCCTTCTCTCCCAAATTCCACCAAAGCTACAAAATCTTATGGGGGAATAAGAGAGGAAGAACAATGGAGGAAATCCACAAAAGACTCCAAGATCTAGATCCCAATATGTTCCCCTCACTTAGAGGAGAGATTGATTGGTGGGATTGTAGATCTAGATCTCCTCTTTCAAATCCCTCAAGAATATGCAAGAATCATTGGAGGGATTGAGAGAAAGCAAGCTCAAGAAGGTCAACAATGGAGGGGAAAACTTGCAAGAATGGTTGAGGAACCATTGGGGAAGAAGGCCCCTTATATAGGTCCCTCCAAAATCCAACCGTTGCAGCCCAAAAACGCGATTCCCGGTGCTACCGGACTTCTTCCCGGTACTACCGGACATTACCTGGGGTTCCTGGGGCTCCAAACGCATTTTCTCTCTGCGCTCCCCGGTACCAAAAAGCGGTACTACCGGACCCCGGTACTACCGGATCCTGGTCCGGTACTACCGGTCATCACAGAACGAAAACAGCCATAACTTTTGCATCCGGACTCTGATTTCGATGATCTTGGGCTCGTTTCGAAGAGGACAACAACCTCTATAAGATCATGCAAACAAACATTATAGTCCAGCAAGGGAGAATAGATCCAAATGACGAAGTAAAAAACCTTCTACCGCGCTAGGTACTAAAATGCGGTACTACCGCTTTTTGGTACCTAGCCCGGCAGTGGATTTTGGCAACTTTCCAAAACCTTCTGCCTTGCTAGGTACTAAAATGCGGTACTACCGCATTTTGGTACCTAGGAGGGCAGTGGCATTTTGCAACTTGCCAAAACCTACTTCCGCGCCAGGTACTAAAATGCGGTACTACCGCATTTTGGTACCTAGGAAAATTCAAACCTCTATAACTTTTGATTGGTAACTCCGATCGACCCGATTCCAATTGCGTTGGAAAAAGGACGACATGGGCTACCCTATGAAAGGTGAAAATATTGGTTATCACCAAGTGAGAATGTATCATGTATAATAATGTGAGATACCTCACTTGGTGAGAAACCGAAAAGCTGCCAAGATCAAAATCGCAACAAGATACAAACGGAAGATCCGATTTTGATGAACAAGAGCTTGTTATGGATATTACCACAAGCTCTATATCCTCACATGGATAAGAACAAATAACAACCAAATATGATGATGCAAATATGCAAAGGTTTGAGCTCTCTCCAAACGATGTGACCGAATTACTCATACGAGAGCCCCTCTTGATAGTACGGTTATCTATCCTAAACCCGGTCTCCTACACACAACAAGAGACCGGCAAAAGAGAAAACCTATCAAGATTATACCTTTGCCTTGAGCATTCCACTTGAGCTCGATGTACACGGTCTTGCCCTTCTCAAGATGAACGCCTTTCTTAATTCCTCATCATCGACCTCGCATATTGAGCTTGCCCAACATATCTCTTCTTTTCATTTCGTCGACCTTGAAGCCAACACATGCTCCAAGCAATGCAAATGGAAAAAATCCTATAAGTATAACTTAATACACACATTAGTCCATAAAGATTGTCATTAATTACCAAAACCACACATGGGGGCCCAACATGTTCTTTCAATCTCCCCCATTTTGGTAATTGATGACAATCCCTTTAAGAGGGTTTATATAAGGAATGTTAATGAATAAAACGGTAATACCAATATCAAATGCTACAAGAGTATGTGATATTGGTACCACCACCATATATAGAGCAAACTCCCCCACAATCTATGCATGTGTGATGAACTTGAATTTCATTGCATATATTGCCAATCATTATCATTGGTGGAGTTTCCTCTATATATACCACATGCTAAGCAACAACAAAGATGCAAGAGCATGAGAAGCAAATGCACAAGAACAAACTCAATGCATAAACCAACTTACCTTAAACCCTCTAAAACTTCTCCCCCATTGGCATCGATTGCCGAAATGGGTGACAAGTTCTAGAAGGCAAATATAGTAATAATTCCTCCAAAGGTGTGCCTTCGCACATATCCAATGATGAATACTTGGGAGGGAGTAGAACTATATCGAGGACCCTAAGATTGCAAAAATAAAGTCAAATGATGCAAGCAACTACAAGGTCCAACAAACCAATTTGAAAACAACAAATGAGTCCAAATGGAGACAACAAGATATTATGATATGAGCAAAAGAGTGTTTTAAATAACAAATAGAGAAGCTCCCCAAGATTTGTGCATAATTCAAAATAAATGTATTGGAATACATAATGCACAAATATGGAATCCTTGCTCCCCCATAAGCATTTAAAACACAACAAATGTGAAAGAATGCAAATGAGTATTATTAAATGAATTAGATGAGCTCCCCAAAGAGAATGCACCAGTTATGATAATTGCATTTGGGAACGAGGTGCATAGTCATGCACTCCTCACTCATCCAAATTCATTTAACAATACAAGACATGAAAGAACAAATATGAGTGTCTGAAGATGCAAACAAGAGGAACAAGCACTCATAGGAAAATAAATTTGAAAGCCACCGAAGAATCAAAAGGAATAGAAAGGTGGTCTCCAAGGATTAAAAATCAACTAAAATTATCTTCTCATATGTGTATATGTCTCTAAGTGGAAAATATCACAAAGACATATTCCAAAGAAGAAAGATGCACACATAAAGAAGATTATACAAGAAAGCACATGAAAGGCAAAAATGAAGTCATAACATATATCAATAAGATTTTTGCTTCAAAGCATGGCAAAAGGCTCACATATATCTTATTGTACATTAATGAGCTTCAAACACCGACACACTACATATATTACAACTATCACCAAGGGAAAAGGAGAAAGTTGGAATATATGGAGAAAGGCAACAAGTATCATAAGATAAAATAGACTAGCAAAAATCTCACTATTGCATATGAGAGAAGTTGATGAAATGATAGGCAATAAAATTGCTAAATTTACATATTTGGGATTGGAGGATCATATGCATGATTTTGTATAGTCCCAACTATATGTACTCATCTCAACTTATACATATTTACAATAGAGAGTTCTATTAAAACCATGGCTAGAACTACAACAATTACAAATACATGAATTCATGCTAGAAGGCAACCGACAAACGGTTGGAATCAAGATATATGAGCATGAGAAAGAGATACTTGTTACCGAGATATAATTGGTAGGATGTAGAGTCTATGAATTCGTTGATCATCCTATAGCTTGACTCAACTTTTCATGAATGCACCACTTCTTCAAAATTGAAAGACAAGCATCCAATATATCTCCAATGTACCTAAAACACAATTAAGTACAAAATGGTCCCCAAACTTATTGGGTCCATAGTAGTTAGAGAAACTACAATACATAGGAGAGACTCCACATAATTATATGCATATTGATATGAAATTGAATTTCATGCACACCTTAGCCGATGGGAATTGGTGGAGTTTCCCTTATATATTGGATCAAAGAAAGCAAACATGCCTTAATATAAACATATAGTAAATATGCATGCATAAAGCTTTCAAGAACCAAAAAGGAGATACAATTTGAACAAAAACACCAAGTAAACCGAGATGGCACACACAAGAGTGTGAAAAGACAAGCGGTGTCCAAATTGTATCAAAGAACCAATTCAACACATGAACGATCACAAGTTTAACAAATGAACTAGGCTAAGGACAAAAGAGCAAAAATAGATAGAAATAAAAATGCTCAAGGATTTATCTCATTCTAAAATGGTCAAATCAAGAAGCAAGGAATGAGACAAAACCAACTCCCAAAAGGAGAAATGTTCCAACAAGAAACCAAACTCCCCAAACTTCTCATGATGGCACAAATACCAAAATGAAAATATTGAGATTCCAAGCACATAAAACCCGATATGGATCAAACAAGGAAGCACAAAAGGATTGTTCTAGATAATATAGGAGAGCTCACCCATAAGTAGTAAATTATATAGAATTTTGCTTTTGAATGCAAAATGCACACAAATGAGATCATCACCACTACCTACATTAAATAAAACACACGAGAATACCAAAAAATAAGAAGATTCATAAGAGGCAAGGAAGGAATGGGAGCACACAAAACATTTACTTGGCCAAAGATAGGATAATATTAAGCAAAGGCCAAAGTGAATATGATCAACAAATTCTACCATAAATTACTCATTGTCCAAGGACAAGAAATATTGGGAATAATTTTCCCAAGGTAGATTGCATAGATATCCAAGATCATAGTCACAACAAGAAGCATATAACTAAATATAAGAATTGAGCATGATACTTTGAACAAGATTTTTGGTAGCTTCCAATAGTCACACAATCACTAGTGATTAGAGTAACTTGAAGCAAATGGTTTTCATGATGATATAGATATCTAAATATGAGGAAACACATACCAAGAACCATTCTCATATACAAGATCCAACATAAGATCAATAAAGCCATTCAATCAAATTGGAACTTGTATGAGCAAATGTGTCACATAGGTGCTAGATAATTATCAATATCAATTCTAAGTGACACAACCTCGAATATTCACAATTTCTAGGATTGTAATATGCACTAAGCATATGACTCCCCCATAATGTGATACTACCATAAAACCAATACGAGGGAAATGGATACAAATACAGATAATTAGTGGACATTATAAAATTAAATTTCTCATGAGAATTATACCACATAGAGACTAGACAATAATCCAATATAAATACTAGGTGGTAATCCTCATGTACACACATTTTTAGGATTGTGGAATGCCTAAGCATAACACTCCCCCAAAATGGGATAGTCCATTAATATCTCACAAGAGCCAAATAAGATACCAAATATAAACAAGTAAGGCTCAAGCACAAGAAACACACATACATGTTGTGCCACTTAATCATACACAAATATGATTGATATCTCAAGATAATTAAGTGGAAAGCACAACATGTACAAAAACATGGAAGATACAAAACCAACACATGTACAAGGGGCGAGTAACTTTCAATGTAACGAGTTAAGCATATGTTACCGCAAGGAGGAACATTGGAAATATAATAAAATCATGATAATCCAAATGGCTTGGCTTGACAATAATAATTGATGAAGATCCCTCAATTCTTCATAATGTAGCCAAGTCTCCAATGCCCTCCAACAAACACCTATTGATCAAGTTTTGGCTTGTTGGTCCCCAACCAAGTTGGGTCCTAAGAGGTTAGTCACAATAGGCTTGGCAACCCAAATGGATCTTTTCTTGACACCACATTGGGTACCAACAAACTTGGCAAACACATTGCCAACCTCATCCTTACAAAGAGAATAAACATCATCAATAATGATAGGGTTGGATGAGGAGATACCAATAGTGCATGAGGAAGAAATATGCCCCTTCTCACGGCATAAGTAGCAAGTTCTACTCTTGCCATCTTTCTTCTTAGGTGAAGCCACAACTCGAGGAAGAGCTCGAGTAGTCCTCTTAGGAAGAGGCTCATTAATGACTTGAGGTGGAGCTTGAGGCCGCTTCCCTTGTTGCTTCACACTAGGAGACTTCTTCTTCAATGGGCAAGATCTAACATGATGCCCTTCTTCCTTGCACTTGAAGCAAACAATGTTGGCCAGATTCTTGACTTGATGTTGGACATTCTTCTTGTTGTCCTTGTGCTTCAACATGATAGTGGACTTGTTCTTGACATTGGAGTTGAATCCAAGCCCACTCTTGTCATTGGGGGATTTTTGCACACTCAAGATTTTGTTGAGTGCGGCCTTCCCTTGTTGACCCTTTTTCAAGTCATTCTTCAAAGAAGTGACTTGAGCCTTGAGCTCTTTGATTTCCTCTACATGGTTAGTTTCAATACAAGTAATAGAGGAAGTAGATGCTACATTGTTAGAGCAACAAGGCATGGAATGTAATTCATCACGAGATATAGCATGGTTGTGAGAGGATGAATTACAAGGACTAGCACATGGCAATATAACATTTGGAGTAGATATAGTGCTAATGTCCACATGAGGCCCACTAGATGTTACCTTTGACATGATGGCCTCATGAGCCAACTTTAGCCTACCATGGGAGACTAGGAGATCCTCATGCGAGCTTGAGAGCTTAACATGGCTTTCTTCTAATTTCACATAGTTGCTAGTTAGCAAAGCAAGTTGAGCCTTTAGCTCAACATTCTCCTTCAAAATAGATGCTTCACAAGAAATAGAGTTAGTAGCACAAGCATCATTACTATTAGCAAGAGGTGAGGGAAACTTGTCAAGCTCTTTTGAACATGAGGCTTTAAGTTGCTCATGTGACTCGGTGAGTTTGATGAGCTCACCCTTTATGACCCTAGAGCCATTTTTGAGGTGCTCAAAATCCTCAACAAGTTTAGCATAAGCAACTTCAAGTTCATCATTTTTAATCTTGAAGGAGTTAGCCACCGCAAGTTCTCTATCATGGTATTCCTTTACTCTAGATAATTCTAGAGTAAAAGTCTCCTCAAGAGATTCTTTGGTGGTTTGTTCTTCTTCAAGGGAGTCCTTTACTTGAGCAAGTTCATTAGCATATTCACGCTCAAGTGCAAACTTTTCATCAATTATGTTTTCTTGCTCCTCAATAAGATCATTGCCTTCTATAGCATAATTCAAGATTTCAAGAAGGTTGGAGGAAGCAAGTTTATTTTTGTAGAGAGCACTATAGACAACCTCTCCCATTTTCTTAATAGAGGTAATATCATACTTACCTCTATAATCATCATTATCATTCTCAACCTCATCATCATCATCATGAGATACAATGGGATTCAAAGAGGTTACCTTTGTTCCCTTAGCCATAAGGCACATGTGAGAACCGGAGGAAGGTGATGATGAGATTGCACTTGAAGCTCTCTTCAAGACCTTGTCTTGGCCCATAGAATCTTCATTTTCCTCTACATGGTTAGCAACACAAGCACTAGAGGAAATAGAAGCATTTTTATCATGGCAACAAGACAACATGAGCATATCATCATGAGATTTGTTCAAGTCATTTCTACATGATATGCAAGGACTATTAACACAAGCATGTGAGGAATTTTGAGTGCTAGAAGTGTTAAGGTCCAAAGATAGATCATTGCAACTAGATAGATATGAGGGATTACAAATAGTGAACACACTATCCATATTGCAATTTCTATCACCACTCACCATATCATTACCTTGTGAAAAATCACATGTTGGTGAAGTGGTAGACGACGAGAACTCATCTCGACCGGAAGTGGAAGCAACACAATCATCCTCAATAATGCTGGACACAACATATTTATCTTGAAGTTTTGTCCATAACTCATGAGCGCTCCAAAAAGGAATGATTGAAGAGGTAACTACATAGCTCAAAGCATTAACAAGCACATTAGAAGCTTGAGCATCGAGATATAAGTTTTTCTCATCCTCACAAGATAGATTTTTGAAATCCATAGGAGGAGAAAAACCTATATCTACAATACGCTCCAAATTTGGGTCCATGTCCCTAAAATGAATGAGCATGCGATTTTTCCATATATCATAATTTGTGCCATCGAATGTGAGCATGTCATTGTGCACTAATCCTCTAGCCGACATCTTTACTCTCAAGGCGGTGAAGCCTAGAATGAGAGACCGGGCTCTGATACCAATTGAAAGGATACGGATGTCGCCTAGAGGGGGGGGGTGAATAGGCGATTAAAACTTTTCCTAGAGTGGCTCAACAAAGGCAGAATAAAACTAGTGTTTACTTTGTTAAGCACAACCTAGAACAACTAAGGTTCACCTATGTGCACCAACAACTTATGCTAAGCAATACAAGCAACAAAGTGATAGCAAGATATATATTACTTCAAGCACGAAGGCTATCACAATGTAAAGTGCATAAGTAAAGAGCTCGGGTATAGAGATAACCGAGGCACGTGGGGACACCGATATTTTACCGAGTTCCTCCCAACATGGAGTACGTCTCGTTTGGAGAGGGGGTGGTATCAAACCACCAACGCCACAAAAGGCCTCCCTTATTCTCCGGTGAATCTCACCCCAACGGGATCGATCCACGCTTCCACTATCGGTGCACTTGTCGGTGGCAACCGGAACCTCTCACAAGGTTGGGGCACAACTCCACAACTTAATTGGAGGCTCCCAACAAACGCCACAAAAGGCCTCAACAAATGCCACCAAGGCTACAATGCCACCAAGGCCACAAAACCGTCTAGGGTTCCAAGAACCCAAGAGGGACAAGCTCCAATGAGCAATTCAAACCAAATCCTCCGAGGAGAACTCAAACCGATGCACCAAATGCAAATGGCAAGAACACCACAAAGGTGTTCAAATCCTTCTCTCCCAAATTCCACCAAAGCTACAAAATCTTATGGGGGAATAAGAGAGGAAGAACAATGGAGGAAATCCACAAAAGACTCCAAGATCTAGATCCCAATATGTTCCCCTCACTTAGAGGAGAGATTGATTGGTGGGATTATAGATCTAGATCTCCTCTTTCAAATCCCTCAAGAATATGCAAGAATCATTGGAGGGATTGAGATAAAGCAAGCTCAAGAAGGTCAACAATGGAGGGGAAAACTTGCAAGAATGGTTGAGGAACCATTGGGGAAGAAGGCCCCTTATATAGGTCCCTCCAAAATCCAACCGTTGCAGCCCAAAAACACGATTCCCGGTACTACCGGACTTCTTCCCGGTACTACCGGACTTTCCCGGCACTACCGGACATTACCTGGGGTTCCTGGGGCTCCAAACGCATTTTCTCTCTGTGCTCCCCGGTACCAAAAAGCGGTACTACCGGACCCCGGTACTACCGGATCCTGGTCCGGTACTACCGGTCATCACAGAACGAAAACAACCATAACTTTTGCATCCGGACTCCGATTTCGATGATCTTGGGCTCGTTTCGAAGAGGACAACGACCTCTATAAGATCATGCAAAGAAACATCGTAGTCCAGCAAGGGAGAATAGATCCAAATGACGAAGTAAAAAACCTTCTACCGCGCTAGGTACTAAAATGCGGTACTACCGCTTTTTGGTACCTAGCCCGGCAGTGGATTTTGGCAACTTTCCAAAACCTTCTGCCTTGCTAGGTACTAAAATGCGGTACTACTGCATTTTGGTACCTAGGAGGGCAGTGGCATTTTGCAACTTGCCAAAACCTACTGCCGCGCCAGGTACTAAAATGCGGTACTACCGCATTTTGGTACCTAGGAAAATTCAAACCTCTATAACTTTTGATTGGTAACTCCGATCGACCCGATTCCAATTGCGTTGGAAAAAGGACGACACGGGCTACCCTATGAAAGGTGAAAATATTGGTTATCACCAAGCGATGCAAATGGACAAATCCTATAAGTATAACTTAATACACACATTAGTCCATAAAGATTGTCATTAATTACCAAAACCACACATGGGGGCCCAACATGTTCTTTCAGGGGGGCACCCAAGGGGGTGGCCTCCGGCCATGGGGGCTGCCCCCTCCCCTCCTTCATTCATGTGGGTGGACACTCCACTCACAAAATGCCCTTTAAAATCCCTCCACTCAAAAGTCCACTCAAATTCCCATTAAATTTCCACCAAATTTAATGCAAACTCTCATTAAATAAAACTCTTTTATTTTATTCAGAATTTTGTCAATTACTTTAATGAAAAACATTCACAAATAACCCCTTGCTAGAATTCTATTTCACATGCATAACCACTTTATGCAATTTCACCCGAAAACCTGTTTCGGTATCTAGTGAAATAAATTCCTGCGCTTGTTCATTCTTTCGGCATGAAACATTTGCTCCAATTGGATGTCGGTGTCTCTTAAGTGTGTCACCCCACGGTTCGTGAATAATGCGGACATGATCGAGACCCCTCTCGGATCAATAATCAGAAGCGGGATCTAGAGACCCATACTGAATCCCACACATTCAACGATGACTTTCTTGTGATCGTCGGAACCTTTTACGCTAGTATCTTAATCCCTTTGTTTCACGATATATTACATGTCCGAGATTCGATCATCGGTATCTCCATACCTAGTTTGATCTCGTTACCGACATGCACTCTTTTCTCGTTCCTGTGATATAACATTCTAGTGATCAAATCACTTGCTTGCAAGCTAATCAATGTGATATCACCGAGAGGGCCCAGAGTATATCTATCCGTCATCGGGATGAACAAATTCCACTCTCTATCCATGAGCCTCAACATAACACTTTATTAGTTCTGAATCCATCTTTATAATCACCCTGTTACGGTGTGACGTTTGATGTTATCAAGAAACTCTTCCGGTGTTAGTGATTGACATGATCTCATGGTCTAAGGATTAGGATCACTTCGTAAGTTGTTATAGCAATATAAACTCAATGACTTTGATCGTAATGCTATACTTCGGATGAATGTTCATCACACCATTACACTAATGTTGTGATCCCGTTATTAACAACATCCAATGTCCATGATCAGGAAACCTTGATCATCTTGTTAATCAACGAGCTAGTTTATGAGAGAGGCATAACTAGGAACTTTCTGTTTGTTTATTAAACACACATGTATTAACGTTTCCGTATTAATACAATTATAGCATGCAAAATAAACATCTATCATATACTTGGAATACACATAATAAACACTTTATTATTGCCTCTCAGGGCATATTACCTATATATTTTTATATATTCTGAAAGGTATGGTTAAATGTGATTTTTGAGAGTTGGAATCAACTCAAAAGCTTTTATCGTTTAAATTTGAAAAATGTTTGAATGTAGAAAAGCTTCTGCCTTGTTATTTTTACTATGGGTGATCTAGAGATCCAAATGACTTGAATACAACGGGCTTGGATTAAGCATTCATAGACCTTTCCAACAAAATTGGTTTCATCCAAATTGGTGCACTGAATCGATCTGGGTTGATTTTTGAAGTTGGGTGCTGAAGTGTGTTTGAATTGAAATAGAAAAAGATTTAATTTGAATTGCTGGGCTGCGCGGGAAAAGTTACTGGGCCGGCCTGCTAAGCGCAGTGCTCCCGCGGGCTGCTTAAGTGGGTGTCCCCACTCGTCAGTGACACGGGGCTGGGCGAAGCGGTATGGGGCAACGTGGATCGTTCGATCTAGTTCTAATCCAACGACTGGGGGTCATCGTCTACGCGAGACAACTCCGGCGAGAACGAAACCTAGCGCGGCCAGTGAGGGGTGCTGGGGGCTCACCGGGGTACTGGCGAGGGTCGGCGAGGCGGGCGAACGACGAAGTCGACGACGGCGAACCTCCTGGTACCGGTGGCTTCTCCTGGGGCGGCTCCAATCGCTGGCTCCCTTCTTCTCCAGAGGCGGCAGGCTCCGGTGAAATTCCGGCGAGGTGGTGCTCGCCTTGATCTGAGGACGGTGTGGCATGGTCAGTGGGGAGAGGGGAGTGAGATGGTGTGAAGAAATCGTGCGGGGGTGGCCTCTATTTATAGTCGAGCGAGGGGACCGTCGGGGCACACGGTGAGCTCGTCGGGGGCGACGTTACAGGCGGCTAATGGCATGGGCAAGGGTAGGGGACGGTGGTGTGTCTCCTGGCGATGCTCAACGACATGGTCGCGAGGCATGGGGCGGTGTGGTTTGGTCTGGAACGGCCGGTGCTCTGCGCGGCAGAGGCGGCGTCTTCGACGGCGGGCGGTTGCTGTATGGCACGGGGCGGCAAACGGGGATGTCTGGCGGTCTCCTGGGTCGGTGGTGATCGTGTGTGCACGCGGTGAGGGCGGCGCGCGGTCTGTGGACGCTGGTCGAGGGTGGCGCACGCTCGGCATGGTCTGGGCGCGGCTTGTGCGAGTGGTCCAGGGCTTGGCAACGCTCGCGGTTGGGACAGGGAGTGGCGGTGGACGGTGGGCTTCCTCCTAGACAAGGTTGGCACGGCTAGTTCTTCCTCTAGCCTGCTGTCCACAATGGGGTGACATGGGGGTGCTCGGCTGTTCACCATTAATGACAATGACAAGCTCACAGGGGTGCTAGTGTTGGGCTAATCTTTCTAGGTGATCTACTGAGTTGTGTGTGAGCTAACTAGGGAACAAGTTAGGCAAGATTCACTGCACACTATAGTGTTTGATGTTTTGTTTGATTTGTGTCTGCAACCTGTTTGATGAAATGGCCGCATGAAATCAAGTTTTGAATTTTGAAATGATTTTTGGTGGGTTTGCCAGATTGGTGCTGGTGAGTATGCAGATGCTTGGGTTTTGAAAGTTGAGCTTGTTTGAGTGGGTTTTGGAAAAGTGGGATCTTCCCATATGAAGAAGATTCAATTTTTAATTGTCAGTTAAACTATGCATTTGAAATTTTCTGGATGATCACAAAGTGGGCCTTGATACCTTGTTATGAGTACATTCAAGGGGTGCAAAGATCCAGAAAAGTTTCTGTTAGGTTTTGAAATTTTGAGACAGCCAAAGTAGGCATGGGAGTTAAATTGGTCAAAATGACCATTCACTTAATATATTTGTTTTGATTTACTTGTCTTTAGGAAAAGTGTGGGAAATGTTTTAGATGATGTTCATTTCACCTAAGAAACATTTTTACAAGCAATGGATCACACAAACAAGGTGGTTTTTAAAGAAATTCAAAATCCATGCATACACATATGCATGCATTCATGAGTTTATTTAGAAAAGTTTTTGTTAACCCTAATCTTGATGATTAGTGTTTGTTGATCTAAGTTTGGTATTTTTGGGATGTTACACTTCTCCTCCTCGCGATCCGATCCGATCCAACACAGCAAGTGGCGATGACTCCGAGAGATGCACACGTGCGGCACCTTGACGTCTCCTCCTTCCTCGGTCCAGCAAGTGGGGTGGAGAGATAGGTTGGATCTACAACACGACAACGTGGTGTAAGCGGTGGAGAGTTTCTGCGGCAGGGCTTCGCCTACGCGCAGTCGGGAGGGAGAGAGAGAGGAGGGCAGCAGGGCGGCTAGGGCTTGAGGAGGAGGTGTGGGGAGGGTGCGCCCCCAGCCCTCTTTATATAGAGGGGTGGGCGGCTGGCCCTTGCCCCTCCCCAAGCCCTAGGGCCAGCGGCCAAGGAGGGAGGAGTGGGGGGCAAGTTCCCCCCTTCTAGAAGCTCCCCTAGGGCTTGGCCGGCTGGGCCTATGGGCCTTGTGCCCCTGGCCCAATGCGTCCAGGGCACTCCCTCGTAGGCCCACGCCCCCTCCCGACAAGTGGGGCCACGTTGGTCCCACTCCGAAAGGTTCTAGAAGCTTCTGTTACAATACCGAACAACCCGAAACAATTCCGAACTGCAAAATTTGCTTTGCCTTATATGAATCTTATTCTCCGGACCATTCCGGAACCTCTCGTGACGTCATGGATCTCATCTGAGACTCCGAACAAAAACTCATAAACCAATTATCCAATCTATCCTAGTGTCGAGACACGTTAAGTGTGTGACCCTTCGGGTTTGAGAATATGCAGACATGATCTTCTATCAATAATCAACATCGGGGTCTGGAAACCCATATTGACTCCCACATACTCATCGATGATCATATCGGATGAACCACGATGCCAGGATTCAATTAATCCCACATATATATTCCCTTCGTCACGCGATATTTTACTTGCCCGAGATTCGATCGTCGGTATCGGCATACCTAGTTCAATCTCGTTCACACCAAGTACTTTACTCGTTCCGTAATCCGATATCACTTTGTGATTAACTCCTTAACCACGTGCTTGCAAGCGGTGTTGATATCGATTACCGAGTGGGCCCAAAGTATATCTCTCCGACTTGGGAGGGACAAATCCCATCTCGATACATACAACCCAACAGGTACTTTCCGATCACCTGAGAGACACCTTTATGATCACCCTCTCATAGGATGACGTTTGATGACCTCAAAGCTTTCTTCCGATACCAGGGAGTTGCATTATCTCATGGTCTAAGGAATACAATATTTGACATAAGAAAAGCTTCGCAAAGATGAACACGATGACACGATCTAATTGCTCTGCTTAATTTGGGTCTGTCCATCATATCATTCTCCCAATGGTATGATCCCATTATTAATCGACAACTCATGTCTATGTTTAGGAAACCTTAACCATCATTAATCAATGAGCTAGTCCATAGAGGCGTACTAGGGACACGGTGTTGTTCACAAACCACACAAGTATTAAAGTTTCCGCTTAATACAATTCTAGCATGGAATATAAACTTTATCATGAACAAGAATTATAATAATAACATCTTTATTATTGCCTCTAGGGCATAATTCCAACAGTCTCCCACTTGCACTAGAGTCAATAATCTAGTTTACATCTGGCAACAATCTAACACCCATGGCACTAAGGTGCTGATCATGTTTTGCTCATGGAAGAGGTTTAGTCAACGGATCTGCGACATTCAGATCTGTATGTACTTTACTAATCTTCAGATCTCCATCTGTTATATAATCTCGGATTATATGAAACTTGCGGTTGATATGCTTGGTCTTTGGATGATATCTTGGTTCCTTAGCCAGTGCTATGGCGCCAGTGTTGTCACACAATATCTCCAGTGGGTCCAAGGCACTTGGAACCACACCAAGCTCTGTGATGAAGTTCCTTATCCAAACTCCTTCACTTGACGCTTCTGTAGCAGCCATGTATTCCGCTTCTACTGTAGATCCCGCGATTACGCTTTGCTTGCAGCTTCTCCAGCTCACAGCTCCTCCATTCAAAATATAAACGTATCCTGTCTGAGATTTAGAATCATCCTTGTCAGTGTCGAAACTAGCATCGACGTAACCCTTTACGACGAGCTGTTCATCACCTCCATAGACCAAGAACATTTCTTTAGCCCTATTTGTTGGGCCACGCAGAGATAAAACAAAACTTTTTCCTCTAACGTGGTGATCCCAAGACCTAGCTGAGGTAGAAGGCCACGAGGTTTACCACTAGACGCGCGGTTGCGGATTACTGATGAAGCGCGTCGGCTGATGCAGTGTAGTCCTCACGATCCGATCGTCCTGGTGCTAATCGCACAACACCTCTGCTGGTATCCACATGTACAAGGAGGAGCACCGGCGGCGAACTGCTAGGTTCGTTACGGCGGTTGGACTGCTGTGGAGCTAGGGTTTCCAACACATGGAATAACCTAACCGAACATCGATTAACCTTTCTGGGTTACGGTGCTCCACTATATATAGGGAGTGAACGTGGGATCGGCTCTCGCGGCCCATTCACTAAAGCCCATATAACACTAGTCACCGTGAGTCCAACTCACTAACTCAGTCCTAATCTGGTTTAGGTCCAACCCAACCAGATTACAGATTCGGATCCAATCCGAACTTGCTCCCGCTCTTAAGTGTGTGACCCCGCAGGCTCATGGTTACTTGGACACGATTAGAGTCCGACTCACAATCGATCAATCGGCATCGGCTCCTAGCAGAACTTGCCGATTCCCAAGTACCAAAGAGTCATGACGACTTGCCTTTCCAATGCGACTTACGTCTGAGTCCCTTTTGCCTCACGATATACCTTGTCAGACTATAGGCGAATATACGTCATCCCTTAAATAGTCCGACTCTCTTCTCGATCCGAGATAAGTGATTCACCCGACTAACTCTTAGCCGATCGCCTCGGTTAACACTTAACCGAGTCGTGCATGGCCATGCTTTCCGAATCATATCTCACGAGAGGGCCCAGAGAATATCTCTCCGAGTGGAGGGGCAAAATCCCATCTTGGTTATCCACATCACGCAGCTTGATTCTCAGTCGACCCGAACCCTGCCTTTATAACTGCCCAGTTACGGATCAGCGTTTGACAGAACCTAAGTCGGTGATCCTCAACTCGGACTATGCAACAACCTCAGGTCTCAGGATTACATTGATTGAGATATACAAATGACAACTAGTTCGTTGTACCTCAATATGGGTCAATCCGACTCGCTAAACTCTTTAGCCGAATCTGTGTAAGTTGGAATAGCATCTCCATGCCCATGACAAGTGGAACCGAGTCATCAAGCCAACTTTCACATTGGTCTAAGTTGTGTGTCCAGCACAACCTCAATGACCAAGGATATTTAGTATAAACAACATGAATGCATAGTTCCACAACCGAATCACATATTCAATGATACACATCAGATGTTCATACAAGGACTACTTAATAACTTTATGAATACAATGGGAAATATCATCATACATGATTGCCTCTAGGGCATATTCCCAACAGTCTCCCACTTGCACTAGAGTCAATCTTCCGACATCACATGTCTAAGCATCTAATGCCCATGGCTCTCAGGTGCGCCTCATGCTTTGGCTGTGGTAATGGCTTTGTCAACGGATCCGCAATATTTGCATCCGTGTGTACCTTGCATAACTTGATATCACCCTGATCCACGAACTGGCGAATTAGGTGGTACCTCATGAGTATGTGCTTGTTCTTCTGGTGTTGTCTAGGTTCTTTGGCTTGTGCAATAGCACCATTGTTGTCACAATACACGTCCAACGGATTGGACGAGCCCTGAACCACACCAAGATCCATGAGGAAATTCCTCATCCAAACAGCTTCCTTTGCTGCCTCCGAGGCGGCAATATACTCAGCCTCTGTTGTAGACGCAGACACAGTCTCTTGCTTGGAACTTTTCCAGCTCACAGCACCTCCGTTTATAATAAACACGTATCCGGATTGCGAGCGAGAATCATCAGAGTCGGTGAGATAACTCGCATCCGTGTAACCCTTTACACTGAGTTCATCTTCACCACCATAAACCAAGAACATATCCTTAGTCCTTCTCAAGTACTTTAGGATATTTTTAGCCGCTGTCCAGTGGATCTCTCTAGGATCAGCCTGGTATCTGCTCACAACACTTAGAGCATAGGAAACATCCGGCCTAGTACAAATCATGGCGTACATGATGGATCCGACTGCAGAAGCATATGGAATCGCACTCATCCGACTTCGCTCATCAGTTGTCGAAGGACACTGAGTCTTGCTAAGTTTTACACCATGGGACATCGGTAAGAACCCTTTCTTAGACGATTCCATGTTGAACTTCTTCAACACTTTGTCCAAATAAGTACTCTGACTCAATCCAATGAGCCTCCTTGATCTATCTCTATAGATCCGGATTCCTAGGATGTATGTTGCCTCACCCAAGTCTTTCATTGAGAAACTCCTTTCCAATGATTCCTTGGTTTCTTGCAACATCTGGACATCATTTCCAATCAGTAATATGTCATCCACATATAAGATTAGAAAATTTACTTTGTTCCCACTAAACTTCTTGTACAAACAAGAATCATAATCACTCTTGATGAAGCCAAACGATTTGACTACCTCATCAAAGCGAATATTCCAACTCCGAGATGCTTGCTTCAACCCATAAATGGATTTCTGAAGTTTGCACACTTTGTCAGCATTAGCCGGATCGACAAAACCCTCGGGCTGTATCATATACACGTCCTCGGTTAAATTTCCGTTAAGGAAAGCCGTTTTGACATCCATCTGCCATATCTCATAGTCGAAATAGGCTGCTATAGCTAACATGATCCGAACTGATTTAAGCATCGCTACGGGCGAGAAAGTCTCGTCGTAATCAACTCCTTGAACTTGTCGGAACCCCTTCGCGACAAGGCGTGCTTTATAGATTGAAACATTTCCATCCATATCAGTTTTCTTCTTAAAGACCCATTTGCACTCGACGGGTCTTGCACCGTCTGGCAGATCAACCAAGTTCCAAACTTGATTTTCATCCATGGACTTTAACTCGGATCTCATGGCTCCAAGCCATGACTCGGAATCAGATCCCACCATCGCTTCCGAATAATTTGCCGGCTCATCACTGTCTAACAGTAACACATCACGAACACTTCGTAATCTTGCCGATCTTCGTAGTACAGGTGCGGCTGTCGGCTCAGCTGCCACGATCGGCTCATCCTCCAAGGTTTTTGCCGACTCGCTTCTAGCCGATTCCTCTCGAATTTCTTCGAGTTGCACCGTGCTCCCACTTACTCTCCGACTGAGAAACTCTTTCTCAAGGAAGATACCGTTCCGAGCGACAAACACTTTGCCCTCTTCTCGGTTGTAGAAGTAGTAACCCAAGGTTTCCCTCGGATACCCCACGAAAATACACTTATCCGACTTGGCTGTAAGCTTGTCCGACTGAAGTCGCTTGACAAATGCTTCACAACCTCAAATCTTAAGAAAAGACAAACTCGGCTTTTTTCCTGTCCACATCTCATGCGGTGTCTTCTCTACCGACTTTGATGGTACTTTGTTTAGTGTGAACGCCGCTGTTTCTAGACAATAACCCCAAAATGATAAAGGCAGATCTGTCCGACTCCTCATTGATCGTACCATGTCTAACAAGGTCCGATTCCGCCTTTCCGAAACACCATTCCTTTGTGGCGTTCCTGGCGGAGTAAGTTGAGGAACTATTCCACAACTTTTCAGATGGTCATCAAACTCATGGCTCATGTACTCGCCTCCTCGGTCCGACCGAAGAAACTTTATTTTCTTGCCGAGTTGATTCTGTGCTTCATTCTGGAATTCTTTGAACTTTTCAAAGGCTTCCGACTTATGTTTCATCAAGTAGATATATCCATACCTACTCAAATCATCAGTGAAGGTAATGAAGTACTCATAACCACCCCTGGCTGTCGTGCTCATTGGTCCACATACATCACTATGTACTAGTCCCAACAAGTCGGACGCCCTTTCGCAACTCTTTGCAAAAGGTGTCTTGGTCATTTTGCCGAGTAGGCAAGATTCGCATGTCTCGAACGACTCCAAGTCGAACGAAGTTAGGAGTCCATCATCATGGAGTTTCTTCATCCGTTTCCAACTTATATGACCAAGCCGACAGTGCCAAAAGTAAGTCATATTCAGATCATTTGGTTTCAACCTTTTAACATTTATGTTATAAACCGACTCACCATCAAGATTCAAAATAAATAACCCGTCCTGGATGGGTGCAAAGCCGTGAAACATATCATTCAAATACAAAGAACAACCATTATTCTTGATATTCGACTCATAGCCTTGCCTCATCAAACATGAAGCAGAAATAATGTTTCGACTGAGCACTGGAACATAATAACAATTATTTAGTTCCATAATGAATCCGGAAGGTAAATGAAGTTGCATCGTGCCGACTTCCAACGCAGCAACTCTTGCTTTGTTGCCGACTCGAATATCAACCTCGCCTCTTGCTACGCTCCTAGTTCTTACCAGTCCCTGCAACGAGTTGCAGATGTGAATAACTGATCCGGTATCATATACCCAAGAACTATTAGGTGCATCAGCAAGATATATGTCTATAACATTGCAAACAAGTGTACCTGAGTCGGAAGTCATACCTCCACTCTTGGCTTTATCGGCCAAGTACTTGCTGCAGTTCCTCTTCCAGTGGCCATCCGCCTTGCAGTAGAAGCAAGTGGATCCGGCTGAAGGAGATGGTTTAGTCCCTGAGGAAGCGCTTGGGACCGGGTCCTGAGCCTGCTTTCCTCCTGACTTAGCCTTCTTCTTAGTCCAAGAACTCTTCTTGAACTTAGCCTTATTCTGCACCATCAACACTTGACTGGTGCCCTTCTTGAGATCCGCCTCTGCCTGCTTGAGCATCCCATGCAATTCAGTGAGCTTCTTATCCATACCATGCATGTGGTAGTTCGAAATGAACTGCCCATATGCACTAGGAAGAGAGTTCAGAATTATATCCGTAGCGAACTCTTCGCTTATGGGGTAGCCAAGCCTCTCCAGAGACTGCACGTAACCAACCATTTTGATCACATGCGGACTCAGTGGATCACCATCCTTAAGCTTGCAACTCAGCAAAGCCTGAGAGACTTGATACCTCTCAGTCTTCGCCTGAGCCTGGAACATACTTTTGAGGCTTTCGATCATATCGTAGGCCTCAACATGCTCGAACTGCTTTTGCAAGTCCGGTTCCATGTGAGCAAGCATAAGACAGCTAATATCCATGGACTCATCTTTAGCCCGACGGTAGGCATTGGTGGTTGCGACAGTCGCATTCTCATTCGGCTCATCTGGAAGTGGGTTGTCTAGGACATGGTCCTTCTTTTCTTGTTTGAGAACAATTCTCAGATTTCGATACCAGTTGGTAAAATTAGTATCGTTCAGTTTATCTTTCTCAAGAATGGTTCTCAACGCAAAACCGGATATCTGAGAGTGACTGCTACTAGGTGCCATGATCTACAACAGAAAATATGCAAGATACTTAAGACATGTATTCATAAAAGAGCAAGCATATTAAACATTTTAATATTTTATGCTCCCACTAGAACCAACACCCCTCCGATGGTTACTTAGTGATTCAGGATCCTAAATAAGCAAGTCGGCTAGTGAGCTTTAGCATCACCGCTAGCCGCCAAGTGATCTAGGTAGACAACTCCTTGTCAATCGCATCTCATGCGACTCCTGTTGGACGGGTGGCATCACATGCCCCGGCTCCCATCCGATCTTTCCCCGAGTCCCACAACCGTTGTGATAGACCCGTCTAGCTTACCAAGTGTTTCTGCAGTAAGAGTCCGACTCGAACACACCTAGTCGGAAAGAATTGGCAGCACCTCAATTTTATGAGCCCACTACCAAAAATGTCCGACTTGTGATGGTGCAAACACTGGCGGGAAAACCGACTAGACCTTCTTTGAGGGATTAAATTTTACCGACTATCTAATAGAGGTAAAACTGAGACATAACAATAACACAAAATAAATTAATTATAATGTGAAATGGTATGGCTCTCTTCATGGCGATCTCCATCTCCACAAAGCCTGTAATCCGACTCGTGCCAACTCTTGTCACTTGCCGTCTTACTCCATGTCGCCGACATGTACAACGCCTTGCATGCCTTCCGGGTTCTCAAACAGCTACACTAGCTTAGTAAAGTAAATTACATAGAGAATTCGACACGCAGGTCATTATACAATAAAAAGACAGCACCTAGGCTCCAGCCGGCTGACAAAAACCGTGATTCGCAGATCACGTATGGATTACACACATACATCACATGCACATGAACCATACCATTCACAACTTCCTGCAAAAACAAGTTATGCATAGATACAATATCTACCGGCGTTGTGAAACTCGCAACGACATCTAAGGCGCTACGACAGGGCGAAGCCGGCGGTCCCGCTAGCCGGATAGCGGGCGGGGATCGAAGGGGCAGCGCCCCTCGCGGGTGCGGGCAGCGCCCGACGATTTTTCCGAAAACGTAGATCTCATCTACGATCCGGACATGGATTCCGACCATCGTTCCGATTCGATCAAACTCTTTGATCTTCGATCACCGCTTCTGAATTTACGTGTCACAATCTACCCCGATGGCGGAAGCCGACCGGTAGGGGTATGTCGTTCCACGACCTCAGCAGTATGATCACGGAAATCAGATCTACCGTTCCCCGAGTATAGTTGATCCAATCAACTTCATACAAAACCGATCTATCTCATAGATCGACCACCAAACAGCACATAGATCTCATCTACATCCTACCGCATATCACATATGCGTGATCTCGAGCCTAAAACCAGAAGCTATCGCTCTAATACCACTGTTGGGCCACGCAGAGATAAAACAAAACTTTTTCCTCTAACGTGGTGATCCCAAGACCTAGCTGAGGTAGAAGGCCACGAGGTTTACCACTAGACGCGCGGTTGCGGATTACTGATGAAGCGCGTCGGCTGATGCAGTGTAGTCCTCACGATCCGATCGTCCTGGTGCTGATCGCACAGCACCTCTGCTGGTATCCACACGTACAAGGAGGAGCACCGGCGGCGAACTGCTAGGTTCGTTACGGCGGCTGGACTGCTGTGGAGCTAGGGTTTCCAACACATGGAATAACCTAACCGAACATCGATTAACCTTTCTGGGTTACGATGCTCCACTATATATAGGGAGTGAACGTGGGATCGGCTCTCGCGGCCCATTCACTAAAGCCCATATAACACTAGTCACCATGAGTCCAACTCACTAACTCAGTCCTAATCTGGTTTAGGTCCAACCCAACCAGATTACAGATTCGGATCCAATCCGAACTTGCTCCCGCTCTTAAGTGTGTGACCCCGCAGGCTCATGGTTACTTGGACACGATTAGAGTCCGACTCACAATCGATCAATCGGCATCGGCTCCTAGCAGAACTTGCCGATTCCCAAGTACCAAAGAGTCATGACGACTTGCCTTTCCAATGCGACTTACGTCTGAGTCCCTTTTGCCTCACGATATACCTTGTCAGACTATAGGCGAATATACGTCATCCCTTAAATAGTCCGACTCTCTTCTCGATCCGAGATAAGTGATTCACCCGACTAACTCTTAGCCGATCACCTCGGTTAACACTTAACCGAGTCGTGCATGGCCATGCTTTCCGAATCATATCTCACGAGAGGGCCCAGAGAATATCTCTCCGAGTGGAGGGGCAAAATCCCATCTTGGTTATCCACATCACGCAGCTTGATTCTCAGTCGACCCGAACCCTGCCTTTATAACTGCCCAGTTACGGATCAGCGTTTGACAGAACCTAAGTCGGTGATCCTCAACTCGGACTATGCAACAACCTCAGGTCTAAGGATTACATTGATTGAGATATACAAATGACAACTAGTTCGTTGTACCTCAATATGGGTCAATCCGACTCGCTAAACTCTTTAGCCGAATCTGTGTAAGTTGGAATAGCATCTCCATGCCCATGACAAGTGGAACCGAGTCATCAAGCCAACTTTCACATTGGTCTAAGTTGTGTGTCCAGCACAACCTCAATGACCAAGGATATTTAGTATAAACAACATGAATGCATAGTTCCACGACCGAATCACATATTCAATGATACACATCAGATGTTCATACAAGGACTACTTAATAACTTTATGAATACAATGGGAAATATCATCATACATGATTGCCTCTAGGGCATATTCCCAACACTATTTAAGTACTTTAGGATGTTCTTCACGGTTGTCCAGTGTTCCACTCCTGGATCACTTTGGTACCTGCTCGTCAAACTAAGAGCATTGGACACATCCGGTCTAGTACACAGCATGGCATACATGATAGAACCTATGGCCGAGGCATAAGGCACTTTGCTCATAGCTTCTCTATCATTTACCGTAGCTGGACACTGAGCTTTGCTCAATATCTTACCTGACAACATAGGCACTGAACCTTTCTTTGCCTTATCCATTCTGAACCTTTTCAGAACTTTGTCTAGGTATGTACTTTGGGTTAAAGCTATCAGGCGTATTTGTCTATCTCTATAGATTTTGATGCCCAATATATAAGAAGCTTCCCCTAGCTCTTTCATTGAAAAACATTTATTCAAATAACTCTTCACATCGTTAAGCATGTTAATGTCATTTCCAATAATCAATATGTCATCCACATATAGTACCAGAAATGTCACTGAGCTCCCACTCACTTTCTTGTAGATACAAGCTTCGTAGCAATTTGGAACAAATCCAAAGCTCTTGACCACTTGATCAAAACGAAGGTTCCAACTCCGAGATGCTTGCTTCAGTCCATAAATGGAACGCTGAAGTTTGCACACTTTATCAGCATCCTTAGGATCGACAAAACCTTCGGGTTGCATCATATACAACTCTTCATCAATGTTGCCATTGAGGAACGCAGTCTTGACATCCATCTGCCATATTTCATAATCATGAAACGCAGCAATTGCTAATAAAATCCGAATGGACTTAAACATCGCTATGGGAGAGAAAGTCTCATCGTAGTCAACACCTTGAACTTGTCGAAAACCTTTCGCGAGAAGTCAAGCTTTATAGACAGTAACATTACCATCTGCGTCTGTTTTCTTATTGAAGATCCATTTGCACTCAACGGCCTTTCGGTCGCTAGGAGGGTCCACCAAAGTCCATACTTGGTTTTCTCTCATGGATCCTAATTCGGATTTCATGGCCTCTAGCCATTTCTCAGAGTCTGGGCTCATCATCGCTTCCTCATAGTTCGCAGGTTCACTGTCGTCTACTAACAAGACAGTTAAGACAGGGTTGCCGTACCACTCAGGAAGGGCACGTGACCTTGTCGACCTGCGACGTTCAGTAGTAGCATCGTCCAAAGCTTCATGATCCTTGTCATTTGCTTCCTCTATTGTCGGTCAGACGGCACTGGAACAATTTCAGGTGCTGCGCTACTCTCCAACTCAAGAGAAGGTTCAACAAACTCGTCTAGCTCTACTTTCCTCCCACTCACTTCTTTCGAGAGAAACTCCTTCTCAAGAAAGGATCCGTTCTTTGCGACAAACACTTTGCCTTCGGATCTGTGATAGAAGGTATACCCAATAGTTTCCTTAGGGTATCCTATGAAGACGCATTTCTCCGCTTTGGGTTCGAGCTTGTCTGGCATCAACTTCTTGACGTAAGCTTCGCATCCCCAAACTTTAAGAAATGACAACTTAGGTTTAGCACCAAACCACAGTTCATACGGTGTCGTCTCAACGGATTTAGATGGTGCCATATTTAAAGTGAATGCAGCGGTTTCTAATGCATAACCCCAAAATGATAACGGCAAATTAGTAAGAGACATTATTGATCGAACCATATCTAATAGAGTTCGATTCCGGCGTTTAGACACACCATTGCACTGTGGTGTTCCGTGTGGCGTGAGTTGCGAAATGATTCCGCTTGCTTTAAGACGCGTGAGAAAATCATAACTCAAATATTCACCTCCACGATCGGATCGTAGAAACTTAATTTTTCTGTTACGATGGTTTTCCACTTCATTCTGAAATTCTTTGAACTTTTCAAATGTTTCAGATTTATGTTTCATTAAATAGATATACCCATATCTACTTAAGTCATCAGTGAAAGTGAGAAAGTAGCGATATCCACCGCGCGTCGAAACACTCATTGGTCCGCATGCATCGGTATGTATGATTTCCAACAAGTCCGTTGCTCGCTCCATCATTCCGGAGAACGGGGTTTTGATCATCTTGCCCATGAGGCATGGTTCACATGTGTCAAATGATTCAAAATCAAGAGACTCCAAAAGTCCATCAGAATGGAGTTTCTTCATGCATTTTACACCAATATGACCTAGACGACAGTGCCACAAATAAGTAGAATTATCACTATCAACTTTGCATCTCTTAGCCTCAATGTTATGGATGTGTGTTTCATCCCTTTCGAGATTTAGAAGAAATAAACCATTCACAGCAGGTGCATGACCATAAAAGATGTTACTCATATAAATAGAACAACCATTATTCTCAGATTTAAATGAATAACCGTCTTGCAATAAACACGATCCAGATATGATGGTCATGCTCAACGCAGGCACATAATAACATTTACTGAGGTTTAAAACTAATCCTGAAGGTAAAACTAAGGAGAGTGTGCCGGCGGCCATCACATCAACTCTTGATCCGTTGCCAACGCACATCGTCACCTCATCCCTCGCTAGCCGCCGTCTATTCCATAGCTCCTGTTTGGAGTTACAAATATTAGCAACTGAACCAATATCAAATACCCAGGCACTACAACGAGGGCTAGTAAGGAAAACATCAATAACATGTATATCAAATATACCTTTGATGGTGCCAGCCTTCTTGTCCGCTAAGTACTTCGGACAGTTGCACTTTCAGTGACCCTTGTCCTTGAAATAGAAGCACTCAGTGTCCGGCTTAGGTCCAGACTTGAGCTTCTTCTCAGCAGGGGCAATGCGCTTGCCCCCGCCTTTCTTGAAGGGCTTCTTTGCACCCTTACCTTTCTTAAAGCTGGGGGGCTTGTTGACCATCAACACATGAATATCCTTCTTGATGTCCACCTCCGCAGCTTTCAGCTTAGCGAAGAGCTCGGTGATCGTATGTAACATCCCTAAAATTCATATTTCAAAGCTCATTCATATCATCCTTGCATCCATCATCATTTAGGTTTTTCTCAAAACATTTCAGAAAACAGAAAATTATGGTGTCATGATTTTATGTGGACAGACTTATTTTAAGTGGCCAACACCACTTGTAAGTTTGATTGTTGTGAACCAGGAAGGTTGCCTTCTATGAGCATAGGATTTAAGTGCAGATTTAAAACCAAGTTTTCAAATGGAAATGGGTTCCAAAAATCATCTTTCAAATTTTAAAACCAAGTGCATAGCCTCTGATATTTTGATCTCCAAAGCTTGACCAATTCTTTACAAAGCTACCCCATGGTTATATGACCATTTTTGAGACTACTGCTCACTACAAAAATCCCAGGAAAATTTGAATTCAAATTGAACTTGATTTCATTTGAAAATCTACCCAGAAAATCAAAATAGAAAAGAAAAATAATTAAACAAAGGAAAAGGGCCACGCGCCAGGTTTTAAGCCCAGCATTGATTCGAGCCCAACAAGCCCACCCGGGGGTTTTTCTTTTCCTTTCGCACGCGCCAGCGCACCCAGACGGTCACTGACGACCAGACCCCACCCTCACTTCGCGCACATCGCTGACGAGCAGGCCCTGCCCATGCTGTCCTTGTCTTCCCCAAACCTCGCCCGCGACCACGTCGCAGCCGCAGTCATGGCCGGTAATGGCGCGGCATAATTGGGCATTAATCCGCGGACATTTCTTGTCGAGGCCCCGGCTATAAGATTTCCACCTCCTAGCGACTATTTTCCCCCAGTCAATTCTGCTTCCACGCCACCAGGCTGCCCACGACTCACACAGAACCGCCGCAGACAGAGCTTGCTCCGGCGAACGATTCCGGTGAGATCCGTGCGCCCTTTCCTCTCTGATTCGTTCGAGCCACTTCGCAATCTCCTTGCGCACATCCTGACCCCACCAGTTCATCCTGTATTGCCCCAGGTCGCCGTTCCCGCTCGACGCCGCAAGCATCTGACGACCACCTCGACTCCGGCGACCAAAATCCGTAAGTCCCGTGTACCCCTTCACTTCTGACTCACACGAGATTGTTCGCCACGTTCTTGCGCATCTTTTAAATCCCCTGGCTTGTGTTAGGGTGACGCGGAACCTTGGCAACTACTCCGACAACAACCACCCGACGTCGTCCGTAACTCCGACGAGCAATCCTCGCCGTGACAGCACGCCCCTCCGCAAACTAGTACCACGTCGAGTTTCTGGACGCCCTTGCAAGTCTGGTATGACCCTTCTCCCTCTCGCGGACGACCTGGAAAGCTAGCGCCGCCGTAGACCGAGCGCTCCGCCGCTCGCCGACGCCGCGCGCCGCCAGGACATGGTAGCTTGCTCGCGCGCCGTTGGATCTTGATCCGAGCGTTAGGATAGATTCATTAAATCAGCGAAGAGGTACGCGATCTGGAGCGTACGATCTATTTAGATCCTGCGGTTGCAGAGCTCGATCCGGTGCGAACCGGTACGCGCAAATCACAGCACGACGCGTGGAAGGTGTTAGAACTAAAAACAGATTTTAAATTAGAATTTGATCCAAATTTCAAATGCTAATAACTTTTGATTGCCACGTTGGAATTTTGCAAACTTTATACCGTTGGATTCAGTGAAACAAGACCTTTCTGAATATCCAATGTGTTTAACATATAGTAACAGTTAAAATGACTTTATTTGTAGAAACATGTTTAGGGTTATTTTTAGTATAGATTTATTTTGATAAATTGTATTAGTGCCAAATAAGTTTAGTTGGCAAACTTGTGACTTGTTAAGTTTCTGTATACATGTGCATGCTGGGTAGAATTTTCAAAATCACCACTTGGTAAAATCTTGCATGCATGCATTCATATTATTTTTGATTGAATATAATTGTGTGTAATTGTATGCTATAATTTTTGTGTAGATTTTGCTAGTGATTGTGATTGTGAAGAGTGCTACTCTCCCCACTACCAAGGCAAGTGATATTTTCATGAATATTTCTATCCTATGTTTTGTACTAGCATTAGATATTTTGCTAAGTCTTGCATGCTATTTTTGCCTAATGCTAAGTTGGGAAATCCTAAGTAGTGTAGAATTGTAAAATGGCTAGGGAATTTTTCATGAGTTAAGTTATCTTATCATGCTTAGCCTAGCTATTTAGCAAACAAGGGTTGGTGAAAATCTATACTTACTATGATGAAAATATTCTAAGTCATGAGACTTATGCTTTCCTAATAAAACAACTAAGTCAAATGAACCTCCTGGGTGGAATGGAAGGATTGGTTTATGTTGAGTGGTTACACAAGGCCATGGACTTGGGTTGTGTATCTCACTTGTGGTATGCCACCCAGGCACAAAGGGATTTGGAGGCCAAGTGTTGAGAAAGCTTATAGTGCAACCACTTGGCAATATGGGCTCTGCCTTGATCATATAGGTTGCTAGAACTTAGTCATTTGGACAGTTGGTGGTAGTTGGGATGATAGGTTGGAACGCGTCCATTTGACTAAGGAAAGGCTTCTGAAAGGTCCTGTCTTGGGAAACCAAGTCTGGTGGGGAAAGTGCACAACCTCTGCAGATGGAAAAACCTAAGTACTTAGCCTAGTCCAAGGCAATGGACAACTTGAGCATCAAGACATGGAATCTACAAGAATCTCATCATTCCAACTTATAAATAAAACTTGTGGGTGAACAAGGGTGAAGGACCCCAATGTCTATTGGTGGTTTCTTGGGAAGTTTTTGATAAAGAAAACTTAGTGATTTCAACTAATAGGTAAAACCTATTTTCAAGCAAAGCAAGCCAAGCTACACTTAGCCAAATGCATATAGTAATATAGTCCACTAAATATATACTAAGGTATCACTTGCCAATACTATTCCAAAGTATTGACCCTCTGTGGCTGTAACTTGTGATGTTGCAGGTTACTCCGATGATGAGTAGGAGTCATGAGTCTACACTCAACATGCTTGCCTGTGGCACATGAAGATGAAGACTTATGTTTATTTACTTATTCCTTAAACTCTTGTATTAGGCCTATGGCCCTGAGTTGTAAAAGACTATGTTTTATCTCTGGAATGAATGTAATAAACGACCTTTGTATCTGTGTACTTCATCTAAAACTGTGGATGCTAGCATTGATCCAGGGACTAGCATTGCAATCACAGGGATCCTTTCCTTTATAAAGAAGGGGTCTAACAGATGGTATCAGAGCACTGTGTTGCCTGTAGGATTATGACCCTAGATTTGGAAAACCACTAAGGAAAAGTTTCAACTACTTCTACACTTGTCTATTCTTCTCGTAAAACTTTTCTAATCTTTTCATTCTCAACTCCATTTGTAGATGAACTCCATCAACGAAGCCGTGAAGAAAGGACCACTCATGACCATGACCTTGGAGTGTGAAACTGAGTTTCCCAAGATTCTCAAGGACCTCATGGTGGCAATGGAAGCACATGGAGCAGCTATTTACAAAGGCTTTCCAGTAATGGATGAAGGAGTGGAGTATTGGTGGGTGCAACTTCACTTGTACAAAAACAAGGAAGACAACCACAAAGAAAGGGGATTCTGCATGTACACCAACACTGTAATGCACACTACATTCTTTGAGTCAGCCAGAGATGCAGCTTGGAAGACTATCAAAGAACTAAGTGCTAGAGTCAAGTGCAGAATGCTCAACCTCCAAAGAGACTTAGAGAAAGAGAAGGAACTTACCCAAGAGTTGGAAGCCACCAACCAAGAGTTAAGGGGAGATATAATAGACTTAGTGATGGAATCATGTGAACAAGATAGGTGGATTGCCTCTAGGAACATTGTGATAGCCACCAGATCCAGTGAGATAGGATTGTGAGCACACTTCGTTAGTTGGACCACCATCTATCACCTTATTTTCCAAAAATGATACCTTAAATAAGTTTGAATCTTGATTGATGTAATGGACTTATGTATGCATGACTTGTGTGATGTTTGTGTTCCATGGATATGTATGAATGTTTGTCTTGATTATCTTAAATTGTGTTGTTCTAACTTTTTCAATCTTATAAATTAGATGCCTATTACCATCAGCACTGTTGAGGAGCTCCAGGTTACCCGTTTTGGCCCCCGTATCGTTGAGCTTACCACTTTGCTCTATCTTCCTCTTCCCACCATCACGGTGTACCCACTCACCAAGTTCGAGAGGAAGGACCTCTGGGGCTTCAAGGTGAACCAGACCGGACGCCAGACAGAGCCCACTACGGAGGCCATCGTCTTCAAGCTGATGCACGACGACAGGGAGAGAGGCATGGAGGTAGTCATGCAGGACCTGATAGGACGTCTGTTAGGCCGTCACTCCCGACAGGTTAGGGGCACTCACTTCCACGTCTTCGGAAGACGTGATGTTGATGGAGAGTCCATCGACTTTGAGGACGACTCGAGGGCCGCGGCAGAGCTGATACGTCTCTATCTCCAGGACTTAGAGTCTCTCCTCAGGCACGTGGACACGGACAGGACGAACGTCATGCTCAGCAATGATGAGCTTCAGGTGCAGCTTCGCGAGAAGGACAAGCTTTTTGCACAGCAGGATGAGATGATCAAGGAAATGGAGACAAAGTTCGAGGCCCAGGACCGCAAATTCAAGAGTCAGGAGAAACGCGTCCAGGATAGGAACAAGAAGATCCGGGACATGACCGAGGAACTGAAGTCCAAGGATTTCGAGCTAGAGCAGCAGCAGATGGTTATTGAGAGGCTTCGCTACCAGAAGAGGGCTCTCAAGGCCAAGGTCGATTCCTTGACCACTACGATTGAGGAGAACAAGACCGCGATGGAGAACGCAGGTCTTACCTTCGTCGAGGAGGAGATTGATGCTGATGAGTAGACTTGACTACTCGTTTACCTTTCATATTCATACTTGTTACTTGTGAACTTGTTATTGGACCATCCGACATGTGGATGGCTTGCCACTTGTGTGTTTTATTTCATGAACTTATTATCTGGTTGTTGATTCTTTTTATTCTTGAGTTGCATGCTATGTGTTTTCTTGTGTTGTATTGTGCATAAAACATCTATGGGTATCTCATTCTTATCTATTTGAACAAACCACAGATGCCTCCCCGTCGCGCAAACCCCAATCCCAACAACATCACCCCGGAAATGCAACAAATGATGAATGCGCAAACACAGCTTATGCAAATGATGACGACATTCATTCAAAACCAGAATAACAACAACAACAACAACCCCAATAACAACAACAACAACAACAACAACAACAACAACCCTCCGGGTTTTGATATGCTCACCAGATTTCTGCGATTGAGGCCAGCAAAGTTTTCGGGGACAACTGATCCCATGGTGGCCAATGATTGGCTACGTTCCGTGAACAAGGACTTAGTGACCGTGGGCTGCACGGATGCTGAAAAAGTCAGGTTCGCAGCACATCTGTTGGAAGGACCAGCCGCCACATGGTGGGACAACTTCCAAATCACCACTCCTATTGATGAGGTGACTTGGGCTATCTTTGAAGATGGCTTTCGCACTGCTCATATCTCATCAGGAATGATGAGCCTGAAAAAGAAAGAGTTTCACAACTTGAAGCAGCGCCACAGCAGCGTGGCTGAATACATAGAAGAGTTCAACAATCTGGCGCGCTATGCACCAGATGAGGTTGACACAGATGCAAAAAGAAAGGAAAAGTTTCTGGAGGGCTTGAATGATGAGCTAAATCTGCAGCTGTCTGTGGCATATGTTCCAACTTACCAGTCTCTGTGTGACAAGGATGCTATTTTGGAGAGTAAAATAAAGCAAGTCGAGAGTAGAAAAAGGAAACACTCCGACAAGCACAGCTCGGGGTCGTCTCACAAACGATCTCACTATGATGACAGTGGCAGCTCAGGATCCCACAAGCATGGGAAATTCAACAAGCACCACAACCACAACCGTCATGACAACAAGCATCATCGCAGTCATGACAATGATAAGTACAAGAACCACAAGAGTGGACATAAGAGCCACCACAGTGGAAGTGGAAGTGGAAGCCAGCCTAAAAAGGACATCAGTCAGATTGAGTGCTTCAAATGCAAGAAGCTGGGGCATTATGCTAATTAGTGCCCTGAGAAGAAAGTTGAAGGACCTAACAAGCCAAATCCTTTCCAGAAAGGACAGGTTAACCACATCAATGTGGAGGAGGTCTATGAGGAGCCTGATGCTGTTGCTGGTAAGTTCAAACTCAATTCAATTTCAGCATTTGTACTCTTTGATACCGGTGCATCTCATTCATTCATATCAAAGGAATTTGTTGAAAGAAATGAACTACCGGTAGAAACCATTGGGTGTCCTATAAGAGTAAGTTCTCCGGGTGGAGAAATGATAGTAAACTCAGGATGTCATGACTTAGTCATAGAGTTTGGAAAACATAAGTTTCCAGTGAACCTAATAATCCTGAATTCCCAAGGATTGGATGTGATTTTGGGAATGGATTGGATGGCTAAGTATGAGGGAGTACTAGATTGTGCCAATCGTACAGTTGCACTCACAACCCCAGAAGGAAAAAAGAATAAAATTCAGGTCAAACTTTGAATCCAAAGGAAGTAAGCTAAATTCTCTTAAGGGGTTAGCATGGACAGTGCCAACTGTGTGTGAGTATCCGGATGTGTTTCCGGAAGAGTTGCCAGGAATGCCACCAGATAGAGATGTGGAGTTTTTGATAGATTTGGTACCAGGTTCAGGACCAATAGCAAAAAGACCGTACAAAATGTCAGTTGATGAACTGAAAGAGCTCAAGAATCAACTAGGAGAACAGTTGCAGAAAGGGTTTATTCAACCAAGTTCTTCATCTTGGGGAGCCCCAGTATTGTTCGTGGAGAAGAAGGATAGGACACAAAGACTATGCATTGACTACCGTTCTCTCAATGAGGTAACCATCAAGAACAAATATGCTTTGCCTAGAATCAATGACTTATTTGATCAGCTAGAGGGAGCCTGTGTGTTCTCAAAGATTGATCTTCGGTCAGGATATTTTCAACTCAAGATAAGAGAACAAGACATACCAAAAACAGCATTCACCACAAGGTATGGATTGTATGAGTACACTGTGATGCCTTTTGGTTTAACCAACGCTCCAGCATACTTCATGAATATGATGAACAAGGTGTTCATGGAATTCCTTGACAAGTTTGTTGTCGTTTTCATCGATGACATCTTAGTCTACTCCAAGAGCAAGGAAGAACATGAAAGACACTTACGCTTGATACTTGAAAAGTTAAGAGAGCATAAACTCTATGCTAAATTCAGCAAGTGTGAGTTTTGGTTAGAGGAAGTTGGTTTTCTTGGTCATGTTATGACAAAGGATGGTGTGGCAGTTGATCCTGCTAAAGTTTCAGCTGTGACAGAATGGGAATCTCCCAAGAATGTGAAAGAAGTTCGTAGTTTCCTCGGCTTAGCAGGTTACTACAGAAGGTTCATTGAGAATTTCTCAAAGGTTGCTAAACCAATGACTGAATTGTTAAAGAAGGATAAGAAATTTGCATGGTCTGAAGGTTGTGAAGTCAGTTTCCAAGAACTAAAGAAGAGACTTGTGACAGCACCAGTTCTATGTCTGCCAGATTTGGAAAAGAATTTCCAAGTATACTGTGATGCGTCTCATCAAGGTTTAGGTGCCGTACTTATGCAAGACGGTAAAGTTGTGGCCTATGCCTCGAGACAACTCAAAACTCATGAAGTAAACTATCCCACTCATGATTTGGAGTTAGCCTCTGTCGTCCATGCACTCAAAACGTGGAGACATTACCTTTTGGGAAAACGTTGTGAAGTATTCACCGATCATAAGAGTTTGAAGTATATCTTCACCCAGAAGGAAATCAATATGAGACAAAGAAGATGGTTAGAGCTTATCAAGGATTACGACCTAAGTTTGCAATACCACCCCGGTAAAGCAAATGTAGTAGCAGATGCTCTAAGTCGTAAGACGTTTGTAAATGGCCTTACCAAAGGAGAATTGCCAGATGAATTGTGTAAGCAATTCAAAGAACTCAGATTGGAGATTGTGCCTGAAGGACATCTCATGTCCTTAGAAGTTCAACCCACTTTGTTGGACAAGATCCGAGAAGCTCAGAAGACTGATAAGGAAATTGAAAAGATTAAGGAGAATATTAGTCTAGGGAAAGCTAAGAGTTTCCATATAGACGAACAAGGTACTTTATGGCACGGGAAACGTATATGTGTTCCACAAGACCCGGAGTTGCGGAAACTGATCTTACAAAAAGTCACAACTCTCCGTATTCTATTCACCCAGGAAACACCAAGATGTACATGGATATGAAAGAAAGATTTTGGTGGAACAACCTAAAAAGGGACATCGCCGAGCATATTGCTTTGTGTGATGTGTGTAGCAGAGTAAAAGCGGAGCATCAGAAACCAGCGGGTTTGCTTCAACCACTGCCTATTCCTGAATGGAAGTGGGAAAATATCGGTATGGATTTCATTACCGGATTACCAAGGACCAGGTCAGGGTATGATTCCATATGGGTAGTAGTGGATCGCCTAACTAAAGTGGCTCATTTCATACCCGTGAAGACAACTTATACAAGTGCCAAGTTAGCAAAGATCTACATGAGCAGAATTATATGCCTTCACGGTGTGCCTAAGAGTATTGTGTCAGATAGAGGAACTCAGTTCACTTCTCACTTTTGGAGACAGCTTCATGAATCCTTAGGAACGAGGTTGGAATTCAGCACTGCTTTTCATCCTCAAACTGATGGACAAACATAAAGGACTAATCAGATTCTTGAAGACATGTTGAGGGCATGTGCCCTAGACTATGGAGCAAGTTGGGATGAAAGCCTGCCTTACGCAGAATTCTCTTACAATAACAGTTATCAATCTAGTATTGGGATGGCACCATTTGAGTTTCTCTACGGAAGAAAGTGCACCACCCCATTGCTATGGAATGGTGTAGGAGAAAGAAGTTTATTTGGACCTGATCTTATCAAAGACGCCGAAGAGAAGGTCAAATTGGTTAAGGACAGGTTGAAGATAGCACAGTCCCGACAGAAAAGTTATGCGGATTCTAAGCGTAGAGAAGTCACCTACGAAGTTGGGGATAGAGCTTATCTTAGAGTATCACCACTTCGTGGAGTGAAAAGATTTGGAGTCAAAGGAAAGTTGGCACCAAGATATGTTGGGCCATTCAAGATTCTAAGTCGCAAGGGAGAAGTTGCATATGAAGTTGAATTGCCAGAGTCTCTGTCAGCTGTCCATAATGTGTTTCATGTGAGTCAGCTTAAGAAATGCCACCCAGAAATGGAAGAATCTTCTCTGAAGGATACCATACCATTGGAAGAAGTTCAACTAGAAAGTGACCTCACCTATGAGGAAAAGCCTGTCAAGATTCTTGAGACCGCAGAAAGAGTCACAAGGACAAAAACTATCAAGTTTTGCAAGGTGCAATGGAACCATCACTCCGAAGAAGAAGCAACATGGGAAAGAGAAGATGATCTTCAGAAAGACCACCCTCACCTATTTGCTAGCCAATCCGAATCTCGAGGGCGAGATTCATCTTAAGGGGGTTAGATTTGTAACATCCCTAAAATTCATATTTCAAAGCTCATTCATACCATCCTTGCATCCATCATCATTTAGGGTTTTCTCAAAACATTTCAGAAAACAGAAACTTATGGTGTCATGATTTTATGTGGACAGACTTATTTTAAGTGGCCAACACCACTTGTAAGTTTGATTGTTGTGAACCAGGAAGGTTGCCTTCTATGAGCATAGGATTTAAGTGCAGATTTAAAACCAAGTTTTCAAATGGAAATGGGTTCCAAAAATCATCTTTCAAATTTTAAAACCAAGTGCATAGCCTCTGATATTTTGATCTACAAAGCTTGACCAATTCTTTACAAAGCTACCCCATGGTTATATGACCATTTTTGAGACTACTGCTCACTACAAAAATCCCAGGAAAATTTGAATTCAAATTGAACTTGATTTCATTTGAAAATCTACCCAGAAAATCAAAATAGAAAAGAAAAAGAATTAAACAAAGGAAAAGGGCCACGCGCCAGGTTTTAAGCCCAGCATCGATTCGAGCCCAACAAGCCCACCCGGGGGTTTTTCTTTTCCTTTCGCACGCGCCAGCGCACCCAGACGGTCACTGACGACCAAACCCCACCCTCACTTCGCGCACATCGCTGACGAGCGGGCCCTGCCCACGCTGTCCTTGTCTTCCCCAAACCTCGCCCGCGACCACGTCGCAGCCGCAGTCATGGCTGGTAATGGCGCGGCATAATTGGGCATTAATCCGCGGACGTTTCTTGTCGAGGCCCCGGCTATAAGATCCCCACCTCCTAGCGACTATTTTCCCCCAGTCAATTCTGCTTCCACGCCACCAGGCTGCCCACGACTCACACAGAACCGCCGCAGACAGAGCTTGCTCCGGCGAACGATTCCGGTGAGATCCGTGCGCCCTTTCCTCTCTGATTCGTTCGAGCCACTTCGCAATCTCCTTGCGCACATCCTGACCCCACCAGTTCATCCTGTATTTCCCCAGGCCGCCGTTCCCGCTCGACGCCGCAAGCATCTGACGACCACCTCGACTCCGGCGACCAAAATCCGTAAGTCCCGTGTGCCCCTTCACTTCTGACTCACACGAGATTGTTCGCCACGTTCTTGCGCATCTTTTAAATCCCCTGGCTTGTGTTAGGGCAACGCGGAACCTCGGCAACTACTCCGACAACAACCACCCGACGCCGTCCGTAACTCCGACGAGCAATCCTCGTCGTGACAGCACGCCCCTCCGCAAACTAGTACCACGTCGAGTTTCTGGACGCCCTTGCAAGTCTGGTATGACCCTTCTCCCTCTCGCGGACGACCTGGAACGCTAGCGCCGCCGTAGACCGAGCGCTCCGCCGCTCGCCGACGCCGCGCGCCGCCAGGACATGGTAGCTTGCTCGCGCGCCGTTGGATCTTGATCCGAGTGTTAGGATAGATTCATTAACTCAGCGAAGAGGTACGCGATCTGGAGCGTACGATCTTTTTAGATACTGCGGTTGCAGAGCTCGATCCGGTGCGAACCGGTACGCGCAAATCACAGCACGACGCGTGGCAGGTGTTAGAACTAAAAACAGATTTTAAATCAGAATTTGATCCAAATTTCAAATGCTAATAACTTTTGATTGCCACGTTGGAATTTTGCAAACTTTATACCGTTGGATTCAGTGAAACAAGACCTTTCTGAATATACAATTTGTTTAACATATAGTAACAGTTAAAATGACTTTATTTGTAGAAACATGTTTAGGGTTATTTTTAGTATAGATTTATTTTGATAAATTGTATTAGTGCCAAATAAGTTTAGTTGGCAAACTTGTGACTTGTTAAGTTTCTGTATACATGTGCATGCTGGGTACAATTTTCAAAATCACCACTTGGTAAAATCTTGCATGCATGCATTCATATTATTTTTGATTGAATATAATTGTGTGTAATTGTATGCTATAATTTTTGTGTAGATTTTGCTAGTGATTGTGATTGTGAAGAGTGCTACTCTCCCCACTACCAAGGCAAGTGATATTTTCATGAATATTTCTATCCTATGTTTTGTACTAGCATTAGATATTTTGCTAAGTCTTGCATGCTATTTTTGCCTAATGCTAAGTTGGGAAATCCTAAGTAGTGTAGAATTGTAAAATGGCTAGGGAATTTTTCCTGAGTTAAGTTATCTTATCATGCTTAGCCTAGCTATTTAGCAAACAAGGGTTGGTGAAAATCTATACTTACTATGATGAAAATATTCTAAGTCATGAGACTTATGCTTTCCTAATAAAACAACTAAGTCAAATGAACCTCCTGGGTGGAATGGAAGGATTGGTTTATGTTGAGTGGTTACACAAGGCCATGGACTTGGGTTGTGTATCTCACTTGTGGTATGCCACCCAGGCACAAAGGGATTTGGAGGCCAAGTGTTGAGAAAGCTTATAGTGCAACCACTTGGCAATATGGGCTCTGCCTTGATCATATAGGTTGCTAGAACTTAGTCATTTGGACAGTTGGTGGTAGTTGGGATGATAGGTTGGAACGCGTCCATTTGACTAAGGAAAGGCTTCTGAAAGGTCCTGTCTTGGGAAAACAAGTCTGGTGGGGAAAGTGCACAACCTCTGCAGATGGAAAAACCTAAGTACTTAGCCTAGTCCAAGGCAATGGACAACTTGAGCATCAAGACATGGAAGCTACAAGAATCTCATCATTCCAACTTATAAATAAAACTTGTGGGTGAACAAGGGTGAAGGACCCCAATGTCTATTGGTGGTTTCTTGGGAAGTTTTTGATAAAGAAAACTTAGTGATTTCAACTAATACGTAAAACCTATTTTCAAGCAAAGCAAGCCAAGCTACACTTAGCCAAATGCATATAGTAATATAGTCCACTAAATATATACTAAGGTATCACTTGACAATACTATTCCAAAGTATTGACCCTCTGTGGCTGTAACTTGTGATGTTGCAGGTTACTCCGATGATGAGTAGGAGTCATGAGTCTACACTCAACATGCTTGCCTGTGGCACATGAAGATGAAGACTTATGTTTATTTACTTATTCCTTAAACTCTTGTATTAGGCCTATGGCCTGAGTTGTAAAAGACTATGTTTTATCTCTGGAATGAATGTAATAAACGACCTTTGTATCTGTGTACTTCATCTAAAACTGTGGATGCTAGCATTGATCCAGGGACTAGCATTGCAATCACAGGGATCCTTTCCTTTATAAAGAAGGGGTCTAACATCGTATCGGTGGAACCAATCTGATTATGAGTCACTACAAAACCTTTGTAGCTAGGAGGGAGTGATTGCAGAACCCTGTCAATCTTGAGCTCCTCTGGAATCTTGCAGTCCAGTTGCTCAAGGCGTTGAGTGTATCCTGACATCTTTGTGGCGTGCTCACTAACGGAACTCCCTTCCTCCATATTGCAGTTAAAGAATTTCTCAGAGATCTCATATCTCTCAGAACGGGCCTGAGTCTGAAACATAGTTTTCAGTTCCTCAAGGATCTCAAAGGGCCTGGGGAAATATTCAAAACGATTTTGAAGGTCCGATTCCATAGCAAACAACATGGTGCTCTTAATCACACCATAATCATCTTTGCCTGACTGATAAACAGCTTTCTCATCGGCTGGCGCATCTATAGCAGGGGCGTCACCTAGCGCTTTCTCAAGGACATAGTCCTTTTGTCCGCCAGCGAGAATGATTCTCACATTGCGGAACCAGTTGGTGAAGTTAGACCCATTGTTTTTAAGCTTTTCTTTCTCAGCAAAAACGTTGAAGTTGAAGTTGGACTTAGCCATTGATCTACAAAATTTGCAAGTACAATTTAGACTATGTTCATGATAACTAGTTCAACTTAATCAAATTACTAGATGAACTCCCACTAAATTCAACATCCCTCAAGTTGTTTAGTGAACATGATCCAAATTCACCACACCTAATCCGATCTTCACGAGAAGAGATGTGGTTTCAATGGTGGACAACGAAGTGTCGATCATATCATTCATATGACTCATGCTTAACCTTTCGGTTCATGTGTTCCGAGGCCATGTCTGTACATGCTAGGCTCGTCAAGTCAAACCCAAGTATTTCCGCATGTGCAAAACTGGCTTGCGCCCGTTGTATGTGAACATAGAGTTTATAGCACCCGATCATCACGTGATGCTTGAACACGGCGAACTTTCGCAACGGTGCATACATGGGGAGAACACAGTTTTATCTTGATCTTTAAGTGAGGAATCATCTTATAATGCTACTGTCGCGATCTAAGCATAATAAGATACATAAAAGGATAAACATCACATGCATATAACTTTATGTGACATGGTATAGCCAATCTTCGCGCAATGATCTCCATCTTGTGCGTGCCAGCATGATCTCCATCACTCCACCATGATTGCCTCCACCACGAATAGCAACTACAACTATTGCTAACTACTTAGCGATAAAGTAAAGCTATTACATGGCGTATAAGAAGTTGACACACAGGTCATACACAATTATAAAGACAACCATATGGCTCCTGCCGGTTGTGTACTCATCGACATGCAAGTCGTGAAACATTACAAAACATGATCATTGCATACAACATACACATCACATCTTGGGCCATACCATATCACAGAAAACACTCCCTGCAAAAACAAGTTAGACGCCTCTACTTTGTTGTTGCATGTTTTACGTGGCTTATGGGAGTAACAAGCTAAGAACGATTCTTACCTATGGAAAGCCACAACGGTGATATTATGGTTGCCAAACTCAAGTGTAAATCCCATGACAATTATAGTGAGAGAAACTGGCATCCACCAGCCGCATGTGTGGAAAAAGCCACACGTCAAGTGCGGAGCCGGTCTCGTGAACGAGGTCGCATAAAGTTGGCATGGATCGCTTCGATATCACTATCCCACATCATAATAAGTACACAAACAAGAGGCTTGCAACAGAAAACATCAACGCCCATAACAAGCATGTTGCGTTCTACTCGTGAAACACATCTATGCATAGATCTAGCTCTGATACCACTGAACGGTTTCACAGCATTGTAAATCAAAAAATTTCTACGGATGCGAATGGGAAAGCCAAGATCTAATCTAGGAGATGCAAACAACGAGGGGGGGGGGATAGATGAGATCTTCATACCCTTGAAGATTCGCACAGCAGAACGTTCAACGAACGTGGTTGATGTAGTCGTACTCGCTTCTCCTCCTCGCGATCCGATCCAATCCAACACCGCAAGTGGCGATGCCTCCGAGAGATGCACACGTGCGGCACCTCGACGTCTCCTCCTTCATCGTTCCAGCAAGTGGGGTGGAGAGATAGGTTGGATCTACAACACGACGGCGTGGTGTAAGCGGTGGAGAGTTTCTGCGGCAGAGCTTTGCCCACGCGCAGTCGGGAGGGAGAGAGAGAGGAGGGTAGCAGGGCGGCTAGGGCTTGAGGAGGAGGTGTGGGGAGGGTGCGCCCCCAGCCCTCTTTATATAGAGGGGTGGGCGGCTGGCCCTTGCCCCTCCCCCAAGCCCTAGGGCCGGCGGCCAAGGAGGAAGGAGTGGGGGGCAAGTTCCCCCCTTCTAGAAGCTCCCCTAGGGTTTCCCCTAGGGCTTGGCCGGCTGGGCCTATGGGGCCTTGAGCCCCTGGCCCAATGCGGCCAGGGCACTCCCTCGTAGGCCCACGCCCCCTCCCGACAAGTGGGGACACGTTGGTCCCACTCCAAAAGGTTCTAGAAGCTTTCGGTACAATACCGAACAACCCGAAACAATTCTGAACTCCAAAATCTGCTTTGCCTTATATGAATCTTATTCTCCGGACCATTCCGGAACCTCTCGTGACGTCCTGGATCTCATCCGAGACTCCGAACAAAAACTCATAAACCAATTATCCAATCTATCCTAGAGTCGAGACACATTAAGTGTGTGACCCTTCGGGTTCGAGAATATGCAGACATGATCTTCTATCAATAATCAACAGCGGGGTCTAGAAACCCATATTAACTCCCACATACTCATCGATGATCATATCGGATGAACCACGATGCCAGGATTCAATTAATCCCATATATATATTCCCTTCGCCACGCGATATTTTACTTGCCCGAGATTCGATCGTCGGTATCGGCATACCTAGTTCAATCTCGTTCACAGCAAGTACTTTACTCGTTCCGTAATCCGATATCACTTTGTGATTAACTCCTTAACCACGTGCTTGCAAGCGGTGTTGATATCGATTACCGAGTGGGCCTGAAGTATATCTCTCCGACTTGGGAGGGACAAATCCCATCTCGATACATACAACCCAACAGGTACTTCCCGATCACCTGAGAGACCTTTATGATCACCCTCTCATAGGATGACGTTTGATGACCTCAAAGCTTTCTTCCGGTACCAGGGAGTTGCATTATCTCATGGTCTAAGGAATACAATATTTGACATAAGAAAAGCTTCGCAAAGATGAACACGATGACACGATCTAATTGCTCTGCTTAATTTGGGTTTGTCCATCATATCATTCTCCCAATGGTATGATACCATTATTAATCGACAACTCATGTCTATGGTTAGGAAACCTTAACCATCATTAATCAATGAGCTAGTCCATAGAGGCGTACTAGGTACACGGTGTTGTTCACAAACCACACAAGTATTAAAGTTTCCGCTTAATACGATTCTAGCATGGAATATAAACTTTATCATGAACAAGAATTATAATAATAACATATTTATTATTGCCTTTAGGGCATAATTCCAACAGTTATGACTATGACAAGTCACCATAGCCTCTATGATCATTTAGTTCTTGACTTGTAGTACCATTCTATGCTTTAATTAGTAATGTTTTGTTGCTCTGCATGATTATGGCCATTATTGCACTCTTAGTTGGTTGCTCCCAGTCTTTTGCTAGCCTCCACTTGTATGAGCAAGCTCTACTCATGCTTCCAACTCCCAAGAAACCAAGTTATTCCAAAGTGTCAACTATAAACTCCTATGCATGGTGTGTTACACCATTCCAAGTATATTCTTGTTTTCAGCTATCTTCCAATTAAAAACTATTTTGTTATGTGAAAACTTAGTGATTAAAGCCCTCACGAACGTGATGTCACACTTTATATTCTTTGCCCCTAATAAACTTGAACCATTGTGTCATCTATGTTGTATATTCTTGCACTTATACATTGGAATTAGAAGAACCGTGCTGTCACGGGGAACGTTTTCAACATTGCACTTGTACTTTGTACTCAGTTGATATCATGCTCTTTTGTCTATGGATGTCACCGGTGTTAAATAAAGAGGGAACTTGTAAGTCCATGGAGTATGTATTTTGTGTTAGAGAAACGCCTGGGCCGCTAGCCTAAGCCATGCCTAATCATGGTGGAAACTTGCAGCATCACCATAGTGAGCTATCTATGAAGCATCTTCAATAAAAAGCTATGCATATAGTAAATAAAAAGATCGCTGAGATGCTCATTGTCTGCTTGCCTTGTCATTTTGGTTATGGGATAGCTCCTGTACCATGTGCAAGGGGTACCCCATTGGCAGTTCTCTACGATATGCATGTACTTACAATGACAAGAACTTACAGGTGACTGAAGTTGAGTAGCATGAGGTGTGGCCCTCGTATTCAAGGGACTTGAGATTGCCAACTTATACTTTGTCAATTATATACTCCATATTTGTTCACTTTAACCTTAACCACTTCAAGATGCTTATGATAGGGGCAATGAGGGCTGAAAGCTAACAAGTACCATAATTTTTGGAAGCTCTTTTTGAAACTTGAAATCCCTACTTCCTTTGTGAAAGTCCTTTCTTCCACCATTATTTGAGTCTCCACCTTATACCTTTAGGCACCATTAAGAGAGCATAGTTGTCATTCTGTGTGCAGTGTCCCAAAACTTATTGATTGATGCATATTGTGATATTACTTGTTCTTGTGCTACTTGTTTCTAGTCACCCTTGTGAACTTTGAAGGTGTCCTATGCATTTATTTGCTACTCTATGAGGGACAAACTATTTGCCACTATGCCATGTTTTCTGTATGTGAAACAAACAAACGTTTTTCAATGCATGTCATTCATGATCTTTGTTTGTAGCCTTTCATGTTGCATGCATAGTTACTATGACCTATTGTTAGAACTCCATCTTTCATGCACATGTTTAGAGTTCTTTGATCCCAGCTTTCAATGTTTGCAAATGGTTTGATCTTGGTTTTGATGGTGCATGTCACCTCAAAAATTATTCTTTTTATCACTTACCTACTCGAGGACGAGCAGGAGTTAAGCTTGGGGATGCTTGATACGTCGGAAAAGTATCTATCATTTTTGATGCTCCATGCTTGTTTAGTATTTACTTTGATTTGCTTTGTCTACACTTTGAGGTGTTTTTATATCTTTTCTGGAACTAACCTATTAACAAGTTGCCACAATGCCAGTTGCCTGTTTTCTTCTGTTTTTGGTCCAGAAAGGCAGAAAATCAATATTCTCGGAATTGGACGGGACAAAAGCCAAAGTCAATATTTTACCATGGGGGACACGAAGCCAGAAGACGAGACGGAGAAGCGGAACAGGGCGGCCAGACTCCCCTAGGCGCGGGTGGGCCCACCCCGCGCCTGGGTAGGGTGTGGGGCCCCTGGCCGCCTCCCAACCTCGCCTCTTCACCTATAAAAAGCCCCCGATGCAGAACCCTAGGCACCCAATCAGAACTCCACGAAACCTTCTGTAGCCGCTGCCACCGCCATCCCTAGATCAGGGGGAGGGGGTCTAAAGTTCTTCCCGGCACCCTGCCGGAGGGGAAATCATCCTGGAGGCCTTCTCTCCGATACGAAGCGTGAGTAGTTCCACCTTGGACTATGGGTCCATGTAGTAGCTAGATGGTTGTATCTCCTTCTTTGTGCTTTCATGTATAGATCTTGTGAGATCCGTTCATGATCAAGATCTAATCTATTTGTAATCATGCATGTTGTGTTTGCGGGGATCCGATGGATATTGAGATTATTATGTCAGATTGATTAATGGTTTTGTCTATTTGATTCTATCATGTCTGTGTTGTTTGTGATCTTGCATGCTCTCCGTTGTTAGTAGCTATCTTGGTCGAGTAGTTGCTAGTGACTCCAAGAGGGGGTATTTATGCTCGATAGTGGGTTCATGCCTCTAGTTTCCAAGGGAAGTGACAGAAATCTCTTCGATTGTAGATGTGTTGTTGCTACTAGGGAGAAAACAATGGTCTCTTGTTCATAGAACAAGTGGATTGTTTACCTTACACACTTTGTGTAAAGTAGTTGTCTGTTGCTTGCAACTTAATACTGGAGGGGGTTCAGATGATAACCTGAAGGTGGACTTCTAGTCATAGATGCAGTTGGATGGCGATCTATGTATATTGTTGTATTGCCCAATCAAATCTCATAGGATCTTTTTGTATGGTATTGCATTGTTATGCCTTGCTCAGTTCCTGTCAATTGCCCTGCTGTAATTTGTTTACCCTTCATTGCATGTTGTTTATCTAAGGAGAGCACCTCTAGTGAACTATGGACCCCGGTCCAATCTGTACCATTGATACATCTCCCGTTGTTACTTGTTTACTTGCTATAAACCATTACCTCCCACACCATACGTTTAATCCTTTGTTACAGCAAATCGGTGAGCTTGACAACCTCACTGATTCGTCGGGGCAAAGTCTTAAGTTTGTGTTGTGCAGGTCTCCTCGTTGCTTGCAGCACCTTTGGGGCGTTTCCTTCCTCCTACTGGTTCGATAACATTGGTTTCTTAATGAGGGAAACTTGCCTACTGAACTGCATCACACCTTCCTCTTGGGGTCTCCCAACGAAGTGCTGCTGCACTCATCAGTCGGGTCATCGACTATCGCTTTAGGGGCCACCTGAGAAACCACAGCTCTAGCAAGGGCAAGGATCCCGCGCCGCTTCTCACTCCCGATGGAGGAACATGAGGATAGACGCGCTGCGAGGCGCAGAGTGGACATCGGTGTCGATGACCATCACGCTGCCGGTTGGCGTCGTCGCTTCATGGTCGTCGGCATCGCAGGTTAGCACCACCCCTCACCACACTAGTGGGAAAAGGCTTATCCACAGGGCCCATATCTGTGGCACACGTAAGAAGGGTGCCCCACAGGTACTTATCCATGGCGCACGTCATCGTCGGTGGGTCACTGACCTGCACTTATCTGTGGCGCACATCAAGGTTAGTGTGCCACAAAGAAGTGGTCCCCATGGCTAGTGGTCGACCACGTCCCATTGCATGTATATCTGTGGCGCACGGAATACGCGTGCGCCACTGAGTTTGGGAACTTAGCCAAAATAATGCACGCCCCCGGACCCCTTCTACCCTTTCTTTATCTTCTCGTTCCCCTTTCCTTCCTCGCTTCCCCTCCTCCTCCCTCCACCAGATCCATCCCCTCGCAGCCGAAGGAGTGGCCATCGTGGTGTCGCCCTCCATGACAAAGGAGCGGCTCCCGCGCCTCTTGGTGTGCAACTGCGAATGTGACTGCGATGTTGTGGGCGTCAACAGCGGCATCGAGGACTGGCGCGACGTGGCAGCCACAGACGAGGGTGGGAGTAGCTTCGATGGTGGGGCGAGGGGGACAACATCTGGTGCAAGGGGGCGAGGGGGACCACCTCCAGCAAGATTGGCGCCTGCTCCGCGATGCAGGCGCGCGCGAGATGCACATGCGCATCGCCAGCCCGCCGGTGGTGGCCTCGTGCCTCTACGACATAGACACGCCGAGCGACGGGAGCTGATCTCGAACTGGATGGACCTGGAGGGTGTGCGCCGGGAGATCGGCAGCGACTCGCTCGCCTTCCTCTCGCTCGACAAGCTGCACAACACCTACGGTGACGAGGCGAGGGACTACTGTGACGCGTGCTTCTAGCGCAAGTACCACGTGCCGCCCACTCTGCCCGAGCCGGCCACCGAATTCGATGAGGAAGAGTGAGCAGCGCCCATGTGAGCTCTACTCTTCGCATCTCCTTTGCATCAGTTCGTTATTCTGCTGTCAGGTTCAGTTTTGGTCTGTTAGTAATATCATTTGGACAATAGCAGTGTAGTCAACAAAAGTCTAGATGTGCAGTTTCATATGTTGTTGCTGCTGGTTATCCTTATTTCATATGTTGTTGCTGCTGGTTACATTTAATAAGTATCCAAGGACAGTAGCATTGTAGTCAACAAAAGTCTAGATGTACAGTTCGAGTTCAGGTAGCCCCAATAGCCTTGTACGAACCACACAGACCTTTTAACAAAATAAATTTACTTTCTTGGTATACCATTGAGTTTGGACACCTTGTTGTTCTATTATACACTAATTAGATTATCATAGTATAACTCGTAGATGACCTTCTTCTTCTCCTCCTCCTTCTAAATTCTAAATTAACTTGGTTTTGTCTCCTTTTTCCACTCCAACCTAACATGGACAACAACACTCACTTCACATATGCCACACCACCACCAACCCACACCCCTCTCTTGCTAACCTAAACTACCACCCCTCCCTAACCATGCCTAGCTACCCGAGTAAAATGGGTGACATGAATAAAATGACAAGTCAAAGTAAAATTTCCACACACATATTCTGAAACACAATCAAAGATTATTTGGAACCAAACGCATACTGCTACAAGTACATACACATCATCCTGCTACAAGCACATACAAGTACTACAACAACTCTAGTAGTTGTATTTTATTCATAGAACAAACTGCCCTTCGATCTTCTTCTATCTGATGCTTCCTTCACCAAACTCTGCCTTCTTCTTCTTCTCCTTCTTCAGCATTGCGATCCGATCTTTGCAATACTGAACGCCTTTGTTAATCAATAACAATGTAGTAGCTGCTTTGATCTCAGGAAGAAACCTTGATGGAACTACTTCGGGTATACGAGTTCCTCTTTTGAACACACCTTGGCAAATGGCTTCATGCTCCACTATTCTTGGATCATCTGGCGGCACGTCACCCATCTTCTCAAGTGCCTTTGCAGCCTTCATCTCCTCCTTCTCTGCATTGCTTCTCCTCCTTGAGTAAAACTTGTTCTCTATAGCTGCGAATGAAATGTTGATGCAGAGTGTGTGCTAGCTTTTATTGATAAACAAGATCACCTATGGACAAGAGCATGCACACACAAGTAGAATAGTGCACAGTTCAAAGATGCTCACTAGCAAATGCAATCAAAAATGGCAATTGTGCCTTTATTCCATTTTGAGGCATCTATCAGTCATATATCACTTCACCATCATTTCACCATACATGTGCTTTATTTGGAATATATCACTACACCGTCACTTCTGCATGTTAGGAATATTCTGCATGTTATAGGAATATATAGGGACTGTTGCCTTGTCTATGTGTGCCTTCGTTGTATAACATATATGCCTTGTCTATGTATGCCTTGTCTATAGGGATGGCGAGGTGGTACGTGGTATATACACAGGAGTTGAAGATCGATCTCGATCATGGTCCGCGTGTTGCTCACCGTCGTTGCCATTATCCTCTATTCGATCATACGGTGATAGCTATATTTGTAATGTCATGATATTTGTAATGTGATCCAATTGTAATGTGATCCAATATGATTATTTTGATTGTTGTATACTTGTATAGTGGTGTGATTATTTTAACTGATGTATAAATAACTATTTTGATTCCTGTATACGTGTCTAGTGGTGTGATTATTGCTGTAATGATCATGGTCTAGTGGTGTGATTATTGCTATACTGAAAAAAAGCACTCGAACAATCAGTGGTGCACTGTTTTGTTGTTCAGTGGCGCAGCTGGTCAGCGGTGCACGCCAAAACGGTGCACCACTGATATTATCCATGGCGCACAAAGAGGAGGTGCGCTGCTGATGCCAGGCATATCTGTGGCGCACCAGGGTGTGCGCCACGGATAAATATTATTAGTGGCGTAACATGCGTGGCGCACGACCAGTGCGCCACTGACCTATTATTTGGTGCGCCACTGATAGACCTTTTCCTAGTAGTGCCACCCGCACAGAACGATGCCAAGGCCATGCTTGGCGAAAGAGCGTGCCGGACTTGGTCCAGGGCACGCTTTTCTAGCGAGCACTACCGTCGTGCATCGGAATGTATCAAGGGTGACAGAGGATGTACTGGCCGTCAGCCGCCATTTCCGCTCTCTTAGTCGCTGGAAAGGATGGATTCGAGGGGAGTGCGCGTGTCCCTGTAGACACTACCTTGCGCGCTACCGTGAATGCTTGCCACCATCCACCGGTCGCTCTCCTGCCCACTATGCGTGTGAGTTGCGGAGCAGAAGGGGAGCGGGAGCGATGTGCCGCAGTCGGTCACGGGAGCAAAAGTATCGGGAGGAGGCGAAATCGATAAGGGGTAGGGTTTGACTCCCCTCCCCCACCCCCTCTGCTTGATCTTCCCAGGCTTAATAACAATTGTTGGTTTTCACCCAATGATCGAGAGAAGCACGAGTTATGGCGGGCCGAGAGGCTTAAGTGTCCGATTTTGAAGCTAGGTTGCAGAGTAGGAGAAGTTTTCCAGGGCTAAACGTTTTGTTTTTTATGTTTTTGTTTTATTTTCTATATTTATTACAATGTATTATGTTTAAGGGATTTCTATTTCCGTGCCCCTGGTTCGTTAGTTGTACTCATTTTTCCCCAGACGCTTAACTTTTTCTCACTTTTCCCCTTGCCATGTTATGAAACCGTCGTGGGCGCTCGCAGGGCCTCGGACGGAGGGATGCCGCCAGGTCAAAGGCTTGACCGTTACATGCTTACTGGTGGGACCGCGTTGGGACGGGTCGGGCGTTGAGAGTTACGTTATGTGGTCTTGACCGTTACATGCCTGACCGGTGGGTCCGTGTGTGGGTCAGGTCCTGCATACGTCGTGAAGGGTGGGGCCGCGTTGGGACGAGTCTTTGTGAACATACGGATTTTTAATCCCAGATGCCTGTTATGCCATACATCACAATCCCAGGATTACCATTTTTGCGAGATATAACAGATTGGTACCATAGTTCATCATCCATTACAAACCATAATAAAGGTCTTACAAATAAAGGATCTCATGATCCAGTCTTAATACAATCAACGCAGTAGAATAATAATAATGGTAGCATGGTCGAGGCTCCATCTTTAGGATCACAGGCAATGCTGACGATGGGAGATGATCCTAGTTGTCATAGACTTCCTGTTGTCCATCATCCTGGTAGTCCTCCTCATAGTCTGGCCATAGGAATAGCCAGGTACAAAGCCATGATTACTCTTTAAGTACTCGCAAACTATCACTAACAATTAAATTAGTTCGAGTAGGAATCCTAAGCTCTAGGTTTATTTGCAAAAACCCAGGTTTATCTCTAAATGAGTTTAGAAGTAAAGAAAACTAGTTTAATATTTTACAACACCTAAGTAGGAACTTAGTTTTCATGTTCACAACCCTGTTGTGGTCAAGTCAAAGTCATAGTTCATTTTACAAGTCATTTTGAAAACATCTGACGATGGAACAGTATGGCCACTCCAACTGTCCATAACCGCGGACACGGTTATTCGAATAGTTTGACACTCTACATAGGTGGTACACTTTCCCCACAACATTCGATACATCCATCAGGAACAATCATGAATCACCATACTCAGTATGCGGATAATCAATCCTAAGCTTTCAATTACACGCCCTAGTATAGGCACCTCCCCTATGAGTTTGGCCTCCCAACCATGACCATCTGTCATCTTGGGAACTACATAGGTGGACATTCATCCTGAGGTAGCCTCAACTCAAACCTCTTCCGCAAGGGAACCAATACTAAGATATATAAACTTTCAGTCAACCCCTACCCAAATTCGGGTATTGTGGTTGTATGGTAAAATTGAAATGGTATCGCATACGAACCCAACCATCAGTTTTATAAAAGGGCTAAGGATCATGCCTCAACATTTTCATCATCAAATCATCTGGTGTTCACAACACATGTCAAAACATTTCATTAGAATGACTCATCATTCCAAAGTTTTCATAATAATTTTCACCACGTACTCCCATATAAAGTGATCAACTTTTATGCTTAGCACTAGCCACTACAATTAAGGGTAATCACTAATGAGGGGTGCTAATCAAGTGTGACTATCCAAATCTAGATCTCATGCCTCAGTATGATATCTAGTTCTAACTAACTTAGGCCAAGTTTTATGCTCTTTATGCCACCTCTAATATCTTTCCAAAACTCACAAGTCACTAAGTAAAAGCAATAAAGAACTTTGATAAAGAAATAAAAGAATAAAGCTTGCAAGTAAAACTGGGATTTGGTATAATCAAGGTTGCATAACCAAAGCATCTAGCTTGCAAAGTTGCAAGTGTTAGCTTGCTAGGATGGCTTTCCTTGAGTAGTGCAGTGTTTGAAGTTTTCTTCTTCTTTTTCTTCTTCTTCGTAGTACTCGTCCTCCTCGTAGCCTTGGTCGGTACTAGCGTCTATAAATAAATACGAGGTACACAATCACCAAACAATACTTAACTACTTCTATTTGGCACAGAAAGGTTCACACTAGATGATCTAACATCATCACATGAAATAAAGACCTAGTCTTATTTATTTTATTTTAGAAAAGTAATTTCTACTCATTGAAAACTACTTAAGATTTAATATTCTCCAATTAAAATATGGGACCATGTTGACACATGTCATCACCACATATTTTAATACTTGGGAATGTGATTTAAAGTGGTGTCACAATTTAATAAGGTTTAACATTATTATTTTAAATAATTATTGTGACTACAAATGCCTATGAGGCATTCTTTTTATACTACTCCAATATCACTGCATGTAAACCTAAATATTTTTACATATTCGGTTAGATCTTGTCAAATGTGATTTTTGAGAGTTGGAATCAACTCAAAAGCATTTATGGTTGATTTTTGAAAAATGTTTGAATGTGAAAAAGTCTTTGTCTTGTTATTTTTACTATAGGTGATCTATAATTTCAAATGGTTTGAAACCAACGGTCTTGGATTAATAATTTCAATACCTTTCTAGAAAAATTAGTTTCATGCAATTTGGTTTAGTAAAACTCTCTGAATTGATTTTTGAATCTACTGACAGAACTAGGTTTGAACTAAATTGGAAAATCTCTGTTTGAATTACTGGGCTGAGCGCGGGAACTAAACTAGGCCGGCCCAACTGCATAGCACGCACGCAGCGGGTTGCTAAAACAGAGAGGTATCACGCGTCAGCGGCTCTAACTACGTGAAGCGGTAAGTTTCAATCTGGGTCGTGTGATTAGACTATGATCTACGGTTCATGTTCGCCGTCTCCGCCGAACAGCTCCGGCGAGACCGAACCCCAACGGCGATGGTGGGGGTACGCGGTGGCTTACCAGGGCTCCATCTAGGGTCGACGATAGGGGCGAAGGACGTTGTCGATGACGATGGTTAGAATGGTGGTCGTGGCAGCTCCTGGGGTGGCTCCAATCAACGACCCTTCTCCTCCTCTGCAGCGACAGACTCCAGTGAAATTCCGGCGGCCTGGTGCTCGCCTTGCTCCGGGGAAGGGTCAGGGGTGGTCTGTGAGGAGTGGGGAGTGAGGTGGTGTGAAGAATTGAGGCGGGGGTGGCCTCCTTTTATAGCCGAGCGAGAGTGGCAGCGCGGGATGGTCAGAGCTTGTTGGTGACGACGATGCAGTGAGATAACGGCATGGCGAAGGGCGTAGGCCGGTGCGGTGTCTCCTGGTGATCGTCACGGGCTTAATGGCACGGCACAGGGCAGTTGATAATGGTCGGAATGGGTCGATGCTCTGCACGGCACCAACAGCGTTTTCGACGACGCACAGGTGCTACTGGTCACGTGGCGACGAACGGGCATGTCTGGGGGTAGCTGGTGTCACGGTGAGTGCAGGCACGCGCGGTGAGTACGAGGCGCGGCGTGTACGCGCGTGTTGGCTGCGGCGCTCTGGCGCACTCTCGGCATGGCAGAGAAGAAATGGGCGCGGCTGTTCCTAGTGGTCCAGGGCCTGTCTGCGCTTGAGGGTTGGATAGGGGGTGGCGGTGGACGGTGGCCTGCCTCCTGGACATCGTGGACGGGCGCAACATGTGCTCCTGCGTGCTAGCCATGGTCGACTGGCCATGGTGGCTTCGGGTGGCGCGATACTGGTGCAAGGGTAGGGTTTGTAGCTCTTTCAATGCACTGGTAGTCACTGGGGGAGAGAAGGGAAGAGAATTGGGGACAAGAATTGGAGAAGGCATTGATCAAAAATACTGATAGTTAGGCAGGGATTACTGTGCTCACCAACTGTTTGATGAAATGGCCGCATGAACTTTACATTTGAATTTTTGGATGAATTTTGGTGAGTGCTATGGTCACATGCTTGGTAGTATATGGTTGCTTGGGTTTGTCAAGGTGAACTGGTTTGAGTGGTTTTTGAGAAATGGTGATCCTAGTACCTACACTTGATTCAATTTTGAATTGTCCTTTGAATAGATTTGGAAAATATTTCTATTGGTTTGCAAGGTGGGCTTGGGTTCACTTTCACTTGGTCTAGCAAGGGGTCAAAATAATTGGATTTGTTTCTGTTAGAAAACTTGGGCTAGGAACACTCAAAGTAGTCTAGTGGTTAACTTTGGTCAAAATGACCATTTGCTTATATTGTTTATATTTGAATTTCTCTTTATTTGATTTTGCTTGGAAACGATATAGATGATATTGTTTTCATCTTTAAACCAATACTTGCTATTCATAGCAATCAAACATGGCAATATCAATCATTCATGCATTCATCACACACACATGCATTCATATTAACTTTAATAACAAAAGTTTTTGTTAACCCTAAACTTGGGTGATTAGAACTTGATAATATTGATTAATATTTTTGGGATGTTATAGCCTTGCATACGTGGTGAAGGGTGCGGCCACATGGAGACACATCAGACCGGCCATTCTAGCTCACCCAAAGCATTCGCTTCCCCGAGCCTGGAACAACTCCCACACGCCCCTCCGCTGCCTCGCCATCGTGCCCTCCTACCTTATGTCGTCCTAGGCCCTAGAGTCGCCCCCTCCCCCTAGCCGTGGAGCCTACTCCACCTCTAGCTCCGCTCCCACCCCCGCTAGATCTACCCCTTTCGTGGAACAGTATGCAACACCGGCTGGTGCACCGTGCATCCGCGTCGAGCAAGGAGAAGATTGGGTGGAATCGCAGGGATCTAACGCATGGATTCCATCTGGGTAAGCATCGTTTCCATTTTCTGGGTTGATTATTGGCAGTATTTGAGCGTGAATCGCTGGTGCTCAAGTAACTGCCTTGCTTTTCGAATAGGATTGATCCAGTGCTGGCATTTCGGCTGGCGATTAGACTGGATACTAGCGTAATTTGTGGTTGTGAACAATATCTCTCTGGATTTTACTTCCCAACGGTGGTTGCATCCTCCATAACTCGCAGAGATTTGATAGATAAAATCTATTGTAAAATTCCTTGGAGCAGTGGCGATTCGGTTGATTTGCAATATTTCAACATTAGCGAGCAAAGATTGCTCCCACTAACTAGCGAAGATGATCTGGTAATGCTTTTCTCTTTAAATGTTGCCGAACGTTTTGGTAAAATTTGTCTCCATGTGCAACCTAAAGTTGAGAACACGAGAAAGAGTGTTAAATCACCATCTGGTGGTCACACATCATCAGGTGGTCGGGCATCATGTGTCTCTGCTAATAGTGTGTGCCCCGGCAATCCTTGTAGGTTCATAGCAGTACCATATGTTCGCACTGCGAGTGTAAGCCAAACCGCTCGTGTGGCCGATGTGGAGGACGAGGCAGAGCCTGACGAGGGAGTGCCTCCACTAAATGATGAGGATGAGTTGATGTTTCCTAAATTTGTAGATAGATTCAGTAAACAGGCACTAGAGGATCAATACATGGATGAAATTTCCCAGTGTGCCAGATTTGATGATACTGTTGACAAAGATAACGAGGAGAACAATGATAGCCTCGTTTTAGCCGAGTACGATGGTGAGGACTTCCCAGTAATTGAGTGGGACAAGGACAATCCTAAGATTTCAAAAGGCACCGTATTTGAAACGATGTGGGACTATCATAATGCCCTTACTACATATTGCATTCACACCAATAATGCTTATGATGTTATTAAGAGTGAGCCAACAAGGTTCACAGTGAAGTGCCCATACAAGAGGTGCAGGTGGAGGATGCATGCATCCATTATGCTCAGGAGCAGTTTGGTTCAGGTATTACAACCACTTGTGTATTTTAGATCACTGTGTAGGTTTGTTAGCTATACCTGACATTTTAATTATGTTTCATATAAAAATTAACCGGTTCGAACATTCTTGTCCACCTCAAGGGGGGCAACCAAAGGACAAAATAAAACTAGCAAATACTAGGTGGTTGGCATGCAATCATGGATTGGATGAGAGCGAACACATCACTTGGTGCAACAACACTCATAAAAGAAGTTTCTAAAAAGTTTAATATTACAGTACCCTACATGAGGATGTTTTATGCAAAAGAAATGGCTCTTGAGAGGATCAATGGTCCATGGAATGAAAGTTTTTAGTTGCTTTACAGCTTCAAAGCTGAAGTGGAGATGGCTAGTCCAGGTAGTGTTGTACAGATAGACATGCATAAAGTTCAGTGCAAAATAAGAGGGGATACAATGGAGAAGGAGTGCTTTAGAAGGGCTTTTTTTGTTTCAAAGCTTGCTGGCAAGGGTTTTTAGATGGTTGCAGGCCTTATTTGGCTGTGGATGCAATAACTCTTGATGGCAGATTTAAAGGACATCTAGTAGCTTCTACTACAGTTGATGGCCACAATTGGATGTTCCCTGTTTCTTATGGAGTTTTGGAGATTGAGTCAGAGGAAAGTTGGACATGGTTTCTAGAGAATTTGTGTGACCTTATAGGTCATCCACCAGGACTTACTATCCACACAGACGCTTGCAAAGGTTTGGATAAAGCTGTAGAAGCAGTATTCCCCGGAGTGGAGCATAGGGAATGTATGCGACACTTAGTGCAGAATTTTACAAAGAAATTCAAGGGTAAAGTTTATACTGACAACCTATGGCCAGCTTCATACACATGCAGTTTGAGGAATCATTTGTATCATTTGGAAGTGTTGTATAAACAAAAACCTGCGGTGAAGGAGTACTTGGATGCACATCATGGAATGGTGTGGTCAAGAAGCCGATTCAATGAAATTTGCAAGGTAGACTATGTAACAAGTAACCTTGCAGAGATTTTCAATGCAAAGGTCAAGTCATTAAAAGGGCTTATGATGTGGCAAATATTTGATAAGATTAGGCAGATGATCATGATAAAGTTCGATTTGCGTCAAATAATTGCATCAACAATATATGCTGGTCATCTGATCCTCCCATCTTTGATTAAGGCTTTGCATGCCAGGGAAAACAATTGAAGATGAAATGCATTAGAAGAGGAATGGAGGCTAAGGTAACATATAGTAAAGATATGCAATGGAGGTATCCAGTGAGTTTGGTTAGTAGGACATGCCATTGCAGACAATGGCAACTCCATGGGAAACCCTACATATATGCATTGTTTTTCATGGGTGTTCTAGGAGGTGAAGAGGGTGAAGTTGATCAGTATGCGCCAGAGTATTTCTCCGTTGCCAAATTTAGGGCAACATATGCTCACAATGTTCTAGCCTTGTTGGGAAAAGACCAATGGATGGAAGTGGATCCATGCTTCAAGCTATACCCTCCAGTTTTTACTAGACCAGTAGGTAGACCAAGGACGAATAGGATAAGAGCTAGTGCAGAGGGTGGTGCACCACCTCGACGACGTAAGTGCAAACATTGTGGAATACTAGGGCACATTGCTAGGCTTTGTAAAAATGTAGTGGACCCAGCTTATGGAATGGATGATCAGGCAGGAGCAGCAAATGCAGATGAGAATGAAGCGTTTGAACGAGATGAGAATGAAGCAATGGATACATTGCAGATTGAACCAATGTATCGAGAGGAGATTGAACCAAATGCAGGGGAGATTGAACCAATGTATCGAGAGGAGATTGAACCAAATGTAGAGGAGATTGAACCAAATGCGGAGGGGATTGAACCAAATGCAGGGGAGATTGAACCAGTCGATTGAAAGGAGATTGAACCAAATGCAGGGGAGATTGAACCATTCGATCGAGAGGAGATTGAACCAAATGCAGGGGAGATTGAACCAGTCGATCAAGATGATACTACATCAACTGCGTGGGAGATTGAAGCAGAGTTCAAGCATAAAGGAATTATACCAGCGGATATGGCAGAAATGGGGACAATGATTTTTCAACCGTATGAACTAGCGGATCAAAACGTGATTGAACCAATTGTACGGCAGACTGAAGCACTTGATTCATTGGATGCAGAGAAAAAGAACAAAGGGAAAAGCTGAAGAAGCTGATGGTGGACTCCGAGAATATTCCAGCTAAGATCACCATGAGCAAGGTGGTGAACCCAGCGAAAAACACTAGGAGCAAGAAAAAAATGGATTTGAATTTGTATGATAAATTTTAACTATTGTTAATGTTTGTATTTAATTCGAACTAGTGTGACGCTCCCAAGTTTGTATGTTGGATAATCCCATAATATATGTGTTATTGCAAGTTTCTATGGTCATGCACCTAGATGTTTAACACTGCTCAGTTTTGCCCTCTACATGTGGTCAACACATGAGGTTTAGCTAGTTCATGGCTTAAACGTTGACCAATTGATCCAAAATTTGGCACACTTGTGTATCTTGGATTGATTTACCATATGAAATTGGAAATTTTGGATTAACTTGTAATCAGCCACATTTTTCTTTTTATAAGTGATTAAATTCAAAAAATGGTTTTAGGGTTAGTAAATAGTTCAAAAAAAGTCAAAATATAGTGCAACCTTTAAATGGAGTCTTGTTATGTTGCCTACAACCTAGCATGAATAATAAAGGAAAGGAAATAAAGAGAAACAGATTTATCCCCTAAACCACTTCTTAAACCCTTGTTGGAATGAGCTACTAGCTATGAAGATGCATGGCTTTCTACTCGATCAACCTCCAAAATAACCCATCCTAAAACATACTTTGTCTAAATGAGGTCAAATTTGGAACACTTGTGTGTATCTGAGTTGCAAACAATATAATGTCGGCCAAGACAAATTATTTGTTCAAATAACACATTTTCCATTTTTTATGCCAAAAGCTTGAATTCCCTTACTCATTTTTTATCTGAGTTCCCTTGTTTTCGTTAGCTCTACTCAGTTTACCCCTCCCTTTAAAGTTTTCATCACTTTTCCCCTCCCGCTAAAGTTTTCCTCACTTTTCCCCTCTCTCCTGACTCAAACCCTCACAACAGCTGATGCGCTCTGATTGGTCGAGATGTATGTCACACGGATCTTGGCTAACCACTGTTGGATACATCATGATCCGACGGGCTGGAGGTCTCTCTCTCCCGATGGGTGCACCTACCTTGTACAGAGAGGAGAGTCTGACAGGTTGGACGTCTCTCCCTCCCGATGGGCGCACCTACCTTGTACGGAGAGGAGCACCCGACGGGTTGGATGTCTCTCCCTTCCTTTCCCCGTTGCACGTATACCAACCGCATCTTCCTCCCCTCCTATTGACGTACGGTGGCACGGTTCTAAGCATGGCGGTCCGAACAGCGTGCAGCGGCACGGACCTAAGCCTGGCGATCCGAACGACATGCGCCGATGCGGACCTAAGCATGGGGGTCGGAACGGTGTGCAGCGGAGCAGATCTAAGCCTGGCGGTCGGAACGTCATGCGGTGGCACGGACCTAAGCGTGGGGGTCGGAACGGCTTGCGGCGGGGCGGATCCAACCGTGGCGGCTGGAACGACATATGGTGGTGAGGATCTAAGCATCTGAAATTTCTGTCTTTGTCCGTCTCACTCCTGTTCACCTCCTCACATTCGTTGCTGATTAAATACACCAACGCGACGGCAGCGGCGGCGGTGCCGACAGTGGTCATCGATGCGACGACGATTGAAGCCATCATCCTCAACATCACTGTGACGGCGCAGATCAAGCCCCCATGAACCGATTTGAATAAATTTGATACTCCCTCCGACCCATATTAGTTGACTTGGATTCATCTAGATATGAAACGTATCTATTCAAGTTTTACTGCTAATATGGGTCGGAGGGAGTATGTATTTGAGCCGTGAGACCAGTGGATATGATGATTCATAAGTAGCAGTATTTTCTTTGACAATGTCCGGTGGGCTTGTATTAGTTGATTTAGATTTGTCTAGATTCAATTGTACCTAGACATGAATTAGTATTAGATTCATCTGTATCTTGAGGAATTTGAGTCAACTAAATTGGATTGGAGGGATTAGTACTATCTTTGAGAAGAATAATGGGGCATAAGGAAGAATGGAGAATGGATGCTGCCATCAACGCTGCAAGTCTACATGGCATTTGGCACGCCAACTATGGGCAGCTATATCCAATGGCAAGCAACTCGGGTTCCGTAATGCATTCTCATGAAAACTTTGGGACTGCAAAGTGACTAAATTTGCAGGAACTCACAACCATCCATCGAATAACAATTCTACTATCCAAATTAGCTATCAATTCAACTAATCATTACATGTGCCACCTTCACCACAACCCCATAGTGTAACTGTTAGGACGGGGATGACAACTACTAAAACTACCCACATAAATCTACTATTCTCCTCCCCCTTCACTTGAAGTTCATGTTTTAGATTTTCTACCACTTGATCAGATACGGCAAGATCAGCCTCAAGTGTCAACTTCTCTTTACGAATAAGCTCTAAGTTCTTCTTTTCTTCCTTGACACTACGCTTCAGCTCTAATATCAACGGGTTTTTATGGGACAATTCATCACCTAAATTGGCAACCATCTCCTCCAAATCCATCCTCTGGCTAGACCACTGGGTTGATTCATCTTGGTATGCGTGTAGGTCACATGTTTGGTACTCAATGAAGACCTTCCTCTCCCTTGTTTCAGCAGGCAGCGGAGGTTGTAGTGCTCTCCTCGCGATTCCGGCAGCACGATGGTGTGGTGTCGGAAGTAGAGGGGAGATCCCGCAGGGCTTCGCCTTAAGCCGATGCGAGTATGGTGGAGCAAGAGAGGTTCCTTGGCGATCTAGGGTTTAGAAGCACCAAGGGGGAAGCTTGGCCGGCGGCTAGGGCTTGGGCAAGCCCCAACTCGGCGAGTTGGAGGAACCCTAGGTGGCGGTGGCGACTTGGAGGAGGTCGGCGGCTAGGGCTAGGGTTTTGGGTGTGAGGGGTAGGGGGAGCCCTACCCCTCCTTATATAGGTGGAGGGTGGACGGTTGGGAGGAGGGAGTCCTCCCCCAACTCGGCCTCCTTGGACGGCGGGTGGAGGGAGGAGGACTTCCTCCCTAAGTAGGTTTCCTACTCTCCCTCCACCAAGCAAACTTGCCGTTTGACTTTTTCAAATTGGCGTTTGACTTTCAAACTAGGATTTGAATTCTCCCTTTATTTTGCCCAGCCAAGTGACCTAGTACATGATGCAACCATTCCATATTATTATGACACATTCATGTACCCTTCCCCTCCGGGGTGCTGGACCTTCCGGACCCTTCTAGAACATTCCTGGTGAAAACACCGGAATCATTCCCCAACTCCGAAACATGACTTTCCTTATATGAATCTTATTCTCTGGACCATTCCAGATCTCCTCGTGATATCTCGGATCCCATCCGAGACTCCGAACAAAATTCGGTCTCTTACTCATCATTCCATAACTACTCAACAACATCGAATCCTTAAGTGTGTCTCCCTACGGTTCGTGAATTATGCGGACATGACCGAGACACTTCTCCGATCAATAACCAATAGAGGAATCTGGAAATTCATATGGCTCCCACATATTTCTATGATTACTTTGCGATCGAATTAACCACTTACATACGATACCAATTTCCTTTTGTCTCACGATAGTTTACTTATCTGAGGTTTTGATCGTCGGTATCTCTGCATACCTAGTTCAACCTCGTTACTGATAAGTACTCTTTTCTCAAACCCGTGGTATGTGATCCCTTGTGATCTAGTCACATGCTTGCAAGCCAATTGGATGACATTCCACCGAGAGGGCCCAGAGTATATCTATCCGTCATATGGATGGACAAATCCCACTCTTGATCCATGTGCCTCAACCCATACTTTCCGAACACTCAATGCCACCTTTATAGCCACCCAGTTACGGTGCGGTGTTTGATGTCATCAAAGCATCCTTCCGGTGATGGTGATTAGCATGACCTCATGGTCGAAGGAATTAGGTTACTATGTATCAGAAAGCTTATAGCAATTGAACTATTAAAATGACTTGATCTTTATGCTACGCTTATCTATAGGAGTATGTCCATCACACCATTCTCCTAATGATATGACCTTGTTATTAACAACATCTCAAATGTTCATGATCAAGAAACCATGATCATTTATTAATCAACAAGCTAGTATTATTAAGAGGCTTTACCAGGGACTCTAATTTAGTTTACAAATCACACAAGTATTAATGTTTCTGATTAATAATGTTATAGCATGAATGTAAACATTTATCATAAACACAAAGATATAATAATAACTACATTTATTATTGCCTCTAGGGCATATCTCCAATAGTCTCCCACTTGCACTAGAGTCAACTAATCTAGATTACATGGTAATATACCGAACACCCATGGCAGTTTGGTGTTGGTCATGTTTTGCCCTCGGGAGAGGTTTAGTCAACGGATCCGCCACATTCAGATCTGTGTGTAATAGCGTGAAAATGTAGCTTGATGTGCTTTAGCTTCTTGTGTGACCTCGGTTCTTGCGCATTGGCTATGGCGCCCATGTTATCACAGTGGATAGACATTGGGTCCAACGCACTTGGAACCACACCGAGCTCTGTAATGAACTCCTTCATCCATATCGCTTCTTGTGAAGCCTCCGAAGCAGCTATGTATTCCGATTCAGTTGAAGATCTCGCCACAACGCGTTGTTTTGCACTCTTCCAGCTAACTGCTGCACCATTCAAAGTAAATACGTATCCAGATTCAGATTTAGAATCATCCGGATCGGTGTTCCAACTAGCATCGGTGTAACCATTAACAACGAGTTGTTCATCACCTCCATAAGAAAGAACCATATCCTTAGTTCTTCTTAAGTACTTAAGGATGTTTTTGACCGCTGTCCAATGATCCACTCCTGGATCACTTTGATATCTTCTAGTCAAACTAACAGCATATGCAATGTCGGGTCTAGTACATAGCATGGCATACATTGGAGATCCTATGGCTGAGGCATAGGGAGTCTTACTCATCCTTTCTCTATCTTCTGCCGTTGCTGGACTTTGAGTTTTACTCAAGGTCGTATTGGGCAACATGGGCAAGAACCCTTTCTTGCTATCTTCCATTCCAAACCTCTTTAGAACTTTGTCCAAATATGTACTTTGTGACAATGATATTAGACGTCTCAATCTATCTCTATAAATCTTTATGCCTAATATGTAAGCTGCTTCGCCAAGATCTTTCATTGAAAAACTATTATTCAAATAATCCTTGACACTATTAAGAAGGTCTACATCATTCCCAATCAACAATATGTCATCTACATATAGTATTAAGAATGCTATAGAGCCCCCACTCACTTTCTTGTAAATACAAGCTTATCCATAAGTTTGTATAAAACCAGAGCTTTTGATTACCTTATTAAAACGTTGATTCCAGCTTCGGGATGCTTGCTTCAATACATATATGGACCGTTGAAGTTTGCATACCTTGTTAGCATCTTTAGGATCGAAAAAAACTTTGGGTTGCATCATATACAACTCTTCATCAATGTCTCCATTGAGGAACGCCGTTTTGACATCCATCTGCCATATCTCATAATCATAATATGCAACGATTGCTAACAAAATCCTCACAGACTTTAGCTTCGCTACCGGTGAGAAAGTCTCATCGTAGTCAACTCCTTGAATTTGTCAAAACCCTTTTGCGACAAGTCGAGCTTTATAGACAGTAAAATTACCATTAGCATCTGTTTTCTTCTTGAAAATCCATTTGTTCTCGACAGCCTTCCGGTCATCCGGTAAGTCCACCAAAGTCCATACTTGGTTTTCATACATGGATCCATTCTCGGATTTCATGGCATCTTGCCATTTATTGGAATCTGGGCTCATTATCGCTTCCTCATATGTCGCAGGGTCATCGGTGTTGTCCACCAACATGACACTCATAACGGGATCATACCAATCAGGAGTGGTACGAGTTCTCGTTGACCTGCGAGGTTCTGTAGCAACTTCAACCAAAGTTTCATGATCATCATCATTAGCTTCCTCTCTTATTGGTGTAGGCGCCACAGGAACTACTTCCGGCGTTGCGCTACTCGCAAGTTCGAGAGAAGGTTCAACAACCTCGTCGAGTTCTACTTTCCTTCCAGTCACTTCTTTCGAGAGAAATTCCTTCTCTAGAAAGGATCCATTCTTACCAACAAAGATTTTGCCTTCGGATCTATGATAGAAGGTATACACAATAGTTTCCTTCGGGTATCCTATGAAGACGCATTTTTCCGCTTTGGGTTCAAGCTTGTCCGGCTGTAACTTCTTTACATAAGCTTCACAACCCCAAACTTTAAGGAACGACAATTTAGGTTTCTTCCAAAACCATAATTCATATGGTGTCGTTTCAACGGATTTAGATGGTGCCCTATTTAAAGTGAATGCGGTTGTTTCTAATGCATAACCCCAAAATGATAGCGGTAAATCTGTAAGTGACATCATAGAACGAACCATATCTAAGAGAGTTCGATTTACAACGTTCGGACACACCATTACGCTGTGGTGTTCCCGGCGGTGTCAATTGTGAAAGTATTCCGCATTTCTTTAAATGCTCGCCAAACTCATAACTTAGATATTCACCTCCACAATCAGAACGTAGAAATTTAATCTTCTTGTTACATTGATTCTCTACCTCACTTTGAAATTCCTTAAACTTATCGAAAGTTTCGGACTTATGTTTCATGAAATAGATATACCCATATCTACTCAAGTCATCCGTGAAAGTAAGAACATAACGATAACCACCGCGCGATGCTACAATCATTAGGCCACACACATCGGTATGTATGATTTCCAATAAGTCCGTAGCTCGCTCCATCATCCCAGAAAATGGAGTCTTAGTCATTTTACCCATCAGACATGCTTCGCATCTTTCAAGTGATTCGAAATCAAGTGATTCAAGAAGTCCATCGGAATGGAGTTTCTTCATACGCTTCACTCCAATATGACCAAGACGACAGTGCCACATATAGGTCGAGTTATCGCTCAATTTCAAACGTTTAGCATCAATGTTATTAATATGTGTATTTCCACGATCGAGATTCAATAAGAATAGACCATCTATCAAAGGTGCATGTGCATAAAACATATTACTCATATAAATCGAACAACCATTATTCTCGGATTTAAACAAGTAACTGTCTCGCAACAAACATGATCCAGATATAATGTTCATGCTTAACACAGGCACCAAATAACAATTATTTGAGTATAAAAATATTCCCAATGTTGGATGAAGAGATAGCGTGCCGACCGCGATCACATCAACCTTTGATCCATTTCCAACGCGCATCGTCACCTCGTTCTTCGCTAGCTTACGTTTATTCTGCAGCACCTGTTTCGAGTTACAAATATGAGCAACCGAACCAGTATCAAATACCCAGGCACTACTACGAGTACTAGTGAGATACACATCAATAACATGTATATCAAATATACCTTTCTTATTGATGTTGCCGTTCTTCAAATCCGCCAAGTACTTTGGGCAATTCCGCTTCCAGTGACCTTCTCCCTTACAGTAAAAGCACTCAGTATCAGGCTTAGGCCCAGCCTTGGTCTTCTTCGTCGGTGCGGCAACTTTCTTACCACCCTTCTTGAAGTTTCCCTTTTGCTTAGACTTGCCTTTCTTGAATTTGGTGGTCTTATTGACCAACAACACTTTATGCTCTTTCTTGATATCCACTTCTGCAGATTTTCAACATGGAGAAGAGTTCTGGCAATGTCTTGTTCATGTTTTGCATATTGTAGTTCATCACAAAGTTCTTGTAACTTGGTGGCAGTGATTGGAGGACGCGGTAAATCCCCAAAGCATTAGGAATCACTATACCCAAACTTTGGAGTTTGTTTGCGTGCCCAGACATCTTAAGCACATGCTCACTGATGGAGCCGCCCTCTTCCATCGTGCAGTTAAAGAACTTTTCAGAAGCCTCATAACTCTCAACTGTCGCATGAGCCTCAAATATCATTTTGAGTTCACGGACAATATCATGTGGGTCTTGGTTCTCAAACCTTTTCTGAAGCTCCGATTCCAACCCATACAAGATAGCACACTGAACTATCGAGTACTGATTCTTCCGAGTGAGGTAAATATTCTTTACTTCATTAGTAGCAGTAGCTGCAGGTGGTTCACCCAGCGATGCATCCAGCACATAGGTCAAATTACTAGCATTGAGGACAATCCTCAAATTGCGGAACGAATCCGCGAAGTTGCTTCCATTGTTTTTCAACTTTTCTTTTTCTAGGAACACATTAAAATTGATGGTAGGGGCCTCCATTGATCTACAACATATTTGCAATAGTTTAGACTAAGTTTATGACAAATTGAGTTCTAATTAATAGTTAAATTAATCTAGGTGAACTCCCACTCAAAACAATATCCCTCACATTTTTTTTAGTGATCACACGAACCAAATCCACCACATCAAAACCGATCATCACGAGAGTTGATGTAGCTTCAATGGCGAACAATCAACATGTTCATCATATCTACTATATGAATCATGCTTTACCTTTCGGTGATCCGTGTTCCGAGACCATGTCTGTACATGCTAGGCTCGTCAAGATCGAACCTTAGCTTCCGCATGAGCAAATCTGGCTTGCTCACGTTGTATACACCCGCAAAATCTAACACACCCGATCATCACTTGGTGCTTCGAAACAACGAGCTTTAGCAACGGTGCTTACTAAGGATGAACACTTTAAAACTTGAAATTTGTGTGCTTGAGGGATCATCTTATAATTCTACCGACGTTAACTAAACAATATAAGATGCATAAAGGATTAACATCACATGCAATTCATAATATGTGATATGATATGGCCTTTCTTCTTGTGCTTCCGATCTCCATCTTCAAGCACGAACATGATCTCCATCATCACCGGTATAGCGTCAAGGTTAATGCCGCCGTTTCATGGTTGTCGTCCACCAGCTTCAACTATTACAACTACTTTGAATAGACACTCGGGTCTTAACGGAATTTAAAGACAACCATATGGCTCCTGCCGGTTGCCAACTTACAATAAGGGACATTGCATACATCAAATATAATCACAATCATGGCCATATCACATCACAGCACACTCCTGCAAAACAAAGTTAGACGCCTCTAATTTTCTTTGCATATTTTACGTGGTTTGGGGCTTTCAATAAGTGTCGATCTAACTTACGAACAAGAACCACAACGTTGATGTTTGAACTATCAAGTGCCCATTGTAAATTGGATCTATACTATAATGGGAGAGACAGAACCCGCAAAGCCACTTATGCAATACAAGTTGCATGTTGAGCGTGGAGCAAGTCTCATGAACGATGTCATGTAAGGTTAGCCCGGGCCGCTTCATCCCATCATACCGCAATATGCAAAGTACACAAAAAGCAATTGATAATAAAAGCACCACCGCCCATAATGACCATTGTGTTCTACTCGTGCAACAGATCTACATATAGACACGGCTCTGATACCACTGTGGGGTTACGTAGCATGGAAAACAAAAAATTTCTACCGCATGCAAACAAACAAGCCAAGATCTATCTACTAGATTGTAGCAACGAGTCAATAGAGGAACTCACCCTCGAAGATTCCAAAGCGGTTAACGAGAGCAGATTCTCGTGGGTGATGTAGTCGTACTCTTGTCGATCTCAAGATCGTGTAGACGATCCTTCCGGCGCTGCGTTCCGGCGGCGATTCCGCAGTCGGTCACACGTTCGGTACTCGATGAAGACCTTCCTCTCCCTTGTTCTAGCAGGCAGCGGAGGTTCTAGTGCTCTCCTCGCGATTCCGGTAGCACGACGACGTGGTGTCGGAAGTAGAGGGGAGATCCCGCAGGGCTTCGCCTTAAGCCGGTGTGAGTATGGTGGAGCAAGAGAGGTGCCTTGGCGATCTAGGGTTTCGAAGCACCAAGGGGGAAGCTTGGCTGGCGTCTAGGGCTTAGGCAAGCCCCAACTCGGCGAGTTGGAGGAACCCTAGGTGGCGGCGGCGACTTGGAGGAGGCCGGCGGCTAGTGCTAGGGTTTTGGGTGTGAGGGGTAGGGGCGCCCTACCCCTCCTTATATAGGTGGAGGGTGGCCGGTTGGGAGGAGGGAGTCCTCCCCCTACTCGGACTCCTTGGCCGGCGGGTGGAGGGAGGAGGACTTCCTCCCCAAGTAGGTTTCCTACTCTCCCTCCACCAAGCAAACTTGCCGTTTGACTTTTTCAAATTGGCGTTTGACTTTCAAACTAGGATTTGAATTCTCCCTTTATTTTGCCCAGCCAAGTGACCTATTACATGATGCAACCATTCCATATTGTTATGACACATTCATGTACCCTTCCCCTCCGGAGTGCCGGACCTTCCAGACCCTTCTAGAACATTCCTCGTGAAAACACCGGAATCATTCCCCAACTCCGAAATAGGACTTTCCTTATATGAATCTTATTCTCCGGACCATTCCGGATCTCCTCGTGATATCCCGGATCCCATCCGAGACTCCGAACAACATTCGGTCTCTTACTCATCATTCCATAACTACTCAACAACATCGAATCCTTAAGTGTGTCTCCCTATGGTTCATGAATTATGTGGACATGACCGAGACATTTCTTCGATCAATAACCAATAGAGGAATCTGGAAATTCATATGGCTCCCACATATTTCTACGATTTCTTTGCGATCAAATGAACCACTTACATACGATACCAATTTCCTTTTGTCTCACGATAGTTTACTTATCCGAGGTTTTGATCGTCGGTATCTCTGCATACCTAGTTCAACCTCGTTACCAATAAGTACTCTTTTCTCGTTCCCGTGGTATGTGATCCCTTGTGATCCAGTCACATGCTTGAAAGCCAATTGGATGACATTCCACCGAGAGGGCCCAGAGTATATCTATCCGTCATATGGATGGACAAATCCCACTCTTGATCCATGTGCCTCAACCCATACTTTCCGAACACTCAATGCCACCTTTATAGCCACCCAGTTACGGTGCGGTGTTTGATGTCATCAAAGCATCCTTCCGGTGATGGTGATTAGCATGACCTCATGGTCGAAGGAATTAGGTTACTATGTATCAGAAAGCTTATAGCAATTGAACTATTAAAATGACTTGATCTTTATGCTACGCTTATCTATAGGAGTATGCCCATCACACCATTCTCCTAATGATATGACCTTGTTATTAACATCATCTCAAATGTTCATGATCAAGAAACCATGATCATCTATTAATCAACAAGCTAGTATTATTAAGAGGCTTTACCAGGGACTCTAATTTAGTTTATAAATCACACAAGTTTTAATGTTTCTGGTTAATACTGTTATTGCATGAATATAAACATTTATCATAAACACAAAGATATAATAATAACTACATTTATTATTGCCTCTAGGGCATATCTCCAACAATGCAATGTACCATGGATCATCGTCCTGCATAGCGCACTATAACAATCCCAAAACAAACCCAATTAAAATCAGTCTGACAAGCCATGGAGGCACTTCAAATTCAACGGTAGTACAAAGAGAAGGAGCTACCTGCACTTCCGACATGGTAGGAGAAGGAGAAAGTGGCCACGACATGATCGAATCCCCACCCTCGGCAGTGTACCCGCTACGACCAGACATTGAAGACTAATGTACCCCTGCAATATCGAGAAATTACGGGAACTGAATCGATTAGGGTGGGCGGAGCAGGAGCGAAGGTCTTACCAAGCACTACTAACAATTGTTGTGACCATGTGTCGAGCTATGGCGGCGGAACAAAATCCCGGTCGTCGTGGGCGGCGGACCTGCCTGCGGTCGGTACTACCTCAACGTACAATGCCTGCGGACGAAACAGGTGCTAGAGTTGTGGTTGAGGTGCAGCGCGGCAGTCTGTCCGACGCCACCGTAGGACGGAGCCACCACGCGTCGACGATGGCTGCTCTCACCGCTGTGGGGTAGGAGCTGCTCGGGGCTGGGGGCTGGGAGTGTATGAGAGAGAGAGAGAGAGCCGGCCTCACGTGTGTCATACACGACCCCACCTGTCAATGTTTGGGGGAGTGGATGCTCCGGGATTTTTGCATATTTGCCAATTTTGCATATAGCCAAACTTTTTCTTTGAAATTTGCATATTTGCCACATGACCACCACATGTCAGCGACACACAAAATGGCAAATATGCAAGTTACAATCTAAAACGTGGCAAATATGCAAACCTCCCCTCCAACCATACATCACGGCCCCATCGTTCATTGGCTTCGATGGCCCCACATGACGTACCCATCGTTCATTGGCTTCGATGGCCCCATAGGACGAACCTTTTCTTTGAAATTTGCATATTTGCCACATGACCACCATATGTCAGCGACAAAGAAAATGGCAAACATGCAAGTTGCAATATAAAACGTGGCAAATATGCAAATCCCCCCTTCAGCCACACATCACGCCCCCATCGGTCATTGGCTTCGACGGCCCCACATGACAGCCCCATCGTTCATTGGCTTCGATGGCCCCACAGAACGAACCTTTTTCTTTGAAATTTGCATATTTGCAACATGACCACCACATGTCAGCGACACACAAAATGGCAAATATGCAAGTCACAATCTAAAACGTGGCAAATATGCAAATCCCCCCTCTAGCCCCACATCACGACCCCATCGGTTATTGGCTTCGACCGCCCCACATGACGGCCCCATCGTTTTGGCTTCGATGGCCCCATAGAATGAACCTTTACTTTGAAATTTGCATATTTGCAACATGACCACCACATGTCAGCGACACACAAAATGGCAAATATGCAAGTTACAACGTAAAACATGGCGAATATGCAAATCCCCCTCCAGCTCCACATCACGGCCCCATTAGTCATTGGTTTTGAGGCCCCACCTCACATGACGACCCCACCATTCATTGGCTTCGATGGCCCCACGGAACAAACATTTTTTTTAAAATTTGCATATTTGCCACATGACCACCACATGTCAGCGACACACAAAAATGGCAAATATGCAAGTTGCAATGTAAAACGTGGCGAATATGCAAATCCCCCCTCCAGCTCCACATCATGGCCCCATCAGTCATTGGCTTTAACAACCCCACATGACGACCCCATCATTCATTGGCTTAGATGGCCCCACGAAATGGCCCCATTTGTCATTGCCTACACCGGTCACCCAATTAGGAAAAAAGCGGCCCACAAGGCAGCGAGAGAAGGATGGCAGGTCTGACGTGTATCCTGGCCCCCACCCATCAGCACGCATCGGCCACGGCAGGACCCGCACCAAAGCGGCCCTACCGACTAGCCATGTAATGGTCGAGGCCTCGTAACATAACGCTCAATGCCCAACCCGCCCCAACGCGGTCCCACCAGTCAGCATGTACCAGTCAGCATGTAACGGTCAAGCCTTTGACCTGACAGTATCCCTCCGTCGGAGCGCATGCGAGCGCTCGCGAGGGCTTCTTAACATGGCGATGGGAAAAGTGAGGAAAAGTTAAGCGGCTGGGGAAACTGAGTACAACTAACGAACCAGTGGCACGAAAATAGAAATCCCTATGTTTAATATATCTAAAAGTTTTGATTCACCGTTTAAATACAGAAAAGTACTTCCTAAATATGATTATAAAACATGTCATTGTTCTGAATAAAAATGAACCAACAAGATTTTTTTGTTTAGAATATTTAATTTGTTTTAATGTTACATGATCAATTTAGATATCAAGTATGATGAATTTTCTTAAGAGATTATTATTGATGTTTATTTTGATAATGTCCTGAGTGTGAAATTAACTCTAACCAACGTTGTGTTAACTTTGCAAGTCTTCCGTAATGTTATTTCAATTATATGTCATTTCTGCATGCCAGTGTTTTGGCATATAGTTAAATTTTGTATGATTGTTGCATGTTTTATACATATTCATGCAAATTCCTAATGAATGTCTATGTATAAATTTTATCTTCTGATGTGATATGTTATGATACTGTCGAGCCATGGAAATGAAACAACTTCCTTGGCTAGAAGAACTCAATTGAGCTGAGCTTGGCCTTCAGCGATTTTGATTATGCCTTAAGGGAGGACAAACCCTCGACACCCGTTGTTGGTGCCGAGGGGTATGATGATCTAAATAAAACTTATAACTCTAAGATGAGAAATAGGAAAGATCTAATCATGTGGCTATGATACTAATAAAATCTTCCATCTCACTTGAGATCATTGGTTCTCTCATAAAGAAAGATAATCCTAAGGAATTTATGGAAGCCTTGGAGGAGAAATTCTAGGGCTCTAACAATATTTATGCACATGAGTTTTTACACAAGCTACTTGGGAAGTATAAAATTAATGGAGAGGTGAGGAGGCACATGATGAGCATGATAAGTGCTTCACATAAGCCGAAGTCTCTAAAATGTGAGCTTAGTTATAACACGCTCATAATATGATCTTGGATTCCCAACCAACCTGGTGAGTTTGATCAATTCAAGATCAACTACAACTCCGTGAAGGGAAAATGACACTCTCTAAGATATGCCCTCGGATTTTCCAGGAGGAAGAAAGGCTTATGAGGCAGATCAAGTACCAAGATTTTAATGTCGGCTCCCAAAATAGGATGCATGATGGGCCAAGTTACCCAAAGCCTCCAAAGAAGCCTTTCAAGAAAGAAATGCCAAAATCTAAGGGAAATGAGGTTGGACAGTCCTCAAGAAGCACAGTTGATAAGAATGTCTGCAAGAAATTAGGGCATTACATGAAGGACTATCCAGAATACCTCAAGTTGATGATGAAGAGAGGTACATATGAAATTACTTTTGTTGATGAATTAACTTATGCTAATTTCTCATGTACTTCATGGTGGATTAACTCAGAAGCAATTATTCATGTTGCTAACTCTATGCAGGGATTAAATATGAGTCCAAACTACAACATGTCACATCCCAAATTTTGGATTTGGTTCTGCATATCATTCATGCCATTGCATCATAATCATCCATGCAAAACTTTTGATTGAAAAGATTCTGGCGAAACGATATTTGCAAACCCTATTTTGAATTGCTAAAATGCTCCTACGAGAGGGTATACTAGGACTTGTGTTTTTCACCCTTGTAAACTAGTGGAGTTAAATGCCACATGACCCTAGGTTGATCCCCTGGATTTTACAAAAATTTAGGAACAAGAATCACTCGATTCGAAGTCCGTATGAAGGAGATACGATAGAATTACTAAAAAGAAATTAGAAAAAAAAATAAAAAGAACAAAAAAAGAGCAGCGCAGCCTGCTGGGCCGAGCCAGCCCAGCCGCAGCCAGCAGCCGCGCCAGCACGCCGCCCGCACGACAGTTAGCAATGCGCCGCCCGCGCCAGCCGCTGATGAGCGGGACCCGCCCGTTAGCCGCCGCCAGTCACCGCCGCGTGGGGCCCACCTGTCAGGCCGTGTTCTTCTCCAACTCCTTGTCAACTCCGATTCCTCCGGAATCGGACCGATTTCTAACCGATTTCGTTGATTTTTCTTGCCTATAACGATCTCCTCGAGCCCCTCTTCCAACCCCCCCTCTAATCGCAACCGAGACGCCCCAAATCTCCGGCGATTTCTCGTCGGAGTTCGAGCTCGCCGCCGCGGCCATTAGCCAGGTGAGCACTGCCGCCCGCGCCCGCCGTCGCCCGCCCTCTCCCCCTCGCGCGTCGCGACCCCGCCTCGCCCCCCCACTGACCCTCCTCCTTCTCTCTTCCGCGCAGGAGCCCGCGCCACGCCGCCGCCTCGCCGACGCCGACACCGCCGCCACCGCCGCCAAGAGGACCGCCCCGAGCTCGCCGTCCCCGTACACCGCCCCACCGCCGCCGGAGACCGCCCGTGCCGTCGCCTCGAGCCCACCGCCGCCGCCCTCCGGTGAGGTTCCGCCGCCACCTCTCCCTGCCGCCGATTCTTGATCCAACGGCCCAGATTGGCCGTTGACTGGTCAGCGCAGGCGCTGACTGGAAAACCACCCAGTCAGCCGCCACGTCAGCCCAGTCAAAGTCAAAGTTTGACTAGGTATTTTCCTAAATAGTTTTATTTGACAGATTTTAGGTAAAACTTGTAAAATGTGTAGAAATTAATCCACTAGGCCAAAAATTGCAAATAAAATATTTATAGATTTAGTAAGTCGTGTAGAATCTTGTTGTACCTTTGTTTTACACTTTTTCAGCAAGATTTTGTCCAGAATAATTAAATGAATTAATGGCCTTTTTGGAGTAATTAATTCGTAGAAAAAGATCTGTAACTCCAAAAATTGCAAATAATATGTCCCTGGAATCAGTAGAACAAGGGGAATCTCAAAGTGAATTAAAAATTTAGGTTTACAGTAAAAACTTTTGCAGAAACTATTTAATGGCTTTCTGCAGCATTTTATTTACCCAGGGAGTTGTATAATTCCTTTTTGAGAAATTCCAATTGGTACTGTTCCTAATTAGCAATGCCTACACATTAGAATTTTCTCAAGATTTTACAAATAGTATGTTAACAATAGTGAATTATTTGGATTCTAGCTCTAGTTTTGAGCATTATAAATTGCATAATAGTTTTCCTTGCGCTAAAATTATTTTTCCATGCATGCATCCAGTAGCTTTACTGAATAAGATTATGTTGTGCTGCTGTAGCATCAATCCACTTGTCATGCATACATCTTGCATCATCTTTGTTTGCATATGCTTGTGGATGGTTGTTTATGATTGCAATTGTATCGTGTAGATTGTGACGAGTGCAACACTTGCTCGTGTGTGGATTGTTCTTCCGACCGCTACAACCAAGGCAAGTATATGCTAATTTGTTCATGATGATGTCCTACTATTTTCAATGCATTGTCGTGTATTTTGTAGTTGCATGTGTAGGATGATACTATCGCTATGCTATGTCCTATTATGTGGTAGGGCTTTCCTTGTAGATGAACCACCGTTGGAATATGTGCTTAGCCATGCTTTGTTGAACGAGGGCTGGGTACATCACTGAAAGTTGTTTCTAAATGTGTTGGTTTGCGAAAACTAAAACAACTTAATCAATGAATCTCCTGGGTGTGATGGGATTGATAATTTTTGGTGGTATCATTGCGGAAAGGCACCCAGGTATCAAGAGAAAATGATTGTCTTCTTTATGTTGTAGCTTACGTGTACAACCATGTGACAATAATGGAATGGGTGGTTGGTTGGACTTAGTAGGTTGTGGTAACTCGAACCCGCGTATCCAGAGATGTAGAATTTTGGTAGGTTGGACCGGTGCGCGTCGGGATTGGGGAGCTACTTCCCGAATAGTCTCTTCTTGGACTTCTCCCTATCATCATCCAAAATGAGAGTGATGGTACGAGCTGGGCTGGCCAAGTCACATGGGTAAAGTGTACTAACCCCTGCAGGGTGTATAATCTAATCGATTAGCCGTGTCCCCGGTTATGGACGTCTGAGTTGCTTGATATTGATTCCATGACATGTTTCTCGCTCATTCTAATTTCATAATTGCTTTAATGTTGTTGGGTTAACTTAATTGGGATCTTTTCAAAGAAAATCAAAAACTGTTTATGAAAGGAGGATAAAGGTATTTGCAAATACAAGCTAGCCACAGCTCCACTGGCCAAATATGCATGTAGATGTTAGCACTATTGTCTCCTTTACTAGCTCTACTTGTCATACATTCCATATATTGACCCTTCGGGGCTGCTACGTTTTATGTTGCAGGATATTCCGATTCTGAGTAATCGATATAGGCCACGGTACTCCACTCGGCACTTGTTCACTTGTGGGCAATTTGAAGAATGGAGGATTTGCTTTATTTATGTTGCTAGCTGAATAATTTGAGCTAGCCTTGAGCTAAGCTTTTATTGTAATAATGGTACTCTGGATCTTCGTTATTTGTGATACACGGATATTTTTCTATGTTATTCATCTTATTCTATTATGGGCCAATGAACCGATCCAGGGATTGGCATGTCACATAGAAGCCACGGTATTTTCAGAACCGTGGTGTTACAAGATGGTATCAGAGCCCATGTGTCGGCTGTAGGATCGTGACCTAGGTTTGGATTAGGAAGCCATAGAATTATTAAAGCTTATATTAACTCTGTCTTTCATCTTATGCCTTTCACCATCGTAAATTCTTACCATATGCTATTCTCACACTTTCCTATTTTAATTGATAGATGGGAGAAATCAGGACTGAGTATGCAACCATGGAGTCACCAAGGCCCTTTGCAAGACAGCTAGCACAGCTCTCGCAGTCATTGGGATTGCCACTGCCCATGTTCAAGGGAAGAAGGTTGTACACCTATGGATATGGTGAGGATGCGTGGGAGATCACCACCTTCATATTCAGAGATGCCTCCTTGCCAAACCCTGTGCATCAGATCTACACCAAGACATACTGCAACTGGGGACTTGGAATAAACTTGGCCATGCATGAAGCCCTGTCTCGCCAGTGCCATCATGTCCGACACCTACTGCCAGCAGAATCACCCTACCGTGACTATGGGAGGCGTGATGAAGATGGGAACATTGTGGTTACCCCGGGCGACAGGAAAAACATGTCGTCCCGTCGGAGGCACATAGAGGACATGGAAAGGGAGAATGGAGCTCTAGCTGAGAAAGTGATGATGGTAAAGGAGATTGCAGACTTTGCCAGCAATGGTATGGTGGTCCAAGGACAGGAGATTGACACCTTGCATGAAGCTGTGGGAGTTCTGGAAAATGCCCTGATAGGAAGGGATGCAACCATAGCTCAACTTAATGGGACTGTGCAAGAAAACACCCAGAACATACAACAGTTGCAAGGAACTGTCCAGGAAAGGGATCAAACTATTGAAGTTATGGCAGCCCAGATTGCCGCTCTCCAAGCACAGCTGAATCCACCCTCTGATGATGACAATGGAGATGGTGGCAACAATGATGATGATGATGACAGTGGGAACGATGATGATGATGAGGACGAGGATGATGATGATGGAGACGATGATGGTGGAGGAGATGAAGCTGTTGTAGTTGCAGCAGAGAGTGAAGAAGAAAAGGAGGATCCAGAAGAGGTGGAGTTTGAGATTTCAAGTGATGACTCAGGAGAGGTGTTCACTCCGCCTCCATGGTGAATCGTGGACAGAAGCGCCAACGCATGAGTGCAAGGACCTACCGCAGCCTCTTCAAGAAGTAGATAGAAGTCCACCAAATAGTCCTCGTTAGGAAAAATCGTTAGGATTAGTCTCGATCGATGTAAAACTTAAATTACTGTTAGTTTAAGAGTGTTTAGTTGCTTATTTGTGTACTCCAATATCCCAGGAATTATTTGTGCGATTTATGAAAGAGTTATGGCAAGTTTGGTTAATATCTATGTTATTCCTGCTGCGGTTTTCTGCTGATACAGCAGTACTGTACGATTTTTCATATTTTACTGGTATCTGGGAAAAATCTGAAAAAATAGGGCCGGTGCAAAACTCTCTGTACTATATGCACAAAAATCAGAAAAAATTCCTGACGAGTTTAAGTCGGGTAGAAAAATTCGTGAACACTGCTGGACTGTTCTGGCAGATTGCTGTTTTAATGCCTTGTTGATCAACTGTTTAGATAACCATTGCCAACTCTTCTAAAAACTATTTCAGTAGATATATACTTCTAGGATAACCCCTGGGATGTTGCTGGATCACTTGTTTAATGATGTGTTGCTTGCTTGTGATTGTCTGCTATTGTTTGTTGTTGTTTGATCATAATGCATGGGTAGAATCCTGTTTTCGTAGTTGATTCTTTCTAAGCTTACATGTGCTGAACCGCAGATGCCTCCCGGCCGTCAATCCACTGAGTTGGAGCAGCTCATGGCAGCTCAGGCACAGCTGACCCAAGTTATGACCCAGTTCATGGAAGCTCAGAACAACAACAACAATGGGAACAACCAGCCTCAAGGAGATGCTCTCACCAGGTTTCTGAGGCTAAGGCCAGCTAAGTTCTCTACTGCAACGGAACCAATGGTTTCTCTCGACTAGTTGCGTTCAGTCAACAAGGATCTGGTAACTGTTGGATGCACTGATGCTGAGAAGGTGAGGTTTGCTGCTCACCTACTGGAGGGACCAGCCGCTTCTTGGTGGGACACTTTTCAGATCACCCACCCGCTGGACACTATGACTTGGGTAATGTTTGAGGAAGGTTTCAGGACCAACCACGTGTCTTCAGGAGTTCTGAGCCTGAAGAGGAAGGAGTTTCGCAACTTGCGCCAAACCAACCGCACTGTGGCTGAGTACATTGAGGAGTTCAACAACCTGTCTCGTTATGCACCTGAGGATGTTGACACTGATGCAAAAAGGAGGGAGAGATTCCTGGATGGCCTTAGTGATGAGCTTTCAGTACAGCTACTGGTGGTTTATTGTCCCACTTTCCAGGAGCTTATGGACAAGGCCAGGATCTTGGAAGGGAAGCACAAGCAGGTGGAAAACCGCAAGAGAAAGAGCAGCAATCACCACTCTGGTTCTCACCACAAGTCTCGCACTTCTTATGATGGATACTCCAAGCATGGAGGGAGTGACCATGGGCACCATGGGAGCCATGACCGCCACCACCATGGAGGCGATGAACATCGCCATGATAACCACAAGAGCAACCACCACAGCCACAAGGGAGGACACACCCACCACTCTGGAGGACACGGTGGACATGAGCACAACCGTGATCGCAGCTTTGTGAAGAAGGATCTGAGTGAGGTGACATGCTTCAAGTGTGGTCAGAAGGGACATTATGCAGACAACTGTCCGGAGAAGAAGGTGCTGAAACCAACCAACAACCAGAAGGCCACAGTGAACCACATGAATGTGGAGGAGATCCCAGATGAGCCTGACCTTATGATTGGTAAGTTTCCAATCAACACTCACCATGCACTTATACTTTTCGATACTGGTGCATCGCATTCATTCGTATCAAGGGCATTTGTGGATAAGTATAAGTTACCTACTGAGTCTATGAAAGAATCTATTAGAGTAAGCTCACCTGGAGGAGATATGATAGCTAGCGCGGGATGCCGCGACTTAATTGTGAGGATTGGAGCACACAATTTCATTGCACATTTGATAGTGTTGGAATCACAAGGGTTAGATGTCATTCTGGGTATGGATTGGATGTCTATGCATGGGGGACACATAGATTGTGCACAGCGAGCTGTTTCACTCAAAACCCCAGATGGTAAGAGAATTAGGTTCAAGTCGGCTGTGCGAACTGGAAGGAGTAAGCTGAATTCTCTTAAGGGGGTTAGCATGGATACTGTGCCTGTGATTAAGGATTACCCCGATGTGTTCCCGGAAGAGCTGCCAGGGATGCCACCTGACAGGGAAGTGGAGTATCTCATCGATCTGATGCCAGGAACAGGACCAATAGCCAAGAGACCATATAAGATGGATGTGGATGAGCTAAAGGAATTGAAGAAGCAGCTAAAAGAGCAGTTGGACAAGGGATTCATTCAGCCTAGTTCGTCGTCATGGGGTGCACCTGTTCTGTTTGTAGAGAAGAAAGACAGCAGCAAGAGATTAGTGGTGGACTATCGCTCGCTGAATGAGGTGGCCATCAAGAAAAAATACCCCCTGCCGAACATAAATGATTTGTTTGATCAACTGGAAGGAGCAAAGGTGTTTAGCAAGATTGATCTGCGATCGGGCTACTTCCAATTGAAGATCCGGGAGGAGGACATACAAAAAACCGCTTTCACTACTAGGTATGGTTTATATGAGTATACAGTTATGTCTTTTGGACTAACGAATGCCCCGGCATATTTCATGACCATGATGAACAAGGTATTTATGGAGTACTTGGACAAGTTCATGGTGGTGTTTATTGATGACATACTGATATATTCCAAGGATGATGTTGAGCATGAGAAACATCTGCGACTGATTATGGAGAAGCTCAGGGAACACAAGCTGTATGCCAAATTCAGCAAGTGTGAATTCTGGCTTAACACTGTTGGATTTCTTGGACACGTGGTGTCAGGAGAAGGAGTCGCTGTAGATCCAAGCAAAGTGACTACAGTAACTGAGTGGGAAGCGCCCAAGAATGCGGGAGAGATTCGTAGCTTTTTGGGACTTGCTGGATATTACAGGAGATTCATTGAAAACTTCTCCAAGATTGCTAAGCCGATGACAGAACTTCTGAAGAAGGAGAGAAAGTTTGAATGGACGGATGCGTGTGAAGCTAGCTTTTAGGAACTGAAGCGTCGACTAGTGACCGCACCTGTTCTGTGTTTACCAGATCTTCAGAAGGATTTCCAAGTGTAATGTGATGCTTCTCGACAGGGACTTGGCAGCGTGCTGATGCAAGATGGGAGAGTGGTGTCATATGCCTCGCGGCAACTTAAACACCATGAGAGGAATTATCCCACGCATGATTTGGAACTAGCATCAGTGGTTAATGCGCTCAAGGTATGGAGGCACTACTTGATGGGGAAACACTGTGATGTGTACACCGACCACAAGAGCCTGAAGTACATATTCACACAGAAGGAACTGAACATGAGACAAAAGAGATGGTTGTAACTTATCAAGGATTATGATATGAATCTGCAATACCACCCAGGAAAGGCAAATGTAGTAGCAGATGCTCTGATCCGGAAGATTTATGCCAATGGATTAACAATTGGGGAATTGCCTGAGGATTTATGCAAGCAATTCAAGGACCTTAGACTGGAGGTAGTGTCTGAAGGATACTTGGCAGCAATGGAAGTCCAACCAACGCTACAGGACCGGATCAGGAAGGCTCAGGTAGGAGACAAGGAAATAGAAGAGATAAAGGAAAAGATGATGGAAAATCGAGAAAAGGATATCCGCGAGGATGAGCACGGTACCTTGTGGTATGGAGATCGTCTGTGTGTGCCCAGCGACCCGGAGATAAGGAAGTTGATTCTGCAGGAAGCTCATAACTCGCCATACTCCATACATCCGGGCAATACAAAGATGTATATCGATTTGAAGAGCAGATTTTGGTGGAACAACATGAAGGGAGACATCGCCAAGCATATTTCCCTATGTGATGTGTGTAGCCGAGTGAAGGCGGAGCACCAGAAGCCAGCAGGACTGCTACAACCATTGCCCGTGCCGGATTGGAAGTGGGACAGAGTGGGAATGGATTTTATCACAGGATTGCCCAGGACCAGGTCAGGTTATGACTCCATTTGGGTAGTGGTCGACCATTTGACCAAGGTAGCCCACTTTATACCAGTGAAGACGACCTACACGAGTGCAAAGTTGGACAATATCTACATGGACAAAATTGTGTGCCTACATGGAGTTCCTAAGAGTATAGTATCTGATAGAGGCACACAATTTACCTCACACTTCTGGCGCCAGCTGCACAAGTCACTTGGGACTACGTTTCACCCACAGACTGATGGACAGACCGAGAGGGTGAATCAGATTTTGGAGGATATGCTGAGAGCTTGCGCTTTGGCTCATGGTTCTAGTTGGGATGAGAATTTTCCGTATGCTGAGTTCTCCTACAACAACAGCTATCAGACCAGCATTAAGACGTCACCGTTCGATGTGCTATATGGGAAACGGTGTCGGAAACCATTGCTATGGGATGGAGTAGGAGAACATCAGTTGTTTGGACCTGATTTGATCAAGGACGCTGAGGAGAAGGTCGCCTTGATTAGAGACAGGCTGAAGGTAGCACAATCAAGGCAGAAAAGCTACACTGACGCCAAGCGCAAGGAAGTGGTGTATGAGATAGGTGATAGAGCGTACCTCAGAGTGTCGCCACTTCGTGGAATCAAGAGATTTGGAATCAAGGGTAAGCTGGCACCTCGGTTTATTGGAGCGTATCGGGTCTTAGCACGCAAAGGAGAAGTTGCTTATCAGTTGGAGTTGCCAGAGGATCTGTCCGCTGTCACAATGTGTTCCACGTGTCCCAGCTGAAGAAGTGCCATCCGGAGATGATGGATACACCATTGAGAGACACTGTGCCACTAGAGGAGGTTCAGCTTGAGAATGACTTGACCTATGAGGAGAAGCCGGTCAAGATTCTGGAGATAGCGGAGAGGATTACCCGTACCAGGACGATCAGGTTTTGCAAGGTGCAATGGAGCCACCACACCGAAGAGGAAGCCACTTGGGAGCGTGAGGATGACATCCGAGAGGACTACCCACACCTATTTGCTAGCCGCGCCGAATCTCGGGGACGAGATTCATCTTAAGGGGGTTAGTCTTGTCACATCACAAATTTTGGATCTGCATATCATTCATGCCATTGCATCATAATCATCCATGCAAAACTTTCGATTGAAAAGATTCTGGCGAAACGATATTTGCAAACCCTATTTTGAATTGCTAAAATGCTCCTACGAGAGGGTATACTAGGACTTGTGTTTTCCACCCTTGTAAACTAGTGGAGTTAAATACCACATGACCCTAGGTTGATCCCCTGGATTTTACAAAAATTTAGGAACAAGAATCACTCGATTCGGAGTCCGTATGAAGGAGATACGATAGAATTACTAAACAGAAATTAGAAAAAAAAAAAGAACAAAAAAAAAAGAGCAGCGCAGCCTACTGGGCCGAGCCAGCCCATCCGCAGCCAGCAGTCGCGCCAGCACGCCGCCCCCGCGGCAGTTAGCAACGCGCCGCCTGCGCCAGCCGCTGACGAGCGGGACCCGCCCGTCAGCCGCCGCCAGTCACCGCCGCGTGGGGCCCACCTGTCAGGCCGTGTTCTTCTCCAACTCCCTGTCAACTCCGATTCCTCCGGAATCGGACCGATTTCTAACCGATTTCGTTGATTTTTCTTGCCTATAACGATCTCCTCGAGCCCCTCTTCCAAACCCCCCCTCTAATCGCAACCGAGACGCCCCAAATCTCCGATGATTTCTCACCGGAGTTCGAGCTCGCCGCCGCCGCCATTAGCCAGGTGAGCACCTCCGCCCGCGCCCGCCGTCGCCCTCCCTCGCCCCCTCGCGCGCCGCGACCCCGCCTCGCCCCCCCCCACTGACCCCCCCCTCCTTCTCTCTTCCGCGCAGGAGCCCGCGCCACACCGTCGCCTCGCCGACGCCGACGCCGCCGCCCGCACCAAGCCCGCCACCACGGCCAAGAGGACCGCCCCGAGCTCGTCGTCCCCATACGCCACCCCACCGCCGCCGGAGATCGCCCGTGCCGTCGCCTCGAGCCCGCCGCCGCCGCCCTCCGGTGAGGTTTCGCCGCCACCTCTCCCTGCCGCCGATTCTTGATCCAAAGGCCCAGATTGGCCGTTGACTGGTCAGCTCAGGCGCTGACTGGTCAACCGCCCAGTCAGCCGCCACGTCAGCCCAGTCAAAGTCAAAGTTTGACAGGGTATTTTCCTAAATAATTTTATTTGACAGATTTTAGGTAAAACTTATAAAATGTGTATAAATTAATCCACTGGGCCAAAAATTGCAAATAAAATATGTGTAGATTCAGTAAGTCGTGTAGAATCTTGATGTACTTTTGTTTTACACTTTTTCAGCAAGATTTTGTCCAGAATAATTAAATGAGTTAATGGCCTTTTTGGAGTAATTAATTCGTAGAAAAAGATCTGTAACTCCAAAAATTGCAAATAATATATCCCTGGAATCAATAGAACAAGGGGATTGTCAAAGTGAATTAAAAATTTAGGCTTACAGTAAAAACTTTTGCAGAAACTATTTAATGGCTTTCTGCAGTATTTTATTTACCCAGGGAGTTGTATAATTCCTTTTTGAGAAATTCCAATTGGTACTGTTCCTAATTAGCAATGCCTACACATTAGAATTTTCTCAAGATTTTACAAATAGTATTTTAACAGTAGTGAATTATTTGGATTCTAGCTCTAGTTTTGAGCATTATAAATTGCATAATAGTTTTCCTTGCGCTAAAATTATTTTTCCATGCATGCATCCAGTAGCTTTACTGAATAAGATTATGTGGTGCTGATGTAGCATCAATCCACTTGTCATGCATACATCTTGCATCATCTTTGTTTGCATATGCTTGTGGATGATTGTTTATGATTGCAATTGTATCGTGTAGATTGTGACGAGTGCAACGCTTGCTCGTGTGTGGATTGTTCTTCCGACCGCTACAACCAAGGCAAGATATACTACTTTGTTCATGATGATGTCCTACTATTTTCAATGCATTGTCGTGTATTTTGTAGTTGCATGTGTAGGATGATACTATCGCTATGCTATGTCCTATTATGTGGTAGGGCTTTCCTTGTAGATGAACCACCGTTGGAATATGTGCTTAGCCATGCTTTGTTGAACGAGGGCTGGGTACATCACTGAAAGTTGTTTCTAAATGTGTTGGTTTGCGAAAACTAAAACAACTTAATCAATGAATCTCCTGGGTGTGATGGGATTGATAATTTTTGGTGGTATCATTGCGGAAAGGCACCCAGGTATCAAGAGAAAATGATTGGCTTCTTTATGTTGTAGCTTACGTGTACAACCATGTGCCAATAATGGAATGGGCGGTTGGTTGGACTTAGTAGGTTGTGGTAACTCGAACCCGCGTATCCAGAGATGTAGAATTTTGGTAGGTTGGACCGGTGCGCGTCGGGATTGGGGAGCTACTTTCCGAACAGTCTCTTCTTGGACTTCTCCCTATCATCACCCAAAATGAGAGTGATGGTACGAGCTGGGCTGTCCAAGTCACATGGGTAAAGTGTACTAACCCCTGCAGGGTGTATAATCTAATCGATTAGCTGTGTCCCCGGTTATGGACGTCTAAGTTTCTTGATATTGATTCCATGACATGTTTCTCGCTCATTCTAATTTCATAATTGCTTTAATGTTGTTGGGTTAACTTAATTGGGATCTTTTCAAAGAAAATCAAAAACTGTTTATGAAAGTAGGATAAAGGTATTTGCAAATACAAGCTAGCCACAACTCCACTTGCCAAATATGCATGTAGATGTTAGCACTATTGTCTCCTTTACTAGCTCTACTTGCCATACATTTCATGTATTGACCCTTTGAGGCTGCTACGTTTCATGTTGTAGGATATTCCGATTCTGAGTAATCGATATAGGCCACGATACTCCACTCGGCACTTGTTCACTTGTGGGCAATTTGAAGAATGGAGGATTTGCTTTATTTATGTTGCTACCTGAATAATTTGAGATAACCTTGAGCTAAGATCTTATTGTAATAATGGTACTCTGGATCTTCGTTATTTGTGATACACGGATATTTTGCTATGTTATTCATCTTATTCTATTGTGGGCCAATGAACTGATCCAGGGATTGGCATGTCACATAGAAGCCACGGTCTTTTCAAAACCGTGGTGTTACACAACAAGAGGAACAAGAAATCTTAAAGTAGCGAATGGAGATGAACTCAACGTTGAAGCAATAGGATCACTCACCTTGGAGTTTCACACCGGCTTTAGTCTTCATTTAAATAATGTTCTTTATATACCTACTTTGAGTAGGAATTTAATTTGTCTCTTGTTTAGATGATGAGATGTACGAATGCTTGTTTAGTCACAAACAATTTATTTTGAAATATTGTAATAAAGATGCTGGACTTAGTGTCAGACCAGGAAAACTATATATGCTATCTTTCAATGATTATGTGCTGCATGTGAGTAATGTTTCGAATAATTAAAATAAATGGAAGGGTACTAGCACTTCTTAGAAATTGTAGCGCCTTCGTTTATGCCATATTTCAAGGAGGAGAATGAAAGACTTATTAAAAATGAAGTACTCCTCCCATTATATTTTTCGGATGCAAACAACTGTGTAGACTTAGAAAATATGCGAAAACAATTAAGGAAGGAGCCGTAAGAGCTAGATGAATTCTCCAACTTATTCACACTAACATATTGGACCCCTGAATGTTAACTCTATAAATGGTTTTGATTTGTTTATCACATTTATAGACGATTTCTCTCATTATGGGTATATTTACCCCATACGCAATAGATTGGAAGCTTTGGAAAAATTCAAAGTGTTAAAAGTCGAAGTTGAGAACCAACTGAATGCAAAAATTAAGTTGTACGATCTGATAGTGGGGGAGAGTATTATGGAAGGCATGCTCCTTATGGGAAAATTCCAGAACCTTTTGCCAAGTTCCTAGCTAAAAATGGAATTATTGCCCAATACTCAATGCTTGGTGAACCTCGCAAAATGGTTGAGCTGAGCGTAGAAATCGCGTACTCATGGATATGGTGCGAAGCATGCTTAGTCATGCAAATTTGCCAGTAAGACTTTGGATAGAGGCTTTAAAGACAGTTGCACATGCACTAAATTTTACTCCTACTAAAGCAACACCGTGCACACCTTACGAGATGTGGACGGGAAGGAAACCGGGCTTGAACTATCTACATATGTGGAGTTGTCTTGCTGAAGCTAGAGTTTTCAATCCACAACTTAAGTTAGATCCAAAAACAGTTAGATGTTTCTTCGTTGGGTACCCTCATATGGGAAAGGGATATCGTTGCTATTGTCTAGGTCACACCACTAATTATGTGGAGACCCGACAAGTGGTTTTATTCGAAGATAATGAAGTCATGGAAATAAGGAAGATCGATCTTTAGAAGAAGCGGGTGTGTGCACCATCCCCGACTATCCAAGAGATTGTTATGCCAATACAAAGGAGAGTAACTTCTCATGATTCTGAATCTAGTATTTTAGGTCCTCCACCTAATGGTGATGCTGAAACTAACAAAAATGAAAATGAAGAGCTGCACCAGTCAGATGAAGATAATGATCCTTAAGATAATGATCCTTAAGATAATGATGCCCCGCCACCACCTCGTGTGAGAAAGTCACTGCGATAGAGAAAGAAATCCATCTCAAATGATTATGTCACTTACATGAGTGAGGATGTAAAAGATATAGAAAAGGTGGATGACCCAACCTCATATAAATAAGCTAATAAAAATACAAATTCGTATAAGTTGCATGTTGCAATGGAAGACGAGTTAAAATCAATGGGGTCAAATGATGTTTGGGACTTAGTAGAAGTTCCAAATGGTGCTAAAAGAATAGGTTGCAAATGAGTCTACAAAACCAATTATGACTCCAAAGGGAATGTCGAAAGGTACAAGGCAAGACTTTTGGCAAAATTCTTAACATAGAGAGAAGGAATCAATTACAATGATACCTTCTCTCTGATGTCATCTAAAGATTCGGATCTTCATGGATATAGTAGCTCATTTCAACCTAGAATTGCACCAAATGGATGTTAAAACAACATATTGCACCAAATGGATGTTAAAACAACACTTCTAAATGGACAACTGAAATAAGATGTTTACATGACTTAGCCTAAAGGTTTTATCATGGAAGGAAATGAACATTTGGCGTGTCGCCTAAAGAAATCCATCTATGACTTGAAGCAAGCTTCCAGACAATGGCACCTTAAGTTCGATAAGATTATTAGAACTTTTGGTTTTACGGAAAATACTGTGGGCAACTGCATTTATGTCAAGTTTAAGGGTAGTAGGTTGACAATATTAGTCTTGTATGTGGATGGCATATTTTTGCCTTGCAGCGATAAGGATATGCTACACGAGACCATGAATTTTCTGTCTTCCAATTTCGATATGAAAGATCTCGGTGAAGCCTCATATGTCCTTGGCATAGAGATTCATCAGGGTAGGTCTAAAGGTGTATGGGGACTATCATAAAAGGTATACTTTGAGCGAGTATTAAATTAATAGTCAAGGGAAGTAAGTTTGGGACATTTCAATGTCCGAGGAACCAAATTGAAACTGATCAGATGAACTCAGTTCCTTATGCTTTATCTATCGAAAGCATCATGTATGCGCAAGTTTGCACACGCCCTGACTTGGATTTTATAACCAGGATGTTTGGCAGATTCCAATCAAATCCAGGATAGACCACTAGAAGGCCACAAAGAAAATCTTGCATTATATGCAAGGCACTAAAGACTACATGATTTTTTTAAGAAAGGCAAAAGATTTGCCTTGATTCATTAATAGAGAAAGAGAGAGTTCCAAGTTAAAAGTATAAGCCATGCACACACAAAACACTCACTCTCGCATCATCAAGGTACCCAAATGTTTTGCACCCACGAGGACCCAAGATTTAGCTTCTAACTTAATCCTAGCAAACATGAGGGAAGGAATGGTGCATTTCTTATTAAAGGTTCTTGTATTTCTTTCCCTCCAGACTACCCAATCGATGAGCATGACTAGTGATGTCGTCACCTTCCTTCGTCCATCACCATTGGGTAGGATCATGAAACTGCACCAATACAATACGTCATCGAAATGCCCCCAAGACGAAGGGACCAGGATCGGTAGCGCAAGACAGTCATTTTTCAAAGTCCAAATCCACTTGGTGTAGCGGTATTGGAAAAGAAGGTGAGGCACCGTTTCATCCACACAATAGAAAAGGGGGCACCTCCTGCCATTAGGCCATCCTAGACGATCAAGTTTGTCCGCTGTCTAAACACGTTTTTGAAAGATGGGCCATGCGAAATGTTTACACTTAGGAGGATCCCAATTCTTACATATGATAGAGTCCATTGGGGAGAGAATAGCCCCAAGAAATTGCGCACTGTATGCGGAGGAGCAATAGTATTCACCGTTAATGGTAAGCTTCCAATGAATCGAGTCCGGATTGCCCTCAACAAAAATAGTTTGCAAAGTGATTGACCATAGCTTTATGAATTCTTGAAGTTGTTGCATGGAAAGACCACTTGAGATGTCAAGTAGAGAACCCAAGCGTCATTAGTAATGGCGATGCGGGCGGACCAAATTTTTTTCTTTGAAAGCTAATCATAAATTGAGGGCACAATGGACTTGGGCCTAAGACCATCCACCCAAGGGGTGTCCCAAAAACAAGTTTTGTTTCATCACCAATATTAACTTTTGTTAATGCATAGAAAAGGTCCATATCGTCCTTGTTGCATGGGTTCTCAAACCCCACCCATGGCCTCCCTAGGGTTGTCCAAGCAAGCCACAACTCTTAGGCATAGAGCTCTCGCGAATATCTTCATGTTTAGGATTCCAAGTAATCCAATGGAGGTATACCTATAAACCTCTTCCCAATTTACTTTGCATTCCCATCGGTGGCCTTGTTGATCCCCGCCCAAAAATAGCCCCTAACAATCTTTTGGATTGCTTGAAGGGGTTCAACTTGACATCAAGAACGATGAGGGGGTATATGGCTTGCGAGGAAAGCACCGACTTGACAAAAACCTTTATCGCCCCGATGTTGAAATGTATCCCATTCCAAGGATTAAGGCGCTTTTCCGTTTTATATTCTAGGCATTGGAAATGTGACCGCTTAAGTCTTCCAACCGAGAGTACCAAACCTAAGTACTTCATTGGAAAACTTATATTGGTAGCTGGAAGGTCTTGCATAAGGTATTCAAGGTTTATATCACCGCATTTAATGGGATCCACCACGCTCTTATGAAATTTCGTGACAAGGCCTGTAGTACTTTTGAAATTTGTGAGAATTTCTATGAGAGTTGAGATGTCCTCCTGTAAAGGAGCGACGAAAATAGCCGCATCATCGGCATATAGAGAAGTATGAAAATGAGCTCCCTTTTCTAGGAAGGTGGTGGAGGAGACCAAGGTCAGAGGCCACTTGAAGAATGCGTTGGAGAGGGTCAATGACAATATCAAACAGGAGCGAGGAGAGCGGGTCTCCTTGCCTTAGTCCATGTTCATGCTTAATGGGGTCGCCGGTGACGATGTTTATGAGGACCCGGGAGGAGATGGTTGCAAGAAGCGCGACGATCCAATTGCAAAACTGAGGAGGGAAACCAAGATGTTGGATAATTTCTAGAATGTATTCCCAACGGACGGAGTCAAATAATTTTTTGATGTCAAGTTTGAGTAAGAGAATGGCATTTTTACTTCGATCGAGCCATCTAGCATAGTTTCAAACAAACATGAAGTTTTCATGAATACTTATCTTCTTTATAAATGCACTTTGAGCGGTGGAAATAAGGTCCTCCATGTGAGGACCTAGGCACAAGGAGAGGATCTTTGCCACAATCTTGGCAAAAGCCATGGATTAGGCTAATCGGCCTAAAGTCGGAGATGTCTTCTGCCCCATCTTTATTTTGGAACGATTACAATATTAGTGGCGTTTAGCCAATGAAGGTTGGAAGTATGAAGAGTGGAGAAGTGACATACCACCGCCACAACACCAGGTTTGATGATATCCCAACAAGACTTGAATAAAATATCGTTAAAGCCATCCGGGGCCCGTGATTTGTCAAAGGGCATGTCTAAGATGGCCACTTTAACTTCCTCCTTCGAGATAGGAGCATCCAAGTCCTCAAGGATTGTCAAAGGAAGGATCACGGTTTCCCAATTAAAAGTCATGGAGCTATGCTCCCCCTTCCAATTGACACGACAAAGTGGTGTTGGTCCACCGATTGCTTTTTTTAGGGAAACAACTAGAACTCCGTCCTGCTGCGAGCTTTATTGATCATATAATAGTTACATCATCAGTTAACAAAGATTCAATAAAACTCGGAGGTTCATCTACCCAAACAGATGGTAGTGATCCGTCTCTCTCGCTAGACAATCTGCAACAACATTAGCCTCCCTATTACAGAAACTAAAATCACACTTAGAGAAAGTAGAAGCTTGCACATAAATGTCTTCAAACACTGTTGCCGCCGCCGTAGACGAGCAGTAGCCCGATTGTAGAGTCTCCACCACCTGAAGGCAATAGGATTGGATTATAATCCGGGAACACCCCAATTGATTCGCAAGCGCCAATTCTCTGCTATTTGCAGTAACCTCCAGAGTATTTGCATCAATAGCATAATTGATTGGATCATTGCAAGAAGCGATAAAATTTCTTGTTTCATCCTGAATAACCACACCAATTCCTCTATCATGACTATCTGGTCTGAAGCTTGCATCAACATTTACTAGCACATAAGATTCCTTCAGTTTAGTCTAGGTGCTTTTCCTTTTGGTAGCATTTTTCCTCAGCACACGGATATTATTCTTTGTAATTAACTGTATAGACATTGTAGCTATCATGGGAGGAGGAACATGATTCATCATGGACAACTTGTATTCACATCCCTCGGATATACCACGCTGTTGTCAAAATTAATTCTCTTGTATCCCCCTGATGTTGGGCTGATAGAAGTTCCTCCAAAATAGCACTCCCCACTCGATCAACCTGCAAGGAGTTTTGAATTGTTGTTAACATCCAAAGATTTGACCAGAATGCTGCTGCATGTTCACACTCAAATAAGACATGCTTTATGTCCTCACAATATATAGTCCACTGATTGCATCTCAACATGAAATGTTACCCAACCAATATTGTGTCTTAGCTTGATTATGAAGTTCTTCCTTCTTATTGAATTAACTCTTCAGTGAAAAAAATTGGTGTTCGCATCACCCTCCTTAAGGGTGTTGATTCTTGCATGTTGTTTCTTTTGGGATTTATCTAAGACCACGAGACCCACTATTCGTCTCTTAAGTCTAGAATGGATGCCATGCTCATCCGGGGATAGTTCTCTCGTTTCCATGGCCAAATAAAGATGATATATGACGAGTATAGCCATGTGAAGTTGGATTTTAGCACTTACATATAGAAGGTACGATAGCCTAGAGGTTATTGGCTATTTAGATGCTGATTATGCCGGTTGTGTGGACAGTAAGAAAGCCACACCAGGTTCTGTGTACACACTTCCAAAGAAGCCATATCATGGAAAATTTCAAAGTAAACAATAAGGGCATGTTTGATTCGAAGGATTTTCAAAGGAATTCTATAGGATTACAATCCATAGGATTTTTTCCAATAGGGTGTGTTTGTTTCAAAGGAATGAATCCTAGAAAATTTCTATGCATTGCTTTCCTACACTATAATCATATAGGATTTTTAAGAAGAGGTGATACCTCTTGAAAAAAATTCCTATGTGTCTATGGCAACTATAACATGTACCTAAACCCTATAAAATTTCCTGCGTTTTTCCTGCAGTACAATCAAACATCTTATCTTGTCGATTCCTGCATTTTTTATTCCTATAAGATTCTAAGTGCCATGTCATTCTATTCCTGCACTTTTCCTATTCCTGTGTTTTACAAATCCTTTGAATCAAATGATCCCTAACTTATTCACCTACGATGCAAGCAGAATTTATAACATGTTACAAGGCCACTGGACAGGCTGTATAGTTAAAAAATTTCATTCCTAGACTCAAAGTGGTTAATAATATTTTTAAACCACTTGTATTGTACTATAGTTTTCTATAGGAGTAACAACAAGTCGAGTGCTGCTGCCAAGCACATTGACAGAAAGTATAATGTTGTGAAAGTAGAACTTAGGATCATACTATTGATGTTAATCATATTAGTACTATCCGTATGCTTGTAGATCCGGTAGCGAAAGGCTTACCACCTAGTATTTTTCCTAAGCATGTTGTGGGCATGGGATTACTGAAATTATAATATTGGAAAAAGGGACCAAAATAATAAGTACACCCATCAAGTAAAATTTTATCCATTTCAAAATAGGTTGGTATGGTATAAGAGTTGAGTTTGATGGTATTTTATTGGTTGTTGTAACATCTCACTTTGGTATATCATTCCTATGGAGAATGGGCAAATGAAGTTAAATCTAACAATCAATATGAAGAATGTTGGTTGATATATCATGTTAACAAAAGACAGAGTCAAAAGGATATATAACGTTAAGTAAAAGAGGGGCCTACTAAACCGACGTTTTTAGCCACCTCATACGTAACCAGTTTTTAGCCACTGTCAACACCCGGATTTTTAATCACGGATGCCTATTATGCCATACATCGCAATCCCAGGATTATCATTTTTGCGAGACATAACAGATTGGTACCATAGTTCATCATCCATTACAAACCATAATAGTCTTACAAATAGTTGATCTCATGATCAAGTCTGATTACAATCAAAGCAGCAGAATAATAATAATAGTAGTACCCTGGTCGGGACTCCATCTTCAGGGTCACAGGCAATACTGACGATAAGAGATGATCCTAGTTATCGTAAGCGTCCTGCTGTCCATCCTCCTCATAGTCTGCTTCATAGTCTGGCCATGAGAATAGCCAGTGATAAAGCCATGAGTACGTCGCAAACTATTACTAAAATAGTAAGGCCATTCTAATAGAAATATTAAGCTCTAGGTTTGTTTGCCACAAGCTAATTTTATTTCAACCAGTGTCTAGTAACAACAACCTAACTTTAGTTGTCTAAGTAACTTAGGTGAGAACCTAGTTTCATCTCCACAACTTGCGGAGTCAAGTCAAAGTCACCATTCAAGTCATGGGTTATTTTGGAAAAGATCTGACAACAGAACAGTACGACCATCCAACTGTCCATAACCGCGGACGCGGTTATTCGAATAGTTTGACACTCTACGCGGCTATTCGAATAGTTTGACACTCTGTAGAGGTGGTACACTTTCATCACAACATTCGATACATCCGTTAGGAACAATACTAAATCATCATACTTGGTATGCGGATAATCAATCCTAACCTTTCAATTACACACCCTAGTATAGATACATTTCCTATGAGTTTGGCCTCCCAACCATGACCATCTGTCATCTTGGGAACAGCATAGGTGGATAGTAACATTCACAAGGTAGCATCAGCTCACCTCGTTCCGCGAGGGAACCCATACTAAGACACATAAACTTCCAGTCAAGCCCTACCCAAATTCGGGTATTGTGGTTGTACGGTAAAATTAGAATGGTATCGCATCCGAACGCAACCATCAGTTTTTATCAAATTCAAGTCACATACTTCCTTCACCATCATCTTCAAGTCATTGTGTCCATAATACATGTCAAAACATCTCAATAGAATGACTCATTATTCCAAGGTTTTCATAATCCTTTGTTCTCATCTAGTGATCAAGTTTAGTTTAGCACTAGCATCTATGAAAATGGGGGGTGTCACTAGTTGTAGGGTACTAAGCTGGTGTATCTACCTTCATCAAGTTCCAAGCTCTTGATGACACTTTCCTAATCTTCCACTAATCATCCAATTAATTAACTACTAGAATAACTTTGTGAAAAGTAAAGCTTAGAAGTAAATCTGGGTTTTAGTATAATAAAAAGGGGTATCACAAAGGCTTGCAAGTGGGGCTTGCATGGTTTAGCCTAGTTTGCATAGAATAGCTTGCATAATGTAGCTTGCCTTGATTGGTAAGGTGGTCGAAGTTCTCGTCCTCGTCTTCATAGAATTCCTCCTCGTCATAGCCTGGATTGATACTAGCGTTTATAAATAAATACTAGGTACACAATCACCAAACAATACTTAACTACTTCAATTTAACACACAAGGGTCACACTAGATGATCTAGCATCTCTATCATTATAAGAAAGGGGTGATAAGATTTTGTTTCTCTTATTTTTAGAGAAGTAATTTCTACTTATTGAAAAGTTACTTAAGATTTAATATTATCCAATTCAAATATGGGACATATTGACACATGTCATCACCACATATTCTAGTACTTGAGAATGTGATTTAAGTGGTTGGCCTAACTTATAAAGCTTAACACTATTATTTAATAATATTTAAATGGCTAAAAATGACTAGAAAGTCATTCTCTAATTTTGGTCTAGGACTACTGTATGTAAGTATGTGTATTTTTACATACTCAGAAATGTTTTGTCCAATGTGATTTTTGAGAGTTGGAATGAACTCAAAATCACTTATGGTTGATTTTAGAAAAATGTTTGAAGTTGCAAAAGCTACTATCTTGTTATTTTTATTGAGGGTGATCCATAGATTCAAACTGTTTGAATCCAACAGGAGTAGTTAGAGATTTTCATCTACTTTCAAAAATTGAATTCATTCAATTTGATTCAGTGAATCTCTTTGAATTGAATTTTAAAGTTAACTATAGAATGGAGTTTTCAAATAAAAGGCAAAACTAAGTTTAAATTGATGGGCTGCGCGCGGGAATGCTAATGGGCTGGCCCAACTATGCAACGCGCACGCAGCGGGCTGCTCCGGGGCTGGTCCTACCTGTCAGCGACTAACAACACACAAAGCGGTATCAGCGAATCTAGGACTTACGATTAGAGCGCGATCAACGGCTGAGCGTCTTCGTCTCCGTCGCAGGGCACACGCGGGACAGAACCCTAGCATTACGGCGGGGGTCGTCGCGGGCTTACCATGGCTCCAGCTAGGTGCGGCAATGGGGGCGAACGAACGAGTCGACGACGACAGTTTGAACGGTGGTCACGACAGCTCCTAGGGTGGCTCCTAGCTTCGGCTCCTTCCTTCGTCTGTAGTGGCGAACTCTGGTGGAATTCTGGAGAAGTGGTGCTCGCCTTTCTCCGGGGTTGGGTCAGAGAGGTTCCTGGGTGAGAGAGGAGTGGAATGGTGTGTGTTTTGGGGCCAGGGGAGGGCTCTATTTATACTGTGGCGAAGGGGACATGGCGGCATGGCTCGGGATCGCCGGCGACACAGTTACGATGCGCTATAGGCATGTCCAAGGGCATAGGTCGACGCGGTGCTTCAGGGCGATCGTCATACACACAGTGGCATGACGAGGCGCGGTCTAAATCGTTGTAGAACAACCATGCTCTGTGACTGTACTGACGACATTCGTCACGGTGTACGGTGGTCACGACGTTCGCGCGGTCAAATGATCATGTCAGGGAGCTTGTTGAAGTCATGACGGACGTAGTGGCGCAAGGTGAGGGCGAGGCGCAGCGTGCGCGCGGGATTGCTCGGCGCTCTGGCGCGGCGACCGACATGGTTCGGTGTTAAATGGGCACAGCTTTGCTGGCGTCTCCTCGAGCTGGCTTTGGTCGGGGCGTGCACGGGCAGAGGCGGTGAGGTTAGGGCTACCTCCTAGACATCGTGGGAGAGGGCAGCGCGGTCTGTGGCATCGTGTCCATGTCGGGGTGGCAAGGTGAGCTCGGGTACCATTTTGCACGGGTCAAACGGCGAGTGATAGGAGCTCCATTGCACAGGCTAGTACTGGGTGAGTTAAGAGCACGACGTGTGAGCTCGGTGAGGTCACAATGGTGAGCAAAGGATTGATCAAAACAGTGAATAGTTGTTGATTTTGTACCGTGATCACCGAGTGTTCGATCAAATGGCCACAAGAACTAAATCATCATATTTTCTAGTGATTTTTGGTGGGTGTTCTGGTACTAATATTGGTAGTCTCTGGGTGCAAGGGTTTGCTAAGTGGTGAAGGTTTGAGTGGTTTTCCAAAATGGCTATCTTGATACATAAGATAGATTCAAATTTGAATTGCCTCTCAAAAGAGTTTGAAAATGTTTCTGCAAGGTTGGAAAGCTCCATTGGGTTTAGTGTCACTAGGTCTAGCAAGGGAAGAAAAAAATGGAAAAGTTTCTGTTTGAGATTAGTAGCTAGAGATGTTCAAAGTGAGCTAGTGGTTAACTTTGGCATAAATGACCATTAGGTCATAATCTCCATATTTGGATTTTCTTTTGTTTTGATCTGGTTTGGAAATGACCTAGATGATATGGTTTTGATCTTTAAACCATTTCTCATCATTACAACAATCAAATATGGCATTGCAAGCATTCATACACACAAGCATTAAGATTTGAAATTAATTAATAAAAACTTTTGTTAATCCTAATCTTGGTTAATTAGAATTTAATCCTCATTAATATTTTTGAGGTGTTACAGCCACCTCATACATAACCAGCGCCGAAACCAACTCGATGGTTTGGTCCCCTATCGCCTACTCCATATAAAGGAGGGGAGCTCGGCAGCGATCTAACCTAATACACGTTTACAATCTGCTACACTTGCTCCGCTACAATTGCAGAAGTCCTACCGATCTAGGGAGGTGCAGCAGCGATGGAAAGGCCAACCTACACTTCACCAGTGCCAGGACAGTGTGACATTGTCGCTGGAGGCCGAAGGGCATCTACACTTTCGCCGGATCCTCTACTCCAACACCAGATCTCGCCTACATCACGCAACCAACTATGGCCTCTTCATGGACTCCTGCACTAAAGATTTAATCTACTTCTTTCTGTTTATGTACTAGAATAGGTGTTCTAGTGTGGCTGCCATGCATAACGTTGTGCTAGACTTGTTGTTTTATATATAACAGTTGGTTCGCTTCTTTTCCGGTAAAGGTAAAGTAGACATGCATGCATGGAATAGGTTGGCTTGTCCCACATGTCATAGGGTAAAGAGAAGGGAGAGATTGCAGAGAATAATCATGCAGGCATGTATCCCAAAGCAATGCACACGTACTCCCATGTTTTCATTTGAAGGAACAGACATAGTGCATGGTCTTACACGTGAACAGTCCCGTTGAAATTAATCTGCACATATGTTCCCTCGCAAATGCGCGGTACAGCGTTGCACATGCACGCAGCTGCCAGCAAAGAGTTCCAGGCATTTGACATTGCTGCATCGTACAGTACGAAGGAAGGAGTGATGCCGCTAGATTATAGCTACGCGCCTACGCCTACTACTGTCTGCGTCTGCTAGTAGTTTTTCTTTTTGCATACTGAATTACTGATACAACCGACAAATTGTACACGTCGCCCAAAATAATGAGCAGTAACTTATCTTCCTTGAGACGATTCAGAGGAGATGGCAATAAACTGTAAATCGTTACTACAAATGAGACCTCCCATAGGTTTTATTTTGACAAGTGGGCATTTTGTGTGTGTTCAGAACTTCTAAGATCAATTGATCTGACTGCTCACGCCATAGTTGTCAGGTACCGCTCTGCCTGGTACGTCTCCATCACACTTGTCAGGTCTGCCCAGACGAATTCTGCTAGCGATTTCTTTCTCCAGTTAACTAGACCGTCAGGACAAAGCCAATCAACTCGTCCTCCTAACCACAAAGCAAAATAATGGGCAGTGACTTATCTTCCTTGAGACGATTCAGAACAGATAGCAACAAACGTCACTGCAACAGAGACCCACCACAAGAATTTTGTGTGATAAGTGATCACTTTTGGTACGTGCGGAACGTCTAAGATTAATTGCTCTGATTAAGTCCGGTGCTTATGTACGGCACATACGTACCGACCGAGATGACTTATTGGAACACTTTTTCCCGCGTTAAATCCGTGTGAAGAAGGTAGACAGAGTTACGCTTCATCTCTCCTATCGTGCGGATCACTGACTAGGCCTTCGTAGGAATATTACTCTACATGGTACGCTCGCCATGCTTGTAATAACTATCCATTCCGTTATAAAATATAAGATGTTTTAGGTTTTTAAAAAAAATCTAGACTTGTTTTACTATATATGTTCACTCAACTTTAGGATGAATCTACGTACTAAAAAAAGTCTAGATTCATCTTCTTCACAAACCTAAAGCATCTTATATTTGGAGGGAGCAGTTTTTTTTTGCGGGTGCTTGTAATAAGCAGTTAATTAGCCATTGCTGTCCCTCAAACAAAAGAAGTTAATTAGTCATTGCTAATTGAGATCTTTAGCTAATTAATTAATCTTCGACCGATCCCCCGTCAGGGACTAAAAAACAAAAAAAAAATCAAGCACGCAAAGCACAGGAATTACCCATGGCACGCTTATAGGAGAACGTCCATACGCTAACGGCTAATCATTGTATTTCTCAACACGAATCAGCAATTCATGGAATCATATGGGTCACGTATTACAATATGTGTACGTAGCAACATGAGGACCCACAAGTTGAATGTCTGCGAATATACTCCCATGACCAAAATGAGACAAATAACACACTAGTATATTATACTCGGTGACGTGTTCGGCGGCTCCAAAATAAATAACACCCACCGTGCACCAATGCACGCAGGGACTATATGTCGACGAAGTATCCGTCGCCCGAGACGAAAAAGGAGGAAAAGGAATATATGGGTTGATGGGCATTTTTTTCCCCTATCATCTGCGTATCTGATCGCAGGATATTCTAATGCACTGTTACGTGGGCATGGCCCCTGGTGTTCCGGCGACCCGATCATGGGATTGATTACCAAGGTCGGCCAGAAAATATCGCAAGTTGGCGGATTGCCGGATGGCTAAATTAAATTAAGAGGAAGTTGACACTTTGCTTAACTGGCCCTGCCGAAACTTGGTCTCCATCGATCGGTGAGAGCGATCCGTGCGATCCAGTTCACGACACGCAACCACGTGCTAGCGGCTGCAAGCACGTGAAGACCAGTGCTTTTGGGGTTGCACCCACAGGAACCACAAGGACTCGGAGAGGAGTCATCATCAATCATACAGTAATATCGCATTCTTTAATACTATCCCAGTTTTAAACTTAAACCCGTTTCGGTGGACTATATTAGCCTATCAAAATATCTTATATCACCTTTTAAATTGTAACAAGTAAGCATAGCAAACAATCCATATATTAATTTCAATGAGTTTGATCCAGTACTATTTCTCCCTCTAAACTTGTATAAATATGTCTACGTATATTAAAACTCATATTCAAACCGAGTATTACCCTTATAGAGATATACAATCAGGATATGTAGATATACGACATTTCCACACGCACACGATCCGGTATGCCCACCACCGTCCCGCATCTTGAATGTTGTCGCCGCCGGCGACATCGTTAAGCTCTCCAGTGACGCTTTTGTCGAACAAGTCGCCGGACAGTCCGGCGAGCCAGCCGCCGAACAAGCCTCCGGAGAAGTCGCCAGACAGTCCGGTAAGCTGCCAGACATTCTACCGGATCGTCCGGCCATTGTCGCCAAGCTCTGCTGCGCCGCTGCCGCTGCGCCAGCCCTACCGACACAGTGAAGGAGATATGTCCTAGAGGCCAATAAATAAAGTATTTTGTTGTTATATCTTCGAATGTTCATAATAAGTTTTGTATCATGCTAAAACTGTATTAAGTGGACACATTACTATATGTGTGGTATATAAACAATTAGATCGCTTGTATCCTATAGTACTAGTTCGTTGGGAGATGATGATCGAGGTTTCCCGATCATGGACTTGACGCAAAACAGTCAACTGACAACGAGGTAACTTATGAAGTGATGGACACACCCGGCCATATAATTGCAATGTGATCCAGTTACAATGTTCAACGTTGCGATATCTAGCAAAGCGTAGTAACTTAATCCTTCAACCATGACATCATGTTTAACCACTATCTCTCGCGGCTGCTTTGATTACGTCAACTGTCATAACCGTAACTAGGTGGCTATAAAGGTGTGCATCAGGTATTCCAGAGGAATAATTGGCATATGATCGAGATCGGGACTTTCCTATCCGAGTGACGGATAGATACTCTGGGCCCACTCGGTGAAACCACATCAGTAAGGTTGCAAGCACGTGACTAGTGTGGGGTTCGCAGTATAGAAAACAAAAAATTTCCTACGATGAGAACAACTATGTACCAAGATTTATCTATAAGATACAAGCAACGGGTAGATATACATCCATAGAAAACATACCCTTGAAGACTGACAAAGTTTAACGAGGTTGTACTCGTGGATGATATAGACGAATGCTTGCCGATCTCAAGATAGAGAAGAAGTCCAGCGCCGCAAATCAGTAGCACATCCATGCTCGCACACACGTCCAAGCCACCGAGCAACCTCCGCCTCCTCGCTCCAACGATGCAGCGGAAGTAACAACTCTTTCTTGCCGAAAAGCCACCGGGAACATGTATCTCGCTAGTTTGAGGCCATGGGGGAAACTAGAGGGAGAGAGATCCTTCACGAGGAGGTGTGAGTGTGAGAGAGGGAGAGGGGGGCTTTATATAGGAGGTGGGGGAACCCCGGGGGGGTGGCTGGCGCATGGGGCTGCCCCTTTGCCCTCCCTCCATTCATGTGGGTGGAGCATCCACTCACTTTTAGCCCCTTCATTTCTCCACTCAAAATCCCACTCAAAAATCCCATTAAATTTCAACCAAATTTAATGCAATATCTCTTTAAATAAAACTCCTTTTATTTATTAAAAAAAATTCAATTACTTTAATGGACAAACATTCACATAAAACTCATTGCTAGTATTTCATTTCACATGCAGAAACACTTTCAACAATTTCACCTGAAACAGTTCCGGTGTCTAGTGAAATAAATTCTTGCCCTTTGTAAATCTTCTCGACATGAAACTATTTGTTACAAATGGTGTCGGTGTCTCTTAAGTGTGTCACCCTATGGTTCGCGAATAGTGCAGACATGATCAAGACCCCTATCGGATCAATAATCAGAAGCAGGACCTGGAGATCCATACTAACTCCCACACATTCAACGATGACTTTCTTGTGATCGTGAGAACCTTATACGCTAGAATCTTAATCCCTTTGTCTCGCGATATATTACATATCCAAGATTCAATCATCGGTATCTTCATACCTAGTTTGATCTTGTTACTGACATATACTCTTTTCTCGTTCCCGTGTTATAACATTCTAGTGATCAAATCACTTGCTTGCAAGCTAACCAATATGATATCACCGAGAGGGTTCAGAGTATATCTATCCGTCATCGGGATGGACAAATTCCACTATTGATCCATGAGTCTCAACATAACACCTTAGTAGCACTGAACCCATCTTTATAATCACCCTATTACGACGTGACGTTTGATGTTATAAAGATATTCTTCTAGTGTTAGTGATTGACATGATCTCATGGTTGGAGGATTAGGATTACTTCGTATGATATTATAACAATATAAACTCAATGACTTTGATCGTAATGCTATACTTCGGATGAATGTTCATCACACCATTCCAATAATGGTGTGACCTTGTTATTAACAACATCCAATGTCTATGATCAGGAAACCTTGATCATCATGTTAATCAACGAGCTAGTTTACAAGAGAGGCATAACTAGGAACTTTATGTTTGTTTATTAAACACACATGTATTAATGTTTCCGTAGTAATATAATTATAGCATGCAAAATAAACATCTATCATATACTTAGAATATACATAATAGCAACTTTATTATTGTCTCTCAGGGCATATTCCCTTCAACTAGCTCACAGAGATGTGATATCACGGGAACGAGTAAATGCACACTAGTAAAAACTCATTACTTAGGGATAGTGCACTCAGAAGGTTTGCCCAGGTATGAAAAACCCGCATCTGTTCGTCACACTCAGCCGGTTGTTACAAGACGACCGTCTCTACTAGTCTTTGAAGCGATTGTTTACCGTAGCCGACTCAAAAAATGGTCTGCTGAGAGGCGGATAATAAAAACAAATTCCTAAGTGTATGAACTTAACTGGTCGGAAAAAATCAATATTCTCAAATACTCGGAGCGATGAGTCAGTTATTATTACAAGCCACCTCTATTTGGTTGTCTGACACGTGTAGTTACGGCACAACTGGTTATCCTGCCACGCGCAGCCCCGCAAGTGCACCTCGGATGGATGATAATAAGAACTTCTCTAAGGGTGGTCATGGGGAAGTTGTTAGGGCTTTACACCGCCTCCTACATTTAGACTCGGGGGAAACTGAATCTGCGCACGCAATAGTCATATCTAGAGGCAGAGTATGGAGGGACTCCCGCCTGCATGTTCTCCTTCTTCTATAGTCTTCTTTCTATGGATTTAGTCTAATTATACGCATTTTATTCATACACAGAGCTCGAGTTACACAGATTGTTCTTCTCCAGATATAATGTACAAATGAGATTTTTTTTCTCTGTTTTTTCCCACTCTGTTTACTGTATAAATTGAGTTTTTAGTTTGTTCTAATCTTTTTTTGATCTTTTTTAGTGCGCATAACCAAGCTGTGGTGATAGAAATATGTTGTGTCTACAGTTAGTCAGTGCATAACTATGGTCGTTCAAATAGGACTTCAGAATCCTTCACCATCGTCCTAAACCAGCCTAACTTCTGACAGGCCGTGGTCAGTAATTTTAGCTTCAATCTATCTACAAAGTCCTTCACTGTCGGTTAATTAGTGTGCCTACGTGTGAAATAAAATTATTGTTTCGGTGCTTGATAGCTAGGAATTTGAGATTTTATGTTTGAGTAATTAGAATCATCAATGGACATATCTTGAAAAGTTTCTTTCAGATTTTAGGAGTACCGGAAAATTATTGTAGTGGATTTTTTGATTGAGCATTTAGAGAAACATCAATCAATTAATTTATATTTCTGACATATATGCAGCTCTTTTTTGGAGATGATAAGCCACACATGACTACATGCATTTTATGGTTTTTATATAGGTTGCAGTGAATTTCCCTACTGCTATATATGATCAACATCATTATATTTATTTGGTTAGTATTAAATTTTCCTAATGAAAAATTATTATACCATGTGTGTTATAAAGACAATTTAAATAGTTTAGGAGTAGTGGAATTTTTTTGTTTGAGCAATTAGAAATATCTATCAATTGTGTTATGTTTCTGCCATATATGGATCTCTATTTGGGTGTGATAAGCCACACATGACAAATGCATTTATGTTTTTATATAGATTGTAGTGAATCTTCCAACTGTTATATATGATGAACATCATCATATTTATTTGGTTAGTATTAAATTTTCCTACTTAAAAATTATTGAACCATGTGTGTTACAAAGATAATTTAAATAGTTTAGGAGTAGTGAATTTTTTTGTTTGAGTAATTAGAAACATCAATCAATTGTGTTCTGTTTCTGCCATATATGCATCTCTGTTTTGATGGGATAAGCCACATATGACTACATGCACTTTTGTTTTTTCTACTATTATATATTTTATTAGTAGTATTCTGATTATTTTAGTGTTGGAAATATGCCCTAGAGGCAAATAATAATATAGATTATTGCATATTTTATTAAGTTCATAATAGGTTTTATATCATGCTATTAATGTATTGGTAGGAACGTTAATACACGTGTGATATGTAAACCACCAGAGTCCCTAGTAATCCTCTAGACACTAGTTCATTGGTCAATTGATGATCGATGTTTCCCAATCATGGACATTTATGTCAATTGACAATGGGGTTATTTCATTAGGTGAATGAAAGTGATGGACATAACCAATATAGAAATTGTAACATGATCAAGTCATGAAGTTTACAGTTACAATGACTGGAAAATGTAGTAACCAATTCCTTAGACCGTGAGACCATATTTAATCACTGTCATCTGAGGTGCCTTGTTTGCATCAAACGTCACTTGGCAAAATGGTGATCAGAAAGGTGACATCAGGTATTCAGAGGGGAATGTAGAGGCGTATGTGTAGGGGTTCGTAGCATGGAAAACAAAAAAAATCTATCGCATGAACACACACAAGCCAAGATCTATCTACTAGATTGTAGCAACGAGTTGATAGAGTACTAACCCTCAAAGATCCAAAGCGTTTAACGAGATCGGATTCTCGTGGGTGATGTAGTCTTTCACTTGCCAATCTCAAGATCGCGTAGACGATCCTTTTGGCGCCACATTCCGGCAGTGCTCCCACAGTCGGTCACACGTACGATACTCGATGAAGACCTTCCTCTCCCTTGTTCCAGCAGTCATCGGAGGTTGTAGCTCTCTCCTCATGATTCTGGCAGCACGACGGCGTGGTGTCAGAAGTAGAGGGGAGATCCCGCAGGGCTTCGCCTAAGCAGGAACGGGTATGGTGGAGTAGAGAGAGGGCCTCGGCGATCTAGGTTTTAGAGGGCCGAGGGGTTTAGAGGTAGCCAGAGGCTAGGGATTAGCTAGACGGCGATTTAGAGGAGATCTAGGGCAGCCACATCTAGAGGGAGGGGGCGGCGGCTGGCCTAGGGTTTCTTGTCAGGTGAAAGGGGAGCGCCCCCTCCCCTCTATTTATGAGAGGGAGGGGCGGTTGGGGAAGGGGGGTCCTTCCCCAACTCCACCTCATGTGGCCGGTGCAAGGGAGAGGGAGGAATCCTTCCTTAGGTAGGATTCCTTCCCTCCCTCCACTTGGAAACTATTGTCCCAGTTTGAATTTTTCAAACTGGCTTTTTGGCTTTCAAACTAGAGTTTGATTTCTCTCTTCCAAGTGTCCAGCCAAGTGACCTAGGACATGATGCAACCATTCCACTTTGTCATGACACATCCATGTCCCCTTCCCCTTCTGAACCGGTGGACCTTCTAGAACTTTCTAGAACATTCCGGTGAAAGAACCGAAATCATTCCCGAACTCTGGAATTGGACTTTCCTTATATGAATGTTATTATCCGGACCATTTCGGGTCTCCTCGTGATATTCCGGATCCCATACGGGACTCTGAACTACATTCGATCTCTTTACTCACTTTCCATATCTACTAAGCAAAATTGAATCCTTAAGTGTGTCTCCCTACAGTTCATGAATTATGCAGACATGATCGAGACTCTTCTCCGATCAATAACCAATAGAGGAATCTGGAAATTCATATGGCTCTCACATATTTCTATGATTACTTCGTGATCGAATGAACCATTTACTCCCTTTGTCTTGCGATACTTTACTTATCTAAGGTTTGATCGTCGGTATCTCTACATACCTAGTTCAACCTCGTTACTGAAAAGTATTTTTTTCGTTCATATGATATGTGATCCCTTGTGACCCAGTCACATGCTTGCAAGCTAATTGGATGACATTCCACCGAGAGGGCCTAGAGTATATCTATCTATCATATGGATGGACAAATCCCACTCTTGATCCATGTGCCTCAACACATACTTTCTGAATACTCAAGCCACCTTTATAACCACCCAGTTACGAAGTGGTGTTTGATTTCATCAAATCATCCATCCGGTGATGGTGATTAACATGATCTCATGGTCAAAGGATTTAGGTTACTATGTATTGAAAGCTTATAACAAGTGATTATTTAAATGACTTGATCTTATGCTACGCTTAACTATAGGAGTATGTCCATCACATCATTCTCCTAATGATATGACCTTGTTGTTAATAACATCTCAATGTTCATGATCAGGAAACCATGATCATATATTAACCAACAAACTAGTTTAACAAGAGGCTTTACTAGGGACTCTTACATGTTTACAAATCACACAAGTATTAATGTTTCCGGTTAATACAGTTATAGCATGGTATGTAAACATTTACCATAAGCATGAAGATATGATAATAACAAATTTATTATTGAATCTTAGGCATATCTCCAACAATATATGTCTAGAGCGGGATTTGTGACGGAAAGATACTCTAGGCCCACTCGGAGACATGACATCTATAAAGCTGCAGCATGTGACTAGGTCACGGGGAGGGCATAGCTCAGAACGAGTAAAGTTGTACTTTTTATTAACAAGATTGAACCCGACATGGCGATGTCATTGATCAGGTATCAGATAAGTAAAGTATCAAAGTAACAAAGGGAAAAGAACTCTATGCTTAATGGTTCAACAACAAAGATTCTCATGGAATGCACATGGGTCATTATGGGCATCAGGTCTCGCTAATGATCATTGGTAAGAGAGGGGTCTCGACCATGTCTGGAGTGTTCCTGGACCGTTAGGGAAACACAATTAAGGGTTTGAAAACTCTCGGAGGTCGTTTTGGTATCATAGGAATCACCAAAGAAAAGAGAAGGGTAAACCGGAAGGGTTTCGAGAAAGTCTGGCAGGTGTCCGGAGTTATCCGAAAGGAGTTTCGGTGCATAGGGAATTAAATAATATGTAAATATATGTTAATTATTGAATTATACATTTATTTATATTTATTTACTGATTAAATATGATTTAATGGACATACCATGCCCAATGGGCCAATTCCCTAGGGGAAAGGGCCCATGAGGGACCCCCAAGGGAAATGGGAGGAGTGGCCGGATGGGCCACCGGGTGGCGTGCCAAGGCCACCTAGGGTGGTCAGCCAACCCACCTCCTCTCCTCTCCTTGGTTTAGTCCCATATTGCTAAGGCAAGGGACTTGGGGGCTCTCCTCCTCCTATATAAAGGAGGGCATATAGAGGGATTTAAGCACACCAATATATCCCAAGCTTTGAGGCTTCTCCCTCCAAGTTCCCTCCTATCTCCCTCCCTCTCTCTCTCTCTCTCTCTCTCTCTCTCTCTCTCTCTCTCTCTCTCTCGTGACTGTGGCCCCGCTGTAAGGGCTATGCGAATGAGAGAGCTCTTCACTACGGAGCGCCGTCATGCTGCAGGGATTCTGGATCCAGGAGATCTACTTCTGCAACCTCTGTTGGATTAGAGTTCGGGAGTCGTCATCAAGCAACATATGTGTGCGACCCCCTACGAGGGGCTGCACTTGTGGCGGTCGAGTTGTTCGAACAATCAGAGTCATTGGAGCTAGTGGAGCCGTCCGAGTTTAGAGCAACCTTGAGGTCAGCGTCGGTACGACCACATCATCCATGTTCTCCTGAAAGTTGACAAAGCGTTTCGGTCTTCAACTTTGTGAGTTTGCAAAAATCCCCTCCCGTTACTGCATTGCTCCTAGATAGATCCTGGCAGTCAGTGGTTTGTGTAGGAAAAAATTATTATTTTCAGGCGCTAAACCCCAACATTTAGGAGTACTACTTTCTTAGTTAGTAATAAATTCTTCCTACTTTTATATGTATGATCAACATAACATATTTATTTGGTTTTTTCTCATATCATTCCTTGTCACTTCAAGGAAAAACACAACCAATATACCGATAAGTGGTTACCAGCTTTGGCTGGAGGGCGTAGGTTTGAGTTTTTTGTGGAGAAAATGGAAGAAGCTACATCCAGAAGAGGGCCATTATGGTTATCATTCTTGAGGACACACAATGTTTCTATCCACAATGTGGTGACCTTTAGCTTAATCATAGAAGATGATGATGAAGAATATGAAGGATATGAAGAGGAAGGAGGTGAAGAGGAAGGAGATGATCAGTTTGTGTTAAGTATGGAAGTACATGCCCCTAATGGTGGCATCAAGGGATTCCATACTATTTATGGTATGTGTGTGTTCTCCATAAAATTTATGTATATTACCATTTATGGATCCTACATTATTTCTCCTTTTAATGGTAATTGAATTTTATAGGATTCAGGGTGCCATTTGTGGATCCCTACATTAGAGGTGTTTTCTACAGGAGTATTTTCACACATATGCATCTAATTACTGTGGAAGTCATGTATGCCATTACTTTTGAGATGCTGAAGGATGTAACCAGGATATGTCGGCTTCATGATGAGGATAATTTTTTCCATCTCTCTGACATGCAATACTATGTTACAAGTCTTAGTGCACTTAATGTACATAACAACACCTTTGTGACATGGTTTGAATTTTACTTGTGTGTTTACTAATGTGTTTTAATTATTTCATCATTGTAGGTCATGCCATCAATCTTTGCACTTGGTTACAACATCCCAAAGAATGGCACAACTTTGTTTCATGGTTATGGCATGGACGACACACTTACCGTCCAGTACACTATATTTCGTGGAAAATTGAACCAGATAGTGTTCTCTAATGGTTGGAACTTCTTCTACAACATGAACCAACTTGAAGGTGGTTCAATAGTTTGTGTGAGGATGGAAATGAGGGAACACTACATTGGCTTATTCGTGATGAGAATTCACTGAAACCTCCAAGGAAGACTGCATCCTTCTTTTGTTTAGCTAGATCTAACATAGGATAATGTTTAATGTTGTGAAGAACTATGTTTGAAGTATTCAAGATGTTGTGAAGAACTATGTTCGAAGTATTCGATGTTGCGAACAACTATGTTTGTAATATATTCACCTCCCTTGACTTTTGGTTCTGAATATAATTCGCAAGTTTTAGGATTATAAAAATCTAGAGTGTCCGAATATATCCGAAGTTCTGACTATTCACTCAAGGAGACTTCCTTCAAAGAATTCATCAAAAAAGTTTAAATTGATGATAAATTCATATTTGAGTACCCAAATGATCTCACATCGTGATTAAACATTGGAATTAGTCGATTTCTAAACACTTGCACCTTATTACTATGCAACAAGTGCATGAACACTAGGATTTGAAATACCTTTCAGGGTAAGATCCAAGGTTTGTACTATACCATATATTTTCTTCAATGCATGAACCTAATTTAGTCTTAGGACTTAATTTAGAACTAGCAAGCATGTATAACCACCTTCCTTTGCCTTTTGGTTATCAATAATTCTCAAATGTTTGGATCACCAATCCCGAGGGTCAAGATATATGTGGACCACCCGAATATATTGTTAAGGTAGAGATAGTTATTTTTATAGGCCGCCTTCTACAGAGGTGCCTTATGGTACATATATCATGTCAACGAAGCTACATATATCGATCTATTATATTACTTGTGATAATGGTCGCGAGCAACATCAAGTCATCTTACCTTTGCATCATAGAAATTACCTAATTACATGGTTTCTCATCTTCATATCTCGGAAGTTGGCTTGTGGACTACACATTGGAGCACGAGGTGGCATCGGCACCATCGAGTATAAGACGGATTTTGATGGCCGTATATCCCTCACCGCTGACGGGTGGACTAACTTCCTCCAAACTGAGCATCTCTAGATTGGACAAGCCATACTCATCACTGTGAGGTTGACCACCACGCCAAGGGACCTACATATGATGTTCATCATCGACATCATCAATGATTTGGCATCCCCATAGGACTCAGAATCGTAGGAGTGATACTCGGAGGAGTACGTCGTGTGACCTTAATAATATTGCTAGATTATTATATGAACCAACTTTGGCTATAGCTAGCTACTTTCATCACTATGGTTTGGACAAAATTCATCTTATCCGTTTAATGTTGTATGATAAGTGCTCTAGGCTGCCGATCTCATCTTCCAAATATTTCAATCTATAATGGGCCTCTTCTCTCCCTTACTTCCTTATGTACATATAACCTATAATTCAAATGAACACAGTTTCCTAGGAAATGAAATTTGAATTAGTCCTTTTAAAATTCGAGAAGGTTGTAATTTTTAGCCGCCTAAGGTAAGTACTTGGTGGCAAAATATGAAATTCAGATGTTGTTAGAGACGTTCTTGAAGGAAATATGCCCGAGAGGCAATAATAAAATGGTTATTATCTTATTCCTTGTTTATGATAAAATTTTATTTCTCATTCTATAATTGTATTAATTGGAATCGTTCATACATGTGTGTTTAATAAACAAATAGCTCATATAAACTATCTCATTGATGAACAAGATGATCAAGGTTTCCTGATCATGGTGGAATGATGTGATGTACATTCATCCGAAGTATAGTAATACGATCAAAGTCATTATGTTTAAATTTCTATAACATAGTTACAAGTAACTTTAGTCCTTAGACCATGAGACTGTGTCAATTGCTAACATATGAAGAGTAACTTGATAACATCAAACGTGACACCATAACAGGGTGAATATAAAGGTGGGTTCGGATACTCTGATAGTGTTATGTAGATGCTCATGGATCAAGAGTGGTATTTTTCCATCCAAATGACGGAGAGATATACTATAGGCCCTCTCGATGATATCACATTGATATAGCTTGCAAGCAAGTGATGGGGATCGTTAGAATGTTATATCACGGGAACGATAATGGAGTACATGTCGGTAACAAGATCAAACTAGGTATGGGGATACCGATAATCGAATCCCGGGCATGTAAAATATTGTGGGACAAAAGGATTTAGTTACAATGTAAAAGGCTCACACGATCACAAGTAGTCATCGCTGAATGTGTGAGAGTCAGTACGGATATCCAGGTCCCGCTGCTGATTATTGATCGGAGAGGGGTCTCGATCATGTATGCATTATTCGTGAACCGTAGGGTGACACACTTAAGTGATATAGACACCATTTGGAGAAAATGAGATCCCAGGAAAAGAATATCAAAGTGCTGGAATTATTTCAATAGAAACCGGAATTCTTTCGGGTGAAATTGCTGAAATTGGTTCTACATGTGAAATTGAAATGTAGTAAGGGGTTTTATGTGAATGTTTGTTAATTAATGTAATTAAAAAATTATGAATAAATAAATATAAGGAGTTTTACTAAATGAGAGATTACATTAAATTTGGTGGAAATTTAATGGATTTTGAGTGGATTTTAAGTGGAGAAAATGGAGGGGCATTTGTGTGAGTGGGAGCTCCACTCACATGAATGGAGGAAGAGGTGGGGGCACCCACCATGGCTGCCAAACCATGGCCCTTGGATACCCCCTCCTCCTATAAAAGGCACCCCTCTCACTCCCAATCACTCACACCTCCTCGTGAAGGATCTCTCTCCCCCTCTAAAATTACCCCATGGTCTCGGATCAGCGAGATACATGTTCTAGGTGGATTTTTCTGGAGCAAGGATTTGTTGCTTCCGCTGCTTTGCTGGAGCAAGGGCGCGAAGTTTTTCGGGGTACCGGACGTGTGTGCAATCACGGATACACCACTGCTTTGTGGTGTTGGACTTGCTGGTGCTGGACCGGCTGGACTTCACCACGATCTTGATATCAGCAAGTGAACGACTACATCATCCACGAGAACCAATCTCTTAATGCTTTGTCGGTCTTCGAGGGTAAGTTCTCTATGGATGTATATCCACCCATTGCTTGTATCTAGATAGATAGATCTTGGTGCTTAGTCGTTCATATCATAGGAATTTTTTGTTTTCTATGTTGCAAACCCAACAGTGGTATCAGAGCCGGATCTATGTGTACATGCTTGATACGTCGGAAACGTATCTATAATTTTTGATGTTCCATTCTTGTTTAGTATCTACTTTGCTTTGCTTTGTCCACACTTTGAGGTGTTTTTATATGTTTTCTGATACTAACCTATTAACAAGTTGCCACAGTGCTAGTTGTCTGTTTTCTGCTATTTTTGGTTCCAGAAAAGCTAGTAAGGAAATATTCTCGGAATTGGATGGGACAAAAGCCAAAGTCAATATTTTACCGAGGAGAACACGAAGTCCAGAGGGACAAGCTGAATGCCACTATGCTATGTTTTTTGTATGTGAAACAAACAAAAAAATTTCAATGCATGTTATTCATGATCTTTGTTTGTAGCCTTTCATGTTGCATGCATAATTACTTTGTCTTACTGTTAGAAATCTATCTTTCATGCTCATGTTTAGAGTTCTTTGATCCCGGCTTTTTGCTTGCAAATGGTTTGATCTTGGTTTTGATGGTGCATGTCACCTCAAAAATTATTCTTTTTATCACTTACCTACTCAAGGACAAGCAGGAGTTAAGCTTGGAGATGCTTGATACGTCGAAAACGTATCTATATTTTTTGATGTTCCATGCTTGTTTAGTATCTACTTTGCTTTGTTTTGTCCACACTTTGAGGTGTTTTTATATGTTTTCTGGTACTAACCTATTAACAAGTTGCCACAGTGCGAGTTGCCTATTTTCTGCTGTTTTTGGTTCTAGAAAAGCTAGTAAGGAAATATTCTCGGAATTGGACGGGACAAAATCCAAAGTCAATATTTTACCAAGGAGAACACAGGGTCCAGAGGAGAGACGGAGGGGAGCCATAGGGAGGCCGCACCCCCAGGCACAGGCCCACCCTAGGCCGCGCCTGGACAGGGTGTGGGCCCCCTGGCCGCCTCCCAGCCTCGTCTCTTCGACGATAAGAAGCCCCCTATGCCTAAACCCTAAGTACCCGATCAATATTCCACGAAACCGTCTGTAGCCGCCGCCACCATCGTCCCTAGATCGGGGGGGATATGAAGCTCTTCCCGGCACCCTGCCGGAGGGGATATCATCCCGGAGGCCTTCTTCATCATGCCAGAAGCGTGAGTAGTTCCACCTTGGACTACGGGTCCATGTAGTAGCTAGATGGTTGTATCTCCTCCTTTGTGCTTTCATGTCTAGATCTTGTGAGCTCCGTTCATGATCAAGATCTCATCTATTTGTAATCATGCATGTTGTGTTTGAGTGGATCCGATGGATATTGAGATTACTATGTCAGATTGATTAATGGTTTTGTCTTATTGATTCTATCATGTCTGTGTTGTTTGTGATCTTGCATGTTCTCCGTTGTTAGTAGCTATCTTGACCAAGTAGTTGCTAGTGACTTCAAGAGGGGGTATTTATGCTCGATAGTGGGTTCATGCCTCTATTTAATCAAGGGAAGTGACAGAAATATCTAAGGTTGTAGATGTGTTGTTTCCATTAGGGATAAAACAACGGTCTCTTGTTCATGGAACAAGTGGATTGTTTACCTTACACTCTTGTTCATGCAGTTGTTTGTTGCTTGCACCTTAATACTGGAGGGGGTTCGGATGATAACCCAAAGGTGGACTTCTAGACATAGATGCAGTTGGGTGGCGGTCTATGTATCTTGTTGTATTGCCCTATCGAATATCATAGGATCATGATGTCTAGTATTGCATTGTTATGCCTTGCTCAGTCCTGTCAATTGTCCTGATGTAATTTGTTTACCCTGCATGCCATGTTTGTTTATCTAAGGAGAACACCTCTAGTGAACTATGGACCCTGGTCCAATCTTTACCATTGATACATCTTCCACTGTTACTGTTTACTTGCTGCAAACCACCATCACCTTCCACACCATACAGTTAATCCTTTGTTACAACAACCGGTGAGATTGACAACCTCACTGTTCATTGGGGCAAAGTCTTGAGTTTGTGTTGTGCAGGTTTCAACTTTGCTTGCAACACCTTTGAGACGTTTCCTTCCTCCTACTGGTTCGATAACCTCGGTTTCTTACTAAGGGAAAACTTGTTGTTGTGCTGCATCATACCTTGCTCTTGGGGTTTCCCGACGAAGCGCTCCCACGTTGACGCAGCGCCAACATTAACCTCCGATCTCCAGCCCAGCAACCCTAGACCCTCCCCCTTTTATGTTTTGATCACAGATATGTAATCAAGTACTTTGGTTTAATTCGATTCAAAAATTGAAAACCTCTTATTTTTTCCCGATCTCATTTTTTCCAAATGAACACATGTTATCCTTAACATGCAGTAGCTCCATTTGGCCCAAAAATGCTTCAGTATATTTATGATAAATCAGCAAACCATATGTATGCTTTTAACAACTAAATCTCTACAGAATTATATCTAAAACAAATGACATAAAACCTCTAGGTGCTGAAAGGTATCAGTGATACCTTGCATGTCACCATGGTCTCAAAGTTAATTGCTTCCTATTTTGCCCACGGCAAAAATAACTAACATAGCCCAAGTCTTCCTTTAGGAATTTCTCTGGGTCAAACCAAAATGGGTATTGACCTAATTCCAACCCCCAGGACACATGCATACCAATATATATATATATATATATATATATATATATATATATATATCAAACCACAGAATCCCATAATTTTATAAACCACTATTGATTTATTGTGAATTAATCTGTTATGTGCATAGTTATTTCACTAATAAAATCACCCAGTAATTATGTAAATCAAAATAGTTTGATTCCAATTTTTGTAGAAAGGTATTCAAAATATATAACATGTTTCTTTGGAATCACATCAAAATCCCATGTAGATTAAATCTGGATAAAAAGACAAATATCCACCAGAACTAACTTTGGGAATTTCCTAAGGGAATTCTGCTAAATATTTTGAAGTGATTCCAACTCCTACTGAATCAATACATCAAACCCTACCTAAACATCCAAGGAAATAATTTTTGGAGCTCCATAACCTTTCTGGTGAATTATTTTCTAAAACTAGAGTTTCTATCACTAGAAATTTCATTATAAATCAATGGTATTCGATAAAATAGTGAAACGACTTTTGTTGGTTTCATTTTATCAATACCAATCTGATGGTATCATTTTTTACAAAGTTATCATACAGAAATGGACCTTGGTTTAAAAATCCTCTATTAAGTAGTCATAGCCTCACAAACCCATTACATAAAACCCCAAATGCTTTTCAAGCATTCCCAATTGCTCTAAATCCAAGAACTCAAAACCTACTGAATTGTAAACATGAAATATTCATTGCTTGCTATATGTATTGATGCAATTATGCATTGTATTTAATGTGGTATTGTTTGTCTACATGTATACTCGATAACGGTGCTAGTTGTGATTGTGTGAAGCCGAGAAGAAGGAAGCCTCAGATATCTCTTTTATTATCACTATTATTGGTATTCTGGTTTCATAAAGAAGTCAGGGACATCTCTCTGGTCATAGGCAAGCCACCGTTCCTCTCCAATACTTGCCCTACTCCGTTTTATACTTGCTTTGTATCCCCTTTACAAATTGCATTATTACATGCATGTCATGTTTTATAAATACTGCACTAATAGCTTGGCCCCTCCAAGTTATGACTTGGTGTCCCTCAGGACACCCACCTTGTGGTATACCCACTGTTTTACCCTTTAGATCGAGGTTGAGATGCTTAGCATCTTTCCTCCTTGGAAACGATGGTTTTTCAATGATAAAACAATTTTGCGTTTTTACCCTACCACAAAGTTTTCAAAATAAAACCCTTGGAAAGAGGCATTGTTTCCGAGTGGGTGTTTTACAAAAGAAAATCTGATGAAAAGATAAGGAGGAAGTCAAGTAAGAGAAAGAGAAGAAAGGGGTTACTCGAGTCTTTTACCGAAACAATTTATCAGTGCAACCACATTACCCTGGGTGTGACTCAGGGCTTAACTCGTAGTTTGTTTTCCTTAGTATGGGCTACGACATAACGCTTAGAAAGGGGTTAAACTCCCTCGAAGACGGTTCCTTTCCACTTAGGGGTTCATCGTGACCGGAAGGTTCCATTGAATCCCTCGAGGTCGGCGGCAACTATGGAGCTCCCACGGCCGGTAAAAGGTTAAGGGAGTATGGGTGGCATGGAAAGGTAAGTTCAGGAAGGGATATTCGTACTTGTGAAGTCAGGTACTCGTCACGGGGGACTAAGCAACCATATGGAAAGTTCCTATACTAGGGACGACAAATGAAAGGTTAGGTTTGATTATCCGGACCCCGTACACTTGTGTAGAGTGTAGTGGTCGTATCCGGACGGATGTATTGATTCTTGTGGGTAAACTGCGCAGACTCTTCAGAGTATAATCTATTTGAATAGCTGTGTCCACGGTGAAGGACAGTTGGAATAAAAAGGAAGTGCCCTTGGGATGTTTTTGGGAGAATAAAAAGGAAGTGACTTGGTCACAAGGAGAAATGAAAACAAGCTTTGTTTTGACCAGAGAGGGTGGTAAATGTTTTAAAAAGGGTTTTCTTATAAAATCTGTTTTCAAAAAGGTTTTTAACAAGGATGTGGAGCTGTCAAGACTTTTCAAAAAGGAGACATGTTTTCAAAACTCTTTTTCAACAAATATATGGAGATGCCAATTTCGGCTTTTCAAAAACAACTGTAGTATAGAGATATCTTGCCACGGCCAAAAATGCATTATCTTGTTTACCTTGTCTAGGTGGTTTTCGAGTACATTCAAAAGTACTCACGACTTTGTCCCTGGCTATTTACTTGGCCAGACTTTTAGAAGCACGAGGAACGATGGAGATGATGATGTCTATGCGAGCTAGGTCGTCTTCCCAGTCAGTCGCCTATAGGTTAAGGCAAGACATGGGCTTTGTGCTTGAAGACTTCCGCTATGGATGCTTGTAATATCCATAATGGAAATAATGTAAGTTTTGTACTCGTTACTTTCTAGATGTTGTAATGGTACTTGTCGTTTATGCTCACGGCTCACTGATCATGGAAATGTGAATTGCATACATAACGAGCATTCTCGGACCATAAATCCGAGGTCCCACAACATTCTTGCACAAGATTCATGGTAGTTCTAGGGTTCCTTAGTCTCCCCAAGAACTAATGGAACTAGTCACAAATAGGGAACAAGACATCATAATGACAATAATATGAATGATTAAATAAGTGATACCCATAAGTGTAGGGGATAGTTAAATATTTTTGTGAAGTGATACGTTGTAAATGTATCTATAATTTTTTATGATCCTTGCTTGTTTACTATTAACTTTGTTATGTTCTGTCTACACTTTGAGGTATTTTTATACATTTACTGGGACTAACCTATTAACAAGATGCCACAGTGCCAAAAGCTAGTAAGTAAATATTCTCGGAATTGGACGGGACAAAAGCCAAAGTCAATATTTTACTAGAAGAAACACGGAGTCCGAAGGGCAGCCGAAGGGGGGCCACAAGGTGGTCACACCTTAGGGCCGCGCGACCCAAGGGGGCGTGCCGCCACCAGTTGTGGGCCCCTCGGGCGCCCACCGATCTTGCCTTTCGCCTATAAAAGCACCCCGATACAGAAACCCTAAGGACCCGATCAAATCTCCACAAAATAGTCCATAGCCGCCGCCACCGTCGTCCCTAGATCGGGAGGATCTGAAGCTCTTCCTGGCAGCCTATCGGAGGGGAGAGATCACCCCGGAGGCTTTCTTCATCACCATGCCAGCCTCCAGAGTGATGCGTGAGTAGTTCATCCTTGGACTATGGGTCCATACAGTAGCTATATGGTTATTTCTCCTCCTTTGTGCTATCATGTTTAAATCTTGTGAGCTCCGTTCATGATCAAGATCATCTATTTGTAATCATACATGTTGTGTTTGCGGGGATCCGATGGATATTGAGATACTATGTTAGATTGATTATTGATTCTATCATGTCTATGTTATTTTTGATCTTGCATACTCTCCGTTGCTAGTAGCTATCTTGGCCAAGTAGATGCTTGTGCCTCCAAGAGGGAGTATTTATGCTAGATACTAGGGTCATGCCTATAGTAATCTGGGAAGTGACAGAAATCTCTAAGGTTGTAGATGTGTTGTTGGTACTAGGGAGAAAACAAAAATCTTTTGTTCATGGAACAATTGTATTGTTTACTTTACACACATTGCTTAATGAAATTATCTGTTGCTTGCAACTTAATACTGGAAGGGGTTTGGATGATAACCTGAAGGTGTATTATTAGTCATAGATGCAGTTGGATTACGGTCTATGTATATTGTTGTATTGTCCAATCAAATCTCATGGGAGTCAAGATGTCTAGTATATGCATTGTTATTGTTTCTCAATCTGTCAATTCCCCACTGTAATTTGTTCACCCAGCATGTTATTTATCTTAAGGAGAACACCTCTAGTGAACTGTGGACCCTGGTCCAATCTTTATCATTGATACATCATCTACTATTACCATTTACTTTCTACAAGCAACTATTATCTTCCACACTATATGGTTAATCCTTTGTTTTTAGCAAACCAGTGAGATTATGTTGGGGCAAAGTTTTGAGTTTGTGTTGTGCAGGTTCCAAGTTGTTAGCAACACCTTGGAGTTGTTTCCTTACTCCTACTGGTTCGATAACCTCGGTTTCATAACTGAGGGAAAACTTACTGCTGTTCTCATCACACCATCCTCTTGGGGTATCCCAACGAAGCTCTACAGTGATCTGAGCCGCATCACGAAGTATCGTCCAAATTTATAGTTCAACACAATAGTAATACAAGAATGCCAATAAGACTTTAGATTTTTTATGTTTATCTTAATATTTATGTGATCCAGTCAATTATATTTGTAGTTATAGCTGGGCGTGGGCAGCTGTCAGGGGGATGACCCCGGCTAGGGTCAAGCTAAGGTAAAAGGGCAAAGCCCTCAAGGATCTGGACCAGGTCAAAGAGTGACCCGGCCGAGTTATATACAGGTTGGCCGAATAAGGCCTAGCTAAATCCGAGTCAGGTAACTAAAACCTGACTCGGCCAACATATGGGTTATGTTGACATAAACGTACTACTCATATGCAGGTTAGAGCTTAGCCGAGTCATACATGGCGAGGCCGAGTCATGGGAAGCTTGGTCGAGAAGGAGGAGTCCAACCACGAAGTCAACACTGCGAACTGTCTCTCCCCTAGGAATTTGTACAGTGCCAAGCGCTACAGACAAGAGCCAAAGGGACAGAGGAGCAGAAGAGGGTCACGGAGGTGAAAGTCTCCGAGACCGAGGCTTACATGTCGTGGGCTCTGGGTTATTGCCATTGATAGAAGGGGGACACGGAAGGGCGCTTGCCGAGTTACCATTTTGGGACAAGCATATTCCACGAATATGCTTGTCCATGTCAGCCCTAGATGTAACCTGGCCACCCCTTTATAAGGAGGGCCAGGACCTCCTAAGAGAGGGATCGATTCATTTTTACTTGGCACTAGAAGTAGCTTCTTCTTTCTCTCGCTCAAACAGCTCGAGGAGCAAGTGTAGCATTACTGGTGTTGAATAAAGATCAAGTTCTTGTGTTCTGTGTGCAGAAATCAATACATCTTCCCTACCTGGATCCCTCTAGCACACATTGGCCCCCAACTTAAGCCTACCCATGGCATCTGACGTGCCACCACCACGACAGTTGGCGCCCCTCGTGGGGCCAGCAACAGTGCGGGCTGGAGTCAAGATCCGAACGGGCAACTTCATCGACATTGGCGAGCGCATCGTCTCCGGCTTAGCCCATAGATTCGACCACTGGGACTACGTCAGCGACAATGCAGGTAGCTTCGGAGCGCGACCACCCCCGCGCAATGGCGTCTTCATCAAACTCGGCGTCGACACGTCCTGAGTCTACCCGCGATGAGTCATCCTCGCGGGAGAGCCTACCCTCAGAGCTGCTAGCGGTATGCGTACCACTCGCCCCGCAGGCAACGTCGAGGTGATGATGAACGCGCCTGCACCAGCAGCAGGTACAGGAGCCGGACCAAGCAAGAACCTAGCAACGACAAATCCGGCGATAGCAAAGCGGACAGTAGCAAAGCAAGCAGCAGCAGATCAGCAGTAGCAGACGCACCCGAGGTGCATGAGTTAACCCCCAAGGCAGCCCGAGTGCGGTGACCCAGCATACCACTGCATGTGTAGTACACTATAGTTGTTAACATGACATCCACAGAACACCGTTCCGTAAATATCACATCCCTCAGAGTGGTACAGCAGAAACATTGCGGGTCCATATTACAAACATTCACATATTATTATTATTATTATTACAATACCAGAAGTTCAGGACTTCAAAAGGTTTCAAGTTATAAACCCAAATATAAAGTGTTTTGGTGGAATTTAAAAGTAGCAACTCCGACTAGGAGTTGAGCTCAGCAGCTTATTCTATAGAGTTCATGTTGCTTGGCTCCGTTGGTTACTTCTAACTAGGATACTTAGTTGGATTCGTTATCGTTGACACCATAGCGGATTTCGTAATCCACTCCTTCAACAACTCCTAACAGGTCAGGCTCCTCGTAGAACACATCTTCTTGACATTCAGCTGCATACATTGGCACGTCTTCGGGATCCTCAGAGTCTAAGCAAGGGATCAAAGGAAAGGACGAGTAACAGCGATACCCAACAAGTTCATTATATGCAAGGTGGGAAGTTTGATGCTCTAACTACCACCTCGGATTATAAATCCTTGGCACTATGCAATTTTTTTTGTAAATCTTTCTTCAAAGATTGATTTTATTATGAAAATCTATGACCATCAGCCTTCACAGGTTGACCATAACTTTCATGGAGTTCCTTTCCTGCCGCATTCGTAGCTCCTTCCCGGAACAGGAAATAACAAGTTATAATTCTTACACTCTGCAGAGGTGCGTTACTTTACCCATGAGAGATCAACTCCTTGTTACACAACCGGGCGTACTTTCCCGTCCACAATTCCATGATGTGGGGCCCAGTAGTTGGTCCAAGCCAATCAATGCCCCCTTCGCGACCTCGCATGCCTCCTTGGTGTACACCATGCCCACATAATGAATTACGGCAATGGTTTGTACAAACCGTTAGATGCCAGAACTATCGTGGGACAATGAGTGTTCCCACCCATATGCTGCATATCCTCTATGAATTACCAATTAATATGCACGCTACGAGGATAACAGCCACGACCTGCACATCCATCTTCATGCGAGGGTAAGAAGATACAACTGACTTCTCTGTCCCATTCCAAATCTCATGGCTAATGCGTAATATACAGCGCTAGAATCACTGATGTCAGGGGTTATTAAGTCCCTAATTGATCATCATTGTTGCAAATAGAACCCTAAGTTCTATTGCTCCATTATATCATCACTTAGGATGATATCTATGATTTCTTTATTTGTGAAATTAATATTTTCTTTATTTTAGAGTATATATGATAACACACAATTTGCAAATACTTTGATAAAAACTCTTCAAAGGATATGAGCAAGTGATGAACTTGCCTTGTGATGGCAAGGTAGTGAAGTCTGATGCTTGCACTGGACCTTGAGCTTCTATGTCTACAAAAACATCATTATTGCCCGGTAAGGACAATATTTAAAGAAGCAAAATGATTATGAAAAGTAATGTAATGCATCATTTAACTTGATATGCATTCTCTCCATTATTATAAAAGTCTTTTAATAAAAAAATATTTTTAAATATTACTTTTTAATATTTACAATATATATTTTATTATTTTATTCCCCTTTTATCTAATTTTTATTGATTTAATAATTCTTTTAGGAATTATCACTTAATTATCAAAATTTGTTATTAAATATTTATTTAGTATTTTTCAAAAATACTACAATATTAATATATAATGAAAGTGATTTTTATTTATTTTTATCATCTTTCAACAATTTTGTAAAATTCCATAAGGAATATATAAATTACAAAATTCTTAATAAAATTTAAATGTCTAAAATTTTATATCTTAATTTACTTGGATAGTTTGGATTTGTGTGAATCTAGAAATATTTTATTTATAATTTTTGGATTTTTATTTTATTTTCTAGGATTTAATTAAATTCAGGGGAATTTTGGTCTTTTTATATTTATTAAAACACGCCTTAAAGGTTTTTGGGCTGGCTTATTCTTATTGGGCCCTTGTGGCCCATGAGGCATAGTCAAAACAGCCACCCCTAAGGGTTCTGGCCCAATTTAGCCCACCCACTCGCTGTCTCTCACCCTCGAGCTCACTCCTCTCCTCCTCCATCCCCGACCCCGTGGTCGATGATGTCATCGCCTACGATTTCCGCCGTCGTGGACCGTTCTGGTCGCCGCCGTGGTGCAGGAGGAGGTTTTCGACTATGCCCTTCCTTCCTGCCCATCTGGATTTGGGCATGGAGCTCTCCTGCGATGGATCAATGTCGTCCCGAACCCTAGGGTTTGGGGTTGGCGTGGATCCTGGCGTCCCGCTGCTATCACGCTCTGTGGTGATTCACCTCGCTCCTAGGCATGACTATGGTCGCTGCTGTGGCACTGTATGGGTTGCAGCGCCCCCCTGGGGGTGTTCCCCGTGCCGCCATGGACGTCCGCCACCTCTCCTTCCTCTTCTAGTCTCTAGAGAGGACCTTTGGTGAGTTCTTTTCCTCTCCCCTTGTGCTCTCTGTGCTAGCTCATCCTATGCTAGATGTTGGTAGTGACCTTTCTGGTTAGTGTCTTGTCCTGATTAAGATGATTTGTTCCATTTAGGGTTCATGTCCTATTGTTGATTATATACTGGATGAATTAGATCATGTGTTGATGATCTATGAATCTGTTAAGTGGTGATTAGCTGTGGTGATGATAGTGGCTTACTACTGATGATTCCATGGTTAAATCTCATATGATTTAGAGGGTAAAATTGTACTGGAAATACAACTTGGTAAAGCTAGTGGTTTGGATAACTTACCACTGTCATTACTTGGTTAATGACAGTGGGTATGGTGTGATGAAGTTATTGTCTTAGTACTATTGGCTTGAGAATTCATGTGTGGTTGAGATCACAATGGTCTCAAACAGTGAAGATATACATAGGGATTTCCTAATTATGATTCCTGTAATAGCAGGAAAATGATTGGTAGTTGATTGATTGAATCTGTGAAGATTGAATGCTTATTCTAATTCATGTAGAATTGTTCTTGTGACACCATCATTGTATGGCACACAAGATTGATTCTAATCCATTGTTTGGGTTGGTTTAAGCTTAAGACAAGTTTGGCATTAAAAGATAAGTAGAAGTGTTCCTTTCTGAAATCCCTAAGACCAATGATGTTGGTCTGAGGCTTAGGGATTAAGCTATATCTAGTTGATTCATATGGATGGTTCTGGTAGTGGTACCAGCTACTATTTCTTGAATCAAAGCTTGGAAAAAAATGATAGTAGGCTTGATCATTTATATGGATCCAAAAGATTAACTTCTAAGGTTCTACTCTTATCTTGGAGATGTGCCTAGAAGTTAAACCTTAGCTATATTTATTCTTGAATTGAAATTATAGCTTGATAGCCAAATCAATGATGTTGTTCTGAGTTTTGGTTGGATCCTTGTACTTTGTTGTTTACTTTTAAAGTTTAAAACCTCAGTGTTGGATTCACCCCACTTGGGTACTTTCTTAGAGTTTCACTGTGATACAGATCATCTATGCTTGTCTAATCTTAGGCCCAGTTCTTTTGGCGGCTTCTTCAAGAAGCCGTCCTACCCTCAGCTTTCTGGGGAAGCCGGTTAAAAAAAATTACAAGGCTTCCAAAGTGGATAAGGCTAAACTAACTTGGAAGCCTCACAGAATTTTGGAACCGGCTTCCCTAGGAAGCTGGGGGTAGGGCGGCTTCTCGAAGAAGCCGCCAAAAGAACTGGGCCTTAGACAGATAGATCATGTGATGGTCTATGTACTCACCACTGTCACTTGATGTTGTGGTTGCTAGTGGTGGATCTTGTGGTTGATCTTGTGCTCCCCTGGTATATCTAGCTCTTGGCTTGTCCTTGATCTAGCCCATCATCTCCTGATCCTGATGGCTTGACCTTGGTCTTGCTATCCACCTGATCTTCCCCCTCCTTATGTCACCATCCTAGTGATGTGATCCTGGCTTTGGTTGGTTTGGCTGCTGGCTGCTGTGCTTAGTTTAGCTGCTGGCTGCTGTGCTTGGTGTGTTAGAGCAAAGGAATGATGTGGGGATTGGTTTCCCAAGGCTGTGTTGACAGTTTTGTTTGGTTTTGTTGCTGCTGTGGTGTTGACAACACACACCATGCAGTTTGGTGTGTGTGCTGCTTGTGTGCTTGCTGCACAGATGTGGATATGTTCATAATTTTGAAAGTTACTTTTATCTGATTACTTTTACTTGGCTGGTGAAACTTGCCCCTCCTTGCTGTCATTTGACTTCTGGCTTAAAATTATGAAAGATTCATCTTTTCATATTGGTGAAACTTGCCCCGTTTATAAGTTTACTCCATGATGAACCTTGATCAGTGCACTTCAATGACAAGTCTGAGAGTAAAACAATGCTAATCCTAACTTTCCTTTTTCTATTCAGTTTCTGTTTATTTTGCAGGTATAGATTTGAAGATGAAGATTTTAGTTTATTTTTATTTATAGAATAATCCAATGTAATCCTCTTTATTCTTTTGTAATTTTAGTTCTATTCTTTTGTAAGCTTCATTTTATTATTTTGTAATAAATATTATACTATTATCAATAAAGAACAATTCTTATTCTTTATTTATTTGCTATGGTGAAGATTGTGGATGATTTTAATAAGTTAGATTTTTGTAAATTATTTATTGAATGAAAATATGAAATAGATATTCATATTCTTAATTGATTTCTTTAAATAAAGTTTGAGTTAAATTGGTTAACTCTTAATTAAATCAAGATTCAAACATTATTCAAAAATCATTTGAATTATAATTCAAACACTCAAGTTTTAAATTCAAATTTCATGTCCCAAAACACATAATTCCTCAAAGACCATATCAAAGTCTATATCAATCATCCTTTAAGACTAAACCTAATCTCAAAGTATGAAAGAAACCTTGATCACATTAGGTTTTTATTTGGCGAAAATTTTACCCACATTTTCACAGATGCATGCATGGAACATTTCAAATTCCTAAATCTACCCTTCGTTAGTTCCTAAATGCTGGGATGTTACAGACTTCCCCCCTTAAATTAAACTTCGTCCCAAAGTTTGTGGAGATGTACCTGAATAGTTCTGGATAGGCTTTTCTTAAATCGTCTTCTTTCTCCCACGTGGCTTCCCTTTCAGGGTGATGTTCCCATTGTACTTTGCAATACTTGATTGATCTGTTCCTTAACCTCTTCCAGTTTTCTTCCGGAATCTTAGAGGGCTTTTCAATATAGGTCAAGTCTGCTTGTAGTTCTATCTCTTGATGTGTAATTGCATCATCTGTAACTTTCAAACATTTACGTAGTTGTGACACATGGAAAACATTGTGCACTTGAGCCAATCTTGATGGTAACTCTAAAGCATAAGCTATAGTTCTGTTCTGACTCAATATCTTGAATGGTCCGATGTATCTTGGACTCAATTTTACTTTAACCCCGAACCTTTTCACTCCTTTCATTGGACTTACTTTCAATTATACCATGTCTCCCACTTCTGGATGCCAAGATCTTCGACTTTGATCAGCATAACTTTTCTGCCTACTCTGGGCTATTTTCAGTCTATCCCTGATCTTATCAATGATATCTTGTCTTTCCTTGATATAATCTGGCACAAATTCTTTGTTGCTTCCAGGCTCACACCAACATATTGGTGATCTACACTTCCTTCCATACAGAACCTGATATGGAGCTGCCTTCAGACTACTCTGATAGCTATTATTATAAGGAAATTCTGCCAATGGTAGATGATCTTCCCATGCACCTCCAAAATCTAATGCACACGCTCTTAGCATGTCTTCTAGTATTTGATTTGTTCTCTCTGTTTGACCTCCTGTCTCAGGATGATAGGATGTGCTGAAATCTAACTTTGAACCAAGTGCTTCATGCAATTGCTTCCAAAATGCTGAAGTAAACACTGATCCCCTAAAAGTTACGATCTTTTTGGGTACTCCATGCTTACTTACTATCTCTTTGACATATACTTCAACTAAATTCTCGACATTATCTTTTTAATTCACCGGAATAAAATGTGCACTCTTAGTGAGTCTGTCCACAATTACCCATATCATATCCTTCCTTTTTGGTGTCATGGGCAATCTTGTGATGAAGTCCATACCTATTTCTTCCCACTTCCATTCGGGAATTTACAAAGGTTGTAATGGTCCTGCTGGGCTTTGATGTTCAGACTTAATCCTTTGGCAAGTATGGCATTCTGATACATATCTAGCAATGTCCCTTTTCATGTTATTCCACCAGAATAGTTCTTTCAAATCCATATACATTTTAGTACTTCCTAGATGTATAGAATACGGTGTTTCATGTTCTTCTATAAGTATAAAATTTTGAATCTCAGACACATCTGGAACACAAAGACGGTCTTGAAATCATAGGGACTCATATTATCCAAGGCAAAAAAATGATTTTTGCCCTTGAGATATCCTCCGAATTTCCTCAGCAATAAAAGGATCTTCGGCTTGATGTCTAAAAATTTCTTGCTTAAGATCACTGTCCTGCTCTACAACTACTTGCATAGTCGCTAATCCTCCAAGAACCTCTATTCTGATGATTGAAGCTTTAATCTTTCCAAGTCCATTTGTAACTCTTTTGGTAACTCCCGAATACTAGGCTGAATATCTGCACTTTTTCTGCTTAAAGCATCAGCTACAACATTTGCTTTCACTGGAGTATAGTTGATTGTTAAATCATAATCCTTGATTGGTTCCAACCAACGCTTCTATCTCATATTCAATTCCTTTTGAGTGAAGAAATATTTGAGACTTTTATGGTCAGTGTATAACTCACATCTGGCTCCATATAGGAAATGCCTCCATCCTTTTAGCGCAAAAACTGCTGCTGCTAACTCTAAATCATGAGTTGGATAGTTGACTTCATGTGGTTTCAGTTGTCTTGAACTATAAGCAATCACTTTCCGATCTTGCATTAATACACAACCCAAACCTTCTTTAGATGCATCACAGTATACTGTGAAGTCCTTCCCTGTTCCAGGAACTGCTAAGATTGGAGCTATGGTTAACCTACTCTTCAACTCTTGAAAACTTGCTTCACACTTCTCATCCCAATTGTATGGTGTATTCTTTCTTAACAATTTGGTCATTGGTCCGGCTATTTTGGAGAAACCTTCAATGAATCTCTGGTAATAACCAGCCATTCCTAAGAAACCTCGAATTTGTTTCACATTGGTTGGTGCAGTCCATTCTATAGACATATTATCATCTTCAGGCATCTCAAGGACAAAAAAATCAGTTAAAACCAAGCAATTATGAGCCACTTGAATAGGAACATCCTCACATATACCAACAGAAATAGTAGTTGACTGATCAGCCATTTGCAAAGATATATCAGTTGGTATCAACTTTTCTAGCTGAAGTCTCTTGTAGAGAGAAAAAGGCATAACACTAACTCTAGCTCCCAAATCACATAAAGCAGTTGTAACATATTTATTTTTAACAGAGCAAGGAATAGTTGGTATACCTGGATCACCAAGTTTCTTTGGAACCTTACCATTGAAGGAATAATACTGACTGAACTTTAGATGGATTTACAGCAATTCCATCTTTACTAATCACATGACCGAGGAATTCTACCTCGTCTAGCCAAAATTCACACTTACTAAACTTAGCATAAAGTTTGTGCTCCCTTAGAGTCTGCAATGCTATTCTCAAATGATCAACATGCTCTTCCTTTTCCTTGGAATATATCAGAATTGAAGGGAATATGCCCTGAGAGGCAATAATAAAGTGTTTATTATGTGTATTCCAAGTATATGATAGATGTTTATTGTGCATGCTATAATTGTATTAATACGGAAACGTTAATACATGTGTGTTTAATAAACAAACAGAAAGTTCCTAGTTATGCCTCTCTCATAAACTAGCTCGTTGATTAACAAGATGATCAAGGTTTCCTGATCATGGACATTGGATGTTGTTAATAACGGGATCACAACATTAGTGTAATGGTGTGATGAACATTCATCCGAAGTATAGCATTACGATCAAAGTCATTGAGTTTATATTGCTATAACAACTTACGAAGTGATCCTAATCCTTAGACCATGAGATCATGTCAATCACTAACACCGGAAGAGTTTCTTGATAACATCAAACGTCACACCGTAACAGGGTGATTATAAAGATGGATTCAGAACTAATAAAGTGTTATGTTGAGGCTCATGGATCGAGAGTGGAATTTTTTCATCCCGATGACGGATAGATATACTCTGGGCCCTCTCGGTGATATCACATTGATTAGCTTGCAAGCAAGTTATTTGATCACTAGAATGTTATATCACAGGAACAAGAAAAGAGTGCATGTCGGTAACGAGATCAAACTAGGTATGGAGATACCGATGATCGAATCTCGGACATGTAATATATCGTGAAACAAAGGGATTAAGATACTAGCGTAAAAGGTTCCGACGATCACAAGAAAGTCATCGTTGAATGTGTGGGAGTCAGTATGGGTCTCCAGATCCCGCTTCTGATTATTGATCCGAGAGGGGTCTCGATCATGTCCGCATTATTCACGAACCGTAGGGTGACACACTTAAGAGACACCGACATCCAATTGGAGCAAATGTTTCATGCCGAAAGAATGAACAAGCGCAGGAATTTATTTCACTAGATACCGAAACAGGTTTTCGGGTGAAATTGCATAAAGTGGTTATGCATGTGAAATAGAATTCTAGCAAGGGGTTATTTGTGAATGTTTATCATTAAAGTAATTGACAAAATTCTGAATAAAATAAAAGAGTTTTATTTAATGAGAGTTTGCATTAAATTTGGTGGAAATTTAATGGGAATTTGAGTGGACTTTTGAGTGGACTTTTGAGTGGAGGGAATTTAAAGGAGATTTGTGAGTGGACTGTCCACCCACATGAAGAGGGGAGGGCAAGGGGGCATCCCTCATGCGCCGGCCACCCCCTTGGGGTTCCCCCCTCCTCCTATAAAAGGAGCCCCCCCTCCTCACTTGTCTCTCACACCTCCTCGTGAAGGATCTCTCTCCCCCTCTAGAATTTATCCCCCATGGTCTCGGACTAGCGAGATACATGTTCCCGGTGGCTATTCGGCAAGAAAGAGTTGTGCTTCCGCTGCATCGCTGGAGCGAGGAGGCGGAGGTTGCTCGGTGTCTCGAACGTGTGTGCGAGCACGGATGCGCTGCTGATTTGCGGCGCTAGGACTTCCTCTCGATCTTGAGATCGGCAAGAGATCGTCTACATCAACCACGAGTTGAACTCGTTAAGCTTTGTCGGTCTTCAAGGGTATGTTCTCTACGGATATACATCCGCCCATTGTTTGTATCTAGTAGATAGATCTTGGTATATAGTTCACATTGTAGGAAAATTTTTGTTTTCTATGCTGCGAACCCTACAGTGGTATCAGAGCCGGATCTATGCGTAGATACTTTACACGGGTAGTGCACATATGAGTATGTGGGCGATGATGATCATGTTGTTGCTCCTTTGTTGTAATTTTGGATATTGGTGGCATAGTGGGATGAAGCGGCCCGGACAAACTTTACATGTCCTCGCACATGAGACCTGTTCCACGCTTGACATGCAACTAGTTTGCATAAGTGGCTAGCGGGTGTCTGTCTCTCCTACTATAGTCAATATCTATTTTGCAAGCGAGTTGTCAACAATTTGATTATCCTCGTTGTGGTTCATGTTCGTAGGTAAGAACGGTTCTATCTCGAAAGCCCTAAGCCACGTAAAACTTGCAATGGATAAATTAGAGGCGTCTAGTTTAGATTGTTGCTGGGCTAGTGTTATGATATGGTAGTGTTGTAAGTAGAAGTATGAGATGATACTCTTACAGCACACATAGCGTGTAAAATCCATAGACCTTGGATTTACACATATAGGTATGATAGTGATCATACCACGATGCACATGATAGAGATCATCTGCGGGAACCATATAATTTCACTAATAAACATATGATGTTTGATAGCATCTTATATTGCTTGTTTAGCGCTTTGTTAGCATAATAAGATGATCCCTCATTTAAATATCAAGATAAGAATGTGTTCTTGCTTTAGTATGCACCGATTATGTTTTCGTCACTCCAAGACATCACGTGATGATCGGGTGTTCTTGGATCCACGACCATATTTCGAGTGTAAAACAGTTACACACGCGAATACTAAGGTTCTAACTTGGCGAGCCTAGCATGTACAGACATGGCCTCGGAACACGGACCGAAATGTTAAGCATGAGTCATATAGTTGATATGATGCCCATTTGATGCTCGCCTTTGAAGCTATACCGACTCACGTGATGATCGGACTTGGTGTAGTGGATTTGGTTCATGTAATCACCAAAAAGGCACGAGGGATGTCGTTTTTGAGTGGGAGTTCATTCGTAATATAGATTAGTTGAACTCAATCTATCATACACTTAGTCTAAACTTTACAAATTCTGTTGTAGATGGCACCACCTGCTTTTAATTTCAATGTGTTCATGGAGAAAGAGAAACTAGCAATGAACGGTAGCAACTTTACCGAATGGGCCATGAATTTGAGGATTCTCCTCTCTGCTGCACAAAAGCAATATGTGCTAGAAGCGCCGTTAGGCCCCCCACCTTTTGATGATGCCCCTGACGAGGAGAAGAATGTCTATCAGACTCGTCAGGAGGACCACAACTTAGTTCATTGCGGCATATTGTATGGGCTAGAGCCGGAACTTCGAAAGCGTTTCGAAAACGGCAATGCATTTGATACAATGGGTGAGTTGAAAATGATTTTCGACACACATGCTGCTGTAGAGAGCTACAACGCTTCAGAAAAGTTCTTTAGCTGCATGATGGAAGAGCACAGCTCCGTTAGTGAGCATGTACTCAAGATGTCGGGTTACGCCGATAAGCTTGTGTCCTTGGGAATATCGATTCCCATTGACTTAGGCATCCATCGTGTTCTGCAGTCTCTGCCACCTAGCTATAAGAGCTTCGTGATGAACTATAATATGCAAGGCATGAAGAAGTCTCTCCCCGAGCTTCTGTCAATGCTTAAAACTGCAGAAGTGGAGATCAAAAAGGAACATCAAGTGTTGATGATCAATAGGAACACTGGTTTCAAGAAAGACAAGAAGGGAAAACGGAAGGGAAGTAAGGGCGGCAAGCCTGTTGCCGCGCCTGAAAAGAAACCCCGAGTTGGACCTAAGTCTGATTCCGAGTGCTACTATTGTAAGGGGACTGGCCACTGTAGGGGTCCCAATCCAATAAGTTAGGTTCCTCCTGTGTTTACAATGCTAGTCCCTGGATCAATAGCTAGCATCCACAGTTAAGATGTAATATCAAGATACAAAGGTCATAATATAAATTTATAACCAGGAATAACATAAATTTATTACATCAAACATAGCTCATTTGGCTATTACCATACATTGCAACGGAATAATTATAGTCATGGGTCCTTCATCTTCAAAGTGCCACAGGCAGATGTTGGTTGTAGACTTTGTAGTCCTAGTCAATCAAACAATCTTCATTTAAAAACAATCAACCTGCAACATTACAAGTTACAGCCACAAGGGTCAATACATTTTGAATTGTATTGGCAAGCTTCACTTCTATGTATGATATGAGTGGATCCTATCATTATATGCATATTTGGCTAAGTAGAGTTTAAGGCTTATTTGCATAAAGCAATATTTTATCCTATCTTTTCAAAAGGGTTTTGAAGTCCTTTGTCAAATTTCTTTTCCAAGTTCCTTGAACTCCTTGGTAGAAACTCAAGTGTTCAAATCCTTGTCAAAATCTCTTGAGCACCTTGGTAACCCCAAGTGCAACAAGTTTTATCAAAATCCATGAGTTCCTTGGTAACCCCAAGTACATCATGCTCTTGAGCACCTTGGTAACCCCAAGTGCAACAAGTTTAACAAATCTCTTTGAATTCCTTGGTAGACACACAAGGGCATCAAGTTTTTATATTAGAAGTTGGAGTGTCGAGATCTCCCATAGTTCAAACTTTAGTTGCTCAGTATTGTCCATAACCGGGGACACGGCTAAGTACTTAGATTTTGTTTACTTCTGCAGAAGGAGTACACTTTACCCACATGTCACAATCCCATCCTTTTGCCACCAGTGGCCTACTGGATTAGTGCTCACCAAGATGGAGTACTGGCAGATTGAGAATGTGACAAAGTCTTTCCAAAAGGTCCTCCCATACATCATTGCTAGCTTTGTCTTTAGCCCCCATGAAGCATTCCAGATCCCCATGGCCAGTAACTAAAGACAATGTATGGGTCTTCCTAATGTAATTGACTAAGCCAGAGCCATAATAGCATGTGGTTGCACACGAAAGCCACAATTGGAGAAGCATGTTTGATCTCTAAGTTTCCTAGGTGGTTTACTTTTGGAGCCCAACACAAAGTGATTGCCATAGACATGGTTCTCTTTTGTTGCCACCTTCTCCAAAACTTAAAGTATCCTCCACCTAGGTGGTTCATTGAGTCCTTGTTTTATTATGTAAAACACAAGTCCTTTTCTCAACCTTTGTAAAATCTCAACATGTATCTCTTTTTCAAAATATAGCATATAGCATGGCTAAGCATGTACAACTACAAGATTTTCTCTAAGGAAAGTAAGGGCATCCTATTAGGATTTAGCATAGCATAAGTATAAATCATTTTCATGCATATTTTCAAATCCACTAAGTATAATGAAAATAGTAGGTCTTTTGTATGAGAGTGTAACTTGCCTTTTGGTAGGGAATGGTGGTTCACTCCTTGATCTTGCTAGTCTCACACTTTGCTAAATTCACTACAAGTCAATCAAGCATGGTATCAAGTAGCATTCCATACCAACATTCAAACATTATTTCACACACACAAAGCAATGGATCCTATCTCATGCAGAAGAGGGTTCTATTGCAAGGTTGATTTCTAATAGGTTTATAAACTTTGTAAGGTCCACATTGGTCATTTACCAAAATGGCAAAGTCATTAGTTAGAGGGTTTTGCTCAAAGTATATTTTAAAATCCATTCAACATTTTATGTGGTGAAAATTATTCTTTTCAAAGCAAAACTTTATGTTTTTCACCAAGTAAGTTGCCTTTGGCAAGGCTTGGTGTTTTGGATCAGTAAGTTTGGTCCATAACATTTTTCCAAAGTTTTCTTTGCAAAAACATTTCCATAATAAAATCAATGAGTTTATTTGGCTAGAAAATGGCTAGGTTAAATAATTCAACTTAAATTTCACCAAAATCATTTTTAACACTATGGGTTGGTTCCTAGGGTCAGTAAGGTCACACAAATCCATTTTGCAAAAGATTTAATCCTTAAATAAATTTTAAACAATTTTTATACTCTAAACGAGTACACAAATGTTCTTGCAAATTCAATCAAGCTAACAGATACTATTTTCAAAACTAAGGCCATGGTTAGCTAGGGCTTGTTCTCCTGATTTCATTGATATAAAATTTGCCAAATTTGGACGTGTGGTTTGAAAGTTATAGCAATTACAAATTTGTATTCTAATCAGATCAAAATTCTGTTTTTAAATCGATTCATGTACACGTGGCTGCTTCTGATTGGGCAGTAACGGTTCGCTCGGATCGGCTACTGGGGTGCGTTGGATCTAACTGAAAATGTGCGGCGCAGATCGACGCATACCCCTTCGGTAAGTGGTTCTATTATATCCATCCGATCGACATCGGACGGCTCCTGCTGCCTGGCCAAGGACTGGCGGCGCTAGGTCGACGGCGAGCGGCGGAACGGCTAGTAGGCAGCGGCGCTAGCGAAACAGGACGCGAAAAAGAGGGGAAGGATGCTCACCAGGTTCGAAATGCAACACTGATGCTCAACTCGCTTGCGGTTTGACAGGGGGCGCTCAGAGGCAGTCGCAATTTCTCGTCGGAGTTGGGAACGGCGATGGACGCGTCAGGTGGTCGTCGGGGACGGCGCTGTGGATCACCTCAAAGCGAAATGACGACACGGTTAGATGCGCAGGAGCAAGACAGAGTCGTGTGCGTGAACTAGAAGGCGCGGGGTGGTCAGATACTACCTGTGGCCTTCGCCGGAGATGAAGCAGACGGTGGCGACGGTGGCCGTTGTCGAAGGCGAGGTTACAAGGTACCCGCGGTCGAGTTGGATGCACTAGCAGATGCGCCTGAGAGTGGGGATGCTGTGAGCTTGGTCGGGGAGGAGAGGGGCGGCGAGTCTTGGCCGGAATTGGCGAGGAGGGTCGTCGGAGTAGCAGCGGTACAGAGGGAAATTGGGGCGGCCTGGAGGCAGAGGGGAGGCGATGTCTGAGGGAAAACGGAGGAGAGAACGAGGCGATTAAAAGGGCGCTGTCTCGGCGAGGTTTAATGCACGGATTAACGCGGATTGATGGAGCTATCAACGGGAAGAAACGGCAGCGAGGTGAGGGGAGAAGGGGTCGCGCGGGGAAGAAGGAGAACAGTGGAAAGGGGGTCCAGCGGTCAGTGGGAATAGAAGAGTGGAGGAGGTCCACTTGTCAGCCTCAGTGCAGGTTTCTTTTGCGGTGTAGAAAAACGGTTCGGGAGAGGAGGTGGGCTGGATGGGCTGGAGCTGGGCCAGATGGTTGGGCTGCTCGTTTTGTTCTATTTTTTCTGTCTAATCCTTTTTCTTTTTCCATTTCTATTTCCTGATTTGTTATTTCAAACAATTATTCAAGCATTCAAATAATTCAACAATTCAAACAATCATTAAAATTTGCATTGTGTTTTTGGTTCTGTTCATCAACAAAGTCCAAAGTCCAAAATAAAATAATATTTTTATTTATTTTAAGACTCATTTATTGCTTAAATAAAATGGATCTTTAGTTATTTAATAAATTAGGGTTTGTTTTAATTAATAAAATCTTCATTAAAAATCCAAATGCTTTCTAAACCCAAATCAGTAGGTTTTATTTGAGAATATAAGATACTAGGAAAAACATTTTATTATAGAGTCCATTATTAATTAAATATAATAGACTTTCATTATTATTTCAAATAAGTTTTATTTTATTGAGATATTTATTTTGAATCTAAAATAAAGCCAAAACATTTTAGTAGATTTTATTTGTGAATTTCAAATAATTGAGAAAACTTATTTTAAATATTTTAATAAGTTTTGATGTTTAAATTTTAAATTGGTAAAACCTTTTATCTAAATAAAGTTGGATATTAAATCCCTATTACTTTATTTAAATTAACTTTTGCTATTTTTATTCAAAACAAATGTTTTAAATCCAAGGCTTGTCCAAGGTTTAATTTGGCTCATAAAATAATCTTTATTTATAAATTCATTCTTTTCTTTTGAACACCCAAATCCTTTTATTAAAAGATCTAAAATAGTATTTCCAAAACATTTTAATTTCCTTTATTAAATGTTTATCTTTATGAATCCCTTTAGGATTTTATTTAATTCAAATGGGTTTGAGGTTCCAATTGGATTCAAAAAGTTTCTTCTGGCTCTAAAAATCAAACAAAGTTTTATTTTATAAATTTATTTTCACATTACAAGATTTGGAAAATCTCGGGATGTGACATGATCAAAGAGTTTGGATTTGTCCAAACTTATGGAGAAGCTTGTATTTACAAGAAAGTGAGTGGGAGCAATGTGGCATTTCTGATATTATATGTGGATGACATATTATTGATCGGAAATGATATAGATCTTTTAAACAGTGTTAAAAGTTATCTAAACAGCAAATTTTCAATGAAGGACCTAGGTGAAGCGTCATACATATTAGGCATAAAGATCTATAGAGATAGATCTAGGCGCCTAATAGGGCTATCACAAAGTACATACCTTGATAAGATTTTAAAGAAGTTTAAAATGGACGGAAGTAAGAAGGGGTTCTTACCTATGTTGCAAGGCAAGACATTGAGTAAGACTCAAAGTCCGGCTTCGGCGGAAGAAAAAGAGATAATGGACAAAGTCCCCTATGCTTCAGCCATAGGCTCTATAATGTACGCCATGCTATGTACAAGACCGGATGTGGCACATGCTATTAGTTTGACTAGTAGGTACCAATCGGATCCAGGTTCGGAACACTGGATAGCGGTCAAGAATATCCTTAAGTAATTACGAAGAACTAAGGATATGTTTCTTGTATACGGAGATGAAGAAGAGCTCGTCGCTAAGTGTTATGTCGACGCTAGCTTTGACACCGATCCGGATGACTCTAAGTCTCAATCCGGATACGTATTTCTCATGAATGGCGGAGCGGTTAGTTGGAGGAGCTCCAAACAACCTGTGGTAGCGGGATCAACAACGAAGGCCTAATGTGTTGCTGCTTCAGAAGCGGCTCAGGAAGCAGTTTGGATGAAGGAGTTCATATCCGAACTAGGAGTGGTGGCAAACACGTTGGACCCAATGGTGATCTATTGTGACAACAATGGTGCCATTGCAAATGCCAAAGAGCCAAGGTCTCACAAGCATTCCAAGCATATTAAGCGTCGGTTTCACTCCATCCGCGAGCATGTCAAGGATGGAGATATAAAGATTTGTAAAGTACATACGGATCTCAATGTAGCAGATCCGTTGACTAAAACTCTCCCTAGAGCAAAACATGATCAACACCAGAACTCAATGGGTGTTAGATTTATCACTATGTAACTAGATTATTGTCTCTAGTGCAAGTGGGAGACTGAAGGGAATATGCCCTGAGAGGCAATAATAAAGTGTTTATTATGTGTATTCCAAGTATATGATAGATGTTTATTTTGCATGCTATAATTGTATTAATACGGAAACGTTAATACATGTGTGTTTAATAAACAAACATAAAGTTCCTAGTTATGCCTCTCTCATAAACTAGCTCGTTGATTAACAAGATGATCAAGGTTTCCTGATCATGGACATTAGATGTTGTTAATAACGGGATCACAACATTAGTGTAATGGTGTGATGAACATTCATCCGAAGTATAGCATTACGATCAAAGTCATTGAGTTTATATTGCTATAACAACTTACGAAGTGATCCTAATCCTTAGACCATGAGATCATGTCAATCACTAACACCGGAAGAGTTTCTTGATAACATCAAACGTCACACCGTAACAGGGTGATTATAAAGATGGATTCAGAACTAATAAAGTGTTATGTTGAGGCTCATGGATCGAGAGTGGAATTTGTTCATCCCGATGACGGATAGATATACTCTGGGCCCTCTCGGTGATATCACATTGATTAGCTTGCAAGCAAGTGATTTGATCACTAGAATGTTATATCACAGGAACGAGAAAAGAGTGCATGTCGGTAACGAGATCAAACTAGGTATGGAGATACCGATGATCGAATCTCGGACATGTAATATATCGTGAAACAAAGGGATTAAGATACTAGCGTAAAAGGTTCCGACGATCACAAGAAAGTCATCGTTGAATGTGTGGGAGTCAGTATGGGTCTCCAGATCCCGCTTCTGGTTATTGATCCGAGAGGGGTCTCGATCATGTCCGCATTATTCATGAACCGTAGGGTGACACACTTAAGAGACACCGACATCCAATTGGAGCAAATGTTTCATGCCGAAAGAATGAACAAGCGCAGGAATTTATTTCACTAGATACCGAAACAGGTTTTCGGGTGAAATTGCATAAAGTGGTTATGCATGTGAAATATAATTCTAGCAAGGGGTTACTTATGAATGTTTGTCATTAAAGTAATTGACAAAATTCTGAATAAAATAAAAGAGTTTTATTTAATGAGAGTTTGCATTAAATTTGGTGGAAATTTAATGGGAATTTGAGTGGACTTTTGAGTGGAGGGAATTTAAAGGAGATTTGTGAGTGGAGTGTCCACCCACATGAAGAGGGGAGGGCAAGGGGGCAGCCCCCATGCGCCGGCCACCCCCTTGGGGTTCCCCCCCTCCTCCTATAAAAGGAGCCCCCCTCCTCACTTGTCTCTCACAACTCCTCGTGAAGGATCTCTCTCCCCCTCTAGAATTTATCCCCCATGGTCTCAGACTAGCGAGATACATGTTCCCGGTGGCTATTCGGCAAGAAAGAGTTGTGCTTCCGCTGCATCGCTGGAGCGAGGAGGCGGAGGTTTCTCGGTGCCTCGAACGTGTGTGCGAGCACGGATGCGCTGCTGATTTGCGGCGCTAGGACTTCCTCTCGATCTTGAGATCGGCAAGAGATCGTCTACATCAACCACGAGTTGAACTCGTTAAGCTTTGTCGGTCTTCAAGGGTATGTTCTCTACGGATATACATCCGCCCGTTGTTTGTATCTAGTAGATAGATCTTGGTATATAGTTCACATCGTAGGAAAATTTTTGTTTTCTATGCTGCGAACCCTACAGTGGTATCAGAGTAGTCTGAAAGCAGCTATTTTGAATAATAGCTATCAGAGTAGTCTGAAAGCAGCTCCATACCAAGTTCTGTATGGAAGAAAGTTAGATCACCAATATGTTGGTATGAGCATGGAAGCAGCAAAGAATTTGCGCCAGATTATAGCAAGGAAAGACAAGATATCATTGATAAAATCAGGGATAGACTGAATAGAACCCAGAGTAGGCAGAAAAGTTATGCGGATCAAAGTCGAAGATCATGGCATTCATAAGTGGGAGATATGGTATACTTGAAAGTAAGTCCAATGAAAGGAGTGAAAAGGTTCGGAGTTAAAGGAAAATTGAGTCCAAGATACATCGGACCATTCAAGATATTGAGTCAGAATAAAACTATAGCTTATGCTTTAGAGTTACCATCAAGATTAGCTCAAGTGCATAATGTTTTCCATGTGTCACAACTTCGTAAATGTTTGAAAGTTCCGGATGATGCAATCACACACCAGGAGATAGAACTACAAGACTACTTGACCTATATTGAAAAGCCCTGTAAAGGTTTGGAAGAAAATTGGAAAAGGTTGATGAACAGAGCAATCAAGTATTGCAAAGTACAATGGGAACATCATCCTGAAAGAGAAGCCACGTGGGAGAAAGAGGAGGATTTAAGAAAAGCCTATCCAGAACTATTCAGGTACATCTCAACAAACTTCGGGACGAAGTTTAATTTAAGGGGGGAAGTCTGTAATATCCCAACATGTAGGAACTAACGAAGGGTAGATTTAGGAATTCGAAATACTGCATGCATTCATTTGTGAAAATGTGGGTAAATTTTTCGCCAAATAAAAACTTAAAGTGATCAAGGTTTCTTTCATACTTTGAGATTAGGTTTAGTCTTAAAGGATGATTGCTATAGACTTTGATATGATCTTTGAGGAATTATGTGTTTTGGGAAATGAATTTGAATTTTAAAATTGAGTGTTTGAATTATAATTCAAATGATTTTTGAATCTTGATGTAGAGGCCCCAATCTTTAATAAGGTAGAGATCCCTATGTTTACAATGCTAGTCCCTGGATCAATAGCTAGCATCCACAGTTAAGATGTAATATCAAGAAACATAGGTCATAATACAACTTTATAACCAGGAATAAGATAATTCATTACATCTTGCATAGCTCATTTGGCTATCTCGTTACAATGCAGCAGAAACAACTATATAGCATGGAGTCCTTCATCTTCAAAGTGCCACAGGTAATCATGTTGGTTGTAGACTTGTAATCCTATTCAACACACTTCACTAACATCAAACAAACCTGCAACATAATAAGTTACAGCCACAAGGGTCAATACATTTGAATTGTATTGGCAAGTGATACTTTGGTAGTATAGTGGGGTCTATCATCTATATGCATTTGGCTAAGTGGAGCTTAGTCTTGCTTTGCTCAAAATAGGTTTTACCTATCAGTTGAAAACACTAAGTTTTTGTTTGGCAAAAACTCCCTAGGATCCACCAATAGAAATTGGTGAACCTTCACCCTTGTTCAACCACAAGTTTTAACTTAGAAAATTGGTATGAGGAGATTCTTGATAGCTTCCATGTCTTGATGCTCAAATTGTCCATTGCCGGGGACACGGCTAAGTACTTAGATTTTACACTCTACAGAGGTGGTGCACTTTCCCCACAAGACTCGACATGCATCGAGACAAGATCTTTTAGAATCCTTCCCTTAGACCAGAATGGACGCGCTCCAACCTATCAAACCCCTACCACCAACTGTCCATTTGGCTAAGTTATTGCAACCTATATGATCCAGGCAGAGCCCATAATGCCAAGTGGCTGCACCTGAAGCTTCTCAACATTTGACATCTCAAATCTCTTTGTTCCTGGGTGGCAATCCACAAGTGAGATACACAAGGTAAACCATAGAAATGGGCCTTGTGTAACCACTCAACAAAAAACCACCAAGTAATTACCATTCCACCCAGGTGTTTCATTCACTTAGTTGTTTTATTAAACAAAATACAAGTCCTTGACTTAGAAATATTTCATAGCATGAATATAATCCACCCTTGTTTTCTACTAGATAGGCTAAGCATGATAGTAGTAGGAATCTTAACTTAGGAAAATTCTACTAAGGTTTCATCTACTAGGATTTCCCATGGCATAGTTTATACTTAGCAAAAATTCCATGCAAGTCTTACTTAGAAATATCACTAATGCATAGTGAAAATAATGGGACAAAAGTATGAAGCACCACTTGCCTTTTTGGTAGAGATTATAAGTTCACTCCTTGATCTTGCAATAGTCACACTCTGAAAATTCCACTACAATTCAATCAAGCAAGCAAATATTCAATCTACCACTCAAGCAATCATTACATAGAATAATAAAAACAAAGCAATCCATGCAATAATGCGAAAGATTGTTTAATTTGGAAAAGTGGTTTCCATTAGGCCATAAACATTCTAAAACACCTATTGGTCATTTGGTAAAAGTGGCAAAACCATTTTAAGTCAAGTTGGTGAAAATGGCCACTTTAAGTCATTTTTGTTTTGCTAGAAATGATTTAAATCCAAGGAATATTTCTAGTGTTTACCAAATATATTTTTAACACAAATGTTAGTGTTTAAAGGTCAAGTGTTTAATATTGAAACCATTTGCAAAAGGTTTTACCTATAAACCATTTTTATACCAAAGTAATATTTCATGTTGTTGAAAATGCTTTTTAGCAAAGCAATAATTTATAGGGTTCATCAAATATATTTTTAAATCCTAAAACTTGGTGTTTAGGGTCAGAGAGTTTAAATCAAATCATTTTCCAAAGGTTTTACTTTAAAAGCATTTTAAAACATATTCAACAATTTTTATTTAGCTAGAAATGCTTTTATTCAAAGATTTATTCTTTAGTATCACAAAATATGTTTTTAAATCCATAAGTTGGTTTCTATGGTCAGTAGGTTCAAAACAATCCATTTGCCAAAGATTTTACCATAAAAATATTTCTAGAATAATATTTATATTCAAAATATGCCTACAAATTCATGGTTGGGAAGTTTCTATGAAAACAACCAATTTAACAGAAGCAATTTACTAAACAAAGTACATGGTTGGGAAGTACTTGTTTTGCTGATTCCATTGATATAAAATTTGTAACATTTGGATGTGTGGATCAAAAGTTATGCGGTTTACAAATTCAAGCAACTAATAGATTCAAATCTGTTTTTAAAACAAACCCTGGGCCACGTGTGAAAGGATACGGATGTCGCCTAGAGGAGGGGTGAATAGGCGATTAAAAGTTTTCCTAGAGTGGCTCAACAAAGGCGGAATAAAACTAGTGTTTACTTTGTTAAGCACAACCTAAAATAACTAATGTTCACCTATGTGCACCAACAACTTATGCTAAGCAATACAAGCAACAAAGTGGTAGCAAGATATATAATACTTCAAGCACGAAGGCTATCACAATGTAAAGTGCATAAGTAAAGAGCTCGGGTATAGAGATAACCGAGGCACGCGGGGACACCGATATTTTACCGAGTTCCTCCCAACATGGAGTACGTCTCGTTTGGAGAGGGGGTGGTATCAAACCACCAACGCCACAAAAGGCCTCCCTTATTCTCCGGTGAATCTCACCCCAACGGGATCGATCCATGCTTCCACTATCGGTGCACTTGTCGGTGGCAACCGGAACCTCTCACAAGGTTGGGGCACTTCTCCACAACTTAATTGGAGGCTCCCAACAAACGCCACAAAAGGCCTCAACAAATGCCACCAAGGCCACAAAACCGTCTAGGGTTTCAAGAACCCAAGAGGGACAAGCTCCAATGAGCAACTCAAACCAAATCCTCCGAGGAGAACTCAAACCGATGCACCAAATGCAAATGGCAATAACACCACAAAGATGCTCAAATCTCTCACTCTCAAGTTCCAACAAAGCTACTAAAGCTATTGGGGGAACAAGAGAGGAGGAATCAAAGAGAGAAATAAAATCCCCCAAAATCTAGATCCCCAAAGATGCACTCACAAAGAGATGAATCGGTTAGGTCAAAACGTGGGTCTAGATCTCCTCTCTCTTCCACTCAAATATGGGCAAGAATCATCGGAGGGAAAAGATTAGGCAAGCTTCAAGATCTAGGGCAAGTGTGGACAAAGTTTAGCCTAATAGATAAAATAGAAGCTAACTAAACTAAAAATGGACAAAGGGTATAAATAGAGGCCCAGAAAAACTAGCCGCTTGGGGCTTTTTCCGGAATGGTCCGGTACTACCGGATTTAACCGCATTTTCCACAAAAAAGCATAAGCAGAGCATCAGTGGGATGTGGCTGGCCGTACGTGCGCGCAGCGAATGGGCAGCAGCAGCTGATGGGCCCCCTGGTCGTGCGAGGCAGAGTAGCAGCAGCTGCAAGCCAGCTAGGCAGCAGCGCTGCACAGCACGCGTGTAGCAAGCAAGCAAGCAGCAGGGCCAAGCCACACGCGTGCAAGCGGGCCAGCGAGCCAGCGCGAGCGGCGGCTGCGGCAGCAGTGCGAGGCGCACGCGCGCGCCAACGCAGCAAGCAGCAGCAGCGGGTGGGGCCAGCGCAAGCAAGCGAGCGCGCGCGAGGAGCTGGCGGCGGCTGCCCACGCGAGTCAACGCACGCTGGGATCTGGGCAGCAAACGGATCTGGGAAAAGAAAACTGGGCAAATAAACTGGCCGGCCGGTAGTACCGGCCCATCCGGGCGGTACTACCGGGTCGGTCCGGTATGGAAAAAGGTACCGGGCCAGACTGAAGGCAAGCGGGCTGAGTCAGGCGCGTCTGGTACTGGGCCCGGTAGTACCGGACGGCCCAGAACACTGTTTTTCTTTTTTCTTTTTAGAATTAAAACGATAAATATTCAAACGGTCTTAACTTTTAAACGGTAGCTCCGATTGACCCGATTCCAATTGCGTTGGATAAAGGACGACAAAAGCTACCCTATAAAATATTGGTTATCACCAAGTGAGAAACTATCAAGTAGAATAATGTGGGATACAACACTTGGTGAGAAACCGAAAAACCGCATAAATCAAAATCGCAACAAGATACATATGGGATATCCGATTTTTATGAACAAGAGCTTGTTATGGAGATTACCACAAGCTCTATATCCTCACATTGATAAGACCAAATAACAACCAAATGTGATGATGCAAGTATGCAAAGGTTTGAGCTCTCTCCGAACGATGTGACCGAATTACTCATACGAGAGCCCCTCTTGATAGTACGGTTATCTATCCTAAACCCGGTCTCCCACACACAACAAGAGACCGGCAAAAGGAAAAACCTATCATGATTATACCTTTGACTTGAGCATTCTATTGGAATTATGTCCTAGAGGCAATAATAAAGGTGTTATTATTATAATTCTTGTTCATGATAATGTTTATATTCCATGCTAGAATTGTATTAAGCGGAAACTTTAATACTTGTGTGGTTTGTGAACAACCCCGTGTCTACGCCTCTATGGACTAGCTCATTGATTAATGATGGTTAAGGTTTCCTAACCATGGACATGAGTTGTCGATTAATAATGAGATCATATCATTGGGAGAATGATATGGTGGGCAGACCCAAACTAAGCGAAGCAATTAGATCGTGTCATCGTGTTCGTCTTTGCGAAGCTTTTCTTATGTCAAATATTGTATTCCTTAGACCATGAGATAATACAACTCCCTGGTATTGGAAGAAAGCTTTGAGGTCATCAAACGTCATCCTATGAGAGGGTGATCATAAAGGTGTCTCTCAGGTGATCGGAAAGTATCTGTTGGGTTGTATGTATCAAGATGGGATTTGTCCCTCCCAAGTCAGAGAGATATACTTCGGGCCCACTCGGTGATCGATATCAACACCGCTTGCAAGCATGTGGTTATGGAGTTAATCACAAAGTGATATCGGATTACGAAACGAGTAAAGTACTTGCTGTGAACGAGATTGAACTAGGTATGACGGTACCGACGATCGAATCTCGGGCAAGTAAAATATCGCGAGACGAAGGGAATATATATATGGGATTGTTTGAATCCTGGCATCGTGGTTCATCCGATATGATCATCGATGAATGTGTGGGAGTCAATATGGGTTTCCAGACCCCGCTATTATTGATAGAAGATCATGTCTGCATATTCTCGAACCCGCAGGGTCACACACTTAACGTGTCTCGACGCTAGGATAGATTGGATAATTGGTTTATGAGTTTTTGTTCGGAGTCTCGGATGGGATCCGGGACGTCACGAGAGGTTCCGGAGTGGTCCGGTGTATAAGATTCATATAAGGCAGTGCAGTTTTTGGAGTTCGGAATTGTTCCGGGTTAATCGGTATTGTACCGGAAGCTTCTAGAACCTTCCGGAAGGGGACAACGTGGCCCCACCTTCCGGGAGGGGGCATGGGCCTATGAGGGAGTGCTCTGGCCGCATTGGGCCAGGGGCACAAGGCCCCATAGGGCCCAGCCGGCCAAAGAGGGTTTAAACCCTAGATAGACCTTCTAGAAGGGGGGGTTTCCTTGCCCCCCACTCTTCCTCCTTTGGGGCCGCCGGTTTGGCTTGGGGGAGGGGGCTAGGGTTGCAGCCGCCCACCCCTCTATATAAAGAGGGCTGGGGGCGCACCACCCCCCTACACCTTCCCCTCCAAAGCTAGCCGCCCTGCTGCCCTCCTCTCTCTCTCCCTCCCAACTGTTTGTAGGCGAAGCCCTGCTGCAGAAATTCTCCACCATATACACCACGCCGTCGTGTTGTAGATCCAACCCATCTCTCCACCATACTCGCTGGACCGAGGAAGGAGGATACGTCGAGGTGCTGCACGTGTGCATCTCACGGAGGCACCGCCACTTGTGGTGCTAGATCGGATCGGATCGCGAGGAGGAGAAGCGAGTACGACTACATCACCCACGTTCCGACGAACGTTCCGCTGTGCGAATCTTCAAGGGTATGAAGATCTAATCCAATCTCTCTCGTTGTTTGCATCTCCTAGATTAGATCTTGGCTTTCCCTCTGTTCGCATCCGTAGAAAATTTTAATTTACTATGCCGCGAAACCCATCAGTGGTATTAGAGCTAGATCTATGCGTAGATGTGTTTCACGAGTAGAACGCAACATGGTTGTTGCGGGCGTTGATGTTTTCTGTTGCAAGCCTCTTGTTTGTGTTCTTCTTATGACACGGGATAGTGAGATTGAAGCGGTCCAGGACAACCTTACGCGACGTCGTTCGCGAGACCGGCTCCGCACTTGACTTGTGGCTTGTTCCACACATGCGGCTGGTGGATGTCAGTTTCTCTCACTATAGTTGTCATGGGATTAACACCGGAGTTTGGCAACCATAATATCACCGTTGTGGCTTTCCGTAGGTAAGAACCGTTCTTAGCATCTACTCCCATAAGCCACGTAAAACATGCAACAACAAAGTAGAGGCGTCTAACTTGTTTTTGCAGGGAGTGTTTTCTGTGAAATGGTATGGCCCAAGATGTGATGTGTATAATGTATGCGATGATCATGTTTTCTAATGTTTCATGACTTGCATGTCGATGAGTACACAACCGGCAGGAGCCATATGGTTGTCTTTATAATTGTGTATGACCTGTGTGTCAACTTCTTATGCGCCATGTAATAGTTTCACTTTATCGCTAAGTAGTTAGCAATAGTTGTAGTTGCTATTCGTGGTGGAGGCAATCATGGTGGACTGATGGAGATCATGCCGGAGCGCACAAGATGGAGATCATTGTGCGAAGATTGGCTATACCATGTCACATTAAAGTTATATGCATGTGATGTTTATCCTTTTATGTATCTTATTATGCTTAGATCGCGATGGTAGCATTATAAGATGATTCCTCACTTAAAGATCAAGATAAAAACTGTGTTCTCCCCGAGTATGCACCGTTGCGAAAGTTCGTCGTGTCCAAGCATCACGTGATGATCGGGTGCTATAGACTCTACGCTCACATACAACGGGTGCAAGCCAGTTTTGCACACGCGGAAATACTTGGGTCTAACTTGACGAGCCTAGCATGTACAGACATGGCAATGGAACACATGAACCGAAAGGTTAAGCATGAGTCATATGAATGATATGATCGACACTTTGTTGTCCACCATTGAAACCACATCGCTTCTCGTGAAGATCGGATTAGGTGTGGTGAATTTGGATCGTGTTCACTAAAAAACTTGAGGGATGTTGAATTTAGTGGGAGTTCATCTAGTAATTTGATTAAAAGTTGAACTAGTTATCATGAACATAGTCTAATTTGTACTTGCAAATATTGTAGATCAAATGGCTAAGTCCAACTTCAACTTCAACGTTTTTGCTGAGAAGGAAAAGCTTAAAAACAATGGGTCTAACTTCACCAATTGGTTCCGCGATCTAAGAATCATTCTCTCTGGCGGTCAAAAGGACTATGTCCTTGGGAAAGCGTTAGGTAACCCCCCTGCTGCAACTGCGCCGGCTGATGAGAAAGCTGTCTATCAGTCGCGCAAAGGTGATTATGGTGTGATTAAGAGCACCATGTTGTTTTCTATGGAACCGAAACTTCAAAATCGTTTTGAAGACTATCCTGGGCCCTTTGAGATTCTCGAAGAGCTGAAAACCATGTTTTAGACTCAGGCCTGTTCTGAGAGATATGAGATCTCTGAGAAGTTCTTTAACTGCAAGATGGAGGAAGAGAGTTCCGTTAGTGAGCACGCCATTAAGATGACGGGCTACACTCAACGCCTTGAGCAACTGGAATGCACGATTCTAGAGGAGCTCAAGATTGACAGGGTTCTGCAATCACTCCCTCCCAGCTACAAAAGTTTTGTAGTGACTCATAATCAGATTGGTTCCACTGATACAATCATCGAGCTCTTCGCAAAGCTGAAGGCCGCGAAAGTGGACATCAAAAAGGATAATCATGTGTTGATGGTCAACAAGCCCACCTTTAATAAAGGTAAGGGAGCAAAGAAGCCCTTCAAGAAGGGCGGCGGCAAGCGCACTGCCCCTGCTGAGAAGAAGCTCAAGTCTGGCCCTAAGCCAGACACTGAGTGCTTCTATTGCAAGGACAAGGGTCACTGGAAGCGCAACTGTCCGAAGTACTTAGCGGACAAGAAGGCTGGCACCATCAAAGGTATATTTGATATACATGTTATTGATGTTTTCCTTACTAGCCCTTGTTGTAGTGCCTGGGTATTTGATACTGGTTCAGTTTATAATATTTGTAACTCGAAATAGGAGCTACGGAATAGACGGCGGCTTGCGAGGGATGAGGTGACGATGCACGTTGGCAACGGATCAAGAGTTGATGTGATGGCCGTCGGCACGCTCTCCTTAGTTTTACCTTCGGGATTAGTTTTAAACCTTAATAAATGTTATTATGTTCCTGCGTTGAGCATGAACATTATTTCTGGATCGTGTTTATTGCAAGACGGTTATTCATTTAAATCGGAGAATAATGGTTGTTCTATTTATATGAGTAACATCTTTTATGGTCATGCACCTCTTGTGAATGGTTTATTTCTTCTAAATCTCGAAAGGGATGAAACACACATACATAACATTGAGGCTAAGAGATGCAAAGTAGATAGTGATAATACTACTTATTTGTGGCACTGTCGTCTAGGTCATATTGGTGTAAAGCGCATGAATAAACTCCATTCTGATGGACTTTTGGAGTCTCTTGATTTTGAATCATTTGACACATGCGAACCATGCCTCATGGGCAAGATGATCAAAACCCCGTTCTCCGGTATGATGGAGCGAGCAACGGACTTGTTGGAAATCATACATACCGATGTATGCGGACCGATGAGTGTTTCGACGCGCGGTGGATATCGCTATTTTCTCACTTTTACCGATGACTTAAGTAGATATGGGTATATCTATTTAATGAAACATAAATCTGAAACGTTTGAAAAGTTCAAAGAATTTCAGAATGAAGTGGAGAACCATCGTAACAGAAAGATTAAGTTTCTACGATCCGATCGTGGAGGTGAATATTTGAGTTATGATTTTCTCACGCATCTTACAGCAAGTGGAATCGTTTCACAACTCACGCCACCCGGAACACCACAGCGCAATGGTGTGTCTGAACGCCGGAATCGAACCCTATTAGATATGGTCCGATCAATGATGTCTCTTACTGATTTGCCGTTATCATTTTGGGGTTATGCATTAGAAACCGCTGCATTCACTTTAAATAGGGCTCCATCTAAATCCGTTGAGACGACACCGTATGAACTGTGGTTTGGTGCTAAACCTAAGTTGTCGTTTCTTAAAGTTTGGGGATGCGAAGCTTACGTCAAGAAGTTGATGCCGGACAAGCTCGAACCCAAAGCGGAGAAATGCGTCTTCATAGGATACCCTAAGGAAACTATTGGGTATACCTTCTATCACAGAACCGAAGGCAAAGTGTTTGTCGCAAAGAATGGTTCCTTTCTTGAGAAGGAGTTTCTCTCGAAAGAAGTGAGTGAGAGGAAAGTAGAGCTAGACGAGGTTATTGAACCTTCTCTTGAATTGGAGAGTAGCGCAGCACCTGAAATTGTTCCAGTGCCGCCTGCACCAACAATGGAGGAAGCTAATGACAAGGATCATGAAGCTTCGGACGATGCTGCTACTGAACGTTGCAGGTCAACAAGGTCGCGTGCCCCTCCTGAGTGGTACGGCAACCCTGTCTTGACTGTATTGCTAGTAGAAGACAGTGAACCTACGAACTATGAGGAAGCGATAATGAGCCCAGACTCTGAGAAATGGCTAGAAGCCATGAAATCCGAATTGGCATCCATGAGCGAAAACCAAGTATGGACTTTGGTGGACCCTCCTAGCGACCGAAAGGCCGTTGAGTGCAAATGGATCTTCAAGAAGAAAACGGACGCGAATGGTAATGTTACCGTCTATAAAGCACGGCTTTTCGCCAAAAGGCTTTCGACAAGTTCAAGGTGTTGACTACGATGAGACTTTCTCTCCCGTAGCGATGTTTAAGTCCATTCGGATTTTATTAGCAATTGTTGCGTTTCATGATTGTGAAATATGGCAGATGGATGTCAAGACTGCGTTCCTCAATGGCAACATTGATGAAGAGTTGTATATGATGCAACCCGAAGGTTTTGTCGATCCTAAGGATGCTGATAAAGTGTGCAAACTTCAGCGTTCCATTTATGGACTGAAGCAAGCATCTCGGAGTTGGAACCTTCGTTTTGATCAAGTGATCAAGAGCTTTGGATTTGTTCCAAATTTCTACGAAGCTTGTATCTACAAGAAAGTGAGTGGGAGCTCGGTGACATTTCTGGTACTATATGTGGATGACATTTTGATTATTGGAAATGACATCAACATGCTTAACGATGTGAAGAGTTATTTGAACAAGTGTTTTTCAATGAAAGACCTAGGTGAAGCTGCTTATATATTGGGCATCAAGATCTATAGAGATAGACAAAGACGCCTGATAGCTTTAAGCCAGAGTACATACCTAGACAAAGTTCTGAAAAGGTTCAGAATGGATAAGGCAAAGAAAGGTTCAGTGCCTATGTTGTTAGGTAAGATATTGAGCAAGGCTCAGTGTCCAGCTACAGTAAATGATAGGGAAGCTATGATCAAAGTGCCTTATGCCTCGGCCATAGGTTCTATCATGTATGCCATGCTGTGTACTAGACCGGATGTGTCCAATGCTCTTAGTTTGACGAGCAGATATCAAAGTGATCCAGGAGTGGAACACTGGACAGCCGTGAAGAACATCCTAAAGTACCTAAATAGAACTAAAGAAATGTTCTTAGTCTATGGGGGTGATGAACAGCTCGTCGTAAAAGGTTACGTCGACGCTAGTTTTGACACCGACAAGGATGATTCTAAATCTCAGACAGGATATGTGTATATTTTGAATGGAGGAGATGTGAGCTGGAGAAGCTGCACGCAAAGCGTGATCGCGGGATCTACAGTAGAAGAGGAATACATGCTGCTGCAGAAGCGTCAAGTGAAGGAGTTTGGATCAGGAACTTCATCACTGAGCTTGGCGTGGTTCCAAGTGCATTGGACCCACTGGAGATATTGTGTGACAACACTGGCGCCATAGCACTCGCTAAGGAACCAAGATATCATCCAAAGACCAAGCATATCAACCGCAAGTTTCATATAATCCGAGATTATATAGCAGATGGAGATCTGAAGATCAGCAAAGTACATACAGATCTGAATGTCGCAGATCCATTGACTAAACCTCTTCCACGTGTAAAACATGATCAGCACCTCAGTGCCATGGGTGTGAGATTGTTGCCAGATGTAAACTAGATTATTGACTCTAGTGCAAGTGGGAGACTGTTGGAATTATGCCCTAGAGGCAATAATAAAGGTGTTATTATTATAATTCTTGTTCATGATAATGTTTATATTCCATGCTAGAATTGTATTAAGCGGAAACTTTAATACTTGTGTGGTTTGTGAACAACACCGTGTCCCTAGTACGCCTCTATGGACTAGCTCATTGATTAATGATGGTTAAGGTTTCCTAACCATGGACATGAGTTGTCGATTAATAATGAGATCATATCATTGGGAGAATGATATGGTGGACAGACCCAAACTAAGCGAAGCAATTAGATCGTGTCATCGTGTTTGTCTTTGCGAAGATTTTCTTATGTCAAATATTGTATTCCTTAGACCATGAGATAATACAACTCCCTGGTATCGGAAGAAAGCTTTGAGGTCATCAAACGTCATCCTATGAGAGGGTGATCATAAAGGTGTCTCTCAGGTGATCGGAAAGTATCTGTTGGGTTGTATGTATCGAGATGGGATTTGTACCTCCCAAGTCGGAGAGATATACTTCGGGCCCACTCGGTGATCGATATCAACACCGCTTGCAAGCATGTGGTTAAGGAGTTAATCACAAAGTGATATCGGATTACGAAACGAGTAAAGTACTTGCTGTGAACGAGATTGAACTAGGTATGACGGTACCGACGATCGAATCTCGGGCAAGTAAAATACCGCGAGACGAAGGGAATATATATGGGATTGTTTGAATCCTGGCATCGTGGTTCATCCGATATGATCATCGATGAATGTGTGGGAGTCAATATGGGTTTCCAGACCCCGCTATTATTGATAGAAGATCATGTCTGCATATTCTCGAACCCGCAGGGTCACACACTTAACGTGTCTTGACGCTAGGATAGATTGGATAATTGGTTTATGAGTTTTTGTTCGGAGTCTCGGATGGGATCCGGGATGTCACGAGAGGTTCCGGAGTGGTCCGGTGTATAAGATTCATATAAGGCAGTGCAGTTTTTGGAGTTCAGAATTGTTCCGGGTTAATCGGTATTGTACCGGAAGCTTCTAGAACTTTCCGGAAGGGGACCAACGTGGCCCCACCTTTCGGGAGGGGGCATGGGCCTATGAGGGAGTGCCCTGGCCGCATTGGGCCAGGGGCACAAGGCCCCATAGGGCCCAGCCGGCCAAAGAGGGTTTAAACCCTAGATAGACCTTCTAGAAGGGGGGGTTTCCTTGCCCCCCACTCTTCCTCCTTTGGGGCCGCCGGTTTGGCTTGGGGGAGGGGGCTAGGGTTGCAGCCGCCCACCCCTCTATATAAAGAGGGTTGGGGGCGCACCACCCCCTACACCTTCCCCTTCAAAGCTAGCCGCCCTGCTGCCCTCCTCTCTCTCTCCCTCCCGACTGTTTGTAGGCGAAGCCCTGCTGCAGAAATTCTCCACCATATACACCACGCTGTCGCGTTGTAGATCCAACCCATCTCTCCACCATACTCGCTGGACCGAGGAAGGAGGATACGTCGAGGTGCTGCACGTGTGCATCTCACGGAGGCACCGCCACCTGTGGTGCTAGATCGGATCGGATCGCGAGGAGGAGAAGCGAGTATGACTACATCACCCACGTTCCGACGAACGTTCCGCTGTGCGAATCTTCAAGGGTATGAAGATCTAATCCAATGTCTCTCGTTGTTTGCATCTCCTAGATTAGATCTTGGCTTTCCCTCTGTTCGCATCCGTAGAAAATTTTGATTTACTATGCCGCGAAACCCATCACATTCCACTTGAGCTCGATGTAGACGGTCTTGCCCTTCTCAATATGGAACGCCTTTCTTAATTCCTCATCATCGACCTCGCATATTGAGCTTGCACGACAAATCTTCTTTTCATTTCATCGACCTTGAAGCCAACACATGATCCAAGCGATGCCAATGGACAAATCCTACAAGTATAACTTAATACACACATTAGTCCATAAAGATTGTCATTAATTACCAAAACCACACATGTGGGCCCAACATGTTCTTTCAACGTGTTGTGTTCTGATTAGCCGAAAACGGTTCGTGTGGATCGGCTGCTGTGGTGCGTTAGATTTAAAACAGATCGTGCGGCACAGATGAGTTATTACCCCTTCGTTAAGTCAATCTATCGTAACCATTAGATCAAGATCCTACGGCCGTTGATCAAACGACCATCAACTGGCGGCGCGCGGCGATGGTGAGCGGCGGCGCGCTCGGTCTACGGCGTTGTGGCGGCTACTGTAAGCGAGGGAGAGAATGGGGAGGCTCACCAGGTTCGCCGAGACGTGCTGAAGCTCGAGGTGGTCATCTCGGGGACAGGGGCGCACGGACGGGTCACCAATCTCTCGCCGGAGTTGCCTTTGGGCTCGGGTGCGGTCAGTCGTTGTCGGAGGAGACGCTACAGTGCACGCTAAGACAAAACATGGGTGCCATTAGATGCGTACGACACTGGGGATCATACACGTATCAACCAGAGAAGAGGGGACAGTCGGGTATCACTGGTATTGCTCGTCGGAGCGGAGGCAGACGACACCGAAGCTCAGACGTGGTCGTTGCCGAACCTACGGTGCTCGCGCGAGCGAGTGAAGGTTACAGACAGATGCGTAGGGCGGTGGGGAGTAGGATCATGGAGTCTGGGAGGCAAGGCGGTGGCTGGGTTTGTCGGAATCGGCCAGAAACATCGTCGGAGACAGAGGTGGTCTCAGCTCGAATTGGACCGGCCTAGAGGCAGAGAGGGAGGGGCAAGTGAGGGGAAATGGGGAGGAGAGACAGGCGCTAAATTGAGCATGGTTGCGAGCATTAATCTCTGAGCCATTACCGCGAATTTACGCCGGGGAGTTAACAGCAGAAACGGTCGGGAGCGGGCGTGGTTAATTTACGTCGCGAATTTAGTATGATTTAATGTTCATTGGGAATTGTCTTTATTTAAATAAAATTGGATATTAATCAATCCTAAAGATTTTATTTAAATAAAATTGGATATTAATCAATCCTAAAGATTTTATTTAAATAATTCTTTACTCTTTTTATCAATCAATAAACTTTCATATTATTTTCTTGGCCATGATTTAATTTGATTTTTTTAAATATTCCTTATCTATCTATTTCTTTCTTTATCTTATAAAATCCATATCTTTTTATTTATAAATCCCAATTTGGTGATTCCAATTTGTAAAGTCTTATTTAATTTTTTTTGTTTATCCTTTTAAATCACTTAGGATTATTTTGCTCACCATTTGGTATGGATTTTAGATAGGACCTTTATTAGCTTTAAAATTTAATTTCTTTATCTTATTAACTTCATAATATTTTATCCAAGGTTCCAAATTGAATGAAATCAATTTCTATGGTTTTATTTATCTATCATTCTTGATCATTCATAAATGTTTGATGACAAATTTTTATATGGATCAAATCCATAGTCTTTGAGGTATCTTGGAAATGTTTTCTTCCATTAGGGTTTTAGAGTTTTGGTTTATTTTCCAAGTGTTTAAATTTCAAGATGCATTTATGAAGAATGCATTTCACTTGATTTGAATTTTTTTGGATTTAAAATTTTATTCAAAGTTTGTTCAAGATGGGTTTTAATGTTTCCATTTGGAATCAAAAGTTTCTTTTCACCCTAAATTTCAACCATTATTTATTTTGTTTATTTATTTTTCACATCACAAAATTTGGAAAATTTTGGGAAGTGACACTTGATTTAATTAAGAATTAACCAATATAACTCAAACTTTGTTTAAAGAAAGCAATTAAAAATATGAATATCCATTTCATATTTTTCACTCAACAAATAAGTTACAAAAATGTAACTTATTAGAAACATCCACAATCTTCACCATAGCAAGTAAATAAAGAATAAGAATATTTCTTTATTTATAATAGTATAATCTTTATTACAAAATAATAAAATGAAGCTTACAAAAGAATAGAACTAAAATTACAAAATAACAAAGAAGATTACATATGACTATTCTATAAATAAACCTAAGCTAAAATCTTGAATTCCCAAGTCTGGTACCTGCAAAACAAACATAAATAAAAAATAAAGAAGGTTAGGGTTAGTATTGTTTTACTCTCAGACTTGTCAGTGAAGTGAAGTGAAAAGATTCATCATTTAGTAATTTCATAAAAAGGGGCATGACATGGTTATACCCTACGGGTACCCGATGTTAGCCTACTTGGTCCAGCCCGACGGAAGGCCCACTCGACGACCTGCCCTGGTCCATGACGCCTATGACGGTTCGGCTGATATGAAGCCCATGTGGACACGGACTCTGAAACGTACAAGACAAGGAAATCTCAAGACTAGAGTTTGAATACAACTTGTAACCTACTCAAATCGGTACCTGAGACCTAGCCTCCCCATATATAAAGGCTAGGAGGGGCCAACGAGGAGGGCACCCCCGATAGACTAGACCACAACAGATCTATAGATCTAGACTCTCCCATACTTTCGCATACACACCTCCACGCCAGATTGCATCTGTGCACCCTTGTAACCTTCGGTTCCGCTGTAATCAAGAGCAGACAAGCAGGAGTAGGGTTTTCCCTCCGGGGGCCTGAACCTGGGTAAACCTTGTGTCCCCGTGTTGCTTGTTTGCTAACCGTTCCACGATCTCCAGCATCCCCATCTTCTCCAAAACCCAAGTCCATAACAATGGGCATTGATGAGATCAAACCTCGTCAATTGGCGCCGTCTGTGGGCTCCTTCGACTCGTCAATTGGCGTCGTCTGGATCTACACCCGAGGGCTCCTTCGACTCCGTTGTGCGACCCGCTGCGATCTTCGGTTCCAACGACTGGGGGCTCCTCCGACTGTGGTGACCCGCTACCGCCACCGACTCTGGCGACCAGCTATAGTCTTCGACTCTAGCGACCCGCTACGATCTTCGGCTCCAACGACTTGGGGGATCCCTCCGATTCGGCGACCAGCCACGGCCTCCTGCTCTAGCAACTCGCTGCGGTCTTCGGCTACGGCAACCCGATACATCCTTCGGATGCAGCGACCCGGTGCGGTTTTCGACTGCGACAATTTTCAGATGCGGAGCTCGCTGTCGCCATCGACCCCAGGAACTCGTCGCTGCTATGACCGTGGTCCGCCGCGTCGACTACGTCTGCTGCGTAACCCGCTACCGTGTCAACTCCATCCACGACAACTACCAACAAAGCTAAGTTTCCCTCTACTTAGAGCTGGTTTCCTTCTTAACTCGCACTCGAAACACTTGGGGGCTGCGCCCTCTTCGAGTGACCTAATGTGCCATTGGCTCCACGCACTCGAGCACCTCGAACGCGACAGCCCGAGTAGCTGATTCTGCCTGACCGTCAAATCCTTGCACTCTGAGTGCCTCGGCAAGGTACTGAGACTAAGGGTAATCAGGCTAACGAAAAGGCCTAGCATACAGTGCAACAATGTCGACTCGATCGGCACCAGAATCTTACTGTACAAGACGAAAGGAAAATATTCTTTACAAGATACAAGTACTTCACAATTTTTTATATTTATGCTGCTTACGAGGACGTTGACTGGGTCGAGCTATTCTATCGGGTCCTCCAACAGGAGTCGACGAAACAACTGGCTATGACATAAACTCAAGACCCGAGTCGAATCCCTCCTCGGATGGTTACATCGCCCGATGCTACATAGACGCGACGCTGGCCGCTCACCCAACAAAAGCAACGGCGTCGACTTCATCCGGAGCGTCGAGTCTTTCCGGCTAAATGCCGGGCGACTCCGCTATGTCAACTCCTAGCTCCTTATGCGTGAGACGCTGACTCGATGCACTTCCGGGTCAGTGGTTTATCCTCGCATGAGTCTCCACTCGAGTCTGTGACTCGACTAGACACTCGGGGGCTACTCCTATCAGGAGCGCTGGTCGCACACCCGACGTACTTCCGGATCAGCGGTATGCCCGCGAGATTGTCGACTGCGTCTACAAGATACAAGACTCGAGCCTCTGCCCGAGTCTACGACTCCGCCAGACACTCGGGGGCTACTCCAAACTAGAGCGCTTCGCGCACACACAAGATCTTCGAGTCCTACGCCGAGTCTATGACTCCACAACGGACTTGGGGGCTACTCCCATAGGGAGGATTGATTCAAGCATCCGAAAAAATTGTGTCCTACAGACCTGAAGCTAACAACGGCAGAATTAAAGTCTCTGCTCGAGTCTGCGACTCGAACAGACACTCGGGGGCTACTCCCATAGGGAGCGCTGGTCGCGCACCCTATGAATTCTTCGACTGCGATTCTACGGATCAGTATGCAAATTTTTTTTGGCAACTCTGCCCCAATCAACGCTAAGTGAGCAACGTCCTCCTTGGCCACCCGAAACACCTCCGCAGTTATAAACATTCGGATGTTGTGTCTGTGACACAAAGATAAGACCTACAGATATCATCTGATGGTCTGGCAACACACACGACTGCGCTCTGCTAGTAAAAATCCGTGCCAACAGGTGCGATGAAAAATCCCGACGGACGCGTTGGGTACATCATTTAAAATTCACTGGAATTCCATTCCTGTAAGTCCTCCGCGGCATGAGTCGAATTACGCCAGCATATGTTTCGGGTTCGAGTCGAGGGACTTGAATCTGAAAAAGATCGTGTTGTTTTGTCCTAAGACAGTTAACTGACCCTGATCCGTCGGGAGAGTCAGGCACACGCATCAACAATCCCTACACACTCAAATCATTCTTTAGAAAAACAGAGATAGCTGCACCCGAAAGATTGAAGAGTCCTCAGCCGAATCTACGATTTGACTGAACACTCGGGGGCTACTGACATGGTTATACCCTACGAGTACCCGATGTTAGCCTACTTGGTCCAGCCCGACGGAAGGCCCACTCGACGACCTGCCCTGGTCCATGACGCCTATGACGGTTAGGCTGATATGAAGCCCATGTGGACACGGACTCTGAAACGTACAAGACAAGGAAATCTCAAGACTAGATTTTGAATACAACTTGTAACCTACTCAAATCGGTACCTGAGACCTAGCCTCCCCATATATAAAGGCTAGGAGGGGCCAACGAGGAGGGCACCCCCGATAGACTAGACCACAACAGATCTATAGATCTAGACTCTCCCATACTTTCGCATACACACCTCCACGCCAGATTGCATCTGTGCACCCCTGTAACCTCCGGTTCCGCCGTAATCAAGAGCAGACAAGCAGGAGTAGGGTTTTACCTCCGGGGGCCTGAACCTGGGTAAACCTTGTGTCCCCGTGTTGCTTGTTTGCTAACCATTCCACGATCTCCAGCATCCCCATCTTCTCCAAAACCCAAGTCCATAACAATGGGCATTGATGAGATCAAACCTCGTCAGGGCAAGTTTCACCAATATGAAAGAATGAATCTTTCATAATTTTAAGCCAGAAGTCAAATGACAGTAAGAAGGGGCAAGTTTCACTAGCCAAGTAAAAGTAATCAGATAAGAGTAACTTTCAAAATTCTGAACATATCCACATCTGTGCAGCAAGCACACAAGCAGCACACACACCAAACTGCATGATGTGTGCTGTCAACACCACAACAGCAGCAAAACCAAACAAAACTATCAACACAGCCGTGGGCAAGAACCACAACCTCATCTTTTTGTTCTTACGCATCAAGCTCAACAACCAGCAGCTAAACCAAGCACAGCAGCCAGCAGCCAAACCAACCAAAGCTAGGATCACATCACCAGGATGGTGACATAAGGAGGGGGAAGGTCAGGTGGATAGCAAGACCAAGGTCAAGCCATCAGGATCAAGATATGATGGGCTAGATCAAGTACAAGCCAGGAGCTAAATATACCAGGGGAGCACAAGATCAACCACAAGATCAAGCTACCACAAGATCCACCACTAGAAACCACAACATCAAGTGACAGTGGTGAGTACATAGACCATCACATGATCTATCTGTCTAAGATTAGACAAGCATACACGATCTGTATCACATTCAAACTCTCAGAAAGCACCCAAGTGGGGTGAATCCATCACTGAGGTTTTAAACTCTAAAAGCAAACAACAAAGTACAAAGATCCAACCAAAACTCAGAACACCATCATTGATTTGGCTATCAAGCTATATTTCAATTCAAGAATAAATATAGCTAAGATTTAACTTCTAGGCACATCCCTAAGATAAGGGTAGCACCTTAGAAGTTAATATTTTGGATCCATATAAATGATCAAGCCTACTATCATTTTTTCCAAGCTTTGATTCAAGAAACAGTAGCTGGTACCACTACCAGAACTATCCATATGAACCAACTAGATAAAGCCTAATCCCTAAGCCCCAGACCAACATCATTGGTCTTAGGGATTTCAGAAAGGAACATTTCTACTTATCTTTTAATGCCAAGCTTGTCTTAAGCTTAAACCAACCCAGACAATGGATTAGAATCAATCTTCTGTGCCATACAAAGATGGTGTCATAAGAACAATTCTACATGAATCAGAATAAGCATTCCATCTTCACAGATTCAATCAATCAATCTACCAATCATTTTCCTGTCATTACAGGAATCATAATTAGAACATTCCTATGTATATCTTCACTGGTTGAGATCATTATGATCTCAAAATACACATGAATTCTCAAGCCAACAGCACTAAGACAGTGATTTCATCACACCATACCCATTATCATTAACCAAGTAATGACAGTGGTAAGATATCAAACCCACTGACTTTACCAAGCATTTATTTCAGAACAACTATATCATCTGAATCATAGGAAATCTAAACATAAAATCATCTAATAAACCATCAGAACCATTATAGTTCATCTTAAGCAGCAAGCCTCAAGCTAATAATCATTCAGCATACTTAGATACCATCAACACAAGATCTAATTCATCCAGTATATAATCAACAACAGGATATGAACCCTAAATGGAACAAATTATCTTAATTAGGACAAGACACTAACCAGAGAGGTCACTACCAACATCTAGTATAGGATGAGCTAGCACAGAGAGCATGAGGGGAGAGGAAAAGAACTCACCAAAGGTCCTCGTTGCAGACTAGAAGTGGAAGGAGAGGTGGCCGACAACCATGGCGGCACGGGGAGCACCCCCAGGGGGCGCTGCGACCCATGCAGCGCCACGGCGGGGACCATAGCCATGCCTAGAGGCAAGGTGAATCACCACGACACGCGACAGCAGCGGCGGCGCCAAGATCCACGCCAACCCTAAACCCTAGGGTTCGGGACGGCATCGATCTGCCGCAGGAGAGCTCCATGCTCAAATCCAGTTGGACAGGAAGGAGGGGCATAGTCGACAACCTCCTCCTGCACCACGGCAGCAACCAGAATGGTCCACGACGACGGCAATCGTCAGCGGCGACATCACCGACCACGGGGTCGGGGAAGAAGGAGGAGAGGAGTGAGCTCGAGGGTGAGAGACAGCGAGTGGGTGGGCTAAGTTGGGCTAGAACCCTTCGGGTGGCTATTTTGACTATGTCTCATGGGCCACAAGGCCCAATAAGAATAAGCCATCCCAAAAACCTTTAAGGCCCGTTTTAATAGAAAAGGACCAAAATGCCCCTGAACTTAATTAAATTCTAGAAACTAAAATAAAAGTCCAAAAATTATAAATAATTTTTTTTTTGGATTCACAAAAATCCAAACTATACAAATAAATTAAGATATTAAATTTTAGACATTTAAGTTTTATCTAGAATTTTGTAATTTATATATTCCTTATGGAATTTTACAAAATTATTGAAAGATGATAAAAATAAATAAAAATCACTTTCATTATATATTAATATTGTAGTATTTTTCCAAAATACTAAATAAATATTTAATAACAATTTTTGATATTTAAGTGATAATTCCTAAAAGAATTATTAAATCAATAAAATCCAAATAAAAGGAAAATAAAATAAAAGAATACTATATTCTATTATAAATATTAAAAATTAATATTTATACCTCCTTTATTATTTAAAAAGAATTTTTATAATAATGGGGAAAATGCATATCAAATTAAATGATGCATTACATTACTTGCATAATCATTTTGCTTCTTTAAATATTGTCCTTACGAGGCAATAATGATGTTTTTGTAGACATAGAAGCTCAAGGTCCAGTGCAAGCATCAGACTTCACTACCTTGCCATCACAAGGCAAGTTCATCACATGCTCATATCCTTTGAAGAGTCTTTATCAAAGTATTCACAAATTGTGTGTTATCATATATACTCTAAAAATAAAGAAAATATTAATTTCACAAATAAAGAAATCATAGATATCATTCTAAGTGATGATATAATGGAGCAATAGAACTTAGGGTTCTATTTGCAACAATGATGATCAATTAGGGACTTAATAACCCCTGACATCAGTGATTCTAGCGTCGTATATTACGCATTAGCCATGAGATTAGGAATGGGACAGAGAAGTCAGTTGTATCTTATTCCTCCCGCATGAAGCCGAATGTGCAGGTCGTGGCTGTTATCCTCGTAGCATGCATATTAATTGGTAATTCATAGAGGATATGCAACATATGGGTGGGAACCCTCATCGTCCCACGATAGTTCTGTCATCTAACGGTTTGTACAAACCATTGCCGTAATTCATTATGTGGGCATGGTGTACACCAAGGAGGCATGCGAGGTCGCGAAGGGGGCAGTGATAGGCTTAGACCAACTACTGGGCCCCACATCATGGAATTGTGTATGGGAAAGTACGCCCGGTTGTGCAACAAGGAGTTGATCTCTCATGGGTAAAGTAACGCACCTCTGCAGAGTGTAAGAATTGTAACTTGTTACTCCCTGTTCCGGGAAGGAGCTACGAACGCGGCAGGAAAGGAACCCCATGAAAGTTCTGGTCAACCTGTGAAGGCTGATGGTCATAGATTTTCATAATAAAATCAATCTTTGAAGAAAGATTTATAAAAATTGCAAAGTGCCAAGGATTTATAATCCGAGGTGGTAGTTAGAGCATCAAACTTCCCACCTTGCATATAATTAACTTGTTGGGTAACGTTGTTATTCATCCTTTATTTTGATCCCTTGCTTAGACTCTGAGGATCCCGAAGACGTGCCAATGTATGTAGTTGAATGTCAAGCAGATGTGTTCTACGAGGAGCCTGACTTGTCAGGAGGTGTGGAAGGAGTGGATTACGAAATCCGCTATGGCGTTGATGATAACGAATCCAACTAAGTATCCTAGTTAGTAGTACCCAACAGAGCCGAGCATCATGAACTCTATAGAATAAGCTGCTGAGCTCAACTCCTAGTCGGAGTTGCTACTTTTAAATTCCGCTGAAACACTTTATATTTTGGTTTGTAAGTTTAAACTTTTGAAGTCATGAACTTCTAGTATTGTAATAATAATAATGTGTAAATGTTTGTAATATGGACCCGCAATGTTTCTGTTGTACCACTCTGAGGGATGTGATATTTACAGAATGGTGTTCTGTGAGTGTCATGTCAATGACTATAGTGTAATACACATGCAGTGGTATGCTGGGTCACCACATCTTATTCTATAGAGTTCATGCTGGTCGGCTCCGTTGGTTACTTCTAACTAGGATACTTAGTTGGATTCGATATCTCGACACCATAGCGGATTTTGTAATCCACTCCTTCAACACCTCCTGACAGGTCAGGCTCCTCGTAGAACACATATTCTTGACATTCAGCTGCATACATTGGCACGTCTTTGGGATCCTCAGCATCTAGCAAGGGATCAAAGGAAAGGATGAGTAACAGCGTTACCCAACAAGTTCATTATATGCAAGGTGGGAAGATTGATGCTCTAACTACCACCTCAGATTATAAATCCTTGGCACTATGCAATTTTTTTGTAAATCTTTCTTCAAAGATTAATTTTATTATGAAAATATATGACCATCAGCCTTCACAGGTTGACCAAAACTTTCATGGATTTCCTTTCCTGCCGCATTCGTAGCTCCTTCTCGGAACAGGGAGTAACAAGTTACAATTCTAACACTCTGCAGAGGTGTGTTACTTTACCCATGAGATATAAACTCCTTGTTGCACAACCGGGCGTACTTTCCCGTCCACAATTCCATGATGTGGGGCCTAGTAGTTGGTCCAAGCCAATCACTGCCCCCTTCGCGACCTCGCATGCATCCTTGGTGTACACCATGCCCACATAATGAATTACGGCAATGGTTTGTACAAACCGTTAGATGCCAGAACTATCGTGGGACGATGAGGGTTCCCACCCATATGCTGCATATCCTCTATGAATTACCAATTAATATGCACGCTGCGAGGATAACAGCCATGACCTGCACATCCGGCTTCATGCGAGAGGAAGAAGATACAGCTGACTTCTCTGTCCCATTCCAAATCTCATGGCTAACACGTAATATACGACGCTAGAATCATTGATGTCAGGGGTTATTAAGTCCATAATTGATCATCATTGTTGCAAATAGAACCCTAAGTTCTATTGCTCCATTATATCATCACTTAGTATGATATCTATGATTTCTTTATTTGTGAAATTAATATTTTCTTTATTTTAGAGTATATATGATAACACACAATTTGCAAATACTTTGATAAAATCTCTTCAAAGGATATGCGCAAGTGATGAACTTGCCTTGTGATGGCAAGGTAGTGAAGTCTGATGCTTGCACTAGACCTTGAGCTTCTATGTCTACAAAAACATCATTATTGCCCGGTAAGGACAATATTTAAAGAAGCAAAATGATTATGCAAAGTAATGAAATGCATCATTTAACTTGATATGTGTTCTCTCCATTATTATAAAAGTCTTTTTAATAAAAAAGAGTTATCAATATTACTTTTTAATATTTATAATATATATTGTATTATTTTATTTTATTTCCCTTTAATTTAATTTTTATTGATTTAATAATTCTTTTAGGAATTATCACTTAATTATCAAAATTTGTTATTAAATATTTATCTAGTATTTTTCAAAAATACTAAAATATTAATATATAATGAAAGTGATTTTTATTTATTTTTATCATCTTTCAACAATTTTGTCAAATTCCATAAGGAATATATAAATTACAAAATTCTTAATAAAATTTAAATGTCTAAAATTTTATATCTTAATTTACTTGGATAGTTTGGATTTTTGTGAATCCAGAAATATTTTATTTATAAGTTTTGGACTTTTATTTTATTTTCTAGAATTTAATTAAATTCAGGGGAATTTTGGACTTTTTCTATTTATTAAAACGGGCCTTAAAGGTTTTTGGGCTGGCTTATTCTTATTGGGCCCTTGTGGCCCATGAGGCATAGTCAAAATAGCCACCCCGAAGGGTTCTGGCCCAATTTAGCCCACCCACTCGCTGTCTCTCACCCTCGAGCTCACTTCTCTCCTCCTCCATCCCCGACCCTGTGGTCGGTGATGTCGCTGCCGTCGATTCCCGCTGTCGTGGACCGTTCTGGTCGCCGCTGTGGTGCAGGAGGAGGTTGTCAACTACGCCCTTCCTACCTGTCCATCTGGATTTGGGCATGGATCTCTCCTGCGACGGATCAATGTCTTCCCGAACCCTAGGGTTTGGGGTTGGCGTTGATCCTGGCGCCGCCGCTGATGTCGCGCTCTGTGGTGATTCACCTCGCCCCTAGGCATGACTATGGTCGCTGTCGTGGCACTGTATGTGTTGCAGCACCCCCTAGGGGTGCTCCCCGTGCCGCCATGGTCGTCGGCCACCTCTGCTTCCTCTTCTAGTCTCTAGCGAGGACCTTTGGTGAGTTCTTTTCCTCTCCCCTTGTGCTCTCTATGCTAGCTCATCCTATGCTAGATGTTGGTAGTGAACTTTCTGGTTACTGTCTTATCCTGATTAAGATGATTTGTTCCATTTAGGGTTCATGTCCTGTTGTTGATTATATACTGGACGAATTAGATCATGTGTTGATGATCTCTGAATCTGTTAAGTGGTGATTAGCTATGGCTTATGGCTGATGATTAGCTGTGATGATGATAGTCGCTTACTGCTGATGATTCCATGGTTAAATCTCATATGATTTAGAGGGTAAAATTGTACTGGAAATACTACTTGGTAAAGCTAGTGGTTTCGATAACTTACCACTGTCATTACTTGGTTAATGACAGTGGGTATGGTATGATGAAGTTACTGTCTTAGTACTATTGGCTTGAGAATTCATGTGTGGTTAAGATCACAATGGTCTCAAACAATGAAGATATACATAGGGATTTCCTAATTATGATTCCTGTAATAACAGGAAAATGATTGATAGTTGATTGATTGAATCTGTGAAGATTGAATGCTTATTCTAATTCATGTAGAATTGTTCTTGTGACAACATCTTTGTATGGCACACAAGATTGATTCTAATCCATTGTTTGGGTTGGTTTAATCTTAAGACAAGTTTGGCATTAAAAGATAAGTAGAAGTGTTCCTTTCTGAAATCCTTAAGACCAATGATGCTGGTCTGAGGCTTAGGGATTAAGCTTTATCTAGTTGATTCATATGGATGGTTCTGGTAGTGGTACCAGCTACTGTTTCTTGAATCAAAGCTTGGAAAAAATGATAGTAGGCTTGATCATTTATATGGATCCAAAAGATTAACTTCTAAGGTGCTAATCTTATCTTACAGATGTGCCTAGAAGTTAGACCTTAGCTATATTTATTCTTGAATTAAAATTATAGCTTGATAGCCAAATCAATGATGTTGTTCTGAGTTTTGGTTGGATCCTTGTACTTTGTTGTTTGCTTTTAAAGTTTAAAACCTCAGTGATGGATTCACCCCACTTGGGTGATTTCTGAGAGTTTGACTATGATACAGATCATGTATGCTTGTATAATCTTAGACAGATAGATCATGTGATGGTCTATATACTCACCACTGTCACTTGATGTTGTGGTTTCTAGTGGTGGATCTTGTGGTAGATTGATCTTGTGGTTGATCTTGTGCTCCCCTGGTATATCTAGCTCCTGGCTTGTCCTTGATCTAGCCCATCATCTCCTGATCCTGATGGCTTGACCTTGGTCTTGCTATCCACCTGATCTTCCCCCTCCTTATGTCACCATCCTGGTGATGTGATCCTGGCTTTGGTTGGTTTGGCTGCCAGCTGTTGTGCTTAGTTTAGCTGTTGGCTGCTGTGCTTGGTGTGTTAGAGCAAAGGAATGATGTGGGGATTGGTTTCCCACGGCTGTGTTGACAGTTTTGTTTGGTTTTGCTGCTGCTTTGTTGTTGACAGCACACACCATGCAGTTTGGTGTGTGTGTTGCTTGTGTGCTTGCTGCACAGATGTGGATATGTTCAGAATTTTGAAAGTTACTTTTATCTGATTACTTTTACTTGGCTGGTGAAACTTGCCCCTCCTTGCTGTCATTTGACTTCTGGCTTAAAATTATGAAAGATTCATCTTTTCATATTGGTGAAACTTGCCCCTTTTATAAGTTTACTCCATGATGAACCTTGATCAGTGCACTTCACTAACAAGTCTGAGAGTAAAACAATGCTAATCCTAACTTTCCTTTTTCTATTCAGTTTCTGTTTATTTTGCAGGTACAGATTTGAAGATGAAGATTTTAGTTTATTTTTCTTTATAGAATAATCCAATGTAATCTTCTTTATTCTTTTGTAATTTTAGTTCTATTCTTTTATAATCTTCATTTTATTATTTTGTAATAAAGATTATACTATTATCAATAAAGAAATATTCTTATTCTTTATTTATTTGCTATGGTGAAGATTGTGGATGATTTTAATAAGTTACATTTTTGTCACTTATTTATTGAATGAAAATATGAAATAGATATTCATATTCTTAATTGCTTTCTTTAAATAAAGTTTGAGTTAAATTGGTTAACTCTTAATTAAATCAAGATTCAAACATTATTTAAAAATCATTTGAATTATAATTCAAACACTCAAGTTTTAAATTCAAATTTCATTTCCCAAAACACATAATTCCTCAAAGATCATATCAAAGTCTATAGCAATCATCCTTTAAGACTAAACCTAATCTCACAGTATGAAAGAAACCTTGATCAATTTAGGTTTTTATTTGGCAAAACATTTACCCACATTTTCACAGATGCTTGCATGCAACATTTCAAATTCCTAAATCTACCCTTCGTTAGTTCCTAAATGCTGGGATGTTACACCGAGTTAGGTGGCCTCCTCTGGAAAGGTGATATCTACGCACTTCTATTCTTGTAGACTGTTGTTGGGCCTCCAAGTCCAGAGGTTTGTAGAATAGTAGCAAGTTTCCCTTAAGTGGATTACCCAAGGTTTATCGAACTCAGGGAGGAAGCGGTCAAAGGTATCCCTCTCAATCAACCCTGCAATCAAGATTCAAGAAGTCTCTTATGTCCCCAACACATCCAATACACTTGTCAGTTGTATAGGTGCACTAGTTCGGCGAAGAGATAGTGAAATACAAGTGGTAACGGTGCCAGAAAATAGCTTAACGGTGAGGTAAAGACTAAAGGCAAAAAGATGGAAGCAAGCAAACATGTAACAGATCTAGATGCAAACGGTGTTTCAATATTTAGAAACAAGGCCTAGGGATCATACTTTCACTAGTGAACACTCTCTCATATAAATACCCTCTCTTAATGATACTACTCTTAACTACTCTCCAGTTGGATACTCTAATCCATTGTAGGGCTATAACAGCACACCTCAAAGTCCGCCTTCCCCATCTAGATAACCCCACACTATCACCTTGAGCGCTAGATGGTTCCAACAAACACCACAATTTCATAAATACATCCAACTCCAAATATACTCATGATAATGATTTATGAACTCTAGCCTAAGTGCCACCATGGCGTGCACGTTGTCACTTTCACACACATGGGGAGAGCAGAGATCTATTGAAGCACAATGAGTATTTATGTAGACTCTAGCCTAAGTGCCACCATGTCGTGCAAGCTGTCACTTTCACACACATGGGGAGAGCAGAGATCTATTGAAGCACTTGAGTAACAGAGTAGATATACTTGATTACAAAGCTCATGACCACAACAAGATCATGCATAGAGAGAGAGATGAACACATAGCTACCGGTAGAGCCCTTAGCCTCGAGGAAGAACTACTCCCTCCTCATCATGGAAATCAGCACCATTGATGAAGATGGTCGTGGATATCGATGGAGATGGATCGGGGGGCACTTCCCCATCCCGGCAGGGTGCCAGAACAGAGACTTTCTATCCCCCGAATCTCCCCTTCAGTGGCGGAGGCGCTATGAAGGTTTTCGTGGATTTCTTCTGGATGATTTAGGGTTTTTGGGTCAGAGGCTTTTTATAGGCGAAGGAGGCAAGGTCGATGGAGGGCCAGGGGCCCACACACCCTATGGGCGCCACCAGGGCTGGCCTGCTCTTAGGGGGTGCGGCCACCCTGGTGTCCTCCTCCACCTCTGCTTCGTGGTTCCGTGTTGCTCCGGGAAAAATAGGAAGATTGGCTTTTGTCCCGTCCAATTCCGAGAATATTGATTTTCTACCTTTTCTGGAACCAAAAACAGAAGAAAACAGGCAACTGGCACTGTGGCATCTTGTTAATAGGTTAGTACCAGAAAACATATAAAAATACCTCAAAGTAAAGACACGCAAAGCAAAGTAGATACTAAACAAGCATGGAGCATCAAAAATTATAGATACGTTTACGACGTATCAAGCATTCCCAAGCTTAACTCCTGCTCGTCCTCGAGTATAAGTGATAAAAAGAATAATTTTTGAGGTGACATGCACCATCAAAATCAAGATTAAACCATGTACAAGCAATGAAAGATGGGATCAATGAACTCTAAACATGAGCATGAAAGATGGAGTTCTAACAGTAAGAGAAAGTAACTATGCATGCAACATGAAAGGTTACAAACAAAGATCATGAATAACATGCATTGAAAAATGTTTGTTTCTTTCACATACAGAAAATATGGCATAGTGGCATTCAGCTTGTCCCTCATAGAGTAGCAAATAGATGCTTAGGACACCTTCAAAGTTCATAAGAGTGACTAGATACAAATAGTTCAAGAACAAGCAATATCAACAATATGAATCAATCAATAGGTTTTGGGACAATGCACATAGAACTAAGAATGGAAACTATGCTCTCTTAATTGGTGCTTAAGGATAGAAGGTGGAGACTCAATATAAAAGTGGAAAAAAGGCCCTTCATAAAGGGAATCAGAGATTTCAGGTCTCATAAAGAGCTTCCAAAAATTATGGTACTTGTTAGCTTTCAGCCCTCATTGCCCCTATCATAAGCATCTTGAAGTGATTAAGGTTAAAGTGAACAAACTATGGAGTATATGCTTGACAAAGTATAAGCTGGCAATCTCATGTCCCTTGAATACGAGGGTCGCACCTCATGCTACTCAACTTTAGTCACCTGTAAGTTCTTGTCATAGTAAGTACATGTGTATCATAGAGAACCGCCAACAGGTACCCCTTCCACATGGTACAGGAGCTATCCCATAACCAAAATGACAAGGCAAGCAGACAATGAGCATCTCAGCGATCTTTTTATATGCTATTTGCATAGGTTTTTATTGAGGATGCTTCACAAATTGCTCATTATGGTGATGCTGCAAGTTTCCACCATGATTAGGCATGGCTTAGGCTAGCGGCCCAGGCGTTTCTCTAACACAAAATACATAACTCCATGGACTTACAAGCTCCCTTTTTATTTCACACCGGCAACATCCATAGACAAAAGAGCATCATATCAACTAAGTACAAAGTACAAGTGCAATGTGGAAAACGTTACCCATGAAAACATGGTTCTGCTAATTCCAATGTATAAGTGCAAGCATATACAACATAGATGACACAATGGTTCAAGTTTATTACGGGCAAGGAATATAAAGTGTGCCATCAAGTTTGTGAGAGCTTTAATCACTAAGTTTTCACATAACAAAATACGTTTTAATTGGAAGATAGCTGAAAACAAGAATATACTTGGAATGGTGTAACACACCATGCATAGGAATTTATAGTGGACACTTTGGAATAACTTGGTTTCTTGGGAGTTGGAAGCATGAGTAGAGCTTACTCATACAAGTGGGGGCTAGCAAAAGACTGGGAGCGACAAACTAAGAGAGCAATAATGGCCATAATCATGTAGAGCGACAAAACATTACTAATCAAAGCATAAAGTGGTACTACAGGTCAATGACTAAATGATCATAGAGTCCATAGTCAACCCAAACAAAGCATCAAAGGAGAATACCACAATACTATGCTTTTGTATGCTAAAACAACGCATGATTCCTTCAAGGCACATTAAGCAATCCCAATTGTTTGGAACAAGTCATGCTACAACAATATTCACTGAGCATAAAGTGAAAACAACATCTAGCATGACATGCTAAAGTCTAAGTCACAGTCAAAGCAAGCTCCCTTTTGTACCACTATAAGCATAAAACGTCCTACTCTTTTCCAACACCAATCGACTTATTTGAAACAACTCACAAGGATAATAATCAATAAAGACTAGTGATATTGTCTCACAAATCCACAAAGAAGAACTAAAAAGTTCTAAGATGAAAGCACAAGAAAACTAAAGCTAAATTCAGTGCTAGAAAGGAGAACACTCACAGAACAATAAGAGTGAAAAATAGAGTGTTCTAGGCAATCAAAACAGAGTGTGTCTCTCTCCAAAAGAAGGGTGCTATAATCCACCAACTTAATCAAGCAAACTAAGCAAATGAAAACTAAAAACAAAAATAAAGACGCTCTAAGAACAACACAACTATGCATGAAACAATAAAAATGAAGTGTCTAGAAAGACCTGAGATTTTTATTGATGAAGAAGAGGATGCCTTGGGCATCCCCAAGCTTTTACGCTTGTACCTCTTGAATATTTATTGGGGTGACACGGGGTGGCATCCCCAAGCTTGATCTTTTGTCCATTCTTCATCTCATTACATCATTCTCTCTCTACACCTGAATTTTTTTCTTCATACAAAACTTCACACAATCTTCATTAGCAACATTAGTGTATTCAAAAGATAATAGACCTTTGGGTTTAGATTTAGAACAGCAAAACTTTCACCAAAAACACAAGCTACTGTAGCAATTCCCTCAAAAATCTCAATTACCCAAAAAGAACCCAAAAAGGAATTAATAAGAAGCAAATGCAAATAATGGCACAAATCTGACAAAACAGACCAGCAGGTAGAAACCAATTTTTTAAAAAACCTTATGTTTCTCAAATCAAAAAGGGTTGAACTAACGAAAGTTAGCTAACATACTAGGGGATTTATTCGTAAAATATCAGCTCAATCCTACTTACAGAGATTCCTCACATATTTTTACGGTGGAGCACAAAAAATCTTTTTTGGGACAGCAACTCCCCAAATCTTACTTACCTCTCATTAGAGGTCATTCTTGGCACAAAAACTACACAAAAAGGATAAGGAGAGGTCATTAATGAAGTAATAACATCCAAGACTCAAGAAAACTCTTGGGTTATCTCCCAACAAGTACTTTTCTTTAACGCCTTTAAGTTATGCTTCATAGTTTGAGAAGATGCTCACATAAGAAATATGAATTGAAGTAAAAGAGAGCATCAAGAAGAAAATTAAAAACACATTTAAGTCTAACCCACTTCCTATGCATAGGAATCTTGTAATGAAACAAGTCATGAAAGCTCAAAGCAACAAGCATAGGAAAGCAGAACAAGTGCAACTTCAAAATTTTCAACATAAAGAGGGGAAACTTAATATTGTTGAGATGCATAAAACCAGGTTTCCCTCTCTCATAATAACTTTCAGTAGCATCATGAATAAAATTAACAATATAACTATCACATAAAACACTCTTATCATGAGCCACATGAATAAAATAATTATTACTCTCCACATAAGCATAGTCATTCTTATTAATTGTAGTGGGAGCAAATTCAAAAAAATAGCTATCATTATTATTCTCATCACCATAATCATCAAATATAGGAGGAAAATTGTAATCATAATTAACTTTCTCCTCAATAGTAGGTGGACTAAAAATATCATATTCATCTTTGTAATCATCATATATTGGAGGTAAAGTATCATCATAAGCAATAGAATAACAATCTTCCAAAGCTGGGGGGACTAAAAAGATCATTTTCATCAAAACTAGCTTCCCAAAACTTAGACTTTTCCATAGCATTAGCAATAATGGTGTCCAAAGAATTCATACTAATAACATTGCTATTAGCATGCAAATAAAACTCCATAGGTTTTATAATTTTCTCTTCAAACACTTCATGTCCTAACTCAAGATAGATACTATAAAGCTCTCTAAAAAAATTTTGTTTTCCATTAAGCCTAACTAGTGAAAACAAGAAACAAAAAGACAAAATTGCAGAATCTAAAGGAAATAACTTTGAGCACTCACACCGGAGGATTTGAGTACCTTTCACCTTACCTCCCCGGCAACGGCGCCAGAAAAGAGCTTGATGTCTACGCACTTCTATTCTTGTAGACAATTGTTGTGCCTCCAAGTGCAGAGGTTTCTAGAACAGCAGCTAGTTTCCCTTAAGTGTATTACCCAAGGTTTATCGAACTCAGGGAGGAAGTGGTCAAAAGTATTCCCTCTCAAGCAACCCTGCAATCAAGATACAAGAAGTCTCTTGTGTTCCCAACACACCCAATACACTTGTTAGGTGTATATGTGCACTAGTTCGGCGAAAAGATAGCGAAATACAAGTGGTAACGGTGCCAGAAAATAGCTTCTGACTTGTTGTTGACGTGGGGTAACGTGTGTGAGTGAGGTAAATACTAAAGCAAGCAAACATGCAACATATATAGATGCAAATGGTGTTTCAATATTTAGAAACAAGGCCTAGGGATCATACTTTCACTAGTGAACACTATCTCGTATAAATATCCTCTCTTCATGATAATACTCTTAACTACTCTCCGGTTGGACACTCTTATCCATGGTAGGGCTATCACAACACTCCTCAAAGTCCGCCTTCCCCAATCTAGATAACCCCACACTGTCACCTTGAGCGCTAGATGGTTCCAACAAACACCACAATTTCATAGAGACATCCAACTCCAAATATAACTCATAACAAATATATATGTAGTCTAGCTTAAGTGCCACACATGGCGTGCACGCTGTCACTTTCACACACATGGAGAAAAGCATAGATCTATTAAAGCACGATGAGTATTTATATAGACTCTAACCTAAGTGCCACCATGGCGTGCACGCTGTCACTTCCACACACATGGGGAGGGCAGAGATCTATTAAATCACTTGAGTAGCAAGGTAGATCTACTTGATTACAAAGCTCATGATCACAATATGACCATGCATAGAGAGAGATGAACACATAGCTACCGGTAGAGCCCTTAGCCTCGAGGAAGAACTACTCCCTCCTCATCATGGGAATCAGCAACGATGATGAAGATGGCAATGGAGATCGATGGAGATGGCTCCTGGGGCACTTCCCCGTCCTGGCAGGGTGCCGGAACAGAGACTTTCTGTCCCCCGAATATCCCCTTCGGTGGCGGCGGCGCTAAAGAGGTTTTCATGGATTTCTTCCGGAAGATTTAGGGTTTCTGCATCGGGGGCATCTTATAGGTGAAGAGGCAAGGCTGGGAGGCGGCCGGAGGGCCCACACCCTACCCAGGCGCGGGGTAGGGCCCACCCGCACCTAGGGAGGTGTGGCGGCCCTGGCTCGCCTCTCCGTCTCCCCTCTGGACTTTGTGACGCCCACGATAAAATATTGACTTTGGCTTTTGTCCCGTCCAATTCCGAGAATATTGATTTTCTGCCTTTCTAGAACCAAAAATAGAATAAAACAGGCAACTGGCACTATGGCAACTTATAAATAGGTTAGTTCCATAAAAGATATAAAAACACCTCAAAGTGTAGACGAAACATAAGTCAAATGATATAAAGCAAGCATGGAGCATCAAAAATTATAGATACGTTTCCGACGTATCAACCACCTGTTCCAAACATACAATTGCCTAGAGGAACAAAACGTATAACGGAAGTACCAAGCCACAAGATTGGTTGTTCGATTATGCTACAGCAGTAAAAAATGTTGAGTGCAACTTGAGATGGGTTGTAAGATATGTTTCTTCAGATGTTGGAAGGGCCGACCAGGGTATGGCTGAATAACCTACCTGCAGGCAGCATCAACTATTGGTTGGACTTTGAGGAGATGTTCATCAGCAACTTCACTAACACGTATAACAGGACGAATAGACCTCAACAGCTTGCAATGTGCAAGCAAATTCCAAATGAGACCGACAGAGAATTCCTAACCCGGTGGTGCAACCTCAGAAACTCCTGCGAAGGAGTGATAGAATCGCAGGCAATAGTCTGGTTTGCACAAGGTTGCAGATATGGGAGTGTGTTATGGCAAAGGCTGCAAAGAGACATGCCAACTACATTGGCCGAGACAATCAGGACAGCCGACTCATACGCTCTGGGTGATCGGACTCAACCCGAACTTATTGTTGGGGATATGCTATATGGGTATCCTTATAGCATGTCTCTTGTCCGACTAACCCGGGTGGCCCATAGTCGGTAGCATGGCCTATGGCCTGCTGGGCGGCCCAGTTAGGGGGATCCAGAAGGGAGGCCCATGTCGTATAAAGGAAGGCTGCGGTGGAGTCACCAGCGTACCCGGAGCCTTGGAGTGCAAGATACACAAGACTAGTAATAGACGGTGTAGGACTCTGTAACCTGTCCGGCTAGGACTTTTCCCTGTAACCCTAGGACCTGGCGACTATATAAGTCGGGACTATGGGAGCCTTTAGGGCACAATCTATTACAACATCAGACAACCTCGCACAGCGAACCTATCTCTGTAACTTGGCGTATTCGCCCTTATAGTGATTTATAGCAGGAGTAGGATTCCGCCACCGTTGTGGGATCTGAACCTGGGTAATCTGTGTTACCTCATACCCGTCAACCATCCGCCTTACCCCACGTCTCTAAACACGCACTGCGAGGACCCCTCCATGGCGTACTCGTCGGCAATACCACGACAGTTGGCGCCCACCATGGGGCAAGAGGCGCTTCAGGATCTCAGCGGGCGAGGACCAAGATCTTCGTGGGAATCAGCGAAACCGTAGCCATCAGCCATGTTCTCTTCTCCGGCAATGTTCCGATCGTCCCTCCCGACGAGTTTTGGATCCCGGCGAAGACGAACCCTACGCGGTGTTCGGTCGTTCCTATCGGCGACATCCACCTCTTCATCGGCGAAACCGACTCAGGCACTAGTTCCCTGGGAGTCGGAGGAGCATCAAGACCCGCACGGACCGCCTACGGGCAGGATACGTTCGTGGAAGGATCGATGTCGATATCTCCTCGGAGTTTGTCGGCAAAGATCAGAAAAATTCAAGGCCCACCCAAACCGCCCCTGTGCAGGATATAAAGGTGGAAGATCACTGCAAATCCGCCAGCTTAGTCCGTGCGTCTAGACAGCAGAGATCCAAGTTCGTCGGCGTGGTTACCATCTTCGATCTGGCGTGCTGCGTTCAGAGAGAGGGCGAAACCCCCCGCGATTACCTGGCCAGGTGGCTCCGTATACGAGCCGACCTAGCCCACTACCCCGATGATAACGCTCTGTATCACTTCGTGGAAGGACTGGACCGTGGAACGCTTCTCCGACATTCTTTAAGACGGTAGCAGGCAACAAGACGCCTTACCCTTGAAGAGATGGTGAGCACCGTCAACAACTACGCGGAGGCCGAAGCGGCAGCTCAGACAGCACTTGCGCTCATTGACGGAGCCCCTCCGATTCAACCACCGCCGCCATCGTCGCAGCAGCACCACCACCTCCAGTCATCCTCGAGCCCGTTGCACCTTCACCGCTCGTCATCGAGGAAGTCCTGGCACCATCCGACTCTGTCATTGACGCGCTCTATGCTAATTTCAGTGCAGATTCAGAGGAGCTAGACTTCAGTCCAGAAGAGCTAGACTCCGCTATGCAGGAGATGGAGGAGGAGTACTCGCGCGACGAGCAGGCCAACAACATCGTCGCGTCCTGAGGGATGTTCGTCACCATTGGGACTGCGATGGATGAAGATCAACCCGGACGAGCTCCGCCTACGGCGCTGGAAAAGGGGAAGGGGCCACTTATTGCTGCTGACGATGATCGCGCAAAAGACATGCCTCCTCCGCCCAACCCAGTGCAGCAGCCGCAGGAACTCGGCACCGGCCCGAGTAACAACAACACCGCAAACTTGCCGCCTACAGCATCTACGTCTGCAGCATCCCAAGTTAGTCCAGCTGATAGAGTGGTGTACGGCATTCTCCTCGTCGAGCCACTGACCGTCGCTCTTATCCGGAGCGTGACCCAGCTTGATGAGAAACGCCAGCAGCTGCTGGAGGAGGCGCAAGCCATCGCGGAGCAGGGCGCCAAGCTAGATCGAGATCTGGCCAACGCGCAGAAGTCCATAGAGAAAGCTAGAGCAATGGAGGCCGAGTACAAGACTCTGCTACAGCGGGAGAAGGCTAAGAAAGATCCGGCTCGCGTCATCAATGATCCTGGTGTATGTTGCAACCTAGGATGGGCTCCCTCGAAGCCGGCACAAGCCAAGCCATACATTGACAGTGAAGGCAAGCAGGTGATGCCCACCCTACTACTTAACCTCGCCGTCGCCAAGACCCTTCTAGAGCAGGATAGATCCCCTGAGGCAGTGGAACAGGTCTACGACCTAGTGGCCAAGGCGGTAAAGCAGCAGGAAAAGGCCACCTCTCGGAGGCTTGAGTCTAACCTAGCGCTCTGCCAGTCTAGCCAGTACAAGCCGCCAAGGGACAGATCTCCTCTTGATGTCGGGTCCCAGACGGGTTCCTCAGAACGAAGACGAAGGGATGCACGCAACAAGAAGGATGCTATCCCAATATCCTCCGACCACGGAGAAAAGGCCCGGCCTTGTCGCCCATCGCTACCGCCCCGGTCTCCCTGACATCGCGAAGATTACAAAGCTCACCATCGTACGGATATGCCCCCACCAAAGCAGTGTGGCATCGTAATCCGCGACAACGCGGAGCAGACCCGTCATGATAGAAAGCACAACGAAGAACATAAGAGCAGGTCGCGCCATGACCCCGCGTCCAACAAGCAACCGTGACAAACGTGAGGCATCGCAGGAGGGTAACAGCAAGAAGGCTAACCCACCGCCACCTCCGCCTCCGTCACCACCAAGAAGTCACCATGGTGGAGGAGGCCCGCGTCGTTCACGCAGCCCATCCCCTGTTGACAAGAAGAAGAAGAACCAGGAGCCATATGATGCACGTTCGCAGATCGATAAGATCCACGAGGCCCGGGAAGGACCATACCTGGGACCACGTTGCTTTGGACCTGCAATCGGTCCGCCACTTACCCCAAAGGCTTCCGGATTGACAAGACTATCAAGCCCTATGACGACATCGCCAAGCCAGCCACATGGTTGCAGGACTACGGCAACACGGTGGATATTGCCGGAGGCAACCCCAACGTCGTCGTCAAGTACCTCCCATTAATGTTGGCGGGTACGGCCCGTCAATGGATCGACGACTTGCCGGAGAAATCTATCTACAACTGGTTGGACATGCAAGAAGCGTTCACCAAGAACTTTGAGGGTACATACAAGCGTCCCTGCACTGTGGGCGATCCACAGCGGTGTCTGCAAGAGAAAGACGAGACATCTCGCGCCTACCTCTCCCGCTGGCTGGACATGATGAATTCCTGCGTAGGTGTGCACGCTCAGACCGCCATGGCCGCCTTCATCGATGGGTTGGAAAGGGGCACGTTTCTCCGACACAAGCTGAAGCGCTTGCAGGACAATCACCAGCTTGACTTGAACCAGATGATTCAGTTGGCTAGTGAGTTCGCAGCTGCCGACGACGATGCTCGTGGCTCCTTGCCAACAACGGTCGTTCCAACTCAAGCTCGGAGGAATAGCAGTACAAAGCGGAAAACCGCTCCAGAAGAAAATAAATCTACCGACATGGTCGCTATGACCTTTGCAGGACGAGGAGAGGGCGGACAACGTGGCCGAGGAAAGGGAGCTGGTCGTGGGCAGCAACGAGGAAGTGAAACCACCTCGGTGCCGCTCCGTGTTCCCCAAACCTACGAGGAGTACTGTGATATGCCATGCCTCGTACACCTCGACATCAACGGCAAAGCCACCCATACCAATCGACACTGCAAGTTCGTCAGCGACCTCAAGGAAGACCCGGAGTCCGGCTACAAGCGAAGTCGGAAGAATAGACCGCGCGGCAAGGGCAAGGGGAAGAAAAAGGAGGAGAATTCCAAGGATTCAAGTGACATGGACGAGGACGTTGACCCCAAGCACGCCGCCAAGAGCGACGACAAAGGCAAGAACCCCTTTGTGAAGAAGGCCCCAGTCTACCACACTTTCCTTGGCACCCCCACCGTCCGACAACAGAAGACCTCTCTGAGGATCCTGATGGACACTCTCCCCCCAGTCCCCCAGTACCTGCGCTGGTCAGAGGTTCCAATAACTTGGGACAGGACGGACCACCCAGACCTTATACCCATGTAGAACCAGTACGCCATGGTCATCAACCCCTTGATTGACGGCGTGGAGTTCACCAAGTGTATGGTGGACAGTGGAAGCAGCATCAACATCATGTACCTGGATACACTGCAAAAGATGAACTTGACGGAGGCAAACCTAAGACGGACCAACACCATCTTCCACGGCGTAGTGCCTGGTCCGGAGGCTCGGTCCCTTGGGTGCATTACACTTCAGGTTGCCTTTGGCGATGTTAATAATTACCTCCAAGAGCTCATGACCTTCAAGGTGGTCCCTTTCAAGAGCGTGTACCACGTCATATTCGGTCGCGGCATATTCCACACGTTCATGGCCAAGCCATGCTTCGTCTACAACAAGCTCAAGATACCCGGACCAAACGGCATCATCACCGTATCCGGAAGATTTACCAAGGCAAGGTGCTGCAAGATCAACGAAGCAGCCGTTGCAGAAGTTGTCCTCTACAGCAAAGAATTCAAAGAGATCCAGAGCAAGGTCAATGACTGAGAGATGCCCGCGTCGAAGAAGCAGATCTCCGACTCTGCTCCTGCGTTCAAGGCCGCCATCAAGACCAATCCGGTGGAACTTGTTGTAGGCGATGCCTCCAAGGTCACCGCCATTGGGACGAACCTGGATCCCAAATAGGAAAGCGCGCTCATCGAGTTCCTCCGTGAGAATAGGGACATCTTTGTCTGGCAACCTGCCGACATGAAAGGTGTACCTAGGGAACTTGCCGAGCACAGCTTAAACATTGATCCAAAATCCAAACCAGTGAAACAACCTCTACGACGCTTTGGAGATGAGAAGAGACGCGCCAATGGCAAAGAGATAGCTAGGTTACTTAAGGCTAGATTTATCCGAGAAGTCCTTCACACCCAATAGGTGGCTAATCCTGTACTTGTCCCCAAAAAGGGAACCAATGAATTAAGAATGTGCGTTGATTACACCGGCTTGAACAAAGCATGTCCCAAAGATCCGTTTGCTTTGCCTCGCATTGACCAAGTCATTGACTCGACGGCTGGCTCGGAACTTTTGTGTTTTCTCGATGCATACTCAGGATACCACCAGATCAAGATGAGGAAGTCAGACCAATTGGCCACTTCGTTCACTACCCCATACAACACGTTTTGCTATGTCACAATTCCCTTTGGGCTGAAAAACGCAGGTGCCACCTACCAGGGGACAATGCAACGTTGCCTTCACGACCAAATTGGTCAGAAGCACGCCTACGTGGATTATATCGCGGTGATGTATAAAAAGTCAAACGACTTAATCTCTGACTTAAAAGAAACCTTTGATAATATCCGGAAATACAACATGATGCTTAACCCTAAGAAGTGCGTCTTCGGGGTCCCAGCCGGCAAATTGTTGGGCTTCATCGTTTCCCAGCATGGAATCGAGGTCAACCCAGAGAAAATCAAGGCCATATTGAACATAAACCGTCCGACATGCCTAAAGTACATTCAACGACTAACAGGTTGTGTTGCAGCAGTTAGTCGGTTCGTCATCCGTCTTGGGGAGAAGGCCCTGCTGCTGTACAAGTTACTGAAGAAGGCGGACAAATTCACATGGACGGACGAGGCAGATGCAGCATTGAAGCAGCTCAAGGAGATTCTTTCCTCAGCGCCCATCCTTGCAGCACCCGAACCTCGAGAGCCCCTGTTAATTTACATGGCGGCAACCAACCGGGTTATCAGCATCATCGTCATGGTAGAACGGAAGGAACCAGGCTATGAGCACGGAGTTCAACGACCAGTTTACTATGTAAGAGAGGTCTTGACGGAGTCCAAGCAATGTTACCCGCACTACCAAAAGATAGCTTATGGAGTATTCCTTGCTTCTCGGAAGCTGAGGCATTAATTTCAGGAGCACCCAATCACAGTGGTGAGCAAGACTCCACTGTCCGAAATTATCAATAACAGCGACGCTACAGGAAGGGTCGCGAAGTGGGGCATTGAACTTGCCGCCTTCGAGATCACCTACAAGAGACGCGACGCTATCAAATCACAAGCCTTGCCGGATTTTGTTGCAGATTGGACGGAGATGCCAGACGCTACTCTGTTGCCAGAACCAGAGTACTGGGTGATGCACTTTGGCAGATCAAAGATGCTCAACGGCTCGGGGGCTGGTGTATTGCTACAGTCACCAACAGGAGACAAGCTACACTACGTTCTGTAGATCCACTTCGAGGCTACAAACAACATGGCGGAGTATGAAGCACTCATTCACGGACTACGTGTAGCCAAGGATATTGGCATCAAGCACATAGTTTGCTGTGGAGATTCCGACTTGGTTGCCCAGCAGGTGGCTGGCACCTGGAATGCGCGGAACCCTTTGATGGCGGCATATCGAGACGAAGTGGACGAGATAGCCAAGAGCTTCTTGGGCTACAAAGTTAAGTATGTGCCTCGGGAACAAAACGAGGTGGCTGATCTGCTATCTAAACTTGGATCAGGGCGCAAGCGAATTCCGCCAGGAATTTTCCTAGAGCACCTGCGCACACCATCCGTGAAGGGAGCCGACATTGACAACCCGGATAGAGCTGAATCTTTCGTCAACATTGTGACTAAGGTCCCTCCGGCTTGGACAAAATTGTTCATGGAATACCTCGAAAACGGAACTTTGCCCGACGACGAAGTCGAAAGACAGCAAATAGTATGGCGAGCAAAGGGTTATACCATAATCAATGGGCAACTCTACAAAAGGATAACTAATGGTGTATACCTAAAGTGTGTTTCCCAGCTAGAAGGTATGGAAATCCTATGCGAAATCCATCTCGGAGATTGCGGGCACCACGCCGCTCCTCGATCGTTGGTCGCGAAAGCCTTCTAGCAAGGATTCTACTGGCTGACCGCGAACCACATGTTCCTGCTAAAGAACTGTGAACAATACCAATAACTTGGCCGTTTGCAGTCTGGGGGCTAGACATGGTGGGACCATTACAGACGGCACCTTGTGGATTTAGGCATCTCCTTGTAGCAGTTGATAAATTCACTAAATAGATAGAAGCTAAACCCATTAGAAATCTTGATGGGGCAACTGCCCTAAGGTTCGTCCGAGATCTAGTGGTGAGATTTGGTCTCCCACATAGCATTATCACCAACAACGGTAGCAATTTATCACTCAGAGAAGTAGAGGCATATTGATGGGAGAAAGGCATCCGACTTGACCTTGCATCTGTGGCACACCCACAATCCAATGGACAGGTCGAGCGAGCCAATGGATTAATTCTGCAGGGAATCAAGCCACGTCTTGAGGCACCGCTACATAGAGAAACTGGAGTCTGGGCAGAAGAATTGCCATCTATGCTGTGGAGTTTACGAACTACACCCAACAGATCTACCGGCTACACCCCTTACTTCATGGTATATGGAGCAGAAGCCATCCTGCCTTCCGACATCCTCCACGATGCACCAAGAGTTGCCGCCTACGACGAGGATGACGCTGAAGAATCCAGACGCCTGGATGTGGACCTTCTCAAGGAGGAGCGCGTTTTGGCATGCCAAAGATCTGCCATCTACCAGCAGAAGCTACGCAGCTACCATAGTCGCCGCGTTCGGCATCGCTCGTTTAAAGAGGGGGATTTGGTGCTCCGACTTGAGCAGAAGAAGTCACACAAATTATCCCCGCCATGGGAAGGACCGTTCATCATAAGCAAGGCGCTGCTCAATGGGTCTTACTACCTTGTTGACAATCGTGAACTAAAGGATAGACCCAACAAGGATCATAAGCGTAAGCGACGTGACCCGGATGATGACTACCCGGAGCTTGATCGGCCATGGAACATAGCACAGCTACGTCCTTTTTACACTTAGCATTTTTTATCTAATTTTGTATCTCTTATATGATCAATGAAATAAATCTCTTTGGTTCACTCATATTTCTGAGTCTTTTACCTCCTTTAGTGTTCATTTTTAGATCATGTAAAACCTTTATGCACAAGCTTTGCGTTTGCACTTGTGAAAATTCCGCCTACGGGCGTTAGCTTAAGTTTTCTGGTCTACACGTTCTTTGTCGTTTTTATGTGGATTCTGGAGTAGTGACTTTTGGCACTTATTGTCGGCGATTTTGTGCTCAGGTTATTGATGGTGCCATTGGGCATCATCACCTAATCGCATGGTTCCGACAACAAGTCTTCCGACTCACGAAAAGTCAAGCATAAGAACCAAAGTAATGGATAAGCCAGCACTTGCTTAAAAAAATATATACATGCTGGGAACTAAGTTCTTAAGTAGCAGGAAATAACAACGATTGTTTTCCGCCTTAAGTTACATCATCAAGTTTTTCCCGCGCATATACCAAAGGCAAAACAAATATTACATAGTGTTTTCACTCTTTGGGCGCAGGAGACTTGGAAGCAGCATCGTCCCCAGCCGGAGAATCACCCTCAACATCGGCGCTATGATGAGACTCGGAGGAATCTTGGTTGACGCTGTCGATGGTGTTCATGGGCACGAAGACGTCGATGTCCACCAACTCGGCAATTCTGGTGTCATATCCCGCGAGTGATGACAAGATGGCCTCGTGATCAATCTCTTTGCCGTCATCATCAACGTCGGGGATGCCAGAGGTCACCGTGTCGATGTCGGCATCTTCGTAGTGTGCCTTCACCATTGAGAGCGCCATCCTCGCGCCAGCCCGTGCACATGAAGCTTTACAGCTTGTAACACGCTCGGGGGCTCGGCGCAGAATCTCCGAGTACTTCATCACGGAGTCTGAGGCCTTGATGTATATTTGGAGGGGCTTGGAAATCTCCTTGGCTTGGGTGATGGCGGTGTTGATGAAGTTGCCGGCAAGAACCATGCATTCCTTATCCGAAGGAGGCGAGCGGGTTAAACCCATAGGCGCTGAAAATTCCGACAAGGAGCGCATGAGTTCAATAAACTCTAAGTATCTAGACTACAGAAAATACAAGGCGAAGGAAACTTACTGAAGATGATGGCCTTGGCCTGCCAGACGGTGTCCGCCAAGGATTTCTTCTCTTGTTGGAGGAGCTTAAACGCCTCGCTGTGGCGTTGGTTTTGCTCATCAGCAGCTTGCTTCTGATCTTTTAAGATCGCAAGCTCCTCCTTCAAGCGTTTGATTTCAGCGGAGGCGGAATCCTGCAGGGCTTTCATGGAATCCTCGTGCATCTTTAGCATCTCTTCCCTCTCCTTCTAAAGGATTCTATTCTCGCTGTCCAGCTGCTAGATATGCTTGGACTGCTCGAAAATATCCTTGGCCTTGGCGACATATTCTGAAAAGTCGGAGAAAACAAAGTACATAGTGAGTACTCGAAGAATGAAGGCATACAACCAAGACGGAATGCGCAAAAAAGAAAACAGACTCTTGTTTTTGATGATCTGTTCCTTCAAGATGGCAGTTTTACCCTTTTCGGATTCAAGATCTGCGCGCATCTTCTGGTACTTGTCGTTGGCCATGCCCCTCCGAGCATTCTCGTTCTGTGGAACAAAGGAAAAAAGTTAAACTGTTGTTTAGTCTGCTTGGAGCACCTAGTAGGAAACTTTCCATCTAGGCGCTCGGGGGCTACAGCGAAAGTTTTTCAACTTAGCAATATGCTTAGCTTTTCTTTAAAGCATCTAGTCGGAGCTACTTCAGTTCTCGATTAGAATCTTGGGGGCTACAGTATAAAGTTTTAACTCGGAAAATGCTTAGCTTTTCTTTAAGCATCTAGTCGGAACTAATTCAGTTACAACTAGAGGCTTGGGGGCTATAGTATTGAAAATTATAAACACTGCGTATGCTACTCTTAAGGAATCTAGTCGGAATAGTTTCTTCCATCTAAATGCTTGGGGGCTACAGTGAGAGTTCTTTCTAACTTAGTCACTCTTAGAGCATATAGATGCAAAACCTATGGTTTTCCGTCTACATACTCAGGGGATACAGTGGGATACTCATATGAAATGCAAAAGGCAAAGTAAAACTTACAAGTGCAATAATCTTGAGGTTTGTAGCACTCTCGGCCAGCAGCTTGCCAAAGGAAATGCTATTTCCCCGCAAGATATCTGCTTGTCGAAGAAGCTCCTCAATACCGCATGTCGAAGATGACGGCACTCCTCCAGGAACCAGAGTTGTGTTACTCGGCATGAGCACTGGGTAAACTATCTTCGGGAACTCAAAGGTATTCTGGGGAGAGGGGGCGCCGCCTTCGGCAGGGGTACCAGCTCCCACTGTCGCCTTGCCGCTACCGATGGCATCCTTAGCCAGAGCTTCATCCATTTGTAGAGCAGCGCTCTCCTGCGTCGCGTGCTCATCGACAACAGCGAGTTCGGTAGAGGCGCCAGAATCCACTTCCATGGCGGAAGGGCCTGGAGCCTCCTGGGCTTGAGAGCTTGTCGGGGCAGAGGAAGGCTCGACGGCAGGAGTAGCAGGGGCGATGGCGGGGGAGGAGTCGCGATGCAGCATATCCTTGATATTTCTACAAGCCCCCAAAGTCTTGGAGGTCTTATTGAGGCTGGTCGTGGCTTTCTCCCTAAAACGTGCAAAGTGCATAAGTACAGGAACAAGACAGACAAATAAGACAATGTCAGAGAATGAGAAGCTTACACTAGGAGGGGTGCTTTGGCAAAAATCCCGGTGGCTTTTCTCTTTTCCGCCTCCAGGGCGACGGTAGTCTTTTTGGAGGCTCCACCCTTCGTCTTCTTCTTCTTGCCTCCGTCGGCAGCGTCAGAGGTGGAGCTCTTCCGCTTTCGCGCTAACGGGACATCGTCGTCGGACACGACCGTGACTTCCTTCATCTTTGGATCGTAGATTTGGGCAGCCAGGTTGTCCTCATCTAGATCGCTAAGCTGTTAAGTCAGAAATCACCGTGTTAGATAAGATGGCAATGGAAAGACGGAGAAACTGGAGCATATGTTGTACAAGGAAAATACATATCTACCTTTGGGCACTTGCCGTCTACGAACATGTCATAGGTGATGGTGAAGCCATGCTTCTTATCCTTCACCTTGACGATGTCCTTCAGGCGGAGCTTGACGGAGTCGCTCGAGAAGTTATCCACGGAGATCCGGAGGGTATCCCTTCGATCACTGGTATAATCGTGCATGAACTTCGAGCGGTGTTGCAGAGGTTGGATTCTCCTGATGAACCAGCACATGGCCAGGTCCAAGCCAGTCAAACCCGTCTCTACGAACCATTCTATCCGCCTTATTGCGCGAGAAGCGTCGAGGTTAGAGGGAAGGGAGGCATGGGATCTCCATGTGGAAACTTCAGCGGCGGCTCCATCCGCGAAGTCTGGGTATGTTACTTCTCGGCCCGCCAAAGGAATGTCGGGGCCGTAGAAGTACGTCCGCTGCCAGTTTTTGCAGGACTCGTGGCCGACGATGTCGGGGAACCGCCGGCCAGGTCGAATCTTGAAGCTTATGGTGCCGCAGTTACTAAGCTCCTCCCTACTGTGTCCGGCTTCACGTTTGATGGTGAAGAAGTACACGAACAAATCTAACCTAGGCCTAATCCCTAGGTAACCCTCACAAAGTGCCGCGAAGTTGCTAAGCACTAAGATACTATTGGGGGAGAGGTTATGGGGTTGGACCTTGTAGTGGTTCAAGGAAGAAATAAAGAAGTGGGAAATGGGCAGGGAAACGCCGCGTACCAGCTGAGCCTTGAGGTACACAGTTTCTCCAGCTTGGGGAGAAGGTGTCACCTCGCCGGCCGGCACCGCCCGCCAGGCGAGCCCCTCCGTCGCGGGGAGGTAGCCTTCGGTGACCATCTCTTGGATGTCGCGGTCGGTGATGTCCGAGCCGCGCCAGTCGCCCTTGTGCGAGTTTGGCTCTTCTTCCAGAGGCTCTAGCGCCGCCAGATTATGGTCTCCGCTGGTAGTTTCGATCACCGCCGATGCGGGGATGACCAGGCCCTCTGGGGGCACGACGACGGAGCTCGTCGGCTTCACCGTGGCTTCGCTCGACGCCGCCATCGATGGGGAGGAGCTGCTGCTAGCCATGGAGTGCTGGAAGGATGCGACTGACGCAGAGGGAGGCTAGGGGTTTCGAGGTTTCTCGCGGAGAGCTAGAGGAGGCGTGCGGCTGGAGTAAGAAGACGATGACGCGAGAGGAATGAGGTAAAAAGTGGAAAGTGTCCCACGATTACTATTTATCATACTCTGCATCAAGATTCGTCCAGTTGATCGGACGGTTGCCTCGTAGACGACGTGTTCGCGAACGTGCGCGGTAATTTCGCCATGTCTCCAACCGTCACCGCCAACGGTTCGTATCGCTCGCGCGGGAAAATCAGATATGATTGCGTTCTCTGCATGTGTAAGTTACGAGGCGTCACTGACATAAGCCTACATCGTCCTAGCTGACACGGGTAGATGAGCCATCGCATCGAAGATTCCGGCATGGACGGATTTAATCCGACTACGGAAGAGTACGATGGAAAATTTAGCATTTCTCCGGCTTACCATTTGAAGACGGAGAAAACATTGCAGGGTTCTTTGGGAGGACTACAAGATATTGCTTGACGGTTTGCCGACATCCATCTAGACGGAGCATTCAACGTGAAGAGGCAATACGGCGCAAGATCTCGGGGTTCTCCGGGGGCTACTGTTGGGGATATGCTATATGGGTATCCTTATAGCATGTCTCTTATCCGACTAACCCGGGTGTCCCATAGTCGGTAGCATGGCCTATGGCCTGCTGGGCGGCCCAGTTAGGGGGATCCAGAAGGGAGGCCCATGCCAGATAAAGGAAGGCTGCGGTGGAGTCACCAGCGTACCCGGAGCCTTGGAGTGCAAGATACACAAGACTAGTAATAGACGGTGTAGGACTCTGTAACCTGTCCGTCTAGGACTTTTCCCTATAACCCTACGACCTGGCAACTATATAAGTCGGGCCTATGGGAGCCTTTAGGGCACAATCTCATACAACATCAGACAACCTCGCACAGCGAACCTATCTCTGTAACTCGGCGTATTCGCCCTTATAGTGATTTATAGTAGGAGTAGGATTTCGCCACCGTTGTGGGATCTGAACCTGGGTAAGCTGTGTTACCTCGTACCCATCAACTGTCTGCCTTACCCCACGTCTCTAAACACGCACTGTGAGGACCCCTCTATGGCGTACTCATCGGCAATACCACGACACTTATGTCGGCAGAATAGCATGAGCAGCATGAGCATTACGCTCGTGATGGTGCCGGATCATCCAGGATGAATGAGTTCCGGGGTAGAAGAAGAGAGGACATGTCGGATTACAGGTACAATTCAAATCAGGTAGCAGCAGTCACTCAAGACCAGCCGAGTGCAGGGAGCAACCAACGCCATAAAAACAGCTCTCAGCAGTGGACACCGAGGAATGATGGTAAAAAGTAGTGGACTCCGGAGCAAAAGAAGCAATGGCAGGAAAGACCAAAGTACACATTCGAGTTGATGCTAGATCAGCCATGCAAATTTCACACTCCAAATCTGGCAAAGTCGGCTAACCACACAACTCGTCAATGTGCATGGATGAAGAATGCGATGGGAAATTTGGCGGCGCCTTAGGCACCGCAGCAGCAGCCACATCATCCACAACAGCTACAACTTATAGGAGGAAATGCGCAGCAGTTGATGTTGCCTCCACCGCCTCTGAGATATGAGAACCATGATCGAAGCGATGCAGTTCACCATGTGGCTAATAAAAGTCAAGATAACAGAGCAAACCCCGGCAATAACGGACGCAATGAGTATAGAGAGCACCATCAGTCATATTGTGTGTTCACCACGGAGTAGCAAGATAAACAAAGCATCCAGCACCGACATATGGAAGTGAATGCGGTTATGTCGGCAGTTCCGAGATATATGGACTGGTCGGATCAAGAAATAACTTGGAGTATCAGGGATCACCCCAAGATCATGCCGAATCCCGGGTCATATGCTTTAGTGCTTGATCCGACATTTGTCAGGCCCAAGATTAATGTAAACTTCTCAAAGGTACTAATAGATAATAGAAGCATCATCAACATCATGTACAAGGACGCGATGCATAAGCTCGGCATTTCTCATAATATGCTTTAGTCGACCAGGACAACTTTCCATGGCATTGTGCCAAGTTTGTCCTGCGAGCCAATCGGAAAAGTCCGAGTAGATGTGTTATTCACGAGGGAGAATTGTAGGGCAGAGAATTTGGAATTTGAAGTGGTGGATCAAGAAAGTTGTTACCATGCATTACTCGGACGGCCAGCTTTGTCAAAGTTCATGACCAATTGTCACATTAGCTACTTGAATATGAAGATGCCAGGACCACAGGGTATAATCATAGTTGCAGGAGACTACAAGAGATCGATGGAATGTGCCTCGGCCGGATCGAATCTTGCCGAGTCTCTGGTAATTGCAAGGGAGAAAAGGAGAATTTAGGAGGTTGCAACTCTAGCTCAGTCGGCACAGCTCAATATTCTGGCACTTGCTAATCCACCTGGAAGTGTGTCCTTCCAGCCGACTAAGGAGACGAAGAAAATCCGGATTGATGATCAGTTCCCAGAGCGCACCATCACCATTGGTGCCGAACTGAATGATAAACAGGAAAGCGATCTCACCAAATTCCTCTATGAGAATCGGGATATCTTTGCATGGTCCACTCAAGATCTGCAATGTATACCCAGGGAGTTGGTTGAGCACTCTTTGCATGTAAGGCCAGGAGCAAGGGCGGTGAAGCAACCTCTCCGCCGCTTCGCCGAAGACAGGAGAAAAATAATTGGTGATGAAATAGCTCGGCTCCTTGCGGCCGGGTTTATTATGGAAGTACTTCATCTGGATTGGCTATCTAATCCGGTGTTGGTTAGGAAGAAGAAGAAGGATGATCCAAATGTAGCTGTAGTTTGGCGAATGTGCATCGATTACACGAACCTGAACAAGGCGTGTCCCAAAGATCCTTTTCCTTTGCCTAGGATAGACCAGGTTATTGATTCGACCACAGGCTATGAACTGTTATCATTTGTAGACGCGTATTCTAGTTTCCACCAAATACCGTTAAACCCGGCTGATCAAATAAAAATTGTGTTTATCACCCCGTATGGGGCTTATTGCTATCGTACCATGCCATTTGACCTGCACAATGCAGGGGACACATATCAAAGGTGTATGCAAAAGTGCTTGCATGATCAAATTGGCAAAAACGTCTAAGTATATGTTGATGATGTGGTGATAAAAAACAAAGAGAGCCATACGCTCCTAGATGATATTCGGCAAACATTCGCGAATTTGAGGAGATTCTAAATGAAGCTTAATTCGTAAAAATGTACCTTTGGCATATCAGCTGGCAAGTTACTCCGTTTCCTAGTATTTATCCGAGGTATAGAGGCAAATCAGACTAAGATTCGGGCAGTGGAAAGAACGGAATTTCTGAAGTGTCTTAATGATGTACAAAAATTTACCGGATGTTTGGCATCCTTAAGTTGGTTTGTGAGTCGGATGGGGGAAAAGGCATTACCCTTATATCAATTGATGAAAAAGTCAGATAAATTTATCTTGACACCTCAGGCCGATAATGCCTTTCATGAATTAAAGAAAATGCTGGCCACTGCACCAGTCTTGGCCTCGCCACTATCGAAAGAGCCAATGTTGCTCTACATAGCAGCGACTAACCGAGTCGTAAGTGTAGTAATAGTGGTAGAACATGATGAGGAAGGTAAGTCGGTACAAAGGCCAGTCTATTACCTAAGTGAGGTACTGTCTGCCTCGAAGCAAAACTATCCGCGCTACCAAAAAAAGTTGAAGCATTATTTTGAAGAACACGCTATCAAGGTGATTTGCAAGGAGCCAATAGCCGAGATAATGAGCAATAAAGATGCAAGCGGCCGAATAGCAAAATGGGAAATTGAGTTATCCCCTTATGCTCTGCAATTTGATAGACGAGATGCAATCAAGCCTCAGGCAGTGGCCGACTTTTTTGTCGATTGGGCCAAAATGCAATATGACCCCCCACTGCCTAATCTGAATTATTGGACGATGCATTTTGATGGATCCAAACTGAGGAATGGGTTAGGAGCCGGGATAGTGTTAACCTCTCCCAAGAAAGACCAACTGAAGTACGTGTTATAAATACACTTTGCTGCATCAAATAATATATCCGAATATGAAGCACTTGTTCACGGCCTTAAAATGGCAAACAAAATGGGCATACGTCAGATTTTATGTTTTGGTGATTCAGACTTAGTAGTCCAACAAGTATTTAGCCACTGGGATGCGCTGGATGCAAACATGGCCTTATATAGATTTCATGTGCAAAAGATCAGTGGTTATTTCGATGGATGTGAATTTCATCACATGCCTCGGGCAGAAAATGATGCAGTAGATACCTTATCAAAGCTTGGCTCGACCAGAAAATCAATACCACCGGGTATTGCTTTAGAGCACCTGAGGAAACCATCAATCATACCTTCCCCAAAATCCGAGTCAATCCATCTCTCGGTAGATCAAGGATCCGAGTTAGTCCCGATGGAGATAGATAAGAGGAACAAACCGAGTAACCCGGGGACTGACTCGGTGAACCCGGGGACTGACTCGGTGAACCCGAGGACTGACTCGCTGGACTCAGGGACTGATCCAGGTAATTTGGCAGAAATTATGTCCGGAGAAGCAATGGAAATTGATGAAACAGCTACCCGGCGCACGAAGTACCAGAATGGGCACGCCCAATATTTCTATTCCTCAAAGATGAAATCTTACCGAGTGACGAAGTCCTCGCTAGGAAAATTGTGAGAAGGGCAAAGGCATACACAATAATAAACAATGAAATCTATAAGAGAAGTGTAACAAATGTGCTGCAAAGGTGTGTTACCCCAGCAGAAGGGCAAGAAATCCTTAGATATACATCAAGGAGAATGTCGACATCATGCTTCATCCAAAGCCCAAGTAGCCAAAGCATTCTGGCATGGGTTTTATGGCCTAGTGCTCTACAAGAGACGCTATAATTGGTGAAAAAAGTGCAATGGTTGCCAGAGATATGCCTGCAAAATTCACATGCCTTCATCTGAATTAAAGACAATACCCATCACTTGGCCATTTCCGTGTGGTGCCTGGATTTAGTTGGACCATTTAAGCCAACTAGAGGCGGCATGACTCACATCCTGGTCATGGTGGACAAATTCACAAAATGGATAGAGGTAAAGCCTATAAGAAAATGTGATGGGCCCACAGCTATGAAATTCCTTAAGGATATCATCTTGAGGTATGGATACCCACACAGTGTCATTACAGATAACAACACAAATTTTGCTGAGGGAGCTTTTGTTCACTTCTGCCGGGATAAGCACATAATGCTTGATGTTGCATCGGTAACACATCCTGTGTCGAATGGACAAGTGGAAAGATCAAATGGACTAGTATTGTCCAGGATAAAACCTTGGCTCATAGAACCACTTCAAAGGTCAGCGGGGTGTTGGATTGAGGAACTCCCAGCCATATTATTACTTGCCATTCTGAATATATCAACAGGCTACATGCCATTCTTTCTTGTATCTGGGGCAGAAGCTGTATTACCAGCCGACATAGTGCACGAGTCGCCTAGAGTCACCCAATACACGAACGATGAAGTGAACTGCGGTGACCCAGCATACCACTTCATGTGTAGTACACTATAGTCGTTGACATGACATCCACAGAACACCGTTCCGTAAATATCACATCCCTTAGAGTGGTACAACAGAAACATTGTGGGTCCATATTACAAACATTCACACATTATTATTATTACAATACCAGAAGTTCAGGACTTCAAAAGGTTTCAAGTTACAAACCCAAATATAAAGTGTTTGGCGGAATTCAAAAGTAGCAACTCTGACTAGGGTTGAGCTCAGCATCTTATTCTATATAGTTCATGTTGCTCAGCTCCGTTGGTTACTTATAACTAGGATACTTAGTTGGATTCGTTATCGTCGACACCATAGCGGATTTCGTAATCCACTCCTTCAACACCTCCTGACTGGTCAGGCTCCTCGTAGAACACATCTTCTTGACATTCAGCTGCATACATTGGCATGTCTTCGGGATCCTCGGAGTCTAAGCAAGGGATCAAAGGAAAGGATGAGTAATAGCGTTACCCAACAAGTTCATTATATGCAAGGTGGGAAGTTTGATGCTCTAACTACCACCTCAGATTATAAATCCTTGGCACTATGCATTTTTTTGTAAATCTTTCTTCAAAGATTGATTTTATTATGAAAATCTATGACCATCAGCCTTCACAGGTTGACCAGAACTTTCATGGAGTTCCTTTCCTGCCGCATTCGTAGCTCCTTCCTAGAACAGGGAATAACAAGTTACAATTCTTACACTCTGTAGAGGTGCGTTACTTTACCCATGAGAGATAAACTCCTTGTTGCACAACCGGGCATACTTTCCCGTCCACAATTCCATGATGTGGGGCCCAGTAGTTGGTCCAAGCCAATCACTTCCCCCTTCATGACGTCGCATGCCTCCTTGGTGTACACCATGCCCACATAATGAATTACGGCAATGGTTTGTACAAACCGTTAGATGCCAGAACTATCGTGGGACGATGAGGGTTCCCACCCATATGCTGCATATCCTCTACGAATTGCCAATTAATATGCACGCTACGAGGATAATAGCCACGACCTGCACATCCGGCTTCATGCGATAGGAAGAAGATACAACTGACTTCTCTGTCCCATTCCAAATCTCATGGCTAACGCGTAATATAAGGCGCTAGAATCACTGATGTCAGGGGTTATTAAGTCCCTAATTGATCATCATTGTTGCAAATAGAACCCTAAGTTCTATTGCTCCATTATATCATCACTTAGGATGATATCTATGATTTCTTTGTTTGTGAAATTAATATTTTCTTTATTTTAGAGTATATATGATAACACACAATTTGCAAATACTTTGATAAAAACTCTTCAAAGGATATGAGCAAGTGATGAACTTGCCTTGTGATGGCAAGGTAGTGAAGTCTGATGCTTGCACTAGACCTTGAGCTTCTATGTCTACAAAAACATCATTATTGCCCGATAAGGACAATATTTAAAGAAGCAAAATGATTATGCAAAGTAATGTAATGCATCATTTAACTTGATATGCATTATCCCCATTATTATAAAAAGTCTTTTTAATAATAAAAGATTTATAAATATTACTTATTAATATTTATAATATATATTATATTATTTTATTTTATTTCTCTTTTATATAATTTTTATTGATTTAATAATTCTTTTAGGAATTATCACTTAATTATCAAAATTTGTTATTAAATATTTATTTAGTATTTTTCAAAAATACTACAATATTAATATATAATGAAAGTGATTTTTACTTATTTTTATCATCTTTCAACAATTTAGTAAAATTCCATAAGGAATATATAAATTACAAAATTCTTAATAAAATTTAAATGTCTAAAATTTTATATCTTAATTTACTTGGATAGTTTCGATTTTTGTGAATCTAGAAATATTTTATTTATAATTTTTGGACTTTTATTTTGTTTTCTAGAATTTAATTAAGTTTAGGGGAATTTTGGTCTTTTTCTATTTATTAAAATAGGCCTTAAAGGTTTTTGAGCGGGCTTATTCTTATTGGGCCCTTGTGGCCCATGAGGCATAGTCAAAACAGCCACCCCGAAGGGTTTTGGCCCAATTTATCCCACCCACTCGCTGTCTCTCACCCTCGAGCTCACTCCTCTCCTCCTCCATCCCCAACCCCGTGGTCGGTGATGTCGTCGCCGACGATTCCCCCCGTCGTGGAACGTTCTGGTCGCCGCCGTGGTGCAGGAGGAGGTTTTCGACTACGCCCTTCCTTCCTGTCCATATGGATTTGGGCATGAAGCTCTCCTGCGGCGGATCAATGCCGTCCTGAACCCTTGGGTTTGGGGTTGGCGTGGATCCTGGCGCCTCCGCTGCTGTCGCACTCTGTGGTGATTCACCTCGCCCCTAGGCGTGACTATGGTCGCCGTCGTGGCGCTTTATGGGTTTCAGCGCCCCTCTGGGGGTGCTCTCCGTGCCACCATGGTCGACCACTCCTTCCTCTTCTAGTCTCCAGCGAGGACCTTTGGTGAGTTATTTTCCTATCCCCTTGTGCTCTCTGTGCTAGCCCATCCTATGCTAGATGTTGGTAGTGACCTTTCTGGTTACTGTCTTGTCCTGATTAAGATGATTTGTTCCATTTAGGGTTCATGTCCTATTGTTGATTATATACTGGATGAATTAGATCATGTGTTGATGATCTCTAAATTTGTTAAGTGGTGATTAGCTATGGCTTATGGCTGATGATTAGCTGTGGTGATGATAGTGGCTTACTGCTGATGATTCCATGGTTAAATCTCATATGATTTAGAGGGTAAAATTGTACTAGAAATACTACTTGGTAAAGCTAGTGGTTTGGATAACTTACCACTGTCATTACTTGGTTAATGACAGTGGGTATGGTGTGATGAAGTACTGTCTTAGTACTATTGGCTTGAGAATTCATGTGTGGTTGAGATCACAATAGTCTTAAATAGTGAAGATATACATAGGGATTTCCTAATTATGATTCCTGTAATAACAGGGAAATGATTGGTAGTTGCTTGATTGAATCTATGAAGATTGAATGCTTATTCTAATTCATGTAGAATTGTTCTTGTGACACCATCTTTGTATGGCACACAAGATTGATTCTAATCCATTGTTTGGGTTGGTTTAAGCTTAAGACAAGTTTGGCATTAAAATATAAGTAGAAGTGTTCCTTTCTGAAATCCCTAAGACCAATGATGTTGGTCTGAGGCTTAGGGATTAAGCTTTATCTAGTTGATTCATATGGATGGTTCTGGTAGTGGTACCAGCTATTGTTTCTTGAATCAAAGCTTGGAAAAAATGATAGTAGGCTTGATCATTTATATGGATCCAAAAGATTAACTTCTAAGGTTCTACTCTTATCTTAGAGATGTGCCTAGAAGTTAAATCTTAGTTATATTTATTCTTGAATTGAAATTATAGCTTGATAGCCAAATCAATGATGTTGTTCTGAGTTTTGGTTGGATCCTTGTACTTTGTTGTTTGCTTTTAAAGTCTAAAACCTCAGTGATGGATTCACCCCACTTGGGTGCTTTCTGAGAGTTTGACTGTGATACAGATCATGTATGCTTGTCTAATCTTAGACAGATAGATCATGTGATGGTCTATGTACTCACCACTGTCACTTGATGTTGTGGTTGCTAGTGGTGGATCTTGTGGTTGATCTTGTGCTTTCCTGGTATATCTAGATCCTGGCTTGTCCTTGATCTAGCCCATCATCTCCTGATCCTGATGGCTTGACCTTGGTCTTGCTATCCACCTGACCTTCCCCCTCCTTATGTCACCATCCTCGTGATGTGATCCTGGATTTGGTTGGTTTGGCTGCTGGCTACTGTGCTTAGTTTAGCTGCTGGCTGCTGTGCTTGGCGTGTTAGAGCAAAGGAATGATGTGGGGATTGGTTTCCCACGGCTGTGTTGACAGTTTTGTTTGGTTTTGCTGCTACTGTGGTGTAGACAGCACACACCATGTAGTTTGGTGTGTGTCCTGCTTGTGTGCTTGCTGCACAGATGTGGATATGTTCATAATTTTGAAAGTTACTTTTATCTGATTACTTTTACTTGGCTGGTGAAACTTGCCCCTCCTTGCTGTCATTTGACTTCTGGCTTAAAATATGAAAGATTCATCTTTTCATATTGGTGAAACTTGCCCCTTTTATAAGTTTACTCCATGATGAACCTTGATGAGTGCACTTCACTGAAAAGTCTGAGAGTAAAACAATGCTAATCCTAACTTTCCTTTTTCTATTCAGTTTCTGTTTATTTTGTAGGTATAGATTTGAATATGAAGATTTTAGTTTATTTTTCTTTATAGAATAATCCAATGTAATATTCTTTATTATTCTGTAATTTTAGTTCTATTCTTTTGTAAGCTTCATTTTATTATTTTGTAATAAATATTATACTATTATCAATAAAGAAATATTCTTATTCTTTATTTATTTGCTATGGTGAAGATTGTGGATGATTTTAATAAGTTACATTTTGTAACTTATTTATTGGATGAAAATATGAAATAGATATTCATATTCTTAATTGCTTTCTTTAAATAAAGTTTGAGTTAAATTGGTTAACTCTTAATTAAATCAAGATTCAAACATTATTCAAAAATCATTTGAATTATAGTTCAAACACTCAAGTTTTAAATTCAAATTTCATTTCCCAAAACACATAATTCCTCAAAGATCATATCAAAGTCTATAGCAATCATCCTTTAAGACTAAACCTAATCTCAAAGTATGAAAGAAGCCTTTATCACTTTAGGTTTTTATTTGGCGAAAAATTTACCCACATTTTCACAGATACATGCATGCAACATTTCAAATTCCTAAATCTACCCTTTGTTAGTTCCTAAATGCTGGGATGTTACATGAACGAAATATCTCGGCAAGATGATGTTGACTTATTAGAAGAAGCAAGAGAATTAGCATTGTCGAGATCAGCCATTTATCAACAAGATCTCAGACGTTATCATGGCAAGAAAGTGAATCCCTGAGTCTTTTGGGAGGGAGATCTCGTGCTTCGGCTCGTGCAACGCACAATAGGCATACATAAATTATCACCCCCATGGTAGGGCCCGTTCATTGTGAGCAAAGCATTGCATAACGATGCATACTATCTCATAGATGCTCAAGCACCAGAGAATAATAAGGCGGATAAGTCAGGAGATGAGTCAAAAAGGCCATGGAATGTAGCTTTACTTCGTTCTTTTTACACTTAGAGAAATTGTACTGTATCCCATATTATCATATGTCGGCTTTGTATGTCGGAAATGAATTAATGAATGAAACTTTGTCAACTCGAGCAGTGACTCGGGGACTGCCTCATATTATCTGTCCCTATCTTACATATTTTATATATGTCTGCTGGCTTATATGTCTAATCCCTAATCCGAGTTAGTAGTGTGTTGACAACAAAGACGAAATCTCTGAATTATTGTTGTCCAGAAAAGGGCTTCATGATAAGCAAGATAAGAGCCGGCAGAAATCAAACACACAAAAAACGACTAAGGAATGGATTGTACGTGAGCCGACTCATGTCTTACCATTTTTCTAACCCATGTGATTGCCATAGTGTATTGATCCATACGCTCATCTTAAACTATCACTCATGATTTCCAAACATGAATAATTAGATCTATTCATTTCAAACCCACAAGTTAAAAATCGCAAATGGTGAACGCATGACGAATAATTGACTTAGAATAGTAAACAACATAAAATTAAGCACAACGTATGAAAAACTCTGAGTTATACAAAAAACATAGTACCAAAAGGACCAAATTGTCTTGCACAACATACGCCTGGCATACCGGGGACTTAATGAATAAGAAGTTTTTAAGCTCAAGCACTGGTTACGGCTGGGTCATCGGCAGACACAGGAATAGTAACTGCAGGAGCAGGGGTCTCCGAAGTGGGTGCCTCGATCACCACCGGAGGAACCTCGGCCTCGGCAGAAACAATAACTTCAGGATCAAGGGTCTCCAAGGATATCTGGACCTCCGCATAGGTTACCTCGGCTTCGACCGAACCTGCTGTGACATCTTGAACATTGGTCGATTTAAGCGAAACCTCAGCCTGAGCTTGAGAAGCCTCGGTCCCCTTGGAGGAAGACCGGGCCTCGGCCTCTCTCTCCGAGTCATTTCCTGGTCCATCCGAACTCCTGGACTCCTCATCGGTATCATCTTCATCACCAGAATCTTCCTCCAATTCATCATCATCTGCTGCCTCAGCATTCTCTTCGGCCTCATCTTGAAGGAAACTCGGCCCTTCATTCCATTGGTGCACATTCCCATACTCGATAAACTGGTAAGCACGGGCTTGGCGGTGAGCGATATGATCCGGGTCAGTGATCCAAGGGGAGCCGGTACACAAGTTCATCAGGATATCGAGAGAGATGTTCTGATACCATGATAGAACGGTTGTGAGCGTCATATCAGCCCCGGCTCGCCCTGCGGATTCTCTGCAAAGACTCAATTGAGTTTGTCAATCCATTAGTTTTCCGCAAGCACTTCGACCTTGGTAATCTTCGGTTCATTTGGCCAAAGTACATGGAATGCTCAGATGGCCGCTTTCACCAAATCTTTGCCCATGACCTTCATCGGTTGGATGGCGGCGGCAACATCAATTAAGAAATCCTCAATAGAATACTCTTGATCCAGCTCATTCGGGACACGTCAGCGAGCCCGGGTGTTAACCATAGCCTTTGTACTCATAGGTTCAGACTCCGTAAAATGATCTATAATACAAAGCATAACATAAGTCAATACAAGCAATGGTCAAGAATAATTCGGCCGCTGGCCACAAGATAAAAGGAGAACTTACAGTGGATATATCGTAACATTATTTTTGAATATCGTCGGACCAGTCGACTCTTTTCTTCTCAAACCGAGTAATGTCATCCATCATGGACTTATTCTTTGACTCGGTTGCGTCGAGGAGCTCCTTGTTCTTCTGGAGCTGGAGAATTAGCCGATTCTTCTCCTTGGAGAATTCTTGGTCAATCTTCTCCAACTCGGATTTCTGGGCCAGTTTTAAGGAGTTAACCTTGGCACGAAGTCGAGCTATCTCATCGTCCTTCTCCTTCAACTGCCCTGAATGAGCTCCTGCTTGTTCTAGAAAATGCAGCATCATATCAGGCATAGGAATACACTCTTGATGCGATGCTGCAAGCCTTTCTAATTCGGCTGAGCCGAGTGAAAAATGCTATAAAATATTCCGCAAAAGTTTAGGAGAGGAGGGAAATGAGTACAAAGAACGTTGCTGACTCACCTTGCAGATCGGCAACCTTTTTCTTAAGCGTAGTGTTTTGGGTCTTGACATTGCTTGTACAAAGACGAATCATAAGTCGACTTGGAAATGAAAAACCGGATAAAAATTTCAAAATTAAAAGCAACTAACTCACCTGTTTTCTTCAGAATAGGAACCAATTTATCATACTTGACATGCAGCTTCCTATGAGCGAAGAGAAGTTTTTGGAAGTCGGCAGTGCGCCGATTATGAGCAACCTGGAATCACAGAGCATTATACAGGGGAAAGATATTCGAAATAGAAAAATCCGAACAAAGTAAAACTTGACTCGGATCTAGGTGGCTCGATATTCGAAGCTAAACCTAAAAGATCCAAGCCAAGTAAAACTTGACTCGGATCTAGGTGGCTGGATATTCAAAGCTAAACCTAAAAGATCCAAGCCAAGTAAAACTTGACTTGGATCTAGGTGGCTGGATATTCGAAGCTAAACCTAAAAGATCCAAGCCAAGTAAAACTTGAATCGGATCTAGGTGGCTAGATATTCGAAGCTAAACCTAAAAGATCCAAGCCAAGTAAAACTTGACTCGGATCTAGGCGGCTGGATATTCGAAGCTAAACCTAAAAGATCCAAGTCAAGTAAAACTTGACTCGGATCTAGGTGGCTAGATATTCGAAGCTAAACCTAAAAGATCCAAGCCAAGTAAAACTTGACTCAGATCTAGGTGGCTGGATATTCAAAGCTAAACATAAAAGATCCAAGGCAAGTAAAACTTGACTCGGATCTAGGTGGCTGGATATTCGAAGATAAACCTAAAAGATCCAAGCCAAGTAAAACTTGACTCAGATCTAGGTGGCTAAATATTCGAAGATAAACCTAAAAGATCCAAGCCAAGTAAAACTTGACTCGGATCTAGGTGGCTGGATATTCGAAGCCAAACCTAAAAGATCCAAGCCAAGTAAAACTTGACTCAGATCTAGGTGGCTGGATATTCGAAGCTAAACCTAAAAGATCCAAGCCAAGTAAAACGTGACTCGGATCTAGGTGGTTGGATATTCGAAGATAAACCTAAAAGATCCAAGCCAAGTAAAACTTGACTCGGATCTAGGTGGTTGGATATTCAAAGCTAAACGTAAAAGATCCAAGCCAAGTAAAACTTGACTCGGATCTAGGTGGCTGGATATTTGAAGCTAAACCTAAAAGATCCGAGCCAAGTAAAACTTGACTCGGATCTAGGTGGATAGATATTCGAAGTTAAACCTAAAAGATCCAAGCCAAGTAAAACTTGACTCGGATCTAGGTGGCTGGATATATGAAGCTAAACTTAAAAAGATCCAAATCAAGTAAAGAACTTGACTCATACCTAGGTGGCTAGATATTTGCAACTGAAACTAAGAAATCAAGTAAATTTGTCTAAAGTTACATATCGTTTGCTATACGCGTAAGTAACTATGCTTTACCAGTATAAGCTTTTGGCTGAATGACAATTCATTTGGTCGAAAGCTCGGGGACTAGTGGGCATACAGTATATTATGCCGAAAGACTAAAGCATAGACCGAAGCATTTACCTCGTTCATCTTATCACTATGAAGAACAACTTTGGCAGCCAAATGAAGCGGCTACTAAGGTCAGAGAGCTAGAAAGGTTGATTACTTGGATTACCCTCGATCTGATCGGCGACATTCCAATTGTTGGCATATTCTACCAAAGACCCAAGGCTTCCGCCGCTCTCCGTACGTGTTAGCACCTTGTCTTTGACCTCTCGCGCTTTTTGGGCAGCTACCCCAGCCTTCGGGTGTTGGAGATATGCCCTAGATGCAATAATAAATGTAGTTATTATTATATCTTTGTGTTTATGATAAATGTTTACATTCATGCTATAATAGTATTAACCAGGAACACTAATACTTGTGTGATTTGTAAACTAAATTAGAGTCCCTAGTAAAGCCTCTTCATAATACTAGCTTGTTGATTAATAGATTATCATGGTTTCTTGATCATGAACATTTGAGATGTTGTTAATAACAAGATCATATCATTAGGAGAATGGTATGGTGGAGATACTCCTATAGATAAGCGTAGCATAAAGCTCAAGTCATTTTAATAGTTCAATTGCTATAAGCTTTCTGATACATAGTAACCTAATTCCTTCGAACATGAGATCATGCTTATCACCATCACCGGAAGGATGCTTCGATGACATTAAACACCACACCGTAACTGGGTGGCTATAAAGGTGGCATTGAGTATTCGGAAAGTATGGGTTGAGACACATGGATCAAGAGTGGGATTTGTCCATCCATATGACAGATAGATATACTCTAGGCCCTCTCAGTGGAATGTCATCCAATTAGCTTGCAAGCATGTGACTGTCTCACAAGGGATCACATATCACGGGAACGAGAAAATAGTACTTATCGGTAACGAGGTTGAACTAGGTATGAAGAGATACCGACGATCAAAACCTCAGATAACTAAACTATCGTGAGACAAAGGGAAATTGGTATCATATGTAAGTGGTTCATTCGATCGCAAAGTAATTGTAGAAATATGTGGGAGCCATATGAATTTACAGATTCCTCTATTGGTTATTTTTCGGAGAAGTGTCTCGATCATGTCTGCATAATTCACGAACCGTAGGGAGACACACTTAAGGATTCGATGTTGTTGAGTAGTTATGGAATGATGAGTAAGATACTGAATGTTGTTAGGAGTCTCGGATAGGATCCGGGATATCACGAGGAGATCCGGAATGGTCTGGAGAATAAGATTCATATAAGGAAAGTCCTGTTTCGGAGTTGGGGAATGATTCCGGTGTTTTCATCGGAAATGTTCTAGAAGGTTCCGGAAGGTCCGGCACTCCAGAGGGGAAGGGTACATGAATGTGTCATGACAATGTGGAATGTTTGCATCATGTACTAGGTATCATGGCTGGGCAAAATAAAGGGAGAAATCAAATCCTAGTTTGAAAAGTCAAACGCCAATTTGAAAAGTCAAACGACAGTTTTGCTTGGTGGAGGGAGAGTAGGAAACCTACTTGGGGAGGAGTTCCTCTCCCTCCACCCGCCGGCCAAGGAGGCCGACTTGGGGGAGGACTCCCTGCCCCTTGGCCGCGCCCTCCCACCTATAAAAGGAGGGGCAGGGCTGCCCCTCTTCCTTACACCCAACACCCCCAAACCCCTAACCCTAGCCGCCGGCCTCCTGCAAGTCGCCGCCGCCCTAGGGTTTCTCCTAGCCGCCGACTTGGGGATTACCCAAGCCCTAGGCCGCCGGCCAAGCTTCTCCCCTTGGTGCCTCTAAACCCTAGATTGCCAAGGCCTCTCGCTCCGGCTTAAGGCGAAGCCTTGCGAGATCTTCCCTCTACTTCCGGTACCACGCCGTCGTGCTGCCAGAATCGCGAGGAGAGTGCTACAACCTCCGCTGCCTGCTGGAACAAGGGAGAGGAAGGTCTTCATCGAGTACCGAACATGTGACCGACTGCGGAAGCGCTGCCGGAACGCAGCGCCGGAAGGATCGTCTACGCGATCTTGAGATCGGCAAGAGTACGACTACATCACCCACGAGAATCTGCTCTCGTTAAACACTTTGGAATCTTCGAGGGTGAGTTCCTCTATCGACTCGTTGCTACAATCTAGTAGATAGATCTTGGCTTGTTTGTTTGCATGCGGTAGAATTTTTTTTCCATGCTACGAACCCCTATAGTGGTATCAGAGCAGTGTCTATATGTAGATCTGTTGCACGAGTAGAACACAATGGTCATTGTGGGCGGTGGTGCTTTTATTATCAATTGCTTCTTATGTACTTTGAATCTTGCGGTATGATGGGATGAAGCGGCCCGGGCTAACCTTACATGATGTCGTTCATGAGACTTGCTCCACGCTCAACATGCAACTTGTATTGCATAAGTGGCTTTGCGGGTGTCTGTCTCTTCCATTATAGTATAGATCCAATTTACAACGGGCACTTGATAGTTCAAACATCAACGTTGTGGTTCTTGTTCGTAAGTTAGATCGACACTTATTGAAAGCCCCAAACCACGTAAAATATGCAAAGAAAATTAGAGGCGTCTAACTTTGTTTTGCAGGGGTGTGCTGTGATGTGATATGGCCATGATTGTGATTATATTTGATGTATGCAATGATCCTTATTGTAAGTTGGCAACCGGCAGGAGCCATATGGTTGTCTTTAATTTCTGTTAAGACCCGCGTGTCTATTCAAAGTAGTTGTAATAGTTGAAGCTGGTGGACGACAACCATGAAGCGGCGCCATTGACCTTGACGCCATACCGGTGATGATGGAGATCATGTTCGTGCTTGAAGATGAAGATCGGAAGCACAAGAAGAAAGGCCATATCATATCACATATTATGAATTGCATGTGATGTTAATCCTTTTATGCGTCTTGTATTGCTTAGTTAACGACGGTAGCATTATAAGATGATCTCTCATGCACATTAATTTCAAGTTTTAAAGTGTTCATCCTTAGTAAGCACCGTTGCTAAAGCTTGTTGTTTCGAAGCACCACGTGATGATCGGGTGTGTTAGATTCTGCAAGTGTATACAACGTGAGCAAGCCAGATTTTCTCATGCGGAAGCTAAGGTTTGATCTTGACGAGCCTAGCATGTACATACATGGTCTTGGAACATGGATCACCGAAAGGTAAAGCATGAATCATATAGCAGATATGATGAACATGTCGACTATTCGCCATTGAAGCTACATCAACTCTCGTGATGATCGGTTTTGATGTGGTGGATTTGGTTCGTGTGATCACTAAAACAATGTGAGGGATATTGTTTTGAGTGGGAGTTCACCTAGATTAATTTAACTATTAATTAGAACTCAATTTGTCATAAACTTAGTCTAAACTATTGCAAATATGTTGTAGATCAATGGCGGCCCCTACCATCAATTTTTGCGTTCCTAGAGAAAGAAAAGTTGAAAAACGATGGAAGCAACTTCGCGGATTGGTTCCGCAATTTGAGGATTGTCCTCAATGCTGGTAATTTGACCTATGTGCTGGATGCACTGCTGGGTGACCCGCCTGCAGCTGATGCTACTGATGAATTAAAGAATGTTTACCTCGCTCGTAAGAATCAGTACTCCACAGTTCAGTGTGCTATCTTGTATGGTTTGGAATCGGAGCTTCAGAAAAGGTTTGCGAACCATGACCCACATGATATTGTCCGTGAACTCAAATTGATATTTGAGACTCACGCGGCAGTTGAGAGTTATGAGGCTTCTAAAAAGTTCTTTAACTGCAAGATGGAAGAGGGCAGCTCCGTCAGTGAGCACGTGCTTAAGATGTCTGGGCATGCAAACAAACTCCAAAGCTTGGGTATAGTGATTCCTAATGCTTTGGGGATTTACCGTGTCCTCCAATCACTGCCACCAAGTTACAAGAACTTTGTGATGAACTACAATATGCAAAGCATGAACAAGACGTTGCCAGAACTCTTCTCCATGTTGAAATCTGCAGAAGTGGAGATCAATAAAGAGCATCAAGTGTTGTTGGTCAATAAGACCACCAAATTCAAGAAAGGCAAGTCTAAGCAAAAGGGTAACTTTAAGAAGGGTGGTAAAAAAGTTGCCGCACCGGCGAAGAAGACCAAAGCTGGACCTAAGCCTGATACTAAATGCTTTTACTGCAAGGGAGAGGGTCACTGGAAGCGAAATTGCCCAAAGTACTTGGTGGATTTGAAGAACGGCAACATCAAGAATAAAGGTATATACGATATACATGTTATTGATGTGTATCTCACTAGTACTCGTAGTAGTGCCTGGGTATTTGATATTGGTTCGGTTGCTCATATTTGTAACTTGAAACAGGTGCTGCAGAATAAACGGAAGCTAGCGAAGAACGAGGTGAAGATGCGCGTTGGAAATGGATCAAAGGTTGATGTGATCGCGGTCGGCACGCTACCTCTTCATCTACCATCGGGATTAGTTTTATACTTAAATAATTGTTATTTGGTGCCTGTGTTGAGCATGAACATTATATCTGGAACATGTTTATTGCAAGACGGTTACTTGTTTAAGTCCGAGAATAATGGTTGTTCGATTTATATGAGTAATATGTTTTATGCACATGCACCTTTGATAGATGGTCTATTCTTATTGAATCTCGATAGTGGAAATACACATATTAATAACATAGAAGCTAAACATTTGAAATTGAGCGATAACTCGACCTATATGTGGCACTGTCGTCTTGGTCACATTGGAGTGAAGCGTATGAAGAAACTCCATTCCGATGGACTTTTGAATCACTTGATTTCGAATCACTTGAAAGATGCGAAGCATGTCTGATGCGTAAAATGACTAAGACTCCATTTTCTGGTATGATGGAGCGAGCTACGGACTTATTGGAAATCATACATACTGATGTGTGTGGTCCAATGAGTGTAGCATCGCGCGGTGGTTATCGTTATGTTCTCACCTTCACGGATGACTTGAGTAGATATGGGTATATCTATTTCATGAAACATAAGTCTGAAACTTTCGAGAAGTTTAAGGAATTTCAAAGTGAGGTAGAGAATCAACGTAACAAAAAGATTAAATTTCTACGTTCTGATCGTGGAGGTGAATATCTAAGTTACGAGTTTGGCGAGCATTTAAAGAAATGCGGAATACTTTCACAATTGACACCGCCGGGAACACCACAGCGTAATGGTGTGTCCGAATGTCGTAATCGAACTCTCTTAGATATGGTTCGTTCTATGATGTCACTTACAGATTTACCACTATCGTTTTGGGGTTATGCATTAGAAACAGCCACATTCACTTTAAATAGGGCACCATCTAAATCCGTTGAAACGACACCGTATGAATTATGGTTTGGGAAGAAACCCAAATTGTCGTTCCTTAAAGTTTGGGGTTGCGAAGCCTATGTAAAGAAGTTACAGCCGAACAAGCTTGAACCCAAAGCGGAAAAATGCGTCTTCATAGGATACCCGAAGGAAACTATCGGGTATACCTTCTATCATAGATACGAGGGCAAAATCTTCGTTGCCAAGAATGGATCCTTTCTAGAGAAGGAATTTCTCTCGAAAGAAGTGACTGCAAGGAAAGTAGAACCCGACGAGGTTGTTGAACCTTCTCTCGAACTTGCGAGTAGCGCAACACCGGAAGTAGTTCCTGTGGCGCCTACACCAATAAGAGAGGAAACTAATGATGATGATCATGAAACTTCGGTTGAAGTTGCTACAGAGCCTCGCAGGTCAACGAGAACTCGTACCACTCCTGATTGGTATGATCCCGTTATGAGTGTCATGTTGGTGGAAAACACCGATGACCCTGCGACATATGAGGAAGCGATGATGATCCCAGATTCCAATAAATGGAAAGATGCCATGAAATCCGAAATTGGATCCATGTACGAAAACCAAGTATGGACTTTGGTGGACTTACCGGATGGCCGGAAGGCTGTCGAGAACAAATGGATTTTCAAGAAGAAAACATATGTTGATAGTAATGTTACTGTCTATAAAGCTCGACTTGTCGCAAAAGGGTTTCGACAAATTCAAGGAGTTGACTACGATGACACTTTCTCACCAGTAACAAAGCTAAAGTCTGTGAGGATTATGTTAGCAATCGCTGCATATTATGATTATGAGATATGGCAAGTGGATGTCAAAACAGCGTTCCTCAATGGAGACATTGATGAAGAGTTGTATATGATGCAACCCAAAGGTTTTGTCGATCCTAAAGATGCTAACAAAGTATGCAAACTTCAACGGTCCGTATATGGGTTGAAGCAAGCATCCCGAAGTTGGAATCAACGTTTTGATAAGCTAATCAAAAGTTTTGGTTTTATACAAACTTATGGAGAAGCCTGTATTTACAAGAAAGTGAGTGGGAGCTCTGTAGCATTCTTAATACTATATGTAGATGACATATTGTTGATTGGGAATGATGTAGACCTTCTTAATAGTGTCAAAGAATATTTGAATAATAGTTTTTCAATGAAAGATCTTGGCGAAGCAGCTTACATATTAGGCATAAAGATTTATAGAGATAGATCGAGACGCCTAATATCATTGTCACAAAGTACATATTTGGACAGAGTTCTAAAGAGGTTTGGAATGGAAGATAGCAAGAAAGGGTTCTTGCCCATGTTGCCCAATACTACCTTGAGTAAAACTCAAAGTCCAGCAACGGCAGAAGATAGAGAAAGGATGAGTAAGACTCCCTATTCCTCAGCCGTAGGATCTCTAATGTATGCCATGCTATGTACTAGACCCGACATTGCATATGCTATTAGTTTGACTAGCAGATATCAAAGTGATCCAGGAGTGGATCATTGGACAGCGGTCAAAAACATCCTTAAGTACTTGAGAAGAACTAAGGATATGGTTCTTTCTTATGGAGGTGATGAACAACTCGTTGTTAATGGTTACACCGATGCTAGTTGGAACACCGATCCGGATGGTTCTAAATCACAATCTGGATACGTATTTACTTTGAATGGTGCAGCAGTTAGCTGGAGGAGTGCAAAGCAAAGCGTTGTGGCGAGATCTTCAACTGAATCGGAATACATAGCTGCTTCGGAGGCTTCACAAGAAGCGATATGGATGAAGGAGTTCATTACAGAGCTCGGTGTGGTTCCAAGTGCGCTGGACCCAATGTCTATCTACTGTGATAACATGGGCGCCATAGCCAATGCGCAAGAACCAAGGTCACACAAGAAGCTGAAACACATCAAGCTACGTTTTCACGCTATTCGAGAACATGTCCAAGATGTTGACATAAAGATTTGCAAAGTACACATAGATCTAAATGTGGCGGATCCGTTGACTAAACCTCTTCCGAGGGCAAAACATGACCAACACCAAACTGCCATGGGTGTTCGGTATATTACCATGTAATCTAGATTAGTTGACTCTAGTGCAAGTGGGAGACTGTTGGAGATATGCCCTAGAGGCAATAATAAATGTAGTTATTATTATATCTTTGTGTTTATGATAAATGTTTACATTCATGCTATAATAGTATTAACCAGGAACACTAATACTTGTGTGATTTGTAAACTAAATTAGAGTCCCTAGTAAAGCCTCTTCATAATACTAGCTTGTTGATTAATAGATTATCATGGTTTCTTGATCATGAACATTTGAGATGTTGTTAATAACAAGATCATATCATTAGGAGAATGGTATGGTGGACATACTCCTATAGATAAGGGTAGCATAAAGATCAAGTCATTTTAATAGTTCAATTGCTATAAGCTTTCTGATACATAGTAACCTAATTCCTTCGAACATGAGATCATGCTTATCACCATCACCGGAAGGATGCTTCGATGACATCAAACACCACACCGTAACTGGGTGGCTATAAAGGTGGCATTGAGTATTCGGAAAGTATGGGTTGAGACAGATGGATCAAGAGTGGGATTTGTCCATCCATATGACGGATAGATATACTCTGGGCCCTCTCGGTGGAATGTCATCCAATTAGCTTGCAAGCATGTGACTGGCTCACAGGGGATCACATATCACGGGAACGAGAAAAGAGTACTTATCGGTAACGAGGTTGAACTAGGTATGAAGAGATACCGATGATCAAAACCTCGGATAAGTAAACTATCGTGAGAAAAAGGGAAATTGGTATCGTATGTAAGTGGTTCATTCGATCACAAAGTAATCGTAGAAATATGTGGGAGCCATATGAATTTACAGATTCCTCTATTGGTTATTGTTCGGAGAAGTGTCTCGATCATGTCCGCATAATTCACGAACCGTAGGGAGACACACTTAAGGATTCGATGTTGTTGAGTAGTTATGGAATGATGAGTAAGAGACTGAATGTTGTTAGGAGTCTCGGATAGGATCCGGGATATCACGAGGAGATCCGAAATGGTCCGGAGAATAATATTCATATAAGGAAATTCCTGTTTCAGAGTTGGGGAATGATTCCGGTGTTTTCATCGGGAGTGTTCTAGAAGGTTCCGGAAGGTCCGGCACTCCGGAGGGGAAGGGTACATGAATGTGTCATGACAATGTGGAATGGTTGCATCATGTACTAGGTATCATGGCTGGGCAAAATAAAGGGAGAAATCAAATCCTAGTTTGAAAAGTCAAACGCTAATTTGAAAAGTCAAACGGTAGTTTTGCTTGGTGGAGGGAGAGTAGGAAACCTACTTGGGGAGGAGTTCCTCTCCCTCCACCCGCCAGCCAAGGAGGCCGACTTGGGGGAGGACTCCCTCCCCCTTGGTCGCGCCCTCCCACCTATAAAAGGAGGGGCGGGTCTGCCCCTCTTCCCTACACCCAACACCCCCCAAAACCCTAACCCTAGCCGCCGGCCTCCTGCAAGTCGCCGCCGCCCTAGGGTTTCTCCTAGCCGCCGACTTGGGGCTTCCCCAAGCCCTAGGCCGCCGGCCAAGCTCCGCCCCTTGGTGCCTCTAAACCCTAGATCGCCAAGGCCTCTCTCATAGTCCACCATACTCGCTCTGGCTTAAGGCGAAGCCCTGCGAGATCTTCCCTCTACTTCCGGTACCACGCCGTCGTGCTGCCGAAATCGCGAGGAGAGTGCTACAACCTCCGCTGCCTGCTGGAACAAGGGAGAGGAAGGTCTTCATCGAGTACCGAATGTGTGACCGACTGTGGAAGTGCTGCCGGAATGCAGCGCCAGAAGGATCTTATACGCGATCTTGAGATCAGCAAGAGTACGACTACATCACCCACGAGAATCTGCTCTCGTTAAACACTTTGGAATCTTCAAGGGTGAGTTCCTCTATCGACTCGTTGCTACAATCTAGTAGATAGATCTTGGCTTGTTTGTTTGCATGCGGTAGAATTTTTTTGTTTTCCATGCTACCACCCCCTACACCGGGCTCTTATGAAGCACAATTTGTGTGCCGACAACGGAGGCAAGCCCGGATTTAGCGACACAGGCTCCCTTGTGAAGCATATCAATTATACTCGGTTGAGAGGAACTTGGCTTAACTTTCTGGGCTGGCTTGGGCTTGGCAGCATCGTGCTTCTTGGCCTTGGCGGAAACCTTGGGGGAAGATTGCGATTTGGCGGGCTGAGCCAAGCTCAGGGTGGCAATCTCCGGAACGGAAGAAGGAACACCTTCAACAGGAGTCGAGGTAGCAGGAAACTCGATAGGAGTTGGTTCGGTGGAGGTAGCTTTGGAAACCTCGGTGGAAATTACCGGATCAGTCGGCTCATCCGGAATAGCAACGTCAGCACCACCACCAGAGGCGACCTCGACCTCCTCCCGCCGAGATGGACTATTAGTTGGCACGAGAGGAGGATCGTTGCGAGCAGGGCTGGGGACCCGAACGTCATCTTGAGCCACTTGGGTTGGCAGAAAGTGGGGCGCCTTCGAGATAAAAAGAGAGGTCATACTCGGGCCGCTTGGGTTGGCCGAGTAACCTTAGAGGTCATACTCAGGCCACTTGGGTTGGTAGAAAGTGGGGCGCTGCCGAGATAAAAAGAGAACAAACTTAAGAACAGAAAGAGAGTAATAAGAAATACAAATCTAACATGAGTAAGGCAACTCACGCAGAAACTCTAGGCATGACTTTTCTCTTTGGAGGTTTTTGATCAGATATTTCGGTTCATTTCTTCGGATACTCCTCCGAAGGATCTTTAGAGGCGGCTCGTTTCTTAGTCAGAATTGGGGCTTCAGCAGCCAGGGGATCCGCCTCGTGCACCTGACCAGCCAGGTTAGCTGGGGAAACATGAGCCGGATATGCTTAAGGAATGGGCATCACATCAACTACCTCGAGAACTTGGACCTCGTCCGACTCACCTTCGCCGGTGTGGGAGGAAGGGCCTTCCCCCGAGGGCGAGCAGGAGCAGATTCCGGCTTCGGGATATATTCCTCCGAATCTGGTTCCTCACTTTTCAGCGTATCGCGGTCCTTACTCCAGGGTAGAGCAAGCACCTCGGCGTCTTCCGAAGTTTGCTCATCGAATTTCTGCAGCAGAGTGAGCAAAAGTTAATAAAGTAATAAACAAAATGACATGGGGAAGTGATTCGGATGAACTGGCTCGGTATCAGATTACCTTGGGAGGAGGATTCTCGGGAGTGAAGGGAATCATGCCCCACTACCAATCCTCGGGCATCTCCGTCTTGAAAATGGCCCGGACATGTTTCCGGATATGATCGTCGGAGAGCTCGATACTAGAAACCCGATTTGGGTAAAGAGGACCGGTCATATAGCAAAGCTTGTGAGATCATTATTGGAAGGGGCAGATTCGGCTGTTGACAAAGGCAGCAATCAAATCCTCACCATGAAGTCCGGCCCGAGTCAACTCCTTGAGTCGGAGCTCAAAGGCTTCGGCGAGGGCGTTGGTCTTCTTTGGATTAAAGTTCCAGTTCTTCCTGGAAGGGGTACCGACTGAGAAAGCCGGCAGCCGAATCTTATCTTCCTTGCCTTGGTTATTCACATAGAAAAACAACCGATGCCATTTCTTGCAAGATTCAAGGCTTGTGACCCGGGGAAACTCGGATCGTTTCCAAGGTGTGATGGACGCATCACCACATTGGGTAAGAGATTTCTCGGAAGAAGGAAGAGTCTTGTCCAGCACAACATTGGCTCGGATCTGAAAAAACTTCAACCAGACAACTATGGAAGGACAAAGGACGAAGTACCCTTTGTAGGACAAGATATATGCGGAGTGAGATGCAATGGAGTTAGCCGGGAGATGGTGTGGCTGAAGGCCAAAAAACTCTAGAAACTCCTTAGCGAAATCACTAAGGGGAGACTGAACCCTCTAGCAAAATGGGACATGAACACTACGTATTCCCCGGACTCTACGACGGGAACAACTTCAGAGCCGGGTAAAAGACATTTTACCTCGGCGGGGATGCGGCGTGTCCTAATGAGCCACTCAATTTCTTACCGAGTGATGGTGGAGCCCTGCCACGAGCCGCACTCCGGGGCGTCCATGGTGTCTTCTTCTTCAACGACTGCGACGCTCTGTGAGCTCGACATAGGCTCGTCGGAGGAGTCTACGGAGGAAGAAGCGCTGGTGGCGGGGATAGGTCTTGAAATCCAAGGCCCTGTCGCAATAGCGGAGAGCGCGGCGGAGAAGGACCATGAAAGAAGCGCAAAACAAGCGCGAGGCACGGCGGCATGAGACCAAGAAGCGGTGGAGCGGTCATGTAAGGGAAATGCTCAGCGGCTGCGGCGAGCAGAGAAAAATGAGGAAGTGGGAAGTGGGGAATGTAACTGAGTGTTTCCCCCACTCCCCCATTTATAACCACATACCGCAAGCGGTAGTGGGATCACCGGTGCGCAGTTGTTACCGCATACATGCGTGTATTGTGTGCTAGCAACCACGGATTGGGGCCAAAGGGGGGTCACACGGCACAGGAGGTGATCCAACCGCCATGACCTTTGCGACGACCAAAGAGACATTGCACTGATATGACCGCCCACAGTCATCACTGCACCCATGTCAGTAAACATTGTAGCAGAACAAAAACCGAGGCAAAATCACAATGATTGAGACACGTAGGATGAAACTTAGGAGAGAAGCTAAGGAGGTGACCCGGATAAGGATAAATGACTCGGAGAAATGGTCATACCATGGAATTAAACGAAAAAGGTCGGGAAAGATAACAAGATGTAGACGGAGAAGTACTACAGAGAAAGGGCCGACTAAAATATGAGTCGGCAATATAAGTTTGAGAGCCGAGTGTCTCGAACCTGTTGTAGCTTTGCCAACTAATGTCGCCAAGACCGCACCATCTTCGGAGACTAATATCGGGGGGATGACCCCGGGTAGGGTCAAGCTAAGGTAAAAGGAAAAAGCCCTCAAGGATCTGGACCGGGTCAAAGAGTGACCCGACCGAGTTATATATAGGTTGGTCGAATAAGGCCTGGCTAAATCCGAGTTAGGTAACTAAAACCTGAATCGGCCGACATATGGGTTATGTCGGCATACAAGTACTACTCTATATCTACAGGTTAGGGCTTGGCCGATTCATACAGGGCGAGGCCGAGTCATGGGGAAACTTGATCGAGAAGGAGGAGGCCAACCCCGAAGTCAACACTGCAAACTGTCTCTCCTCCAGAAATCTATATAGTGCCAAGCGCTATAGACAAGAGCCAGAGGGACAGAAGAGCATAAGAGGGTCAGGAAGGTGACGGTCTCCGAGCCCGGGGCTCACATGTCGTGGGCTCTAGGTTATTGCCATCGATAGAAGGGGACACGGAAAGGCGCTTGCCAAGTTACCATTTTGGGACAAGCATATTCCACGAATATGCTTGTCCATGTCAGCCCAAGATGTAACCTGGCCACCCCTTTATAAGGAGGGATAGGACCTCCTGAGAGAGGGATCGATTCATTTTACTTGGCACTAGCAGTAGCTTCTTCTTCTTCCTCTCGCTCAAACAGCTCGAGGAGCAAGTGTAGCATTACTAGTGTTGAATAAAGATCAAGTTCTTATGTTCGGTGTGTATAAATCACTACATCTTATCTCCCTGGATCCCTCTAGCACACATTGGCCCCCCAACTTAAGCCTACCCATGGCATCTGCCGTGCCACCACCACGACAGCAGCCCGACCCAACCGGTCTGATGTAACATCCCAGCATTAGAGCTTAGAAATAAGCTGAATACAGATGTGTGTATTGCATTCATGCATAGAAAATCTGAATAATTTTCGCGCTTTTGAACAAAACTTGTCAAAGAGATTGAAGCTTCTCTCAATTTGATGGAATTGAAGTAGATCATCAAGTTGACTGCGATAAGTTTCAATATGACCTTTGCTAAAACCTTATTTTGGGTAAGGGAGATTTGATCTAAGGGTAGATCAAATGTAATAAAAGTTAAACCCTAATACATTACTTAATGGATTATATTTGATCCTTAAGTAATCATATCCCAGTATTCATTACACACTCATGAATACCAAGTTATAAACATAACTTAAGTAATAGGAATGGAACAACTAAATCTTGATCTATCTTAATCTCATCTGCTTATACCATGAGTATCATGGTAATACCTAACCCTAACTCTTTAGTTATATGGAGTAGGAGGGAAACCAATTCAAAGATCATTCACCATGTATATTTTTATCCATATCAATCTTTACCATTCCTATTCCAATATCTGTTGTTCATCAATGTTGAGTAATCAACTATTGATTCACCAATTCTTAATCTATCAATTCTTGACCTATCAACTCATGTCCTTTTGAGAAGGAAGTAATAAGAGGTAAGTAGTAATGCTAGTTTTGGATATCATCTATAGGATGGGAGTGATTGAAGGGAATCAAATCAATATGGTAATTGGATGAGTTCAATCACTCCTGAATGGATAGAAGAGTTATATGGAAGATATAATTATATGTTAACAAATAGGATTATAAGGATGAATCCTGAAGATAGTTACCAGGAGTAGTCCTATTGGATCAAGTAGGTATAATCAATGAATTATATCTCTTAATCCAATAGAGATAAACAGAAGATAATTATAATACAACCGAAATGTTGTATGGATGGAAGCCTTGATTAGCCAACTAGAAACCTAAACCATAAAGGATCAAAGGATTATAATGATCATGCCTTACTCACCAAGATTGAATGCTTATATCATGTATAAGTGACATTGGTGGATAAAACATGATTGAAACCTAGTATAGATATGTTATCCTAGGTTAGCCATGAGAAGCCATATTAATATAATGTGAGATTGGAGTATTAGATACTGGAGTCAAGTAGAGACAAGATAGTATGATTAAGATGATGTTAGAGCAACATTGGATTAAAGAAGTAGTATTTTTCTCTTGGGAAATACTAACACTTGAGGTGAAGTAGTTTGATATAGACATCTACTAGAAATATTAGTGATGGATGATTAAAGAAGAGTATGAATGGAGTTAGAAGTAACTACTTGTTGGATGGGAGATTATCAGCAGTATAGTAGTTGATATAACCAAGTCTGGATAGGTGAAGATTATGAAAAGCTTTAGTGTCAAGATCATTGGATTTATAAATGGGTTTAGAAGAATAAAAGGTGTATAAGAATATTCATGTGAAGTAAATCTCATCATGTTAACACATGATGATGGATAGGAAGAAGTAGTATATCTAGGAAAGGAATTCCTTAATCAGAAGTCGAGGATTTCATGAGGATTATATGTTTGGTTAAAGATTTAGGGTTTAGTGTTTACCAAGGTGAAGGATTTAGGATTTAGGAAAGGAATTCCTTAATCAGAAGTCGAGAATTCCTTTAACCAAACATAAAATCCATCTCATCTGTTGGAAAAATCATATTATTTCCACAATGCCTTATAGGGATATTTCCTACAACAATTCACTTAAACACATATTTGTCATTTCGAATTATCATAACCATATGTATTTAGGAGATATTTTTATCAATTCTTTCCATAAGACATTCCAAAAAATAACTTTCTATTTTAAAGGGTGATATCATTAAAGATCACAAACATGAAAACAATATGTTTAGCCATTAATCTTTATTCATAAAGATATTAAGTACCCTAAACCCTAGGGTACGCAATTACAATTCACACCCTAACTCTTATGCTAGTTATAACAAAATATAAACCTTGGTATTTACTAGATTCATGGGAATGATATTAACCATATTAAATCCATAGGATATCATGCATCAAATAATGGTATAGGATCATTACATCAAACTTATCTCCAAAGTATTAATTCATTAAAAATAAAATCTTGTAAATAGATAAGGAAATATTCCATAATAAAATTCATGGTTTATTACTGATAGAAAATTTTAATAATAAAATCCCTAACAAAACATTAATTAAATATTGACTCCCATGAATGGAATAAAGAAAATAAATTATAAAGATTCACAAAATAAATTTCAATAAATATTATTTGCTGTTGCAAGTATTCAGCAAATAACCCTATAATGAAATTTAAATCAAATGATCCAATTCAAATCTAAAAATGAAAATAGAATATGGAAAATGTAAAAGAAAAGGAAAAGAAACAGATTAGCCCAGTTCTTGGCCGAGGCCCATTTCTCTCCCTACCTATCCACCGCCCAGTAGCAGCACCTTTCTTCCTCCGCTCGCTCCGCAGCAGCCCATGACGGCCCAACTCAGCCCGTACTGATTCGTCGTCTTTCTTGCATCGTCGTCGACCTTCCGATGCTGCAAGAAGCTCGGTGGCCATGCCCTCGTCGCCGGCGAGCGTCAAGATGCGCGCCGCCGCTCTAGAAGCTCTATAAAAGGACCACAGCATCGCGTGGAGAAACTCTGCATGCCATCCCTTCCCCTATCTTTTTCTCTCTCTCAAATTTCCCCTTCTGCCGAAACCCTAACCCGCCATGGCTCGAGCTAGAGCTTGCTTCCGGTCGTCCCGAGCCACGGCATGATGCTTGGAAGACTCGCCATGTTTGACTCTGTCGATTGCCCCCGTCAGCACAAGCCGGTGAGGTCCCAAACGCTCGAATTGAGACCCCGTTCCCAACTTCGGTCGCCGTCCTCCCCATTGATTCTGGCTACCCCGAGCCTTCCCGAGCTCACCGACGGTATCCTGGTGAGCCACTGGTTCTTCCAGTACCTCTTGTACTCTGTATTTCGCCTTAATTTTCTCCCACCACAAGCACCCGACATCGCTGCCGTCAGCCACCGTCGTGCACCATGCTCCGGCGACCTAGATCGAGCGGCGCCGCCACTATAAGGTTCCCTACGACGTCCTCTTTCCAATAAGCCCAAGAACAACTTCGCGCACGCACTAAATCACTGGCTTGATCATCAACCAGAGAGGATTCAAACGCGAATGACGTCAGCGTGACATCACGCTGATGTCATATTCATGTTTTTATCATTTTAGAAATTGGGATAATGTTTTCTGTAATAAATAAAAACATAGAGATGACATGGCAAAGGTCCCACCAGTCAGTGACTGGGGTAGGATTAGCTCTGGTGAGAAAAACCCCTCACTTCATGCTGACATCAGCATGACCTAATAAACACATTTAGTTATTTAATTAAAAATTCCCAAAATGATTAAACCTTATAAAATTAATATCTTTAGTTTTGTAATTCAGAAAAATACATGTAATATATGAATTTTTTTAGAAAAATAAAATATATAACTTAAAAATATTATCAAACATTATTATGTTAAAAATTTAAATAATTATTATTTAATAAAGATTTTAAAAGTAATCAAACTTTGATAATTCCTATTTTAATAATGGTAAATGTGAAAAATATAAATAAAATATAAAAATCTTAGAAAAATAAATTATAATTTAAAACTATAATCATGCATTATTATTTCACTTAATTAAATATTTTTTATTTATTAAGTGTTTATAAAGTAATAAACTTTATTAAAATCATATCTTATTATTTATAAATCGCAAAAATAAATGTAATATACCAAAATGATTATAAAATTAATACCTACATGTTAAAAATGTGATATTCCACTTTTGAGGTAAATAAACTTTTGAACAACTTAATAACTTGAATTTAAACTTATTTCCTTAATTGATAATTCATATAAGGGTAAATAAAAATTGCTAATATTTCTAAAATTAGCCAATTGAGTCTAATAAACAGTATTAGTATTCAATATTGATAAATATGAAGTCAAAATGGTTCAACACATTTTGAATGCAATTTTATTGAATTATCCTTCAACCATAAGTGTAGATTATTTTATAAAAGGATTCTTATTTAATATAAAATCTCCAAGAATAATTTGTAATGAGATAAAACCTATTCCTTTACTTTAACTACAAGTTTATAAACAAATAAAAACCCTATAGTGAACCATAAGTAGTTAAGTAATGTCATTTCCTTGATTACAAATCATAACCACACCTTTATAAAAAGATAGATGATTCTATTCTATTATAAAATCAAGAAACCACTACACCAAATAAAAGTATAACCAATCTTAAGTGACTTTAAGAAAACATTATAAAGTACACAAGGTACAAATAACATAAGCAATATACTCTAAGTCCATCTATGTACTTAAGGTTAACTTTAGTCTATAATACTTTAAATACTATGCTAAAGACTTTGTATGTGTTTTATAGTTAACTTTGGTCTATTATAATTAAGTTATAAAGCATCTTAATACCAAACTAACCAAGTTAAAAACCAAGATATATAAGTCTCAAATACTACTAATATCATTATTCAAAATAAAGCAATTCTTTCTTACTTAAAGACTATAACTTGAAAGAACACCTAATAAGGTTAACTTAAAATTTAAATACTTCTCTTTAGTTAAATAAAGAAATCTTCTCTTCAAAAGTTACTCGTTTTGCCACTTCAGTCAACATATGACAATTAATAGTAATCACATTACTTCATACTTTACTTATATACTTCGGATTGAGAACACTTAAGTTCTTTATAAGTAACATTACTTGTAAAGTATTTATTTAATATAAACAATTATAGTATAAGCAATCTTAAGTAGCATCTCACATTTATGTGTATCTCATTGTTTTATTATATTATAATCACATGTATTTCACACACAATCACAAGCCTTAATAAGAAGCACAAATATGAAACTTATCTAAAAGGACAACACATTCTAACAGGAGCCATTTCCAGTTTCCAAACCCTAGAACCACGTTATTTATAGGATTTGAGTTTACGAAAATGCATTACATTACTTATGCATAATAGGATCTTGCTTCTTTAAACATTAGTCCTTACCAGACCAATGATACTGATTTCAGATATTGGATCTTATATTGTCTTGAAGATTGTGAGTGCATAATCTTGCAATCACAAAAGGCAAGTTCACACTTGCTCATGTCCTTTGATTATTTTCAATAAATATTTTGAAAATCCAGTGTTGTCATCACCTGCATTTGAAAAAGGTCAGAAAACACTATTTTCATAATAATATAATTATAAGTTATTTACCATGAGGTAATAACCTACTATGAAAGTTCCGGTGGTAAAGAAACATATTATCTAGGACTTAACAACCAATGTTGCCAGTGATTCTTGCGTCGTATATTACGCATTAACCATGAGATTTGGAATGGGACGGAGAAGTCAGCTGTATCCTTTTCCTCTCGTATGGAGGCAAGACGACCTTAATGTGACATTGTGATTCCTTGTGCAGATCCAACATATGGGTGGGCACCCTTACGCCCCACACTTTTGGTGTCTAAATTATCTATGAATGGTGTTTAGGGATATAGTCCATTTAAATGGTACTCGTCCGGGCATCACCAGGTCATAGAGTCTTCGGGAACTCATCAGGGTTTTAGCCTGCCCGAAAGGGGGCTTAACGGAGGCGAGCCGGCCCCGAAGGATCGTGCAGACATATGAGGTCGCGGAGATGGCAGTGATTGGCTTGGAACTTAGACTGGGCCCCATACCAAGGAAGTATGGACAAGGTCATGACTTGGTTGTGCAACAAGGCTAAGGTCTCTCATGGGTAAAGTAACGCACCTCTGCAGAGTATAAGAACCGTAACTTGTTACTCCCTGTTCTGGGAAGGAGCTGCGAACGCGGCGGGAAAGGAACTCCATGAAAGTTCTGGTAAACCCATGAAGGCTGACGGACATAACTTTTCAGAATAAAAGCAACCTTTGAAGAAATGTTTACGAAAACATGCATTGCCTACGACCTACGGTCTGTGGCTGTAGATATAGTGCATCAAACACTCCTTTTCTAGTGAACTTGCTGAGTACGCTCGTACTCAACATATCTTATTAACCCTTGCTAGGTTCTAAAGCCAGTACAGACGATGTCTACATCAAGTTATGCTTCAGGAATCATCATCAAAAGCTAAAGCTCTTCAATGAAGTCAAGAAAGTCAACATATACATCAACTCAAGTGAAGCCAAAGTTACTGATTAGATAGGAATATAATCTCTAGCCATAGAACCTATTTCTATAGTGTATTGCAATAACAGCAATGCCAGACCAATAGTTTAGATACTAGTCTTATTAGTATGATAGTTTTTGAGTTGTTTATTTCTGATTCTTCTTTGTAAGAAGTTTCTTCCTCTCTCTTTAACCTAGAGTGTTCTCTGGATCTTGTGTAAAGAGTTGACTTGTAACCTATAGTCATGTCTTGGACCTGCTGTGTTTCTGTTGTACCACTCCGAGGGATGTAATACTAGTGAACGGTGTTTCATTGGTGTTATATCAATAACTATAGTGTACTACATCATGCAGTGGTATGCTGGGTCACCGCACCTGACCTGGCCTAGCCGGCCCGACCTGGCCCAGCCCGAAAAAACCCTGACGGGCCGGGCTTTAGGCTCATGGGCCAAGATTGGGCCTCGTATTTGTGGCCTAATGACTACATGGATCATGCTCGGGCCGAGGAAAACCCAGAAATAAGGAGATGCCCGGCGCACGACCCGATGGCCCGAAGAAAACTACACTATGTGGGCCAGGCTCGGGCCTAGGTTTGGGGCCCGACAGCCGGGCCGGGCTTGGGCCTGGCAAATGTGCGAGCGGTTTTTCTGCAACCTGACCCGAGCCCGACCCTGCCCAAGAAATGCCCAGTTATATCTGTAGTGACTCCGGTAGTAGAACCATAGCGTTATGAAGACACATTTTCCACTTATATCACTGAATCTCTACTTATGCTCTTATTGTAGCGTGCTTAATCATATCTTTCACATCCCATTTGTCTACACTAGCCACAAGTAAATCTTTAGTCCTATCCTTTTTCCATCCATTGAATTCAACCACAAAAGATAAAAGTCTGGTCCGGTAAATAAGAGTTCTATGAGTCCTCAGAATATTGTTACTTCTCATGGATTTGATAAACGTATGGTCTTTTTAGAGAAAAAGAACTATAATATATCCGTAATCGAGGTCGAATGTATCAGACTCTTGCATAGTGTTATTCTAGAGGATGTGTGTTCTTGGTATTACGATGACATAAAGTACTACGATTTTATTGCAATTTTGTATTGCCTAGTTGTGATTCTATGTTTCCAAATTCTTGACCATTCACTAAACTAAATACTGTATGAAGAACTACAAGTAGTGGATCATGTTTGCAAGAGAAACCTTCAAAACACATGAAAAATGTTCACTATCCTACAACAACACTTTGAACAACCATGCTAGCTAAATCTAGGTGGCGACATGATGGTTAATCGTTGCAACTGAAATTAATGAAGGTGGCCTCCATATGGATAAGTCACCACTAGCTCGGTCCAAGCAAATCTTTGCGACTCGACATGCATAAAGGATTATTGTGCTGCGATTATACTTTTACTTTTCACCTTTTAAACATATCAATATTCATATTATAGAAGCTTATAAGCTAAATTGTGGGGGAAAAACATTAAAGTTTGACGTATAATACATGAAAATAGGTACATGGCTGCCAAATAAACTCACTCCATTGTGGCAACAAGAGTTGTTTTATAGTGGAACACCAAGTACAACTTTCAAGCCCACGTGAACATAGATATCATACCGATTCTAACATTATGGAACTTGGCAATTAACAAATCACCACATACGATTCATTGTTGATGAATGCATAGTTTACAATGGAAAGCAATGTTGACATAGGCAGAACTAGCCAATTTTGTTATCCAAGAATACATCAGACTAAAAGGATAGGTGGAGTTCACGATGAATTTGACATAAAACTGCAAGAAAAGAAAAAGAGTGTATAATTGTCAAACAAGCCTCATCATCAAGACGTCTGCTAATTGTTTTTACGAAAAACACCAAGTGCAACTTGCAGACGCACATCACACATGTATACTGACGGGCTACATGACAAATGCTGAAAGAGCGAATTTTGACTTGTGTCGGTCCATAAATTGCCATATACGTGCGACAATGGAAACAATATTGCATCTCACCGAGCTACATGAACCATCCAAGTACAAAAATAAAGACATTAACCATCCAAGCAACAAAATATTTCTTTGATTTTTTCCAACGGTCAAAGGACCACTTGTTAGAGAGATTTCACGGAAATGAGAACTCATTTCCGCCCAGGATCGAAAATGGCATGAATTCCATGAAAGGCCTCAACGGAGTGACAGAAACGCCAACTGTATATCCTGTGAATCAAACCCCGTTCCAGTGGCGCAGTCTCCTCCGTCGGATTGCGGCAACGGGCGGCTGTCATTCGGCGCTGGGAGATCCGGGTCACTGCCCACCTCAGACGCGCGATACAAATCGTGACACGTGTACGGGGCCAGATTCCCTGGGGTAGTGCGCCCTATCTGGCTCCGGGGGTCCACAGGCCAGTGGGGGCGCGTGAGGTAGGCGGGGTGCTTTTAAATAGCGTCCCCCACCGGTGGACTCGGAGGCGGCCTCCTCCTCCCCCCGCATAAACCACTCGTTCGTCCCGTCAACAAGAGGAGCAGAGGCGAGGGACTCGCGCTCGCGTGTGTGGTGTCCTTCCCTCGATCTGCCCCTCTCCGGCCAGTTCTATCAGCTCCTATCAGGTATGCATTGGCCTTCCTAATTCCATTTTCTTACCATTCAGTTTGTAGATTCGTTCCGTCATGGCGTGAATTGTTTCGTTCGGGGACGGTTGGCATGTGGGGGATTGGGGATGTTCGGGGGATTTCTGCCGTTTGGTCGTTGGAAGGATTATAACACCGAGCTGCTGCCGCCGCCTCGGGCAAGTGCCGCCCGTGGTTCAGCCCCTCGCCGCAGCCTCCTGAGCAAGATCTGGAAGGACAGGGGTTGGCCATCGACGCGAGCATGGGTGTGGCAGAGGCGAATGGTTCCGTAGTTATGGTGGGCAACAGGGCCGATCGACGGAAGAGATACCGGCGGCGAGGCCACAAGTGGAGGCGGAAGAGGTGGCCGGGCGGCGGCCCATGGTGTCATGCCTGTGGCTACAGGCGACGGGCACCATTTTTCTCCTCATCCCCGGGATTCGAGGCAGGGAATTTTCACTCCCACGTCTCATCCAGATGCCCCTTTGTAGGTTGCTGCAGAGGGATTGGCCAGATCTGTAGGATTTTGGTGCGCATGGTATTCAGATATTTCCGTAGGGTCCTGATTTCTGCTCCTCTGCCTTTACCACTCAATTTTAGATTCCTTATAAAAACGAAAATGCAGGCTTTTTTTTTTTTTGGCACAGCCGCCTTTCCACAGTTCCTGTTAATTTTGCTGCAAAAGCTGCTAGCTTTTACTCATCGTGTTTTAGGCCGTGGCAGTGCTTGCTTTGCCGCTAATTAATTCATCGTGTTTTCTCACCATGAGTACTCCACTGAAGATAAAATTTGACCTTTGAGTACCGGCAAGCGTTCAGTTTCCCAAGGATTCTAAAGTTCTACCTAGGGTCATCAGGATTTGAAAGAGGCAAGTTGTTGCCGTGGTCGTTATTGCTGACACAAAAAAAATCCCCCCCTTTCCCAGTTGCAACGGAACAGGCCGGCGTAGCCATATGCGTCTCCTGCACGAGCCGTTGGAGTACTATATCCTAGTATCGTATAGGAAAGAAAAGAAAGAAGGTTAGGCGGTTCCTTTCAACGCATCGCCTCTCACGCGCTGGTGGTCGGCGGCGGCGGCGGCTTCTCCGGCTCGTGCGCGGCTGCCTGTTACTCTCAAGCCTCAACCTAGAAAAAGGCATCGTGAATCACGACGACGCCGTCAGATATCCTGTGGCCGGCGCCTGGACGGTGGCGATTGTCCGCTTCCGTTTCGTGACGCCACGGCCGCGCGCGTCTGCGCCAAGATACCGACAGTTAGACAGGCCTGCATGGGTCAGAGCCTGCAAATATTCGGCCGTGTGGGGGCCAGGGCCCCAGGCCCGCTTCACCGGCCTGCACCATCCGCTGTTCTTTGTCTTTCGCATTTCCGGGCCGCAGGGATAGCTTAGCTGGACGCGCACAAATGTACAAAGGCGCGGATCAGCGGCAGATCTGGGTGCGCGCTACGCTGCCGGCTGGTCCTCCCCTCCACTTCCGTTTGTTTTTTCCACCCTTCCAACTTGTGTAGCACCTTGTACTTGCTGTGTAGGCTATACTACTACCGTCGTAGGCTCATGTGCCACGCTCTGGTCCTCCTCCTAACCAAAGTATGTCCCAAGATTAATGGCCCGAATCAGCAAGCCAGTCCAAATCAGCGCGCACAGCCGGCTAACCGGGGAATTAATGCCCAGAATCAGCAAAGGCAAACATCACAATCTGGCTTAGTGTTTGGCCGTGGGAGCACCTCCACCATTTTTCCTAGTATTCCTTTTCGAGCGAGAAGGTAATGGAGAAGCTATTCTTTCTCTTAAAGCAAGGAGAAGCTATTCTGAATCAGAAATCTACCTACCCCATGAAGATGCTCTCTGTTTATTCAGTGTGGTGGGCACCTCGTTTTACCCGTTTTGCGGTCTCTGCCATGCGGTGAATTGCTCAAAACTAGGGCCGGTAGTGGTTGGTGAGTGACTCAACTCTGACTGAACACGTCCTAGTCGTACTACCGGAGGTGGGGAGGGGGCGGGTCTTTCTCCATATTGAGGCGAGATGGCGGATGGCTTTGTATTTGACCGTGCAAGTCGTGTCTGGTAGGATCTGGTCAGCGTAGCATACTGGATATGTTTCGCTAGACTTTGGATGAATTTGCCTTCTCTGAACACGTTTCTGGTGCATCGATAATAGTATCTCTCTACCTTTGGATGAATTTGTCTTCAGAGTCTCATTCTGGTCATCCCGTAGTCTTACTGCAACACATTTTTCTCGAGGGGGCCGTGTTACAATTAGTCAAATACGGTAGGTGACATCATAGCACCCAACTTCTTTTAACTGGTATATGGTCAGTCGATCTGTGTGCGTGATTATTCAGAGGCATGGGCGGATCTGAGGACAAGTATGGCCGATCGATTTGTTTGTGTAGTTGTTCAGTGGCATGGGCAGATCTGAAGTTTACATGTGAAGCAGCCGTAGTGCACGCACCCGAAAAGAGAATCTGAACATGTCCCAGATGCCATTGGCCTCGCACATGCTACGTTCCCGCAACTTGCCATGTCATCTTCGGTATATTGAAATCTAGTTTAGCCAAGAAAGACACTCAGAGTGATGCGTTTCATCTTGGCACGGCACCACCGTGGCCTATATATAATAAACCCCTCTTGCCAGTGCTCTGTTCCCTTGTGTTATGCTTCTCTCGTGCACTCGCAGGACTAAAGTAGTAGCAAATTATAACCCGACTTGCTAGATATTTTCGTACATGGCAATGTTGACCTAGTATTATGCCGTCAGAATATACTGTTCTTGATCCTGCTATACTCGTATATAATGCGTTAGCAATTCACACAGTCTGATCATCTCTATTTTTTCTGTTCTCTGCAGCAACATGGGTGCCGGTGGCAGGATGACGGAGAAGGAGAGGGAGAAGCAGGAGCAGCTCGGCCACGCCGACGTCGGTGCGACCCTCCAGCGCTCGCCGACGGACAAGCCACCGTTCACACTGGGGCAGATCAAGAAGGCGATCCCACCCCACTGCTTCCAGCGCTCGGTGATCAAGTCATTCTCCTACGTGGTCCATGACCTCGTAATCGTGGCTGCTCTCCTGTACGCAGCGCTGGTCTGGATCCCCACCCTCCCGAGCGTGCTGCAGCTGGGCGCCTGGCCGCTCTACTGGATCGTGCAGGGCTGCGTCATGACCGGCGTCTGGGTCATCGCGCACGAGTGCGGCCACCACGCCTTCTCCGACTACTCCCTGCTCGATGACATCGTTGGCCTGGTGCTCCACTCGTGGCTGCTGGTCCCGTACTTCTCGTGGAAGTACAGCCACCGTCGCCACCACTCCAACACCGGCTCCATGGAGCGTGACGAGGTGTTCGTCCCCAAGCAGAAGGACGCGCTGGCCTGGTACACCCCATACATCTACAACAACCCCATCGGCCGTCTGGTGCACATCGTGGTGCAGCTCACCCTCGGGTGGCCGCTGTACCTGTCGATGAACGCCTCGGGCCGCCCGTACGCGCGCTTCGCCTGCCACTTCGACCCCTACGGCCCCATCTACAACGACCGGGAGCGCGTCCAGATCTTCATTTCGGACGTCGGTGTGGTGGCCACGGCGTTCACCCTCTTCAAGCTTGCTTCGGCGTTCGGGTTCTGGTGGGTGGTGCGCATCTACGGTGTGCCGCTGCTGATCGTGAACGCGTGGCTGGTCCTGATCACCTACCTGCAGCACACCCACCCGGCGCTGCCGCACTACGACTCCACCGAGTGGGACTGGCTGCGGGGGGCGCTGGCCACCATGGACCGGGACTACGGCATCCTCAACCGCGTGTTCCACAACATCACGGACACGCACGTGGCGCACCACCTCTTCTCCACCATGCCGCACTACCATGCCATGGAGGCCACCAAGGCGATCAAGCCAATCCTGGGCGAGTACTACCAGTTCGACCCCACCCCCGTGGCCAAGGCAACATGGCGCGAGGCCAAGGAGTGCATCTACGTCGCGCCCACCGAGGACCGCAAGGGCGTCTTCTGGTACAGCAACAAGTTCTAGATTCGTCATGGGGACCTGCTGTGCTGCTGGAATGTGAGGAGGAAGAAGTCAGTAATACACCAAGTATCCATCCATCTACCTACATATGGTTGGGGGTTAGTAGTCTTTAGATAGAAGAGAGCGTTGTTTGGGCACAAGGAAAAGACTATGACCACCGTGCCAATGCTAGAAGAGTCGAAGCAGGTGCAAGGAGGAGTAGCGTGTCGGGTGTCCGTGGCTTTGGTCAGTTCCGTCCTGTGTCTTTACTTCCTAGTCGCCGGTTTAGTTTTGCCGGTGGTCGGTCGTCGTTGGTGTCCGTGGCCATGACATGGCCGTCCGTCCGTGTGGTTGTGTGTGTGTGCGTCTGTCATTGCATTGGCGTCATCCCCTCTGTCCGTGTCGTGCTGTTGTAGACCATCTGGTGCTTTTATGGCGGAATAACTGAAAATCAAGGGCAACTTTTTTGAGTACTATAGTACTAGTTTGGATTGATACTCTGTGGGGATGAATGGTTGGCTTGCTCTCTCGACCGAAACCGTGCAATCTGGGGTTCCGTAGGAACTCATCCACATGAAATACGTGGGTGGGTGAGCACGTTGCCTTCTCTTTGTAGCAGAAAGAGACGATATCTATGCTCTGTCTCAGTGGTTCGGAGTACTTGGTTCAGGTAAAACTGTCTTGTCACATTGTGGTCCATGCTCTCTCTGCAATTGTGGTGAGCGTTGTAAGCAAGCGCAAGTCCAAATCCCAGCAATTTTATGTCTGTGCGGGTACAATGGAACTGCCCTTGTGAGCCAGTAATCTTTGAAATGTATGGGTGTGAGAGAGAGACTGTGACTGAGGACCAGCTCCCTCGTGGCGCCTCAGCTCAACTGTCTGTCTTGTGAACGGGAGCTACCGCCAAAAAATATCTCGCCCCATGCCTGTCTTCCTGTGGTACTCCAGTGCAAGAGAATTGATGTTGGCGTCAGGTGTAATATTCCCACACCCATGTGGCATGAGTCATTGGTTGAGTCTTGAGTGCACGCACGGATTTCCAGCGGAGCATCCGATGAAGCGTAGGGACAAACGGCCGAGTCCGCTCAGCGGTAACTCACGGCTTTGTCGCCGGCCGTCTTGGACAGCTGAGCGTTGGTAACGCGATCGATCGTTGCCTGCCGAGGAAACAAAAGAGGTGATGGTTAACGAACCCAGACTCGCATGATCTCGCCAGTGTCTCGTCTCTTCGGTGGCTTTCGTGCCGTGTCACAACTCACTACTCCTGGTCATGGTGATTGATGATGCAGGAGATATGCTCTGGTTTCTCAAGGGCCCCGGGACGCCACGCAACAGTTGTATACATACACACGCCGACATAAATCTTGTGATTGTTAAGGACGCATTCCACGTTGTGCGTTCTGAAGGGCTAGTACGTGAGCCATGCAATGCTAGCTCAAAGTCCCGATCGTCCGTGTCCTGTCGCGGATACGCCCGGGCCCGTCGGGCACACTTGTGGAGAGCTGTGTCGACCAACCGTTACTTGAGTTGAGCCCCTTCACGGACGGATATAGGGAGCTGTCTGTGAACATGACGCCGGACCAAATCAGCCACATTTTGAACCCGGCCAGGGAGATCAATTTCCTGTTGGCGAGTCGTGGTCATATGGAAGACAAAAACATATGAGTCCCTCGAGCGCGGGGGACCCCGGCGGCCGATGCCAATGTGCAGCCCGCAGTATGAGCGATTCAGCGGCAGGAAGAGCAGCTCGACATGTGGAGCGTGCATAAGTCTCATGTGCAGTGCAGTTTTTTTATGTGCTAACCGTATTGGGGGAATACTCCTAAAGATAGGCCTAACCTGAACGATTAGAGAGGTCCGGTCCACTGCATAGCTAGCTAAGAGCAACTCTAGCAGCCGTAAAACACAAACCGTAAACACGCGAGTTCAATTCCCTGAAAACGAGATCTTCAGGGCCGCGAGAGCCGGCGCAGTGCAGCTACCGTAAACGCAAACCGCAAAACAGCATATTCGCTGTTTTGCGGTTTGCGTTTACGGTAGTTGTACTGCAAAATAAAACCGCATACATAACTAAATTTTTTGACAGTTCATACGACAGCACATGCGACAATTTCAGTTCCAATGTTCGCAAACATGTTCGCATCGAATCACACCCAAAATAAAATCAACATAGCAAATGCAAGGCATACGCATCAAGCAGCACCGTGACACGCCGTAGCACCTCCACTTGCCGTAGCATCTCCACTCGCCGAAGCTCCTCCACCGAAAGTTGCTTGGGCCTCCGCCATGGCTTGCTTCCTCCTTGCGATGATCTTCATCCTCCTCAACTCCCACCGCTATCTAGTGCATGCATCCATGAAGCTTGGATCCATCATCATTGTTCTATTATCCTCGGTAAGAAGCTCGGCGGCGGCTTGCTTCTCCTCTAGAGCAATCTTTCTCTCCTCCAACTCACGGATTCCTTGCCACCTTATTAGCTTCATCTCATTCTTCTTCTCCTTCATGATCATTTTGGCCTCCAAGGTTTTCATTGTGGTAGCTTCCTTCAACTTTACCATCTCATCAATTTTGGATGCCATGTTGGAGTGCTCTTTCTCCATCTTGATCCATTCTTTAGCCTTCTTGGTTCCTTCCGGTCTCCCCTTGTTCCTTCCTCCTTCCTGAAGGGAATATGCCCGAGAGGCAATAATAAAGTGGTTATTATCATATTCCTTATTTATGATAAATGTTTATTTTACATGCTATAATTGTATTAATACGGAAACGTTAATACATGTGTGTTTAATAAACAAAAAGGAAGTTCCTAGTTATGCCTCTTATAAACTTGCTCGTTGATTAACATGATGATCAAAGTTTCCTTGATCATGGACATTGGATGTTGTTAATAACGAGGTCACAACATTAGTGTAATGATGTGATGAACATTCATCCGAAGTATAGCATTACGATCAAACTCATTGAGTTTATATTGCTATAACAACTTACGAAGTGATCCTAATCCTTAGACCATGAGATCATGTCAATCACTAACACCGGAAGAGTTTCTTGTTGACATCAAACGTCACTCCGTAACTGGGTGATTATAAAGATGGCTTCAGAACTACTAAAGTGTTATGTTGAGACCCATGGATCGAGAGTGGAATTTGTTCATCCCGATGATGGATAGATATGCTCTGGGCCCTCTCGGTGATATCACATTGATTAGCTTGCAAGCAAGTGATTTGATCACTAGAATGTTATATCACGGAAACGAGAAAAGAGTGCATGTCGGTAACGAGATCAAACTAGGTATGGAGATACCGATGATCGAATCTCGGACATGTAATATATCGTGAAACAAAGGGATTAAGATACTAGCGTAAAAGGTTCACACGATCACAGAAGTCATCGTTGAATGTGTGGGAGTCAGTATGGATCTCCAGGTCCCGCTACTGATTATTGATCGGAGAAGGGTCTCGATCATGTCCGCATTATTCGCGAACCGTAGGGTGACACACTTAAGGGATACCGACACCATTCGGAGCAAATGATATGCCAGGAAAAGAATAACAAAGCGCAGGAATTTATTTCACTAGATACCGAAACGGGTTTTCGGGTGAAATTGCAGAAATGTGAAATGAAATACTAGCAAGGGGTTATATGTGAATGTTTGTCATTAAAGTAATTGACAAAATTCTGAATAAATAAAAGGAGTTTTATTTAATGAGAGTTTGCATTAAATTTGGTGGAAATTTAATGGGAATTTGAGTGGGTTTTTGAGTGGAGGGAATTGAAAGGCTTTTGTGTGAGTGGAGTGTCCACCCACATGAATGAAAGGAGGGGAGGGGGCAGCCCCATGGCTGGGCGCATGGCCCCTTGGGTGCCCCCCCTCTCCCTATAAAAGGAGCCCCTCCCTCTCTCTCACTCACACCTCCTCGCGAAGGATCTCTCTCCCCCTTTTAGAATTTCTCCATGGTCTCGGGTCAGCGAGATACATGTTCCCGGTGGCTTTTTCTGGAAGGATTTGTTGCTTCCGCTGCTTCGCTGGAGCGAGCGCGCGGAGGTTGTCGGGGTACCCGTACATGTGTGCGATCACGGATGCACCACTGCTTTGAGGTGCTGGACTTGATCGTGCCGGACCGGCTGGACCAGATGGACTTCATCACTATCTTGAGATCGGCAAGCGTTCGTCTACATCATCCACGAGTACAACCTCGTTAACGCTATTCGGTCTTCGAGGGTATGTATTCTATGGATGTATATCCACCCGTTGCTTGTATCTAGTAGATAGATCGTGGTACATAGATGTTCCCAACGTAGAATTTTTTTTGTTTTCTATGCTGCGAACCCTACAATGGTATCAGAGCCGGATCTATGCGTAGATGCTTTGCACGGGTAGTACACATATGAGTATGTGGGCGATGATGATCATTTTATTGCTTCTTAGTTGTACTTTGGATATTGGTGGCATAGTGGTATGAAGCGGCCCGGACAAACTTTACATGTCCTCGCACATGAGACCTGTTCCACGCTTGACATGCAACTAGTTTTGCATAAGTGGCTAGCGGGTGTCTGTCTCTCCTACTATAGTCAATATCTAATTTGCAAAGAGTTGTCAACAATTTGGTTATCCTCGTTGTGGTTCATGTTCGTAGGTAAGAACGGTTCTATCTTCGAAAGCCCTAAGCCACGTAAAATTTGCAATGGATAAATTAGAGGCGTCTAGTTTAGATTGTTGCTGGGCTAGTGTTATGATATGGTGATGTTGTAAGTAGAAGTATGAGATGATACTCTTACAACACACATAGCGTGTAATCTCCATAGACCTTGGATTTACACATATAGGTATGATAGTGATCATACCACGGTGCACATGATAGAGATCATATGCGGGAACCATATCATTCCACTAATAAACATGTGATGTTTGATAGCATCTTATATTGCTTGTTTGGCGTTTTATTAGCATAATAAGATGATCCCTCATTTAGATATCAAGATAAGAATGTGTTCTTCCTTAAGTATGCACCGACAATGTTTCGTCGCTTCAAGACATCACGTGATGATCGGGTGTACTTGAATCCACAAGCATATCTCGGGTGTAAGACAGTTACACACGCGAATACTAAGGTTCTAACTTGGCGAGCCTAGCATGTACAGACATGGCCTCGGAACACGGACCGAAAGGTTAGGCATGAGTCATATAGTAGATATGATGCCCATTTGATGCTCGCCTTTGAAGCTACACCGACTCACGTGATGATCGGACTTGGTGTAGTGGATTTGGTTCATGTAATCACCAAAAAGACACGAGGGATGTCGTTTTTGAGTGGGAATTCATTTCTAATTTGGATTAGTAGAACTCAATTTATCATAAATTAAATCAAAGTGAATTTGCATAATTTGTTATAGTCATTGGCATTCGTTCACTACCTTATGCATAGTTGTAATTGAGATAATAGAACTATAGAATTCTGGATATTTACTTTACGAACTGGTCGTATTGTGTTGAGTGTCAATCAAAGTTTAAAGTCCTATTGCAAACTTTCAGCAAACTCTATTTACTCCATGAAATTTAATAATTGGTATTAAATCGACAGTAACAATTCCAGTGTTAGTATCTTAAGTATCATGTTTGCCTCCACGATTCTTGATTGTTTCAATATCAAGTTTATCTAGGAGCTGAAAGAATTGTTTCAGAAACCATCATGTGTGGCAGATATAACGATATCTGAAACAATGTTTTGGTTGCAATATGATAGAGTATAATATTTGTTCTCATATTGGATGAGAATTTATGAAGGTTGGAGATGCTAGACATCCTAATCATCCAAAAGGGTTTTGGAAAGTAACGTTATACTCACGATTCGCCTTTATAAGATACAGTGGCTTGATCATGAAAGTCGTCATGATAAGGATGAATAGAAGATGTATGTAAAGTGTTTACTACATTAAAAGATTACTAAAGAATGGATTTTGAAAGAATACCGATCATTTTGATGATGGTGATCTACTTCAAAGTGCAAGTTCAAAGGTATTATTATTTGAATATACACGCTTTGGACTATATGTCATGTATATGGCGCCACTTTTGATGTTGATAGATTCTTTTAAAAAAGAAGAGGAAATGCTGAAAGAGAATCTATAAAATATATTTGGCAGAAAAGAAAAGATTAGAGATATCCAATTTAGGTATATGGATGATATACATGTTATGGTTGTATTTTTTGCTTGTTAAACAATGTGGTTCTTGGGTCTTGGATACCGAATTGATTGGTATGTAATTTCATACAGAACGACGCAATTCATGAACCACAATGGCCTAAGTAACTAGCAAGAGAATATGTGATGATGTTCATCGAAAACAAACAAACCGTTGTTTGTATTTCTTGTTGACATCAAAGCTTGACTTCAAGATTTGTTTTAATAATTGTTATTTAAATCAGGTATTATGAGAACAAAGGTTTTTCAAATAATTACCGTATTCCATATAAGATGGATGATTTACAAATCTAGTTGGAGAAATCACATCCATAAAACCTAATGCTAAAATGTCGCAAGACAAATGATTGAAAGATCACTTATGAAGTGACATCGCTGTTTAAATTATATTGGAAATAAAACATGAAGAAACTCCATTTTCATGGATTTTTGGAGTATTTGATTTGATCAAGTGATGCTTGTGAGACTTTCCTCGGGATAATTAAAACTTCGTTCAAAGGCCAAAGAAGAACGAACGACTAACATATTGGAATTTATACATATCGATGTATGTAGTCCATTATGTGTAGTCGTAAGCGATGGGTTTCAACTTCATATACTTTCTCCGGAAATTTGAGTGAATGTTCACTTAATGAGAAAGAAGTATGAAATATTTGAAAAACGTTTCAAAGACTTTCAAGATGAAGTGGAAAATCATTGTAACAAGAAAATAAATGGTTTATGATTTTATCATAAGGGATTTGTTTGAGTTACAAGTGTAACAAGAAAATAAATGAATTATGATTTTATCATAAAGGGATTTATTTGAGTTGCAAGTTTAGCAAAACACCTAGATTTACATCTCCCGAAACACCATAGGAGTATGGAGTGTTTGAGATTTGTAATGAAACCTTGTTTGGCATGGTTGGATCAAAGGTGTTATTCATAAAACTGCCATTATGTTTTAAAAAGATTAAAGCTTTAGAGACTACCGCTTTTACAGTGAAAAGAGCTCCATCTTGATCCGTTGAAATGACATCATATGAGTTATGGTTTGGGGTAAAACCCAAGTTGTCATTTCTTAAATTTTGGTATGCTAAACATAAGTAAGATGTTACAACCGAAGTCGGATGAGCATGTCTTTGTAGGTTATTTCGAATAACAATTGATTATTCCTCCATAACACCAAGGACAAAAGGGTTTGTCGCTTGAAATGTGAAATTTCTTGAAGAAGGAATTTTTCATAAAAGTTAAGTGGGAGGTCAATAGAACTTTGATAAGGTTAACGAACCTTAGCTAAATGTGCTGAGTTGCGCAGCGCCGGAAATCGTTCTGGAGGCTGCCATAATGCTCATAACTTATGTGCCTCAAAGGTTGTGGTCACGGAGATCTAAGTTCTTATTGAACCAAGTCGGTCGAATAAACAATCAAATACTAAGATTTGAGAGTAAATCATTATTGTTTGACAATGATGAACCGACTATATGCAAAGAAGCAATGATTTGCCCTGACTCCGTCAAATGGCTTGAAGCCATAAAATCCGTGATAGTTCCATACACGAGAAATCAAGTTTTGAACTTGGAAGACCCTCCGAAAAGGTGTAAAAAACTATCGGTCGTATTTGGATCTATAAAGAAACAGACATGGATGTTTCACATCTATAAAATAGTCGACATGTCGTAAAGTATTTTACGACAATGTTCAAGGAGTTGACTATGACAAGATTTGATCTTTCATAGCGATATTTAGTTTGGACGGATTAAAGTAGCAACCACTACATATAATTTGTTGTATGGTAGATGAATAAACAAAACAATTTCTTTTAATAGAATGGTTACCTAGGACGTGTACATGATACGATCCAAAGGGTTTTGTTAATTCAAAGGATGCTAAAAAGGGCATGCAAACTTCAACGGTTGAAGTAAGCATCGCGGAGTTGGAATCTTCACCGTGATGAAAAAGAGTTTTCATCAGGAGACGATGAAGATGCTTGCATTTGCAAGAAATTAAGTGGGAGCGCTAAGACATATTTCTAATACATTATGTGGAGGACATCTTGTTGATTAGAAATGATGTATCTTTTATTGACAAAGGTTAAGGATTTCATTTTGATGAAAGACTTAGGCAAAACCCGAATATTTTGCATGAATGTCTATAGTGGATAGACGGTGACGCTAATATGGTTGGGCCAAACGTACATATATGAGATATTGAAGGAGTTCAATATAGAAACGACAAGAAAAGGTTCTTGTCGCATGGAAAAGAATTGAATCAAGATTCAAGTGTAGCGACACTTGATAAGTGAAACAAGATTCAAGTGTTTTGACACTTGATGAGTGAAATCACGAGAATATTTTGATCAATCATACCATGATATGTACACATCCAGATATGTCCTATGCTCTAAGTGTTATGAGCATATACCAGAATGAATCATAAAATGATCATTGGACTATAGTAAGGATATTCTTATGATCTTTTGGAAGAACTAAGAATATATTTGTGTAGAGGTGACAAACAATTACAAATAGTTTATTGTAAAGCGTTACATTGATACTAGTTTTGTCACAAGATACAAATTAAGTTTATATCAATTTAAACTATGGGTGGCACAATGTAATGGAAAGGAGTTTCCATGATGGATTTGGAAGAGTTCCAAAGTTAAGACATTGTGACGAATACTACAACAAAAGGCTAAGTATATGACTGCTATAGTAGCAGCAAAGGAGGGAATTTGTGTCAAGTAGTTTGTTATCAAACTAAGGTGTGGTTCGCAATGGGCTAACACTAAAGATATATTGTGTGACAATAGTATCGACGTGTTTTAACCCCATGGAACTAAAGGTCTCACCGAAAGACCAAATTTATACAATGCCATCTCATTGGAGAATGAGTGATGCGTGAAGATGCAAAGACATGCAAATACACACGGACCTAAAAGTGTCAGATCCGTAGATTATGTTAACCACTTGCAGTTGCGTATTTGGAACACCAGAAAGCCATAGGTGTTCAATACACAAAGTTTTCAAACTAGATTATTGTCTCTAGTGCAAGTGGGAGACTGAAGGTAATATGCCCGAGAGGCAATAATAAAGTGGTTATTATCATATTCCTTATTTATGATAAATGTTTATTTTACATGCTATAATTGTATTAATACGGAAACGTTAATACATGTGTGTTTAATAAACAAAAAGGAAGTTCCTAGTTATGCCTCTTATAAACTAGCTCGTTGATTAACATGATGATCAAAGTTTCCTGATCATGGACATTGGATGTTGTTAATAACGAGGTCACAACATTAGTGTAATGATGTGATGAACATTCATCCGAAGTATAGCATTATGATCAAACTCATTGAGTTTATATTGCTATAACAACTTACGAAGTGATCCTAATCCTTAGACCATGAGATCATGTCAATCACTAACACCGGAAGAGTTTCTTGTTGACATCAAACGTCACTCCATAACTGGGTGATTATAAAGATGGCTTCAGAACTACTAAAGTGTTATGTTGAGACCCATGGATCGAGAGTGGAATTTGTTCATCCCGATGACGGATAGATATGCTTTGGGCCCTCTTGGTGATATCACATTGATTAGCTTGCAAGCAAGTGATTTGATCACTAGAATGTTATATCACGGGAACGAGAAAAGAGTGTATGTCGGTAACGAGATCAAACTAGGTATGGAGATACCGATGATCGAATCTCGGACATGTAATATATCGTGAAACAAAGGGATTAAGATACTAGCGTAAAAGGTTCACACGATCACAGAAGTCATCGTTGAATGTGTGGGAGTCAATATGGATCTCCAGGTCCCGCTACTGATTATTGATCGGAGAAGGGTCTCGATCATGTCCGCATTATTCGTGAACCGTAGGGTGACACACTTAAGGGATACCGACACCATTCGGAGCAAATGATATGCCAGGAAAAGAATAACAAAGCGCAGAAATTTATTTCACTAGATACCGAAACGGGTTTTCAGGTGAAATTGCAGAAAGTGTTTCTGCATGTGAAATGAAATACTAGCAAGGGGTTATATGTGAATGTTTGTCATTAAAGTAATTGACAAAATTATGAATAAATAAAAGGAGTTTTATTTAATGAGAGTTTGCATTAAATTTGGTGGAAATTTAATGGGAATTTGAGTGGGTTTTTGAGTGGAGGAAATTGAAAGGCTTTTGTGTGAGTGGAGTGTCCACTCACATGAATGAAAGGAGGGGAGGGGGCAGCCCCATGGCTGGGCGCATGGCCCCTTGGGTGCCCCCCTCTCCCTATAAAAGGAGCCCCCTCCCTCTCTCTCACTCACACCTCCTCGCGAAGGATCTCTCTCCCCCCTTTAGAATTTCCCCATGGTCTCGGATCAGCGAGATACATGTTCCCGGTGACTTTTTCTGGAAGGGTTTGTTGCTTCCGCTGCTTCGCTGGAGCGAGGGCGCGGAGGTTGTCGGGGTACCCGTACGTGTGTGCGATCACGGATGCACCACTGTTTTGAGGTGCTGGACCGGCTGGACCAGATGGACTTCATCACGATCTTGAGATCGGCAAGCGTTCGTCTACATCATCCACGAGTACAACCTCGTTAACGTTATTCGGTCTTCGAGGGTATGTATTCTATGGATGTATATCCACCCGTTGCTTGTATCTAGTAGATAGATCGTGGTACATAGATGTTCCCATCGTAGGAAAATTTTTGTTTTCTATGCTGCGAACCATACACTTCCTCCTCCTCATCATCCAACTTGAGCAATGCTCCCTTTCTTGGTTTTTCTTCTTCCTCCCTCAACTTCCACTTCTTCATGTGCTCGAGCACCCTCCAACAATGTTGTAGATTGAATGCTTTCCCTTTAGAGCCTGCCATTTCCTTGTACCTATCCATAGCAATTGAATCAATTTCATCTATTGTTCTACCACTTGGCAAAGGTTGTGTCCGGACTTGCTCCAAAGCTCCACTCCAAGGCTACAAGCTGCCTTGATCACGTCCCACCTTTCTTGTAGTGAACGATAGGTGCGGTCAACCGGGTTCTCCACGGGTGGCAAGAGCTTTAAGAACTTATCTTCGATCCTTAACCAATAGATCTTCCTGGTTTGTTCCGTGCCACGGACCGCATCCATGGACACTTGTGTCCATGCCTTGCACAAGACCGTGTCTTCCATGGAGTGTAGTTGATGGTCCTTCTCTTCTTCTCGGCTTTGGCATCATCGTACACCCCTTGATCAACCTCTTCCAAATCATCCCCATCATCTTCCTCCTCCTCACCATCCACGGCCTCTTCCTCCTCCTCTTCCGAACCATCCAAATCATAGGCAGGAAGAGGAGGTTGCGTGATGCACACCTCGCTCTCGTTTAACAGCTGCACATAGGACGAGGGGGATTCATCGTACCTCGAAGGCATTTCCTCGAGCACGTTGTCTGCGACAACGTGTACACGCTGTGGAGCCGGCGGGGTGCTTTGCAGAGCGGCGGCGCGCTGCACGGGCTTCTTATTCGGCGGTGCCACCTTGCTGCCGCCTGGCGCCGCCTTCTACGGGCCGGTGCCGGCCTTCTTCCGCGGACGGTTTCGGGAGTTGCGGGGCGACGATGGCCCTGGCGGGAGCATGGGATGGCGAGCCCATGGAAGCAGCGGCCGGAGGCTTGGCGGTGGCGACGACGACGTTCGCGCGCTTCCTCTTCTTATGGAGAAAGCGGCGGCGACCGACCTGCCTTCGTGGACCGGCGGAGCCAGGAAACGCGGCAGTCGACCGCGGGGCTTGCGCGGCAGCCGGCGGAAGGTCAGAGGAGTCCATGCCTTCGATTGGCGGTGGCGGCGGCCTCGGAGGTTCACCGGGGAGAGAGATCGATGGCGGCGGCTAGGTGAGAGCGGGAGGTGGGAGCTGAAACTTCCTTCCCGCCAAAATCGGAACGAGGATACGGGTCGCGCTCGGTTTCCTTCCAGACCCCGTAGAAGTACCGCGGAAGGAATTTGCCGCGCCCCGCAAAAAAATTTCGGGTTTAGTCCGGGATACAGTAGCTGCACGGCACGGATTTTTTCGGGATACGCTAAACTGGCGATTATTTTACGATTTTGAGACTTTTGCAATAGCTGCTAGAATTGCTCTAATACTCCTATACTTCCAGCTCAGTGTTTCCGTCAGTGTCATGACACAGATGCATAACGGCAGGGACACGCTCATCGTCTTCTTCCGCTCGACGGAAGACGACGCAGCTTTCCGTTGCTTAAATGTGGTACGTGCCTGCTTCACTACGACGCATCGCGGTTGCAACCACGCAACGAGCCGAATGGAACTCCCACGTGCTGCGACGTTGACGTCACGTATCTGAGTCTCCCAAATGAAGCAGAGCAGTTGGCCACGGACGGACAGCTTCACGGACGGCCCTTGCATAATTTGGTGCCTGATGATGACTACGAAACAACACCTGCCGTGCCTTTCTTCTGCCCTTTCTTCTCGGCTGTTGTTTTGCACAGAGAGATACGGTCGGGATAGTCGTACAAGTGGGCTCGGCCACTTTACCGAAGGTAGGCGAGGCCTTGAGCGCCAACAATATGTATGGGCCTCATGAGATGGACGACTACATGGGGAAATAACTTGGAGGTGGGCTTTGTGATCTAAACTAAGAGAACCTATTGCCGGATAGGCCGTGTGATATGCCGCTTGTTGCGGCACAGGTCGGGATAGATCTAAACTAAGAGAACCTATTGATCAACATCCTTCAATTTTGAAATTTTTATAAGTCTGAGCATTTTTGTAATGTGAACATTTTTTATAGGTGAACATTTTTATAATTTGAAATATTTTTGAATTTAAACTTTTTCAAAATTTGAACAAATTGTGAATCTGAGCAAAATTTAAATGTGAACAAATTTCAAAATTGAACATTTTGAAAATCTAAACAAATTTCATTACAGGGAAGAAGCGTTGCACCAAATGTACAGACGAGTCAAACGAATAGGCTACAAACAGGAAAAACAGGAACGAGCTGTTCAGAAATGTAAATGGGCTGAAACCCATCGCCAGGCGAGCTCAAGCGTGTGCTAGGAGATGCCGCTAAAGGCGGAAAATAGCACCCTCCGCACGCGCCGCCTCACGCCAGCACGAGATGGACCGGCCCATTTTATTTCCGTTCGCTAGTTCATCTCAATATCTTTGGATCGCTATCCCACTCGATAGGTGTTGTTTCCTTTGGGATTTCTGTTAGTACTTGTGTGTTTTCTCTCTTTTGATTAAAATTTTCTTTCTATCTTGTGCAGAACATGAACACTTGTGCATTTTTTTTAGCTCGGGGATATTTTTTGAATACTTTCTCTATTCTATACTAGAACATGTTTTGATAGGTTAAAACTAGCTTATAAAATGTATTTCTTGTCTGAAATACCGAAATAGACGTCGTATGTTTCTCTACACACGAATGTATCTATATATGTTTTAGTGTATAGATGCATGCGGATTTAGACAAATTTACAACTTTTAATTCAAGATAGGAGTATTAACTATAGAATTAAGGCGTGATGACCAGGGGATACGCTGAGGCCATCTGCCATTCAGTGTGATTGTCTTGTGGGCATGCCTGTGGCTGTGGGGTCGGTTCATGGGAAGTTGTGGTTCATGCGGTGTTGTGACCTATGTCCCTCTCGCATTTGTTTCTCTACCCTGGACTATCCTTTTCTCCTTGGCGGTGGCAGCGACGGCTAAGTTCAGATGAGGGGAATTATAGTTTGGACTAGGTAGTACAATACAATCAATTTTAGAAATCATGTGATCATATCTTTCTGAACCCATGGACCATTCTTATGAATCTCATCAATATTTTATTACACTAGTGAACAATTTTCTAATATGAAAGAAACATTTTTTCGAATCAATAAACTTGTTGTTGAACCCATGAACAATTTTTTGTATCACGTGAACATTTTTGAGTCCATGAACTTTCTTTGAACCAATGAACAATACTTTAAATCTCATGAACATTTATTGAATCAATGAACTTATTTTCTAAACCTATGAACAATTTTTGAATCTCGTGAACATTTTTGAATCCATGAACCCATTTTCCCGAACCCTGAACATTTTTCTGAATCTTCTGATTTTTCTAATCCATGAAACTATATATGGAATCCATGAAAACATAGTAAACATTTCAAAAATATACAAATATTATTTCTACCTTTTCCATTTTGAATTTTTATTTAAAATTTTAAAAATTAATCATGAACCTTTCCAAAGTCATGAACATTTTTTTAAATAACTAAACCATTCTAAATCTATGAACCAAAATTAAAACCCTAAACCAAAATTTTAAAATCATGAACAATTTTTCAAAATCATGAAGCAATTTTTAGAATAATGAACAAATTTCAAAATCATGAACAAAATTTCATAAAATCGGAAATGCATTTGTGTTTGTACAAATGGTACATGACTTATCTTGTACATTCATAGATTGGGTGAGGCTTTAAGATCCGTAAAAGGTTGCTACTAGTGGACTCTTTTCTCTCCAATTTCTGCATTTTGGTAAACAAGAGTGCACATGAGATTCTTGGAAACTGAACTGTGCCACACGGGATTCCTGAAAATAGTTGGTATGTGGCAGACAGCCTATGCATGCTAGAGACGGGAGTGCCATATCACAGCTTTTGCAAACATGGAAAGACAACCATGGAGAATCAAAGACGCTAACAACATCTCTATCTCTTCTCTAAAACAAACTGAACTAATAAAATCTCATGAATCAGATCGAGATCGAACGGAAAAAATCATGGACACAATTTTGCAGTACTCAACATTGTGCATTGGAAAGGTCGTAAACATGGGCTTAAAAATTTGTAGCTCCTTTGTTTTTCTGAGATGCAAAATCTGTAGCTACTACTTAACAAATTCATAATACAAAAACACATTGAAAAATTGCTGAACATGACTCGCATTGAACGGCAGGATCCCTGAACCGATGGTGCTGATGCAGCCAACGTCCTCCAAGAAGTCCGTCCCTCCATGACGCCGAGCTTGTCAGGCCCAGACTCTGTCACATCCCAAGATTTTCCAAATCTTGTAATGTGAAAAATAAATGAATAAAATAAAACTTTGTTGATTTTCAGGGTGAGAAGAAACTTTTTGATTCCAATTGGAAACTTTCAAACCTATTTGATCAAATAAAATCCTAAAGGGATTTAAAAAGATAAATAAACAATAAAGCTAAAAATATTTGGAATTACTATTTTTGAATCTTTTAATAAAAAGATTTGGTTTTCAAATGAAAAGGTAGAAATATAAATAAGGATTATTTTATAAGCCAAATTAAAACTTGGCCAAGCCTTTGAAATAAAATATTTCTATTTGATAAAAATAGTAAAGGTTTATTTAAATAAAATAATAAGGATTTAATATCCAAGTTTATTAAAAATAAAGGTTTTACTATTTTAATTAAACATCAAAACTTATTTATTTATTTTAAACAAGTTTTCCAAGTATTCTTTATTTTCAAACAAAACCTACTGTTTTGGTTTTGAAAATATTTAGATTTCAAATGGAGATTTTTAATAAATTAAAACCCATATGATTTAATAAATAAGGTCCATTTTATCTAATTATAAATGGACCCTAAAATAAAAAAAATATTATTTTATTTTGGGACTTGGAATATTTCTGTTAAACAGGACCAAAACTCAAGGCAAAGTTTGGAGGAATTTTGAATTGTTGTGAATGTTTGAATAGTTGTTTGAATTTCAAAACAGAAAATAGAAATAGAAAAAGATAAAGCTATTGGAAAAAAAATAGAAACAGACCTAACCCAATTGAGCCTGGCCCAACTTAAGCCCGGTTAGCCCACTCCCTCTCTCCCCGAAGAAAACGTTTCGCACCCAGTTTTGAACCCGCAGCGTCACAGACAGTTGGACTCCACCGCACCTCTCTCTCCTTCGCTGACGAAGCGGACCCACGCACCAGCTCACTCTCTTCTTCCTCGCGCAGACCCCGCCATGCCGTTGCTGCCATTTACACCGGCGATGAATACGCGTTGAATACGCCCTTGAATCCTCCCAGTAACCGCACACATTTAAACGCCTGTGTCTTTCCTCTCTTTCCCCTCAGATCCCACTCGATGAGAGCCACCAGGCTGCCCCCGATTCCGTTTACCTTGCCACTGCTCCGACGAACTCGCGAGCAAATTCCGACGACCCCGCGCCACCCCTTGCCTCCCCAAGCACACGGACACATTCCCCAGATCCTTGCGCACCTGCCCGTGTCATCCGTTCACCCGCGGGCGCCCCAGAACGTCGACTTCGACAACCTCTGAGCGCCGCCGCGTCTGCTTCTCTCTCCGGCGAGTTTTCCTGGTAAGTCTAGACCGCCCCGAGCCCTCTCATTCATGCTCACGTGAACCCCAGGACTGTACGCGTCTAACCATACCCTTATCTTGCCTCGGAGTGAACTGCAGGCCCATCCTCGACGACCACCAGAACCGCCTGACGCCGCCATCGTCTCCGGCGAGCGATTAATCTCGCTCCAGTGCGCCCCTCGCCAGACCAGCACCACCTCGAGCTTCATCTCGACCTCGCGAGCACGGTGAGCATCCTCGTTTCCTCCTTTGCTTCCTGTAACCGCCGTTAGCACATCGTCCGACCGTGTGCCGCCGTCTGCCGCCGCGCAGCGCCGCCAGTTAGTGGCAAGTTGGTTGTAGCCGTTAGATCGATATCGTGTGGCTGTGATAGAACATAGACGAAGAGGTATCGTGTGCCTCTGCGCCACTCGATCTAAGTTAGATCCTACGGTCCAGCAAGCACGATCCGACCGAAGCGGTATCAGCCAGTAAAATCACGCCGCGTGGCACAGGATGATTTAAAACAGAATTTGAAATCAGATTTAGATGCAAATTTGTAAACCTTGTAACTTTTGATACACACGTCCAAAATTTGCAAACTTTATATCAATGGAATCAGCAAGAAAAGCCCTAGCCAACCATGGAATTTGTTTAGTAAAAAGCTTCTGGTAAAATGTTTGTTTTTGCAGAAACATTTGTATGCTTGTTTAGGTTATAAAAATTATTCCAAAATGATTTTGAGGATGAAATCTTTGCAAATTGGTTTGTTGTGAATCTACTGACCCTAGGAACCAACTTATGGATTTAAAAATGTATTTGGTGAAGATTAGGATTGAATAATTGAATTAGCCCATTTCTAGTCAAATAAAAATATTAGTTTTGCTATGGAAATGATTTTTGAACAAAAACCTTTGGAAAATGTTTTGATTCAAAGCTAATGACCCTAAACACCAAGTTTTGTGAACTAACAACTTATTTGGTGAACAATATAAAATTGTTTCTTTGCTAAAAACAATTTCAATCACATGAAATGATGATTTGGTTTAAAAATGGTTTTTAGATAAAACCCTTTTGCAAATGGTTTTGACACTTTAGAAAATGTCCACTTTGATCCTTACAATGTATAGAGCCTAGTAGAAACCACCTTTGCAAATAAAACTATCTTTTTGCATGCTTGCATGCATGACTTTGTTTCTATGATTTTATGTGTGAATTAATTGATTGAATATTGTTTTGGAATGCTAGTTGAATTTGTGTTTGCTTGATTGATTTGTAGTGAAGTTAGAAGAGTGTGAGATTAGCAAGGTCAAGAGGTGAACCAACATTCCCTACCAAAAAGGCAAGTTACACTATCATCCAAAGTCCTACTATTTTCATTATACTTAGTGGATTTTGAAACATGCATGAAAAGAATTTCTATACCTTATGCTATGCTAAATCCTAATAGGATACCTTATAAATTCCTTAGTGAAAACAATGTAGTTGTAAAATGCTTAGCCATGCAACATATTTTGAGAAGAGATACATGTTGAGATTTTATGAAGTTGAGAAAAGTCTTATGTTTTATATAATAAAACAAGTACTCAATGAACCACCTGGGTGGACAAGGTTACACAAGTGTTGGACAAGGTGGCAACAAGAGGAACCATGTTTATATGGCAATCTCTTTTTGTTGTGCACCAGATGAAAACCACCCAGGGACTTAGAGATTGAACATGTTTCTCCAACAGTGGCTTCCGTGTACAGCCACATGCTATTATGGCTCTGGCTTAGTCAACTACATTGGGAAGACCCATGCATTGGTCTTCAGGTTAACTGAAAATGAGGGAACTCGGAACCCTACATGGGTGCCTGAAGACAAGCTAGCAATGGTGTATGGGAGGACCCTCTGGAAAGACTTCGTCACATTCTCAATCTGCCAGTACTCCATCTTGGTGAGTACTTATCCAGCGGCCACTGGTGGCAACAAGATGAGAGTGTGTCATGTGGGTAAAGTGTACAACTTCTGCAGAAGATAAAAATTCTAAGTACTTAGCCGTGTCCCCGGTTATGGACAATACTGAGCAACTAAAGCCTGAAGCTATGGGAAATCTCGACATTCCAATTTCAAAAAGAAAAACTTTAAAGTGACAACAAAAGGCTTGAAGAACTTGGGGATTTACCAAGGAGCTCAAGAGATTTTGATAAAAATTTGAAGCACTTGGGGATTTACCAAGGAGCTCAAGAGATTTTGATAAAAATTTGAAGCACTTGGGGATTTACCAAGGAGCTCAAGAGATTTTGATAAAAATTTGAAGCATTTGGGGATTTACCAAGGAGCTCAAGAGATTTTGATAAAAACTTGAAACACTTGGGGATTTACCAAGGAGTTCAGAAAGATTTGAAAAAACATCAAAACTATTTTGAAAAGATAGGATAAATTATTGCTTCTGCAAATGAGCCTTAAACCATACTTAGCCAAATATGCATGTAATGATAGGATCCACTTATATTCAACATAGTAGTGAAACTTGCCAATACAATTCAAATGTATTGACCCTTGTGGCTGCAACTTGTTATGTTGCAGGTTTGTTTGATGTTAGTGAAGTTTATTGATTAGGATTACAAGTCTACAACCAACATGACTGCCTGTGGCACTTTGAAGATGAAGGACCCCATGCTTATAGATTTTCTGCTACAATCTAAAGATGTAATTGGTGAGACCCCTAGGAGGCACCACAGCGCTCTGCTGTTTCTGGCTATCGAATGAGATTCTGAGGAGCATCTCGGCTGTTACTTTGTGCTAGTCCAAGTTATGTAATGGTGCTGATCTACCCGCCTGCGACTGCCAGTGGGTCCTCTATTTAGCTGGTCCACCTTGTCAAACACCTGGGGTGGTTTTTGGGGTGGGTCGCACGTATGTGTGCTCGGGTGGGGCAAAAAGCCACACCCCATGGGAACCTAGAGCCAATCCTCCACGGTGGAGAACCCTAGCCCCCAAATCCTCCTATGGCTCATCTCCTCCCTGCCCCCCCGTGCAGCTCTCCTCCTCTCCTTCCTCCCCCGACTCGCCTCCTTCCCTTCCTCCTTGCCCGACATGGATGAGAGAGACGGAGAAGGAGACAGTCCTCTTTGCTCCTCGACGGCCGGGCCGCTTCAGTACCAGCAGCCGCCTCAACGGGCGAGTGGCAGCAGCACACCATGGGGTGGGGGTTGACACGGGAGAGAAGCCGGGAGAAGCTATAGAGACGGAGGCGGGCGTGCGCTTGACCCTCGCCGACACGTCCTTGACTCCATGGTGAACGGCGGCCGCGGCTCCAATCGTATCTTGAAGTGATTCCAGGTTAGGAGCAGCCCCAAATCATTTCATCTCATCTCCTAGAGCAGCCTCTTATATTTCTAATTTTGTGTTGGGAGCTGAATCTATTTGGTCTAGTTTTTTGTTCTAGGTTTTCCTCTCTAGGCTCTAGCACAAAAAAGAGTTTTATGTTGATGGTTGGTATTTTGTATGGCTTGGTGCAATTTTTTGCAGTTTGTATATGGATCTATGTGATAAAAGTCACAAGAAGGGGATTTATTGGAAGAAGGCGACCACGGAGAAATGGATGATTTTGATGTACACGACCTATTTGATGAAATGCAGGTAACAAGGATGCTCTTTATTTCTTTTTCTCCATATTTTTTTAAGCATCTTAGTCGTCATGGTGATTCTATGGAGTTTGGTGAATGGGTACATGTAAGGGGAGCTGTCGGGTTTTACCATCGTCTTAATTATCATTTACTAATATTGTATTTTCAGCAATGAAGGTGACACCACGGTGCATGTAGTCCTGGTTTTTATATAGTCGCTCCTAGCATGTCATTCCCTAGGGGATGGGCAGTAGCAGCAGTCGGCACCAGTGAGAATGGGAAGCTCTTCTGCAGGTTTTAGTGTTACTTTTGATTCATGTAAAGTATATACTTCCACCTAATAATTTGTTGTTATTTTTTGAATATTTAAACAAGTAGTGTTCAGTTCGTTTGAAACAAAATAGTTGATACTAGAACCTTGAGAAAGAAGTTGATACATGTACAGAACAAATAGGCAGCATTGAGTTCACATTCGGTTAGTTCGGCTATTTAAATGTTATTTTGTCCTTACTACTATGATTTATTTTTGCAGATTATGCTGGCCTAGTTTGGCGGAACGTGTCTCTGCATGGATGCTAAGAAGGCCTATTTTCACCGCATCTTCACATGGACGTGCCTCTTCAGCTAATTTGCCATAATTGGATCAGAATTATAAATGTAAGTTTCCTTACACATTATCTCTTCTCTATTAAAGCACATCTCACTGTTCGCGTAGCTCAAATGGGTTACCGATAAACCTATCACCGTTCTTATTGCAAACTTTTTGGCTGCGAGTAGATGATATATATAAGGCCTCCAGGGAATAATGTTTGAAGGAGCTTTAGATTATATTGACGATGATTCCTATGGTCAAGTGTATGCTCAGAGGTATCTAGAGTCTATACAAATCTTGGATAATTTTTTAGTATGATCTTTGGGTGATTCTTTTCTCTTATCCATTATGTTATTAAAAGGATAAATATTAAGATTTTTAATGATGGCACGATGATTCTGAATTGTTCTTTTCATTATTCATTCTCGACTATACTCTTTCGACCATCGTATCATATTTTGTTTTTGACCTTTTAAGTACCCTTCTAGTGATCCATGTGCTCAGTACCTATACTTTTTGTGTTTGTTTGTCTCACAGATAATGATGATTGCAAGCATTGAGCTGCACTTATGTGGGTTACTTTATTTTCTCAATCTGATCACTATTAGATTGCAAGTTCACGTTTCATTTGAATGTCAAGTTATTGCTCTCAAGTTCACGTTTATGCATCTTTTCCAATTTGGAATAAGTCATCCAATTTAGAATTGTAGATTAGAGGAATACCGGTCCTCGATTTTGAGAAAAAACATTTACTTGTGCCATGTGGTTGATAGGCTAGAAGGTTGGAAAGTGTGGTTGGATGGTATCACTCACACCCTGGTTATGGACGATGGTTGTCATGCATTTATGTTTCAACTCAGATGCTTAATCAACAATTTACAGAGCCATTTTTGGCTGTTATCATAGACCCTACAAGGACTATTTCTGGCGGTAAATTGTAAAAAGGAGCTTTTAGGACATATCCCAAGGGAACTAATTTGTCGGATGTAAGAGAATAATTCTAGAAGTATTATTTAGTTTTGCTAATTCTTAAACCATGATTTTAACTGAATAAACAAGTTCTTTCTTGGCATATCTGCAGATTGCGGTGAAATCTAAAGTATGCTCTTTCTCCTAAGAACAAACCTGATAATTATATTAGGTTAGTGAATAACCTAAATAGAATATCTAGGTGCATATATGTTCTTTTACATGTACTGTTCTACAACAAGCATCGCCAGGCTCTTACCTTATAAACTTAATGAAGCACATCATGATTCTGTTTTGATTCCACAATAACACGGTATGCTCTAATTTGACCTTAACGTCTGTTTGGTGCAGATGAGTTGTTCCATTCGAGTGAAACTGGAGCCTGGAAATAAGGAGATGCAGGAAGCATTCTGGTGTTATACCCATTGCATTTTTTTGCCAATGGTTGTGTGAAAACACCTGGAACATTTCTGATCCTAGGAACAGTCTGAACCAAGTCTTCATGAGCTTGATTAGTTCTCGAGAGTGTCCATGTTAGTTCCAGTAGTATCTTTTAGTGGTGTTCTCTGTATATATCTGGAAAATAGTAGCACGCGCTTTTGTATATACAATCCCTATTTCTTCTAGGCCATGAGCATGAAGAAAGAAGTTAGGAAACGTGTTAATAGTACATTTGCTGTTTCTTTTTTAATTCCAGAATCCATATTGTAGTTAGCTATACCAGTTGTAGACTATTCATTTGCACTGAAACTTAGGATTTTCTCATTTTCAGAGATTAATTGCTATTCCATACCGGCATCAGAGGTTCTGGAGAGACGTGGTGCACAGCGGCAGCCCGCTTCTGCTTCCTCCATCCTGACCCCTCATTGGTGCGAACGATGGCAAGAGATAAGAATATGTTGATCTAAGGTGAGCAACTGCAGAAGGTGTTTTTCTTATGTTTTTTAGGATGGATTTTTAGGTTCTGTAAATAAATTTTCCACCATGGGTTCCCTTTACTGTGTCATTGATGATGTAGCTTACTAAGAAATTTTCTTTCCAAAATGATAATTTGGGTCAAATATAATTTAGTATATGCTGTTATTACCACCTAATATGATATGTATTGAATTTACATCATACCTCGAAACAGGCATACGCCCAGCTATATAAATATAACAACCAGTTGAGACCGCTGCTGGACCAGACAGCACATCGCCCAAGAAATAACAAAGAGAAACACAGAAGAAAAAGAAAAGAAAGCAAAGCAAAGCCGATTACAGCGGCTTGACAAAAACGATGACGACCCGCAACCGTTGCACCCTCCAACTAAGTTCCACCGCATGCCTAGCACTACGAAGCGCCACGCACCAAGCAACACCTCCAAAAAGGAAAGCGACGATGACGACGCTGCTGCCCGGACAGGTCCTAGGGTTTCCCCCGGTGCGCTCCAGGAGGTGGGGAAGAGGTACACCCGACGCCCTTCAGGAAGGACGGTGGCACCCGCAGGCGTCACCGCGTCGGTGCCAAGAAGACAAGGATTTCTCCCGACCCCTAAAAAAAACACACTCTCGGACGCTAACACGGTGCTCCACCAAGCTCGCCACCTGCCAATGCACGCCCATGGTCTTGCAGCCGCCACCGCCGTCGCACCGTGACCCACGAAGTAAGGCCGGTAGGACAGAAAAGAGCAATCTTCTGCGGGGTTGCCGGGACAACAATGCGCGGGAGGGAACTACCTCCACCACCAGAAGGTGGTAGCCGACCGGGTACAGCTGCAGGGCAAACCAGGCCCACCTAGCCCGGCCAAGCCCCCGAGGGCTCGTGAAGCCCCACCGCCACACTGCAGCAAGGGAACCGTCAAACACGCCAACCCCACACTAGCCCCTACTAATCCGTCCACCAGGGGAACAACTGCCACCGTCGATCCCTGCCGCCAAGTGGCCGCACCATCACCACCGCGCTCACCTGGGACTTCCGGACCACCATCGGTCTGAGAAACACCACCTAGACCTACAAGGGCGCCAAGAGACGGGCGTGACGAACACAGCAGCTCCGTGCTGCCCACGAGACCCCCGAGCACGGAGACAGAAGACCACCAGATCCAGGCCCACTGGCCTAGATCTGGACTCCCAGCCGTCTCGAAGCCCGGAGGAGTTGCCTACCCGCTGGTGACCAAGGGGCCCGCCTAGCCCAGAACAGGCCCAATCTGGCCGAGATCGGGCCTGGCAAGGGCCACCGATGGGAGCACCTGCAGCGCCTCCGCCCCCCTCCATGCTGAGGGCCCCACCGCCACATAGCCACCGTCGGGGGGGGGGGGGGCTTTCTGCCGCTCACCGCTTGCCGGAGCCCGCAGGGCCCAGATCGGGCCTGCAGAGCTCGCGCCGGGCGCACCTGCGGCCTCGCCAGCCTTGCAGTCGAGCTGCCCACGACCCCCGCGCCATGGAGCCACCTTGAACGTCGCCGCCCCGTCCTACAGACCCTCCGCCAAGCCCGTCATGGCGCGCCGCCGCCAGGGAGAGGTCCCGCACCCCCTAACCGCCGCCGGGAACAAAGAGCCCGCCGCCGCCAGCCCCGCCCGGGCTTTGCCCGGCGGTGCGCGCCGACGACGGCGGGGGGAGGAGGGAAGAGGGAGGACGGGAGAGGGTAGCACGGCGGCGCTCGCCCCGTCGCCCGCGGGGGGACGAGACGAGCGATCTCCTTTTATAATACCTCCTTTTATGTAGTCTTTACATCATACATGCACGGTGAACCAATAGGTTATAATTTTATACGTTTTCCTTTAATGATTGAACAATGGTTAGTGTACTGTTCAGTTAGAGCTATGTTCATCAGAACCATTAAAGTTATCCTCCGGTGTATCTTCTAAAGAATGAGAACCAACTCTATGTTTAAAAGGAAATTGAATAGGAGTGGCTTTGTGCTTTTACCAAACATGCATGCATTTTGGTCTGGGTTCCTAGAAAAGGTTCAGCCAGGTGCTATGCTTTACACAATGACGATAGACGTTGGATGATAAGAGCGATTATTTATATATGTGTCAAAACAAAATTCTTTAGTGTTTTGAAGTTAGCATGAACTTCTTGAAACATTTTGAGCAACTTTATTACATTGTAGAGTTTAAATATTTTATTCTGCAAATATTTACAACTTATTTCTTCCACTGGTAGTAACTCAAGATTTTATCATCAAGGATACTTGTCAAAAACAACATGCACCCTGACTAGATAGAGTGAAGAGGATGTTTCTTTGTTCAATACAAGCACAAAAGCCAAAGGTCGTGTCTCCAGAAGTGATAACTCGGGATTTTATCAAGAACAATGGAGGAAAAAGGGTATATATATTTTACAATACAAGCACAAGACCCAAAGGCTGCATCCCTAGGTGTGCCCTGTTAGGTATGAATAGAGCTGTTATATTCTTGCATAAACTAAAAAGGCGCAAAAATATAGGAAGAAGCTTTCTAGATGACTTAGAAAATATAAGATGTTGATTGTGGAATAATATTTCGCAATACATATCTAGATCTAAATCTTTTATCTTGCCAAAATTTTTGTAAACATATCTACCCTTCACATAGTAATGCTAATAAATCAAAATCAATGAGCTTGCTTATTTTGAAATATTTATCTTTCAGATTTCTTCTTTGTTTGGTTCTTTTTGCAAGTTTTTATTCTTTTCGTGCCTAACCTTAAATTCTTTGTCGTCTTTATACCTTGGCTTGTTCCTTTTGCTCTTCTCTTCGTCTATCCCTCTTTATTATGTTCTTTGTGGTCCGACTCTATTTGCTCAATTCTTCATCATTGCTTCTGGTTTCTTTGAGTATGGTGTTTTTTTGTATTCATACAAGTATAAAATCTTCCATAGAATGGACTTGCATTGCATGTACAGAATATGAAACAAATGTCAGTTAATGACAAACTGTGTATTGTTTATTATGCATTCATCTCCTTGGGTCTAATAGGATAATACTTCTTTCTTCAATGTCTCCAGGCCTGTGGAAACCATATAAATCCTGACCAACGTCGTTCTGAACGCAATGCTAAAGAAGTTATACCTTCCATGCCCTGAGTATAAAAACAATGATATCGGAGAAGCTACTTCTAGACTAAAGTACTCTTTTATCCCTTTGCACATTTTCTCCAGTCATTACTCCCTCCTCACTCGGTGATGGGCTCTCCAGTATCCTTGGAAGCAACAAAATATCATGTTGCATCAGATGCAATCCAGTACATGGCAACCGACTAGAGAAAGGTACTTAAAGATTATAGCTATGATGAATTACAGATGCAAAGGAAGATGAACAAGTGTCTTCGGTACCAACTGGGATAAAGTGAAGAAAAGCTTGCGAAGAGCAACAACCAGCTGATCAACGCCATAGTTGCCTATGATGTTCTCATTGGTAAGGTATATGATTCAACCAAGAGCATCCAGGAGATAGTTTCTAAGAACTTGGCTCTAGCCCATACTACCATACATGGTAAACATAATGCTAGCCTCCTTGATGTACAGAATGTGGCTGTTGATCTTAAACATCATGATGATGAGGAAATTGGCATGCTGCAAGCTATAGGGGCATATCCACATCACAAGGACTTGTCTGGATATGATGCTAGCTGGGATAGCTCGGATGATGAAGAAAACCACTAGAAGTGTGATTCTCTCAACTTCGAATCTGATGGATGCGATATATACGAGGATGAGTAATTCTAATGACCAATGTCGAGATTTCTACCTTTGGTGCTTTGTTGTGGGTCTAATCATAATATAATTTTCGTGTCGTTTGTGTCTATTGCTTTATGTTGGACTGTGTGTAGTAAGTACCAAACAACTCTATTCTAAACCTTAATGGGAATGATCTTTGCTAAATCTTTCTAAAGAACTTCATTAGGTTGTAATTTTCATACTGTTTTGTTGCCATTATATAGATCGTAAATAGCCGCGAATTTAACGGGATCGTGCGCCAAGGCACACCATTAAATCTAGTGTAATGTAATAGCCAAATGAGCTATGTAAGATGTAATAAAATTATGTTATTCCTGGTTATAAAGTTGTATTATGACCTTTGTTTCTTGATATTATATCTTAACTGTGGATGCTAGCTATTGATCCAGGGACTAGCATTGTAAACACAGGGATCTCTACCTTATTAAAAGGTTGGGAACCTTACAGACTCACCGGCCGCGGCCTGTAGACTAGATTGACCTTGGCAATTGGCCCTGACTTGGCGAGCTTGGAAATAGCTGCCCGCCATTCATGGCGATCTTAGGGTAGAAGCTCTCCTCGCCGAAAGCCTTCTGGTTCATGAGCTTGCTCCGAGAGCTCCACCGCATGTCGCTGCTTCCTTTGGTGCTCCTCGGGTTGAGGAAGCTGAGCTCGTTGTACTAATTGATGACGCAGACGAACCGCTCGTCTTCCATGACGCAGATCGAGGAAGCTGAGCACGCAATTGTCCTCGAGCGATGCAGCCGTCGGCATCAGACCAGGACCACGCCACGCTCTTGTCCCGGAAGTCCAGCATGACGGTGTGAGCACTTGTCCGTCTTGCGGTCAGCGTGGCCACCATGAGCCGTTGGTGGCGTCGAGCCATTGGAGCATGTCGGTGTCGCCTAGTGCCACGCCGGGCAGCTTGTAGAAGAAGTTTGCCTGGACGCCGGTAGCGGCGGCCCAGACACCGATGATGTACTCGTTGAACCTGCCCTTGCAGTTGCAGCGTGCGAAACGGAATCTCCCTCTTTTTGATCGGGCATTCTCGCATCGGTTGGTCCGGCGGGGAGACAGAGCGGGGATCTGCTGGCTCTGGTCGGGGACGATAGATCTTGCCGGAAGGAGCTCGGTGGTACACGAGATAACAATGGTTACTCTGTCTTGTCAATAGGTTAGTTGCCTATTTTATGTTGTTTTTGGTTTCAGAAAAGCTAGTAAGGAAATATTCTCGGAATTGGACGGGACAAAAGCCAAATTCAATATTTTACCAGAAGGAACATGGACTTCGAAGAGCAGCCGAAGTGGGGCCACAAGGCGGCCACACCATGTGGCGGTGCGGCTAGGGGCGCGCCAGCCCTAGGTGTGGGCCCCTCGGGCGCCCATCGACCTTGCCCCTTCTCCTATAAAGCACCCCGATGCAGAAACCCTAAGTACCCGATCAAAAATCCATGAAACAGTTTGTAGCCGCCTCCATCTCCATCCCTAGATCGGGGGGATCCGAAGCTCTTACCGGCACCCTCCGGAGGGGAGAGATCATCCCGGAGGCCTTCTTCATCACCATGCTAGCCTTCGGAATGATGTGTGAGTAGTTCACCGTTGGACTATGGGTTCATACAGTAGCTAGATGGTTGTTTCTCCTCCTTTGTGCTATCATGTTTAGATCTTGTGAGCTTCGTTCATGATCAAGATCATCTATTTGTAATCATACATGTTGTGTTTGCAGGGATCCGATTGATATTGAGATACTATGCCAGATTGATTATTGATTCTATCATGTCTATGTTATTTGTGATCCTGCATGCTCTTCGTTGCTTGTAGCTATCTTGGCCAAGTAGATGCTTGTGACTCCAAGAGGGAGTATTTATGCTCAATAGTAGGTTCATGCCTCTAGTAATCTGGGGAAGTGACCGAAATCTCTAAGGTTGTAGATATGTTGTTGCTACTAGGGAGAAAACAACAATCATTTGTCCATGTGGCAATTGTATTGTTTACTTTACACACATTGCTTAATGCAATTATCTGTTGCTTGCAACTTAATACTGAAAGGGGTTCAAATGATAACCTGAAGGTGGATTATTAGTCATAGATGGAGTTGGATTACGGTCTATGTATTCTGTTGTAATGCTCAATCAAATCTCGTAGGAATCAAGATGTCTAGCATATGCATTGTTATGCTTTGAAACTAGATCTTATTGTCAAGGTGGATTCACCGAAGAACAAAAATATTATGAGGAACAACGCTTGTCACAAAAAGGGAAACACTTATGGGAACAAAATAATAAAGTGCATACCATTGCTAGAAACGTGTGCTCTACTTATAATGTTACTTATTTCTTTGATAAATATTGTTGCTGTAGGAGGTATAAACACCTTCCTTTTCAATGTGAGTATAATGATAATGTTACCATATCTTCTTATGTTAAGGGAAATTATGACTTTTATGATGTGGAACAAATTGAAGAATTTATTGCTTGGAAGGGTGCATTCGAACTTGCTAATTTTCTTGAAAATACTGACGATGCACCTTATAAATATGAGGTTTATGATATACTTAAATTTTTGTTTGATAACTACAAAGGAAGAAAATGAATATATTCTTGAATATTTTAATAGATGCTTTCCACCAACGGAAGAGACTAATGCCTTGCAGGAGCCTATGGAAGAAGAAATTGCTGAACCTGAAAGCTCATTAGATGAAAAAGAGGAGGAGAGTGATGAACAAAAGTAGGAAGAATGGATTAGCTACCCATGCCTACCTTCTAATGAGAGTAACTATTTATCCCTTATATTATTTGATTGTCCTCCATGCTTACCAAAGGAGGATGAATGTTATGTTCCTGTAGATTCTTTTGAAATATCTACTATGGGTAAAACTTGTGATAATAATTATGCTCCTATTATCTATGATAATCCATGCTATTTTGATAAATCTTATGATAATCCTTTATTTGTGCCTAATTTCAAAATGCATGGTACTAAAGAGTTTTGCTTAGAAAATGTTTATGATAAAGATCTAGATGATGGCCCTATATTGGTTGATAATATTAATTATACTACTATTGAAAATGAGATTGATCAGTCATCTTGTTATAAAATTGTTAAAAGTGGGTTTGAAGGTTTTAATCCCACTATTTTTGTGCTTGATAAAAATTATGTGTTTGTAGATCATGAAAATCATACTTTATGTGATAGTTATATTGTTGAGTTTATTCATGAGGGTACATAAAATTATTATGAGAGGGGAAAACATGGTTATAGAAGTTTTCATGGTACTGAAACACCTCTCTATGTGTTGAAAGTTTTGAAGTTACTCTTGTGTTATCTTCCTATGCCTGCCACTTTGTTCTTTGTGAATTTATTTGCGTACAAGATTCCTATGCATAGGAAGTGGGTTAGACTTAAATATGTTGGATATTTGCTTTTTGATGCTCTCTTTTACTTCAATTTATATTTGCTCTATGAGCATCATTGAAATTATTATGCCTAGCTGAAAGGCGTTAAAGAAAAATACTATTGGGAGATAACCAAAATTATTTTTATTTCAGTAATTTTTTCTTTTGTTGAGTATTGGAAGTTATTTCCTCTATAATAACCTCTCTTTATCCTTTTTGTGTGGTTTTTGTGCCAAGAATAACCTCTAATGAGAGAGAAGTAAGATTTGGGGAAGTTGCTGTCCCGAAACAGATTTTTGTGCTTCACTGTAAAAATTCGTGAAAAATACCAATACGTAGGATTGAGGTGTAATTTTCTGAGATTATGATCCAAGTTATTATCTAACTTGCTTTAGTTCAACACTTTTCGATTTGAGCAACATAAGGTCTTCGAAAAAATCGGTTTTTACCTGCTGGTCTGTTTTGACAGATTTCTGCCATTATTTGCATTTGCCTCTTAATCGGTTTCTTTTGAGTTCTCTTTGATCACTTGAGCTTTTAAAAGAAGTTTCTAGAGTATCTTGTGTTTTAATGAAAGTTTTACTTGAGTTAAAACTAAACCCAAAGCCCTATTATCTGAAATACACTAATGTTGCTAATGAAGATTGTGTGAACTTTTGTATGAAGGAAATTTTCAAGTGTAGGGGAAGAATGATGTGATGAGATGAAGTATGGACAAAAGATCAAGCTTGGGGATGCCATCCGTGTCACCCCAATAAATATTCAAGAGGTACAAGCATCAAAACTTGGGGATGCCCAAGGCATCCCCTTCTCCATCAATAAAAATCTCAGGTTTTCTTTCAAAACACTTCATTTTTATTGTTTCATGCACTATTGTGTTGTTCTTGGAGAATTTTTGTTTTTGTTTTTAGTTTTATTTTGTTTGGTTTGCTGAATAAATTAGTTGGACCCCCGTATTCATATTTTGTTTCAAATAAGTCGATTGGTGTTGGAAAAGAGTAGGAAGCTTCATGCTTAAGTGGTACAAAAGGGAGTTTGTTTTGACAGTGGCTTATACTTTATCATGTTATGCTAGATGTTGCTTTGACCTTATGCTTAGTGATTATTGTTGTATCTTGACTTGTTCCAAATAATTGAGATTGCTTAATGTGCCTTTAAAGAATCATGCGTTGTTTTAGCATACAAAAGCATAATATTGTGGTATTATCCTTTGATGCTTTATTTGGGTTGACTTGGCATATTATTATACCATGTTAAGACTATGAACAGTCACCTTATCCTATATATCATTTAGTTTTTTACTTGTGATATCACTTTATGCTTTAATTGATAATGTTTTGTCACTCTGCATGATTATGGCCATTATTGCTCTCTTACTTGGTCGCTCCTAGTCTTTTGCTAGCCTCCACTTGTACTGAGTATGAGCTCTACTCGTGCATCCAACTCCCAAGAAACCAAGTTATCCCAAAGAGTTCACTATAAATTCCTATGCCTGGTGTGTTACACCATTCCAAGTATATTCATGTTTTTATCTATCTTCCAAATTAAACTTGTTATGTGAAAATTAGTGATTAAAGCTCTCACGAACTTGATGGCACACTTTAATTTCTTGCACTCAATAAACTTGAACCATTGTGTTATCTATGTTTCTTATATGCTTGCAAATTATAAGTTGGAAGTTAGCAGAACCATGCTGTCATGGGGAACTCTTTCAACACCTGTACATATTATCCAGTTGATATCATGATCTTTTGTTTATGGATGTCGGTGGTGTGAAATAAAAGGGGAGCTTGTAAGTCCATGAAGTATTATATATGTGTTAGAGAAACGCCTGGCCGGCTAGCCTAAGCCATGCCTAATCATGGTGGAAACTTGCAGCATAACCATAATGAGAAATCTATGAAGCATCTTCAGAAAAAATATATAAAAAAAGAAAATAAAAGCACCATGCTCATGGTAAATAAAAAGATCGCTGAGATGCTCAATGTTTGTTGTCTTGTCATTTTGATATGGGATAGCTCCTATGTCATGGGGCAAGGGGTACCCCATTGGCGGTTCTCTATGATACACATATACTTACAATGATAAGAACTTGCTTGTGACTAAAGTTGAGTAGCATGAGGAACGACCCTCGTACTCAAGGCACATGAGATTTCAACTTATGATCTGTCAAGCATATACTTCATATTTGTTTCACTTTAACCTTAATCACTTCATGATGCTTATGATAGGGGTAATGAGAGCTGAAAGCTAAAAAGTACCATAATTTTTGGAAGCTCTTTATGAAACTTGAAATCACTGCTTCCCTCTATGAAGGGCATTTCTCTTTACTTTTATGTTGAGTCTCCATCTTCTATCTTTATGCACCAATTAAGATAGCATAGTTGTCATTCTTAGTTCAATGTGCATTGTCCTAAAACTTATTGATTGATTCATAATGTTGATATTGCTTGTTCTTAAATTATTTGTATCTAGTCACCCTTATGAACTTTGAAGGTGTCCTATGCATTTATGTTTTGCTATACCATGAAGGACAAGCTGAATACCACTCTTGCTATGTTTTCTATATGTGAAACAAACAAACGTCTTTCAATGCATTATTATTCATGATATTTTGTTTGTACCCTTTTCATGTTACAACGTAGTTGCTATGTCTTATAATTAGAACTATATATTTCATGCTCATGTTTAGAGTACTTTGATCTCAGCTATCAATGCTTTACAAATACCTTGATCAATTGTGATAGCATGTCACCTAAAAAATTATTCTTTTTAATCATTTACCTACTCGAGGAAGAACAAGAGTTAAGCCTGGGGATACTTGATACATCGTAAACGTAAATATAATTTTTGATGCTTCATGCTTGTTTTATATCAACTTTATTAAGTTTTGTCTACACTTTGAGGTATTTTTATACATTTTCCGGAACTAACCTATTGACAAGATGTCGCAGTGCCATTTGCCTGTTTTCTGTTGTTTTTGGTTTTAGAAAAGCTAGTAAGGAAATATTTTCAGAATTGGAAGGGACAAAGGCCAAAGTCAATATTTTATCAAAAGGAACATGGAGTCCGAAGGGCAGCCGAAGTGGGGCCACGAGGCGGCCACACCATGTGGCGGCACGCGAACCCTAGGTTTGGGCCCCTCGGCTGCCCACCGACCTTGCCCCTTCACCTATAAAAGCACCCCGATGTAGAAACCCTAAGTACCCGATCAAAACTCCATGAAACAGTTCGTAGACACCGCCATCTCCATCCCTAGATCGGTGGGGGGATCCGAAGCTCTTCCCGGCACCCTGCCGTAGGGGAGAGATCATCCTGGAGGTCTTCTTCATCACCATGTCAGCCTCCAGAGTGATACGTGAGTAGTTCACGCTTGGACTATGGGTCCATACAGTAGCTAGATGGTTGTTTTTCCTCCTTTGTGCTATCATGTTTAGATCTTGTGAGCTTCGTTCATGATCAATATCATCTATTTGTAATCGTACATGTTGTGTTTGCGGGGATCCGATGGATATTGAGATACTATGTCAGATTGATTATTGATTCTATCATGTCTATGTTATTTGTGATCTTTCATGCTCTCTGTTGCTTGTATCTATCTTGGCCAAGTAGATGCTTGTAACTCCAAGAGGGAGTATTTATGCTCGATAGTAGGTTCATGCCTCTAGTAATCTGGGGAAGTGACAGAAATCTCTAAGGTTGTAGATGTGCTTTTGGTACTAGGGGGAAAACAACAATCCTTTGTCCATGGGGCAATTGTAATGTTTACTTTACATACATTGCTTAATGCAATAATCTATTGCCTAATACTGGAAGGGGTTTGGATGCTAACCTAAAGGTGGATTATTAGTCATAGATGCAGTTAGATTATGGTCTATGTGTAGGGTTCGCAGCATAGAAAACAAAAATTTTCCTACGATGTGAACTATATACCAAGATCTATCTACTAGATACAAACAACGGGCGGATGTATATCCGTAGAGAACATACCCTTGAAGACCGACAAAGCTTAACGAGTTCAACTCGTGGTTGATGTAGACGATCTCTTGCCGATCTCAAGATCGAGAGGAAGTCCTAGCGCCGCAAATCAGCAGCGCATCCGTGCTCGCACACACGTTCGAGGCACCGAGCAACCTCCGCCTCCTCGCTCCAGCGATGCAGCGGAAGCACAACTCTTTCTTGCCGAATAGCCACCGGGAACATGTATCTCGCTAGTCTGAGACCATGGGGGATAAATTCTAGAGGGGGAGAGAGATCCTTCACGAGGAGTTGTGAGAGACAAGTGAGGAGGGGGGCTCCTTTTATAGGAGGAGGGGGGGAACCCCAAGGGGGTGGCCGGCGCATGGGGCTGCCCCCTTGCCCTCCCCTCTTCATGTGGGTGGACACTCCACTCACAAATCTCCTTTAAATTCCCTCCACTCAAAAGTCCACTCAAATTCCCATTAAATTTCCACCAAATTTAATGCAAACTCTCATTAAATAAAACTCTTTTATTTTATTCAGAATTTTGTCAATTACTTTAATGACAAACATTCATAAGTAACCCCTTGCTAGAATTATATTTCACATGCATAACCACTTTATGCAATTTCACCCGAAAACCTGTTTCGGTATCTAGTGAAATAAATTCCTGCGCTTGTTCATTCTTTCGGCATGAAACATTTGCTCCAATTGGATGTCGGTGTCTCTTAAGTGTGTCACCCTACGGTTCATGAATAATGCGGACATGATCGAGACCCCTCTCGGATCAATAACCAGAAGCGGGATCTGGAGACCCATACTGACTCCCACACATTCAACGATGACTTTCTTGTGATCGTCGGAACCTTTTACGCTAGTATCTTAATCCCTTTGTTTCACGATATATTACATGTCCGAGATTCGATCATCGGTATCTCCATACCTAGTTTGATCTCGTTACCGACATGCACTCTTTTCTCGTTCCTGTGATATAACATTCTAGTGATCAAATCACTTGCTTGCAAGCTAATCAATGTGATATCACCGAGAGGGCCCAGAGTATATCTATCCGTCATCGGGATGAACAAATTCCACTCTCGATCCATGAGCCTCAACATAACACTTTATTAGTTCTGAATCCATCTTTATAATCACCCTGTTACGGTGTGACGTTTGATGTTATCAAGAAACTCTTCCGGTGTTAGTGATTGACATGATCTCATGGTCTAAGGATTAGGATCACTTCGTAAGTTGTTATAGCAATATAAACTCAATGACTTTGATCGTAATGCTATACTTCGGATGAATGTTCATCACACCATTACACTAATGTTGTGATCCCGTTATTAACAACATCCAATGTCCATGATCAGGAAACCTTGATCATCTTGTTAATCAACGAGCTAGTTTATGAGAGAGGCATAACTAGGAACTTTCTGTTTGTTTATTAAACACACATGTATTAACGTTTCCGTATTAATACAATTATAGCATGCAAAATAAACATCTATCATATACTTGGAATACACATAATAAACACTTTATTATTGCCTCTCAGGGCATATTCCCTTCAGTCTCCCACTTGCACTAGACACAATAATCTAGTTACATAGTGATAAATCTAACACCCATTGAGTTCTGGTGTTGATCATGTTTTGCTCTAGGGAGAGTTTTAGTCAACGGATCTGCTACATTGAGATCCGTATGTACTTTACAAATCTTTATATCTCCATCCTTGACATGCTCGCGGATGGAGTGAAACCGGCGCTTAATATGCTTGGAATGCTTGTGAGACCTTGGCTCTTTGGCATTGGCAATGGCACCATTGTTGTCACAATATATCACCATTGGGTCCAACGCGTTTGCCACCACTCCTAGTTCGGATATGAACTCCTTCATCCAAACTGCTTCCTGAGCCGCTTCTGAAGCAGCAACATATTCGGCCTCCGTTGTTGATCCCGCTACCACAAGTTGTTTGGAGCTCCTCCAACTAACCGCTCCGCCATTCATGAGAAATACGTATCCGGATTGAGACTTAGAGTCATCCGGATCGGTGTCAAAGCTAGCATCGACATAACACTTAGCGACGAGCTCTTCTTCACCTCCGTATACAAGAAACATATCCTTAGTTCTTCGTAAGTACTTAAGGATATTCTTGACCGCTATCCAGTGTTCCGAACCTGGATCCGATTGGTACCTACTATTCAAACTAATAGCATGTGCCACATCCGATCTTGTACATAGCATGGCGTATATTATAGAGCCTATGGCTGAAGCATAGGGGACTTTGTCCATTATCTCTCTTTCTTCCGCCGAAGCCGGACTTTGAGTCTTACTCAATGTCTTGCCTTGCAACATAGGTAAGAACCCCTTCTTACTTCCGTCCATTTTAAACTTCTTTAAAATCTTATCAAGGTATGTACTTTGTGATAGCCTATTAGGCGCCTAGATCTATCTCTATAGATCTTTATGCCTAATATGTATGACGCTTCACCTAGGTCCTTCATTGAAAATTTGCTGTTTAGATAACTTTTAACACTGTTTAAAAGATCTATATCATTTCCGATCAATAATATGTCATCCACATATAATATCAGAAATGCCACATTGCTCCCACTCACTTTCTTGTAAATACAAGCTTCTCCATAAGTTTGGACAAATCCAAACTCTTTGATCACCTCATCAAAGCGGAGATTCCAACTTCGTGATGCTTGCTTCAATCCATAGATGGATCGCTGAAGCTTGCACACCTTGTTAGCATCCTTAGGATCGACAAAACCCTTTGGTTGTATCATATACAACTCTTCTTCAATATTACCATTGAGAAACGCGGTTTTGACATCCATCTGCCATATCTCATAATCGAAATATGCAGCAATTGCTAACATAATCCTAACTGACTTTAGCATCGCTACGGGAGAGAAAGTCTCATCGTAGTCAACTCCTTGAATTTGTCGAAACCCCTTTGCGACAAGTCGAGCTTTATAGACGGTCACATTACCATCAGGATCAGTTTTCCTTTTGAAAATCCATTTGTTCTCCACGGCCTTTCGGTCGTGAGGTAATTCCACCAAGTTCCAAACTTGATTTTCATACATGGATTCCATCTCGGATTTCATGGCTTCTAACCATTTGTTGGAATCCGGGCTCATCATCGCTTCTTCATACGTCGCAGGGTCATCATTTTCATCAACCATGAAATTCATGACAGGATTTCCGTACAGCTCGGGAGCTGTACGCGTCCTGTTTGACCTGCGAGGTTCGGTAGTACTCTCTTTCGGAGTTTCATGATCATTATCATTAGTTCCCTCTTCAACAGGTGGAGCCAACTCCGGAACAACTTCCGGCGCTGCGCTACTCGCCATACTTTGAAGAGAAGGTTCCACAACCTCTTCGAGTTCTACCTTCCGACTACTCACACCTTTCGCGAGAAACTCTTTCTCTAGAAAGGATCCATTCTTGGCAACAAAAACCTTGCCCTCGGATCTGTGATAGAAGGAATACCCAATAGTTTCTTTAGGGTATCCTATGAAGACGCATTTTTCCGCTTTGGGTTCGAGTTTATCCGGTTGAAGTTTCTTCACATAAACATCGCATCCCCCAAACTTTAAGAAATGACAGCTTAGGTTTGTTTCCAAACCACAATTCATATGGTGTCTTTTCAACGGATTTAGATGGTGCCCGATTTAAAGTGAATGCAGCAGTTTCTAGTGCATAACCCCAAAATGACAACGGCAAGTCCGTCAGAGACATCATAGATCGAACCATATCTAATAAAGTACGATTACGACGTTTCGACACACCATTTCGCTGTGGTGTTCCGGCAGGTGTGAGTTGTGAAACAATTCCACACTCTTTCATGTGAGTGCTAAACTCGTAACTTAGATACTCACCTCCACGGTCGGACCGTAGAAATTTGATCTTTCTATTACGATGATTTTCCACTTCATTCTGAAATTCCTTGAACTTTTCAAAGGTTTCAGACTTGTGTTTCATCAAGTAGATATAACCGTATCTACTCAAATCATCCGTAAAAGTAACAAAATAACGATATCCACCTCGCGCCGACACACTCATTGGACCACATACATCAGAATGTATGATTTCCAATAAATCTGTCGCCCGTTCCATTGAACCGGAAAATGGCGTTCTAGTCATCTTGCCCATAAGGCATGGCTCACATGTATCAAATGATTCATAATCAAGTGATTCCAAAAGTCCATCCGAATGGAGCTTCTTCATGCGTTTAACGCCAATATGACCTAGACGGCAGTGCCACATATATGCGGATATATCATCATTAAGTTTAATCCTTTTAGCATCAACATTATGAATATGTGTAACATTATCATCGAGATCTAATATAAATAAACCATTCATCATCGGTGCATGACCATAAAAGATTTCATTCATATAAATGGAACAACCATTGTTCTCGGATTTAAATAAATAACCACTTCGCATCAAACACGATCCAGATACAATGTTCATGCTCAGTGCAGGCACCAGATAACATTTATTCAAGTTTATAACTAATCCCGACGGCAAGTGGAGAGGCAGCGTTCCGACGGCGATCACATCAACGCTTGATCTATTGCCGACACGCATCTTGACCTCACCCCTTGCTAGCGGTCGCTTGTTCCGCAACCCCTGATTCGAGTTACAAATATTAGCAACTGAACCGGTATCAAATACCCAGGTGCTACCGCGAGCACTAGTCAAGTACACATCAATAACATGTATATCATATATACCTTTGTTTGCCTTGCCGGCCTTCTTGTCTGCCAGATACTTGGGGCAGTTGCGCTTCCAGTGGCCAGTCCCCTTACAATAGTAGCACTCGGAATCAGACTTAGGTCCAACTCGGGGTTTCTTTTTAGGCGCGGCAACAGGCTTGCCGCCCTTACTTCCCTTCCGTTTTCCCTTCTTGTCTTTCTTGAAACCAGTGTTCCTATTGATCATCAACACTTGATGTTCCTTTTTGATCTCCACTTCTGCAGTTTTAAGCATTGACAGAAACTCGGGGAGAGACTTCTTCATGCCTTGCATATTATAGTTCATCACGAAGCTCTTATAGCTAGGTGGCAGAGACTGCAGAACACGATGGATGCCTAAGTCAATGGGAATCGATACTCCCAAGGACACAAGCTTATCGGCGTAACCCGACATCTTGAGTACATGCTCACTAACGGAGCTGTGCTCTTCCATCATGCAGCTAAAGAACTTTTCTGAAGCGTTGTAGCTCTCTACAGCAGCATGTGTGTCGAAAATCATTTTCAACTCACCCATTGTATCAAATGCATTGCCGTTTTCGAAACTCTTTCGAAGTTCCGGCTCTAGCCCATACAATATGCCGCAATGAACTAAGTTGTGGTCCTCCTGACGAGTCTGATAGACATTCTTCTCCTCGTCAGGGGCATCATCAAAAGGTGGGGGGCCTAACGGCGCTTCTAGCACATATTGCTTTTGTGTAGCAGAGAGGAGAATCCTCAAATTCATGGCCCATTCGGTAAAGTTTCTACCGTTCGTTGCTAGTTTCTCTTTCTCCATGAACACATTGAAATTAAAAGCAGGTGGTGCCATCTACAGCAGAATTTGTAAAGTTTAGACTAAGTGTATGATAGATTGAGTTCAACTAATCTATATTACGAATGAACTCCCACTCAAAAACGACATCCCTCGTGCCTTTTTGGTGATTACATGAACCAAATCCACTACACCAAGTCCGATCATCATGTGAGTCGGTATAGCTTCAAAGGCGAGCATCAAATGGGCATCATATCAACTATATGACTCATGCTTAACCTTTCGGTCCGTGTTCCGAGGCCATGTCTGTACATGCTAGGCTCGCCAAGTTAGAACCTTAGTATTCGCGTGTGTAACTGTTTTACACCCGAAATATGGTCGTGGATCCAAGAACACCCGATCATCACGTGATGTCTTGGAGCGACGAAAACATAATCGGTGCATACTAAAGGAAGAACACATTCTTATCTTGATATTTAAATGAGGGATCATCTTAATATGCTAACAAAGCGCTAAACAAGCAATATAAGATGCTATCAAACATCATATGTTTATTAGTGAAATTATATGGTTCCCGCAGATGATCTCTATCATGTGCATCGTGGTATGATCACTATCATACCTATATGTGTAAATCCAAGGTCTATGGATTTTACACGCTATGTGTGTTGTAAGAGTATCATCTCATACTTCTACTTACAACACTACCATATCATAACACTAGCCCAGCAACAATCTAAACTAGACGCCTCTAATTTATCCATTGCAAGTTTTACGTGGCTTAGGGCTTTCGAGATAGAACCGTTCTTACCTACGAACATGAACCACAACGAGGATAATCAAATTGTTGACAACTCGCTTGCAAAATAGATATTGACTATAGTAGGAGAGACAGACACCCGCTAGCCACTTATGCAAACTAGTTGCATGTCAAGCGTGGAACAGGTCTCATGTGCGAGGACATGTAAAGTTTGTCCGGGCCGCTTCATCCCACTATGCCACCAATATCCAAAATTACAACAAAGGAGCAACAACATGATCATCATCGCCCACATACTCATATGTGTACTACCCGTGTAAAGTATCTACGCATAGATCCGGCTCTGATACCACTGTAGGGTTCGCAGCATAGAAAACAAAAAATTTCCTACGATGTGAACTATATACCAAGATCTATATACTAGATACAAACAACGGGCGGATGTATATCCGTAGAGAACATACCCTTGAAGACCGACAAAGCTTAACGAGTTCAACTCGTGGTTGATGTAGACGATCTCTTGCCGATCTCAAGATCGAGAGGAAGTCCTAGCGCCGCAAATCAGCAGCGCATCCGTGCTCGCACACACGTTCGAGGCATCGAGCAACCTCCGCCTCCTCTCTCCAGCGATGCAGCGGAAGCACAACTCTTTCTTGACGAATAGCCACCGGGAACATGTATCTCGCTAGTCCGAGACCATGGGGGATAAATTCTAGAGGGGGAGAGAGATCCTTCACGAGGAGGTGTGAGAGACAAGTGAGGAGGGGGGCTCCTTTTATAGGAGGAGGGGGGGAACCCCAAGGGGGTGGCCGGCGCATGGGGCTGCCCCCTTGCCCTCCCCTCTTCATGTGGGTGGACACTCCACTCACAAATTTCCTTTAAATTCCCTCCACTCAAAAGTCCACTCAAATTCCCATTAAATTTCCACCAAATTTAATGCAAACTCTCATTAAATAAAACTCTTTTATTTTATTCAGAATTTTGTCAATTACTTTAATCACAAACATTCATAAGTAACCCCTTGCTAGAATTATATTTCACATGCATAACCACTTTATGCAATTTCACCCGAAAACCTGTTTCGGTATCTAGTGAAATAAATTCCTGCGCTTGTTCATTCTTTCGGCATGAAACATTTGCTCCAATTGGATGTCAGTGTCTCTTAAGTGTGTCACCCTACGGTTCATGAATAATGCGGACATGATCGAGACCCCTCTCGGATCAATAACCAGAAGCAGGATCTGGAGACCCATACTGACTCCCACACATTCAACGATGACTTTCTTGTGATCGTCGGAACCTTTTACGCTAGTATCTTAATCCCTTTGTTTCACGATATATTACATGTCCGAGATTCGATCATCGGTATCTCCATACCTAGTTTGATCTCGTTACCGACATGCACTCTTTTCTCGTTCCTGTGATATAACATTCTAGTGATCAAATCACTTGCTTGCAAGCTAATCAATGTGATATCACCGAGAGGGCCCAGAGTATATCTATCCATCATCGGGATGAACAAATTCCACTCTCGATCCATGAGCCTCAACATAACACTTTATTAGTTCTGAATCCATCTTTATAATCACCCTGTTACGGTGTGACGTTTGATGTTATCAAGAAACTCTTCCGGTGTTAGTGATTGACATGATCTCATGGTCTAAGGATTAGGATCACTTCGTAAGTTGTTATAGCAATATAAACTCAATGACTTTGATCGTAATGCTATACTTCGGATGAATGTTCATCACACCATTACACTAATGTTGTGATCCCGTTATTAACAACATCCAATGTCCATGATCAGGAAACCTTGATCATCTTGTTAATCAACGAGCTAGTTTATGAGAGAGGCATAACTAGGAACTTTCTGTTTGTTTATTAAACACACATGTATTAACGTTTCCGTATTAATACAATTATAGCATGCAAAATAAACATCTATCATATACTTGGAATACACATAATAAATACTTTATTATTGCCTCTCAGGGCATATTCCCTTCACTATGTATTATGTTGTAATGCCCAATCAAATCTCGTAGGAATCAATATGTCTAGTGTATGCATTGTTATGCTTTCTCAATCTGCTAATTACCCCACTGTAATTTGTTCACCCAACATGCTATTTATCTTATGGAGAACACCTCTAGTGAACTGTGGACCCCGGTCCATTCCTTTATCATTGATATACCACCTACTGTTACCGTTACTGTTTACTTTCTGCAAGCAATTATTATCTTTCACACTATACGTTTAATCTTTTGTTTCTAGCAAACCGGTGAAATTGACAACCTCATTATAAGTTAGGGAAAAATTCTATGGTTGTGTTGTGCATGATTCCAAGTTGTTAGCAACACCTAACCTTGGTTTCATAACTGAGGGAAACTTGTTGTTGTGCTCATCATACCTTCCTCTTGGGGTTCCCAACGAGCTCTACATATTTGAGCCATCAGGCACTCCAGCATCTTGTTAATAGGTTAGTTTTGGAAAATGTATAAAAATATCTCGAAGTGTAGATAAAACATAAGAAAATTGATATAAAAAAGCATGGATCATAAAAAAATATAGATATGTTTACGACGTATCAACGACGTGGGCAATTAACGCATCGTTGAGCGACATTTAGTCTTTTCTGGATAGGCTCACTATTTAGGCAACTCCTTGATATGCTCACGAACATGCAAAATGACCACACTGCCCATCCAAGAACTCTTATTAAGCTAACCCAGGTATGTTTCTTTTTGCATTTTTCATTTTTTTGTTTTCTATTTTCCTTTTACTTTTTAATTACCCTTTCAAAATCCAAACCTTTTTTGAAATATGATTTTTCAAAATCTTTTTTCTAAAATTTCATTTTTTAAATCAAAACATCTTTAGCAATTGAAAAATATTCAACTAAACATTTTAAAATAGCTAAAACATTTTCTAAAATTGATCTTATTCCATAACTTAGTAATTTTTAAATTTTAACAATTTACAAAAGTAAAATTATTTTATATCTAATTTTTTTAATATGAATAATTTTTCAAACCAGAATAATTTAAATCTAATCATTTTTCATTTTTAAACATTTTTCATTTTTAAACATTTTCCATATTTAAATATTTTTTTAGACATTTAAGTATGAATATTTTCAAATTGGAACATTTTCAGATCTTGATTTTTCCAAAATTTTGATATTTTCAAAAAACAAAAGTAAAATTTAAAATAAAAGAGAAGTAGAAGAAATGAATAAAATAAATGAAATCGAAAAATGAAAGAAAATGCTAAAAATAGAAAATCAGATAGAAAACAGTACAAAAAAACGGTACGAATTGTGTGGACCATGCCCATAATACTTAATGCTACCGAAAAGGTACATGGTGCGAATGAAGGCGCCACAATTGGCGACAAATAGAATAACCTAGTGTTTCCTATATGACACTTGTTGCGCGCCTACGGAAGCAACACATATCGTGTCATGGACTTTCCTTGTTTCTGCGCCGATGCAAAATCATCGTTGGAAGTTCGGTTTTTGGTTTGGTTGGTCGAGTTATTTTGGATTTTTGTGTTTCTTTTTATGTTTTGATTTTTGATTTTACTATTTTTATTTGTTTCCTTTTTATTTTTTAGAAAATTGAAAATTTTGAACAATTTTTAAATTTCGACAGTTCTGAATTTTGAATATTTATATATTCGAACATTTTAAACTTTAAACATTATTTATTTCTAACTTTTTAAAATTTTGACATCTGAACATTTTCAAATTTTAACATTTTTAAACTGTCAACAATGTTTCAGATTTATACCTTTTTAACTATTTAAATTTTGAACCATTTTGCAATTTAGACCATTTTTCAATTTGACCAAAATTTCAAAAGGAAGTAACCGTGGCAAATGACAAGAATAATACAAGCGACCAAAAGTAAGCTACGATAAAAGGGTAATACTGTTTTGTTGAAAGTTTGAGATTAAACTCTAAGTTACCATCATGGGGAAAAGACCTTTGCTATAGCACTATATGCTTGGAGTTCCAAGAAAATGGTGTACACATAGATTATTGCCATCAATTGTGTCCTAATAAAAAATTTAGAAAATAGCTTTCAAAAGAATCTTAGCTAGGCAATTTTATTAATAAAATAGAAAGAACAAAAAACTCATGAGCTGAAACATAATTCAACCTAAAAATAACTTGTGTAAACTTAAATGAACCGCAAAAGAGACATGAACAAAAAAATTCAAAAAATTATAAAAATAGAAAATTGTGAACTAAAACCATATATCCTAAAACACAACAAGACTTAAACCCTATGAACTGGAGTCCTAAAAATAAGCTCAACAATGTGTCCTAAAATAAAAAGATGTAAATCAAAAAAAGAGGAACCAAAAAAGTGTAGGCACGAAAAATTGCGAAAGAACTAATAAAAATTAAAACATGCAAACTGACAAATATACATCTCTTGCAACAACCCAATAAATGGAAGGCTGAGAAATAAGCTCAACATGAGACAATTTTTAAACATGTTGACAAACTATAAAACACAAATATAAATCTCTTACATCAACTATTTACCTGACAATATGCATGAGATTATACAATATCATACTAATCTACTTAATTATCATTGTTTAGGAAAAGGTCCACCCAGTTGCACTAGGTAACCTATCACTTCGCGAAATAGTATCTAACTAGGATTTTCCAGTATTACATTGGACATTTTTTAAACCATGCATCCCCATATAGTCACTAGCCAAAAAATCACAATCACCATTAGCAAGAGAACAACCAAACAGATGCAAAACAAAAATATGTTTGTTGATGGATATAGGGATACTGATTTGATATTATAAGTGTTGATATTTTTCCTATAAACTTTGTCAAATTTTCTAAAGTCTGACTTAATATAAAACTTATATCCACTATATTTTGATAGCTAGAGGATGTTTGTTGATCTATGTGATTATTCTGTTGTCATTGACAAAAAATGTTAGATATATTTGGATGTGTTCTCATGTACTAGCATGTTTGTTGCTTGCTTAGCTCTTAGATTAATTTTCCAATGTAATCATAGATAAAGGCATGTGTTCTATATACTTTTATAAAATTAACTAAAAATAACATACTTACAAAACATGATTGAAATACGTAAATCTACGATTATGTGAGTTTCTATTAGTTTTTTATTTGCATAAATTTCTTTTCTATAATCAACAATACATGTAATAGGTGTCCTCAACAAAAACCAAAATAAAACCATTTTGTTATATACTTGGAGCAATATGATGTTGGAATTATGCCCTAGAGGCAATAATAAAGATGTTATTATTATAATTCTTGTTCATGATAAAGTTTATATTCCATGCTAGAATTGTATTAAGCGGAAACTTTGATACTTGTGTGGTTTATGAACAACACCGTGTCCCTAGTACGCCTCTATGGACTAGCTCATTGATTAATGATGGTTAAGGTTTCCTAACCATAGACATGAGTTGTCAATTAATAATTAGATCATGTTATTGGGAGAATGATATGATGGACAGACCAAAATCAAGCAGAGCAATTAGATCGTGTCATTGTGTTCATCTTTGCGAAGCTTTTTCTTATGTCAAATATTATATTCCTTAGACCATGAGATAATGCAACTCCCTGGTATCGGAAGAAAGCTTTGAGGTCATCAAACGTCATCCTATGAGAGGGTGATCATAAAGGTGTCTCTCAGGTGATCGGAAAGTACCTGTTGTGTTGTATGTATCGAGATGGGATTTGTCCCTCCCAAGTCGGAGAGATATACTTCAGGCCCACTCGGTAATCGATATCAACACCGCTTGCAAGCACGTGGTTAAGGAGTTAATCACAAGGTGATATCGGATTACGGAACGAGTAAAGTACTTGCTATGAACGAGATTGAACTAGGTATTCTGATGCCAATGATCGAATCTCAGGCAAGTAAAATATCGCGTGACGAAGGGAATATATATATGGGATTAATTGAATCCTGGCATCGTGGTTCATCCGATATGATCATCGATGAATATGTGGGAGTCAATATGGGTTTCCAGACCCCGATGTTGATTATTGATAGAATATCATGTCTACATATTCTCGAACCCGTAGGGTCACACACTTAACGTGCTTCGACGCTAGGATAGAATGGATAATTGGTTTATGAGTTTTTGTTCAGAGTCTCGGATGATATCCAGGACATCACGAGAGATTCCGGAATGGTCCGGAGAATAAGGTTCATATAAAGGAAAGCAGTTTTTGGATTTTGGAATTGTTTCAGAATGTTCGGTATTGTACCGGAAGGTTCTAGAAGCTTCCGGAGTGGGACCAACGTGGCCCCACTTGTCGGAGGGGGGCATGGGCCTACGAGGGAGTTCCCTGGCCACATTGGGCCAGGGGAACAAGGTCCCATAGGCCCAGCTGGCCAAAACCCTAGGGGAAACCCTAGGGGATCTTCTAGAAGAGGGGGGAGACTTGCCCCCACTCCACCCTTGTGGCCGCCGGCCCTAGGGCTTGGAGGAGGGGCAAGGGGGCCGGCCATCCCTCTATATAAAGAGGGCAGGGGGAGCACCCTCCTCCCACACCTCCTTGAACCCTAGCCGCCTACCTGCTGCCCTCCAGATCTCTCTCTCTCCCGACTGAGCGTAGGCGAAGCCCTGCCGCATAAACTCTCCACCTTTGCACCACGTGTTGTAGATCCAATCTATCTCTCCACCCCAGTTGCTGGACCAAGGAAGGAGGATACGTCACGGTGCTGTACGTGTGCATATCTCGGAGGCGTCGCCACTTGCGGCGTTGGATCGGAACGGATCGCGAGGAGGAGAAGGCTAGTACGACTACATCAACCACGTTCTGTTGAACGTTCCGCTATGCGATTTATTCAAGGGTATGAAGATCTCATCTATCCCTCTCGTTGATTGCATCTCCTAGATTAGATCTTGGCTTTACCGTTCGCATCCGTAGAATTTTTTTGATTTACTATGCTGCGAAACCCTTCAGTGGTATCAGAGCTAGATCTATGCATAGATGTGTTTCACGAGTAGAACACAACAAGCTTGTTGCGGGCGTTGATGTTTTCTATTGCAAGCCTCTTGTTTGTGTAATTATTTTGACGCGGGATAGTGAGATCGAAGCGGTCCAGGCCAACTTTACGCGACCTCGTTCGCGAGACCGGCTCCACACTTGACATGTGGCTTGTTCCACACATGCGGCTGGTGGATGCCAGTTTCTCTCACTATAGTTGTCATGGGATTTACACCGGATGTTGGCAACCATAATATCACCGTTGTGGCTTTCCGTAGTTAAGAATCATCCTTAGCTTGTTACTCCCATAAGCCACGTAAAACATGCAACAACAAAGTAGAGGCGTCTAACTTGTTTTTGCAGGGAGTGTTTTTGTGATATGGTATGGCCCAAGATGTGATGTGTATGTTGTATGCAATGTGTAGGGGTTCGTAGCATGGAAAACAAAAATTTTCTACCGCATACAAACAAACAAGCCAAGATCCATCTACTAGATTGTAGCAATGAGTCGATAGAATAACTCACCCTCGAAGATTCCAAAGTATTTAACGAGAGCAGATTCTCGTGGGTGATGTAGTCGTACTCTTGCCGATCTCAAGATCGTGTAGACGATCCTTCCGACGCTGCGTTCCGGCAGCGCTCCCGCAGTCGGTCACACGTTCGGTACTCGATGAAGACCTTCCTCTCCCTTGTTCCAGCAGGCAGTGGAGGTTGTAGAACTCTCCTCGCGATTCCGGCAGCACGACGGCGTGGTACCGGAAGTAGAGGGGAGATCTCGCAGGGCTTCGCCTTAAGCCGAAGCGAGTATGGTGGACTATGAGAGAGGCCTTGGCGATCTAGGGTTTAGAGGCACCAAGGAGAGAGGGCTAGGCCGGCGGCTAGGGCAAGGGGAGGGCCCCAACTCGGCGGCTAGGGCAAACCCTAGGTGGCGGCGGCGACTTGGTGGCCGGCGGCTAGGGTTAGGGTTTTGGTTGAGAGAGCTGTAGGTCTAGAGGGGCACCCCTGCCCCTCCTTTTATAGGTGGGAGGGCGCCGACCAAGGGGAGGGAGTCCTCCCCCAAGTCGGCCTCCTTGGCCGGCGGGTGGACGGAGAGGAACTCCTCCCCAAGTAGGTTTCCTACTCTCCCTCCACCAAGCAAAACTGTCGTTTGACTTTTCAAATTGGCGTTTGACTTTTTCAAACTAGGATTTGATTTATCCCTTTATTTTGCCCAGCCATGATACCTAGTACATGATGAAACCATTCCAAATTGTTATGAAACATTCATGTACCCTTCCCCTCCGGAGTGCCGGACCTTCCGGACCCTTCTAGAACATTCCCGATGAAAACACCAGAATCATTCCTCAACTCCGAAACAGGACTTTCCTTATATGAATCTTATTCTCTGGACCATTCCGGATCTCCTCGTGATATCCCGGATCCCATTCGAGACTCCGAACAACATTAGGTCTCTTACTCATCATTCCATAACTACTCAACAACATGGAATCCTTAAGTGTGTCTCCCTACGGTTCGTGAATTATGCGGATATGATCGAGACACTTCTCCGAACAATAACCAATAGAGGAATCTGGAAATTCATATGGCTCCCACATATTTCTACGCTTACTTTGCGATCGAATGAACCACTTACATACGATACCAATTTCCCTTTGTCTCACGATAGTTTACTTATCCGAGTTTTTGATCGTCGGTATCTCTGCATACCTAGTTCAACCTCGTTACTGATAAGTACTCTTTTATCGTTCCCGTGGTATGTGATCCCTTGTGAGCCAGTCACATGCTTGCAAGATAATTGGATGACATTCCACCGAGAGGGCCCAGAGTATATCTATCTGTCATATGGATGGACAAATCCCACTCTTGATCCATGTGTCTCAACCCATACTTTCCGAACACTCAATGCCACCTTTATAGTTACTGTGTGGTGTTTGATGTCATCAAAGAATCCCTCCGGTGATGGTGATAAGCATGATATCATGGTAGAAGGAATTAGGTTACTATGTATCATAAAGCTTATAGCAATTGAACTATTAAAATGACTTGATCTTTATGCTACGCTTATCTATAGGAGTATGTCCATCATACCATTCTCCTAACGATATGATCTTGTTGTTAATAACATCTCAATGTTCATGATGGGGAAACCACAATCATTTATTAACCAACAAGCTAGTATTATGAAGAGTCTTTACTAGGGACTCTTATTTAGTTTACAAATCACACAAGTATTAATGTTTCCTTGTTAATACTGTTATAGCATGAATATAAACATTTATCACAAACACAAAGATATAATAATAACCACATTTATTATTGCCTCTAGGGCATATCTCCAACACAATGATCATGTTTTGTAATGTTTCACGACTTGCATGTCTATGAGTACACAACCGGCAGGAGCCATATGGTTGTCTTTATAATTGTGTATGACCTGTGTGTCAACTTCTTATACGCCATGTAATAGCTTTACTTTATCACTAAGTAGTTAGCAATAGTTTTAGATGCTATTCGTGGTGGAGGCAATCATGGTGGAGTGATGGAGATCATGCTGGCACGCACAAGATGGAGATCATTGCACGGAGATTGGCTATACCATGTCACATAAAATTATATGCATATGATGTTTATCCTTTTATGTATCTTATTATGCTTAGATCGCGACGGTAGCATTATAAGATGATTCCTCACTTAAAGATCAAGATAATATTGTGTTCTCCCCATGTATGCACCGTTGCGAAAGTTCGAGCATCACGTGATGATCGGGTGCTATAAACTCTACGTTCACATATAATGGGTGCAAGCCAATTTTGCACACACGGAAATACTTGGGTTTGACTTGACGAGCCTAGCATGTACATACATGGCCTCAGAACACACGAACCGAAAGGTTAAGCATGCGTCATATGAATGATATGATCGATACTTTGTTGTCCACCATTGAAACCACATCTCTTCTCGTGAAGATCAGATTAGGTGTGGTGAATTTGGATCATGTTCACTAAACAACTTGAGGGATGTTGAATTTAGTGGGAGTTCATCTAGTAATTTGATTAAGTTGAACTAGTTATCATGAACATAGTCTAAATTGTACTTGCAAATTTTGTAGATAAAATGGCTAAGTCCAACTTCAACTTCAACGTTTTTGCTGAGAAAGAAAAGCTTAAGAACAATGGGTCTAACTTCACCAACTGGTTCCGCAATCTGAGAATCATTCTCGCTGGCGGACAAAAGGACTATGTCCTTGAGAAAGCGCTAGGTGACGCCCCTGTTGTAGATGCGCCGGCTGATGAGAAAGCTGTTTATCAGTCGCGCAAAGATGATTATGGTGTGATTAAGAGCACCATGTTGTTTGTTATGGAATCGGACCTTCAAAATCGTTTTGAGGAGTTCGCTGGGCCCTTTGAGATTCTTGAGGAACTGAAAACCATGTTTCAAACTCAGGCCCATTCTGAGAGATATGAGATCTCTGAGAAATTCTTCAACTGCAAGATGGAGGAAGGGAGTTCCGTTAGTGAGCACGCCATTAAGATGTCGGGCTAAACTCAACGCCTTGAGCAACTGGACTGCAAGATTCCAGAGGAGCTCAAGATTGACAAAGTTCTGCAATCACTCCCTCCTAGCTACAAAGGTTTTGTAGTTACTCATAATCAGATTGGTTCCACTGGTACGATCACCGAGCTCTTCGCTAAGCTGAAAGCTGCGGAGGTGGACATCAAGAAAGATGATCATGTGTTGATGGTCAACAAGCCCCCCCAACTTTAAGAAAGGTAAGGGTGCAAAGAAGCCCTTCAAGAAAGGCAGCGGCAAGCGCGTTGCCCTGCTGAGAAGAAGCTCAAGTCTGGACCTAAGCCGGACACTGAGTGCTTCTATTGCAAGGACAAGGGTCACTGGAAGCGCAACTGTCCGAAGTACTTAGCGGACAAGAAGGCTGGCACCATTAAAGGTATATTTGATATACATGTTATTGATGTTTACCTTACTAGCGCTCGTTGTAGTGCCTGGGTATTTGATACTGGTTCAGTTGCTAATATTTGTAACTCGAAACAGGAGCTACGGAATAGACAGCGGCTAGTGAGGGATGAGGTGACGATGCACGTTGGCAACTGATCAAGAGTTGATGTGATGGTCGTCGGCACGCTCTCCTTAGTTTTACCTTCGGGATTAGTTTTAAACCTTAATAAATGTTATTATGTGCCTGCGTTGAGCATGAACATCATATCTGGATCGTGTTTATTGCAAGACGGTTATTCATTTAAATCGGAGAATAATGGTTGTTCTATTTATATGAGTAACATCTTTTATGGTCATGCACCTGCTATGAATGGTTTATTTCTTCTGAATCTCGAAAGCAATGAAACACACATACATAACATCGAGGCTAAGAGATGCAAGGTAGATAGTGATAATACGACTTATTTGTGGCACTGCCGTCTAGGTCATACTGGTGTAAAACGCATGAAGAAACTCCATTCTGATGGACTTTTGGAGTCTCTTGATTTTGAATCATTTGACACGTGCGAGTCATGCCTCATGGGCAAGATGATCAAAACCCCGTTCTCTGAAATAATGGAGTGAGCAACGGACTTGTTGGAAATCATACATACCAATGTATGCGGACCAATGAGTGTTTCGACGCGCGGTGGATATCGCTATTTTCTCACTTTTACTGATGAATTAAGTAGATATGGGTATATCTATTTAATGAAACATAAATCTGAAACATTTGAAAAGTTCAAAGAATTTCAGAATGAAGTGGAAAACCATCGTAACAGGAAAATTAAATTTCTATGATCCGATCGTGGAGGTGAATATTTGAGTTATGATTTTCTCACGCATCTTAAAGCAAGCAGAATCGTTTCGCAACTCACGCCACCCGAAACACCACATCGCAATGGTGTGTCTGAACGCCGGAATCGAACTCTATTAGATATGGTGCGATCAATGATGTCTCTTACAGATTTTCCGTTATCATTTTGGGGTTATGCATTAGAAACCGCTGCATTCACTTTAAATAGGGCACCATCTAAATCCGTCGAGACGACACCGTATGAACTATGGTTTGGTGCTAAACCTAAGTTGTCGTTTCTTAAAGTTTGGAGATGCGAAGCTTACGTCAAGAAGTTGATGTCGGACAAGCTCGAACCCAAAGCGAAGAAATGCGTCTTCATAGGATACCCTAAGGAAACGATTGGGTATACCTTCTACCACAGATCCGAAGGCAAAATGTTTGTCGCAAAGAACGGATCCTTTCTTGAGAAGGAGTTTCTCTCTCGAAAGAAGTGAGTGGGAGGAAAATAGAGCTAGACAAGGTTATTGAACCTTCTCTCGAGTTGGAGAGTAGCGCAGCACCTGAAATTGTTCCAGTGCCGTTTGCACCAACAAGAGAGGAAGCTAATGATGAGAATCATGAAACTTCGGATGATGCTACTGCTGAACGTCGCAGGTCGACAAGGTCACGTGCCTCTCCTGAGTGGTACGGCAACCCTATCTTGACTGTCTTGTTAGTAGACAACAGTGAACCTGCGAACTATGAGGAAGCAATGATGATCCCAGACTCTGAGAAATGGCTAGAGGCCATGAAATCCGAATTAGGATCCATGAGCAAAAACCAGGTATGGACTTTGGTGGACCCTCCTAGCGACCAAAAGGCCGTTGAGTGCAAATGGATTTTCAAGAAGAAAACGGACGTGGATGGTAATGTTACTGTCTATAAAGCTCGACTTGTTGCGAGTTCGACAAGTTCAAGGTGTTGACTACAATGAGACTTTCTCTCCCGTAGCGATGTTTAAGTCCATTCGGATTTTATTAGCAATTGCTGTGTTTCATGATTATGAAATATGGCAGATGGATGTCAAGACTGCGTTCCTCAATGGCAACAATGATGAAGAGTTGTATATGATGCAGCCCGAAGGTTTTGTCGATCCTAAGGATTCTAATAAGGTGTGCAAACTTCAGCGTTCCATTTATGGACTGAAACAAGCATCTCGGAGTTGGAACCTTCATTTTGATCAAGTGATCAAGAGCTTTGGATTTGTTCCAAATTGCTACGAAGGTTGTATCTACAAGAAAGTGAGTGGGAGCTCAGAGACATTTTTGGTACTATATGTGGATGACATATTGATTATTGGAAATGACATTGACATGCTTAACGATGTGAAGAGTTATTTGAACAAATGTTTTTCAATGAAAGACCTAGGGGAAGCTGCTTATATATTAGGCATAAAAATCTATAGAGATAGACAAATACGCCTAATAGCTTTAAGCCAAAGTACATACCTAGACAAAATTCTGAAAAGGCTCAGAATGGATAAGGCCAAGAAAGGTTCAGTGCCCATGTTGTCAGTTAAGATATTGAGCAAGGCTCAGTGTCCAGCTATGGTAAACGATAGAGAAACCATGAGAAAAGTGCCATATGCCTCGGCCATAGGTTCTATCATGTATTCCATGTTGTGTACTAGACTGGATGTGTCCAATGCTCTTAGTTTAACGAGCAGATACCAAAGTGATCCAGGAGTGGAACACTGGACAGCCGTAAAGAACAACCTAAAGTATTTAAATAGGACTAAAGAAATGTTCTTGGTCTATGGAGGTGATGAGCAGCTCGTCGTAAAAGGTTACGTCGACGCTAGTTTCGACACCGACCCGGATGATTCTAAATCTCAGACAGGATATGTTTATATTTTGAATGGAGGAGCTGTGAGCTGGAAAAGCTGCAAGCAAAGCGTGATCGCGGGATCTACAGTAGAAGCGGAATACATGGCTGCTGCAGAAGCGTCAAGTGAAGGAGTTTGGATCAGGAACTTCATCACTGAGCTTGGTGTGGTTCCAAGTGCCTTGGACCCACTAGAGATATTGTGTGACAACACTGGCGCCATAGCACTGGCTAAGGAACCAAGATATCATCCAAAGACCAAGCACATCAACCGCAAGTTTCATATAATTCAAGATTATATAACAGATGGAGATCTGAAGATTAGCAAAGTACATGCGGATCTGAATGTCACAGATCCGTTGACTAAACCTCTTCCACGAGCAAAACATGATCAACACCTTAGTGCCATGGGTGTTAGATTGTTGCCAGATGTAAACTAGATTATTGACTCTAGTGCAAGTGGGAGACTGTTGGAATTATGCCCTAGAGGCAATAATAAAGATGTTATTATTATAATTCTTGTTCATGATAAAGTTTATATTCCATTCTAGAATTGTATTAAGCGGAAACTTTGATACTTGTGTGGTTTATGAACAACACCGTGTCCCTAGTATGCCTCTATGGACTAGCTCATTGATTAATGATGGTTATGGTTTCCTAACCATAGACATGAGTTGTCAATTAATAATGAGATCATGTCATTGGGAGAATGATATGATGGACAGACCCAAATCAAGCAGAGCAATTAGATCGTGTCATCATGTTCATATTTGCGAAGCTTTTTCTTATGTCAAATATTGTATTCCTTAGACCATGAGATAATGCAACTCCCTGGTATCGGAAGAAAGCTTTGAGGTCATCAAACTTCATCCTATGAGAGGGTGATCATAAAGGTGTCTCTCGGGTGATCGGAAAGTACCTGTTGGGTTGTATGTATCGAGATGGGATTTGTCCCTCCTAAGTCGGAGAGATATACTTCGGGCCCACTCGGTAATCGATATCAACACCGCTTGCAAGCACGTGGTTAAGGAGTTAATCACAAGGTGATATCGGATTATGGAACGAGTAAAGTACTTGCTGTGAACAAGATTGAACTAGGTATTCTGATGCCAACGATCGAATCTCGGGCAAGTAAAATATCGCGTGACGAAGGGAATATATATATGGTATTAATTGAATCCTGGCATCGTGGTTCATCCGATATGATCATCGATGAATATGTGGGAGTCAATATGGGTTTCCAGACCCCGCTGTTGATTATTGATAGAAGATCATGTCTGCATATTCTCGAACCCGTAGGGTCACACACTTAACGTGCTTCGACGCTAGGATAGAATGGATAATTGGTTTATGAGTTTTTGTTCGAAGTCTCGGATGAGATCCAGGACATCACGAGAGATTCCGAAATGGTCCGGATAATAAGATTCATATAAAGGAAAGCAGTTTTTGGATTTCGGAATGTTCGATATTATACTGGAAGGTTCTAGAAGCTTCCGGAGTGGGACCAACGTGGCCCCACTTGTTGGAGGGGGGCATGGGCCAACGAGGGAGTGCCCTGGCCGCATTGGGCCAGGGGAACAAGGTCCCATAGGCCCAGCCGGCCAAAACCCTAGGGGAAACCCTAGGGGATCTTCTAGAAGGGGGGAAGACTTGCCCCCCACTCCACCCTTGTGGCCGCCGGCCCTAGGTCTTGGAGGAGGGGCAAGGGGGCCGGCCAGCCCTCTATATAAAGAGGGCAGGGGGCGCACCCTCCTCCCACACCTCCTTGAACCCTAGCCGCCTACCTACTGCCCTCCAGATCTCTCTCTCCTGACTGCGCGTAGGCGAAGCCCTGCCGCAGAAACTCTCCACCTTTGCACCACGCCATCGTGTTGTAGATCCAATCTATCTCTCCACCCCACTTGCTGGACCGAGGAAGGAGGATACGTCGCGGTGCCGTACGTGTGCATCTCTCGGAGGCGTCGCCACTTGCAGCGTTGGATCAGATCGGATCGCGAGGAGGAGAAGGCTAGTACGACTACATTAACCACGTTCTGTTGAACGTTCCGCTGTGCGATTTCTTCAAGGGTATGAAGATCTCATCTATCCCCCTCGTTGATTTCATCTCCTAGATTAGATCTTGGCTTTCCCGTTCGTATTCGTAGAATTTTTTTGATTTACTATGCTGCGAAACCCTTCATATGATTACTTCCTGGAGATTGAAAAAATTGATATAGTGTATATATTGGACCGCTCAAACAACATTGAAATATGATGTCTCAACAAATGTTTGGCGATATATGCAGAAAGATAAAAATGAATTCTTGTTAGAGTTTACAGATTATAGTTATACCAAAAATCCAATGGTCTTAATAGAAAATTTTCCTATAAGATTTCGGTCTTACATATCAATACCTAAACCATTTGTTCAAATCAAGGGTTCAAGGCTATGGATAAATATAGTTCCTAACTTATGTTATTATTACAAGATTAACATAGTATATAATGATAATGTAGGATTAAACCGTCATGCCTTGCTGAAAACCATATAAAACAAATGAACAAAATATGATGAAGGTCTGTTTTATTACACAAATAAATGGGGGAACTTTGAAATGAGATCTTTCTAGATTGGAGAGGAAGTACTAGATAAAATATAATGTGCATTGGAACTCTTAGATAAACTTCTGCACGCAAATAAAGACCGTATTTTTACAGTATGATTCAAAGATCATGCATATCGATTTCATGTTTCATTTCAACTCTCTATCTCTCTCACTCTCACACACTCTCTCTCTGTCTCTCACACACAAAGTTGTTGTTGCAAAGAGGGGTTGAAAAACATAGTAGTTTTAGCCTAGAATTCTGATTGATTACCCAACTTTACATGATCGATTAATTTGTGCTATCTATCTACTTATCAAATTATATGAGAATTTTTAGTTGATAATACATTAGTTTGTATTAGAATCGAAATTAGTGGCACAATTTGCAATACCAACCTTTGGCGTTGAAATTAGCTTGAGATAGAAACATATAATTCAAACACAGATCATGTCAATTATCATGTAAATGAGAATAAGATATGGATACATATTCTTAACGTCATTATTGAAAGTGAGATATTGCTATTGTAGTTATGGTATGTGTTTATGTGGATGCGGGAGGGGTGGTTTTTGGCAGGTCATGTAGGGGACTTCTTGTGAGGCGGGATGAGAGGGATCAACTAGATATTATCAAATGGACAACAAAATCCATGAAAAATAAGTAATAATAAAGACACATTTGACAATGAGAACATGTGGAAATTATGCTGGCCTAGGGAAATTCCATTTGTGGATATTTTGTTTTAGAGTTCTCCTAGTATTGGATCTCTCCAAGACCATAGAAGATGCACATAGTAATATGAAACCATGACTCAGACCACCTACACCTACCCATAGTATCGGGGATTCTCTCCTTGCTGAAGTGCCAACATGCCAATATTGATACATGTCCCTAGAATATTACATGCCAAAGAAGAGCTAAGATACTAGACGAACACCACCGACCATTCCAGCATAGTGTCCAAGAGTGATAATCAGTATGAAGTGGATGGTCGTGGTGCTAGTGATAATAATTATAGTGCGAGTGTCTTGCTATGCGGTTGTAACACCGCACATATTACAACAATGTTGAGGTTGGAGCCCCAACTTATCCATGGTTGTAACGTAACTAGCACGACCTTGGGGTCACGCAAAAGCATGAAACAAATGAGATAAATGTGCATGACTTCAAGGTAAGTGTACTCTAACATGACCATGTGCATTTATTACGAGCAAATGTATTATTAGGATGTCTTGGCCATTACTTGGTTTATCAAATTGGTACTGATACCAGCTCTACCATCATGGGCTCGTGTACACTCGATTATTCAACATACACACCTCAATCTTATTGTAATCTACCGTTATGTCACCAAAGAGCGGCTAGCCTACGTGCATAATATCATCATGGTGCCCTAAACCATATGACATGCACGTAATAGATGCTATTGTTTTTATGTTCCATGCAAGATTTGGAGGAAATTCTTATTACATATATGTATAATTTGGTATATTCTATATACTAAACTAGAGATAGAAATAAAAATACGAGGTTTTAGTAAATGTTTGGGACGTGTGACTCAAAAGGTAGAGAAAATAGATAATTGATATTAAATTTTAAATATAATAATATCCTACAAATCTAAAGTACTAAATAGAGAATTTTCCTATAATGTTCTAGTCTTATGAAATCCATACCTAAAACCTTTGTTTAAACCAATGTCTCTAGGCCTAGGGATAACAATATTTTCAAATTATTTTCTAACAAATGTGCAAGATAACACCTAATTATTGTGTATCATAGTATTAAAGGACGATCTAATTAAACATGAAATGATAGGAATGTACAGTTGAAATGTCATGACTTGTTGAATAACTTATGAAATAGAAAAGAAGAATTGCTAAAAAATGCTTGCTTTGATGCACAAATGTAATGTAGAAACTTTACGATAAGATGTTTCTAGATTCAAGAAAGTGTGAGATAAAATAAAATATGCATTGGAACTCTCTGATGAACTCTTATGAAGAGTTTTAATTTATATTTGTTTTTAGTGATGTTCCTCCAAGGAAACTAATCATAGTATGACTCAAACAACTTTCATAGGGATTTCATCTTTGTTTTTTATTTGTGTCACCCCTCAAAATTCGTTGTTGCAGAGTGTGGTTTGTTTCATAATGTAAACATATTAGTGATCCAACTTTGCATGGTTTAACTCTCTCTTTCAAACAATTGATATTTTTGATATGCATCAAGGATTTTGTAGATCAAAATGTATTAGCTTTTACTAGAATGGAAGTTAGTACCACTTCCAATGCCCACTTTTGGTGTGATAACATGACTCACAAAGTGGAGAGTATGTTATATATTTTGAATGAAGCATGATTATGAGTTAGTTTTATAACTATAAAAGTGTACACATCACTTTTACACCATTGTAAATAATACCCAGATGCGTGCTCTAACACATGCACACATTATTTTGAGCGACAATGTGAGGACCGGAATTTAACCTCCAGACCTCCTGTGCATCTCGTCAATCCCAAGATCAAGTTGACAACACAACGAAATGAATACCATTGCATAACGTTCAAAAGTAATTATTACAAAATTTGAATAGCAATAGCCATATAGTATAATGTCTTGTGACATTTATTACAACCAGAAACACAGCGGAAATAAAATGCACAGTGACTCCATCTTAGCCACAGGCAGTCGATGTAGTCCACAAGGCCTCACTCATCAGCATCATCATAGTAGTCGTAATCCTCCCCTTCATAGTATTCTGAATTTCAACAAAAGTATTGCCATGAGTACATAGAGTACTCAACATACCCCTTATGCAAAACCTGATATAACTACATGTGGCTTTATGTGGAGGTCATATGGTTCTTTTGCATAAAAGCCAATTTTATTTGCAACTCATAGTAGTTTTGATTAAAAGAAAGTTTTGACGAAAACATGTTTTATCATCAATGTGGTGTTTCTCATCATTGTGGTTGTCCTCGACAACTCACCTACTTCATCAGATTCCAAGAAAAGGATAGAGGCAAAGAGGGAAGTAGCAAGACAGGTTCCTGTATGTCAAGAAGGATTCATGTGTGGTCCATGACCGTGGACACGGCTATTCGAATAGTTTTAACTCTGCAGAGGTGGTACACCTTTCTCACACGACACAATCCTGTCTTGTTGCCCACCAGTGGCCGCTGGTTTAGTACACACCATGGTGTACCGGCAGATCTAAATCGTGAAAAGGTCTTTTAGCTAGATCCCCCAAAGATGTGACGAGCCCACCGGGTCTGGCACACAGAACTGAGAGTATGTCCCCAAACCGGTACCCCCATCTGTGCCGAAGGCTCCCCCGTAGGCAGACACCTCATCAGCGGTACGGCGACATCGACATCTAAGGCTGACTAACCTACTTAACCAAGCCAGTGCCCATTATAGCATGTGGTTGTACGGTGGTCACAATCTTCAAATCCAAGACTTATTAGGCCCTCATAAGACACAGACGAAGGATTGCTCCCTCCATCTAGTGAAGGGCAACCAATTGCTCCTTCCCTTGATCCAGCTGTCGCCCGCGCCAGTGTTTAGATGGTAAGTTTCACCCAGAGTAGAATAGAGTAGAAGGAGGTAACATCGGCTAGCTCAGCGAGCTCAACAATTTTCAAAAGTGTAAATGCGACCCGAGGATCATCCAATTCCTCCAAAGAGGAAAGATCAAGGATCCTAAATATATTGAGCATGGCTAAGCAATCTACTCTAACATGATTACTATATAATCTTTACTCAGGGTAGTGTATGGCGATAGGTGTATCAAGGTATGTGTGTAACCAAAATAGCAGTAATATTTGTAAAACAATAAATAAGATGCACTTGTAAAACATAGGATAATTATGAAAGGGGCATGCCTTCATTGTTGTTGTTGTTGTTGTTCTTGTTGTTGTTCTGATCTTCCTCGTAGTCTTGATTCTGATTGAACTCATCACTCCCTACTCGTCATAACGATAAACCACACATAAATACAAACTCCGAATAACCACGAATGTCCTTCAGCTAATCGTCAGCCTCAATAGGGTCAGCCGACCCCCAAACATAGGTGGCTTTGTCCTCATGAACTCAGCTAGCTTGGACCGCGGTGGCGGCTGGTTCTGGTTCCGATTCTGGTTGAAGTTATGATTCTGGTTGAAGTTCTAATTCTGGTTCTGGTTTGCCAGATTAGCGGCCATCTGCTGCAATAACTGGGTCTGCATCAGCATCACTTGCGCCATGTCCGGTGGCGGCTAGTTTCCCTCATCCTCGGTGTCCGTATCAGTGTCATGGACTTCACCTTCGGGGATATTCCCCTGAAAAGCTGGTCCACGACCACGTCCACGTCCACGTCCTCCGCGACCACGACCTCTGTTGGCATTCATCCTGTTGTCGTTCACATTAGGATTAGATAAGAGGGAATATTGACTAACTCAACACCAATAATTTCAAACATGGTAGAGAGACAAATAGAACCACAAAAACTCCAATCCAAAAGCAATAATTTCATAGCTCACACGATGGTTTAAATAAGCAAGAGAATTTTGCTACACCACATGCATAATGCATAGATCGGTAGTCTACTAGCACACACCATGTAAATAGATAAAATAGCTAATGAGTTCTCACACTTATTTAATAATAACTCAACAAAGGTCTTCTCTCATGGTCCCTATATTAATAATCGGCTGTGTAGGCACTCCGGATATCACATGTGGTTGTTCCGTTGCTTGCGTGGCTACAGGTCGAAAGGTTCATCTGTGGACTCCTCCTCTGAGCTAGCGGGAATTCTCTCTTCTAGCTTCGTATCTTCCTGTGAACTATCAGTTGAACCTTGTTGCGCAGATGGCGGTGCTGGCAAAGAGAGAAACGATGCCACGATAGGCCGACGCTTGATGCAACGCTTCTGTGCACGCGGACTCTTCTTCGTCCGAGTGACCATCATGCGAGGATGGTTCCGGATTCTGCGCTGTGGTGCCTGAGGCGCTGGTTGCTGTAGTTCCGGTCCCTGTCCTTCGCCGCCATGGACTGCCAGCGCGGTCGTCGTAGCGGCCTCGGCCTCCTGCACTGCCACGATGGCATCGTCCGTGGTAGCTTCAGCAATGTCACGAGCAACTTCAGCAGTGTCACGAGCAGCATTAGCCGCGTCCAAAGCCGTGTTGGCATCCACAATCTGCTCCCGTAGAGTGTCAATTCGATCGTGGTAGCGGTGGCCACAAAGAATTGCTTCATCTAGCATCCTTGTGGTGATGACCAACTGGCGTTCTAGTCCAAAGTTCAGTGATTCCATGTGAATGATCGTGGGATCATCCTCCTCCTGACGGTACCTATCGTCTTGGCGTAGTTGTCCTCCATCGTTTCGATAGGCGAAATAATGGAACGGAGTGTCACGGAGCTTATCCCTGTAATCCCATGCTAGCTTATGTAGTGCCTCGCGAATGGTACCAATGGTGCCCTCTGCGAAGTCCTCTCCGATCGCATTGAATGTGTACCCCCTAAGTCTCTCACGACGTCCAGGCGAGGTTAGACTAGGGTACACCACTAGATTCACCCTCACGTATTCCTCATTCCAAAGTGAATGTCTAGTACGTCCAGTAGCCTCCGGGTCACGCTCATAGCCCAAATGGGTGCCATCTTTCTTTTTCACAAACAACACCGGTGCTCCCCAAGGTGAGGTGCTCGGTCTAACATATCCCTTCTCCAAAAGCTCCTGAATTTGCTTCTTCATCTCAGCTAGCTCATTTGCCGGCATTCTATATGGTATCTTTGCAATAGGTGCGGTGCCTGGAACTAAGTCAATAGCAAACTCTATCTCACGGTCTGGTGGAAGACCTGGTAAATACTCCGGAAAAACATCTGGGTATTCCCTGACCACTCTAACATCAGACACATCCATCTCCTTCAAGCTGTTCAGTATACTATCCACTGCGGTTTGGGATGCTAACTCCGGTTTATAGTCCACCACAGTTCCATCAGGACTGGTCAGTGTTACCGCTCTAAGGCCACAATCTAGCATAGCCTTGTGTCTTGTTAACCAGTTCATGCCTAGAATGGCATCTAACCCTTTATAGTCTAACACTATGAGGTTTGCTAGAAACTCTACTCCTTCGATCGTTATGATCACTTTAGGACACCTTAAACCTGTCCTAAGAATTCCCCCAGGTGATTGTACTGCCATCTCCTGACTCATACCCTCCGTTTTCAAATGATGTTTTTCAACAAATTGCTTGGAAACAAACGAATGGGAATCTCCAGAATCAAAAAGTATTGAACCATAGCATGAGTTGATTGGAAACATACCAAGAACAACGCCTGAGGCTTCATGAGCTTGTTCGGCCATGACATGGTTGACTTGACCACGCCCTGGCTGTCCTGACGCGTGAGCTATGCCTCCTAGGTAGGTAGTATGCCTCGTCCACGTCCCGCTGCTGGTGTCTTGGCTGCAGACCCCAAATTGAACTTCACTGGTGTCAGTCCCGTGTTCTTCTTGCTCGGGCATGCTGCAGCAAATTGTCCCTCTATGCCACAGTTGTAGCATGATTTTCTAGCAGTGTTGGCATGGTTCCGTCCGACTTCAGCTCTCGGAGTACGATATGCATTGTGCGAATAGTTGTGATTAGTATTCGCTGGCTTGGGAGCTAGTGCATGATAACTTGGGTTGTTATTATTCTTATGGCGCGAGCTCCCTGCCCCATGACCCTGTGGTGCCTTGCGCTTGCGGTGTTCCTCCAGTTACCTCTTGGAGTTCTCTTGCAAAATTGCCTTATTGACCAAACTCTGGAAGCTAGGGAAATCATGAGACACCAACCTATCCTTCAGACCTGGGTTAAATCCCCTCAGAAACCTTGCAGTCTTGTCTGCTTCAGTAGGGATATCCGCCTTCCCATAGCTAGATAACTGTGTGAATCTGTCCCAGTATTCAGAAACTTACATCTTTCCTTGAACCAGAGCTCGGAATTCATCCCGCTTCAGTTCCATGAGACCAGCAGGAATGTGCGTAGTGCGGAAAGCCTCTGCAAACTCATTCCAGGTGATCCCCTCAGCATCATCATGTGCATCATAATAGTTCTCCCACCAATCTGCGGCGACACCCTTGATTTGGTGTGCAGCAAACCTCACACGGTCCTGAGCATTGACATTCACCAGATTGAGCTTCCGACGAATGTCCTTCAGCCAATCATCAGCCTCAATAGGGTCAGCCGACCCCCAAACGTAGGTGGCTTTGTCCTCATGAACTCAGCTAGCTTGGACCGCGGTGGCGGCTGGTTCTGGTTCTGATTCTGGTTGAAGTTATGATTCTGGTTGAAGTTCTAATTTTGGTTCTGGTTTGCCAGATTAGCGGCCATCTGCTGCAATAACTGGGTCTGCATCAGCATCACTTGCGTGTCCGGTGGCGGCGGTGGCGGCTGGTTTCCCTCATCCTCGGTGTCCGTATCAGTGTCATGGACTTCACCTTCGGGGATATTCCCCTGAAAAGCTGGTCCACGTCCATGTCCACGTCCACGTCCTCCGCGACCACGACCTCTGTTGGCATTCATCCTGTTGTCGTTCACATTAGGATTAGATAAGAGGGAATATTGACTAACCCAACACCAATAATTTCAAACATGGTAGAGAGACAAATAGAACCACAAAAACTCCAATCCAAAAGCAATAATTTCATAGCTCACACGATGGTTTAAATAAGCAAGAGAATTTTGCTACACCACATGCATAATGCATAGATCGGTAGTCTACTAGCACACACCATGTATATAGATAAAATAGCTAACGAGTTCTCACACTTATTTAATAATAAATCAACAAAGGTCTTCTCTCATGGTCCCTATATTAATACTCGTCCGTGTAGGCACTCCGGATATCACATGTGGTTGTTCCGTTGCTTGCATGGCTACAGGTCAAAAGGTTCATCTGTGGACTCCTCCTCCGAGCTAGCGGGAATTCGCTCTTCTGGCTCCGTATCTTCCTGTGAACTATCAGTTGAACCTTGTTGCGTAGATGGCGGTGCTGGCAAAGAGAGAAATGGCGCCACGATAGGCCGACGCTTGATGCAACGCTTCTGTGCACGCCGGCTCTTCTTCGTCCGAGTGACCATCATGCGAGGATGGTTCCGGATTTTGCGCTGTGGTGCCTGAGGCGCTGGTTGCTGTAGTTCCGGTCCCTGTCCTTCGCCGCCATGGACTGCCAGCGCGGTCGTCGTAGCGGCCTCGGCCTCCTGCACTGCCACGATGGCATCCTCCGTGGTAGCTTCAGCAATGTCACGAGCAACTTCAGCAGCGTCACGAGTAGCATTAGCCGCGTCCAAAGCTGTGTTGGCATCCACAATCTGCTCCCGTAGAGTGTCAATTCGATCGTGGTAGCGGTGGCCACGAATAATTGCTTCATCTAGCATCCTTGTGGTGATGACCAACTGGCGTTCTAGTCCGAAGTTCAGTGATGCCATGTGAATGATCGTGGGATCATCCTCCTCCTGACGGTACCTCTCGTCTTGGCGTAGCTGTCCTCCATCGTTCCGATAGGCGAAATAATGGAACGGAGTGTCACGAAGCTTATCCCTGTAATCCCATGCCAGCTTATATAGTGCCTCGCTAATGGTACCAATGGTGCCCTCTGCGAAGTCCTCTCCGATCGCATTGAACGTGTACCCCCTAAGTCTCTCACGACGTCCAGGCAAGGTTAGACTAGGGTACACCACTAGAGTCACCCTCACGTATTCCTCATTCCAAAGTGACTGTCTAGTACGTCCAGTAGCCTCCAGGTCACTCTCATAGCCCAAACGGGTGAGCATGTCACGAAACTCCCGTCCCAGGTTGCCGAACTCTTCAATCCCGCGGGTCGATAAAATGGCCATCTACGAATATTTGAATAAGACAAGTATGATCAGTATCAAAATTTTGTAGAAGCCAAAATAAGGTAGACAAGTTATAGCAACAAACATATTTTTATTTGTAACATATAGCTTTAGTATAAAATAGGATACTAGGGCTTTCCATTCTAACTAAGGCCACAGGACTAGGTCAACGTTGGCTCTGAAACCACTTCTGTGAGGACCGGAATTTAACCTCCAGACCTCCTGTGCATCTCGTCAATACCAAGATCAAGTTGACGACACAGCGAAATGAATACCATTGCATAATGTTCAAAAGTAATTATTACAAAGTTTGAATAGCAATAGCCACATAGTATAATGTCTTGTGACATTTATTACAACCAGAAACACAGAATGCGCAGTGACTCCATCTCAGCCACATGCAGTCGATGTAGTCCACGAGGCCTCACTCATCAGCGTTATCATAGTAGTCGTAGTCCTCCCCTTCATAGTATTCTGAATTTCAACAAAATTATTGCCATGAGTACATAGAGTACTCAACATACCCCTTATGCAAAACCTGATATAACTACATGTGGCTTTATGTGGAGGTCATATGGTTCTTTTGCATACAAGCCAATTTTATTTGCAACTCATAGTAGTTTTAATTAAAAGCAAGTTTTGACGAAAACATGTTTTATCATCAATGTGGTGTTTCTCATCATTGTGGTTGTCCTCGACAACTCACCTACTTCATCAGATTCCAAGAAAAGGATAGAGGCAAAGAGGGAAGTAGCAAGACAAGTTCATGTATGTCAAGAAGGATTCATGTGTTGTCCATGATCGTGGACACGACTATTCGAATAGTTTTAACTCTACAGAGGTTGTACACTTTTCCCACACGACACAACCTCGTCTTGTTGTCCACCAGTGGCCGCTGGTTTAGTACACACCATGGTGTACCGGCAGATCGGAATCGTGACAAGGTATTTTAGCTAGATCCCCCAAAGATGTGACGATCCCACCTGGTCTAGCACACGGAACTGAGAGTATGTCACCAAACCGGTCCCCCCATCTGTGCCGAAGGCTCCCCCCTAGGCAGACACCTCATCAGCGGTACGGAGACATCGACATCTAAGGCTGACTAACCTACTTAACCAAGCTAGTGCTCATTATAGCATGTGGTTGTACGGTGGTCACAATCTTCAAATCCAAGACTTATTAGGCCCTCATACGGCACGGATGACGGATTGCTCCCTCCATCTAGTGAAGGGCAGCCAATCGCTTCTTCCCTTGATCCAGCTGTCACCCACGCCAGTGTTTAGATGGTAAGTTTCACCCAGAGTAGAATAGAGTAGAAGGAGGTAACATAGGCTAGCTCAGCGAGCTCAACAAGTTTCAAAAGTGTAAATGCGACCCGAGGGTCATCCAATTCCTCCAAAGAGGAAAGATCAAGGATCCTAAATATTGTTGAGCATGGCTAAGCAATCTACTCTAACATGATTACTATATAATCTCTACTTAGGGTAGTGTATGGCGATAGGTGTATCAAGGTATGTGTGTAACCAAAATAGCAGTAATATTTATAAAACAATAAATAAGATGCACTTGTAAAACATAGGATAATTATGAAAGGGGCATGCCTTTGTTGTTGTTGTTGTTGTTGTTGTTGTTGTTGTTGTTGTTGGTTTTGTTGTTGTTCTGATCTTCCTCGTAGTCTTGATTCTGATCGAACTCGTCACTCCCTACTCGTCATAACGATAAACCACACATAAATACAAACTCCGAATAACCACAAATAAAATCCAAATGGAAAGATCCAAATAAAAAGATCCAGGTAGGCTTGCGACGTTTGAACGGTCGGGGTATAAGGGTCGGTCTACCGTTCTCAACTAATAAAATATATCTAGACAATAATATAGCTTTGATATATAGTTGGCATAGATATAATATGTAATGCACAAGCAAGCTATATGCTAGCTAGCCAAACACATGAACTAAAAGAAACATGTCAACAAGCTACCGTGACTACACACATGCAATAATAAGCCCAAATACCCAAGCTGGAATTAATCGTACAACAACATGGTCCTATGAATATCTAGCAAAGCTAGTGTAGTCGAGGCAACAATATACTATAATCTAACATAGAAGTTAATATGCAATAACCAGATAATTATACTAGTACAATTAGCACACCTTACTTCTACTAGCCAATTAAATCTATAGCTAAGCATGTGCAAGCATGCAGTATAAAGAACACCAAAATTTGCTAAGTAAACTGGTAATTAAGCATGCAGGTGTACACGTACGATTTACAACAGCTACTACTCAGACATCAACAAACCAACGGATGGCATTCGGACTCACGATATTCAACTAGGCAAACATCCTACCTAGTTAGCTAGCAATCGTATAGTAGGCAAACAAGAAATACACGAACAAGGCCAATTATTTACAACTTAACCTACTAAATATGCAATTAAATCTAGCAATCTGATGTCAAACGATCTACAAAATAACCCACTGAAAACAAGCAGAAGAGGCAGTATGAGTGCACTATGGGGGACGTGGTCGTATGTCCTCAACCATGCACCAGTACCCACCTATTCCTTAAAATCGTTTGATATAAATCAAAAAAAATCATACTAACAACACTAGTAGGTTACTAGAGATGATTGACACGTTTCCTAAGTGAAGCTTGATCGAAATCGAGATGCGAAAAGCCGTCTACACGTTCATGCCATCGATCGGCATTCGGTTCATCGGCAACCGTGCAAACTACAAAACTATGGCTAGAAATCATGTCTAGGAGATAGGTCGCATCTAGACTAACGCGTGTGTGCAAGGATTTCTGCTGGAGCTTACCAAGAGCGACACGATCGTCCGCGGAAGGCGATGAACCGAGCTGGAACGGCGGGCGAATACGTCGTAGGTGATCCGCGGCTTGTCCTTCTGGTTCCACGAATCAGCCCTCCTCCTCCTCCTCTTGTTCCTTGCGGCACAGCAGCTCATTCTCCCGTGACCGGATTCATCGGGAAGCGAGCGGCGTTCGGCGGCGGCCTCGCAGAGATTCACAAGATTAGATCCGTTTTTTTCGATCTAGGTTTCTAGGTGGCGGCGGTGGGGTGAACGAGAGAAGAGGGGCGACGACCTGGGGCCTTTTATGTGCGGAGGGGAGAAGGTTTGCGTCTGTGAAAGAATCGGAAATCAATCGTTTCACGCGGCCATAGTATATACGTGCATAGTACGGATTCCTCGTGTGCGAGAACCCAGGTGTGCGAGAGTTGGGAGTTGGTGTTGCTGGACTACCTGAGCTGCTTTGCTCGGGCCTTTGTGGGCTTGATTGGATGAGTGCATAGGTAGAAAAAAAAGAATAGAAATAGACTAAGAGTAGAGAATACTCGCATTGTGTCGTACAGAAACAAAGATAGGCACGATATATGCAAGTGCTGCCATGCATGCACGTGTATGTGTGTATGTGGCTATAACCCAACACTTCAAATAGAAAATCAATAAAAGTCAAATTGAAAACGAGATGGCAAATATAAGTCAGATCCAAATATTATTTTGATTAAATTAATTCCAAACGGTTTGAAATTAATTTCTAGAAACTCTGAATAAAATATTCTTTTGTTTTATTACACTGCAACATCCTTTGCTTAAAAAAAATATTTAGACCCGTAAAAATCAGGATGTTACAGACAAATAGATATACCATGTTTATATGTCAGATATGTAAGAAGCACGATATGAAGTTATGTCTTACTTTAGTAGATAATATTCCTATAATATCCTAGTCTTATGAAATCCATACCTAAAAACTTTGTTTAAAGCAAGGTCTTAAGGCCTAAGGATAACAATTTTCAAATCATTATTTCAAAAATGTGGAAGATAATACCTAATTCTGGTGTATCAAGTTATTACAAGAGGAAGTAATTAAACATGAAAGATAGTAATGTAGGGTAGAAATTACATGAATTGTAGATAACATATAAAACAAACAAGAAGAATTAAGCAAACATGCTTGCTTTGATGGACAAAAGAAATGGATGAACTTTGCGATAAGATGTTTCTGGATTCAAGAAAGTGTGAGATAAAATATAACATGCATTGGAACTCTCCGATGAACTCTTATACTGAGTTTGAATTTATCTTTATTTTTAGTGATGCTCCTCCAAGGAAATTAATCTTAATATGAATCAAACACCTAGCATAGGGATTTTATATTTGTATTGCAATTGTCTTAACCTCCTCAAAAGTTGCTGTTGCAAAGTGGGGCTTGTTTTATAATATAAACATATTAATGATCCAACATTGCATGATGAAATTATGTCTTTCAAAAAATTGATATTTTTGATATATACGGAGAACTTTGTAGTTCAAATATATTATATTTTACTACAATGGAAATTAGTACCACTTGTAATGCCCACTTTTAGTGTGATAACATGATTCCCAAAATGGCGAGTGTGTTATATATTTGGAATGAAGTTACCTATTAACAGTTACTATATGAGTGTATACATCACAAGAAGTGAGCCTAGCTCACTTGGTTAGGGAAGTGGATGTACAAACTAACCACCTAGGTTTAAGTCCTCACCTGCGTAGATTTGGGTTATTATTATTTTATAAACAAAATTGTTATGCGGTCTTCCTCTACCGCATTCCTTTCAAAAAAATGTGTATACATAAAATTTACACACCATTGTAAAAACAATCCACATGTGCGCTCCACCTGCACACATTACTTCGAGAGACAAATATATATAGCATCTCTTTATGTCAAGTATGTAAGAAGTAATATATGAAGTTATGTCCTACTGTAATAATTGAAAGGGAAAACTTTCCAGTGTAGTTAGGCTATGTGGGTCAATCCCCTCCCTCCAAAGTTGCAAAGAGGCCAAGAGGGTATGAAATATGAGATTTCATGTTTGCCCTTATATTATTTGAAATTCACATGCCAAAAAGGATTCACTTATATTAACTAATCAAAGCCATAATTCTCAATGTATAGGATTATAATTATAATGGCTAGTTGAATCTTACAAGAAGAGTAATTGCATTATTCGCCAAAAGGAGTTACTTGGATGCTTCATAGTGAACATATTGGAACTTAGATCCTCTATATGTTTGAGTTTATTAGAGAGACAAGGAGAGTGTGTGTCGGGATTTCTCTAATGAATTATCACATGTAGAGAGCTTCAATTTTCCCACGATTTGTGATATGCAAATTCTTGGTGCAATCTCTTGATCCAAAAACCATTTTAGAACCCATTTTCTTTGGATAGAAATAGTTCATTTCCTCCCAAATTTCTTAAAGGTATTTATGTGAGAAGTCCTAATTGGATAAATGAAGATGAAAAACTTATGAACTACTTTGTTGTAGTCTAATGATAACTAAAGGATACATTTGACACAAAGATAATAAAAAGAAAATAGTAAGCATACATTAGATTGATTTTAGTATAATTATGTACACAATTATTCTAGACCGTGATTAGCTAGCTATTTGCAAAATGTTTACTTAGTCTAAATTACTTGGGGTACTCGATTAGCTATTTGCAAACATTTTACTTGCATTTCCTGCTTGCCCATCATTCCGATTTTCTATCATTTTTGGCTGGCATAAAGAAGTTTTCTTTAATTTGGTCAATTGGTGACACATAAATTTCGGCTCTCTTCTTCGGACTTTGCTAAAAAGAGACATGGTTTTTGGTTATTGGGAACTTGAAAACAAAAAATAACTAAGATTCCTGTGGTATTACTGATTTTAGCCCCGAGACAAAAAATATCGACATGTGGGTTGAGAAACAAAAAAGATATATCCATCATACACATGAGTACTAGATATTATATAATTAAAATCCATATTTATATTTGGTCATTTATCAATGTCATCACCATATTTGTCGTTTTGTTCTTCAAGCTATATTTCTGACGAATGATTGCCGATATAAAAGAGCAGAGCTAGCCTACAGTTTGTTTCGTTGATGCCGTACATGTAAAACTAAAGGCTAACGTGTTGTCGCCCACATTTGTCCTAAGGACGCTTCTCTGCTAATAGAATAATTATCTAGATTTGTCCTAAGCACGGCTGTAAGCCGGCGTTGCACTGAAAATGAAGTCAGTGCTCTTGTACTTGAAAAAAAAAACGGACAAGTGGTATATCGTGCATCCCGTGATATCTGAACTTCTGAACGTAGCAGCCTCCGAAGTGGCGTGGTGGTTGCCGTTGACCGTTGCGAGCCACGTCTATATAAAGTTCCAAACCCCTGGCCATCCAAGTCATTTTGGTCAGCCCGGAACCTAGCTAGCTATAGCCTCCACCCCCTCGCCAAAACCCCTCTTGCAGGAGATGGCCTCGAACAGCGGCGCATCCTACCGTTGGTTGCCACCGCCGCCGAGTTACCAGTGTTCTTGGTGCCTTAGGACGTGGGCTTCGAAGCAGGCCCTTGGTGGCCACATGTCCAGTGGCCGCTGCAAGAACGCGCCGGCAAGGCAGCCCCTCCCACCTCCGCCACCTCCACCAGCCCGCCCGTCGCGGCTGCTTGCTCCAAACCCAGCCTTCTGGGAGGAGTACCGCGGAGGAGGCCAACGCCCGGTGCAGATTAACTTCCTTGGTCTGCCGCCGGCCATCATGGTGAACGACAACGTGTCGGAGCCGTCCAACAATGCCGCCATGGAGCCGCAGGTGAACGACGGCGCAGGTCAAGAGGCCGACAGCTCGGTGAGCGCCTTGGATCTGAACTTGGGCCTGTGATCAGTACAGTACGTGGAGGGGCGCGTCTTGCTAGCAAGTGGTGTGAGATCCATCTCAAGGAAAAAAAACTATATCATGTTTAAGATTTATGCTAGCATTTTGTTTTGTTTTGTTTAATCATATACTGTGGTCTACATCATCCCAAGAGAAATAATGTACTATGAGACTATATGATGAGTGTCATCTTTAAGATTCATGCGAATTTAATTTGTTTATTAATCTAATCTTATTGTGATCTTTGCTACCTGTTCGGATAGATCTAAAAGTGAAAAAAGTCACATGCGATTATCTATGGTGTTTACATTCAAGTTAATTTTGGCAAGTGTTTGCTTAGAATCGAACTTTGTGCTTATTATAGGCTGTCTGATCTATTACTTTCTTAAAAATGGTTCAACGGTAATTTTGGATCCAATTATATTAAATCTCGTTATGTACTCGTATGTAGTATCTGATAAAAAAAACGGGACACATGCATGCCTTGCCTGGGTTAGACGTATTAGTAAGTGTACATACCGCACTGCAAAAAAAAAAGTGCATACCAAGTTTGAATTCCAGGCCAAAAAAAGGCAAGCCCATGTTTTAGATTATCTATCACACTAGTTTATCTCCTGTTTCTTTCCTTAACCTTATATAAGGTGTCAAGTAGAATCCCATAAAAATCACATTTCTAGTTTATTTTAAATTTTGCAGTGCAAAATTTTACATTAAAAATATCAAAATAAACTAGAGGTGGGACATTGGTGGAATCTCACTTGACACCCTAGCCGTATAATTCACTCACAGCCACAAGATCTTTACCATTCCCGCTGGTGAATTAAATGGATTTTGCTGGTGCCGCAAGATCTCGATCAACCTTGATTATTGTTCCAATGTGAGGACGAGAGTGGATTCTGCCTCCATTGAGCTGGATTGCACTGATAACATTTACATGATAGGAGTATTGTTAGAAATAATGGGCTAATCCATTTAGGCCCATGAGTATTTCAGATTTTCCCTAAATCTCAAAGCCCAAATTTGTGGCAGCCCATATGTGTTTGGGCCCATGTTTGTGGTAGCTCACATGGGAGTGGAGTGGGAGCTAAAGTTTAGTCCCACATGGAAAGTTGGAGGAGAGTTGCACCGCCTTATAAGGTGGAGTGTTGCACCACTTTGTAAGTGAGTGGGAATAAGAGAGATACACACGCGCGCTCCTCCGACGACGACGACGCTCGCACGCACGCTCGCCTCGCCTCGCCTCGCCTCGTCACGACGCACGCGCGCCGCGGGTTGCGGGAATCTCGCCGAGCCGAGACGTGTCAAACGGTTAGCTTATTCGGGTCGCTCCCATCCTCTTTACTTGCGCCGAGCAGGTCTCCGATGTAGGCAAGGCAAGGCAATTTCCTGAATTAACAATGGCTGGGTTTACCGATGCACTGAGGCCAGATAAGTTTACCGGTGTGCACTTTAAGAGGTGGCAGTACAAGGCTGAGCTTTGGCTGACCACGATGAAAGTGTTCCACATCAGTAAAGGCAAACCTGAGGGAACTATATCTGACAAGGATCAGAAGAAGTTCGAGGATGCTAATACTGTCTTTGTGGGATGTATTCTGAGCATTCTTGCTGACCGTCTATGTGATGTGTTTATGCACATAAAAGACGGAAAGGAGCTCTGGGATGCACTGGATGCCAAGTTTGGTGCTGCAGATGCTGGCAGTGAACTGTATATCATGGAGAGCTTTCATGATTTTAAGATGACTAAGGACCTTCCTGTGGTTCAACAAGCTCATGAGATACAGTGCATTGCCAAGGAGCTCGAACTCCTTAAGTGTACCTTACCCGACAAGTTTGTGGTGGGATGCATTATTTCTAAGTTGCCCCCTTTATGGAGGAACTTTGCCACAACTCTCAAACACAAGAGACAGGAGATATCAGTTGAAAATCTGATAGCGTCCCTTGATGTTGAGGAGAAGGCTCGGGCTAAGGACACTACTGAGAAAGGAGAGGGTCTTGCTACTGCTAACTTTGTGCAGAAAGGCAAATCCGTAGGCAAGAACAAAGGGAACTTCAAACCCTCCTTTAACAAGCCTGTAAAGACTACAACCTTCAAGAAGAAGAAGACGAACAGGGACAAGAGTGAACTGTCTTGTTACACTTGTGGAGAGCCCGGCCATTTTTCCAAGGACTGTCCAAAACGCGCAGACCGCAGAGGGAAAAAGGCCAAGACTGTCAACGTCGTGACCGCTAGCAATACTGATGGGTATGGTAATTTATTTACTGTTCTTTCAGTATTTCAATCACCGTGTTGGTGGCTTGATACGGGTGCTAATGTTCATGTGTGTGCTGACATCTCTATGTTCACTTCTTATCAGGTCGCTCGGGATTCATCCGTCCTAATGGGGAATGGATCACATGCTTCTGTTCGTGGTGTTGGCACGGTGGATCTGAAGTTTACTTCCAGAAAGATCGTGCAGCTGAGGAACGTGCAACATGTCCCTACTATGAACAAGAATCTCGTTAGTGGCTCCCTTCTTTGCAGAGATGGGTTTAAGGTTGTCTTAGAGTCTAATAAAGTCGTTGTTTCGAAACATGGACAATTTATTGGTAAAGGTTATGAGTTCGGAGGCTTGTTCCGGTTTTCACTTTCAGAGTTTTGTAATAAATCCGTGAATCATATTTGTGGTGGTGTTAATGATGATACCAGTGTTTGGCATTCTCGTTTATGTCACATTAATTTTGGTTTGATGTCTCGGATGTCCAGCATGAGTTTAATTCCGAATTTCACTATTGCCAAAGGTTCTAAGTGCCATAGTTGTGTGCAATCAAAGCAACCTCGAAAGCCTCACAAGGCTGCCGAGGAGAGAAACTTGGCACCTCTAGAACTCATACATTCTGATCTATGTGAGATGAATGCTGTGTTGACAAAAGGTGAAAAGAGATATTTCATGACGTTGATAGATGATGCTACTAAACTCTTCTATGTTTACTTGTTGCAAACTAAAGATGAGGCTTTAGACTACTTTAAAATCTATAAGGCCGAAGTTGAAAATCAACTAGAGAGAAAGATCAAGCGTCTTAGGTCGGATCGTGGTGGTGAGTATTTTTCCAAAATATTTGATGAATTCTGTCAGGAACACGGAATTATTCATGAGAGGACGCCTCCCTACTCGCCCCAATCAAACGGGGTTGCCGAGAGAAAAAACCGCACGCTAACTGACTTGGTGAATTCCATGTTAGCCACTGCTGGTTTATCAAAGGCATGGTGGGGGGAGGCTTTGTTGACTTCATGTCATGTCCTGAATAGAGTTCCTAACAAGAATAAAGAAAAGACCCCTTATGAGGAGTGGGTTGGGAGAAAACCATCATTTTCGTATCTGCGTACTTGGGGGTGTTTGGCGAAGGTCAACATACCGATTCCCAAGAAACGCAAGCTCGGACCCAAGACAGTGGATTGTATCTTTCTAGGATATGCTCCATGGAGTGTAGGCTATAGATTTCTAGTGGTTAAATCTGAGGTACCTGATATGCATGTTGATACTATAATGGAATCTCGTGATGCAACATTCTTTGAGAATATTTTTCCTATGAAAGATATGCATAGCATTGGTAGGATTTCTTCTGAAATACTTCCTGAATCTAGTGCATCTATTGATAATTCTAAACAACCACATGAGGAATTTCTTGAGAAGGATGACGATGAACCTCTCACGAGGAGTAAGAGACAGAGGGTTGCAAAATCCTTTGGCAATGATTTCATCGTGTACCTTGTGGATGATACTCCAAGATCCATTACTGAGGCATATGCATCTCCTGATGCAGATGATTGGAAAGAAGCTGTCCAAAATGAGATGGACTCGATTCTTTCTAATGGAACTTGGGAATTATCAGAACGACCCTATGGTTGTAAACCTGTGGGATGTAAGTGGGTGTTCAAGAAGAAGCTAAGGCCTGATGGTACTATTGAGAAGTACAAGGCGCGTCTTGTAGCTAAGGGATACACACAGAAAGAAGGCGAAGATTACTTCGACACCTATTCACCTGTCGCTAGACTGACCACCATTCGAGTACTACTATCCCTGGCTGCCTCTTATGGTCTTCTTGTTCATCAAATGGACGTGAAGACAGCTTTCCTTAATGGAGAGTTGGAAGAGGAGATCTATATGGATCAGCCGGATGGGTTTGTGGTAAAAGGTGAAGAGACAAAGGTGTGTAAGTTATTGAAATCTTTATATGGCCTGAAACAAGCACCTAAGCAATGGCATGAGAAGTTTGACAGAACTCTACTTTCTGCTGGCTTTGTCATTAATGAGGCTGATAGATGTGTTTACTATCGCCATGGTGGGGGCGATAGCATTATATTATGATTGTATGTGGATGACATTCTGATCTTTGGTACAAACATGAAAGTGATAAATGAGGTCAAGTCTTTCCTATCAAAGAGTTTTGATATGAAAGATCTGGGAGAGGCTGATGTCATTCTGAACATCAAGCTAATTAAGAACGAGAATGGGATTACTTTAACGCAATCTCATTATGTTGAGAAGGTCTTGAGCCGGTTTGGCTTTAATGATGGCAAGACTTCTCCAACACCTTATGATCCCAGTTTGACATTACGAAAGAATAAGAAGGAACCAACAGATCAGCTAAAATATTCACAAGTTGTTGGTTCTCTTATGTACTTAGCAAGCGCTACAAGACCCGATATCTCTTTTGCTATGAGCAAGTTGAGTAGGTTCATGTCTAACCCGGGTATTGATCATTGACATGCACTTGAAAGGGCCATGCGCTATCTATGTGGTACAATGAGCTATGGGATTCACTATTCAGGGAATCCTGCTGTGCTTGAAGGATATAGTGATTCGAATTGGATCTCTGACGTTGATGAACTCTACGCCACGAGCGGGTATGTGTTTACCCTTGGAGGTGGCGCAGTGTCATGGAGGTCTCGTAGACAAACCATATTGACGAGGTCAACTATGGAAGCAGAACTTACTGCTTTAGACACAGCCACTGTTGAGTCAGAATGGCTGCGTGAGCTCTTGATGGACTTGCCTATGGTTGAGAAACCTGTGCCGGCAATCCTTTTGAATTGTGACAACCAAACTGTTATTGTCAAAGTGAACAATTCTAAGGATAACGCGAAGTCATCAAGACACGTGAAGAGACGTTTGAAATCTGTCAGGAAATTGAGAAACTCCGAAGTAATAACTGTTACGTATATTCAAACAGACAAAAACCTGGCAGATCCCTTTACAAAGGGACTATCACGAAATGTGATAGAAAGTGCATCGAGGGAGATGGGGTTGAGACCCATGGATGTCACACCTTAGTGGTAACCCAACCTATGTGATCGGAGATCCCGTAAATTAGGACCTGGGAAGAACAAGCTAGTGGTTTGACTGAGGAGAGTATTTTGAAAACCCTCTCTATGTGAAGATGCATGACTCTCATAATCTGTAAGGCAGGTTGGCAACATGCCTTAATGTGTTTCTGTTGGCTTTAATTAGCAAAGATGCCGTCTTACAGGGCATTCTTGAAAGAACACACCTATATGAGCTCGACTGTAAACGTCGCGGTCTATGAGATCTGGGTGATCTCTAGTAAACTCATGAAGAGACCAGGGAGTATGACGCATATGCTCCAACCCGCGGGGTAGGCTACTTACAGCCAAGTACTAGTTATGATTCTGAGCGAAATCTATTGGCACCAAACTTGCAATTCAAGGTTCGTCCATTGTTCAAGTTGTTGATAAACGTAGTTCAAATTTTTAGGCGGAAGTTCAACTTAACAGTCTCTGCTGAAACACTGGTATATAAACAAGTAGCAAGGATTGGCAAATCTTCAAATGGGCATTTGAGATCTGGTGGGGGATTGTTAGAAATAATGGGGCTAATCCATTTAGGCCCATGAGTATTTCAGATTTTTCCTAAATCTCAAAGCCCAAATTTGTGGCAGCCCATATGTGTTTGGGCCCATGTTTGTGGCAGCTCACATGGGAGTGGAGTGGGAGCTAAAGTTTAGTCCCACATGGAAAGTTGGAGGAGAGTTGCACCACCTTATAAGGTGGAGTGTTGCACCACTTTGTAAGTGAGTGGGAATAAGAGAGATACACACGCGCGCTCCTCCTCCGACGACGCCGCCGCTCGCACGCACGCACGCTCGCTCGCCTCGTCACGTCACGACGCGCGCGCGCCGCGGGAATCTCGCCGAGCCGAGCTTTATTTTGCTGCTCAGGAAAATTGACAGACGTGTCAAACAGTTAGTCGCTCCCGGATCGTGGGCTACTGTAACCGAACCGAACGTGCGTAACGTGGCCGAGTCCTGCGTTAGGGTTTCCTGAGCCGCTCTATATAAAGTCCTGCGCGGCTACCGCCACAACACCACCAAAAACCAATCTAGGGTTTTGCCATCCTCTTTACTTGCGCCGTCACCGTAGTCTACTCCATCCCGCTTGCCGGCGTGCACCGGCGGACGGGAGAGCAGGTCTCCGGAACCACTCGCCTTTGCGATCCTGTACGGGAGAGGGAGAATAAGGTTTTTGGGAAGCGCTCCGCGCGACCGCTCGAGTTCTCCATCACGGGTCGTCTTCCATCTAAGTCGGGCGGTGCTGCCTACCGCCGTCTTCGTCGCCATCTGCTGCGATCACTCTTCCCCAAAGTTCCTACTACGACAACCGAACGGTACGTGCTACGTGATCCTGTTTGGTTATTCATCATGTTCTGCGAGTACATGTTAAGCTGCTGTTTGTTTCCGATCATCCTGTTGTTTAGTACATATAGTATGTTCGAGTTACATGAGCTAGTAGCTGGTTTTGTCATGATTTATATTCTGGAATTAATCGTTGAAATTATGCCTAATAATCCAACAAGTATAACTACTGTTGTTTCTTCGATCAATACATAGTACCCATATAGCACTATGTTCTGTTAAAAAAACATATAGCACTATCTATCTCCCAATATATCTTAAAGCATATAGCACTATCTATCTATGTTCTTCTGCTGTGAGTATTATTTTTGGAAAAATGTCCGTGCGTTGCAACGGTCCGACTCCGACTCTTCGTGCATTGGCGACAGGTACAAAGTGCAAGGAGCTTGTTAATTCAGAAATAGTATTTGCGGTGCCTTACCTCATTTGGGACAATTCCCCGTCGCCGCGTCGTTGAATTATCTTGGCAACGTCTCCATGGCTACAGATTTGTCAGGTAAATCTAATATGACGAGTTTGCAAAAAGAAACGTTCGGATAGGATTTGCTTTTTATTGTTGCTACATGTCTCGGACACTGCTGGAAGCCAAATGCCGCAATCTAATCTCTTTAGCTATGACAACTTGACCCACTTTATCCCCATCTGTTTTTTAAATCATAGAGTATGGACGTATGTAAATAATAATTAAGGCAATATAAGGAGTAAAAGACAGAGATTAGTAGCTAGAAAACTGCCTAAATCCTCTTGAAAAAAGAAAACTGCCAAAATTTGCAAACATGGACTAAACTCACCTCATCGTGTTGGTATTAGTCATCGCAAATCGTTTTTTGCTGAAACAATCACTGCTGCGTATCTTCTTCTGTGTCATCGCCATTAGTCCGCTCTGTTCTTCCGTTAGTCATAACCTCCACAGAGCCTTTGTCCTCATCGTTGTCACAATCTCCTCTTACGTTGCTCGTCGCCTCTACTGTTATATGTTGATCCAAAATCTACAAAGTATAGGCCAACTTCTGACGAGTGGAGCGAGGCCCGTCGCCGGGGTTTCCACCGATATATAAACCCCTTGTAAGCCGCCGGTTGGGGATGAGTTGCATCTGTGAAATCCCCGGCGTTTGTAAACACTCCTCGATATAGTGAAGTTTCGCTGGCTGGCGCCCGTGGTTTTTTCCTCTCTTTGTTGGAGAGGTTTTTCCACGTTAAATCTGTGTCCTCTTGCTGTGTTTTTCGTTTTCGTTCTTCGTTATCTTCTTGTCGCAATTGTAACAAGTGGTATCAGAGCCCCAGGTTCTAATCTAGGGTTTGCGACATGTCGTCATTGAAGTTCGATCTACCACAGCTGGACTACACCACAAGATTCTCCTTGTGGCAGGTGAAGATGCGGGCGATTCTCGCCCAAACTTCTGATCTGGATGAAGCGCTGGATGGATTCGGTGAAAAGGATGCTAAGACCTGGTCCGCCGAAGAGAAGCGGAAGGACCGTAAGGCTTTGTCTTTGATTCAACTTCATATGTCCAATAATATTTTGTAGGAAGTACTGGAGATGAAATCTGCTGCTGCCCTATGGGAAAAACTGGAAACGATCTGTGTGTCAAAGGATCTAACCAGTAAGATGAACGTGAAGATGAAGTTGTTCTCGCACAGGCTGCAAGAAGGTGGATCGGTAATGAATCACATATCTGTTTTTAAAGAGATTGTTTCAGACTTGCAGTCTATGGAGGTAAAATATGATGATGAGGATTTAGCTCTTCTACTCTTATGCTCGTTGCCTAGTTCCTATACACATTTTCGTGATACAATATTGTTGAGCCGTGATGAACTAACCCTTGCCGAAGTACATGACGCCCTCAAACAGAGGGAAAAGATGAAAACTATGGTAGGGTCAGATGGGACGTCATCCAAGGCTGAGGCTCTGCAGGTTCGTGGCAGGACCGAGCAGAGATACAACAACTATGGCAACAGAGATAAGAGCAAGGACGGTAGAAGTCGTTCAAAGTCCAAGGGAAAGGATAAATTCTGCAGGTATTATAAGAAATCTAATCATGTTATTGATGATTGTTGGAAGTTGCAGAATAAGGAGAAAAGAAACGGAACTTACCAACCGAAAGATAGGTCTGAAGGTTCTGGTAAGGCTGCTGTTGTTTCTGATAGTTCTGATGGTGAATGCTTAGCTGTTTTTGCTGCTTGTGCTTCTCGTGATGATGAATGGATACTTGATACTGCATGTTCGTTTCATATTTGCTGTAACAAAGATTGGTTCAGTTCATATGAGTCTGTGCAGACTGGAGATTTTGTGCGTGTGGGGAATGACAACCCATGCCATATCGTTGGTGTTGGATATGTTAAGATTAGGACACATGATGGCGCGACACGCACGTTGAGTAAGGTGAAGCACATACCAAGCATGGCCAGAAATTTGATCTCCCTGAGTACCATGGACGTTGATGGATACAAGTATGCCGGTGGGCATCGAGTTCTAAAGGTATCAAAAGGTTCTCTTATTCACATGATAGGTGATATGAATTCTGCTAAATTATATGTTCTTAGAGGTAGCACTTTGCCTGGTATTGCTGCTGCTGTTACTTCTAATGATTCTGATGATTGTGGTAAAACACATCTATGGCATATGCGTCTTGGGCATATGAGCGAACAAGGCATGGCAGAGTTGGTCAAGAGAGAGCTGATTGATGGTTGCAACTTGAGTAAGTTTGAGTTCTGTGAGCACTGCATCTTTGGTAAGCATAAAATAGTTAAATTCAATGCTTCCGTTTATACCACCAAAGGCATATTAGATTATGTGCATGCTGATGTATGGGGTCCGTCCTGTAAGACTTCTATTGGTGGTGCTAATTATATGCTTACTATTATTGATGATTACTCAAGAAAAGTGTGGCCTTATTTTCTGAAGCATAAATCTGATGTTTTTGATGCTTTTAAGAAGTGGAAAGTTATGGTTGAAAAACAGACCGAGAAGAAGGTAAAGGTACTACGTACTGACAATGGTATGGAATTCTGTTCTAATGAGTTTGAGGAGTTTTGCAGTAACGATGGCATGATCAGGCATCACACCATCCCATATACTCCTCAGCAGAATGGCGTGGCAGAGCGCATGAACAGAACCATCATCTCGAGGGCTCGTTGTATGTTGTCTAATGCAGGTATGCATAGGCGTTTCTGGGCTGAAGCAGCCAACACAACGTGTTACCTCATCAACAGGTCACCTTCTATTCCACTTGAGAAGAAAACTCCCATTGAGGTATGGTCAGGTTCGCCTGCTGATTATTCACAGTTGAGAGTTTTTGGATGCACTACATATGCTCATGTTGATAATGGAAGTTAGAGCCTAGGGCTGTTAAGTGCATATTCCTTGGTTATGGTTCAGGAGTTAAAGCATATAAACTATGGAATCCTGAAACTAAAAGGATTTTGCTAAGTAGAAACGTTGTTTTCAATGAGTCCGTTATGTATCATGATAGCTTGCCATCAGATACCTCTCCTGTTGCTGTTGGAGAGGAGAGAGTTAATGTGCAGGTGGAGAACTTGCAGAAAACTGTTGATAATGATGCTATCGTTGAAGATACACATGAGGAAAACATTGATGATATTGTTGTTCAGCACTCACCTACTATTTTGCAGCAGCCACATGAGTCCATTGCTGCTGATAGACCGAGGCGTAAATGTGGTCCTCGTCCTCGTTTAATTGAAGAGTGTAATCTTGTACATTATGCTTTGAGTTGTGCTGAACAGGTGGAGAACGATTCTGAACCTGCTACATATAATGAAGCCATTGCATCCGTTGACCGCGAGAAGTGGGTTTCTGCTATGCAAGAAGAGATGCAATCGCTTGAGAAAAATGACACATGGGATGTTGTACGCTTGCCTAAACAAAAGAAGGCGGTCCGCTGCAAGTGGATCTTCAAGAAAAAGGAAGGTTTATCTCCTAAAGAGCCTTCAAGGTACAAGGCAAGGTTAGTAGCAAAAGGGTTCAGCCAGATTCCAGATATTGATTACAATGATGTGTTCTCTCCAGTTGTGAAGCATAGTTCCATTCGTACTTTCTTTAGTATTGTGGCTATGCGTGATCTTGAGCTTGAGCAGTTAGATGTCAAGACTGCTTTTCTGCATGGAGAACTTGATGAGGAAATATACATGGACCAACCAGAAGGGTTCATAGTGCCTGGTAAAGAGGATTTTGTGTGCAAATTAAAGAAGTCTCTTTATGGCTTAAAGCAATCTCCAAGACAGTGGTATACAAGGTTTGATTCATTTATGATCTCACATGGTTTTGAGAGGTCTAAATATGATAGTTGTGTTTATATCAAGTTTGTTGATGGGTCACCTTATACTTGCTGCTATATGTTGATGATATGTTAATTGCTGCCAAGGGCATGAAAAAATCACTACTTTGAAGGCACACCTAAGTAGTGAGTTTGAGATGAAGGATCTTGGTGCTGCTAAGAAGATCTTAGGTATGGAGATTACCCGAGATAGAAAATCTGGTTTGTTATTTCTTAGTCAGCAAAGTTACATTAAGAAAGTTCTTCATCGTTTTAATATGGATGGTGCCAACTCAGTTAGTACTCCTATTGCTCCTCATTTTAAATTGTCAGTTTCTCAATGTCCTACTACCGATGAAGAGTTTGAGTACATGTCAAAGGTGCCATATTCTAGTGCTGTTGGTTCTTTGATGTATGCCATGGTTTGTTCTCGTCCTGATTTATCATATGCTATGAGTTTGATAAGTAGATACATGGCTAATCCTGATAAAGAACATTGGAAGGCTGTTCAGTGGGTTTTCAGGTACCTTCTTGGCACTTCCAATGCTTGTTTGAAGTTTGGCAGGACCGGTGAGGGACTCGTTGGCTATGTGGATTCAGATTTTGCTGCCGATTTGGATAAGAGAAGATCCCTCACAGGTTATGTGTTTAATGTTGGTGGTTGTGCTGTTAGCTGGAAGGCTACATTGCAGGCTGTTGTTGCACAATCTACTACTGAAGTTGAATACATGGCTATTGCTGAAGCTTGCAAAGAATCTGTTTGGTTGAAAGGTTTGTTTGCTGAGCTTTGTGGAGATGATTCTTGCATTACTTTGTTTTGTGGCAGTCAAAGTGCCATATACCTTACAAAATATCAGATGTTCCATGAGAGAACTAAGCACATTGATGTCAAGTACCATTTTGTTAGAGACATTGTTGCTCAAGGTAAATTAAAGGTATGCAAGATCAGCACTCATGATAATCCTGCTGATATGATGACTAAACCTGTTCCTGTTGCTAAGTTTGAGCTTTGAGCTTTGCTCGAACTTAGTTGGTTTAACTGATTAGCTCAAGTGGCTATTGGCGTCGAAAGTATTTGCTTTGTTTGTTCAGGGAGATGGTTACTGTTGATGCTACAAGGAGGAATTTGTCTCAAGGTGGAGTTTGTTATATGTTGATCCAAATTCTACGAAGTATAGGCCAACTTCTGACGAGTGGAGCGAGGCCCGTCGCCGGGGTTTCCACCGATATATAAAGCCCTTGTAAGCCGCCGGTTGGGATGAGTTGCATCTGTGAAATCCCCGGCGTTTGTAAACACTCCTTGATATAGTGAAGTTTCGCTGGCTGACGCCCGTGGTTTTTTCCTCTCTTTGTTGGAGAGGGTTTTCCACGTTAAATCTGTGTCCTCTTGCTGTGTTTTTCGTTTTCGTTCTTCATTATCTTCTTGTCGCAATTGTAACATCTACTCCCTGCCTCCATCTCAGCCGTCAGAGCCCTACACCACGTAACTGTACTGGACCCGCTGTCCAACTGCTTCGACATGCTTATGATAGTTGCAAGACAGAAACTGAGCGGCCATGGGCCTCATATACCGATGGTTGAAGCCAGCGCCAAAGTATGGCGGCTACTGCTGCATGAACGCCATTGCCGGCCGCAGTGGGTGCGCCAGATTTAGAAAAGAAACAACGCCTCAGAGCCATTCTTAGTGGGCGTAGAAACATCATGAGACAAATTCGCTAGCCATGGCTGCGGCCACCGTCGCCATGTTTTTTAGAACGACGTCCGGTGGCGGGTATGCGCGAGCAGCATCATGGAGGTTAGGCTAGGCGATGCGTCGTCGGCCAGAGGAGGTCGGCGGATAGCGACGTTGACGACATGCATCCCTAGTCCTGCTCCGCCCCAGACATCGGTAGCTGGAGCCATTCCCATTCCCCATCCGTGAGAGAATCTCACCGTGCACCTCGCCCCCATGAGCTCTTGGACTCATCTCTCCCGTCACGTCGGGAGGTCCTTCGCCACGACGTCCAATCCGAGCTCCTTCTCTTGGTGCAGATTGAATCTCATCGGAATCGGACTGTACCATCAAAATCGAGTCATCTACATGGAGATGTACCCGACAACGCAATTCATGAGGGTTGCATCCAGAGGGGCGAGTTTTTGGCGGCGGCGGAACGGGAGAGCTTCTTAGCGGCGACGGAACCCTCGAGCCACTCACGCTCGGGGAAATTAATCAAATACCGGCACTTATATTTGTTAGATGATGATCCACGACATATATTGATCGTATCTGGAACGGACTCAGACGCGGGCACACGGGGAAATTAATCAGATACCGGCGCTTATATTTGTTAGATGATAATCCACGACATATATTGATCGTATCTGGAACGGACTTAGACGCGGGCACACATCGACGTACAATTTTTTTACTGAGGCAAAATGGTCCTAAAAAGTGTTGGACCGGGAGAAACACTTCGTGCTTTATGATTAGGTATAGACTAGCAAATCTGCCCATGCGTTGCTACGGGTTAAAAAAAATAGACCTAATATTCAAAGATAGTAGTTGGTCATAAATTTACACAAAACAAATTGAAAAGTTAGTAAGATTGGCGGCAACCGCAAACCGCTAGCTTGATAATCTTTATCCCCAAAATCTATACCTAATATTAATGCCTGCATGTTGCTACAAATCGTAGAAATATTATTGACCTAAAAAGTTCAAAATAGTGCACCCATATTATTTTTGTTTAAATATTGATTTTTCTAAATTCTCTTTCCACACAGCAAGAAACTCTAGATAGTTGTGTGACTTGTGAGTTGTGACAGAGAACCTTGCAAAATCATCAGAGAACTTTTCTATGTTTTATTTGCTATATCAAACACGCAGCAGAACAGCAGGTCCTCTTTGCTCTCTCTGCTCTCTCATGCAGGTACCGCAAGCACACGCATTGAAAATAAATCTGACATCTTCACTCAATCTATCTGTCATCAAAGCAGCAACATGCGGGCAAAAGCATATAGAATCTCTGTACCCTTTGGTTGTCTGCTCTCCAACAAAGAAGTGCCTCACGCGCTCTTGCCTCCCACATCAAGATACTAGTACCACAGCAACAGCGTCTCATAATCCTACCTCATTCTCTCCAGTCTCCACTCGTGCTCTCCATCTCAAGAGAAATAGTAGTACTCCTACAACAGAAGCTGTCTCATAATCCTTCCACACAATCTCTCGATCTCCACCAATCTTGACATATTCCTAAGGAGCTCTAAGGCCTTTCACAATGGGGTTTCTTAGGGCAGTGTCTAGGTGCTTTGCCTATGTGAAGTATCTAAGCTACACCACTTGTACGGTATCATAAGCAAAAAACTTGGCTAGACCAATCACACACATACATAAGACTAAAATTATTAAATGCAACACCACTAAGAAACCACATCTAAGATACACCCTATTATGATAGTTGTTTCTTAGTTTTTTTTTTTATGAAAACATGCTAAGATACATCCCATTAGAAAAGACCTAATCTCCTGAAATTGAGAGCCTGTAGTTGCTTGTGTGTTGTCCCGTCGGCTGGGGCTCATCTGGTGGTGTGTTACCGTTCGGCTTCACACGGAATTGTGAAAACGTGTTTGATTGGGCCCACATAACGGTGCGACACCGATTTGCTGCCGGTAGAATTGGTGTCTTTTGGTTGTTTGGGTCGGTTTGCTGCTGCTTTGACCATTAGGGTCGGTGATTCCCCTGCTCTTTTTTCTGTTTCCGGTTTTTCTGTTTCCGGCGCCATCCCTGCGCTACTTCGTTTCTTGCTTTTGCGATGCTTGGCTCCGGCGGCGCGTTCGTTGTACGGGCTTGTGTGTGTTCTGTGGTGGTTGTTAGTGCGGTCGTTTACCGGGAGTTGAGGGCCGGTTGTAGAGAGGAAAAGCCGCACACAAGTCTCAATCCTGACCCTCTTCCTCCACCACCTCTCTCATGCTCGTGAAATCGCCGCTTCCGACCAATCTCCCAAGAAATAACGAGCCCTGGCTGGCTGGGTCATCTCATCTCATTCTGTCGTGGGTCGGCGTCGCTGGCATCACCGGCGGTGCTACCTCCTCTAACCACGCGTAGCATCAGTGCCTTGGTAGATCTGTGCCTATGCAGAGGGGGACGGGCAATGGTGTCTTCAACACAGGTCTTAGATATGAGATCTCCAAGACCGTCCGCACCCACCTCCACCACCACGATCAATCCGTCCCCATCGAATCAAATCACATCGACCGAGGGTTTCTTTCCGTCATTCACCTCCTTCCCTCCATTCACCATCTTGAGGATGGGATTCCTCCCCGCTTATCCTGGTAAGTAAGCCGAGGAGCTTCTCGGAGTAACACCAACGCCGACGGAAACTGGAAATTTCTGGTTGGCGTGCTCTTCTGGGAGGCGGATGGACCCTGGGGCGAGGCCGCATCCTTTGCCTCCTGGCCTCCGCGGGACCCAGGGGAAAAATGTTCCCCCGCAGACAGACCACAGGAAACCTCGGCGAGCCAACTTTGACAGCGAGGTCGTCCTCTCCTGAGCTCCTCCGTCGTCAGATTGCACCCATCCTCCGCGTCAGTGCCACACCAAAGAGGTTCGCTTTTCCTTTTCCACTGGCTTGCCAAGGCAGAATAGAATACAGTATTTTATTTTGCTTTACCTATCGATGCACATGAATAATATGAGTAGTTTCTTCCTGCCACTAATCATAGTTGACTAATTTGCATTGAGTATAATTCCATGCTGCGCTGTAGAGTTCATAGTGCTACTATTATCCTCACGAGAAAATGGATGTTTTGTGTTTGCCAGGTCGCTTCTAAGACCTAGGGGCCTTGACCTGAACTCCAGCAGACAACGTTTTTCCATTTCAAAACTGCACTCCTACAGAGAGCCTCGACAGCGTATGTATGTATGCCATCAGACCTTATGCGTGTTACACATGCATGTGTTACTGTAACCTTAGCTAAAATGTCCTATAATATCTAGCTTGAAGTAAATTTCTGCAGTCCCATAAGCTGTTTTATTCCGAGAGAATGATTAATTACTCAACACCCAAGTGCCATATGAAATAGAGACGACCGTGTTTGCCATATTTGAGAGACTCATCAGGTTTTCTAATTTCAAGAAAAAATGATAAATATTGAATGGTGCTCTTTTATTGTCATATCCTTCCGTGGCAAAGGTTTTAAGTTATTGTTTTCTTATTTTATAGAATATGAGTATGCATATGTTACAGCCCATTCACTGTCCATTGTATTTATAGGGGATAATAATGTCAAATGGGCAAAGCTACTATTGTTATACTGATACATATATGGATAAATTACCGTTCGTGAATACACTAAAGCAGTGCACTATGCCAGATGTCACTATGCATATGAGCCCCTATCTTGACAATAACTGTCAAAATCGATGATAGAAGGCACTTCCGGTAAAAGAATTTGTATAGATCGATCTAGCACAAGAAGCTACATTGCCTGTGTGACCTAATTGGAGTATATGGGAAAAAGGGTGATAGGATAGCTGCAGGAACTCACTCGTGAAATACTAAATCTGCATTGTCACGGCCAGGATAGACTCTAACGTCTGGATTGAGTTTCTCAGTTGATGCCTTAACTTCATATGAATGTTCTCCACTTCCATGCAGCTCCATCTTGAAACTAGACAATTCCATTTGGTGCTTCTGATGCAGCTAGAGTAGCTCTGATAACCTTTACTCCAGACCATCTTTTCAATATAATATGCGCCCATTTTGTTAGTTCATCTGAATATTAATGTTAGTGCTGGATATTTGCATTGCGGATACCAATGGTAGTCACATTGTAATTAGCATATGTGGATAGTTATAAAACAAGTATCGGAAATCTTTTAGCATGGTCTAAAATGCACTTTGAGAGGTTGAGTACACATTGTATGCAGTCCTTGCATCTCAGGATATGACATATGGTCTTGAGTTATGCTAATTTGCGGGTTTTTTCGTGAAGGAGGTATTGATACCTGGCAGTCTCAGAGGCCAACGGTGGGCGTGTCATACCCGCCTATGCAGGTACCCCTGCTGCAGATGGGTTGGGCTGGCCGATCTAGGGCTTCAGCCTGTAGAGGCCAGGTGCTCCTTCAGGATATAATATTGACATATACATTTTCCAGGCAATTTTTAGGAAATCATCAGACCTAAGGCATAGAGCTATTTAAGCAGTTATTTTTTCTGACGTTGGAAACCTGTAGTTGTTTCTTGTTCTCTAATATGGTCTGTTAGCAAGTTTGTGGATCTAAATCTTAAACAACCTAACTAGGAGAAATGCATATAAATTAGAGTTTGTTCATATCTTGACAATATATGCCTGTTTGATTCTTGAAGTAGAAACATCTTCGAGAATAGTGCTGAACTATGCTCTTGATTCCCCTGGCAGTAAAAGTACCCAAAGGGACTTTTTTGTCATTTGAGAACAAGACAGTGGTTATAAGAACTACGCTCTAGCATAATCACTTTCCGTGGTTACTAGAAGATAGAAGTATGGTAGTTGATACACACAATTTGGCATAGTGCTGGCTGAACTAGAGAATGACACGCTATAATTGTTCGTCCATAGATGGCTCAAAATATCCTGAGCTATTAAGTTATGCATCAGATATATATACCATGGATTGTTTGTGATTATAGTTATGGCGTTATTTATAGGATTTGGTTTCTCTGGCGGTGAGTATATGTTGGACTATTTATTTGAGTGTTCTTTGGATAATTGTTCTTTTCATATGTTTGTTTCAGCTACTTTTAGTTACTATTGAAAAATATGCTTTGTAGATATGCACATTTTTGAAGAATATTTCACACAATAGAGGGATGTTCTATAACACAATAAGCTTTTGATACCATAAAGAGGGGGCCAACTGGCCGAGCTTGCTCCACGGTCCTCTGGTTTGGGGCAACAACTGCGAATATAACCTGCCAGATGAGAAGGTAATGTTATCATCCTAAACAGGCCTACTGGCTGAGCACGCTCCACAAGCCTCTGATTTTGGGTCGGCAGCTGCGATATAACCAACCATATAAAAAGGTAACATCATGATCCTATACTCTGTAGTTGTATTCGACATGCTTCATTTGATCTCAGTCTATGCCTTCCTATTGTCTTTGAGCTGATAATTTTAGAAATGTGTCCCATCAGGTTATGATATCTTCTTAGCAGACGGTGGATCTGATCCCAGCCAATGGGCAAGGTTGGCATGTGCTTCCACCTGGACCGGGACAGGACAATCACGGTCTCTAAATGCACGTGGTCTCATGTAAGCTAAAATGCTTAGATCCATTCCCATGTGCATACAAATACCCTTAAACATGTTTATGATACTGCTAAGGATGGTAAGATATCTGAGTCGAACGTATCCATGTGTGCAGGGATTTCCCCACAGCTACCAGTTTGCAGGCACCATCCAGAGGAAGCTCGGGCAGATCGGAGCAAAGTCTTGCCATCCCCTCTTGCCTTTGCGTTTGGGAGGAAGCTAAAGGAATCTAATTGAAGTGAAGCCCCGACATACATAACTTTCTCTAGGATAAGCATCTCTAGATGAGCAGCACATTGTATGAGTTTATCTCGATTCTATGCGGCTCTAGCTTTATAGCCTACTGTTGACTTAATGTTGTGACATGAATTTTCTGAGTTGATTCTTTTTTTATGGGTAGTATGAGCACCTGTTGTATATCTAGATCAGCTATGAATGCAATTTTATGCTCAAACTTCACAAACTTTAGTAGCTAAATGATTTCCCTATCAATTTCATTGTGCTTTATCTCTCTTGGTAAAATCTGGTGTTTACATATTTATACGTATTATAGTTTAGACACCAAAGACAAGTGTCAAGAAAATTTTCGTAAGCAATCCGAATTAATATAGAATGTGTTCTCACTAGTAGAAAACGGACCTTTGGTCCAGAGCATTAGTCCCGGTTCTGGTACAAACCGGGACAAATGCCTTGGTTCCAATGGCTAGAAACGGCCGCAGGGTTCAGAATACATTAGCCCCGGTTCGTATGGAAACTTTATCCCCGGTTCGACCTGGGTCTCCCTATAGGCACAACTAAACCTAGTGTCGGTGATCTTTCACTATTGATAAGCAAAATTGATAAAAGGCTGGCTGGTATCTCAAATTTATTATCTCACTGTTTTAGAGTTGTTGTCATCAAATCTGTAATATCTGCTATGCCTAACCATATTATGTGTGCCATGAAACTGCACTACACACATATTGACCATGTGAACAAGTCTACAAGAACCTTTCTTTGGCATGGGAATGAAATTGAAAAAAAGGTAAATGTCTGGTTGCATGGGACAAGGTTTGCCTTTCCAAAAAAGCAGGAGGACTAGGAATATTGAACTTGAGACAACACAACAAGGCAATGATGATGAAAAACCTTTACAAATTCTACAACTGTCTGGACATTCCCTGGGTCAAACTTATCTGGCAAGCATACTATCAAAATGGTTCCCTACCAGATCACAATACACACAAGGGATCTTTCTGGTGGAGAAATTGCCTCTCATTTCTGATAGACTTCAAGAATATGACTACTATTGTGCCTGGCCAGGAAACAACACTATGTTTTGGCATGACAAATGGCATGACAAATGGCATGACACTGAGTTATGCAATAAATTTCCTAAATTATTTTCATTTGCCAAAAAACCAAAAATCAGAACTGAGGAAGCTAAGCAATATCAGATTACAGGGGAGTTAATAAGCTTGTTCCAATTGCCACTATCCCTTATTGCTGAGAATCAGATGAATAGTCTTTGTATAATCCTTCAAAATTCAAATGTTCCTGGAAAATACATATGGACATTCCCATGGGGAGGAGACAGATTCTGTACAAAAAAGGTATATGACATCCTTATCAAAGCACCTGATGCACCAAAGCCCTTTGAATGGATCTGGAAATCTCCATGTCTTCCCAAACATAAGTTCTTCTTTTGGCTGATATTAAATGATAGATTGAATACCAGAGAACTTCTTGTCAGAAAAAATTTCAACATTGAGGAGGACACTTGTGTCCTTTGTGAGGAAAGCTCTATTGAATCTGTTGAACATCTCTTCTTCAGATGTGACTTTAGTCAAAATTTCTGGTGGAAACTTGGAATTGAATGGAATACTGACTATCCACTGATCAATATGATTCAAGAGGCTCATGATAGATCGATGGAACAGTTTTTCAACATTACAATGGTAACAGGCTGCTGGAGCTTATGGAATCACAGGAATAACATCATCTTTGAGCAACACACTAGGTGCATGGATAATTGTTATGGCATATTCAAATTATCAGTGACTGATATTAGACATAGAATTAAACCCAGTTTACTGGATGGCATGCAAGAATGGCTAGATACTTTGTAATTTTCTGTGCTTTTTCTCTGTGACTCACATCCTGTACAGTGTCTTATTTATAAAATGAAAAATGACACAGTGGGGGACTTCCCCACTGTCTTTGTGTCAAAAAAAGGGTCTGGCGCTGGAAAAGAGAAGATGCGTGGACCTTTAGCCCCGGTTTGTTTCTCAAACCGGGACTAAAGTCCCCGACTATATCTTCTTCCCCTTCCCAGCCCAAGCCATTTCAAGCTCACACAATCATCCCTCTCAAATTTCTCCCCTCAAGCTCGAGTTCTTCCCCATTTTTCTCAAGATTTTATGAAGATTTTTTGGCTCCACATCTATCAAGGGTCCTAAGAGGTTAGCAACTTCACCATTTCAGCTCTCATTGCTTATTTTAGCTCATTTCATGCTCTAGAAATGGATAGATTTTGTGTGGATTCTATCTCTATATATCTGGTTAATTTGGCACATATAGTTCTTGAAATTCATTTGATTCATCGAAGCACATAGATACATGAGTTCATCCTATCTACATATCTTGGTTTGACATGTTTTCTTGAAATCCGGACGGTTCACAGTGCATATCATGTCACCGTCGAGCAACAAAATATTCTTCTTTCTTCTACCTGTTGTCACAAAATCCATTGAAACAAAAATAAGTACCAAAACTATGAAGGCACACATATATATAGTGGTGCCCTAGCATTTTAGTTAATCATCGGTCAGTTAAGCAAGAAAGAACAAAAACATGAACATGCCAAGGAGCTACCAAATTAAATTAAGGAGTGCCTCTATGGCGAGCTCCTCGAAGATGTCTGAGGACGAGGCATCCTAAGACATCTTCGAGAAGCTCTGCCATAGTGGTGTCCCTGCTCTCGCACACCATCTTTCAGTCCATATCTTTTCTAGCTAAATCAGTATGCTGGTGGAGCTAAATAATTTCACATATTAGGGAGTGCCTCTATGGCGAGCTCCTCGAAGATGTCTAAGTACGAGGTCCTAAGACATCTTCGAGAAGCTCCGCCGTAGTGGTGTCCCTGGTCTCGCACACGATCTTCCTTGTAGTTGATAGTTCACAAGGAAGCCTATTTATAGATTAAGAAGCACAACATAGTGTCGACACTCACGACATAATGTCGACACTCACCCCTGTCATAGTGTCGCCACCCACTGAAACAGTGTCTCCACTCACTGGCATAGTGTCCACTCACGACATATAGTGTCGTCACCCACTTTTAGTCCCGATTGGAGTGTCCTTTAGTCCCGGTTGGAGACACCATTCGGGACTAAACGGGATCCTGTCGGCCCCAGCTTGCCGCAACCCCTTTAGTCCCGGTTGGTGTGTCCAACCGGGACTAAAGATGTAGTAGAAAGTTTTTAAATCAGTGCTTGTTTGATGTATATGATGTGTTCTTTTATTTTTAGACTAGTACTACTCTTAGCATCGTGATTTTGTTTGATGAACTTATAAAATGCAGATGAGATGGTAATGGATGTACGCTGACCGAATCTCTGACGAGTTCATTAAAGGCGTGCGTTCTTTTCTCGTTGTGGCAGAGGCAAACAAGCGGAATGGTTTTATGTGTTGTCCATGTGGTGAGTGTCGGAATCAGAAGGAATACTCTTCCTCAAGAGTCCTTCATGGCCATTTGTTTCGGTCCGGTTTTATGTCTGGCTATAATTGTTGGACCAAGCACGGAGAAAGAGGGGTTATGATGGAAGACAACGAAGATGAAGAGAATGATGACAGCTATCCTATGTCCCCTGAATGCGGTGGTACTACAATGGAAGACAATGATGAAGAAGAAGCAGAAGAACGTGCATCATATGAGCCAGATGATGATCTTGGTCGGGCCATTGCTGATGCAAAGGGAGAATGTCATAGCGAAAGGGAGAGGTTGAAATTTGAGCAGATGTTAGAGGATCACAACAAATTGTTGTATCCGAATTGCGAAGATGGCCACAAAAAGCTAGGCAATACACTGGAATTGCTGCAATGGAAGGCAGAAGTCGGTGTGCCTGACAAGGGATTTGAAAAGTTGTTGAAGATAATGAAGAAGCTGCTTCCAAAGGATAATGAACTGCCCGCCAGTACTTACGAAGCAAAGAAGGTTGTCTGCCCTCTAGGATTAGAGGTACAGAAGATACATGCATGTATTAATGACTGCATCCTCTACCACGGTGAGCAATACGAGAATTTGGATGCATGCCCGGTATGCACTGCATTGCGGCGGTATAAGATCCGACGAGATGACCCTGGTGATGTTTAAGGGGAGCGCCCGATGAAGAGGGTTCCCGCCAAGGTGATGTGGTATGCTCCTATAATACCACGGCTAAAACATTTGTTCAGAAACGAAGAGCATGCCAAATTGTTGCGATGGCACAAAGAAGACCGTAAGAAAGACGATATGTTGAGACACCCCGCTGATGGGTCGCAGTGGAGAAAAATTGAGAGAAAGTACACGGACTTTGTAGGTGACGCGAGAAACTTATGGTTTGGTCTAAGTACAGATGGCATGAATCCCTTTGGAGAGCAGAGCTGCAGTCATAGCATATGGCCTATGACTTTGTGTATGTATAACCTTCCTCCTTGGTTGTGCATGAAGCGAAAGTTCATTATGATGCCAGTGCTCATCCAAGGCCCGAAGCAACCCGGCAACGACATTGATGTATACCTAAGGCCATTAGTTGAAGAACTTTTACAGCTGTGGCATGGACAAGGTGTACGTGTGTGGGATGAGCACAAACATGAGGAATTTAACCTACAAGCATTGTTGTTCGTAACCATCAATGATTGGCCTACTCTTAGTAACATTTCAGGACAGACAAACAAGGGATACAATGCATGCACACACTGTTTAGATGACACTGAAAGTATTTATTTGGATAAGTGCAAGAAGAATGTGTACCTAGGGAATCGTCGTTTTCTTCCACCAACGAATTCCCTAAGAAGGAAAGGCAAGCATTTCAATGGTGAAGCAGATCACCGGAGTAAGCCTGTCCGTCGTACTGGTGATGTTGTATTTGATATGGTGAAGGATTTAAAAGTAATCTTTGGAAAGGGTCCTCGCGGACAGTCCATTTCGAAGGACGCTGGCGGACACGCACCCATGTGGAAGAAGAAATCTATATTTTGGGAGCTACCCTATTGGAAAGTCTTAGAGGTCCGATCTGCAATCGACGTGATGCACCTGACGAAGAATGTTTGCGTGATATTGCTAGGCTTCTTGGGCGTGTATGGAAAGAATAAAGATACACCAGAAGCACGGCAGGACCAACAACGTATGAAAGACTGAGAAGGCAGACATCCAGAGCTGTTTCAAGGTACTGTCAGCTACGCTCTTACCAAAGAAGAGAAGGAATTTTTTTTGAATGCCTGAGTAGTATCAAGCGGCGGGAAGCAGTGGGATATGGCGGGAAAACGGGCATGTTTGTGTGTTGAATCGCAGCATAGTTTATGATACGGTGTCCATATTGTGCATGCATGTGTATATTGGGATGGAGAACAATGTTGCAGGAGGAAGTTTTCCTTTTCGTCGCTCGGAAAAGCCATTTTCCATTTTCCGAGCGCAAAAAGACTGGTCGTTTTGTGAAGCAGCCACCAAAATACAGTTACAGAATGCTACCATCCCATTTTTCTAATATAGTAGAACACCTTACATGAACTATATCCCAACCGGGGGATCTCAAACCTTTCTGTCCTTCCCGGGTGAAAAAGACAAATGTCTGCCGAAACGGTAGGAAGTGGGTCCGGTTTGAACTACAGGTACATGATCTAACGTCCGTGATTTTTTGAAAAAATCATTTTTAGACTCACAATATGTTGTTTTGTCAGAGATCCAATGCAAGTTCTAACATTCTCATTCCCTATCTTCACGCACGACGTTTTGACCTAAGTTCGAAACGGCAAAAAATTCAAAACGAGCATAAAAAATTCAAAAAAGGTCCGAACAATATAAATCCTTCGCGTGGTGTGATATTATGTGACATAGTTGCAAGGAAAAATATCAAACTTGGTATACTGATTATGTCTCCAAAAAACCTTCACAAAATGACCTATCATTTTCGAGGTTTCATGGCTTTCGGTCCAAGAGACAAATGTTATGTGTTGAATCGCGGCATAGTTTGTGATACGGTGCCCATATTGTGCATGCATGTGTATATTGGATGGAGAACAATGTTGCAGGAGGAAGTTTTCCTTTTCGTCACTCGGAAAAGCCATTTTCCATTTTCCGAGCGCAAAAAGACGGGTCGTTTTGTGAAACAGCCACCAAAATGCAGTTACAGAATGCTACCATCCCATTTTTATAAAATAGTAGACCACCTTACATGAACTATATCCCAACCGGGTGATCTCAAATCTTTTTGTCCTTCCCGGGTGAAAAAGACAAATGTCTGCCGAAGCGGTAGGAAGTGGGTCTGCTTTGAACTACAGGTATATGATCTAACATCCGTGATTTTTTGAAAAAATCATTTTTAGACTCATAATATGTTGTTTTTTCAGAGATCCAATGCAAGTTCTAACATTATCATCCCCTATCCAATGCAAGACCTAAGTTCGAAACGGCAAAAATTCAAAACGTCCGAACAATTTAAATCTTGGGAACAATTATTTTATTTACATATATATAACAGAGTAGATGTAAATTTTATTTCTGCAAATTTTGATATATAATAATTATTTTTAAAAAGGTTTTAAAAAAGGTTTTTTGTTTTTAAAAAGGTTTTAAAAAAGGACTTTTAGTCCCGGTTTGCAGTACAAACCGGGGCTAAAGGGGTGCGGGGCTGCGCGCGAAACGCGGCGCGCCGAAAACCCTTTAGCTCCGGTTTGTAATACAAACCGAGACTAAAGGTCCCCCTTTAGTCCCGGTTTGTACTACCAACCGGGGCTAAAGGGGGTGGGTATAAATACCCACCCCGTGCGCCCCGGTTCGTGCACCGAACCGGAGCACACAGAGCCACCCCGCCGCTCTTTTGCTAGCTTTTTATGGTTTAGAGCCTCACCATTCAAATTATCAATTCCCCATAGAGATACTCGATCTCAATTCCATGGTTCAGCATAATTTTGTTTCTTTTTGGGCTACTATGATAGTTTTACCGTATGAGATATCCTTTGTCAAGCGTGGTTGGAGAGGGGGTAGGACTGAGAAAGTAGTCTATTTGCCTGCACTTGCTTTGTTTAATTTTGATAACAGGCAAGGATGGTCGCTCACGGAGGAAGAGTTTGACACATACGTGGCGGAGCTCTCCCAGCAAGAGGAGAATGTTGGAGAGGATGCCAAAGATGATTCGGTTCAGCCCTCCAACATGGGGGAGTCGTCATACCAGCATCCCTCCTATGATTGGAGCGCGTCTTCTTCTTCATCGCGAGAGCCTGATTATGATCATTCCTACGATGACTCACCAGCTTGGGGTTACTACCCGCACTATTGAGCCCCACTTAGGCCAAAAGCCTAAGCTTGGGGGGAGGTATACCGACATCACACTCATCTATATATAATGTTTTGTCAGTTCTTTGTATATCTATGTTTTGCTTTCTTTTTGGTTTTTATTTCTGCTTTCTCAAAAAACAAAAAGACCAAAAATATTTTCATTGTTTCTCTTGGTTTGTTTCTTTGATCTTTAGCTTTGGTTTGCCTTAAGAAAAATCCAAAAATATTTTGCTTTGTTTGTTTTTGCTTTGTGTGCTTGCTTTAAAAAAAATCAAAAACACCAAAAATATTTGTTGTTCTTCTTTGGTTTTGTGAAGTTCTTTGCAGGGTTCAGTAGTCCTCGGTGGAGTTTGGTTTCATGCTATTATTCAAGCCACACAAGTGAAGAGCAATAATGAAGATTAAGACAACTTGAGGTGTGGTAAGAGGCTGGTAACGAACTCTATTTGTTTTCATTTTTGTACATATACTCATCATTATGGGCATGCTCAATCTGTTCATGTAAGGTGTATGCTTCTTATGGATGCTTAATAGTTCTTGCTTTCTTATGATTAACTCCAGCTTGCTAATAGTTTGTAGCATGTCATATGAATGTTTGCTTGCATTGTTTTATTCATAACTTGGTATGATATTGTGGTATCCTTCTCTGAATGTTTCATGTGAATCAACTTGGCACATGCTCCCGCATGCATATGAATGAACAATAGCCAGTTTAGCCTCGATGATTTATTTTGCCTCAGAGTTCTTGTATCACTTTCATGCCATAATTAGTCCTGTTTTGTTGCAAGCATGATTATGACAGTTATTGCTCTCTCGTTTATCGCTCCCTCTCTATTGCTAGCCTTCACTTGCACTGAGTATGAGCTCTACTCATGTTTCCAACTCCCCAATATCAACATTGCCAAAAGTGTCCACCATACCTACCTACTAGCATCATTTGCTATTCCGTGCATATTCATTATGCTTTGTTTTCTTCCAAATAAAATGTTTGCTTGTTTTGAGAAAGTTAGTTAGTAAAGCTCTCAAGAACTTGATGGCACACTTTATTTCTTGCACTTAATAAACCTGAACCGTTGTGAATGTCCATGAAAGTTATATACTTGCAAATTATAAGTTGGGAGTTAGCAGAACCGTGCTGTCACGGGGAACGCTTTCAATGTTGCACATGTTCTTTGTACCCAGTTGATATCATGCTCTTTTGTTTACGGATATCGTCGGTGTAAAATAAAAGGGGAGCTTGTAAGTTCATGGAGTTATATATATGTGTTAGAGAAACGCCTGGGCCTCTAGCCTAAGCCATGCCTAATCATGGTGTAAACTTGCAGCATAACCATAATGAGAAATCTGTGAAGCATCCTCAATAAAAACCTATGCAAATAGCAAATAAAAAGATCGCTGAGATACTCATTGTCTGCTTGCCTTGTCATTTTGATTATGGGATAGCTCCTGTATCATGTGTAAGGGGTACCCCGTTGTCGGTTCTCTATGATATGCATGTATTTACTATGACAAGAACTTGCCGGTAACTAAATTTGAGTAGCATGAGGAGCGGCCCTCGTATTCAAGGGACATGATATTTCCAGTTTATGGTCTGTCAAGCATATAACTTATATTGGACCTCACTTTAAACTTAACCATTTAAAGACGCCTATGATAGGGGAAATGAGAGCTTAAAGCTAATGAGTACCATATTTTCAGCATTTGGAAGCCTTTCAAACCTTTCAAAACCTTTTCACTTCCTTGTTGAGTTATCACTTATTCTATGAGCACCTTCTTGAGAGCATAGTTGTCATTCTTAGTGTAATGTGCTTGTCTTAAAACTTGGTTAATTATGTCATGACTTTGATGCTTGTATCTCTGATATCTTTACTTCTAGTCTTCACTTGAACTTCAAAGGTGACTTGGCATTTATGTTTTGCTCTACAAACAAAGGCAAGCGAGATACCACTCTATCATACCTTTTTATGAGCATTGCAATGTTGCTTATGTTTATGTTTCATGCTAGTTATTATTATTGAGTTGGAATCTCTTCATAGCTTTCAATGACTATTAAGTAGACTTAGTTGCATACTCTTTATTATGAATTGTCTAAGTATATACTCATGTGCTGAGAATATTTACATCATATGAAGCAAATGTGTTCGTGAAAGTTCTTTTATTGCACTCAGTTTTCAACTGAATTGCTTGAGGACAAGCAATAAGCTAAGCTTGGGGGGAGTTGATACGTCCAAAATGAATCTACTTTCCCAAACACTTTTGCAAATTTTTCTCCTCTAAACTTGTGTGATTTGGATACAACTAACACAGACTGACGCTGTTTTCAGCAGAATTACCTTGGTGTCTAGTTTTTGTGCAAAAAATCAATTATCAGGAAAAATCCCAGAAAATATGCCAAAAATCCTATTTCACCAGAAGACTCACGGAGCCAGAATACGAGACGGAGTGGGGCTCTGAGGGCCCCACACCCCCTGCCGTTCGGGCTGGGCATAGCCGCGCCTGGAGGGGGTGTGGCCGCCTCAGGCACCCTCTCGGCCTCCCTCTTCGCCTATAAATTACCTTCTGACCTAAAAACTCAAGGGGGTTCGACGTTTTTCCAAAAAGAGTTCCGATACGCTGATACCACCAGAAACCACGATTCGGAACCCGAAACTCCGTTCTAGCACCCTGCCGGGACAGGGAATTTGGAGAGGATCATCGCCATCATCATCAACAACACCTCTCCATCAACCATCCATGTTTCCCCCATCCATCAGTGAGTAATCCGCCTCTTTAGGCTATGTGGATGGTAGGGATTGGATGAGTTCTATCATGTAATCGAATAAGATTGTTAGGGCATGGTGCCTAGTATATCTATTAGTGCTATTTGACTTTATTGCAACTTTTTATGCTTAATGCTTGCCACTAGGGCCCGAGTGCCATGATCTCAGATCTAAACTTGTTATTGATTCACGATGATAGTATTGTTTTTGATCTTATCTGCAAGTTGTGTACATATATCATTGTCCAGATCCAAAGTCCCCGAAGTGACAGAATTTGGGACAACCGGAGGGGATGGCTGTGATGAGAGGATCACGTGTGTTCACGGAGTGTTAATGCTTTGATCCGGTGCTCTATTAAAAGGAGCACCTTAATTGCCAGTAGATTCCCTTGAGGCCCGCTGCAATGGGCTGGCAGGACAAAAGATGTTGTGCAAGTTCTCATTGCGAGCACGTATGACTATATATGGAACACATGCCTATGGTTGTTTAGTACTTGGATGCTTTATCTTATTTATCTGCAATTTCCCTATATCTTGAAGTTACATGTTTAGACTTGTCCATGCAACGCCCGTCCATCCATCCCTATGCCTACCACACTCATATCCTACTATTTGATACTATTGTTACTACTTCCTTTGTTTTACTGCTGCTGTTACTTTGCGATTGCTACTACAAAATTGTTGCTACTGATAAACTGTTGTGAGCAAGACTATTTCCAGGTGCAGCTGAATTGACAACTCAGTTGTTAAGGCTTATAAGTATTCTCTGACTCCCCTTGTGTCGAATCAATAAATTGGGTAATACTACCCTCGAAGACTGTTGCGATCCCCTATACTCATGGGTCATCATGAGGTTGAATGAGAAGAGGGATCACAAATTCCAATTTTGCCTTCCGAGGACTCCTGCTTCATTTTTACTGCATCCTGTATAATAAGGTGAAAGGGGTTAAAAAAAGAACAAGGGTAAAAAGTCGTATCATATAAATTAGAGATCATTAAAGAGAAAGCACACTAGATGTGGCTAAGAAATTTACTAGGCTCGCGTCTAAGAAAATAAAATCTGCTCCATCATTTACACCAGATAGGGGACCCACTCTCCGAGTAGAAAGAAACAATAAAGGCATGGGTCTTGTACTAGACCCAGGGTCCACAAAAACTTGCTAGACTCACCCTCACTAGTGAATAAGTCTCTCTAGACACCACAAATATCCAACGCTGCACATGCTGGACATCCACTATGTATGAATAAATGACACCATAAGCCAAAAAGTGCAACTTAAGAGCTACTATCTATATACATAGTGGACCTTGTCCACGAGCCAAAAAGCTTAAGGGTGATGCATAAACTTTAAGTAAGTATGAAATTACAGTAGCTCGTTCAGGCTGACAGTTTCTCCTTCTCAAGCGGGTTCGACTCCTGGTCAATCTGCCAGTAGTATCTGAGTCGAGCAGCTAGAACTCTCGTCCTTTTACTCCATTGTCCTTTCTCTGCATTAATTCATAGCATTTAAAACCGAGTTAGGTATTTTGGAAGGATGAAAGCGCTTGGAAAACACCAAAAATATAGCATTAAAATGAGTAGATGTGGTTTGGAAGGATGAAAGTAGATGAAAACACCAAAAAGATAGACATTTTCTAAATTAAGCATTCGAAGATAGAAACACAACAAAACATGAATGAAAATGTCATGGTAGGATTTCAAGTAGAATGACTTATTAACATAATATACATACATGCAATATAACTTATTAACATGAAAAAAACTGACCAAAGTAACATGCAAAAACCTCGCACTTCAGCCTTGCTTGGCATTAGATTGTCAGTGTTGGATCCTTTATGAGCTGTTCCCATGACCCATTCGAGCGCTCGTAAAGAATGGCATCTTCGAGTTAGTGTTGCAGGAATACACCGATAGTTTGAGAATGTAAGAAAGGAAATAATAGCAACAAGCTTATGATGTGTATAAGAACTACAATAGGTGGGTGCAAACAAAATGGAAATAATATTGAGCAACATTCTAACTCCTTCATAGCTTACGAGTACCAAAAAATAGCAAACGGGCAACAAAAATTACCACCGTGCGGCAAGGGCGGGTGGGACGCACATGAGGGCGGCGGGGGTGTCATGTAACATCCCAAAATTCATGAATTACAAAAGCATGCATTTCATTCATATTGTCATATCATATTTGTCTTGCACAAAAAGTTTCAAATCAAAATTCCAAATAAAACCATTAATATGCCCATTTTATTAAATTATATGTGGCACGGTTTTATTTTATTTTTTCAAAGGGAAAAGTGAATTTGAGTGGTCAAGTGTGTTTGTCACACTCTAGAGTGCAAAGTTCACTGTATAAAAATATAGAGAAGATTTGAAATCAAACTTGTTTGAATTAGGGTTTGAAAATCATTCCTAGAAAATCAAATAGAAAAAGAAAAGGAGAAGAGAAAAAATAAAACAACTCGCTACCTATTCGGCCTAGAGCCAGAAACGGCCCAGCAGCCCACCTGGGCCATTTCCCCTCCCCTCTCTCTCTCACGTGCACTAGCCCTACCCTGCCGTCATTGCCACTGGGCCCTGCGCCAACTCAGCACCTTCTTCCCAAAGATCGCGCGCAGACGCCGTCACCGCCCGTTTCCTCCCCTATCAATGCCGCGTTGATTTCGAGCTTAATTGCCATTGAATCTCTACGTAATTCCCTCGCCCCCGCCTGCTATGTAACCCCCACACCACCGCGATCATTTCCCCCCAAACAATCGCGCTCAATCGCCGCCAGGCTGCTCGCAATCCGACCTACACCGCCGCTGCCCGACGAACTACGACGAGGTATTCCAGTGAGTGTCGTGCTCGTGCCTACCCCTCGTTCATACGGTGTTGATCCTCTGCACCTTGCGCATACTATGACACCACTGGTTCGTCCTGTGCTGGCCTAGGTCCTCGACTTCGTCAAACACCGTGAGCATCTAACGCTGCCCTCGTCTTCGGCGAGCAATTCTGGTAAGATGTGACCGCTCCTTGGCCCCTAGTTCAACCTCACTTGTTCGCCTGGTCTTTGTGCACACCCTGATACCTTTCAATTGCGCTAGGGTGAACCAGAACGTCGCCTTCGTTGCTGTCTGCACGAACCCGACGCTGCCCACAACTCCGATGAGCCCCAGCGACCACAGCAGCTCCCCCCGTCCGAACCAAGGCCACGTCGAGCTTCCTCGCGACCTTGCGATGCTGGTAAGCATCACCACAGCTCCTAGCCCCGTCTGGAATCGCCGGAGCACCACCGCCAGTAGCGCCGCCGCCACTAGTGGCCATTTGCGCCGTCCATCCATGGTCGCTTGATCGAGCACTGTTGGTCCTGATCCTGAGGCGTAGAACAGATCACTTAACGAATCGTTATCGATCAATCTAGCCCGTGCAGTTTCAATTAGATCCTATGGCTATCGTTGGTCGATCCACGCGAAGTGGTACGGGCCAATATACGTCCACGTGTCTGGATTTTAGATTTAAAATCTGTTTTGAATCTATTAGAATTGCACACTTCTAAAATTCATATCTTTTGTCCAGTTTATCCAAAAAATGCAAATAAGATATCATTGGATTCAGAAAATTGAACTCTACATTACTATGGGCTTAAATTTGTATTTTGATTCTTGAAAATGGGTTTATTTGTAGAACACTTTATAGGCTTATTTTGGCTATATAAATTGTTTATAAAATTGTTTTGAGGCAAATTTAAGTTTGTTTAGACTTTAAATAGATGGATTTGTGTTCAGTACTATTTAGTTGACTTCTTTAGTGTAGAAAAGTCATTTCATTGCATTTGCATGCATTCATATTATTTTTGCTTGAAAATTTGAATGTGAATTTGGTGTTATCATTTTATGTGTAGATTTTGGTGCTAGTGGTGATTGTGAGTGTGAGGATTGTTGCTACTCCCCAAACTACCAAGGCAAGTGATGCTTCATATATTTTGTCCTATTATTTTGACTATGCACTAGTGATATTTTGAATAGGGCTGCATGGAATTTTTCTAAGTTATATACTATGCTATGCCTTGGGAAATCCTAGTAGTTGTAGTCTTGGTAGAATTTTCTCTAAGTTAAGGTGCTTGTTATGATATCATGCTTAGCCTAGCTAGTAGCAAACAAGGGTGGAATATATTCATGCTATGGAAAATATTGGTAAGTCTTTGACTTGTGTTTTGCTTAATAAAACAACTAATTGAATGAATCACCTGGGTGGAATGGTATGACGGTTTATGTTGAGTGGTTACACAAGGCCCATGTATATGGTTTACCTTGTGTATCTCACTTGTGGAAAGCCACCCAGGAACAAAGGGATTTGAGATACTTAGTGTTTAGAAGCTTCTAGTGTAACCACATGGCATATGGGCTCTGCCTTGATCATATAGGTTGCAATAGCTTAGCCAGATGGACAGTTGGTGGTAGGATGATAGGATGGAACGCGTCCATGGTGGTCTAAGGGAAGGCTTCTGAAAGGTCTCGTCTCGATGCATGTCGAGTCTTGTGGGGAAAGTGCACCACCTCTCAAGAGGGTAAAACCTAAGTACTTAGCTGTGTCCCCGACAATGGACAATTTGAGCATCAAAGACATTGAAGCTATCAAGGATCTCCTCATCCCAATTTCTAAGTTAAAATTTGTGGTTGAACAAGGTTAAAGGTTCACCAATGTCTATTGGTGGTTCCTTGGGAGTTTTTGTCAAACAAAAACTTAGTGTTTTCAACTGATAGGAAAAAAACCTATTTTGATCAAAGCAAGCCTAAGTTACACTTAGCCAAATTCATATAGATGTTAGATACTACTATTATACTATGGTATCACTTGCCAATACAATTCCAAATGTATTGAGCCACTGTGGCTGTAACTTATGATGTCAAAGGTTACTCTGATGAGGATTAGGGTTATGAGTGTACACTCAACATGCTTGCATGTGGCACATGAAGATGAAGACTTTACTTTATTTACTGATGAATCGAACTATTGTACTAGCCCGTGGATATTGAGTTGTAAAGACTATGTTTATCTCTGGAATGACGATGTAATAAAGATCTTTGTATTTGTGTACTTCATCTTAAACTGTGGATGCTAGCATCTGATCCAGGGACTAGCATTGCAATCACAAGGCCTTTACCTTTATAAATGTCGGGTCTTACAGATGGTATCAGAGCATTGTGTTGCCTGTAGGATTATGACCCTAAGTTGGATTGGACTAAGGAACCACTAGGAGAAATGCAACTCTTTGCAAAATTCCACACTTGTCTTTTTATTATCGTAAACTTTTCTAATCTTCTTTCTCATCTCCATTTGTATATGAACTCCATCAACGAAGCCGTCAAGAAGGGACCACTCATGACCATGACCCTAGAATGTGAGACGGAGTTTCCCAAAGCACTCAAGAACCTTATGGTTACCATGGGGATACATGGTGCAGCAGTGTAGAAAGGATTCCCCGTTATTGATGAACGAGAAGAGTATTGGTGGGTGCAACTTCACTTGTACAAAAACAAGGAAGACAACCACAAAGAGTCGGGATTCTGCATGGTCACCAACTCTGAAATGCACATGTCATTCTTTGACTCTGCAAGGAATGAAGCTTGGAATGCCATCAAGGAGCTTGGTGATAGACTCAAGTGTAGAATGATCAACACTCAAAATGACCTTAGAGAAGAGAAGAAGCATACCCAAGACTTAGAGGCTACCAACCAGCGTCTAAGGGAAGACATCATAGACTTAGCCTTGGAATCTTGTGACCAAGACCGACATATTGCCTCTAGGGATGCCCTGATAGCTATTTTGGCAAGTGGGTGAGAGTTGTGACGTACTACAATAGTTGGACCACCACACTTATCGTTTCCTCGCGTTAGTAACTTTATCATACCAACCTATGTGGTATGGCAAAAATTTGTCTAAGTCATTTGAACCTTGGTGTTTGTGTTTGATTATTGTATGCCATGACTTGTATGTTTGTGTGCTTTCTGGCTTTGTTATCTTGTGTTTTTCTATCTACTTGTATTGTTTCTAATCTTTCTCTATCTTATGCATTAGATGCCTAGCATTTTTATCAGCACTACCGAGGAGTTCAAGGGAACTAGTTTCGGTTCTCGTCTTGTGGAGCTCACTAGTGTTCTCAACCTCCCACTACCTAGTATTAATGCACTTCAGCTCACCAAGTTTGAGAGGAAGGATCTTTGGGGATTTAGAGTCTCACAGCCGGGACGCCAGATGGAGCCACTCACGAAGGAGATCACCTTCAAGCTAATGCATGCCGACAAGGAGAAGGGACTAGATGTAGTCATGCAGGAGTTACTTGGACGTCTCTGTGGACGACACTCCACCAAGCTCCGGGGCCTCTACTTTCACTTGTTCGGGAGACGTGACGAGCAGGGTGAGGATGTAGTGTATGATGACGCTACTAGAGAGACGATTGAGCCTGTACGTCTCTACCTCCAGGACTTAGAGAGTCTCGTTAGACACCTCGACACAGATAGGACCAACGTCATGCTTAGAAATGATGATCTTTAGGTTCAGTTGAGGGAGAAGGACAAGCTCTTCACGGAGCAGGACGAGATCGTCAAGGAGATGGAGGCCTGATTCGAGAGCCAGGACAAGAAGTTCAAGAATCAGGAGAAGAGAGTTCAGGACAGAAACAAGAAGATCAAGGACATGAGGGCTGAGATAGAGGCCAAGGACTTTGAGTTAGAGACTCAGCAGGGAGTGATAGAGAGGCTTCGCTCGCAGAAGAGATCCCTTCGCATGAAGATTGAGGCCTTGACCACTAGCGTGGAGGAGTACAATGTAGCTATGGAGACAGCCGGACTTACTCTTGTGGACGTGGAGGTCGACATGGATGAGTAATTTGATTATTCGACTACCTATTTATCTATCATCCTTTGTTTTATCGTGTCGCAATGACCATCCAACATGTGGATGGCTTGCTATTATGTTTACTTTTACAAAACTTGTTGGTTACGTTGTTTAAACTCTATGTTTATCTTGTGATTGTTTATTGTGTTTGTTGCTATGTGATGTTTTATGCATGGCATCTATGGGTCATATCTCATTACTTATCCTTATTGAAACCACATATGCCTCCCCATCGTGCCAATCCCAACCCAAACAACAACGACAAAAATGTCAATCCCAAGATGCAACAGTTGATGACAACTCAAACTCAACTGATGCAGATGATGACCTAGTTCATGGCAAATCAGAATCAGAACAATAACAACAACAACAACCCCAACAACCCACCAGCCTTTGACATGCTTACAAGGTTCTTGAGGTTGAGACCAGCCAAGTTCTCAGGAACCACTAATCCAATGGTAGCCAATGACTGGTTATGTTAAGTGAACAAGGACTTAGTCACTGTTGGCTGCACCGACGAGGAAAAGGTCAGATTCGCAGCACATCTGCTCGAAGGACCAGCAGCAACATGGTGGGATAACTTTCAGATCACCACTCCTATTGAGGATGTGACATGGGCTATTTTTGAGGATGGATTTATCATAGCTCACATCTCATCAGGAGTGATGAACTTGAAGAAGAAGGATTTCCACAATTTGAAACAACGTCACCGCAGTGTGGCTGAATACATTGAGGAGTTCAACAATCTGGCGCGTTATGCACCGGATGAAGTTGATACTGATGCCAAGAGGAAGGAGAAGTTCCTCGAAGTATTGAATGATGAAATGAACCTGCAACTATCTGTTTCCTATGTCCCAACATATCAATCACTGTGTGACAAGGCCACCATCTTGGAAAGCAAGATGAAGCAGGTTGAGAACAGGAAGAGGAAGCATCACTTTGACAAGCACAGCTCGGGATCGTCTCATAAGCGTTCCCATGGTGATGATAGTGGAGGTTCTGGTTCTCACAAGCATGGGAAGTATAACAACAACCACAACAGTAATCGTCACCATGACAATAAGCACCATCGCAACCATGCCAATGAAAAGGATAAGAACCACAAGAGTGGACACAAGAGCCACCATAGTGGGAATGGAAATGGAAGTCAGCCTGCAAAAAGAGACATCAGTCAGTTGAGTGCTTCAAATGCAAGAAAACTGGGCACTATGCAAATGAATGCCCAGAAAAGAAAGTTTAAGGACCCAACAAGCCCAACCCTTTCTAGAAGGGACAAGTGAACCACATCAATGTGGAAATTTTTTATGAAGAGTTTGATGCCATGGCTGGTAAGTTTAAGCTTAATTCTTTTCCAGCATTTGTTCTTTTTGATACCGGTGCATCACATTCATTCATATCAAGAGCATTTGTTGATAAAAATGGGCTTCGAACTGAAACTATTGGGTGTCCTATTAAAGTAAGCTGTCCTGGAGGAGAGATGATAGTGAATTTTGGATGTCATGATCTAGTGATAGAATTTGGAAAGTATAAGTTTCCAGTTAGTCTGATAATCCTAGATTCCCAAGGATTGGATTTAATTTTGGGTATGGATTGGATGACTAAGTATGAAGGAGTACTAGATTGCGCCAATCGTACTGTTACACTCACAACCCCGGATAATAAAAGGATTAGGTTCAAGTCTAACTTTGAATCAAAAGGGATTAAACTAAATTATCTTAAGGGGGTTAGCATGGATGGAGTACCAGTTGTGAAGGAATATCCGGATGTGTTTTCATAATAATTACCAGGAATGCCACCAGATAGAGATGTGGAGTTTCTGATTGACTTGCTGCCAGGATCTGGACCAATAGCAAAGAGACCCTACAAGATGTCAGTTGACGAGTTGAAAGAACTCAAGAAACAACTTGGAGAACAGTTGCAGAAAGGATTTATTCAACCAAGTTCTTCGTCTTGGGGTGCACCAGTTTTGTTTGTTGAGAAGAAGGATATAAGTCAAAGGTTATGCATTGATTACCGTTCTCTCAATGAGGTGACTATAAAGAACAAGTACCCTTTGCCTAGAATCTATGATCTATTTGATCAACTAGAAGGATCCCGTGTGTTCTCAAAGATTGATCTCAGATTAGGCTACTTTTAGCTAAAGATTAGAGAGTAAGATATATCTAAGACTGCTTTCACCACTAGGTATGGATTGTATGAGTATACCGTGATGCCATTTGGATTGACAAATGCCCCAGCTTATTTCATGAACATGATGAATAAAGTGTTCATGGAGTTTCTTGACAAGTTTGTTGTCGTATTCATTGATGACATTTTGATCTATTCCAAGAGCAAGGAAGAGCATGAAGAACATTTGTGTTTGATAGTTGAGAAGCTTAAGGAGCACAAGTTGTATGCCAAGTTCAGTAAGTGTGAATTCTGGTTGAATGAAGTTGGATTTCTCGGACATATTGTGTCGGGAGATGGTATAGCTGTCGATCCTGCAAAGGTGTCAGCTGTAACTGAGTGGGAATCTCCCAAGTCAGTTAAGGAAATTTGTAGTTTCCTAGGCTTGGCAGGATACTATAGAAGGTTCATTGAGATTTTCTCAAAGATAGCCAAGCCAATGATAGAATTACTCAAGAAAGATAAGAAGTTTGATTGGACTGAAGGTTGTGAAGCCAGTTTCTAGGAATTGAAGAAGAGACTAGTGACAACACTAGTCTTATGTCTGCCAAATTTGGAGAAAGATTTCCAAGTCTATTGTGATGCATCTCACCAAGGATTAGGTGGAGTTTTGATGCAAGAAGGGAAATTTGTGGCTTATGCCTCGAGACAACTCAAAACTCATGAAGTGAATTATCCTACTCATGACTTAGAGTTAGCCTCTGTTGTCCATGCACTCAAAACATGGAGACATTATCTTTTGGGAAAGCGTTTTGAAGTGTTCACAGATCACAAAAGTTTGAAGTATATCTTCACTCAGAAGGAAATCAATATGAGACAAAGAAGATGGCTAGAGATCATCAAGGACTATGACTTGAGTTTGCAATACCATCCCGATAAAGCAAATGTTGTAGCAGATGCATTAGGCCGTAAGGTTTATGTGAATGGTCTTACTAAGGGAAAATTGCTAGATGATCTGTGTGCCCAATTCAAATATCTCAGATTGGAGATAGTACCTGAAGGACATCTCATGTCATTGGATGTTCAAACCACATTGCTGGAAAAGATCAAAGAAGTCCAAAAGTTGGACCAGGAAATTGAAGAGATTAAAGGTAAAATTAGCAAAGGAAAGGCTAAAGGATTCCATGAAGACGAATAGGGTACTTTATGGTATGGAAAACGTATCTGCATTCCGCAAGATCCGGAGCTTCGGAAACTGATTCTGCAAGAAGCACACAACTCACCATATTCCATTCATACATGTAACACCAAAATGTACATGGATGTGAAGGAATGATTCTGGTGGAATAATCTCAAGAAGGACATCACATAACATATTGTTTTGTGTGATGTGTGTAGTCGAGTGAAGGCGAAACATCAGAAACTGGCACAGTTATTACAACCACTACCCATTCCTGATTGGAAGTGGGATAAAATTGGTATGGATTTTATCACTGGACTACCAAGGACTAGATCTGGATATGATTCTATTTGGGTTGTCGTAGATTGCCTAACTAAAGTGGCTCATTTCATACCCATGAAGACTACCTATGCATGTGCTAAGCTAGCTAAGATCTATATGAACGGGATTGTATGTCTGCATGGAGTGCCTAAGAGTATTGTGTCTGATAGAGGAACTCAGTTTACTTCGCATTTTTGGCGACAACTACATGAATCCTTGGGAACAAGGTTAGAGCTCAGCACATCTTTTCACCCCCAGACCGATGGACAGACAGAAATAACCAATCAGATTTTGGAGGATATGTTGAGGGCATGTGCCCTAGACTATGGTGCTAGTTGGGATGAAAGTCTACCTTAGGCAGAATTCTCTTACAATAACAGCTATCAAGCCAGCATTGAGATGGCACCGTTTGAATTTCTCTATGGAAGGAAGTGTACTACGCCATTGCTATGGAGTGGTGTTGGAGAAAGAAATTTGTTTGGACCAGAATTGATCAAGGAAGCTGAAGAGAAAGTCAAATTAGTAAAGGACAGATTAAAGATAGCCCAGTCCCGACAAAAGAGCTACGCAGATCCAAAGCGTAGAGAAGTCACCTATGAGGTAGGTGATAGAGCTTATCTTAGAGTCTCACCACGTCGTGGTGTGAAGAGATTTGGAGTCAAAGGAAAATTGGCACCAAGATATGTTGGACCATTCAAGATTTTGAGTCGCAAAGATTATGAGATTGAATTGCCTGAATCACTGTCAGCTGTTCACAATGTGTTTCATGTGAGTCAGTTGAAGAAATGACATCCGGAGATGGAATAAACTTCTTTGAAGGATACTATACCTTTAGAAGAGGTTCAGTTGGAGAGTGATCTCACCTATGAGGAGAAACCTATCAAGATTCTTGAGACTGCAGAAAGAGTTACTCGGACTAAGACTATCAAATTCTGCAAAGTACAATGGAATCATCATACCGAAGAAGAAGCAACTTGGGAAAGAGAAGATGATCTTCGGAAAGACTACCCTCACCTATTTGCTAGCCAATCCGAATCTCGAGGGCGAGATTCATCTTAAGGGGGTAACTTACCAAAATTCATGAATTACAAAAGCATGCATTGCATTCATATTGTCATATCATATTTGTCTTGCACAAAAAGTTTCAAATCAAAAATCCAAATAAAACCATTAATATGCCCGTTTTATTAAATCATATGTGGCATGGTTTTGTTTTATTTTTTCCAAGGGCCAAAGTGAATTTGAGTGCTCAAGTGTGTTTGTCACACTCTAGAGTGCAAAGTTCAATGTATAAAAATCTAGAGAAAATTTGAAATCAAACTTGTTTGAATTAGGGTTTGAAAATCATTCCTAGAAAATCAAATATAAAAAGAAAAGGAGAGAAAAAAAATAAAACAACTTGCTACCTATTCTGCCCAGAGCCAGAAACGGCCCAGCAGCCCACTCGGCCCATTTCCCCCTCCCCCTCTCTCTCACGCGCACTAGCCCTACCCCGCTGTCACTGCCACTGGGCCCTGCGCCAGCTCACCACCTTCTTCCCCAAAGCCCGCGCGCAGACGTCGTCGCTGCCCGTTTCCTCCCCCATCAACGCCACGTTGTTTTTGGGCTTAATTGTCATTGAATCTCTGCGTAATTCCCTCACCCCCGTTGGCTACTTAACCCCTACACCACCACGATCATTTCCCCCCAAACAATCGCGCTCAATCGCCGTCAGGCTTCTCGTAATCCGACCTACACCGCCTCTACCCGACGAACTACGGCGAGGTATTCCGGTGAGTGTCGTGCTCGCTCCCGCTCCTCGTTCATACGGTGTTGATCCTCTACCCCTTGCACATCTTCTGACACCACTGATTCGTCATGTGCTTGTAAGGTTCCCAATCTTTAATAAGGTAGAGATCCCTGTGTTTACAATGCTAGTCCCTAGATCAATAGCTAGCATCCACAGTTAAGATGTAATATCAAGAAACATAGGTCATAATACAACTTTATAACCAGGAATAAAATAATTTATTACATCTTACATAGCTCATTTGGCTATCTCATTACAATGCAGCAGAATATAACAATAGCATGGGGTCCTTCATCTTCAAAGTGCCACAGGCAGACATGTTGGTTGTAGACTTGTAATCCTAATCATTAAACTTCACTAATATCAAACAAACCTGCAACATAACAAGTTACAGCCACAAGGGTCAATACATTTGAATTGTATTGGCAAGTGATACTATGGTAGTATAGTGGAGTCTATCATCTATATGCATTTGGCTAAGTGGAGCTTAGGCTTGCTTTGCTCAAAATAGATTTTCCTTATCATTTGAAAACACTAAGTTTTTGCTTGACAAAATCTTTCCCAAGGCATCTCCCAATAGAAATTGGTGATCCTTCAACCCTTGTTCAATCCACAAGTTTTTAACTTAGAAATTGGGATGAGGAGATTCTTGATAGCTTCCATGTCTTGATGCTCAAATTGTTCTTTGCCAAGGACATGGCTAAGTACTTAGATTTTTACACTCTGCAGAGGTGGTGCACTTTCCCCACAAGACTTGGTTTCACCAAGACAAGATCTTTCAGAAGCCTTCCCTTAGACCAGAATGGACGTGCTCCAACCTATAAAACCCCTACCACCAACTGTCCATTTGGCTAAGTTATTGCAACCTATATGATCTAGGCAGAGCCCATAATTCCAAGTGGCTGCACTTGAAGCTTCTCAACATTTGACATCTCAAATCTCTTTGTTCCTGGGTGGCATTCCACAAGTGTGATACACAAGGTTCACCAGTCCCCTGGCCTTGTGTAACCACTCAACAGAAACCATTCCTTCCATTCCACCCAGGTGATTCATTCACTTAGTTGTTTTATTAATCAAAACACAAGTCCTTAGACTTAGAAATTTTTCCATAGCATGAATATATATATTCCACCCTTGTTTTTTATTAGCTAAGCTAAGCATGATAGTGTTGGAGATATGCCCAAGAGGCAATAATAAAGTGGTTATTATCATATCTTCACACTTATGATAAATGTTTACATACCATGCTATAATTGTATTAACCGGAAACATTAATACTTGTGTGATTTGTAAACTAAAATAAGAGTCCCTAGTAAAGCCTCTTGTTAAACTAGCTTGTTGGTTAATATATGATCATGGTTTCCTGATCATGAACATAGAGATGTTATTAACAACAGGATCATATCATTAGGAGAATGATGTGATGGACATACTCCTATAGATAAGCGTAGCATAAAGATCAAGTCATTTCAATAGTTCAATTGCTATATGCTTTCTGATACATAGTAACCTAATTCCTTCGACCATGAGATCATGCATATCACCTTTACCGGATGGATGCTTTGATGACATCAAACACCACACCGTAACTGGGTGGCTATAAAGGTGGCATTGAGTGTTCGGAAAGTATTGGTTGAAACACATGGATCAAGAGTGGGATTTGTCCATCCATATGACGGATAGATATACTCTGGGCCCTCTCGGTGGAATGTCATCCAATTAGCTTGCAAGCATGTGACTGGCTCACAAGGGATCACATATCACGGGAACGAGAAAAGAGTACTTATCGGTAACGAGGTTGAACTAGGTATGCAGAGATACCGACGATCATAACCTCAGATAAGTAAACTATCGTGAGACAAAGGGAAATTGGTATCGTATGTAAGTGGTTCATTCGATCGCAAAGTAATCGTAGAAATATGTGGGAGCCATATGAATTTCCAGATTCCTCTATTGGTTATTGTTCGGAGAAGTGTCTCGATCATGTCCGCATAATTCACGAACCGTAGGGAGACACACTTAAGGATTCGATGTTGTTTGAGTAGTTATGGTATTATGAGAAAGAGACCGAATGTTGTTCGGAGTCTCGGATGGGATCCGGGATATCACGAGGTGATCCGGAATGGTCCGGAGAATAAGATTCATATAAGGAAAGTCCGGTTTCGGAGTTCGGGAATAATTCCGATGTTTTCATCGGGAATGTTCTAGAAGGTTCCGGAATGTCCGGCACTCCGGGGGGGAGGGGTACATGAATGCGTCATTACATATTGGAATGATTGCATCATGTACTAAGTGTTCTTTCTGTTCCAAATAAAGGATTAAATTGAATCCTAAAACAGAAAAGTCAAATGGCCAGTTTGAAAGTCAAACGGCTAAAACAGGAAACTGTGGGAAACAAGCAAGAGGAGGCAAAACCGACTTGGGGGAGGAGTCCCTCCTCTCCAAGCCGGCACGCCACCCAAGGCCGACTTGGGGAGGGACTCCCCTCCCCTTGGCCGCACCTCCCACCTATAAAAGGAGGGGCAGGGCCTCCTCCTCTAGACACACAAGTTCCTATCCTCTAATCTCCGGTTTAGAGCCGTTTTGGTTTAGAGCTTCTAATTGCACTAGCCTTCGGTTTAGAGCCTTCTAATTGGTGTGTCTAATCCCTAGACCACTAATATCTTTCTCATACTCCACCATACTCGCTCCGGCTTAAGGCGAAGCCCTGCGGGATCTCCCCTCTACTTCTGGTACCACGCCGTTGTGCTGCCGGAATCGCGAGGAGAGTGCTACAACCTCCGCTGCCTGCTGGAACAAGGGAGAGGAAGGTATTCGTCGAGTACCGAACGTGTGACCGACTGCGGGAGCGCTGCCGGAACGTGGCGCCGGAAGGATCGTCTACGCGATCTTGAGATCGGAAAGAGTACGACTACATCACCCACGAGAATCTGCTCTCGTTAACCGCTTTGGAATCTTCGAGGGTAAGTTATTCCATCGACTCGTTGCTACAATCTAGTAGATAGATCTTGGCTTGTTTGTTTGTATGCGATAGAATTTTTTTGTTTTCCATGCTACGAAACCCTACAGTGGTATAAGAGTCGTGTCTATATGTAGATCTGTTGCACGAGTAGAACACAATGGTCATTGTGGGCGTTGATGCTTTTATTGTCGATTGCTTCTTGTGTACTTTGCATCTTGCGGTATGTTGGATGAAGCGGCCCGGGCTAACCTTACATGACATCGTTCATGAGACTTGCTCCACGCTTGACATGCAACTTGTATTGCATAAGTGGCTTTGCGGGTGTCTGTTTCTCCTAGCGTAGTTAAGATCCAATTTACAACGGGTGATTAACAATACTAGTATCAATGTTGTGGTTCTTGTTCGTAAGTTAGGACGACACTTATTGAAAGCCCCAAACCACGTAAAATATGCAAAGAAAGTAGAGGCGTCTAACTTTGTTTTGCAGGGGTGTGCAGTGATGTGATATGGCCATGATTGTGATTATATATGATGTATGCAATGTTCCTTATTGTAAGTTGGCAACCGGCAGGAGCCATATGGTTGTCTTTAATTTCTGTTAAGACCCGCGTGTCTATTCAAAGTAGTTGTAATAGTTGAAGCCGGTGGACGACAACCATAGAGAGGCGTCATTGACCTTGATGCAATGCCGGTGATGATGGAGATCATGTTCGTGCTGGAAGATGGAGATCGGAAGCACAAAGAAGAAAGGCCATATCATATCACATATTATGAATTGCATGTGATGTTAATCCTTTATGCATCTTGTATTGCTTAGTAGACGACGGTAGCATTATAAGATGATCCCTCATGCACATGAATTTCAAGTCATAAAGTGTTCACCCTTAGTTAGCACCGTTGCTAAAGCTTGTTGTTTCGAAGCACCACGTGATGATCGGGTGTGTTAGATTCTGCAAGTGTATACAACGTGAGCAAGCCAGATTTGCTCATGCGGAAACCAAGGTTTGATCTTGACGAGCCTAGCATGTACAGACATGGTCTCGGAACACGGAATACCAAAAGGTAGAGCATGAATCATATAGTAGATATGATGAACATGTCGATTGTTCGCCATTGAAACTATATCAATTCTCGTGATGATCGGTTTTGATATGGTGGATTTGGTTCGTGTGATCACTAAAACAATGTGAGGGATATTGTTTTGAGTGGGAGTTCACCAAGATTAATTTAATTATTAATTAGAACTCAATTTATCATAAACTAAATCAAAGTGAATTTGCATAATTGTTGTAGTCATTGGCATCCGTTTACCACCTTGCGCTTAGTTATAATTGAGATGATAGAACTATAGAATTCTGGTTAGTTACTTTACGAACTGGTATCGTATTGTTTTGAAGTGTTAATCTAAAGTTTAAAAGTCCTATTGCAAACTTTCAGTAAGTTTTTGATTACTCCATGAAGTTTAATAGTTGGTATTAAATCAAGAGTAACAATTCCAATGTTAGTATATAAGTATCATGTTTGTCTCCATGATTCTTGATATTCATAGGATTGTCTTAATATCAAGGTTATCTAGGATCTGAAAGAGTTGTTTCAGAAACCATGATGTGTGGAAGATATTGTGATATCTGAAACGAAGTATTGGTTACAACATGATAGAGTATAATATGGCAAAAGTCATGTTCTCATATTTGATGAGAATTTGCAAAAGGTTGGAGACACTTGTTGTCCTAATCCTCCAAAAGGTTTTGGATAGCAACATTATACTCATAATTCATCGTTATAAGTTAAAAGTAGCTTGATCATGGACGATTCCATGATAAGGGTGAATATTTGATGTAGGTAAAATGTTTACTACACCAAGAGATTACTAAAGAAAGGAATTTGAAAGAACACCAAACATTTGATGATGGTGATCTACTTCAAAGTGCAAGTCCAAAGACATTGGTATTTAACTATACACGCTTTGGACTATGTGTCGTATGTATGACTCCACTATTGATGTTGATAGATTCTTTCAAACAGAAAAGGAAATATTGAAAGAAAATCTCATAAGTATATGGCAGAAAAGAAAAGACTAGAATTGTTCAGCTTAAGTATATAGATGATATACATGTTATGGCTATATTCTTTGCTTATTAAACAATGTGGTTCTCAAGTATTTGATACTGAATTTGTTGGTGTGAATCGTCATACGAAACAACACAATTCATGAACTACAATGGCCTAAGTAACTAGCAAAAGAATATGTGATGATGTTCATCGAGAACAAATAAAGGGTTATTGTGTTGCTCGTTAAACATCAAAGCTTGCCTTCAAAGATTTGTTTTATCAGGTATTATGAGAACAAAAGGGTTGTTCAAATAATTGCCGTAATCCATAAAAAGATGGATTCGCAAATATCGTTGGAGACATCACATCCATAAAACTAGTGCTAAAAATGTCGAAAGACAAATTGATTGAAATATCACTTAGGAAGTGATACCGCCGTTTAAATTATATTGGAAAGAAAACATGAAGAAACTCCATGTGGATGGAATTTTGGATTCTTTTGATTTTTGATCAAATGACGCTTGTGAAACTTTCCTAGAGATAATTAAAACTTCGTTCATAGGCCAAAAGGGAACGAATGACTAGCTTATTTGAACTTGTACATATTGTTGTACGAAGTCCATTATGTGTAGTCAAGAGCGATGAATTTCAACTTCATTTGCTTTCTCCGAAAATTTGAGTGAATATATGAATATTTACTTAATAAGGATGAAGTATGAAATATTTGAAAAGTTCAAAGACTTTCAAGATGAAGTGCAAAATCATAGTAACAAGAATATAAATAGTTTATGATAAAGATCATAAAGGAAGATATTTGAGTTACAGAGTTTAGCATAATACCTAAGATTTAAGGAATTGTTCCGTGGATTTGCATTTCCCAAAACACCATAAGGGTATGGAGCGTTCGAGGTATGTAATTAAACCTTGTTTGACATGGTAAGATCAAAGGTATAATTCATAAAACTGCCATTATATTTTAGAGATTAAAAGCTTTAGAGATTACCATTTTTCCACTGAAAAGAGCTTCATCACAATCCGTTGAAATGACACCATATAAGGTTATGGTTTGGGATTAAACCCAAGTAGTCCTTTCTTAAAACATTGGTATGCTATGCATAAGAAAGATGCGTGCAACCAAAGTCGAATGAACCTGTCTTTGTATAACTGTTAAGTATTCCTCCATAAACACCGGAGACAAAAGTGTTTGTCGCTTAGAACGTCAAGTTTCTTTGAGAAGGAATTTTTCGTGAAAAAGTTAAGTGGGAGGACAATAGAACTTTGATAAGGTTAAAAGAACCTTAGCTATATGTGCAAAGTTGCGCAGCGCCGAAAAGTGTTCCGGAGGCAGCAACAATGCTCATGGCTCACGTGCCTCAAAGATTGTGGTTACGGAGATCTAAGTTCCTATTAAAACAAGTAGGTCGGATAAACAATCAAATACCAAGATTTGAGAGTTAAATCATTATTTGACAATAATGATCCGACTACATGCAAAGAAGTGATGATGAGCCCTGACTCCGTCAAATGGCTTGAAGCCATAAAATCCGTGATAGTTCCATACACGAGAAATCAAGTTTTGAACTTGAAGGACCCTCGAGAAAGGTGTAAGACCTTACAGTTGTGTTTGGATCTATAAAAGAAATAGACATGGATGTTGCACATCTATGAAATAGTTGACATGTTGGGAAAGAGTTCACAACAATGTTCAAAGGTTGACTATGATAAGATTTGATCTTTCATAACTATGTTTAGTCTAGACGGATTAATGTAGCAACTACGACATATAATTTTGTTATGTGTTGAATAAACAAAACAAGTTCTTCTAATAGAATGGTTACCAAGGACGTGTGCATGACACAGTCCATAGGGTTTTGTTAATTCAAAGGATGCTAAAAGCATATGCAAACTTCAATGGTTAAAGTAAGCATAGCGGAGTTGGAATCTTCACTATGATGAAACTGTTAAAAAGGTTTAAATTCATCGGAGACAATGAAGATGCTTGCATTTGCAAAAAATTAAGTGGGAGCACTAAGACATATTCTAATACATTATGTGGAGGACATATTGTTGATTGGAAATGATGTATCTTTTATTAACACATATTAAGAATTTCATCCCGATGAAAGACTTAGGCAAAACCCAAATATTTGGCATCAATAGACGCTAATATGGTTGTGCCAGAATTACATAGACAAGATATTGAATGAGTTCAATATAGAAACTACAAGAGAGGTTCTTGTCGCACAGAAAGGATTGAATGAGTTCAATGTTGATGATATATTCAAGTGTATTGACATTTGGTAAAGTGAAACAAATAATCAAGTATAGATTGATACTTGATGTATGAAATCACAAAGAGTATTTATATCAATCATACTGTGATATGTACAAATCCAGATATGTCCTATGCTCTAAATGTTGTGAGCATATACCAGAATGATTCGTAAGATGATCATTGGACAATAGTAAGGATATTCTTATGATCTTTTGGAAGAACTAAGAGTATAATATTTGTAGAAGTGACAAATAGATGGTTAGTTCATTGTAAAAGTACTACATTGATACTAGCTTGGTCACAAAGTACAAATTAAGTTTATCTCAATCTAAACTAAGGGTGGCACAATATAATGGAAAGTGAGTTCCATAATGGATTTGGATGAGTTCCAAAGTTAAGACATTGTGACAGATACTACAACAAAAGGCTAAGTATATGACTGCTATTTTAGCAGCAAAAGAGGGCATTTGTGTCAAGTAGTTTGTTATCAAACTAGGTGTAGTTCACAGTGGGATAATACTATGAAGATATATTGTGCGACAATATTATCAACATGTTTTAACCCCAAAGAGCTAAAGGTCACACCGAAAGACCAAATTTATACAAAGCCATCTCATTAGAGAATGAGTGATGCGTAGAGACGCAAAGACATGCAATTACACACGGACCTGGAAGTGTTAGATCCGGAGATCAGTTGACCACTAGCAATCGTGTACATACAACACCGGAAAGCCATAGGTGTTGAATACACAAAGGTTTGAAACTAGATTATTGACTCTAGTGTAAGTGGGAGACTGTTGGAGATATGCCCAAGAGGCAATAATAAAGTGGTTATTATCATATCTTCACACTTATGATAAATGTTTACATACCATGCTATAATTGTATTAACCGGAAACATTAATACTTGTGTGATTTGTAAACTAAAATAAGAGTCCCTAGTAAAGCCTCTTGTTAAACTAGCTTGTTGGTTAATATATGATCATGGTTTCCTGATCATGAACATAGAGATGTTATTAACAACAGGATCATATCATTAGGAGAATGATGTGATGGACATACTCCTATAGATAAGCGTAGCATAAAGATCAAGTCATTTCAATAGTTCAATTGCTATATGCTTTCTGATACATAGTAACCTAATTCCTTCGACCATGAGATCATGCATATCACCTTTACCGGATGGATGCTTTGATGACATCAAACACCACACCGTAACTGGGTGGCTATAAAGGTGGCATTGAGTGTTCGGAAAGTATTGGTTGAAACACATGGATCAAGAGTGGGATTTGTCCATCCATATGACGGATAGATATACTCTGGGCCCTCTCGGTGGAATGTCATCCAATTAGCTTTGCAAGCATGTGAATGGCTCACAAGGGATCACATATCACGGGAACGAGAAAAGAGTACTTATCGGTAACGAGGTTGAACTAGGTATGCAGAGATACCGACGATCATAACCTCGGATAAGTAAACTATCGTGAGACAAAGGGAAATTGGTATCATATGTAAGTGGTTCATTCGATCGCAAAGTAATCGTAGAAATATGTGGGAGCCATATGAATTTCCAGATTCCTCTATTGGTTATTGTTCGGAGAAGTGTCTCGATCATGTCCGCATAATTCACGAACCGTAGGGAGACACACTTAAGGATTCGACGTTGTTTGAGTAGTTATGGTATTATGAGAAAGATACCGAATGTTGTTCGGAGTCTCGGATGGGATCCGGGATATCACGAGGTGATCCGGAATGGTCCGGAGAATAAGATTCATATAAGGAAAGTCCGGTTTCGGAGTTCGGGAATAATTCCGATGTTTTCATCGGGAATGTTCTAGAAGGTTCCGGAATGTCCGGCACTCCGGGGGGAGGGGTACATGAATGTGTCATTACATATTGGAATGATTGCATCATGTACTAAGTGTTCTTTCTGTTCCAAATAAAGGATTAAATTGAATCCTAAAACAGAAAAGTCAAATGGCCAGTTTGAAAGTCAAACGGCTAAAACAGGAAACTGTGGGAAACAAGCAAGAGGAGGCAAAACCGACTTGGGGGAGGAGTCCCTCCTCTCCAAGCCGGCGTGCCACCCAAGGCCGACTTGGGGAGGGACTCCCCTCCCCTTGGCCGCACCTCCCACCTATAAAAGGAGGGGCAGGGCCTCCTCCTCTAGACACACAAGTTCCTATCCTCTAATCTCCGGTTTAGAGACGTTTTGGTTTAGAGCTTCTAATTGCACTAGCCTTCGGTTTAGAGCCTTCTAATTGGTGTGTCTAATCCCTAGACCACTAATAGCTTTCTCATACTCCACCATACTCACTCCGGCTTAAGGCGAAGCCCTGCGGGATCTCCCCTCTACTTCCGGTACCACGCCGTTGTGCTGCCGGAATCGCGAGGAGAGTGCTACAACCTCCGCTGCCTGCTGGAACAAGGGAGAGGAAGGTCTTCGTCGAGTACCGAACGTGTGACCGACTGCGGGAGCGCTGCCGGAACGTGGCGCCGGAAGGATCGTCTACGCGATCTTGAGATCGGAAAGAGTACGACTACATCACCCACGAGAATCTGCTCTCGTTAACCGCTTTGGAATCTTCGAGGGTAAGTTATTCCATCGACTCGTTGCTACAATCTAGTAGATAGATCTTGGCTTGTTTGTTTGTATGCGATAGAAAATTTTTGTTTTCCGTGCTACGAAACCCTACAGATAGTAATAGGAATCTTAACTTAGGAAATTTCTACTAAGGTTTCATCTACTAGGATTTCCCATGGCATAGTTTACACTTAGGAAAATTCCATGCAAGTCCTACTTAGAAATATCACTAATGCATAGTGAAAATAATGGGACAAAAGTATGAAGCATCACTTGCCTTTTTGGTAGAGAATATAGGTTCACTTCTTGTCTTTGCAATGATCACACTCTTCAAATCACTACAATTCAATCAAGCAAGGCACAATTTCAATCTACGATTCAAGCAATTTCATCACATAAAATGATAGAAGCAAAATAATGCATGCAAGCATGCCAAACTTTGTTTTATTTACAAAAGTGGTTTATAATAGGTCATAAACATTCTAAAACACTTATTGGTCATTTTATAAAGTGGTAAAACTATTTGCAAAAGATTTTACCTATAAACCATTTTCAAACCAAATCATTATTTTATGTGGTTGAAAATGCCTTTATCAAAGTAGCAATCTTTATAGGGTTTACCAAATATATTTTTAAGTCATAAAACTTGGTGTTTAGGGTCAGAGAGTTTAAATCAAAACATTTCCCAAAGGTTTTCCTCCAAAATCATTTTTAAAAAATAAACATTATGTTTATTTAACTAGAAATGGTTTAAATCAAAGATTCATTCTTTTGCTTCACCAAATACATTTTTGAAACCACAAATTTATTTCTATGGTAAGTAGGTTCAAAACAAACCATTTGCCAAAGGTTTTATCTCAAAAATCATTTTAGAACAATTTTTATATTCTAAACATGATTACATAAGTTTCTGCAAAAACAAACAATTTAATAGGAACATTTTACTAAAGAAAGGTCATGGTCAGAAGTTGCTTGTCTTGCTGATTTAATTGATATAAAATTTGCAAAATTTGGACGTGTGGTTTGAAAGTTATGAATTTTACAAATTGGCACATCTAATAGAACAATTCTGTTTTAAATCAAATGGACAGGGACACGTGTCTTGATTCTTTTCGCTGGTACCGGTTTGTTCGGATCATGCACTGAGGACCGCTGGATTTAAGTTACATCGCACGGCACAGATTGCATACCCCTTCGGCTTTAAGTGATTCTATCGCATCCATTAGATTAACATCTAACGGCTATCAATACTCTGACCATGTTCTGGCGGCGCTCGACGGCAGCGCGTGGCGGCGATGCTCGGCTAGCGGCGGAGCTGACGAAATAGGAAGCAAGGGAGGAAGAGGAGTGGCTCACCAGGTTCGGGAGATCACGGCGATGCTCAACGTGCTTGCGGTTTGTCAAGGGGCGCACAGTGGTGGCGTGGATTCCTCGCCGGAGTTCAAGACGGCGTCTGGCGGCTCTGTCTATCGTCGGGGCGAAGCTAGAGGCCGCGCTAGATCAAGTAGAAGGCATGGTTAGGTTCGCAAGAGGAAGGCGAGTATCAGAGTGTCAACTAGGGGGAGAGGGGCGGTCGGGCTTACCGGGGAGAGGTCGTTGGAGCAGTGACAGACGGCGGCGAAGTTCAGTCGAGGTGATTGCCCATGTTCTGTCACTCGCGGGCTAGTTAAGGATGCAGAGATAAGCGCCAGGGGGTGGGGAGAAAGCTAGTGTGGTTGAGGAGGCGAGGGGCGACGTCGACTGGCCGGAATTGCTCGGTGAGCTCGCGGAGATAGGGGCAGTGTAGAGAGAAATTGAGCAGCCTAGGGGCGCGCTAGGGTGAGGGACTGAGGGGGAACGGGAGAGGAGACGCAGGCGACTAAGTACGCGTGATCACGGGGTCGTTTAATGGCGTGGTTAACGCGTATTAAGCCGAGCTTTAATCGCCTGCAACGGCCGACGAGGTGAGGGGCGGAGTCAGCGGGTGAGGAAGATGATGATGTGGCGGTGGGGTCGTCTGGCAGCAAGAGAGAGAGTGTGGGGGTGGGGTCCATCGGTCAGTTGCTGAGCGGGTGCAGGCGATGGTGCGAATCGTTTTTCTCGCGGGGTGGGTAGATGGGTTATCTGGGCCTTGTTGGGCTAGCTGACTGGGTCGAGTCTGTTTTCATTTTTTTATTCAGATTGTTTTTCTTTTTCCTTTTCTAATATTCTGTTTTGATTTTGATTAATCAATTCAAACATCAATTTGAATTCAAAGCTTTGCCGAAATTTGTGTAGGTTTAAATACTGATTAGTAATATAATTTGAAGTCAATTTTGGAATAAAACTTTATTCTTTTTGGGGTCCTTTTAATTATTCAAAAGGCCCTTGTTTTAAATCAAATAAGATTTAATAATATTTTTCAAACACCATTTAAATTCTTTAAACTTTCCAAATCTTTTCAGTAGGTTTTTATTTGTTTAATAGGGTGTCAAATAATTCATCTTGAATTATTTGGAAGGTATTTAATATGATTCATAAATCATTTGAATTGGGTATTTGTTTTAATTCCAATGGAATTAAATATAGTTTTAATTCCCTAAAGTTTATTTGGAAGATTTCTTTAATCTTAATTAAGTTGAATTAAACAACTTTTATTTCACTTGGGTAAATTCCAAAATACTATTTTCTCATGAATTATATAATTATTCTTATTAGAGATTTGTCTTTATTCAAATAGAATTTGGTTCATGCCATTTTATTTTATTTGGAAAATTCTTTATCCTTTTATTCTATTTGCATTTGGATTCTATTCATTCCATTTGCTTAATGGATTAGGCCAAGATTTAATTTTGGTCTTTAATATTCCTTATTTTATATTTCTTTCTTCATCTTATAAAATCCATATATTTTTATTTAGAGATCCAAACTTGGTGATTCCAATTTGTAAAATATTATTTGATATTTGTTTATCCTATTAAATATCTTTAGGATTTTTTGCTCACCATTTGGTATGGATTTTAGATAAGTGCTTTATTAGCTTTGGAATTTACTATTCCTTATCTTATTAAATTCATAAGATTTTATCTATGGCTCCAAATTAAGTGAAACCAATTTCTATGGCTTTATAATATTTCTATTTGTCTTTCTTTATCATTTTGAAATGTTTGTAGACAAATTTTTATATGGATCAAATCCATAGGCTTGGGGATAACTTGGAAATGATCTTATTCCATTAGGGTTTGGATTTATTTTCCAAGTGTTTAAATTTCCAGATGCATTTTATGAGGAAAGAATTTCTCTTGATTTGGATTTTGTTGAATTCAAACTTTAATTAAAGTTTGTTCAAGATGGGATTTTAAGTTTTCATTTATAAATAAAAGTTTCTTTTCACCCTAAATTTCAACAATAATTTTATTTGTTTATTTATTTTTCACATTACAAGGTTTGGAAAATCTTGGGATGTGACAGGCTACCACCCTTAAAATAAATCTCGTCCCGAGATTTGGGGAGGCTAGGGTTACAAGTTGACTCAAAACAACTAGGGTACTACCACCCTTAAAAATTTTCCAACTAGATTACATCTTGGCTTTCTTGGGATCTTGATGAAATCTCTCTGGGCAAACATCTGCATAGTGTCCTTTGTTTCCACACTTGAAACATGTGACTAGGCTGAGATCCTTTATAGGCTTTATCTTATGCTTCATCTTTTCTGGACAGTTGCTTGCATAATGTCCTTGGTTACCACAGTTGTAACATGTGATAATATTGAGTTCTTCACGTATCTTCTGTGGACAGGTTGATACATAATTGCCTAACTCTTTGCAGTTGTTGCACCATACTTGGCTAATCGCCTTATAATTCTTCTTCTTGGGTTTCTCCAAAGCTAGGAGTGCTTCTAGTTCATGTTCTTCATATGTTATCTCAAAGGTAGGAATGTTTCCTGGTCTCCTTGACCTTTTCTTATTCCTTGGATAATACATATGTCTCCTCTTTGGTCGTTTAAATTGAGTCATATTGCATGGAGGTGCAAGCTGAGATTTTCCTTTGTCTTCATCCTTCTTGGTAGACTTGGCTCTCTCATGGTAGTCTGCAATCAGTTGTTGCACTCCACCTTGTTTCCTTTGTTGAACTATGGAATAGATGGGGCATTGGATAGGGACATGATTATTTCCTTCACATAGGTAACAAGTAGCTTGAGATGTAGGGCATTGATTAATTGGATGTTTCTCTTCACAATTGGGGCATTGATCTTCATGCTCTTTGGAAGTGTGATCCTTGTCTCCACAAATATTGCAATCTTGGTTTCCTTCTAAAATATCATCTTTGTCATCCTTGTTGTCACAAACTCCTTTGGAGGAGTTGTTTCCCATGTTGATCATTTGATCTGTCACCTTATGCAACAATTGGGTTTGGGTTTCCAAAAACCTTTGCATGGTTGGATCTACCTCACTGGTGTTGGCTATAAATTGAGTTGTCACTTGGTTCAACTGGGTTTGGATTACTATGAGTTCTCTCATGTTGTCCTCTTGGTTTTTGTTGTTGTCACCATCCTTGATCTTGGAGTTTCTTGGAGAAGTCATCTGTTTGGGTTGGATTGGGATTAGAATAGGAAAAATATTTTAAGGGAATAATTCTAATCACACACATCATAATTCACACAATCAAAGTGCAAACATTCCACTCAAACATCAAGTTTCAAGCATATTTTTAGGCAACCAAAAATATTTTTATTACACCACATAAGTTGGTGGGTTTGACTTAAACTAAATATGGTGGTCCATCTATATGGTTCACTTGAGATCTTTCCATCCTTCTTGGTTGATTCTTCTTGAACAAGATCTTTGTATCCTGGGAAAATTCTTGGTCACAAAACTTCAAGGTGATGATGATTCCCAAGTTGTGTTTCCTTAGTCTTCAAATCTTGAGCAATATTTCTTATCTCACTTGTAGTCCTTAGTGAAATCCAAGTTGAAGTCCTTGTTGAGAATAAGGTTGAAATCACTTGAAGATGTTGAAGTCATTAGAGTTGATGAAGTCCTTAGCTCATGGTGAAGTCTTTGGCCATGGGGTAGGCTTTGTCCATCAAGTTTGAAATAGAAGAGATGTAGAGTCAAAACCAAAAATGGTTGAGGAAAGAGTTTACAAGATTGTTTGTAAGTAAGTTTTGGAACAAATACAACTCCTATTTTTCTAAGGGGTTTTGTCCAATCCTAGGGTTACAATCCTACAGGAAACACAATGCTCTGATACCATCTGTAAGATTCCCAACCTTTAATAAGGTAGAGATCCCTGTGTTTACAATGCTAGTTCCTGGATCAATAGCTAGCATCCACAGTTAAGATGTAATATCAAGAAACATAGGTCATAATACAACTTTATAACCAGGAATAAAATAATTTATTACATCTTACATAGCTCATTTGGCTATCTCATTACAATGTAGCAGAATATAACAATAGCATGGGGTCCTTCATCTTCAAAGTGCCACAGACAGACATGTTGGTTGTTGACTTGTAATCCTAATCATTAGACTTCACTAATATCAAACAAACCTGCAACATAACAAGTTACAGCCACAAGGGTCAATACATTTGAATTGTATTGGCAAGTGATACTATGGTAGTATAGTGGAGTCTATCATCTATATGCATTTGGCTAAGTGGAGCTTAGGCTTGCTTTGCTCAAAATAGATTTTCCTTATCATTTGAAAACACTAAGTTTTTGCTTGACAAAATCTTTCCCAAGGCATCTCCAATAGAAATTGGTGATCCTTCAACCCTTGTTCAATCCACAAGTTTTTAACTTAGAAATTGGGATGAGGAGATTCTTGATAGCTTCCATGTCTTGATGCGCAAATTGTCCTTTGCCAGGGACATGGCTAAGTACTTAGATTTTTACACTCTGCAGAGGTGGTGCACTTTCCCCACAAGACTTGGTTTCACCAAGACAAGATCTTTCAGAAGCCTTCCCTTAGACCAGAATGGACGCGCTCCAACCTATCAAACCCCTACCACCAACTGTCCATTTGGCTAAGTTATTGCAACCTATATGATCCAGGCAGAGCCCATAATGCCAAGTGACTGCACTTGAAGCTTCTCAACATTTGACATCTCAAATCTCTTTGTTCCTGGGTGGCATTCCACAAGTGTGAAACACAAGGTTCACCAGTCCCCTGGCCTTGTGTAACCACTCAACACAAACCATTCCTTCCATTCCACCTAGGTGATTCATTCACTTAGTTGTTTTATTAATCAAAACACAAGTCCTCAGACTTAGAAATTTTTCCATAGCATGAATATATATTCCACCCTTGTTTTCTATTAGCTAAGCTAAGCATGATAGTAATAGGAATCTTAACTTAGGAAATTTCAACTAAGGTTTCATCTACTAGGATTTCCCATGGCATAGTTTACACTTAGCAAAATTCCATGCAAGTCCTACTTAGAAATATCACTAATGCATAGTGAAAATAATGGGACAAAAGTATGAAGCATCACTTGCCTTTTTGGTAGAGAATATAGGTTCGCTTCTTGTCTTTGAAATGATCACACTCTTCAAATCACTACAATTCAATCAAGGAAGGCACAATTTCAATCTACGATTCAAGCAATTTCATCACATAAAATGATAGAAGCAAAATAATGCATGCAAGCATGCCAAACTTTGTTTTATTTACAAAAGTGGTTTATAACAGGTTATAAACATTCTAAAACACTTATTGTTCATTTTATAAAGTGGAAAAACTATTTGCAAAAGATTTACCTATAAACCATTTTCAAACCAAATCATTATTTTATGTGGTTGAAAATGCCTTTATCAAATTAGCAATCTTTATAGGGTTTACCAAATATATTTTTAAGTCATAAAACTTGGTGTTTAGGTCCAGAGAGTTTAAATCAAAACATTTCCCAAAGGTTTTCCTCCAAAATCATTTTTAATAAATAAACATTATGTTTATTTGACTAGAAAAGGTTTAAATCAAAGATTCATTCTTTTGCTTCACCAAATACATTTTTGAAACCACAAATTTATTTCTATGGTCAGTAGGTTCAAAACAAACCATTTTCCAAAGGTTTTATCTCAAAAACCATTTTAGAACAATTTTTATATTCTAAACATGCTTACATAAGTTTCTGCAAAAACAAACAATTTAACAGGAACATTTTACTAAAAAAAGTGCATGGTCAGAAAGTGCTTGTCTTGCTGATTCCATTGATATAAAATTTGCAAAATTTGGACGTGTGGTTTGAAAGTTATGAATTTTACAAATTGGCACATCTAATAGAACAATTCTGTTTTAAATCAAACGGACAGGGACACGTGTCTTGATTCTATTCGCTGGTACCGGTTCGTTCGGATCATGCACTGAGGACCACTAGATTTAAGTTACATCGCACGGCACAGATCGCATACCCCTTCGGCTTTAAGTGATTCTATCGCATCCATTAGATCAACATCTAACGGCTATCAATACTCTGACCATGTTCTGGCGACGCTCGACGGCAGCGCGCGGCGGCGACGCTCGGCTAGCGGCGGAGCTGGCGAAATAGGAAGCAAGGGAGGAAGAGGAGTGGCTCACCAGGTTCGGGAGATCACGACGATGCTCAACGTGCTTGCGGTTTGTCAAGGGGCGCACGGTGGTGGCGTGGATTCCTTGCCGGAGTTCAAGACGGCGTCTGGCGGCTCTGTCTGTCGTCGGGGCAAAGCTAGAGGCCACGCTAGATCAAGTAGAAGGCATGGTTAGGTTCGCAAGTGGAAGGCGAGTATCAGAGTGTCAACTAGGGGGACAGGGGCGGTCGGGCTTACCGGGGAGAGGTCGTCGGAGTAGTGACAGACGGCGGCGAAGTTCAGTCGAGGTGATTGCGCATGTTCTGGGTCACTCGCGGGCTAGTTGAGGATGCAGAGAGAAGCGCCAGGGGGTGGGGAGCAAGCTAGTGTGGTTGAGGAGGCGAGGGGCGACGTCGACTGGCCGGAATTGCTCGGTGAGCTCGTCGGAGACAGGGACGGTGTAGAGAGAAATTGAGCAGCCTGGGGGCGCGCTAGGGTGAGGGACTGAGGGGGAATGGGAGAGGAGACGCAGGCGACTAAGTACGCGTGATCACGGGGTCATTTAATGGCGTGGTTAACGCGTATTAAGCCGAGCTTTAATCGCCTGCAACGGCCGGCGAGGTGAGGGGCGGAGTCAGCGGGTGAGGAAGATGATGATGTGGCGGTGGGGTCATCTGGCAGCGAGAGAGAGAGTGTGGGGGTGGGGTCCATCAGTCAGTTGCTGAGCGGGTGCAGGCGATGGTGCTAATCGTTTTTCTCGCGGGGTGGGTAGATGGGCTATCTGGGCCTTGTTGGGCTAGCTGACTGGGTCGAGTCCGTTTTCATTTTTTTTATTCAGATTGTTTTTCCTTTTCCTTTTCTAATATTCTGTTTTGATTTTGATTAATCAATTCAAACATCAATTTGAATTCAAACCTTTGCCAAAATTTGTGTAGGTTTAAATACTGATTAGTAATATAATTTGAAGTCAATTTTGGAATAAAACTTTATTTTTTTGGGGGGTCTTTTTAATTATTCAAAAGGCCCTTGTTTTAAATCAAATAAGATTTAATAATATTTTTCAAACACCATTTAAATTCTTTAAACTTTCCAAATATATTCAGTAGGTTTTTGTTTGTTTAATAGGGTGTCAAATAATTCATCTTGAATTATTTGGAAGGTATTTAATATGATTCATAAATCATTTGAATTGGGTATGAATTACATATAGTTTTAATTCCCTAAAGTTTATTTGGAAGATTTATTTAATCTTAATTAAGTTGAATTAAACAACTTTTATTTCACTTGGGTAAATTCCAAAATACTATTTTCTCATGAATTATATAATTTTTTCTTATTAGAGATTTGTCTTTATTCAAATAGAATTTGGTTCATGCCATTTTATTTTATTTGGAAAACTCTTTATCCTTTTATTCTATTTGGATTTGGATTCTATTCATTCCATTTGCTTAATGTATTAGGCCAAGATTTAATTTTGGTCTTTAATATTCCTTATTTAATATTTCTTTCTTCATCTTATAAAATCCATATATTTTTATTTAGAGATCCAAACTTGGTGATTCCAATTTGTAAAATCTTATTTGATATTTGTTTATCCTCTTAAATATCTTTAGGATTATTTGCTCACCATTTGGTATGGATTTTAGATAAGTGATTTATTAGCTTTGGAATTTACTATTCCTTATCTTATTAAATTCATAAGATTTTATCTATGGCTCCAAATTAAGTGAAACCAATTTCTATGGCTTTATAATATTTCTATTTGTCTTTCGTGATCATTTTGAAATGTTTGTAGACAAATTTTTATATGTATCAAATCCATAGGCTTGGGGATAACTTGGAAATGATCTTATTCCATTAGGGTTTGGATTTATTTTCCAAGTGTTTAAATTTCCAAATGCATTTTATGAGGAAAGCATTTCTCTTGATTTGGATTTTGTTGATTTCAAACTTTAATTAAAGTTTGTTCAAGATGGGATTTTAAGTTTTCATTTATAAACAAAAGTTTCTTTTCACCCTAAATTTCAACAATAATTTATTTTGTTTATTTATTTTTCACTACAAGATTTGGAAAATCTTGGGATGTGACAGTGCTGGCCTAGGTCATCGACTTCATCAAACACCATGAACATCCAAGGCTGCCCTCGTCTCCGGTGAGCAATTCTGGTAAGATACGACCGCCTCTTGTCTCCTAGTTCAACCCCACTTGTTCGCCTGGTCTTTGTGCACACGCTGATACCTTTGTCGTGCGGTAGGGTGAACCAGAATGTCGCCTCCGTCATCGTCTGCACGAACCCGACACTGCCCGCAACTCCGACGAGCCCCAACGACCACAGCAGCTCGCACCCGTCTGAACCAAGGCCACGTCGAGCTTCCTCGCGACCTTGCGACGCTGGTAAGCATCACCACAGCCCCTAGCCCCCTCTGGAATCCCCAGAGCACCGCCGTCAGTAGCGCCGCTGCCACCAATGGCCATTTGCGCCGCCCATCCATGGTCGCTTGATCGAGCACCATTGGATCTTGATCCTAAGGCATAAAACATATCACTTAATGAATCATTATCGATCAATCTGGCCCATGCAATTTCATTTAGATCATGCGGCTCTCGTTGGTCGATCCGCGCGAAGCGGTATGGGCCAATCAGATGTGTCTGGATTTTAGATTTAAAATCTATTTTGAATCTATTAGAATTGCAAACTTGTAAAATTCATATCTTTTATTCTGTTTATCCAAAAAATGCAAATAAGATATCATTGGATTAATAAAATTTAACTCTACATTACTGTGGGATTAAATTTGTATATTTCTTCTGGAAAAATGGGTTTATTCATAGAACACTTTATAGGCTTATTTTGGCTATATAAATTGTTTATAAAAGTGTGTTGATGCAAATTTAAGTTTGTTTAGACTCTAAATAGATGGCTTTGTGTTCAGTACTGTTTAGTTGACTTGTTTAGTGTAGAAAAGTCATTTCATTGCATTTTCATGCATTCATATTATTTTTGCTTAAAAATTTGAATGTGAATTTGGTGTTATCATTTTATGTGTAGATTTTGGTGCTAGTGGTGATTGTGAGTGTGAGGATTGTTGCTACTCCCCAAACTACCAAGGCAAGTGATGCTTCATATATTTTGTCCTATTATTTTGACTATGCACTAGTGATATTTTGAATAGGGCTGCATGGAATTTTTCTAAGTTATATACTATGCTATGCCTTGGGAAATCCTAGTAGTTGTAGTCTTGGTAGAATTTTCTCTAAGTTAAGATGCTTGTTATGATATCATGCTTAGCCTAGCTAGTAGCAAAAAAGGGTGGAATATATTCATGCTATGGAAAATATTGTTAAGTCTTTGACTTGTGTTTTTCTTAATAAAACAACTAAGTGAATGAATCACCTGGGTGGAATGGTATGATGGTTTATGTTGAGTGGTTACACAAGGCCCTTGTACATGGTTTACCTTGTGTATCTCACTTGTGGATAGCCACCCAGGAACAAAGGGATTTGAGATACTTAGTGTTTAGAATCCTCTAGTGCAACCACATGGCATATGGGCTCTTCCTTGATCATATAGGTTGCAATAACTTAGCTAGATGGACAGTTGGTGGTAGGGTGATAGGATGGAACGCGTCCATGGTGGTCTAAGGGAAGGCTTCTGAAAGGTCTTGTCTCGATGCATGTCGAGTCTTGTGGGGAAAGTGCACCACCTCTCGAGATGGTAAAACCTAAGTACTTAGTCGTGTCCCCGGCAACGGACAATTTGAGCATAAAAGACATTGAAGCTATCAAGGATCTCCTCATCCCAATTTCTAAGTTAAAATTTGTGGTTGAACAAGGGTAAAGGTTCACCAATGTCTATTCGTGGTTCCTTGGGAGTTTTTGTCAAACAAAAACTTAGTGTTTTCAACTGATAGAAAAAACCTATTTTGAGCAAAGCAAGCCTAAGCTACACTTAGCGAAATTCATATAGATGTTAGATACTACTATTCTACTATGGTATCACTTGCCAATACAATTCCAAATGTATTGACGCACTGTGGCTGTAACTTATGATGTCGCAGGTTACTCTGATGAGGATTAGGGTTATGAGTGTACACTCAACATGCTTGCCTGTGGCACATGAAGATGAATACTTTATTTTATTTACTTATGAATCGAACTGTTGTACTAGCCTTTGGCTATTGAGTTGTAAAGGCTATGTTTGTCTCTGGAATGACAATGTAATAAAGACCTTTGTATCTGTGCACTTCATCTTAAACTGTGGATGCTAGCATTTGATCCAGTGACTAGCATTGCAATCACAGGGGCCTTTAACTTTACTAAGGTGGGGTCTTACATGTCGGCTGGGCATTTCGAGGTGGATCCGGTGCGTTGGGCGGTGAAGATGTTCCTGAGTAGAAGAGGAACTCCGGTGTGGAAGAGAGCACCGACGGTGAAGATGCACCTGTGTAGAAGAGAGCACCGACGGTGAAGGAGCTCCGATGTGGAAGGAGGGCTAGCGGTGAAGTAGTTGGAGGAAGGTGGAGGTTGGAGGGGGTGGGCGGTGAAGAGGTGGTGGGGGGATATAGGTGGGATGATGAAAATTTACCACATATACCCCTCTATTATTGCAGTGCTCCAATAGTCCTTGTTTCCAGGCCAGGTATTGAAGAGGAATTTTGCATCGCAAAAAATAGGGCGGGTTTTTTGAATAGATGTGCGAGATGTTTCGGCACTATGCGGCAATTTTGAGGTTGAAGCTTCCGACTTACGCTACTCCGACGCAGTTGCTCCTCACATGCTGGCCCTGTCTGGACCCACACGGCAGCGACAGCATGCTTACCAACATTTATATGAGTTTCCACACATTTACCGAAATTGATAAGCATTATATTTTGAAAGCTTTCGAACAAGATGGCCAAGGTCATGGCAATATCTCTGCCATAGTTTATGATAACGTGTCTATAACGACATGATACCTGCTTGGTCAGTGTTTAGGGGTTGAGGGTTTAGGGTTTAGGGTTTAGGTTTTGAGGCATTTTCAATAATGTTCAATCTTTAGGCTTATATTCCTGGAATAGAATGTTATTATCATCATTTAATGAAAGTTTATCTCAAATGTTGATCTACAAGTGGATGATACTCGTGCCTAGTCAGGGTCGTTTAGGGGTTTAGGGAATTTTCAATACCGTTCAACATTTATGCTTATGATGATACCCTGCCTGGTCATGATTATTTAGGGTTTCAGTTTTAGGGTTTAGGGTTTAGTGTTTTGGGTTTTAGTTATTTACGGGTTTAGGGTTTAGGGATTTGGGAATTTTCAATACAGTTCGAGATTTATGCATATATTCATGGAATAGAATGACTTAGCAACAATTTGAAAGTATCTAAAATTTTGATTATAAGTGCATGATACGTGGTTGGTTAGGGTTTATGGGTTGAGGGTTTAGGTTTTTAGTATTGAGGGTTTAAGATTCTTGTTTTTAGGGGTAGTTTAGCGTTCATGGTTATGTTCGAGCTTAGAGTTAGGGGTTAGGGTTTAAGGTTTTTAGGGGTATATGGCTTAGGGTTTAGGCTTCAGGGGGTTAGGGTTTAGGTAATTTTCAATAATGTTCGACATGTCATGAATTAGAATGGTGTTAGCGCAATTTGATGATAGTATCTCAAATTTTGATCTTAAAGCGCATGACACCTGCTTGGTCAGGGTTTTAGGGTTTAAGGTTTAGGTTTTAGGTAATTTTCAATAATAATGTTCAAGCTTTATGCTTAGATTCGTGGAATGGAATGGCATTAGCATAATTTAATGAAAGTATATCTCAAATGTTTATATATAAGTGGATGATATACCTGCTTAATTAGTCAGGGTCGTTTAATTAGGGGTTTAGGGTTTAGGGAATTTTGAATAATGTCCAAGCTTTATGCTTATATTTGTGGAATAGAATGTTTTTACCGAAATTTAACGAAAGCATCTCGAATTATGATATATAAGTGCATGATACCTACTTGGTTAGGGTTTAATTATGGGTTGAGGGGTTTAGGGTTTTAGTATTTAGGGGTCGAGGATTTAGGTTGGGGAGTTGTTAGGGGTTTAGGGAATTTAGGGGTTGAGGGTTTTGGTTTTCGGGGTTGTTTTAGGGTTTCATGAATTTTCAATCAATTTCAAGATTTATGCTTATATTCATGGAATAGAATTACTTAGCGACAATTTAATAATGAAAGTATCTCAAATTTTATCTATAAGTGCATGATACCTGCTTAGTCTGGGTTAGGGGTTGAGGGTTTAGGGTTTTTAGTGTTTAGGGGTATATGACGTAGTGTTTAGGTTTTAGGGGGGGTAGGGTTTAGTGAATTTTCAATAATGTTCGAGTTATATGCTAATGTTCATGAAATAGAAAGGCGTTAGCATAATTTAATGAAAGTATCTCAAATTTTGATCTATAAATGCAAGATACCTCACCTGCTTTGTCAGGGTTTAGGGTTAAAAGGTTTAATGTTTACGTTTTATGGCATTTTCAATAATGTTTAGGCTTTATGCTTATATTCGTGGAAATGAATGGCTTGAGCATAATTTAATAAAAGTATATCTCAAATGTTGATCTATAAGTGGATGATATATACCGGCTTAGTTAGGGACGTTTAGGGGTTTAGGGTTATAGGGTTTAAGGTTTAGGTTTTAGGTCATTTTCAATAAGAATGTTCAAGCTTTATGCTTAGATTCGTGGAAAGGAATGGCGTTAGCGTAATTTAATTAAAGTATATCTCAAATGTTGATATATAAGTGGATGATATACCTGATTAATTAGTCAGGGTGGTTTAACTTGGGGTTTAGGGTTTAGGGAATTGTGAATAATGTTCAACCTTTCTGCTTATATTTGTGGAACAGAATGGTTTTACCGCATTTGAACAAAAGTATCTTGAATTTGGATCTATAGTGCATGATACCTACTTGGTTAGGGTTTAATTATGGGTTTAGGATTTATGATTTTATTATTTAGGGGTCGAGGGTTTAGGTTGGGGGTGTTTGGGCTTTAGGGAATTTAGGGGTTGAGGGTTTAGGTTTTTAGGGTTTCGGGAATTTTCAATGAAGTTTGAGCTTGATGCTTATATTCGTGGAATAGAATGACTTAGCAACAATTTAATAATGAAAGTATCTCAAATTTTATCTATAAGTGCATGATACCTGCTTAGTTAGGGTTAAGGGTTGAGGGTTTAGGGTATTTAGTGTTTAGGGGTATAAGGCATAGTGTTTAGGTTTTAGGGGGCAGAGTTTAGTGAATTTTCAATAATTTTCGAGCTATATGCCGATATTCGTGAAACAGAAAGGCGTTAGCGCAATTTAATGAGAGTATCTCAAATTTGGATCTATAAATGCATGATACCTAGCCTGCTTTGTTAGTGTCTAGGGTTAAATGGTTTAGGGGTTTAAGGTTTAGGTTTTATGGAATTTTCAGTAATGTTTAGCTAGGCTTTACGCTTAGATTCGTGCAAATGAATGGATTTCGGATAATTTAGTAAAAGTATATCTCAAATGTTGATCTATAAGTGGAAGATATATACCGGCTTGGTGAGGGTCATTTAGGGGTTAGGGTTTAGGGTTAATAGGGTTTGAGGTTTAGGATTTATGGAATTTTCAATAATAATGTTCAAGCTTTATGCTTAGATTCATGGAATGGAATGTCATTAGCGTTATTTAATAAAAGTATATCTCAAAAGTTGATATATAAGTGGATGATATACCTGCTTAATTAGTCAGGGTCATTTAATTAGGGGTTTAGAGTTTAAGAAATTTTGAATAATGTCAAAGCTTTATGGTTATATTTGTGGAACAGAATGTTTTTACTACAATTTAATGAAAGTATCTTGAATTTGTATCTATATGTGCATAACACCTAATTGGTTAGGATTTAATTATGGGTTGAGGGGTTTAGGGTTTAGCGTTTTAGTATTTAGGGGTCGAGGGTTTAGGTTGGGGAGTTGTTTGGGGTTTAGGGAATTTCGGGGGTTGAGGGTTTATGTTTTTGGGGTTGTTTTAGGGTTTCGGGAATTTTCAATCAAGTTCGAGCTTTATGCTTATATTCGTAGAACAGAATGACTTAGCGACAATTTAATAATGAAAGTTTCTCAAATTTTATCTATAAGTACATGATACCTGCTTAGTCAGGGTTAGGGGTTGAGGGTTTAGGGTTTTTAGTGTTTAGTGGTATAGGCTTAGTGTTTAGGTTTTAGGGGGTAGGTTTTAGTGAATTTTCAATAATGTTCAAGCTATATATGCTGATATTTGTGAAAGAAAGGCGTTATCGCAATTTAATGAAAGTATCTCAAATTTTGATCTACAAATGCATGATACCTTGCCTACTTTGTTAGGGTCTGGGGTTAAAGTTTAAGAGGTTTAAGGTTTAGGTTTTATGGCATTTTCAATAATGTTTAGGCTTTATGCTTAGATTCGTGGAAATGAATGGCTTTAGCATAATTTAATAAAAGTATATCTCAAATTTTGATCTATAAGTGGATGGTATATACCGACTTAGTCACGAATGTTTAGGGGTTTAGGGTTATAGGGGTTATAGGGTTTAAGTTTTAGGTTTTAGGGCATTTTCAATAATAATGTTCAAGATTTATGCTTAGATTCATAGAATGGAATGGCATTAGTGTAATTTAATGAAATTATATCTCAAATGTTGATATATAAGTGGATGATATACCTGCTTAATTAGTTAGGGTCGTTTAATGAGGGGTTTAGGGTTTAGGGAATTTTGAATAATGTTCAAGATTTATTCTTATATTTGTGGAATAGAATGGTTTTACCGCAATTTAATGAAAGTATCTCAAATTTGGATCTATAGTGCGTGGTACCTACTTGGTTAGGGTTTAATTATGGGTTGAGGGGTTTAGGGTTTAGGATTTCAGTATTTAGGGGTTGAGGGTTTAGGTTGGGGGTTGTTTGGGGTTTAGCGAATTTAGGGGTTGATGGTTTAGGTTTTCGGGGTTATTTAGGGTTTTGGGAATGTTCAATGAAGTTCAAGATTTATGCTTATATTCATGGAATAGAATGACTTAGCAACAATTTAATAATGAAAGTATCTCTAATTTTATCTATAAGTGCATGATACCTGCTTAGTCAGGGTTAGGGATTGAGGGTTTAGGGTTTTTATTATTTAGGGGTACAGGGCTTATTGTTTAGGTTTTAGGGGGTAGGGTTTAGTGAATTTACAATAATATTCGAGCTATATGCTGATATTCATGAAATAGAAAGGTGTTAGCGCAATTTAATTAAAGTATCTCAAATTTTGATCTATAAATGCATGATACCTAGCCTGCATTGTCAAGGTTTAGGGTTAAAGGGTTTAGGGGTTTAAAGCTTAGGTATTATGGCATTTTCAATAATGTTTAGCTAGGCTTTATGGTTAGATTCGTGGAAATGAATGGATTTAGCATAATTTAATAAAAGTATATCTCAAGTGTTGATCTACAAGTGGATGATATATACCGGCTTGGTCAGGGACGTTTAGGGTTTAAGGTTTAGGTTTTAGGGCATTTTCAATAATAATGTTCAAGCTTTATGCTTAGATTCGTGGAATGGAATGGCGTTAGCGTAATTTAATGAAAGTATATCTCAAATGTTGATATATAAGTGGATGATATACCTACTTAATTAGTCAGGGTCGTTTAATTAGGGGTTAAGGGTTTAGCGAATTTTGAATAATGTTCAAGCTCTGTGCTTATATTTGTGGAACAGAATGGTTTTAACGCAATTTAACAAAAGTATCTCGAATTTGGATCTATAAGTGCATGGTAACTACTTGGTTAGGGTTTAATTATGGGTTGAGGGGTTTAGGGTTTTAGTATTTAGGGTCGAGGGTTTAGGTTGGGAGGTTGTTTGGGTTTAGGGAATTTAGGGGTTGAGGGTTTAGGTTTTTAGGGTTGTTTAGGGTTTCGGGAATTTTCAATGAGTTCCAGCTTTATGCTTATATTCGTGGAATAGAATGACTTAGCAATAATATAATAATGAAAGTATCTCTAATTTTATCTATAAGTGCATGATACCTTCTTAGTCAGAGTTAGGGGTTGATGGTTTAGTGTTTAGGGGGATATGGCTTAGTGTTTAGGTTTTATCGGGAGGGGGGGGGTAGGGTTTAGTGAATTTTAAATAATTTTCGAGCTATATGCCGATATTCGTGAAATAGAAAGGCGCTAGCGCAGTTAAATAATTTTTATCTATAAATGCATGATACCTAGCATGCATTGTCAGGGTTTAGGGTTAAAGGGTTTAGGGGTTTAAGGTTTAGGTTTTATGGCATTTTCAATAATGTTTAGTCTTTATGCTTGATTCATGGAAATGAATGGCTTTAGCATAATTTAATAAAAGTGTATCTCAAATGCTGATCTATAAGTGGATGATATATACCGGCTTAGCCAGGGTTATTTAAGGGTTTAGGGTTATAGGGTTTAAGGTTTCGGTTTTAGGGCATTTTCAATAATAATGTTCAAGCTTTATGCTTAGATTCGTGGAATGAAATGGTGTTAGCATAATTTAATGAAAGTATATCTCAAATGTTGATCTATAAGTGGATGATATACCTGCTTAATTATTCAGGGTCGTTTAATTAGGGGTTTAGGGGTGTAGGGTTTAGGGAATTATGAATAATGTTCAAGATTTATGCTTATATTTGTGGAACAAAATGGTTTTACAGCAATTTAATGAAAGTATCTTGAATTTGGATATACAAGAGCATGATACCTACTTGGTTAGGGTTTAATTATGGGTTGAGGGGTTTAGGGTTTATGAATAATGTTCAAGATTTATGCTTATATTTGTGGAACAGAATGGTTTTACAGCAATTTAATGAAAGTATCTTGAATTTGGATATACAAGAGCATGATACCTACTTGTTTAGGGTTTAATTATGGGTTGAAGGGTTTAGGGTTTAGGGTTTTAGTATTTAGGGGTCAAGGGTTTAGGTTGGGGGGTTGTTTGGGGTTTAGGGAATTTAGGGGTTGAGGGTTTAGGTTTTCTGGGTTGTTTAGGGTTTCAGGAATTTCTAATGAAGTTCAAGATTTATGCTTATATTCGTGGAATAGAATGACGTAGCAACAATTTAATAATGAAAGTATCTCAAATTTTATCTATAAGTGCATGATACCAGCTTAGTCAGGGTTAGGGGTTGAGGGTTTAGGGTTTTTTGTGTTTAGGGGTATAGGGCTTAGTGTTTAGATTTTAGGTTGAGTTATATGACGATATTCATGAAATAGAAAGGCGTTAGTGAAATTTAATGAATGTATCTCAAATTTTGATCTATAAATGCATGAAACCTACTTGGTTAGGGTTTGATTATGGGTTGAGGGGTTTAGGGTTTTAGTATTTTGGGGTTGTGGGTTTTGGTTTTAGGGTTTTTTAGGGTTTCGGGAATTTTCTACAATGTTCAAGCTTTATGTATATATTCCTCGAACAGAATGGTGTTCCCCAATTTAATGAAAGTATGTCAAATTTGATATACAAGTGCATGATACCTGCTTGGTCAGGGTTTAGGGTTTATTAGTGTTTAGGGTTTTAGGGGTTTAGGGTTTAGCGAAAAATGTTCGAATTTTGAACTGCAAACGATGGGAATCTCTACTTCCCGTAATTCTGGGTCACTCACATGCGGGTCACTTGCATTGTGGATCCGCAAAGTCAGTGTAAGACCGGAGGGGGCGGGGAGGTAAATACACTTATTTTGAAGTAGGGCAAGGAACCACGTCGATGGGGTGATGCACGTGGGAGAACACAAAATTACCACCTATATCCTACTATTATTGCATTGCTCCTCGGGGTCTTGTTTCTAGAGAAGGGATAGAAGAGGAATTTTGCATTCTAAAAAAGGTGAAGTATGTTTGGGGCTGGATGTTTGAATGAATGGGCGAGGTGTTTGAATGGATGGGCGAGATATTTGGGCACTCTCTCAAAATTTTGAAGCTAAAGCTTCTAAGGTACGCTAATCCTACTCCCACTTGAGGGATGATACCCCTATTAGATAGATCCAGACGCCTGTACTCTTCGAGCATTTAATGAGTTGATAGACATATGTTGTCTTTCAAACAAGATGACCAAGCTCATAATCATATTTGCTTTTTTGACCTGCACAACCATAGTTGATGATATCGTGTCCATGTTTTGTACTCCGTACATTGGATGCATCTTGGACAATCAAGCTTTGCTTACAAAAGGAAATCCAAAATTTTTTTATTTATTATTTTTCTGAGTGAAAACATGTTTTTGGTTCCGAAGCAACTTCAAAGATTATGGCTCAATATGACATCATGCCAATTGTCACACAAAGTAACATGTTTAATGGATAAACCCTATCAATCTTACTCATTAAATTCTTGTAATAAATTGACAATATGGAAATTTACTAAAAACATGTCAATTTTGGTAACATGGTTTAGAGAAATGATGGAGAAGACTCTAGAACGATGGAGAAGTGTGTTTTGAGGTTTGTGCATAGCGTTTATTGTGCTAAAGACAATATCAATAGTATCTTCTAGCATCATATGCTAATTGAATGGAAAAGAAGATCTGACGGCTGGCAATGTTAGGGTTCGTGAGTCTTGATCCAACGGTCAATATTCAAAGTTATCCGTACACTATATAGTGGTAATATAATATAAGATAGGGGGTTATGGTTTAGTTTTTATGGGTTAGGGTTTAGGGAATTTTCAACAATGTTCAAGATTTTATGCTTATATTTAGGGAATAGAATAGAGCTACCACAATTTAATGAAAGTATCTCAAATTTGGATCTATAAGTGTATGATACCTGCTTGGTTAGGGTTTATGTGGGTTGAGGGTTTAAGTTTTAGGGTTTTTTTAGGGTTGAGGGTTTGGGAAATTTTCAATAATGTTCAAGCTTTATGCTTATGTTCGTCGAATAGAATAGCGTTACCCAAACTAATAAAAGTATGTGAAAATTTGATCTATAAGCGTGCATATGATAGAATAGAGCTACCACAATTTAATGAAAGTATCTCAAATGTTGATCTATAAGTGTATAATATATTCCTGCTTGGTCAGGATCGTTTAGGGGTTTAAGGTTTAGGTTTTAGGGCATTTTCAATAATGTTCAAGCTTTATGCTTAGATTCGTGGAATGGAATGGCGTTAGCATATTCTAATGAAAGTATATCTCAAATGTTGATCTATAAGTGGATAATATACCTGCTTGGTCAGTGTAGTTTAGGGTATTAGGGAATTTTCAACAATGTTCAAGCTTTATGCTTATATTTGTGGAACATAATGGTGTTACCGCAATTTAATGAAAGTATCTCAAATTTTGATCTATAAGTGCATGGTACCTACTTGGTTAGCGTTTAATTATCGGTTGATGGGTTTAGGTTTATGGTTTTAGTATCTAGGGGTTGAGGGTTTAGGTTTTAGGGGTTGTTTAGGGTTTAGGGAATTTTCAATAATGTTCAAGATTTATGCATATATTCGTCGAATAGAATGGAGTTGCCCAATTGAATGCAAGTATCTCAAATTTGATCTACAAGTGCATGATACCTACTTGGGCAGGGTTTAGGGGTTTATTAGTGTTTAGGGTTATAGGGTTCAGGGGTTTAGTGTTCCGTGAATTTTCAATAATGTTCAAAATTTATGGTTATATTCGTGGAATACAATGGCGTAACCAATTTTATCACTGCACCAATTTTATGGTTCAAAGACTATATATGGTTCAAAGTCTCACCACACCAATTCTATCACAAAGTATGAATTATTTGACGAATAATGCCCAAGTTTCTTAAATTTTTCAAGTTCCCGAGCCAGTTTCGCTGACTTTATTGAGTTTATCTCGGTTTAGCAAAACATGTTCGAATTTTAAACTGCAAACGATGGGAATCTCTACTTCACGTAATTCTGGGTCACTAACATGCGGGTCACGAGCATTGTGGGTCCACAAAGTCAGTGTAAGGCCGGACGGGGCGGGCAGGTAAATACACTTATTGCAGAAGGGCAGGGAACCACGTCGATGGGATGATGCATGTGGGAGAATGCAAAATTACCACCTATATCCCCTATTATTGCATTTCTCCTTGGGTTCTTGTTTCCGAAGTAGGGATACAAGAGAAATTTTGCGTTCTAAAAAAGGTGAAGTATGTTTGGGGCTAGATGTTTGAATGTATGGGCGGGGTGTTTGAATGGATGGGCGTGATATTTCAGTGCTCTCTCGAAATTTTGAAGCTTAAGCTTCTAAGGTACGCTACTCCCACTCCCACTTGGGGGATGATGTCCCCATCAGATAGACCCAGAAGCCTATACTCTTCGAGCATTTAATGAGTTGATAGACATCTGTCGTATGTCAAACAAGATGACCAAGGATGTAACCATATTTGCTCTTTTTGACCTGCACAACCATAGTTGATGATATCGTGTCCATGTTTTGTACTCCCTACATTGGATGCATCTTGGCCAATCAAGCTTTGCTTACAAAAGGAAATCCAATTTTTATTTATTTATATTATTTTTATGAGTCACAACATTGTTTATGGTTCTGAAGCAACTTCAAAGGTTATGGCTCATTATGACATTGTGCCAATTGTCACACAAAGTAACCTGTTTAATGGATCAACCCTATCAATCTTAATGGCTAAATTCTTACAATAAATTGACAATATGAAAGTTTATTAAAAACATGTCAATTTTGGTAACATGGTCTAGAAAAATGATGAGTAGGACTCTGTAACGATGGGGAAGTGTGCTTTGGGGTTTGTGCATAGTGTTTATTGTGCTAAAGACTATCAATAGTATCTTCTAGCATTAGATGCTAATAGAATGGAAAAGAAGATCCGATGGCTAGCAATGTTGGGATTCGCGAGTCTTGATCCAATGGAAAATATTCAAAGTGGTAAGATAAGATAAGATATGGCTCAAAATGCCACCTTCCATAATTTCACACAAATTAATACATATATTTAACGGACAATGCACGAGTTTCATGAATTTTCTAGTTTCCGTGCTGATTTCACCACTTTAACTAGTTCATCCCGGTTTAGCCAAAATTGGTTAATTTTGATCGATGGTCACTAATAGGGGGGAACATATATGGTGGTGCCTAAAGCAGGGTAGGTCAAAATTTTCAAAGTTATCCCTCCCCACCCCTTCGCGCTGTGTTAACATCCACCCTTCTCCGCCTAGACCCTCACCCCCTTGGATGCCCACAAAAAGACGCACTAACCGCCGCTCCTCATCTCACCACCGTGCACCCGAAAAAGCTTTCCCTATCCATCAGTGTTCTTGAGATGCACCGATGGTCACGTGGATCCCACGGTAGTCCTTCTATCTCTAGCTTGATTTGGTTGGCAATTTATTTCCATTTCACCCGATCTGCCTCCTCAAATACGTAGTTTAATTTGTCCTCGGTCTACATGGTCATAGTTGATTCTAGGCTTGATTTATGTTATTAAGTACCTTCGCCGATTATTGCTATCAATATGTTTGCTGAAATGCATGGGCATATATAGTTTATGTACTCCATCTATTTGTTTTCTGCTTTTCTTTTATTATTTAAGAACCAATCTTGTATGTCATAATTAAATAAATGGAGATATTTAAGATACATGTTGCTCCATTAGGCATCCCTAAACATATCTTTGGTGTTGTACGATTTATTGAGTTTGTTAGAGCCTATTGTGAAAACTCAGAAGTAGATTTCCCCCGCCGCTTGTGTGTGAATCAGAGGGTGCTGCCTTTCAATTTGGGATGCTAAGCACGTATGTTAGCTGAATATTTCATGGTCAAGGGGGTAAGAACATATTTATCATCCAGATCAAGTAGGGGAAGCAGATGTTCATCATCTAGATAAACTGCCAGAGGCAGTTCCTGAGTATCTAGATCAACTTGTAGAAGGGGGAGAAGAGAAAAAGCGCAATCTGCATGAAACGGGTTTAATTTGAGGTACTTAAGCTATGCCAGATGACAAGGTACTATATCTATAGAACGGCAAATTTTCAGGTTGTGTGTCTTTGATGTTTTTATTTAAATGTATTTGTTAATCTACCGAAGATGACATTTATGGTAATGATGATGACCTATTCTGCTTCTGGATGGATTCGATGCAGGGCTGCTATTCATAAGGGGTGTACTTTTGGTGTCGTATGTGCAGTCTCATGACCACTAGCCTAGCTGCAAAACTCTTGGGGTGCACCTAAGATCGCTCTAAATATATGTAGAGCAATCCCATGATTGGTCTGCTACTGTCATAGTAGTGTAATATGGACCTACCTTATGATTTTTAGGCCTTTTTAGAATATCTATAACTAGAAACTATTATGTACATTAGCAGAGTAGTATATATGTGTGTCTGTGTGTGTTTCCTTCTTTTGAGGCTTCCCAATCGGCTTTCAAGGCATCGAGCTGGTGCCCTATGTTGGAACAAACACCGTCTTTTCCTCTGCCATACCTTCCCCTCCATAAAGTGCTGATCTTCAAAGTATATGTTGTCTGAGCTATAATGTACTTTGTTTCTAATATTAATATATTAGCTCTTCTGTTCAAAAAAAATCTCCGTAAGCCGAATCAGTTTGATTCAATACTGGGCGATTTTCTCGGTCCCGGGAGAGGAACACGGGACACCAAGTTAGAAAATGAGGAGGTTGGATATGGGTCCCACATAATTTATTATCCAATGCCACGACGTGTTGAAAATTTTGCAAAAAACCCGGGAATATCTTCCCATCGCTCCCTTGACACTGTATAAAAAGTGTAGTACTACCGCCCCTACTACTAGTAGTAGTATAACTACTCCCGCTGCCCATCCTTTTCTCTTCCGACAAGCAAGATCCCATCATCAGGCAAGCAAGCAAGTGTCATCTAATAGGGATCAGTTCACCTAATCAAGTTATTTTCCCTCCTCTGCTCTAATTGATTGGGCCATTGGGGTGGGGGTGGAGGTGGGGGTAGGTGGGGTGGGGGCAGGGGTGACTGATTTCCTTTGGATTCGGGATCGGGGCATAGTCACCGTTGTTCCAATTGGGGCATTTGGTCGGGTTCCAAGTCGGTGTTCTTCACTTTGTAACCTTTAATTTCTACTAACGTGCAATGGATTTTGCGTCCGATTATATATGGAGAACTATGGGTCACTGGCGCGCACAACCACTATGGACAGTGGTGGTCCCATCAATTCACTTAAAAGTTGTCTAAAAAGGTAATGGAGCAGCATATTCGCTGTGTTCTTCCATTCTTTCTTATGCTGAAAGTGGTTGTCTGCAACCTGGATGCATACGTGTGCTCAAAGTTGTCTCTGTTGGCATCCTGTTTCTGTGCTGCGACACCATCTTGTTCTTTATTTACTATAGCACGGTGGTACATACCTGAACTTGCGGTGCTCCAGGTGCGACAAATAGCATGATACCCCCACATGCTGGACGATCCGACCAGTACCACTACTCACCAAACAAGCGCAAGGCCACTGCCCAGTTAGGAGGGCCCAGCTTAAAGAGAAGGGTATTTTTTCTTAGTCCACTTACCATGGTGTGGTATGATTTAATTATTATCCGTTTGGTGTGCATGCTTATCAGATGTTCAGAAACATGTGTGATTTTATTAAGTCTGGCACTGTGTTTATGTGAATCTAGATCTGGATCTGTCTGACTGTCTCATACATAGTCATATATATGACTATTATGTATTGCATTGAACTGTTAAGATCTATTGCTATTTACTCATATTGAAGATGCTGCCGCGAAGGCTGAGGATGCTATAAAGGCTAGTAGATTTCTCATGCCCCCACCAAAAGCGGACATTGTATACACGACGAGGAAGCGCAAACACAGTACCTAGGTTGGCACTGACCTCTCTAGGAAGTGGGTATAATTTGGAAATCCATTATTTCACATGTTAAGATTTTCCGTGTTATAGTTATCAGCTATACTTATCTTTACGCTCATCAGAAGTTCACAAACATCAAAGTTTTTTTGCTTTTTAGGCAATGATTTTGTCTGATACTATTAGATTTACATGATATTTACACAATTTAACCTTTCCACTTAATTTCAGTCAGTACCAAGCACTAGCTGCTCAACCCTTTCTTATACCGTCCTCTTGTCAAGCTTGTGGATTGAAAGGGGGGCCCTATATGCCCTTCCAAAGGCAGAAGGAAGAAAAATGGTGCATGGCCACCCTTCGCGAAGGGTACCCATGGTATCAGGTATGGATTCCAAGTGGTTTAGAACAACTTGATGTAATATCTTGTATCTCACTTTTGTTGTTGTTATCTTACTTGTCTATCAATTTTCTCATGAAAGTTGTCCCTTGTGTCGCTCGCTCCATTATAAGCAAGCTGTTTGGAAATGACAAGTTTCTAACTCTATATACCGAGGACCCAAAAGGCCTGCAACAACTATATGATGTGGATGTCTTCTTGACGATGAATGATGGCTGTGATAATACAACACTTTTTAGCTATATAAATTGTGTCATTTGCATATCATATCATGCTCCATCTAACTATTGATATGCCTGATATGCATGATTACTTGTTTTCATTACATTCAATACGAGCTATGCACATTAATAGTTTATGTAGAATTTTACCACTCTTCCTTGTCTTTTACATGTATGTAGGTGTTGATGATGATCATGGACAAAACAAAGGCAAAAGGAACAAAGAGAGCATAGTATGGAGGAGCTGCAGGGACCAGACTTAGCCATTTGAGAGGTTGGAAAAGTCAATTTTTCCAACTTCTCAAAATAAATATCCAAGACAATGGGGTTGTATCCCCCGTCGATAAGAATCCAATGAGCTGGAGAACACCCAAAACGGAGTTCGTATGAAGAAATGGCAGCCAAAATACGAAAGGAGGCACAAGGTTTAACTAGCAACTTTATGGTGGGAGCCCGTATAGCTCTAGCCGTATAATTGCCAAAAACGTCGGAAACGACGGGATTTCGCGCCATAAAGGCTCCAGAAGCATCGCAAAGTCATATGACGGTATTAGGGGTACCCTAGGGCACCCCCAAGACCCATATAAAGAGGGGAGGAGCCAAAGGAAGCCACAACAACACCATAGCCCTCCAGGGGCGGGGCTCTGCCGTCGCCACCATACATCCGATCTCCATGGCGGCGAAGCTCTTCCTCAACCACACCTCCAAGATCTAGATTTCCCTCAACACCATCACCATGAAGGCATCTACGCAAGAAGAAGAGGAGGAGAATGAAGACATCACCACCACACATCGTTCTCCATCTCCATTATCATCTCCATCCTCTCTCTCTCTCTCTTGTGTTTAATAATTGCAAGATTGAACACGGTTGTGACATCATTATATATTTATATGTTTTGCCGTTCATCCATGTGTGAGTGATTGAGGTAATCATGCATAGTGATCTAAGATGAGTTTATGTGATCCTTTGGTCAGGAATTGCCTTTTGCCTTGCGGTGACGCGCGAGAATCATGCATAGTGCATACAAAGTGACAGCCCAGTAATCAATTGTGGAACGTTTATTTGTCTGAGTAATCTCTTATAAATCACACATATATTTGCCCATCTAGTACTAGTGAGACCGAAGCCTAGAATCCCTCTCTCATTCCATTCAATCCTACAACTACAATCTCTTTAATTCAGTTCATATTCTTGTTTACTTTCCGTCTTAGTTTATTTTGTTCTTGTTAAAAGTTCTTTGTTATTAGATACTTTAAACCTCTCTCAATTATCGTTGTTATAGTAACTTATCGAATAGGATATTTCCAAATCACGGTTTGGGTGCGAAACGTGGCCGCATTGACAACATGGCTGCGGGGTCGTGTTGTTTCCATTCGTCCAGCTCCCATCGGGACAAACTCTTAAATATTTGCTGCTACAAGTACTGCAATAACCCTGTTGTTGGTGCAGGAACCCACTCAACAAAATGGCACCGTTGCCGGGGAGAAAAGCGTTCGGTTATTACCTATCTACTCGCACATAGTTTATTTCCATTTGTTGCTATTATTTTCATTCTTTCTTTTATATTGAAAACAATAAAAAAATAGATAACCAAAAATTTATAAAATCTATTGCTACTAATCATGTCTTCCGAGATAAATTTTGTTCAACAGATAATACAAGAATTGAAGGAGATAAAGGATTCAAATTTATCAAGCCTGGTTGCTAGACATGGGCTTATAAAGAAAGTGCTTAACCTATTGGAAGGGCATTCATTATGGTTGCGTGCTAATGATGGATCTTATTGTACAATTTCTATAACATATGACCACCTTAATTTTCAATGTTAGTGTTGCAACATTCCTACTCTAGCAAATTATAATAGAGATAAATCCTATGCTAGTTTGGAAATATTAGAATATGTTCTTTTCAAAGGTGCATCTGAAATGGTATTTAGAGTAGAAAGTATTGATGTTGAAAGTGAAGCACTTGATGGATTTTTCATTTAGTATACCTCATATTCCTCTTTTGTGAAAATAATTTAAGTAATAATGCATTGGTATTATATTATTTGAAGCGGTCTAAACCCGCCATGGAAAAAGATAACCTTTTGCAGGATTCACTAAAGAGCAGAGAGGAAAAGGAGCACAAGGAAGAGGAGGAAGAACGGATTGATCACCCGCTCACACCTTTAACTCCTACTTTTGATTCTATCATTGCTATTAAAACACTAGTCGATGAAAAGGAGGAACAAAAAGGTGAGGTTGACAAAGAGGGTCACACTACAACTTTTGTTTGTGATGCCTCTCACTCTAGTAGTGATTTTTATGATGCTAAAACTGTTAATAATTGTTCTGCGGAGGCCTTGTGCATAGACAATCATATGGAGATAATTAATAATAATAAATTAGAGATAGAACCTTGCTATACTAACATGCATGGTACTGAACTCCCTGCTATGAAGGAAGAGTACTATGAAGTATTCCCCTACACAGGTAACCAAGGTAAAGATTTAAGAATTATAGATGAATCTTCAATCCTCCCATTGCAGCTATACATGGAGGCATGTTCACCAAGCTTGGTGCATCAACACTCGCTTGAACGCGAGAACTTTTTCATCTACGTGATGCTGATGCACTATAGCGGGTATGACTCCGACCGAACTCTACTCCAAGATGCTCGAAACTGGTATGTACAAACTCACTTCGAGTTGATATCCCTTGGGATCCAGGTGGGTAATGTATGGAGTATCCTAGACTGGCTTTATGGCTTTGAAGAGAACGCTTCCCGGGAGGCAACCCGGAAGTTATTAGGCATCTTTCTTAGTTTTGTGTCTTGAATATATTTGCATTCATGTTGCATTGGCACTTTTATTCTTTGCATGTCTTGCTATTAGAGTTATCTTATTGAAGTTTTCAAAAGGTAGAATTTATTGTCACTATATTATGTGTTGCATAACTCGGTTGTACTTAAATCCCGTTTTATACATGCTAATATTGGTCGAAAATTTAAGCTGTAATTTTTCTGTCAAAAACATAGTATTTCGCTAAGTTTCAGTTTAAGAAAGAATTCTTGAAGAAACAAATTTTTTTTGGTGATTACAAAAGGTTTAACGACCAACTATATGACAGGAATAAAAATTCCAGCCATATAGTTACGGTCGTATAGTTATCGATGCCATCATCAAAATTTCTTTCCCAGGTATAGAAGGTTTAACAACCAACTATACAGCGGGACCGTTTTGGTCCGGCCGTATAGTTGCCTCCGTATAGATATCGACACCATCTTCAATTTTTTTATTTTAGTTTACTGCACGTTTGACGACCAACTATACGACGGTAAATATTTTTTCGGCCGTATAGTTCCGGATGTATAGTTGCTACGAACACAATTCCAAGGTCTGGGTAAGGTAACTAAAGGCCAGATGTTCTTCTATTTTTATTTTTCTTCCTCTAAAACCTCGAAACACCACTTAGGATCTTCTCCCATCTTCTAGAGAAGCCGAGCATTTGTAAACAATAAAGTTCTACCTCAGAAACTTCATAAACTATAATTCTCTATAGAAGTTCATATTTTCTTTTTACTTTATTTTTGTCGGTTGGGCGAACGAACTTCATTCGTACACCAAAACGATGTCTTTTATTTTATGTGTTATTTTCACAGAGACTTGAACCTTGTGTGACAACATGTACGGTAGTGTCAACCATGCAAACACTCGCATGAGCCACTTGGTTACTTTAATTCAACATGCCTACCTAGTAGTGTCTGGTAAAACTTTCCAAATCGAATCTCTTTTAATAAGCACATAGGGGCTGCACACTCGTGTTTCATATTTTGTTTCACTTGCACCTCATCACAATCTAGGAGAGGCATCTTCTAGGACTAGTTTGTTGACTTAAGCGTGGTGCTTAGGTTGATGAACCGACTCAGTGGGACTTGTATTTTTATCACTTGTGAGCTAAACCCATGTCTTCAAAAACACAAACATATTTCATTTTCTTTTTAGTTTCTAAGCAGGTTCTCAAGGAAGGCACACCGGACCATATCAAGAAACACATGTTGAAGAAAAGGTTCTTTGTCTATTGAAAGAGAGGTTACTAGTACTTCAATGGTAAAATGTGTCACCCTTGCTTTAACTTAAGCTTGGGGAGGTAACCACTTCTTATACCCTCTTTTGATAACTGCATTTTCTCTTTTGTTTTCATGATCTTCTCAAGTCGGTATTTGAAAAGTTCTTAGCTTGGGGCGGTTATTTTGCATGCGTAGAGTCTTGTGCAATGTTTTTTATCTTAATTTTTTTTCATGCTATGGTGTATCCCTCTGTTTTTGAATGCTTGATTAGGTGAGTCTTTGTTCATATTTATATAAGGGATATACTTCCTCATGTTACGCGCCATAGGAGACAAGCCATAGCTTTGATGCACCTTGTCCAACTTTTATCTAGCTTGTGAAAAATATCATGATCCTCTAAATATACATTGCCATGTTCTCTACATTTTGAAAAAAATATTACAATAAAGAAGTTATTTGAAACTTGCTAGTTGTCACTGTTCAGAATTGTCTTAAGTGAATGGTTATGGAGTAGCACGACCCCATAGTGTTGGAAATGATGGTCTGAATAGATGCTTACTAAGTGAATTGGCAAATAATAAATGATGTTTCAAAGTTTCAAGATTACATATGACAAAACTTTTTCTTGAAAATCAAAGTGAGATATTGCTTTAAGCGTGTCTTGCATCACTGTCGCACTCCATGGGGGGCTAACAACTCCGCTGGCCTATAAATGATCTACCAAGAGTGAAATCTCAGATTTTGGTTATGAGTTGATTAAACATATATAACAGCAATCTTATGATGGGTAAGAGTTTTGGCTCCCTCATGGGTCTGCGTTGCAAGCGAAAGTTGGAATACTCCTCTGACGGTGATGAGAAATCATTATACCTAAAAGGGAAACCTTGGTAATGGTCACGAGTGTCCTTCCTAGCCTACACAGTCTCAATTAAATATATACCACTCTGGCATGGTCTCGTTACTAAGAAATAGATTTTCTATGAGCTCAACAATCGAAGTTTGCACTTAAGAGACTTTAATAGATGGCATGAGTGGGCAGCATTGGAAAACTCTATCTCTATTTATGATTGACAACTAACCTTGTTCAGCTTTGCCTTATACAAATAAAAATAAAATAAAATACGTATAGAAGGATCACAAGTTTACTTGCAAGCTAGCTTTAACTTTGACATGGATCATAGAAGTTTTGACTAATCTATAGTGGTTTGGAATAATATAATTGAGCTTATATTGCCTTGTATGATTATGTGCTCTCTTGCTTTAAGCTTGCAGGAAAAACAAGAATATGGTGCATTGATTTTCAATGATAAGCAAGATCACATCCATTAAGTTATTGATCCCTTTTGCTCGAGGATGAGCAAGATCTAGCTTGGGGAAGTCGATCGTTGTTATAATACAGAACTTTTAGCTATATAAATTGTGTAATTTGCATATCATATCATGCTCCATCTAACTATTGCTATGCATGATTACTTGTTTTCATTATATTCAATATGAGCTTTGCACATTTAGTAGTTTAGGTAGAATTTTACCACTCTTCCTTGTCTTTGACATGTGTGTAGGTGTTGATGATGATCATGGACAAAACAAAGGCAAAAGGAACAAAGAGAGCACAGTAGGAGGAGCTCCAGGGACTAGACTTAGCCATTTGAGAGGTTGGAAAATTGAATTTTCCAACTTCTCAAAAAAATATCCAAGACCATGGGGTTGTATCCCTCGTCGATACGAATCTAATGAGCCGAAGAACACCCAAAACAGAGTTCGTATGAAGAAATGGCGACCAAAATACGAAAGGAGGCAGAAGGTTTAACGAGCAACTATACGGCGGGAGCCCGTGTAGATCCGGCCATATAGTTGCCAAAAAGTTAGAAACAACAGGATTTCGCCCCAGAAAGGCTCCAGAAGCTTCCCAAAGTCATATGACGGTATTAGGGGTACCCTAGGGAACCCCCAAGGCCAATATAAAGAGGGGAGGAGCCAAAGGAAGCCACAACAACACCATAGCCCTCCAGGGGCGGGGCTCTGCCGCCGCCGCCACACATCTGATCTCCATGGTGGCGGAGCTCTGCCGCAACCACACCTCCAAGATCTAGATCTCCCTCAACACCATCACCATCAAGGCATCCAAGCAAGAAGAAGAGGAGAGGAAGGAAGACATCACCACCACGCATCGTTCTCCATCTCCATCATCATCTCCATCTCCCTCTCTCTCTCTCTCTCTATCTTGTGTTTAGTAATTGTAAGATTGAACACGGTTGTGACATCATTATATATTTATATCTTTTGTCGTTCATCCATGTGTGAGTGATTGATTCAATTCTAGGTTGAGGTATGATCTAGTGGCGCCAAGTTAGAATTTATTGTGATCTAAGATGAGTTTATGTGATTCTTTGGTCCATAAGTGCCTTTTGCCTTGTGGTGACGCGCAAGAATCATGCATAGTGCACATAGAGTGACATCTCGGTAATCAATTGGGGAACATTTATTTGTCTGAGTAATCTCTTATAGATCACACATATATTTGCCCATCTAGTACTAGTGAGACCGAACCCTAGAAGCCCTCTTTCATTCCATTCAATCCTACAACTACAATGTCTTTAATTTAGTTCATATTCTTGTTTACTTTCTGTCTTAGTTTATTTTGTTCTTGTTAAAAGTTCTTTGTTATTAGATACTTTAAACCTCTCTCAATTATCTTTGTTCTAGTAACTTATAGAATAGGCTATTTATGAACCACGGTTTGGGTGTGAAACGTGGCCGCATTGACAAATGGCTGTGGGGTCGTGTTGTTTCTGTTTGTCGAGATCCCATCGGGACAAACTCTTAAATATTTGCTGCTACAAGTATTGCAAGAACCCTGATGTTGGTGCAAGAACCCACTCATCAATGTCCACCACCTATTTGGGTGGCCGAGGTGTGTCCAAGTATGTCCATGATAATGGTCTAAAGCAGGGGGACGAGGTAGCACTCGATTTTAGCAAGCCTAGGGAGATACTTGCAAGCCATCGTACACTTGTTGACCAAAGGGCCAAGAACAAAGGTATTACTAATTAATTTTCTTCTGTACTCATCACAACCTATAATGACTTTCTTGCGACTAACTATTCTACACCATTTTCTTTACTAATCGTATGACTCTTACCACTTGTACAGTCCGCTTCTAGAAGGGTGCCAACATCAAGCTGGTGGCACCGATACCAGCCCCAATTCCTGCAACAACACGTGTTGACCTAAGTAGGAGAAATAGTAGAGGCAGTAACTTAATTTTCTTGTATACTCTGATCACTATCTAGGAGTTTAAGAACGCATTTTGCTTATACACATCTCATATACCTCTCTAACCACTCCTACAGTCCCCTTACCTCCTCCCAAAAGGTAACCAACATCAATCTGGTGGCACCGGCACTGGCACCCACAGCCACACTAGACCTAGTTCCTGCTCCGACACCTATTAATTGAAGGAGAAAGATTGGAGGTAGTAGTAACTTAATTTGCTTGTATACTCATAACATCCTCTGTTCACTGTCTTGTGAGTAACTGTTGGAGTATAAGACCATTTTGCTTGCACACATATCATATGCCTCTACCATCCCTGCAGTCAGCTTACCTACCCATCAGAAGAAATCTAGCATCAAGTTGCTGGCGCCGACACCGGTTCTGGCTCTTGCACCTCTTGCACCATCCCCTATTCAATTATCTACGTCGGCACCAACTCCTATACTAGCATAGGCAGCGGAACCATCTCCTGCACCACCTGTTCTTGCACCAGCAACATCTACTGCACCATCCCCAGCACAGGTACTGGCGCAAGCTCCTTGTCAGATCGTATCCTACACATGTGTCATCTCAAGGTCGCACCGGATTATGTTTGTGAGTGGAGGCAGATAAAATGCTCTCAATGTCTTCTCAAGTTTCACATGATTCAGTTTATTGCTCTTATTAATTATGCATCTATCTCTTGCTTTGACTCAGAAATTTCCTAAGAGTGCCACAAAGCAACTCGAGCCAAACTAAAGGGCACAATATTCTTCATGATGCAAAGCAAGGGAGTGCAAGTCGAGGGACGCTACGCCATTAACTAGACCGATGGGCACTTAGCATCTACTTTTAGTTGGACCAAGTTCTGGAAAGGAGTGAAACTTACCATTGGAAGAATGGTCAAGGTCGATGTATCTCACTGCCCGGAATGCAACAGTCTGGTCATGCATTTCCTAGCTGTATAGCTCTTTGGTCGCATGCTATTATAATTAATTATGTAGTTGTCTTATCACCACTGATCATATATGGGTGGTAAAACTGTGATAACCCTTTGCTGGATTGGAGCAATGATTAGTACATACTGGTATGGCATATTTGTATCTATATGACGGTTCCCTATATGACCAAGACCAACTATTATGATAATGATTGTGTTCCATCTTAATATGTGAGGAGGAGGTTGCACACAAAAGCAGAATTGATCGCCAGTTTTGCTTGCTCCAAGATTTGACATGTTTGGAGAAAAGGGAAAACTAATCGTTGGCATGGTTTTTAGAGCTGAAGCAAAAACTGGTTCCCTCTGTACTGCTATTGAATTTCAGTGTCTGTATTGCTGAATCAGTCATTTTCCAATGCTACTGAATTGGTCAAGTGATGCTGAATATGAACTAGGAATCTGTTGATATTTTCTCTGTATAGTTCTGTACTACTGAATCATTCAAATGCTAAATTTGTGAAAAGTTATGTTGCTACTACTAGGCTGCTTGCACTAGAGCTTTTGCATGTGTTTGATCGAAACTGTTGGTTTTGTTTTGGATAGTGATGAGAGGCAGAGAGGATAAAGATACATCGTGATTTCACCAAGTGAAGTCATTGGATACCAGTGTAGTTTTGGCGCATGCGATGTGTGTCTCTGATACTTTAGATATTTTTACATGAATATATCTGTCAAAACAAAATAATTATTGCCTTTTCCCACTCCGTCGATGAGGTCTGGTTCCCTCTGTACTGCTATTGAATTTCAGTGTCTGTCTTGCCGAATCAGTCATTTTGAAATGCTGCTGAATTGGTCAAGTGCTACTAAAATGAACTAGGAATCTGTCTATTTTCTCAGTCTTATTCTATAATGTTGAATCATTTAAATGCTACTGAATTTGTGAAAAGTTCTGTTGTTGTGTTGGGTTATTTGCACTAGATCTTTTGCATGTGTTTCGTCAGAACCGTTGGTTGTGTTTTGGATAGTGATGAGTGTGATTTCACCAAGTGAAGTCATTGGATACCAGTTCTGGCGCAAGCGATGTGTCTCTTGTTCTTTTGATATTTTTACATGAATATATATGTCAAAATAATTATCTCTTTTCCCCCTCCGTCAGTAAGGTGTTTGTTATGAATCTGGCAAAACCATAGCAGAATACAGAGTTTACTAACGCGGATATGAAAGCTAGTATCTTTTGATTTCTTTATTGTAGTGGCAACGCACACGGTTATATGTGTGATTTCTTGAGTTCGAATCCTCTCTACTTGACAAATATTTTTTTGGGGTTTATAATATTTTCTTCTAGCAATAGTGCTTTATGGAGAGGCTGATACGACGGACCCACCATCCTGTAGTGTCGCTCTTAATTTTCTTCTAGCAATATTGCTTTATGGAGAGGCTGACATGATGGACCCACCAGCCTGCAGCGTCCCCTTAATTTTCTTCTAGCCATATTTCTTTGCGGAGAGGCTGACATGGCGGACCCACCAGCCTGTATCGTCCCTCTTAATTTTATTCTAGCAATATTGTTTTACGGAGACTCTGACATGGCGGACCCACCAGCCTGCAATGTCCCTCTTAATTTTATTCTAACAATATTTCTTTGCGGAGAGGCTGAGATGGCGGACCCACCAACCTACGACGTCCCTCTTAATTTTCTTCTAGCAATATTGCTTTACGGAGAGGCTAACATGACGGATCCACCAGCTTGCAGCATCCCTGTTAATTTTATTCTAGCAAGTATTTCTTTATGGGGAGGTTGACATGGCGGACCCACCAGCCTACAACATCCCTCTTAATGCGCGGGTTTCAAAAAAGAAGTTAAATACTTGTACAGAGAGGCTGGCATCAGGGACCCACTAACCAGGACATACCAAAGACGCTGAAATGTGGGCTCCAACAGCAAGACCATATAAGACTGACAAATCTAGCTATGTTTCCAAGGTCAAAACAGCAGACGCAGCCAAAAAAAGTCCATCATACACATGTTTCAATTATTGAGATATTGACATGTCATTTTATAAAAAATATATTGACACGTGAGACCCACCAGCGAGACCTTATACACGTGGTGCCACATCGAGCAACGTTTCCAAGTTCCAAAGAGGGAGGCGCGAGCGAGAAAAAAGTCCTGCATGCACACGTTTCTTCCAATGAGAGGCTGACATGGGGGACCCATTAGCCTATATAAACGGTTGATGCATCGAGCAACGTTGCAAGTTCGAAATAGGAAGGAGCAAGCGTGAAAAAATTCCAACAAGCACACATTTCTTCTAATGAGAGGCTAACACGGGGACCCACCAGCCTGTATAAATGGCAGATTCATCAAGCAAGGCTATCTAGTTAGAACAGGGTAGCGCTAGAGAAGGAAAAATTCAATTATATACACACGATTCTTCTAATGTGAGGCTGGCATATGGGACCCACCAACCTGAATAAACGGCTGATACAACGAGCAATGCTATGAAGTTAACACGGAGGCACGACCGAGGGAAAAAATTCCATCATATACACGTTTCTTCTATAATGATAGTATGACATGTGAGGCCTAGCTGCGTGATTATGCATATGGCAGTGCTATCAAGTTCGGAACACGGTAGAGCGACCGAGGGAAAAAATCCATCATACCCACGTTTTTTCTAATGAGAGGATGGCATGTGGGACTAGATGCGTGATTAAACGGCATCGCAATCATGTTCCGGAACAGGGTAGCGGGAGCAAAGGAAAAAACTCCATCATACACACGATTCTTCTAATTAGAGGCTGGAATGTGGGACCCAGTATCATGATTAACGACAGATAGATCGAGCAACGTTATCGAGTTCAAATCAGGGAGGCACGAGCCAAGGAAAAAAATTCATCATGCACATGTTTCTTCGAATGTGAGGATTACATGTGGAGTCCATCTGTGTGTGATTAAACTGCAGATGCATCTAGCAACACTATCAAGTTTGAAACAGGGTAGCGAAAGCAAAGGAAAAAAATTCCATCATACACATGATTCTTCTAATGAGAGGCTGGCATGTGGGACCCAATATCGTGATTAACGACGGATAGATCGAGCAACATTATCGAGTTCATATCAGGAAGGCATGAGCCAAGGAAAAAATCCATTATGCACATGTTTCTTCTAGTGTGAGGATGACACGTGGGACCCAACAGTCTGATTAAACGGCAGATGCATCGAGCGACTCTATCAAGTTCGGAACAGGGAAGGAAAAAATTCCATCATACACACGATTCCTCTAATGTGAGGCAGACATGCGGGACCCAGCATCCTGACTAAATAGAAGAAGCATCGAACAACGTTATCGAGTTCAAATTAGGGAGGCGCGACCGAAAAGTTTGGTCCGCTAGAGTCACTAACATGCAGGACCCACACGCAAAAATACTTCGGCGAGTCAACATCTCGCGAGGAAGCGTAAATCTTACTTCTGCCATGCGCTCGTCGAGCTTCGTCCATGTTTTTAGCGGTTTCGTCATAGTAGAGGGACGCGAAACCGGAAAAAAAGTTTTGCATCGGTCACGGTCGAGCCGGGAATTTCGTCGGGCAAGATGTGCCTTCTATGATAATTGATGAGCCCAATCATTGAGGAAGGAAACCTTTCTTGTAGTGATAGAAGGGGTACTACCATTAAGATGAGGGCAAATACCCTCCAAATATTTATATGATGTCAAAAGGTGAGAAGAGTGAGTATTCATAGGCTAGGACTTCCCAAAAATCAAAACAAGCAAAAAGTGACATAGAAATATAAAAAAAATCAAAGGGAGGAAAGAAGCAAAATGTAGGGGTTCATAGCATGGAAAATAAAAAATATTCTATCGCCTAAACACACAAAAGCCAAGATCTAATCTACTAGATTGGTGCAACAATTTTATAGAGTACTAACCCTCGTAGATCCAAAGTGTTTAACGAGATTGGATTCTCGTGGTTGATGCAGTCGTTCACTTGCCGATCTCAAGATCGCGAAGACGATCCTTTCGGCGTCGCATTCCGGCAGCGCTTCCGCGGTCGGTCACACGTTCGGTACTCGATGAAGACATTTCTCTCCCTTGTTCCAGCAGGCAGCGGAGGTTGTAGATATCCTCGTGATTCCAGCAACACGACGGTGTGGTGGTGGAGGTGGAGGACTAGATCCTATAGGGCTTCAGCCTAAGCAAGAGCAGGTATGGTGGAGTAGAGAGGGCCTCGGTGGCTAGGGTTTATATGCCAAGGGGAGGAGGGTGCCGACAACTAGGTCTAGGCGGCTTTGAGAGGGCTAGGGCACCGGCGACTTGGGAGCAAGGGGATGTGGCCTAGGGTTTTTGTGGTGGAGGGGTGTGGCGCCCCCTCCCCTCCCTTTATGGGTGGTAGAGGCGGCAAGGGGGAGGCCGAGTCCTTCCCCAACTCCCTCTTGGTGGTCGTGGCTTCGTGAGGGAGAGGGTAAGCTCTCTAGGTTTCCTCTCCTTCCTCCACCACTAGGATTTAGACTTTCCAAATTTGGGATTTGACTTTTCAAACTAGAGTTTGACTATTCAAACTAGAGTTTGATTCCAACTTCCTAGCCTTGGCCGAGTTGACCTAGGGAACCATGCCTCATACCCCACTAGGGCATGGCGCATCCATGTGCCCCTCCCTCCAGGGTGGTGTAACTTCTAGAACCTTCTAGAAGATTCCGGTAAAAACACCAAAAACATTTCCAAACCCTGGAATTGGACTGTCCTTATATGAATAATATTCTCTAGACCATTCCGGATCTCCTATTGATGTCCTGGATCCAATTCGAGACTCCGAACAACATTCGGTCTCGAACTCACATTTCATATCTACTAAACAACATCGAATCCTTAAGTGTGTCTCCCTACGGTTCATGAATTATGCAGACATGATTGAGACACTTCTACGATCAATAACCAATAGAGGAATCTAGAAATTCATATGGTTCCCACATATTTCTACAATTACTTCGTGATCGAATGAACCATTTACATTTGATGCTGATTCCCTTTGTCGCATGATACTTTACTTATCAGAGGTTTGATCTTTGGTATCTCTATACCTAGTTCAACCTTGTTACCAATAAGTACTCTTTACTCGTTCCGTGATATGACATCACTCGTGACCTAATTCTTGCAAGCCAATTAGAGGACATTCCACTGAGAGGACCCAGAGTATATCTATTAGTCATATGGATGGACAAATCTCACTCTTGATCCATTTGTCTCAACACATACTTTCAGAATACCTAATGCCACCTTTATAAGCACCCAGTTATGGAAGTGGTGTTTGATGTCATCAAAGCATTCATCCGGTGATGGTGATTAACATGATCTCATGGTCTAATGATTAGGTTACTATGTATTTGAAAGCTTGTAGCAAACGAACTCTAAGTGACTTGATCTTACGCTACGCTAACTATAGGAGTGTGTCCATCATATCATTCTCCTAATGACATGATCTTGTCATTAATAACATCGAATGTCCATGATCAGGAAACCCTGATCATCTATAAATCAACAAGCTAGTTTAGACAAGAGGCTTACTAGGGACTACTTTTATGTTTACAAAACACACAAGTATTAATGTTTTCGGTTAATACAATTGTAGCATGGGATGTAAACATTTATCATAAACGCAAAGATGTAATAAAACCATTTTATTATTGCCTCTTGGGCATATGTCCAACAGTCTCCCACTTGAACTAGAGTCAATAATCTAGATTATATTGTGATATACCTAACACCCACGGCTTTCTGGTGCTGTTCATGTTTTTCCCTAGGGAGATGTTTAGTCAATGAATCTGCCACATTCAGATATGTGTGTACTTTGCAAATCCTTATGTCACCATCTTGGACATGCTCGTGAATAGCATGAAAACGTAGCTTGATATGCTTCAGCTTCTTGTGTGACCTTGGCTCTTGTGCATTGGCTATGGCATCCATGTTGTCGCAGTAGATGGCCATTGGCTCCAACGCACTAGGAACCACACCAAGCTCTATAATTAACTCCTTCATCCATATCACCTCTTGTGAAGCCTCCGAAGGAGCTATGTATTCCGATTAAGTTGAAGATCTTGCCACAACGTTTTGCTTAGCACTCCTCCAGTTCACTGATGCACCATTCAAAGTAAATACGTATCCAGATTCCGACTTAGAGTCATCCGGATCAGTGTTCCAACTAGCATCGGTGTAACCGTTTACAACGAGCTGGTCATCACCTCCATAAGAAAGAACCATATCATTGTCCTTCTTAAGTACTTTAGGATATTTTTGACCGTGATCTACTCCTGGATCACTTTGATATCTGCTGAAAGGATACGGATGTCGCCTAGAGGGGGGAGGGGTGAATAGGCGATTAAAACTTTTCCTAGAGTGGCTCAACAAAGGCGGAATAAAACTAGAGTTTACTTTGTAAAGCACAACCTAGAAACAACTAAGGTTTACCTATGTGCACCAACAACTTATGCTAAGCAATAAAAGCAACAAAGTGATAGCAAGATATATAGTACTTCAAGCATGAAGGCTATCACAATGTAAAGTGCATAAATAAAGAGCTCAGGTATAGAGATACCGAGGCACGCGGGGACACCGATATTTTACCGAGTTCCTCCCAACATGGAGTACGTCTCGTTTGGAGAGGGGGTGGTATCAAACCACCAATGCCACAAAAGGCCTCCCTTATTCTCCGGTGAATCTCACCCCAATGGGATCGATCCACGCTTCCACTATCGGTGCACTTGTCGGTGGCAACCGGAACCTCTCACAAGGTTGGGACACAACTCCACAACTTAATTGGAGGCTCCCAACAAACGCCACAAAAGGCCCCAACAAATGCCACCAAGGCCACTAAACCGTCTAGGGTTCCAAGAACCCAAGAGGGACAAGCTCCAATGAGCAATTCAAACCAAATCCTCCGAGGAGAACTCAAACCGATGCAACAAATGCAAATGGCAAGAACACCACAAAGATGCTCAAATCCCTCACTCTCAAGTTCCAACAAAGCTACTAAAGCTATTGGGGGAACAAGAGAGGAGGAATCAAAGAGAGACACAAAATCCCCCAAAATCTAGATCCCCAAAGATACACTCACAAAGAGATGTTTTGGTTTGGTCAAAACGTAGATCTAAATCTCCTCCAACAACCCCTCAAATATATGCAAGAATCAATGGAGGGGTGTGTAGAAATCAAGCTTAAAGAGTAAAGCAAATGGGGGCAAAGCTTGGACAAGAAAAGGAGGAAGAAGTAACCCTAAATGAAAATGGACAAAAGACTTATATAGAGCTAGCCAAAATATGGCCGTTGGGGTGTTTTTCTGGACGGTCCGGTAGTACCGGATTTAACCGGTAGTACCGACCAAATGGACAAAAAGTGCCAGGCAGAGGGAGCAGCGCATGCGAGAGAACGTACGGGCGCGCTGCAGCGAAGCGAGGGCCCGCGCGGGCAGGCGTGGCAGCGCAGCAGCTAGCAGCTAGGCAGCGCAGCAGGGCAGCAGCGCAGCAGAGGCTGCAGACGCAGCTGCGCATGCGGCAGCACAACACGCAGTGCAGCGCGGGGTCAACGCGCAGGAAGCAGCGCGTGGGACGCGGGGCCTGCAGGCAGCAGGCGCGCAGCAGTAGCAGCGGGCGGTGCGGCCCGCGCGGGACGGGCGCGGCGGCAGCGAGCAGCGGCAGGCGGGCAAGAGCGCCAGGTCGCACGCGGGGTGGGGCCAGCAAGGCGGCGCTAGCACGCACTAGATCCAGCAAACGCGCGGGCGCATTGCTATGCGGGAGCAAGCTGGGCTGGAGATGCATATCTACCTGAGCCGGCCGGTAGTACCGGCCCACCCGGGCGGTACTACCGGGCCGGTCCGGTAGAGCCGGTTGTGGGTACCGGGCCACACAGGAATGGGCTGCGCGCAGCCAGGCACGACCGGTACTGGGCCCGGTAGTACCGGTCGGCCTAGTTTTTCTTTTTCGTTTTCAATTAAAACGATAAATATTCAAACGGTCATAACTTTTAAACGGTAGCTCCGATTGACGCGATTCCAATTGCTTTGGATAGAGGACGACAAGGGCTTTCCAATTAAAAGTGGAAATATTGGTTATCACCAAGTGAGAAAGTATCAAGTAGAATAATGTGAAATACCTCACTTGGTGAGAAACCGAAAAGCCGCATAAATCAAAATCGCAACAAGATATATATGAGAGATCCGATTTTGATGAACAAGAGCTTGTTATGGAGACTACCACAAGCTCTATATCCTCACATGGATAAGACCAAATAACAACCAAATACGATGATGCAAGTATGCAATGGTTTGAGCTCTCTCCGAACGATGTGACCGAATGATGAATACGAGAGCCCCTCTTGATAGTACAGTTATCTATCCTAAACCCGGTCTCACACACACAATGTGAGACCGGCAAAAGGGAAAACCTATCAAGATTATACCTTTGCCTTGATCATTCCACTTGAGCTCGATGTAGACGATCTTGACCTTCTCAAGATGGAACACCTTTCTTAATTCCTCATCATCGACCTCGCATATTGAGCTTGCCCAACATATCTTCTTTGCATTTCATCAATCTTGAAGCCAACACATGCTCCAAGCGATGCTAATGGACAAATCCTACAAGTATAACTTAATACACACATTAGTCCATAAAGATTGTCATTAATTACCAAAACCACACATGGGGGCCCAACATGTTATTTCATCTGCTAGTCAAACTAACAACATATGCAATATCTGGTCTTGTACACATCATGGCATACATGATAGATCCTATGGCTGAGGCATAGGGAGTTTTGCTCATCCTCTCTCTATCTTCTGCCATAGCTGGACTTTGAGTTTTACTCAAGGTCGTATTGGGCAACATGGGCAAGAACCCTTTCTTGCTATCTTCCATTCCAAACCTCTTTCGAACCTTGTCCAAATATGTACTTTGTGAAAGCACGATTAAGCGTCTTGATCTATTTCTATAAATCTTGATGACTAAAATGTATGCAGCTTCGCCAAGATCCTTCATTGAAAAACTATTATTCAAAGTCTTTGCACTTTTTAAGAAGTTATATATCATTCCTAATCAATAATATGTCCTCCAAATATAGTACCAGGAATGCTACAGATCTCCCACTCACTTTTTTGTAAATACAAGCTTCTCCATAAGTTTGTATAAATCCAGATCTTTTGATCACCTTATCAAAATGTTGATTCCAGCTCCGGGATGCTTGCTTCAATCCATAAATGGACCGTTGAAGTTTGCATACCTTGTTACCATCTTTAGGATCGACAAAACCTTTGGGTTGTACCATATACAACTCTTCATCAATGTCACCATTGAGGAACGCCATTTTGACATCCATCTACCATATCTCATAATCGTAATATGCAGCGATTGCTAACAAAATCCTCACAGACTTTAGCTTCGCTACCGGTGAGAAAGTCTAATCGTAGTCAACTCCTTGAATTTATCGAAACCCTTTCACGACAAGTCGATCTTTATAGACGGTTACATTACCATCACCTTCTGTTTTCTTCTTGAAAATCCATTTGTTGTCAACAGCCTTGCGGTCGGTAAGTCCACCAAAGTCCACACTTGGTTCTGGTACATGGATCCAATCTCGGATATCATGGCTTCATGCTATTTGGTTGAATCTGGGCTCATCATTACTTCCTCATAGGTCGCAGGGTCATCGGTGTTATCCACCAACATGACATTCATACCAGGATCATACCAATGAGGAGTGGTACGAGTCCTCGTCGACCTATGAGGTTCCACAGGAACTTCGTTAGAAGTTTCATGATCTTTATCATTAGCTTCCCCACTTATTGTTGCAGGTGGCATGTAACACCCCAGGTCACTCCGGACCGACGGCTGTCACTTCTGGCAGCTCAATAGGATCTCTAAACTAACCCCACAGACCAACACTAGTCTTTTCTGCGCACTTTGTCCTCACTCGTGCGCACCCGGTACCCACTTCCCGGTCGGTCACCCATCCTAGAATTGCTCTAGGCCAAGCACGCTTAACCTTAGAGTTCTTTTCGAATGAGCTTCCGGAAAAGAAGTTGCAACTTGTTGGTATGGGTTTCCTATCAAACCTATTGAGCCATGCGCTAGGGCTCACATGGCATATGAACATCTCTCGGTGCTGCGCTACTCTCAAATCCGAGAGAAGGTTCGACAACCTCGTCGAGTTCTACTTTCCTTCCAGTCACTTCTTTCGAGAGAAATTCCTTCTCCAGAAAGGATCCATTCTTGGCAAAAAAAACTTTTCCTTCGGATCTATGATAGAAGGTATACCCAATTGTTTCTTTAGGGTATCCTATGAAGACACATTTTTCCGCTTTGGGTTCAATCTTGTCGGGCTGTAACTTCTTTACATAAGCTTCGCATCCCCAAACTTTAAGGAACGACAACTTAGGTTTCTTCAAAAACCAGAATTCATACGGTGTCGTTTTAACGGATTTATATGGTGGCCTATTTAAAGTGAATTCGGCCTTTTCTAATGCATAACCCCAAAATCATAACGGTAAATCTGTAAGAGACATCATAGAACGAACCATATCTAAGAGAGTTCGATTACGACGTTTAGACACACCATTACGTTGTGGTTTTCCCGGAGGTGTCAATTGTGAAAGTATTCCACATTTCTTCAAATGCTCGTTAAACTCGCAACTTAGATACTCACCTCCACAATCGGATCATAGAAATTTAATCTTCTTGTTACATTGATTCTCTACTTCACTTTGAACTTCCTTAAACTTCTCGAAAGTTTCAGACTTATGTTTCATGAAATAAATATACCCATATCTACTCAAGTCATCCATAAAAGTAAGAACATAACGATAACCACCGCGCGATGCCACACTCATCGGTACACACACATCGGTATGTATGATTACCAATAAGTTCGTAGCTCACTCCATTATGCCAGAGAATGGAGTCTTAGTCATTTTTCCCATCAGACATGCTTCACATCTTTCAAGTGATTCAAAATCAAATGATTCAAGAAGCCGATCGGAATGGAGTTTCTTCATATGCTTCACTCCAATGTTACCAAGACGACAGTGCCACATGTATGTAGAATTAGCATTCAATTTTAATCGTTTAGCATCTATATTATGAACATGTCTATAACTACTATCGAGATTCAATAAGAATAGACCATCTATCATAGGTGCATGACCATAAAAGATATTACTCATATAAATCGAACAACCATTATTCTCGGAATTAAACAAGTAATCGTCTCACAATAAAAAAGATCCAGATATAATGTTCATGCTTAACGCAAGCACCAAATATCAATTACTTAAGTATAAAACTAATCCTGATGGTAAATGAAGAGGGAGCGTGCCGACAGCGATCACATCAACCTTGGAGCCATTTCCAACGTGCATTGTCACCTCGTCTCTCGCTAGTCTTCAATTATTCTGCAGCACCTGTTTTGAGTTACAAATATGAGCAACTGAACTAGTATCAAATACCCAGACACTACTACGACTACTAGTAAGATACACATCAATAACATGTATATCAAATATACCTTTCTTATTGATGTTTCCGTTCTTCAGATCTGCCAGGTACTTGGGGCAATTCCGCTTCCAGTGACCCTTCTCCCTTGCAGTAAAAGCACTCAGTATCAGGCTTAGGACCAGCCTTTGGTTTCTTTGCAGGCACAACAACTTTCTTGCCGCCCTTCTTGAAGTTACCCTTCGTGTTAGGCTTGCCTTGCTTCTTAAAATTGGTGGTCTTATTGACCACCAACACTTTATGCTCTTTCTTGATCTCCACTTCCGCAGACTTCAACATGGAGAAGAGTCCTGGTAACAACTTATCCATGCGCTGCATGTTGTAGTTCATCACGAAGTTCTTGTAACTAGGCAGTAGTTATTGGAGGACACGATGAATACTGAACGCATTAGGAATCGTTATTCCTAGATTTGCGAGTTTATTTGCGTGCCCAGATATCTTAAGCACATGCTCGCTAATGGAGATGACCTCTTCCATCTTGCACTTAAATAACTTCTCGGAGGCTTCATAGCTTTCAATTGTCGCATGATTCTCAAATATCATTTTGAGCTCACAGATAATATCATAAAGCTCACGGTTCTCAAACCGCTTCTGAAGCTCCGATTCCAAACCGTACAAGATAACACACTGAACTGTGGAGTATTGATTCTTCCGAGTGAGGAAAACATTCTTCACCTCATCGGTATCATCATCTATAGGTGGGTCAAAAAATTTAAATGCGGCCCGGAAGTTCAGACGCTAAGTCAACACGGGGTCCAAGTTGTGTGTAATCTCGCGGAAGGGTTGTAGTAGCTTCGCCAATTGTCGAGAGGGGACAAATGGGGGTATATACAAATCTAACGGCTAAACGATTATTTGAACCAGTCAAAAATGGTTGAACTCAAATCCCGCCGTTAGGTCAACTCTTCTTGCATTGACTCGTCAGTATTTCCCGTTATCTTTTGCGGTCATGGACTGGTTTACCCCTGCGAGGACTAGATCTTCTTCTCTGCTCTACTCTTCTCCCCTATTATTCCCATCTCCATTACCTTGCTTAGCTCCGGCTACTGGTCTCCAGATCAGAGCTCGCCGTTGCTCTCCTTACGTCCCCGCCATGGCCTCCTTGCTGTGTGTCTATTAAACGTCTCGCGATCTCCAGCATCCCCGCCATGGCCGGTCAACCTCCCACGCCCTTAATCGAAGCTTGTTGCCGTCGCCCTCGCCTCGTTATTCCTAGTCGGCGTGTCGGAGCTTCGCGTCCCCAGCCTAGCCTCTCACCGCTGCCTAGACCTTCTCGCACGGCGGAGCGCGTCCGGCCGGGCAATCCGAACTGGCGACCAACCTCGGGCAGTTGCATGCTGTCGCGCACCCCAGGCATGGTAGCCTTGGCACAAGAGTTCAATGAAAATGCTCTCATGGCCATCGTGCTGCGCGTCCCGTCGTGTCGCCGACAGACCTGCTGTCGGCTTTCTGGTCTCTTTTTGGGATCAGACAAAAAGTGGTCAATATTGAGGTATGCGCGCCGCCATTCAATTTGTTCATCCAGTTCGCCCAAAGCTCAGACAGTGAGCATGTTCTGCATTCTTCATGTTTTTTCGAGTGTTGTGAGGAGAAAATGAGCTTCCTGCGTTGGCATCGCGCCTATGGGTGGGACGATAGCTTGGGGTAGCTTTGTTTCTTCTCTAAACTCGGCTTTGACGGCCTCCCTTTGCATGCTTGGGAACCGGAAGCCCTCAAGCAGGTCGTCAGTAGCCTTGGCGGCGAGCTGGTGGAGATTGTGCCACCGAGCGATAGATGGATCATCGAGGTAAAGGAGTGGCTGAAAGATCCAGACACCATTCCTAAGATGTACAATGTGGAGATTCCAAGTAGGGCAAGAGGACAGCTTTGCCGGAAGCACCCGGTGATCATCCACCTGCAGGAGGTTCTGGATCTGGTACATGGCATTCAGGACCTCGGCGAGGCCGTCAGAAAGTGTCCTCGTCGCCTGCAGTGTTGGCCTGGAAGGATCGATGGCAGAGGACCACCACCGTTACACGATGGAGCACACGGTTTTGGTGGGGGGACTGGGCGTGGACATGCTGGTGGTTATGATTTCCCTCAAGTGAAGAAGAGGTTTAGTGAATCTGAAAGATTGCTGACTTGAGAGTCGAGCACGTAGTACGCCTTATGTAATAGTTTGAACTTCTGTAGTATGTGTGGCTACTGAATTTGTAATGTTTGGTTACTGAATTCGTAGTATGTGTGGATAATGATTTGTAGTTTGTGTGGCTAATGATTTCGTAGTACGTGTGGCTAATGATTTGTAGTTTGTGTGGCTAATGAATTTGTGTGCATAACCAAGGTTAGCCTCCTGAAAAGAGGGTGGGCTAGCAATGATCAATGTCACCATTGCCGGGAAAATGCTGTTGGTGAGCGATCTGAAAGGCCCGAAATGCTGCTGGTTTGTATGCCTCGAACAATTTTTACATATATTTGTTCGAGCTGGTGCGTGATTCTGCATGGAATTTTCATGAATAAACCACCCAAGATCAGTTCATAAAATGTTGTCTGAATTTTGTCTGCCTCGGATAAGTATGACAGTAAACTGAATTCAACCGCTAGTAGTAATTCAATAAATATATACATCTTGATAGTATTTGGTTTCTTCCAAACTAATTCCATACTATAGTATATGGGATATCTGCGCAAAAGGGGGCTATTGCCTCTAAAAAAGGCATTCTAAGTTAGTCTCTGAACTTAACTGTTCTACACTGAAGAAACTACTGATCTCTACCATAAAAGTTGGCTAGCCAATTGCCTTGAGAGGACGTAAGTTCAGCGATCGTTCAACCACAACAGATCTTTTTCCTTCCCGCCGAACTTCAAGAGATCTGCAATGTTCATGCACTAGTTGACGCGCTTGAACCAATCCCGGTTTAGTACGAACAGCCGTGCCGCCCCAATGATTTCTTCAAAGGTGAACTCCGGCTTCTCGTGGCAGGGATCGTAGTTCCCTGTGAATTGAACCTGAATTCTAGTGCTGAGTTATTGCCTGTCATCGGCTCTAGATGTCGAACACTCCAACAAGCTGAGTGTAGATGGATGCACACCGCCTTGGTGTGGCCGCCGACGGTGCATAGGATGGATCGTCTTGGCCGCTAACGGCGTGCACCTAGATTGCCCCACGGTAAGGTCGCTCACGTCGAGGCATGGAGGCGAGAGTTTGTTGACCTTGGCGCCGCCCTGTTTGGGGGTTTGTTTCCTCGGCAGCAAGCTCGCAGGAACGCTTCAGAATGTACCTTCTTTATCGTGCGCAGAGCACACAAAAATGCCGCCGCGCGCATTCTCCACGATGCTCGGTTAGCCCTTATCGACGTCGCGGCGGCCTTCGCCATTGCCACCGCCGCCTCCACAGATGTAGCACATCCAGCGAAATCAACCGTCTGGATGGCAATGGAAGACCGACGGTGACCTCAGAGCCTTCCCAACCACCGCGCCCGCCGGCAGTCTCGTGCTCCTCCACCTCCTCGCCGCCGTCGTGTGCGTCCATGACCTCGCGCGGCTCGCGCTCTTCCGCCGTTGGAAGAGGCCTGGAAAGGCGCGGACCCGTCAGGGAATTGGAAGAAGGAGGAGAGAATCACTGGAGCGATGAAGCAGGAAAGTGGAACAACAAGTGGGGAAGTTGTAGATTGGGAGGCGGAAGGAACAAGAAGGCAAAGGGGGAAACTGAACTTCTAGGCCTCGCCTGGAGACGCCTAACAACAAAAACTGCTAGGCCTCACCAGCTTCGAGGACTAATGTCGGGGGGATAACCCCAGATAGGGTCATAAGGGGTAAAACATTACCTAGCTTGGCTTATGCCGAGTCAAAGAAATCTCTGGCTGGGTCTTAGCGGCCAGGATACGAAGCTTATGCGTGGCCGACATAAGAACTATGTCGGCCCGCATAAGACAAATCTGTTTACCTTGCAGGAAGCAACGAGCCAGGTCTCACGAGGGAAGGCCGAGTGAGAAAGGACGCGTGGCAGCTTTTTGAGTGAGATTCAGGAGGGACCATGGTAAATCATGGTCAAAAGAGAAGGGCGACGCCGGGTGACATAAAAGGAGCCGGGTGACGCCAAAAGCAAGGTCTGACGTACAAAAGCACCGCATGACGCCCAAGAGTTGGCACCTACGTATGGGAAGACCGTTGGCTGTATAGCTTTGTGGACTGGGTCAAGGTCTCAAGGCTAGCCCATGACCCGGCCCGCACAGTAAGGACAAAGATCCAAACTGTAACCCTAGGACCTAAAGTTGTAACCTAGTTGTCCATCGCCTATATAAGGAGGGGCATAGCTAGGGTTTAGGGGAGGTTGGACCAAGTAGGAAAATAGTGCCCCAAGGCTTTGCCCAATCAACTCTAGGAGCACTTATGAACTTCTTGGAGGAATAGAAATCCTAAGTGTGGAGAGTTCTTCGTGTTGTTTGTGCGCGGCTAGACCGTGCACTCCCTCCCTGGTTACCACAACCGTCCATTTGGCCCCCAACTTAAGCCTACCCATGGCATCTGCCGTGACACCACCACGACAGTTGGCGCCCACCGTGGGGCAGAAGCAGGCGCTTGCTGGTGTTTTCATCCGGACGGGCAACATCATCGCCACAACAGGCGAGCGCGTCTACTCCGGCCTCATCTAGAATTTTGGGGCACTCAACTTCGTCAGTGACAATGCGGGCTGCTTTTGGGACCAAGCCGTTCCCAAGGGGCGGTCGTTTTGTTAAGTTCGGCGAGCACCAGGTCTACGTCGTGGTGCGCGTGGAGTTCGTGCCGCGGTAAAGCTTCATCAGCTCGTCTCCACCGAGGTAATGATGACAACACTAGATTTGTCGGTCCCCCAGTTCCTCTAGTAGCTCCTGTAGAGAGAATGAAGAGGGAGAAAACCTAGACGCAACACCAAGGGCAACAAGAACTGCGAATCGAGTCAAGGGCGTTAATACCCATCTTGATGCAACAAGGATGAGAGGAAGGACCTCAATGAAGAGCTGGAGGATGCTACATCCAAAATAACACTAGAGTGCAGCAACGAAATATCCATGTGGCCGATATACAACACGGAAGCAGCAAACTTGAGAGCCGCATAGGCGGCAATGGCCGAGTTACCCCATCTGGCGGGTGAGGCAAAGAAAAAGAAATAGGAACAAGTAAACGAGTTGGTAAGAGCAGCATGAATGCTCAATGAAGCATACTACAGGGAAAATCCGGGTATAGCTGGAAGGTCACAACGCGTTCATTCGGCAACTCCAATCCCCGCAAGGTCAGCAGGGCATACGGCCTCCTCGCCAGGAGCAGCGCCAGGACAGAGAAAATAAAAAAGTGTGGACTCAGGAAAAACATGCAGATGGTTGCCTATGACCTGGCAGTGGTTTAGGAAAAACCCGGCTCATGCCCAGGGTACAAGAAGAAATGCCGCTCAAGGAAATGAGAACCAAGAAAATGTTGGCCGAGAAAGGAAAGCAGGACAAAGAAATGACAACGAAGGGCAGAATTTTGCACCTTAGCCTAGGCATGGGACTCACTCGGCAGGAGGAGGAAACCCAGCTCCGAATCCTCCGCAGGCCCAACCCGAAAAAAGACAACAAAGTGCGGGAAAAGCAGTGCAGCAACCCGCAAACCCGAACGCCAACAGGTACAATGATGGTTACCCGGCAATGGTAAATGACGGGTATGAATTGCCAGATCACGTGTATCAAACTATGGGATCCAGACTCGGAGGCAGAAATCTCCAGCCGGATAATGCAAGGCTAAAGCTTGACCGAATAAAGATGGCAGAGCTGATCGAATCACAAGGTCCACAGGGTCCACCATGCTTTGGTCCAAGGATCATGAGAGAGCCGCCAGTGCCAAATTTTCAGCTGGCAAGAGGAACAAAGACCTATGATGGAAGCACAAAACCAGAGGATTGGTGCATTGATTATGGAACACCAGTAAAAATTGCACAGGGAAATCTGATATGGACAGTGCAGTATGTACCGCAAATGCTAGAAGGACCAGCGAGGGTATGGTTGAATAATTTGCCACTCGGAAACATCAACAACTGGATTGATTTCCAAGAAGATTTTGTGAGCAACTTCACAAGCACCTATAAGAGGCCGAATCGCCCACGACAATTGGCCATGTGCAAATAGAGAGAAAATGAGACAGACAAAGAATTTCTCACTAGATGGTGCACTATGCATAACTCTTGTGAAGGGGTAATCGTATCTCAGGCCATTGCATGGTTTTAACAAGGATGCAGGCACCGAAGTGTGTTATGGCAAAGGTTACAGAGAGATATGTCGGCAAGCTTAGCCGAAACGATAAGAATTTCTGACTCGTATGTGTTAAGAGATCCGACTCGGCCTCTGCCCATGTCGGTAGACGGGATGACTGAGACTCAGATATACGATGTAGCCGGGTCGCAAAGGCACCAGGAAAGGGCCGAATATAGAAGCAAAAGACGAGATGAGAGGCCAGATTATAGGTACGGTTCAAGTCAAGTCGCACCCATAAGTCAAGATCATCCCGATGCTGGAAGCATCCAGCATCAAAGGACAAGTGGGCAACAACAATGGATACCAAAGAATGACGGAAAAAAGCCATATGAGCAAAGAAAGCCATATCAAGAGAGGCAAAAGTACACTTATGAAATGATGCTGGATCAGCTGTGAAAGTTTCACACGCTGAGTCCAAGTAAGCCGGCAAATCACACAACTAGACAATGCACTTGGTTCTAGAAAGGTGACAGAGTAGACTTGCCAACGCAGCAGCTACCACCACCTCCCCCACCATCGCTCACAGGTGGAAATGCTCAGGTTGTTGGATCTGAGCATAGATATGAGAGCCGACAGCCGAGATATCATAACCAAGAATGAAGAGAGGCTGTACATCAAGTGCATGACCCAAGAGGTGATGGTGCTCATATCGGCCATGGGACTAGAAACGAGTACAGAGAGCATCACCAGAGTTATGTCGTGTTTGTCACAGAGAGAACTAACAAGAAAATTCAACAGAGAAGGATGATGGAAGTAAACTCCACAATGCTAGCAATACCAAAATACATGCACTGATCTGAGAAGGAGATAACTTGGAGCATAAAAGATCACCCCAAGATCATGCCAACACCAAGAGGGTACGCTCTTGTATTGGATCCAACTTTCATGGGCCCAGATATCAATGTGAAGTTTTCCAAGGTACTGATAGACGATGGTAGCAGCATCAACATCATGTAAAAGGATACCATGCTCAAGTTAGGCATCACCATGAACATGTTGGAGCCGACTAAGATGACCTTCCATGGTATTGTGCCGGGATTGTCATGTGAGCCAATTGGAAAGATCTAGGTTGACGTCTTATTCGGCAGCAGGGAGAGCTATCACACTGAAGCCATAGAGTTCGAGGTGGTGGACCTTGTCAGCTCGTACCATGCTTTACTCGGCAGGCTAGCAATGGCGAAGTTCATGGCCACTCCTCACATTGCCTACTTAAAGATGAATCTACCAGGTCCATGTGGAGTTATCACAGTTGAGGGTGACTACAAGTGATCTATCGCATGCGCCTCAGCCAGATCTTCGTTGGTCGAGTCACTGGTTATAGCGCAGGAAAAACAGCAAATGATGGAAGTTGCAACATTGGCCAAGGCGGCACAGATGTCCATGCCGGCGCTCACTAACCCGCATGGCAGCATGTATTTCCAAGCCACCAAGGAAACAAAGAAGATACAGGTTGATGAGGCTTTCCCAGAGCGCACAGTGACTATTGGTGTCGGATTATCTAACAAATAGGAAAGCGAGCTCACCAGCTTCCTCCGTGAGAATCGGGATATCTTTGCATGGTCTACACAAGACTTGCACGGAGTTCCGAGGGAGCTGGCTGTGCACTCTCTTCATGTAAGGCCAGATGCCAAGCCGGTGAAGCAACCCCTTCGCCGCTTTGCCGAATATAGGAGGAAAGTGCTAGCCGCCGAGATAGCCAGGCTCTTGGCTGCCGGGTTTATAATGGAAGTACTGCATCCATATTGGTTGTCGAATCCAGTCCTGGTCGAAAAGAAAAAGGATGACCCGAACGTGGCAGTTGATGGGGATATGCCTACCGGGGTATACCCAGCAGGACGTTTCCTACTGGCCCAAGCCGTCAGCGAGTGGGCCTGCAGGACGGCGACTGGATCAAGACTTGGCGTGGACTCAGGCAACTGGAAGCTGAAGGCCCAGAAGCGTATCTAGGCCCAATCGGACTAGGTCATAGAATCTCCGAATCCTTAACTAATTCGGTTGTGATCTGTAAACCCTAGAGAGGTGAGTCTATATAAACCTCCCTAGGGGACGCATAGAGGATACGTTCCATCATACACCCAAGCGACTCGCCGCCTAGTCGTCGAGCTCGCCCCATTGTACTCTCACCATAATACAATCTAGCAGGAGTAGGTCTTTACCCTCCGGGGGGACGAACCTGGGTAAATCCTTGTGTCTCCGCCCTCATCTCGCACCGCAGATGGCTGGCCGCCCTTGCCCCATGTTCTAGTACTCGCTGCCAATCGCAGCATCTGCCGTGGTCATTCCCACGACAGTGGCGCCCACCGTGGGGCCTGGCCGGTCAGGCCGGTGTTCTGCGGCGAGATCCAATCTGCCCATCAACGAGTCGATCGCCACCGGCCGCATGATCGCGATCGGCGAGATGCTCCAGATCTTGCCGAGCAGCTACGTCCTGGCGGCGTGGCCCGTCACACATAGCATGATCCTGCCGGTCGGCACGATCAGCCTCTTCGTCGGCCTCACCGACGTCATCGTCTCGGAGGACTCGGCTCGCATCCGCGAGTCACCGCCACGCGACCGACTCTCTGAGAGCCAGGTCCACATGATTCACCGCCTCGCCTCCGAGTACGACTCGGCCCACAGCAACGTGGCCGAAACCACCGCGGTCGCGGACGACGCGGCCCTCAACGACGACGCCGATTCGGCGACCCCGGCGTCACTCGCCAGATCCATCGTCACCGCATCGCCCGCGGGTTCCATCACCCAGGTCTCCAACATCGGAGACTTTGAGGATCCCTCCATCCTCGGGATCTTCGACTTTGACTCCGGGTCGGAGAACTCAACCGACCTCCACGACGGAACCGGTCGCCACGCCGCGACCTACATGGCAACTGGCGCCGACCCGCCGGAAGACCCCTTCTCCACGCCGATTCCACCAAACACGACGGCAACGGAGGTCGAGGAACTCCGCCAAAAGCTAGCGGAGGCAGTCCGCAAGGAACAAGCCGAGCGCGAAAAATTTCGCCTCGAACAGGTGACAGCGCAGGAGCTGTCGCGCTACCACCAACTCCGAATCAGGTCGCGCCTGAACCCTACCGTTCAGGGGCGCGCCCTGAATTCGACGACGAAAATGACCCGGCCCGCGCGGCCGAGCACGCGATCTGCGAGAATGCGCCGCCAGGAGGAAGCACTCGGCCCCCACTAGGGGCAACAGCCAATGGTGCCCCACCACCACCCAACCGCGCACCCCCAAGGACCAGCCAAGGATTGTGATCTCCTCATGAGAGCGAGACGCGAACGGCCTCCCGCTGTTCTCCACCCCAATGGACAACCTCGTCGCGGGCCGAGCAACAGTCGACAACTTCGAAGCCACCGGGGAAGGCACCCAGCAGATCCAGTACGCCAGGGCTGTGCTCACCAAAGCGGTCGAGCAACAAAATGCAGGCATCGACTCACAGGGTCGGATGTACTCGCATTCATCAGGCAGCAGAGCGGCCTCGAGCGCCCGCCCCATGGCGGCGAATAATCACAACTGCCCGCCGCCCGAACCCCTGCAGCTCCAACACCGACCCACGAACGCGACACTCTCCACCAACGACCCTCGGCCGGCAAACAACTTCGTCGCCGCCAACAGACACCCCGTCGACGCCCGCACCCACATCATCAACAACCAGAGCTGGCGCGCACGTCAGCCTGATGATCTGCGGCACACCCTCACCAACGGCCACGACGGCGAACCAAGGGGATCGTTGAGCCGAGTGGGGCCCCCGTGCTTCAGACCGATGATCCGAGCCGAAAGATATCCGGTGAACTTCAAAGCGCCGAAGGAAATAGAAAAGTACGATCCCTCGTACGAACCATCCGTGTGGCTGGACACCTACCTCATGGCAATGGGGATCGCCGGCCACACCGATCTACTCGCCGCCCGCTACCTCCCCTTGATGATGGAGGGAGCGTGCAGGCAGTGGATTAACACCCTCCTAGCAGATAGCATCGATTCCTGGGAGGAAATGTGCGACGCCTTCGTCAGGCACTTCGAGGGCTCATACACCCGCGCCGCCACCATCGAAGACCTGGAGCGATGCGTCCAGGGACCCCGCGAGTCGACCCGCAGTAGGGTCCAACGATGGCAATATCTGCGGTACAACACGGCCGGAATCCACCCGGACACCGCGATCCACTGTTTCAAGACCTCATGCCGCTATGAGCCCTTGGTCGCCAAGCTCAAGCGAGTGTACCGAACACTCGACAACATACCAGACCTCCTAGAGATCGCAAAGAAGTACGCGGAGGAGGATCCAAACCAAGAAACCGACAACGAGTCGGGAGGGCACTGCCGCACGAGCGGCAACGACAACGGGAGGCGACCCGAGTTACGCTATAGCAACACTTGCCTCACCGGCAAACGCCGCAGTGACGGGCGAGTCGACTTCGTCGCCAAGCCGGATACGCGCAGCGCGAGCCCAAGAGCTTCCGCCGCGACGGAGGACAGCGCCGCGACGGCGGCAACTACAAGGCAAAGCCGAGGTTCGATCCCGCAGCCCTTCTTAACAAACCTTGTGCGTTTCACAGCAGGGAAGGAAAGCCCGCCACGCACACGACCGCCGACTGCCACTCTCTCTCAAGGAGATCGAAAAGGCACGGTGCGCGTGGGAAGACCCCCACAACAACCCGCCAAACGGCAGAAAATTCGGCAGCGTCGCCGGCTCGCTCCACACCTTCACAGGCTTCAACATGAAGCGTGAGAAGAAGGTCATCGCCCGCGCCGTCGCCGTTAACGCGGTGGCCCAGATAGACATCCCCCAGTTCCTCAACTGGTATGAGCAACCAATCATCTGGAGCCGCGAGGACCACTCGCCACAGATCGAGTATCCGGGCCGAGTCGTCCTAGTGGTCAAGCCAAAGATGGGAGACTGCTGGCTCCCCAAAACACTGATGGACGGCGGCAGCTCCATCAACATCCTGTACCTGGACACCTTCAGGCGACTGCGGCTCCCGCAGTCGATGATCGAGACGACCTACACCACCTTCCACGACATCGTCCCCGGTCGGAAGGCGTACCCGATCGGATCGTCTTCGAGGTGGTGCCCTTCGACAGACCCTACCACTGCCACTACAAGGAATGTGTTATTCTATGACCTTCTCATAGTGACCGTGGAAAAAATCGTCATAGAGTTATGACGATTTTGCACCAGATGGTCGTAAGCTGTTCGGGAGGTTCAAAACCTTAAAAAATCATGACGATTTTGCACAGGAACGTCATATTTTCATTAGCTCAAATCGTCATAACCTGACGAATGTACCTTACGACGTTATTTGTACCTTATTACGACGATTTAAAATCGTCATGATGTCCAAATTAAGATAAGTTGAAACTTGTAGTCGGCCACGTCAGCAATTACGCCTATGTGTCATGTCTACGTGTCATTTTTTTTAGCCGTCCATATCGTGACCGAGAGGTACATCCACCCAAATGCATCCACCCCAAACCCTAACCCTCACACGCGAGACCTCCTCTCCCCAACCCTGCCCCGCCGCCTCTCTCCAGATCCCCAACCACCGACCGTCCGGCGAATCCTACGCTACATCCCCAACCACGCTGGCGTTGCCTAGCACCACCACTTGCAGACACTGCCCCTCTCTAGTCTATTACCTACCGACGCCCCCATCTCGTGCCTCAAATCGCGCCGCCGCGCATGAACCCTAGCTTGCTAGCGTCGATGTCCAACCATCCCGGCCTCACGACGAAGACAGAGGCCGTCGGGTGGAGGCCTCGCTGGCCTCGTGCCACCACGACGAACTTCCACCACCACGACGAATGCATCCTTCCCTCACATCACATCCCCTGATTCCCTCCCGTTGATGTTGATTCGATTTTCCTCTCCGTGCATGTGGGTCGACGGCTGCTCCCTCTCGGTCACCCCCATCCCCTGATGTTGATCTCGTGGCTGCCAGCGACCAAGATGCTGATGTCCATCTTCAACCGCAAGGGCGCCTCGGGCTTCTCCTGGGCCTCCACCGCTGACCAGGTCACCCAAGATCTCACCGCCATCATTACCGGTAACACCCCTCCCATCCCCTCCTTCCTCTTGTTGTCGCCGCCCACTTGTTGACGGACCCGATTCTAGAACCTAGGGGCGTCCAGCGGGATCAGTGCTGAGACGACGCGAGTCTTGGCAGAGCGCAGCGCCCACGTCGTCATGACCTCGAGGAACCTCGCCGCCAAGAACCAGGTCGCCATGAACCCGGTCAACACTGTTTTCGGTGAGCAACCCCACCACCTTTGTCATTACTGTTGTGTCCGCGCTGCAGATCTGTCGATTGGGGCTCTGTTGCGTGTGCGGATCTAGCTTAGTTCAACATGTTCAGATCCGAGGCTCTCGAGGCTTCAATTGCTGGAGCTATATGAGTTCTAGTTTCCTTGAATCGAACTGTGAAGATGAGCAGTGTGTAACTGAATCTTTGATTCAGTTACCTTTGTTTTAAAATATAAAATGATTCTTAGATATTTTTGAATATCTAAGAAAAGGATTTATTATCAAACTTGTTGAAGGGCTGATGTTCTAGTTTTAGAGACTAGATTGAGAGTTTGGTGGGAGTGAGTTTGGGATTGTGCCTGAGGTGCAATTCCAATTCTTTTGGATTTGTGCCCAGCAATCCCTCATGCTTGCTGGTTTGTGCAAAGATGATTTGTATGCTTTTATGGCCTTGGTATAATTAGTAGAAGTGTGCTATAGCCCCTGCCTAGGATGCAAAGGCTGAGGCCAACTCTAAATAAGAACAGAGATTATGGTGTATCTTTTTATTTCTCTATGAGGAACATACATAGCATCTCTATGTAAATTTGCTATGAATCCTACCTTGCAACCATGTTGCCTTTGCTGTGAATCATGTTGCCTTTGCTGTGAATCATGTTGAACAGAGATTAGTAGAAGTGTACTCCTACCTTGCAACCATGTTGCCTTTGCTGTGAATCCCTCTACTTCTAGCTCCTGGATGGCTCCAAGGAGCAACCAGAGTTGGTTGAGGGTGAGGTATAACACTCTGATGGTAACTTTGTGTGGATGTGCTGTGGAGTGTGGCCAGGTAATTGTTAGCTATGGCTGTTCCTTCTTATCTGGTTTCCTGGTCTGCTGTGGTGTTGACAGCAGCTACTTGCATGTTGATGCGCAAGCTGCTTGCAAGTGGGACCTGCTGGTGTGGATGAGATCAAGTGAAAACTTGATATTTGTGGAATCTTTATCTTATTACCTTAGCTGTCATGGTGAAACTTGCCCCTCTCCAGCTTATGATGTTGTACTGAGGCAAAATATACTGATATGAACAGATGGTACTTTTTTTTGGTGAAACTTGCCCCTTTCTAAAGTTTAGCTCAATGATGAACTTTTAACAGTGCAACACACTATTCATTTCTGAGAGCAAACTAACCAACTAACCATTCTTCCTTTGGTAATAGTTTCTTGTTTCTTAAAAAATCTGTGTACAGAACTACATTGGCTAAGTAATGGATAAGAATAGCTTATATGCTATGACTTCATACACAAATTATATGCTATGGCTAAGTAATGTACAGAACCATTCTTATCTGTGTTAGTATTTTTACTGCTTTCGGTTGTTTTGGGAAGTACAGATTACGACTTTGAGAGTGTATATCCACTCCGAAGCTTTGTTCAGAGTGTACTATTCAGAGAGTTCCAGGAAGAGGAAGCATGAAGAAGTTCCAGGAAGAGAAAGCGTGAAGAAGTTTGGATTTTATTCTTTCTGTAATTTTTTTATTGTATTTTGGTAGCTCCACTGATGTGAACTATGTAGAACTGTGTATGATTGTAATGTGCCGATCATAATGTGCTCTGTTTGAATCAAAATGATTTTGTATATTCTGTTGGTCTTGATTAAACTGTTAGATTTTAATTACTGAGAAAATATATACTGGCAACTGGGACCGTATGAATTATGGAACACCAGGTGTGACCGGCCCAAAATAAGAAGGCCCAAAGTAAAAATCTGTCCAAAGAAAAGGCCAATGCAACGAAACAAAAAAAATGCTTGAATGATGGGCTTGGCCCATGTAGCTAACCAGATTTGATGAGAAAATCAATCCAGAATAGTTGGGCTAAGCCCATGTGGAATCCAGAAATGGACTGGGCTGATTTTGATTTAAGACGATTTAATTTCGTCACAATTTTGCGACGTAGGATCAGCCACGTAGGATCTGACTTGGCATGCTAGATGGCCCGTGACGATATTTGATCGTCATAGACGTTATGACGATCCAATATCGTCATAGAAGGTTATGACGATTTTATCAAAAACGTCGTTATAGTTCGTTTGCGACGCCCAGCTTTCGACGATCTCAAAATCGTCATAAAATCGTCATAAAAAGACTATTATGATGATTCTGTGACGAAAATAGAGGGTCATATATTGCCAGATTTCTTGTAGTGTGCGTCCTGGGGCGCCAGACGTTCGCCAAGTTCATGGCAGCACCCCACTACGCGTACAATGCGATGAAGCTACCCGGGTCGTGCGGCATCATCACCATCCATGGCGACCCCGACATGGCCGCAGAATGCGAGGCCAAAGGGGCCGAACTCGCTGACGCCGTCATCGCGGCAGAGGCCAACCACGCCGAGGAGCTCGCCAAGTACGCGAGCGGGGTCAACAGCGACGACCCCACCATACTCAAGAAGCCCAATTCAGAGGGAGGCAACTCCACCGCCTTCGAGGCAACGACGCATACCCGCACCGTCGAGCTGGTCCCAGGCGACTCCCGCTAGACGATGACGATCGGGACGGGCATGAGCCCAACATAGGAAGGCGCGCTCATCGATTTCCTCCGTGAGAACAGGGACATATTTGCATGGAAGCCATCCGACATGCCTGGTGTCCCGAGGGAACTCGCTGCGCACAAACTCAACGCCGACCCCAAAGTGCGACCTGTCAAGCAGTCGCTGCGGCCCTTCAATGAAGAGAGCCGCCGAGCCATCGCCGAGGAGGTGCAGCGTCTACTCGTTGCAGGCTTCATCTGGACAATCAAGTACTCCAAGTGGCCGGCAAACACAGTCATGGTCGAGAAGAAAAACGGGACCTGGAGAATATGTATCGACTACACAAACTTAAACAGCGCCTGCCCGAAGGAGCAATTCGTCCTCCCGCGGATCGACCAAATCATCGATTCCACCGCAGGCTCGGAGACGTTATGCTTCCTCGACGCCTACTCTGGGTACAACCAGATCAAAATGGCCATCGAGGACGAAAAGAAGACGGTGTTCATCACGTCATTCGGAGCCTTCTGCTACACTGCCATGACCTTCGGCCTCAAAAAAGCCGGGGCGACCTACTAGAGGTGCATGCAGGAGTGCCTTGCGAGCCAGATTGGCCGCAATATCCATGTCTACATCGACGACGTGGTAGTGAAGTCCGCTCGCTAGGACGATTTACTCGCCGACCTGGCAGAAACATTCGCCAACCTGCGGAAGTACAAGATAAAGCTAAACCCAGGAAAGTGCACCTTCGGTGTGCCAACTGGACAGCTACTGGGATACGTCGTCTCCAAGCGCGGAATCGAGGCGAACCCTGCCAAGATCAACACGATCGCTCGACTCGGCAAACCCGAGTGCCCGCGCGACGTCCAGAAGCTGGCCGAGTGAGTCGCAGCTCTCAGTCGCTTCATCCCCCGGTTAGGCGAAAAGGCGATGCCCCTCTACAGCCTAATGCGCAAGAACCCCACCTTCCAGTGGGACAAGGAGGCAAACGACGCGCTCCACGCCCTTAAGGATGTGCTACTCGCAGCACCGCTACTCGCCGCCTCCGTCGACAAGGAACCCATGCTGGTCTATGTCGCGGCAGCCGAACACGTCGTCAGCGCCGTCATGGTCGTCGAATGGCCAGAGGAAGGAAAGGAGCGCCCGGTGCAGCGACCAGTGTACTACATCAGCGAAGTCCTCAGCGAGTCGCGCCAGCGCTACCCGCAATACCAGAAATTGGTATACGCGGTCTTCAGAGCATAGGGGCGACTGCCGCACTACTTCCAGGAGCACCCAATAACGGTCGTCTCCTCAGCACTGTTGCAGGACATCATCCGCAACCGCGAGGCGACCGGGCGAGTCGCCAAGTGGGCCGTCGAGATCGGCGTCCACAACATCAAGTACGAGCCGCGCAAGGCGATCAAATCGCAGGCTCTCATAGACTTCCTCGCTGATTGGGAGGAGGCCCAGCAGCCGGAAAAGCTGCCATACCTCCACTACTAGAACCTACACTTCGACGGCTCCAAGAACACGGACGGCGTAGGGGCGGGGATCGTGCTAACATCTCCGAAGGGCGACAAGCTCCGCTACGTCCTCTACCTCGACTTCACCCCCTGCACCAACAACATGGCCGAGTACGAGGCGCTACTCCACGGCATGCGAGCCGCCAAGGAGATGAATGTCAATCGCCTGCGCTGCTACGGAGACTCCGACCTCGTCGCCGAGCAAGTCGCCGGCACCTGCGACGCCGTCTCCCCCACCATGGCGGCATACCGCCAAGTAGTGGACCAGCTGGGTGGACACTTCGCAGGCTACTCCGTCGAGTGGATCGACAGGCGGAAGAATGAGGAGGCCGACACACTCTCTCGCATCGGCTCGGCTGGACTCGCACCACCCGCCGGAATCTTACTCGACACCATCACCAAACCTTCCGTCTCTCCCCCAAGGGAGATCAACATTGGAATCCGGCTGCAACCAGAAGCAGCCCTGGTCGCACTAATCGCCGAGCCAAGCGACTGGACCGCGCCATACGTCGCCTACCTGGAGGGAGGCACCCTGCCCGTAGATGAAACGGAGGCCCGGATGATAACACGCCACTGCAAATCCTTCGTCATCATCAACGGCGAGCTCCACAAGCGCAGCGTGACCGGCGTGTTTCAACGCTGCGTTCAACCCGCTGAAGGACGGAAAATCCTCCAAGACATCCACTCCGGCGACTGCGGCCACCATGCCGGCGCCCGCTCTCTAGTCGCAAGGCTATGCCACACGACTTCTACTGGCTCACTGCACACGCAGACGCTGTCGACATTGTCAAGCGGTGCGTCGGATGCCAGAAATACGCCAACCAGACCCACGTGCCGAGCTCGGCGCTCAAGACAATCCCCATCACCTGGCCGTTCGCCGTATGGGGCATGGACATGGTAGGCCCTTTCAAGAAGGACCCCTCCGGCTTCACCCACCTCCTAGTCGCAGTCAACAAATTCACAAAATGGGTGGAGGCCAAGCCAGTCTGCAAATGCGACGGGAAGACCGCCACCAAGTTCCTACGCGAGCTCATCTATCGCTACGGGTTCCCAAACAGCATCATCACGGACAACGACACCAACTTCGCCAAAGGAGCCATGGCCGAGTTCTGCGAAGAACACCACATTCGACTCGACCTCGCTTCAGTCGCTCACCCAGAGTCCAATGGCCAGGCGGAACGCCAATCAGAGCATTCTCCATGGACTGAAGCCACGGCAATAAGTCCCACTCGAGCACACCGTCGGGTGCTGGGTCGAGGAGCTACCCTCCGTCATCTGGGGCATCCACACCTCCGTCAACAGGTCGACAGGATTCACCCCGTTCTTCATGGTTTACGGCACCGAGGCAGTCATGCCAACCGACCTCGAGCACGACTCAACAAGGGTGGTCAACTATACGGAGGCCGCAAACGAACTCGCACGCCAAGACGGAGTCGATCAGCTCGACGAGGCACGCGACCTAGCTCGCTCCCGCACCGCCATCTACCAGCAAGGGATCCGCCGCTACCATAGCCGGCGACTAAGGACTCGCACTTTCTAGGAAGGCGACCTAGTACTGCGCCTAATCCAGGACAAGAAAGGCATGCATAAGCTCTCCCCCCCTTAGGAGGGACCATTCGCCATCGGGTGAGTCCTGGGCAACGACGCCTACTACCTCACTGACGTCCGAGGAGATGGAAAACTCGACGTCAAGCGGCCATGGAATGTAAACCTCCTACGGAAGTTCTACTCCTAGAACTCCATACATGTACTCCCCACCTGTTATGGAATAAAAACATATTGGTTACCGAAAATTGTATCTACTCTCCGTGCCTTGTGCCACTCGCACTCGTAATAACAGTGCTACGCTATTCGCAGAAGTCAACCTTTGGAAAAGCGACAGGCACGGCCAAGTAGTGCTGTACGAGGGCACTGGGAAACCTCTGGCCTCGTAACGTCCACGAAAAACGCCAAACCGGAGCCCCATTGGAGTCGCCTAGCTCGACTGGCTCCCTGATCCAAGACAACTGCACTCGCTCCCCACAGCGACCAAGTCCCCCGCATCCTTGGCGCAGCGACTCGAACGGCCAAGTACCACGCTCGGGGACTGACACTCGGTCAGATACAGGCGACTAGGGAAAAACGCCAACTATGAGAGCGCGCCTAGGACTCGCCATGCGACTGATCCTCCGGATCAGGCAGGAGCGACGCGCTTACAATGACGCGCTTAGTCCTCACCTACCTTGGGCCTGCGACTAGAACCACCAAGTACGACGCTCGGGGACTCGGCAACCCGACCTTGTTCGTGCCCGGGAAAACGGTCAAGTAAAGAGCACCCCCTGGGAGTCTCCATGCGACTAGCTCTCCGAGCTATGGCGAGTCGACCTTAACTCATTAAAATTTAACAAATATATAACAACGAGGTAAACCCCATAAAAAGGGCGGACGCGCTCGGGGACTCGCTTAATCAACATCCAAAATCGCAAAACGAATGACAAAATAACACGAGTTTCCTTTATAGCAGCACAAATTGTTCCACATACAAGGAAAGTTACATAGTTATTCCGTACTAATGCCCAAGGGCACAACACTTCTACTCCGCAGGTTTTGATGCAGACGTGCCACCGTCCCTGCGGCTGCAGATGAAAGGCACTTACGGGTTCGACGGGTACGTCTTCATCTTGCCCGCCATCGCTGCACGGAACGGTTGCTCGACCTTGAAGTCCCGATGCTTCGGTTCAGGATCATTGGGAGCGACAATCGTCTCCTGATAGGGGATGAGGTCACCCATCGCCCAAACGCTATCGGAGTACACCGCGGCCCGGTCCGTCAGCTTCAGCACCTCGCCAATCTCCACCGAGCCCGTTGAAGAGGGGTAGCCGCTCGTGACATTGTCGAGGTCGAAATCCTCCGGGAAGTGGGGAAGCCCAAGGCTGAGAGCCGTCGCTGCCCCGCACCGGAAGGCCGACTGTGTCATGAACTCGACGACCGACGGAGCCTTCTCCAGGTAGCGCCATACTTTGACAAGGTCACTGGGGATCACCTCTGTGGGCGATATCTCCTGAAGATATGCTCGAAGGCAAGTCGCTGACAACGCGGCTGAGTCGACCAGGGTGGTCACACATTGTCGCGCGTCGTATGACCGCGCTTCTTCCGCGTCATCAATGATCCGACCTGCGGCACAGAAGCAAGCAGTGAGCAAACCATCAACATCGCAATATAGTTATTGCAGTCGGAGGGAAGAAGAAGGAAGGTTTACCAATTAGCGGTCGACAGAGGTCCGTGATGAAGCTTTGAAGAGAAGAAAAGTCGTTCTGCAGCCCAGCAACGAGAGCATCAGATACTTTCCGCTCTTCAGCGGCAGAAGTAACAGCAGCTTTCGCTCGCCCCTCCGCTGAGCTCGCTTTCGCCTTCGCCTCCTTGAGCTCATGTTCTAGGGCGGCGACTCGCTGCTTGGCCGTGCTTAGAGTGGATTGAGCCGCCGTCAAGTCACCCACCGGGACGAGGCCTTGGCGGGCTTCCTTCACCTCGGCTGCAGCTGCTTGAAGCTCCTTGTTCGCCTCCTGGATGACAACAAGGTCCTTCTCCAAGCGACACTTGGTAGCAAGCCATTTGGATGATTCGCGCTGCAGACCCTGCGCACATACTACAGCGTCAACAACAAATACTTCATAAGTTCCCACCCGCTGAAATTCAGCGACTAGGCACTCGGGGACTGGACAATGAAATTCCTAAGTGGCCACCTGCTGAAATTCAACGACTAGGCACTCGGGGACTGGATAATGAAATTCCCCAGTGCCCACCCACTGAGATTCAGCGACTAGGCACTCGGGGACTGGATGATATAAAAACATTAAGAATCCAACCACTGAAATTCAGTGGCCCAATCCTCAGGGACTGGACATACCTGGATGGCAGCGCCTAGCATGCCGTGAAGCTCCAGCACATCCACCGATGCAAGCACGACCGGAGTATGGCCGCGACGCTGCTCAATTTCCGCCTCGGCGACCCCAGGCATCCAGCTCGCTGCCGCCGAGGCACTCGCTGCGGCCGCCTTCGCCATGATGCGAGGGAAGGTCGCTGCAGACGCTGCTGCGCCACTCGGAGTCGGCTCGGCCACATCGGGTGAGTCTGCAATCACCATGTGGTGCAACCCAACACCCTCCTTGGTCTTTGAGGCCACTTCCGCTTCAGTCGGAGGATCGCTCGGAGCAATCGCTGGATCATCAGAGACCATGACGACTTCGTCGCCTTTTGTCCTCTTGACGCCTTCGGCGGGAGCAGAGACCTCGTCGGCTTTCCTCTTCCGCGAGGAATCTGCTGACACCTCGGTGACGACTGGCGGAACCTTGGCCACAGAAGGATGGCCGATCTTTTTAACACTAGTTCTGTGAAAGAGTTTTATGAATAAGACTGTCCGATTAAAACGAAAAATAAGCAGATGAGTAAAGGACAGAGCAGCACTCACTTGGCGACTGGTAGGAACCGTAGACCGGTGCGGATGCTAGCCGGCTTCTCCAGTTCGGACCCCAACTTCCGAGTGAGGCCCGTCTCGAACACATCGTGTGCCCAAGACACTGACGGCTTCTTCGAAGATGAAGCCGCCGCAGGAGCCTCCGTGGTAATTGATGCGGGAACCCCCCTTGGCGACGAGGCCCCTGCGGCTGGAGTGTCCCCCAAGCTAATGACTGGGGTGAATGGCGGTGGTAACGACACTAGCGGCACCTCGTCCCTAGGGGCGACAGTGCCTGTTGCCACGGTCGCGTGTGCCGTTGCGCCCACAGCCGAGCTGGTGGCGTCGGAGCTGTTCGTAGATCGGGGCGGAGATATCGGTTTCGCTGGCTTCGTCTTCTTCTTCGACAGAGATTTCTTCTTCTTCTTCGACGGCGTGGCCTCGTGATGTGAGGTGTGCTCGGGAAGCTCGTCGTCGTCATCATCGTGGGGCTTGAGGATCTTGCTCGTTTTGAGCTCGCGCTGGTGTTGCCTGCGAGTTTTGCGAACCGTGGGGGCAGCAACCTCCACGGGCTCATAATCTTCGTCATCGTTGTTGTCGCCTCCATCGCTCTCGGTGTTACCTTTGGCGGGCGATGACTGTCTTGGACGGACGAGCTTGAGTTTTCATCATCTGCGGGTGGAAGCCACCCTTCCACCACTTGGAACAACTGCAACAAGAATGAACAATGTTAGCACGACCGTGAATGCACAAGCTGCGACTGCGAGTGTTAATAGAATGACAGCTTACCATTGGAGCTGGGCGCCTTGCAGTATAAGGGGCGACCCCGGCCTTTGCGTCGAGGTACACGGCCTGGGTAATATTCTTCAAGGCCTGCACATAATCGTTGAGCCTCCACTCAACGAGGCAGGACTTCGTCGGGTCGTCCTTACCCGCATACTCATACATGTAGTGGTCGTGGCTGGCCAGGGGTACGAGCAGCCGCCCGAGCCACCAGTTGTAGAGGTTGATGGTCTGGAGGCCTTTCTTCTTCAGGCCGTGGATGGTTTGTAACATTTCATCGACAACCATCTGCTGATCCAGCGGGAGTTTGACGACCTGGAGCCGACGCGGTTCGGGCCGGTCGGCGGAGTACCTCGGAAGCGCCACTTCATCGCCTAGAGTCGACTCGGTGACGTAGAACTATTACTTTTTCCACTCGTTCGCCACCTTGGCGGGCAGCATCAGATCGAAGAACGATGCCTTCGACTTCAGCTGGAACGTTAGACTGCCCGCGGCTAGCATCGGGCCGCCTGTCGCTTCGCGGCTGATTCTCCCGTGGAATAGGTCTTGCCACAGGGGAAAGTAGGGCCTGCAGCCCAGATAGCACTCGTAGAACGCCACGAAAATGGCGAGCTACTCGATACTATGCAGACCTAGATCCGATGGTTGGATTCCGTAGTAGGCACAGAAACGCCGGAAGAAGAGGGAAGTTGGGAAGCCCAGCCCCCGCTCTAGGTGGCTGGTGAAGCAGATGAACTCCCCCTCGCGCGGATCCAGAATCACTTCTCCGGCCGCGGGGATGCGCCATCTACCGGCGCGGAGGATCCCTGCCTCCTCGAAGGATGCTAGTAGCGCCTTAGTACATTTGGATCTGCCCCATGGCTCGGTGGAGGGGGTCATCTGTTGGAAGTTCGTGGAGGTCAAGGCTCTCTGGATTGTTCTGATCGCTGCGCGGAATGGGGAAACGGAGGTATGCGAGATCGGAGGAAGTGGAAGAAGCATTTTCCCGTTCGCCTTTCGTCCTCCTTATATAGCGGTCGCTACCCGCCATTTTCGAGAGCCATTACTGCGCGGTAATTACGCCGAAGTTACCGTTGGATTACCCAACAGCTAGTTTGACCCCAATTGACGGTCCAACTTCATCCATTCGACTCGTCGCTCCCAGTGACTCGACGACTCGCCCACCCGATCACTATTACAGTGACTAAGTATTCGCCGACCCGTTCGCCGAGCTGCGGCACGATTGGTCACCGTTAGTGTGACTAAATGACTAGTTTTTTCCTTTGTTCAGGAGTCCGCCGCCGATTCGACTAGGCGTCCGCATTGGACCCGCATACTCCGACTGCCAGCAAACACCTACGACAAATCAACGACGGCCTCGGGGACTACTGATGGGGATATGCCTACCGGGGTATACCCAAAGGACGTTTCCTACTGGCCGAAGACGTCAGCGAGTGGGCATGCAGGACGGAGACTAGATCAAGACTTGGCGTGGACTCAGGCGACTGGAAGCTAAAGTCCCAGAAGCGTAGCTAGGCCCAGTCGGACTAGGTCATAGAATCTCCGAATCCTTAACTATTTCGGTTGTGATCTGTAAACCCTAGCGAGGTGAGTCTATATAAACCTCCCTAGGGGACACATAGAGGATACGTTCCATCATACACCCAAGCGACTCGCCGCCTAGTCGTTGAGCTCACCCCATTGTACTCTCACCATAATACAATCTAGCAGGAGTAGGTCTTTACCCTCTGGGGGGCCGAACCTGGGTAAATCCTTGTGTCTCCGCCCTCATCTCGCACTGCAGATGGCTGGCCGCCCTTGCCCCATGTTCTACTACTCGCTGCCGATCGCAACATCTGCCGTGGTCATTCCCACGACAGCAATGGTGCGGCACATGTGTATGGACTACACGAACCTCAATAAGGCATGTACAAAAGATCCATTTCCACTACAATGGATCGATCAAGTCATTGACTCTACTGCCGGGTGTGAGTTGTTGTCATTTGTGGATGCGTACTCTGGTTTCCACCAGATACCACTGAATCCGGATGATCAAATAAATACAACTTTTATCACCCCGTATGGGGCTTATTGCTATCATAGTATGCCGTTCGGGTTGAGAAACGCAGGAGAAACATACCAAAGATGCATGCAAAAATTCTTGCAAGATCAACTTGACAAAAATGTTTAAGTATACGTCGATGACGTGGTAATAAAAACTAAGCAAGGTCATACTCTAATCGAGGAATTGCGTCAAACATTCGCAAACTTAAGAAGATTCCGGATGAAACTCAACCAGGAAAAATGCACCTTTGGTGTCCTGGCTGGAAAGTTATTTGGATTCCTTGTATCCAGCCGAGGAATTGAAGCTAACCCAACAAAGATCAGAGCCATTGAAAGAATGGAATTGCCAAAAACCCTCAACGATGTCTAGAAGTTTACAGGATGCCTGGCCTCGTTGAGTAGGTTTGTAAGTCGGCTAGGAGAAAAAGCCTTACCATTATATCAACTGATGAAAAAATCAGACAAATTTACGTGGACATAGAAAGCAGATAGCACTTTCCATGAACTAAAAAATATGTTGGCAACGGCACCAATACTAGCCTCACCACTATCCAAAGAGCCAATGCTGCTATATGTCGCAGCAACCAATAGAGTTGTCAGTGCGGTAATAGTGGTAGAGCATGAAGAAGAGGGCAAATCAGTCCAAAGACCAGTCTATTACCTGAGAGAAGTCCTCTCTACATCAAAACAAAACTACCCTCACTATAAAAAATGACATATGAGGTGTATATGGAAGCAAAGAAGCTGAAGCATTTTTTTCAAGAACACCCAATCTGGGTAATATGCAAGGCACCTATCTCGAACATATTGTGCAGTAAAGATGCCAGCGGCCGAGTGGCAAAATGGTCCATAGAGCTAGCACCATATACTCCACAATACGATAGGCGACATGCAATTAAATCTCAAGCTGTGGCAGATTTTTTCGTGGACTGGATGGAAATGCAATATGAACCACCATTGCCAGACCTGAATTACTGGATATTGCACTTTGACGGGTCCAAGACGAAGATGGGCCTGGGTGCCGGGATAGTTCTTACTTCACCTAAGAAGGACCAGCTCAAATATTTGTTCAAATCCACTTCGCTGCATCCAATAATGTTGCCGATTATGAAGCACTTGTACATGGGATAAAGGTGGCCAAAGAAATTGGCATCAAAAGGATCATGTGTTTCGGTGACTCGGATTTGGTTATTCAGCAAGTGTCTGGGCATTAGGACGCACTTGATGCAAATATGGCACTCTATCGTTTCCATGTGCAGCAGATTTCAGGATATTTCGATGGCTGTGGATTTCATCACATACCAAGAGCAGAAAATGAGGAAACTGACGTGTTATCCAAGTTAGGCTCATCTCGGCAAGCAATTCCGCCAGGAGTAGCATTGGAACATCTCAGAAACCATTAATCAAGCCGTCACCCGAATCCGAGTCAATTAGGCTTATCCCGACAAGCCAGGAGTTGGATGCTATACCAAATTGGACATTGATGCAGGGGCAGGTTCGAATCACTCTTGGGGACTGTTCCGCCTAACCCAGGGGTTGCCGAATCACTCTTGGGGACTCCTCAGGTCATGTCGGCAGAAACTTTGTCGGCTGAGCCAATGGAAATTGATGGAGAAAAAGATCCAGCACCAATAATACCAGCCTGGGCACAGCCAATATTCAATTATTTAAGAGGTGGAACTCTGCCTAATGATGAGATATTGGCAAGACAAACAGAAAGAAGAGAAAAAGCATACACAATAATTAACAAGGAGTTGTACAAGAGGAGTGTGACAAGTGTGTTGCAACGTTGCATAAGTCCAGAGCAAGGCCAAGAGATACTGTTGGATATTCACCAATGAGAATGTGGGCATCATGCCTCGTCAAGATCATTGGTAGCCAAAGCATTCCGACATGGATTCTATTGGCCAAGTGCACTGATGTAAGCACAAGACCTGGTGAGAAAATGCAACGGGTGCCAATGCTACGCATCAAAGTCACACTTACCTACATCCGAATTAAAAACTATAACAATCACTTGGCCATTTGCGGTATGGTGCTTGGATATGGTGGGACCATTCAAACCAGCACGGGGTGGCATGACTCACTACTAGTGATGGTTGACAAGTTTACCAAGTGGATAGAGGTGAAGCCCATCAAAAAACTTGATGGAAAACCAGTTGTCACATTCCTAAAGGATATAATCTTAAGATACAGTCACCCGCATAGCGTGATTACGGATAATGGCACAAACTTTGCCGAAGGAGCCTTTGCTCGATTTTTTAGGGAAAGCCGAATAAGACTCGACGTAGCGTCAGTTGCCCACCCAGAATCAAATGGACAAGTTGAACGATCCAACGGCTTAGTTCTGTCCGGGATAAAACCCCGCCTAATGGAACCACTCCAGATATCACTTGATTGCTGGATAGAGGAACTACCCTCAGTGCTATGGAGCTTAAGGACAACTCCGAATAGATCAACAGGCTATACGCCATTATTCCTTGTGTATGGGGCAGAAGCAGTTTTGCCTGCCGACATAGAACATGACTCGCCAAGAGTAAGGCAATACTCGAAAGCCGAGGTAAAAGAGGCCCGAGAAGATGGAGTTGATTTACTCAAAGAAGCAAGAGAATTGGCATTGTACACATCCTCCATATACCAACAAAATCTCCAACGCTATCATAGCCAGAAAGTCCAACCTCGAGTTTTTTGAGAAGGAGATTTGGTGCTCAGATTAGTGCAACGCACAACTGGGATGCTGCCGTGGTGGTGGCACGACAGATGCCATGGGTAGGCTAAAGATTGGGGCCAATGGATGCTAGTGAGATCTGGGGAGGGAAGATGTAGTGATTTCTACACACAAGCTGGAACACCAATCTTTATTTCTCCTCAATCAAGCTACAAGTTCTTCTTGAGCTGTACCAGAGAGGAGGAAGAAAGTTACAACACGAGCCTTCTCGCCTCAAATGAATCGATCCCCTCTACAGGAAGTTGTGGCTCTCCTTATAAAGGACTCCCTTGGTTCACTCTAGGGCTGACGTGGACAAGCATATTCTTGGAATATGCTTGTCCCAAAGTGGTAAATTGGTGGACCTCTTTCTGTGTCCCCCTTCTATCGACAGGAAAGACCCAGAGATTCCCACATGTGAGCCTCGGGCCTGCCCACTGTCACCTCTGTGATACTGGTCTGCCCCTCTGCGGCTCTGTTCCTTATCTCTAGCGCTTGGCCCTGAGTAGATTCCACCTAGATGGTAGCTAGGGTTTGACTTTGGGAACCATCTCCTTCTTACGCAAGCTTCTCATACCTCGGCCTCGCCTCGCATAACTCGGCTCAACCTTTACCTGCGCATGAGCTGATCAAACTTATTCGGCCAACCTAGCTCATATGTCGGCTGAGTTAAGCATCAATCGCTCGACTCTGGTTAAGCCATGCCTTATTCGGCCAAACCTTGTATAACTCGGCCGAATTATCTTACGACCCGGCCCATGGTAAGAAAGGTTCTTTCCCTCTTTCTACTAACTTGACCCTACCTGGGGCCATCCCCCCAACATTAGTCCCTGAAGCTGGTGCGGTTCTGCAGGATACTTCGGCCAAACCACATCAGTTTCTAGATATTCAATCTTTCTAATCTTCTGTCCGACGTATTCCTTAGACATCGCTCCTCTTCAGCTATCTCACTTTTGTTGACCCTCTCTTTCCGAGGTCCGAGTTGTTTTCTGAGTCATTCTATTTCTTCTGGGGTATCCCCTTGGCTTCTTGAGTAAGCCTCATCCTACGTGTACTAATCATTAATGTTGTCTCATTTTTTGTACTACTACAGTGTATGCTGACACACTACAGTAATTACTGCGCCTATCGCGTCAGCACAGTGACGCTTCGATAAACGCAGCGGTCACATAGCCTGATCTCCTCTTTCTCCGTGTGGCCCTTGCTGTGGCTCCACTCCTCGTTTGTGGATGCGCGATACACGCGTTCACGCGGTTACCGCGGCACACCCACGATCCCACTACCGCTCACCCTACGCGGTTATAAGTAGGGGAGTGGGGATGGGTCAATTCACTTTTCCCCTTCCCCACTCCGTTCGTCTTCCTTCCAGTGCTGCTGCAGTTCTCGCGCTCCAGCGTCTGCGCCGCCGCTACTTCTCCCCGACGACCCCGCCGCTACTCTTCTGCGCTCGCAAGCTCACTGTCGTGCCCCTGTCCTTGGCTCACTGCTGCTAAGCTTCTCCGCTGCGCACCTCGCCGCCGCTGCTAGGTCCTAGCCTTAGGCGTTCTTCTTTTTTCTCAATCTCCTATGGTGGTTCTCTTTCCGCTCCGCCACCGCGTTTTCACCATCGCGACGGGGACTTGGGTTTCGAGGCCTCTCCCCTCCACCAGTTCTTCCTCCGTCGACTCCTCCGACGAGCCCATGTCTAGCTCCGTCAGCGGTGCCGTTGTTGGGGAAGAAGAGCTTATGGCGGGCCCAGAACAGGGATCATGGAAAGGTTCTACGGTCACTCGCCGAGAGATCGAGTGGCTGCGCAAGACCCGCCGAATTCCTGCCGAGGTAAATTGTCACTTACCCGGCAAAGAATCTTCCCCTGTACTCGATGATGGCGAGTACATAGTTTTCATTTCGCACTTTGCCAGAGGATTTGGCCTCCCTCTTAGCGATTTTGCTAGGAACTTTCTAGATTACTTTGGCCTTCAGCCGCATCATCTTCCGGCTAATGTTGTAGCCTCTCTATTGGCCTTTATCTCAGCTTTTGAAGGATACTTCGGCCTGTGGCCTTCAGTAGATGTATTGTCGAAGTTCTTCCAAATCTGAGCCAACGTGGTGCCGGATAAATATCTTCATCCTTCCGAAACTTTAACCCAGTGTGGGGACGCCTCCATTACACCTCAGAAAAACTCTGTGTTCCCCCGAGTTGCGGGTCTAGAGTCTTATAAGAAATGGCACATATCATTTTTATATGTTAAGAATACCGGAGTAGAGGATAAGATTAGGCTTCCTGCTTTCTCCATCGGTCCTCCTTCAAAGAAGAACTGGCTCTATAATCCAAAGAAATCCCATGCTCTCGTCGAGGTATTCAAGATTCGTCTTAAATAGTTGACTCGTGCTGGGCTTCGGGGCGAAGATCTGATGACCGAGTTTCTACGGTTGAGCTTGATGACTTCCAAATTTATAAACATGTTCGGGCTATCTTCAAGACTGAGATGCCCGAGGAATGGAAGTGGGAAATGAAGCCATTCTCTCGCGAGAATCCTCCTCCTCATGTAAATAGAACATGAGTAGTTCTATCCGAATTATTTTTCCTCAATTGTTTTGCTAATTCTTGTTTGCTTTTCTTGCAGAGATTTGCAGAGCAGACCACGGAAGATGCCGAGGTTTTAGCTCTTCCCTGGACCGCCGACCGCAATACCCCGGACAACGGAGAACCTGAGCCGGAGGAATTCATTCCTAAGCCAGAGGCTGCTCCTGCTCGCACCCGGAGTAAAGCCTCGGCTCAAGCTGATGAAGGTGACTCGGATGACGTCCAAATCTCGAGGTAGTTGCCGCGGTGCCCATCTCTTACGCATTTTCGGCTCCTTCTTTCCAAGCTAATCCGGTTGGCCAGGTGCACGAGGTCGAACCTCTTGCTTCAGAAGCCCCTGCTGCTTCTAAGAAGCGTGCCGCTTCGAAGGATCCTTCGGATGCTTCCCCCAAGAAACGAACCAAGAAATCCTCCCAGCATTTTCCGAGGCGCAAAGTTATTCCTGGAGTTACTGGGTAAGTTTCGCTTTATATTTTCACTCGTATTTCTTGTTTCTCTCTTATTATTTCCGAACTAATTTTCATTTCTTTGCAGTGCTCCTCTTTATGATAAACCTAGCGGTCCGAGTATGACATCTCATGTAACTCGGCCGCCTTCACCATCGCCTCTGGAAGATGTCCGGGTTCCTAGTCCTTCTCGCGATGATTCTCCTCCTGGGCCGACTAATGGCTCTCCTCGGCGAGATGAGCCCATTGCTCCCCCTGTTGTTTCTGATGATACCCGATGCCGGATCGCCCGATTGATTCGGCTGCTTCCCTCAAGATTCTCGAAGTCACTCCCACTGATCCTTCGTATATCGCAGTTCCAGCTTCTGCTCAGACGTCCGCCGAGGTTGCTGCTACCTCGGCTCCTTTATAAACTGTTACCCCTTCTACTGCAAGGGTGTTGTTCCCAGCGTCGAAGTTATTGCCCCTCCCAAGGTTCGCGCCAAAAGCAAGAAGAGTGTCGCTGCCAAGCCCTTGCCACCTCAAAAAGGGCAAACAGGTTCCTTCATCCCAGCGTTGCTGATATGCTTCGCAAGGGGGCCTCTACCGCTAAGCCTAGTGTTGCCCTTGCCGCCGATATGCAACCCGTCTTCACAAGAGTCCGGCGGCCGCGGCAGTTATGCAACAGGCCAGAGGTAAGGTGTTGACACGTACTGAGAGTGGGAATAGCCTCGGCTCGTTGGTAGATTATGCCAATAATTGGAATGCTGCTGATCAACTTGAAGGAAATCCAAGTAACCAATCGTTCCAGCTATCCGACATCATCAGCCATTTGCACATGGCTGCCAAGATTGTCCTTGAAAGTGACAAGATGAACAAGGTACACGCCTCAATTTACACTCCATCTTTCATTTATACTATATTATATACGCACTAGTCCCCGAGCTTGCAACCGAATGACTTGTTATTCGTTTGGAAGCTTTCCTTGTTCCAAAAATAGCAACTTGCATGTGCAATAGATAATGTTTGTTGTGTATATTAAAATACATCTAACCACCTAGAGCCGAGTCAAATTTCTTCGTGATTCGGATCTGCTTTAGTTTTGAATATCCAACCATCTAGATCCGAGTCAAGTTTTTTCTTGATTCGGATCTGCTTTAGTTTTGAATATCCAGCCATCTAGATCCGAGTCAAGTTTTTTCTTGATTCGGATCTGCTTTGTGGTTTTATTTGTATAACTTGTTATTTCAGGTTGCTCACGATCGGAGAACGGCCGAATTCCAAAGGTTACTCTTCTCGCATAAGAAGCTTCAAGATAAATTCGACAAAATGGTCCCCGTTGTGAAGAAGACTGGTAAACTACTCCGCTTTTAGTGCCCTCTACCTTTGTAGAAAACTCCATTTTTGTACTAATTTCTGATGTGTTGTTGTGCAGTTAATGTCAACAATCTAAATGCCCGGCTTACTAAGAAGGTTGCCACCCTTGAAGGTTAGTTACCCCTTTGCCATTTTATTTATCCATTTTTGTTCGAAGTAAATCTTGAGTATCTTACGGTATTATGGCTTCGGCGTAGCCGAGTTACAAACATTTGCAGTGTCGCATCAAGAATGCATACCTATGCCTGATATGATGCTGCATTTTTTAGAGCAAGCTGACACTCACTCGGCGCAACTTAAGGAAAAGGATGACGAGATAGCCCGGCTCCGCACCGAGGTTGAATCTCTTAAACTTTCCTAGAAGTCTGAGTTAGGGAAAGTTGATCAGGAGTTTTCCGAGGACTAGAACCAAGTAAGTCTGCAGCTTCAGAAGGACAAGGAGCTTCTTGATGCCGCCGAGCTAAAGAACCAGGCGATGACCAAAGAAATGACTCGTTTTGAGAAGAATAGAGCTAATTGGGCCCTGGATCTCCAGAAAATGTTGCGTTACATCCATCGTAAGTTTTTGTTTCTAGCTGAGTCATTCTTTGCTTGTAGCTTTTCTTGACTTAAGTGACGTTTTTGGTTACAGACCATTTTCCAAAAGCCAAATCTATGAGTTCAAAGTCTGTGATCGCTGCTCGCGGCCTCCGAGATGTTCCCATTGTTCCGAATCAAGAATATTCCATTGAGGATTTCCTGGTTGCCGTTGCAGCTGCTATCGAGCCAATGAAAGTCATGGGAAAATATCTGGTGCAAGCGGATATTCGGGCCTACCATGTGCTCTAGCCGAATGAGCCAAAGATTAAGAAAGTTGAAGTGCTCGTGGCGAGGCTGATGGAGTCTCAAACTCGACTTAATCTTTGGCAAGAATCTGCCGGATGAGCTGGAGCTGACATGGCGCTTACTGCTATTTTTTCATGGTACGAGGATATCTCCCTCGATACCTTGATGAAATTTGCGCACTGGCTCTCCTTGGGTCGGAAATCCGGAGTATGTTGCCCTCCGCCAAGCCCGTGCCTATCATTTTATTGAGTATTCCGATGTTCATCACTAGAATGAAGGGCCGAGCTTTCTCCCTGAGGACGCTGAAGATGATGCTGAGGCTGTGGATGAAGATGAATCTGATGGAGATTCCGGTGATGCGGGTGGATCGGATGAAGATTCTGATAACGTTGATGAGTCTAGTGATAGCTCGGGAGGGGATGCCGAGGCTCGATCCTCCTCCAAGGGAACTGAAGCTTCTCAAGCCCAAGGTGGAGTCTCTCAGCAGACAAAGCCTGCCCAATATGTTCCTGCGACCTCCATCGATGCCGAAGTAACATCTGCAGAGGCTCAAGCAACCTCTGAGGACCCTGCTCCTAAGGTCGTTCCTTCTAGCGAGGCTGAGGTAGCCTCGGCTGCGTCCGAGATACCAACGTCGGAAACTCCTGCTGCTGCTATTGTTCCTGCTGCGAGTGATTCGGCAACTGTCGATGCTTGAGCTTAAAAATTCTTAGTTGTTCAAGTCCCCGGTGTGCCGGGTGTATGCTGTCTTAAAACAATCTTCCTCTTTTGGTACTATGTGGTCCTTTTAACTTCGGCGTCATATGCTATAGAAGTATTGTTACTCCTCTAGTTGAATTTGTGTGACTCATATCCTTGTTTGAAATTTTTTAACTTCATAAGTTCAAATCATATTTCCACGTGTCTGATTTTTGCTCGGCATCCATATTGTGTCTTTCATCTATTCCTAGTTGCAAAACTTTGGTTTTATAATCTTGTTTCAAGAGCTATGACCACCGTGCCATTACGTAATTTAGTTTGGTAAATTTACTACCTCTCCGAATTATCTATTACTAAGATAATATAAATTGGACACTTTCCATGTTATATTTCGAATTGCCGAGGTTATTACTCATATGATTGTAATAGTACAAATTCATGGGATAGTCCCCGAGTTATTGCTTGGGTTGCCGAAGTGATCATTCATATTATGCTAGTGAGTGATGATAGACAATACAGGGCAGTCCCCGAGTCACTGCTTGGGCCACCGAGGATTCATACATAACCTAAATAGAAGACAGTATGGGGCAGTCCCTGAGTTACTGCTCGAGCTATCGAGGTTTCATACATAACCAAAAAATGACAAACAACATGTGGTAGTCCCCGAGTCATTGCTCGGGCTACCGAAGTTTCATACATAACCAAAAATGACAAACAACATGGGGTAGTCCCCGAGTCATTGCTCGGGCTATCAAAGTTTCATACATAACCAAAAATGACAAACAACATGGGGTAGTCCCCGAGTCATTGCTCGGGCTATCGAAGTTTCGTTAGTTCATGTCTAATACATCATTTTGATACATAATATTGTTGGATACAATACACTTCCTCTAAGTGTAAAATGGACGAAGTAAAGCCACATTCCACGGTATTTTTGACTCGTCTCCGGACTTATCCGCCTTGTTCTTTTCTGGCGTTTGAGCATTGATCAGGTAGTATGCATCATTGTGTAATGCTCTGCTTACGATGAACGGGCCTTCCCATGGAGGTGAGAGTTTATGCATGCCGGCCGTGTGTTGCACCAGCTGAAGAACTAGATATCCTTCCTTGAAAACTTTTGGACTCACTTTCTTTCTATGATACTGCCTGAGGTTTTATTGATAAATAGATGATCTTGATAGTGCCAATTCTCTTGCTTCTTCTAGTAGGTCCACATCATCTTGCCGAGATATTTCATTTATTTCGGCGCTCGTGTATTGGGTGACTCGTGGTGAGTCATGCATTATATGTCGGCCGGAAGTACAGCTTCTGCCCCATGTACGAGGAAGAACGGGGTATATCCCATTGATCTATTCGGGGTAGTCCTTAGGCTCCACAGCACCGCTGGGAGTTCCTTAATCCAGCATCCTGCCGACCTCTGTAGAGGCTCTATCAGCCGAGTTTTTATTCCTGATAGTACTAGTCCATTTGATCTTTCTACTTGCCCATTTGATGTCGGATGAGCCACCAAAGAAACATCAAGTCTTATGTGCTTCTCTTGACAGAATCGAGCAAAAGCTCCTTCAGCGAAGTTTGTGCCATTATCTGTGATGATACTGTGTGGGTAACCATATCTCAGAATGATATCTTTGAGGAATTTCACCGTTGTGGGCCCGTCACACTTTCTTATTGGTCTTACTTCTATCCACTTTGTGAATTTGTCTACCATGACCAAAATGTGAGTCATGCCGCCGCGAGCCGGCTTAAATGGTCCTACCATATCTAAACACCATACGGAGAATGGTCAAGTGATTGGTATTGTTTTTAACTCGGATGAAGGCATATGTATTTTGCTGGCATATCTCTGGCAGCCATTACACTTCGTTACCAATTCTTTTGCTTCCTTCAGCACACTTGGCCACTAAAATCCATGCCTGAATGCTTTGGCCACTAGGGCTCTGGACGAGGCATCGTGCCCGCATTCTCCTTGATGTATATCCAAGAGGATCTCTTGCCCTTCTGCCGAGTCAACGCAACGATGCACCACATTTTCACGCTTCTCTTATAAAGCTCATTATTTATGATTGTGTAATCCTTTTCCCTTCTCACTATTTGCCTAGCCATAACATCATTATCCAGCAAGACCTTTTCGTTGAGGAATGAGTATATGGGTTCTGCCCATTTCGGCATGACTCTTTCCGAGAAAATTGTGTTGTCAAGTTCCATTATTTCTGCCGACATAACATCTGTCGGCTTTTCCCAATCCATCTTTGGGTTAAGCGAATCAATCTCCGAGTAGTTCGGCTCATGTACTTTGTCAATTTCCATTGGGACGCACCCGGTTATTTGACCTGACGAGATGCGAATTGACTCGGATTCTGGCGAACGTATAATTGATGGTTTTCTGAGGTGTTCTAGGGCAATACCAGGCAGAATTGACTGTCTGGTTGATCCGAGCTTTGATAATGTACCTGCAGCATCATTTTCTTCCCGTGGTCTATGATGGAATTCACATCCATCAAAATAGCCATTAATTTTCTGCACATGAAACCGATATAGAGCCATATTCGCATCCAATGCGTCCCAATTTCCTAATACTTGCTGGACTACAAGGTCCGAATTTCCGTAACAGAGAATCCGATGTATATCGATCTCTTTTTCCATTTTTAGGCCATGGACAAGTTCCTCATATCCAGCTACATTGTTTGATGCAGCGAAATGTATCTGTAGTACATATCTCAGCTGATCCTTTTTTGGAGAGGTTAATACTATCCCTGCACCTAACCCATTTATTAACTTGGATCCATCAAAGTGCATCGTCCAATAATTTGAATATGGCAATGGGGGTTCGTACTGTACCTCGGCCCAGTCTACAAAAAAGTCGGCCACTGCCTGATATTTAATTGCATCTCTCTTATCAAACTGTGGGGCATAAGGTGATAACTCGATTGCCCATTTTGCTATTAGGCCACTGACATCTTTGTTTCTCAGTATCTCGGCTATTGGTGCCTCACAAATCACCTTTATGGGGTGTTCTTCAAAATAATGTTTGAGCTTCTTTGCCGACATGTACACTCCGTAAGCCATTTTCTGGTAATGTGGGTAGTTTTGCTTGGAGACCGACAATACCTCACTCAGGTAATAGACCGGCCTTTCCACCGACTTACCTTCTTCGTTTCTTTCCACAATGACTACTACACTCACTACCCTGTTTGTTGCTGCCACATATAGTAGCATAGGCTCTTTTGATAATGGGGAAGCCAATATAGGCGTCGTGGCCAGCATATTTTTTAACTCATGAAAAGCATTATCGGCCTGAGGTGTCCAGGTGAACTTGTAGGATTTTTTCATTAATTGATAAAAATGCAATGCCTTTTCGCCTAGCCGACTCGCGAACCGACTCAGGGATGCCAGGCACCCTGTAAATTTTTGAACGTCATTTAGGCATTTTGGCAGTTCCATTCTTTCAACCGCACGGATCTTAGTCGGATTTTCCTTTATACCTCGTCTGGAATGAGGAAACTGAGTAATTTTCCGGCTGGTACACCAAAGGTACATTTTTCTAGGTTAAGCTTCATTCGGAACCTTCTTAAGTTCGCGAATGTCTGCCGAATATCTTCTAGGAGCGTGTTGCTCTCTTTGGTTTTTATAACCACATCATCAACATACACTTGCACATTTTTTCCGATCTGGTCGTGCAAACATTTTTGCATGTATCTTTGGTAAGTGGCTCATGCGTTATGCAGGCCAAATGGCATGGTGCGATGACAATAAGCCCCATACGGGGTGATAAACGCAGTCTTTATTTGATCAGCCAGGTTTAACGGTATTTGGTGGAAACCAGAGTACGCGTCTACAAATGATAACAGCTCGCAACCTGCGGTTGAATCAATGACTTGGTCTATCCTAGGTAAAGGAAAAGGATCTTTGGGACATGCCTTGTTAAGGTTCGTGTAATCGATGCACATTCGCCAAACGACCGCTACATTCGGGTCATCCTTTTTCTTTTCTGCCAACACCGGGTTTGATAACCAATTTGGATGAAGTACTTCCATGGTAAACCCGGCTGCCAGGAGCCGAGCTATCTCATCCCCTATTATCTTTCTCCTGTCTTCGGCGAAGCGGCGGAGAGGCTGCTTCACCGACATGCTCCTGGCCTTACATGCAAAGAGTGCTCAGCCAACTCCCTCGGTACTCCTTGCAGATCATGTGTGGACCATGCAAAGATATCTCGATTCTCACGGAGGAATTTGGTGAGCTCACATTCCTATTTGTCATTCAGGCTAGCACCAATTGTGATGGTGCACTCTGGGAATTGATCGTCAATCTGGATCTTCTTTGTTTCCTTAGTCGGCTGGAATGACACACTTCCGTGCAGGTTGGCAAGTGCCGGCATGTTAAGATGTGCCAACTGAGCTAAAGCTGCCACTTCCTGAATTCTTCTCTTCTCTCTGGCGATTACCAAAGACTTGGCCAGGTTTGATCCGGATGAAGCACATTCGATTGATTTCCTATAGTCTCCTGCTATTGTTATCACCCCCTGAGGTCCTAGCATATTCATTTTCAAGTAATTGATGTGACAACTGCTCATAAATAGGGCCAATGCCGGCCGTCCGAGTAAAGCGTGATAGCAACTTTCCAGATCCACCACCTCAAACTCCAGATTTTTAGCTCTACAATTCTCTCTTGTGCCGAATAATACATCTACTCGGGCCTTTCCAATGGGTTCACATGATAGTCCTGGCACTATCCCATGGAACGTTGTTCTTGTTGACTGTAGCATATTTGGAGTTATTCCAAGTTTGTGCATTGTGTCTTTGTACATAATATTGATGCTGCTCCTGTTATCTATTAGGACCTTTGAGAACTTCACATTAATACTGGGCCCAACAAATCGGATCCAGCACTAAAGCATATGATCCTGGGTTCGGCATGATTTTCGGGTGATATCTTATGCTCTAGGTAATCTCCTGATCAGACCATGGCACACATCTCGGAACTGCTGGCATAACTGCATTTACCTCCATATGACGGCGCTGTATGCTCTATCTATCTTGTTGTTCTGTTGTGAACATGCAGTATGATTGGTGATGCTCCCTGCAATCATTGTGTCCATTATTTCCCCTTCCATCTTGGTTCTGGTTCACCACTTGATGAACTGTATCTCTCTGATCCTAATTCTCATACCTCGGAGGTGGTGGAGGGAACATCAGTTGCTGTGCATTTCCCCCTGTCAGTTGTGGATGCTGCTGGTGATGTGTCTGATGCTGTGGTGCTTGTACGCCTGCCAGGTTTCCCATTGCGCTCTTCATCCAGGCACACTGGCGAGTGGTGCGGTTGGCTGGCTTGGCCGGGTTAGGCGTGTGAAACTTACACGACTGATCCAGCATGGATTCAAATGGGTACTTCGGCCTCTCTCGCCATTGTTTTTTCTGCTCAGGTGCACCGTTTCTTCCCGTCATTCCTCGGCGTCCACTGCTAAGTACCATTCTTCTGTCGTTGACTGCTTCCAAGACACGGCTGATCCTGCACAACTGCCGCCACTCTATTCGAACTATATCTGTAATCCGACCTCTCATACCTCCTTCTACCTCGGCATTCATTGCGTCGTGATGATCCGGCACCATCTCGGGCATAAAGATCCTGCTGCTCACGATGTTCAGCCGACATAAGCTCTGGTTGAGTCGGATCACCTACGACATATGAATCTGCTACTCTGATTGTTTCTTCCAATGTGGTTGGCATATCTCTTTGCAACCTCTGCCACAATACACTTCCATACCTGCACCCCTGAGTGAACCAGGCAATTGCTTGAGATTCTATAACTCCTTCACATGAATTTATGAGGTTGCACCACCGAGTTAAGAATTCTCTATTAGTTTCATTCAGTTTCTTCTTACACATTGTGAGCTGTTGTGGCCTGTTTGGCCTCTTATATGTACTGGTGAAGTTGCTGACAAACATTTTCTCAAAATCCAACCAACAGTTGATACTGCCCATGGGCAAGTTATTCAGCCAAACTCTGGCCGGCCCTTCCAACATCTGGGGCACATATCTCACAGCCCATCTCAAATTTCCCCCGGCTATTTTTACTGCCGTGGCATAATAAATTATCCAATCTTGTGGTTTCGTACTTGCATTGTATGTTTTGGTGCCTCTTGCTAACTAGAAGTTCGGCACGGGCGGTTCGCCCATAATCCGAGGTCCAAAACATGCTGGGCCAGGCGGACCTTGTTCTTCCAACAGCTCGGACCGATACACCCTGTCCAGCTTCAATCTTGCGTCTGTTGACGGCAAATTTCTATTGATAATCCTTTCCCTCATTCCATAACGGTTTTGCCCACCATGCTCTACATTTTCCATCTCTGAGTATCCATCATTATATGAGTCATTCGCTTGATTATGCGGAGCTTATATTGCTTCTCACTCTTGCCGAGGTTCGTGTCTCGACTGATGATCTTGCGGAAGGTACCTCCTTCCTTCCGCTGGGTTATTGTTCTCGGGGTTTCCCCTTCCGAGATTCCCATGCTCTCTGTTCACGCGGCTAGGGTTTCTATCACTGCTATTACATCGGCTTCCATTGCCCCTATTTTCATTGATCTTCCCGGCCACTGCCGGGTCATACGGGACAATCTGCTCGTTTCTCTTCCCAAAGTTATTGCTTTGTCTTTTCGTGCATTGTTTCTGGGTGAGGATGCCGCCGCCGCGGATAATGCGGGGGCAGCCCCTGCCGAATGAAACATGCGTGAAGCTCCCGGATTTGCCAGGTTAGCCCTAAGCATCTCCTCATTCTGCTAGTTTGCGATGTGTACCAGCTTGTTTACCCTTTCTTGCTGCCTTTGCCGGGCTTCCCCGGTTAGTCCTTCCAGTTTCAGGGCAGCCGCATTTGCTGCTCTGAGGTTCTTTGCCCGGGTACTATACCTCGGCAAACCTGGGTCAACCGAATCATCTGGCTGAGCCTCATGCTCTTTGTTGATATCATTCATGAGGTTTTTTCCTCTTAATCTCAGATCATCTACTCGGCCAGGGGCCATATCTATCTTGTTTGCCTTGGCATATTCTCGCAAAGTCCTGTTAAAGGACTCCTGCAAGATCGACACCTTTTTTGCCTCCTCTAACATTTTCAATCTAGTTTCATCTAACTCTGCCTGTGCATTTGTTGGGTCAACTATCGGTGCTACAGGTGTAGTTAAGTTATCTATCGCTGCCTGCAGGATATTCTCTGGCCTCTCCAGAGGTGGCCACCTTACCCTTGTTGCTTTTGGAGTTACCTCTTGCACCTCGGCTGCCCTGGTTACCAGAGGTTCTGCTGCTGTTGGCTTTGGGGATGCTTGCTTTGCCGCCACCTGTCCTTCTACCGTCGGGTCCTTGCTTGGCCCGGATCCTGCCCCTGCAGTTGGCGCGGGAGCTGTCATCATCACCTCAATGTTACCCGCTAGGCGAGCGCTACGCTGACCGCTGGCACCGCTGAGGGGAGGATCTCCTGCGACGACGACTCGGCGTGGATAGACGCAGGAGGTGTCGATGCCGACATAGATCTTGTGAGTGCCCAGGTTGATGAAGACGCCGTTGCGCGGGGGTACCTTCCTTCTGAAACTGCCAGCGTTGTCGCTGACATAGTCCCAGATGTCGAATCTCTGGACTAAGCCAGAAACCACCCGCTCGCCAGTGCCGATGAAGTTTCCCGTCCGGATCTTGACTCCAGCTAGCACCGCTGCTGGCCCCATGGTGGGCACCAACTGTCGTGGTGGTGGCACGGCAGATGCCATGGGTAGGCTAGGGAGGGAAGATGTAGTGATTTCTACACACAAGTTGGAACACTGATCTTTATTTCTCCTCAATCAAGCTACAAGTGCTCCTTGAGCTGTACCAGAGAGAGGAGGAAGAAAGTTACAACACGAGCCTTCTCGCCTCAAATGAATCGATCCCCTCTTCAGGAAGTTGTGCCTCTCCTTATAAAGGACTCCCTTGGTTCACTCTAGGGCTGACGTGGAAAAGCATATTCTTGGAATATGCTTGTCCCAGAGTGGTAACTCGACAGACCTCTTTCCGTGTCCCCCTTCTATCGACGGCAAAGACCAAGAGCTTCCCACATGTGATCCTCGGGCCTACCCACTGTCACCTCCGTGACGCTGGTCTGCCCCTCTGCGGCTCTATTCCTTGTCTCTAGCGCTTGGCCCTGAGTAGATTCCACCTAGATGATAGCTAGGGTTTGACTTTGTGAACCATCTCCTTCTTCCGCAAGCTTCTCGTACCTCGGCCTCGCCTCGCATAACTCAGCTCAACCTTTACCTGTGCATGAGCTGATCAAACTTATTCGGCCGACCTAGCTCATATGTCGGCCGAGTTAAGTATAAATCGCTCGACTCTGGTTAAGCCATGCCTTATTCGGCTGACCCTTGTACAACTCGGCCGAATCAGCTTACGACCCGACCTATGGTAAGAAAGGTTCTTTCCCTCTTTCTACTAACTTGAACCTACCTGGGGCCATCCCCCCAACAGATGCACAAATTATCACCCCCATGGGAAGGACCATTCATTGTAAGAAAAGCATTGCACAATGATTCATACTATCTGATAGACGCACGTGAAGCACAAAAGAATAAGGCGGACATGTCGGGTGATGAAACCAAAAGGACATGGAATGTGGCATTGCTCCGTCCTTTCTACACTTAGGGGAAGCAATGTATGTATCTCTCAAACTCTCATATGTCGGACACTTATGCCGGCTATGTGCTGATAATAAAATGGTATGACTCGAAAAACTGACTCGGGGACTCCCCCTCATGCTTACTCTTACATATTTTCTGTCGGCTGGCGTTGACACCTAAACTTATCTCAGAATAAGTAATGTATGCTCGTATGAGGACAACTCTTCGACTATGATGTTGTCTGAAAACACGGCTTCATGGCAAGCAAGAGAAAAAGACCAAGAACGGGTAAACATGAACATCGGATAAGTAAGGGAAGAAATGCAAGCTGGCCCTATGTATGCTTATAACTAACCCATTGCAGAACATATCGGCTTGTATGTCGAATGACCCTAGGTCAAGTTGTCTAGTTTCATATCTGCTAACTTAATCCTTAGAATTTTGAGACTCTAATGTCGAACGCCAAAAAAGGTAGACAAGAGCCAAATTCAAGGATAAGGAAAACGGTAAATGAAACTCGAGGACTTGCCCCTGGATGATTTGCATTTAAGCAAAATAAAGTTTAAGCCTTCACAAAGGCACACACCCAAAAGAACGGCAGTATTTCTTACATCTGCACCCGGCATAACGGGGATCTCATGAGAATTAAGTGTTTTTTCCTAAACCAGCCTAAGAGGTAGCTGGACTCAAAGCAGCATCGACGGGGTTGGAGCTAGGAGCATCATCAGCGTCTGCCGAGTCAGGCGCATCTACCGAGGCCCTCCAACTCAGACTTGTGCTTCTGCTCCAACGGTGTGGACCTGACTCGGTGGCCTCTGTCAGGACCATCATCATCGGAAATCTCGGCAAGGGGCTCAGCGAGATCAAGCTAGCTGGGCTCGTCGCACCAGGCATGCACCAAAGCATACTCCACCATTGTGTAGGCTCTCTCTTGGCGCTTCTTGATGAGATCGGGATCATGGATCCACTTGCCTTCGGCCCTCATATGCTGGAGAACATCAAGATTGATATACTCATACCATGAGAGCATGAAGGCAAGGGCCTTGTCCACCACGACACGGCCAGCCGACTCACACCATTGATCAAGTCTTTCCTCGGTGAGTAACAGCTTAGCAGCAAGAGGATCAACGAGCGTAGGCGCATCTTCATCCAACCAGAGCATCCTGAATGCATGGATAGCCGACTTGAGTAAGTCGACGCTGCATGACTTCAACATAGTGACGCGCTCTGAGAGGGCAGCAAGATGCTTGTCGATGGTGACCTCGCCATCTGTTGAGGCCCCAGACTCGGCTTGCACCTTCTTCATGGCTCTTAAGGAGAACATGTCGGCCTCAGGAAAGTTCTCTGCGAAAAAGAGAAGGTTCATTAGAAACACCGAAAAAGATAAAGAGTAAGAACAAGAGCACAGTGAGAAAGGGTAAGAACTCACTACCGATGAAAGAGTTGATCATGCCGAGCTTGGTCTGCCAGGTCTTTGCCTTGGCCTGAAGAGCATCCAGATCTTGATGAGCTGACTCCACCGCTAACTCAGCATCCTTGAGCAATTGGTTTGTATTCTCTGCTCTAGCGGCATACTGCCCATCTTTCTCAGTGAGCTCCTGGCGCAGGCCCTCCAACTCAGACTTGTGCTTCTTCTCCATGTCCGCCATTTGCTGCTTCAGCCGAGTCACCTCATCTCGCTCCTTCTGAAGCTTGGCCTAGTGCTGACCTGCTTATTCGGAACGTGTGTTTCGTCAATAACAGCAAAGTATCTCGGCCTTGCCGAGATAAAAATGGAAAATGAGGAAACACAAATGCTAGGAAATTACAAGATTCCTAAGGACAGAGGCCCTACTTTCAGCGTTGCCGATCTGCTTGTGCAGCATGTCAATGGTGGATTGGGCAGAAGTTGTGGAAAGAACATCAAGAAAAGTCAAGAGGATGGAACAAAAAAGATCTGCTAAGTAAAAAACAAGCCGAGTAAGAGGGCGGAACAATACCTTGGCGCTGAACCTCAGCCTTCAGATCCTGGTGAGCAACCTCAAGCTTTCGATACTCCAGAAGCAGAGCCTGATGTACCTTGGTACGCTCATTATGCGTAATCTAGACGAAAGATATTTAATCAAAGAATATTTAGTAGATCAAGTGATTCTACCCCTGGCAGAAAGTGGAAAAGATGCATGAAAATTTTTGAACTTGCGGCTTTGTAACTCCATTACTCGGAAGCAACCTCATGGGCTAAGGATCGAAATTTCGGCATAAGGTCTTGGCAAAGAAAAAGAAAAGATGTGTTTTACCTAAGAGCTTACAGCCGAGAAAGTCCCTTACTCGGCAGTAACCACGGGGACTAGGGAACATATATGAATATAAAAATACTCAGTACACAAAAGAGTAATGCTATCACATACCTCGTTCACCTGATCTGCTCGGGCCATCAGTGCGATGGCGTGCTGGGTCATCTCAAAGACGGTCTTGGGACCCAATTGCAGTTGATGGCCAGAGCCCGAGCTTGCCTCTTGGTCTCCTGTGGCATTCCAAGCTAAGGCATAGCACTCTGCGGAGCCAAGGCCCTGCTCGCTGAGTGTCCGAGTAAGGACTTGCCCTCTTTTCGGGTTAGCCCCCACTCTGGCATGGGTAACAGTGGCACTGGCATGGAAGGTGATCATTCTGGGAACGCTGCCAGACCCGGCAGTGGCAGATTTGCCCAACGGACCCGCCGGAGCAGGTGTCTTTGTTGATAGTGTGGGCCTGATCTGTGGAGCTGAGCCAGGGGAGTAGACCAAAGTCAGTTGCTTGGAAGCTGATGGCTTGATGGGCGTAGAGCGAGTCTGGCCTTGAGAAGCAGGCCGGGTCTTATCCTTGACCATAAACGCAGAGGTAGCAGATCTGGTGCTGGGTTGTGAAGACGAGGGAGCCGAATGAGCAGGCTCGATTATAGGATGGGGAGCAATAGCTCGGTCAACTGGTGGATCAACAACAGGAGGAGGTACAATAGGGGTGTTCCGGGTCCCAAGTTTGGATCGGAAAGGGCGACAGGAGAAGGAGGCCGATTTTCCTCGAAAGGACGTGCCGTCAGATCAACCTGACTCTGAGATTCGGGAACCTCAACTATGGGGGCAGTGACCCGAACGGGGCTAGCTGGATCTTCACGTGGTGGAGAAACATGCTTAGAAATGGAAGACGTGTAATAGCCCAAGTTTGTGATATATGTAACTAGTACTTAAGCATTGCATGCATGTGTTAAACTCAATAAAATATTTGCATGTGATCAAGTGTGTGAACCAAATACAAGCACAAAACCCTAAACCCTAGTCCTTCTTCCCCCTCCCTTTCAAACTACATTCAAATGGTGTTTGAATTTTAAAAAAATTACAAAATTATTGGAGCCCAAAATGAATAAAAGGGTTCCAAAATATTTTTTTACATATTTTACAAGGGTTCTGGTATTTTTGAAATGATCAAAAACATATTGGAAAATGAATTAGAAAGAGAGAAACAAAATCAGAAAAAGAAAACCATTTCTGGAAAATAAAACAGAGCAGCAGCTAACTGGGTCGTGGCCCATCTCCTCCTCTCTATCCTGTCTGCACTCGCGCAGCACCAAGCAGCAACCGCCGCCCCCCCGAAGCCCAGCAGAGTCCCAGCCCGCGTACCGCTTTGTCTCGTCGTCTTCGACGACGACGGTAAGCACCTGCGTGCCCGCGCCGCCACTGTTAATCGCCGCCAACCGCTGCGATGCTCTGCCGCCCCAGATGCGAGGATAAGACCGCCGCTGCGTCATCCCGTCAACCCTATCCTCTCACTCTCCCTCGCACCCTCTCTCGCGCGCGTTCTCTCCCCTCCCCACTGAACCCTAGCCGCCATGGCGACGATCTACAGCTCGTTACCCTTCACCCCGAGCTCGGCCGAGTAGCCTAGGAGCTCCACCGTGAACCCTCCGTCTCCTAGCCAGAGGAATCGAGCCGCGCATACCTAGCTGGCCCTAATGAGATCGACTCCCCGAGGTTCGGCCGCCACCGTCGTCGTCAAATCGCCGTCGTCCCGAAGCTCCTCCGGCCTCACCGTCGCCCTTGCCACGCTCAGGGTGAGCATGCGGTGCTCCAGCACCACCTCGCGCTTCCCCTCTCCCTCTGGTTCGCCTTGCCTCCGAGCGCCGCCATGGGACGCTGCTGTTACTCGTCGTGGAGGTTGCTTCAGCTATCATTTTTGGGCGGCGCCACCGTAGTTAGGTAGGCCGCGACAAGCTGAGTCGAACACGAGCGTCCTTGCTATCTAGTTTGCCCCCTAGCACCACCCCCGTTGCCGTCTGGGAGGGTCACCGCTGGTGTGACGTCGTCCTGACGTCATCGTGACGCCAGCACGCGGTCATACTGGTTAGACCGCCCCCCATGTCCCACTGGTCAGACCGCCCCCCATGTCCCACTTTGCCTACGTGGATATGGATGTGGCTTTGGCCCCACACGTCAGTCACTGCGGCTAGGTTCTGCATCAGTGTAAATAGGTATCTGATGCGTTTGATGATATCAGCATGACGCAGTAAATGTTTTAATTGATTAAATAATTCCAGAAATTGAATAAATATTGTAAAATCAACAACTAATTATTTATAAGTCATAAAAATATGTATAATATATCAAAATGTTCAGAAAAATGAGATCTATCTAATTACACTATAATCATGCGTTGCTAATCAACTTACATGATAAGTTTAATTAGAACAACCTAGTAACCCCTCATAGCTGATTCCGGAGTTTCCCCGAGTTAGGGTTTTCACCCCTCGGAACCCCGTTTAAACTGTCAAGCATGCCTTAGGGTTTCATTTCAATGCAATTTAACTTGTCATATCATCATTCATGCTTGAGCATTGCATCGATTCCATGTCTTGATTGTCGCCTTTCTTTTCGGTATTGGTTCTTCGCGATAGGATCCGAGCCCGAGGCTGAAGTCAACGACACCGAAGATCCATATCTGTCTACTGAAGGACAAGGCAAGCGTAGACTCTCATTCTGAACCTAATTTTACAAATATTACTTTCTCGCTATGATGCACATGATTCCAATATAGTCTTTTGTCAGTAGCTAGTGTTACCTATCTGCTGCACCGTTTCCCTTTTGTAGCCATATACTCCTGATCCACTTCTCCTGGCATACCTAGGTCTAGCATTTGAGCGTTTCTAGAGCTTCTGTGACCGACATCTTAGCCATGCATAGTAACAACGTCTGATCTATCCAAATGATGAATCAGAGATGCCGGAAAATCTAGAAAGGTAGGAGATGGTGACATCATCGAAGGAGTTAACTAAACATGCTAAGGCTTGTATGGGAGGCCACGTTGGGTCCATTGGAAGAGGCCACGTTGGGTCTCGTGCTCCTCCACCTCCTCGCTGCCGTCACATGTGTCCATGACCTCGCGCGGATAGCACTCTTCTGCCATTGGAAGAGGCCTGGAAAGGCACGGACTCGTCGGGGAATTGGAAGAAGGAGGAGAGAATCACTGGAGTGGTGAAGCGAGAAATAGGAACAGAAAGGGGGTATTTGTAGATTGGGAGGCGCAAGGAAGAAGAAGGAAAATTGGGGAAACTGAACTGCGAGGCCTTGCCTGGAGACGCCTAACAACAAAAACTTCTAAGCCTCGCCAGCTTCGGGGACTAATGTCGGGGGGATAACCCCCGGTAGGGTCATAAGGGGTAAAACATTACCTAGATTGGCTTATGCAGAGTTAAAGAAATCTCTGGCCGGGTCTTAGCGGCCGGGATATGAAGCTTATGCGTGGCCGACATAAGAACTATGTCGGACCACATAAGACAAATATGTTTACCTTGTAGGAAGCAACGAGCCGGGTCTCCCGAGGGAAGCCCGATTCTGAAAGGATGCGTGGAATCTTTCCGAGTGAGATTTGGGAGGGACCATGGTAAAGCATGGTAAAAAGAGAAGTGCGACGCCGGGTGACATAAAAGGAGCCGAATGACGCCAAAAGCAAGGTCTGACGTACAAAAGCACTGCATGACGCTCAAGAGCTAGCACCTACGTATGGGAAGACTATTGGCTGTATAGCTTTGTGGACTGGGTCATGGTCTCAAGGCTAGACCATTAGCCGGCCCGCACAATAAGGACAAAGATCCAAACAGTAACCCTAGGACCCAACGTTGTAACCTAGCTAGCCATCGCCTATATAAGGAGGGGCATAACTAGGGTTTAGAGGAGGTTGGACCAAGTAGGAAACTAGTTCCCCAAGGCTTTGCCCAATCAACTCTAGGAGCACTTATGAACTTCTTGGAGGAATAAAAATCTAAAGTGTGGAGAGTTCTTCGTGTTCTTCGTGCGCGGCTAGACCGTGCACTCCCTCCCCGATTACCAGAAGCGTCCATTCGGCCCCCCAACTTAAGCCTACCCATGGCATCTGCCGCGACACCACCATGACACTTAATCGTCATAAGAGTTCTAAGATATTAAAAATATAGGTCATGGCTAGCAACCGGATCGGGAAATGTACTAGGTCAGGGTTCCATTTTAAGTATATTTATGAGTGTGTCCTTAGTTGTGTCCAGAAATTTTGTCTGTGCCACTATGATCGTAGAATTGTGACAACACCATAAGAAACAGGGGAAGAGGACATGGTGTTTTACTGACTGGTGGGACCCACAACCTCGATCATCGACGATGCGCATCCCAGGTTCGAGGATTACCGCTCCCCATTATTCTGTGATTTTCCATATTCGGTCGCTCGCTCGCAGCTCCGCTCTGCTCCTCCACTCTGGTCTTGCACGCCGCCACTCCATCCCCTCCGACAACACTCTCGCCCTCCCCCTGGACTATCATCCTCACGTCATCCCCTATCCGCCCTATCCGCCCTACCCGCCCTGCCTTTCCCCTTTCCCTATCTCCTTGCCTCCATCGCCGCCCAGGCGCGTCTGGGAGCGAAAATCGTTTGGTGGGCTCTAGGTTCTCGCGCAACTACGGTGGCTTTGATCTGGATCCCGCACGGAAATGGATCCTACGTGGCCGAAGAACACGGAGATGGGTCCTTCCCGGAGGGAGAGCGAGGAGATGGACCCTTCAAGGCTGGAGAACATGGAGGAGAACAAAACAGGGGAAGAGGACGTGGAGTGAAAAGCTTTGGTTCTCTGGAGCCCATTGAACATGTCGTACATCCTCCCTGAAGAGTAAGAACTGCAATTCCATCTATGCATCTCCCAATTAGCGTTTCTAGTCTCGTGTTGATGGAGAGGATCTGTGTTGGTGAGCATAGGACGTCTGCTTCATCCAGATTTCTTTTGAAGATTCGGCATGGGTGTCGACCTAAAACCTTATCCGGCGGTAGAATCACAGTTACCCGTGGATTTGATTATCGGATGACAGTAGACGCGGAGGACATAACTCTAAGTTACTTGTGTTGGGCCACGTAGAGATAAAACAAAACTTTTCCTCTAACATGGTGATCCCAAGATCTAGCTAAGGTAGAAGGCCACGAGGTTTACCACTAGACGCGCAGTTGCGGATTACTGATGTAGCGCGTCAGTTGATGCAGTGCAGTCCTTTGCAATCTGATCGTCCTGGTGCTGATCGTACATCACCTCTGTTGGTATCCACACGTACAAGGAGGAGCACCGGCGGCGAACTGCTAGGTTTGTTCCGACGGTAGGACTGCTATGGAGCAAGGGTTTCCAACACATGGAATGACCTAACCGATCAACCATTGACCCAACCATTAACCCTTCTGGGTTACTGTGCTCCAGTATATATAGGAAATGAACGTGGGCTCCACTCACATGGCCCATTCACTAAAGCCCATATAATATTAGTCACCGTGAGTCCGACTCACTGACTCAGTCCAAATCCAGCTCGGGTCCAACCCAACCAGATTTCCGGTTCAGATCCAATCCGAACTTGCTCTCGCTCTTAAGTGTGTGATCCCGCAGGCTCATGGCTACTTGGACACGATTAGAGTCCGACTCTCAATCGATCAGTCGGTAGCGGCTCCTAGAAGAACGTGCCGACTCCCAAGTACCAATGAGTCATGACGACTTGCATTTCCAATGCGACTTAAGTCCGAGTCCCTTTTGCCTCATGATATACCTTGTCAGACTATAGGCGAATATTTGTCATCCCTTAAATAGTTTGACTCTCTTCTCGATCCGAGATAAGTGATTCACCCGACTAACTCTTAGTGGATCGCCTCGGTTAACACTTAACCGAGTCATGCATGGCCCTGCTTTCCGAATCATATCATCCGAGAGGGCGCAGAGAATATCTCTCCAAGTGCAGGAGAAAAATCCCATCTTGGTTATTCACATCACGCAGCTTGATTCTCAGTCGACCCGAACTATGCCTTTATAACTGCCCAGTTACGGATCAGTGTTTGACAGAACCTAAGTCGGTGATCCTCAACTCGGACTATACAATAACCTCAGGTCTAAGGATTACATTGATTGAGATATACAAATGACAACTTGTTCGTTGTACCTCAATATGGGTCAATCCGACTCGCTAAAATATTTAGCCGAACCTGTGTAAGTCGGAATAGTATCACCATGCCCATGACAAGTGGAATTGAGTCATCAAGCCGACTTTCACATTGCTCTAAGTTGTGTCTCCAGCACAACCTCAATGACCAAGGAAATTTAGTACAAACAACATGAATGTATAGTTCCACAACCGAATCGCATATTCAATGATACACATTAGATGTTTATACAAGGACAACTTAATATCTTTATGAATACAATGGGAAATATCATCATATATGATTGCCTCTAGGGCATATTCCCAACAGTCTCCCACTTGCACTAGAGTCAATCTTCCAACATCACATGTCTAGACATCTAATGCCCATGGCTCTCATGTGCGCCTCATGCTTCAGCTGTGGTAACGGCTTTGTCAACGGATCCGCAATATTTGCATCCATGTGTACCTTGCATAACTTGATATCACCCTGATCCACGAACTGGCGAATCAGGTGGTACCGCATGAGTATGTGCTTGTTCTTCTGGTGTTGTCTAGGTTGCTTGGCTTGTGCAATAGAACCATTGTTTTCACAATACACGTCTAACGGATTGGATGAGCCCTGAACCACACGAAGATCCATGAGGAAATTCCTCATCCAAACAGCTTTCTTTGCTGCCTCCGAGGCGACTATATACTCAGCCTCTGTTGTAGATGCAGACACAGTCTCTTGCTTGGAACTTCTCCAGCTCACAGTACCTCCGTTTATAATAAACACGTATCCGGATTGCAAACGAGAATCATCAGAGTCGGTAAGATAACTCGCATCCGTGTAACCCTTTACACTGAGTTCATCTTCACCACCATAAACCAAAAACATATCCTTAGTCCTTCTCAAGTACTTTAGAATATTTTTAGCCACTGTCCAGTGGATCTCTCCAAGATCAGCCTGGTATCTACTCACAACACTTAGAGCATACGAAACATCTGGCCTAGTACAAATCATGGCATACATGATGGATCCGACTCCAGAAGCATACATAATCGCACTCATCCGACTTCGCTCATCAGTTGTCGAAGGACACTGAGTCTTGTTAAGTTTTACACCATGGGACATTGGTAATAACCCCTTCTTAGACGATTCCATGTTGAACTTCTTCAACACTTTGTCCAAATAAGTACTCTGACTCAATCCAATGAGCCTCCTCGATCTATCTCTATAGATCCGGATTCCGAGGATGTATGTTGCCTCACCCAAGTCTTTCATTGAGAAACTCCTTTCCAATGATTCCTTGGTCTCTTGCAACATCTGGACATCATTTCCAATCAGTAATATGTCATCCACATATAAGATTAGAAAGTTTACTTTGGTCCCACTAAACTTCTTGTATAAACAAGAATCATGATCACTCTTGATGAAGCCAAACGATTTGACTACCTCATCAAAGCGAATATTCCAACTCCGAGATGCTTGCTTCAACCCATAAATGGATTTCTGAAGTTTGCACACCTTGTTACCATTAGCCAGATTGACAAAACCCTCGGGCTGTATCATATACACGTCCTCGGTTAAATTTCTGTTAAGGAAAGCTGTTTTGACATCCATCTGCCATATCTCATAGTCAAAATAGGCTGCTATCGCTAACATGATCCGAACTGATTTTAGCATCGCTACGGGCGAGAAAGTCTCGTCGTAATCAACTCCTTGAACTTGTCGGAACCCCTTCGCGACAAGACGTGCTTTATATACGGAAACATTTCCATCCATATCAGTTTTCTTCTTAAAGGCCCATTTGCACTCCACGGATCTTGCACCGTCTGGAAGATCAACCAAATTCCAAACTTGATTTTCATCCATGGACTTTAACTCGGATCTCATGGCTCCAAGCCATGACTCGGAATCAGATACCACCATCGCTTCCGAATAATTTGCCGGCTCATCACTATCTAATAGTAATACATCACGAACACTTCGTAATCTTGTCGATCTTCGTAGTACAGGTGCTTCTGCCGGCTCAGTTACCACGACCGGCTCAACCTCCAAGGTTTTTGCCGACTCGCTACTAGCCGATTCCTCTCAAATTTCTTCGAGCTGCACTGTGCTCCCACTCACTCCCCGACTGAGAAACTCTTTCTCAAGGAAGACACCGTTTCGAGCGACAAACACTTTGCCCTCTTCTCGGTTGTAGAAGTAGTAACCCAAGGTTTCTGTAACATACCACCTTTTTTGTAATATTAATAAATACATGTTTGAGCATTGCATGCATGCATTATACTTGCACTTTGATTTAACAAAAGAAGAACAAATAAAACCCTAATAGTTTCCCTCTCTCTATTTGAAATCAATTCAAATGGTTTTTGAATTTTGAAAACCTCAAAATATTTGGAGCCCAAATGGTTATAAGGGTTCCTTAGTGTTTACAAATATTTTACAAATCCTCTTGTATTTTGGAAATATTTAAAATAGATTACAAATGAAATATGCAAAAGAAATTAGAAAAATAGAAATAGAAAAAGAAATCTGCAAATAAAAACTACTCCTAATCCTACTGGGCCGAGCCCATCTCTCCTCCCCTCTCTCTCTGCCGCCAGCGCAGCCAGCAGCTAGCCCACCCGGGGCCCAAGCCAGCCCACCTCTGGCCCGTACCCCTTCGGCTGCGAGTCCTCGTCGTCTTCCTCCCCGAGCGAAGCAGCTGCGTGCCGCAGCGCCCGCCGTTGATCCTCGTCGGCGTTGCGATGCGCGCCGCCACCCTGGAGCCGTGGATAAGACCCGCCTCGACCCGCTCTACCTCCCAGTACCAGTTTCGCTTCCTCTAGCCCCCTCTATCCATTTCTCCTCTTTGGCCCCAAACCCTAGCTTCGGCCACCGTCGAGCCCCACCGTCTCTGGCCTCCCCTAGCCCAGCTGAGGTGCCCAGGAGCTCTGCCTTGCCATGAGGATCATCCTCACCAAAGGAATCAAACCGGGAAGGCCCCACCCTGTCGGAATCGAGCTTGCCTTCCGTCAGCCGTCGCCACTTCCGCCGTCGATTCCTGCTCCTCCGACCACCCCGTGCCTCGCTGACACCTCCATCACGCTCGTGGTGAGCTTGTGGTGCTCAAGCACCCATCCGTTGCTTCCCTCTCCCTCTGTATCTTCCACCTTGCAAGAGCCCGAAGCCGCCGTCGCTGTTCATCATCGCGCCGCCTTCTCCGGTGACCCCCTGCACGCCGCGCCGCCACTTTCTGTCTTAGCGCGATGCGCTGAGTCCAGCGCAGCTAGCCCCACATCCCTGCGCGCGCTCGATCAATAGATCGATCATCGATTTGATGATCAAGTCCTTGTTGATGTCAGCATTGTGTCATGCTGATGTAGTAAACCATTTTCCTTTTTCTTTTAATCATTTCTGTAAATACTTTCTGTAAATAATAAATCCCTGACAGGTGGGCCATACCTATAAGAGTGTTAATCTTTTCTGTAAATGTTTTCTGAAATTAATAAAAGTCTGACATGTGGGCCCAACTTGGAAAATATTTTAAATATTCCAAAAATGATTTATAAATAGATTAAAATTTGAGAAATTCATAACTAATTCATTTTAAATCAGAAAAATACAAATAATATACCAAAATGTTCAGAAAAATGAAACCTATCTAACTAAGCTATAACCATACATTGTTAAACAACTTTGATGGAATGTTTAATTAGAGGAACCAATTGAACCCCATAGGTGATTCCGATGATCCCCCTATTTTAGTGTTTGGACCTCTCGGACTCCGTTTAAAATGATCAAGCATGTTCTAGGGTTCATTTCAACGCCATTTAACTTTTCATATCATTCATATTGTATGAGAATTGCACATGCCATGTGTTGAATGTTGCTTTCTCTTTTCCGGTGATTGGGCTTCGCGAATAGGAACCAAACCCGACGCTGAAGTCAACGCCACCGAAGAGCAGTATCAGTCCAACAACGGACAAGGCAAGCGAAGCCCCACTCATACATATGAATCCTATGTTTACAAAGTATTTCATTCTCCTCATATGCAATCGGATCAACAGTCTTTTATCAGTAGATAGAGTAATCCTATCTGATGCATGTTTTCCCTTGTGAACTAATACCTGATCCACTGCTCCTAGCATAACTAGGGTTTGGCTTATGAGCGTCGCTAGCGCCACAGTTCAGTCAAGCTTAGCCATGCTTAGTGGTTCCATGCTAACCGTTCTGGTGATGCACTAGAGACGCGGATGAATATAGTATGGTAGGAGGTGGTGATGTGATCAGAGATGAATGATAAACATGCTAAGGCTTATATGGGAGGCCACGTGGGTTGTGGTTTTTGTAGTACCATACTTGACACCCTTAGGACCTGATTTTCTTGCCGCTTGAACCAAGACGAGCATACAACCACACGGGGGCCTGGAAACCCCCTCGACCAACTAACTTGCCTAGTAGATTCCATGAGTCACATAGTTCGGGCTTTCCATTCGACATACGCATATGGGTTGTTCTTGAATGGAGGTGAAGGAGGTGCATTCATAACAGGTAGGTAAGCGTGGCCGGGAACAAGAGATGCATGGCATCCGTAATCTTGAACCCTGCACACATCATTAGGGACCGGATTTGGGACTTGACTCGTTATGGCGGCATCTCCCTAGTGCGTGACTCATGGTCTCGGCGAAAGCAAGGTAAAGGTCGTTGTCAACCACTCCCTGCCGGCCTTCCAAGGAAGAGGGCTAATAATTTGGCATTAAGAATCGGTTGGTACGTGTGGGTAAAGTTGTGCACCCCTACAGGGTTAATAATCTTTTCTAAAAGCCGTGTCCACGGTTATGGACGACTTGGGAACGGACGTGAAGATCATAGAGAACTATAACCGAATGCTAAAACTTGTCAACTAAAGTGAGATCTGGAATACTTCCTCAGGGTTGTTTGAGGGGGTAGTCCAGGAAGAGAGGTTTAGTTGATGATGATACTTGGTGGATATCAAAGATGATTCGAAGAGCTAGAGTTGTAGTTTTCTTATCACCTTTTGAAAATGATCTGACTAGACGAGTTTCTTCTCCCTCTTGTTTTGAAAACAAAAGATGGCTTTATGCAAAATAACTCCACTAGCCATAAGTCTTGCGGAGTACACCCTGTACTTAGCCTTGCTTCGTTGATGTTTTTCTACAGATGAGGTTACTCCAACTGAAGGTGGTTTCTACGTCGAAGTCGACGAGTAGTCGGGGTTCCCAGGCAGCAGCCTAGGATCTATGGAGGGGTTGCTACTTCTGTTTATGGCCTCTTAGGCCCTTTGCTAAAGTTTGTTGTTTAGAACAACTTATTTGCTTCCGTTGTTTGTTGTAATGATGGGCCTGTGACCCCTGGCTTGTATGACTAGTTTGTAACTCTCTTAAGAGTTTACCTTACTAATGTATGGTTTGTATGTTCTGTAATGTTACCGATCTTTCCCTGCGCGCTTCAGAATTTAGGTTAGGCTTATATCGGATAAGGATCTGGTATTTGTCTAGCCCTGATCCCGGGTCGTGACAGATTTTGGTATCAGAGCAGGACTGCCTATATGAAACCCTTCTAGTCTGTCGATGTTGAGTCTAGAGTTTGAGAAAACTATTTGAAAGCTAAAAACTATTTGCAAAACCCTGAATAGGACTCTTTTTACTCCTTACCCAAGGTTGGTCTATTGCTGAATTATCTTATCTCGTTTGATTTGCAAAGTTTTCACCTCTTGTCTATCATTTCAAACTTCTAGGATATACGGGTTTGGGTTGTTTTCCCTAGTACTCCATATTTGGTTGCAAGGCTCAGAGTTTCCAAGATAAATCTGTGCACCTGAGCATTGTTTTTCAACTCTGCTAAGGATGCCTATAATCTCCTTGTCTATTCTTTCGTGACTTGTCGGTATCATATCATGATCGCATTCCATTATTATGGTTTGTATCTAAGTTGGTAGCGTATACATTTCGTATGCTTGTTCTACTGCCATACTTAATGCATTGATATAATCTTCATCCACATGTTCATCTCTACCATGATATTTTGATATGTTTCTCGTCATTCTTTGTTGTACCCTTTTTGGTGAATCCACTCTCATGGTTTCTGTTTTCTCCTCAGGATGTCGTCTGGTACTCGTGGTTCTGTTGGACGCCGAGGAAACAACAATGCTGAATAGGAACTTCCGCCACCTCCCACAATGGACGAGGTTCTCAACAACATTGAGACCAACCGTCTGAGGAATGAATGCCTTCTGGAGCGTGTGGCGCAGAACACTGAACGTCGTCCTGACGATTGTGTCACACTTGGAGATTCCATCCGCTCTTTTCTCTAATCTTCACCCACACCAAGGAGCCCCTTGAAGCCGATGATTGGCTTCGCACCATAGAGTGCAAGTTCAGTGCCCTTCGAGTCCGTCCAGTTGATCGTGTCAACTTTGCCACCTATCAACTAGAAGGTGAGGCTGGTGTTTGGTGGGAAGGTTTTCTGAATCTGCAAGCTCAGGGACATGTTGTTACTTGGGAGGAACTGTTGTAGCATTCCGTGCCTCTTATATCCCTAAGCCCGTCATGGATCTCAAAAGGAGGGAGTTTTTGGATCTGACTCAAGGGCGCAAGGATATTGAAACTTATGGGTGTGAGTTTACTCGCCTGTCTCGTTATGCAACCAAGGATGTTACCAATGATGAAGATAAGCAAGAGCTGTTCCGTAAGGGACTTAACCCTGCACTTCGCTATGAGTTGCTGCCCTTTAAGTTCCAGACTTTCCAGGACTTGCACAACCAGGCTCTTATTCTGGAGCATGGAAGGAAGGATATGGAAGTCTCTCAGAAGCGTGAAGAAGGAAATTCTCGTGCTTCTTCCTCTGGTAACAAGAAGCGCCGTGTCTTTGTTCCATACAGTGTTGTGCCTCATGCTCCTTATGCACCCAAGTCCTCTGGCAGTGCTTCTCGTCAGCCACAGTCAAATACTGCTGGAGCAAATTCTTGTTCTCCTACTGGTTCTCACACTGGAGTTACCTATTACTCCTGTGGTCAGCCTAGTCACTACTCAAGGGAGTGTTCCCAAAGGGCTATCTGGCGCAATCATTAGCAGGCAAAGAAGAATGATAAAGCTCAAGGTGCTGGACATGGTCGTCTGACCCATGTCACTGCTGAGAAAGCTTAGGAAGATCCACGCGTCATTATGTGTACGCTCCGTGTCAATTCAATTCTCGCAACAGTCTTATTTGATTATGGAGCATCGCATACATTCATATCACAAGAGTTTGCACGGGAGCATAACATACCTTTTGAAGCAATGTCTTCCCCTATAGAGATAAGTGTTGGGGATATGCTATATGGGTATCCTCATAGCATGTCTCTTATCCGACTAACCCGGGTGGCCCATAGTCGGTAGCATGGCCTATGGCCTGCTGGGCGTCCCAGTTAGGTGGATCCAGAAGGGAGGCCCATGCCGGATAAAGGAAGGCTACGGTGGAGTCACCAGCGTACCCGGAGCCTTGGAGTGCAAGATACATAAGACTAGTGATAGACGGTGTAGGACTCTGTAACCTGTCCGGCTAGGACTTTTCCCTGTAACCCTAGGACCTGGCGACTATATAAGTCGGGCCTATGGGAGCCTTTAGGGCACACACAACTTAGTATCGATTCATACAACCTCGCACAGCGAACCTATCACTGTAACTCGGCGTATTGCCCTTATAGTGATTTATAGCAGGAGTAGGATTCAGCCACTTCGTGGGATCTGAACCTGGGTAAGATGTGTTACCTCGTACCCGTCAACCGTCCGCCTTACCCCACGTCTCTAAACACACACTGTGAGGACCCCTCCATGGCGAACTTGTCGGCAATACCATGATAGTTGGCGCCCACCGTGGGGCAAGAGGCGCTTCAGGCCCTTCAGCGGGCGAGGACCAAGATCTTCGCGAGAATCGGCGAAACCGTAGCCATCGGCCGTGTTCTCTTCTCCAGCAACGTTCCGATCGTCCCCCCTGACGAGTTCTGGATCCCGGCGAAGACGAACCCTACACGGTGTTCGATCGTTCCTATCGGAGACATCCACATCTTCATCGGCGAAACCGACTCAGGCACTAGTTCCCTGGAAGTCGGAGGAGCGTCAAGACCCGCACGGACCGCCTACGGGCAGGATACGTTCGCGGAAGGATCAATGTCGGATCTCTCTTCGGAGTTTGCCGACAAAGATCGGAAAGCATCAAGACCCGCACGGACCGCCTACGGGCAGGATACGTTCGCGGAAGGATCGATGTCGGATCTCTCCTTGGAGTTTTCCTGCAAAGATCGGGAAAATTCAAGACCCACCCAAACCGCCCCCGTGCAAGATATAAAGGTGGAAGATCACTGCAAATCCGCCGTCTTTATCCGCGCGTCTGGACAACAGAGATCCAAGTTCGTCGGCGTGGTTACCATCTTCGATCTGGCGCGCTGCGTTCAGAGAGAGCGTGAAACCCCCCGCGATTACCTGGCTAGGTGGCTCCGTATACGAGCCGATCTGGCCCACTACCCCAATGATGATGCTATCTATCACTTTGTGGAAGGACTGGACCATGGCACGCTTCTCCGACACTCTCTAAGGCAGCAACAGGCGTCAGGACGCCTTACCTTCGAAGGCATGGTGAACACCGTCAACAACTACGCGGAGGCCGAAGCGGCAGCTCAGACAGCGCTTGCGCTCATTGACGGAGCCCCTCCGATTCAGCCACCACCACCACCGCCTCCGGCCGCCATCGTCGTAGCAGCACCACCACCTCCAGTCATCGTCGAGGCCGTTGCACCTCCACCGCCCGTCATCGTGGAAGTTCTGGCACCCTCTGACTCTATCATTGACGCGCTTTATGCTGATTTCAATGCAAATTCAGAGGAAATAGACTTCAGTCCAGAAGAGCTACACTCCGCTATGCAGGAGATGGAGGAGGAGTACTCGCGCGACGAGCAAGCTAATAACACCGTCATTTCTCGAGGGGTGTTCGTCACCATTGGGACAGCGATGGATGAAGATCAACCCGGGCAAGCTCCACCTACGGCGCTGGAAAAGGGGAAGGGGCCACTAATTGCTGCTGACGATGATCGCGCAAGGGTCATGCCCCCTCCGCCTAACCCAGTGCAGTAGTCGCAGGAACTCGGCACCGGTCCGAGCAACAACAACACCGCAAACTTGCCGCCTCCAGCATCCACGTCGGCAGCAACCCATGTTACTCCAGCTGATAGAGTGATGTACGGCAGTATCCTCGTCGAGCCACTAACCGTCGATCATATCCGGAACGTGACTCAGCTTGATGAGAAGCGCCAGTAGCTGCTGGAGGAGGCGCAAGCCATCGCGGAGCAAGGCTCTAAGCTAGATCGAGATCTGGCCAACACGCAGAAGTCAATAGAGAAAGCTAGAGCAACGGAGGCCGAGTACAAGACTCTGCTGCAGCAGCAGAAGGCTAAGAAGGCTCCAGCTCGCGTCATCAATGATCCTGGTGTACGGCGCAACCTAGGATGGGCTCCCTCGAAGCCAGCACAGGCCAAGCCATACATTGATAGTGAAGGCAAGCAGGTGATGCCCACCCCAGTCCTTAACCTCGCCGTCGCCAAGACCCTTCTAGAGTAGGATAGATCGCCTGCGGCAGTAGAACAGGTCTATGACCTAGTGGCCAAGGCGGTAAAGCAGCAGGAAAAGGCGACCTCTCAGAGGCTTGAGTCTGACCCAGCGCTCTGCCGATCTAGCCAGTACAAACAGCCAAGGGACAGATCTCCTCATGATGTCGGATCACAGATGGGTTCATCAGAAAGAAGACGGAGGGATGCGCGCAATAGGAAGGATGCTATCCCCATATCCTCCAACCATGGAGAAAAATCCCGACCTCGCCGCCCATCGCCACCGTCCCGATCCCCTCGACGTCAGGAAGATTATAAGGCTCACCATCGTACGGATATGCCCCCTCCAAAGTAGTGTGGTATCGTCACCCGCGACAACGCGGCACAGACCCGTCATGATGAAGAGCGCCACCAAGGACACAAGAGCAGGTCACACCACGACCCTCCGCGTCCGACAAGCAACCGTGACAGGCGTGAGGCGTCGCAGGAGGGTAACAGCAAGAAGGCTAACCCATCGCCACCTCCGCCTCCGTCACCGCTAAGCAGTCACCACGGCGGAAGAGGCCCGCATCGTTCACGCAGCCCATCCCATGTTGACAACAAGAAGAATAACCCGGAGTCGTACGACGCACGTTCACGGATCGATAAGATCCACGAGGCCCGGGAAGGACCATACCTGGGACCACGTTGCTTTGGACCTGCAATACGGTCTGCAACTTACCCCAAAGGTTTCCGGATTTACAAGACCATCAAGCCCTATGACGGCACCGCCAAGCACGCCACATGGTTGTAGGACTACAGCAACGCGGTGGAGATTGCCGGAGGCAACCCCAACGTCGCTGTTAAGTACCTCCCATTAATGTTGGCAGGTACGGCCCGTCAATGGATCGACGACTTGCCGGAGAAATCTATCTACAACTGGCTGGATATGCAAGAAGCATTCACCAAGAACTTTGAGGGTACATACAAGCGTCCCTGCACTGTGGGCGATCTACAGCGGTGCGTGCAAGAGAAAGACGATACGTCTCGCGCCTACCTCTCCTGCTGGCTGGATATGAAGAATTCCTGCGCAGGAGTGCACGCTCAGACCACCATGGCCGCCTTCATTGATGGGTTGGACAGGGGCACGTTGCTCCGACATAAGCTAAAGCGCTTGCAGGACAATCATCAGCTTGACTTGAATCAGATGATTCAGTTAGCTAGTGAGTTCGCAGCTGCCGACGATGATGCTCGTGGATCTTTGCCGGCAACAGCCGTTCCAACCCAAGCTCGGAGGAACAACAGTACAAAGCGGAAAACCGCTCCATAAGAAAAGCAATCTACCGACATGGTCGCTATGACTTTTGCAGGACGAGGAGAAGGCGGACAACATGGCCGAGGAAGGGGAGCAGGCCGCGGGCAGCAATGAGGAAGTGAAACCAACTCGGCGTCGCTCCGCGTTCCCCAAACGTACGAGGAGTACCTCGGTATGCCGTGCCTCGTACACCTCGATGTCAACGGCAAGGCCACCCATACCAATCGACACTGCAAGTTCGTCAACGACCTCAAGGAAGACCCGGAGTCCGGCTACAAGAAAAGTCGGAAGAACAGACCGCGAGGCAAGGGCAAGGGGAAGAAGAAGGAGGAGGAGTCCAAGGATTCAAGTGACATGGACGAGGACGTTGACCCCAAGCACGCCGCTAAGAGCGACGACAAGGGCAAGAACCCCTTCGCAAAGAAGGCCCCAGTCTACCACACTTTCCTTGGCACCCCCACCGTCCGACAACAGAAGACCTCTCTAAGGATCCTAATGGCCACTCTCCCCCAAGTTCCCCAATACCTGCGCTGGTCGGAGGTTCCAATAACTTGGGACAGGACGGACCACCCAGACCTTGTGCCCACGGAGAACCAGTATGCCATGGTTATCAACCCATTGATTGACGGCGTGGAGTTCACCAAGTGCATGGTGGATAGTGGAAGCATCATCAACATCATGTACCTGGATAAACTGCAGAAGATGAATTTGAAGGAGGCAAACCTAAGGCGGACCAACACCGTGTTCCATGGCGTAGTTCCTGGTCGGGAGGCTCGGTCCCTTGGGTGCATTACGCTTCAGGTAGCCTTTGGCGACGTTAATAATTACCGCCAAGAGCGCATGACCTTTGAGGTGGTCCCCTTCAAGAGCGTGTACCACGTCATATTCGTCCGCGACATATTCCAAATGTTCATGGCCAAGCCATGCTTCGTCTACAACAAACTCAAGATACCCGGACCAAACGGTGTCATCACCGTATCCGGAAGCTTTACTAAGGCAAGGGACTGCGAGATCAACGAAGCAGCCGTTGCAGAAGCTGTCCTCTACAGCGAAGAATTCAAGGAGATCCAGAGCAAGGTTAATGACTCAGAGATGCCTGCGTCGAAGAAGCAGATCTCCGACTCCACTCCTGCGTTCAAGGCCGCCATCGAGACCAAGCCAGTGGAACTTGTGGTAGGCGATGCCTCCAAGACCGTCGCCATTGGGACGAACCTGGATCCCAAATAGGAAAGCGCGCTCGTCGAGTTCCTCCATGAGAATAGGGACATCTTTGCCTGGCAACATGCCGACATGAAAGGTGTACCTAGGGAACTTGCCGAGCACAGCTTAAACATAGATCCAAAATGTAAACTAGTGAAACAACCTCTACGGCGCTTCGGAGATGAGAAGAGACGCGCCATTGGCAAAGAGATAGCTAGGTTACTTAAGGATGGGTTTATCCGAGAAGTCCTTCACACCCGATGGGTGGCCAATCCTGTAATTGTCCCCAAAAAGGGAACCAATGAATTAAGAATGTGCGTTGATTACACCGGCTTGAACAAAGCATGTCCAAAAGATCCGTTTGCTTTGCCTCGCATTGACCAAGTCATTGACTCGACGGCTGGCTCGGAACATTTGTGTTTTCTCGATGCATACTCAGGATACCACCAGATCAAGATGAGAAAGTCGGACCAATTGGCCACTTCGTTCACTACCCCATACGTCACGTTTTTCTATGTCACGATGCCCTTCGGGCTGAAAAACGCAGGTGCTACCTACCAGCGGACAATGCAACGTTGCCTTCACGACCAAATTGGGCGGAATGTTCACGCCTACGTGGAAGATATCGTGGTGATGTCTAAAAAGTCAAACTACTTAATCTCCGACTTAAAAGAAACCTTTGATAATCTCTGGAAATACAACATGATGCTCAACCCTAAGAAGTGCGTCTTCGGGGTTCCAGCTTCAAATTGTTGGGCTTCATCATTTCCCAGCGCGGAATCGAGGTCAACCCGGAGAAAATCAAGGCCATCTTAAACATAAACAGTCCGACATGCCTAAAGGACATTCAACGACTAACATGTTGCATCGCAGTAGTTAGTCGGTTCGTCAGCCGACTTGGAGAGAAGGCTTTGCCACTGTACAAGTTGCTGAAGAAGGCGGACAAATTCACATGAACAGACGAAGCAGATGCAACATTGAAGCAGCTCAAGGAGATTCTTTCCTCAGCGCCCATCCTTGCAGCACCCGAGCCTGGAGAGCCCCTGTTAATTTACATGGCGGCAACCAACCGGGTTATTAGCATCGTCGTCGTGGTAGAGCGAAAGGAACCAGGCTACAAGCACGGAGTTCAACGACCCGTTTACTATGTAAGCGAGGTCTTGACGGAGTCCAAGCAGTGCTACCCGTACTACCAAAAGATATCTTATGGAGTATTCCTCGCTTCTCGGAAGCTGAGGCATTACTTTCAGGAGCACCCAATCACAGTAGTGAGCAAGACTCCACTGTCCGACATTATCAATAATAGCGACGCTACAGGAAGGGTCGCGAAGTGGGGCATTGAACTTGCCGCCTTCGAGATCACCTACAAGAGACGTGATGCTATCAAGTCACAAGCTTTGGCAGATTTTATTGCAGATTGGACGGAGATGCCAGATGCTACTCTGTTGCCAGAACCAGAGTACTGGGTGATGAACTTTGACGGATCAAATTTTCTCAACGGCTCGGGGGCTGGTGTACTGCTACAGTCACCAAAAGGAGACAAGCTGCACTACGTTCTACAGATCCACTTCGAGGCTACAAACAACATGGCGGAGTATGAAGCACTCATTCACGGACTACGTGTAGCCAAGGATATTGGCATCAAGCGCATAGTTTGCTGTGGATATTCCGACTTGGTTGCCTAGCAGGTGGCTGGCAGCTGGAATGCGCGGAACCCTATGATGGCGGCATATCGCGACAAAGTGGACGAGATAGCCAAGAGCTTCTTGGGCTACGAAGTCAAGTATGTGCCTAGGGAGCAAAACGAGGCGGCTGATCTACTATCTAAGCTTGGATCAGGGCGCAAGAAAATTCCGCCAGGAGTTTTCCTAGAGCATCTACGCACACCATCCGTGAAGGGCGCCGACATCGACAACCTGGATAGAGCTGATTCTTTTGTCAACATGGTGACAAAGATTCCTCCGGCTTGGACAAAACCGTTCATGGAGTATCTCGAATACGGAACTTTGCCCGACGACGAGGTCAAAAGACGACAAATAGTATGGCGAGCAAAGGGTTATACCATAATCAATGGGAAACTCTATAAAAGGAGCACTACTGTTGTATACTTAAAGTGCGTTTCCCAGCTAGAAGGTATGGAAATCCTGCGCGAGATCCATCTCGGAGATTGCGGGCACCACGCCGCTCCTCGATCGCTGGTCGCGAAAGACTTCCGGCAAGGATTCTACTGGCTGACCGCGAAGGCGGACGCTGACAAGCTGGTTGAGACATGCACGGGATGCCAGTATTATGCCCGACAACCACATGTTCCTGCTGAAGAATTGCGAACAATACCAATAACTTGGCCGTTTGCAGTTTGGGGGCTAGACATGGTGGGACCGTTACAGACGGCACCGTGTGGATTTACGCATCTGCTGGTAGTAGTTGACAAATTCACCAAATGGATAGAAGCTAAACCCATTAGAAAGCTTGATGGGGCAACTGCCCTCAGGTTTGTCCAGGATCTAGTGGTGAGATTTGGTCTCCCACATAGCATCATCACCGACAACGGAAGAAACTTGTCACTCGGAGAAGTGGAGGCCTATTGCTAGGACAAAGGCATCCGACTTGACCTTGCATCTGTGGCACACCCACAATCCAATGGTCAAGTTGAGCGAGCCAATGGATTAATTCTGCAGGTAATCAAGCCAAGTCTTGAGGCACCGCTACACAGAGCAGCTGGAGCCTGGGCGGAAGAATTGCCATCTGTGCTGTGGAGTTTACGAACCACACCCAACAGATCCACCGGCTACACCCCTTACTTCATGGTATATGGAGCAGAAGCCATCCTACCTTCCGACATCCTCCATGACGCACCGAGAGTTGCCGCCTACGACGAAGATGACGCTGAATAATCCAGACGCCTTGATGTGGACCTTCTCGAGGAGGAGCGCGTTTTGGCATGCCAAAGATCCGCCATCTACCAGAAGAAGCTACGCATCTACCATAGTCGCCGTGTTCGGCATCGCTCGTTTAAAGAGGGGGATTTAGTACTCCGACTTAAGCAGAAGAAGTCACACAAATTATCCCCGCCATGGGAAGGACCATTCATCATAAGCAAGGCGCTGCTCAATGGGTCTTACTACCTTGTCGACAATCATGAACTCAAGGATAGACCCAACAAGGATCATAAGCGTAAACGACGTGACCCGGATGATGACTACCCGGAGCTTGATCGGCCATGGAACATAGCACAGCTATGTCCTTTCTACACTTAGCATCTTTTATCTAATCGTGTACCTCTTATATGATCAATGAAATAAAGCTCTTTGGTTCACTCATATTGCTGAGTCTTTTACCTCCTTCAGTGTTCATTTTTAGATCATATAAAACCTTTATGCACAAGTCTTGCGATTGCACTTGTGAAAATTCCGCCTACGGGCGTTAGCTTTAGTTTTCTGGTCTACACATTCTTTGTCGTTTTTAAGTGGATTCTGGAGTAGTGACTTTTGGCACTTATTGTCGGCGATTTTGTGCTCATGTTTTTGACGGTGCCATTGGGCATCATCACCTAAGCGCATGGTTCCGACAAAGAGTCTTCCGACTCACGAAAATTCAAGCATAACCAGAGTAATGGATAAGCCAGCACTTGCTTAAAAAATATATGCATATTGGGAATTAGTTCTTAAGTCGCAGGACTTAACAAACCATTGTTTTCCGCCTTAAGATTACATCAACAAGTTTTTCCCGTGCACACTCCAAAGGTGAAACAGAAATTACAAAGTGTTTTTCATTCTTTGGGCGCGGGAGACTTGGAGGCCGCATCATCGCTAGCCGGAGAATCACCCTCGACGTCGGCGCTATGATGAGACTCGGAGGAATCTTGGTTGACGTTGTCGATGAAGTTCCTGGGCACGAAGACGTCAATGTCCACCAACTCGGCAACCCTGGTGTCATAACCCGTGAGTGATGACAGGATGGCTTCGTGATCAATCTCCTTGCCGTCATCATCCACGTCGGGGATACCAGAGGTCACCGTGTCGATGTTGGCATCTTCATAGTGTGCCTTCACCATAGACAGCGCCATCCTTGCGCCAGCTCGTGCGCATGAAGCTTTCCAGCTCGCGACACGCTCGGGGGCTCGGCGCAGAATCTCCGAGTACTTCGGCACGGAGTCCGAGGCCTTGATATAAATCTGGAGGGGATTGGCAATCTCCTTGGCTTGGGAGATGGCGGTATTGATGAATTTGCCGGCAAGAACCATGCATTCCTTGTCCGAAGGAGGCGAGCGGGTAAAACCCATGGGCGCTGAAAATTCCGACAAGGATCGCATGAGTTCAATAAACTCTAAGTATCCAGACTACAGAACTACAAGGCGGAGGACACTTACTGAAGATGCTGGCCTTAGCCTGCCAGACGGTGTCCGCCAAGGATTCCTTCTCTTGTTGGAGGAGCTTAAACGCCTCGCTATGGCGAAGGTTTTGCTCATCAGCATCTTGCTTCTGATCCTTTAGGATCGAAAGCTCCTCCTTCAAGCGATTGATCTCCGCGGAGGCGGAATCCTGCAGGGCTTTCATGGAATCCTCGTGCATCTTCAACATTTCTTCCCTCTCCTTCTTAAGGATTTTGCTCTCGCTGTCCAGCTGCTGGATGTTCTTGGACTGCTCGATAATATCCTTGGCCTTGGAAACATGCTCTGCATGTCGGAGAAAACAAAGTACAGAGTGAGTACTCGAAGAATGAAGGCACAAAAGTAAGACGGAAATGCGCAAAAAGAAAACAAACTCTTGTTTTTGATGATCTGTTCCTTCAAGATGGCAGTTTTACCCTTTTCGGCTTCAAGATCTGCGCGCGTCTTCTGATACTTGTCGTTGGCCATGCCCCTCCGAGCATTCTTGTTCTGTGGAAGCAAATACAAAGTTAAGTCATTGTTTGGTCTGCTTGGAGCCCCTAGTCGGATATTTTCCACCTAGATGCTCGGGGGCTACAGCGAGAGTTTTTAACTTATCAATATGTTTATCTTTTCTTTAAGCATCTAGTCGGAACTAATTCAGTTACAACTAGAGGCTTGGGGGGCTACAGCACTGAAAATTATGAACACTGTGTATGATACTCTTAAAGCATCTAGTCGGAATAATTTCTTCCATCTAAATGCTTGGGGGCTACAGTGAGAGTTCTTTCTAACTTAGTCACTCTTAGAGAATAAAGATGCAAAACCTATGGTTTTCCGTCTACATCCTCGGGGGCTACAGTGGGATACTCATATGAAATGCAAAAGGTAAAGTAAAACTTACAAGTGCAATGATCTTGAGGTTTGTAGCGCTCTCGGCTAGCACCTTGCCAAAGGAAATGCTATTTCCTCGCAAGATATCTGCTTGTCGGAGTAGCTCCTCAAGACCGCACGTTGGAGATGACGGCACTCCTCCAGGAACCATAGTTGTGTTACTCGGCAGGAGCGTCGCTTAAACTATCTTCGGGAACTCGAAGGGTTTCTAGGGAGTAGAGGCGCCGCCTTCGGCAGAGGTACCAGCTCCCACCACCACCTTTCCACTACCTATGGCATCCTTAGCCGGAGCTTCAGCCATTTGAAGAGCAACGCTCTCCTGCGTCGCCTGCTCGCCGACAACAGTGAGTTCGGTGGAGGCGCCAGAATCCACTTCCATGGCGGAAGGGCCTGGTGCCTCCTGGACTTGAGAGCTTGTCGGAGCAGAGGAGTGTTTGACGGTGGGAGTAGCAGGGGCGATGGCGGGGGAGGAGTCACGATGCAACATATCTTTGATGTTTCTAGAAGCCCCAGGAGTCTTGGAGGACTTCTTGAGGCTGGTTGTGGCTTTCTTCCTGAAACATGCAAAATGCATAAGTACAGGAATAAGACAGATAAATAAGACAATGTCAGAGAATGAGAGGCTTACACTAGGGGGGCGCTTTGGCAAACATCTCGGTGGCTTTCTTCTTTTCCGCCTCCAGGGCGGCAGTACTCTTTTTAGAGGCTCCACCCTCCGTCTTCTTCTTCTTGCCTCCGTCGGCAGCGTCAGAGGTGGAGCTCTTCCGCTTTCGCACCAACGGGGAATCGTTGTCGGACACGACCGTGACTTCCTTCATCTTTGGATCGTAGATTTGGGCAGCCAGGTTGTCCTCATCTAGATTGCTAAGCTGTTAAGTAAGAAATCACCGTGTTAGATAAGATGGCACTGGCAAGACGGAGAAACTGGAGAAATGCCATATACGGAAAATAAATAACTACCTTTGGGCACTTGCCGTCTACGTACATGTCGCAGGTGATGGTGAAGTCGCGCTTCTTATCCTTTACCTTGACGATGTCCTTCAGACGAAGCTTGACGGAGTCGCTCGAGAAGTTATCCACGGAGATCCGGAGGGTATCCTTTTGATCACCCGTGTACTTGTGCATGAACTTCTCGCGGTGCTGCAGAGGTTGGATTCGCCTAATGAACCAGCACATGGCTAGGTCCAAGCCGGTCAAACCCGTCTCTACGAACCACTCGATCCGCCTTATTGCGCGAGAAGCGTTGAGGTCGGAGGGAAGGGAGGAATGGGATCTCCATGTGGAAACTTCAGCGGCGGCTCCATCCACGAAGTCCGGGTACATCACTTCTCGGCCCGCCAAAGGAATGTCGGGGCCGTAGAAGTACGTCCGCTGCCAGTTTTTGCACGACTCGTGGCCGACGATGTCGGGGAACCGCCTGCCAGGTCGGATCTTGAAGCTTATGGTGCCGCAGTTCCTAAGCTCCTCCCTACTATGTCCGGCTTCAAGTTTGACGGTGAAGAAGTACACGAACAAGTCTAACCTCGGCTTAATCCCTAGGTAACCCTCACAAAGTGCCGCGAAGTTGCTAAGCACTAAGATACTATTGGGGGAGAGGTTATGGGGTTGGACTTTGAAGTGGTTCAAGACAGACAGAAAGAAGTGGGAGATGGGAAGAGAAACGCCGCGTACCAGCTGGGCCTTGAGGTACACCTTTTCTCCGGCTTGGGGAGAAGGTGTCACCTCGCCGGCCGGCGCCGCCCGCCAGGCGAGCCCCTCCGTCGCGGGGAGGTAGCCTTCGACGACCATCTCTTGGATGTCGCGGTCGGTGATGTCCGAGCCGCGACAGTCGCCCTTGTGCGAGTTTGGCTCTTCTTCCAGAGGCTCTAGCGCCGCCAGATTGTGGTCACCGCCGGTGGTTTCAATCACCGCTGACGCGGGGATGACCAGGCCCTCTGGGGGCACGACGATGGAGCTCGCCGGCTTCGCCGTGGCTTCGCTCGATGCCTCCATCGACAGGGAGGAGCTGCTGCTGGCCATGGAGGACTGGGAGGATGCGACTGGTGCAGAGAGAGAGGCTAGGGTTTCTTCGAGGTTTTCCGTGGAGGGCTCGAGGAGGCGTGCGGCTGGAGGAAGAAGATGATGACGCGAGAGAATGGGGTGAAACAATGGCAAGTGTCCCATGGTTACTATTTACTTTACTCTGCGTCAAGATTCGTGCAGCTAATCGGACGGTTGCCGCGTAGACGACATGCTCATGAACGTGCGCGGTAATTTCGCCACGTCTCCAACCGCCACCGCCAACGGTTCGTATCGCTCGCGCGGGAAAATCGGATATGATTGCGTTCTCTGCATGTGTGAGTTATGAGGCGTCGCTGACCTACAACCTACTTCGTCATAACTGACATGGTAGATGAGACGTCCCATCGAAGATTCCGGCATGGACGGATTTAATCCGACTATGGAAGAGTACGATGGAAGATTCAGCATTTCTCCGACTTACTCATAGAAGACGGAGAAACCTTTGCAGGGTTCTTTGGGAGAACTACAAGATATTGCTTGACGATTTGCCGACATCCATCTAGACGGAGCATTCCACGGGAAGAGGCAAGATGGCGCAAGATCTCGGAGTTCTCCGGGGGCTACTGTTGGGGATATGCTATATGGGTATCCTCATAGCATGTCTCTTATCCGACTAACCCGGGTGGCCCATAGTCGGTAGCATGGCCTGTGGCCTGCTGGGTGGCCCAATTAGGTGGATCCAGAAGGGAGGCCCATGCCGGATAAAGGAAGGCTACGGTGGAGTCACCAGCGTACCCGGAGCCTTAGAGTGCAAGATACACAAGACTAGTGATAGACGGTGTAGGACTCTGTAACCTGTCCGGCTAGGACTTTTCCCTGTAACCCTAGGACCTGGCGACTATATAAGTCGGGCCTATGGGAGACTTTAGGGCACACAAAACTTAGTATCGATTCATACAACCTCGCACAGCGAACCTATCTCTGTAACTCGGCGTATTGCCCTTATAGTGATTTATAGCAGGAGTAGGATTCCGCCACCGTCGTGGGATATGAACCTGGGTAAGATGTGTTACCTCATACCCGTCAACCGTCCGCCTTACCCCACGTCTCAAACACGCACTGTGAGGACCCCTCCATGGCGTACTCGTCGGCAATACCACGACAATAAGTACTTCTGGGTCTCGTTGGAAGACCATCTAGGTTACTCATGGGGTTGAGATAGATATAACATATCAGAAGTTTCCCACTTCCCTCATTGCACTCAAGTCAACTGACATAGATGTCATTCTAGGCATGGACTGGTTAACCAAGTATAAAGCCGTCATTGACTGTGCACTTAGAACAGTTATTGTGACCTCTCCTGCTGGCATAACTGTCAAGTATTGGACTGATGGTTCAAAGTCTCCGTCAGCAGTTCTTAAACCTTTCTCGGAGTTGCATGCCATGGATGTCCTACCTATTATTGAGGCCCAAGATGTCCATGTAGTCTGTGATTTCCCGGATGTCTTTCCTGAAGAGTTGCCTGGCATGCCACCTGATCGAAGTGTGGAGTTTGTCATAGAGCTAGTTCCTAGAACTTCACCTATCTCCAAAAGACCTTATCGCATGCCTCCTCATGAGTTGGTTGAGTTGAAAAAGCAACTTGAAGAGTTGGAGGGTCTAGGATACAACCAACCTAGCACATCCTCTTGGGGTTGCCCTACCAGCTTTGTCAAGAAGTGGGATACAAATATTCCAAGACTGGTGGTTGATTACCGTCCACTCAACGCGGTGACAATCAAGAATAAGTACCCACTTCCCTGGATTAATGACCTCTTTGATCAATTAAGTGGTGCCACTGTCTTCTCCAGAATGGACTTAAGATCAGGGTATCATCAAATCAAGATCAGAAAGGAGGATATCCCAAAGACAACATTCACAACTCGTTATAAAGTGATGTCCTTCGGGTTAACCAATGCCCCTGCCACATTCATGAGGCTCATGAACTCCGTCTTCATGGAATATCTTGACAAGTTCGTCGTGGTATACATTGATGACATTCTAATCTATTCCAAGACCGAAGAAGAGCATGCCGAACATCTACGTTTGGTGTTGACTAAACTTCGTGAACATCGCCTCTACGCCAAGTTTTCTAAATGTGAGTTCTGTTTACAAGAGCTCATATTACTTGGCCATGTTCTGTCTGCAAGTGGTGTTGTTGTCATACCGGATAAGGTTCAGACCATTCTGGAATGGAAGTCACCTACTTCAGTCAAGGAAGTCCGAAGTTTCCTTGGAATGGCTGGATATTATCGCTGATTCATCGAGAACTTCTCCAAGATAGCCAAGCCTATGACTGATCTTCTTAAGAAAGATAAGAAGTTTGAATGGTCAGAAAAGGCAGAAGCAAGCTTCCAAGCCTTGAAAACTAAGCTAACCACCACTTATGTGCTTGTCCTTCCGGACACAAGCAAGGACTTCGTCATCTATTGTGATGCTTCTCTCCAAGGGCTCGGTTGTGTGTTGGTGCAAGATGGTCATGTAGTGGCCTATGATTCTCGGCAGTTGAAGCCACATGAGAACAATTATCCAACCCATGATCTCGAACTCGCTGCTGTTGTTCATGCTCTTAAGCAATGGCGACATTATCTCATCGGTAACCGTGGTGAACTTTATTCGGATCATCAAAGTCTGAAGTATCTTTTTACCCAGCCAGATTTGAATCTCAGGCAAAGATGATGGTTGGAACACATCAAAGATTGTGATTTGGGTCTCAACTATCAACCCGGCAAAGCCAATGTCGTAGCTGATGCACTAAGTCGGAAGTCTTATTGCCATAATCTGATGATCTCACAAGCCCAACCTGCTCTCTATGAGGAAATCAAGCGTCTTAACCTTGAAGTAGTTCCTTGTGGATTCCTCGCTAACCTTGAAATAAAATATTCTCTGGAGGACCAAATCAAGGAAGCTCAAAAACAAGATGGTGAGATCACCGAGATCAAAGAACGTGTTGCAAGTGGTGAAGCTAAATGTTTCTCCATCAATGATCAAGGTACTCTCTATTTTGGTAACCGGCTAGTGGTTCCAAATAGTCAAAAAATCAAAGATCTAATCCTACTGGAAGCTCATGAATCCCCTCTGTCTATTCATCCTGGTGGTACCAAGATGTACCGAGATCTCCGTCAAAGATTCTGGTGGAGTGGAATTAAACCAGAAATCGCTCGCTTTATTGCAGAGTGCGACGTTTGCCGTCGTGTGAAGGCTGAACACGAAAGGCCTGCTGGATTTCTGCAACCGATGAAAATTCCTGAGTGTAAATGGGATGAAATTGGTATGGATTTCATTACTGGACTCCCAAGGACACAAGCAGGAAATGATGCTATATGGGTAATAGTCGATCGGCTATCCAAAGTTGCTCATTTCCTTCCGGTTCGAGAAACTATCCGTGCTAGTCAAATGGCTGACCTATACATTTCTCGGATTGTTGTTCTTCATGGTGTTCCCAAAAGATCATCTCTGATCGTGGAAGTTTGTTTACTTCCAAATTATGGCAAAGTTTCCAAGAAGCAATGGGAACTCATGTCTCCTTCAGAACAGCCTATCATCCTAAAACCGATGGTCAAACCGAAAGAGTAAACCAAATTCTTGAAGACATGCTCAGAGCGTGTGTCATATCCTTTGGAAAGAACTGGGAGAAATGTCTTCCTTTTGCGGAGTTCTCCTATAACAACAGTTTTCAATCCAGTTTGGGCATGGCACCTTTCCAATTCCTGTATGGGAGAACATGTCGAACACCGCTGAACTGGACAGAAACCGGCGAAAGACAATTCTTTGGTCCGGACATGATCCAAGAAGCTGAAGATCAAGTTCGCATAATTCAAGAGCGTTTGAAGGCCGCTCAATCTCGTTAGAAGACCAACTACGATCATCATCATCTTGATGGTCATTATGAAGTTGGTGATCAAGTCTACCTCCGGGTCACTCCTCTGAAGGGTGTCCATCGATTCGGTATCAAGGGCAAATTGGATCCTCGCTACGTTGGTCCCTTTCGCATTTTATCCAAGCGGGGTGAGATTGCCTACAAATTGGATCTACCTTCAACTTTTCCAGAGGTACATGATGTCTTTCATGTGTCTCAACTCAAGCGTTGCTTCAAAGATCCCATTCATGTTGTGGACCATGAAACTTTGGATCTCCAAGATGATCTAACTTACCGAGAATACCCTGTTCGTATTCTTGATGAAACCGAGCGCAAGACTCATCGTCAAACCATCAAGTTCCTGAAAGTTCAATGGTATCATCACTCTGAGTCAGAAGCAACCTAGGAACACGAAGATCATCTTTGATCTGAGTACCCTGCCTTCTTTTCTAAAACCTAGGAATCTCGGGTCGAGATTCTTGTAAGTGGGGTAGAGCTGTAACATACCACCTTTTGTGTAATATTAATAAAGACATGTTTGAGCATTGCATGCATGCATTACTCTTGCACTTTGATTTAACCAAAGAAGAACAAATAAAACCCTAATAGTTTCCCTCTCTCTCTATTTGAAATCAATTCAAATGGCTTTTGAATTTTGAAAACCTCAAAATATTTGGAACCCAAATGGTTATAAGGGTTCCTTAGTGTTTACAGATATTTTAAAAATCCTCTTGTATTTTGAAAATATATAAACAGATTACAAATGAAATATGCAAAAGAAATCAGAAAAACAGAAATAGAAAAAGAAATCTGCAAATAAAAACTACTCCTAATCCTACTGGGCCGAGCCCATCTCTCTGCCGCCAGCGCAGCCAGCAGCCAGCCCACCCGGGGCCCAAGCCGGCCCACCTATGGCCCGTACCCCTTCGGCTGCGAGTCCTCGTCATCTTCCTCCCCCAGCGAAGCAGCTGCGTGCCGCAGCGCCCGCCGTCCATCCTCGCCGGTGTTGCGATGCGCGCCGCTACCCCTGGAGCCGTGGATAAGACCCGTCTCGACCCCCTCTACCTCCCAGTACCAGTTTTGCTTCGTCTAGCCCCCTCTATCCATTTCTCCTCTTCGGCCTAGAACCCTAGCTTAGGCCACCGTCGAGCCCCGCCGTCTCCGGCCTCCCCTAGCCCAGCTGAGGTGCCTAGGAGCGCTGCCTCACCATGAGGATCATCCTCACCAAAGGAATCAAGCCGGGAAGGCCCCACTCTGTCGGAATCGAGCTTGCCTTCCGTCGGCCGTCGCCACCGCCGCCATCGATTCCTGCTCCTCCGACCACCCCGTGCCTCGCCAACACCTCCATCACACTCGTGGTGAGCTTGTGGTGCTCAAGCACCCCTCCGTTGCTTGCCTCTCCCTTTGTATCTTCCTCCTCGCAAGAGCCCGACGCCACCGCCGCTGTTCATCGTCGTGCCGCCATCTCCGGTGACCCCCTGCACGCCTCGCCGCCACTTTCTTGCTTAGCGCGATGCGCTGAGTCCAGCACAGCTAGCCCCGCATCCCCACGCACGCTCGATCAACAGATCAATCATCGATCTGATGATCAAGTCCTTGTTGACGTCAGCATTGTGTCATGCTGATGTAGTAAACCATTTCCCTTTTTCTTTTAATCATTTCTGTAAATACTTTCTGTCAATAATAAATCCCTGATAGGTGGGCCATACCTGTAAGAGTTTTAATCTTTTCTGTAAATGTTTTCTGAAATTAATAAAAGTCTGACATGTGGGCCCATCTTGGAAAATATTTAAATATTCCAAAAAAAGAACCAATTGAACCCCATAGGTGATTCCGATGATCCCCCTGTTTTAGGGTTGGACCTCTCGAACCCCGTTTAAAATGATCAAGCATGTTCTAGGGTTCATTTCAACCCCATTTGACTTTTCATATCATTCATATTGTATGAGCATTGCACATGCCATGTGTTGAATGTTGCTTTCTCTTTTCCGGTGATTGGTTCTTCGCTAATAGGAACCGAACCCGAGGCTGAAGTCAACGCCACCGAAGAGCAGTACCAATCCAACAACGGACAAGGAAAGCGAAGCCCCACTCATACATATGAATCCTATGTTTACAAAGTATTCCATTCTCGTCATATGCAATCGGTTCAACAGTCTTTTATCAATAGATAGAGTAATCCTATCTGATGCATGTTTTCCCTTGTGAACTAAATACCTGATCCACTTCTCCTAGCATAACTAGGGTTTGGCTTATGAGCATCGCTAGCGCCACAGTTTAGTCAAGCTTATCCATGCTTAGTGGTTCGATGCTGACCGTTCAGGTGATACACCGGAGATGCAGATGAATATAGTATGGTAGGAGGTGGTGATGTGATCAGAGATGAATGATAAACATGCTAAGGCTTGTATGGGAGGCCACGTGGGTTGTGGTTTTTGTAGTCCCATACTTGCCACCCTTAGGACCTGATGTTCTTGCCTCTTGAACCAAGACGAGCGTACAACCATACGGGGGCCTGGAAACCCCCTCGACAACCTAACTTGCCTAGTAGATTCCATGAGTCACATAGTTCGGGATTTCCATTCGACATACGCATATGGGTTGTTCTTGAATGGAGGTGAAGGAGGTGCATTCATAATAGGTAGGTAAGCGTGGCCGGGAACAAGATATGCCCGGCATCCGTAATCTTGAACCCTGTGCACATCATTAGGGACCGGCTTCGGGACTTGACCCATTATAGCGGCATCTCCCTAGTGCGTGACTCATGGTCTCGGCGAAAGCAAGGTAAAGCTCGTGGTCAACCACTCCCTGTCGGCCTTCCAAGGAAGAGGGCTAATAATTTGGCCTTAAGAATCGGTTGGTACGTGTGGGTAAAGTTGTGCACCCCTGCAGGGTTAATAATCTTTTCGAAAAGCCGTGTCCACAGTTATGGACGACTTGGGAACGGACGTGAAGATCATAGAGAACTATAACTGAATGCTAAAACTTGTCAACTAAAGTGAGATCTAGAATACTTCCTCGGGGTTGTTTGAGGGGGTAGTCTAGGAAGAGAGGTTCGGTTGATGATGATACTTGGTGGATATCAAAGATGATTCGAAGAGCTAGAGTTGTAGTCTTCTTATCCCCGTTTGAAAATGATCTGACTAGACGAGATTCTTCTCCCTCTTGTTTTGAAAACAAAAGATGGCTTTATGCAAAATAACTCCACTAGCCATAAGTCTTGCGGAGTACACCCTGTACTCAGCCTTGCTTCGTTGATGTTTTTCGACAGATGAGGTTATTCCAACTGAAGGTGGTTTCTACGTCAAAGTCGACGAGTAGTCGGGGTTCCCGGGCAATATCCTAGGATCTATGGAATGGTCGCTACTTTTGTTTATGGACTCTTAGGCCCTTTGCTAAAGTTTGTTGTTTAGAACAACTTGTTTTCTTCCGTTGTTTGTTGTAATGATGGGTCTGTGACCCCTGGCTTGTATGACTGGTTTGTAACTATCTTAAGAGTTTACCTTATTAATGTATGGTTTTTATGTTCTATAATGTTACCGATCTTTCCCTGCGCGCTTCGGAATTTAGGTTAGGCTTATATCGGATAAGGATCTGGTATTTGTCTAGCCTTGATCCCGGGTCATGACAGTTTCCCTCGGATACCCTAAGAAAATACACTTATCTGATTTGGCCGTGAGCTTGTCTGACTGAAGTCTCTTGACAAAAGCTTCACAACCCCAAATCTTAAGAAAAGACAAACCCGGCTTTTTTTCTGTCCATATATCATGTGGTGTCTTCTCTGCCGACTTTGATGGTACTCTGTTTAGTGTGAACCCGCTGTTTCTAGACAATAACCCCAAAATGATAAAGGCAGATCTGTGTGACTCATCATTGATCGTACCATGTCCAACAAGGTCCGATTCCGCCTTTCTAAAACACCATTCCTTTGTGGCGTTCCTGGCGGAGTAAGTTGAGGAACTATCCTGCAACTTTTCAGATGGTCATCAAACTCATGGCTCATGTACTCACCTCCTCAGTCCGACCGAAGAAACTTTATTTTCTTGCCGAGTTGATTATGTGCTTCATTCTGGAATTCTTTGAACTTTTCAAAGGCTTTCGACTTATGTTTCATCAAGTAGATATATCCATACCTACTCAAATCATCAGTGAAGGTAATGAAGTACTCATAATCACCTCTGGTTGTTGTGCTCATTGGTCCACATACATCACTATGTACTAGTCCCAACAAGTTGGACGCCCTCTCGCAACTCTTTGCAAAAGGTGTCTTGGTCATTTTGCCGAGTAGGCAAGATTCGCATGTCTCGAAGGACTCCAAGTTGAATGATGTTAGGAGTCCATCATCATGGAGCTTCTTCATGCGTTTCCAACTTATATGACCAAGCCGACAAAGCCAAAAGTAAGTCATATTCAGATCATTTGGTTTCAACCTTGTAACATTTATGTTATAAACCGACTCACCATCAAGATTCAAAATAAATAACCCGTCCTGGACGGGTGCAAATCCATGAAACATATCATTCAAATGCACCTCTGATCATTTTCCTTGTGTCATTTCCATTGGCACAATGATTCCCAAAGCCCAGGTGTTCAGATTTGAAAATCATTGGATGCATCATAAGGAATTTAAAGATATTGTTCAAAATGCCTGGAATATTCCTGTGGGTTTTCAGGATTCTGCAAAAAAATCAATGCTAAATTCAAAAATGTGAGAAGGGGGCTGAAGCTCTAGGCCAAAAATCTGCCCTGCCTAAAATCACAAATCTGCAATGTTAATGCCACCATTGATCTTCTGGATGTCATGGAGGAAATGAGAACTCTTACTATACAAGAATGGAATCTCAGGGATCTCCTGAAAAATCTTATAATCTCTCTGTTACAGGACCAAAATACTTATTGGAAACAGAGGGGGAAAATTAAATGGGTTAAGCTGGGTGATGAAAACACAAAAATCTTTCATTCCAGAGCTACCATAAGCTTTAGTCATAACTACATTTCCATGCTTAAGTATGTTTCTAATGTTGAGGTTTATGATCATGATGGAAAAGCAAATCTCCTTTGGAATTCCTTTAAAGATAGAATGGGTACTTCTGATAAGCCTGAAATGCACTTCAATCTTAATGACTTGGCTGGGGAATGCTTAAGGCAAGAGGAAAGGGATGCTTTGGAAAAACCTTTATCTGATGAGGAGATTGATGAGGTCATTAAATATCTACCAAATGATAAATCCGCTGGCCCTGATGGTTTTAATAATGAATTCATGAAACATTGCTGGCCTATTATTAAGGATGATGTGAAACAACTCCTTATGGATTTCTATGAGGGGCAAACTTCCTTGGAAAGCATTAATGCCTCTTTTATCACCCTCATTCCAAAAATTGCAGCTCCTTTGACTCCTGCTGATTTTAGGCCTATTTCTTTCCTAAATAGTGTCTTTAAGATTATCACCAAAATTCTGGCTAATAGACTGCGGAAGGTCATCCTTAAACTTGTTCACAAGAATCAATATGGTTTCCTCAAACAAAGATCTATCCAAGATTGTTTAGGTTGGGAATTTGAATTCCTTGATCAATGTCACAAGTCCAAGGAAGAAATTTTAATTCTTAAGCTTGACTTTGAAAAGGATTTTGACAGAATTGAGCACTCTGCAATTATCAATATCCTTAAAGCCAAAGGTTTTGGTGATAAATGGATTTCTTGGATTCAGTTGATCTTTGGTTCAGCTTCTTCCTCTGTTCTTTTAAATGGAGTGCCTGGGAAAAAAATTATTGCAGAAGAGGTGTTAGACAGGGGGATCCTTTATCTCCTCTATTGTTTGTCTTGGCTGCTGATCTCCTTCAAAGTATCCTCAATAAAGCAATGAATCTGTCAAAAGCCTTTTCAAATTCAAGCTTAAGAATTAAAATTTCTTCCTTGGACTTGTGACATTGATCAAGGAATTCAAATGCCCAACCTAAACAATCTTGGATAGATCTTTGTTTGAGGAAACCATATTGATTCTTGTGAACAAGTTTAAGGATGACCTTCTGCAGTCTATTAGCCAGAATTTTGGTGATAATCTTAAATACACTATTTCTCAGAGAAATAGGCCTAAAATCAGCAGGAGTCAAAGGAGCTGCAATTTTTGGAATGAGGGTGATAAAAGAGGCATTAATGCTTTCCAAGGAAGTTTGCCCCTCATAGAAATCCACAAGGAGTTGTTTCACATCATCCTTAATAATAGGCCAACAATGTTTCATGAATTCATTATTAAAACCATCAGGGCCAGGAGATTTATCATTTGGCAGATCTTTAATGACCTCATCAATCTCCTCATCAGAGAAAGGTTTTTCCAAAGCATCCCTTTCCTCTTGCCTTAATCATACCCTTGGGTTCACCTTATATGGAACACTTATTACTGTAATGGTAAACTCCATGGAAGAAGTCTAGAGGGATCCTTTTGGTGGAAAGCTCATCTGAAATTGATTGACATTTTTAAAGGAATTGCAAAGTGCTTGGTGGGAGATGGAAAATCCACACTTCTCTGGTCTGATATGTGGAATGATAGTTGTCTTCAACATAAGTTTCCTCATCTCCTCTCCTATGCAAAAAACCCACACATCTCTGTCAGTGAGTTCCTGCAGACAGATAACACTCAAGATCTTTTTTACCTCCCCCTGTCACAGCAAGCTTACCAGGAATATCAAAGTCTTGAGAAAATTCTTAATACTGGCAGGCAGGGGGAAGCTGATAACTGGAGTTACATTTGGGGCAGTAATTTTTCGGTCCAAAAGGCTTATTATTCTTTATCTAGTTGCCAACCTGTACAGCCACATTTCTCTTGGTTGTGGAAATACTCTGTCACATCCCAAATTTTAGATTTGGTCTTGCATATCATTCATAGCATTGCATCATATCTTTCCATGCAAAACTGTCGAGTAGAAAGGTTCGGCGAAACGCTATCTTCAAAACCCTATTTTGTTTCGCTACGAGTTTCCTACGGGAGGCTTTAGAAGGACTTGCGATAACCACACCTGTAGGTTCGAGTTTTCGCACAAACCTTGACTTAAGGTTGTTCCCCTCGATGATACGAACCCGTAGGCGCGAGAATCGCTCCAATCGGAGTTCGTATGCAAAAGACTCGGACGTTTTAGTAATCCGCCGGAAAACGGTCCGAAAATCCGGACCGATTTCCGAATCGGAGTCCAACTGCGGACCGAATCTGTTTAGGATTTCCGCGCGCAGGACTATTTAAGCAGGACCCCACCTGGCCCCGTTTTCCGTGCCCGTTTTCCTGCCCCAAGCGTCGACCCCGCCGCCTCGATCTCCCTGTCGCGCGCGCGCCCCGAGGCAGTCCCGCCGCCGCCGTCAGGTGCGCCACCTCCCCCTCGCTCGCCTCTCTCCGTTCCCAACCCCTGCGCCGCCTCTAGCCGCTGCCGCGCCGCCGGTCGTCACCGTCGCCGCCGCCATCTACCGCCGCCGCCGGGCTCGGCCACCGCGCCGACCCCGCCGCCCAGCGCTGCCTCCCGCCACCGAGCCGCGCGCTGCCAAGCCCCGCTGCTGCGCCGCCCACGCCTCGCCGCGCCGCCGCCTGCATCGCCGCGCGCGCACTCCGCCGCACCCGCTCGCGCGCCGCGCCGCCGCTCGTCGCGCGCAGCCGCCGCCGCCGTCGCCCCGTGCGCCGCCATCGCCGCTGCCTCGTTCCACGTGCACGTGCGCGTCATCGCATGCGCACATGAATACATGCACACACGCACGTACGCGTCGCCTCGCGCGCGATGTAATTTTTCTCGACCTGTAGTGACCGTGTGTACGTCCGTGCAGGAAGAACCCCGACGCCGGAACCGATCGCCGTCGCTGTCCGGAACTCGCCGCATCTTCCGGAGTCCGTTTCGCCATCCGTTTCCGGTAAGACAGCAGCCACCGTCAGATCTCAGATCAGCGGCCTAGATCGTTCGTTGACTGGTCAGCATCCCAGGCGTTGACTAGTCAGACGCCCAGTCAGCGCCCAGTCAGCAGACGAGTTGACCAGTCATACAGACACAGTTGACTGGGTCAATTTCGCTAATCCCTTTAGTTGGCAGATTTCGGTAGAATCTTGTAAATTGCATAGAAATTAAACCGCTTGGCCAAAAATTGCAAATAAAATATGTACGCGTTCAGTGAGTCGTGTAGAATCTCGCTGTAGCTTTGGTTCAGACTTTTACTGTCAGGTTTAGTACAGTTTAATCGAACTAGTTAGTGGCCTTTTCGGAGTAATAAATTCGTAGAAAAAGTTCCGTAGCTCCAAAAATCGCGTGTGATATGTCCCTGAACTCGTATGAACGGGGGGAATCTCATAGTGAATTAAAAAGATAGACTTACAGTAAAAACTTCTGCAGCAATTGTCTAATGGCTTTCTGCAGTGTTTTAATTACTCGGGGAGTTTTATAATTCTTTTTTGAGTAATTCCAATTGGTACTGTTTCTATTCAGCGATGCCTATGCGGTAGAATTTTCCCAAGATTTTACAAACAGTATACTACCGGTAGTGAATTATTTAAGTTCTAGCTCTAGTTTGGGGCATTACTTTTGTCTATTAGTTTTCCTAGCGCCAAATCTATTTTTCCATGCATGTATTCGGTAGTACTATGGATTAGAATTAAGTGGTGCAGCTGTAGCACCAATTCACTTGCCGCTCTTGCATTCATGCATCATATTTGTTGCATATGTTGTGGATTGTTTGTTTATGAATGCAATTGTGTCGTGTAGATTGTGTCGAGTGCAACGCTTGCTCGTGTGAGGATTGTGCTCCAGACCGCTACAACCAAGGCAAGTAGATGCTACTTTGTTCATGATATCTTCCTACTATTTTCAATGCATTATCGTGTATTTTGTAGATGCATGTGTAGGATGATACTATCGCTATGCTATGTCCTATTATGTGGTAGGACCCTCTTGGTAGATGAACCACCGTTGGTAGATGTGCTTAGCCATGCTTGATGAACGAGGGCTGGGTTACATCATTAATACTTGTTTTCTCAAAGTATTGGTTTGTGAAAACTAAAACAACTTAATCAATGAACCCCCTAGGTGTGATGGTATTGATAATTTTTGGTGGTTTAATTGCGGAAAGGCACCCAGGTATCAAGAGAGAATGATTGGCTTCTTTATTGTGTAGCTTACGTGTACAACCATGTGCCAATAATGGAATGGGCGGTTGGTTGGACTCAGTAGGTTGTGGTAACTCGAACCCGCGTATCCAGAGATGTAGAATTTTGGTAGGTTGGACCGGTGCGCGTCGGGATTGAGGAGCTACTTCCCGAACAGTCTCTTCTTGGTCTTCTCCCTATCATCACCCAAAATGAGAGTGATGGTACGAGCTGGGCTGGCCAAGTCACATGGGTAAAGTGTACTAACCTCTGCAGAGTGTATAATCTAATCGATTAGCCGTGTCCCCGGTTATGGACATATGAGTTGCTATATAATGATTCCATGACATGTTTCTCGCTCATTCTAATTTCATAATTGTTTTAGTATTGTTGGGTTAACTTAATTGGGATCTTTTCAAAGAAAATCAAAAACTGTTTGTGAAAGTAGGACAAATGTATTTGCAAATGCAAGCCAGACACAGCTCCACTTGCCAAATATGCATGTAGATGTTAGTACTATTGTCTCCTTTACTAGCTCTACTTGCCATACATTCCATGTATTGACCCTTCGGGGCTGCTACGTTTCATGTTGCAGGTTATTCCGATTCTGATTAATCGTTATAGGCCACGGTACTCCACTCGGCACTTGTTCACTTGTGGGCAATTTGAAGATTGGAGGATTTACATGTTTATGCTGCTACCTGAACAATTTGAGCCAGCTTTATGCTAAGCTTTTATATTGTAATAATGGTACTCTGGATCTTTATAGATCACGATACACGGTTATTTTGCTATGTTATCTATCTTACTCTATTGTGGGCCAATGAACCGATCCAGGGATTGGCATGTCACATAGAGGCCACGGTCTTTTCAGAACCGGGGTGTTACAGGATGGTATCAGAGCCCGTGTGTCGACTGTAGGATCATGACCTAGGATTGGATTAGGAAGCCATAGAATTATTAAGCCTATATTAACTCTGTCTTTCCTCTTATGCCTTTCACCCTCGTAAAATTCTTACCATATGCTATTCTCACACTTTCCTCTTTTACTTGATAGATGGGAGACGTCAGGACTGAGTATGTCACCATGGAGTCACCAAGGCCCTTTGCAAGGCAGTTAGCTCAGCTCTCTCAGTCATTGGGATTGCCAATGCCTATGTTCAAGGGAAGAAGGTTGTACACCTATGGGTATGGAGAGGATGCATGGGAGATCACCACCTTCATATTCAGAGATGCCGCCTTGCCAAACCCCGCGCACTTGGTCTACACCAAGATATACTGCAACTGGGGACTTGGAATCAACTTGGCCATACATGAAGCCCTGTCTCGCCAGTGCCACTATGTCCGACACCTACTGCCTGCAGATTCACCTTACCGTGACTACGGAAGGCGTGATGAAGAAGGGAACATTGTGATTACCCCGGGCGACAGGAACAACATGCCGCCCCGTCGGAGGCACATAGAGGACATGGAAAGAGAGAATGGAGCTCTAGCAGAGAAGGTGAGGATGTTGAAGGAGATTGCAGACTTTACTAGCAATGGAATGGTGGTCCAAGGACAGGAGATCGACACTTTGCATGAAGCTGTGGGAGTTCTGGAGACTGCCCTGATAGCCAGAGATGAGACCATAGCACATCTTCATGGCACTGTGCAAGAGAATACCCAGAACATACAACAGTTGCAAGGGACCGTCTAGGAAAGGGACCAAACCATTGAAGCTATGACAGCCCAGATTGCCGCTCTCCAAGCACAGCTGAATCCACCCTCTGATGATGACAATGGAGATGATGTCAACAATGGGGATGATGATGACAGTGGAGATAATGATGATGATGAGGACGAGGATGATGATGAAGGAGACGATGATGGTGGAGGAGATGAAGCTGTTGCTATAGCAGCTGAGAATGAAGAAGAAGAGGAGGATCCAGAAGAGGTGGAGTTTGAAGTCTCAAGTGATGGTTCAGGAGAGGTGTACACTCCGCCGCCATGGTTGTACCGCGAGCCGAAGCGCCAACGCATGACAGCAAGGACCTACCTCAATCTCTTCAAGAAGTAGATAGAAGTCTACCAATTAGTCCACGTTAGGCGAATTCGTTAGGATTAGTCTCGATCGATGTGAAACTTAGTTCGTGTTAGTTTAAGAGTGATTAGTTGGTTATTTGTGTACTCCAATATTCCAGGATTTATTTGTGCGAATTTTAATGAAAGAGTTATGGCAATTTGGTTACTATCTGTGTTATTTTCGCTGCAGTTTTTCTGCTGATATAGCAGTACTGCGCGATTTTTCATATTTTTCTGGTAACTCGGAAAAATCTGAAAAAACTTGGGCTGATGCGAAACTCTCTGTGCCATATGCACAAAAATTGGCTAATTTTTCTGACGAGTTTAAGTCAGGCGGAAAAATTCGTGAAGGCTGCTGGACTGTTCTGGCAGAATTGCTGTTTTGTTGATTAGTTGATCTATTGTTTAGTTAACCATTGCCAACTCTTGCAAAACTATTTCAGTAGGTATATACTTCTAGGATAACACCTGGGATGTTGCTGGATCGCTTGTTTGTTGATGTGTTGCTTGCTTGTGATTGTCTGCTATTGTTTGTTGTTGCTTGATCATATGCATGGGTAGAATCCTATTGTCGTAGTTGTTTCTTTCTAAACTTACCTATGCTGAACCGCAGATGCCTCCCCGCCGCCAACCCACTGAGATGGAGCAGCTCATGGCAGCTCAGGCACAGCTGACCCAAGTGATGACCCAGTTCATGGCGAATCAGAACAACAACACTGGAAACAATCAGCCTCAGGGAGATGCTCTCACCAGATTTCTGAGGTTAAGGCCAGCTAAGTTCTCTACTGCAACGGAACCAATGGTTGCTCTCGATTGGTTGCGTTCATTCAACAAGGATCTAGTAACTGTCGGATGTACTGATGCTGAGAAGGTGAGGTTTGCCGCTCACCTACTGGAGGGACCAGCCGCTTCTTGGTGGGACACATTCCAGATCACCCACCCGCTGGATACCGTGACTTGGGCTATGTTCGAGGAAGGTTTCAGAACCAACCACGTGTCTTCAGGAGTTCTGAGCCTGAAGAGGAAGGAGTTCCGCAACTTGTGCCAAACCAATCGCTCCGTGGCCGAGTACATTGAAGAGTTTAACAACCTGTCCCATTATGCACATGAGGATGTTGACACTGATGCCAAAAGGAGGGAGAGATTCCTGGATGGCCTCAGTGATGAGCTTTCAGTACAGCTACTTGTGGTTTATTGCCCCACTTTCCAGGAGCTTATGGACAAGGCCAGGATCTTGGAAGGGAAGCACAAGCAAGTGGAGAACCGCAAGAGAAAGAGCAACACTCATCACTCTGGTTCACACCACAAGTCTCGCACTTCATATGATGGGTACTCCAAGCATGGAGGAAGTGACCATGGGAGCCATGACCGCCGCGATGGACATCGCCATGACAACCATAGGAGCAGCCACCACAACCACAAGGGAGGACACTCTCACCACTCTGGAGGACACGGTGGACATGACCGCAACCGTGATCGCAACTTCGTGAAGAAGGATCTGAGTGAGGTGACGTGCTTCAAGTGCAAGCAGAAGGGACACTATGCTGACAACTGTCCGGAGAGGAAAGGACTCAAGCCAACCAACGGCGAGAAGGCCACAGTGAACCACATGAATGTGGAAGATATTCCAGATGAGCCTGACCTTGTGATTGGTAAGTTCCCAATCAACACTTACCCTGCACTTATACTTTTTGATACTGGTGCATCGCATTCTTTCATATCAAGAGCATTCGCGGATAAGTATAAGTTACCCACCGAGTCTATGAAAAGGTCTATTAGAGTGAGTTCACCTGGAGGAGATATGATAGCTAGCGCGGGATGCCGCGACTTAACTGTGAGGATTGGAACACACAACTTCATTGCACATTTGGTAGTGTTGGATTCACAGGGATTAGATGTCATTCTGGGTATGGATTGGATGTCCATGCACGGGGGACACATAGATTGTGCACAGCGAGTCGTTTCACTCAAAACCCCGGATGGTAAGAGGATTAGATTCAAGTCGGCTGCACAACCGAGAAGGTGTAAGTTGAATTCTCTTAAGGGGGTTAGCATGGATACTGTGCCAGTGATTAGGGATTACCCCGACGTGTTTCCGGAAGAGCTTCCAGGGATGCCACCTGACAGGGATGTAGAGTTTCTTATTGACCTGATGCCGGGAACATGACCAATAGCAAAGAAACCATATAAGATGGATGTGGATGAGCTGAAGGAATTGAAGAAACAGTTGAAGGAGCAGCTGGAAAAGGGATTCATTCAGCCTAGTGCGTCGTCATGGGGAGCACCTGTTTTGTTTGTGGAGAAGAAAGACAGCACCAAGAGATTAGTGGTAGACTATCGCTCGCTGAATGAAGTAACCATCAAGAACAAGTACCCTCTGCCGAACATAAATGATTTGTTTGACCAACTGGAAGGAGCAAAGGTGTTCAGCAAGATTGATCTGCGATCAGGCTACTTCCAATTGAAGATCCGGGAGGAGGATGTACCAAAAACCGCCTTCACCACTAGGTATGGTTTATATGAGTATACAGTTATGTCTTTTGGACTAACGAATGCCCCGGCATACTTCATGACCATGATGAACAAGGTATTTATGGAGTATTTGGACAAGTTCGTGATGGTGTTTATTTATGACATACTGATATATTCCAAGGATGATGCCGAGCATGAGAAACATCTGAGACTGATTATGGAGAAGCTGAGAGAACACAAGTTGTATGCCAAATTCAGTAAGTGTGAATTCTGGCTTAACACTGTTGGATTTCTTGGACACGTAGTGTCGGGAGAAGGAATTGCTGTTGATCCGAACAAAGTGACTGCAGTAACTGAGTGGGAAGCACCCAAGAATGCGGGAGAGATTCGAAGCTTTTTGGGACTTGCTGGATATTACAGGAGGTTCATAGAAAACTTCTCCAAGATTGCTAAGCCGATGACTGAACTTCTGAAGAAGGAGAGGAAGTTTGAATGGTCAGACGTATGTGAAGCCAGCTTTCAGGAACTGAAGCGTCGACTAGTGACCGCGCCTGTTCTATGTTTACCAGATCTTCAGAAGGATTTCCAAGTGTACTGCGATGCTTCTCGACAGGGACTTGGGAGTGTGCTGATGCAAGATGGGAGAGTAGTGTCATATGCCTCACGACAACTCAAGCACCATGAGCGGAATTACCCCACACATGACTTGGAGTTAGCGTCAGTGGTTCATGCGCTCAAGGTATGGAGGCATTACTTAATGGGAAAACACTGTGATGTGTACACCGACCACAAGAGCCTGAAGTACATATTTACACAGAAGGAACTGAACATGAGACAAAGGAGATGGTTGGAACTTATCAAGGATTATGATATGAATTTGCAATACCACCCAGGAAAGGCTAATGTAGTAGCAGATGCTCTGAGCCGGAAGGTTTATGCCAATGGATTGACAATTGGTGAATTGCCTGAGGACTTGTGCAAGCAATTCAAGGACCTTAGACTGGAGGTAGTATCTGAGGGATATTTGGCTACAATGGAAGTCCAACCGACACTACAGGACAGGATCATAAAGGCTCAAGTAGGAGACAAGTTAATAGAAGAGATAAAGGAAAAGATGAAGGAGAACCGGGAAAAGGATATTCGCGAGGATGAACATGGTACCTTGTGGTATGGAGATCGTTTGTGTGTGCCCAGCGACCCGGAGATAAGGGAGTTGATTTTGCAGGAGGCTCATAACTCGCCATACTCCATACATCCGGGCAACACAAAGATGTATATGGATTTGAAGAGCACATTTTGGTGGAACAACATGAAGGGAGATATCGCCAAGCATATTTCCCTATGTGATGTATGCAGCCGAGTGAAGGCAGAGCACCAGAAGCCAGCAGGATTGCTACAGCCATTGCCCGTGCCAGATTGGAAGTGGGATAGAGTGGGAATGGATTTTATCACAGGACTGCCCAGGACCCGGTCAGGATATGACTCTATTTGGGTAGTGGTCGACCATTTGACCAAGGTAGCCCACTTTATACCAGTAAAGACGACCTATACGAGTGCAAAGTTGGCCAAGATTTACATGGACAGGATTGTGTGCCTACATGGAGTTCCCAAGAGTATCGTATCTGATAGAGGCACCCAATTTACCTCACACTTCTGGCGCCAGCTGCACGAGTCACTTGGTACTAGATTGGAGTTTAGCACAGCGTTTCACCCACAGACTGATGGACAGACCGAGAGGGTGAATCAGATTTTGGAAGACATGCTGAGAGCTTGCGCTTTGGCTCATGGTTCTAGTTGGGATGAGAATTTGCCGTATGCGGAGTTTTCCTACAACAACAGCTATCAAACCAGCATCAAGACGTCACCGTTCGATGTGCTGTATGGGAAATGGTGCCGGACACCATTGCTATGGGATGGAGTAGGAGAACGTCAGTTGTTTGGGCCTAATTTGATCAAGGACGCTGAGGAAAAGGTCGCCTTGATTAGAGATAGGCTGAAGGTAGCACAATCAAGGCAGAAGAGCTACGCTGACGCCAAGCGCAAGGAAGTGGTGTACGAGATAGGTGATAGAGCATACCTCAGAGTATCGCTGCTCCATGGAATCAAGAGATTTGGAATTAAGGGTAAGCTGGCACCTCGATTTATTGGACCGTATCGGGTCTTAGCACGCAAAGGAGAAGTTGCTTATCAGTTGGAGTTGCCAGAAGCTCTGTCTGCTGTTCACAATGTGTTCCACGTGTCCCAGCTGAAGAAGTGCCATCCGGAGATGGTGGATACACCATTGAGAGACACCGTACCACTAGAGGAAGTTCAGCTGGAGAATGACTTAACCTACGAAGAGAAACCGGTCAAGATTCTGGAGACAGCAGAGAGGACTACCCGTACCAAGACAATCAAGTTTTGCAAAGTACAGTGGAGCCACCACACCAAAGAGGAAGCCACTTGGGAGCATGAGGATGACATCCGAGAGGACTACCCACACCTATTTGCTAGCCGCGCCGAATCTCGAGGACGAGATTCATCTTAAGGGGGTTAGTCTTGTCACATCCCAAATTTTAGATTTGGTCTTGCATATCATTCATAGCATTGCATCATATCTTTCCATGCAAAACTGTCGAGTAGAAAGGTTCTGCGAAACGCTACCTTCAAAACCCTATTTTGTTTCGCTACGAGTTTCCTGCGGGAGGCTTTAGAAGGACTTGCGACAACCACCCCTGTAGGTTCGAGTTTTCGCACAAACCTTGACTGAAGGTTGTTCCCCTCGACGATACGAACCCGTAGGCGTGAGAATCGCTCCAATCGGAGTTCGTATGCAAAAGACTCGGACGTTTTAGTAATCCGCCGAAAAACGGTCCGAAAATCCGGACCAATTTCCGAATCGGAGTCCAACTGCGGACCGAATCTGTTTAGGATTTCCGCGCGCAGGACTATTTAAGCAGGACCCCACCTGGCCCTGTTTTCCGTGCCCGTTTTCCTGCCCCACGTGCCGACCCCGCCGCCTCGATCTCCCTGTCGCGTGCGCGCCCCGAGGCAGTCCCGCCGCCGCCGCCGCCGCCGCCGTCAGGTGCGCCGCCTCCCCCTCGCTCGCCTCTCTCCGTTCCCAACCCCTGCGCCGCCTCTCGCCGCTGCCGCGCCGCCGGTCGTCACCGTCGCCGCCACCATCTACCGCCGACGGGCTCCGCCGCCGGCCACCGCGCCGACCCCGCCGCCCAGCGCCGCCTCCCGCCACCGAGCCGCGCGCCGCCAAGCCCCGCTGCTGCGCCGCCGCTCCACCCCGCGCCGCACCGCACCGCGCCGCCCGCGCCTCGCAGCGCCGCCGCCTGCATCGCCGCGCCGCCGCCGCCTGCATCGCCACGCACGCACGCCGCCGCACCCGCTCGCGCACCGCGCCGCCGCTCGTCGCGCGCAGCCACCGCCGCCGTCGCCGCTGCCTCGTTCCACGTGCACGTGCGCGTCACCGCATGCGCACATGCATACATGCACACACACGCACGTACGCGTCGCCTCGCGCGCGATGTAATTTTTCTCGACCCGTAGTGACCGTGTGTACGTCCGTGCAGGAAGAACCCCGATGCCGGAACCGATCGCCGTCGCTGTCCGGAACTCGCCGCATCTTCCGGAGTCCGTTTCGCCATCCGTTTCCAGTAAGACAGTAGCCACCGTCAGATCTCAGATCAGCGGCCTAGATCGTTCGTTGACTGATCAGCATCCCAGGCGTTGACTAGTCAGACGCCCAGTCAACACCCAGTCAGCAGACGAGTTGACCAGTCATACAGACACAGTTGACTGGGTCAATTTCGCTAATCCCTTTAGTTGGCAGATTTCGGTAGAATCTTGTAAATTGCGTAGAAATTAAACCCCTTGGCCAAAAATTGCAAATAAAATATGTACGTGTTCAGTGAGTCGTTTAGAATCTCGCTGTAGCTTTGGTTCAGACTTTTACTGTGAGGTTTAGTACAGTTTAATCGAACTAGTTAGTGGCCTTTTCGGAGTAATAAATTCGTAGAAAAAGTTCCGTAGATCCAAAAATCGCGTGTGATATGTCCCTGAACTCGTATGAACGGGGGGAATCTCATAATGAATTAAAAAGATAGACTTACAGTAAAAACTTCTGCAGCAATTGTCTAATGGCTTTCTGCAGTGTTTTAATTATTCGGGGAGTTTTATAATTCCTTTTTGAGTAATTCCAATTGGTACTGTTTCTATTCAGCGATGCCTATGCGGTAGAATTTTCCCAAGATTTTACAAACAGTATACTACCGGTAGTGAATTATTTAAGTTCTAGCTCTAGTTTGGGGCATTACTTTTGTCTATTAGTTTTCCTAGCGCCAAATCTATTTTTCCATGCATGTATTCGGTAGTATTATGGATTAGAATTAAGTGGTGCAGCTGTAGCACCAATTCACTTGCCGCTCTTGCATTCATGCATCATATTTGTTGCATATGTTGTGGATTGTTTGTTTATGAATGCAATTGTGTCGTGTAGATTGTGTCGAGTGCAACACTTGCTCGTGTGAGGATTGTGCTCCAGACCGCTACAACCAAGGCAAGTAGATGCTACTTTGTTCATGATATCGTCCTACTATTTTCAATGCATTATCGTGTATTTTGTAGATGCATGTGTAGGATGATACTATCGCTATGCTATGTCCTATTATGTGGTAGGACCCTCTTGGTAGATGAACCACCGTTGGTAGATGTGCTTAGCCATGCTTGATGAACGAGGGCTGGGTTACATCATTAATACTTGTTTTCTCAAAGTATTGGTTTGTGAAAGCTAAAACAACTTAATCAATGAACCCCCTGGGTGTGATGGTATTGATAATTTTTGGTGGTTTCATTGCGGAAAGGCACCCAGGTATCAAGAGAGAATGATTGGCTTCTTTATTGTGTAGCTTACGTGTACAACCATGTGCCAATAATGGAATGGGCGGTTGGTTGGACTCAGTAGGTTGTGGTAAATCGAACCCGCGTATCCAGAGATGTAGAATTTTGGTAGGTTGGACCGGTGCGCGTCGGGATTGAGGAGCTACTTCCCGAACAGTCTCTTCTTGGTCTTCTCCCTATCATCACCCAAAATGAGAGTGATGGTACGAGCTGGGCTGGCCAAGTCACATGGGTAAAGTGTACTAACCTCTGCAGAGTGTATAATCTAATCGATTAGCCGTGTCCCCGGTTATGGACATCTGAGTTGCTAGATAATGATTCCATGACATGTTTCTCGCTCATTCTAATTTCATAATTGTTTTAATATTGTTGGGTTAACTTAATTGGGATCTTTTCAAAGAAAATCAAAAACTGTTTGTGAAAGTAGGACAAATGTATTTGCAAATGCAAGCCAGACACAGCTCCACTTGCCAAATATGCATGTAGATGTTAGTACTATTGTCTCCTTTACTAGCTCTACTTGCCATACATTCCATGTATTGACCCTTCGGGGCTGCTAAGTTTCATGTTGCAGGTTATTCCGATTCTGATTGATCGTTATAGGCCATGGTACTCCACTCGGCACTTGTTCACTTGTGGGCAATTTGAAGATTGGAGGATTTACATGTTTATGCTGCTACCTGAACAATTTGAGCCAGCTTTATGCTAAGCTTTTATATTGTAATAATGGTACTCTGGATCTTTGTAGATCACGATACACGGTTATTTTGCTATGTTATCTATCTTACTCTATTGTGGGCCAATGAACCGATCCAGGGATTGGCATGTCACATAGAGGCCACGGTCTTTTCAGAACCGGGGTGTTACATCCTCTTGTCAACAAAAGCACAAATTCTTCTTCTGGCTCTTACTGCTTGATAGGCTAAACACAAGAAACCTTCTGAAAAGGAAATGTTTTTTCTCTGGCATCATATGAATGTGTGTTCCATGGCTGCATCAGTGAAGAAACCATTCTACATTTATTTTGGGACTGCCCTTTTGCAAGAGCTTGCAGGGCTGAAATCTCACATGTCCAAGTGGCTGATCAAAATCTTTTTGAAGCTTTAGCCAGTATTAAAAAAGATCTTAAAGTCCCTTTTGCAATGGAAATTATTATACTTGGAGCTTGGGGCATTTGGATTTGCAGAAACAATGAAATCTTCAACAACAACAAGCATGCTTCGCTTGAGGAATGGAGAGCTATTGTCGCTCAGGAATTAAGATGGGTCCTGTATAGAATTAAGAAGAAGTATTATCAGGGCCTCAAAGATTGGATTGAAAATAATTTAGACAGGATATAGCTGCTTAGAATGTTATCCCTCTTTTGAGGTGGATTGAGTTTGTAAATTTTTTTGTAACACTCTATGATATATAAAAATTGCAGTGGGGTATTTTGCCCTACTGTTTTACCCTCAAAAAACAGCCATTATTCTTGATATTCGACTCATAGCCTTGCCTCATCAAACATGAAGAAGAAATAATGTTAGCACTGGAACATAATAACAATTATTCAGTTCCATAATGAATTCGGAAGGTAAATGAAGTTGCATCGTGCCTACTTCCAACGCAGCAACTCTTGATTTGTTGCCGACTCGAATATCAACCTCGCCTCTTGCTACGCTCCTAGTTCTTACCAGTCCCTGCAATGAGTTGCAGATGTGAATAACTGATCCGGTATCATATACCCAAGAACTATTAGGTGCATCAGCAAGATAGATGTCTATAACATTGCACACAAGTGTTCCTGAGTCGGAAGTCATACCTCCACTCTTGGCTTTATCAGCCAAATACTTGTTGCAGTTCCTCTTCCAGTGGCCATCCGCCTTGTAGTAGAAACAAGTGGATCCGGCTGAAGGAGATGGCTTAGTCCCTGAGGAAGCGCTTGGGACCGGGTCCTGAGCCTGCTTTCCTCCCGATTTAGCCTTCTTCTTAGTCCAAGAACTCATCTTGAACTTAGCCTTATTCTGCACCATCAAGACTTGACTGGCGCCCTTCTTGAGATCCGCCTCTACCTGCTTGAGCATCCCATGCAATTCAGTGAGCTTCTTATCCATACCATGCATGTGGTAGTTCGAAATGAACTGCCCATATGCACTAGGAAGAGAGTTCGGAATTATATACATAGCGAACTCTTCGCTAATGGGGTAGCCAAGCCTCTCCAAAGACTACACGTAACCAACCATTTTGATCACATGTGGACTCAGTGGATCGCCATCCTTAAGCTTGCAAGTCAGCAAAGCCTGAGAGACTTGATACCTCTCAGTCTTCGTCTGAGCCTGGAACATACTTTTGAGGATTTCGATCATATCGTAGGCCTCAACATTCTCGAACTGCTTTTGCAAGTCTGGTTCCATGTGAGCAAGCATAAGACATCTAATGTCCGTGGACTCATCCTTAGCCCGACGGTAGGCATTGGTGGCAGCGACAGTCGCACTATCATTCGGCTCATCTGTAAGTGGGTTGTCTAGGACATGGTCCTTCTTTTCTTGTTTGAGAACCATTCGATACTAGTTGGTAAAATTAGTGTCGTTCAGTTTATATTTCTCAAGAATGGTTCTCAAACCGGATATCTCAGAGTGACTGCTACTTGGTGCCATGATCTACAACAGAAAATATGCAAAACACTTAAGACATGTATTCATAAAAGAGCAAGCATATTAAACACTTTAATATTTTATGCTCCCACTAGAACCAACACCCCTCTGATGGTTACTGAGTGATTCAGGATCCTAAATAAGCAAGTCGGCTAGTGAGCTTTAGCATCACCGCTAGCCGCCAAGTGATCTAGGTAGACAACTCCTTGTAAATCGCATCTCATACGACTCTTGTTGGACGGGTGGCATCACATGCCCCGGCTCCCATCCGACTATTCCCCGAGCCCCACAACCATTGTGATAGATCCGTCTAGCTTACCGAGTGTTTCCGCTGTAAGAGTCCGACTCGAACCCACCTAGTCGAAAAGAATTGGCAGCACCTCAATTTTATGAGCCCACTACCAAAAATGTCCGACTTGTGATGGTGCAAACACTAGGGGAAAACCGACTAGACCTTCTTTGAGGGATTAAATTTTACCGACTATCTAATAGAGGTAAAACAGAGACATATCAACAACACACAATAAAGCAATTATAATGTGAGATGGTATGGCTCTCTTCATGGCGATCCCCATCTCCACAAAGCTTGTAATCCGACTCGTGCCAACTCTTGTCACTTTCCGTCTTACTCCATGTTGCCGACATGTACATCGCCTTGCATGCCATCCGGATTCTCCAAACGGCTACACTAGCTTAGAAAAGTAAATTACATAGAGAATCCGACACGTAGGTCGTTATACAATGAAATGACAGGACCTAGGCTCCAGTCGGCTGACAAAATCCATGATTCGCAGATCACGTATAGATTACACACATACATCACATGCACATGAACCATACCACTCACAACTTCCTGCAAAAACAAGGTATGCATAGATACACTATCTACCGGCGTTGTGAAACTCGCAACGACGTCTAACGCTCTATGACAGGGATTCCGAACATGGATTCCGAAAACGTAGATCTCATCTACATTTCGACCATTATTCCAACTCGATCAAACTCTTTGATCTTCGACCACCGCTTCTGGATTTACGTGTCACAGTCTACCCTGATGGCGGAAACCGACTGGTAGGGGTATGTTGTTCCACAACCTCAGTAGAATGATCATGGAAATCAGATCTACCATTCCCCGAGTATAGTTGATCCAATCAACCTCGTACAAAACCGATCTATCTCATAGATCGACCACCAAAACAGCATATAGATCTCATCTACAGCCAACCACATATCACATATGCGAGATCTCGAGCCTAAAACCAGAAGCTATCGCTCTGATACCACTGTTGGGCCACGTAGAGATAAAACAAAACTTTTCCTCTAACATGGTGATCCCAAGATCTACTTGAGGTAGAAGGCCACAAGGTTTACCACTACACGCACAGTTGCAGATTACTGATGTAGCGCGTCAATTGATGCAGTGCAGTCCTTTGAGATCCGATCGTCCTGGTGCTGATCGTACATCACCTCTGCTGGTATCCTCACGTACAAGGAGGAGCACCGGCAGCAAACTGCTAGGTTCGTTACAACGGCAGGACTGATGTGGAGCTAGGGTTTCCAACACATGGAATGACCTAACCGGTCAACCATTAACCCAACCATTAACCCTTATGGGTTACTGTGATCCAGTATATATAGGGAATGAACGTGGGCTCCACTCACGTGGCACATTCACTAAAGCCCATATAATATTAGTCACCGTGAGCCTGACTCACTGACTCAGTCCAAATCCGGCTCGGATCCTACCCAACCAGATTTCCGGTTTAGATCCAATCCGTACTTGCTCCCGCTCTTAAGTGTGTGACCCCGCAGGCTCATGGCTACTTGGACATGATTGGAGTCCGACTCTCAATCGATCAGTCGGTAATGGCTCCTAGCAGAACGTGCCGACTCCCAAGTACCAATGAGTCATGATGACTTGCCTTTCCAATGCGACTTACGTCCGAGTCCCTTTTGCCTCACGATATACCTTGTCAGACTATATGCAAATATTTTTCTTCCCTTAAATAGTCCGAATCTCTTCTCGATCCAAGATAAGTGATTCACCCGACTAACTCTTAGTCGATCACCTCGGTTAAAACTTAACTGAGTCATGCATGGACATGCTTTCCGAATCATATCATCTTAGAGGGCCCAGAGAATATCTCTCCAAGTGGAGGGTCAAAATCCCATCTTGGTTATTCACGTCACGCAGCTTGATTCTCAGTCGACCCGAACTCTTCCTTTATAACTGCCCAGTTATGGATCAACGTTTGACAGAACCTAAGTCGGTGATCCTCAACTCGGACTATGCAATAACCTCGGGTCTAAGGATTACATTGATTGCGATATACAAATGACAACTTGTTCGTTGTACCTCAATATGGGTCAATCCGACTCGCTAAACTCTTTAGCCGAATCTGTGTAAGTCGGAATAGCATCACCATGCCCATGACAAGTGGAACCGAGTCATCAAGCCGACTTTCACATTGCTCTAAGTTATGTGTCTAGCACAACCTCAATGACCAAGGACATTTAGTACAAACAACATGAATGTATAGTTCCACAACCGAATCACATATTCAATGATACACATCAGATGTTTATACAAGGACAACTTAATATCTTTATGAATACAATGGGAAATATCATCATACATGATTGCCTCTAGGGCATATTCCCAACAACTTGCACATGCAATTTAGCAAGTTTCCCATTGGCCAGCATGATGAATTCGTAATCAGGTACTACGACACAAACTTTCAGACTTTCTACAACGTTAGAGCTGAGGAGGCTCTGGCCATGATGTGGAGTAAAGACCTCGGCATAGGGACTATGCTGATGTTTGTGCACATTGTTAACAAAGATACTAGGGAACAGACTGTCCTGAAGGATACTGGGCCGTGTGGAACGCGAACAGAACAGGCTCTGTTTTCGATACCGAGCGCGACCGACCAGCCTTTTGTTGAGCATGAAGACATCAAAATGTGTGGCGGTCAGGGTGATTTTGTGCTTGATGATGATGATGATGAGAAAGCATATCCAGATGTGGCTGCTAACCCTGATAGGATGGAGAGTAGGGAATATTTGGTTGATTCGAACTATGAGCCTGACTATGGGACTGATGAGGAAGAGGAATGTGAGGATTCGGAAATGGGATGCAGATACGATGACGAAGATGCGAACAGGCTAGTGATACACTTTGACAGGACAACCCTACAATTGATGAGGAGACTGTCTTTGATACTGTGGAGGAATGCAGATATCCCATTGCTACCTATGCAATAAGAGTTGGGTTCGAATTTATCATTGAAAAGAGCGACCAAAAGAGATTTAGGGTGCATTGTAGGGAAAGTAAGGTGTGTAAATGGAGATTGCATGCATCTCCAATGCGGGGTGGACACCCATTTCAGGTTGCAATAGCTACATTTAGTTTTGGTCTTTCTCATATTTGTTCTGCTGATGAGTCCTCTGATTTATTTTGATTCCCATTGAATGCAGATCAAGGTAAACATGAAGAAACACAACTTCCCTAATACTTCTTTAAGTGATAAAGTTAGATCGACGACAACCAAGTGGATTGCTGCTAAGGTACTTGACTGGGTGAGGCAGGATCATAGCATTGGACCTGCTGAACTTAGAACTAAGCTTAGCGAAAAGTTTAATGTTCTGATTACTTACCATAGAGTCTTTGATGGGAATGAGATGGCTCTAGACTTCATTCAGGGCAAGTGGACTGAAAGTTTTCACATGTTGTATAGTTCCAAAGCTGAGGTAGAGAAGAAATCACCTGGTAGTGCTGTTGACATTGATTACGAGGTTGTGAAAGAAAGAGAAAAGGTCTCAAGGGGGGTCAAGTATAAGCAGGCGGATAAGAAATACTTCAGGAGATGTTTTGTCTGCCTGAAGGCAGGCTGGAAGGGGTTCCTAGACGGCTGCAGGCCATACTTGGCAACAGATGCAACTTCTTTAACAGGAAAGTTCAGGGGATAGCTTTCTACCGCTTGTGTTGTGGACGCGCATAATTGGCTTTTCCCATAGCCTATGCTATTCTTGAGGGTGAATCGACTGAAAGCTGGAGATGGTTCATGCAGATACTACGTGAAGTAATTGGTCACCCTGAAGGCTTGGTGATACACACCAGTGCATGCAAGGGGCTTCAGAATGCTGTTGATGTTGTTTTTCCTAGGGTTGAGCATAGGGAATGCATGAGGCACCTCGCTACTAGCTTCACGAAGAAGTTCAAAGAAAAGACCTTTGAAGACAACTTGTGGCGATCAGCATACACGTACCCCCAAGCACGCATGTTACTTACATGCAGAACTTACCGTGCCGAAGCTGAAAGAATACCTCGAAGAACATCAGAACAAGTTATGGGCCAGTAAGCAAAGTGGATTTTGTTTGCAATAATCTGACAGAAAGGTTCAATGCTAACATTAGGAGCATGAAGTCTCTTGCAATTGTTATTTTGTTAGATGCAATAAGACAGTGCATAATGGTGAAGATAGATTTTAGGCAGAGAATTTGTGCGAGAAAATTTGTACGCCATAAAATAATTCCAAAGGTGGTTTTATTACTGAATGCAAGAAACAGGGCAATGGGAACGATAAAGACGACGATGGTCAGAAGTTCCAATATGTTGGATGAGGTTTATGCACAAGACAAACATGTAAATGAACGGAGGTTTACTGTAGACATTGGTAACAAGACTTGTTCATGCAGGAAGTGGCTGGTTACTGGTATGCCATGCCACCATGCACTGCACTTCATCTTAAAGCTGAGAGGTAGAGGTGCTGAAATAGAGAACTATGTTCATAACTATTTCTCCATGGACAATTTTGCTGCAACTTATGCAGAAAACGTACCACCTATTGCTGATGAAAATGATTGTGAGATAGTCGATCCAGGGTTCAAACTTGAACCACCAGTTCTTCGGAGGCCACCTGAGAGTCCTAGAAAGGAAAGGACCGAAGCCTTAACCGCAAAAGGTTCGAGACTAGGAGCAAGGAAGCAGAAGTGCAAATGGTGTGGAGGGTTTGGACATATCAAGAGGCTATGCAAAACCTAGTTCCACATGATTTCGGAGATGCTGACCTTGTCCCCGTTCACATCACAGAGGAACAAGATGAGGCTTTTCAGGCAGGACTGGAGGAAGCGCAGCGAGATGACGTGGATGAAGTGCTGCATGTGAAGGAAAACAGTGATGCGCATGTGGAGGGAAACGTTGGTAAGAAGAAATTGTCTAAGGACGTGGACGTGCCGGCGGGGATAGGGGCGAAAAGAAACAAAAGGGTAAGCAGGAGCGAAAGGGAAACAATAATAATGGAGTTGAGTTTGAATATGAAGAAGTTGCAGGGGTGATTGAGGATGTTCTTGAGGATCTTTCGCTAACTACAGGAGAAACAATAAATCCCTGTCAATTTCGTCTCTGTACGATTCTCCGGACAAAAAAGCTTGAAACTAGTTTTACTTGGCATTTTGATCATTTTTGTTTCTGTCCTCATCAACTTTTGTTTAGTGTAGCGCGGCATTGAACAGTAATAAGAGGAGAATAGAGAAGGTGGCACAGTAACGTCGTTTCTTGAATTTTCATTGAAATTTATTTATATCTGGTACTTGTAACAGGTATGTGATGTGTGGTGTCGAACTGATTTGAGGTCGTTAGATTGTGAATTAAGTTTTAATCTGATTACCCATAAACAATAATCTTGGATTTGTAACAATTCAATGACCAAAATTATGGCCGTGCCATGGAGTTCCCTCGTTGCCTGCAGTGTTGGCCTGGAAGGATCAATGGCACAGGACCAGCATGATGGAATTTTTTCCTTCGCTCCCGCTAACCTGTTCCGAACTTGATTGTGCTGCCGTTTAATCATGCATCTGGACCCACATGTCATCCTCTCATTAGAAGAAACATATGTATGATGGATTTAAAGTGAGTGATTTAGCAATACAGACATTGAAACACAATAGCAGTATAGATAGAACTAGTTCTTGTTTCATCTCATAAAACCTTGGTCGACTAGAATCAACATGAATACCTAATCCCAAATTTGAACGGCAGATCAACAGAATCAAGACCATCATATATGTCATCTACCACCTTGTGGATGTAGAATGAGTAATCCAGGATGAACCTATCATGTTAATTAATCAAAAAATTATGTAAATCTTTAGTCATCCTGGCGGCAGCTGGCGATGCGCTGCTCTTTGGCTCGAAAAATAGGCTATATTCAGCGAACTCCTCCTGGTCCCCTCCCATCATTGAAGGTTTTTATAAGTGCAACTCCACCATGTACCGCGGAAACTTGCATGCCGCCGACCTGACGCACTCGATGGATATGGCGAGGCCAGAGTGGAGCATGTCAAATCGCACGATGAACATTGTACCATCGTCCCCGGATCTGACAGTCTCTATTCTCCATGATCCAGGTGCCAGCAAAGGATGAGAGATGTACATGTGTTCCACACCGTAGTGGAAACTGTGCACTTCCATCGAGTGGGATTTTTCGAGGTGGGCGAGGAGCGCTGTGGGCGAGGTGGCGAACTCGCAGCCAGGCTCAGGGCAGTAGCACGGGCCGTGCGGGCATGCCATCTTGTGGTTGAGGAAGTCATGGAAGGCGACCAATGTCCCGCAGCCATCATGGGGGCATCTGCTACCTTTTTCGCTAGCGACTTGGCGGCGCAACTCCTTGGAGCATGTGGCCAGCCTTACGGTGCTGGTAGTGTCCATACACATAGCGATTTCTCCGAAGGCATCGTCCCCAAACTTGCTCCAGCCACCGTACCAAATCTTGTGCATCGAATCCGCTATTGAGTCCAGATGAATTGGGGGCAAGGGCGGATTCATTATTGTTGGTGTTTCTTGGAGGAGAGTGAGGGCGTACTGCAAGAACCGATTCTACGGGCGAGAACGAAGTGCGCAGTAGATGGAGAAAATGGGATGCTCTTTGATCGAGGGGTGTTTGTGTGTTGCCTCGTCGGTCTTCTGTAGTGCGCAGGTGTATCGAGGATGCCGAATGGACTAGCAAGCGGGGGAGAAGATCTTTTGCGGATACATGCGTCTCCTTCTCCTCTGACACACACCAGAATTATGACTGAGCCATCAAGTGCTGGGAGCAGAGACAGCGTACCGTTGATACGTCGTAAACGTATCTATAATTTTTGATGCTCCATGCTTGTTTAGTATCTACTTTGCTTTGCTTTGTCTACACTTTGAGGTGTTTTTATATATTTTCTGGAACTAACCTATTAATAAGTTGCCACAGTGCCAGTTTCCTGTTTTCTTCTGTTTTTGGTTCCAGAAAGGCAGAAAATCAATATTCTCGGAATTGGACGGGATAAAAGCCAAAGTCAATATTTTACCGTGGGGGACACGAATCTACAAGACAAGACAGAGAAGCAAACCAGGGCGGCCAAACCTCCCTAGGCGTGGACAAGGGTGGGCCTGCGCCTGGGCAGGGTGTGGCCCCATGGTCGCCTCCCGGTCTCACCTCTTCGCCTATAAGAAGCCCCCGATGCAGAAACCCTAAGGACCTGATCAAAACTGCACGAAACCTTCTGTAGCCGCCGTCCCCGTCGTCCCTAGATCGAGGGCGTCTGAAGTTCTTCCCGGCACCCTTCCGGAGAGGAAATCATCCCAGATATCTTCTCTCCAGTATGAAGCATGTGTAGTTCCACCTTGTACTATGGGTCCATGTAGTAGCAAGATGGTTGTATCTCCTCCTTGTGCTTTCATGTATAGATCTTGTGAGCTCCGTTCATGATCAAGATCTAATCTATTTGTTGCAGTGACCCAGCATACCACTGCATGATGTAGTACACTATAGTCGTTGACATAACACAAATGAAACACCATTCACTAGTACTACATCCCTCGGAGTGGTACAATAGAAACACAGCAAGTCCAAGACATGACTATATGTTACAACTCGACTCTTTACAAAAGATACAGAGAACACTCTAGGTTAAAGAGAGAAAGAAACTTCTTACAAAGAAGAATCATAAATAATCAACTCAAATCTAATATACTAATAGACTAGTATCTAAACTATTGAGACTTGCATTGATGCTATTGCAATACTCTTCAGGAGAAGGTGCTATGGCTAGAGAATTTATTCCTATCTAATCAACAACTTCATCTTCACTTGAGTTGATCTATATGTTGACTTTATTGACTGCATTGCAGAGCTTTAGCTTTTGATGATGATTCCTGGAGCATAACTTGATGTAGACATCGTCTTAATGCCTTCAGAATCTAGCAAGGGTTAAGAAGATATGTTGAGTACGAGCATACTCAGCAAGTTCACTAGAAAAGGAGTGTTTGATGCATTATATCTATAGCCACAGACCATAGGTCATAGGCGATGCAGGTTTTCGTAAACATTTCTTCAAAGATTGCTTTTATTCTGAAAAGCTATGTCCGTCAGCCTTCATAGGTTTACCAGAACTTTCATGGAGATCCTTTCCGGCCGCATTCGTAGCTCCTTCCCGGAACAGGGATTAACAAGTTACAGTTCTTACACTCTGCAGAGGTGCGTCACCTTACCCATGAGATACCTTAGGCTTTGTTGCACGGCCGGGAGTATGTTCCCATTCAAACTTCCTTGGTTTGAAGCCCAACCTAAGATCCAAGCCAATCACTACCTTCTCCGCGACCCCGCATGTATCCTTGGTGTATGCCATGCCCACCTATTGAATTATGACAATAGGCAATACATACCGTTCAGATGCTGGAACAATCGTGGGATGTTGACGGTTCCCACCCATATGCTGCATATCCTCTACGAATTACCAATTAATGCACGCTATGAGTGATAATAGCCATGACCCACACATTCGGCTCCTTGCGAGAGGGAAAAGATACAGCTGACTTCTCCATCCCATTCCAAATCTCATGGTCAACGTGTAATATACGGCGCAAGAATCACTAGCAACATTGTTTGTTAAGTCGTAGGTGATATAGTCCTGAGTAGTGGTATTCCAACTTCCAGATTTAGTAGATTAGCTGATCACCGTGGACCAGTAACCAATAGTTCACATTATTATCAAAAATAGTGTTTTCTGACCTTTTTTAAATGCAGGTGATGACAACACTGAATTTGTAAAATACTTTACAGAAAATAATAAAAGGACATGAGCAAGTGTGAACTTGCCTTTTGTGATTGCAAGATTATGCACTCACGGTCTTTGAGACAATATAAAATCCAATATATGAAAACAGCATCATTGGTCCGGTAAGGACTAATGTTTAAAGAAGCAAGATGCCATTATGCATAAGTAATGTAATGCAATTTGGTAAACTCGAATTCCCGAAATAAGCGTTGATCTAGGGTTTGATACTAGAAGTGGTTCTTTTAGAATGTGTTATACTTGTAGCTAAGCTTCACACTTGTGCTTCTTATTAAGGATTGTGAGTGTGTGTGAAACAACATGTAATTATAATACCATACAACAATAATATACACAAATGTGGAATGGTACTCAAAGACTACTTATATAAGAATTGCCTTATCTTCGAATCTTACTTTACAAGTATAGGCATTTATAAGGAACTTAAGTATTAACAATCTTGATATACAAGTAAAGTTTAAAACAATGTTATTACGATTAATTGTCATCTGTTGACTATGATGAAAGTATTTGAGTTTAGTTGTTAAGTGTTGGAGATATTATCGTAAAACTTGTTGTTTGAAGTGGCAAAAAGAATAACATTTGAAGAAAATATTTCTTTTCTATGGTTTAAACAATATTGGTGGTTAATCAAATGTGGTCGATGTTGTCTGTGCTTGCTTAAATAGTTTGGACTTGAGATGCTTTAGGACTTAATTATAATAGACCAAAGTTAACTATAAAACACATAACAAGGTTTTGTCATATATTTAAAGGCTTGTAGACTTAAAGTTAACTTTAAGAACATATATGGATTGAAGGTGTAATTCTTATGACAATTGTACTTTGTTCACTTCATAAGGTTTCTTTAAAGCTAACTAAGAATGATATTACTTTTATTTGAGTAGTGGCTTTTCTAATATTATAATGGAATAGAATCCTTTACCATTTTACAAATGAGTGGTTATAGTTTGTAAACAAGGAAATAATATTACTTACCTACTTATGAATTCACTATAGTGTTTTGGTATATTTATAAACTTGTAGTTGAAACAATGGTAAAAAGTTCTATTTGGTTGAAAATATCATTCTTGAAAATTTTATAATTGATAAGGACCTTTTTAGAAAATGATCTACACTTATGATTGAATGATAATTCAATAAAATTGTTTTTAAAATGTGTTGAACCATTTTGACTTCATATTATCAATATTTAAGACTAACACTATTTATTAGACTCAATTGGTTAATTTTAGAAATATTAGCAAATTTTATTTACCCTTATATGAATTATTAATTAAGGAAATTAGGTTTAAATTCAAGTTATTAGGGTATTAAGTTTTCATTTACCACAAAAGTGTAATGTTATATTTTTAACATGTAGATATTATTTTTGTGATCATTTTGGTATATTACATTTATTTTTGTGATTTATAAATATTAAGATATGATTTTTAGAAGATTTACTACTTTATAAACACTTTACAAATAATAAATGTTTAATTAAGTGAAATAATAATCCATGATTATAGTTTTAAATTATAGTTCTTATTTTTCTAAGATTTTTGGTATTTTATTTATATTTTTAATTTTTACCAAGATTAAAATATGAATTTTCAAGGTATTAAAACTTATAAAATGCTTATTAAATAATAATTATTTAAATTGTTAACATAATAATGTTTGATAATAGTTTAATGTTATAGATGTTATTTTTCTGAATTTTTTATATAAACATATTTTTCTGAATTATAAAATAAAAGTTATTTATTTTATAAGGTTTAATCATTTTGTGAATTTTTATTTTAATAATTAAATGTGTTTATGAGGTAATGCTGATGTCAGCATGAGGTGAGGGGTTTTTCTCTCCAGAGCTAATCCTACCCCAGTCACTGACTAGTGGGTCCTATGCCATGTCATTTCTAGAACAGTGAAACAATTCAATAAAAGGTAATATGACATCATCATTATGTCACGCTGACGTCACTCGAGATTGATCCTCTCAGGTTGAAGATTGATCAGTGAATCCCGTATGCGCGCGCTGCTGTGGTTGTGTTATTTGGAGAGAGCAAAGCACGGGGAGTCTAGTGGTGGTCATGCCACCCCTAAATGGTCACCGGAGAGCTGTGCATGACGGTGACTGACGGCGGTGCATGACGGCGCACGGCGAGACCTCGATACGTGATGCAATCGAATCAACGAAGACTACTGGAAGATATAGGGCTCACCCTTATTGTGATGGAATGCTTGGGGAAGTGAGATGAGGCGTGCAGACGATGAATCGACGATGATGGTCACGGTGGATGACAAAAGGGAACGCTTGATTTCGCCTGATTCCCGCCGTGCCAACTCCTGTTCTTGGTCCTAAACGAACGAGTCCATGATCGAGCTTCCAACGGTGTCTTCGGCGAGTCATGGGGTGGTCGGACATGGCCGGAACGACTAACACCGACGTTCTAGGGTTTCAGCATGGTTGGGGAATTTTGGGAGAGGGCACGAGAGAGAGTGATACGGGTGTAGGGGTTTGAAGCATGGAAAACAAAATTTTCTACCGCATACAAACAAACAAGCCAAGATCTATCTACTAGATTATAACAACGAGTCGATAGAATAACACCCTCGAAGATTCCAAAGTGTTTAACGAGAGCGGATTCTCGTGGGTGATGTAGTCATACACTTGCCGATCTCAAGATCGCGTAGACGATCCTTCCGGCGCTGCGTTCCGGCAGCGCTCCCGCAGTCGGTCACACGTTCGGTACTCGACGAAGACCTTCCTCTCCCTTGTTCCAGCAGGCAGCAGAGGTTGTAGCACTCTCCTCGTGATTCCGGCAGCACGACGGTGTGGTACCGGAAGTAGAGGGGAGATCTTGCAGGGCTTCGCCTTAAGCCGGAGCGAGTATGGTGGACTATGAGAGAGCCCTCGGTGATCTAGGGTTTAGACGCACCAAGGAGAAGAGGCTAGGCCGGCGGCTAGGGCAAGGGGGTGCCCCAACTCGGCGGCTAGGGTTTAGCCCTAGGCGGCGGCAGCAGCAGGTGGTGGCGGCGCCGGCGGCTTGGAGCTAGGGTTTGCGGGGTGCAAGTTGTGTGCTTGGAGGGGCAGCCCTGCCCCTCCTTATATAGGTGGAGGACGGCGGCCAAGGGGAGGGGAGTCCCTCACCAACTCGACTTCCAAGGCCGGCGGTGGAGGGAGAGGGACTTCCTCCCCAAGTAGGTTTCCTACTCTCCCTCCACCAAGGAAAATAGCCGTTTGACTTTTTCAAACTAGGATTTGATTTATCCCATTATTTCGCTCAGTGATGACACCTAGTACATGATGCAACCATTCCAACTTGTCATGACACATTCATGTACCCTTCCCCTCCGGAGTGCCGGACCTTCCGGAACCTTCTAGAACATTCCCGATGAAAACACCGGAACCATTCTCCAACCCCGAAACTGGACTTTCCTTATATGAATCTTATTCTCCGGACCATTCCGGATCTCCTCGTGATATCCCGGATCCCATACGAGACTCCGAACAACATTCGGTCTCTTACTCATCATTCCATAACTACTCAACAACATCGAATCCTTAAGTGTGTCTCCTTACGGTTCGTGAATTATGCGGACATGATCGAGACACTTCTCCGAACAATAACCAATAGAGGAATCTGGAAATTCATATGGTTCCCACATATTTCTACGATTACTTTGTGATCGAATGAACCACTTACATACGATACCAATTTCCCTTTGTCTCACGATAGTTTACTTATCCGAGGTTTTGATCGTCGGTATCTCTGCATACCTAGTTCAACCTCGTTACTGATAAGTACTCTTTTCTCGTTCCCGTGATATGTGATCCCTTGTGAGCCAGTCACATGCTTGCAAGCTAATTGGATGACATTCCACCGAGAAGGCCCAGAGTATATCTATCCGTCATATGGATGGAGAAATCCCACTCTTGATCCATGTGTCTCAACCAATACTTTCCGAACACTCAATTCCACCTTTATAACCACCCAGTTACGGAGTGGTGTTTGATGTCATCAAAGCATCCTTCCAGTGATGGTGATATGCATGATCTCATGGTCGAAGGAATTAGGTTACTATGTATCAGAAAGCATATAGCAATTGAACTATTAAAATGACTTGATCTTTATGCTACGCTTATCTATAGGAGTATGTCCATCATACCATTCTCCTAACGATATGATCTTGTTGTTAATAACATCTCAATGTTCATGATAGGGAAACCACAATAATTTATTAACCAACAAGCTAGTATTATGAAGAGGCTTTACTAGGGACTTCAATTTAAGTTTACAAATCACACAAGTATTAAATTTTCCTTGTTAATACTATTATAGCATGAATGTAAACATTTATCATAAACACAAAGATATAATAACAACTACATTTATTATTACCTCTAGGGCATATCTCCAACAGTCTCCCACTTGCACTAGAGTCAACTAATCTAGATTACATGGTAATATACCGAACACCCATGGCAGTTTGGTGTTGGTCATGTTTTGCCCTCGGGAGAGGTTTAGTCAACGGATCCGCCACATTCAGATCTGTGTTTACTTTGCAAATCTTTATTTCACCATCTTGGACATGTTCTCGAATAGCGTGGAAACGTAGCTTGATGTGCTTCAGCTTCTTGTGTGACCTTGGTTCTTGCTCATTGGCTATGGCGCCCATGTTATCACAGTAGATAGACATTGGGTCCAGCGCACTAGGAACCACACCGAGCTTTGTAATGAACTCTTTCATCCATATCGCTTCTTGTGAAGCCTCCGAAGCAGCCATGTATTCCGATTCAGTTGAAGATCTCGCCACAACGCTTTGCTTTGCACTCCTCCAGCTAACTGCTGCACCATTCAAAGTAAATACGTATCCAGATTGTGATTTAGAATCATCCGGATCGGTGTTCCAACTAGCATCGGTGTAACCATTAACAACGAGCTGTTCATCACCTCCATAAGAAAGAACCATATCCTTAGTTCTTCTCAAGTACTTAAGGATGTTTTTGACCGCAGTCCAATGATCCACTCCTGGATCACTTTGATATCTGCTAGTCAAACTAACAGCATATGCAATGTCAGGTCTAGTACATAGAATGGCATACATTAGAGATCCTATGGCTGAGGCATAGGGAGTCTTACTCATCCTTTCTCTATCTTCTGCCGTTGTTGGACTTTGAGTTTTACTCAAGGTCGTATTGGGAAACATGGGCAAGAACCCTTTCTTGCTATCTTCCATTCCAAACCTCTTTAGAACTTTGTCCAAATATGTACTTTGTGAAAATGATATTAGGCATCTCGATCTATCTCTATAAATCTTTATGCCCAATATGTAAGCTCCTTCGCCAAGATCTTTCATTGAAAAACTATTATTCAAATATTCCTTGACACTATTAAGAAGTTCTACATCATTCCCAATCAACAATATGTCATCTACATATAGTATTAATAATGCTACAGAGCTCCCACTCACTTTCTTGTAAATACAAGCTTCTCCATAAGTTTGTATAAAACCAAAACTTTTGATCACCTTATCAAAATGTTGATTCCAACTTCGAGATGCTTGCTTCAATCCATAAATGGACCGCTAAAGTTTGCATACCTTGTTAGCATCCTTAGGATCGACAAAACCTTTGGGTTGCATCATATACAACTCTTCGTCAATGTCTCCATTGAGGAACGCTGTTTTGACATCCATCTGCCATATCTCATAATCATAATATGCAGTGATTGCTAACATAATCCTCACAGACTTTAGCTTCGCTACTGGTGAGAAAGTCTCATCGTAGTCAACTCCTTGAATTTGTCGAAACCCTTTTGCGACAAGTTGAGCTTTATAGACAATAACATTACCATCAGCATCTGTTTTCTTCTTGAAAATCCATTTGTTCTCGACAGCCTTCCGGCCATCCGGTAAGTCCACCAAAGTCCATACTTGGTTTTCGTACATGGATCCAATCTCGGATTTCATGGATTCTTGCCATTTATTGGAATCTAGGCTCATCATCGCTTCCTCAATGTCGCAGGGTCATCGGTGTTGTCCACCAACATGACACTCATAACGGGATCATACCAATCAGGAGTGGTACGAGTTCTCGTTGACCTGCGAGGTTCTATAGCAACTACAACCGAAGTTTCATGATCATCATCATTAGCTTCCTCTCTTATTGGTGCAGGCACCACAGGAACTTCTTCCGGTGCTGCGCTACTAGCAAGTTCGAGAGAAGGTTCGACAACCTCGTCGAGTTCTACTTTCCTTCCAGTCACTTCTTTCGAGAGAAATTCCTTCTCTAGAAAGGATCCATTCTTGGCAACGGAGATTTTGCCTTCGGATCTATGATAGAAGGTATACCCAATAGTTTCCTTTGGGTATACTATGAAGACGCATTTTTCCGCTTTGGGTTCAAGCTTGTCCGGCTGTAACTTCTTTACATAGGCTTCGCAACCCCAAACTTTAAGAAACGACAATTTAGGTTTCTTCCCAAACCATAATTCATACGGTGTCGTTTCAACGGATTTAGATGGTGCCCTATTTAAAGTGAATGCGGCTGTTTCTAATGCATAACCCCAAAATGATAGCGGTAAATCTGTAAGTGACATCATAGAACGAACCATATCTAAGAGATTTCGATTACGACGTTCGGACACACCATTATGCTGTGGTGTTCCTGGCGGTGTCAATTGTGAAAGTATTCCGCATTTCTTCAAATGCTCGCCAAACTCGTAACTTAGATATTCACCTCCACGATCAGAACGTAGAAATTTAATCTTCTTGTTACGTTGATTCTCAACCTCACTTTGAAATTCCTTAAACTTCTCGAAAGTTTCGGACTTATGTTTCATGAAATAGATATACCCATATCTACTCAAGTCATCCGTGAAGGTAAGAACATAACGATAACCACCGCGCGATGCTACACTCATTGGACCACACACATCGGTATGTATGATTTCCAATAAGTCCGTAGCTCGCTCCAACATACCAGAAAATGGAGTCTTAGACATTTTACCCATCAGACATGCTTCGCATCTTTCAAGTGATTCGAAATCAAGTGATTCAAGAAGTCCATCGGAATGTACTTTCTTCATACGCTTCACTCCAATGTGACCAAGACGATAGTGCCACATATAGGTCGAGTTATCGCTCAATTTCAAACGTTTAGCCTCAATGTTATTAATATGTGTATTTCCACTATCGAGATTCAATATTAATAGACCATCTATCAAAGGTGCATGTGCATAAAACATATTACTCATATAAATCAAACAACCATTATTCTCGGACTTAAACAAGTAATCGTCTCGAAATAAACAAGATCCCGATATAATGTTCATGCTCAACGCAGGCACCAAATAACAATTATTTAAGTATAAAACTAATCCCGATGGTAGATCAAGAGGTAGCGTGCCGACCGCGATCACATCAACCTTTGATCCGTTTCCCACGCGCATCGTCACCTCGTTCTTCGCTAGCTTCCGTTTATTCTGCAGCACCTGTTTCGAGTTACAAATATGAGCAACCGAACCAGTATCAAATACCCAGGCACTACTACGAGTACTAGTGAGATACACATCAATAACATGTACATTGGATATACCTTTCTTCTTGATGTTGCCGTTCTTCAAATCTGCCATGTACTTTGGGCAATTCCGCTTCCAGTGACCTTCTCCCTGGCAGTAAAATCACTCTGTATCCGGCTTAGGTCCAGCCTTGGTCTTCTTCGTCGGTGCGGTAACTTTCTTACCACCCTTCTTGAAGTGTCCCTTTAGCTCATACTTGCCTTTCTTGAATTTGGTGGTCTTATTTACCATCAACACTTGGTGCTCTTTCTTGATCTCCACTTCTGCAGATTTTAACATGGAGAAGAGTTCTGGCAACTGCTTGTTCATGCTTTGCATATTGTAGTTCATCACAAAGTTCTTGTAACTTGGTGGCAGTGATTGGAGGACACGGTAAATCCCCAAAGCATTAGGAATCACTATACCCAATCTTTGAAGTTTGTTTGCGTGCCCAGACATCTTAAGCACATGCTCACTGACGGAGCTGCCCTCTTCCATCTTGCAGTTAAAGAACTTTTCAGAAGCCTCATAGCTCTCAACTACCGCGTGAGTCTCAAAAATCAATTTGAGTTCACGGACAATATCATGTGGGTCTGAATTCTCAAACCTTTTCTGAAGCTCCGATTCTAAACCATACAAGATAGCACACTGAACTGTGGAGTACTGAGTCTTCTGAGCGAGGTAAACATTCTTTACTTCATCGGTAGCAGTAGCTGCAGGCGGGTCACCCAGCGGTGCATCCAGCACATAGGTCAAATTACCATCATTGAGGACAATCCTCAAATTGTGGAACCAATCCGCGAAGTTGCTTCCATTGTTTTTCAACTTTTCTTTCTCTAGGAACGCATTAAAATTGATGGTAGGGGCTGCCATTGATCTACAACATATTTGCAATAGTTTATACTAAGTTTATGACAAATTGAGTTCTAATTAATAGTTAAATTAATCTAGGTGAACTCCCACTCAAAACAATATCCCTCACATTGTTTTAGTGATCACACGAACCAAATCCACAACATCAAAACCGATCATCACGAGAGTTGATGTAGCGTCAATGGCGAACAATCGACATGGTCATCATATATACTATATGATTCATGCTTTACCTTTCGGTGATCCGTGTTCCGAGACCATGTCTGTACATGCTAGGCTCGTCAAGATCAAACCTTAGCTTCCGCATGAGCAAATCTGGCTTGCTCACGTTGTATACACTTGTAGAATCTAACACACCCGATCATCACGTGGTGCTTCGAAACAACAAGCTTTAGAAACGGTGCTCACTAAGGATGAACACTATAGAACTTGAAATTCATGTGCATGAGGGATCATCTTATAATGCTACCGTCGTTAACTAAGAAATACAAGATGCATAAAGGATTAAAATCAAATGCAATTCATAATATGTGATATGATATGGCCTTTCTTCTTTGTGCTTCCGATCTCCATCTTCAAGCACGAACATGATCTTCATCATCACCGGCAATGCATCAAGGTCAATGAAGTTGCACCATGGTTGTCGTCCACCAGCTTCAACTATTACAACTACTTTGAATAGACACGCGGGTCTTAACAGAAATTAAAGACAACCATATGGCTCCTGCCGGTTGCCAACTTACAATAAGGAACATTGCATACATCAAATATAATCACAATCATGGCCATATCACATCACAGCACACCCCTGCAAAACAAAGTTAGACGCCTCTAATTTCTTTGCATGTTTTACGTGGTTTGGGGCTTTCAATAAGTGTCGATCTAACTTACGAACAAGAACCACAACGTTGATGTTTGAACTATCAAGTGCCCGTTGTAAATTGGATCTATACTATAATGGGAGAGACAGACACCCGCAAAGCCACTTATGCAATACAAGTTGCATGTTGAGCGTGGAGCAAGTCTCATGAACGATGTCATGTAAGGTTAGCCCGGGCCGCTTCATCCCATCATACCGCAAGATGCAAAGTACACAAGAAGCAATTGATAATAAAAGCACCACCGCCCACAATGAACATTGTGTTCTACTCGTGCAACAGATCTACATATAGACACGGCTCTGATACCACTGTAGGGGTTCGTAGCATGGAAAACAAAATTTTCTACCGCATACAAACAAACAAGCCAAGATCTATCTACTAGATTGTAACAACGAGTCGATAGAATAACTCACCCTTGAAGATTCCAAAGTGTTTAACGAGAGCGGATTCTCGTGGGTGATGTAGTCGTACTCTTGCCGATCTCAAGATTGCGTAGACGATCCTTCCGGCGCTGCGTTCCGGCAGCGCTCCTGCAATCGGTCACACGTTCGGTACTCGACGAAGACCTTCCTCTCCCTTGTTCTAGCAGGCAACAGAGGTTGTAGCACTCTCCTCGTGATTCCGGCAGCACGACGGCGTGGTACCGGAAGTAGAGGGGAGATCTCGTAGGGCTTCGCCTTAAGCCGGAGCGAGTATGGTGGACTATGAGAGAGCCCTCGGTGATCTAGGGTTTAGACACGCCAAGGATAAGAGGCTAGGCCGGCGGCTAGGGAAAGGGGGTGCCCCAACTCGGCGGCTAGGGTTTAGCCCTAGGCGGCGGCAGCAGCAGGTGGTGGCGGTGCCGGCGGCTTGGAGCTAGGGTTTGCGGGGTGCAAGTTGTGTGCTTGGAGGGGCAGCCCTGCCCCTCCTTATATAGGTGGAGGGAGGCGGCCAAGGGGAGGGGAGTCCCTCCCCAACTCGGCTTCCAAGGCCGGCGGTGGAGGGAAAGGGACTTCCTCCCCAAGTAGGTTTCCTACTCTCCCTCCACCAAGGAAAATAGCCGTTTGACTTTTCAAATTGGCGTTTGACTTTTTCAAACTAGGATTTGATTTATCCCATTATTTCGCTCAGCGATGACACCTAGTACATGATGCAACCATTCCAACTTGTCATGACACATTCATGTACCCTTCCCCTCCGGAGTGCCGGACCTTCCGGAACCATCTAGAACATTCCCGATGAAAACACCGGAACCATTCTCTAACCCCGAAACTGGACTTTCCTTATATGAATCTTATTCTCCGGACCATTCCGGATCTCCTCATGATATCCTAGATCCCATCCGAGACTCCGAACAACATTCCGTCTCTTACTCATCATTCCATAACTACTCAACAACATTGAATCCTTAAGTGTGTCTCCCTACGGTTCGTGAATTATGCGGACATGATCGAGACACTTCTCCGAACAATAACCAATAGAGGATTTTGGAAATTCATATCGTTCCCACATATTTCTACGATTACTTTGTGATCGAATGAACCACTTACATACGATACCAATTTCCCTTTGTCTCATGATAGTTTATTTGTCCGAGGTTTTGATCGTCGGTATCTCTGCATACCTAGTTCAACCTCGTTACTGATAAGTACTCTTTTCTCGTTCCCGTGATATGTGATCCCTTGTGAGACAGTCACATGCTTGCAAGCTAATTGGATGACATTCCACCGAGAGGGCCCGGAGTATATCTATCCGTCATATGGATGGACAAATCCCACTCTTGATCCATGTGTCTCAACCAATACTTTCCGAACACTCAATGCCACCTTTATAACCACCCAGTTATGGTGTGGTGTTTGATGTCATCAAAGCATCCTTCCGCTGATGGTGATATGCATGATCTCATGGTCGAAGGAATTAGGTTAATATGTATCAGAAAGCATATAGCAATTGAACTATTAAAATGACTTGATCTTTATGCTACGCTTATCTATAGGAGTATGTCCATCGTACCATTCTCCTAACGATATGATCTTGTTGTTAATAACATCTCAATGTTCATGATAGGGAAACCACAATCATTTATTAACCAACAAGCTAGTATTATGAAGAGGCTTTACTAGGGACTTCAATTTAAGTTTACAAATCACACATGTATTAATGTTTCCTTGTTAATACTATTATAGCATGAATGTAAACATTTATCATAAACACAAAGATATAATAATAACTACATTTATTATTGCCTCTAGGGCATATGTCCAACAACGGGTACGAGTGGATAGAGGAGATCACGGGCATTCTTATCCTACCGCCCAACAGCGGCGGCGCGCATCGTAGCGCGACGAAGATCGACGATGGCCGCGACGCCACGCAGCTGTTTCTGCCGGCGAGGAAGATGGCGAGAAACAGAAGGCCAAAGCGGTACGGGCTCCTGGTGGGCTGGTGCTAGGCCGAAGTGGGCTGTAGCCAGGTGAGCAGACGCGCGGCGGCTGCTGCTGCATGCGAGCGATGGTTAAGCCAGTGAGGGAGTGGGCCTCGGGCCAGTTTCTGGACTGCATTTGTTTCCTTTTCTTTATTCTTTCCGTTTTCTGTTTTCTAGCTTTTGTATTTAAACAATTGTTTTGAATTTTCTTTAGGGAATTTCTTTGCTGAATACTAGCAGCCATAATAAAGTTATTTAGAACCATTTTGTGAACTTTTATTATATTTTTCTATTTCTTTACTTTCCTTATATAGATCCTTCTAATATTTGGTAAGGGCCTTTGTTATTAATTTTCTTTCCATAACAAACCATGGACTTATTATTTGATATTTCCTTATTTAATTATAAAACTTAATTCTAGTTAACTTATAGTTTTGAGGGAAACTTTTATATCTAATGGTCATATATCATTATTTGATGTATGATATACAAAGGAATTAATATTACTCCCATGAATCTAGGGAATAACAAGATATATATTTTTTATTATAACTAATATAGGAGTTAAGTTTTGAATTGAAAATGCTTACCATAAGTTCTTAGGAGATTTAATATTCTCATATTCTTTTATAAGCATGGGTAGAGATTAATGGTTAAGTCATATTGTCTTTATGTTTATGATCATGAATGATATCACCATCTAAGGTAAAATAGTGGGGTTGTTTTCTAGGATGGCTTAGAGATGGAATTGATAATTAGAGTTTCTAGGCACATATGATTTTAAAATTTGGAAGTGATAAAGATATGCTTAAGTGATTTTCTATAGGAAAATATTCCTACAAGGCATTGTGGAAGTAGGATGATTGATCATATAGATGGAATAGACATTAGTTTGATTATAGATTTAAGGTTTAGTGTTTACCAAGAAATCCTATCTTCCATACTTCATAATTCTTGACTTCTAATTAAGGAATTCCTTTCCTAGATATTCTACTTCTTCCTATCCATCATAATGTGTTATCATGATGAGCTTTACTTCACAAGAATATTCTTATCAATACTTTCTTCTTCTAAATCCATTTTTAAATCCAATGATCTTAACACTAAAGCTCTTCATAATCTTCTCATATCTATACTTGGTTATCAAACTATTCTACTACTAATAATCTCCAATCCAACAGATGGTTACAGTTAACTCCATTCATACTCTTCCTTTATCATCCATCACCAACATTACTCTAATTGATTCATATATCTAATTTTTCTCTCCTTAAAAGCTTACTATCTTTTAAGAGAAATAACACTACTTCAATAACCCCATGCTACTCTAGCTTCAGCTTAGCCATACAATCTTATATGTACTTTACTCCAGTATCTTATATTCAAACTTCACATCATCTCATGGTGACTTATCATGGCTAACCTAGGATAACATATCTATACTACGGTTTAATCATGTTATATCCACCAATGTCACTTATACCTGATATAATCATTCCCTCTTAGTGACCTGAGCATGATCATTACAATCCTTTGATCATGTATGGCTTAGGTTTCCAGTTGGCTAATCAAGGCCTTCATCAATACATCATTTCAGTTATATTATAATTATCTTCTCGGTGTATCTATCTGACTAAGAGATATTATTCATTGGCTATGCCTACTTAATCCAATAGGATTACCCCCTTGGTAACTATCTTCAATATTCATCCTTGTAATCTTCTATCATTTCATGAGTGTGTTAACTCCATCAATTGTCACATTGATTTGATTCCCTTCAATCACTCCCATTCTATAGATGATATCTAAAACTATCATTACCACTTACCTCTTCTTACTTCCTTATTTATAGGTTTAAATTGATTCTTATGGTAAGAGCAAGAGTTGATATATCAACAATTTATAGGTTAAGAATTGGTGCATCAATAGTTGATTACTCAACATTGATAAGGAGTTAGTGTTAAAGAACTACCATGATGCTCATGGTAGGAATGGATAAGAATAAACTAGATCAAGATTGGTTATTGGATTCATATTACTTGAGTTATATTCATAGCTTGGTATTCATGGGTGATTGTGATGGTGCTCGGCGTAGCACTTTGTTGGTAACCCCAAGCGCAGGGTGTGAAGATCAAGCACCAAGTTTTCCCTTAGTTGAGACCGAGGTTATCGAACCAGAAGGAGGAAGGAAAAGTCACACAGGTGTAGCAAGCAACGTTGAGACCTGCACAACACAAACTCAAGACTTTGCCCCAACGAACAGTGAGGTTGTCAAGCTCACCGGTTTGCTGTAACAAAGGATTAAACGTATGGTGTGGAAGGCAATGGTTTGCAGCAAGTAAACAAGTAAAAGTGGAAGATGTATCAATGGTAAAGATTGTACTGGGGTCCATAGTTCACTAGAGGTGCTCTCCTTAGATAAATAACATGGCATGAAGGGTAAACAAATTACAGCAGGGCAATTGACAGGAACTGAGCAAGGCATAACAATGCAATTACTAGTCAGAAAGATCCTATGAGGTTGATTGGGCAATACAACAATATACATAGACCGCCATCCAACTGCATCTATGACTAGAAGTCCACCTTCAGGTTATCGTCCGAACCCCCTCCAGTATTAAGTTGCAAGCAACAGACAACTGGTTTAAGCAAAGTGTGTAAGGTAAACAGTCCACATGTTCCATGAACAAGAGACCGTTGTTTTCTCCCTAGTATCAATAGCACATCTACAACCGAAGAGATTTCTGTCACTTCCCTTGGAAACTAGAGGCATGAACCCACTATCGAGCATAAATACCCCCTCTTGGAGTCACTAGTAACTACTTGGCCAAGATAGCTACTAACAACAGAGAGCATGCAAGATCACAAACAACACAGACATGATAGAATAATAAAGACAAAACCATTAATCAAACCAACATAATAATCTCAATATCCATCGGATCCCCACAAACACAACATGCATGATTACAAATAGATTAGATCTTGATCATGAACGGGGCTCACAAGATCTATAAATGAAAGCACAAAGGAGGAGATACAACCATCTAGCTACTACATGGACCCATAGTCCAAGGTGGAACTACTCACGCATCGTACCAGATAGAAGGCCTTCGGGATGATCTCCCCTCCGGCAGGGTGCCGGGAAGAACTTCAGATCCCCCTGATCTAGGGACGATGGTGGCGGTGGCTACAGATGGTTTCGTGGATTTTTGATCAGGTACCCTAGGGTTTCTGTAGGGTTTCGTAGCATGGAAAACAAAAAATTTCTACCGCATGCACACAAACAAGCCAAGATCTATCTACTAGATTGTAGCAATGAGTCGATAGAAGCACGCACCCTCGAAGATTCCAAAGCGGTTAACGAGAGCAGATTCTCATGGGTGATGTAGTCATACACTTGCCTATCTCAAGGTTGCATAGAAGATCCTTCCGGCGCTGTGTTCCGGCAGCGCTTCCGCAGTCGGTCACACGTTCGGTACTCGATGAAGACCTTCCTCTCCCTTGTTCCAGCAGGCAGCGGAGGTTGTAGTTCTCTCCTCACGATTCCAGCAGCACGACGGCGTGGTGTCGGAAGTAGAGGGAAGATCCCGCAGGGCTTCGCCTAAGCCGGTGCGAGTTATGGTGGATTAGGGTTTCCCGGTGATCTAGGGTTTAGAAGACCGGGAGGAGGAGGAGGTGTCGGCGGAGGCTAGGGCGGCGGCGACGGCGCGAGGCAGCGGCTTGGGCGCGGCGGCGGCGCGGGTGTGGGGAGGGCTTGGCTCTTGTGGTGTTGGGGCAGCCCTCCCCCTCTATTTATGAGAGGGGCAACCTTGGAAGGGCTGGGTATGAATCCAAAACCAAACCCAAGTTGGATTGAGAGAAGGACTTGTTTCTTCTCCCACTAGGAAACCATTGTTCCAGTTTGACTTTTCAAACTTCCCGTTTGACTTTCAATTTAGAGCTTTAATTCTCTCTTGCAAATGCCCACACAAAGTGAGCTAGGATATGATCCAATTATTCCACTTACCCATGACACATTCATGGTCCATTCCCCTTCCGGTTCGGTGAACCTTCTAGAACCTCTCCGATGAAAACATCAGAATCTTTCCCGAACTCCGGAATCGGACTTTCCTTATATGAATCTTATTCTCCGGACTATTCTGGATCTCCTCGTGATATCCCGGATCCCATCCGAGACTCCGAACAACATTCGGTATCCCTACTAACATTCCATATCTACTAAACAACATCGAATCCTTAAGTGTGTCTCCCTATAGTTCGTCAATTATGCGGACATGACCGAGACACTTCTCCGATCAATAACCAATAGAGGAATCTGGAAATTCATATGGCTCCCACATATTTATACGATTAATTTGCGATCGAATGAACCATTTACATACGATACCAATTTCCCTTTGTCTCACGATAGTTTACTTATCTGAGGTTTTGATCGTCGATATCTCTGCATACCTAGTTCAACCTCGTTACCGATAAGTACTATTTTCTCGTTCTCGTGATATGTGACCCCTTGTGAGCCAGTCACATGCTTGCAAGCTAATTGGATGACATTCCACCGAGAGGGCCCAGAGTATATCTATCCGTCATATGGATGGACAAATCCCACTCTTGATCCATGTGCCTCATTTCCGAACACTCAATGCCACCTTTATAGACACCCAGTTACGGTGTGGTGTTTGATGTCATCAAAGCATCCTTCCGGTGATGGTGATTAACATGATCTCATTGTCAAAGGAATTAGGTTACTATGTATCAGAAAGCTTATAGCAAACGAACTATTGAAATGACTTGATCTTAATGCTACGCTTATCTATAGGAGTATGTCCATCATACCATTCTCCTAATGATATGATCTTGTTGTTAATAACATCTCAATGTTCATGATCGAGAAACCACGATCATCTATTAACCAACAAGCTAGTATTATAAAGAGGCTTTACTAGGGACTCTAATTTAGTTTACAAACCACACAAGTATTAATGTTTCCGGTTAATACTATTATATCATGAATGTAAATATTTATCATAAACAGAAAGATATAATAATAACCACTTTTATTATTGCCTCTAGGGCATATCTCCAACAGTCTCCCACTTGCACTAGAGTCAACTAATCTAGATTACATGGTAATATACCAAACACCCATGGCGGTTTGGTACTGGTCATGTTTTGTCCTCGGGAGAGGTTTAGTCAACGGATCCGCCACATTCAGATCTGTGTGTACTTTGCAAATCTTTATGTTACCATCTTGGACGTGCTCTCGAATAGCATGAAAACGTAGCTTGATGTCCTTCAGCTTCTTGTGTGACCTTGGTTCTTATGCATTGGCTATGGCACCCATGTTATCACAGTAGATTGTAAGGTTCCCAACCTTTAATAAGGTAGAGATCCCTGTGTTTACAATGCTAGTCCCTGTATCAATATCTAGCATCCACAGTTAAGATGTAATATCAAGAAACAAAGGTCATAATACAACTTTATAACCAGGAATAAAATAATTCATTACATCTTACATAGCTCATTTGGCTATCACATTACATTGCAGTAGAATATCTATAAGCATGGGGTCCTTCATCTTCAAAGTGCCACAGGCAGTCATGTTGGTTGTAGAAATGTAATCCTAATCAATACACTTCACTAACATCAAACAAACCTGCAACATAATAAGTTGCAGCCACAAGGGTCAATACATTTGAATTGTATTGGCAAGTTTCACTACTATGTAGAAATAAGTGGATCCTATCATTACATGCATATTTGGCTAAGTAGGGTTTAGGCTCATTTGCAGAAAGCAAAATAGTTTTATCCTATCTTTTCAAAATAGTTTTTGATCTTTGTCAAAACTTTTTTAACTTCTTGGAAAACTCCAAGTGCTTCAAATCCCTTGTTGTCACCCTCAAGTTTTTTTTAACTTTGAGAAATTGGAATGTCGAGATCTTCCATAGCTTCAGGCCTTAGTTGCTCAGTATTGTCCATAACCGAGGACACGGCTAAGTACTTAGAATTTTGATCTTCTGCAGAAGTTGTACACTTTACCCACATGACACAATCTCATCTTGATGCCACCAGTGGCCGCTGGATAAGTACTCACCAAGATGGAGTACTGGCAGATTGAGAATGTGACAAAGTCTTTCCATAGAAGTCCTCCCAATACACAATGCTAGATTATCTTCCAGGCACCAATGTAGGGTTTCAAGTTCCCGTATACAATTCTAGTTAACCTGAAGATGCCAATGCATGGGTCTTCCACTATGTAGTTGACTAAGCCAGAGCCCATTTAGCATGTGGCTGTACACGGAAGCCACTGTACGAGAAACATGTTCAATCTCTAAGTCCCTGGGTGGTTTTCTTCTAGTGCACATACAAAAATAGATAGCCATATAAACATGGTTCCTTTTGTTGCCACCTTGTCCAAGCTTGAGTATCCTTGTCCACCCAGGTGGTTCATTGAGTACTTGTTTTATTATATAAAACATAAATCTTTTCAACTCTTCATATAATCATATCATGTATCCCATCCCAATATACAGCAGGGCTAAGCATACTACAACTACATTGTTTCCACTAAGGGAGATATAAGGGTATCCTATTGGGATTTAGCATAGCATAAAATATAGTAAACCTTTCCATGCATATACAAAATCCACTAAGTGTAATGAAAATAGTAGGACATGGATGATAGTGTCACTTGCCTTTTTAGTAGAGAATGTTGGTTCACTTCTTGATCTTGCAAATATCACACTCTTCTAATTCCACTATAATTCAATCAAGCAAAAACAATTTAACTAGCATTCCAACCAATGATCAAACATTTTATCACACATAAAATAATAGAAACAAGGTCATGCATGCAAGCATGCAATAGATAGTTTTATTTGCAAAGGTGGTTCCTACTAGGCTCTAAACATTATAAACTTCAAAAGTGGTCATTTACTAAAGTGGTAAAACCATTTGTAAAAGGGTTTTATCTATAAACCATTTCTTAAATCAAAACATTATTTTATGTGGTGGAAAATGCTTTTAGCAAAGCAATAATTTTATATTGTTCATCAAATAAGTTGTTGATTCACAAAACTTGGTGTTTAGGGTCAGTAGGTTTGAATCAAAACATTTCCCAAAGGTTTTACTCAAAAATCATTTCCATATCAAAATCAATATTTATATTTGACTAGAAATGAGCTAATTCAAGTATTTATTCCTAAACTTCACAAAATTCATTTTTAAATCCATGAGTTGGTTCCTAGGGTTAGTAAGTGTAGGGGTCCAAACCCAATAAGGTAGAGTCCTCCTGTGTTTTACAATGCTAGTCCCTGGATCAATAGCTAGCATCCACAGTTTAGATGTAATATCAAGAAACAAAGGTCATAATATAAATTTATAACCAGGAATAACATAATTCTATTACATCATACATAGCTCATTGGCTATTACATTACATTGCAGCGGAATAATTATAGTCATGGGTCCTTCATCTTCAAAAATGCCACAGGCAGATGTTGGTTGTAGACTTTGTAATCCTAAACAATCATTCTTCACTAAAAACAATCAAACCTGCAACATACAAGTTACAGCCACAAAGGGTCAATACATTTGAATTGTATTGGCAAGTGATACTATATTTGTATAGTGGAATCTATCATCTATATGCATTTGGCTAAGTGGAGTTGAGGTTTGCATTGCTCAAAATAGATTTTTCCCTAACTTTTGAAAATACTAAGTTTTTGTTTGACAAAATCATTTTTCTCAATCAAAGATTTCAAGATCCTTGTACCAAGCCATCTCTCCATCAATGATTGAAGAATTCAAACAACCCTTGTTTAAACCACAAGATTTTAATTTAGAAATTGGAGTGATGAGATTCTTGATTGCTTCCATGTCTTGATGCTCAAATTGTCCTTTACCAGGGACATGGCTAAGTACTTAGATTTTACACTCTGCAGAGGTGGTGCACTTTACCCACAAGACTTGGTTTCCCAAGACAAGATCTTTCAGAAGCTTTCCCTTAGACCAAAATGGACGCGCTCCAACCTATCAAACACTACCACCCACTGTCCATTTGGCTAAGTTCTTGCAACCTATATGATCATGGCAGAGCCCATATTGCCAAGTGGTTGCACTTGAAGCTTCTCAACATTTGACATCTCAAATCTCTTTGTTTCCTGGGTGGCATTCCACAAGTGAGATACACAACCCAAGTCCATGGCCTTGTGTAACCACTCAACATATCCCAATCTTTCCATTCCACCCAGGAGGTTCATTAACTTAGTTGTTTTATTAAACAAAACCTAAGTCCTTTAGACTTAGAATATTTTTCCATAGTGTGAATATATATATTCCACCCATGTTTTCTATTAACTAGGCTAAGCTTGGTAGTAGTAGGAATCTCTAACTTAGGAAATCCTACTAAGGATTCATCTACTAGGTATCCTATAGCAAGATCTATATTTAGCAAAATCCATGCAAGTTTACTTATCAAAATCACTAATGCATAGTGAAAGTAATAGGATCGAAAGTATGAAGCATCACTTGCCTTTTTGGTAGAGTATAGGTTCACTTCTTGATCTTTGCAACAATCACACTCTTCAAGTCACTACAAATCAATCAAAGGCACAAACTCAATCTACCAATCAAGCAAAACAACACACATAAATAACAAAGTCAAAGAAATGCATGTAAGCATGCCAAACTTTGTTTTGTTTGAAAAGTGGTTCCTATTGGGTCATAGACATTTGGGTACATCTAATGGTCATTTCCTAAAGTGGCCAAGTCATTTGCAAAAGGTTTCACTTTAAAACCATTTTCAAAACAAAGTGTTATTTTATGTGGTGTAGATATATTTTTTTACTAAGGCATTAGCCTATAGGGTTCACCAAATGAGTTGCTATTGCAAAACTTGGTGTTTTTGGGTCAGTAGGTTTGGTCTAAAACATTTCCTTGAAGTTTTCTTTTCATAAACATTTTTATAACAAAATCAACAATTTTACTTAGCTAGAAATGGACTAAACTAATTAATCCATTCCAAACTTTTCCAAATTCATTTTCCAAACCATGGGTTGGTTCCTAGGGTCAGTAAGATTACAACAAACTATTTTGCAAAGGTTTCAATTCAAAAATCATTTTTAAACCATTTTTATACTCTACACAAGCATACAAATGTTTCTGCAAATTCAAACAAGCTAACAGATACTATTTTCAAAACTAAGGGCATGGTTGGCTAGGGCTTGTTCTCCTGATTTCATTGATATAAAATTTGTCAAATTTGGACGTGTGGATCAAAAGTTATAGGGTTTTCAAATGGCTACTCAAATCTGGTTTCAAATTTCTGTTTTAATCAGAACAGGGACACGCGTCGAGCCGTGATTGGCCGATACCGATTCGTCTGGATCGCGTGCTGCAGCGCGTTGGATTAAGTCATATCGTGCGGCCCTGATCGCGTACCCTTTCGCGTTTAAGTGAATCTTTCGTGTCGCTTAGATCTTCATCCAACGGCTAATATTGCATTGACCATACTCTGGCGGCGTGAGGTCGACGGCGAGCGGCGGAGCGGTCGGTCGACAACGGAGGCGACGCTACAGGGGGTGGGGGAGAAAGAGGGGTTGCTCACCGGGCTCAGGGGGTCACGGCGAAGCTCAACGTGCGGTTGTCGAGGCAAGGGGCGCTCGGGGTCAGGTGGAATCTCTCGCCGGAGTTCGTGGCGGCGTCGGGTGCGTCAGGTGGTCATCGTGGACGGCGCTACGGATCACCCCAAGGCATAACAAGGACGTTGTTAGATGCGCAGGACCAAGGCAAGGTTGTGTGCGTGAACGAGAAAAAGAGGGGCGACCGGAATCTACCTGTGGGGCTCGCCGGAGTTGAAGACAGTCGCGGTGCTGCAGGTCGTCGTCGAAGGCGAGGTTTCAGGGCACCCGCGGTTGAATGGAAGGCACTGACAGAAGCGCCAGGGAGTGGAGAAGCTGCTAGGGTGCTCGGGGAGGCAAGGCAGTGGCTGGGCTCGCCGGAATTGAGGAGGGAGCTCGTCGGTGACGGCGGTGGTGCAGAGGAAATTGGCGACAGCCTAGGGGCAGAGAGAGGGAATGCTCTGGGGAAAACGGAAGAGGGGAGGCTGGCGCTTTAAGGTGTTTGATCGCGGCGAGTTATGGTGGCTGCGTTAAGGCGTATTGATGCCGCGATTCAATGCTGGCAACGACGACGAGAGGAGGAAGAAGCAGTCGCGGGGTGGAGAAGGAGAACAGTGGAAAGGGGGTCCAGTGGTCAGTGGGAAAGGAAAAGGGAACGGGGTCCACTTGTCAGCTGCTTAGCGGGTCAGAACATGGGTGCCAATCGTTTTCCTCGCGGGGTGAGGAACTGGGCTGTGGGACTGTTGGGCTAGGCCTTGTTGGGCTGGTCTGTTTCCTCTATTTTTTTTCTGTCTATTTGTTTTATTCTTTTCTAATTCTTTTTCTGTTTTGAAATTCAAACAACCAAACACATTCAAAAGATTCAAACAATCATCAAGCTTTTCAAATATGAATTTTGGTTCTGCTTAACATCATGATTCACATTCTAAAATAAAATATTATTTTAAATCTTTTTAGGTTCCATTTATTAATTAAATAAATGGATCATTAGTTATTTAATAAAATAGTGTTTGGTTTAATTAACAAAATCTTCATTACAAATCCAAATGTTTTCAAAACCAAATCAGTAGGTTTATTTGGAAATAAATTTCATTTGGGAATCTTGTTTAAAATAAAAATAATCCTTTTACTTTAGGGTCCATTAATAATTAAATAAAATGGAACTTAGTTATTAAATCAAAATAGGGCTTGATTTTATTAATAAAATCTTTATTTGAAACCTAAATATTTTCAAAATCAAATTAGTAGGTTTGATTTGGGAAATATATAATATTTGGAAATTTGTTTTAGAACAAACTAACCTTTTATTTTAGTGTCCATTATTAATTAAATAATAGACTTCCATTATTAAATCAAATAGGGTTTGTTCTAATTGAGATGTTTATTTTGAAATATAAAATAAAGCTAAAACACTTTAGTAGGTTGTATTTGAGAAAATAAAATACTTGGAAAACTTATTTAAAATAGTTTAATAAGTTTGATATTTTAATTTAAAATGATAAAACCTTTTATTAAACAAAGTTGGATATCAAATCCTTATTATTTTATTTTTAATAAACCTTTGTTGTTTTTATTCAAACTAAAAGTTTTAATTCCCAAAGTTTGGTCAAGGTTTAATTTGGCTTTACAAAATAATCTTTATTTATAAATCCACCTTTTCTTTTGAAAACCAAAACTTTTTATTAAAAGATCCAAAATAGTAATTTTAATTATTTTTATTTTCCTTTAATAAAAGTTTATCTTTTTAAATCCCTTTAGGATTTTATTTGATTCAAATGGGTTTGAAGTTCCAATTGTGTTCAAAAAGTTTCTTCTGGCTCTGAAAATCAAACAAAGTTTTATTTTATTCATTTATTTTCACATTACAAGATTTGGAAAATCTTGGGATGTGACAGTAAGTTCACAACAAACCATTTTGTAAAGATTTCACATTAAAATTTTATATCTAGAACATTTTTTATATTCAAAATAAGCCTACACATGTTTCTGCAAATTCAACCAATTTTCCAGAAGCAAAACATTAAACCAAGTGCATGGTTGCAAAGTACATGTTCTGCTGATTCCATTGATATAAAATTTGCAAAATTTGGACGTTTAGATTTTAAGTTGTGAATTTTACAAGTTTGCATACTAATCTGATTCAAAATTCTGTTTTAAACATAACCAGGGCCACGCGGCGTGATTCTATTGGCCTGTACCGTTTCGTGCGGATCGGCCTCTGCGAACCGTAGGATTTAAGTTAGATCTAGTGGCTCAGATGGGCTCATACCCCTTCATTTACGTTCTATTCTCATCCACTGGATTAACATCTAACGGTGTAAAATGGTTTGACCAAACTCGAGAGGCGCCGACGGTGGCTGGCGGCGGCGCACGGTCAGACGGCGTGCTTGCCGACGAACCAGGAAGCAAGAAAGACAGAGGAGGGTCTCACCGTGCTCAGGGGATCGTGGCGATGCTCAACGTGGTCACGAGGAGGCAAGGGGCACACGAGGGTGGGAGTAATCGCTCGTCGGAGTTGCTGGGGCCGGCGGTGCTCTCGGGTTGTCGTTGTTGGCGTCGTTTAGGACCACGCTAAGGCAAAGGAGAGGCACGGTTAGGTGCGCACGAGGGTCGCGAGTAAGGGAGTATCATTGAGAGGTGCCGGGGCGGTCTGAACTTACCAGGAGGAGGTCGCCGGAGAAGGGACAGACGCGGCGGCGTGTTGAGCTTGTTCTTGCCGACGCTCTGGGGCAAGCGCGGGTCAACGGGAGGCACTAGCAGGTGCGCCTAGAGGTGAAGAATGTGCTAGCATGCAGGGGGAGGCGAGGGGTGGCCGTGGTTCGCCGGATTTTGCTGGAGAAGGTCGCCGAAGCAGAGAAGCACGAGTTCGAAATTCCGGCAGCCTAGTGGCAGGGAGGAGGCGGTGTTTGGGGGGAAAGATAGAGGGGAGAGGGGCGCTTAAGGGGGCGTGATCACCGCAGGGAATTATGCGGCCATTTACACGTATTAATGCCGGCAGTAACTCGGCGGCAACGACAGGGGCGACGGGGTCGTGGTGGAGACGATGAACAAGAGTGTGGGGCCGTGCTGTCAGCGAGGTCGAGGAAATAGGAGTGGGGCCTGGCGTTCAGTGACCTCGCGGGTGCGCGTGTAAGTGAAAAACGATTCGCGCGTGGGGGTTTAGTTGGGCTAGACTGGTGAGCTTGCTGGGCCTGCTGGGTTGGGTTTGATTCTTCTCTTTTTTTATTCTGTAGGCTTTTTCTTTTTCTAATTGATTTTCTGTTTTGATTTTCAAACAAACAATTCAAACCACAAATGAATTCAAACTTCCACCAAACTTTGTATCCTTTTTAGCTCTGTTTATCAACACAATTCAAAGTCAAAAATAAAATAATACTTTTATTCTTTTAGGATCTATTTAATAATTAAATAAAATAGACCTTAGTTACTAATTCAAATAGGATTTGTTTTATTAAAATCTCCATTTTGAAATCTAAATAATACCAAAATCATTTCAATAGGTTTTATTTGAAAATATAAAACACTTGGAAAACTTATTTAAAATAAATTAATAAGTTTTAGTGTTTATTCAAAATGGAAAAACATTTACTTTAATAAAATTGGATATTAATAAATCCTCATTATTTTATTTAAATAGACCTTTACTCTTTTTATCAAATAGAAATATTTATTTCATAAGCTTGGACAAGTTTTAATTTGGCTTTACAAAGTAATCCTTATTTATAATTCTAACTTTGCTTTATAAAAACCAAATCTTTTTATTAAAAGATCCAAAAATAGTGATTCCAAATATTTTGACTTTATTGTTTACTTATCTTTTTAAATCCCTTTAGGATTTTATTTGATCAAAAATAGATTTTGATGTTTCCAATTGGAATCAAAAGGTTTCTTCTCACCCTGAAATTCAACAAAGTTTTATTTTGTCTATTTATTTTTCACATTTCAAAATTTGGAAAATTTTGGGATGTGACATAGATAGACATTGGGTCCAGTGCACTTGGAACCACACCGAGCTCTGTAATTAACTCCTTCATCCATATCGCCTCTTGTGAAGCCTCTGAAGCAGCTATGTATTCCGATTCAGTTGAAGATCTCGCCACAACGCTTTGCTTTGCACTCCTCCAGCTAACTGCTACACCATTCAAAGTAAATACGTATCCAGATTGAGATTTAGAATCATCCGGATCGGTGTTCCAACTAGCATCGGTGTAACCATTAACAACGAGCTGTTCATCACCTCCATAAGAAAGAACCATATCCTTAGTTCTTGTCAAGTACTTAAGGATGTTTTTGACCAGTGTCCAATGATCCACTCCTGGATCACTTTGATATCTGCTAGTCAAACTAACAGCATATGCATTGTCGGGTCTAGTACATAGCATGGCATACATAAGAGATCATATGGCTGATGCATAGGGAGTCTTACTCATCCTTTCTCTATCTTCTACCATTGCAGTACTTTGAGTTTTACTCAAGGTCGTATTGGGCAACATGGGCAAGAACCCTTTCTTGCTATCTTCCATTCCAAACCTCTTTAGAACTTGGTCCAAATATGTACTTTGTGACAATGATATTAGGCGCCTCAATCTATCTCTATAAATCTTTATGCCTAATATATAAGCTGCTTCGCCAAGATCTTTCATTGAAAAACTATTATTCAAATAATCCTTGACACTATTAAGAAGGTCTACATCATTCCCAATCAACAATATGTCATCTACATATAGTATTAAGAATGCTACAGAGCACCCACTCACTTTCTTGTAAATACAAGCTTCTCCATAAGTTTGGATAGAACCAAAGCTTTTGAATACTTTATCAAAACATTGATTCCAACTTCGGGATGCTTGCTTCAATCCATATATGGACCGTTGAAGTTTGCATACCTTGTTAGCATCTTTAGGATCGACAAAACCTTTGGGTTGCATCATATACAACTCTTCATCAATGTCTCCATTGAGGAACGCCGTTTTGACATCCATCTTCCATATCTCATAATCATAATATGCAGCGATTGCTAACATAATCCTTACAGACTTTAGCTTCGCTACTGGTGAGAAAGTCTCATCGTAGTCAACACCTTGAATTTGTCTAAACCCTTTTGTGACAAGTCGAGCTTTATAGACATTAACATTACCATCAGCATTTGTTTTCTTCTTGAAAATCCATTTGTTCTCGACAGCCTTCCGGCCATCCGGTAAGTCCACCAAAGTCCATACTTGGTTTTCGTACATGGATCCAATCTCGGATTTCATGGCTTCTTGCCATTTATTGGAATCTGGGCTCATCATCGCTTCCTCATATGTCGCAGGGTCATCGGTGTTGTCCACCAACATGACACTCATAACGGGATCATACCAATCTAGAGTGGTACGAGTTCTCGTTGACCTGTGAGGTTCTGTATTAACTTCAACCGAAGTTTCATGATCAACATCATTAGCTTCCTATCTTATTGGTGCAGGCGCCACAGGAACTACTTCCGGTGTTGTGCTACTCGCAAGTTCCAGAGAAGGTTCAACAACCTCGTCGAGTTCTACTTTCCTTCCAGTCACTTCTTTCGTGAGAAACTCCTTGTCTAGAAAGGATCCATTCTTGGCAACGAAGATTTTGCCCTCGGATCTATGATAGAAGGTATACCCAATAGTTTCCTTCGGGTATCCTATGAAGACGCATTTTTCCGCTTTGGGTTCAAGCTTCTCCGGCTATAACTTCTTTACATAAGCTTCGCAACCCCAAACTTTAAGGAATGACAATTTCGGTTTCTTCCCAAACCATAATTCATATGGTGTCGTTTCAACGGATTTAGATGGTGCCCTATTTAAAGTGAATGCGGCTGTTTCTAATGCATAACCCCAAAATGATAGCGGTAAATATGTAAGTGACATCATAGAACAAACCATATCTAAGAGAGTTCGATTACGACGTTAGGACACACCATTACGCTGTGGTGTTCCCGGCGGTGTCAATTGTGAAAGTATTCCGCATTTCTTCAAATGCTCGCCAAACTCGTAACTTAGATATTCACCTCCACGATAAAATCGTAGAAATTTAATCTTCTTATTACGTTGATTCTCTACCTCACTTTGAAATTCCTTAAACTTCTCGAAAGTTTCGGACTTATGTTTCATGAAATAGATATACCCATATCTACTCAAGTCATCCGTGAAGGTAAGGACATAACGATAACCACCGCGCGATGCTACACTCATTGGGCCACACACATCGGTATGTATGATTTCCAATAAGTCTGTAGCTCGCTCCATCATACCAGAAAATGGAGTCTTAGTCATTTTACCCATCAGACATGCTTCGCATCTTTCAAGTGATTCGAAATCAAGTGATTCAAGAAGTCCATCAGAATGGAGTTTCTTCATACGTTTCACTCCAATATGACCAAGACGACAGTGCCACACATAGGTTGAGTTATCGCTCAATTTCCAACGTTTAGCTTCAATGTTATTAATGTGTGTATTACCACAATCGAGATTCAATAAGAATAGACCATCTATCAAAGGTGCATGTGCATAAAACATATTACTCATATAAATCGAACAACTATTATTCTCGGACTTAAACAAGTAACCGGCTCGCAATAAACATGATCCGGATATAATGTTCATGCTCAACGCAGGCACCAAATAACAATTATTTAAGTATAAAACTAATCCCGATGGTAGATGAAGAGGTAGCGTGCCGACCGCGATCACATCAATTTTTGATCCATTTCCAACACGCATCGTCACCTCGTTCTTCGCTAGCTTCCGTTTATTCTGCAGTACCTGTTTCGAGTTACAAATAAGAGCAACCGAACCAGTATCAAATACCCAGGCACTACTACGAGTACTAGTGAGATACACATCAAGAACATGTATATCGGATATACCTTTCTTCTTGATGTTGTCGTTCTTCAAATCCGCCAAGTACTTTGGGCAATTCCACTTCCAGTGACCTTCTCCCTTGCAGTAAAAGCACTCAATATCAGGCTTAGGCCCAGCCTTGGTCTTCTTCGCCGGCGCGGTAACTTTCTTACCGCCCTTCTTGAAGTTTCCATTTTTCTTAGACTTGCCTTGCTTCTTGAGTTTGGTGGTCTTATTGACCAACAACACTTGGTGCTCTTTCTTGATCTCCACTTCTGCAGATTTTAACATGGAGAAGAGTTCAGGTAATGACTTGTCCATGTTTTGCATATTGTAGTTCATCACAAAGTTCTTGTAACTTGGTGGTAGTGATTGGATGATACGGTCAATCCCCAAAGCATTAGGAATCACTAAACCCAAGATTTGGAGTTTACTTGCGTGCCCAGACATCTTAAGCACGTGCTCACTGATGGAGCTGCCCTCTTCCATCTTGCAGTTAAAGAACTTTTCAGAAGCCTCATAACTCTCAACTGCCGCGTGAGCCTCAAATATCATTTTGAGTTCATGGACAATATCATGTGGGTCATGGTTCTCAAACCGTTTCGGAAGCTCCGATTCCAAACCATAAAAGATAGCACACTGAACTATGGAGTACTGATTCTTCCGAGCGAGGAAAACATTCTTCACCTCATCGGTAGCATTAGCTGCAGGCGGGTCACCCAGCGGTGCATCCAGCACATAGGTCAAATTACCAGCATTGAGGACAATCCTCAAATTGCGGAACCAATCCGCAAAGTTGCTTCCATTGTTTTTCAACTTTTCTTTCTCTAGGAACGCATTAAAATTGATGGTAGGGGCCGCCATTGATCTACAACATATTTGCAATAGTTTAGACTAAGTTTATGACAAATTGAGTTCTAATTAATAGTTAAATTAATTTAGGTGAACTCCCACTCAAAACAATATCCCTCAAATTGTTTTACTGATCACACGAACCAAATCCACCACATCAAAATCGATCATCACGAGAGTTGATGTAGCTTCAATGGCGAACAATCAACATGTTCATCATATCTACTATATGACTCATGCTTTACCTTTCGGTGATCCGTGTTCCGAGACCATGTCTGTACATGCTAGGCTCGTCAAGATCAAACCTTAGCTTCCACATGAGCAAATATGGCTTGCTCATGTTGTATATACTCGCAGAATCTAACACACACGATCATCACGTGGTGCTTCGAAACAACGAGCTTTAGCAACGGTGCTTACTAAGGATGAACACTTTAAAACTTGAAATTTTTGTGCTTGAGGGATCATCTTATAATGCTACCATCGTGAATTAAGCAATACAAGATGCATAAAAGGATTAACATCACATGCAATTCATAATATGTGATATGATATGGCCTTTCTTCTTGTGCTTCCGATCTCCATCTTCAAGCACGAACATGATCTCCATCATCACCAGTATGGCGTCAAGGTCAATGGCGCCGCTTCATGGTTGTCGTCCAGCAGCATCAAATATTACAACTACTTTGAATAGACACGCAGGTCTTAACGGAATTTAAAAGACAACCATATGGCTCCTGCTGGTTGCCAACTTACAATAAGGAACATTGCATACATCATATATAATCACAATCATGGCCATATCACATCAGAGCACACCCCTGCAAAACAAAAATAGAGTCCTCTAATTTTCTTTGCATATTTTACGTGGTTTGGGGCTTTAAATAAGTGTCGTTCTAACTTACGAACAAGGACCACAATGTGGATGTTTGAACTATCAAGTGCCCGTTGTAAATTGAATATATACTATGATGGGAGAGACAGACACCCGCAAAGCCACTTATGCAATACAAAGTTTCATGTTGAGCGTGGAGCAAGTCTCATGAACGATGTCATGTAAGGTTAGCCCGGGACGCTTCATCCCATCATACCGCAAGATGCAAAGTACACAAAAAGCAATTGATAATAAAAGAACCATCGCCCACAATGACCATTGTGTTCTACTCGTGCAACAGATCTACATATAGACACGGCTCTGATACTACTGTAGGGGTTCGTAGCATGGAAAACAAAAAATTTCTACCGCATGCACACAAATAAGCCAAGATATATCTACTAGATTGTAGAAACGAGTCGATAGAAGCACTCACCCTCGAAGATTCCAAAGCGGTTAACGAGAGCAGATTCTCGTGGGTGATGTAGTCATACACTTGCCGATCTCAAGATCGCGTAGACGATCGTTCCGGCGCTGCGTTCCGGCAGTGCTTCCGCAGTTGGTCACACGTTCGGTACTCGATGAAGACCTTCCTCTCCCTTGTTCCCGCAGGCAGCGGAGGTTGTAGTTCTCACCTCGCGATTCCGGCAGCACGACGACGTGGTGTCGGAAGTAGAGGGAAGATCCCGCAGGGCTTCGCCTAAGCCGGTGCGAGTTATGGTGGATTAGGGTTTCCCGGTGATCTAGGGTTTAGAAGACCGGGAGGAGGAGGAGGTGTTGGCAGCGGCGAGAAACGTAGCGGCGGCGCGGGTGTGGGGAGGGCTTGGCTCTTGTGGTGTTGGGGAAGCCCTCCCCTCTATTTATGAGAGGGGGCAGCCTTGGGAGGGGTGGGTTTGAATCCAAACCCAAACCCAAGTTGGATTGAGAGAAGGACTTGTTTCTTCTCCCACTAGGAAACCATTGTTCTAGTTTGACTTTTCAAACTTCCCGTTTGACTTTCAATTTAGAGCTTTAATTCTCTCTTGCAAATGCCCACACCAAGTGACCTAGGATATGATCCAATCATTGTACTTACCCATGACACATTCATGGTCCATTCCCCTTCCGGTTCGGTGAACCTTTTATAACCTTCTAGAACCTCTCCGATGAAAACATCGGAATCTTTCCCGAACTCCGGAATCGGACTTTCCTTATATGAATCTTATTCTACGGACTATTCCGGATCTCCTCGTTATATCACGGATCTCATCCGAGACTCCGAACAACATTCGGTATCCCTACTAACATTCCATATCTACTAAACAACATCGAATCCTTAAGTATGTCTCCCTACGGTTCGTGAATTATGCGGACATGACCGAGACACTTCTCCAATCAATAACCAATAGAGGAATCTGGAAATTCATATGGCTCCCACATATTTCTATGATTACTTTTGTAAGGTTCCCAACCTTTAATAAGGTAGAGATCCCTGTGTTTACAATGCTAGTCCCTAGATCAATAGCTAGCATCCACAATTAAGATGTAATATCAAGAAACAAAGGTCATAATACAACTTTATAACTAGGAATAAAATAATTCATTACATCTTACATAGCTCATTTGGCTATCACATTACATTGCAGCAGAATATCGATATAGCATGGATTCCTTCATCTTCAAAGTGCCACAGGCAATCATGTTGGTTGTAGACTTGTAATCCTATTCAAAACACTTCACTAACATCAAACAAACCTGCAACATAATAAGTTGCAGCCACAAGGGTCAATACATTTGAATTGTATTGGCAAGTTTCACTACTATGTAGAAATAAGTGGATCCTATCAATACATGCAAATTTGGTTAAGTAGGATTTAGGCTCTTTTGCAGAAAGCAATATAGTTTTATCCTATCTTTTTCAAAATAGTTTTGATATTTGTCAAATCTTTCTGAACTCCTTGGAAAACTCCAAGTGCTTCTAATCCCTTGTTGTCACCCTCGAGTTTTACTTTGAGAAATTGGAATGTCGAGATCTTCCATAGCTTCAGGCCTTAGTTGCTCAGAATTGTCCATAACCGGGGACACGGCTAAGTACTTAGAATTTGATCTTCTGCAGAAGTTGTACACTTTACCCACATGACACAATCTCGTCTTGATGCCACCAGTGGCCGCTGGATAAGTACTCACCAAAATGGAGTACTGACAGATCGAGAATGTGACAAAGTCTTTCCATAGAAGTCCTCCCAATACACAATGCTAGCTTGTCAACCAGGCACCAATGTAGGGATTTATTTCCCTTACAAAATTCTAGTTAACCTGAAGATGCCAATGCATGGGTCTTCCACTATGTAGTTGACTAAGCCAGAGCCCATTTAGCATGTGGCTGTACACGGAAGCCACTGTACGAGAAACATGTTCAATCTCTAAGTCCCTGGGTGGTTTTCTTCTAGTGCACATACAAAAAGATAGCCATATAAACATGGTTCCCTTTGTTGCCACCTTGTCCAAAACTTGAGTATCCTTGTCCACCCAGGTGGTTCATTGAGTACCTGTTTTATTATATAAAACATATATCTTTTCAACTCTTCATATAATCATATCATGTATCCCATCCCAAATATATAGCAGGGCTAAGCATACTACAACTACAATGTTTTCACTAAGGATGATATAAGGGTATCCTATTAGGATTTATCATAGCATAAAATATAGTAGTCCATTATCATGCATGTTACAAAAATCCACTAAGTGTAATGAAAATAGTAGGACTTGGATGATAGTGTCACTTGCCTTTTTAGTAGAGAATGTTGGTTCACTTCTTGATCTTGCAAATATCACACTCTTCTAACTTCACTACAAATCAATCAAGCAAACACATTTTCAACATTCAACAATTTATCACACATAAAATAACAAAAACAAGGTCATGCATGCAAGCATGCAAAAGATAGTTTTATTTATAAAAGTGGTTTCTATTAGACTCTAAACATTTTAAATCTCAAAGTGGTCATTTACTAAAGTGGTAAAACCATTTGCAAAAGGTTTCATCTCATAAACCAAATATTATGCTAAGGTGATATTTTATGTTGTTGAAAATATCTTTTAGCAAAGAAATAACTTTATATGGTTCATCAAATATGTTCTTAATCTCAAAACTTGGTGTTTAGGGTCAGAAAGTTTGAATCACATCATTTCCCAAAGGTTTTACTCAAAAATTCATTTTTAACGCATAAACAATATTTTTATTTGACTAGAAATGGGCTAACTCAAATACTTATTCCTTAACTTCACAAAATACATTTTTAAATCCATAAGTTGGTTCCTATGGTCAGTAGGTTCAAAACAATCCATTTTGCAAAGATTTCACCTCAAAAATATATCTAGAACAATTTTTATATTCAAACTATGCCTACACATGTTTCTGCAATTACAACCAATTTTCCAGAAGCAAAACATTAAACAAAGTGCATGGTTGCAAAGTACTTGTTCTTCTGATTCCATTGATATCAAATTTGCAAAATTTGGACGTGTAGAACTAAAGTTATGGATTTTACAAGTTTGCAAATCTAATAGATCAAATTTCTAATTTAAATTCTAAGTCTGGCCACGTGGCTTGATCCTATTGGACGGTACCGCTTCATGCAGATTGCACTCTATGGATCGTTGGATCTAAATGAGATCGTGCGGCTCTGGTTCAACCTTACCCCTTCGTTAAGTCGTCTGTTTCTACGCGTATGATCTAAATCGAACGGTTCAGATCCACTCGACCACAAAGTGGCGGCGCTGCGACGGCGACAGGCGGCGGAGCGCTCTGGCGGTGAGCGTGTCGACGATGCAGGAAGCGAGGGAGAGGGAGGAGTAGCTCACCGTGTTCGTGTGGTCGCGGTGAAGCTCGAGGTGTGGTCGGCTTGTCGAGGGGCACACCGGAGCTGCGTGGATTGCTCGCCGGAGCTAGCAGCGGCGTCGGGTGTCTCTGGTTGCCGTCGGGGGCGAGGCTACAGGTCACCCTAAAGCAAGATAAATGCATGGTTAGACGCGGACGAGAGTGGGGAGTACAATAGCATCATCGGGAGGGTTCGGGGTGGTCTGAGCTTACCAGGGGAACTCGCCGGAGAAATGGCAGACGGTGGTGGCGCACTGGTGAGTTTGTTGTCGACGCTATGGTGCTCGCGCGGGCCCACGAGCGGCACTGGGAGACACGCCAGGTGATGGGGAACAAGCCTGTGTGCAGTGGGAGGCGAGGGGTGGTAGGACGGCAACGGAATTGGTCGGGGAACACGTCGGAGACAGAGAGGTTTGAGCGTGCAATTCGTGCAGCCAGGTGGCCGAGAGGAGGCGGCGCTTGGGGGCAAAGAGAGAGGAGGGAGAGGCGTTTATGTATGCGTGGTCACTGGCGATTTTAATCCGGCCATCAACGCGAATTCAAGAGGATTAAACATGGCAGTAAACGGCGAGGGGAACGGTCGACGCGGTGGAGACGATGATCTGATGGCGTGGGGCCGCGCTGTCTGCGAGAGAGAGGAAGAGAGGGTGGGGTCCCTGCGTCAGTGACTCAGCGGGTGCGCGCGTGGGTGGAAATCGTTTCGCGAGTGGAGAGAGCTGGTGGGATGCGAGTGGCTTGCTGGGCCTATGTTGGAGATATGCCCAAGAGGCAATAATAAAGTGGTTATTATCATATCTTCATACTTATGATAAATGTTTACATACCATGCTATAATTTTATTAACAGGAAACATTAATACTTGTGTGATTTGTAAACATAAAAGAGTCCCTAGTAAAGCCTCTTGTTAAACTAGCTTGTTGGTTAATATATATGATCATGGTTTCCTGATCATGAACATAGAGATGTTATTAACAACAGGGTCATATCATTAGGAGAATGATGTGATGGACATACTCCTATAGTTAAGCGTAGCATAAAGATCAAGTCATTTAATATAGTTTATTTGCTATATGCTTTCTGATACATAGTAACCTAATTCCTTCGACCATGAGATCATGCTAATCACCATCACCGGAAGGATGCTTTGATGACATCAAACACCACACCGTAACTGGGTGGCTATAAAGGTGGCATTGAGTGTTCGGAAAGTATGTGTTGAGGCACATGGATCAAGAGTGGGATTTGTCCATCCATATGACGGATAGACATACTCTGGGCCCTCTCGGTGGAATGTCATCCAATTAGCTTGCAAGCATGTGACTGGCTCACAAGGGATCACATATCACGAGAACGAGAAAAGAGTACTTATCGGTAACGAGGTTGAACTAGGTATGCAGAGATACCGACGATCAAAACCTCGGATAAGTAAACTATCATGAGACAAAGGGAAATTGGTATCGTATGTAAGCGGTTCATTCGATCGCAAAGTAATCGTAGAAATATGTAGGAGCCATATGAATTTCCATATTCCTCTATTGGTTATTTATCGGATAAGTGTCTCGGTCATGTCCGCATAATTCACGAACCTTAGGGAGACACACTTAAGGATTCGATGTTGTTGAGTAGTTATGGAATGATTAGTAAGAGACCAAATGTTGTTCGGAGTCTCGGATGGGATCCGGGATATCACGAGGAGATCCGGAATGGTCCAGAGAATAAGATTCATATAAGGAAAGTCCTATTTCGGAGTTCGGGAAAGTTTCCGATGATTTCATCGGAGAGGTTCTAGAAGGTTCTAAAAGGTTCACCGGTTCGAAAGGAGAATGGTCCATGAATGTGTCATGGGTAAGTGGAATGATTGGATCATGTCCAAGGTCACTTGGTGTTGGCATATGCAAGAGAGAAGTAAAACTCTAAATTGAAAGTCAAACGGGAAGTTTGAAAAGTCAAACTGGAACAATGGTTTCCTAGTGGGAGAAGAAACAAGTCCTTCTCTCAATCCATCTTGGGTTTGGGTTTGGATTCAAACCCACCCCTCCCAAGGCTGCCCCTCCCTCTCATAAATAGAGGGGGAGGGCTGCCCCAAACAACACAAGTTCCAAGCCCTCTCCACGAGCCGCCGCCCGCCGCCGCCAGCGCCGCCGCTCGCCGTCGCCGCTCGCCGCCTGTAACATCCCTAAAATCATGATTTCAAAGATTGCATATCATACATGCATGAATATAACTTAGGGATCATTTTCCAACTCATTTCAAGAAAACAGAAGCACTTAGTGCTATTATTTTATGTAAGCAAACATTAATCAAATACTACTCTCAATTGAGAGCATAAGTGTTTTAACCAAGTCTTGTTTGCTTCCTTGTTGTTTAGTTTGAATGTATAGTTTGGACAAAAATTTACAAAACAAATATGGTTTCAAAACCATCTTCAAAACATTTCCAAATCAAGTGTTATGGCACTGTTTATTTTGTTTATTCAAAGGGACCAAGCAAGAACAGAGAGACCACATGGTTTTATGCCCAAAAGTATGATGGTTACACTTTTCAAAAATCCAGAAAAGATATGAAATTCAAATGCCTTTGAATTTGATTGAAAATCATTCCAGAAAATCGATTTAGAAAAAGAAAAAGAGATAAGAAAGAGAAAAGGGTCGGCGCCAGCAATTGAGCCCAACAACAGACGCAGCCCACTAAGCCCACCCGGGTTCCCCCTCTCTCCTTCTCACTCGCAGACGAACCCGCTGAGAGACTGACGCCAGGACCCCACCCCCTCTCTGTTTTATTCGCTGACGGGTAGACCCACTGCCACGTCTAGCTCGTCGTCAATCTCGCGCTGGAGACCTGCTCGCCGTGGCCGTTTCTTCCCCGACGCAAATGTGCTTAATTGGCGTTGATTGCTCGCGAGATTCTCGCCCCTACTCCGCCTAATTAACCCCACCTCTGTGCGACCATTTCCCCTCACTTAGCACCACCTCTCCGCCACCAGGCTGCCCGCAATCATCCTCACACCCCCGCAGACAGAGCTCACTCCTGCGATCGATTCCGGTGAGCCCCGTGCGCCCCTTCCCCTCTGGTTCATATGAGCCGCTTCACAGCTTCTTTGTGCACCTTCTGACCCCACTGGTTCGTCTAGTACTGCCCCAGGTCGTCGACTTCGTCCAACGCTGCAAGCTCCCGACGACACCCTCAACTCCGGCGACCAAATTTGGTGAGCCCCTTGTTCCCCTTCGCCTCTGACTCACACGATGATGTTCGCCATCGTCTTGCGTATCCCCTGATGCCGTTTGTTCGTGCTAGGGAGACCAGGAGCGTCGCCAACGTCGCCGTCCACCCAAGCCCGACGCCGCCCATAACTTCGACGAGCTCCAGCGACCAACTCCGTGCGCCCCTTGCCAAACCACCGCCACCTTGAGCATCAGCAGCACAGTGCGATTCTGGTAAGCCCCTTCCCCCTCTCCCGCGCGACCTAGAACGCCGGCAGCTACTCCGATAGAGGCACCGCCGCCTGTCGCCGCCGCCAGCGCCGCCACTGGATGGTCAAGGTGCTGTGCGCCGTTAGATCTAGATCTTGCGGGTAGGATAGAACGCGAGCGAAGCGTTAAGTTTAGATCTGAGCCGCGCGATTAAGTCAGATCCAGCGGCTCAGAAGCGTGATCCAATGCGAACCGGTATGCGCCAATCAAATTAAGACGCGTGGCAACAGTTAGATTTAAAAAACAGGATTTGAATCTATTAGAAGTTTGATTTTGTTTTGGTTATAACTTTTGATCCCCACGTTAGAATTTGACAAATTTTATATCAATGGAATCAGGAGAACAAGCCCTTTCTAAATATGCAATGTGTTTAATGTTTTGCTTCTGTTAAAATGGTTTTATTTGCAGAAACTTTTGTAGGGCTAATTTGAGTATATGAATTGTTTAAGAATTGTTTTAGGGTTTAAATAAATGTTGTTTGGCAAGTTTTTAACTTGTTTATGAACCTGTACTGTACACTTGCTTTGTTGAGTTTTAAAAATCATCACATATCATATTGCATGCATTCATATATTTTTGTTTGTATATGTTTTGTATGTGATTTGTGGCTATGATTCTTTGTGTAGATTTTGGTGCTAGTGATTGTGATTGTGAGGAGTGTAGCTACTCTCCAAACTACCAAGGCAAGTGGTGCTTCATGAATATTTTTATCCCTATGTTTTCTACTAAGCATTAGAATTATTTTGCTAGACTTGCATGTTATATTTTGCTTATATGCCATGTTGAGAAATCCTAGTAGTGGTAGAATTGCTAGGAAATTTCTAAGTTAAGATGCTTGTCTATGCCATGCTTAGCCTAGCTAGTAGCAACCAAGGGTGGTGAAATATACATGCTATGATAAAATATTTCTAAGTCTTTGGACTTGTGTTTTACCTAATAAAACAACTAAGTTAATGAAACACCTGGGTGGAATGGAAGGAATGGTTTATGTTGAGTGGTTACACAAGGCCCATTTCTATGGTTTACCTTGTGTATCTCACTTGTGGTAAGCCACCCAGGAACAAACAGATTTTAGAGGCCAAGTGTTAAGAAGCTTCTAGTGCAGCCACTTGGCAATATGGGCTCTGCCTGGATCATATAGGTTGCTAGAACTTAGCCATTTGGACAGTTGGTGGTAGTGGGAATGATAGGTTGGAGCGCGTCCATTTGGTATAAGGGAAGGCTTCTGAAAGGTCCTGTCTTGGTGAAAATCAAGGCTTGTGGGGAAAGTGCACAACCTCTGCAGATGGAAGAATCTAAGTACTTAGCCATGTCCCTGGAAAAAGACAACTTGAGCATCAAGACATGGAAGATATCAAGAATCTCCTCATCCCAATTTTCTAAGTAAAAACTTGTGGGTGAACAAGGGTGAAGGACCTCAATGTCTATTGGTGGTTCCTTGGGAAAAGTTTGATCAAGAAAAACTTAGTGATTTCAACTAATAGGCAAAACCTATTTTGAGCAAAGCAAGCCAAGCTACACTTAGCCAAATTGCATATAGTATCTAGTCCACCAAAAATTATACTAAGGTATCACTTGCCAATACTATTCCAATGTATTGACCCACTGTGCCTGTAACTTGTGATGTTGCAGGTTACTCTGATGAGGATTAGGAGTCATGAGTCTACACTCAACATGTTTGCCTTTGGCACATGAAGATGAAGACTTTATTTTATTTACTTATTCAAACTCTTGTACTAGGCATGTGGCCTTGGAGTTGTAAAGACTATGTTTGTCTCTAGAATGACTGTAATAATGACCTTTGTTTCTGTGTACTTCATCTTAAACTGTGGATGCTAGCATTGATCTAGGGACTAGCATTGCAATCATAGGGATCCTTTTTCCTTTACAAAGGAGGGATCTTACAGATGGTATCAGAGCACTGTGTTGCTTGTAGGATTATGACCCTAGAATTGGAAACCACTAAGTAAAATTTTCAACAACTTCTACACTTGTCTATTCTTCTCGTAAACTTTTCTAATCTTCTTTCTCATCTCTATTTGTAGATGAACTCCATCAATGAAGCCGTAAGGAAAGGACCACTCATGACAATGACTTTGGAGTGTGAGACAGAATTTCCCAGGGCTCTCGAGGACCTCATGGTTGCAATGGAAATACATGGTGCAGTTGTGTACAAAGGCTTTCCTGTGATGGATGAAGGAGTTGAGTACTGGTGGGTGCAACTTCACTTGTATAAAAACAAGGAAGACAACCACAAGGAATCAGGATTCTGCATGTTCACCAATTCAGTGATGCACCCTACATTCTTTGACTCAGCAAAGGATGCAGCTTGGAAGACCATCAAAGAACTTGGTGAAAGAGTCAAGTGCAGAATGTTCAACATCCAAAATAGCCTAAAAGAAGAGAAGAAACATACCCAAGAGTTGGAGGCCACCAACCAAACCTTAAGAGGAGACATTATAGACTTAGTGATGGAGTCATGTGCTCAAGAGAGAGTGATTGCTTCTAGAAATATTGTGTTAGCCAACATATCTAATGAGATAGTATTGTAAGCGTACTTCGTTAGTTGGACCACCACTTATCACCTTATTTTCCAAATGTTGTTAAAAATAAGTTGAACCTTGATTGTTGCAATGGATCCATGTATGCCATGACTTGTGTGTTTTGATTTCCAAGGATATGTATGTGATGCTTTGCCTTGTGTTTTATCTTAAATTGTGTTGTTCTAACTTTTTCTATCTTATAAATAGATGCCTAATGTTACCATCAGCACTGTTGAGGAGTTCCAGGGAACTCGCTTTGGTCCTCGTATTGTTGAGCTCACTACTTTGCTTAATCTCCCTCTTCCTACTATCATGGTGCTTACCCTCACCAAGTTTGAGAGGAAAGACCTTTGGGGCTTCAAGGTCAATCAGCCCGGACGCCGGACAGAGCCTACCACGGAGGCCATCATCTTCAAGCTCATGCATGATGACAAGGAGAGAGGCATTGAGGTAGTCATGCAGGATCTGATAGGACGTCTACTAGGGAGACACTCCCGAAAGGTTAGAGGTACTCACTTCCACGTCTTCGGTAGACGTGATGAGGATGGAGAGGCCATCGACTTCGAGGACACTTCGAGGGAGACAGCGGAGCCGATTCGTCTATACCTCCAGGATTTAGAGGCTCTCATTAGGCACGTGGACACTGACAGGACCAACGTCATGCTCAACAATGACGAACTCTAGGTGCAGCTTCGCGAGAAGGACAAGCTCTTCGCGGAGCAAGATGAGGTAGTCAAGGAGATGGAGGCAAAGTTCGAGAGCCAGGACAGAAAGTTCAAGATTCAGAAGAAGCGGGTCCAGGATAGAAACAAGAGGATCCGGGACATGACTGAAGAACTGCAGGGCAAGGACTTCGAGCTCGAGCATCAGCAGACGGTGATTGAGAGGCTTCGTTCTCAGAAGAGGGCTCTCAAAGCCAAAGTAGAGACCTTGACCGCCAATGTCGAGGAATACAAGACCGCAATGGAGAATGCAGGTCTTACCTTTGTTGAGGAGGAAGTTGATGCCGAGGAGTAGATTTGACTACTCATTTATCATTTATTTATCATACTTTATTTGTGTCACAATGACCATCCAACATGTGGATGGCTTGTTATTGGTGTGTTTACTTTGCAAACTTATCGTTTTTGTTGTTGAACTATTATTATTGTGATGCATGTTTTGTGATTGTTTATGTGATGTATTGTGCATGAAAACATCTATGGGTATCTCATTCTTATCTCTATTGAACAAACCACAGATACCACCCCGTCATGCAAATCCCAACCCCAACAACAACAACAACATCACTCCAGAAATGCAGCAAATGATGACAACTCAGACTTAGCTGATGCAAATGATGACGACGCTCATCCAGAACCAAAACAACAACAACAACAACAACAACAACAACAACAACAACAACAACAACAACAACAACAACAACAATAACAACAACAACCCACCGGGTTTTGACATGCTTACCAGGTTCTTGAGATCGAGGCCAGCAAAGTTCTCAGGAACAACTGATCCCATGGTGGCCAATGATTGGCTACGCTCTGTGAACAAGGACTTGGTAACTGTGGGCTGTACTGATGCAGAAAAAGTCAGATTTGCAGCACATTTGCTGGAAGGACCAGCCGCCACTTGGTGGGATAACTTCCAGATCACCACTCCCATAGAAGATGTGACATGGGCTATCTTTGAGGATGGCTTTCGTACTGCTCATATCTCATCTGGAGTGATGAGTCTGAAAAAGAAAGAGTTTCATAACCTGAAGCAGCGCCACCGCAGCGTGGCTAAATATATTGAGGAGTTCAACAATCTGGCGCGTTACGCACCGGATTAAGTTGACACTGATGCTAAGAGGAAAGAAAAGTTCCTCGAAGGGCTGAATGATGAGCTGAACCTGCAGTTGGCTATGGAATATGTTCCCACATACCAGTCTCTTTGTGATAAGGCTGCTATTTTGGAGAACAAAATAAAGCAAGTAGAGAGCAGGAAGAGAAAGCACTCAGACAAGCACAGCTCGGGATCGTCTCACAAACGTTCCCATTACGATGACAGTGGAAGCTCAGGATCCCACAAGCATGGGAAATTCAACAAGCACCACAACCACAACCGTCATGACAACAAGCATCACCATAGTCATGACAATGACAAGTACAAGAACCACAAGGGTGGATATAAGAGCCACCACAGTGGTAATGGAAATGCCAGTGGAAGCCAGCCTGTCAAGAGGGACATTAGTCAGGTTGAATGCTTCAAGTGCAAGAAGATGGGGCATTATGCAAATGAATGCCCAGAAAAGAAAGTTGAAGGACCCAACAAGCCCAACCCTTTTCAGAAGGGACAAGTGAACCACATCAATGTGGAGGAAATTTATGAGGAGCCTGATGCTGTTGCTGGTAAGTTCAAACTCAATTCTATTCCAGCATTTGTTCTTTTTGATACTAGAGCATCGCATTCATTCATATCAAAAGAATTTGTTGATAGAAATGGGTTTCCAACTGAAAACATTGGGTGTCCAATAAAAGTTAGTTCTCCAGGTGGAGATATGATAGTAAGTCTTGGATGCCGGGATCTAGTAATAGAGTTTGGAAAGCATAAGTTTCCAGTGAGTCTGATAATCCTAGATTCCCAAGGACTGGATGTAATTTTGGGAATGGATTGGATGGCTAAGTATGAAGGAGTACTAGATTGTGCTAATCGTACTGTTGCACTCACAACCCCGGAAAGAAAACGGATTAAATTCAAGTCTAACTTTGAATCAAAAGGCAGTAAGCTAAATTCTCTTAAGGGGGTTAGCATAGACAGTGTGCCAATTGTGAGTGAATATCCAGATGTATTTCCGAAAGAATTGCCGGGAATGCCACAAGATAGAGATGTGGAGTTTCTTATTAATTTGCTACCAGGATCTGGACCAATAGCAAAGAGACCATACAAGATGTCAGTGGATGAACTGATAGAACTCAAGAAACAACTTGGAGAGCAGTTGCAGAAAGGATTTATTCAACCAAGTTCTTCATCTTGGGGAGCCCCAGTTTTGTTTGTGGAGAAGAAAGATAGAAGTCAAAGGTTAGTTATGCATAGATTACCGTTCACTCAATGAGGTGACTATCAAGAACAAATACCCTTTGCCAAGAATCAATGACTTGTTTGATCAGCTTGAAGGAGCATGTGTGTTCTCAAAGATTGATCTCCGGTCAGGATATTTCCAACTCAAGATAAGAGAGAAAGACATACCTAAGACAGCTTTCACCACAAGGTATGGATTGTATGAGTATACCGTGATGCCATTTGGTTTGACCAATGCTCCAGCCTACTTCATGAATATGATGAACAAAGTATTCATGGAATTCCTTGATAAGTTTGTTGTCGTTTTCATCGATGACATTTTAATCTACTCCAAGAGCAAAGAAGAGCATGAAGGACATTTGCGTTTGATACTTGAGAAGTTTAGAGAGCATAAACTTTATGCCAAATTCAGCAAGTGTGAATTCTGGTTGAATGAAGTTGGATTTCTTGGACATGTTATGACAAAAGATGGTGTAGCAGTTGATCCTGCTAAGGTTTTAGCTGTAACTGAATGGGAATCTCCCAAGTCAGTGAAAGAAGTTCGTAGTTTCCTTGGCTTAGCAGGTTACTACAGAAGGTTCATTGAGAATTTCTCCAAAGTAGCCAAACCTATGACTGAATTGCTAAAGAAAGACAAGAAATTTGCTTGGTCTGAAGGTTGTGAACTCAGCTTTCAGGAATTGAAGAAGAGACTTGTGACAGCACCAGTCTTATGTCTGCCAAATTTGGAGAAGGATTTCCAAGTATATTGTGATGCATCTCATCATGGTTTGGGTGCAGTACTTATGCAAGACGGGAAATTCGTGGCTTATGCCTCGAGACAACTCAAAACTCATGAAGTGAACTATCCTACTCATGATTTGGAGTTAGCCTCTGTTGTCCATGCACTCAAAACATGGAGACACTATCTTTTGGGAAAGCGTTGTGAAGTGTTCACAGATCACAAGAGTTTGAAGTATATCTTCACCCAGAAGGAAATTAATATGAGACAAAGGAGATGGCTAGAACTCATCAAGGATTACGACTTAAGTTTGGAATACCATCCTGGTAAAGCAAATGTTGTAGCGGATGCTTTAAGCCGTAAGGTTTTTGTGAATGGCCTTACCAAGGGAGAATTGCCCGATGATTTGTGCACCCAATTTAGAGATCTCAGATTGGAGATTGTGCCTGAAGGACATCTCATGTCTTTGGATGTTCAACCTACTTTGTTGGACAAGATCAAAGAAGCCCAAAGTACTGATAAAGAAATTGAAGAAATTAAGGAAAAGATTGGCAAAGGAAAAGCCAAAGGATTCCATGAAGACGAACAGGGTACTTTATTGCATGGGAAACGTATCTGTGTTCCACATGATCCGGAGCTTCGGAAACTGATTTTGCAAGAAGCACACAACTCACCGTATTCCATTCATCCAGGTAACACCAAAATGTACATGGATATGAAGGAAAGATTTTGGTGGAATAATCTCAAGAAGGACATCGCCGAACATATTGCTTTGTGTGATGTGTGTAGTAGAGTGAAAGCGGAACATCAGAAACCAGCAGGTTTAGTTCAACCACTACCTATTCCTGATTGGAAGTGGGACAAGATTGGTATGGATTTCATTGCCGGGTTACCAAGGACCCGGTCAGGATACGATTCTATTTGGGTAGTAGTGGATCGCCTAACTAAAGTGGCTCATTTCATACCCGTGAAGACAACCTATACAAGTGCTAAGTTGGACAAAATCTATATGAGTAGAATTGTATGTCTACATGGAGTGCCCAAGAGTATTGTGTCTGATAGGGGAACTCAATTCACTTCCCATTTTTCGAGACAGCTACATGAGTCATTGGGAATGAGGTTGGAATTCAGTACTGCTTTTCATCCTCAAACTGATGGACAAACTAAAAGGACTAACTAGATTCTTGAAGACATGCTGAGGGCATGTGCCCTAGACTATGGAGCCAGTTGGGATGAAAGTCTGCCTTACGCAGAATTTTCTTACAACAACAGCTATCAAGCCAGCATTGAGATGGCACCATTTGAGTTTCTCTACGGGAGAAAGTGTACCACCCCATTATTATGGAATGGTGTGGGAGAAAGAAGTTTGTTCGGACCAGAACTTATCAAAGAAGCCGAAGAGAAAGTCAAGTTGGTTAAGGACAGATTGAAGATAGCACAGTCCCGACAGAAAAGCTATGCAGATCCTAAGCGTAGAGAAGTCACCTACGAAGTTGGTGATAGAGCTTATCTTAGAGTGTCACCACTTCGTGGAGTGAAGAGGGTCGGAGTCAAAGGAAAGTTGGCCCCAAGATATGTTGGACCATTCAAGATTCGGAGTCGCAAAGGAGAAGTTTCTTATGAAATTGAATTGCCGGAGTCTTTGTCAGCTGTTCATAATGTGTTTCATGTGAGTCAGCTTAAGAAATGTCATCCAGAAATGGAGGAAACTTCTTTGAAGGATACTATACCTTTGGAGGAGGTACAATTGTAAAGTGACCTCACTTATGAAGAGAAACCTATCAAGATTCTTGAGACCGCAGAAAGAGTCACACGGACTAAGACTATCAAGTTTTGCAAAGTTCAATGGAACCATCATTCCGAAGAGGAAGCAACATGGGAAAGAGAAGATGATCTTCGGAAAGACCACCCTCACCTATTTGCTAGCCAATCCGAATCTCGAGGGCGAGATTCACCTTAAGGGGGTTAGATTTGTAACATCCCTAAAATCATGATTTCAAAGATTGCATATCATACATGCGTGCATATAACTTAGGGATCATTTTCCAACTCATTTCAAGAAAACAGAAGCACTTAGTGCTATTATTTTATGTGAGCAAACATTAATCAAATACTACTCTCAATTGAGAGAATAAGTGTTTTAACCAAGTCTTGTTTGCTTCCTTGTTGTTTAGTTTGAATGTAGAGTTTGGACAAAAATTTACAAAATAAATATGGTTTCAAAACCATCTTCAAAACATTTCCAAATCAAGTGCTATGGCACTGTTTATTTTGTTTATTCAAAGGGACCAGGCAAGAACAGAGAGACCACATGGTTTTATGCCCAAAAGTATGATGGTTACACTTTATAAAAATCCAGAAAATATTTGAAATTCAAATGCCTTTGAATTTGATTGAAAATCATTCCAGAAAATCGATTTAGAAAAAGAAAAAGAGATAAGAAAGAGAAAAGGGCCGGTGCCAGCAATTGAGCCCAGCAACAGACGCAGCCCACTAAGCCCACCCGGGTTCCCCCTCTCTCCTTCTCACTCGCAGACGAACTCGCTGAGAGACTGACGCCAGGACCCCACCCCCTCTCTGTTTTATTCGCTGACAGGTAGACCCACTGCCACGTCTAGCTCGTCGTCAATCTCGCGCTGGAGACCTGCTCGCCGTGGCCGTTTCTTCCCCGACGCAAATGCGCTTAATAGGCGTTGATTGCTCGCGAGATTCTCGCCCCTGCTCCGCCTACTTAACCCCCACCTCTCTGCGACCATTTCCCCTCACTTAGCACCACCTCTCCGCCACCAGGCTGCCCGCAATCATCCTCACACCGCCGCAGACAGAGATCACTCCGGCGATCGATTCCGGTGAGCCCCGTGCGCCCCTTCCCCTCTGGTTCATACGAGCCACTTCACAGCTTCTTTGCGCGCCTTCTGACCCCACTGGTTTGTCCTGTACTGCCCCAGGTCGTCGACTTCGTCCAACGCTGCAAGCTCCCGACGACACCCTCAACTCCGGCGACCAAATTCAGTGAGCCCCTTGTTCCCCTTCGCCTCTGACTCGCACGATGATGTTCGCCATCGTCTTGCGTATCACCTGATGCCGTTTGTTCGTGCTAGGGAGACCAGGAGCGTCGCCAACGTCGCCGTCCACCCAAGCCCGACGCCGCCCGCAACTTCGACGAGCTCCAGCGACCAACTCCGTGCGCCCCTTGCCAAACCACCGCCACCTTGAGCATCAGCAGCACACTGCGATTCTGGTAAGCCCCTTCCTCCTCTCCCGCGCGACCTAGAACGCCAGCAGCTACTCTGACAGAGGCGCCGCCGCCTGTTGCCGCCGCCAGCGCCGCCACTGGATGGTCAAGGTGCTGTGCGCCGTTAGATCTAGATCTTGCAGGTAGGATAGAACACGAGTGAAGCATTAAGTTTGGATCTGAGCTGCGTGATTAAGTCAGATCCAGCGGCTCAGAAGCGTGATCCAACGCGAACCGGTACGCGCCAATCAAATTAAGACGCGTGGCAACAGTTAGATTTAAAAAACAGGATTTGAATCTATTAGAGGTTTGATTTTGTTTTGGCTATAACTTTTGATCTCCACGTTAGAATTTGACAAATTTTATATCAATGGAATAAGGAGAACAATCCCTTTCTAAATATGCAATGTGTTTAATGTTTTGCTTCTGTTAAAATGGTTTTATTTGCAGAAACTTGTGTAGGGCTAATTTGAGTATATGAATTGTTTAAGAATTGTTTTAGGGTTTAAATAAATGTTGTTTGGCAAGTTTTTAACTTGTTTATGAACCTGTACTGTACACTTGCTTTGTTGAGTTTTAAAAATCATCACATATCATATTGCATGCATTCATATATTTTTGTTTGTATATGTTTTGTATGTGATTTGTGGCTATGATTCTTTGTGTATATTTTGGTGCTAGTGATTGTGATTGTGAGGAGTGTAGCTACTCTCCAAACTACCAAGGCAAGTGGTGCTTCATGAATATTTTTATCCCTGTGCTTTCTACTAAGCATTAGAATTATTTTGCTAGACTTGCATGTTATATTTTGCTTATATGCCATGTTGGGAAATCCTAGTAGTGGTAGAATTGCTAGGAAATTTCTAAGTTAAGATGCTTGTCTATGCCATGCTTAGCCTAGCTAGTAGCAACCAAGGGTGGTGAAATATACATGCTATGATAAAATATTTCTAAGTCTTTGGACTTGTGTTTTACCTAATAAAACAACTAAGTTAATGAAACACCTGGGTGGAATGGAAGGAATGGTTTATGTTGAGTGGTTACACAAGGCCCATTTCTATGGTTTACCTTGTGTATCTCACTTGTGGTAAGCCACCCAGGAACAAAGAGATTTTAGAGGCCAAGTGTTAAGAAGCTTCTAGTGCAGCCACTTGGCAATATGGGCTCTGCCTGGATCATATAGGTTGCTAGAACTTAGCCATTTGGACAGTTGGTGGTAGTGGGAATGATAGGTTGGAGCGCGTCCATTTGGTATAAGGGAAGGCTTCTGAAAGATCCTGTCTTGGTGAAAATAAAGGCTTGTGGGGAAAGTGCACAACCTCTGCAAATGGAAGAATCTAAGTACTTAGACATGTCCCTGGAAAAGGACAACTTGAGCATCAAGACATGGAAGCTATCAAGAATCTCGTCATCCCAATTTTCTAAGTAAAAACTTGTGGGTGAACAAGGGTGAAGGACCTCAATGTCTATTGGTGGTTCCTTGGGAAAAGTTTGATCAAGAAAAACTTAGTGATTTCAACTAATAGGCAAAACCTATTTTGAGCAAAGCAAGCCAAGCTACACTTAGCCAAATTGCATATAGTATCTAGTCCACCAAAAATTATACTAAGGTATCACTTGCCAATACTATTCCAATGTATTGACCCACTGTGGCTGTAACTTGTGATGTTGCAGGTTACTCTGATGAGGATTAGGAGTCATGAGTCTACACTCAACATGTTTGCCTGTGGCACATGAAGAAGAAGACTTTATTTTATTTACTTATTCAAACTCTTGTACTAGGCCTGTGGCCTTGGAGTTGTAAAGACTATGTTTGTCTCTGGAATGACTGTAATAATGACCTTTGTTTCTGTGTACTTCATCTTAAACTGTGGATGCTAGCATTGATCCAAGGACTAGCATTGCAATCACAGGGATCCTTTTTACTTTACAAAGGAGGGATCTTACACCGCCGCCGCCGCGCCGCCGCCGGTCTGTCGCCGCCGCCTTAGCCGCCGCCGACACCTTCTCCTCCTCCCGGATCTCTAAACCCTAGTTTTCCGGGAAACCCTAATCCAACATACTCGCTCCGGTTAAGGCGAAGCCCTGCGAGATCTCCCCTCTACTTCCGGTACCACGCCGTCGTGCTGCCGGAATCGTGAGGAGAGTGCTACAACCTCCGCTGCCTGCTGGAACAAGGGAGAGGAAGGTCTTCATCGAGTACCGAACGTGTGACCGACTGCGGAAGCGCTGCCGGAACGCGGCGCTGGAAGGATCCTCTACGTGATCTTGAGATCGGAAGTGTACGACTACATCATCCACGAGAATCTTCTCTCGTTAACCGCTTTGGATCTTCGAGGGTTAGTACTCTATCAACTTGTTGCTGCAATCTAGTAGATAGATCTTGGCTTGTGTGTGTTCATGCGATAGAAATTTTTTGTTTTCCATGCTACGAACCCCTACAGTGGTATCAGAGCCGTGTCTATATGTACATCTGTTGCACGAGTAGAACACAATGGTCATTGTGGGCATTGATGCTCTTGTTGTCGATTGCTTCTTGTGTACTTTGCATCTTGCGGGATGGTGGGATGAAGCGGCCCGGGCTAACCTTACATGACATCGTTCATGAGACTTGCTCCACGCTTGACATGCAACTTGTATTGCATAAGTGGCTTTGCGGGTGTCTGTTTCTCCCAACATAGTTAAGATTCAATTTACAACGGGTGATTGACAATACTAATATCAATGTTGTGGTTCTTGTTCATAAGTTAGAACGACACTTATTGAAATCCCCAAACCACGTAAAATATGCAAAGAAAATTAGAGGCGTCTAACTTTGTTTTGCAGGGGTGTGCTGTGATGTGATATGGCCATAATTATGATTATATATGATGTATGCAATGTTCCTTATTGTAAGTTGGCAATCGGCAGGAGCCATATGGTTGTTTCCATTAAGTCCTGCGTGTCTATTATTCAAAGTAGTTGTATGTAGGGGTCCCAACCTTAGATAAGATTGATCCCTCCTGTGTTTACAATGCTAGTCCCTGGATCAATAGCTAGCATCCACAGTTAAGATGTAATATCAAGAAACAAAGGTCATAATATAATTTTATAACCAGGAATAACATAATTTTATTACATCATACATAGCTCATATGGCTATTACATTACATTGCAGCGGAATAAATATAGTCATGGGTCCTTCATCTTCAAAGTGCCACAGGCAGATGTTGGTTGTAGACTTTGTAGTCCTAGTCAATCAAACAATCTTCATTTAAAAACAATCAACCTGCAACATTACAAGTTACAGCCACAAGGGTCAATACATTTTGAATTGTATTGGCAAGCTTCACTTTTATGTATTATAAGAGTGGATCCTATCATTATATGCATATTTGGCTAAGTAGAGTTTAAGGCTTATTTGCATAAAGCAATATTTTATCCTATCTTTTCAAAAGGGTGTTAAAATCCTTTGTCAAATTTCTTTTCCAAGTTCCTTGAACTCCTTGGTAGAAACTCAAGTGTTCAAGTCCTTGTCAAAATCTCTTGAGCACCTTGGTAACCCCAAGTGCATCAAGTTTTATCAAAATCCATGAGTTCCTTGGTAACCCCAAGTACATCATGCTCTTGAGCACCTTGGTAACCCCAAGTGCAACAAGCTTTACAAAATCTCTTTGAATTCCTTGGTATCCCCAAGTGCATCAAGTTTTTATATTAGAAGTTGGAATGTCGAGATCTCCCATAGTTCAAACTTTAGTTGCTTAGTATTGTCCATAACCGGGGACACAGCTAAGTACTTAGATTTTATTAACTTCTGCAGAAGGAGTACACTTTACCCACATGTCACAATCCCATCCTTTTGCCACCAGTGGCCTACTGGATTAGTGCTCACCAAGATGGAGTACTGGCAGACTGAGAATGTGACGAAGTCTTTCCAAAAGGTCCTCCCATACATCATTGCTAGCTTTGTCTTCAGCCCCCATGAAGCATTCCAGATCCCCATGTCCGGTAACTAAAGACAATGTATGGGTCTTCCTAATGTAATTGACTAAGCCAGAGCCATAATAGCATGTGGTTGCACACGAAAGCCACAATTGGAGAAGCATGTTTGATCTCTAAGTTTCCTAGGTGGTTTTCTTTTGGAGCACAACACAAAGTGATCGCCATAGACATGGTTCCCTTTTGTTGCCACCTTCTCCAAAACTTAAAGTATCCTCCACCTAGGTGGTTCATTGAGTCCTTGTTTTATTATGTAAAACACAAGTCCTTTTCTCAACCTTTGTAAAATCTCAACATGTATCTCTTTTCAAATTATAGCATATAGCATGGCTAAGCATGTACAACTTTAATATTTTCACTAAGGAGTGTTTAGGGAATCCTATTAGGATTTAGCATAGCATAAGTACAGAAATATCTTTTCATGCATATTTTCAAAATCCACTAAGTATAATAAAAATAGTAGGACTTTTGTATGATAGTGTAACTTGCCTTTTGGTAGGGAATGGGGGTTCACTCCTTGATCTTGCTAGTTTCACACTTTTCTAGTTTCACTACAAGTCAATCAAGCAAATCACCAAATCAACTAACATTCCAAACCAAGGTTAAACAAACAATTTCACACACATAGCAATGGAGTCTAAGTCATGCAAAGGGGGTTCTTTTTGCAAGGTTGATCTCTACTAGGTTTATAAACTTTGTATGGTCCAAATTGGTCATTTACCAAAATGGCAAAGTCATTTGCAATTGGGTTTTATTTTAAGACCATTTTAAAATTCATTCATCATTTTATGTGGTGAAAATTATTCTTATCAAAGCAAAACTTTAGGTTTTGCACCAAGTAAGTTGCCCTTGGCAAGTCTTGGTGTTTTGGGTCAGTAAGTTTGGTTCAAAACATTTTCCCAAAGTTTTCCTTGCAAAAGCATTTCCATAATAAAATCAATGAGTTTATGTGGTTAGAAAATAGCTAAGTTAAATAATTCAACCTATATTTTACCAAAATCATTTTTTAACACTATGGGTTGGTTCCTAGGGTCAGTATGGTCACACAAATCCATTTTGCAAAATATTTAATCCTAGAATCAATTTTAAACAATTTTTATACTCTAAACAAGTACACAAATGTTTCTGTAAATTCAAACAAGCTAACAGATACTATTTTCAAAACTAAGGCCATGTTTAGCTAGGGCTTGTTCTCCTGAATCCAACGACATAAAATTTGTAAAATTTGGACGTGTGGATCCAAAGATATAAGGGTTTGAAGTTTGCAATTAAATCTGTTTTCAAATTTCTTTTAAAACGAATTAGGTGACACGCGGCGTGTTTTAACTGGACGGTACCGGTTCGGGTGGATCGTGTGCTGCGGAGCGTTGGATTTAAGTTGGATCGTGCGGCACAGAACGCGTACCTCTTCGCGGTAAGTGATCTAATCGTGGCCGCTAAATCTGGATCGAGCGGTACTGGCGAGTTTGACCATGTGTGGGCGGCGCTAACGGCGGCTAGCGGCGGCGCACGGCCAGGCGGTGGTGCTACGGTGATTCGAGGAAGCGAGAGAGGAGTAAAAGAAGCTCACCGGGTTCAGGAGGTCACGGTGATGCTCGAGGAGGTGTTGGTCGGGCGAGGGGCGCTCTGGTCTTGGTAGGATTTCTCGCCGGAGTGGAGGACGGCGTCGGGTGCGTCGGGTGGTCGTCGTGGACGTCGCTATGGATCACCCCAAGACAAAGCGAAGACGTGGTTAGACGCGCAAGATCGAGACAAAGTCGTGTGCGAGAACTAGAAGAAGAGGGGCGACCGGAGTCTACCTGTGGAGCTCGTCGGAGAAGAAGGCAGACGCGGCGGCGTCGGGAGTTTGTCGTAGTCGGGGTTCTGGTGCACCCGCGGGCGAACCAGGAGTACTAGGAGATGCGTGAGGTCGAGAGGAGTCCACTCGCATGAAGTAGAGGCAGAGGGGTGGTCGGAGTTGGCCGGAATTGCTGCGACAGCTCGTCGGAGCAGAGGACGTTCGGGGAGGAAATGGAGCGGCCTGGGGGCGAGCTTTGGGGAGGAGACAGAGGGGAAAGACGGAGAAGGCGCTGGCGCTTAAATGGGCTTGATCGCAGGGGCATTTAATCACAGCATTAACGAGAATTTACTCCGCGGAATCACAGGCAGAAACGGGAGAGAGGAGGAAGAAGGGGTCGTGCGGGGTGTGGACGATGAACAGTGGGAAAAGAAACGAGGGGGCGGTCCACCTGTCATACTCTGCGCGGGTCTGTTAGTGGGTGTGAACCGTTTTCTTGCGGGGTGATGATACTGGGCTGGTGCTGGGCCTGTTTTGGCTGTTGGGTTGGGTTGGCCCTTTTCCTATTTTTTTTTCTGTCTAATCTTTTTTCTTTTTTTCCATTTCTATTTCCTGATTTGTTATTTCAAACAATTATTCACACATTCAAACAACACTCAAATTAATTCAAACAAACACTCAACTTTACTTTGAATTTGGTTCTGTTTTTCAATATAATCCAAATCTCAAAACAAAATAATAATTTTATTCTTTTTAAGATCCATTCTTTAATTTAAATAAATGGATATTTTAGTTATTTAATAATATAGGGTTTGTTTTAATTAATAAAATCTTCATTTAAAATCCAAAATGTTTTCAAAACCCAAACAGTAGGTTTTATTTGGAAATATTAAATACTTGGAAACTTGTTTTTAAAACAAAATAACATTTTATTTTAGAGTCCATTATTAATTAAATAACATAGACTTTCATTATTAAATCAACTTGGGTTTGTTTTATTGAGAATATTTATTTTAAAATCTAAAATAAAGCCAAAACACTTTAGTAGGTTTTATCTGAGAATATAAAGTACTTGGAAAACTTTATTAAATTAAACAAATAAGTTTTTGATGGTTTATAAATGATAGAACCTTTATTAATAAAACTTGGATATTAAATCCTTATTAATTTATTTTAAATAAACCTTTGCAAATTTTATTTAGAATAAAATGTTTTTAATTCCAAAGCTTGGCCAAGGTTTAATTTGGCTTTATAAAATAATCTTTATTTAAATCCATCTTTTCTTTTGAATACCAAAACTTTTATTTTAAAAGATCCAAAATAGTAATTCCAAAACATTTTCAATTTCCTTTATTAAATGTTTATCTTTATGAATCCCTTTGGGATTTTATTTAATTCAAATGGGTTTGAAGTTCCAATTGAGTTCAAAAAGTTTCTTCTGGCTCTGAAAATCAAGCAAAGTTTTATTTTATTAATTTATTTTCACATTACAAGATTTGGAAAATCTTGGGATGTGACAGGCTACCACCCTTAAAATAAATCTCGTCCCGAGATTTGGGAAGGCTGGGTTACAAACAAGTTCAAAGCAATTAGAGTACTACCACCCTTAAAAATTTTCAAACAAAAATTACATATTGGCCTTCTTGGGTCCTCGAAAACTTCTCTAAGCAAATTTTGCTTTATTTCTATACTTGACTCATGGGCCAAGGTTGAGCTTCTCCATAGGCTTGTTCAGCTTGTTTTTCATCCTTTCTGGACAGTTGCTTGCATAATGTCCTGGATTCTTGCAGTTGAAACAATGAATGTCCTTGAGTTCTTTGCGTTGCTCTTGTGGGCAAGTTGCTACATAGTGGCCTGGTTCTTTGCAGTTGTTGCACCACACTTGGTCAATCTCTTTATTCTTCTTGTTCTCTGGGCATCCACTGGAGTAGTGTCCCATTTCTTTACATTTACGACATTGTACAAGGCTCATGTCTTGCTTAGGTTTCTTGGTTTTCTTTGATCCTTTGAATTGGGTTGTCTTGTTTGGATGTAGAAGTGGTCCTTTTCCTTTGGTAGACTTGGATCCTTCTTGTTTCCTTTGTTCCACCATGGCATAGATGGGACATTGGTCAGGAGTATGATCACTTCCTTCACAAAGGTAGCAAGTAACTTGAGAGGTGGGGCATTGTCCAACAGGATGTTCTTCTTCACAATTGGGGCATTGTCCTTCATGCTCCTTGGAGGTATGATCCTTGTCTCCACAAATAATGCAATCTGGGGCTCCATCTAGAACAATATTCTTTTCATCCTTGCTATCATACATTCTCTTTGGATAGTTTTCTTCCATGCTAATCATTTGATTAGTCACCTTAAGCATCAGTTGAGACTGCTCTTCCAAAAACCTTTGCAGTGTTGGATCCTTATCACTATTGTTGACTAGGAACTGATCTGTTAGTTGGTTCAACTGGTGTTGGGTTGCTATGAGCTCTTTCATGCTATCAGCTTGGTTGGTGTTGTTGTCATCAACCTTGGAGTCCTTTGGAGTAGTCATCTGTTTGGGTTTGAAGGGAGTTTAGAATAGGCAGAATATTTCTAAGGAAATAATTCTAATCACACACATCATAATTCACACAAACAATGTGCATGCAATCACAACAATCATTTCACTCAAACAACAAGGTTCAAGCATAAACTTAGGCAATCAAAATGTTTTTGCTATACCACATAAGTTGGTGGTTTTGATTTTAACTAAATTATGGTGGTCTATCTATATGGTTTACTTGTGATTTCTCCTTCCTTTATGATTCTTCTTGTATGAGATCATGGTTCCTTGAGATAACTCTTGGTTGCAATACTTCAAAGTTGTTGATGGTTTCTTCTTATTTTGCATTCCCTCAGTCTCTAAATCTTAAGCAAGATTTCCTTGCTTCACTTGTGGTCCTTGGTAGTTTCCAAGTTGGAAGTCCTTGGTGAATATGCTGAAGATGTTGAAGTCATTAGAGTTGAAGAGGTTGAAGAAGTCCTTTGCACATGATGAAGTCTTTGGTCTTGGGGTAGGTTTTCCATCAAGTTGAAGTAGAAGAGAAGTAGAGTTGAAACAAAAATGGTTGAGGAAAGAGTTTACAAGTGTTTTTGTAAATAAGTTTTGGAACAAAATACAACTCCTATTTTTCTAAGGGTTTTTGTCCAATCCTAGGGTTTACAAATCCTACAGGCAACACAATGCTCTGATACCATCTGTAGGGGTCCCAACCTTAGATAAGATTGATCCCTCCTGTGTTTACAATGCTAGTCCCTGGATCAATAGCTAGCATCCACAGTTAAGATGTAATATCAAGAAACAAAGGTCATAATATAATTTTATAACCAGGAATAACATAATTTTATTACATCATACATAGCTCATATGGCTATTACATTACATTGCAGCGGAATAAATATAGTCATGGGTCCTTCATCTTCAAAGTGCCACAGGCAGATGTTGGTTGTAGACTTTGTAGTCCTAGTCAATCAAACAATCTTCATTTAAAAACAATCAACCTGCAACATTACAAGTTACAGCCACAAGGGTCAATACATTTTGAATTGTATTGGCAAGCTTCACTTTTATGTATTATAAGAGTGGATCCTATCATTATATGCATATTTGGCTAAGTAGAGTTTAAGGCTTATTTGCATAAAGCAATATTTTATCCTATCTTTTCAAAAGGGTGTTAAAATCCTTTGTCAAATTTCTTTTCCAAGTTCCTTGAACTCCTTGGTAGAAACTCAAGTGTTCAAGTCCTTGTCAAAATCTCTTGAGCACCTTGGTAACCCCAAGTGCATCAAGTTTTATCAAAATCCATGAGTTCCTTGGTAACCCCAAGTACATCATGCTCTTGAGCACCTTGGTAACCCCAAGTGCAACAAGCTTTACAAAATCTCTTTGAATTCCTTGGTATCCCCAAGTGCATCAAGTTTTTATATTAGAAGTTGGAATGTCGAGATCTCCCATAGTTCAAACTTTAGTTGCTCAGTATTGTCCATAACCGGGGACACGGCTAAGTACTTAGATTTTATTAACTTCTGCAGAAGGAGTACACTTTACCCACATGTCACAATCCCATCCTTTTGCCACCAGTGGCCTACTGGATTAGTGCTCACCAAGATGGAGTACTGGCAGACTGAGAATGTGACGAAGTCTTTCCCAAAGGTCCTCCCATACATCATTGCTAGCTTTGTCTTCAGCCCCCATGAAGCATTCCAGATCCCCATGTCCGGTAACTAAAGACAATGTATGGGTCTTCCTAATGTAATTGACTAAGCCAGAGCCATAATAGCATGTGGTTGCACACGAAAGCCACAATTGGAGAAGCATGTTTGATCTCTAAGTTTCCTAGGTGGTTTTCTTTTGGAGCACAACACAAAGTGATGGCCATAGACATGGTTCCCTTTTGTTGCCACCTTCTCCAAAACTTAAAGTATCCTCCACCTAGGTGGTTCATTGAGTCCTTGTTTTATTATGTAAAACACAAGTCCTTTTCTCAACCTTTGTAAAATCTCAACATGTATCTCTTTTCAAATTATAGCATATAGCATGGCTAAGCATGTACAACTTTAATATTTTCACTAAGGAGTGTTTAGGGAATCCTATTAGGATTTAGCATAGCATAAGTACAGAAATATCTTTTCATGCATATTTTCAAAATCCACTAAGTATAATAAAAATAGTAGGACTTTTGTATGATAGTGTAACTTGCCTTTTGGTAGGGAATGGGGGTTCACTCCTTGATCTTGCTAGTTTCACACTTTGCTAGTTTCACTACAAGTCAATCAAGCAAATCACCAAATCAACTAACATTCCAAATCAAGGTTAAACAAACAATTTCACACACATAGCAATGGAGTCTAAGTCATGCAAAGGGGGTTCTTTTTGCAAGGTTGATCTCTACTAGGTTTATAAACTTTGTATGGTCCAAATTGGTCATTTACCAAAATGGCAAAGCCATTTGCAATTGGGTTTTATTTTAAGACCATTTTAAAATTCATTCATCATTTTATGTGGTGAAAATTATTCTTATCAAAGCAAAACTTTAGGTTTTGCACCAAGTAAGTTGCCCTTGGCAAGTCTTGGTGTTTTGGGTCAGTAAGTTTGGTTCAAAACATTTTCCCAAAGTTTTCCTTGCAAAAGCATTTCCATAATAAAATCAATGAGTTTATGTGGTTAGAAAATAGCTAAGTTAAATAATTCAACCTATATTTTACCAAAATCATTTTTTAACACTATGGGTTGGTTCCTAGGGTCAGTATGGTCACACAAATCCATTTTGCAAAATATTTAATCCTAGAATCAATTTTAAACAATTTTTATACTCTAAACAAGTACACAAATATTTCTGTAAATTCAAACAAGCTAACAGATACTATTTTCAAAACTAAGGCCATGTTTAGCTAGGGCTTGTTCTCCTGAATCCAACGACATAAAATTTGTAAAATTTGGACGTGTGGATCCAAAGATATAAGGGTTTGAAGTTTGCAATTAAATCTGTTTTCAAATTTCTTTTAAAACGAATTAGGTGACACGCGACGTGTTTTAACTGGACGGTACCGGTTCGGGTGGATCGTGTGCTGCGGAGCGTTGGATTTAAGTTGGATCGTGCGGCACAGAACGCGTACCTCTTCGCGGTAAGTGATCTAATCGTGGCCGCTAAATCTGGATCGAGCGGTACTGGCGAGTTTGACCATGTGTGGGCGGCGCTAACGGCGGCTAGCGGCGGTGCACGGCCAGGCGGTGGTGCTACGGTGATTCGAGGAAGCGAGAGAGGAGTAAAAGAAGCTCACCGGGTTCAGGAGGTCACGGTGATGCTCGAGGAGGTGTTGGTCGGGCGAGGGGCGCTCTGGTCTTGGTAGGATTTCTCGCCGGAGTGGAGGACGGCGTCGGGTGCGTCGGGTGGTCGTCGTGGACGTCGCTATGGATCACCCCAAGACAAAGCGAAGACGTGGTTAGACGCACAAGATCGAGACAAAGTCGTGTGCGAGAACTAGAAGAAGAGGGGCGACCGGAGTCTACCTGTGGAGCTCGTCGGAGAAGAAGGCAGACGCGGCGGCGTCGGGAGTTTGTCGTAGTCGGGGTTCTGGTGCACCCGCGGGCGAACCAGGAGTACTAGGAGATGCGTGAGGTCGAGAGGAGTCCACTCGCGTGAAGTAGAGGCAGAGGGGTGGTCGGAGTTGGCCGGAATTGCTGCGACAGCTCGTCGGAGGAGAGGACGTTCGGGGAGGAAATGGAGCGGCCTGGGGGCGAGCTTTGGGGAGGAGACAGAGGGGAAAGACGGAGAAGGCGCTGGCGCTTAAATGGGCTTGATCGCAGGGGCATTTAATCACAACATTAACGAGAATTTACTCCGCGGAATCACAGGCAGAAACGGGAGAGAGGAGGAAGAAGGGGTCGTGCGGGGTGTGGACGATGAACAGTAAAGGTGGGGTCCACCGGTCAGTGGGAAAAGAAACGAGGGGGAGGTCCACCTGTCATACTCTGCGCGGGTCTGTTAGTGGGTGTGAACCGTTTTCTTGCGGGGTGATGATACTGGGCTGGTGCTGGGCCTGTTTTGGCTGTTGGGTTGGGTTGGCCCTTTTCCTTTTTTTTTCTGTCTAATCTTTTTTCTTTTTTTCCATTTCTATTTCCTGATTTGTTATTTCAAACAATTATTCACACATTCAAACAACACTCAAATTAATTCAAACAAACACTCAACTTTACTTTGAATTTGGTTCTGTTTTTCAATATAATCCAAATCTCAAAACAAAATAATAATTTTATTCTTTTTAAGATCCATTCTTTAATTTAAATAAATGGATATTTTAGTTATTTAATAATATAGGGTTTGTTTTAATTAATAAAATCTTCATTTAAAATCCAAAATGTTTTCAAAACCCAAACAGTAGGTTTTATTTGGAAATATTAAATACTTGGAAACTTGTTTTTAAAACAAAATAACATTTTATTTTAGAGTCCATTATTAATTAAATAACATAGACTTTCATTATTAAATCAACTTGGGTTTGTTTTATTGAGAATATTTATTTTAAAATCTAAAATAAAGCCAAAACACTTTAGTAGGTTTTATCTGAGAATATAAAGTACTTGGAAAACTTTATTAAATTAAACAAATAAGTTTTTGATGGTTTATAAATGATAGAACCTTTATTAATAAAACTTGGATATTAAATCCTTATTAATTTATTTTAAATAAACCTTTGCAAATTTTATTTAGAATAAAATGTTTTTAATTCCAAAGCTTGGCCAAGGTTTAATTTGGCTTTATAAAATAATCTTTATTTAAATCCATCTTTTCTTTTGAATACCAAAACTTTTATTTTAAAAGATCCAAAATAGTAATTCCAAAACATTTTCAATTTCCTTTATTAAATGTTTATCTTTATGAATCCCTTTGGGATTTTATTTAATTCAAATGGGTTTGAAGTTCCAATTGAGTTCAAAAAGTTTCTTCTGGCTCTGAAAATCAAGCAAAGTTTTATTTTATTAATTTATTTTCACATTACAAGATTTGGAAAATCTTGGGATGTGACATTGTAATAGTTGATGCTGGTGGAAGACAACCATGAAGCGGCGCCATTGACCTTGACGCCACGCCGGTGATGATGGAGATCATGTTCGTGCTTGAAGATGGAGATCGGAAGCACAAGAAGAAAGGCCATATCATATCACATATTATGAATTGCATGTGATGTTAATCCTTTTATGCATCTTGTATTGCTTAGTTCACGACGGTAGCATTATAAGATGATCCCTCAAGCACACAATTTCAAGTTTTAAAGTGTTCATCCTTAGTAAGCACCGTTGCTAAAGCTCGTTGTTTCGAGGCACCACGTGATGATCGGGTGTGTTAGATTCTGCGAGTGTATACAATGTGAGCAAGCCAGATTTGCTCATGCGGAAGCTAAGGTTTGATCTTGACGAGCCTAGCATGTACAGACATGGTCTCGGAACACGGATCACCGAAAGGTAAAGCATGAGTCATATAGTAGATATGATGAACATGTTGATTGTTCGCCATTGAAGCTACATCAACTCTCGTGATGATCGGTTTTGATGTGGTGGATTTGGTTCGTGTGATCACTAAAACAATGTGAGGGATATTTTTTTGAGTGGGAGTTCAACAGCAATATGATTAAAAGTTGAACATTATTTATCATAAATTAAATCAAAGTGAATTTGCATAGTTGTTGTAGTCATTGGCATCCGTTTACCACCTTGCGCTTAGTTTTAATTGAGATGATAGAACTATAGAATTCTGGTTAGTTACTTTACGAACTGGTATCGTATTGTTTTTGAAGTGTTAATCTAAAGTTTAAAAGTCCCATTTTAAACTTTCAGTAAGTTCCGGTTACTCCATGAAGTTTACTAGTTGGTATTAAATCAAGAGTAAAAATTCCAAGAGTTAGTGTATGAGTATCATGTTTGTCTCCATGATTCTTGATATTCAAAGGATTGTCTTAATATCAAGGTTATCTAGGATCTGAAAGAGTTGTTTCAGAAACCATGATGTGTGGAAGATATTGTGATATCTGAAACGAAGTTTTGGTTACAACATGATAGAGTATAATATGGCAAAAGTCATGTTCTCATATTTGATGAGAATTTGCAAAAGGTTGGAGACACTAGTTGTCCTAATCCTCCAAAAGGTTTTGGAGAGCAACATTATACTTGCGATTCACCGTTATAAGCTAAAATCAACTTGATCATGGATAATTCCATGATAAGGGTGAATATTTGATGTAGGTAAAATGTTTACTACACCAAGAGATTACTAAAGAAAGGAATTTGAAAGAACACCAAACATTTGATGATGGTGATCTACTTCAAAGTGCAAGTCCAAAGACATTGGTATTTAACTATACACTCTTTGGACTATGTGTCATATGTATGGCTTCACTATTGATGATAGATTATTTCAAACAGAAAAGGAAATACTGAAAGAGAATCTCATAAATATATGGCAGAAAACAAAAGACTAGAATTGTTTAGCTTAAGTATATAGATGATATGCATGTTATGGATATATTCTTTTCTTATTAAACAATGTGGTTCTTAAGTATTTGATACTGAATTTGTTGGTGTGAATCGTCATACGAAACAACACAATTCATGAACTACAATGGCCTAAGTAACTAGCAAAAGAATATGTGATGATGTTCATCGAGAACAAATAAAGGGTTATTGTGCTGCTTGTTAAACATCAAAGCTTGCCTTCAAGATTTGTTTTATCAGGTGTTATGAGAACAAAAGGGTTGTTCAAATAATTGCCGTAATCCATAAAAGATGGATGGTTTACAAATCTCGTTGTAGAAATCACATCCATAAAACTAGTGCTAAAATGTCGAAAGACAAATTGATTAAAAGATCACTTAGGAAGTGACATCTCCGTTTAAATTATAATGGAAAGAAAACATGAAGAAACTCCATGATGATGGAATTTTGGAGTCTTTTGATTTTTGATCAAATGACGCTTGTGAAACTTTCCTAGAGATAAATAAAACTTCGTTCATAGGCCAAAAGGGAACGAATGACTAGCTTATTGGAACTTGTACATATTGTTGTATGAAGTCCATTATGTGTAGCCAAGAGCGATGGAGTTCAACTTCATATGCTTCCTCCGAAAATTTGAGTGAATATATGAATATTTACTTAATAAGGATGAAGTATGAAACATTTGAAAAGTTCAAAGACTTTCAAGATGAAGTGCAAAATCATTGTAACAAGAATATAAATAGTTTATGATAAGATCATAAAGGAAGATATTTAAGTTACAAATTTAGCATAATACCTAAGATTTAAGGAATCGTTCCGTGGATTTGCATTTCCCGAAACACCATAAGAGTATGGAGCGTTCGAGATATGTAATTAAACCTTGTTTGACATGGTAAGATCAAAGGTGTAATTCATAAAACTGCCATTATATTTTAAAGAAAAAGCTTTAGAGACTATATTTTTTCCACTGAAAAGAGCTCCATCATAATCCGTTGAAATGACACCATATAAAGTTATGGTTTGGGATAAAACCCAAGTAGTCCTTTCTTAAACATTGGTATGCTATGCATAAGAAAGATGTTTGCAACCAAAGTCGGATGAACCTGTCTTTGTATGTTATTTCGAATAACTGTTCCTCCATAACACCGGATACAAAAGTGTTTGTCGCTTAGAACGTCAAGTTTCTTTGAGAAGGAATTTTTCGTGAAAAGATAAGTGGGAGGACAATAGAACTTTGATAAGGATATAAGAACCTTAGCTATATGTGCAAAGTTGCGCAACACCGAAAAGTGTTCCAGAGGCAGCAATAATGCTCATGGCTCACGTGCCTCAAAGGTTGTGGTTACGGAGGTCAAAGTTTCTATTGAACCAAGTAGGTCGGGTAAACAATAAAATACCAAGATTTGAGGGTTGAATCATTATTTGAGAATAATGAACGGACTACATGCAAATAAGCGATGATGGGCCCTAACTCCATAAAATGGCTTGAAGCCATAAAATCCGTGATAGTTCCATACACGAGAAATCAAGTTTTTAACTTGAAGGACCCTCGAGAAAGGTGTAAGACCTTACAGTTGTGTTTGGATCTATAAAGAAATAGACATGGATGTTTCACATCTATGAAATAGTCGACATGTTGGGAAAGAGTTCACAACAATGTTCAAAGGTTGACTATGACAAGATTTGATCTTTCATAGCGATATTTAGTCTAGACGGATTAATATAGCAACCACTACATATAATTTTGTTATGTGGTAGTTGAATAAACAAAACAAGTTCTTCTAATAGAATTGTTACCTAGGACATGTGCATAACACGGTCCATAGGGTTTTTTTTAATTCAAAGGATGCTAAAAACATATGCAAACTTCAATGGTTGAAGTGAGCATCGCGGAGTTGGAATCTTCACTATGATGAAACTGTTAAAAGAGTTTAATTTCATCAGAGACAATAAAGATGCTTGCATTTGCAAGAAATTAAGTGGGAGCGCTAAGACATGTTTCTAATACATTATGTGGAAGACATATTGTTGATTAAAAATGATGTATCTTTTATTAACACATATTAAGAATTTCATCCCGATGAAAGACTTAGGCAAAACCCAAATATTTGGCATCAATAGACGCTAATATGGTTGTGCCGGAAGTACATAGATGATGTATTGAATAAGTTCAATATAGAAACTACAAGAAAGATTCTTTTCGCACAGAAAGGATTGAATGAGTTCAATATGGATGATATATTCAAGTGTATTGACACTTGGTAAGTGAAACAAAGATTCAAGTATAGATTGATACTTGATGTATGAAATCACAAAGAGTATTTATATCAATCATACTGTGATATGTACAAATCTAGATATGTCCTATGCTCTAAATGTTATGAGCATATACCAGAATGATTCATAAGATGATCATTGGACAATAGTAAGGATATTCTTATGATCTTTTGGAAGAACTAAGAGTATATTATTTGTAGAAGTGACAAATAGATGGTTAGTTCATTGTAAAAGTACTACATTGATACTAGTTTTGTCACAAAGTACAAATTAAGTTTATCTCAATCTAAACTAAGGGTGGCACAATATAATGAAAGTAAGTTCCATAATGAATTTGGATGAATTTCAAAGTTAAGACATTGTGACAGATACTACAACAAAAGGCTAAGTATATGACTGCTATTATAGCAGCAAAAGAGGGCATTTGTGTCAAGTAGTTTGTTATCAAACTAGGTGTAGTTCACAGTGGGATATTACTATGAAGATATATTGTACGACAATATTATCAACATGTTTTAACCCCAAAGAACTAAAGGTCACACCAAAGGACCAAATTTGTACGAAGCCATCTCATTAGAGAATGAGTGATGCGTAGAGATGCAAAGACATGCAGTTATACACGGACCTGGAAGTGTCAGATCCGGAGATCAGTTGACCACTAGCAATCGTGTACATACGACACCAGAAAGCCATAGGTGTTGAATACACAAAGGTTTGAAACTAGATTATTGACTCTAGTGCAAGTGGGAGACTGTTGGAGATATGCCCAAGAGGCAATAATAAAGTGGTTATTATCATATCTTCATACTTATGATAAATGTTTACATACCATGCTATAATTGTATTAACAGGAAACATTAATACTTGTGTGATTTGTAAACATAAAAGAGTCCCTAGTAAAGCCTCTTGTTAAACTAACTTGTTGGTTAATATATATGATCATGGTTTCCTGATCATGAACATAGAGATGTTATTAACAACAGGGTCATATCATTAGGAGAATGATGTGATGGACATACTCCTATAGTTAAGCGTAGCATAAAGATCAAGTCATTTAATATAGTTCATTTGCTATATGCTTTCTGATATAGTAACCTAATTCCTTTGACCATGAGATCATGCTAATCACCATCACCGGAAGGATGCTTTGATGACATCAAACACCACACCGTAACTGGGTGGCTATAAAGGTGGCATTGAGTGTCCGGAAAGTATGTGTTGAGGCACATGGATCAAGAGTGGGATTTGTCCATCCATATGACGGATAGATATACTCTGGGCCCTCTCGGTGGAATGTCATCCAATTAGCTTGCAAGCATGTGACTGGCTCACAAGGGATCACATATCACGGGAACGAGAAAATAGTACTTATCAGTAACGAGGTTGAACTAGGTATGCAGAGATACCGACGATCAAAACCTCGGATAAGTAAACTATTATGAGACAAAGGGAAATTGGTATCGTATGTAAGTGGTTCATTCGATTGCAAAGTAATCGTAGAAATATGTGGGAGCCATGTCCGCATAATTCACGAACCGTAGGGAGACACACTTAAGGATTCGATGTTGTTGAGTAGTTATGGAATGATTAGTAAGAGACCGAATGTTGTTCGGAGTCTCAGATGGGATCCGGGATATCACGAGGAGATCCGGAATGGTCCAGAGAATAAGATTCATATAAGGAAAGTCCTATTTCGGATTTCGGGAAAGTTTCCGATGATTTCATCGGAGAGGTTCTAGAAGGTTCTAGAAGGTTCACCGGTCCAAAAGGAGAATGGTCCACGAATGTGTCATGGGTAAGTGGAATGATTGGATCATGTCCAAGGTCACTTGGTGTTGGCATATGCAAGAGAGAAATAAAACTCTAAATTGAAAGTCAAACGGGAAGTTTGAAAAGTCAAACTGGAATAATGGTTTCCTAGTGGGAGAAGAAACAGGTCCTTCTCTCAATCCAACTTGGGTTTGGATTTGTATTCAAACCCACCCCTCCCAAGGCTGCCCCTCCCTCTCATAAATAGAGGGGGAGGGCTTCCCCAAACAACACAAGTTCCAAGCCCTCTCCACGAGCCGCCGTCGGTCTGTCGCCGCCGCCTTAGCCGCCGCCGACACCTTCTCCTCCTCCTGGATCTCTAAAACCTAGTTTTTCGGGAAACCCTAATCCAACATACTCGCTCTGTCTTAAGGCGAAGCCCTGAAAGATCTCCCCTCTACTTCCGGTACCACACCATCGGGCTGCCGGAATCGCGAGGAGAGTGCTACAACCTCCGCTGCCTGCTAGAACAAGGGAGAGGAAGGTCTTCATCGAGTACCGAACGTGTGACCGACTGCGGAAGCGCTGCCGGAACGCAGCGCCGGAAGGATCGTCTACGCGATCTTGAGATCGGAAGTGTACGACTACATCATCCACGAGAATCTGCTCTTGTTAACCGCTTTGGATCTTTGAGGGTTAGTACTCTATCAACTCGTTGCTGCAATCTAGTAGATAGATCTTGGCTTGTGTGTGTTCATGCGATAGAATTTTTTTGTTTTCCATGCTACAAACCCCTACAGCCTGTTGGCAGTGGGCTGCTTGGTTTATTTTTTTTATACAAAATGTTTTTCCTTTTCTGTTTTGAATTTCCTGATTTGATTTTCATTCAAACAATTCAAACTCCAAATCAATTCAAACCATCACCAGACTTTGGGTACATTTTAATTCCGTTTAACAACATATTCCAAAGTCAAAAATAAAATAATTCTTTTATTCTTTTAGGATCTATTAATAATTAAATAAATAGACCTTATTCTTTACTTCAAATAGGATTTAATTTATTTTTAAAACTCTATTTGAAATCTAAATAATACCAAAACCTTTTCAGTAGGTTTTACTTGAAAACTAAAACACCTTGAAATATAATTTATAATACTTTAATAAGTTTTTAATGATCATTCAAAATAGGAAAAAGTCTATACTTGAATGAAATTTGGATATAAATAAATCCTCATGGTTTTATTTTAATAAACCTTTACTATTTTTATCAAATAAAAATATTTTCTTTCAAAAGCTTGGCCAAGATTTAATTTGGCTCTATAAAATAGTCCTTATTTATATTTCTATTTTGTTTATGAAAACCATATCTTTTTATTAAAAGATCCAAAAATGGTGATTCCAACTATTATAACTTTATTTATTATTTGTCTAAATTTTTAAATCCCTTTAGGATTTTATTTGATCAAAATAGGTTTTGATGTTTCCAATTGGAATCAAAAAGTTTCTTCTCACCCTAAAAATCAACAATTGTTTATTTTGTTTATTTATTTTTCACATTTCAAAATTTGAAAATTTTTTGGGATGTGACAACTTTGCGATCAAATGAACCACTTACATTCGATACCAATTTCCCTTTGTCTCGTGATAGTTTACTTATCCGAGGTTTTGATCGTCGGTATCTCTGCATACCTAGTTCAAGCTCATTACCGATAAGTACTCTTTTCTCGTTCCTGTGATATGTGATCCCTTGTGAGCCAGTCACATGCTTGCAAGCTAATTGGATGACATTCCACCGAGAGGGCCCAGAGTATATCTATCGGTCATATGGATGGACAAATCCCACTCTTGATCCATGTGCCTCAACCCATACTTTCCGGACACTCAATGCCACCTTTATAGCCACCCAGTTACGGTGTGGTGTTTTATGTCATCAAAGCATCCTTCCGGTGATGGTGATTAACATGATCTCATGGTTGAAGGAATTAGGTTACTATGTATCAGAAAGCTTATAGCAAACGAAATATTGAAATGACTTGATCTGAATGCTATGCTTATCTATAGGAGTATGTCCATCATACCATTCTCCTAATGATATTATCTTGTTGTTAATAACATCTCAATGTTCATGATCGAGAAACCACGATCATCTATTAACCAACAAGCTAGTATTATAAAGAGGCTTTACTAGGGACTCTAATTTAGTTTACAAATCACACAAGTATTAATGTTTCCGGTTAATACTATTATAGCATGATTGTAAATATTTATCATAAACACAAAGATATAATAATAACCACTTTTATTATTGCCTCTAGGGCATAGCTCCAACAGTTTCTGCATCGGGGGCTTCTTATAGGGGAAGGGGGAGACCGAGGCGGTGGCCAGGGACACCAAACCCTACCCAGACGTGGCGTGGGGCCCACCCGCGCCTGGGGTGGGTTTGGCCCCCTTGGCTGGCCCCTCCGGCTCTCCTCTGGACTTCTTGTTCCCCACGGAAAGTAATTGACTTTCACATTTCTTCCATCCAATTCCAAGAATATTTCTTTACTAACTTTTCTGAAACCAAAAACAGCAGAAAACAGGCATCTGGCACTCTTGTAACTTGTTAATAGGTTAGTACCAGAAAACATGTAAAAAGCACCTCAAAGTGTGGACAAGTAAAGCAAAGTAGATACTAAACAAGCATGGAGCATCAAAAATTATAGATACGTTTCCAACGTATCAACATCCCCAAGCTTAACTCCTGCTCGTCCTCGAGTAGGTAAGTGATAAACAGAATAATTTTTGAGGTGACATGCACCCTCACAATAAATATCCAACCATTTGCAAGCATTGAAAGCTGGGATCAAAGAACTCTAAACATGTGCATGAAAGATGGAGTTCTAACAATAGGACATAGTAACTATGCATGCAACATGACAAGCAACAAACAAAGATCATGAATAACATGCATTGAAAACCGTTTGTTTGTTTCACATGCGGAAAACATAGCACAGTGACAATCAGCTTGTCCCTCATAGAGTAGAAATAAAATGCATAGGACATCTGCAAAGTTCACAAGGGTGACTAGAAACAAGTAGCACAAGAGCAAGTAATATCACAATATGCATCAATTAATAAGCTTTGGAACACTGCACACAAAATGACAACTATGCTCTCTTAATGGTGCCTAAAGGTAGAAGGTGGAGACTCAATAGTGGTGGAAGAATGGACTTTTTGTAAAGGAAGCAGGGATATAAAGTTTCAAAAAGATATTCCAAAAATTATGGTACTTGTTAGCTTTCAGCCCTCATTGCCCCTATCATAAGCATCTTGAAGTGGTTAAGGTTAAAGTGGCAAAGGTGGAGCATATGCTTGACGAAGTATAAGTTGGCAATCTCAAGTCCCTTGAATACGAGGGCCACACCTCATGCATACTCAACTTTGGGTCCAGGTAAGTTCCTGTCACTATAAGTATTTGCATATCATTGAGAACCGCCAACGGGGTACCCTTGCACATGGTACAGGAGCTTTCCCATAACCAAAATGACAAGGCAAGCAGACAATGAGCATCTCAGCAATCTTTTTATTTACCATATGCATAGCTTTTTATTGAGGATGCTTCATAGATAGATCACTATGGTGATGCTGCAAGTTTCCACCATGATTAGGCATGGCTTAGGCTAGCGGCCCAGGCGTTTCTCTAACACAGAATACAAACTCCATGGACTTACAAGTTCCCTATTTATTTCACACCGGTGACATCCATAGAAAAAATAACATGATATCAACTGAGTACAACAAGGTACAAGTGCAATGTTGAAAACGTTCCCCGTGACAGCACGATTCTGCTAATTCCAACTTATAAGTGCAACCATATACAACAAAGTTATCACAATGGTTCAAGTTTATTAGGGGCAACAAATAAAGTGTGGCATCAAGTTCGTGAGGGCTTTAATCCCTAAGCTTTCACATAACAAAATAGTTTTTAATTGGAAGATAGTTGAAGACAAGAATATACTTGGAATGGTGTAACACACCATGCATAGGAATTTATAGTGGACACTTTGGAATAACTTGGTTTATTGGGAGTTGGAGGCATGAGTAGAACTTACTCATACAAGTGGAGGCTAGCAAAAGACTGGGAGCAACCAACTAAGAGAGCAATAATGGCCAAAATCATGCAGTGCAACAAAGCAAGCTAATCAAAGCAAAGAGTGGTACTACAAGTCAAGGACTAAATGATCATAGAGGCTAATGGTGACTTGTCATAGTCATAACATGGTGTGAGCATGTGCCAAGTCTACTATGCTTTTGCATGCTAAAACAACGCATAATTTCTTCGAGGCACACTAAGCAATCCCAATTGTTTGGAACAAGACATGATACAGAAATAATCACTAAGAATAATGCTAAAACAACACCTAGCATGCCATGCTAAAGTCTAAGTCACAGTCAATGCAAGCTCCTCTTGCACTTCAAGCAAGAACTTACTACTCCTTCCAAACACCAAGCAACCTTACTTGCAAAACAACACAGCGAGAACGGGGGTCCAAACCACTTTATTCAAGAAAACTAAACAAACTAAGCAAAGCAAACAAAAACTAAGACGCTCCAAGAACAACACAACTATGCATGAAACAATAAAAACGAAGTGTCTAGACATACCTGAGCTTTTTCTTGATAAAGAAGGGGATGCCTTGGTCATCCCCACGCTTGTACCTCTTGTATATTTCTTGGGGTGACACCATGGTGGCATCCCCAAGCTTGAGATTTTGTCCATTATTCATCTATTGCATCATTCTCTCTCTACACCTGAAATTTTTCCTTCATACAAAACTTCACACAATCTTCATTAGCAACATTATTGTATTCAAAAGATATTAGACCACTTGGCAAAGCTTTGGAACAGCAAGGCTTTTCACTAAAAACACAAGATACTGTAGTAAGTCCTTTAAAAATATCAATTTACCTGAAGAGAACTCAAAAGGAATCAATAAGAAGCAAATGCAAATAATGGCAGAAATCTGTCAAAACAGACCAGCAGGTAGAAACCGATTTTGTGGAACATATTCTGTTGCTCAAATCAAAAAGTGTTGAACTAACGAAAGTTAGCTAACATACTGGGTGATTTATTCGTAAATTTTGAGCTCATTCCGAGTTACAGAGACTCCTCACGAATTTTTTTTGGTGGAGGACAGAAATCTTTTTTGGGACAGCAACTCCCCAAATCTTACTTCCCTCTCATTAGAGGTCATTCTTGGCACAAAAAGAAAACAAAAAGGATAAGGAGAGGTCATTACTGAAGTAATAACTTCCAAGACTCAAGGAAACTCTTGGGTTATCTCCCAACAAGTACTTTTCTTTAACGCCTTTAAGTTAGGCACAAGAAGCAAGAAGAATCAAGTATTTTCAAATGAAGAAGCATTAACATCCATATTTGCAAAGTCTTCAACTATGAAAGGTATCTCATCCAAATGGGTTTTGGAGAATCCCTTCTCATCTCTCTTTGGTCTACTACTTTCATCAAAAATATTTTCAGGAGCAATCCAATCAAAGTTCTTTTCAAAGGCTTCATGCATTCCAACAAGCTTGAAGGGTATGGGTATATTGAATTCCTATCTAGGCTTAGTTTTATCAAAAATAGCCACAACATCTACAGTTTAGCCTAGCATATTGAAACCCTCAAAAACCTTTTTGGCTTGCCTAGCAACATCATGGAATTCTTTTGATAAAGTTTCAAGGATGAATTCCCTCTTTTCAGCTTTCTTCTCTTCTTTTAGTTTTAGAAACAAGAACTGTATGAAGGGGTTAAGGCTAACAAACCTAGCCTCCAACATATGAACTAAAGAAGCTACCGCAATCTCATAATTAGGAGCAACCTCTGCTATAGATTTATCCTCAATATCCTCATGCTTGCTAACATAATTAAAGAATTCTTCAATATTTTCTTTCCCAATTATGGAGCCACTACCTATTGCAAGATCTTTCAGGGCGAACTTTGGGAGCAACATGGTGAGCTAGAGCAAGGTGGCAACTAGGGTAGGAACTAATTTTTTTGTGTTTTTGAATAAAGCAAGCAAACCAAACTAGACTAATTTTTTTGGGTTTTTTAAAAAGAGGAAAACAAAACCAAGCAAAAGAAACAAAGCAAACTAAAAACAAAGTAAAGAGAAAGGAAGTGAAGGACTCCCCTAGTGAAGACGTCCTTAGCCTCCCTGGCAACGGCGCCAGAAAGACTTAATGGTGCTCGACGTGGCACTTTGTTGGTAACCCCAAGCGCAGGGTGTGAAGAGCAAGCAACAAGTTTTCCCTCAGTTGAGACTAAGGTTATCGAACCAGAAGGAGGAAGGAAACGTCACACAGGTGTTGCAAGCAATGTGGAGACCTCCACAACACAAACTCAAGACTTTGCCCCAATGAACACAGTGAGGTTGTCAAGCTCACCGGTTTTCTGTAATAAATAATTAAACGTATGGTGTGGAAGGCAATGGTTTGCAGCAAGTAAACAAGTAACAGTGGAAGATGTATCAATGGTAAAGATTGGACCGGGGTCCATAGTTCACTAGAGGTGCTCTCCTTAGATAAACAACATGGCATGAAGGGTAAATAAATTACAGCAGGGCAATTTCCAGGAACTGGGCAGGGCATAACAATGCAATTACTAGTCCGAAAGATCCTATGAGGTTGATTGGGCAATACAACAATATACATAGACCGCCATCCAACTGCATCTATGACTAAAAGTCCACCTTCAGGTTATCGTCCGAACCCCCTCCAGTATTAAGTTGCAAGCAACAGACAACTGCTTTAAGCAAAGTGTGTAAGGTAAACATTCCACATGTTCCATGAACAAGAGACCGTTGTTTTCTCCCTAGTAGCAACAACACATCTACAACCGAAGAGATTTCTGTCACTTCCCTTGGAAACTAGAGGCATGAACCCACTATCGAGCATAAATACCCCCTCTTAGAGTCACTAGCAACTACTTGGCCAAGGTAGCTACTAACAACGAAGAGCATGCAAGATCACAAACAACACAGATATGATAGAATCATAAAGACAAACCATTAATCAAACCAACATAATAATCTCAATATCCATTGAATCCCCGCAAACACAACATGCATGATTACAAATAGATTAGATCTTGATCATGAACGGAGCTCACAAGATCTATACATGAAAGCACAAAGGAGGAGATACAACCATCTAGCTACTACATGGACCCATAGTCCAAGGTGGAACTACTCACGCACAATACCGGGGATAAGGCCTCCGGGATGATCTCCCCTCTAGTAAGGTGCCGGGAAGAACTTCAGATCCCCTCGATCTAGGGACAATGGTGGCGGCGGATGCAGACGGTTTCGTGGATTTTTGATCGGGTACCTAGGGTTTCTGCATCGGGGAATTCTTATAGGCGAAGGGGGAGACCGAGGCGGTGGCCAGGGCCACCAAACCTAGCCAGGCGCGGGGTGGGGCCCACCCACGCCTGGGGTTGGTCTGGCCCCCTGGCTGGCCCCTCTGGCTCTTCTCTGGACTTCTTGTTCCCCACGAAAAGTAATTGACTTTGACATTTGTCCCATCCAATTCCGAGAATATTTCTTTACAAACTTTTCTGAAACCAAAAACAGTAGAAAACAGGCATCTGGCACTGTTGCAACTTGTTAATAGGTTAGTACTAGAAAAAATGTAAAAAGCACCACAAAGTGTGGACAAGTAAAGCAAAGTAGATACTAAACAGGCATGGAGCATCAAAAATTATAGATATGTTTCCAGCGTATCAGATTGTAATGAATACTAGGATATGATTACTTAAGGATCAAATATAAATCATTAAGTAATGAATTAGGGTTTAACTTCTACTACATTTGATCTACCCTTATATCAAATCTCCTTTACCCAAAATAAGGTTTTAACAAAGGTCATATTGAAACTTATCATAGTCAACTTGATGATCTACTTCAATTCCATCAAGTTGAGAGAAGCTTCAATACTTTGGAAAGTTTTATTCAAAAACGCGAAAATTATTTGGATTTTCTATGCATGAATGCAATGCACACATCTGTGTTCAGCTTATTTATAAGCTCTAATGCTGGGATGTTACAGACTCTCCCCCTTAAAATAAACTTCGTCCTCGAAGTTCGTATACTCTCACTTTTCGAAATGAGGAATTGTCTTGTATTGGTTACGACATTTCTCAACTCCATGGCAACGTCAAATGGGAATAATTGTAGTATCCCATATCTAGATCTTTTTTTTGAATTCTCATCATACTCAACAATCTTTAACTTGTTGCCTCCAATAATCCAAAGTTCCTTTTACCATCCTCCTTTAAGTATATGTCCTTATTATAAACTCCTTAATTTGGGGTCTCTTCTTTAGTTCCTTATCCTGATTAGGTATCCTAATCCAACTCCTTTACTTGATCATCAAATTTCCTTATTATACATTGTAAGGTTTAGGAAGTCTTACTAAAATAGGGTTTTAGTTTAGTCAATAGCTGAGGCCAACAGACTAATCTTTGATTTATCATTATATGAGTTGTACTGGTAGTCCTTCCGAAGATTGGTGTTGAACACATTTAGTCCATACCCATCGGAATTTCTTGTTTCTCAACACATGTCTAATTGAATGTGCTTTATTTATTCTTAATGATCATTTGAGAGTTGTTTCTTTTAGAATTAGTCTTTTAGGACTATTCTATTTTATCACCTTTAAGCTTTCACCTTATCAAGCCTTAGACAATCTTTATTATCACCTTAAGTACTTCTTCAACTTCCATTTAATATTTACCTTAAGTTCTAAGCACTACTATCTTGAATTAACTTTGATTCTTCATCCTAGCATACTTCTGAAGGTACTTTCATAATGATGACTTCTTTTGACCTTATGAAAATAAGGCTTAATACTATTATAGGTCAGTACTTCTTCTCCAACCTTACTCTAAGAGTCATATAACAATACTTCCATTTTGTTGTTTACTCTCCCCCTTAGGGTTTACTAATGGTCTCTAAACTGTGTGTATAGTAACCATTGGCTCCGCAACTAGGATATTGATCTCTATCCATCTTATTATACTTTACCTCTACAAGGTTTCAAGAAAGAGTTTACGGTATACCCACACAATTGTGGAACTCCGTATTAAATCTTCCAACATTATCTGTATTACTAGCTGTTTGGACATTCTCTCTTTGGTAGGTTAATTTTCACGAAAAGTCTCAAAAGATGTTCACTTTAATTTTTATACTCCTTTATGTCTTACTTAGCTTAGGCCAAGTTTTATACTCTTTATGGAACACTTAAGATGATCTGGTTAACTAAGTCAACCATATATCGGCTGCGGATCAAATACCAGTTGTGGACCATCCTAGGGTGTATGTATTACCCTACGGTTTTTCCGACGTACCATTGGTATTCTCTCTGAATTTTCAGAGCTTGAATACCATTTTGTTCCAAAGCTTCTTCTTTGTACTAATTCATGATACTTCCATGAACTTGGTACAACTACTTCATTACTTCTTAGAAACATCACCTACTTTGTGCGAACTTAAGTTCATCCCTTTTTGTTGCTCCATATATTTCCTACACTAATATTCCTTCTTATTGTGGACTAACAATGATATAACTTGATCCATCCTTCAAATTGTGTTGATACTTCTTATACTTGCTTCATTCTTCATGTAGATCTTCATCTTGGTCCTTGGAACTCGTCACTCCCTTACACGAATTCCCAATCCTATCTAGGTCTATAACATCAAGTAATAACTAGATGTTGCAACATGCATTTCCACACCAAGTCAAACTTCATGTACAGATCTAGTCAATCAAGAAGATCCAAAAAAATCAAGAAATCCAAATGTGGTACATATAACACACAAGATTCTAAGCCCGGAATATAGTAGTTGAGTATAATATCTCTAGAATTCAGGCTTAGTCGTGTAGTATATGACACCTCCTCGTATAGGTTTACATCGTGATACTTAGCACATAGGGTCAAACTATACTTTGCCTCAATATTTACCCTAATTGCTCAATTGCAATAAGATAAATTTAAGCAAAGTGGTCTCAATTTGGTTTTGACTAAACTTTAGTCTCACTTTTGGAATGGATAGTATAACCAACCTGTCATTTTTTAGTAATCTAACCTCACAAAATCTCTCCAAAGAACTAACCAGATTCTTAAACCACAGATTATTAAAAAATTATGACACCTATGACTTCTATCATAGTTCCACCATGTTATTTTCTTACTTCTACCTCAAGATAATTTACTAATTACTTGTCATATTTACACCTATATCATGGTTTCGGAGCTAATCTCACCATGACCTTGTTATATTTTACCTATACATCATGATTTAAGAGTTAATCTAACCATGATGACTTTGTTTTCTCACTACACTATTATTAAGTCTTAACATAATTTCACTTCATCACGTAGAATTATCAAGTGAATCCCACATGATTACTACTCATTACATCAACATTTATCCGAATGATATTCATCATGTTGTCTTTGGTTATCAACTAACCATAAGATTCCACTATCTTACATGAATTCTAGGGTTAGGCTACACCATTTAAACTACAACATAAGATATATGACACCTAGTCATAATCTACTTTGATGTTTTAGCTTACTTAATATATCATAATGGTGTTCCACCTTCTTAGGACTAGCACTATACCGAGAAAATAGGGATAACGACTTTTAAGAAATATGACCAAAGCATCCAACTTAAGTGTGACAAGGTTATCCTAAAGTGGATATTAATCACCAGCCATAAGAATATTTGGTTTAGATAAGATGGCTCATATAGTCACTATCCAACCTACAGATATGCCTAAAAGGGTTTTAATCCTAAGGTCAAAGCATATGCTCTGATACCAGCTGCGGTGACCCAACATACCACTGCATGATGTAGTACACTGTCACATCCCAAGATTTTCCAAATCTTGTAATGTGAAAATAAATGAATAAAATAAAACTTTGTTTGATTTTCAGAGCCAGAAGAAACTTTTTGAATTCAATTAGAACTCCAAACCCATTTGAATTAAATAAATCCTAAAGAAATTTAAAAGATAAACATTTAATAAAGAAAATATTGGGAATATTTAAAATTACTATTTTGGATCTTTAAATAAAAGGATTTGGTTTTCAAAGAAATAGAAGTTTTATAAATAAAGATTATTTTATAAAGCCCAATTAAACCTTGGCCAAACTTTTGAACTAAAACATTTTTGTTTTGCATAAAAATGGCAAAGGTTTATTTAAAATAAAATAATAAGGATTTAATATCCAAAATTTGTTTAAGTAAAGGCTTTTCCCATCTTAAATAAACACTAAAACTTAATTATATATTTTAGATAGGTTTTCCAAGTATTTGATATTCACAAATAAAACCTACTAAAGTGTTTTGACTTTATTTTAGATTTCAAAATAAATATCTCAATAAAACAAATCCTATTTTGATTTAATAATGAAAGTCTATTATATTTAATTAATAATGGACTCTAAAGTAAAAGGTTATTTTGTTTTAAACAAGTTTTCCAAATATTCTTTATTTCCAAATAAACTACTGATTGGTTTTGAAAGTATTTCGATTTCAAATGAAGATTTTATTAAATAAACCAAACCCTATTTATTTAATAAACCATGGTCCATTTCATTTGAATATAAATGGAACCTTTAACAAAATTGTTATTTATTTTAAAACAAGCTTTCTAAATATACCTTATTTCAAATACAACCCACTATTTTGGTTTTGGAAAATATATAGATAAATAGAGTTTGAAATAAATCAAATCCTAATTTGATTAATTAGCAATGGACAATTATTTAATTAATAATGGACTTTATTTATTTAAAAATTATGGATTTTAGATTTAGGTTCAGGCTACTGAACAGAACCAAGTCAAACTTACAAAGTTTGGGTGTTATTTGAATTGATGTGAACATTGTTTGTTTGTTTGAAAACCAAAAAAGGAAAAATAGAAATAGAAAAGGAAAAACAATTCAGACAGAAAAAAAATAGAACAACCCACCAATCTGGCCCAACTAGCCCAACACAGCCCAATCCAGCCCAGCTTCCTCCCTCCCCGAAGGAAAACGAATTGCACCCATATTCTGACCCGCGGAGCAACAGACATGTGGACCCCTCACCTTCTCCCTTTCTTTCACTGCCAGCAGACCCCACACCCTACTGTTCTTCGTCCTCCCCGCAGCGACCCGTTCCTCCTTGCCTCTGCCGTTGAATCCTCGGGCTTAATTCGTTTTAATACGGCCACAATTACTCGCGGTGATCAAGCACCTCTAAATGCCAGTCACTCCTCTCCGTTTCCCCTCTGCCTCCTTCCCCAAGCACGCCTCCAGGAAGCCACAATTTCTCCTCGACTGCCCCTGTCTCCGACAACTTCCCCAGCCGATTCCGGCTGCCACACGCCGCCCCTTGCCTCGTCGACCTAGCACACATACTCCACGCGTCCAGACGCATCCGTCCATACCAACCATTCACCTGCGGGCGCTCCAAAACGTCGGCAACAACTCCACCTATACGCCGCCGTCGTCTGCTACTTTTCCGGCGAGTCCTCCAGGTAATATCTGACCACCCCCTTCCGTCTCGTTGATGCACACACGATCACCGACCCCTACGCATCTAACGCAACTGTTATCTTGCTTTTCCGTGGCTTGTGTCGTCGCCTCCGACGAAAAACAGAGAATCCCGACGCGGACACGAACTCCGGCGAGAGATTCAAGCCAGCATAGTGCGCCCCTTGACCAACCGCGAGTACCTTGAGCTTCGCCGTGTTCTCCTGAGCCTGGTGAGCATCTCCTTACACTACCTTGCTTCCTGCTTCGCCAGCGCCGCCGCCAACTGGCCGCTCGCCGGTAACATCTCGCCGCCAGTTCCTGGCAAGCATCTCGTAGCCATCCGATCTTGATCTGACGATTAGGATAGAACAAGAGTGAAGGGGTAAGTAGCACCTCTAGATCGTGCGATGCAACTAAAATCTAACGGCCCATATCTGTCGATCCACGTGAACCGTTTTCAGCGAATAAGAACGTGCCGCGTGTCACTGGATGAATTAGAATAGAGTTTGAAATCAGATTTAAATGCCATTTTGAAACCTTTGTAACTTTCAAACCACACGTCCAAATTTGGCAAATTTTATATCAATGGATTCAGGAGAACAAGCCCTAGCCAACTGTGGAGCTAGTTTAGCAAATAGTATCTGTTTGTTTGCTCTTTTTTGCAGATTCATTTGTATGCTTGTTTAGAGTATGAAAATTGTCTAAAATTGAATTTAAGGATAAAACCTTTGCAAATTGGATTGTTGTGACCTTACTGACCCTAGGAACCAACCCTTGGCATTAAAAATGATTTTGTAAGATTTAGGTTGGATTATTTGACTTAGTCATTTTCTAGCCAAATAAAAAGAATAGTTTTTGTTATAAAAATGTTTATGGAAAGAAAACTTGAAGGAAATAGTTTGGACCAAACCTACTGACCCAAAAACACCAAGCTTTGCAATAGCAACTCATTTGGTGAACAACTTAAGAGTTTTGCCTTAATAAAAACATTTTTTACCACATGAAATGATGAATGGATTTAAAAATAGTTTTTGGACAAAACCCTCTTTCTAATGACTTTGCCACTTTGGTAAATGACCAATTTGGATCTTACAAAGTTTATAAACCCCATAGAGACCCCTTTGCAAAATAAAACTATCTTGTGCATGCTCCCATGCATGAATTGGTTTCCATTGTTTTGTGTGTGTGAAGAATTGTTTGTTTGACTTTGGTTTGGAATGTGAATTGAATTTGTGTTTGCTTGATTTATTTGTAGTGAAGTGTGAGACTAGAAAGATCAAGGAGTGAACCACCATTCCCTACCAAAAAGGCAAGTGATGCTTCATACTATTGTCCCATTACTTTCACTATGCATTAGTGATTTTGCTAAGTAAACTTGCATGGATTTTGCTAAGTATAGATCTTGCTATAGGAAAACCTAATAGATGAATCCTTAGTAGGATTTTCCTAAGTAAAGATTCCTACTATTATCAAGCTTAGCCTAGCTAATAGAAAACATGGGTGGAATATATATTCACACTATGGAAAAATATTCTAAGTATGAGGACTTGTGATTTTGTCTAATAAAACAACTAAGTTAATGAATCACCTGGGTGGAATGGAATATCTTGGTGGAGAATGGTTCAGTGGTTCACAAGGCCATGGACTTGGATTGTGTATCTCACTTGTGGATGGCCACCCAGGAACAAAGAGATTTGAGATGTCAAATGTTGAGAAGCTTCAAGTGCAACCACTTGGCAATATGGGCTCTGCCATGATCATATAGGTTGCAAGAACTTAGCCATATGGACAGTGGGTGGTAGTGTTTGATAGGTTGGAACGCGTCCATTTTGGTCTAAGGGAAGGCTTCTGAAAGATCTTGTCTTGGGAAACCAAGTCTTGTGGGGAAAGTGCACCACCTCTGCAGAGTGTAAAATCTAAGTACTTAGCCATGTCCCTGGGAAAGGACAATTTGAGCATCAAGACATGGAAGCAATCAAGAATCTCATCATTCAAATTTCTAAGTTAAAATCTTGTGGATTGAACAAGGGTTGTTTGAATTCTTCAATCATTGATGGAGAGATGGCTTGGTACAAGGATCTTGAAATCTTTGATTGAGAAAAATGATTTTGTCAAGCAAAAACTTAGTATTTTCAAAATGTTAAGAAAAATCTATTTTGAGCAATGCAAGCCTCAACTCCACTTAGCCAAATGCATATAGATGATAGATTCCACTATACTACCATAGTATCACTTGCCAATACAATTCAAATGTATTGACCTTTGTGGCTGTAACTTGTATGTTGCAGGTTTGATTGATTTTAGTGAAGATTGATTGTTTAGGATTACAAAGTCTACAACCAACATCTGCCTGTGGCACTTTGAAGATGAAGGACCCCATGTTTATAGTTATTCCGCTGCAATGTAATGTAATAGCCACATGAGCTATGAAAGATGTAATAAACTTATGTTATTCCTGGTTATAAAATTATATTATGACCTTTGTTTCTTGATATTACATCTTAACTGTGGATGCTAGCTATTGATCCAGGGACTAGCATTGTAAAACACAGGAGGCTCTATCTTATCTAAGATTGGGACCTCTACAGATGGTATCAGAGCATTGTGTTGCCTGTAGGATTTGTAAACCCTAGGATTGGACAAAAACCCTTAGAAAAATAGGAGTTGTATTTGTTCCAAAACTTATTTACAAACAAATCTTGTAAACTCTTTCCTCAACCATTTTGGTTTCAACTCTACACCTCTTCTACTTCAACTTGATGGAAAAACCTACCCCATGGCCAAAGACTACACCATGTGCAAAGGATGACTTCAACTTCTTCAACTCTAATTACTTCAACATCTTCAGCCTCTTCACCAAGGACTTCCAACTTGGATATCACTAAGGACCACAGGTGAAACAAGGAAAATCTTACTCAAGATTTAGAGACTGAGGGAATGCAAAATAAGAAAGAGCCATCAACAACTTTGAAGAATTGTGACCAAGAGCTTTTCTCAAGGAAACCATGATCTCAAGTAAGAAGAATCATGAAGGAAGGAAATATCACAAGTGAACCATATAGATGGACCACCATATTTTAGTTAAGTCAAAACCACCAACTTATGTGGTGTAACAAAAATATTTTGTTGCCTAAGTATGTGCTTGAACTTGTTGTTTGAGTGAATTGTTTGGTTTGTGATTGCATGCACATTGCTTGAGTGAAATGTGATGTGTGTGATTAGAAATAATTCCTTAGAAATATCTTGCCTATTCTAATCTTCCTTCAACACAAACAGATGACTACTCCAAGAGACTCCAACATCAAGGTTGATGACAACCACAACCAAGAGGACAACATGAGAGAAAACTTTTCCCAAGGAGCTAATGACAACAAGGATGACAAAGAAGCTAATCTAGAAGAAACCCAAGCTAGCAATATTTTTGGATACAAGGATCTTGCATCCAAGGAACATGATTATCAATACCCCAAGAAGAGAGAAAGATCTCCCACCTATGAAGAATATGAACTGGAAGAACTCCTAGCTTTGGAGAAACCCAAGAAGAAGAAGAAATGCCCCAACCCTAACAAGAAATATATTACTCAAGAGCAATGTTACAATTGCAAAGAGATGGGACACTATGCCAATGAATGCCCAGAAAAGAAGAAGAGCCAAAGAAACAAACAAAAGGCAATGATACCAAAGGAAAAGAAAGATATCAGCCAAGTGATGTGTTTCAAATGCAAGGAACTAGGCCACTATGCAAGCAATTGTCCAGAAAAGATGAAGAACAAGTTAAATCAGTCTATGAAGGATCTCAACCTTGGCCCATGAGTCAAGAATGGAAACCAAGAAAACAATGCAAAAGTTTGCTTAAGGAAGAATTTCCCCAGGATCCCAAGAAGGACAGTATGTAATTTTTGTTTGAAAATTTTTAAGGGTGGTAGTACCCTAGTTGTTTTGAACTTGCTTGTAACCCCAGCCTCCCCAAATCTCGGGACGGGATTTATTTTAAGGGTGGTAGCCTGTCACATCCCAAGATTTTCCAAATCTTGTAATGTGAAAATAAATGAATAAAATAAAACTTTGTTTGATTTTCAGAACCAGAAGAAACTTTTTGAATTCAATTAGAACTCCAAACCCATTTGAATTAAATAAATCCTAAAGAAATTTAAAAGATAAACATTTAATAAAGAAAATATTGGGAATATTTAAAATTACTATTTTGGATCTTTAAATAAAAGGATTTGGTTTTCAAAGAAATAGAAGTTTTATAAATAAAGATTATTTTATAAAGCCCAATTAAACCTTGGCCAAACTTTTGAACTAAAACATTTTTGTTTTGCATAAAAATGGCAAAGGTTTATTTAAAATAAAATAATAAGGATTTAATATCCAAAATTTGTTTAAGTAAAGGCTTTTCCCATCTTAAATAAACACTAAAACTTAATTATATATTTTAGATAGGTTTTCCAAGTATTTGATATTCACCAATAAAACCTACTAAAGTGTTTTGACTTTATTTTAGATTTCAAAATAAATATCTCAATAAAACAAATCCTATTTTGATTTAATAATGAAAGTCTATTATATTTAATTAATAATGGACTCTAAAGTAAAAGGTTATTTTGTTTTAAACAAGTTTTCCAAATATTCTTTATTTCCAAATAAACTACTGATTGGTTTTGAAAGTATTTGGATTTCAAATGAAGATTTTATTAAATAAACCAAACCCTATTTATTTAATAAACCATGGTCCATTTTATTTGAATATAAATGGAACCTTTAACAAAATTGTTATTTATTTTAAAACAAGCTTTCTAAATATACCTTATTTCAAATACAACCCACTATTTTGGTTTTGGAAAATATATGGATAAATAGAGTTTGAAATAAATCAAATCCTAATTTGATTAATTAGCAATGGACAACTATTTAATTAATAATGGACTTTATTTATTTTAAAATTATGGATTTTAGATTTAGGTTCAGGCTACTGAACAGAACCAAGTCAAACTTACAAAGTTTGGGTGTTATTTGAATTGATGTGAACATTGTTTGTTTGTTTGAAAACCAAAACAGGAAAAATAGAAATAGAAAAAGAAAAACAATTCAGACAGAAAAAAAATAGAACAACCCACCAATCTGGCCCAACTAGCCCAACACAGCCCAATCCAGCCCAGCTTCCTCCCTCCCCGAAGGAAAACGAATTGCACCCATATTCTGACCCGCGGAGCAACAGACATGTGGACCCCTCCCCTTCTCCCTTTCTTTCACTGCCAGCGGACCCCACACCCTACTGTTCTTCGTCCTCCCCGCAGCGACCCGTTCCTCCTCGCCTCTGCCGTTGAATCCTCGGGCTTAATTCGTTTTAATACGGCCACAATTACTCGCGGTGATCAAGCACCTCTAAATGCCAGTCACTCCTCTCCGTTTCCCCTCTGCCTCCTTCCCCAAGCACGCCTCCAGGAAGCCACAATTTCTCCTCGACTGCCCCTGTCTCCGACAACTTCCCCAGCCGATTCCGGCTGCCACACGCCGCCCCTTGCCTCGTCGACCTAGCACACATACTCCACGCGTCCAGACGCATCCGTCCATACCAAACATTCACCTGCGGGCGCTCCAAAACGTCGGCAACAACTCCACCTATACGTCGTCGTCGTCTGCTACTTTTCCGGCGAGTCCTCCAGGTAATATCTGACCACCCCCTTCCGTCTCGTTGATGCACACACGATCACCGACCCCGTACGCATCTAACGCAACTGTTATCTTGCTTTTCCGTGGCTTGTGTCGTCGCCTCCGACGAAAAACAGAGAATCCCGACGCGGACACGAACTCCGGCGAGAGATTCAAGCCAGCATAGTGCGCCCCTTGACCAACCGCGAGTACCTTGAGCTTCGCCATGTTCTCCTGAGCCTGGTGAGCATCTCCTTACACTACCTTGCTTCCTGCTTCGCCAGCACCGCCGCCAACTGGCCGCTCGCCGGTAACATCTCGCCGCCAGTTCCTGGCAAGCATCTCGTAGCCATCCGATCTTGATCTGACGATTAGGATAGAACAAGAGTGAAGGGGTAAGTAGCACCTCTAGATCGTGCGATGCAACTAAAATCTAACGGCCCATATCTGTCGATCCACGCGAACCGTTTTCAGCGAATAAGAACGTGTCGCATGTCACTGGATGAATTAGAATAGAGTTTGAAATCAGATTTAAATGCCATTTTGAAAACTTTGTAACTTTCAAACCACACGTCCAAATTTGGCAAATTTTATATCAATGGATTCAGGAGAACAAGCCCTAGCCAACTGTGGAGTTAGTTTAGCAAATAGTATCTGTTTGTTTGCTCATTTTTTCAGATTCATTTGTATGCTTGTTTAGAGTATGAAAATTGTCTAAAATTGAATTTAAGGATAAAACCTTTGCAAATTGGATTGTTGTGACCTTACTGACCCTAGGAACCAACCCTTGTCATTAAAAATGATTTTGTAAGATTTAGGTTGGATTATTTGACTTAGTCATTTTCTAGCCAAATAAAAAGAATAGTTTTTGTTATAAAAATGTTTATGGAAAGAAAACTTTAAGGAAATAGTTTGGACCAAACCTACTGACCCAAAAACACCAAGCTTTGCAATAGCAACTCATTTGGTGAACAACTTAAGAGTTTTGCCTTAATAAAAACATTTTTTACCACATGAAATGATGAATGGATTTAAAAATAGTTTTTGGACAAAACCCTCTTGCTAATGACTTTGCCACTTTGGTAAATGACCAATTTGGATCTTACAAAGTTTATAAACCCCATAGAGACCCCTTTGCAAAATAAAACTATCTTGTGCATGCTCCCATGCATGAATTGGTTTCCATTGTTTTGTGTGTGTGAAGAATTGTTTGTTTGACTTTGGTTTGGAATGTGAATTGAATTTGTGTTTGCTTGATTTATTTGTAGTGAAGTGTGCGACTAGAAAGATCAAGGAGTGAACCACCATTCCCTACCAAAAAGGCAAGTGATGCTTCATACTATTGTCCCATTACTTTCACTATGCATTAGTGATTTTGCTAAGTAAACTTGCATGGATTTTGCTAAGTATAGATCTTGCTATAGGAAAACCTAATAGATGAATCCTTAGTAGGATTTTCCTAAGTTAAGATTCCTACTACTATCAAGCTTAGCCTAGCTAATAGAAAACATGGGTGGAATATATATTCACACTATGGAAAAATATTCTAAGTATGAGGACTTGTGATTTTGTCTAATAAAACAACTAAGTTAATGAATCACCTGGGTGGAATGGAATAGCTTGGTGGAGAATGGTTGAGTGGTTCACAAGGCCATGGACTTGGATTGTGTATCTCACTTGTGGATGGCCACCCAGGAACAAAGAGATTTGAGATGTCAAATGTTGAGAAGCTTCAAGTGCAACCACTTGGAAATATGGGCTCTGCCATGATCATATAGGTTGCAAGAACTTAGCCATATGGACAGTGGGTGGTAGTGTTTGATAGGTTGGAACGCGTCCATTTTGGTCTAAGGGAAGGCTTCTGAAAGATCTTGTCTTGGGAAACCAAGTCTTGTGGGGAAAGTGCACCACCTCTGCAGAGTGTAAAATCTAAGTACTTAGCCATGTCCCTGGGAAAGGACAATTTGAGCATCAAGACATGGAAGCAATCAAGAATCTCATCATTCAAATTTCTAAGTTAAAATCTTGTGGATTGAACAAGGGTTGTTTGAATTCTTCAATCATTGATGGAGAGATGGCTTGGTACAAGGATCTTGAAATCTTTGATTGAGAAAAATGATTTTGTCAAGCAAAAACTTAGTATTTTCAAAATGTTAAGAAAAATCTATTTTGAGCAATGCAAGCCTCAACTCCACTTAGCCAAATGCATATAGATGATAGATTCCACTATACTACCATAGTATCACTTGCCAATACAATTCAAATGTATTGACCTTTGTGGCTGTAACTTGTATGTTGCAGGTTTGATTGATTTTAGTGAAGATTGATTGTTTAGGATTACAAAGTCTACAACCAACATCTGCCTGTGGCACTTTGAAGATGAAGGACCCCATGTTTATAGTTATTCCGCTGCAATGTAATGTAATAGCCACATGAGCTATGAAAGATGTAATAAACTTATGTTATTCCTGGTTATAAAGTTATATTATGACCTTTGTTTCTTGATATTACATCTTAACTGTGGATGCTAGCTATTGATCCAGGGACTAGCATTGTAAAACACAGGAGGCTCTATCTTATCTAAGATTGGGACCCCTACATACACTATAGTCGTTGACATAACACCAATGAAACACCATTCACTAGTATTACATCCCTCGGAGTGGTACAACAGAAACACAGCAGGTCCAAGACATGACAATAGGTTACAACTCGACTCTTTACAAAAGATCCAGAGAACACTCTAGGTTAAAGAGAGAAAGAAACTTCTTACAAAGAAGAATCATAAATAATCAACTCAAATCTAATATACTAATAGACTAGTATCTAAACTATTGAGACTTGCATTGCTGCTATTGCAATACTCTACAGGTGTAGGTGCTATGGCTAGAGAATTTATTTCTATCTAATCAGCAACTTCGTCTTCACTTGAGTTGATGTATATGTTGACTTTCTTGAATGCATTGCAGATCTTTAGCTTCTGATGATGATTCATAGAGCATAACTTGATGTAAACATCGTGTTAATGGCTTCAGAATCTAGCAAGGTTTAAGAAGATACGTTGAGTACGAGCATACTTAGAAAGTTCACTAGAAAAGGAGTGTTTGATGCATTATATCTACAGCCACAAACCATAGGTCGCATGCGATGCAGGTTTTCATAAACATTTCTTCAAAGATTGCTTTTATTCTAAAAAGCTATGTCCGTCAGCCTTCACAGGTTTACTAGAACTTTCATGGAGTTCCTTTCCTACTGCGTTCGTACCTCCTTCTCGGAACAGGGAGTAACAAGTTATAGTTATTACACTCTGTAGAGGTGCGTCACTTTACCCATGAGAAACCTTAGGCTTTTTTGCACGGCCGTGAGTATGTTCCCGTTCAAACTTCCTTGGTTTGAGGCCCAACCTAACATCCAAGCTAATCACTGCCTTATCCGCGACCCTGCATGTCTCCTTGGTGTATGCCATGCACACCTATTTAATTACGGCAATAGGAAATACAGACCGTTCAGATGACGGAACTATCGTGGGATGTTGCGGGTTCCCACCCATATGGTGCATATCCTATACGAATTACCAATTAATGCACGCTACGAGTGATAACAGCCACGGCCTGCACATCCGGCTCCATGCGAGTGGGAAAAGATATAGCTGATTTCTCCGTCACATTCCAAATCTCATGGTCAACGTGTAATATACGGCGCAATAATCACTAACGACATTTGTTTTTAAGTCGTAGGTGATATAGTCCTGAGCAGTGGTATTCCAACTGCCAGATTTAATTGATTAGCTGATCACCCTAGACCAGTAACCAATAGTTCACATTATTATCAAAAATAGTGTTTTCTGACCTTTTTTAAATGCAGGTGATGACAACACTGAATTTGTAAAATACTTTACAGAAAATAATAAAAGGACATGAGCAAGTGTGAACTTGCCTTTTGTGATTGCAAGATTATGCACTCACGCTCTTCGAGACAATATAAAATCCAATATCTAAAAACATCATCATTGGTCCGGTAAGGACTAATGTTTAAAGAAGCAAGATGCCATTATGCATAAGTAATGTAATGCAATTTGGTAAACTTGAATCCCCGAAATAAGCGTGGATCTAGGGTTTGATACTAGAAGTGGTTCTTTTAGAATGTGTTATACCTGTAGCTAAGCTTCACACTTGTGCTTCTTATTAAGGCTTGTGAGTGTGTGTGAAACAACATGTAATTATCATACCATACAACAATAATATACACAAATATGGAATGGTACTCAAAGACTACTTATATAAGAATTGCCTTATCTTCGAATCTTACTTTACAAGTATAGGCATTTATAAGGAACTTAAGTATTAACAATCCTGATATATAAGTAAAGTTTAAAACAATGATATTACGATTAATTGTCATCTGTTGACTATGATGAAAGTCTTTGAGTTTAGTTGTCAAGTGTTGGAGATATTATTGTAAAACTTGGTGTTTGAAGTGGTAAAAATAATAACATTTGAAGAAAAGATTTCTTTTCTATGGTTTAAACAATCTTGGTGGTTAATCAAATGTGGTCGATGTTGTCTGTGCTTGCTTAAATAGTTTGGACTTGAGATGCTTTACGACTTAATTATAACAGACCAAAGTTAACTATAAAACACATAACAAGGTTTTAGAATTATATTTAAAGGCTTGTAGACTTAAATTTAACTTTAAGAACATATATGGATTTAAGGTGTAATGCTTATGACAATTGTACTTTGTTCACTTCATAAGGTTTCTTTAAAGCTAACTAAGAATGGTATTACTTTTATTTGAGTAGTGGTTTTTCCAATATTATAATGGAATAAAATCCTTTACCTTTCTATAAATGAGTGGTTATAGTTTGTACACAAGGAAATAATATTACTTAACTACTTATGAATTCACTATAGTGTTTTGGTATATTGATAAACTTGTAGTTGAAACAATGGTAAAAAGTTCTATTTGGTTGAAGATATCATTCTTGAAAATTTTATAATTGATAAGGACATTTTTAGAAAATGATCTACACTTATGATTGAATGATAATTCAATAATATTGTTTTGAAAATGTGTTGAACCATTTTGACTTCATATTATCAATATTTAAGACTAATACTATTTATTAGACTCAATTGGTTAATTTTAGAAATATTATCAAATTTTATTTACCCTTATATGAATTATTAATTAAGGAAATTAGGTTTAAATTCAAGTTATTAGGGTATGTTATATTTTTAACATGCAGATATTATTTTTGTGATCATTTTGGTATATTACATTTATTTTTTCGATTTATAAATATTAATATATGATTTTTATAAGATTTACTACTTAATAAACACTTAATAAATAATAAATGTTTAATTAAGTGAAATAATAATCCATGATTATAGTTTTAAATTATAGTTCTTATTTTTCTAAGATTTTTAGTATTTTATTTATATTTGTAGTTTTTACCAAGATTAAAATATGAATTTTCAAGGTATTAAAACTTATAAAATTCTTATTAAATAATAATTATTTAAATATTTAACATAATAATGTTTGATAATAGTTTAATGTTATAGATGTTATTTTTCTGAAAAAATTTATATATTAAACATATTTTTCAGAATTATAAAATAAAATTTATTGATTTTATAACGTTTAATCATGTGTTTATGAGGTAATGGTGATGTCAGCATGAGGTGAGGGGTTTTTCTCACCAGAGCTAATACTACCCCAGTCACTGACTAGTGGGTCCTGTGCCATGTCATTTCTAGAACAGTAAAACAATTCAATAAAAGGTAATATGACATCATCATGATGTCACGCTGACGTCACTTGAGACTGATCCTCTCAGGTTGAAGATCGATCGGTGAATCCCATATGCGCGCGCGGCTGTGGTTGTGTTATTTGGAGAGAGCAAAGCACGGGGAGTCTAGTGGTGGTCGCGCCGCCCCTAAATGGTCATCGGAGAGCTGTGCACGGCGGTGCATGACGGCGCACGGCGAGACCTCGATACGGGACACAATCGAATCAACGAAGACTACTGGAAGATAGAGGGGCTCACCCTAATTATGATGGAATGCTTGGGGAAGTGAGAGGAGGCATGCAGACAATGAATCGACGACGATGGCCACGGTGGCCGACAAAAGGGAACGCTCGATTCCGCTTGATTCCTGTCACGCCAGCTCCTGTTCTTGGTCCTAAATGAACGAGTCCATGATGGATCTTCCAACGGTGGCTTCAGCGAGTCACGGGGTGGTCGGACATGGACGGAACTGTCACATCCCAAGATTTTCCAAATCTTGTTATGTGAAAAATAAATGAATAAAATAAAACTTTGTTGATTTTCAGGGCCAGAAGAAACTTTTTGAATCCAATTGGAAACTTTCAAAACCTATTTGGATCAAATGAAATCCTAAAGGGATTTAAAAAGTTAAATAAACAATAAACTTCAAAATATTAAGACTTACTATTTTGGATCTTTCAATAAAAGATTTTGTTTTCAAAAGAAAAGGATGGATTTTTATAGAGCCAAATTAAACCTTGGCCAAGATTTTGGAATAAAAATGTTTTGTTTTGATTAAAAATAGTAAAGGTTTATTTAAATAAAGTAATAAGGATTTAATATCCAAGTTTCTATTAATAAAGGTTTTATTATTTATAAACCATCAAAACTTGTTTATTTGTTTAAAATAAGTTTTCTAAGTATTTTATATTCTCAAATAAAACCTACTGAAGTGTTTTGGTTTTATTTTAGATTTCAAAATAAATATTTAAATAAAACAAGTCCTATTTGAATTAATAACTAAGGCCCATTTATTTAATTCTTAATGGACCATAAATAAAAATGTTATTTTGTTTTAAACAAGTTTTCCAAATATCTTTATTTCCAAATGAAACCTACTGATTTGGTTTTGAAAATATTTGGATTTCAAATGGAGATTTTATTAATTAAATCAAACCCTATTTTATTAAATAACTAAAGATCCATTTTATTTAATTAAAGAATGGATCCTAAAAAGAATAAAAATTATTATTTATTTTGGGTTTTGTTTATGTTGATAAACAGAACCAAAAACACAATACAAAGCTTAGTGATTGTTTGAATTGTTTGAATAGTTGATTGAAATTCAAACAGAAATTGAAATTAGAAAAAGAAAAACATCCAGGAAGAAAAAAAATATGAAGACAGACCAGCCCAGCCAGCCAGCCCAATAAGCCCAGCAACCAGCCCAACTTTCTTTTCCCTCGGCAAAACGTTTCACACTCGATTTAGAACCCGCTAAGCCAATGACAAGTGGACCCTCCTTCCCTATCTTACTCCTCTGACCAACCGGCCCCACGCAGCCAACTCACCCTTCTTCCTCCTCGCGTTAAACTCGCCACCGTTGCTGCCATTGATTCTCCGATTGAATACACCTTAATGCAGCATTAATCTCTCGCCGCGAGCACGCTGTCTTAATCGCCAGTGCCTCCTCTCCATTTCCCCTCTGTCACCCCGCAATAGCACGCCCCCAGGCCGCCCCAATTCCTCCCCGAGCCCCTCTGTCTCCGACGACTTCCCTTGCCAATTCCGGCAGCACCGCAACGCCACGTGCCTCTCGACCTAGCTCACACCTTCCCCACCTCCTGACGCACCTGCTTGTGCCCTTCATTCGACTGCGGGCGCCCCAGAGCATCACCTTCGTCAAGCTTTGACCTCGCCGCCGTCTGCCTCGTTTCCGTCGAGCTCCTCCGGTAAGTCCAGACCGCCCCGAGCCTCCTCGTTCACGCTCCCTCACTCGCCTCGACCATGCGCAGCTAACCATGTCCTCTGTTTGTATTCTTGTGAACCGTAGCATCGTCCTCGACCTCGACCGCGTGCAACCGTCGCTAGACCGAACTCCGGCGAGCAATCAAACCCGATCCAGTGCGCCCCTCGACAAAACGGCACCGCCTTGAGCTTCCCCAGGCCTCTGCGAACGCTGTGAGTATCTCCCCACCTTCCTTTGCTTCCTGTATCGCCGACGCCGTCATCCTCTGGCCGCTCCGCCGCCAGCCACCGCCGCAGCGCCGCTCGTTTAGGGTCGAGCTCACCATAGTCGTTCGATATCGATCCAGTGGCTAGGATAGAATTTAGGTGAAAGGGTAAGTAGCATCTGCGCACCGCACGATCTGACTTGATCCAACGCATCAGAGCAGCCGATCCGAGCGAAGCGGTATAGACGAATCAGGAACAGCCACGTGGCCCCTGTTTGATTTAAAAGACAGAAAACTTCTATTAGATTTCCAATTTTGTAAATTGCACAACTTTTAAACCACACGTCCAAATTTTGCAAACTTTATATCCTTGGAATCAGTGAGACAAGCCCTATCCAACCATGCCTTTTGTTTAGCAAAAAGCTTCTGGGAAAATGTTTGTTTTTGCAGAAACATTTGTATGCTTGTTAAGGATGTAAAAATTGTTTAAAAATGAATTTGGGGTTAAAATCTTTGGCAATTGGATTGATTTGAACCTACTAACATTAGGAAACAATTTGTGGATTCAAAAATGTATTTGGTGAAACAAAATAAAGATTCTTTGATTTAAAACCATTTCTAGTCAAATAGAAATGTGGTTTATTTATTAAAAATGATTTTGAAGGAAAACTTTTGGGAAATGTTTTGTTTTAAACTCTTTGACCGTAAACAACAAGTTTTATGGTTTGAAAACATATTTGGTGAACCCTATAGATTAATGCCTTAGTAAAAAATATTTTACACCACATAAAATGATACTTTGTTTTGAAAATGGTTTTTGAAGTGAAACCTTTTGCAAATGACTTTTCCACTTTACCAAATGACCATTAGGTGCTTTCAAATGTTTATGACCCATTAGGAACCACTTTATCAAAACAAAACAAAGCTTGACATGATTGCATGCATTACTTTGACTTTGTCATTTTATGTGTTGTTTTGCTTGATTGGTAGATTGAGTTTGTGCCTTGCTTGATTGATTTGTAGTGACTTGAAGAGTGTGATTGTTGCAAGGACAAGGAGTGAACCTATACTCTACCAAAAAGGCAAGTGATGCTTCATACTTTTTGTACCATTATCTTCACTATGCACTAGTGATTTTCTCTAAGTAAAACTTGCATGGATTTTGCTAAGTATAGACCTTGCTATAGGAAAACCTAGTAGATGAATCCTTAGTAGGATTTTCCTAAGTTAAGATTCCTATTACTACCAAGCTTAGCCTAGCTAATAGAAAACATGGGTGGAATATATATTCACACTATGGAAAAATATTCTAAGTCTGAGGACTTATGTTTTGTTTAATAAAACAACTAAGTTAATGAATCACCTGGGTGGAATGGTAATTGCTTAGTGGTTTTTGGTTGAGTGGTTCAGAGGGCCCATGTTTATGGTTTACCTTGTGTATCTCACTTGTGGATGGCCAGCCAGGAACAAAGAGATTTGAGATGTCAAATGTTGAGAAGCTTCAAGTGCAACCACTTGGCAATATGGGTTCTGCCATGATCATATAGGTTGCAAGAACTTAGCCATATGGACAGTGGGTGGTAGTGTTTGATAGGTTGGAGCGCGTCCATTTTGGTCTAAGGGAAGGCTTCTGAAAGATCTTGTCTTGGGAAACCAAGTCTTGTGGGGAAAGTGCACCACCTCTGCAGAGTGTAAAATCTAAGTACTTAGCCATGTCCCTGGTAAAGGACAATTTGAGCATCAAGACATGTAAGCAATCAAGAATCTCATCATTCAAATTTCTAAGTTAAAACTTGTGGTTTGAACAAGGGTTGTTTGCAATCTTCAATCTTTGATTGAGAGATGCCTTGGTTAAAGGATCTTCAAATCTTTGATTGAGAAAAATGATTTTGCCAAGCAAAACTTAGTATTTTCAAATGTTAAGGAAAAATCTATTTTGAGCAATGCAAGCCTCAACTCCACTTAGCCAAATGCATATAGATGATAGACTCCACTATACTACCATAGTATCACTTGCCAATACAATTCAAATGTATTGACCCTTGTGGCTGTAACTTGTAATGTTGCAGGTTTGATTGATTTTAGTGAAGATTGATTGATTAGGATTACAAAGTCTACAACCAACATCTGCCTGTGGCACTTTGAAGATGAAGGACCCATGACTATAGTTATTCCACTGCAATGTAATGTAATAGACAAATGAGCTATGTGAGATGTAATAAAACTATGTTATTCTTGGTTATAAAGTTATATTATGACCTTTGTTTCTTGATATTACATCTTAACTGTGGATGCTAGCTATTGATCCAGGGACTAGCATTGTAAACACAGGGGGCTCTATCTTATTAAAGATTGGAACCTCTACAGATGGTATCAGAGCATTGTGTTGCCTGTAGGATTTGTAAACCCTAGGATTGGACAAAAACCCTTAGAAAAATAGGAGTTATATTTTGATCCAAAACTTATTTACAAAAACACTTGTAAACTCTTTCCTCAACTATTTTGGTTTCAACTCTACATCTCTTCTATTTCAAACTTGATGGAAAAACCTACCCCATGGACAAAGACTACACCATGTGCAAAGGACTACTTCAACTTCTTCAACTCTAATGACTTCAACATCTTCAGCATAATCAGCAAGGACTTCCAACTTGGAAACCACTAAGGACTACAAGTGAAACAAAGAAGTCTTACTCAAGAATTAGAGACTGAGGGAATGCAAAATAAGAAGGAGCCATCAACAACTTTGAAGTATTGCAACCAAGAGTTTTTCTCAAGGAAACCATGATCTCATACAAGAAGAATCATGAAAGAAGGAAAAATCACAAGTAAACCATATAGATGGACCACCATGTTTTAGTTAAGACAAAACCAACCAACTTATGTGGTGTAACAAAAATATTTTGTTGCCTAGTATGTGCTTGAACTTTGTTGTTTGAGTGAAATGTTTGTTTGTGATTGCTTGCACATTGCTTGTGTGAATTGTGATGTGTGTGAATAGAATTATTCCCTTAGAAATATTTTGCCTATTCTAATCCCAATCCAACCCAAGCAGATGACTTCTCCAAGAGACTCCAACATCAAGGTTGATGACAACAACAACCAAGAAGACAACATGAGAGAACTTATAGCAACCCAAAACCAGTTGAGCCAAGAGACAACTCAGCTTTTAGCCAACAATAATGGACTAGACCCAGCCATACAAAGGATTTTGAAACTTCAATCCCAATTGTTGCAAGGATTAGTTACTCAAATGAGAGAAAACTTTTTCCAAAGAGCTAATGACAACAAGGATGACAAAGATGCTATTCTAGAAGGAACCCAAGCTAGCAATACTTGTGGAGACAAGGATCATGCATCCAAGGAACATGAAGATCAATGCCCCAAGAAGAGAGAAAGATCTCCCACCTATGAAGAACATGAACTAGAAGAACTCCTAGCTTTGGAGAGACCCAAGAAGAAGAAGAAATGCCCCAACCCTAACAAGAAGGACATTACTCAAATGCAATATTACAATTGCAAAGAGATGGGACACTATGCCAATGAATGCCCAGAAAAGAAGAAGAACCAAAGAAACAAACAAGAGGCAATGATACCAAAGGAAAAGAAAGATATCAGCCAAGTGATGTGTTTCAAATGCAAGGAACTAGGCCACTATGCAAGCAATTGTCCAGAAAAGATGAAGAACAAGATAAACAAGTCTATGAAGGATCTCAACCTTGGCCCATGAATCATGTGTGGAAACAAAGGACACTATGCAAAGGTTGCCCAAGAGAAGTTTCCCCAGATCCCAAGCAAGCCAATATGTATTTTTGTTTGAAAAATTTTAAGGGTGGTAGTACCCTAATTGTTTTAAACCTTCTTGTAACCCTAGCCTCCCCAAATCTCGGGACGAGATTTATTTTAAGGGTGGTAGCCTGTCACATCCCAAGATTTTCCAAATCTTGTTATGTGAAAAATAAATGAGTAAAATAAAACTTTGTTGATTTTCACGGCCAGAAGAAACTTTTTGAATCCAATTGGAAACTTTCAAAACCTATTTGGATCAAATGAAATCCTAAAGGGATTTAAAAAGTTAAATAAACAATAAACTTCAAAATATTTAGACTTACTATTTTGGATATTTCAATAAAAGATTTTGTTTTCAAAAGAAAAGGATGGATTTTTATAGAGCCAAATTAAACCTTGGCCAAGCTTTTGAAATAAAAATGTTTTGTTTTGATTAAAAATAGTAAAGGTTTATTTAAATAAAGTAATAAGGATTTAATATCCAAGTTTCTATTAATAAAGGTTTTATTATTTCTAAACCATCAAAACTTGTTTATTTGTTTAAAATAAGTTTTCTAAGTATTTTATATTCTCAAATAAAACCTACTGAAGTGTTTTGGTTTTATTTTAGATTTCAAAATAAATATTTAAATAAAACAAGTCCTATTTGAATTAATAACTAAGGCCCATTTATTTAATTGTTAATGGACCATCAATAAAAATGTTATTTTGTTTTAAACAAGTTTTCCAAATATCTTTATTTCCAAATGAAACCTACTGATTTGGTTTTGAAAATATTTGGATTTCAAATGGAGATTTTATTAATTAAATCAAACCCTATTTTATTAAATAACTAAAGATCCATTTTATTTAATTAAAGAATGGATCCTAAAAAGAATAAAAATTATTATTTTATTTTGGGTTTTGATTTATGTTGATAAACAGAACCAAAAACACAATACAAAGTTTAGTGATTGTTTGAATTGTTTGAACTGTTTGAATAGTTGATTGAAATTCAAACAGAAATTGAAATTAGAAAAAGAAAAACATCCAGGAAGAAAAAAAATATGAAGACAAACCAGCCCAGCCGGCCAGCCCAATAAGCCTAGCAACCAGCCCAACTTTCTTTTCCCTCAGCGAAACGTTTCGCACTCGATTTAGAACCCGCTAAGCCAATGACAAGTGGACCCTCCTTCCCTCTCTTACTCCGCTGACCAACCGGACCCATGCAGCCAACTCACCCTTCTTCCTCCTCGCGTTAAACTCGCCACCGTTGCTGCCATTGATTCTCCGATTGAATACACCTTAATGCAGCATTAATCTCTCGCCGCGAGCACGCTGTCTTAATCGCTAGTGCCTCCTCTCCATTTCCCCTCTGTCACCCCGCAATAGCACGCCCCCGGGCCGCCCCAATTCCTCCCCGAGCCCCTCTGTCTCCAACGACTTCCCTTGCCAATTCCGGCAGCACCGCAATGCCCCGTGCCTCCTCGACCTAGCTCACACCTTCCCCACCTCCTGACTCACCTGCCTGTGCCCTTCATTCGACTGCGGGCGCCCCAGAGTATCACCTTCGCCAAGCTTTGACCTCGCCGCCGTCTGCCTCGTTTCCGTCGAGCTCCTCCGGTAAGTCCAGACCGCCCCGCGCCTCCTCGTTCACGCTCCCTCACTCGCCTCAACCATGCGCAGCTAACCATGTCCTCTGTTTGTATTCTTGTGAACCGTAGCATCGTCCTCGACCTCGACCGCGTGCAACCGTCGCCAGACCGAACTCCGCCGAGCAATCAAACCCGATCCAGTGCGCCCCTCGACAAAACGGCACCGCCTTGAGCTTCCCCAGGCCTCTGCGAACGCTGTGAGTATCTCCCCACCTTCCTTTGCTTCCTGTATCGCCGGCGCCGTCATCGTCTGGCCGCTCCGCCGCCAGCCACCGCCGCAGCGCCGCTCGTTTAGGGTCGAGCTCACCACAGCCGTCGATCCAGTGGCTAGGATAGAATCTAGGTGAAAGGGTAAGTAGCATCTGCGCACCGCACGATCTGACTTGATCCAACACATCAGAGCAGCCGATCCGAGCGAAGCGGTATAGACGAATCAGGAACAGCCACGTGGCCCCTGTTTGATTTAAAAGACAGAAAACTTCTATTAGATTTCCAATTTTGTAAATTGCACAACTTTTAAACTACACGTCCAAATTTTGCAAACTTTATATCCTTGGAATCAGTGAGACAAGCCCTATCCAACCATGCCTTTTGTTTAGCAAAAAGCTTCTGGGGAAATGTTTTTTTTTGCAGAAACATTTGTATGCTTGTTAAGGATGTAAAAATTGTTTAAAAATGAATTTGGGGTTAAAATCTTTGGCAATTGGATTGATTTGAACCTACTAGCATTAGGAAACACTTTGTGGACTCAAAATGTATTTGGTGAAACAAAATAAAGATTCTTTGATTTAAAACCATTTCTAGTCAAACAGAAATGTGGTTTATTTATTAAAAATGATTTTGAAGGAAAACTTTTGGGAAATGTTTTATTTTAAACTCTCTGACCCTAAACAACAAGTTTTATGGTTTGAAAACATATTTTGTGAACCCTATAGATTAATGCCTTAGTAAAAAATATTTTACACCACATAAAATGATACTTTGTTTTGAAAATGGTTTTTGAAGTGAAACCTTTTGCAAATGACTTTTCCACTTTACCAAATGATCATTAGGTGCTTTCAAATGTTTATGACCCATTAGGAACCACTTTATCAAAACAAAACAATGCTTGACATGCTTGCATGCATTACTTTGACTTTGTCATTTTATGTGTTGTTTTGCTTGATTGGTAGATTGAGTTTGTGCCTTGCTTGATTGATTTGTAGTGACTTGAAGAGTGTGATTGTTGCAAGGACAAGGAGTGAACCTATACTCTACCAAAAAGGCAAGTGATGCTTCATACTTTTTGTACCATTATCTTCACTATGCACTAGTGATTTTCTCTAAGTAAAACTTGCATGGATTTTGCTAAGTATAGACCTTGCTATTGGAAAACCTAGTAGATGAATCCTTAGTAGGATTTTCCTAAGTTAAGATTCCTATTACTACCAAGCTTAGCCTAGCTAATAGAAAACATGGGTGGAATATATATTCACACTATGGACAAATATTCTAAGTCTGAGGACTTATGTTTTGTTTAATAAAACAACTAAGTTAATGAATCACCTGGGTGGAATGGTAATTGCTTAGTGGTTTTTGGTTGAGTGGTTCAGAGGGCCCATGTTTATGGTTTACCTTGTGTATCTCACTTGTGGATGGCCAGCCAGGAACAAAGAGATTTGAGATGTCAAATGTTGAGAAGCTTCAAGTGCAACCACTTGGCAATATGGGTTCTGCCATGATCATATAGGTTGCAAGAACTTAGCCATATGGACAGTGGGTGGTAGTGTTTGATAGGTTGGAGCGCGTCCATTTTGGTCTAAGGGAAGGCTTCTGAAAGATCTTGTCTTAGGAAACCAAGTCTTGTGGGGAAAGTGCACCACCTCTGCAGAGTGTAAAATCTAAGTACTTAGCCATGTCCCTGGTAAAGGACAATTTGAGCATCAAGACATGGAAGCAATCAAGAATCTCATCATTCAAATTTCTAAGTTAAAACTTGTGGTTTGAACAAGGGTTGTTTGCAATCTTCAATCTTTGATTGAGAGATGCCTTGGTTAAAGGATCTTCAAATCTTTGATTGAGAAAAATGATTTTGCCAAGCAAAACTTAGTATTTTCAAATGTTAAGGAAAAATCTATTTTGAGCAATGCAAGCCTCAACTCCACTTAGCCAAATGCATATAGATGATAGACTCCACTATACTACCATAGTATCACTTGCCAATACAATTCAAATGTATTGACCCTTGTGGCTGTAACTTGTAATGTTGCAGGTTTGATTGATTTTAGTGAAGATTGATTGATTAGGATTACAAAGTCTACAACCAACATCTGCCTGTGGCACTTTGAAGATGAAGGACCCATGACTATAGTTATTCCACTGCAATGTAATGTAATAGACAAATGAGCTATGTGAGATGTAATAAAACTATGTTATTCCTGGTTATAAAGTTATATTATGACCTTTGTTTCTTGATATTACATCTTAACTGTGGATGCTAGCTATTGATCCAGGGACTAGCATTGTAAACACAGGGGGCTCTATCTTATTAAAGATTGGAACCTCTACAGATGGTATCAGAGCATTGTGTTGCCTGTAGGATTTGTAAACCCTAGGATTGGACAAAAACCCTTAGAAAAATAGGAGTTATATTTTGATCCAAAACTTATTTACAAAAACACTTGTAAACTCTTTCCTCAACTATTTTGGTTTCAACTCTACATCTCTTCTATTTCAAACTTGATGGAAAAACCTACCCCATGGACAAAGACTACACCATGTGCAAAGGACTACTTCAACTTCTTCAACTCTAATGACTTCAACATCTTCAGCATAATCAGCAAGGACTTCCAACTTGGAAACCACTAAGGACTACAAGTGAAACAAGGAAGTCTTACTCAAGAATTAGAGACTGAGGGAATGCAAAAAAAGAAGGAGCCATCAACAACTTTGAAGTATTGCAACCAAGAGTTTTTCTCAAGGAAACCATGATCTCATACAAGAAGAATCATGAAGGAAGGAAAAATCACAAGTAAACCATATAGATGGACCACCATGTTTTAGTTAAGACAAAACCAACCAACTTATGTGGTGTAACAAAAATATTTTGTTGCCTAAGTATGTGCTTGAACTTTGTTGTTTGAGTGAAATGTTTGTTTGTGATTGCTTGCACATTGCTTGTGTGAATTGTGATGTGTGTGAATAGAATTATTCCCTTAGAAATATTTTGCCTATTCTAATCCCAATCCAACCCAAGCAGATGACTTCTCCAAGAGACTCCAACATCAAGGTTGATGACAACAACAACCAAGAAGACAACATGAGAGAACTTATAGCAACCCAAAACCAGTTGAGCCAAGAGACAACTCAGCTTTTAGCCAACAATAATGGACTAGACCCAGCCATACAAAGGATTTTGAAACTTCAATCCCAATTGTTGCAAGGATTAGTTACTCAAATGAGAGAAAACTTTTTCCAAAGAGCTAATGACAACAAGGATGACAAAGATGCTATTCTACAAGGAACCCAAGATAGCAATACTTGTGGAGACAAGGATCATGCATCCAAGGAACATGAAGATCAATGCCCCAAGAAGAGAGAAAGATCTCCCACCTATGAAGAACATGAACTAGAAGAACTCCTAGCTTTGGAGAGACCCAAGAAGAAGAAGAAATGCCCCAACCCTAACAAGAAGGACATTACTCAAATGCAATATTACAATTGCAAAGAGATGGGACACTATGCCAATGAATGCCCAGAAAAGAAGAAGAACCAAAGAAACAAACAAGAGGCAATGATACCAAAGGAAAAGAAAGATATCAGCCAAGTGATGTGTTTCAAATGCAAGGAACTAGGCCACTATGCAAGCAATTGTCCAGAAAAGATGAAGAACAAGATAAACAAGTCTATGAAGGATCTCAACCTTGGCCCATGAATCATGTGTGGAAACAAAGGACACTATGCAAAGGTTGCCCAAGAGAAGTTTCCCCAGATCCCAAGCAAGCCAATATGTAATTTTTGTTTGAAAATTTTTAAGGATGGTAGTACCCTAATTGTTTTAAACCTGCTTGTAACCCTAGCCTCCCCAAATCTCGGGACGAGATTTATTTTAAGGGTGGTAGCCTGTCACATCCCAAGATTTTCCAAATCTTGTTATGTGAAAAATAAATGAGTAAAATAAAACTTTGTTGATTTTCAGGGCCAGAAGAAACTTTTTGAATCCAATTGGAAACTTTCAAAACCTATTTGGATCAAATGAAATCCTAAAGGGGTTTAAAAAGTTAAATAAACAATAAACTTCAAAATATTTAGACTTACTATTTTGGATCTTTCAATAAAAGATTTTGTTTTCAAAAGAAAAGGATGGATTTTTATAGAGCCAAATTAAACCTTGGCCAAGCTTTTGAAATAAAAATGTTTTGTTTTGATTAAAAATAGTAAAGGTTTATTTAAATAAAGTAATAAGGATTTAATATCCAAGTTTCTATTAATAAAGGTTTTATTATTTCTAAACCATCAAAACTTGTTTATTTGTTTAAAATAAGTTTTCTAAGTATTTTATATTCTCAAATAAAACCTACTGAAGTGTTTTGGTTTTATTTTAGATTTCAAAATAAATATTTAAATAAAACAAGTCCTATTTGAATTAATAACTAAGGCCCATTTATTTAATTGTTAATGGACCATAAATAAAAATGTTATTTTGTTTTAAACAAGTTTTCCAAATATCTTTATTTCCAAATGAAACCTACTGATTTGGTTTTGAAAATATTTGGATTTCAAATGGAGATTTTATTAATTAAATCAAACCCTATTTTATTAAATAACTAAAGATCCATTTTATTTAATTAAAGAATGGATCCTAAAAAGAATAAAAATTATTATTTTATTTTGGGTTTTGATTTATGTTGATAAACAGAACCAAAAACACAATACAAAGTTTAGTGATTGTTTGAATTGTTTGAATTGTTTGAATAGTTGATTGAAATTCAAATAGAAATTGAAATTAGAAAAAGAAAAACATCCAGGAAGAAAAAAAAATATGAAGACAGACCAGCCCAGCCGGCCAGCCCAATAAGCCCAGCAACCAGCCCAACTTTCTTTTCCCTCAGCGAAACGTTTCGCACTCGATTTAGAACCCGCTAAGCCAATGACAAGTGGACCCTCCTTCCCTCTCTTACTCCGCTGACCAACCGGCCCCACGCAGCCAACTCACCCTTCTTCCTCCTCGCGTTAAACTCGCCACCGTTGCTGCCATTGATTCTCCGATTGAATACACCTTAATGCAGCATTAATCTCTCGCCGCGAGCACGCTGTCTTAATCGCCAGTGCATCCTCTCCATTTCCCCTCTGTCACCCCGCAATAGCACGCCCCCAGGCCGCCCCAATTCCTCCCCGAGCCCCTCTGTCTCCGACGACTTCCCTTGCCAATTCTGGTAGCACCGCAATGCCCCGTGCCTCCTCGACCTAGCTCACACCTTCCCCACCTCCTGACGCACCTGCCTGTGCCCTTCATTCGACTGCGGGCGCCCCAGAGCATCACCTTCGCCAAGGTTTGACCTCGCCGCCGTCTGCCTCGTTTCCGTCGAGCTCCTCCGGTAAGTCCAGACCGCCCCGCGCCTCCTCGTTCACGCTCCCTTACTCGCCTGGACCATGCACAGCTAACCATGTCCTCTGTTTGTATTCTTGTGAACCGTAGCATCGTCCTCGACCTCGACCGCGTGCAACCGTCGCCAGACCGAACTCCGGTGAGCAATCAAACCCGATCCAGTGCGCCCCTCGACAAAACGGCACCGCCTTGAGCTTCCCCAGGCCTCTGCGAATGCTGTGAGTATCTCCCCACCTTCCTTTGCTTCCTGTATCGCCGGCGCTGTCATCGTCTGGCCGCTCCGCCGCCAGCCACCGCCTCAGCGCCGCTCGTTTAGGGTCGAGCTCACCACAGCCGTTCGATATCGATCCAGTGGCTAGGATAGAATCTAGGTGAAAGGGTAAGTAGCATCTGCGCACCGCACGATCTGACTTGATCCAACGCATCAGAGCAGCCGATCCGAGCGAAGCGGTATAGACGAATCAGGAACAGCCATGTGGCCCCTGTTTGATTTAAAAGACAGAAAACTTCTATTAGATTTCCAATTTTGTAAATTGCACAACTTTTAAACCACACGTCCAAATTTTGCAAACTTTATATCCTTGGAATCAGTGAGACAAGCCCTATCCAACCATGCCTTTTTTTTAGCAAAAAGCTTCTGGGAAAATGTTTGTTTTTGCAGAAACATTTGTATGCTTGTTAAGGATGTAAAAATTGTTTAAAAATGAATTTGGGGTTAAAATCTTTGGCAATTGGATTGATTTGAACCTACTAACATTAGGAAAGACTTTGTGGACTCAAAAATGTATTTGGTGAAACAAAATAAAGATTCTTTGATTTAAAACCATTTCTAGTCAAATAGAAATGTGGTTTATTTATTAAAAATGATTTTGAAGGAAAACTTTTGGGAAATGTTTTGTTTTAAACTCTCTGACCCTAAACAACAAGTTTTATGGTTTGAAAACATATTTTGTGAACCCTATAGATTAATGCCTTAGTAAAAAATATTTTACACCACATAAAATGATACTTTGTTTTGAAAATGGTTTTTGAAGTGAAACCTTTTGCAAATGACTTTTCCACTTTACCAAATGACCATTAGGTGCTTTCAAATGTTTATGACCCATTAGGAACCACTTTATCAAAACAAAACAAAGCTTGACATGCTTGCATGCATTACTTTGACTTTGTCATTTTATATGTTGTTTTGCTTGATTGGTAGATTGAGTTTGTGCCTTGCTTGATTGATTTGTAGTGACTTGAAGAGTGTGATTGTTGCAAGGACAAGGAGTGAACCTATACTCTACCAAAAAGGCAAGTGATGCTTCATACTTTTTGTCCCATTATCTTCACTATGCACTAGTGATTTTCTCTAAGTAAAACTTGCATGGATTTTGCTAAGTATAGACCTTGCTATAGGAAAACCTAGTAGATGAATCCTTAGTAGGATTTTCCTAAGTTAAGGTTCCTATTACTACCAAGCTTAGCCTAGCTAATAGAAAACATGGGTGGAATATATATTCACACTATGGAAAAATATTCTAAGTCTGAGGACTTATGTTTTGTTTAATAAAACAACTAAGTTAATGAATCACCTGGGTGGAATGGTAATTGCTTGGTGGTTTTTGGTTGAGTGGTTCACAGGGCCCATGTTTATGGTTTACCTTGTGTATCTCACTTGTGGATGGCCACCTAGGAACAAAGAGATTTGAGATGTCAAATGTTGAGAAGCTTCAAGTGCAACCACTTGGCAATATGGGCTCTGCCATGATCATATAGGTTGCAAGAACTTAGCCATATGGACAGTGGGTGGTAGTGTTTGATAGGTTGGAGCGCGTCCATTTTGGTCTAAGGGAAGGCTTCTGAAAGATCTTGTCTTGGGAAACCAAGTCTTGTGGGGAAAGTGCACCACCTCTGCAGAGTGTAAAATCTAAGTACTTAGCCATGTCCCTGGTAAAGGACAATTTGAGCATCAAGACATGGAAGCAATCAAGAATCTCATCATTCAAATTTCTAAGTTAAAACTTGTGGTTTGAACAAGGGTTGTTTGCAATCTTCAATCTTTGATTGAGAGATGCCTTGGTTAAAGGATCTTCAAATCTTTGATTGAGAAAAATGATTTTGCCAAGCAAAACTTAGTATTTTCAAATGTTAAGGAAAAATATATTTTGAGCAATGCAAGCCTCAACTCCACTTAGCCAAATGCATATAGATGATAGACTCCACTATACTACCATAGTATCACTTGCCAATACAATTCAAATGTATTGACCCTTGTGGCTGTAACTTGTAATGTTGCAGGTTTGATTGATTTTAGTGAAGATTGATTGATTAGGATTACAAAGTCTACAACCAACATCTGCCTGTGGCACTTTGAAGATGAAGGACCCATGACTATAGTTATTCCGCTACAATGTAATGTAATAGCCAAATGAGCTATGTAAGATGTAATAAAACTATGTTATTCCTGGTTATAAAGTTATATTATGACCTTTGTTTCTTGATATTACATCTTAACTGTGGATGCTAGCTATTGATCCAGGGACTAGCATTGTAAACACAGGGGGCTCTATCTTATTAAAGATTGGAACCTCTACAGATGGTATCAGAGCATTGTGTTGCCTGTAGGATTTGTAAACCCTAGGATTGGACAAAAACCCTTAGAAAAATAGGAGTTATATTTTGATCCAAAACTTATTTACAAAAACACTTGTAAACTCTTTCCTCAACTATTTTGGTTTCAAATCTACATCTCTTCTATTTCAAACTTTATGGAAAAACCTACCCCATGGACAAAGACTACACCATGTGCAAAGGACTACTTCAACTTCTCCAACTCTAATGACTTCAACATCTTCAGCATAATCAGCAAGGACTTCCAACTTGGAAACCACTAAGGACTACAAGTGAAACAAGGAAGTCTTACTCAAGAATTAGAGACTGAGGGAATGCAAAAAAAGAAGGAGCCATCAACAACTTTGAAGTATTGCAACCAAGAGTTTTTCTCAAGGAAACCATGATCTCATACAAGAAGAATCATGAAGGCAGGAAAAATCACAAGTAAACCATATAGATGGACCACCATGTTTTAGTTAAGACAAAACCAACCAACTTATGTGGTGTAACAAAAATATTTTGTTGCCTAAGTATGTGCTTGAACTTTGTTGTTTGAGTGAAATGTTTGTTTGTGATTTCTTGCACATTGCTTGTGTGAATTGTGGTGTGTGTGAATCGAATTATTCCCTTAGAAATATTTTGCCTATTCTAATCCCAATCCAACCCAAGCAGATGACTTCTCCAAGAGACTCCAACATCAAGGTTGATGACAACAACAACCAAGAAGACAACATGAGAGAACTTATAGCAACCCAAAACCAGTTGAGCCAAGAGACAACTCAGCTTTTAGCCAACAATAATGGACTAGACCCAGCCATACAAAGGATTTTGAAACTTCAATCCCAATTGTTGCAAGGATTAGTTACTCAAATGAGAGAAAACTTTTTCCAAAGAGCTAATGACAACAAGGATGACAAAGATGCTATTCTAGAAGGAACCCAAGCTAGCAATACTTGTGGAGACAAGGATCATGCATCCAAGGAACATGAAGATCAATGCCCCAAGAAGAGAGAAAGATCTCCCACCTATGAAGAACATGAACTAGAAGAACTCCTAGCTTTGGAGAGACCCAAGAAGAAGAAGAAATGCCCCAACCCTAACAAGAAGGACATTACTCAAATGCAATATTACAATTGCAAAGAGATGGGACACTATGCCAATGAATGCCCAGAAAATAAGAAGAACCAAAGAAACAAAGAAGAGGCAATGATACCAAAGGAAAAGAAAGATATCAGCCAAGTGATGTGTTTCAAATGCAAGGAACTAGGCCACTATGCAAGCAATTGTCCAGAAAAGATGAAGAACAAGATAAACAAGTCTATGAAGGATCTCAACCTTGGCCCATGAATCATGTGTGGAAACAAAGGACACTATGCAAAGGTTGCCCAAGAGAAGTTTCCCCAGATCCCAAGCAAGCCAATATGTAATTTTTGTTTGAAAATTTTTAAGGATGGTAGTACCCTAATTGTTTTAAACCTGCTTGTAACCCTAGCCTCCCCAAATCTCGGGACGAGATTTATTTTAAGGGTGGTAGCCTGTCACATCCCAAGATTTTCCAAATCTTGTTATGTGAAAAATAAATGAGTAAAATAAAACTTTGTTGATTTTCAGGGCCAGAAGAAACTTTTTGAATCCAATTGGAAACTTTCAAAACCTATTTGGATCAAATGAAATCCTAAAGGGATTTAAAAAGTTAAATAAACAATAAACTTCAAAATATTTAGACTTACTATTTTGGATCTTTCAATAAAAGATTTTGTTTTCAAAAGAAAAGGATGGATTTTTATAGAGCCAAATTAAACCTTGGCCAAGCTTTTGAAATAAAAATGTTTTGTTTTGATTAAAAATAGTAAAGGTTTATTTAAATAAAGTAATAAGGATTTAATATCCAAGTTTCTATTAATAAAGGTTTTATTATTTCTAAACCATCAAAACTTGTTTATTTGTTTAAAATAAGTTTTCTAAGTATTTTATATTCTCAAATAAAACCTACTGAAGTTTTTTGGTTTTATTTTAGATTTCAAAATAAATATTTAAATAAAACAAGTCCTATTTGAATTAATAACTAAGGCCCATTTATTTAATTGTTAATGGACCATAAATAAAAATGTTATTTTGTTTTAAACAAGTTTTCCAAATATCTTTATTTCCAAATGAAACCTACTGATTTGGTTTTGAAAATATTTGGATTTCAAATGGAGATTTTATTAATTAAATCAAACCCTATTTTATTAAATAACTAAAGATCCATTTTATTTAATTAAAGAATGGATCCTAAAAAGAATAAAAATTATTATTTTATTTTGGGTTTTGATTTATGTTGATAAACAGAACCAAAAACACAATACAAAGTTTAGTGATTGTTTGAATTGTTTGAATTGTTTGAATAGTTGATTGAAATTCAAACAGAAATTGAAATTAGAAAAAGAAAAACATCCAGGAAGAAAAAAAAATGAAGACAGACCAGCCCAGCCGGCCAGCCCAATAAGCCCAGCAACCAGCCCAACTTTCTTTTCCCTCAGCGAAACGTTTCGCACTCGATTTAGAACCCGCTAAGCCAATGACAAGTGGACCCTCCTTCCCTCTCTTACTTCGCTGACCAACTGGCCCCACGCAGCCAACTCACCCTTCTTCCTCCTCGCGTTAAACTCGCCACCGTTGCTGCCATTGATTCTCCGATTGAATACACCTTAATGCAGCATTAGTCTCTCGCCGCGAGCATGCTTTCTTAATCGCCAGTGCCTCCTCTCCATTTCCCCTCTGTCACCCCGCAATAGCATGCCCCTAGGCCGCCCCAATTCCTCCCCGAGCCCCTCTGTCTCCGACGACTTCCCTTGCCAATTCCGGCAGCACCGCAATGCCCCGTGCCTCCTCGACCTAGCTCACACCTTCCCCACCTCCTGACGCACCTGCCTGTGCCCTTCATTCGACTGCGGGCGCCCCAGAGCATCACCTTCGTCAAGCTTTGACCTCGCCGCCGTCTGCCTCGTTTCCGTCGAGCTCCTCCGGTAAGTCCAGACCGCCCCGCGCCTCCTCGTTCACGCTCCCTCACTCGCCTCGACCATGCGCAGCTAACCATGTCCTCTGTTTGTATTCTTGTGAACCGTAGCATCGTCCTCGACCTCGACCACGTGCAACCGTCGCCAGACCGAACTCCGGCGAGCAATCTAACCCGATCCAGTGCGCCCCTCGAAAAAACGGCACCGCCTTGAGCTTCCCCAGGCCTCTGCGAACGCTGTGAGTATCTCCCCACCTTCCTTTGCTTCCTGTATCGCTGGCGCCGTCATTGTCTGGCCGCTCCGCCGCCAGCCACCGCCGCAGCGCCGCTCGTTTAGGGTCGAGCTCACCACAGCCGTTCGATATCGATCCAGTGGCTAGGATAGAATCTAGGTGAAAGGGTAAGTAGCATCTGCGCACCGCACGATCCGACTTGATCCAACGCATCAGAGCAGCCGATCCGAGCGAAGCGGTATAGACGAATCAGGAACAGCCACGTGGCCCCTGTTTGATTTAAAAGACAGAAAACTTCTATTAGATTTCCAATTTTGTAAATTGCACAACTTTTAAACCACACGTCCAAATTTTTCAAACTTTATATCCTTGGAATCAGTGAGACAAGCCCTATCCAACCATGCCTTTTTTTAGCAAAAATCTTCTGGGAAAATGTTTGTTTTTGCAGAAACATTTGTATGCTTGTTAAGGATGTAAAAATTGTTTAAAAATGAATTTGGGGTTAAAATCTTTGGCAATTGGATTGATTTGAACCTACTAACATTAGGAAACACTTTGTGGACTCAAAAATGTATTTGGTGAAACAAAATAAAGATTCTTTGATTTAAAACCATTTCTAGTCAAATAGAAATGTGGTTTATTTATTAAAAATGATTTTGAAGGAAAACTTTTGGGAAATGTTTTGTTTTAAACTCTCTGACCCTAAACAACAAGTTTTATGGTTTGAAAACATATTTGGTGAACCCTATAGATTAATGCCTTAGTAAAAAATATTTTACACCACATAAAATGATACTTTGTTTTGAAAATGGTTTTTGAAGTGAAACCTTTTGCAAATGACCTTTCCACTTTACCAAATGACCATTAGGTGCTTTCAAATGTTTATGACCCATTAGGAACCACTTTCTCAAAACAAAACAAAGCTTGACATGCTTGCATGCATTACTTTGACTTTGTCATTTTATGTGTTGTTTTGCTTGATTGGTAGATTGAGTTTGTGCCTTGCTTGATTGATTTGTAGTGACTTGAAGAGTGTGATTGTTGCAAGGACAAGGAGTGAACCTATACTCTACCAAAAAGGCAAGTGATGCTTCATACTTTTTGTCCCATTATCTTCACTATGCACTAGTGATTTTCTCTAAGTAAAACTTGCATGGATTTTGCTAAGTATAGACCTTGCTATAGGAAAACCTACTAGATGAATCCTTAGTAGGATTTTCCTAAGTTAAGATTCCTATTACTACCAAGCTTAGCCTAGCTAATAGAAAACATGGGTGGAATATATATTCACACTATGGAAAAATATTCTAAGTCTGAGGACTTATGTTTTGTTTAATAAAACAACTAAGTTAATGAATCACCTGGGTGGAATGGTAATTGCTTGGTGGTTTTTGGTTGAGTGGTTCACAGGGCCCATGTTTATGGTTTACCTTGTGTATCTCACTTGTGGATGGCCACCCAAGAACAAAGAGATTTGAGATGTCAAATGTTGAGAAGCTTCAAGTGCAACCACTTGGAAATATGGGCTCTGCCATGATCATATAGGTTGCAAGAACTTAGCCATATGGACAGTGGGTGGTAGTGTTTGATAGGTTGGAGCGCGTCCATTTTGATCTAAGGGAAGGCTTCTGAAAGATCTTGTCTTGGGAAACCAAGTCTTATGGGGAAAGTGCACCACCTCTGCAGAGTGTAAAATCTAAGTACTTAGCCATGTCCCTGGTAAAGGACAATTTGAGCATCAAGACATGGAAGCAATCAAGAATCTCATCATTCAAATTTCTAAGTTAAAACTTGTGGTTTGAACAAGGGTTGTTTGCAATCTTCAATCTTTGATTGAGAGATGCCTTGGTTAAAGGATCTTCAAATCTTTGATTGAGAAAAATGATTTTGCCAAGCAAAACTTAGTATTTTCAAATGTTAAGGAAAAATCTATTTTGAGCAATGCAAGCCTCAACTCCACTTAGCCAAATGCACATAGATGATAGACTCCACTATACTACCATAGTATCACTTGCCAATACAATTCAAATGTATTGACCCTTGTGGCTGTAACTTGTAATGTTGCAGGTTTGATTGATTTTAGTGAAGATTGATTGATTAGGATTACAAAGTCTACAATCAACATCTGCCTGTGGCACTTTGAAGATGAAGGACCCATGACTATAGTTATTCCGCTGCAATGTAATGTAATAGCCAAATGAGCTATGTAAGATGTAATAAAACTATGTTATTCCTGGTTATAAAGTTATATTATGACCTTTGTTTATTGATATTACATCTTAACTGTGGATGCTAGCTATTGATCCAGGGACTAGCATTGTAAACACAGGGGGCTCTATCTTATTAAAGATTGGAACCTCTACAGGAACGAGTAACACCGGAGAGCTAGGGTTTTGGCATGGTCGAGGAATTTTTGGAGAGGGCACGAGAGAGAGTGATACAGGTACGAGTGGATAGAGGAGATCGCGGGCATTCTTATCCTACCCCCAACAGCGGCAGCGCGCATCGTAGCGTGATGAAGATCGACGATGGCCACGAGACCATGCAGCTGCTTCTACCAGCGAGGAAGACGACGAGGAACAGAAGGCCGAAGCGGTACGGGCTCCTGGTGGGCTGGTGCTGGGCCGAAGTGGGCTGTAGCCAGGTGAGCGGACGGCGGCTTCTACTGCATGCGAGCGACGGTTAAGCCAGTGAAGGAGTGGGCCTCGGGCCAGTTTCTGGACTACATTTGTTTCCTTTTCTTTATTCTTTCTGTTTTCTGTTTTCTAGCTTTTGTATTTAAACAATTGTGTTAAATTTTCTTTAGGGAATTTCTTTGCTGAATACTAGCATCCATAATAAAGTTATTTAGAACCATTTTGTGAACTTTTATATAATTTTCTATTTCATTACTTTCCTTCTAATATTTTTTAAGGGCCTTTGTTGTTAATTTTCTTTCCATAACAAACCATGGATTTATTATTTTATATTTCCTTATTTAATTATAAAACTTAATTCTAGTTAACTTATAGTTTGGAGGGAAACTTTTATATATAATGTTCATATATCATTATTTGATGTATGATATACAAAGGAATTAATATGGTTAATATTACTCCCATGAATCTAGGGAATAACAAGATATATATATATATATATATATATTATTATAACTAATATAGGAGTTAATTTTTGAATTGAAAATGCTTACCATAAGTTCTTAGGAGATTTAATATTCTCATATTCTTTTATAAGCATGGGTAGAGATTAATGGTTAAGTCATATTGTCTTTATGTTTATGATGATGAATGATATCACCATCTAAGGTAAAATAGTGGGGTTGTTTTGTAGGATGACTTAGAGATGGAATTCATAATTAGAGTTTCTAGGCACATATGATTTTAAAATTTGGAAGTGACAAAGATATGCTTAAGTGATATGCTATAGGAAAATATTCCTACAAGGCATTATGGAAGTAGGATGATTGATCATATAGATGGAATAAACATTAGTTTGATTTTAGATTTAAGGTTTAGTGTTTACCAAGAATTCCTATCTTCAATACTTCATAATTCTTGACTTGTAATTAAGGAATTCCTTTCCTAGATATTCTACTTCTTCCTATCCATCATCATATGTTATCATGATGAGCTTTACTTCACAAGAATATTCTTATCAATACTTCCTTCTTCTAAATCCATTTGTAAATCCAATGAGCTTGACACTAAAGCTCTTCATAATCTTCTCATATCTACACTTGGTTATCAAACTATTCTACTACTAATAATATCCAATCCAACAGATGGTTACAGTTAACTCCATTCATACTCTTCCTTTATCATCCATCACCAACATTACTCTAATAGATTCATATATCTAATTTTTCTCTCCTTAAAAGCTTACTATCTTTTAAAAGAAATAACACTACTTCAATAACTTCGTGCTACTCTAGCTTCAGCTTAGCCATACTATCTTATATATACTTTACTCCAGTATCTTATATTCAAACTTCACATCATATCCTGGTGACTTATCATGGATAAACTAAGATAACATATCTATACTAGGGTTTAATCATGTTATATCCACCAATGTCACTTATACCTGATATAATCATTCACTCTTTGACCTGAGCATGATCATTACAATCCTTTGATCATGTATGGCTTAGGTTTCCAGTTGGCTAATCAAGACCTTCATCAATACAACATTTCAGTTGTATTATAATTATCTTCTCAGTGTATCTATATGAGTAAGAGATATTATTCATTGGCTATGCCTACTTAATCCAATAGGATTACCCCCTTGGTAACTATCTTCAATATTCATCCTTGTAATCTTCTATCATTTCAGGAGTGGGTTAACTCCATCAATTGTCACACTGATTTGATTCCCTTCAATCACTCCCATTCTATAGATGATATCTAAAACTATCATTACCCCTTACCTCTTCTTACTTCCTTCTTTATAGGTTTAAATTGATTGTTATGGTAAGAGCAAGAGTTGATATATCAAGAATTGATAGGTTAAGAATTGGTTCATCAATAGTTGATTACTCAACATTGATAAGGAGTTAGTGTTAAAGAACTACCATGATGCTCATGGTAGGAATGGATAAGAATAAACTAGATCAAGATTGGTTATTGGATTCATATTAATTGAGTTATATTCATAGCTTGGTATTCATGGGTGATTGTAATGAATACTAGGATATGATTACTTAAGGATCAAATATAAATCATTAAATAATGAATTAGGGTTTAACTTCTACTACATTTTATCTACCCTTAGATCAAATCTCCTTCACCCAAAATAAGGTTTTAACAAAGGTCATATTGAAACTTATCGCTGTCAACTTGATGATCTACTTCAATTCCATCAAGTTGAGAGAAGCTTCAATCACTTTGGCAAGTTTTATTCAAAAGCGCGAAAATTATTCGGATTTTCTATGCATGAATGCAATGCATACATCTATGCTCAGCTTATTTCTAAGCTCTAATGCTGGGATGTTACATTTGTAAGCATGCATGTTGTGTTTGCGGGGATCTGATGGATATTGAGATTACTATGTCAGATTGATTAATGGTTTTGTCGTTATGATTCTATCATGTTTGTGTTGTTTGTGATCTTGCATGCTCTTCGTTGTTAGTAGCTATCTTGGCCGAGTAGTTGCTAGTGACTCCAAGAGGGGGTATTTATGCTCAATAGTGGGTTCATGCCTCTAGTTTCCAAGGGAAGTGACAGAAATCTCTTCGATTGTAGATGTGTTGTTGCTACTAGGGAGAAAACAACGGTCTCTTGTTCATGGAACAAGTTGATTGTTTACCTCACACACTTTTCTTAAAGCAGTTGTCTGTTGCTTGCAACTTAATACTGGAGGGGGTTCAGATGATAACCTGAAGGTGGACTTCTAGTCATAGATGCAGTTGGATGGCGGTCTATGTATATTGTTGTATTGCCCAATCGAATCTCATAGGATATTTTTGTCTGGTATTGCATTATTATGCCTTGCTCAGTTCCTGCCAATTGCTTTGCTGTAATTTGTTTATCCTTCATGCCATGTTGTTTATCTAAGGAACCTCTAGTGAACTATGGACCCCGGTCCAATCTTTACCATTGATACATCTTCCACTGTTACTTGTTTACTTGCTGCAAACCATTACCTTCCACGCCATATGTTTAATCCTTTGTTACAGCAAACCGGTGAGCTTGACAACCTCACTGATTCGTTGGGGCAAAGTCTTGAGTTTGTGTTGTGCTGGTCTCTGTGTTGCTTGCAACACCTATGTGATGTTCCCTTCCTCCTACTGGTTCGATAACCTCGGTTTCTTACTGAGGGAAAACTTGCTGTTGTGTTGCTTCACACCTTGCTCTTGTGGTTTCCAACGAAGCGCTGCTACATCAACTCAACGCTGCATCAAGCTTTTTCTGGCGCCGTTGCCGGGGAGGCTAAGGACGTCTTCACTAGGGGAGTCCTTCACTTCCTTTCTCTTTACTTTGTTTTTAGTTTGCTTAGTTTCCTTTTCTTGGTTTTGTTTCCTCTTTTCAAAAAAACCAACAAAATTAGTCCAGTGTGGTTTGCTTTCTTTATTCAAAAACACAAAAAAATTAGTTCCTACTCTAGTTGCCACCTTGTCCTAGCTCACCATGTTGCTCCCCAAGTTCACCCTGAAGGACCTTTCTATAGGTAGTGGCTCCATAATTGGGAAAGACAATATTGAAGAATTTTTTAATCATGTTAGCAAGCATGAGGATATTGAGGATAAATCTATAGCAGAACTTGCTCCTAATTATGAAATTGCTACAGCTTCTTTAGTTCATATGTTGGAGGCTAGGTTTGTTAGCCTTAACCCCATGATGCAAATTTTGTTCCTAAAACTAAAAGAAGAAAATAATGTCAAAAAGAGAGAGTTTATTCTTGAAACTTTACTCAAAGAATTCCATGATGTTGCTAAGGAAGCCAAAAAGGTCTTTGAGCGTTTTAATATTCTAGGCTCATGTGTAGATTTTTTGGGTACTTCTGGTAAAACTAATCCTAGAGAGGAATTTAAGATACCTATACCCTTTAAGCTTGTTGGAATGCATGAGGCCTTTGAAAAGAATTTTGATTGGATTGTTCCTGAAAATCCTTTTGATGAAAGTAGTAAACCAAATAGAAATGAGAAGGGATCCTCCAAAACTCATTTGGATGAGATACCTCTCATAGTTGAAGACTTTGCAAGTATTGATGTCACTTCTTCATTTGAAATTACTTGATTCTTCTTGCTTCTTGTGCCTAACTTAAAGGCGTTAAAGAAAAGTACTTGTTGGGAGATAACCCAAGAGTTTCCTTGAGTCTTGGAAGTTATTACTTCAGTAATGACGTCTCCTTATCCTTTTTGTTTGCTTTTTTGTGCCAAGAATGACCTCTAATGAGAGGAAAGTAATATTTGGGGAGTTGCTGTCCCGAAACAGATTTCTGTCCTCCGCCAAAATAATTCGTGAGGAGTCTCTGTAACTCGGATTGAGCTGAAAATTTACTAATAAATCCCCCAGTATGTTAGCTAACTTTCGTTATTTCAACAATTTTTTATTTGAGGAACAGAAGATGTTAGAAAAAATCGGTTTCTACCTGCTGGTCTGTTTTGACAGATTTCTGCCATTACTTGCATTTGCTTCTTATTGATTCCTTTTGAGTTCTCTTTTAGGGAATTGAGCTTTTTGAAGGATTTGCTACAGTAGCTTGTGTTTTTAGTGAAAAGTTTTTCTGTTACAAAGCTTTCCCTAAGGTCTAATATCTTTTGAATACACTAATGTTGCTAATGAAGATTGTGTGAAGTTTTGTATGAAGGAAACATTTCAGGTGTAGAGAGAGAATGATGTAATGAGATGAAGAATGGAAAAAAGCTCAAGCTTGGGGATGCCACCCCGGTGTCACCCCAAGAAATATTCAAGAGGTACAAGCGTCCAACCTTGGGGATGCCCAAGGCATCCCCTTCTTCATCAATAAAAAGCTCAGGTCTATCTAGACACTTCGTTTTTATTGTTTCATGCACTGTTGTGTTGTTCTTGGAGCTTCTTAGTTTTCATTTTATTTGCTTAGTTTGTTTAGTTTTCTTGAATAAAGTAGTTTGGACCCCCGTTCTCGCTGTGTTGTTTTGCAAATAAGTTGCTTGGTGTTGGAAAGGAGTAGTAAGTTCTTGCTTGAAAGTGCAAGAGGATTTTGCATTGACTGTGACTTAGACTTTAGCATGACATGCTAGGTGTTGTTTTGACCTTATTCTTAGTGATTATTTCTGTAGCATGTCTTGTTCCAAACAATTGGGATTGCTTAGTGTGCCTTGAAGAAATTATGCGTTGTTTTAGCATGCAAAATCATAGTGTTGTGGTGTTCTCCTTTGATGCTTTGTTTGGGTTGACTTGGCACATGCTCACACCATGTTATGACTATGACAAGTCACTATAGCCTCTATGATCATTTAGTCCTTGACTTGTAGTACCACTCTATGCTTTGATTAGTAATGCTTTGTTGCTCTGCATGATTCTGGCCATTATTTCTCTCTTAGTTGGTTGCTCCTAGTCTTTTGCTAGCCTCCACTTGTATGAGTAAGCTCTACTCATGCTTCCAACTGCCAAGAAACCAAGTTATTCCAAAGTGTCCACTATAAACTCCTATGCATGGTGTGTTACACCATTCCAAGTATATTCTTGTTTTCAGCTATCTTCCAATTAAAAAGTATTTTGTTATGTGAAAACTTAGTGATTAAAGCCCTCACAAACTTGATGACACACTTTATATTCCTTGCCCCTAATAAATTTGAACCATTGTGTCATCTATGTTGTATATGCTTGCACTTATACGTTGGAATTAGCAGAACCGTGCTGTCACGGGGAACGTTTTCAACATTGCACTTGTACTTTGTACTCGGTTGATATCATGCTCTTTTGTCTATGGATGTCACCGGTGTGAAATAAAGAGGGAACTTGTAAGTCCATGGAGTATGTATTTTGTGTTAGAGAAACGCCTGGGCCGCTAGCCTAAGCCATGCCTAATCATGGTGGAAACTTGCAGCATCACCATAGTGAGATATCTATGAAGCATTCTCAATAAAAATCTATGCATATAGTAAATAAAAAGATCGCTGAGATGCTCATTGTCTGCTTGCCTTGTCATTTTGGTTATGGGATAGCTCCTGTACCATGTGCAAGGGGTACCCCGTTGGTGGTTCTCTATGATATGCATGTACTTACAATGACAAGAACTTACAGGTGACTAAAGTTGAGTAGCATGAGGTGTGGCCCTCTTATTCAAGGGACTTGAGATTGCCAACTTATACTTTGTCAATCATATACTCCATCTTTGTTCACTTTAACCTTAACCACTTCAAGATGCTTATGATAGGCGCAATGAGGGCTGAAAGCTAACAAGTACCATAATTTTTGGATCCTCTTTTTGAAACTTGAAATCCCTGCTTCCCTTTGTGAAGGGCCTTTCTTCCACCATTATTTGAGTCTCCACTTTCTACCTTTAGGCAACATTAAGAGATCATAGTTGTCATTATGTGTGCAGTGTCCCAAAGCTTATTGATTGATGCATATTGTGATATTACTTGTTCATGTGCTACTTGTTTCTAGTCACCCTTGTGAACTTTGAAGGTGTCCTATGCATCTATTTGCTACTCCATGAGGGACAAGCTGAATGCCACTATGCCATGTTTTATGTATGTGAAACACACACACGTTTTTCAATGCATGTTATTCATGATCTTTGTTTGTAGCCTTTCATGTTGCATGCATAGTTACTATGTCCTATTGTTAGAACAACATATTTCATGCACATGTTTAGAGTTCTTTGATCCCAACTTTCAATGCTTGCAAATGTTTTGATCTTGGTTTTTATGGTGCATGTCACCTCAAAAATTATTCTTTTTATCACTGACCTACTCGAGGACGAGCAGGAGTTAAGCTTGGGGATGCTTGATACGTCGGAAACGTATCTATAATTTTTGATGCCCCATGCTTGTTTAGTATCTACTTTGCTTTGCTTTGTCTGCACTTTGAGGTGTTTTTATATCTTTTCTGGAACTAATCTATTAACAAGTTGCCACAGTGCTAGTTGCCTGTTTTCTTCTGTTTTTGGTTCCAGAAAGGCAGAAAATCAATATTCTCGGAATTGGATGGGACAAAAGCCAAAGTCAATATTTTACCATGGGGGGCACGAATCCAGAAGACAAGACGGAGAAGCAAACTAGCGCGGCCAAACCCCCCTAGGCGCGGCCAGGGTTGGGCCCGTGCCTGGGCAGGGTGTGGCCCCCTGGTAGCCTCCCGGTCTCGCCTCTTCGCCTATACGAAGCCCCTGATGCAAAAACCCTAAGGACCCGATCAAAACTCCACGAAACCTTCTGTAGCCATTGTCACCGTCTTCCCTAGATCGGGGGGGATCTGACGTTCTTCTCGGCACCCTACCAGAGGGGAAATCATCCCGAAGATCTTCTCTCCGGTATGAAGCGTGAGTAGTTCCACCTTGGACTATGAGTCCATGTAGTAGCTAGATGGTTGTATCTCCTCCTTGTGCTTTCATGTATAGATCTTGTGAGCTCCATTCATGATCAAGGTCTAATCTATTTGTAATCATGCATGTTGTGTTTGTGGGGATCTGATGGATATTGAGATTACTATGTCAGATTGATTAATGGTTTTTTCTTTATGATTCTATCATGTCTGTGTTGTTTGTGATCTTGCATGCTCTCCGTTGTTAGTAGCTATCTTGGCCGAGTAGTTGCTAGTGACTCTAAGAGGGGGTATTTATGATCGATAGTGGGTTCATGCCTCTAGTTTCCAAGGGAAGTGACAGAAATCTCTTCGGTTGTAGATGTGTTGTTGCTACTAGGGAGAAAACAACAGTCTCTTGTTCATGGAACAAGTGGATTGTTTACCTTACACACTTTGCTTAAAGCAGTTGTCTGTTGCTTGCAACTTAATACTGGAGGGGGTTCAGATGATAACCTGAAGGTGGACTTCTAGTCATAGATGCAGTTGGATGGCGGTCTATGTATATTGTTGTATTGCCCAATCGAATCTCATAGGATCTTTTTGTATGGTATTGCATTATTATGCGTTGCTCAGTTCCTGTCAATTGCCCTGCTGTAATTTGTTTACCCTTCATGCCAGGTTGTTTATACAAGGAGAGCATCTCTAGTGAACTATGGACCCTGGTCCAATCTTTACCATTGATACATCTTCCACTTTTAATTGTTTACTTGCTGCAAACCATTACCTTCCACACCATACGTTTAATCCTTTGTTACAGCAAACAGGTGAGCTTGACAACCTCACTGATTCATTGGGGTAAAGTCTTGAGTTTGTGTTGTGTAGGTCTCCGCGTTCCTTGCAACACCTGTGTGACATTTCCTTCCTCCTAATGGTTCGATAACCTCGGTTTCTTACTGCGGGGAAACTTGCTACTGTGCTACTTCACACCTTGCTCTTGGGGTTCCCAACGAAGCGCTCTTACACCAACTCAGCGCTGCATCAACCGTCCCATCAGCCTCACCTCGTCTTTGTCAGCGACGTCGCATCGGCAACGTCAGGGGCATTGATGCTCTATTAAGAGGAAAAAAGCTTTGGCAAGAAAAGAGGATAAGAAACGAGTCTTCACAAATAGGTTTTTTATTCCAGTAGAGGGGCCTACCGGTGTGTCTAAACATTGGAGCATACTTGGTTTTCTTAGCCTCGTGTCTAAGATTTACTTTAGACTCAACCGACGTTGTGCAAGAAAAGAGCTTTGACATGAAGAAAACAATAGGAAAAGAGACATTTTAAATAGGTATTTATTCGAACAGTGGGGCCAATCAGTGCGTCTAAATGCTGTAGCATATTTCCCTCTATTAGACTCATGTCTAAGATTTTTTCTAGACTTAAACAACGCTATACACGCTCTTACAACTTGGCCATTCTTTCCAAACAGGTCATTAAAGCTACCATACATAGATAAAATTTAGGCTCAAGTGACCCTAATTGACTATGCCGCTCCCGTTGTCTTCTTCGTGCATGACGTCCTCCGTGTCGCCGTCCTCCTCTTCCGAGTCTGAATCGATGAGGACGAGCCCAGCGGAGTTCCTCTTCACGAGTGTTGCACGGCGCGTAGCATCGATAACGGTGGAGGGCATACGCCCAGGCACTGCTCATAAGCGATGCCTACCTTCGGGGTTGCGCAGATCCAGGTGGATCTCCGAATGGTGAGATCTGCAAATCCAAATCAATGCCTCCCGCTCCTTCTTGAAGCACCTTGGCCAGTACGCGCTGGTGCGTGTGTATCGGTCCATTGCCCTCTTCCGCTCTAACAGCTGGCGGCGATGCTCCTCGATCTGCCTCGACAACGAGGCCATGCAGGAGCGGCGCCACGGGCACCCCGGCGTACCTGAGCTCGTAGCTGGCCGGTAGCCTCGCAAGCAGGGAGCGAGTATGTCGTACTGGGCGAACACTCGGCCTTTTGCAAGCTGAGACGGGGCCTCTCCATGGAGAGGTGTCGTTTCTTCAGGTAGGATTCGACGCGTGTGCTGTTGCGAGTTGCAGGCAACGAATGGGGTTTGAGCTTCGGCCACAAAGTCGCGTTTATAAAATCAAGGAGGTAGGCCCACTAGTGGTTGTCGGGGCCAATAGGGAAGCAGAAATGCCTACTCGTGGATCGTTATTGCAAAGGACGATCCTTATCGTCCATTCTCCCCAATCCAACAGTGTCTAACAATTGGGATGCAGAATCAACCTAGCCCCATGGGGGGGCTTCTAGAAGGCCCTAATCTTGCACCTCCTGTGGGAAAAAGCCGGTTGTTCGGGTTCAGAAAATGGAAAGTCAAGATTTCTACAAAGCACCATGAAATCTCTAGTTGGAGAAGTTGCTTGCGATGCCGAGAGGGAGCTAGGTGCCGGGTTTGGGATCAATCCATGGAGTGGTTCCATGTTCTGGGCAGCGAGGGGGAATCTAGGGTTGGAAGCCATGTTAACTCACACTTGATAGACATCCTGGTGGTGCCTTGGGTGCCAAATGACCTGGTATGCCCTGCCTATGATTTTATGAGGGCAGTGGGTCACATGCAAGGGCTCCAGGAGCCGTTTTCACATTTTTTTTATTTTTTTAGATTTTTTTGGTGCTGCCCAAGAAAACGGCGAAACCCGCCGGTGACCGAGGCAACGCGACGGTCGGTTCAATCTTGGACCCAGGCATGCATCTAGCCTAGATACCCCATGGGGCACCCCAAACCATTTTTCCCTGAAAATTGAGAGTGTCTTATAGGGTGCATATAGTTAGAAACCGCATTTACCGGGCCATAACTCGAAAAAATACAGTACATGCATGCACCACGAGATAAATAACCACCTCCCAGGAATGGCCATGCACCATGGTGTAGCATGCATGGAAATTGCCTCGGGCCCATGGGCGCGCCCTAATCTTGCACCTCCTCTGGGAAAACGCCGGTTTTTCAGGTTTAGAAAATGGAAAGTCGAGATTTCTCCAAAGCACCATGAAATCTCTAGTTGGAGAAGTCGCTTGCGATGCCGAGAGGGAGCTAGGTGCCGGGTTTGGGCTCAATCCATGGAGTGGTTCCATGTTCTGGGAAGCGAGAGGGGATCTAGGGTTGGAAGCCATGTTAACTCACACTCGATACACATCCTGGTGGTGCCTTGGGTGCCAAATGACCTAGTTTTCCCCGCCTATGATTTTATGAGGGCAGTGGGTCACATGCAAGGGCTCCAGGAGCCGTTTTCATGTTTTTTCTATTTTTTTAGATTTCGTTTGGTGGTGCCCAAGAAAATGGCAAAACCCAGCGGTGGCCGCGGCAACGCGGCGGTCAGTGAAACCTTGGACCCAGGCATGCATCCAGCCTAGGTACCCCATGGGGAACCCCAAACCATTTTCCCCGAAAATTGAGAGTGTCTTATAGGGTACATATAGTTAGAAACCGCATTTACCGGGTCGTAACTCGAAAAATACAGTACATGCATGCACCACGAGATAAATACCCACCTCCCGGGAATGGCCATGCACCATATTGTAGCATGCGTGGAAATTGCCTCGGGGCCATGGGTGCTCCCTTATCTTGCACCTCCTTTGGGAAAACACCGGTTTTTCAAGTTCAGCAAATGGAAAGTCGAGATTTCTCCAAAGCACCACAAAATCTCTAGTTGGAGAAGTCGCTTGCGATGACGAGAGCAAGCTAGGTGTCGGGTTTGGGCTCAATCCATGGAGTGGTTCCATGTTCTGGGCAGCGAGGGAGGGATCTAGGGTTGGAAGCCATGTTTACTCAGATTTTCCCTCTATGCTAGTCACGAATACTCAGAAAAGCCCTTACTATAGCTCACGCAGAAACCAGCACACCATGATTGGTCAGACAATTGTCACGCGGATCGTGCCAGCCAACTGCTGATCCTCTTTGATCCAACGGCCAGAAGAAATTGTTATAGTAGCGACATCCCAGTATTATTACACACAACATGATAGTTACAACAATTACAATGCAGGATGTCGCAGTTAAATATGTAATAACAATACTAACAACAGAACATTACGCATCGTCGTTGTCGTCGTTGTCGTCATCGTCGTCGGTGATGGCAGCAATGTCCTCCGATGACTCGTTGGCAACTCCCTCCTCGTATATATGCGCCCTTTCCTCGTCGGAGTCCTCCTCATCCTCCTCGTAGTCCCACGGGTCGACGTCACTCTCCTCCGCTGCTGCCTCCAACTACTCCATGAACGCCTCCGCGTTGCCCGAGTCAGAGTCTTCCTCGTCGTTGGCTCCTCTATTCCTCCTGCCCTTCTTCATGGTGGTCTCACATGCTTTCCTCCAGCGCTCCTCTGTCTTGGCTTCTTCTTGGCGCTCCTCTGTCTTGGCTTCTTCTTGGCGCTCCTCCGTCTCTTCCGGTGCAACGCGCTTCTCAGGTGTGGCGGGTACAACAAGCTTCGATGTCGCGGTGTCCTCGAGCATCGATGTCGATGGATCCAGGCGCGGCTGGACACGTCGTGGTGCCTCAGATGGGTGTCGGTGGGCACGAACGATGCCACGACGAGCAGGTGACACAGGACGGTCAGCCACCGGGAAGGATCTTCCACTACCACGACACGGTTCCATGCTACACGAGGAAGTTGTTCGGAAATGCGCGATGGCGAGTACGCAGAGTTGGGTGGATGCCAGGAGCATCTCATAGTCTAGTCACGTAAAAATTGTGCTACATCGTAAAATATCTACGTACTGGGAGTGTTGTCACGTAACAAACCACAAAATGCGCCATGTGGTAGCGTCGGGAAATGTCTAGTGCGTGCCTGTCGACGTGGAGTTTAACGTTCCAGCATGTTCTGTCTGTGCAGCAGTTGCGCGCGTCGTGGCAACCCCTTGAGCATGCACGCACGCTGGACGTGCAGCCCATAATTACTTCCTCCCTCGTAGTCCCACCCCTATCCACGGGATACTAGGCGGCGCGCCGAAGCCCCCGCTGAACCGTCCATCTCATTAAAGCCAGTCCAATCGAGTCCCATCGTGTGGACTTTGGGGTTTTATTCCTTGGTTCTGCCAGTCACGCTTCTTTGAGAAGGAAGCGACATAGACCATCGATTAACAAATGAACGTTGGATGTAGGTTGAGATAGAACAGGAGTAAACAGTGGTCTTGTATAAGACTGTCCCACGGACTGGACTCTTTGACCATTCTCCCCCGCCAATAACTCTCTTCTTCCTCCTGCCCCCACCTTCCTCCATCTGCATTAGCCATGGCTCCCCGAAGGAGAGGCAGATCGATCGTGCGCACGGAGAGAATGGAGAAAAATCATCGCCTTGGACTTGCTGCTCAACCAGCTGCTCAGTCCCCCCCCCCCCTCGCATAGAGACCCAATCTCTCCTAGCAATGGCGCTAAATGTTCCAGCGGGCTGGGGCTCCTGCCGCTCCCGGTACAGTCTTCTTCCTATTCTCTTTCTTCTTCTTCTTCTTCTTCTATGTCTACTACTACTTCTTCTTATTACGATGCTACATATTCCAGGGTGGTCATGGACACTGAAAGCAGCATGATGGCGGCGGCAGCGCTGCATGTTGTAGTAGGCCAGGGCTCCTCCCGGTACAGTCTTCTTCTTCTTCTATGTCTACTTCTTCTTCTTATTATTATTTCTATGCTACATTATCCAGGGCGGCGTGGACCCTGAAAGCAACACGATGGCGGAAGCAACGCTGCATGTTGCAGAAGGCCAGGGCTCCTACCGGTACAGTCTTATTCTTCTTCATCTTATATGTCTACTTCTTATTCTTCTTCTTATTACTATGCTACATATTCCATGGTGGCTATGGACCCTGAAAGCATCACGATGGCGGCGGCAGCGCTGCATGTTGTAGCTGGCCAGGGATCCTCCAGGTACAGTCTTCTTCTTCTTCTTCTTACTTTGCTACATATTCCAGGGCGGTCGTGGCTCCTGTAACCAGCATGATGGCGGCGGCGTCGCAGGACCCGTTCGGCCCTGTTCCCCGGCTTAGCGAGTTAGGAAATCCCTACATGCATTTGGTTTTATTTTTGAGATTCTAAATGTGGAAATATTATCGTGTCTTCCCGTAAGTAGCCTCCAAGTAGGGACCACGCTCAATCTTCGTAGACACATTTGGGGTTTTTGTGACTTGAATATTATGCTTCCCTGGAACATGTAGTACAATTATAGAGTGCTTATTTTAAAAAACATGAACGATGCAGCAAGTGAAGGCCGATTGCCGTGACAAGGTGTGCGCGATCAATGCCAAGATAGACAACCAACTGTAGGGAGCACGCTCCCTAACCCAGGCTAATGATCGCCTTTGAAGGCGTTTGTCTCTGCAGAAGGAGATCACGCTTGATTTTTCACTTAACAACAAGAGGCTCGAAGCAGAGCGCGACGAGCTGCATAGGGTGATCGACGAGCTGCAGAAGTTGATCGCACACGGCTTGTACAAACAAGACCTGGCCATCAACGTAATTACAAAGCTCTTGCGTGACAAGAAGAATCTCCAGGATAGATGGATCCTCCTGCTGGACGAAGCCACTGAGACACGCAGAGAACGCATCATCGAAGCAAAGGCTGCCATCAAAGCCTACAATGATATGGACCGTTTCCTAGATGCATTGAGAAATATGAAGGAGCACATGGGCCGAGGTCTCACCGTGCCCAAGAGTCCAAACAAGGAGAACGGGGAGCCAACGGCAATGCCCAATTCAGATTCAGAGTAGGGGGGACAGGAATCTTAGTTCATGCTCCGCTGCTTTTGTAATTTATACATGTCGTGCAATTAAGCAATCTTGGAGCAACTCCTTATTTCTATATTTATCTTACTTGCCTATCAACTTAATTATGGGTTTGTGTTCTCACGAATGGTCATCATCCTTTCTTTCCATTATGTATCTGAGCTTGGAATTAGATTATGACTATGCCACTACTATTTGGTTACATTGGAAAAACCCACAGCACCCTTAGTAGGATATAGTCCCACGTTGTTTTGAAATTGAAATTAGGATCATGCCACTACTTTATCCTGTTGAACTGGGAAAATAGTCTTTATTGCTCTGAAATTGAAATTAGGGCTGTGCCACTACTTTATCATGTTGAATTGGGGAAAAAGGCTATATTGCTCTAAAATGGAAATTAGGACTGTGCCACTACCTTATCCTGTTGAATTGGGAAAAAGGCTATATTTCTCTGAAATTGAAATTAGCACTATGCCACTACTTTATACTGTTGAATTGGAAAAAAGGGTATATTGCTCCGTCATATAAATTAGAAGTATGCCACTAGTTTATCTTGTTGAATTGGGAAAAAGCCTATATTGCTCTGACATTATCTCTAGAATTAGGACTGTGCCACTAGTTGATTCTGTTAAATTTGAACAATCCTTGATTGCTCTGTCCTTCAAATTATGACTTCAACACTAGTTAATTGTTTAAATTGTGGAAACTAACCACGTATTTTTGTTGCAGCAGAAGAGGCGAAAGCTCAACCTAGAACTGCGACCTGGCTAAAGGACAAGATGGCTATCCAACTGGAGAAGCAGAATTTTTAGAAAGTGTCCCATGACCGCCTGAGAGAAGAAATCACCATCCTTTATAACAAGTGCCACAGTGTGAAGATGGACATCGCCAGCTGGAAGGAACTTCACGAGAAAAGTATCGCCTCGGCGCGTGCAAAGGAGGACATCATCAAGGATATCATGGTGGATAATATTAAGCTTACTGATAAGCTTGTCGCTTCCCAGACGGAGCGCTTGAACAAGCAGGAGGAGCACGTCGAAGTACTGAGGGAGCAGGTAAAAACCAAAGCAGACCTGATCGAACGAACCCTCGAACTGGAGCTTCTCAGAAAGGAACACGACCATCTCCGCGCCAGGCTCAGTGCAAACTATAAGTTCCTCTGAAGTTAGTTTGCAAACTCTGTATTCTGACGGACCAAATCGTGTTTTATCCATGTGTAGTAGTGATTTTGTAAACATGGACCTCTCTCTATGTAAACTATGCTTTCTTCTGAAATGTTATTTTGCTCAAGGATTTAGTTTGGATTAGTTAAGATATTACAACTACAAGTCTTACAGTTAAATAGTTTTAGATATTGCCATGGCACAAATTATTCATCTAAAATTTCCTTGATCATCTGTAGCTTGTCCTTGTTCACCTCGCGCTCCTTCTTCAAATCATTCAACAGATCCGCAATGCAGTAGTCTAGCTTCTTATTCTCTTCCATGAGCTTATCCCTCTCCTTTTCCGCCTTCTGAATCTTCCGTGCAGTTCCCACCACCAACCTCCCATTGATTGTGTCATTTAGTTCTCACCGCAAATGCTTGATTTCCTGTTCCGGCTCCTTATTTCCTACCAAGATCTTGTAATTTTCTGCAGCTGCATCATGGGCATCTGTAACTCTCCCCGACCTTACGAGCTCATACATATCCCACAACTGGGCCAAACATTTCTTGTGCGTCTGGCCACTCAAGATCCACCCACTCTACTGCTTTACACACCGGGCCAACCTAAAAAATACGGGACCTAATTATCAACATAACACTACACAATTTTCTTCATGTCGCCATTGTACATAATGAAAGCAAACCTGATTTGTACAGCCCAAAAACCTTCTTCCAATGTTACTGCATTCAAATGCAACATATTTCCTCAGTTTTAGCCCATGGTCACATGGTACTTCCCAATCGAGATCTAGGCCCTCCCAATCGGGGTCGTAGATCGTGAGTGGTACCTATAAGGGAACGAAAAGCTAGAAATAAACACGATTGCATGCACATTTCAAGTCTTGGGTCGAGGTAATTACCAATGCCTAACCATTGCCGAGAAAATATAGGAACTCACATCAGGGAGGGAAGACTCGATGTCGGAGAGAAAGTTGTCGCTGCTCGACTGGTCGTCCTCGTCGTTCCAGGGTGACATGGCAAATGCGGCAGCGGCGACGCATAGGCGACAGGGGGGAGAGAGAGAGAGAGAGAGGAGGGTAGTGAGTGGAGAGAGAAGGAGTGGGCAAAGTGAAGTGCATCAACGATACAACATTTACTAAATTGGCATGCTACAATGGTTTAATTGGGGATACAATGTCCCGTGGCTGGATTACTATCTCATATCTAATAGTTTTTCTCTTCCTTCATTTTAATTTGTAATATTAATCATGTACTTCCTAGTTCCTCCTTCCCAATTTGTTTGACTTATAGCAACATACAAAATCTTATGTACCGAACAATATAGGATTATGGTTTATGGTTTAGAGTCTAATGAACTATTTATTGTACTAACCTCTTAACCCTCATTCCTAAATCCTAGACATGTGCGTACAATAGATCACTTTCTCCTACTTAGTAAGTTTTTTTCCTAAACCCTACGCTCATTCATCCATGATAGTTCTTCCTTCTAAATAACAGATAGTTATCCAGCGATTAGTCAAATTAGTGATCCCATAGAGCATTATATTACATCGTAATCATGTCAACTACAAGGTACTTATATATCACCTTGTTCAGTGATGGTTTCAATGAATGATATGTCCCAAAATCCCAATAGCTCACAACACATTATATTTCAATCTCTCAACAATCATATAATCTCGGAAACAAATTTATCACATCATCTCAGCAAACACAATCATGTCAACTACAATGTACTTGTGTCTTATTACAACAACGATGCTTTCATCGAGTGATATGTCCGAAAATCTCAACAGCTCATAGAACATCAGATTGCAATCTCTGAACAAAAACGACCACATCAACACAGTTTCAAAGTAACAACAATCTTTGTTACAAATACAAGAAGGGGGGCCTGTGGTCTATCTGATAAGCCCTGGGTAGCAGATCTCATCAGATCTGATCAACGTCTATCGCCTCGTTCTGTTCAGCCTTAGCTGGGGCCTCTACATCCACTACAACCTATCTAGCAACATCACAAATGGCAGCCAGGAAGAACACCTTCCTGGTTTGCTTCTTTTGTCGCATAATCTGCATCAGATCATCGGTATCCAAAACCTCTATGAACTCCTGCTTCTTATGATGCCACCACCGGAGTCGTGCCATATGCTTAGGGGCAATAATGATTTCCTTACCAATCATCTCTCTCAGTTCAACAAGAGTTATGTTCTTGAAATCGACGGCTACCTCCAGAGTACATGATGAAATTTGCTTACTAACTCCGCCATCAAGTTCTGCTGTGTATGAATCCACCTCCAGGTGTATATTGAAATTAGCTTGATCAGCATCTGGTGGTCCGTAAACTCGAGCAGCAGAAGCTCTGGCAGCAAGATCTCTAGTATCTGCATACATATCATCAATCATCGCTTCAAATTTCACCTGACGATCAGCTGCACAACACTCCCAAATCATATGAAGCTCATGGGAGTGCTCAATTTGCACATAGGTATCACTCATGTTACGCCACACCAATTTTGCCCTCTATCTGGATCCCCAAGGAATTCTAGAATGAAGCATATCTATCATCTGCGAAACAGACACAACCTCTTTGTAGTTGATAAGCAGATGCACATCCTGCCCGAACACAACCCTCTCGCAACCAAAATCTCGTTTTGCAGTGTACTGGTGGACATGAACCGTGAACTCATATAGGTTTGTTGCATCGAAGTTGTTCCTAATTTGATTAAAAAGGGGACCTTTCAGTTCATTCGACACTACTTTGCAGTAACTAATCTATTTGCAAGAAAAGGCACAGATAAGAAAAATTCACCTCTCGCTCTTCTCCCGGGTGGTTTGCTTTGAGATCTGGGTTGCACGACCCCGCACTGCAGCGGAACACTCTACTGCCAGCCTAGCTTTTCTCTTCATCCCGCTGCTTGTAGGTACCCTGTTATCAGACTTTTGGCTGACCTCCTCGCTAACCTGGGCTGCAGACCCCGCCGCTGCTTCGCTTGTCTGGCATTGTGCCCAAGACACTGGCTCTAACGAAGACAAATCAGTCGCCGACGTAGCTACCACCTTGGCCTCGCTTGACATGCCGCCTCTGGATTCAGTGTGTGTGTGTGTGGGTGGGTGGGTGGGAGGGGGAGGGGACGGGGAGAAAAACGACCGTCGCCGCCGCCGAACTAGATTTAGTGTAGGGGGAGGGAGAAAAAGGACCACCGCCGCCGGATTCAGTGTCGGGGGTTAGGGAAGTACAGAAATGGATTTGCCCGTGCGGCATGTGGACGGTGACTTAGAAGGGGCATAGCAGGGGCACGACAGGTACTAATGTAGAGAAATATCCTGACATAACAGCTAAGATTTGAAAATATTTGGTTTGGCCACCATTCACTCAAAATTCCCCTCTTGGTAATTACCCCTCGAACTTTTCGAATCGCGGTGATTACACGCAACTCGGGCCCCGCGTTGCCTTTTCCTGCGAACTTTTGGGCTGCAAAGTAGTATCCCCAGGTGGGTCACCCAGCGGTGCATCTAGCACATAGGTCAACTGACCAGCATTGAGGACAATCCTCAAGTTGAGAAACCAATCCGTCAAGTTGCTTCCATTGTTTTTCAACTTTTCTTTCTCTAGAAACACATTAAAATTGATGGTAGGGGCCGCCATGATCTACAACATATTTACAAAGATTTTAAACTAAGTTTATGACAAATTGAGTTCATATTTATTAATTAGATTAACTAGGTGAACTCCCACTCAAAACAACATCCATCACATTGTTTTAGTGATCACACGAACCAAATCCACTACACCAAGTCTGATCATCGCAAGAGATGATGTAGTTTCAAAGGCGAACAATCAACATGTTCATCATATCAATCATAGGACTCATGCTGTACCTTTCAGTATTCTGTGTTCTGAGACCATGTCTGTACATGATAGGCTCGTCAAGATTAACCTTAGTATCCGCTTGTGCAAATCTGGCTTGCACCCGTTGTATGCACATGTAGAATCTATCACACCCGATCATCATGTCGTTCTTTAAAACTACGAGTCTTAGCAACGGTGCCTACTAAGGACGAACACTTTATTCCTTGATATTTAGTGAGAGGTATCATCTTATGATGTTATCGTCGCAATCTAAGCAATACATGATGCATAAAAAGGATTAACATCACATGCAATTCATAATATGTGATATGACAATCACAATCATGTCCTTTCTTCTTGTTCCTTCGATCTCCATGTCCAAGCATGAACATGATCTCCATCATCATCGGCGTAGCGTCAAGGTCAATGGCGACGCTTCATGGTTGTCCTCCACCAACAACAACTATTACAACTAGTTTGATGAATAGACACGCAGGTCTTAAACGAAATTTAAAGACAACCATAAGGCTCCTACCGGTTGCCAACTTACAATAAGGATCATTGCATACATCATATATAATCACAATCATGGCCATATCACATCACAACACAAGCCCTGCAAAAACAAGTTAGACGCTTCTAATTTTCTTTGCATGTTTTACGTGGCTGGACCTTTCGCATAAGAACCGTTCTAACTTACGAACATGAATCACAACGTTGATACACGTATTTTAAAGTGCCTATTATAAATTGAATCTTCACTATGGTGGGAGAGACAGATACCCGCAAAGCCACTTGTGCAATGCAAGTTGCACGTTGAGCGTGGAGCAAGTCTCATGTACAATGACATGTAAGGTTAGCCCGGGCCGCTTCATCCCACCATCTCGCAAGATGAAAAGTACACAAAAAGCAATTGAAAACAAAAGCATCAATGCCCACAAAAACTTTGTGTTCTACTCGTGCAACAGATCTACGCATAGACACGGCTCTGATACCAATGTAGGGGTTCGTAGCATGGAAAACAAACAAAATTCTATCGCATGAACACACAAAATCCAAGATCTAATCTACGAGATCAGTGCAATGAGTTTATATAGTACTAACCCTCGTAGATCCAAAGCATTTAACGAGATCGGATTCTCGTGGTTGATGTAGTCGTTCACTTGCCGATCTCAAGACCGCGAAGATGATCCTTCCGACGCCAGGTTCCGGCAGCACTTCTGAAGTCGATCACACGTTCGGTACTCGATGAATACCTTCTTATCCCTTGTTCTAGCAGGCAACAGATGTTGTAGATCTCCTCGTGATTCCAGAAGCACGACAGTGTGGTGGTGGAGGTGGAGGAGTAGATCCTGTAGGGCTTTGCCTAAGCCGAAGCAAGTATGATGGAGTAGAGAGTTCCTCGGTGGCTAGGGTTTAGACACCAATGGGAGGAGGGTGCCGGCATCTAGGGCTAGGCGGCGGCTTGGAGAGGGCTAGGACGCTGATGACATGGAAGCAAGGGGCGGTGGCCTAGGTTTTTTGGGATGGAGGGGTGTGGTGCCCCATCCCCTCCTTTTATGGGTGGGAGAGGCGGCAAGGGGGAGGCCGAGTCCTCCCCCAACTCCCTATTGGTGGCCGGCGGCTTGGGGAGGGAGAGGGAAACCTCTCTAGATTTCCTCTCTTTCCTCCACTAGGATTTAGACTTTCCAAATTTGGGATTTGACTTTTCAAACTAGAGTTTGATTCCCACTTCCTAGCCTTGGCCGACTTGACATAGGGCACCATGCCGCATACCCCACTAGGGCATGGAGCATCCATGTGCCCCCCTCCGGGGTGGTGGACCTTCCAGAATCTTTTAGAAGATTCCGGTGAAAACACCGAAAACATTTCCAAAACCCGGAATTGGACTTTCTTTATATGAATCATATTCTCCAGACCATTCTGGATCTCCTTGTGATGTCCTGGATCCAATCCGAGACTCCAAACAACATTCGGTGTCCAACTCACATTCCATATCTACTAAACAACATCAAATCCTTAAGTGTGTCTCCCTACGGTTCGTGAATTATGCAGACATGATTGAGACACTTCTCCGATCAATAACCAATAGAGGAATCTAGAAACTCATATAGTTCCCACATATTTCTACAATTACTTCATGATCGAATGAACCATTTACATACGATGCCAATTCACTTTGTCACGTGATACTTTACTTATCTGAGGTTTGATCATCGGTATCTCTATACCTAGTTCAACCTACTTACTGATAAGTACTCTTTACTCGTTCCGTGATATGACATCCCTCGTGACCTAGTCACATGCTTGCAAGCCAATTGGATGACATCCACTGAGAGGGCCCATAGTATATCTATCTATCATATGGATGGACAAATCCCACTCTTGATCCATGTGCCTCAACACATACTTTCAGAATACCTAATGCCACCTTTATAACCACCTAGTTACAGAAGTGGTGTTTGATGTCATCAAAGCACTCATCTGGTGATGGTGATTAACATGATCTCATGGTCAAAGGATTAGGTTACTATGTATTTGAAAGCTTGTAGGAAACGAACTCTGAATGACTTGATCTTACACTACGCTTACTATAGGAGTGTGTCCATCATATCATTATTTGAATGACATTATCTTGTTATTAATAACATCTAATGTCCGTGATCAGGAAACCATGATCATCTATTAATTAACAATCTAGTTTCAACAAGAGGCTTACTAGGGACTACTTTTATGTTTACAAAACACACAAGTATTAATGTTTCCGGTTAATACAATTATAGCATGGGATGTAAACATTTATCATAAACACAAATATATAATAATAGCCATTCTGTTATTGCCTCTTGGGCAAATCACCAACACAAAAAGTGCCAAAATAAGAATGCCAAAAAGATTGACAATGAGGGGCAATGGAACCAAACACTAATGGTGAACTATGCGTCAACCATAAACTTAATTGATAGTGTTTGGAAGATAGATTGTGTCTCACATATGATATTACCTACTTGTCAGCCATACACTCTTTCCAACCTCATTTTCCAAATATTCTGACCATAGGACCGCCACTATATATATTTTTTCTCAATGCGAAGAATGCGCTATTGCCTCATAGTACTATATGCATTTGTGTTAGTCAATATAAATGTTGTCAAATATGATATTATAAGAAGTATCACCTTATGCTTGCTTTTTGTTGTTATTCTCACATATACTATGATTGCTTGTTCTTATTCTCTAAAAAATGAACCGTTTAACTTTTGTGATACTTGCTAGTGAAAAGAAGCACCAAACTCCAAATTCCATGTTAGTTTTATCACATTCATGCTTGAAGACGAACATAGGTTAAGCTTGGGGATATTTATGCATGTAAAATTCATACATGAACTTTGTAGTTTGTTGATATGAATTCCCACATATTTGCATCATATTATTAGTTATTACCAATGATCTTAATGATTTTTGGAATTTTCCAAACAATCCCCTTTCTTTTGGTTTTAACTCTATCTGGCAGAAAAACCTTTTGTTAGTGGTTTTGACATTCCAGGAGCTACAAAATTCAAAACAGAGCTAGGTCAACAGGAACTATTATATAATTTCCATATGAATCCAACAAGCTAAAGTAGGGCCCAAGGGGGGCAATGATCTTAAAATGGAAGCCCATTTAATTTAGGGAGAGCCACTAGGCTATCTCAGCCGTCGAAACTCTGATGTCTTTGATTCCACCGCCATTCGCTTTGTTTTGACCTAAAACCATCTATATATACCCCCTGGCGGTCTTTACCGAGACGAACAGAGGCGGAGATCGAAAACCAAGTAACATAGAGCTAGTAGGCCGCCACCCGGAGGAGGATTGGAGGGGGAACTGCTGCCGGAATTGCCTCCGACCGCCTCTCCTCCTTCAGCAACGTCTCCTCATCACTCTCCATGATGAGAGGGGAGTAGTCCACCCCCTGTACTATGGGTTTGTGGTGGTAACTTGATCTAATCTCTCTATGTATGATCATTATTGAAGTCATATGATATGCCTTGCATGAGTATGGATCTATCTATGTAATTCCTATGGTGGATATTGTGGTATGAGCTAATACTTTCTACGCATTTACCGTTGTGTTAGATCTTTTATTGTTTGTCATATTTTGGAAATATTCTATGATGGATGTAATGGTTTGATCTATAAAAATGCCTTGTTTATCCATGTCATGAGGTGATTGACACCATCAAGTGGAGGTAGATGAGAGAGATGTCGTAATGCACACAACATATATGAATCATTGCACTAGTGTTTGGAATATTTTCCATTACTAAGTATGATGTATGTATGTAATGGGTGGCCGAGTGACAGCAACATATGTATTGAGTGACACAATGCAGCCAAACATCCTTTATCTAGGGGTAAAAGAGGGAAGTATGATGTGCGGTGTGACTATAAGCAAATTCTAGCCTTATTACAGGGGTGGCCTAGCAGCACAAAGGAGTATTTATTTCAACTATGTGTTTTAAGACATGTAGAGACCATAAATTTACCATTAAAACATGGCAATTGTGTGTACTTTTATTATCTATAACATTATCATCACCATAGATGGAGAGACAGGATCGAGTGAACCCATGAACCCATGTCCATGGTTCCTATAAGATAAAACCTTTTTCTTGTCCTCTTGCATTGAAGAGGATTGGGACACTTTTACATTTTCTTCTTTGTTACATTACACTTCCAAGCCTTAAATCAACCACCTTGTTCCTTAAACTTGTTTAGTGCATAATCAACTAAAACTTGTGACACTTTAGTTGTAGAGAATATATAGCTTTTCCTTCTTGCTCCCGTGGATCGATACCTACTTCCACATTGAGAAGTACTACAGTGATCCCCTGCACTTGGGGGTTATCATCATGTTGGTTTATCTTTTATCATGTTCTGACTTGGATCATGACAAGTGTATTTTTATTATTAACATTAGTGGTTTCCTTATCCATGAGTCCTTGCAATTCCAATTGGATGATTGTTCTTAGTTAGGGTTACTATGAAGTTTGATTGGTTTACTTTTCTTAGGTGTCATGTTTTAAATTCCAACAGTTCTTAGTTTCTTGGCAGATTCTAAAGCCTAGGTATATCCTTTGGTCATTGATCATGTATTGTGGTTACTATCACTTCTATTGGTTTACATGTTTCATTGTTCACGATATAAATTCTTGAGATATACATGTTCTTGGTAGTATTCTAAGCCTGGTGATTTCCTTTTGTTAGTAGTCTTGTATTATGGTTGTTGTGATTTCTATAGGTTTAGAATTTGTACTTGTTGTGTTGATAAATTCTAGGATAGTTGTTAATTTTAGTGTTTTGGACTACAATGGAATTCTGTTGGGTTACTAGGATGCATACGTCTTCTAGGATCCTATCTGGTAATGATCTAGTTGGGTTTTGGATGATTTTTAGATTTATCATGGCCCCTTATTATTTGGAGTGATGAACTTTCAAGTGTTCATCCTCCAATGTTTGATGTTTTTGTATGAATCCAAGGCTTGGGTAAATGATTTGGTTGAAGTGTTTCCATTTGTTCTAGTGTTCATATAGTTGTCTTACTTGTTCTTGATGGATTCCTAGTTACTACTGGTTGATTGCTTCAGGTTCTAACCTAGAGTTATACTGTTGGTTAGCTACTTCCTACTATAAGCAATTCTTCACCCTAACTGGGTTTCGGTTCCTGTTATTCACTACTATTCATTCTGGATATTGTTTGTGGGGGTTTTATTTTCTTAACCCAAGCCACTAGGATTCAGGACTTGTTCCTAGATCCTGGTTTTGGATTCAACATTGATTTGGTTTTTCCCTAAGGAAAAACCTACATTTTAATCTTAATATATGGTTTTTGTCTATTAATGTTTTGCAGGTTAAAGGTGCTCAAGTGATAGCAAGGATGAGAAGCTTAGATAGGTAGTGTAGGTTTAGCAAGATCAAGATGAGATGAAGAGTAGAATGCAATAAGAAGATAGATAGGTTTATTGTTTAGGGTTTTTCTTCCTTTCTTTGTAATTTATTTTCCTTTTATCAAACTTGTAATTCTCAAACTTGTATCCATTTGGTTTATGAATAAGTTCAACTTACTTGAGTTTGATGACATTATACTTGTATTAATTATTTCTTTTATTGTAATAACATTAACTTGATAACTCAAGTTTGACTATTAAAACCTCAATTTTGAATTCCAAGTGTATATATGTTTTAATTCATTTACTTCCTTGATAATAAGTGAGCGTGGTTTATGAATATGTGTTTACGTTTGAAGAAAATCTTCACTCAACTAACTCTCAAACAATTCATATTTAAATTTGAATTCAATTCCTAGGGTTGACTTGAGTCAAACTCAACTCTAGCTCAAATCCTCAAGCGTTAGCATTCAAAACATAAAAATTTCAAATCCCCCCCTCAATTTCATGTCCTAAAATGAAATGCACAATTTCAATATCAGCCCTTAGCCCTTCCATATTTCTTTGGGTCATTGCAATGGAGCTGGTCTTACACCGATAACATTGGGAGCATTTTATTTTCTTATACCAATACATGATACAGAATGTGACTGCAAAATCAATATTATGTACAATATTAGACCGATAAACTTTGCTCACACAATTTGAGTCGGTATTATTGGAAATGATCATTCTAGACCAAAATGTACCTACTGATAGTATTTTTATAATGGAAATATGATTAATGATCCAAATTTAAAAGATCTATTCATTGGGGAAACTCTCTATGATTATTAATTATCTTGAATAATGTTGATATTTTGTCATGTTAAAACTAGTACTTTGTACTTGAATCACAATTGGTACGACTACTTGCAATACCTACATCTAGCATGACACCACAACTCATAAAGCCACTAGTGTGTTACGTGCCCCGAAATAAATTCTCATTACTAATTAGATATAATAATATATATGTGTACATAAGATGTGTACACCAATGTAAGAAAAACCATATGTATGAGAGTGTGTGTGCAAGTTAGTTTAGTAGGCTGATATATATAACTACAATATGGATGACCATGTGTCATGTATATATGAAGACATATATGGAGAGACTTGCTTACTCTATTTATTGATAGAGTGATCTTGGCGGAGTGGTTAGGGTATGTAGGTGTCATCGAGAAAGGGGGTTAGTGATTATGGGATGTCGTAGAAGGGAGAGATAGGGCGGGTGAGGGGAGGGGAGAGGGGGAGTCACTCATTACTTACCATTCTTGTCGGTGAGAATTAAATGAATTTTTTGGTGAATCATATATCCAGATCAGCTAGCTGTGTGATTATTTCGTAGGAAAGATAAGTGGATTATGTCTTCGGAGATGGTCTTACACCGATAACATTGGAAGTATTTTAATTTATTCTATCAATACATGATACAAAGTGCATATGCAAAATCAAGATTATGTACAATGTTATATCGACAAACTTTTCTCCCACAATCTAAGTTAGTATTATTGGAAATGATCATTCTTGATCAAAATGTACCTACTAGTAGTATTTTTATAATGGAAATCTGATTAATGATCCAACTTTAAAAAATATATTTATTTGGAAAACTCTTTGTGATTATTAATTATCTTGAATAATGTTGAGATTTTGTCATGTAAAAACTATTTCTGTGTACTTAAACCACAATTAGTATGACTGCTTGCAATACGTATATGTAACGCGATGTGTTATGTGCCTCGCAATAAATTCTCATTACTAATTACATATAATAACTACACGTGTACACCGATGTAAGAAAACTCATATGCGGAGAGCGTGTGTGCAAGTTAGTTTAGTATGTTGATATATAACTAAAACTAGACCATGATAGCGCGTGGTTGCCACATCCGTCTATTTTTTAGAATCTATATAAAGATAGTGAGGTGAATTAAAAATATGTAGCATATGATTATAAGCATGACCCAACAGTTAAGTACAAATACAAGTAGTACTACAATCTGTGAGTAAATTGGGTAGTGAAATACAATTAAACAATGACATAGATTGAGATAGTTTGTTGTCATTCATAGGATAGAAATATATAATTGTGGATGCAAGTAAAATAAATACATCAAATACATATACGTAGTGTTTTATTGACAATTAAACTTGGTTGTACAATAAGATCCAACAGAACAACTCCAGTAAAGAGAAGCATTTACACAAGGACCAACACGGAGTGCTTGTGTGACCATAAGTTTATCCTGCTCCCACGGTTCCAAGTGGTGGCTGAGGATTGTACATGTGCTACGGAAGTGCAAGAAATTAAGATAATAGAGAGTAGACAATCAAGAATAATTGAAATTTCATACATGTGAAATGCAGCTGACCAAGATTAAAAATTAACATTGCTAGATTAAAAATTAACATTACTATTACTTTCATTCATTTTTCCTTCTGTTTATAGATTGTCAAACTAAGTTTGCATTCATCTTATTTCATTATTGTGACTATCTAAGGAGTGCCTAGAAAAGATATTCTAGATTATGTAACAATTGTTAGCTATCATGGAGTCCGGTAAGCAAATTATTTATTTTGACACTACAAATTGTACTACACATATAGTAAACCTGCATGACTAATGTAAAATTTTCAAAAATAGTCCTTCAAGATTTTCTACTAAAAGAAAAAACTTTCTGTCGAAGATAATGTAAACTTTTCTTATGATCTCAAAACATGAAAAGAAAAAACTAATTTATTGGAATTTTTCATAATATTCTAAACTATGAGGTACATAGTTTAGAAACAGAAGTAATCAAGTTCCACCATCCGTGTGAGGTTATACCATATACTCTGCTCCAACTGTGGAACTGCAACACTATTAGGAATTTCAAATATCAATTATTACAAATCTTTTATCTCCAAAAGAGGAACTCCTAAATGATGGAAATAGAGGAATGTGAGAATGCACCATATATTGCCTATATGATGGGGTAGAAGCGAATTCAGCAGATTTGATACCATAGTTTGGTAGACCAACCTTTATTCTTCAATAGTAATTGTCATGCCTTATCAGTGTCAGGTGCTTGAGAGTTTTTCTCTTAAGACAACAATCTCTTACTCCCACAAGCTCTCTTCTATAATATGAATGCAGCAGAAGAAGTCAAAAGATTTATCTCAAATTGCAGGTTTAATGCCAAGCAAGAAGGGAAAAAAGAGCTAGAAGTTTAGGCTGGAATGCACTTAAAATAGACATAAAATTATTATTTCCTTGAATTTGTATTCATTTACATTCAAAAGAAACTTTCTAAGTCACATTACTGCATCATGCTATTTGATTAACTGAGATAAACATACTAAGCATAATCCACTACTTTGTAGATATAAAAAGTAAATGAAAATTGATCTCTGAGTGCCATGTACAAATGGATGGTGCTTCGTAACAGAAGTCTACACTCCTGCACCAGATATCTTTTTATTGGGGATGCAAACAGAATATAATTCACATCTTTTTTGAGTTGCACTTAGTACATGTGTTCATACACCTGTATTGGATATTTGCTATATCTAACACTTCTACTTAAACCTACGCAATAAGGAGAACATAAAGCTTGTCCAACCCCATCTTACCACTTTCAGTCGCCCTAGATAAAATTACTTGGCACTAGAACAACAATACCTGAAACAACCTAATGTTGCCACAGATGAAATTGCAGAGAAGGAGGGCAGAGCTACCAATCTGGACGACTCTTCTAAATCGACACGAAATAGGACGAGAATGGCAAGGAATAAATGCTTTGATAGCCTCTGGTTCGCGTCGATTTGCTTGCGCTACAAAACAGCAATGGGGTGAAGGCCCGGGTGACGAGGTTTCGACTCGTCAATGCCCATTGTTACGGACTTGGGTTTTGGAGAAGATGGGGATGCTGGAGATCGCGGAAAAGTTAGCAAACAAGCAACACAGGGACACGAGGTTTACCCAGGTCCAGGCCCCCGGAGGGAAAACCCTACTCCTACTTCTCTGCTCTTGATTACAGCGGAACCGAAGGTTACATGGGTGCGCAGATGCATTCTGGCGTGAGGTCTGTATGAGGTGAGTTGACGCCCTTCTCGCCGTGCCCTCCTAGCCTTTAATAAGATAGGCAGGTCCCGGGCGTAGGTCGAGTCGGTTACAGATTAGGGTTACCCCTTTAAAATTCTATCTACTCTAGTCTTGTTCTCCAAGGATCCGAAAGCGTCATTGGGCTTGGGCCACCCGAAATATCAGCAGGCCGCGTATTTTGTCATGGGCCTTCCTTGGGCTGGACTAGGTAGGCCAATGTTGTGTACCCGTAGGGTATAACCATGTCAGTAGCCCCCGAGTGCTTAGTCAAATCGCAGATTCGGCTGAGGACTCTTCAATATTTCGGGTGCAGTTTGGGCCTGTTTATAAGAGAAAACAATTTTAGTTTGTAGGGATTGTTGATGCGTGTGACTGACTCTCCTGACGGATCAGGGTCAGTTAACTGTTATAGGAAAAAACAGCACGATCTTCTTCAGACTCGAGTCCCTGTTCTCCAATCCGGAACAGATGCTGGCGTAATTCGACTCAGGCCGTTGAGGTCCTACAGGAGTTGAATCCCAGTGGTTTTCAAGTGATGTACCCAACGCGTCCATCGGGATTTTTCATCGTTCCTGTTGACACGGTATTTTACTGACAGAGCGCAGCCAGGTGCGTTACCAGGCCATCAGATGATATCTGTAGGTCTTATCCTTGCATCGTAGGCACAACATCTGAAATGTTATCACCACGGAGGTTTTTCGGGTGGCTAAAGAGAATGTTTCTCACTTAGCGTTTATTTGGGCAAAGTTGCCAAAAAAAGTTCGTATTTTGATCCGAAGGATCACAGTCGAAGAAATCATAGGTGCGCGGCAAATGCTCCCTATGAGAGTAGCCCCCGAGTGTCTATTCGATTCGTAGACTCGAGAAGAGACTTTAGTTCAGTTGTTTTTAGCTTAAGGTCCGAAGGACACAATTTTTTTTTATGCATGATCAATCCTCACTATGGGAGTAGCCCCCGAGTCTTTAGTGGAGTCGTAGACTCGACGTGGGACTTAAAGATTGGTGAGAAGTGTAGTACTCTGATCCTGTCTCAGGTGCGCGGCCAGCACTCCTGATAAGAGTAGCCCCCGAGTAATTGTTCGAATCGTAAATTCGAGTAAGTACTTGATTTGTCAGCCGAAGATTTCTAGCTGTTGCTAGATTGGTATTGATGACGTCAGTGCTAACGATCGGTGATCTCAACCGTCTGTGGCGCTAGAGATTACGCGATAGGACGAACGTGGGTCCCACTTCCTGACTTGGAGTTGACTAGTCATGCGCGACGTGGCGAGAATTATGGCGTCTTCTCGGTTTCCGTGCGTAGTGGACGACGTGCGGGCGACGATTCGTTGCTGTGCTGACACGTGTAGGGTTGGATTTTGCTTGCGCGTTAGGGCTTCTGTATCGACGGTCCTTGTTTATCATCCTCGTCTTCTATAACCGTGGGGAAACAATGATTCTATTTCACCCCTTGCCATTTTCTTCTGCCATTGCCTCCATTTTCACGAGCACTGCCCCTCTTGAGCGCACTGGAAGTTCTCCGGTCGTTTCCTTCTTCATTTCTCCACGCTCATCACTGCACTCGCCACCGCACGATGGGAAAATCAAGGAAGGGTGCTGCTGGAGCTGGCTCGAGCGCCGCCGCTGGCGGAAAAAAGGTTGCCACGGCCGTTCGCATCACCGATGGCGGAAGGAGTCGCACGGAGGCGTGCGATACTGATCTGTGCAAGCTGCGCGAAGTGGGGTTGATCCCGCATAACAAGGAGGACGTGAATCTTCCTAGCGATGAGGTAATCCCCCGTCCACCCGCAGGGTTTCGAGTGATGTTCATTGCCTTCGTTCTTCGTGGGCTTTCGCTTCGTGTCCACGATTTTCTTTGTGGACTTCTTTTATTTTACAGAATCCAGCTTCATCATCTCTCTCCCAATTCTCTCCTCCACGTCGCTTGTTTTATCACTGTCTACGAGTGTTGGCTCGGTATCGAGCCGCACTTTGTCCTCTTCCGGAAGCTTTATTCCGTGAAGAGGCAGTCTAGCCCCGACGGGGTCTATCCGCTCGGTGGTTTCATTACCTCCCTTCGATCTTCCGTTCTTTTCTTTTCTTTTTCGATGTGCGAGTCCGTCCAGTACTGGCGGAAGAAGTGGTTTTACATCCGCGATGCCATGGTGGATGGAGAAGATTTGGGCCTCACTCCCTTCGAATCCTCCCAGGAAATTGTTCCGAAGAGATCCTAGAAGAACCACATTTTGGAGGGCGAGGTAGCAGAAGTGGGGGAGCTCTACCGTCGGGTGGAGGCGCTCCAGATGGTTGCTGAGAAAGAGGTCAATGGTGTGGATATCATCCGCACCTTCCTCAAACGTCGGGTGTAGCCACTCCAAGCTAGGGCGCATCCAATGTTTCTCTACATCGGCCGCAATGACCCGACAAGGGTTGCACCCGAGGAGTTGTCCAAGGGCGATCTTGATAGATCTCTTCGGCTGCTGCTGAAGTTCAAGGCCGATGAGGACCTCCCGGGAAGTCCTTGACCACCCCCTTCAGTTCTTCGAATGCAGTTCCTCAGGTGTAGAATTGCGTCATGCATGTTGCGCCTTTTTCGAGATGTTTACTTATGAATATTGTTGCTAACCATGATTTTTGTCTTCTTTGGTGTGAAGGAGCTCAAGGTAGCTGGCATGATGCCTCCGCTCCCTGAGAAATTTCCGATAGCACTTGGCGAATAAGTTGTGGACTCTGAGTCCGATCTTCCGCCGGTGCAATCTCCAACCCAGGAAGCCCTCGAGCTGAGCGAGGGGCAGACCCGAAAGCGCTCCCGGAGCGAGTCTTTGGATGCGTCGACACCGCCAACTCCCCAGGGCCCTTCCTTCTTGAAGCAGCATGGTAAGGATGAAGGTGCATCTTCTACACCTTTACCTGCTGTGCCGCTTTGGACGGTGGCGCCGCAGCCGCGGGCCAAGAAGAAGAAGGAGAAGACATCGCTTGTCTTCAACTTGTCAGATATTGACTCATAAGTTGCTTCGTACGTGCTTTGTTCTATCACTTGTGTTTGTGTAATGTAGCTTTTTGTCTTGATCAGTATTTTTCTTGCAGCCACTCCTCGAAGGGTTCTCTTAGTGAGGGAACTCAAGAGGCCGTAGGGGAGTCAAAACTGATGGCTCCTCCCTCTCTTGTGGTGGCCAACTCTGAGGACGATGAGACAAACCTCTCCAAGCGAGAGGCTCGGGTAATTGTGACTCAGAAGACCGCTCGCGGAACTTCGAAGTCCACGCCTAAACACGTAAGTAGTCTGCACCTTTGTCTTGTAGGGGGGAGCCCCCGAGCCCTTTTCCGGATGACCTGTTGTGGGGTGTAGCCCCCGAGCCCTTTCTGATGGTTGTTTTTGTTTGTGTTTTGTTTTGCAACCCTTCGTGCATAGCGCTAATCTCCTTATCCAGCAGCATGTCGCGCTGGAGGCCAACATGCGGCAGCTGCAGGGTGTGTAGTTTGATCATCCTTCTGTGGTTCGGCTGTCCCTATCGTGTTTTGCTTCTGTTGATCCTTTTGTTCTTGATGCTTGCAGATGTAAATAATGCAGCTCTCCGTCGGCTGGACTCTCTTGAGAGGAGCCTTGGTCGAGTGGAGAAGAAAGCTACAGATGTTGCGGAGGCAAAAGAGCGCATGCAGAAGGAGGTAGCTGACGCTGTCGAAGATCAGGAGCGCCTGCAGAAGGAGTCTGCTGATCGCGAGGAGCAGCTTGCTGCTGCGGATGTGACTCGCGAGAAGGAGATGGCCGATAGGCTGATGGCTGCGGCCAAGGCTTTCTCCGGTGAGTGTCTTTCACTTGCTTTGGTCTTGTATTTTTTTGGCTGCTTCTTGTCTTCAACTTTTTTGGGTATTTTCTTCTTTGTCTCAGATGCGCCCGGCATCGCGTTTGATCACGGTGCGCTGGAGAATGGAGATGCTCTGGATGATGCCACCGCGGCGGTCGAAGATCGCTGCGGTACTGTTGCTGGCTCCTTGGCGAAGGCTAAGGAAGTGCTCTGATGCTTCTACTAGGAGGTCGTTCCCAAGGGCGCTGCTCTTGAGGATGTCGACGCTCTGGCGGATGCTCTGTTGGAGGATGCTACCGGTAGCCTACAGGCTCAAGAAGAAGGGCATCGGCGCCTCCATGGGGTTGGCCATGGCCATGGCATCCGGAGCCGACCTGGATCTTCCGCACATCACCTCCCAGATGCCGACTGCTGTAGACGGCTCAGAGGTAGCCTTCGCCCTCTTTGCCTCGCGCTGTAAGTGTTACAGGCCGAAACTTATTGATATGTTGGCGAGTATTCGGCGAAGCAGCAGGAGGATGCCAAGAGCAGGCAGTCTGGCTCTGAGGCCACTCCGGATGCTGGTGCCTAGGATCTAGTGTTGTAGTTAGGATAGTTTATCCTTTTCCTTTTTTAGTGTAAGCTTTTGTTGATGAACAATCTCTCCGTATGCCACGCGATGGCCTTTCATGTATATATAAATTATGTTTTGAGCTATCGCCAGAGATGTTTGTGATGTTCATGTCCTTACTTGTTTGCCTTTAGGGTCCTTCGGGTGAGACTCCCGTTGATACTTCGACTGTCCCTCAGCCGTGACCATCTCTGGATGATGCGCCGCAGCTTGTTTTTCTTCACGACCGCGTCCGCAGCTTGGAGAAGGATATCCTTGGCGTTCAAGGCCGTGCGGGTGTGTGGAAGTCGAAAGCTGAGCGAGCCACTGCTAGGGAGGAATATTTGATGGGGGAGCTGCGGCAGATGAGCGAGCAACTTCAATGTGAGTCTTCGCGAACTATCAATCTTTTTGGATGCACTTTTCTTGTGTGTCATCTTGTTCTTGTGTTTGGTGCAGGCGTCAATCTCGTTCCGAAGGAGGATAAGGAGCGTGTTGCTGTTCAGATGAATTGCCTGACCCAACAGGACTTAGAGGCTGGCGGCTTCTCCTGGATGGACAGTGATCGGGCCATCGTCCTTGCGATGGTGCAAGATCGTGCGCACCAGGTTTCTCGGGTGCTGAGGCAGGCAAGGATTTCCCTGGCGTCCACTTGGGTTGTCATGTTTACCCTGGATGAGGCGCCTTCCAACCTTTGAGGTCTGCTGGCGAAGTTTCGGGACGTGGGCCACATCAACGAGTGGGTGCGATGTCAGCTAGTCGCTGGGGCGAAGGCCGATGTTTCACTTGTTCGGCTGCATCACCGTGATGTTGATCTCGCGGCAGTGGTGACTGGGCCACCCCTTTGGCCAGATGGTAGTCTTTGGGATATGCGTCCGCATTATGCGGTTGTAAGGCAGTATGCCGAAGAGATTGTTGATCTGTTCGAGCAACGGGCGAGTGTGATACTCCAGAATAGGTAGGTCATGTGAATAAAACAAATTGATGTAAAATTTGTATGTATTCGAGTGGGCTTGTTGTGCCCTTTGTAAAGTTTATTTGTATTAGCACGTTGTTCCTAGTTATGTGCATGTCCTTTTCTTTAGCCTGACGTGGTCAGCTACTCAGGTTGGATGCGTTGTTCTCAGTCGACGAAGTCGTGAGGTGAGGCGTAGCCCCCGAGCGTGTTATGAAAAGTAATGCAAGGGAAAAGAAATTTTGGCCGAGGGACTTAGCTTTTATTCATAGTATAACGAGGGGATACATTGTTCGGCTGAGTAGCCTTATTGAAAGTAAAGAGGTAGCTAGGGGTAGAAGCGTTGCAGTTGTGCGATGTTCCATGGGTTGGAGTATTCGACTCCTGACTTGACGTCCTTGAGGCGGTAGGCGCCACCTGGGATGACTTCGGTGACGATGTAGGGACCTTCCCAGAGTGACTCGAGATTTTTCGGCCGCTCTTGCTGGAGTCGTAGGACGAGGTCTCCTTCGACGAAGGACCTTGGGCGCAGCTGATGGCTGTGGTAGTTGCGGAGGCTCTGCTGGTAGACCGTTGAGCGAGCCGCGGCGATGCTGTCGCAACTTTCGGATTGATGCGAGCTGTTCTCAGTCCGCGGGTTGGATTGATGCTGTCGCAACTTTCGGATCCAGAACCGTAGGTTCCTTCGTCTGAGGGAGGGCCGCACAGATCTGAGTTGCAGCTATTGCTGTCGTATGATTCATCTGTCAGCGTCGACGTGCGTAACACGCCGATGGGTGGGACCCACAAAGCGGGCCTGATGGATGGTGGCGGCAGCCGCTCTGGGAGGCGGAGGGTGCCAGTCTGCCCCACCTGGAAGCAGAAGCTCCCGAACATAATCTCGAGCCCGTTGCCTACGGGCTCGAAATCCCTCATGGTGGCTGGCAAGTGGGTGGTAAAGTCGAAGGTGCCTAAGAGGAGATGACTCTCCATCACCAATGAATTGTAGATCGCTCTGGATGGGACCGTCACGATCGCACACTCAGCGCCCCCAGTTCCCACAGACGGTGCCAATTGACGAGGTTTCGACTCACCAATGCCCATTGTTACGGACTTGGGTTTTGGAGAAGATGGAGATGCTGGAGATCGCAGAACGGTTAGCAAACAAGCAACACGGGGACAGGAGGTTTACCCAGGTTCAGGCCCCCGGAGGGAAAACCCTACTCCTGCTTGTCTACTCTTGATTACGGCAGAACCGAAGGTTACAGGGATGCGCAGATGCAATCTGGCGTGAGGTGCGTATGAGGTGAGTTGACGCCCTTCTTGCCGTGCCCTCCTAGCCTTTATATAGATAGGCAGGTCCCGAGCGTAGGTCGTGTCATTTACAGATTAGGGTTTACCCCTTTGAAATTCTATCTACTCTAGTCTTGTTCTCCAAGGATCCGAAGGCGTCATGGGCTTGGGCCACCCGAAATCTCAGCAGGCCGCGTATTTTTGTCGTGGGCCTTCCTTGGGCTAGACTAGGTAGTCCAATGTTGTATACCCATAGGGTATAACCATGTCAGCGGGCGGAGGAGGAACGCCGGCATGCGACTGAGAAAACAGGGAAGACAGAGAAGAAAGAACGAGGGGCCCTCAGGGTGCTTGGAAGAAAATAATAAAAGGCCGAAACAGTTGGCCCATATGAGCGTTCCACGACCCAACGAATCAGGAGTGGCCTAGCTCGGTTCGTGGAGTAGAAGACCTAAAACATGGTGGTGGGTCGCTTAGCTCGATCGGATGAGATAAAAGACGAGTTAATGACCGTTCGAACTAAGCAAATTCAGCTGGAGCGTTCATTCGGCAGATCCGATGGTTTATGACACCAAATTGCTAAGAGAGGCCCTACCTAGGTGAGTTTTACTATTTTTAATATGAATGCCCAGATGCCATGTATATATGAAGACAGATATGGAGAGACTTGCTTACTATATTGATTAATAGAGTAATCTTGTCATAGTTGTTAGGGTGTGTAGGTGTCAGCGAGAAAGGGGGTGGTGAATACAGGAGGCCGTAGAGGCGAGAGAGAGAGGGGGGAGGGGGAGGGGGAGGGAACATGGGGAGTCACTTAGTACTTACCATTTCTCTTTATGAGAATTAGATGAATTTTTTGAACCATATATCCTGATCAGCTAGCTGTGTGATTATTGTGTGATTATTCTATAGGAAAGATGAGTGGATTATGTCTTCATAGAGTTGTCTTACACTGATAATATTGGAAGTATTTTATTTTCTTCTACCAATACAAGATACAGAGTGTACCTGCAAAATCAAGATTGTGTACACTGCTAGAACGAGAAACTTCTCTCACACAATCTGAATTGGTATTATTGCAAATAATCATTATAGGTCAAAATGTACCTGCTAATAGTATTTTTATAATGAAAATCTGATTGATAATCCAACCGTAAAAGATCTATTCATTTGGGAAACTCTCTATGATTAAATATTATCTTGAATAATAATGTTTATATTTTGTCATGTGAAAACTATTATTTTGTACTTGAATCACAATTAATATGACTACTTGTAATACCTACATCTAACGCGGCACCACAAATCATAAAGCCACTAGTGTGTAACATGTCTTGCAATAGATTCTAACTACTAATTAGATACAATAACTATATAAATGTGCATAACATGTGTACACCAATGTAATCAAACCCATACGTGGGAGAGCGTGTGTGTAAGTTAGTTCATTAGGCTGATATATAACTAAAATATGGATGCACATGTGTATATATGGCGATAGATATGAAGAGACTTGTTTATTGTATTTATTGATAGGGATCTTGGCAGAGTAGTTATGGTATGTAGGCGTCATCGAGGAAGGGTTATGGGAGGTCGTAGTAGGGAGAGATAGGGAGGGGGAGGGGAGCGGGAGGGGAGGGGGAGAAGGGGAGAGGTTGGAGAGGGAGGGAGAGAGAAAGAGAGGAATGTCTACTAGTGGTATACGTAGTGTTAGTCTATCTTAACACTTTGTTTAATAGGATGAGTACCACGCCTAAATCTAAGAAGACTTTGAGGGAGTTTGTTTCACTGTCAAAAAATTTCATTCAAAATCCTATAGTTATTTATGAGGTAATGCTCAAAAATTTGCAATTGATATTGAACTAGCAACCTTAAAACTAGTGCTTCACGAGAAGAAACCCATCATTTTAAATTAAAAATATTCATTACCATGAATTACTTTGTGTTTTAGTACAAAAGGTGTTTAGACCTCGTATTGAAGGATCCATTGAAAACCTTAGAAGATATTATGCAGGGTTTTATCAAATGAGAGAAGAATAAAATTTTCATTCTGATTTAACAAGACGACTGGCGGTAAATACATGGACGATCGTATAGCGGTCGTACTAAAATCCATCAATCTAAGCTTCGAGAACATAAAATAGGTAGAAATTTTAACAAGGTGGGATACGATCATAGACCAAGACTCTTCAAATTAAGCGAAAAAGATAACGAGGCACGATACAGGTGCCCGTGCTCGTACCCAGGTACAAAAACCCTAATCTAATATTTTACATGCAAGTCAATGTGCGGAACGAGCGGACTTGCTTGTACCCACGGTCGTACTGCTCCAATTTTTGCCTAAAATGGTTGGCGGCGGGGCGGAGGTTGAAACGAGCCATTGCCCGTCTCTCTATATATATGTCTCTTTCACACACACCTCAAACCTATCCTCCTACAACTTTTTACTACAGGAAGCATGCGGTATGCCCAGGACTAAAAACCGTCGGTCGTCGGTGCATATCGCCATTTATGTAGTGTTTGATTCTTTATAATTTCTTTCGCATCAGTTAGAAAATCTTCATCTCGGTGAGCTTCTCTTCCGATACTTTGTTTATTTCGTCTAACTGGTGGGTATTCTCTCACATTATTCATATAGACGAATTCACTCTTTTTAATATTCATGTTAATTTTAGACCTTATGATTCAAAGTTCCTACATCGGATCTTTTGTGTGATGGTGTAACACTTTACCCACAAAAATTTCTAGAAAAGTCATCGGTTTTTTTAGAGATGATGAGCAGATTTTCAAGACAAGGGGGTTGTCGGTGTGGGTGGTTCATCGGGCCACACCCGCAAGTCCAAGGAGCCAAGAGAAGCGGTTTCTCTCCACGATACTTTCAATTAGGTGTATGTGAAGCTAAAAAAGTGCACGATCGCCCCCACAAGGTGGAGGTCCGAGAAATTCCTTGTGGCCAATGAGTTGACTGCTGATTTTGACTGGATTGCCAATAATGTGGGCAAGGGTGTGTGCACCCAGCTGCGCACCAACACATATGAGGAGCTCACTTAGGAGCTTCGGAGACAACCTTGAGACTCTAGGAGCAGACCCCATTTATAGCTTCACTCTTTGGGGCATTATGATCAAGTCTCCCTTTCTCAATGTAATCATCTGCCATCCAAGCATCCAAAGCCGACACCCTAAACTAAGGAGTTAATTATATAGCCATTACTCCTACTTCCACACATGCCCAAGACCGCGCGATAAACCGTGTGGCCAAATTTCCCTCCACTGCCAGCCAAGATCGCCCCCAAGTCGCGTGCAGCCACATCCCATCTCCATAGCATGTCACTTTCACCGCATTCTGGGTACATGTATGAGGCCGTCACGTCGACATCCTCCACTTGAGTGGGTGATATAGAATTGTGTATGAACCAGGGCATCAGTTTCATGGCGGTGATTGTGCATCCAAGCCAACACCTCCAAGTAGGAAGCGATGAAAACACAGCCCTAGAACCAGATTAACAGCTAGGTGCGCCAAATCCATGTCGAGGCCACCTCTTGTGTCATTTTTGTAGCGCTATCCTAGTAGCGCAGCTCTTACGTGGCGACAAATCTGTACACGCACCTTAGTGGACCTCAAACCTTCCTGCCGTGAGGCAACTCTTGCCGACATCTGGAGCACGAGAACCATGTCTCAAGTGTCGCTGCAATAACACATTGCGACGACATCTACTCCCGCGTACGAGGGCCTTCGCCCTATCTCCAAACTCTCCATCTCGAGACATTGCTAGATGACCCGTCGATTTTGGGGTACACGATATGTCGCCACCGCAGCAAAGGCTGATGGCATCAACATCAACGACGAGTGGAGGCGGTGATGAGGAGCGATTCTGCAGCGTTAGGATTTGCCCCAAAGTTACTTGACAGAGCGATGATAGAGCCCTTGTGCGGCTTCTCTCTCTAAATAAACATGTGTAGCTAGGGGGGAACCAAAAAGGTGATTCCTATTCCTTATTACTTCAATTTCACCACTATAAGGGGTTCTTAAGAATGAAGGAGATTAAAAACATGGGATTAAAATGATCGTGGCTTGTTGAATGTAATAAGAAACAGGACCTCATGATTTCATAGTAGTAACCTAGAATTATATACAGACTCCCTGCCCGCTCCTATGGATAAGGCACGCGCATTTTCACAAATTTGCCTCCGACCAAGAATTAGAGCATCTCCACCCGTGTTTCCTAGTAAGGCGTTTCCAGTCTCATTTTTTATCCGAACGGTGAAATTTCGCCCAGTCGCATTCTCAGAACGCCGAATAGCGCCGGATTTGGCCAACTTTCATCCGGCGTTCCCAGAACGAACCCGGAACGCTGGGAACGGCCTGAGAACACCGAACGCAGCGGAATTGGCGAAAAAAACGCCCATGGCCGCGCCCCGTCAGCATGTGATGTCGAGTCGTCCTCATCTCGTCGCCTCGGCTCCCACAAAGGAACGTCAGTCAATGACCACCCTTCGTGTCGGCCACGCGTCGCCGTAATGGTGTGCCACCGCCGGCTTGCCTTCCTGCCATTTCCCCTTTTCCCGCTCACGGCACTGCACCCCTCCCGCCTTCGCCGCTCTTTCCTATTTCGGCTATAAATGTCGGCGCTCTCGTCGGTTCAGAGCACACACTCTCACACCTCCCATTCCCCAACCACACACTCCTCCTTCGGCGACGAGAAGAAGAGTTCGGCGGAAGCCATGGCGAAGAGGTAGCCCGGCGACCCTGCGGCGGCAAATGGCTTTGGCGGCAGTCTCTACGGCCGTGGCAGCCGCAGATGCTGCACGGCGCCGGCTACATGGCGCCGCCGAATTTCCGGTGCCCGCCGACCTGGAGGCTCAGCGCTAGCGACGTGTCGGTGCCTCTGAGGGCTCAGACATGGTGGAGGAGATCCAGGCCGCCATCGCGGCCATGGAGGACCCCGAGCTCGCCGAAGACCCAGGCAACTAGCCGTACTGGGGAAACTTCTTTGTCGAACGCCGGAACGAGCAGTTGGCGGTGCATGACGGCGCCGGTACGCCGTCGGTGGTGGAGCGCTCCAGGCAGTCCTCGAGCACATAGCCGTTGGAGACCGACCCAAGCCGGGCTACCCTCCACGGTCGCCACCGTCGGCATCCCGGTGCCGTTTGGCAGTAAACTGGCTTCCCAGGAGGATGGGAGGCATCAGCTCCTCGTCCTCGGCCTCGGCGTCACGGTCGTCTGGTTCGGCACCAGCGTAGTCACCTCGTGCAGGTATAGTCGCCATGCCCCCGCTTTGGCCGGTGAAGCGGGAGGTGGAGTCGTCGGTGCTCTCGCCGCCGAGGACAAGGTCACGCGGCATCATCATCAACGAAGCTCGCGCTCCATCACCGCTGACCGGCCGGCTTTGTCTGTGCACGCCAAAGCCCGAGCCGGTAGATTGGGCGGTTCCCGTCGACGAGGACACCTTTGTCCTGAAGATGGCGCTGAAGCGTTCTCTTAACAACGTGCCGCCCATGCATGGCCTCGAAGCATGCGCCTGGTCCATGGCCAACTAGGAGCACGAGGAGGCCAACCGCGTTCGGCGCCACCAGGAGGAGGCCGGGCGCGAGGCCGCTCGAAGCGCTAGCCGGGAGCGCGCCTACTAGGGCGCGCCGCTCATCATCCTCGATGACGACGAGGCCGGTCCCTTGTCTCAGCCGTGGTAGTGCGACGACACCGGCCAGGGCAGCTTGTGTCCCCCCAGCCGGCGAGCGACGATGATGGCGGTGATGATGACGGCACCCAGGACATCGACTACACTGTTTTCTACCGCAACTTCGGCATGTGATCGGCCCGCCCGGAGAATCGGCATCGTCTAGGCCTAGTAGTATTTTCTAAGTTCTTTTAATTTTTGTTCTTTAGTCTAATGTAGTCAAAATTTGGGTGTTTGTCAGAATTTGATATAATATGTACGAACTGACGTAAGTATTAATGAAATTGCCTATATTCATCCATATTTCCTAAGTTTGCCTATAACTCGTCCAAAACTGGAAACTCGGTCTGGGAATACGAGTGGAAAACAGGACATATTCATGCCAAAAGTTATATCTGTCCGCCACTAAATAGCGCTGAAATTGGGCCAGAAGTGGAGGTTCTCTTAGTACAATGATATGAGGATTAATTTGTAGACTCAGCGTGCTTTCACTTGGAGATGGTAGCACAGACTCTTCTGTGTGAACTCTGTCGAAAAGCCTTACAACTTACTGTACACAAAATAGGCACGAGTGATACGGGACTGATACGGAAATCTGAGCTTCTCAAGGAAGCACCGCCGAAATGGACAATCGATCGGTTTTTTTTTTACCGTTGTGAGTACCTGCGACTTCTGGCCCTATATAAACCACCCCAGACCACCACATAAGGCAGGCCCAATTTTGTCGATCTACCTGTCACTATGGCAGGTACAGTATTCAGAGGCACTCTAAAGTGTCTCCAATAGTCAAATTAGTGCCACAATTGAGTTTTTAAGGCACTAAAAAAAGCGTCGGGGACGGTCGTGTAGGTAAAAGTTTTTTGAGGCAGTTTTAAAAAGTGCCTCTAAATCATAGTTAATTGAGGCACTATGACTAATGCCTCTAAATCCTAGCCAATTGAGGCACTATGACTAGTGCCTCAAAAACCAACTTAAGGCACAAATTAGAGTGCCTCTAAATCCTAGCCATTTGAGACACTATGACTAGTGCCTCTAAAAACCAACTTTTTGAGGCACTATGACTAGTGCCTCTAAAACCCAACTTTTTGAGGCACTATGACTAGTGCCTCTAAAACCCAACTTTTTGAGGCACTAACAATAGTGCCTCTAAAACCCAACTTTTTGAGGCACTATCAATAGTGCCTCTAAAACCTAGCCAAAAGCAAATGTGTACTACAGTAACATATATTACAAAATGGCTCACATTAATTGAATCATAGCGACATATATTACAAACCACATTACAGTGAAATATTACCATGAAATATATTACAAACCACATTATAGTCATATCTTACAGTAACATATCTTACAGTCATATCTTACATTTGTTCACAGCCATATCTTACAGTCATTGTTCACAACCATTCGTCCACGACCATTCGCCCACAACCATTCGTCCACAACCATTGTTCACAGTAAATGGATAGTTGGAGTTTCAAGTAGATAGAAGATAGACATAACTCATACACCGGGGCAAATTAACTGGCAATGCACCAAAGGTTGTCAAGCTCGATATCAGACGAATCATCATCAGATGGAACATCCCCAGACCCCTCATCAGTCCCAAATGAAGTGGGCACAAAATCCCAATCTGGATACCTTGAACATGAAGAGGAGGCAGCCACATAAGGATCCCAGGAGGTAAAAGCAGGCGGACGCATTCCAGAATTAAGATCGAGCCACGGCCAGCCACTTAAGAGGAATGTCATCATCTATGAGGGCATCAAACATAGACAACCAAACAGTAGATGGGTCATCGTCAGAAGAATCCATAGACAGCACTGCAAAGAACACATCATTGGAAGCGTGAGAACAGTCCCAGTTTCCTAAAACTATAAGAACCAAACCCGAAGCAGCAATTATTAAAATATATACGGAAAAACAACTAAAAGTAGTAAGCACGTATCAATTGATGATAAGCTGGATACAATGATTTGAACTAAAAAGCATCTTTATTAGTGGGTGTACCATTTGGAGTAATAACAGAAAAACAGAACGGCAGCCACACAGTAACTATCATTTATAGAATACACACAAGATAGCAATGTCAACAGCTATACAACCTAGTGAAGGCAAACAATATAAACTTGAGAACTTTTTCTTAGTTCCATGTACAGCTATTGCCATGCTATTGTTCCACAACCTGATAAATTTTGTTAGATCACCCAAGAATAAATATGCATAGGTATTGTCCTTGCTAACTCAAATGGACCTACTGTTTCACAACCTATAGCTGCAGGGAATATATGTACAATCCAAAACTTCCAAGAATATCCAGAAGTAGCGAATAAGGAAACATGAGACCCTTTTAGATTTTACACCTAGTTGTGATCTAAGACTTCTTAGGATTTTGATCTAAAAAATACAGAAATAATGCTTAAAGCCTAAGCAAAGACAGATCAGATCAGATGATCCGAGGTGCTAGACAAACAGTAGATAATAACAATCTTGAGATCACACCGGTGGCCGAATCATTGCAAACACCGGCCAGATGCCATGAAAGCCTATTCTTTTGGAGAAAGAGAGGGAGAGGCACCTGGTCCGACGGAACCACGGATGCCAGCTGCAGCGGTGACGGTGAAGGCGCCGCAACAGGGCTGAGCATGCCCAGTTTCTGTTTAATGATAAAGAATGAAAAGAGCATCAGGCCATGCAAACAATCAAAACCATCTATGTCTACAAAAGAGAGACTGAAATGCCATATAGAAAAGAGTACTAATTGTGTAAACTAAAGCACTGCTCACCAAAAACTGAGTATAAATCAAATATATAGTCCTCAGTCTAACAACAAATAAAAAGTTACTGGAAAGGGTCTACTTTGAATAGCGGTGTTTTCTTGCAACTCACACATATCATTGGCACACAAAATCATTAAGCCAAATTTAGTAGGAACTTAGACTTATTCAGGAGCGTGTTAAAAATGCATGAGACACTCAATAAATTATTAAACTATGTGTCTGTTTAGATAAACTTCAACACCCATCTTCATGGCCTCCTTGAAGGATGAAGCACTAGTAGGAAGGATCATGAATTCCTGTAGAAGAAGAGCATAAGTTACAGGCCGCAGAAATCTCCGGAAAATTACTAATTTAAATTCCAGTTTGGGCCTTTGGGGCCCTGCCTGCATAGCAAGCTTGTTTCCAGCATGTGATCCACCATTGATGACATTGAATGCAGGGACAGGAAGAACCAGATTCTTGTTGCCAGCAAGATTGGCGATGTGCTGCAGTTTACAAGACACAAACAGTGATAAGTACAACAAACATTCTGGGATAACTAGAAAGAACATAGTGAAATGAAATATGTACCTGGTACAGTGGAATCTTCTTAACCTTGCCAATCAATGCTGGTCCAATAATGGAGTTCACATTGTCAACAGCCTGTTACAAGGAAAAAAATGTTATAAGAGATGACAGGCTACAAAGACATAAAAGAATGTGCAAAATCAAGACAAACCTTTAGCACACCCTTTCCCAAGTAGTCAGAGCCTCCGTCCCTCAATTCCAATGCTTCATACACACCTAATATATAGGCATAAAACAACAGCACCAATCCTCCAAATCCCAATGGAAAAATAAATATCAATGCATGAAAATGAACATGCAGAAGCCACAAGGATAAAAAGTACACCAGGAAATGCATATGCCATGACATTCTTCAACTTCCTCTCCAAATACACAAGAATACTTGTAGAACACAAAAAGGGTAGACAGCAATTAGCTGGTGCATGATAAATCAACTGATAGTCATGAAATCACTACATGATACTTCCTAAAATTGACAGATACCATTGCATACTATAAACTGCCACACCACAAGATATTGACCAAAATAAATTGAGTATAGCAAGGATGTGGCCACAATAGAAAGAGAAAGTGCTAGTGGTAAGGAAATGACTTACCAGTTGAAGCACCGCTGGGCATAGCAGCCCTCGCGAATGTTCCATCAGAGCAGCACACGTCAACCTGGCAGCAAAAGAGTAAGGTTTACACTTAGCTATAGAAAAAATCAGCAGCTGGTTAATCCTGGAAAGATTAACAATTCACATATATGAAGCTAAAAGCAACAACTCTATTAACACATCTTAAGACCAAATACATGACACATAGTATCAGAAGATGAAAGGCTCACAAGACGGAACAAAATTGCATGCAATGCAACAGATCATGACACTAATTAAGAAAATTATTGTGTGCATCATGGAACGACGTCGCAGCCTATGGAAGAGGTCAAGACTAGCAGATTAAGACAACAACAAATTTGTTGTTACTAAAGAATAAACGTCATGCGGATCTACGAACAATAAATGTCATGTTGTTTCAGAAAAATACAACTAAATTTCAGCAGCTTGATTCATGTTGTTTCGATCACCTCGGCTTGTGAGTTGAGTTGAACTGTTAGATAATTTACAGGAAGTACTGGCCCTATAGAAATCATCATGACAACACTTAGAGGAATTACTGGTCTCAACTACAACGAGAGAGCGAACGAAGAACTACTACAGATCATCCTAGTCCCAGGATCTCATATCAGGTGCCTACTCGAAGCTACCTTCAGAAATCAGTTCGACGACATCAAAACTCATCATCATCGCAACAAAAGCACGGGTCCATGTGCAGCAAGTAAGACCAGGACATCACGAGATACAAATGCATCTATCTATCTACTTCTTCCACTATCTACTACTAACTCTAAGTTCACCCAGAAAACTGTACACATGACAATTGAAGCCATTAGATCATCCTCCATTAATAAAATCTAACCATCCATAGTACTTAGCTGGCCTCTCGAACCGTTCAAGGGACCCAATTGATCCTGTCATCCGCGCTTGTCGCAGGCAGGTGAGCAGCCACGTCTTTATACTTCTTTTATTTATAGTACACATATGAACCACACATGATTTTGTTACCAAGTGAAAACAAGCCATGGGACGGAGGCTATGCCAGATTCTACTTTTTCTCTATTTCGGGTGGATTGGTCAACCGATCTGGTGCATGGCTGGTTTAATGGGATGCACACGCTCTGCTAAAAAAAAGCTTAGACCAATCAAGTTTCAGCCTAGTTCCGGGCTCACTCAACCTCAGTTGGTTAACAGATACATTCAAAAATGAAAAACAATAGTTTATGTCCATTCTTCACAAATTGTTTGTATGCAGTCACTACCTAAGTGGTTGTACATTCATTCTTCAAAATATTGTTTGTAAACAGTCACTACTTAAGGAAGTTAGGTCAAGAAAACATAATTCTTCTTATCAAGCCAAGAAAAAAATTGGTAAATCACTTCAAATATTATCTCGAGAAACCAAGAAAGATACCTGAAGAACAATGCCAGAAGTCAGATAACAAACCTCCATCCAACGATGATCTCTGCATAAGATGGTTGTTTGGTGTGGCTCGGCCTCTAATGCAAGTGCTCTGAAAGTGTCCATGATAAGATTGACCTAGAGCAACTGTAAATAAAGGGAGCAAAATCAACAGAAAATATAACTCACCGTTACAGAAAATAGAGCAAGGAGCTTATATTTGTCTAATAAATATAAGTTGTTGACTGACATAGTAAATATATCATCATCCAAAGAAAAAAGTTATCCAATTCTATGGTGCATGGATGGACGGGTTGCTGCAGGGAAGCATCGCTTGTCATCTCTGCCGTCTAGAACTTTACAAAGGGGAAGTTGTCGTAGATGTCAATGAGGTCAGCTTGCCGGCCATTCCCCAGCCCCATACTCAATACCAGCAGTAAACTACATCCAGCAAATGACATCACGACACTATAGTTTCCTGGAACCATCTGAGCACGCTTTCATAGTTTCACTCAATAGTTCCCGGCCACCACCACATGAGATCAGCTAATGACCTAGAAAAATTCACATCCCAACAAATGAGCCATGAAGTTTTCTATGCATGTGCATACAGTAACCAAATAACGAGAGGAGGATGCACAAACGAGCAATTTCAAAACCAAGTGATCTGTCATGACAAAAATAGGAAGCACAAAGTGGATCAGAGAAGGCAGATACCATCAACAGTTGGGTCACGACCCCCGCCAATGTCTCGAAGGTAAGGTTCTCGTCGTCCATCGGTTGGCCGCCGCCGGGGCCGCGCCGGGAGGTGGTCGCCACTGCCGCCGCCATCAGGGAAACCCTAGAGGTGGGTGGGTGGACGAGACGTTGCAGGCGCTATGCTTGGCGGCCGGGGGCTGCAGCGCGCGGCGACAGGGAGGCCGAGGAGCTCGCGGGGCTCGATTTGGCAAGGTCGTCGGGCGGAGGAAGACGTGTCCGGTGGCGGAGCCAGAGCAAGGAGGCGGGGAGGCGACGACTCCATGCGGTGAGGCGAGGTAGAAGTGGCGGGCGGCCGCAGGGCGAGGGGATCCCGCCGGGGTGCAGGGCGCGGTGCTCTATCGGGAGAGGAGGCAGAAGTGGACCCGATTGCTTCGTGAGAAAAGAACAGGGTGCTGGCTGCAAGATTACAAGCGGGGTTGGTGGCGTCGTGTGGTGTGCGTGAGTCGTGCTCGTGCGTTGTTCGCTGCGTGTTGCGGTGTGTGGCCGGGTTTTTTTAACTGGAAAAATAAAAATATATTCCACTAAACATGGTGCATAGCCAGGTCGTTAGCAACCAAATCAGAGTTTAACGCACCAACCTCTTTGCCGTACTTGACACTAACTTAATTTCCATGAGGTTTGTAAAATGTTCACGATATTTAGAAGCATAATTTAGTGCCTCTAAATGATAATCAATTGTGGCACTTCTAATTGTGCCTCAGATATACTTTTAGTGGCATTATCACAGAAAATGCCTCTAAAAGTTATGTCTTTTTGAGGCACAGGTCAAAGTGCCACTGATAGTTTAGCATGGAGGCACTGGACTGTGCCTCTATTTTTCAAAACATTAGAGGCACTATCAATAGTGCCTCAAAAAGATAAACTATTAGTGGCACTTTTAAAACTGCCACTAAAAACTCAGATTTTGAGGCACTATTTTTCGAAGTGCCTCAAATAGATACAATTAGAGACAGTTTGGAAAAGTCCTCTAAGAAAAATGCCTCTGATTCTTGGACGTGCCATAGTGTGTGCTAGCTACAGCTTCCAACCCTCGCAAAAACCCTTTCTCTCGCCGATGTCGTGGAACTGGAATACCGGAGGGCCTCCACCACCTCCGGTGCCAAAGGGGTTCGTGTGCCATATATGCGGCAAGGACGACCTCCTCTCGTTCCACGCCCTTGGTTGCCACTTGGCGCGGCACCGCCGCCGCCTCCAGAATCAGCTCGTGCCTGCGGCGCCAGCACCTGCCGCCCCTCTAGCCGTAGTGCCGCTCGCAGTTGCGGCGCCTGCACCGATCGTGGTTCCCGCAGCCGCAGTGGACACGGTCGCCGCTTGCTCACAACCCTGCTTTTTGGGAGGAGTACCGCAGGGAAGGACCCGCCCCGGCGGAAATAGATTTTGTGGGGCAGCTGGCGGCGGCGCCGGCACAGCCGCTCGTGGTGAACGAAGACGTGGCCGAGTCGTCCGGCAACGCTGCATGGGCAGCCGCCGGTGGACGAGTGACCCGCTCCAAGGAATGAAGTGGCGGCGACTGGCGCGTGCATGCTAGATGGTCGGATTGATCTAGCTACAGGGAAAAGTTTGCTTAAGATCCATGCTTGTCTCTTCGCAGAAAAAGATTCATGGTTCTCGTTTTGGTTCATTTACTCTATTTTCTCATTATGAGTTTTGTTGTTCGGATAGATCTGAAGGGAAGATGTGATCTATGATGTATCGTCTAATTCAAGGCTGTGAGTTTGTTAATTACATCTGTTTCTTTCTTAATAATGTTTTCCCATAATTTAAATTTAATTTATTTGCCTCGTATTCATTCATGATGTGGGATGTCTCTTGTACAAGATGGTATCCGTTTCTGGAGTAATAAGAGTAAGATCGAATTATTATTATCTCTAAAAAAAGCATAGAATAAAAAACAATCTTTTTTCACGGGCAATATAAGAATAGAGCGAATTTTTTAAAATAAAAAACGTGTTTGCCAGCGCATGCACACGTTTTCTTGGATTCTGTTTCTTATCTCGTGACCATTAATGTACCTTTTTCCAATCTTCCAAACCTGGCCAAAGTTGATTACTTACCATTCTAATCGATGGTGAAATCTCCCTTCAATTATACCTGGATTCATTGCATTAATTGATGGCCTTTAAAGGATGAGTGGGTTACAAGAAATAGTCCTGAACTACCTAACTAAAGATGGCACATAAAAGTATATAGTATTTTTTTGCGTGGTACATAGTATGCGGATACATACATGTATTTTTTTGCGAAATTAAAAGATACATACATGTATTTATTTACACTGGTAGAAAACGTGCCATGCGTCCCGGTTTGTAAGGGGCTTTAGTTCCGGTTGTCCAACCGGGACGGGGCAATCGGGACTAAAGCCCTAACCTTTAGTCCCGGTTGCCCCACCAACCGGGACAAATGTGCACACGTGGCAGCGGCAGAGGGCGAGGGGGTGGAGCATTAGTCTTGGTTCGTAATAACCTTCTGCCGCGGCAGAGATTTGGCCCATTTCTCCGCCGCGGCAGAGAATTCATTTTGGCACATTTTGTTGCCGCGGCAGCATTTTTGCCACTTTTTGTGCCGCGGCAGAGAATTCATTTAGGTTGTTTTATTGTTTATTTAGTGTTTTGCACTAATCAATGCAGGAACCGTTATATTACACAAGATCATCATGACAATATTACATTCAATACACGGATCGAGTTCATGCACTACATACAAAAGTTGCTATTTTTACAATCCCTATTGTCTATACACCGCCAAATAGTATTCCCCTTTTGGGTTTAGGACTTCTGCATCCAAGAATCCCGCCAATTTCTCCTGAATTGCTCGTACGCGATCCTTTGGCAGAAGACCGTCCCATAGACGTTCGATCTGATTTAAAAAATGAGTCAGACTATATGAATGAAACTAAACACAATTTGATTGTAATTAAAAACTATAGAAATTGTTTACGTACGTGGAGTTGCTCTAAATTGCTGCCTTTCTCATCGCACGTCTGCCGGATAAACTCGCAAACATAGTATCCACATAGATTGTTACCTGGTCCCTGCATCAGGCACTTTACGAGAACAGAGTTCAATCAAAATAATAATCAAGCATGATAATAACTGTATCAAAACTAGAATCAAAGAGATGCGCGGATATAGCTAGTGGTGCTTACATCTAGTGGTTGAAATGTAAGCTCCTCTTTCCAAACACCCCTAGCCTTGTTGGTAAACCGTTTCCAAGCGCTGCCCGACGAAAAAAACGAATAAAAGAAGTTATTAATTACTTGATATCATAAAATTCACGAACGTTGCCGATATAGTGTCGTAATGATTAGAATTACCGCTGAAGAAGCATCTGCATGTCCTTCCACGTCTCAAGGAGTTTATGTTTCGAGTCCATGATTAGTACACGCCCTTTGTCAAGTTGAATGATTAACAGAATATAGTGGAAGCTGCGAATGCGTAACTAATCAATTATATACTTAACATCGAGTAAACGAAATAGAAAGTGTATAGAAGACAATAACACTCACTCGAAGTTGTAAGGAAAAAGTATTTCTCTTTTGGTTTCTTGAAACCTTAACGCGTGTACTATATTATCCTCCGTATCCTGGGGGCTTGTTTTGAGATTAGCTTCATGAACCCAATATGGGTCAATGAAGCCAATGTCATAGATTTGTCCACTGCTGCATTCGAGAATCTTTATTCTGTATATTACAGTATGATTATATACATGTAATAAACAAGGTGAGATAGCTGGAGACTAAATTAATTACAGAATTAGTACTTACAGACAATAGACACTGGTGATCGATTTGTCCAAGGCGTCTTGATTGAATAATTGAAATAGTTTATCAAATTCAATGGATATCATGTCATCCTTTTCTTTCCATGATGCTTTTTTGTAACCCTCAGCACTATCCAGTTAGCCCCGGCCTTTGTGGCATGCATGTACCAGTTATGCAATCTTCGCATTTTTGTTGGAAGATTGTTTACCTCCTCAGGTTTGACGAGAGGTTTGCCGTACTGGTATTTGTATGCTACTTCACTCACGGGGAAGAACTCTAACTGGGATAAGTACTGGGCAATACTCATACCTTGAGCAGCGGCAGCTTCTTCGTATTGTGCAACTACCTCTGGATCATACTACTCTTCGGCCCCATATTTGCTCGACCCCACATTGGTTTGGGAAATCACCTTGAGAGGGGCGCAAGACTGTTTTGCTTGTTCTCCGAGCTGGGCAACAGATTTCTCGCTTGCATCAGTACTGCTCTTCGAGGCTTTTTGTGCCGCATGTGACTTGAGAATAGAACGCTCATAGTCTGATGACAGCTTTGGCTCGGGTTGATGAAGAGTCTTTAGCATTTTCAACACTTTGGCTTTTTCTTCTTTGGTGCTGGGGAACTCTGGCTCTTTCGGCCGCCTCAGCTTAGCGAAAAACGCTGTCGTTTCCGCATCAACAATCGTCGTAGTCTCCTCTTCAGTACAGTCATAAGCTCTCTTGGGAGGAACCTTTGGTACTTTTGGAAGAGGCTCTTGTTTACGTTTCGGCGTTCGCTTACCACGACGCACAGTAGCGGTACGCTTACGCTTTTTATCCTGAGGCGTCGGCGATGGCTCCCGCGGCGATGGCTGCGCCGGAGATTGGTGAGGCGACGGAGCCGGGTGAGGCGACGAAGACGGCTGCCGCGGCGGCGACGACCTCGCTGGAGACGGGTGAGGCGGCGGCGAAGATGGCCTTGGCGTGTGATTTCGAAGCACGATACATTCCTTCGGCCATAGAATGGTGACGTTTTTTGCGTCTCCCAGTACAGTCACATCCCCTTCACCTGCAGGGTAGTGAAGATCCAAAACTTCAAAGGTGGGCATGATTTCATCCACCCCGACAACAGCGTAGCCCTCTGGAACCGGACGACAGTGGTAAGTTGGTGTGGGTCCAATTGGTAAGGCATAGCCGACCGCCACCTTCATTGATATGTTCACAACTTTGACATGTAGCTCGCAGTGTGTCATCTCTGTGATATCATCCACTGGGTAGCCAACAGGAGCCATCATCGGTGCACCATCGTCATCGCCATTGTCATCACCCGGGACCTCGGTGGAAGCCACACTGCTTTTTCGATTATTCGATAGGCTGATATCATCGAATGCAGTGTGCTACTGAGATGGGCCGGTAGTACTTTGCTCTTTAAGTGCGTTAATTTAATCTTGTTGTTGCTTTAATCGTTCTTCAATTAAACGCATTCGCTCTTTCTGACTATCTGCTTCAACTTCCGCCCTGTCCTTTCTCCTCTGACGGCTTTATCAGGATATTTCTTCCTCTCTTCGGGAAACCCAGTCCTCCATGGTTGGGAGCCTCTTGTGCCTCGTGTTCGTCCATCATGTTCCTTATTTCCAAGGGCGAGTCTGAGCTCATCATTCTCTCTATCGGGAATGAAGTCCCCATCTTTAACAGCCTTTACTGCTTTTCTCATCCTCTCGATTGGCAAGGGGTCTTCTTTATGTCGTATGTTATATATACACCTCCCTTCCGAGTCCAACGTGCCCCCATGACCGTAAAACCAATTCCTTGCACGTTCTACCCAATCGTCTGTCTCTAGGGTGATCTTTTTAGCACACAGTTCATTCTCAAGTTTCTCCCACTTAGGAATGCGAGCCCTGTAGCCACCTTGCCCCATAGTATGGTGATACTTCTTGTTAGCAGCATTAAGCTTATTCGTTGCAGACATTTTCTTACCTTTTTCTGATGTCTTGTATTCCACAAACTCAGCCCAGAATGGTTTTATCTTCTGAAACTGAATATTCTTGAAATCGGGAGTCTTCTCTTTCACGACATAGTCAAGGTGCAATCTTTTCTTCCAGTTGGTGAAACACTGGGCCATCTTCTTCAAAGCCCACTCCTTGACCTTAGCATCCATGGCTCTCCCATGTTGTAAGGCGTCCTCAACTAGATCCTCTGCATTTGGATCCAGCTCTATCTTCGGTAGTTTGAAATTAACCATGAGCCTCTTCCACAGTAAATCTTTGGCGTGGTTAGGGACAAATAAACATGTTCCCTCTTCATCCGCATTAGTAGGCCTATTCCAATTTCTAATGGTGATCGGGATTAAGTCCCTAACAATTACTCCGCATTGTGCCACAAATTTGTTTGCGACAACTTCGGGAGCCGTCGGTTTGCCGTCTTCAGCGACATCTTCGATCCTGAACCTCTCATGGTCTTGCAACTTTTTGGTTGGGCCTCGTCTGCTCTTTTCAGTAGATTCCTTCGATCCGGAGGGCTAAAAGAAGAAAGATCGTCGTTACTATTTCTATATAGATAGCACATGATTAATTAATGAATTAATTATATTACATGCACCTCGCCGGAGCGGTCGTCTTCTCGATTACACAAGGCATCGCCTTCTCCCTCGCGGAAGGCAACACCTTCAACCTCAAACAAGTCGTCTATTCCGGTAAAAAGAGGATCACCCTCACCGGAGTTGTTCAGAAACGTTGATACGTCTAAATTTTCATCCCCACGGATCACACCTTGGATCAACTCTTCCTTTTCTTCGTCTCTGACATGTGGGTTCATATTTTCTGCATAGGTGGAAAAACGAATAAGTCAAAGAGGCTAAAGGAGAAAGTTAGGTACGGTGTTGAGAGATATAAACCCTACTTCAGAGAAACCCTAATATATACATACACAATAATAAAAATGAAGAGAAACCCTAAACCCTAAACCTAGCTACAAAAAGGAAATCGTCTAGTAGATAGGTAACTCTAGCTAAAATCAACTAAAATCAATATTCCGGAGTTCCGAGGGGTGTAAAACCTAGTTCGGAGAAACCTTGGATGCATATGAGAGGGGACCATGAGTATAAGGATACAAAAGGGAAACTATCCAGCGGATAGGTAACACTAGATACTAACAAAATACCATATTGGAATCGATTTAAGAGGGTTCGGAATGCCCTGGCGAAGGCACATCGTCGAACCCACATGCACCTAAGGGGTATTAATGATTCCTTATCGAAGATAGGGTTTTTAAGATAGGGCCGAAGACTAATAATACCAAACTAATTAATAAACCGAATAATACCTAACTAATAATAAACCTAATAATCCAAACACCGAAAATAAAGGGAAACCCTAAAGCATCGATGCAATGATCAAGCAAGTATGATCATATGACAAGTTAAACTGTATTGAAAAGTAACCCTAAAGAACGCTCGACAAATTAAACGGGGTTCCGAGGGGCGCAAACCCTAACTCGGGGAAACTCCGGAATCACTTGTGAGGGGTTACTATGTTCTTCTAATCAAACTTGGTATATTATTTAAGTTGCTTAACAATGCATGATTATAGCTTAAATAGGTAGGTTTCATTTTTCTGAACATTTTGGTATATTATACATATTTTTCTGACTTATAGATAATAAGTTCGGGGTTCGGGGTGGCCGGAATCAGCGGTGGAGGCGGTGGCCAGAGTTGGCGAGGCTTGGAGCGCCGGCGAGGAGCACGTGGAGGCGCGACAGCGGGGCAGCGCGTGGAGTCCGACGGCAGGGCAGCGCGTGGAGGCCGACAGCGGGGCCGAAAAATAGTATGTACAAAATATGATAATATACATATACATATACAAATACATATACATATACAAATACAAAATATGGTAATATATAAAAAATATGATAATATACATATACTACTTAAGTAGATTATTTTCTATGAATTTTACAAGTTCCATCTAAAATCTACCAAAATAAATCGAATTAAAGTAAATAATCAAACGTGACCGTTTGACCACGCCGACGTGACGCTGAGGGACGAACCGCCGATCGATTCCCCTGCCCGTCTCGGTTTCGATCTCCTGCCCCCTCTTCCCCTCGAAGCACATATTCTTTCTGACATTTTTCCCCTTTGTAGATAGCCGCAGAGCTCGTGATTTCTCGCCGGAGTCGTGCCGAAGCTCCACCGTCGTCCGTCGTCTCCAGCCGCAGAGTGTTGTTGTTCCTAGAAGCAAACTACGCCGCCACCGACACTGAAGAAATTTCCCCCGCACCCGCCGCACCACGCCACGAGAGAAAGCCCGTCGGTGCCCATCGGCGGCAGAAGGAGGGGGAGGACAGAGGCAGGGAGAGGGGGCGTACCTTCTGGAGGCGATGACGCGCGGCGGTGGTGGCGCTGCTAGCCGGGGACGACGCGGCGCGGTCGGAGAAGGATATGCGGGCGGCGCGGTCGGGGAAGGAGACGCGGGCGGAAGTGGCGGCCGGAGCGCGCGGCGATGGCGGCCGGAGGCGGAAGCAGAGGCGGAGGCGCTGACAACGATGGAGGGCGCGGGCAGCTTGGCGGCGTCGTCGTTGAAGCAGAGAATAAGCAGAGAAGTGAGATGGGAAAGAAGAAGAAGAGAAGTTATAAAGGGGAGGGAGTAGACGTCCCGGTTGGTGGCTCCAACCGGGACTAAAGGGTCATACGTCCCGGTTGGAGCCACCAACCAGGACGTATACTCCAATTTTCAGCAGATGAAGGAGCGCGCGCGCAGGGCTTCTTTAGTCCCGGTTGGTGGCTCCAACCGGGACGTATTCCCCTGTTTCCAAATTTTTTCAGGTATTTTCTCTCTGTTCCCGCCTTATTTTTTATTTTGGGGTTTAAATTTGTAATGTTTTTTAAATGATAATTACTTTGGAATTTAGAAAAACTTTAAACATAAAAAGTGTTTGAATTTGAATAACTAATTCGAAACCATTTTCTATTTTTAAAAATAATTAATGTAACCATTTAAACTATGAACCATTTAAAATTAATAATGAAATAACTTATATTTTTTAAATATTAATTTGGAATTTAGAAAAACTTCAAACATAAAAAGTGTATGGATTCGAATAAATAATCCAAAACCATTTTCTATTTCTAAAAAATAATTAATGTAACCATTTAAAATTAAAAATGAATTAACTTATATGTTTTGAATATTAATTTGGAATTTAGAAAAACTTTAAACATAAAAAGTGTTTGGATTTGAATAAATAATTCAAAAACATTTTCTGTTTTAAAAAATAATTAATGTAACCATTTAAAATATGAACCATTTACAATTAAAAATGAATAAACTTATATTTTTTTAATATCAATTTGGAATTTAGAAAAACTTTAAACATAAAAAGTGTTTGGATTTGAATAAGTAATTCAAAACCATTTTCTGTTTTTAATGGGCGGAAAAAAAAGGACGGAAAATAATGGGCGGAAAGAAAATTTGATTAGGATAGAACTGGAATTAAAGTACATAACGCAACTAACACAAAGTTACATAGAAGAACTGAAAATTAAGATACATGGCCAGATTAAGCCACAATCGGCCGAACTTGTTTTGCAATGTTGGAATAATTCAGTCATGCTCCTGCCTACACCTGTAATACTCGCCACTGTAGTCGTCGTACTCACCGCAGCCATTGTCGCTATCGTCGTCGGGGTTGCCGTAGTTGAACCTTGAAGGTTGAGTACAAGTGGGCTGGACTTGAGGGTAGCGCAGGCGGGGGCTAGAGTCGGCGGCCGTGTCGTAGGCCATGACGCTCTGGAGAGTCCAGCCGCGCCACCACAGCCGACGGCCGGCCTCATTGAAGTTTGGAGGAGGTGGGCCCTCCTCCTCGTGTCTGGCGAGTGCCCTCTCATGCCGATCCACGAAGAAGGCTTCCCAAGTCGGAAAATAGTTGGGATGCTATCTGGGATTCCTCCGCTGCTCCAGCGTGAGCTCAACGTAGTAGTCGTTTGTGATGGCCATCCGACGCGCCACACCAAGAGGGAGAGGAGGAACCGGCACGCCTCTGGCGCTCAGCATCCAGCCGACGTGGACACAGTATCCCGGCGGGCAGGGGTAGTTCGAGGCGCAAAGCGCCTCCGCCTCCCTGGGAGTTAGTGCTACGGTGGAAGTCATGGGAAAGAGTGATGAGGTTGCAGATATGAGTCTAGAGATGTGCAATAAAATGGAGGCCAACCCTACATATATATAGTGAGAAATGGCAGGAAGATAACTGGAGGGAAGAACTGGCGGGAAGAACCGGTGGGAAGAAATTGGGAAGAACTGGCGGGAAAAAATGGCGGGAGGATTTTCATTGTTCGGATTTTTTTTGAACTGGCGGGCAGACATTTGTCCTTTTTACCCGGGATGGACGAAAAGGTTTGAGATGTCCCGGTTGGGAGATAGTCCATGTAAGGTGGTCTAGTATTTTAGGAAAATGGGACGGTAGCATTCTGAAACGGCATTTTGGTGGTTACTTCACAAAACGACCCGTTTTTTGCGCTCGGAAAATGGAAAAGGGATTTTCCGTGCGACAAAAAGGAAAACTTCCTCCTGCAACATTGTTCTCCATACCAATGTCCACACACATGCATAATATGGGCACAACATCACAAACTATGCCGTGATTCAGCACATAACATCGGTCATTTGGACCGAAAGCCATGAAACCTCGAACATGATAGGTCATTTTGTGAAGGTTTTTTCGAAACATGATCAATATACCAAGTCTGGTATTTTTCCTTTCAACTATGTAACATAATATGATACCACGCGAAGGATTTTCATTGTTCGGATTTTTTTTGAATTTATTATGCCCGTTTTGAATTATTTGAATTTCTAACTATGGTCGAACCGGTGTGCATGAAGATAGGGGACGAGCATCATTAGAACTTGCATTGGATCTCTGAAGAAACCACATATTGCGAGTCTAAAAATGATTTTTTCAAAAAATCACGGGCGATAGATCATGTACCTGTAGTACAAACCGGACCCACTTCCTACCGATTCGGCAGACATTTGTCCTTTTTACCCGGGATGGACGAAAAGGTTTGAGATGTCCCGGTTGGGAGATAGTCCATGTAAGGTGGTCTAGTATTTTAGGAAAATGGGACGGTATCATTCTGAAACGGCATTTTGGTGGTTACTTCACAAACCGACCCGTTTTTTGCGCTCGGAAAATGGAAAAGGGCTTTTCTGTGCGACAAAAAGGAAAACTTCCTCCTGCAACATTGTTCTCCATACCAATGTCCACACACATGCATAATATGGGCACAACATCACAAACTATGCCGTGATTCAGCACATAACATCGGTCATTTGGACCGAAAGCCATGAAACCTCGAACATGATAGGTCATTTTGTGAAGGATTTTTCGAAACATGATCAATATACCAAGTCTGGTATTTTTCCTTTCAACTATGTAACATAATATGACACCACGCGAAGGATTTTCATTGTTCGGATTTTTTTTGAATTTATTATGACCGTTTTGAATTATCTGAATTTCTAACTATGGTCGAACCGGTGTGCATGAAGATAGGGGGACGAGCATCGTTAGAAATTGCATTGGATCTCTGAAGAAACCACATATTGCGAGTCTAAAAATGATATTTTCAAAAAATCACGGGCGATAGATCATGTACCTGTAGTACAAACCGGACCCACTTCCTACCGATTCGGCAGACATTTGTCCTTTTTATCCGGGATGGACGAAAAGTTTTGAGATGTCCCGGTTGGGAGATAGTCCATGTAAGTTGGTCTAGTATTTTAGGAAAATGGGACGGTAGCATTCTGAAACGGCATTTTGGTGGTTACTTCACAAAACGACCCGTTTTTTGCGCTCGGAAAATGGAAAAGGGTTTTTCCGTGCGACAAAAAGGAAAACTTCCTCCTGCAACATTGTTCTCCATACCAATGTCCACACACATGCATAATATGGGCACAACATCACAAACTATGCCGTGATTCAGCACATAACATCGGTCATTTGGACCGAAAGCCATGAAACCTCGAACATGATAGGTCATTTTGTGAAGGTTTTTTTCGAAACATGATCAATATACCAAGTCTGGTATTTTTCCTTTATGGTGTGCATGAAGATAGGCTGGGCCAGGCAGCACTAATGATAGGGGTGAGTGTCTACATTATGTCGTGCGGCGTGTACCTTGTCCCGGATGGTGTCACCAACCGGGACTAAAGATCAACCTGTAGTCCCGGTTGGAGACACCAACCGGGACAAAACACGAGTCAGCACTAATGATAGGGGTGAGTGTCGACATTATTTCGTAAGTGTCGATACTATGCCGAGCTGCTTGTACTATAAATAGGCATCCTTGCGAGTCCAGTCCTCCAGCCAGTTTGAGGCATCTCCAAGATGGTTTTCGAGAGCAGGGACACCACTACGGCCAGTTTCAGGGAGATGCCGACGGACTAGTCCTCCGGCATCTCCGAGAAACTGGTCATAGAGGCACTCCCTAATATGTGAAATTAGTTAGCTCCAAGGCGTATTGATCTAGTTAGAGAAGTTACAAGATGCAAGATGGTTTTCGAGAGCAGGGACACCACTACGGCCAGTTTCAGGGAGATGCCGACGGAGCCCAGTCCTCCGGCATCTCCGAGAAAATGGTCATAGAGGCACTCCCTAATATGTAAAATTAGTTAGCTCCGAGGCGTATTGATCTAGTTAGAGAAGTTACAAGCTGCAAGATGGTTTTCGAGAGCAGGGACACCACTACGACCAGTTTCAGGGAGATGCCGCCGGATCCCAGTCCTCCGGCATCTCCAAGAAACTGGTCATAGAGGCACTCCCTAATATGTGACTGCGCGCGTTTGGAGATCAGATCTTAATGGTAAGTACGAATCGGGACAACTTCTTCATAGTCCCGGTCCAGCCATAAAACGGGACTAACACTCAAGACATTTATTAATATTAAAAACTGAGACTATAAAACCGGGACTAAAGGCCACAATCCGCGAAAGATATCCTTCGGTCAAGCCACAAACCGCGAAAGACATGAACTAGAGTTACATAATATGAGCATGAACTTCTTGGCATATGTCCTTCCTTATGATCGCTTTAGACGTAACCATGGAGCATCCTCTTTACTTAACGGAATGCTTGGGTCAGTTTTCACTGTGAAGGGCGGAATTTCATCAAACTTATTATAATCTTCTGACATGTCTGTCTTGTCCTTGATTCCCACGATGTTTCTTTTTCCTGAAAGAACTATGTGACGCTTTGTCTCATCATATGATGTATTCGTTTGCATATTTTTTCTTTTTTTTGGTCTGGAGGACATGTCCTTCACATAGAAAACCTGAGACACATCATTGGCTAGGACGAATGGTTCATCTCTATAACCAAGATTGTTGAGATCCACTATTGTCATTCCGTACAACTGGTCTATCTTTACCCCTTCCCCATTCAGGTGACCCATTTGCAGCGAAACAAAGGGACCTTAAAAAAGACTCCATAGTCTAGTTCCCATATCTCCTCTATGTAACCATAATATGTGTCCTTTTGTCCATTCTCGTCTATTGCATCAAAGCGGACACCACTATTTTGGTTGGTGCTCTTTTTATCTTGGGCGATCGTGTAGAATGTATTCCCATTTATTTCGTACCCTTAGAAATTCAATACAGTAGAAGATGGTGACGCGGCCAACAAGTATAGCTGATCTCCAACAGTGGTGTCATTCAAGAGATGTGTCCGCATCCAACCACCGAAATACTTCATGTGTTCATCTGTAATCCATGATTCAGGCTTCCCTGGGTTTTTGGAGCATACAATATTCTTGTGTTCCTCGATATACGGAGCTGCCAAGGTGGAATTATGTAGAACTGTGTAGTGTGCTTTAGTGAAAGAATCCCCGTCCCTACATATCATTGCTTTCTTTCCTAGCGTGCCATTTCCACTTAGTCTTCCCTCATGCCGCGAGTCACAAACACCAATCGGCTTAAGGTCAGGAATAAAGTCAACACAAAACTCAATGACCTCCTCTGTTCCATATCCCTTGGAGATGCTTCCTTCTGGTCTAGCACGGTTATGAACATATTTCTTTAAGACTCCCATGAACCTCTCAAAGGGGAACATATTGTGCAGAAATACCGGACCGAGAATGGCAATCTCTTCCACTAGGTGAACCAAGAGATGCGTCATAATATGGAAGAAGGATGGTGGGAACACCAATTCAAAACTAACAAGACATTGTACCACATCCTTTTGTAACCTTGGCAGAATATCTGGATTGATTACCTTCTGAGATATTGCATTGAGGAATGCACATAGCTTCACAATGGGTACTCGAACATTTTCCAGTAGAAGCCCCCTCAATGCAATCGGAAGCAACTGCGTCATAATCACGTGACAGTCATGAGACTTCAGGTTTTGGAACTTTTTCTCTTCCATATTTATTATCCCCTTTATATTAGATGAGAATCCCGACGGCACCTTGATACTGTAAAGGACTTCAAAAAAGATTTCCTTCTCTGCTTTGGTAAGAGCATAGCTGGCACGACTTAAGTGACGCCCTTTATCCGTCTTGTTATGTGTATGCATGTTCTTTGGGTCTTTCATAATTTGTTGGTCATCCCGTGCTTCTGGTGTATCTTTTGTCTTCCCATACACGCCTAGGAATCCTAGCAGGTTCACGTAAAGATTCTTCGTCACGTGCATCACGTCGATTGAAGAGCGGATACGCAGGACTTTCCAATATGGCAGCTCCCAAAATATAGATTTCTTCTTCCACATGGGTGTGTGTCCTGTAGCGACGCCGTTCGGAACTGATTGACCGTCGGGACCCTTTCCAAAGATTACTTCTATGTCCTTGACCATACCAAATACATCATCACCAGCAGGGAGTTCAGGATTCTTCCGGTGATCTGCCTCACCTTTGAAATGCTTGCCTTTCTTTCTTACGGGATGATTGGTCGGAAGAAATCGTCGATTCGCCAGGTACACAACCTTCTTGCATTTATGCAAATATGTACCTTCAGTCTTATCTAAACAGTGTGTGCATGCCTTATATCCCTTGTTTGTCTGTCCTGAAAGGTTACTAAGAGCAGGCCAATCATTGATGGCTACGAATAACAACCCTCGTAGATCAAATGGCTCCTGTTTGTTCTCATTCCACGCACGTACACCTGATTTGCCCCACAACTGTAAGAGTTCTTCAACTAATGGCCTAAGGTACACATCAATGTAGTTGCCCGGTTGCTTCGGACCTTGGATGAGCACTGGCATCATAATGAACTTACGCTTCATGCACAACCAAGGAGGCAGGTTGTAGATACATAGAGTCACGGGCCAGGTGCTGTGACTGCAGCTCTGCTCCCCAAAAGGATTCATGCCATCCGTACTTAGGCCAAACCATAAGTTCCTTGCGTCACCTGCGAAGTCTGGGAAGTCTCTCTCGATTTTTCTCCACTGTGACCCATCAGCAGGGTGTCTCAACTTCCCGTCTTTCTTACGGTCTTCTTTGTGCCATCGCAACAACCTGGCATGCTCTTTGTTTCTGAACATGCGTTTCAACCTTGGTATTATAGGAGCATACCACATAACCTTAGCAGGAACCCTCTTCCGGAGGGGCTCTCCCTCAACATCACCAGGGTCATCTCGTCTGATCTTATACCGCAACGCATTGCATACCGGGCATTTATCTAAATTCTCATACTCCTTACCCGGTAGAGGATGCAGTCATTAATGCATGCATGTATATTTTGCACATCTAATCCTAGAGGACAGAGAGTCTTCTTTGCTTCGTAGGTACTCTCGGGAAGTTCGTTATGTTTTGGAAACTTCGGCTTCATTATTTTCAGCATCTTTTCAAATGAGGAGTCAGTTAGACAACACTCTGCCTTCCATCGCAACAATTCCAGTGTGGTACCGAGCTTTGTGCTGCCATCTTCACAATTTGGGTACAACAATTTCTTGTGATATTCTAACATGCCCTCTAACTTCAACTTCTCATTTTCTGTTTCACAGTCTCGCTTTGCATCAGAAATGACCCTACCAAGTTCATCAGCCGGCTCATCTGATGCCCGTTCTTCACCTCTTTCCTCTCCATTGTCTTCCATTGCAGTATCACTGTATTCAGGAAACATATGATGATAGTTGTTATCATCATCTTCTTCTTCACCATCTTCCATCATAACCCCTCTTTCCCCGTGCTTGGTCCAGCAATTACAGTTGGGCATGAAACCTTTCATAATCAGGTGGCCGCGAATGATTTTCGAGGAAGAGTACTCCTTGTTGTTCCGACATTGAACACATGGACAACGTATAAAACCATTCTATTTGTTTGTCGTAGCCACATCGATAAATTTATCCACGCCTTTTATATACCCGGCTATGCGCCGGTCACCGTACATCCATTCCCGACCATTCATCTGCATCATATAAGTAAGTTTATCAAAAAAACAGGACATCATAAATAGTGAAATGACCAATTCACATCGACACATGCATTGTATCAATGACAGAGAAAAGATAAGATTGCTAACCTCGATCGAGGGAAATAAAGAGGAGAAAGCTCAAGTGCGTCTCGGACACCTTCTATATTTTTGTTCTATGAGAAATTGAACGGGATTATTCGCTCAAACATTTCATCAAACACCTTGAATGCATGAATAGGGGAGAAAAAACTAGCACACCCCTCACACCTTCCACCAAGAGAAAAACAGAGTGGAGGCAGAGGGGGCTGAGGCGTTGCATTTATAGAGTGCGGGAGCATACGTCCCGGTTGGAGCCACCAACCGGGACTAAAGGTGTGTGCCACGCCACGTGGTTGTGGCCAAACCTTTAGTCCCGGTTGCTGGCTCCAACCGGGACGTATGCCCCGTTACCAACCGGGATGCATGCCTCCGGGCCCCGTGCCCGCTCGAACCGGGACGCGTGCCAGCATTAGTCCCGGTTGGTGGCGCAACCGGGACTAATGCTCTGAGGGGGCGCGAACGGATGGCATGTTTTCTACTAGTGTTATGTACAATGTTGAATGATAAACTTGTACACATACATGAAAAGGTATTTTACCCTTCTTGAATCGTGTTTAATTAATTAATTAATTTGGTCAAAAAAATCAAATGGACGAGCCAAAATATTTTCATATTGGAAATTGGATTAATGGTCCTACTTTTACATCAAACTATCAAGGAAAAGGTTATGTTTCAATGATGTAATTTATCTGAACCATTTCAAATGAAGTCCTTGGCACACTTCTACTTCAAAGGGGTATATTAGTTCAGACTTGAATTCCATGAGAACCACGTGTGCACGAGAAACTAGATGTTTATTATCTCGACAGAAGAGGTGGGAGGGGCAAGGGGTTTGAGATTAATCACAACACATATAAGTGTACATAGCACATGTACACCAATGTAACACATGTAAGTGTATATAACACATGTACACCAATGTAACACATATAAGTGGGAGGGGCAAGGGCTAAATGTGCGTTATTCTCATTAATAATTAGATATAATAACTATATAAGTGTACATAACACATTTTTTATGAGAAGCTTATATTAATATCTCAAATATACCAATAACACCCAACCTTTACAACAACACAAAGCCCTAGCGGCTTTACGGATGAATACATCCCAAAAAGAAGAAGAATTACAAGAAAGAGCCTCACTATAGTGATCTATTCATTGTGGTAGCGAACCTAACACCACCAAGACAACACCAAAAATCCAGCTTCTCCAAAAGCGACGCCTCCAACAAGGGAAAAGTGCACAAACGCCGTCGTCGTCCTGATTATAGATCATGGGTTTTCACCCCGGAGAAAGTCCGTACTAACAAAATAATGCCTTTAACAAGGACATTGCCAGACACAACCAATTAAGGCCAGACCTGGGACTTTCTCCCTACAAGTTTGAACTCTGAATTTCTCCTTTGTTATCGCCATCACTTTCCAATGTCACTGCTCCAAGTCACGGATCACCAAGACGAAACCACATCGCCACCAGGAATCAAACCATCATTGCTAGTCTCCAGAGCTCGGCTTTCATGACATTCTTCACCAGCACCATGAAACGAGAATGTGTCCCATAATAAAATAGCCATCAGAGCTTCAAAACGCCCCCTCTGAAACCAAACGGTTAGAGAAAATGTGGGTGCGCACAATGAAATCCCACCCGATCTAGCAATATCCAGACATGAATCGCCTAGTGGAGCACCGGTGGAGCCTTCCAGAACACGACACTTTCGCCACATCGATGGGTATAGGCATCAACATATCTCCATATTTCCGCGAGAAGGAATCATAGGACCGCAACCATTATTCGCAAGGCCAGCAGATCCCCACATCGCTATTCAAATCCATGCAGGATCAGCCAAAGAACAAGGGTTGATCCAGTGCAAGGCTGCTGCGTTACCTCAATACAGCATTGGCCTAGGCCCCTTGCCAGATCGGGCCTCAGCCCTCATCTAGATTTTGTGGCTTAGAATGCCGCCACAACCGTGCGTATGAAGCACCACCACCTCCTTGACGCCGCACAGACAGAGGGCCTTAGGCGTCGGCCGGGAACTGCCGTGCTGCCCTACGCCCCCAGCCGACCTCCAAACTCCCCCTGTGAGATGCCACCAGGAAGAACCTCCCTGCGCATCGTCATTCGACGAGAAGGGCGCCGCCACCTCTGCCGGTGGCAGCAGCATCGGCGGCCAGAAAGGTGGCGGATGGGGAGTTTCTAGGGTTTGAGTGTGGCTAACATCCGGAGCCTCTCGGGAGGAGGAGGGACTCAGGTGGAGAACGAGCAATGATATACCTTAAGCGTACATAACACATGTACACCAATGTAAGCAAACCCATACGCGGGGGAGTGTGCGTGCAAGTTAGTTTAGTTGGCTGATATATAACTAAAATATGAAAGTACATGTGTCATGTATATATGAAGACATATATTTATAGAGATTCGCTTACTATATTTATATATAGAGGGATCTTGCCAGAGTGGCTAGAGTACATAGGTGTCAGCAATAGAAGAGTTTGGTGATTATGAAAGGTCGTAGTAGGGTGAGATAGGGAGAGTAGTGGACGGGAGATGGGGAGTCACTCATTACTTACCAATTTCATCGGTGAGAATTAGATGAATTTTTAGGTCAATTGTATATCCAGATCAGATAGTCGTGTGATTATTTCGTAGAAAATATGAGTGGATTATGTCTTCATGGAAATGTTATTACACCGATAACATTCGAAGTATATTATTTTATTCTACCAATACATGATATAGAGTGTGCATGCAAAATCAATAGTATATACAAGGTTAGACCGATAAACTTTTCTCCTACAATCTGAGTCGGTATTATTAAAATGGTCATTCTAGATCAAAATGTACCTACTAGTAGTAGTTTTATAATAGAAATTTGATTAACAATCCAACTTTAAAAGATATATTTATTTGGGCAACTCTCTGTGATTATTAGTTATCTTGAATAATGTTGGTATTTTCTCATTCGAAAACTATTACTATGTACTCGAATCATAATTAGTACAACTACTTGCAATACCTACATCTACCGCGACACCACAACTTACAAAGCATAGTGTTTTACATGTCTGGCAATAAATTCTCATTACTAATTATATATAATAATTATATAAGTGTACATAACATATGTACACCATTGTTAGAAAACCCATAAGCACGAGAGCATGTGTGCAAGTTAGTTTAGTAGGTTGATATATAGCTAAAAATATGAATACCCATGTGTCATGTATATATGAAGATAGATATGGAGAGACTTTCTTATTGTACTTATCGATAAAGTGATGTTTTCAAAGTAGTTAGGGTATGCAACTGTCTTAGAGAAAGGGAGATGGTGATTATGGGAGGCCGTAGCAGGGAGAGAGAGGGAGGGGGGGTCGGGGACGGGAGAGGGGGAGTCACTCATTACCTACCATTTCTGTTTCATGAGAGTTATATGAATTGTTTGAATCATATATCGAGATCAGCTAGTTGTGTGATTATTCCGTAGGAAATATGAGTGGATTATATCTTTATGGAGCTGGTCTTACACTGGTAACATTAGAAGTATTTTATTTTCTTCTACCAATACATGATATAGAGTGTGCCTCCAAATAAATATTATGTACAACGTTAGACCGATAAACTTTTCTCACACAATCTGAGTTGGTATTATTGGAAATTATCATTCTAGATCTAAATGTACCTACTAATAGTATGTTTATAATGAAAGTCTGCTTAATGACCCAACTTTAAAAGATCTATTTATGTGGGAAACTCTCTATTCATTATTAATTATCTTGAATAATATTTAGATTTTGTCATGTGAATACTATTTTATACTTGAATCACAATTCACAAAGCCACTAGTTTGCTAGAATAAAATACCTTTTCTCAGGCAATATGAGTATATAGAGCGGATTTGAAAAGAAAAAAACGTGTTTGCCAGCGCATGCACACGTTTTCTTGGATTGTGTTTCTTATCCGTGACCGTTAATACCTTTTTCCAATCTTCCAAACCTGGCCAAAGTTGATTACTTACCATTCTAGTCGATGGTTAAATCTCCCTTCAATTATACCTAGATTCATTACATTAATTGATGGCGTTTAAAGGATGAATGGGTTACAGGTAATAGTAGCGAACTAGTTAAGTTTTTCTAACTATAGATGGCACATAAAAGTACATAGTATTTTGTTTGCGTGGTACATAGTATGCAGATACATACATTTATGTTATTTGCGAAAAGATACATACATGTATTTATTTATGTACAATGTTGGATGATAAACTTGTACACACACATAAAAAGGTATTTTACCCTTCTTGAATGGTGTTTATCTAATTTGGTCAAAAAAATCAAATGGGCGAGCCAAAATATTTTCATATTGGAAATTGGATTAATGGTCCTACTTTTACACCAAGCTATCAAGACAAAGGTTATGTTTCAGTGATATAATTTATCTGAGCCATTTTAAATGAAGTCCTTGGCACACTTCTACTTCAAATGGGTATATTAGTTCAAACTTGAATTCCATGAGAACCACATATACACGAGAAACTAGATATTTATTATCCCGACATCTCGCTAAATGTGCACTATCGCATGTAGGCGAAGAGGTGGGAGGGCAAGGCATTTGAGATTAATCATAACACATATAAGTGTACATAAAAATTGTACACCAATCTAACACATATAAGTGTACATAATACATGTACACTGTTAGAGTATTAGACATATACAGTTGTTATGATAGTTTATATAGAGTTAATATCTATTTACGTATAATTTTAACTTGATCCCATGTACGCCTATATATACTCACCCATGAGGCTCGGTAATACATCCATCATATTCCGCAAAACTCATACTCTTTTATGGTATCAGCCTAACCAGTCCAAACCCTAGCCACCGACGCACTTCTGCCACGCCACTCCCGACGGATTGATCTCCATGATATCCGTCGGGGGCCGCACGATCTGTCGCAGGGTTCGTCCACCGATCTATGACCAGCTGCCCTGGTGAGTCTTTTCCAATCTCTAGATTGTTTTTTTCTCCGTCGGTCGCTTGGCCGGTCTTCTTTTTTGGTTTACCGATCATAGATCGGATTGAGTCACCCACTGCCGTTGTCATCGCCACGTCTCTACTCCGACCATCGGTATCGACGATCTACCTCGGTCGGCTGCTACGCCTTCCTCGGTAGGCTGCCACAACCCCCCCCCCCCTCGAATCGTCTCCGTCGTCATTGTCCGGGAGTTCACCGACAACGTCATCATCGACTCTGATCTACGTGTCGTCCACGCCATGGTGTACCATCGGTCTCATCAATCGATCTCGCGCCTGTCTACGCCAAGCACGTCCCCGAACACACGCCTACCACCGTTCGGACTACGGGCTGCCATTGCGTCGCCCCTTCGGGCCGCAGCGCCGCCACCTTTGGTCCATGCTACCGGCTTGCAAACACGCCTCACAAGCGTGTACACCACTGGTCTCCCAGCTGATGCATGGACTCGTGCCATGTAACTATGCCACCCCATCTAGTCATGGCGTCACTACACGCAGTCTACATCCCCGTCTCCGTGCATCGACGCCCCAGGATATCTCCACGCCACCTCCCATGGTGCGGGTCGCCTACGTCCTCGGCTCCTCGCATGGTCTTCATCATGCTAGATTCGAGTACCGCCCCTGCGCCAATCCAGGCCACCGTTGGTTTCGCCGCCTTCTACGTCTTCGTCGCTGCCCTTGCGTGCCTGGTATTAGCAACATCGGTGCATGCCTTCATCCTCGACGCGTCCCCGATCCTGGCAATCTTGGATCGGCGCTTCATCTTCGTCGGACTCGACAAAGTCTTCTTCGGCAATGACACCTTCCTCTATGACTATCTCGACTGCGTCATCGACATTTTCTTCTCTGCATACTTGGTTCCGGCAAAACCAGAGTGTGCATTCATCCTGACGTGCGCCTAGGTCTGGCAAAACTAGGGCTACACCTCGTCCTCGACGACTCGGACTGCATCGACCCTCGTAAAGCCTCCGTGGACCCTCGACAAGCATCCTCGGCAAGCCTCCATGGTCCCTCGGCACGCCTCCGCGGACCCTTTACGCATCTCCGTCATCCTCCTCGCGGGGATACTACTTTGCGTCCCAAAAGGTCGCAGGCGAAGGCATCGCGGGGTCCAAGTTGCGTCTAATCACCGCGATTTGAAAAGTTGGAGGGGTAATTACCGAGAGGGGCATTTCGAGTGAATGGTGGCCAAACCAAATATTTTCAAATCTTAACCGTTATGTCAGGATATTCCGTTACATTAGTACCTATCGTGCCCATGTTGTGCCCCTTCTAAGTCAGCATCCACGTGCCGCATGGGCAAATCCATTTCTGTACTTTCCTAACCCCCGACACTGAATCCGGCGGCGGCGGTCCTTTTTCTCCCTTGCCCTACACTGAATCCGGTTTGGTGGCAACGGTCGTTTTTCTCCCCACCCCCTCCCCACCTCGCACCCTCCCCCCCACACACACACTGAATCCGGCGGCGGCATGTCAAGCGAAGCCAAGGTGGTAGCTATGTTGGTGACTGATTCGGCTTCGTCGGAGCCAGCGTCTCGGGCACAATGCCAGACAAGCGAAGCATCGGCAGGGTCTGCAGCCCAGGTTAGCGAGGAGGTCAGCTAGAAGTCTGCTAACAGGGTACCTACAAGCAACGGGTTGAAGAGAAAATCTAGGATGGCGGCGGAGTGTTCGGCTGTAGTGCGGGGTCGTGCAACCCAGATCTCGAAGAAAACCACCCGGGAGAAGAGCGAGAGGTGAATTTTTCTTTTCTGTGCCTTTTCTTGCAAGTAGATTAGTTACTACAAAGTAGTGTCGAATGAACTGAAAGGTCCCCTTTTTAATCAAATTAGGAATAGCTTCGATGTAGCAGACCTATATGAGTTCACGGTTCATGCCCGCCAGTACACTGCAAAACTAGATTTTGGTTGCGAGAGGATTGTGTTCGGGCAGGATGTGCGTCTGCTTGTCAACTACAAAGAGGTTGTGTCTATTTCGCATTTGATAGATATGCTTCATTCTAGAATTCCTTGGGGATCCAGACAGAGGGCAAAATTGGTGTGGCATAAAATGAGTGATACCTATGTGCAAATTGAGCACTCCCATCAGCTTTAGATGCTTTGGGAGTGCTGTGCAGCTGATCGTCAGGTGAAAGTTGAAGCGTTGATTGATGATATGTATGTAGATACTGGAGATCTTGCTGCCAGAGCTTCTGCTGCTCGAGTTTATGGACCACCAGATGCTGATCAAGCTAAGTTAAATATACACCTAAAGGTGGATTCATACATAGAAAAAATTGATGGCGGAGTTAATAAGACAATTTTTTCATTTACTGTGGAGATAGCCGTCGATTCCAAAAACATAACTCCTGTTGAACCGAGAGAGATGATTGGTAAGGAAATCATTATTGGACCTAAGAAGATGGCACGACTCCGGTGGCGGCATCATAAGAAGCAAGAGTTCATAGAGGTTTTGGATACCGATGATCTGATGCAGATTATGCAATGAAAGAAGCAAACCAGGAAGGTGTTCTTCCTGACTGCCATTTCTGATGTTGTTAGACAGGTTGTAGTGGATGCAGAGGCCCCTGTTGAGGCTGAACAGAACGAGGCGATAGACGTTGATCAGATCTGATGAGAGCTGCTACCCAGGGCTTGTTAGATAGACCGCAAGGTTTCTCTGCCTGTATTTGTAACAAAGATTGTTGTTGCTTTGAAACTGTGTTGATGTGGTCGTGTCTGTTCAGAGATTGCCATCCGATGTTCTGTGAGATGTTGAGATTTTCGGACATATCACACGATGAAATCATCGTTGTTGTAATAAGACACAAGTACATTGTAGTTGACATGATTATGTTTGCTGAGATGATGTGATATATTTGTTTCTGAGATTCTGATTGTTGAGAGATTGTAATATAATGTGCTATGAGCAGTTGGGATTTTGGGACATATCATTCATTGAAACCATCACTGAACAAGGTGATATATAAGTACCTTGTAGTTGACATGATTATGATGTAATATAATGCTCTGTGGGATCAGTAATTTGACTAATCGATGGATAACTATCTATTACTTAGAAGGAAGTAATATCATGGATGAACGAGCGTAGGGCTTAGGAAAAAACTTACTAAGTAGGAGACAGTGATCTATTGAACGGACATGTCTAGGATTTAGGAATAAGGGTTAAGGGGTTAGTACAATAAACAATTCATTAGACCCTAAACCATAAACCATAATCCTATATTGTTCGATACATAAGATTTTGTATGTTGATATAAGTCAAACAAATTGGGAAGGAGGAAGTACAAGATTAATATTACAAATTAAAAAGAAGGAAGAGAAAAACTATTTGATATGAGATAGTAATCCAACCATGGGACATTGTATCAATTAAACCATTGTAGCGTGTCAATTTACTCAATGTTACAATGTTAACGCACGTCACTTTCCCCTCTCCTTCTCTCTCCACTCACTACCCTCATCTCTCGCCTCACCGCCGCTGACATGTCACCGAGGCCACATTCGCCATGCCGCCCTGGAACGATGAGGAAGACCAGTCAAGCAGCGACAACTTTCTCTCTGATATCGAGTCTTCCCTCCCAAATGTGAGTTCCTATGTTTTCTCGATTGGGAAGTACCATGTAACCATGGGCTAAAACTGAGGAAATATGTTGCATTTGAAGGCAGTGAAACTGGAAGAAGGTTTTTGGGCTGTAAAAATCAGGTTTGCTTTCGTTATGTACAATGGCAACATGAAGAAAATTGTGTAGTGTTATGTTGATAATTAGGTCCCGTGTTTTTTTAGGTTGGCCAGGTGTGTAAATCAGTAGAGTGGGTGGATCTTGAGTGGCCAGACACACTTAAGAAATGTTTGGCCCAGTTGTGGGATATGTATGAGCTCGAAAGGTTGGGGAGATTTACAGATGCCTGTGATGCAGCTGCAAAAAATTACAAGCTCTTCGTAGGAAATAAGGAAATGGAACAGGAAATCAAGCATTTGCAGTCAGAACTAAATGACACAATCAATAGGAGCTTGGTGGTGGGAACTGCACGGAAGATTCAGAAGGTCGAAAAGGAGATGGATAAGCTCGTGGAAGATAATAAGAAGCTAGAGTACTACATTGCGGATCTGTTGAAGGATCTGAAGAAGGAGGGCGAGGTGAACAAGGACAGGATATAGACGATCAAGGAAATTTTAGATGAATAATTTGTGTCGTGGAAATATCTGAAACTAGTTAACTATAAGACTTGCAATTGTGACATCTTCACTAATCCAAACTCAATCTTTGAGCAAAATAACCTTTCAGAAGAAAGCATAGTTTGCATAGAGAGAGTTCTACGTTTACAAAATCACTACTACATGGATAAAACACGATTTGGTCCGTTAGAACACATAGTTTGCAAACTAAGTTCAGAGGAACTTATAGTTTGCATTGAGTCAGGCACGGAGATGCTCATTTTCCTTCCTGAGAAGCTCCAGTTCGAGGGTTCATTCGATTAGGTCCGCTTTGGTTTCTACCTGCTCCCTCAGTAGGTTCAAGTGCTCCGTTTGGGAAGCGACAAGCTTATCAGTAAGCTTAAGATTATCCACCATGAGATCCTTGATGATCTCCTCCTTCGCATAGGCCGAGGCAATACTTTTCTCGTGAAGTTCCTTCCAGTCGGCGATGTCCACCTTCAGATTGTGGCACTTGTCATAAAGGATGGTGACTTCTTCTCTCAGGCGGTCGTGGGACACTTTCTGAAAATTCTGCTTCTCCATTTGGATAGCCATATTTTTCTTTAGCCAGGTCGGCAGTTCTGGGTTGAGCTTTCGCCTCTTCTGCTGCAACAAAAATATGTGGTTAGTTTTCATAATTTAAACAATTAACTAGTGTCAAATTCATAATTTTAAGGACAGAGCAATCAAGGATTGTTCAAAATTTAACATAATCAACTAGTGGCACAGTCCTAATTTCAGAGATAATGTCAGAGCAATATAGGCTTTTTCCCAATTCAACACGATAAACTAGTGGCATATTTATAATTTATATGATAGAGCAATATAGCCTTTCCCAATTCTATAGGATAAAGTAGTGGCATAGTCCTAATTTCAATTTTAGAGCAATATAGCCTTTTTCCCAATTCAATGGGATAAAGTAGTGGCATAGTCCTAATTTCAATTTCAAAGCAACGTGAGACTAGGGTGCTGTGGGCTTTTCCAATGTAACCAAATAGTAGTGGTATAGTCATAATCTAATTCCAAGCTCAGATACATAATGGAAAGAAAGGATGATGACCATTCATGAGAACACAAACCCATAATTCATTTGATAGGCAAGTAAGATAAACAAACATATAAGGAGTTTCTCCAAGATTCCTTAATTGCACGACATATATAAATTACAAAAGCAGCGGAGCATGAACTGAGATACCTTCCCCTCTACTCGTAATCTGAATCGGGCATTGACGTTAGCTCCCCGTTCTCCTTGTTTGGACTATTGGGCATGGTGAGTCCTCGGCCCATGTCCTCCTTCATCCGCCTTAATACATCCATGCAACGTTCCCTATCATTGATGGCCAGGTCTTGTTTGGACAAGTTGTGTGCGATCAACTTCTGCAGCTTGTCGGTCACCGTCTGCAGCTCGTCGCGCTTTGCTTCGAGCCTCTTGATGTTAAGTGAAAAATCAAGCATGATCTCCTTCTATAGAGACAAACTCCTTCGAAGGCGATCACTAGCCTAGGTTAGGGAGCGTCCACCCTGCAGTTGGTTGTCTATCTTGGCATTGATCGTGGCCACCTTGTCCCGGCAATCGGCCTTCGCTTGCTGCATCATTTATGTTATTTAAAATAGGTACTCTATAATTGTACTACATGTTCCAGGGAAGCACAATATTTAAGTCACAAAAACCCCAAATGTGTCTACGTAGATTGAGCGTGGTCCCTACTTGGAGGCTATTTGCGGGCAGACACGATCTAATATTTCCACATTTAGACTCTAAAAAATAAAACCAAATGCATGTCGGGATTTCCTATCTTGCTGAGCCGGAGAATAGGGCCGAACGGGTCCTGCAACGCCGCCTCCATCGTGCTGGTTTTAGGATCCACGATCGCCCTGGAATATGTAGCAGAGTAAGAACAAGAAAAATAAGAAGTAGACATATCAGCAGCAGAAGAAAACAGAGAAGAAGAAAAAGACTGTACCGGGAGGAGCCCTGGCCTTCTAGAACACTCAGCGCCACCACCGCCATCATGCTTGTTTTAGCGTCCACGGCCGCGCAGGAATATGTAGCAGAGTAACAATAAGAATAAGAAGTAGACATAAAAGAAGAAGAAGAAGAAGAAAAATAGAAGAAGAAGAAAAAAAGAGAAGAAGACTATACCGGGAGGAGCCCTGGCCTGCTGAAACATTCAGCGCCGACGCCGCCATCGTGTTGCTTACAGGGTCCACGGCCGCCCTGGAATATGTAGCATAGTAATAATAAGAAGAAGAAGTGGACATAGAAGAAGAAGAAGAACACTGTTCCGGGAGGCCTGGCCTATTGGAACATTCAGCGCCGCCGCCGCCATCATGCTGCTTTCAGGGTCCACGGCCGCCCTGGAATATGTAGCATAGTAATAATAAGAAGAATAAGAAGTAGACATAGAAGAAGAAGAAAACAAAGAAGAAGAAGAAGAAGAAGAAGACTGTACCGGGAGCGGGAGGAGCCCCAGCCTGTTGGAACATTCAGCGCCATTGCTAGTAGAGATTGGGTCTCTATGCGAGGGCGGGGGAATGAGCAAGAAGTCCAAGGCGGTGAGCTCTCTCCTTTCTCTCCGTGCGCACGGTTGATCCGCCTCTCCTCTAGGGAGCCATGGCTAATGCAGATGGAGGAAGGTGGGGGCGGGAGGAAGAAGAAAGTGATGGACGGGGAGAATGGTCTATAAAACCCCCGGTCACTCCGGACCGACGGCTGTCACTTCTGGCAGCTCAATAGGATCTCTAGACTAACCCCATAGACCAACACTAGTATTTTATGCGCACTTTGTCCTCACTCGTGCGCACCCGGTACCCACTTCCCGGTCGGTCACCCATCCTAGAATTGCTCTAGGACAAGCACGCTTAACCTTAGAGTTCTTTTCAGATGAGCTTTTGGAAAAGAAGTTGCAACTTGTTGGTATGGGTTTCCTATCAATCCTATTGAGCCATGCGCCAGGGTCTCACATACACCCACCCTTAGAAGATCGATGTCCTCGTCGATCAACCACAAGCCAGGAACGTCCCCTCTTGGCACACGTTTGTGCGTCCAGTGCCGGCACATTGCCATGCCGTGTCCACTCCGGGCCACACGCGCCATGCTACACATGTCCGCCACTGACCCGCACATGCACATGTAACCGTGAGGGTCGGCTCTGATACCACTTGTAACACCCCCGGTCACTCCGGACCGACGGCTATCACTTCTGGTAGCTCAATAGGATATCTAGACTAACCCCACAGACCAACACTAGTCTTTTCTGTGCACTTTGTCCTCACTCGTGCGCACCCGATACCCACTTCCCGGTCGGTCACCCATCCTAGAATTGCTCTAGGCCAATCACGCTTAACCTTAGAGTTCTTTTCAGATGAGCTTCCGGAAAAGAAGTTGCAACTTGTTGGTATGGGTTTCCTATGAATCCTATTGAGCCATGCGCCAGGGTCTCACATGGTCAAAGAGTCTAGTCTGTGGTACAGTCTTATACAAGACCACCGTTTACTCTGGAGCTCTCTCAACCTACATCCACTGTTCATTTGTTAATCGATGGCCTATGTTGCTTCCTTCTTAAAGAAGCGTGATTGGCAGAACCAGGGAATAAAACCCCACAGTCCACACGATGGGACTCGATTGGACTAGCTTTAATGAGATGGACGGTTCAGCGGGGGCTTCGGCGCGTGCCGCCTAGTATACCGTGGATACAGGGGCCAGGGTGGGACTACGAGGGAGGAAGTAATTACGGGTTGCACGTCCAGCGTGCGTGTGTGCTCAAGGGGTTGTCATGACGCGCGCAGCTGCTGCACAAACACAACATGCTGAAACATTCAACTCCACATTGACAAGCACACACTAGACACTTCCCGACGCTGCCACATGGCGCATTTTGTGATTTGTTACGTGACAATACTCCTAGTATGTAGATATTTTATGATGTAGCACAATTTTTATGTGACTAGACTATGAGATGCTCCTGGTGCCCTGATAGGATCGGCACCCAACTCTGCATACCCGCCATCTCGGATTTCCGAACAACTTCGTCGTGCAGGATAGAACCGTGTCATGGCAGATCCTTGCCGGTGGCTGACCGTCTTGCATCACCTGCTTGTTGAGGCATCGTTTGTGCCCGCCGGCAGCTATCTGAGGCACCACGACGTGTCCAACCGCGCGAGGATCCATCGACATCGGTGCTCGAGGACACCAAGACGTCAAAGCTTGTCGTACCCGCCGCACCCGAGAAGCGCGTTGCACCGGCAGAGACGGAGGAGCGCCAAGCAGCAGCCAAGACGACAGAGCGCCAGAGGAAAGCATGCGATACCATCATGAATAAGGGCCAGAGTAATAGAGGAGCCAGCGACAAGGAGGACTCCAACTTGGGCAACAAGGAGGCGTTCATGGAGCAGTTGGAGGCAGAAGCGGAGGAGAGTGACTTCGACCTGTGGGACTATGAGGAGGAGGAGGACTCCGACGAGGATAGGGCGCGTATATATGAGGATGGAGTTGTCATCGATTCATCGGAGGACACCGCTGCCACCGACGATGATGACGAGGACGATGATGCGTAATGTTCTGTTGTTAGTATTGTTATTACATATTTAACTGCCATGTCCTGCATTGTGATTGTTGTAACTACCATGTCATGTGTAATAATATCGGGATGTTGCTACTATAACAATTTCGTGTGGCCATTAGATCAAAGAGGATCAATGATTGGCTGGCACGATCCGTGTGACAAATGTCTGACCAATCAGGGCGTGCTGGTTTCTGGGTGAGCTATAGTAAGGGCTTTTCTGAGTATTCATGACTAGCATAGAGGGCAAATCTGATTTAACATGGCTTACAACCCTAGATCCCCCCCCTCGCTGCCCAAAACATGGAACCACTCCAAGGATTGAGCCCAAACTCGGCACCTAGCTCCCTCTCGGCATCGCAAGCAACTTCTCCAACTAGAGATTTCGTGGTCACTTGGAGAAATCTCGACTTTCCATTTTCTAAACCCAAAAAACAGGTGTTTTCCCAAAGGAGATACAAGATTAGGGCACACCCATGGGCCCGAGGCAATTTCCATGCATGCTACACCATGGTGCATGGCCATTCTTGGGAGGTGGGTATTTATCTCGTGGTGCAAGCATATACTATATTTTTTGAGTTACAGCCCGGTAAATGAAGTTTCTAACTGTATGTACCCTATAGGAAACTCTTAGTTTTCAGGAAAAATGGTTTGGGGTTACCCATGGGGTACCTAGGCTGGATGCATGCCTGGGTCCAAGATTGCACCGACCGTCGTGTTGTCGCGGCCGCCGGCGGGTTTCGCCATTTTTTGGGTAGCACTAAACAAAATCTTAAAAAATATAAATAAAATGTGAAAATAGATCCTAGAGCCCTTGCATGTGACCCACTGCCCTCATAAAATCATAGGCAAGGCATACCAGGTCCTTTGGCACCCAAGGCACCACCAGGATGTCTATCGAGTGTGAGTTAACATGGCTTCCAACCCTAGATTCCCCTCCTCCTTCGCTGCCTAGATCATGGAACCACTCCATGGATTGAGCTCAAACCCGGCACCTAGATCCCTCTCGGCATCGCAACCGACTTCTCCAACTAGAGATTTCATGGTCATTTGGAGAAATCTCGACTTTCCATTTTCTGAACCCGAAAAACCGGTGTTTTCCCAAAAAAGGTGCAAGATTAGAGCGCTCCCATGGGCCCGAGGCAATTTCCACGCATGCTACACCATGGTGCATGGCCATTACCGGGAGGTGGGTATTTATCTCGTGGTGCAAGCATATACTGTATTTTTTTGAGTTACGACCCAGTAAATGCGGTTTCTAACTATATGTACCCTATAAGACACTCAGTTTTTAGGGAAAATGGTTTGGATTGCCCCATGGGGTACCTAGGCTGGATGCATGTCTGGGTCCAAGATTGCACCGACCTGTCGCGTTGCCGTGGCCGCTGGCGGTTTTCGCCATTTTTTTGGGCAACACCAAACAAAATCTAAAAAATGTGACAAATGCTCCTGGAGCCCTTGCATGTGACCACTGACATCATAAAATCATAGGCAAGGCAAAGCAGGTCCTTTGGCACCGAAGGCACCACCAGGATGTCTATCGAGTGTGAGTTAACATGGCATCCAACCCTAGATTCCCCTCCTCGCTGCCCAGAACATGGAACCACTCCATGGATTGAGCCCAAACCCGGCACCTAGCTCCCTCTAGGCATCGCAAGTGACTTCACTAACTAGATATTTCGTGGTCATTTGGAAAAATCTCGACTTTCCATTTTCTGAACCCAAAAAAATGGTGTTATCCCAAAGGAGGTGCAAGATTAGGGCACGCCCATGGGCCCGAGGCAATTTCCACGCATGCTACACCATGCTTCATGGCCATTCCTAAGAGGTGGGTATTTATCTCGTGATGCAAGCATATACTGTATTTTTTGAGTTACGGCCCAGTAAATGCGGTTCCTAACTGTATGTACCCTATAAGACACTCTCAATTTTCAGGGAAAATGGTTTGGGGTGCCCCATAGGGTACCTGGGCTGGATGCATGCCTGGGTCCAAGATTGCACCGACCATCGCATTACCGTGCCCGCCAGCGGGTTTTGCCATTATTTTGGGCAGCACCAAACAAAATCTAAAAAAAATGTGAAAACAGCTCCTGGAGCCCTTGCATGTGACCCACTGCCCTCATAAAATCATAGGCAAGGCATACCAGGTCCTTTGGCACACAAGGCACTATTGGAGATATGCCCTAGGCAATAATAAAAGTAGTTATTATTATATCTTTGTGTTGATGATACATTTTTACATTCATGCTATAACAGTATTAACCGAAAACATTAATACTTGTGTGATTTGTAAACTAATTAGAGTCCCTAGTAAATCCTCTTTATAATACTAGCTTGTTGGTTGATAGATGATCATGGTTTCCTGATCATGAACATTGGGATGTTATTAACAACAAGATCATATCATTAGGAGAATGGTGTGATGGACATATTCCTATAGATAAGCGTAGCATAAAGATCAAGTCATTTCATTAGTTTGTTTCCTATAAGATTTCTGATACATAGTAACCTAATTCCTTCGACCATGAGATCATGCTAATCACCATCACCGGATGGATACTTTGATGAGATCAAACACCACACCGTAACTGGGTGGTTATAAAGGTGGCATTGAGTATTCGGAAAGTATGTGTTGAGGCACATGGATCAAGAGTAGGATTTGTCCATCCATATGACGGATAGATATACTCTGGGCCCTCTCAGTGGAATGTCATCCGATTATCTTGCAAGCATGTGACTGGCTCACAAGGGATCACATATGACGGGAACGAGAAAAGAGTACTTATCCGTAACGAGGTTGAACTAGGTATGCAGAGATACCGACAATCAGACCTCGGATAAGTAAAATATCGCGAGACAAAGGGAAATTGGAATCGTATGTAAGTGGTTCATTCGATCGCAAAGTAATCATATAAATGTGTGGGAGCCATATGAATTTCTAGATTCCTCTATTGGTTATTGATCGGAGAAGAGTCTCGGTCATGTCTGCATAATTCACGAACCGTAGGGAGACACACTTAAGGATTCGATGTTGTTTAGTAGATATGGAATGTAAGTAGGGAGACCGAATGTTGTTCGGAGTCTCGGATGGGATACGGGATATCATGAGGAGATCCGGAATGGTCCGAAGAATAAGATTCATATAACGAAAGTCCCATTCTGGAGTTCGGGAATGATTCTTGTGTTTTCACGGGAATGATCTAGAAGGTTCATTGGACCGGAAGGGGAAGGGTGAATGAATGTGTCATTACTAAGTGGAATGATTGCTTCGTGTCCTAGGTCACTTGGTTGGGTGTTTGAAAGAAAAAAAATAAACTCCAAATTGAGAGTCAAACTGGGATAATGTATCCTGGTGGAGGAAGGAAAGAATCCTTCTCTCCCTCCACCACAAGCCAAGTAGGAGAAGGAGTTGGGGAAGGATTGAAACTCCCTTCTCCCAAGCCGCCCCTCCCTCTTATAAATAGAGGGGAGGGGGTGCCCCCCCAACAACACAAGACCGCCACCCTCCAAACCACTGCCGCCTCACGCCGCCACCGGTTCGTCACTTCCGCCCTAGCCGCTGCCGACTCCACCTCCCTCTCTCCGGCTTCTAAACCCTAGATCGCTGCTGACTCCACCATAACCCGCTCTGGCTTAGGTGAAGCCCTGCGGGATCTTCCCTCTAATTCTGACACTACGCCGTCGTGCTGCCAGAATCGCGAGGAGAGAACTACAACCTCCACTGCCTGCTGGAACAAGGGAGAGGAAGGTCTTCATAGAGTACCGAACGTGTGACCGACTGCGGAAGCGCTGCCGGAAGATAGCGCCGGAAGGATCGTCTACGCAATCTTGAGATCGGCAAGTGTATGACTACATCACCCACGTGAATCTGCTCTCATTAACCGCTTTGGAATCTTTGAGGGTGAGTACTCTAATTGACTCGTTGCTACAATCTAATAGATAGATCTTGTCTTGTGTGTGTTCATGTGGTAGAAAAGTTTTGTTTTCCATCCTACGAACCCCTACAGTGGTATCAGAGCCGTGTCTATATGTATATCGGTTGCACGAGTAGAACACAATGGTCATTGTGGGCGATGGTTCTTTTATTATCAATTGCTTTTGTGTACTTTGCATCTTACGGTATGGTGGGATGAAATGGCCCGGGCTAACCTTACATGACGTCATTCATAAGACTTGCTCCACGCTCAACATGCAACTTGTATTGCATAAGTGGATTTGCGAGTGTCTGTCTCTGCCATCATAGTAAAGATTCAATTTACAACAGGCACTTGATAGTTCAAATATCAACGTTGTGGTTCTTGTTCTTAAGTTAGAACGACACTTATTGAAAGCCCCAAACCACGTAAAACATGCAAACAAAATTAGAGGTGTCTAACTTTTTTTGCAGGGGTGTGCTATGACGTGATATGGCCATGATTGGGAATATATATATGATGTATGCAATGTTCCTTATTGTAAGTCCGCAACCGGCAGGAGCCTTATGGTTGTCTTTTAATTTCGTTAAGACCTGCGTGTCTATTATTCAAAGTAGTTGTAATAGTTAATGCTGGTGGACGATAACCATGGAGTCGTTCCATTGACCTTGACGCCACGCCAGTGATGATGGAGATCATGTTCGTGCTTGAAGATGGAGATCGAAGGCACAAGAAGAAAGGCCATATCATATCACATATTTTGAATTGCATGTGATGTTAATACTTTTATGCATCTTGTATTGCTTAGTTATCGACGGTAGCATTACAAGATGATCCCTCTCACAAAATATCAAGCTATAAATTGCTCGTCCTTACTAGGAACCGTTGCCAAAGCTCGTTGTTTCGAAGCACCACGTGATGATCAGGTGTGTTAGATTTTGTGAGTGTATACAATGGGAGCAAGCCAGATTTGCTCATGCGGAAGCTAAGGTTTGATCTTGACGAGCCTAGCATGTATAGACATGGTCTCAGAACACGGATCACCGAAAGGTAAAGCATGAGTCATATAATAGATATGATGAACATGTTGATTGTTCGCCTATGAAGCTACATCAACTCTCATGATGATCGGTTTTGATGTGGTGGATTTAGTTCGCGTGATCACTAAAACAATGTGAGGGGTGTTTTTTTGAGTGGGAGTTCACCTAGATTAATTTAACTATTAATTAGAACTCAATTTGTCATAAACTTAGTCTAAACTATTGCAAATATGTTGTAGATCAATGGCGACCCCTACCATCAATTTTAATGTGTTCTTAGAGAAAGAAAAGTTGAATAACAATGGAAGCAACTTCGCGGATTCGTTCCGCAACTTGAGGATTGTCCTAAATGCTGGTAATTTGACGTATGTGCTGGATTCACTGCTAGGTGACCCACCTGCAGCTGACGCTACTGATGAGGTGAAGAATGTTTTCCTCACTCGGAAGAATCAGTACTCCACAGTTCAGTGTGCTATCTGGTATGGTTTGGAATCGGAGCTTCAGAAAAGGTTTGAGAACTTTGACCCACATGATATTGTCCGTGAACTCAAAATAATATTTGAGGCTCACGCGACAGTTGAGAGTTATGAGGCTTCTGAAAAGTTCTTTAACTGCAAGATGGAAGAGGGCAGCTCCGCCAGTGAGCATGTGCTTAAGATGTCTGGGCACGCAAGTAAGCTCCAAAGCTTGGGTATAGTGATTCCTAATGCTTTGGGGATTCACCGTGTCCTCCAATCACTACCACCAAGTTACAAGAACTTTGTGATGAACTAATGATACATTGTAAACGTATCTATAATTTTTGATGCTCCATGCTTGTTTTATATCATTTGAACTATGTTTTGTCTACACTTTGAGGTATTTTTATACACTTTCTAGAACTAACCTATTGACAAGATGCCATAGTGCCAGTTCCTGTTTCTGCTGTTTTTGGTTTTAGAAAAGCTAAAAAACGAATATTCTCGGAATTGGACGGGACAAAAGCCAAAGTTACTATTTTTCCCTGATCGATATGAAAAATTGAAGCAGAGACGAAGTAGGGCCAGGGTGGCGTGGGCCCACCCTGGTCGTGCCACCAGGGGGTGTGGGCCCCCTAGGCCTCCACTGACCTTGCCTCCTTCGCCTATAAGAAGCCCCCGACTCAGAAACCCTAAATCGTCAATCATAAAGCCACGAAAAGTTCCGCAACGCCACCGCCACCGAAGGGGAGATTCGGGGGACGAAAAGTCTCTATTCCGGCACCTTGCCTGGACGGGGAATTGCCCCCGGAGCCATCTCCATCAATCTTCACAACCATCTCCATCACCGTTGCTGATTCCCATGATGAGGAGGGAGTAGTTCTTCCTCGAGGCTAAGCGCTCTACCGGTAGCTATGTGTTCATCTCTCTCTCTATGCATGATCATATTGTGATCATGAGCTTTGTAATAAAGTAGATCTACCCTGCTACTCAAGTGCTTTAATAGATCTCCGGCTCTCCCCACGTGTATGAAAGTGATAGCGTGCATACCGTGGTGGCACTTAGGCTAGAGTCTACATAAATGCTCAAGTGCTTCAATAGATCTCTGCTCTCCCCATGTGTGTGAAAGTGACAGCATGCACGCCGTGGTGGAACTTAGTCTAGAGTTCATAAATATTTATCATGAGTATATTTTGAGTTGGATGTCTTTATGAAATTGTGGTGTTTGTTGGAACCATCTAGCGCTCAAGGTGACAGTGTGGGGTTATATAGATGGGGAAGGTGGACTTTGAGGAGTGCTGTTATAGCCCTACCATGGATTAGAGTGTCCAACTGGAGAGTAGTTCAGGGTAGTATCATGAAGAGAAGATATTTATATGAGAGTGTTAATTAGTGAAAGTATGATCCCTAGGCCTTGTTTCTAAGCATTGAAACACAATTTGCATCTAGATCTGTTGCATGCTTGCTTGCTTCCATCTTTATTTAAGTTTGCCTTTAGTCTTTTCCTCCCCGTCAAAAGCTCTTTTCTGGCACCATTGTCTTATATCCATACCACTTGTATTTTACTATCTCTTCGCCGAACTAGTGCACCTATACACCTGACAAGTGTATTGGGTGTGTTGGGGACACAAGAGACTTCTTGTATCTTGATTGCAGGGTTTCTTGAGAGGGATACCTTTGACCACTTCCTCCCTGAGTTCGATAAACCTTGGGTAATCCACTTCAGGTAAACTTGCTGTTGTTCTACAAACCTCGGCACTTGGAGGCCCAACAACTGTCTACAAGAATAGAAGTGCGTGGACATCAACTACAATAGGCAAAAAATGGACAATTCATTGCCTGCACTCTTCTCCATGTTAAAATTTGTGGAAGTGGAGATCAAGAAAGAGCACCAAATGTTGATGGTCAATAAGACCACCAAATTCAAAAGGCCAGGCAAGTCTAAGAAAAAGGGAAACTTCAAGAAGAGCGGTAAGAAAGTTACCGCGCTGGGGAAGAAGACCAAGGCTGGGCCTAAGCCTGATACTGAATGCTTTTACTACAAGGGAGAAGGTCACTGGAAGCGAAATTGCCCTAAGTACTTACCGGATTTGAAGAACGGCAACATCAAGAAGAAAGGTATATCCGATATACATATTATTGATGTGTATCTCACTAGTAGTCGTAGTAGTGCCTGGGTATTTGATACTGAACTGATTGCTCATATTTGTAACTCGAAACAGGTGCTGCAGAATAGATGGAAACTAGCAAATAACAAGGTGACGATGCGCGTTGGAAATGGATCAAAGGTTGATGTGATCGCGGTCGGCACACTACCTCTTCATCTACCATCGGGGTTACTTTTTATACTTAAATAATTGTTATTTGGTGCCTGCGTTGAGCATGAACATTATATCTGAATCATGTTTATTGCGATACGGTTACTTGTTTAAGTCTGAGAATAATGGTTGTTCGATTTATATGAGTAATATGTTTTATGCACATGCACCTTTGATATATGGTCTATTATTGTTGAATCTCGATTTTAGTTATACGCATATTAATAACATTGAAGCTAAACGTTTGAAATTGAGCGGTAAATCGACCTATATGTGGAACTGTCGTCTTGGTCACATTGGAGTGAAGCGTATGAAGAAACTCCATTCCGATGGACTTCTTGAATCACTTCATATCGAATCACTTGAAAGATGTGAAGCATGTCTGATGGGTAAAATGACTAAGACTCCATTTTCTGGTATGATGGAGTGAGCTACGGACTTATTTGAAATGATACATACCGATGTGTGTGACCATATTAGTGCAGCATCGCGTGGTGGTTATCATTATGTTCTTACTTTCACGGATGACTTGACTAGATATGGGTATATCTATTTCATGAAACATAAGTCCGAAAGTTTTGACAAGTTTAAGGAATTTCAAAGTGAAGTGGAGAATCAATGTAAAAAGAAGATTAAGTTTCTACGATCTAATCGTGGAGGTGAATATATAGGTTAAGAGTTTGGCGAGCATTTAAAGAAATGCGGAATACTTCACAATTGACACCGCCGGGAACACCACGACGTAATGGTGTGTCCAAACATCGTAATCGAACTCTCATAGATATGGTTCGTTCTATGATGTCACTTATAGATTCACCGCTATCGTTTTGGGGTTATGCATTAGAAACAACTGCATTCACTTTAAATAGGGCACCATCTAAATCCGTTGAAATGACACCATATGAATTATGGTTTGGGAAGAAACCTAAATTGTCGTTCCTTAAAGTTTGGGGTTGCGAAGCTTATGTAAAGAAGTTACAGCCCGACAAGCTTGAACCCAAAGCGGAAAAATGCGTCTTCATAGGATACCCGAAGGAAACTATTGGGTATACCATCTATCATAGATCCGAGGGCAAAATCTTCGTTGCCACGAATGGATCCTTTCTAGAGAAGGAGTTTCTCTCGAAAGAAGTGACTGGAAGGAAAGTAGAACTCGACGAGGTTGTCGAACCTTCTCTCGGATTTGAGAGTAGCGCGTCACGGGAAGAAGTTCCTGTGGCGCCTACACCAATAAGAGAGGAAGCTAATGATGTTGATCATGAAACTTTGATTGAAGTTACTACGGAACCTCGCAGGTCAACGAGAACTCGTACCACTCCTGATTGGTATGATCTCGTTATGAGTGTCATATTGGTGGACAAAACCGACGACCCTGCGACATATGAGGAAGAAATGATGAGCCCAGATTCCAATAAATGGAAAGAAGCCATGAAATCTGAGATTGGATCCATGTACAAAAACCAAGTATGGACTTTGGTGGACTCACCGGATGACCGGAAGGCTATCGAGAACAAATGGATTTTCAAGAAGAAAATAGATGCTGATGGTAATGTTACTGTCTATAAAGCTCGACTTTTCGCAAAAGGGTTTCGACAAATTCAAGGAGTTGACCATGATGAGACTTTCTCACCGGTAGCGAAGCTAAAGTCTATGAGGATTTTGTTAGAAATCGTTGTATATTATGATTATGAGATATGGCAGATGGATGTCAAAACGGCGTTCCTCAATGGAGACATTGATGAAGAGTTGTATATGGTACAACCAAAAGTTTTTGTCGATCATAAAGATGCTAACAAGGTATGCAAATTTCAACGGTCCATTTATGGATTGAAGCAAGCATCCTGAAGTTGGGATCAACGTTTTGATAAGGTAATCAAAAGTTTTGGTTTTATACAAACTTATGGAGAAGCTTGTATTTACAAGAAAGTGAGTGGGAGCTCTGTATCATTCCTAGTACTATATGTGGACGACAAATTGTTGATTTGGAATGATGTAGAACTTCTTAATAGTGTCAAGGATTATTTGAATAATAGTTTTTCAATGAAAGATCTTGGCGAAGCAGCTTACATATTAGGCATAAAGATTTATAGAGATAGATCAAGACGCCTAATATCATTGTCACAAAGTACATATTTGGACAAAGTTGTAAAGAGGTTTGGAATGGAAGATAGCAAGAAAGGGTTCTTGCCCATGTTGCCCAATACGACCTTGAGTAAAACTCAAAGTACTGCTATGGCGGAAGATAGAGAAAGAATGAATAAGACTCCCTATGCCTCAGCCATAGGATCTATCATGTATGCCATGCTATGTACTAGACCCGACATTGCATATGATGTTAGTTTAACTAGCAGATATCAAAGTGATCCAGGAGTGGATCATTGGACAACGGTCAAAAACATCCTTAAGTACTTGAGAATAACTAAGCATATGGTTCTTTCTAATGGAGGTGATGAACAACTCGTTGTTAATGGTTACACCGATGCTAGTTGGAACACCGATCCGGATGATTCTAAATGTCAATCTCGATATGTATTTAATTTGAATGGTGTAGCACTGAGCTGGAGGAGTGCAAAGAAAAGCGTTGTGGTGAGATCTTCAACTGAATCAGAATACATAGCTGCTTCGAAGGCTTCACAAGAGGCGATATGGATGAATGAGTTCATTACAAAGCTCGTTGTGGTTCCTAGCGCACTGGACCCAATGTCTATCTACTGTGATAACATGGGTGCCATAGCCAATGCGCAAGAACCGAGGTAACACAAGAAGCTGAAGCATATCAAGCTGCATTTTCACGCTATTCGAGAGCATGTGCAAGATGGTGACATAAATATTTGCAAAGTACACACAGATCTGAATGTGCCGGATCCGTTGACTAAACCTCTCCCGAGGGCAAAACATGACCAGCACCAAACCGCCATGGGTGTTCGGTATATTACCATGTAATCTAGATTAGTTGACTCTAGTGCAAGTGGGATACTGATGGAGATATGCCCTAGAGGCAATAATAAAAGTAGTTATTATTATATCTTTGTGTTTATGATAAATTTTTACATTCATGCTATAACAGTATTAACCGAAAACATTAATACTTGTGTGATTTGTAAACTAATTAGAGTCCCTAGTAACTTCTCTTTATAATACTAGCTTGTTGGTTGATAGATGATCATGGTTTCCTGATCATGAACATTGGGATGTTATTAACAACAAGATCATATCATTAGGAGAATGGTGTGATGGACATATTCCTATAGGTAAGCATAGCATAAAGATCAAGTCATTTCATTACTTCGTTTGCTATAAGCTTTCTGATACATAGTAACCTAATTCATTTGACCATGAGATCATGCTAATCACCATCACCGGATGGATACTTTGATGACATCAAACACCACACCGTAATTGGGTGGTTATAAAGGTGGCATTGAGTATTTGGAAAGTATGTGTTGAGGCACATGGATCAAGAGTAGGATTTGTCCATCCATATGACGGATAGATATACTCTGGGCCCTCTCGGTGGAATGTCATCCGATTAGTTTGCAAGCATGTGAATGGATCACAAGGGATCACATATCACGGGAACGGGAAAAGAGTACTTATCAGTAACGAGGTTGAACTAGGTATGCAGAGATGTCGACGATCAGACCTCAGATAAGTAAAATATCGCGAGACAAAGGGAAATTGGAATCGTATGTAAGTGGTTCATTTGATCGCAAAGTAATCGTATAAATATGTGGGAGCCATCTGAATTTCTAGATTCCTCGATTGGTTATCTATCAGAGAAGAGTCTCAGTCATGTGTGCATAATTCACGAACCGTAGGGAGACACACTTAAGGATTCGATGTTGTTTAGTAGATATGGAATGTAAGTAGGGAGACCGAATGTTGTTTGGAGTCTCGGATGGTATCCAGGATATCACGAGGATATCTGGAATGGTCCGGAGAATAAGATTCATATAAGGAAAGTCCCACTCCGGAGTTCGGGAATGATTCCGGTGTTTTCACCGGAATGATCTAGAAGGGTCTAGAAAGTTCACCAGACCGGAAGGGGAAGGGTGCATGAATGTGTCATGACTAAGTGGAATGATTGCATCATGTCCTAGGTCACTTGGTTGGGAATTTGAAAGAAATAAATTAAACTCCAAATTGAGAGTCAAAAGGCAAGTTTGAAAAGTCAAACCGGGACAATGTATCTTGGTGGAGGATGGAAAGAATCCTTCTCTCCCTCCACCACAAGCTAAGTAGGAGAAGGAAATGGGGAAGGATTCAAACTCCCCTCTCCCAAGCTGCCCCTCCCTCTCATAAATAGAGGGGAGGGGGTGCCCCCTAACAACACAAGACCACCACCCTCCAAACCGCCGCCGCCGTGCCTGCTGCAGCTGCCGCCGCGCCACCGCCGGTTCGTCGCTGCCGCGCTGCCGCCGACTTCACCTCCTCCTCTCTGAATTCTAAACCCTAGGTCGTCGGGAAAACCCTAATACTCCACCATAACCCGCTCTGGCTTAGGCGAAGCCCTATGGGATCTTCCCTCTACTTCCGACACCACGCCGTCGTGTTGCCGGAATCGCGAGGAGAGAACTACAACCTCCGCTGCCTGCTGGAACAAGGGAGAGGAAGGTCTTCATCGAGTACCGAACGTGTGACCGACTGCGGAAGAGCTGCCAGAGCACAGCGCCAGAAGGATCGTCTATGCTATCTTGAGATCGGCAAGTGTACGACTACATCACCCACGAGAATCTTCTCTCGTTAACCGCTTTTGAATCTTCAAGGGTGAGTACTCTAATCGACTCGTTGCTAAAATATAATAGATAGATCTTGGCTCGTGTGCGTTCATGCGGTAGAATTTTTTTGTTTTCTATGCTACGAACCCCTATAGGCACCACCAAGATGTCTATCGAGTGTGAGTTAACATGGCTTCCAACCCTAGATTCCCCCCTTCCTGCACAGAACACGGAACCACTCCATGGATTGATCCCAAATCCGGAACCTAGCTCCCTATCGGCATCGCAAGCGACTTCTCCAACTAGAGATTTCGTGGTCATTTGGAAAAATCTCGACTTTCCATTTCTGAACCTGAAAAACCGGTATTTTCCTAGAGGAGGTGCAAGATTAGGGTGCGCCCATGGGCCCGAGGCAATTTCCGCGCATGCTACACCTTGGTGCATGGCCATTCCTTTGAGGTGGGTATTTATCTCGTGGTGCAAGCATATACTGTATTTTTTTGAGTTACAGCCTAGTAAATGTTGTTTCTAACTATATGTACCCTATAATACACTCTTAGTTTTCAGGGGAAAATGGTTTGGGGTGCTCCATGGGGTACCTAGGCTGGATGCATGCCTAGGTCCAAGATTGCACCGACCGTCGCGTTGCCGTGGCCGCTGGCGGGTTTCGCCTTTTTTGGGCAGCACCAAAGAAAATCTAAATAAAAATAAAAAATATGAAAACAACTCCTAGAGCCCTTGAATGTGATCCACTACCCTCATAAAATCATAGGCAAGGCATACCAGGTCCTTTGGCACCAATGGCACCACCAGGATGTCTATCGAGTGTGAGTTAGCATGGCTTCCAACCCTAGATTCCCCCCACCCCCTCGTTGCCCAGAACATGGAACCACTCCATGGATTGAGCCCAAACCTAGCACCTAGCTCCCTCTCGGCATCGCAAGCGACTTCTCCAACTAGAGATTTCGTGGTCAATTGGAGAAATCTCGACTTTCCATTTTCTGAACCCGAAAAAATGGTGTTTTCCCAAAGGAGGTGCAAGATTAGGGCGCGCCCATGAGCCCGAGGCAATTTCCACGCATGCTTGTGAAAGACTTATGATGTTTTGAAATCTGGTCAACCCCAGGATAAACCACGTTAACAATGCCTATTATTAGGGTCTTCTCGAATCCCCCCCATGGGGCCAGGTTGATTCCGCGTCCCAATTGTTAGGCACCATTGGATTGGGAAGAATGGACGATAAGGATCGTCCTTTGCAATAGAAATCCGCGAGTAGGCATTTCTGTGTCCCTATTGGCCCTCGCAACCACCAGTGGGCCTACCTCCTTGACTTTATAAACGCGACTGTGTGGCCGAAGCTCAAACCCCATTCGTTCCCTACAACCCGCGTCAGCACAAGAGTCGAATCCTACCTGAAGAAATAACGCTTCTCCATGGAGAGGCCTCGTCTCAGCTTACACAAGGCCGAGTTGTTCGCCCACTATAACATATGAGCGCCGCCGCTAGTGAGGCTACCAACCGGCTATGAGCTCAGCTACGTCGGGGTGCACGTGGCACCTCTCTTGCGCAGCATCGAACTGCCGAGGAAAATCGAGGAGCGCTGCTGCCAGCTGCCGGAGCGAAAGAGGGCAATGGACAGATACGCGCACAACAGCGCGTACTGGCCAAGGCGCTTCAAGAAGGAGCAGGAGGCGTTGCTTTGGCTTTGTAGAGCTCACTGTCCGGAGATCCACCCGGATCTGCGCAACCCCGAAGGGAGGCAGCGCTTTTGGGTAGTGCCTGGGCGTACGCCCTCCACCGTTATCGATGTCGCGCTCCATGAAGAACCCGTGAAGAGAAACGCCGCTAGGCTCGTCCTCATCGATTCAGACTCAGAAGAGGCGGACGGGGACGTGGAGGACGTAGTGCACGACAAAGACAACGGGAGCGGCATAGTCGATTAGGGTCACTTGAGCTTAAATTTAATCTATGTATGGTAGCTTTAATGACCTCTTTGAATATAATGGCCAAGTTGTAAGAGCGTGTACAACGTTGTTTGAGTCTAACAAAAATCTTAAACACGAGTCTAGCAGAGGGAAATATGCTACAGCATTTAGACACACTGATTGTCCCCACTGCTAGAATAAAAAACCTATTTAAAAGGGCTCTTTTCCTATTCTTTTTTTCTTGCCAAAGCTCTTTTCTTGTACATTGTCGGTTGATTCTAAAGAAAATCTTAGACACGAGTCTAGAAAAACCAAGTATGCTCTAGCGTTTAGAGACACCGGTAGGCCCCTCTACTGGAATAAAAAACCTATTTATGAAGACTCTTTTCTTATATTTTTTTCTTGCCAAAGCTTTTTTCCTCTTAGAGCATCAATGCCCCTGACGGAGTCGATGCGAGCAACAGACGTCGCTAACAAAGACGAGGCAAGGCTGATGGGATGGTATGTTGTCTCTGCTCCCAGCACTTGATGGCACAGTCATAATTTTGGAGTGTGTTAGAGGAGAAGGAGACGCTCATGTCCTGTTGTTTGAGATGGGAATACAAGGGAGGTGAGCCTTACCAACTCCATGGCACGGCCATAATTTTGGTCGTTAAACTGTTACAAATTCATGATTATTGTTTATGGATAATCAGTTTAAAAATTAATGTACTATCTAACAACCTGGAATCTGGTCGACACCACACATCACATACCCGTTACAAGTACCAGATATAAATAAATTTCAATGAAGTTTCAAGAAACGATGTTATCGTGCCACCTTCTCTCTGCTCCTCTTATTACTGTTCAATCCCGCACTGCACTAAACAACAGTTGATGAGGACTAAAACAAAAAATGATCAAAATGCCAAGTAAAACTAGTTTCAAGCTTACCTTTCGTCCGGAGAATCGTACAAAGACAAAATTGACAAGGATTTATTGTTTCTCCTGCAGTTAGCCAAAATAACCTCAAGAACATCCTCAATCACCCTAGCAACCTCTTCATATTCAAACTCAAGTTCATTATTATCATTTCCCTTCCGCTCCCGCTTACCCTTTTGTTTCTTTTTGCCCCTATCCCCGCCAACACATCCACGTCCTCAACCAATTGCTGCTTACCAACATTTCCCTCCACATGCGCATCACTATTTTCCTTCACATGCAGCACTTCCTCCATGTCATCTCGCTGCGCTTCCTCCAGTTCCGCCCGAGAAGCCTCATCTTGTTCCTTCGTGATGTGAACGGGGACAAGGTCAGCATCTCCGAAATCACATGGAACTGGGTTTTCGCGTAGCCTCTTGATATGGCCCAATCCTCCACACTGTTTTCACTTCCGCTTCCCTGCTCCTAGTCTCGAACCTTTTGCGGTGAAGGCTTTGGTCCTTTCCTTTCTAGGCCTCCCAGGTGGCCTCCTAAGAACTGGTGGTTCGAGTTTGAACCCTGGATCGACTATCTCCTAATCATTTTCATCAGCAATAGGTGGTACATTTTCTGCATAAGTTGTAGCAAACTTGTCCATGGAGAAATAGTTATGAACATAGTTCTCTATTTCAGCACCTCTACCTCTCAACTTTAAGATGAAGTGCATTTCATGGTGGCATGGCAGACCAGTAACCTGCCACTTCCTGCATGAACAAGTCTTGTTATTAATGTCTACAGTAAACCTCCATTTAGTTCCATGCTTGTCTTGTGCATAAACCTCAGCCAATGTATTGGAACTTCTGATCATCCTCATCTTTATCATTCTCATTGCCCTGGTTCTTGCATTCAGTAATAAAACCACCTTTGGAACTATTTTATGGCCTACAAATTTTCTCGCACAAATTCTATGCCTAAAATCTATCTTCATCATCATACTTTGTCTTATTGCATCTAAAAAAATAACAATTGCAAGTGACTTCATGCTCCTAATCTTAACATTGAACCTTTCTTTTAGATTATTGCAAACAAAATCCACTTTCCTTAACTCACAAAACTTGCTTATGGCCCATAACTTGTTATGATGTTCTTCGAGGTATTCTTTCAGATTTGGCACGGTATACAAGTTATGCATGTAAGTAGCATGCGTGCTTGGGGTGTACGTGTATGCTGATCGCCACAAGTTGTCTTCAAAGGTCTTTCCTTTGAACTTCTTCATGAAGCTAGTAGCGAGGTGCTGCATGCATTCCCTATGCTTAACCCTAGGAAAAACAACATCAATAGCATTCTGAATCCCCTTGCATGCACTAGTGTGTATCACCAAGCCTACAGGATGACCAATTAATACACGTAGTCTCTGCATGAACCATGTCCAGCTTTCAGTCAATTCACCCTCAAGAACAGCATAGTCTATGGGAAAAAGCCAATTATGCGCGTCCACAGCACAAGCGGTAGCAAGCTGTCCCCTGAACTTTCATGTTAAAGAAGTTGCCTCTATTGCCAAGTATGGCCTCCAGCCGTTGAGGAACCCCTTCTAGCATGCCTTCAGGCAGACAAAACATCTCCTGAAGCATTTCTTATATGCTTGCTTATACTTTACTCCCCTTGAGACCTTTTCTCTTCCTTTCACAACCTCGTAATGAATGTCAACAACACTACCAGGTGATTTCTTCTCTACCTCAGCTTTGAAACTATACAACATGTGAAAACTGTCAGTCCACTTGCCCTAAATGAAGTCTAGAGCCATCTCCTTCCCATCAAAGACTCTATGTTAAGGAATCATAACGTTAAACTTTTTGCTAAGCTTAGTTCTGAGTTCAGCAGGTACAATGCTACGATCCTGCCTCACCTAGTCAAGTACCTTAGTAGCAATCCACTTGGTTGTCGCTGGTCTAATTTTATCACCTAAAGAAGTATTAGGGTAGTTGTGTTTCTTCGAGTTTACCTTGATCTGCATTCGGTGGGAATAAAAATAAATCATAGGACTCATCAGCAGAACAAATATGAGAAAGACCAAAACTAAATGTTGCTATTGCAACCTAAAATGGGTGTCCAGCCCGCATTGGAGATGCATGCAATCTCCATTTACACTCCTTAATTTCCCTACAATGCACCATAAATCTCTTTTGGTTGCTCTTTTCAATGATAAATTCGAACCCAACTCTTATTGCATAGGTAGCAACGGCATATCTACGTTCCTCCACAGTATCAAAGACAGTCCTCTTATCAATTGTAGGGTTGTCCCTGTTAGAGTGTATCGCTGGTCTGTCCTCGTCTTCGTCATTGTATCTGCATCCCATTTCCCCATCCTCACATTCCTCTTCCTCATCAGTCCCATAGTCAGGTTCATAGTTTGAATCAACCAAATATTCCCTACTCTCCATCCTATCAGGGTCAGCAGCCACATCTGGATATGCTTTCTCATCATCATCATCATCATCTTCGAGCACAAAATCACCCTAACCGCCACACATTTTGATGTCTTCATGCTCAGTGACAGACTGGTCGGTCGCTCTCAGTATCGAAAACAGAGACTGCTCTGCTCGCGTTCCACACGGGCCGGTATCATTCAGGGCAGTCTCTTCCCCAGTATCTTTGTTAACAATGTGCACAAACATCATCACAGTTCTCGTGCCGAGGTTTTTACCGCACATCATGGCCAGAGCCTCCTCAGTTCTAACGTCGCAGAAAGTCTGCGAATTTGTGTCGTAGTACCTGATTACGAATTCATCATGCTGGCCAATGGGAAACTTTGCAAATTGCATGTGCAAGTCACTTAGAGTTATGTCCTCCGTGTCTACTGTCATCCGATAATCAAATCCACTGGTAACTGTGATTCTACTGTCAAACAAGGTTTCAGTCTAACACCCATGCCAAATCTTCAAAAGAAATCTGGATGAAGCAGGCGTCCCATGGTCACCAACACAGATCCTCTCCATCAACACGGGACTAGAAATGCTAATTGGGAGATGCAGAGATGAAATTGTAGTTCTTACCCTTCATGGAGGATGTACGACACGTTCAATGGCATCCAGAGCACCAAAGATTTGCACTCCGCGTCCTTTTCCCCTGTTTCGTGCTCCTCCATGTTCTCCAGCCTTGAAGGGTCCATCTCCTTGCACTCCGTCCAGTAAGGACCCATCTCCATGTTCTCTGACCACTTAAGATCCATTTCCGTGCGGTATCCAGATCAAAGCCACTGTCGTTGCGCGAGAACCTAGCACCCATCAAACGATTTTCTTTCCCAAACACGCCTGGGCAGCGACGGAGGCAAGGAGATAGGGCAAGGGGAAAGTCAGTGTGCCTAGGCGTAGGGCATCACGGGAGGACGATAGTCCAGGGGGAGGATGAGAGTGTTGCCGGAGGGGACGGAGTGGCGGCGTGCAAGACCAGAGCAGTGGAGCGAAGCAGAGCTGTGAGTGAGCGACAGGATATGGAAAATCATAGAATAATGGGGAGCACTAATCCTCGAACCTAGGATGCGTGCCGTCGACGGTCGAGGTTGCGGCGCCCACCAGTCAGTAAAACACCACGTCCTCTTCTCATGTTTCTGATGGTGTTGCTACAATTCTACGATCGTAGTGGCACCGGAAAAAATTTCAACACAACTAAGGACACACTCGTAATTATACTTAAAATGGAACCCTGACCTGGTACATTGCCCGATCCGGTTGCTAGCCACGACCTGTATTTTTAATATCTTAGCACTCTTATGCTAAGAAGGGAAATAAAGATTCAGTAGTTAGTCGAACTAGTTTTGAATAAATAATATACACTCTTAGGAATCTTAGCTATGGCCCCGCCTAAGAAGAAGCCGCCGGCCCGACGGCGGCCGCGACCACCGCGGCCGCCACTGAAGCTTGGCTATTTGGCCCCTCTGAGGCAGACCATGCAGCTGTACTACAAGGACGGTCTTCTATTGCCATCCGAGACGGTTGATTTTGCAGAATGTGCTACATCTGCGGCGGCGGTGGCAACGGCGAAGGCCGCGGTGGCATCGAGAAGGGCCAACCGAGTGTCGTGGAGAATGCGCGCGGCGACATTTTCATGTGCTCTGCGCACAATAAAGAAGGTATGTTCCAAAGCGTTCATGCGAGCTTGCCGTCGAGGAAACAAACCCCCGAACAGGGCGGCGCCAAGGTCAACAAACTCTCGCCTCCATGCCTTGGCGCGGGCGACCTTGCCATGGGGAAATCTAGGCGCACGCCGTCAACGGAAAAAACGATCCATCCGACGCACCGTTGGCGGCCACACCGCGGAGGCATGCATCCATATACACTCAGCTTGTTGGAGTGTTCGACAGCTAGAGCCGACGACGGGCAATAGCTCAGCGCCAGAATTCAGGTTCAGATTTACAGGGACCTACGATCCCTGCCACGAGAATTTGGAGTTCACCTTCGAAGAAATCGTTGCGGCGGCGCGGCTGTTCATACTAAACCGGGACTGGTTCAAGCGCATCAACTAGTTCATGAACATCACAGATCTCTTTGAAGTTTGGCGGGAAGTAAAAAGATCAATTGCGGTTGAACGATCCATGAACTTACGTCCTCTCTAGGCAATTGGCTAGCCAATTTTTATGGTGGAGATCTGCAGTTTCTTTGGTGTAGAACAGTTAAGTTCAGACTAACTCTGTATAATGCCTTTTGTAGAGGCAATAGCCCCCTTTTGTGCAGCTATCCCATACTGTAGTATGGAATTAGTTCGGAAGTAACCATAAACTATCAAGATATATCTATTTATTCAATTACTACTAGCGGTTGAATTCAGTTTACTGTTATACTTATCCGAGGCAGACAAGATTCAGACATCATTTTATGAACTGATCTTGGGTGGTTTATTCATGCAAGTTCCATACAGAATCACACACCAGCTCGAACAAATCTATGTAAAAATTGTTCGAGGCATACAAACCAGCAGCATTTCGTGCCTTTCGGATCGCTCACTAGAAGCATTTTCTCGGCAATGGTGACATTGATTATTGCTAGTCCACCCTCTTTTCAGGAGGATAACCTTGGTTATTCATACAAATTCATTATCCACACATACTACAAATTCATTAGCCACACAAACTACAAATCATTAGCCACACGTACTACGAATTCAGTAGTCACACAAACTACAAATCATTAGCCACACATACTACAAATTCAATAGCCACACATTACAAATACAGTAGCCCACACATACTACAACAGTTCAAACTATTACATAAGGCGTACTACGTGCTCGACTCTCAAGTCAGCAATCTTTCAGATTCACAAAACCTTTGTCTTCAATCGAGGGAAATCAGAACCACCAACCTGTCCATGCCTGGTCCCCCCCCCCACCGAAACCGTGCGCTCTGTCGCGGAACGGTGGTGGTCCTGTGCCATCGATCCTTCCAGGACAACACTACAGGCAACGAGGATGCTTTCTGGTTGCCTCGTCAGGGTCCTGAATGTCATGTACCGGATCCAGAACCTCCTGCAGGTGGATGATCACTGGGTGCTTCCAGCAAATTTGTCCTCTTTCCCTGCTTGGAATCTCCACCTCGTACATCTTAGGAACGGCGTCTGGATCTTTCAGCCACGCCTTTACCTCGATGATCCATTTGTCGCTCAGTGGCACAATCTCCACCAGCTCGCCACCAAGGCTACTAACGACCTGCTTGAGGACATGCAGTTCCCAAGCATGCAAACGGAGGCCATCAAAGCCAAGTTTAGAGAAGAAACAAAGCTGCCCCAAGCAATCATCCCACCCACAGGCGTGATGCCAATGCATGAACCTCATTTTCTCCCAACAGCACTCAAAATAACAGGAAGAATGCAGAACGTGCTCGTCTGATCCCAAAACAAGACCTAAAAGCCGACAACAAGTCTGTCAGTGACACGGCGGGACGCGTACCCAGCACGGTGGCCATGAGAGTGTTGTCGTCAAACTCCTCTGCCAGGGCTACCATGCCTGGGGTGCGCGACATCATGCAACCGCCCTAGGTTGGTCGTCGGTCCGGATTGCCCGACCGGATGCATGCCACCGTGTGAGAAGGTCTAGGCAGCGGCGAGAGGCTAGGCTGGGGACACGAAGCTCCGACACGCCTACTAGGAAAAACAAGGTGAGGGCGACAGTGACGAGCTTCGATTAACGGCGTGGGAGGTTGACCGGCCATGGCGGGACGCAAGTAGAGAAACGGCAAGCTCCGATCTAGAGACCAGTAGCTGCAGCTAAGCAAGGTAATGGATAGGGGAATAATAGGGGAGAAGAGCAGAGCAGAGAAGAAGATCTAGTCCTCGTAGGGGTAAACCAGTCCACGACCACAAATGATAACGGGAAATACTGACAGGGCGGGGCAAGAAGAGTTGCCCTAATAGCAGGATTTGAGTTCAACCATTTTTTGACTGGTTCAAACGATCGTTTGGCCGTTAGATTTGCATTTACCCCCATTTGCCCCCCCCCTCGACAATTGGCGAAGTTACTATACCCCTTCCGCGAGATTACACGCAACTCGAACCCCGTGTTGCCTTGGCGTCTGAACTTTCGGCCACATATTAAAATTCTCCCTCCTCGCGCACTATGTGCATGCGGCTTCAGTGTGGCTACCTCGACAAAGGCATTCCCTACCATGACATCGACCACGCCGACCCCTTGCAATGGCTACCCCGACCTCATCACTGCCTTAAGCTCTCAGCTCCCTCGGCATCGGCACAAGGGCTATCACCTCTCTTGAGCATCTCACCATCTTTCTCTACAATCCAAGCATTCGTGTCGCGACACGCCATCTACGACACTCCCGCTGCAACTGTGGAGGGATATCATCCTACTGGATTCTACTTCGGTTTCTCTCCAGTCTGACTATCCACGACATTCATGTTGTTCATGATGCTACTGCTATGACTGCGGGGAAGTGTTAGGCATATATGGTTGTTATGGTAGTTTAGATAGGGTTAGGATCTGTTTACGTTAGGATCTTTTTACGTACAATCCTAACTTGACTTGTACTCCAAGATTATCCCATGTACGCCTATATATACTCGCCCATGAGGCTCAATAATACATCCATCATATTTCGCCAAACTCACACTCTTTCATACACCAATGTAACTATATAAGTGGGATGGCAAGGATAAATGTGCACTATTCTCATTACTAATTAGATATAATAACTACACAAGTGTATGTAACACATTTTTTGATAAGGAGCATATACTAATATCACAAAAGTTCCAATTACACCTAGCCTCAGCAACAATGCAAATCCCTAGCGGTCTTGATGCACATAGCCTAAAATGAAGAATTACAAAAAAACTATAGCTCCAGTGATCTATTCCTTGTGGCAGCAAACCTAACACCACTAAGACATCACAAAAAAATTAGCTTCTCCAAAAGCGACGCCTACAACAAGGGAACAATGCACAAGCGTCATCATTGCCCTGATCATAGATCATGGGTTTTCACCCCGAAGAAATTCCACACTCATAAAACAATGCCTTCAACAAGGACATTGCCACACACAACCAATATAGGCCAGACCTTGGACTTTCGCCCTGCAATATTGAACTCTGAATTTCTTCTGTGTTGTCGCCCTCACTTTCGGATGTCACTACTCCAAGTCACGGATCGCCAATCCAAAACCACAACGACACCATGAACCAAACCATCATTTCTAGTCTCCAAACCTCGACTTTCATGACATTATTCTCTAGCACCATGGAACGAGAACATGCCCCATGATAAAACAACCAGCAGAGCTTCCAAGCGCCCCCTCTGAAACCAAACGGTCGGAGAAAAACACAGGTGCGCACGACCGAATCCCATACAATCCAGCAATATCCAAGCATGAATCGCCCAGTGGAGCGCCGGAGAAGCCTTCCAGAACATGACACTTCCACCACGTCGATGGGGACAGGCACCGACAGTTCTCCATCTTTGCGCAAGAAGGAATTTTAGGAACGCAACCATTATTCACAAGACCAGCAGATCCCCACATCGCTAGTCAACTGAAGGGTTTCGCGGCATAGTAAATCAAAAATTTCTACGGATGCGAATAGAGGGAAGCCAAGATCTAATCTAGGAGATGCAAACAACGAGAGAGATTGGATTAGATCTTCATACCCTTGAAGATTCGCACAGCGGAACGTTCGTCGAAACGTGGGTGATGTAGTCGTACTCGCTTCTCCTCCTCGCGATCCGATCCGATCTAGCACCACAAGTGGCGATGCCTCCGTGAGATGCACACGTGCGGCACCTCAACGTCTCCTCCTTCCTTGGTACAGCAAGTATGGTGGAGAGATGGGTTGGATCTACAACGTGACGGCACGGTGCAATTGGTGGAGAATTTCTGCAGCAGGGCTTCGCCTACAAGCAGTCGGGAGGGAGAGAGGAGGGCAGCATGGCGGCTAGGGTTGGAGGGGAAGGTGTAGGGGGTTGGTGCGCCCCCAGCCCTCTATATATAGAGGGGTGGGCGCAGCCCTAGCCCCTCCCCCAAGCCAAGGCCGGCGGCCCCAAGGAGGAAGAGTGGGGGGCAAGGAAACCCCCCCTTCTAGAAGCTCTATCTAGAGTTTAAACCTCTCTTGGCCGGTTGGGCCCTATGGGGCCTTGTGCCCCTGGCCCAATGCGGCCAGGGCACTCCCTCATAGGCCCATGCCCCTCCCGGAAGGTGGGGCCACGTTGGTCCCCTTCCGGAAGGTTCTAGAAGCTTCTGGTACAATACCGATTAACCCGGAACAATTCCGAACTCCAAAAACTGCACTGCCTTATATGAATCTTATTCTCCGGACCACTCCGGAACCTCTCGTGATGTCCCGGATCCCATCCGAGACTCCGAACAAAAACTCATAAACCAATTATCCAATCTATCCTAGCGTCGAGACACGTTAAGTGTGTGACCCTGCGGGTTCGAGAATATGCAGACATGATCTTCTATCAATAATCAACAGCGGGGTCTGGAAACCCATATTGACTCCCACACATTCATCGATGATCATATCATATGAACCACGATGCCAGGATTCAATCAATCCCATATATATATTCCCTTCGTCTCGCGATATTTTTACTTGCCCGAGATTTGATCGTCGGTACCGTCATACCTAGTTCAATCTCGTTCACAGCAAGTACTTTACTCGTTCCGTAATCCGATATCACTTTGGGATTAACTCCTTAACCACATGCTTGCAAGAGGTGTTGATATCGATTACCGAGTGGGCCCGAAGTATATATCTCTGACTTGGGAGGGACAAATCCCATCTCGATACATACAACCCAACAGATACTTTCTGATCACCTGAGAGACACCTTTATGATCACCCTCTCATAGGATGACGTTTGATGACCTCAAAGCTTTCTTCCGATACCAGGGAGTTGCATTATCTCATGGTCTAAGGAATACAATATTTGACATAAGAAAAGCTTCGCAAAGACGAACACGATGACACGATCTAATTGCTTCGCTTAGTTTGGGTCTGTCCATCATATCATTCTCCCAATGATATGATCTCATTATCAATTGACAGCTCATGTCTATGGTTAGGAAACCTTAACCATCATTGATCAATGAGCTAGTCCATAGAGGCGTACTAGGGACACGGTGTTGTTCACAAACCACACAAGTATTAAAGTTTCCGCTTAATACAATTCTAGCATGGAATATAAACATTATCATGAACAAGAATTATAATAATAACAGCTTTATTATTGCCTCTAGGGCATAATTCCAACATCAACTCCATGCAGGATCAGCCAAAGAAGGGGTGATCTAGTGCAACGCCGCCCGTGTTGCTGCAATACAGCACCGGCCTAGGCCCCTCGCTAGATCGGGCCTTAGCCCGCATCAAGATATCGCAACCTAGAACGCCGCCACAACCGCGTGGATGACACACCACCACCTCCTTGATGCTTCGCAGTCAGAGTTACTCAGGCACCAGCTGGGAACTGCCACGCTGTCCTACGCCCCACCCGACCTCACACCTCCTCCCGTGAGACGCCATAAAGAACCTACCCGCCCACCGTCATTCTAAGGGAAGGGCGCTGCCACCACCGCCGGTGGCAGCAGCAACGATGGCCAAAAGGGCGGCAGATGGAGGGTTTCTAAGGTTTGTGGGTGGGGAACATACGGAGACACTCGGGAGGAGAACGAGCAATAAGATGTGTTTAGTGTACATAACACATATACACCGATGTAAGCAAACCCATATGTGGGGGAGTGTGCGTGCAAGTTAGTTTAGTCGGCTGATATATAGCTAAAATATGAATGGACATATATCATGTATATATGAAGACAGATATTTAGAGACTTGCTTACTGTATTTATTGATAGAGGGGTCTTGCTAGAGTGGTTAGAGTACATACGTGTCAGGAATAAAAGTGGTTGGTGATTATGGTAGGTAGTAGTAGGGAGAGTGGGGGAGGGGAGAGATAGGGAGAGTGGGGAGGGGAGAGGGGGAGATGGGGAGTCACTCCTTACCCTTTTGTAGGTGGGAATCAGATGAATGTTTTGGTGAAATGTATATCCAGATCAGCTAGCCGTGTGATTATTTCATAGGAAAGATGAGTGGGTTATTTCTTTATAGAGATGTTATTATACATGACATTCTAAGTATCTTATTTTATTCTATCAATACATGATATAGAGTGTGCATGCAAAATCAATATTATATAAAATGTTAGACCGATAAACTTTTCTCCCACAATCTGAGTCGGTATTATTAAAATGGTCATTCTATATCAAAATGTACCTACTAGTAGTATTTTTATAATGAAAATTTGATTAACGATCCGACTTTAAAAGATATATTTATTTGGGCAACTCTCTGTGATTATTAATTATCTTGAATAATGTTGGTATTTTCTCATATGAAAACTATTACTATGAACTTGAATCATAATTAGTACAGCTACTTGCAATACTTACATCTACCGCGACACCACAACTTACAAAGAATAGTGTGTTACATGTCTGGCAATAAATTCCCATTAGTAATTACATATAACAACTATATAGGTGTACATAAAATATGTACACCATTGTAAGAAAACCCATGAGGGAGAGCGTGCGTGCAAGTTAGTTTAGTAGGTTGATATATTAGCTAAAATATGAATACCCATGTGTCATGTATATATGAAGATAGATATGGAGAGACTTGCTTACTGTATTTATCGATAGAGTGATCTTTTCAGAGTATTTATAGTATGTAGGTAAGGGGGAGTCACTCATTACCTATCATTTCTTTTTAATGAGAATTACATGAATTTTTTTGAATCATATATCGAGATCAGCTAGTTGTGTGATTATTCCATAGGAAAGATAAGTGTATTATATCTTCGTGGAGCTGATCTTACACCGGTAACATTAGGAGTATTTTATTTTCTTCTACCAATAAATGATATAAAGTGTTCCTCCAAATCAACATTATGTATAATGTTAGACTGGTAAAATTTTCTCACACAATCTGAGTCGGTAATATTGGAAATGATCATTCTAGATCTAAATGTACCTACTAATAGTATCTTTATAATAAAATCATCTTAATGATCCAACTTTAAAAGATCAATTCATTTGGGCATCTCTCTATTGGTTATTAATTATCTTGAATAATGTTTAGATTTTGTCATGTGAAAACCATTACTTTGTACTTGAATCACAATTAGTACGACTACTTACAATACCTACATCTAATGTGACACCACAACTCACAAAGCCACTAGTGTGTTACATGTCTTGCAATAAATTCTCATTATTAATTAAATATAATAACTATATAAGTTTACGTAACACACGTGTACACCCGATGTATTCAAACCCATACAAGGAGGAGTGTGCGTACAAGTTAGTCCAATAGGCTGATGTATGGATAAAATACGGATGTCCATGCGCATATATGAAGAAGGATATGGAGATACTTGCTTACTATATGTATTGATAGAGTGATCTTGCCAGAGTAGTTAGGGTATGTAGGTGGCAGTGAGAAAGGGTGCTGGTGATTATGGGAGGCCGTAGCTGCAGAGGGGTAGGGGTAGGAGGGGAGGGTTAGCTGAGAGAGATACAGAGGGGTAGGGTTCAATCCATACCAGGAACATATCATCCATTAATACATGACTTTGAAACTTTATTACAACATATGTTAAAGCTATAACTTGATGATGCTTATATAAATAATAAGGCCATTGATGAATACAACCCTGAAAACTACATGATGGTCCGATATCTCAATAAGGGAGCATTATTATGTAGACGATAACCCTTTCACGGGTCAAAAATGCTATGAGTACAATCTTAATCTTCCTCCTCCATCACAAGTGGTAATATTGGCTTTGTTTGGCACAACTGCAATTATAAATCAAGAATGATACCGCTGGAATGATAAACTAAAGATCAACAACATGTATTGGAAAATTTTGTACTCAGTAACTGAAATGCTTAAAACTATGGAGCACGACTGATATTATACGCAATATCCAAATCAGAAACCAAAAAAACTTTGCATGTCGAATGCACATGTTGAATGACATAAATTCTCAAAATACATTACAAGGTCTCTAATGTATTAGATATAAGAACATCAGTACATTTGTCATTTTACTCAGTCTTGTAAATGAAAGAAAAACATCATGTATTATATAAAGATAGGAAGTCATCATGTATTATTGTGCCAGAAAATCATCAATTCTTTGCTACCAAATGGATGTATGAACTATTTGAATAGAAAATTGACATATTTCGGGATCTTTATCCCTCTCCCATCTATGGTTATAATAAAGCACAACACTGGTTGTTTAAATCCCTTTCTTATACAAAAATTTCTTAACATCAAACACAAAATTTGATAGACAATCATTTAAAAAATCATAGGCACCTATATTACAAAATTTTATTTGTCACCAAGTCTGAAATTTTCTATGTTTAACGATCATGATACAAGGTATGTATCATTGATAACATAAAATTTAACATTACGAATGGTTTATATAATTTAATGTTTGTCATTCTGAACCAAACTGAATCTCTAGCCAAAACCTTTAAAGTATGATTTGCGACGATTATTATTATTATCATATAATTCCAAATGAATGCATAAAGCTATACAATAAAAAAATTCTACAAGTATTCTGATTAAAGATGAAAGACGACGCTTCACCTTGTTGTTTTCGTGCTGAAAGGAGGATGCCTGACACTCCTGTTATTTCCTTCGTATACTCCCATCCACTTTGGAGTCAAATAATATAAAAAGTTTGGCGCAATTTTTTTGATGGAAAAAACAAGAGACACAATCTGCAAAGAAAAGATTTAAGGAATCCCAACAATCGTATGTGCTCGCTTGGGGCCAATCTTTGTCTAAACGTATTCTTCTTCTGTAACCCTGCAATTGAAAATAGGAGATTAGTCAACTAACACTCTTCAAAGTAGTTACTATTTACTTACTTGACTCGACAATGTGTTGCATGTTCACGACATGTAAGATAGGTAGCTAGTATCCAGATGGGTGTTATCGGTATAAGTGTATAAACTATATTTTAAGCCATGCAAAATAATAATAATAATAATAAATGACAAAGCAGATATATGTTTATAGAAAGATCAATGTACTTACCTGTGATGGAGAGTTGGTTTGAGCTTTCAAACTCAATGAAAACAAGAATCTTAAAAGAAATGAAGCAAAAAAAATCTAGCATTCACATATCTGCAATTTAGCAGTGTGAGGATTATCTCATTTCATGTGTGCTGCTTTACAACAATATGAAACACAATAACAGTTACCAGGTGTGACAATGTAGCCGCGAACTCCGAGGTGAGCCATGATATCTTTGGATAAACCACACCAAGATGCATGTGCGTGATGCTGGTCGATTTGGTCGTACAAATCTTTTTTTTGACATGGTCCTACAAATCTTAGAACAAAAGAATTGATCATTCACCTAAAATCAGTGGAAGCGGTCTGCATTTAGGCAAAATAGTTTAACTGCGGGAGCAGTCTTCATTTAGGAAAAATAGTTTAATATTGGTGAGACATCTAGATATGAACGACTCTCGCACATATCAAGTTGAAACTAAATAAAAATGCATCACCAAGTGATGGTTGTGAAATATAACCATCCACGTCCATATTTAAATTAGATATTATTCATATTTATGATAAAATGTCTCCCTAAATCTTGTCCCTAATGCCTAATCATCAAAGGGTATGCAATCATATCTTTCTATTTTTCCCTGCGCAGATAATGACATTTGATGATGAAAATCACAACATTAAAGTCAAATATACGAGATTTCCAACAACTCAAAGAAACTAAGAGTTGTGAAGTGGAGGCAGTACCTTTAGCGACCAACTATACGGCGGAAATAAAACTCCGGACATATAGTTGTCATCGACACCGCTAGGTCAAACAGAATAACTTTCGTGAAGGGATCCCTATATAAAGAGGCCTCGCGCAACAAAAAATTAGGCCCTCGACTCTCTCTTCCGCCCCCTGCCATCAGAAACCACAACACCTGAGGAATAGATCTAGATCTAGATTATGGAGGTCGTAGTAGGTAGAGATAGGGAGGGGGAGGGGAGGGGGAGGGGGAGATGGGAAGAGGTTGGAGAGGGAGGGAGAGATAGAAAGAGAGGAATGTCTATTAGTAGTATACGAATGTTAGTCTACCTTACTTAACACTTTGTTTAATAGGATGAGTACCACGCCTAAATCTAAGAAGACTTTGAGGGAGTTTGATTTACTATCAAAAAATTTCATTCAAAATCCTATAGTTATTTATGAGGTAATGCTCAAGAATTTTCAATTGATATTGAACTTAGCAACCTTAAAACTAGTGCTTCACGAGAAGCAACCCATCATTTTAAATTAAAAATATTCATTACCATGAATTACTTTGTGTTTTAGTACAAAAGGTGTTTAGACCTCGTATTGAAGGATCCATAGGAAACCTTGGAAGATATTATGCAGGGTTTTATCAGATGAGAGAAGAATAAAATTTTCATTCTGATTTAACAAGACGACCGGCGGTACATACATGGACGATCGTATAGCGGTCGTACTAGAATCCATCAATCCAAGCTTCGAGAACATAATATAGGTAGAAGTTATATTCGCCCTCGTAGACCAAGACTCTTCAAATTAAGCGAAAAAGATAACAAGGCACGATACAGGTGCCCGTGCTCATACCAGGTACTCAAAAACCCTAATCTATTTTTTTACATGCAAGTCAATGTGCGAAACGAGCGGGCTTTCTTGTACCCATGGTCATACTGCTCCAATTTTTGCCTAAAATGGTTGGCGGTGGGGCGGAGGTTCAAAGCAGCCATTGCCTAGCTCTCTACATATATGTCTCTCTCACACACACCTCAAACCTATCCTCCTACAACTTTTCACTACAGGAAGCGTTGTATGTCGAGGGCTAAAAACCGTCGGCCGTCGGTGCATCTTTCCATTCCTATAGTGTTTGATTATTCATAATTTCTTTCGCATCAGTTAGGGAATCTTCATCTCGGTGAGCTTCTCTCTCGATACTTTGTTTATTTGGTCTAACTGGTGAGTATTCTCTCACATTATTCATATAGAGGAATTCATTCTTTTTAATATTCATGTTAATTTTAGACCTTATGATTCAAAGTTCCTACATCGGATCTTTTGTGTGATGGTGTAACACTTCACCCACAAAAATTTCTAGAGAAGTCGTCGGTTTTTTTAGAGCTGATGAGCAGATTTTCAGGACAAGGGGGTTGTCAGTGTGGGTGGTTCATCGGGCCACTCCCACAAGTCCAAGCAGCCAAGGGAAGGGGTTTCTCTCCATGATATGGTCAATTAGGAGTATGTGAAGCTAAGAAAGTGCACGATCGCCCCCACAAGGTGGAGGTCCGAGCAATTCCTGGTGGCCGATGAGTTGACTGCTGATTTTGACCGGATTGCCAATAATGTGGGCAAGGGTGTGTGCACCCAGCTGCACACCAACACATACGAGGAGCTCACTTAGGAGTTCCTCGCTAGCTTTGGAGACAACCTTGAGACTCTAGGAGCAGACCCCATTTATAGCTTCACTCTTCGGGGCATTATGATCAAGTCTCCCTTTGCCAATGTAATCATCTGCCATCCAAGCATCCAAAGCCGACGCCCTAAACTAAGGAGTTAATTATATTGCCATTACTCCTACTTCCACACATGCCCAAGACCACGCGACAAACCATGTGGCCAAATTTCCCTCCATTGCCAGCCAAGATCGCCCCCAAGTCGCGTGTAGCCACATCCCATCTCCATGCAATGTCACTTTTACCGCATTCTAGGTACCTATATGAGGTCGTCATGTCGACATCCTCCACTTGAGTGGGTGATATAGAATTGTGTATGAACCAGGGCATCATTTTCGTGGCGATGATCGTGCATCCATGCCAACACCTCCAAGTAGGAAGCGATGAAAACTCAACCCTAGAACAATTAACAACTAGGTGCGCCAAATCCATGTGGAGGCCACCTCCCTGTGTCATTTCTGTAGCTCTATCCAAGTAGCATAGCTCTTACGTGGCGACAAATCTGTACACCTTAGTGTGCCTCAAACCTTCCCGCCGTGAGGAAACTCTTGCCGACATCTGGAGCACGAGAACCATGTCGCAAGTGTGCTGTGGCTGCAATAACTCATTGCGACGTCATCTACTCCTGCGTACTAGGGCCTTCGCCCTATCTCCAAACTCTCCAGCTAGAGACATTGCTAGATGACCCGCCGATTTTGGGGTACACGATACGTCGCCACCGCAGCAAAGGCTGACGGCATCGACATCAGCGACGAGTGAAGGCGGTGATGAGGAGCGACTCTGCAGAGTTAGGATTTGCCCTAAAGTTACTCGATAGAGCGATGATAGAGTCCTTGAGCAGCCTCTCTCTAAATAAACATGTGTACTAGAGCGACAAGCAGTAGCATGCAATGTCCGAAATTCCCGGAGAGCCGTTAGGGCGATCTAGAGGGCGTTTCTGGGCGCTTGCATCGTCGGACTCCGGCGATGAGGATGAGGAGGACGGAGGTGGTCTTTCCGAGGGCCTGGCGGAAGAGGATCTGTACCGCAGTGCCTCAGACGAGGTGGCGTCTGATCTACAAGAGTTTCCTTCGCGCGTGGCCAAGCGGCTGCAGTGACAAGAGGAACAGCGGAGGGCGGCGTTGACACTGCATGTTTCACCGGTAAGGTTTTCTTCACCGTTTCCTTGTGTTGCAGGTGATCGAAGGGTGCGGAGAGTGGAAAAGAGGCCGATCTTTGAAACTTCCATTTTCACCCTGGACAACGAGCTGGAGGCGGCCGCCTAGATTGTAGTTCAGCGGCGACGGCGTAGGAGGTGGAGGGATCCATCGGCAACAGTCAACAGCGGAGTTTCAGGATCATATTTTTCAATTTTTGGAGGCTCTGCAGGCCAAACGGGCCAACGCAAACCTCGTTCTTTTTCATCAATGGGCCATACGGGCCTAAATGGAACTGCTGCGGGCGCTGGTCTTGTTGGAATCTTAGGACTCGACTGGGAGCGATCAAAGCAGCTCGCGACTAGGGTTCCTAGACTCACGTCAGAGGGAGACTGGCGACGGCGTGTTGTCGTTGACATGTCGAATCGAGGTGGAAGAGGCGATGGGTCTGGAAGGGGTCAGCGAACTTTCCAGAATGACCCCAGTGCTGGTTCGAGCGGTTACGGTGGTCAGCGGGATGGCAATTTCAACCATGGCAATGGAGGCTACCGTGGAGTTGGGCATAATTTTGATCGGATCAATAGAGGTAACTTCGAAGGAAGAGGTGGTTTTAATGGAGGGAATCATGGTGGCAATCGTTTTCAGGGCAATTTCAATGGGTTCAATGGCCAAGAAAACCAGAATGGACAATTCTTTGGCAATTTTCATCCAGGCTATGGTGGTGACGATCGCTATAGTTCTCGAAATGGGCAAGGAAACAATGGATACTACAATCGTCGCCGCTACAAATTCAGGGCAACTCGGGGAGATAATATTGCTGCGGCTGGCCGAGGACGTGGCCGGTACCCATTGGCAAACCCGCCACGGGCGGAGACGCATACTTTGGGGGGCGATGCAGCAATGGCACAAACGGTGTCAACTGGACTGGCTGCTCCCCCTCCACAGCCACAGCCGCAACAGCCTTATGCTCCTGTTGCATCTCCTCCCGCCTAGCCCGAAGCGACAGTTCAGGCAACGGCTGCAGGTACAATCAGGTCAGATGCTAGACAGTACAAGAAAAAATAGGAGGTTGAGGACAAGGTCAAGTGTTTCCGCTGTGACGAGAAAGGTCGCTTCTCGATTGACTGTACTGCAGAGATTTGTGACATTTGTGAGGCTGCAGATCATACCGAAGTTAATTGTCCTCTTCATTTAGTTCCTAAACCGAATTTACAAATTTTTGGATTTGGACAACAGGAATTGGTAATCTTTGAGGTGCCATCAACTCCATCGTATCGTCCAAAATCAGAAAATGGGAGGATGTGTAGGATTACGGTTACTGGAGGTACACTAACTTTGGAGAAAATTGTGGAGAGGTTGCAGTGGATCATTGACGACAGTTTCCAGTGGGACGTTCAGCCACAGGATAATAATGTGTACAAGACACAGTTTCCAAACAAGAAGGAGTTAGCCCGTACTGTTCGGTTTGGAGTGGTGCAAGTAAAAGGGACTGATTGTTTCATTGAATTCAAGGAATGGAAGACAGATGTTGAACCCACTATTCATCTTGAGGAAATTTGGCTGCTGATCAGTGGAGTACCGGATGGGATACTGCGTAACTATCTCAAAGTTTGGGCACTTGGTGGTTTAGTAGGGAAAACAAAAAAGATAGATATGGGCTACATCCGAAGGCATGGTGTGGCTAGAATTCTTGTTAAAGTTGTGGATGTTGCTTGTATACCCTATCAGAAAGTTATTTTTCATGAGGATGAGGGCTACACGGTGACCATTGAGATTGAGGATAATCAGGATTTTAGTGATGGCGATTATGATATGCCTGATGCAAAGAATGATGAAGATGATAAAGGGGGGGACAAAAATAATGAGAAGAGGGAAGAAAATGATAGCTCAATGGATAAGTCCAAGAAGGATCAGACAAAAGATAAATCTTGGACACTGCAGCGGTAGTGCTTTCAGAGTCTCCTAATACGAATTTTATTGCCGCGTCTACTGGGATGGTGGACGCATCTTCACCTAGGAGCCCGCTGACTGATGCTACCTGTTCTATCCCTTTTTGTATGGCTCATATTCAGAATGCACTGAGCGAGCCATCTACCCCTCCTTCATCTCCAACGACACAGCTCACAAGTGGGCAGGTTGGTACTGGAGACAACAAAGGTACGCCATCGAGGGAGGATATCATTGCTTTTGTTGGCATCCTGGAGGTTTCTCTAGAAGGACTCAGATCGAGTGAACGCATTCGGTCTCAACCATATGCCGATGACACTCAGCTGGATCGCGCGATTCGGCTGGCGCAACGCCGAGATACTCCGGTTTTTTCAGGTATGGCGCCAAAACCGAAGCATTCCATTCTTTCTTTGCCCAATGATGTTATAGTTACTAGAGCAAATAAGCTAGGAGTGTCGTTTGGAAATTCATCTAGGCAGATTGCATCTTCAGTTAATTTAATTAAAGATGTTGAACAAGAGAGGTATATCACGATGCTACATAAAAATACTAGTACCGTGGAAGACAATCCACAAGCACTTTTTGTGTCTAAGGTTTCTGGTCTGTGTGAGGATTTAAACGACGAAGAGTTAACGGCTTCAATATCCATGTATCCAAGGTGTGAAAGACACACGGATCCGAAGAAAGAAGGTTTATGATGCTCGGTTTAAAGTTCAGAAAAGATACGTTTAAAATGAGAGCTATGATTTGGAATAGTGAGGGTCTTCAGGACCCCTGTAAAACTTGGTTTATTCAAGAATCTATTTGTGAACAAAAATTAGATTTTATTGCGTTGCTTGAAACTGGTAGATCAAATTTTACCACGCCCTTTTTAAAAAACTTTCTGGAGGCATAGATTACACGTGGTTTTGCCTCCCTCCACATGGAAGATCGGGAGGTATTTTAATTGGCACTAGTACTACTGTACTTCTAGTTAAAAAAGTTGACACGGGCGACTTTTCGGTTAAGGTTCACTTGCGTTCAAAATTGGATGGCTTTGAATGGGTGTTTGTGGCAGTATACGGCGCTGCCCAAAATGATAGGAAACTGGATTTCTTGGCTGAGCTAGTACGTATGTGTGAGAATGAGGCTTTACCAATGTTAGTGGGGGAGATTTTAATATTTTAAGACGATCTGAAGATAAAAGCAACAATAAGCTTGATATGAAGTGGCATTTTATGTTTAATGCGATTATTAAAAGTCTCAACCTTAGAGAAATCGTTCTCTCGGGTAGACAATTTACTTGGACCAGTCGCCGTGATATACCCACGTATGAAAAGCTTGATAGGGTGCTGACTACTGCTGATTGGGAACAAAAATCCCCTCTTGTCACGGTTAGGGATCTAACTAGATCGGGTCGGACCACACTCCTTTGCTCATTGATTCTGGAGATCAGGCTCATATGGATAATAAAGTGAACTTCTCGTTTGAACTATCATGGTTAAGACTAGATGGTTTTTACGATATTATCAAGAGAGAATGGAACGCTATTACTAAAGGTGGGAGCAACATTGAGCGTTGGCAAAATAAAATTAGACACCTCAAGGAATTTTTTGAGAGGATGGGCCCGACACCGTAGTGGAGTTTATAGAAAAGAAAAAGAGAGGCTCGGAAATATTATTGACGAACTTGATATAAAAGCTGAAACTATTCCGTTAAGTGATTCTGAAAGGCAAGCCTTAAGAAATGCTAACGATGAACTTTCTAAATTAAGGCGTGACGAGGAGTCTAAATGGGCTCAGCGCGCTAAGGTGAAACATGTACAAGAAGGGGGTAACAATACCAAATATTTCCATCTTATAGCGAACGGTAAGCACCATAAGAAGAAAATTTTCCAACTAGAACAAGACGAGGGGGCAATTGTGGGGATGAGAATTTCAAAGTATATATAACGGAGTATTATAAGAAATTGTTTGGAGAACCGTCTTAAAACAATTTGGCTTTGGACGAGACTCGAATACATGATATACCTCAACTATCATCGGAGGAGAATGGTATTCTAACAGCAGATTTTACCGAGCAAGAGGTGCATGATGCTATTGTTCAAATGGAACTTAATAAGGCTCCAGGACCAGACGGGTTTCCTGCGGAGTTTTATCAAACTTTTTGGGAAGTGATTAAAAATGATCTTATGGCCTTGTTTGTGCAACTAAGAGGGGGAGATCTTCCTTTGTACAAACTGAACTTTGGGGTAATAATGCTTCACCCCAAAAAAAGAAAATGCAATACAAATCTAACAATATAGACCAATTTGTCTGCTTAATGTGAGTTTTAAAATATTCACTAAAGTTGGTACAAACAGGGTTACTATTATTGCTCACAAAGTAATAAAACCTACTCAAACAGCCTTTATGCCCTGACGCAATATTTTAGAAGGTGTTGTCATACTTCATGAGACCATCCATGAACTTCATCGGAAGAAATTGGATGGAGTACTTTTCAAAATCGATTTTGAGAAGGCATATGATAAGGTGAAATGGCCCTTTTTGCAACAAGCTATGCGAATGAAAGGGTTTGATCAAGACTGGTGTGAGTTGATTACACGTTTTGTGCAAGGTGGAAGTGTTGGAATAAGGATCAATGACGGCCATTACTTTCAAACTAGAAAGGGTTTGAGACAAGGCGATCCTCTGTCTCTTGTCCTTTTTAACATTGTGGCTGACATGTTGGTCATTCTCATTGCTAGGGCAAAAGGAGATGGTCAGATTGGTGGACTCGTACCTCATCTAGTTGAGGGAGGAGTATCCATTTTACAATACGCGGACGACACAATCTTATTCATGGAATATGACTTTGACAAAGCGGTCAACATGAAACTGATTTTATGCATATTTGAACAATTGTCTGGCCTAAAGATTAATTTTCATAAGAGTGAAATCTTCTGCTTTGGAAAGGCGAAAGAGGAGGAGAACCATTATAACCAGATCTTCGGCTGTGAGAGTGGTTTTCTTCCTTTCAAATACCTCGGTATCCCCATCCATTATAGAAGAATTTTGAATAGTGAATGGAAGCCAGTAGAAGATCGCTTTGAAGGGAAGCTCGGATGTTGGCAAGGAAAGTTTCTCTCATACGGGGATAGACTTACTCTTATTAATTCCGTTATCACTAGTCTACCGATGTTTATGTTATCTTTTCTAGAGATACCAAAAGGGGTTAGGAAAAGATTAGATTATTATCGCTCTCACTTTTTTTGGCAGAGCGACGAACTAAAAAAGAAATATCGGTTAACTAGATGAAATATTATTTGTCGTCCTAAAGATCAAGGTGGTTTGGGGGTAGAAGTATTGGAGCTTAAAAACAAATGTTTGTTGAGCAAATGGTTGTTTAAGATGATGAATGAAGAGGGTATGTGGCAAGAATTACTACATAATAAGTATCTTAGGAATAAAATGCTTTCCCAAGTTACTGTTAAACCCACTTATTCTCCTTTTTGGAAAGGGCTTATGGGAGTTAAGGATGAATTCTTTGAGAGAGGCTCTTTCATCGTTGGGGATGGCTTAAAGACCCGATTTTGGGAGGATACTTGCTTAGGGAATAAACCTCTAGCTAATCAATATCCGTCCCTTTACAACATTGTGCGTCGTAAAAATGTTACGGTTGCATAAGTGTTAGCAAACGCACCTCTCAATATCGAATTCAGAAGAATTCTAATTGGAAATAGATGGAATAGGTGGCTACAATTAGTACAACATTTCATGGGAGTATTCCTTACATCTGAATCTAATTTGTTCGTATGGAAGTTAACAACTTTGGGATTATTTATAGTCAAATCAATGTATGTGGATTTCTTGAATGGTCACACAAAGTTCCTTCGGCGTTATATTTGGAAAATGAAAGTGTCACTAAAAATTAAGATTTTTATGTGGTTTTTTATCAAAAAGTGTTGTTAACAAAGGACAACTTAGCTAAGCGTAATTGGAATGGTTGTAACAAATGTTGTTTCTGTGATTCATCGGAATCTGTACACCATTTTTTTTGCTTGTCCCTTTATTCGTCTTGTTTGGAGAATTGTTGAGTTCACTTTTAATCTTGCACCTCCAACCAATATAACAAATATGTTTAGAAATTGGCTAAACGGAGTTGCAAAATGTGACAAAGATAGAATCCATGTTGGAGTATGTGCTATGTTATGGTCTATTTGGAATTCTAGGAATGATTTGGTCTTTAACAATTCTGGAACAATCAACTTTATGCAGGTTATTCGCAGAGCTACATACTGGATCCATTTGTGGTCCTATCTACTCCCAGAGGACCAGCGGGGCCCTATGGATTTTGGGTGCAGACGTCTAGAGTCGGTCGCACGGGATATCTACAACCAAGTTGGGTGGTGGCATTCTAATAGGCTAGATGTTGCTTAAGCAACCTTTGATTTTCTATTTCAAGTGGCTCATTTTTTAGCTACTTTGAGTGATCTCTGAATTTTATAATAATTAACGCTTTGCCCTCTTTTATGAGAGACTTCTGAAACTTGCAATAAAAAGGCTGTGTGCATTAATTGATGCAGAGGCCGGGGACTACCCCATTTCGAAAAAAAATAAACATGTGTACTTAAGGGTCGGGGACCAAAGAAGTGATTAGTTATTACTTCGATTTCACCACTATAAGGGTGTTCTTAAGAATGAAGGAGATTAAAAACATGGGATTAAAATGATCATGGCTCGTTGAATGTAATAAGAAACAGAACCTCATGGTTTCATAGTAACCTAGAATTATATACCTCCCTGCCCGTTCCTATGGATAAGGCACTCGTATTTTCAAAATTTTGCCTCCGACAAAGAATTAGAGCATCTCCATCCGTGTTTCCTAGGAAGGCGTTCCCAATCACATTTTCCATCCAAACGGTAAAATTTCGTCCAGCCGCATTCCCAGGACGCCGAATAGCGCCGAATTTGACCAACTTTCATCCGGCGTTTCCAAGACGTTGGGAACAGACTGAGAACACCGAACGCAGCAGGAAAAAAGAACCCGTCCATGGCCTCGCCCCGTCAGCATGTGATGCCGAGTCGTCCTTATCCCGTCTCCTCGGCTCCCGTGAAGGACCGCCGGTCAATGATCACCCGTCGTGTTGGCCACGCGTCACCGTAATGGTGCGCCACCGCCGGCTCGCCTTTCCGCCATTTCCCCTTTTCCCGCCCACGGCACTGCACCCCTCCCACCTTCGCCACTCTTTCCTCTTTCGGCTATAAATGTCGGCGCCCTCGTCGGTTTAGAGCACCCAATCTCACACATCCATTCCCCAACCACACACTCCTCCTTCGGCGATAAGAAGAAGAGTTCGGCGGCAGCCATGGCGGAGAGGTATCCCGACGACCCTGAGGCGGCGAACGGCTTTGGCGGCGGTCTCTACAGCCATGGCAATCGCAGATGCTGCACGGCGCCGGCTACATGGCGCAGCCGAATTTCTGGTGCCCTGTAACACCCTCAGAATCGGCCCTATGCAAGTTTTAGCGAAACCCGCCAAACCCGCATAGAAACGATTCGAAGGTGCCCACCAGGCACTTTCGTGCGGGTGGAAAACGAAGTAATAACATTACACAACAGTCCTCGATGGGACCCACAGAACATATATATATACAACAGCGACTCAATGAGTCAAGAATACAGATATACAGAACCAAGATCCAAATCACCTTGAAAATGATAGAGCGTCCGACTACGGACAAGATGCAAATGGGGCTAAGAGCCCTGAAGAATAACCAATGGCGTCCATAACCCTGCCCAGGCCAAGCCGGAAGGGTAACCCTGCTAACGACGTCGATCTCAAAACCTGCTTAAACAAAAGGGGTGCCGACAAAGGGCAAAGGAAAAAGAAGGAGCGTCAGTACTGAGGCCAGTACACGGCGAGACTAGAATTCGGCGGTCCTCGCCTACATAGGTATGGTGGACTGAAGCGGCAGCGGCAGCATGCACTAAACAACCTATAGAGACTCGGTGCAACAGGCGGCTAACAGAGAGGGGTAAGGAAGAGCTATTCGGATCCAACCTGAGCTTACACCAAACAAACCCATCCTGGTGTTTCCCCCTCGAGACCAAACGAGGAAGTCAACCGAGGAACTCACACAGTTGGCAGTTTTATTTATTCCGTTGTCGTTGCGGCAACTACTAGTCAGGTATAGATAATCGTCCTGATAAATTAAACAGTGGCCAGTTTTATTTAACCATTCCGTTGTAGTTGCGACACTTACTAGTCAAATATACGGTAGCATGAGACATCCCAAAACCCAGCAGTTGTTGGTACTTTTATTTAGCCATTCCGTTGTGGTGAAGCTGATTACTAGTCATATCGGATACAAGTCAAATTATAACAGTAAACTTTAGTTATAGTTGTCTATGATCAAGCACTGTGCTCCAAGTCGTCCATAACCGCGGACACGGCTTCTCGAAAAGATTTAACCCTGCAAGGGTGCACCAAAGTATCCACACGCACTTCGACCCTTTTTGCCAGATCAATTAACATACACCCATCGGTATGTCGGCGGGGCCTAAGTCATGACGTTTCCCAGACCCAAAGCAAGCACGGGGGGCCACCCCACTAAGTACACCCGCAACGAAGTCGGCCGGTCTCCGAGACAGACTCAGGGTTTGCGACAGTGGCTGTAAACGACAGCAAATCCCAAAACTGGGACTGTCGATACCGCGAAAACACTCCGCTTCCAAAACAGTACAGCGTGCTCCTCACACAATCGTAAATAAAGCAGTAAAACATGGCATAGGTACAGGATAGTAAATAAAGCCCAAACTACTTGTGGCCCCCAGTACAATACTTTGAAATCAGGTACTAAATCGATGGGGGGCCCATATCTCCCCACATGTGGTTAGCGCGCTCGATCTCGGAACAGGTGTCAAGAACTCGGGGTCCTACGGGACACCAGTGGGCGGTCGGAAACCAGATATTATCTATCACCCACCGGTGCCTCTGCTTACCTACTTCAATTTTAGTTGTTAAACAGTAATTAAAGTGAACAATAAGTAAAACCATGATCATCTCCAACATTAAACATGCGGCAATACTCCAACAACTGTGGTACTTGGCGACACGCAACATCACTTGAGCAAGCGACTACGACACGCAAGTCCAACTATCTACCAATCAACAGGTAATAGGCTGTGTCCAAGGCAATATATGGCTGCAAGGGATATCACGGGTACGGAAACTAGAGCATCGCAACACAGATAGCAATAGATCAACAGGAGGGAATAAATACTATAAAAGTAAGATAGGTAGAAAGGGGGAGATGCTCGCCTGAAAACATTGCCGAAGGTTCATCCGAAGATCGGGCGAAGCTCACATCAACTCAACGGCCTTATCCGCGAAGAAGCAAAACACTAGAAGAAACACCGGATAGACTATTTAATACTACGGCAAAAGATCGGGCATGATGCATGTATGATGTATGGCATGGCAAAGATGCGATGCAATTAGGCAATATTAAGCGGAACCGGGGTCCCGACAATTACTTAATAGGTTCATGTTATTTAGATACCCCGCTTTTTAAATGTTGTTTAATAAGGCAGAATATATCTCCGGTTCGCTACACAAATTTAAATGAGGCCGATATGAGACTAGATTTGCCCGCATATGGGCCCCATATTTAATTATAAGGTGAATCGGCATAAGGCCCCCAAACCACATGACAATATGCATGCAAGTAGGACAATTTAATATGCAACAAGTTTTATTATATTATAAAATAGGGTTTCGGGAAGGGGTTCACACATTAGGGTCGAAGATCTTGGTCCGGGGTTCGGGGTCGGTCTCAGGGTCCAGGGTTCGACGGGTTCGGTCTCGGCGGGAACGTTCTCGAACAACGGGGCAGATCTTGTCGTGCTTCAGGTTCGGGCGCGGTTCTCGGCGAACTGGTCGGTTCCCTGTCGGAGGTCTTGGCGCTTCGAATCGGTCTTCGGTTCGGGGCCTCAGGGTCTTGGGGTTCGCGTCCGTGTGGCGGTCTTGTTGTTCCGTGTAGGCGTTCTCGAGGTCGATGGCGAACTTGTCCGGTACCGGGGTTCGGGTCCGGGAAGGAGTACTTGTCGCGCCGGGGTCTCGGCCATCGGATCCTTGAAGGAGGTCATGGTGTCCACGAGGCGATCTTGGCGGCTCGGAGGGGTTCGAGGAATCGGAACGGTCTTCAGATTCCGTGAGGGAGATCATGTCGTCGGTGAGGTCGATCTTGTCGGTTCCACGGTTTCAGTTGTCGGTGTCGGACTTGGTCTCGGCACTGGGAGATCTTGGTGTTCCGAGGAGATCTTGTCGCATCCGAAAACTATTTGGAGTCCTTGACGGTTTTTATTGAAAACCCTCGGGTACATCTCCAAAAAGATATTGTGGTACTTGGGCTAGCAACATGGGAACACAAGCTCTGTAAAATGACACTGGTGTGATGCCCGTACGCGTCCCTAGCTCAAGCACTTGATGCGTGGCCTTCAACCACCAGGGATGGGGCGAGCTGGTCGGGCAAGCTCTGCAGGAGAGGTGATGCGCGACGCCGACGAGGAGGCGCGCGGTGGCGGGGTCGGTGCAGAGCCGGGCGAGACGGATCTTGCGGCGGACAAACGGTGGGCGAGGCCGACGGCGCTGCTCGAGGCGGAGGCGACCGGCGGCGAGGGCGCAGTCTCGGGTGGCGGCCGGCGAAGCTCCGCGAGGCGGCGGGGGGGGGGGGGGGGGAGGACGGGGACGCGGCTGCTGCTGCCGGGGTGGTGGCGGCGACGTAGGCGGGGGCTGCGGGGAGCTCGCGGTCGGGGCGGCTGGAGGCGCTGGAGGCCGAGGCGGGGACGGTGGATGCGGGGGGGGGGGGGGGGGGAGGTGCGGCGGCGGCTCGGGGAGGCGAGGTGGAGGGCGCGGAAGGGAGATGGTGGCGTCGGAGAGGCGCGGCCGGAGCTGTGATGGCGGAGCTCGCGCTTGGGGGCGGCGGCGACAGGGCGGGCAGAGGCGGTGGGGGATGGCGGTCAGGCGAGGTGGGGGCCTCTGCCGGCGGTGGCGAGGACGCGCAGAGGGGCGACCGGACACGAGCCGGTGCTGGAGGCCGGCGGAGGTTGAGGGAGGAGGCCGATGGCGGCGCCAGGGGTGCGGCCGGCCGGGGAAGAGGGGCGAGGGCGAGGTGGCCGGAGGTGGCGGGGCCGGCCAGAGGGAGAGCGGCGGCGAGACGAGAGCCTGGGGAGGGAGGGGCCGGCGGCGGGCCGGGAGAGAGAGGGAGGAAGAAGGAGGAGGAGAGAGGCGAGCGGCTTCGGTGCGGGAGAGGAGGGGGGAGGAAGACGACGGGAGAGAGGAGGGTAGGTGGGGAGCGGGGCGCGGCAGGTGGGACCCGGGGGACAGGGAGAGGAGGAGGGTGGGCCGCACGGGTGGGGAAGGTGAGCGTGAGTGTGGGGGTCGCTGGGTGGGGCCCGGTGGCAGGGGCGGGGTGGGTCGCGTGGGGTGAGGCTGGTGGGTGAGAGTGTGCTGCTGTGGGAAGTGGGGAGTGGGTCCAGGCGCGGGTGGGGTCCAGGGACAGGGAGAGGGAGAGAGAGGGGTAGAGAAGTTGTGGGTGAGAGAGGGAGTTGGGGGGGAAGGTGGCAGCGGGTTGGGGTGATGTGGCGGTTGAGGATTGGTTAGAGGGGAGGGAGAGGGTGAGGTGGCAGCCAGGGATTGGTCCGGGTGAGGTGGAGGAGGGGTGGGTAGAATAGGACTGGGTAGAAAAAGGGTTTGGGGTGGACCGATTTATTTCTGGGGTGGTCGACTGGGTCGAATCGGCCCGTTCGACTGCCCCACTAAAATAATTAAATATTTTAATTGTTTAAAACAAGGCTTTTGCCAACCAATAGCAGACAAAACAAAATAATCCGGAGACCCGGGTTTTGCGTTTGAATTAAGACGGGGCGTTTAGAAAACAAACACAGGTTTTTCCGCAATTAGTTGTAGACAAACAAATGCAAGATGATGACGATGCTCAAATGCAATGTGGCATGATGACATGAGCATGCGGTCATGATGATGCAATGCACAAAAACAACGCGATTTTCTAGTAGTGGTTTTGCGGGATGCCACATGCCCGCCGACCTGGAGGCTCAGCGTCGGCGACGTGTCGGTGCCGCCTAGGGCTCCGACATGGTGGAGGAGATCCAGGCCGCCATCGCGACCATGGAGGACCCCGAGCTCGCCGAAGACCCAGGCAACTTGTGGAAACTTCTTTGTCAAACGCTGAAATAAGTAGTTGGCGGCGCACGACGCACCGACACGCCATCGGTGGTGGAGCGCTCTAGGCAGTCCTCAAGAACATCACCGCCGGAGACCACCCCAAGATGGGATACCCTCCTCGGTCGGCAGCCCAACGCCGTTTGGCAGCGAACTGGCTGCCGAGGAGGATGGGAGGTATCAGCTCCTCGTCCTCGGCGTCGCGGTCGTTTGGTTTGGCACCAGCGCAGTCACCTTGCGCTGGCATAGTCGCCACGCCCCCGCTTCGGCCGGTGAAGCGGGAGGTGGAGTCATTGGTCCGCTTGCCGCCGAGGACGAGGTCACGTGGCATCATCATCAACGAAGCTCGTGCTCCATCACCGCCGACCGGCCGGCTTTGTCTGCACACGCCGAAGCCCGAGCCGGCAGACTGGGCGGTTCCCGTCGACGAGGACGCCTTTGTCCTGAATATGGCGCTGAAGCGTTCTCTTACCGACGTGCCGCCCATGCATGGCCCCGAAGCCTGCGCCTGGTCCATGGCCGACTAGGGGCGCGAGGAGGCCAACAGCGTTCGGCACCATCAGGAGGAGGCCGGGCGCGAGGCCGCTCGAAGCGCTGGCTGGAAGCGTGCCTACTAGGGCGCGCCGCTCATCGTCCTCGACGACGACGATGCCGGTCCCTCATCTCAGCCGTGGCAATGCGATGACACCGGCCAGGGCAGCTTGCGTCCCCCCAGCCGCCGAGCGACGATGATGGCGGTGATGACGGAACCCAGGACGTCAACTACACCGCTTTCTACCGCAACTTCGGCATGTGATCGGCGTGCCCGGGGAATCGGCATCGGCTAGGCCTAGTAGTATTTTCTAAGTTTTTTTAATTTTTTTCTTTAGTCTAATATAGTCAAAATTCGGGTGTTTGTCCGAATTTAATATAATATGTAAGAACTCACCTAAGTATTAATGAAATCGCCTATATTCATCCATATTTTTCCTGAGTTCGCCTAAAATTCGTCCAAAACCGGAAACTCGGTCTGAAAACATAAATAAAAAACTGAGAGTATGCAGGCCAAAAATTATATCCGTCCGGCACTAAATAGCGCTGGAATTGGGCTAGAACGCTAAACGAGTCGAGGTGCTCGATCTTGGTACAATGATATGAGGATTAATTTGTAGACTCAGCGTGCTTTCACTTGGAGATGGTAGCACAGACTCTTCTGTGTGAACTCTGTCGAAAAGCCTTACAACTTTGTCGATCGGTTTTTTTTACCGTTGTGAGTACCTGCGACTTCTGGTCCTATATAAACCACCCCAGACCACCACATAAGGCAGGCCCAATTTTGCCGATCTATCTGTGCTAGCTACAGCTTCCAACCCTCGCAAAAACCCTTTCTTGCCGATGTCCTGGAACTGGAATAACCGAGGGCCTCCACCACCCCCGCCGCCACCTCCGGGGCTCGTGTGCTATATATGCGGCAGGAATGACCTCCTCTCGTTCCACGCCCTTGGTAGCCATTTGGCGTGGCACCGCCGCCGCCTCCAGAATCAGCTCGTACCTGCGGCGCCAGCACCTGCCGCGCCTCTGGCTGTAGTGCCGCTCGCAGTTGCGCAACCTGCACCGATCGTGGTTCCCGCAGCCGCAGTGGACACGGTTTCGCGGCTTGCTCACAACCCTGCGTTTTGGGAGGAGTACCGCAGTGGGGGACCCGCCCCGGGGGAGATAGATTTCGTGGGGCAGCTGGCGGCGGGGCCGGCACAGCCGGTCGTGGTGAACGAAGACGTGCCGGAGTCGTCCGGCAACGCCGGGCAGCCGCCGGTGGACGAGTGACCCGCTCCAAGGAATGAAATGGTGGCGACTGGCGCGTGCATGCTAGCTGGTCGGATTGATCTAGCTCCAGGGAAAAGTTTGCTTAAGATCCATGCTTGTCTCTCGCAGAAAAAGATTCATGGTTGTCATTTTGGTTCATTATTTAGTCTATTTTCTCATTATGAGTTTTGTTGTTCGGATAGATCTGAAGGGAAGATGTGATCTATGATGTATCGTCTATCCATTCAAGGCTGTGTGTTTGTTAACTACATCTGTTTCTTTCTTAATATTTTCCTATAATTATTTATATTTAATTTGTTTGTCTCGTATTCATTCATGTTATGATGTCTCATGTACAAGATGGTATCCGTTTCTGGGGTTTTCTATGTAGTAAGAGTAAGATCAGATACTTTTTTTTTTCACGGGCAATATGAGTATAGAGCAAAAAAAAAAACGTGTTTGCCAGCGCATGCACACGTTTTCTTGGATTGTGTTTCTTATCTTGTGACCGTTAATACCTTTTTCCAATCTTTCAAACCTGGCCAAAATTGATTACTTACCATTCTAATCGATGGTGAAATCTCCCTTCAATTATACTGGATTCTTTACATTAATTGATGTCGTTTAAATGATGAGTGGGTCACAGGTAATAGTAGCGAACTAGTTAAGTCTTTCTAACTATAGATGGCACATAAAAATACATTGTATGCCGATACATACATGTATTTATTTATGTACAATGTTGGGTGATAAACTTGTACACATACATGAAAAGGTATTTTACCCTTCTTGAATGGTGTTTAACTAATTTGGTCAAAAAAATCAAATGGACGAGCCAAAATATTTTCATACTGGAAATTGGATTAATGGTCCTACTTTTACACCAAGCTATCAAGGCAAAGGTTAAGTTTCAGTGATGTAATTTATCTGAGCCATTTTAAATGAAGTCCTTGGCACACTTCTACTTCAAATGGGTATATTAGTTCAAACTTGAATTCTATGAGAACCACATGTACATGAGAAACTAGATATTTATTATCCTAACATCTCGCTAAATGTGCACTAGGTGGGAGGGCAAGACGTTTGAGATTAATCATAACATATATAAGTATACGTAATTAATGTACACGGTTAGTATTAGGCATTTACAGTTGTTATGATAGTTTAGATAGAGTTAGTATCTATTTACGTATAATTTTAACTTGACTTGTATTCCAAAATGATCCCCTGTATGCCTATATATACTCACCCATGAGGCTCAGTAATACATCCATCATATTCCGCAAAATGCATACTCTTTTATGGTATCAGCCTAACCGGTCCGAACCCTAGCCACCGACGCACTTCCGTCACGCCGCCCCCGGCGGATCGATCTCCATGATCTCCGCCGGGGGCCGCACGATCTGTCGCAGTGATCGGCTGCCCTGGTGAGTATTTTCCAGTCTCTAGATCGGTTTTTCTCTCCGTCGGTCGCTTGGCCGATCTTCTTTTTTGGTTTAACGATCATAGATCGGATTGAGTCACCCACCGCCGTTGTCATCTCCACGCCTCTACTCCGACCATCGGCATCGACGATCTACCTCGGTCGGCTGCTACGCCTTCCTCGGTAGGCTGCCACAACCGCCCCCCTCGAATCGTCTTCGTCGTCATCGTCCGAGACTTCACCGACAACAGCGCCATCGACTCTGATCTACATGTCGTCCACGCCATGGTGTACCATCGGTCTGATCAATCGATCTCGCGCCTATCTACGCCAAGCACGTCCCCGAGCACGCACCTACCACCGTTCGAGCTACGGGCTGCCGTTGCGTCGCCCCTTCGGGCCGCAGCGCCGCCACCTTTGGTCCATGCTACCGTCTTGCAAACACGCCTCACAAGCGTGTACACCACTAGTGGTCTCCCAGCCGATGCATCGACTCGTTCCATGTAACTATGCCGCCCCATCTCGTCATGGTGTCACTGAACGCAGTCTACATCGCCGTCTCCACGCACCGACGCCCCAGGATATCTCCACGCTACCTCCCATGGTGTGAGTCGCCTACGTCCGCGCATGGTCTTCGTCACGCTAGATTCTTCTTCGCCAAATTCGAGTACCTCCGATGTGCCAATCCAGGCCGCCGTTGGTTTTGCCGCCTTCTATGTCTTCGTCCCTGCCCTTGCGTGCCCGGTATTGGCAACACCGGTGCATGCCTTCATCTCCGACGCGTCCCCGATCCTGGCAATCTCGGATCGGCCCTTCATCTTCGTCAGACTCGACAAAGTATTCTTCGGCAATGACACCCTCCTCTATGACTATCTCGACCGCGTCACCAACAAGTTCTTCTCTGCATACTCGGTTCCGGCAAAACCGGAGTGTGCATTCGTCCCTGACGTGCGCCTAGTTCTGGCAAAACTATGGCTACACCTCGTCCTTGACGACTCGGACTGCATCGACCCTCGAAAAGCCTCCGCAGACCTCTAAAAGCATCCTCGGCAAGCCTCTGTGGTCCCTCGGGACGCCTCTGCGGACCCTTGGCAAGCCTCCGCAGACCCTTTACGCATCTCCGTCATCCTCCTCGCGGGGATACTACTTTGTGGCCCGAAAGTTTGCACGCGAAGGCATCACGGGGTCCGAGTTGTGGGTAATCACCGCGATTCGAAAAGCTAAAGGGGTAATTACCAAGAGGGGCATTTCGAGTGAATGGTGGCCAAACCAAATATTTTCAAATCTTAACCGTTATGTCAGGATATTCCATTACATTAGTACCTGCTGTGCCCCTGTTGTGCCCCTTCTAAATCACCGTCCACGTGTCGCATGAGCAAATCCATTTCTGTAATTTCCTAACCACCGACATTGAATCCAGTGGTGGTGGTCCTTTTTCTCCCTCGCCCTACACTGAATCCTGTTCGGCGGCGGCGACGGTCGTTTTTCTCCCCGCCCCCTCCCTCCCCCCACACACACTGAATCCGGCGGCGGCGGCATGTCAAGCGAGGCCAAGGTGGTAGCTACATCGGCGACTGATTCGGCTTCGTCGGAGCCAGCGTCTCGGGCACAATGCCAGACAAGCGAAGCAGCGGCAGGGTCTGCAGCCCAGGTTAGCGAGGAGGTCAGCCAGAAGTATGCTAACAGGGTACCTACGAGCAGCGGGTTGAAGAGAAAATCTAGGCCAGTGGCAGAGTGTTCGGCCGCAATGCGGGGTCGTGCAACCCAGATCTCGAAGAAAACCACCCGGGAGAAGAGCGAGAGGTGAATTTTTCTTTTCTGTGTCTTGTCTTGCAAGTAGATTAGTTCCTGCAAAGTAGTGTATAATGAACTGAAAGGTCCCCTTTTTAATCAAATTAGGAACAATTTCGATGCAGCGTACCTATATGAGTTCACGGTTCATGTTCGCCAGTATATTGCAAAACTAGATTTTGGTTGCGAGAGGGTTGTGTTCGGGAAGGATGTGCGTATGCTTGTCAACTATAAAGAGGTTGTGTCTGTTTCACAAATGATAGATATGCTTCATTCTAAAATTCCTTGGGATCCAGACAGAGGGCAAAATTGGTGTGGCATAACATGAGTGATACCTATGTGCAAATTGATCACTCCCATGAGCTTCAGATGCTTTGAGAGTGTTGTGCAGCTGATCGTCAGGTGAAAGTTGAAGCGATGATTGATGATATGTATGTAGATAATTGAGATCTTGCTGCCAGAGCTTCTGCTGCTCGAGTTTACGGACCACCAGATGTTGATCAAGCTAAGTTAAATATACACCTAAAGGTGGATTCATACACAGCAAAACTTGATGGCGGAGTTAATAAGACAATTTCGTCATGTACTGTGGAGATAGCCGTCGATTCCAAAAACATAACTCCTGTTGAACTGAGAGAGATGATTGGTAAGGAAATCATTATTGGCCCTAAGCAGATGGCACGACTCCGGTGGTGGCATCATAAGAAGTAGGAGTTCATAGAGGTTTTGGATGCCGATGGTCTGATGCAGATTATGCGACGAAAGAAGCAAACCAGGAAGGTGTTTTTCCTGGCTGCTATTTCTGATGTTGTTGGACAAGTTGAAGTGGATGCAGAGGCCCCTGTTGTGGCTGAACAAAACGAGGCGATAGACGTTGATCAGATCTGATGAGAGATGCTATCCGGGGCTTGTTAGATAGACCGCAAGGTTCCTCTGCCTGTATTTGTAACAAAGATTGTTGTTGCTTTGAAACTATGTTGATGTAGTCCTGTTTGTTCAGAGATTGCAATCCGATGTTCTGTGAGCTGTTGAGATTTTCGGACATATCAATCGATGAAAGCATCGTTGTTGTAATAAGACACAAGTACATTGTAGTTTACATGATTATGTTTGCTGAGATGATGTGATATATTTTTTTTCTTAGATTCTAATTGTTGAGAGATTGTAATATAATATGTTGTGAGCAGTTGGGATATTGGGACATATCATTCATTGAAAGCATCACTTAACAAGGTGATATATAAGTACCTTGTAGTTGACATGATTATGATGTAATATAATGCTCCGTGGGATCAGTAATTTGACTAATAGCTGGATAACTATCTGTTACTTAGAAGGAAGTAATATCATGGATGAACGAGCGTAGGGTTTAGGAAAAAACTTACTAAGTAGGAGACAGTGATCTATTGAACGGACAGGTCTAGGATTTAGGAATAAGGGTTAAGGGGTTAGTACAATAAATAATTCATTAGACCCTAAACCATAAACCATAATCCTATATATTTCGGTACATAAGATTTTGTATGTTGCTATAAGTCAAACAAATTGGGAAGGAGGAAGTACATGATTAATATTAAAAATTAAAATGAATAAAAAGAAAAACTATTAGATATGAGATAGTAATACATCCAGAGGACATTGTATCAATTAAACCATTGTAGCATGCCAATTTACTCAATGTTGCAATGTTGACGCACTTCACTTTCCCCACTCCTTCTCTCTCCACTAACTACCCTCATCTCTCTCCTCACCGTCACCGACGCGTCGCCGCGGTCGCATTCGCCATGCCGCCCTAGAACGACAAGGACGGCCAGTCAAGCAGCGACAGCTTTCTCTCCGATATCGAGTCTTCCCTCCCCGATGTGAGTTCCTTCGTTTTCTCGGCAATGGTTAGGCATTGGTAATTACCTCGACCCAAGACTTGAAATGTGTATGCAATCGTGTTTATTTCTAGCTTTTCGTTCCCTTATAAGTACCACTCCCGATCTACGAACCCAATTGGGAGGGACTAGATCTCGATTGGGAAGTACCATGTGAGCATGGGCTAAAACTGAGGAAATCTGTTGCATTTGAAGGCAGTGACACTGGAAGAAGCTTTTGGGCTATACAAATTAGGTTTGCTTTCGTTATGTACAATGGCGACATGAATAAAATTGTATAGTGTTATATTGATAATTAGGTCCCGTGTTTTTTTAGGTTGGCCCGATGTGTAAAGCAGTAGATTGGGTGGATCTTGAGTGGCCAGATGCACTTAAGAAATGTTTGTCCAAGTTGTGGGATATGTATGAGCTCGAAAGGCCGGGTAGATTTACAGATTCCCGTGATGCAGCTACAAAAAATTACAAGCTCTTGGTAGGAAATAAGGAGATGGAATAGGAAATCAAGCATTTGTGGTCAGAACTAAATGACACAATCAATGGGAGCTTGGTGGTGGGAACTGCACAAAAGATTCGGAAGCTAGAAAAGGAGAGGGGTCAGCTCATGGAAGAGAATAAGAAGCTAGAGTACTACATTGCGAATCTATTGAAGGATCTGAAGAAGGAGCGCGAGGTGAACAAGGACAAGCTATAGACGATCAAGGAAATTTTAGATGAATAATTTGTGTCGTGAAAATATCTGAACTAGTTAACTGTAAGACTTGCAATTGTAATATCTTCACTAATCCAAACTCAATCCTTGAGCAAAATAACCTTTCATAAGAAAGCATAGTTTGCATAGAGAGAGGTCCACGTTTACAAAATCACTACTACATGGATAAAACACGATTTGGTCTGTTAGAAAACATAGTTTGCAAACTAATTTCAGAGGAACTTATAGTTTGCACTGAGTCTGGCATGGAGATGCTCATTTTCCTTCATGAGAAGCTCCAGTTCGAGGGTTCGTTCGATCAGGTCCGCTTTGGTTTTTACCTGCTCCCTCAGTACTTGGACGTGCGCCTCTCGCTGGTTGAAGCGCTCCGTTTGGAAAGCGACAAGCTTATCAGTAAGCTTAAGATTATCCACCATGAGATCCTTGATGATCTCCTCCTTCGCACGCGCCGAGGTGATACTTTTTTCGTGAAGTTCCTTCCAGCCGGCGATGTCCACCTTCAGATTGTGGCACTTGTCATAAAGGATGGTGGTTTCATCTCTCACGCGGTCATGGGACACTTTCTAAAAAAAATTCTTCTCCATTTGGATAGCCATCTTTTCCTTTAGCCAGGTCGCCAGTTCTGGGTTGATCTTTTGCCTCTTCTGCTGCAACAAAAATATGTGGTTAGTTTCCATAATTTAAATAATTAACTAGTGTCAAAGTCATAATTTGAAGGACAGAGCAGTCAAGGATTGTTCAAAATTTAACATAATCAACTAGTGTCACAATCCTAATTCTAGAGATAATGTCAGAGAAATATAGGCTTTTTCCCAATTCAACACGATAAACTAGTGGAATATTTCTAATTTCTATGACGGAGCAATATAGCCTTTTCCCAATTCAACAGGATAAAGTAGTGGCATAGTCCTAATTTCAATTTCAGAGCAATATAGCTTTTTTTCCCAATTCATCAGGATAAAGTAGTGGCATAGTCCTAATTTCAATTTCAAAGCAACGTGGGACTAGGGTGTTGTGGGTTTTTCCAATGTAACCAAATAGTAGTGGTATAGTCATAATCTAATTCCAAGCTTAGATACATAATGGAAAGAAAGGATGATGACCATTCATGAGAACACAAACCCATAATTCAGTTGACATGAAGTAAGATAAACAGAGAAATAAGGAGTTGCTCCAAGATTCCTTAACTGCACGACATATATAAATTACAAAAGCAGCGGAGCATGAACTGAGATACCTGTCCCCCTCTACTCGGAATCTGAATTGGGCATTGACTTTAGCTCCCTGTTCTCCGTGTTTGGACTCTTGGGCACGGTGAGTCCTCGTCTCATGTCCTCCTTCATCAGCCTCAATGCATCCAGGCAACGGTCCCTATCATTGTAGGCTTTGATGGTAGCCTTTGCTTCGATGATGCGTTCTCTGCGTGTCTCGGTGGCTTCGTCCAGCAGGAGGACGCATCTATTATGGAGATTCTTCTTGTAACACAAGAGCTTCGTAATTAACTTGATGGCCAGGTCTTGTCTGGACAAGCTGTGTGCGATCAACTTCTGCAGCTCGTCGATCACCCTCTGCAGCTCGTCGCGCTTTGCTTCAAGCCTGTTGATGTTAAGTGAAAAATCAAGTGTGATCTCCTTCTGCAGAGACAAACGCCTTCGAAGGCGATCATTAGCCTGGGTTAGGGAGCGTGCACCCTGCAGTTGGTTGTCTATCTTGGCGTTGATCATGGACACCTTGTCACTGAAATCGGCCTTCGCTTGTTGCATCGTTCATGTTATTTAAAATAGGTACTCTATAATTGTACTGCATGTTCCAGGGAAGCACAATATTTAAGTCACAAAACCCGCAAATGTGTCTACGAAGATTGAGCGTGTTCCCTAGTTGGAGGCTACTTGCGGGCAGACACGATCTAATATTTCCACATTTAGAATCTCAAAAATAAAACCAAATGCATGTCGGGATTCCTACCTCGTTGAGCCGGAGAACAGGGCCGAACGGGTCCTGTGATGTCGTCGCCATCGTGCTGGTTTCAGGATCCACGACCGCCCTGGAATATGTAGGAGAGTAAGAAGAAGAAAAAGAAGAAGAAGAAGTAGACATAGAAGCAGAAGAAGAAAATAGAGAAGAAGAAGAAGACTATATCGGGAGGAGCCCGGGTCTGCTAGAACACTCAGCGCCGCCACCACAATCATGCTTGTTTTAGCGTCAGCGGCCACCCTGGAATAGGTAGCAGAGTAACAAGAAGAATACGAAGTAGACATACAAGAAGAAGAAGAAGAAGAATAAGAAGAAGAAAGAGAAGAATATTGTACTGGGAGGAGCCCTGGCTTGCTGGAACATTCAGCACCACCATCGCCATCGTGCTCCTTTCAGGGTCCACATCCTCCCTGGAATATGTAGCATAGTAATAATAATAATAAGAGGAAGTAGACATAGAAGAAGAAGAAGACTATACCGGGATGAGCCCTGGCCTGCTGGAACATTCAGCGCCGCCGCCCCCATCGTGCTGCTTTCAGGGTCCATGTCTGCCCTAGAATATGTAGCATAGTAATAAGAAGAAGAATAAGAAGTAGACATGGAAGAAGAAGAACACTATACCGGGAGACCTGGCATGCTGGAACATTCCGCGCGCCGCCGCCATCATGCTGCTTTCAGGGTCCACGGCCGCCCTGGAATATGTAGCATAGTAATAATAAGAAGAATAAGAAGTATACATAGAAGAAGAAGAAAACAGAGAAGAAAAAGAAGACTGTACCCGGAGCGGGAGGAGCCCCAGCCTACTGGAACATTCAGCGCCATTGCTAGGAGAGATTGGGTATCTATGCAAGGGAGGGGAATGAGCAGCTGGTTGAGAATGAAGTCTAAGGCGGTGAGCTCTCTCTAATACGTCGTAACGTATCTATAATTTTTTATGCTCCATGCTTGTTTTGTGCCAACTATCTTATGTTTTGTCTACACTTTGAGGTATTTTTATATGTTTTATAGTACTAAACTATTAACAAGATGCTACACTGCCATTTTCCTATTTTCTTCTGTTTTTGGTTCCAGAAAAGGCAGAAAATGAATATTCTCGGAATTGAACGGGACAAAAGCCAAAGTCATTATTTTACCCGGATAAACATGGAACCACGAAGGAGAGATGGAAGAGGACACCAGGGTGGCCACACCCTAGGTGGGCGTGGGCTATCCCTAGTGGCGCCCACAGGGGGTGTGGCCCCCTGGCCCTCCACCGACCTTGCCTCCTTCGCCTATAAGAAGCTCCTGACTCAGAAACCCTAAATCATCGATCAAAAAGACACGAAAAGTTCCGCAGCACCGCCGCCACCGAAGGAGAAATTCGGGGGACAGAAAGTCTCTGTTCTGGCACCCTGCCGGGACGGGGAAGTGCCCTCGGATCCATCTCTTTCGATCTCCGGAGCCATCTCCTTCGATCTCCACCACCATCTCCATTGTTGTTGCTGATTCCCATGATGAGGAGGGAGTAGTTCTTCCTCGAGGCTAAGGGCTCTACCAGTAGCTATGTGTTCATCTCTCTCTATGTATGATCATATTGTGGTCATGAGATTTGTAATCAAGTAGATCTATTCTGCTACTCAAGTGCTTTAATAGATCTCTGGCTCTCCCCATGTGTGTGAAAGTGACAGCGTGCACACTATGGTGGCAGTTAGGCTAGATCCTACATAAATACTCATCGTGCTTTAATAGATCTATGTTTTTCCCCAAGTGTGTGAAAGTGACAGCATGCACACCGTGTGTGGCACTTAAGCTAGGTTACATATATATTTATCATGAGTATATTTTTAGTTGGTTGTCTCTATGAAATTGTGGTGTTTGTTGGAACCATCTAGTGCTCAAGGTGATAGTGTGGAGTTATCTAGATTGGTAAAGGCAGACTTTGAGGAGTGTTCTTATAGCCCTACCATGGATTAGAGTGTCCAAACGGAGAGTAGTTTAGAGTAGTATCATGAAGAGAATATATTTATGAGAGAGTGTTCACTAGTGAAAGTATGATCCCTAGGCCTTGTTTCTAAGCATTGAAACACCGTTTGCTCCTAGATCTGTTGCATGTTTTCTTGCTTCCATCTTTTTGCCTTTAGTCCTTATCTCACCATCAAGCTATTTTCTGGCACCGTTACCACTTGTATTTTACTATCTCTTTGCCGAACTAGTGCACCTATACACCTAACAAGTGTATTTGGTGTGTTGGGGACATAAGAGACTTCTTGTATCTTGATTGCAGGGTTTCTTGAGAGGGATACCTTTGACCAATTCCTACCTGAGTTCGATAAACCTTGGGTAATCCACTTAAGGGAAACTTGATGCTATTCTACAAACCTATGCACTTGGAGGCCCAACAACTGTCTACAAGAATAGAAGTGCGTAGACATCAAGCTATTTTCTGGCGCCGTTGCCGGGGAGGAAAGGTAAAAGACACTCACACACGTTACCCCACGGCAACAGCAAGCCAGAAAGCTATTTACTGGCGCCGTTGCCAGGGAGGTAATGTAAAAGTTACTCACATCCTCCGGCGTGAGTGCTCGAAGTTATTTCCTTTAGATTCTGCAATTTTGTCTTTTTATTTCTTGTTTTCACTAGTTAGGCTTAATGGAAAACAGCAACAAAATTAGAGAGCTTCATACATACTATCTTGAGTTAGGACATGAAGTGTTTTAAGAGAAAATTAAAAAACCTATGGAGCTTTATTTGCATGCTAATAGGAATGTTATTAGTATGAATTCTTTGAACACCATTATTGTTAATGCTATGGAAAATTATAAGCTTGGGGAAGCTAGTTTTATGAAAATGATCTTTTTAGTTCTCCAACTTTGGAAGATAGCTATTATATTGCTTATGATGATACCAAACCTCCAATATATGATGATTACAATGATGAATATGATATTTTTAGTCCACCTACTATTGATGAGAAAATCAATTATGATTACAATATGCCTCCTATATTTGATGATTATGGTGATGACAATAATAATCATAGCTATGTTGTTGAATTTGCTCCCACTACAATTAATAAGAATGCCTTTGCTTACGTGGAGAGTAATGATCATTTTATACATGTAGCTCATGATAAGAATTTTTTATGTGATAATTATATTGTTAATTATATTCATGTTTCTACTCAAATTTATTATGAGAGAGGGAAACATGGTCTTATGCATCTCAACAATATTAAGTTTCCCCTCTTTATGTTGAAAATTTTGAAGTTGCACTTGTTTTGCTTCCCTATGCTTGTTGCTTTGTGCTTTTATGACTTGTTTCTTTTCAAGATTCATATGCATAGGAAGTGGGTTAGACTTAAATGTGTGTTGAATTTGCTTCTTGATGCTCTCTTTTTCTTCAAATCATATTTCTTATGTGAGCATCTTCTCAAACTATCAAGCCTAACTTAAAGGCGTTAAAGAAGAGTACTTATAGGGAGATAACCCAAAAGTTTTCTTAAGTCTTGGAAGTTATTACCTCTGTAATAACCTCTCCTTATCCTTTTTATTTGGTTTTTGTGCCAAGAATAACCTCTAATGATAGGGAAGTAAGATTTGAGGAGTTGCTATCCCGAAACAGATTTTTGTGCTCCACCGTAAACATTCGTGAGGAATCGCTGTAAGTCGGATTGCGCTGATATTTTCTGAATAAATCCCCCAGTATGTTAGCTAACTTTCGTTAGTTCAACACTTTTTTATTTCAGCAACATAAGGTCTTCGAAAAAATAGGTTTCTACCTGATGGTCTATTTTGACAGATTTCTGTCATTATTTGCATTTGCTTCTTATTGATTCCTTTGTGGGTTCTTTTTGAGAAATTGAGCTTTTTGAGGGAATTGCTACAGTATATTGTGTTTCTAGTGAAAGTTTTGCTGTTCTAAAGCTAAACCCAAAGGTCTATTATCTTTTGAATACACTAATGTTGCTAATGAAGATTGTGTGAAGTTTTGTATGAAGGAAAAAAATTAGGTGTAGAGAGAGAATGATGTAATGAGATGAAGAATGGACAAAATCTCAAGCTTGGGGATGCCACCCCGTGTCACCCCAATAAATATTCAAGAGGTACAAGCTTCAAAGCTTGGGGATGCCCAAGGCATCCCCTTCTTCATCAATAAAAAACTCAGGTCTTTCTAGACACTTCGTTTTTATTGTTTCATGCACAGTTGTTTTGCTCTTAGAGCGTCTTTGTTTTTGTTTTTAGTTTTGTTTTTCTTGGTTTTCTGCAATAAGTTGGTTGGACCCTAGCACACTTATTTTGGAGAGAGACACACTCTGTTTTCCTTGCCTAGAACACTCTAGTTTTTATTCTTATTGTCTTGTGAGTGTTCTCTTTTGCTAGCACTGTGTTTCGCCTTAGATTTCTTGTGCTTTTAGCTTAGAACTTTTTACTTCTTCTTTGTAGATTTGTGAGACAATCTCACTGGTATTTATTGATTACTATCTTTGTGAGTTGTTTCAAATAAGTTCATTGGTGTTGGAAAAGAGTAGGAAGTTTCATGCTTATAGTAGTACAAAAAGGAGCTTGTTTTGACTGTGGCCTAGACTCTATCATGTCATGCTAGATGTTGTTTCAACCTTATGCTTAGTGATTATTTTTGTAGCATGACTTGTTCCAAACAATTGAGATTGCTTAATGTAACTTGAAAGAATCATGCGTTGTTTTAGCATACAAAAGCATAGTATTGTGGTATTCTCCTTTGATGCTTTGTTTGGGTTGACTTAGCACATGCTCACACCATGTTATGACTATGAACCAGTCACCTTAGCCTCTATGATCATTTAGTTTTTGACTTCTAGTACCACTTTATGCTTTTATTAGTAATGTTTTGTCGCTCTGCATAATTATGGCCATTATTGCTCTCTTAGTTGGTCGCTCCTAGTCTTTTGCTAGCCTCCACTTGTATTGAGTAAGCTCTACTCATGCATACAACTCCCAAGAAATCAAGTTATTCCGAAGTGTCCACTATAAATTCCTATTCATGGTGTGTTACACCATTCCAAGTATATTCTTGTTTTCATCTATCTTCCAATTAAAAAGTATTTTGTTATGTGAAAACTTAGTGATTAAAGCTCTAACAAACTTGATGCACACTTTATTTTTCTTGCCCCTAATAAACTTGAACCACTGTGTCATCTATGTTGTATATGCTTGCACTTATACGTTGGAATTAGCAGAACCATGCTGTCATGGGGAACGCTTTCAACATTGCACTTGTACTTTGTACATAGGTGATATCATGCTCTTTTGGCTATGGATGTCGCCGGTGTGAAATAAAAGGGGAGCTTGTAAGTCCATGGAGTTATGTATGTGTGTTAGAGAAATGCCTGGGCCGCTATCCTAAGCCATGCCTAATCATGGTGGAAACTTACAGCATCACCATAATGACATCTATGAATCTTTCTTCTTATAAAAAGAAGATACATATTGAAAATAGGAAAGAGAGAAAAAAAGCACCATTTTCCCATGGTAAATAAGAAGATTGCTGAGATGCTCATTGTCCGCTTGCCTTGTCATTTTGATTATGGGATAGCTTCTGTATCATGTGCAAGGGGTACCCCGTTGGCGGTTCTCTATGATACACATGTACTTACTATGACAAGAACTTACAGGTGACTAAAGTTGAGTAGCATGAGGTGCAGGCCTCGTATTCAAGGGACATGAGATTGCCAACTTATACCTTGTCAAGCATATACTCCATAGTTTGTTCACTTTAACCTTAATCACTTCAAGATGCTTATGATAGGGGCAATGAGAGATGAAAGCTAATAAGTACCATAATTTTTGGAAATTCTTTTTGAAACTTGAAATCCCTGCTTCCCTATATGAAGGGCCTTTCTTCCACCACTATATTGAGTCTCCACTGTCTACCTTTAGGCACCAGTTAAGAGAGCATAGTTTCCATTCTTAGTTCTATGTGCATTGTCCCAAAACTTATTGATTGATGCATATGGTTGATATTGCTTGTTCTTGTGCTATTTGTATCTAGTCACCCTTATGAACTTTGAAGGTGTCCTATGCATCTATTTGCTACTCCATGAGGTACAAGCTGAATGCCACCATGCTATGTTTTCTATATGTGAAACAAACAAACGTTTTTCAATGCATGTTATTCATGATCTTTGTTTGTAACCTTTCATGTTGCATGCATAGTTACTTTGTCTTACTGTTAGAACTCCATCTTTCATGCTCATGTTTAGAGTACTTTGATCCTAGATTTCAATGCTTGCAAATGGTTTGACCAAGATTGTGATGGTGCATGTCACCTCAAAAATTATTCTTTTTATCACTTACCTACTCGAGGACGAGCAGGAGTTAAGCTTGGGGATGCTTGATATGTCGTAAACGTATCTATAATTTTTGATGCTCCATGCTTGTTTTGTGCCAACTATCTTATCTTTTATCTACACTTTGAGGTATTTTTATATGTTTTCTGGTACTAACCTATTAACAAGATGCCACAGTGCCATTTGCCTGTTTTCTTCTGTTATTGGTTCCAGAAAAGGCAGAAAATGAATATTCTCAGAATTGGACGGGACAAAATCCAAAGTCATTATTTTACCCGGAGCAACACGGAACCATGAAGCAGATATGGAGGAGTACACCAGGGTGGCCACACCCTAGGTGGGCGCAGGCTAGCACTGGTGGCACCCATAGGGGGTGTGGGCCCCCTGGACCTCCACCGAACTTGCCTCCTTCGCCTATAAGAAACCCCAACTCAGAAACCTAAATCATCGACCAAAGAACCACGAAAAGTTCCGCAGCGCCGCCACCACCAAAGTGGAGATTCGGGGGATAGAAAGTCTCTGTTTTGGCACCCTGACGGGACGGGGAAGTGCCCCCGGAGCCATCTACTTCGATATCCACCACCATCTCCATCGCCGTTGCTGATTCCCATGATGAGGAGGGAGTAGTTCTTCCTCGAGGCTAAGGGCTCTACCGTAGCTATATGTTCATCTCTCTCTCTCTATGCATGATCATATTGTGGTCATGAGCTTTGTAATAAAGTAGATCTACTCTTCTACTCAAGTTCTTTAATAGATCTCTGGCTCTCCCCATGTGTGTGAAAGTGACAGCGTGCACGCCATGGTGGCACTTAAGCTAGAGTCTACATAAATACTCATCGTGCTTTAATAGATCTATGATTTTCCCCATGTGTGTGAAAGTGACAACGTGCACACCGTGTGTGGCACTTAAGCTAGGTTACATATATATTTATCATGAGTATATTTTGAGTTGGTTGTCTCTATGAAATTGTGGTGTTTGTTGGAACCATCTAGCGCTCAAGGTGACAGTGTGAGGTTATCTAGATTGGGAAAGGCAGACTTTTAGGAGTGTTGTTATAGCCCTGCCATTGATTAGAGGGACCAACCGGAGAGTAGTTAAGAGTAGTATCATGAAGAGAATATATTTATGGGAGAGTGTTCACTAGTGAAAGTATGGTCCCTAGGCCTTGTTTCTAAGCATTGAAACACCATTTGCACCTAGATTTTTGCATGTTTTCTTGCTTCCATCTTTTTGCCTTTAGTCCTTACCTCACCGTCAAGATATTTTGTGGCACCATTACCACTTGTATTTTACTATCTCTTCAACGAACTAGTGCACTGATACGTCGAAAACGTATCTATAATTTTTGATGCTCCATGCTTGTTGAGTATCTACTATGCTTTGCTTTGTCTACACTTTGAGGTGTTTTTTATATCTTTTCTGGAACTAACCTATTAACAAGTTTCCACGGTGCCAGTTGCATGTTTTCTTCTGTTTTTGGTTCCATAAAGGCAGAAAATCAATATTCTCGGAATTGGACGGGACAAAAGCCAAAGTCAATATTTTACCGCGAGGGACAAGAATCCAGAAGACGAGACGGAGACGTGAACCAGGGCGGCCAGACCGCCCCTAGGCACGGGTGGGTCCTGCCCTACGCCTGGGTAGGGTGTGCGCCCCCTGGCCGCCTCCCAGCCTCGCCTCTTCGCCTATAAGAAGCCCCCGATGCAGAAACCCTAAGTACCCGATCAATATTCCACGAAACCTTTTGTAGCCGCCGTCACTGTTATCCCTAGATCGGGGGGATCTGAAGTTCTTCCCAGCACCCTGACGGAGAGGAGATCATCCCGGAGGCCTTCTCTCTGGTATGATGCATGAGTAGTTCCACCTTGGACTATGGGTCCATGTAGTAGCTAGATGGTTGTATATCCTCCTTGTGCTTTCATGTATAGATCTTGTGAGCTCCGTTCATGATCAAGATCTAATCTATTTGTAATCATGCATGTTGTGTTTGCGGGGATCCGATGGATATTGAGATTACTATGTCAGATTGATTAATGGTTTTGTCTTTATGATTCTATCATGTCTGTGTTCTTTGTGATCTTGAATGCTCTATGTTGTTAGTAGCTATCTTGGCCGAGTAGTTGCTAGTGACTCCAAGAGGGGGTATTTATGCTCGATAGTGTCTTCATGCCTCTAGTTTACAAGGGAAGTGACAGAAATCTCTTCGGTTGTAGATGTGATATTGCTACTAGGGAGAAAACAACGGTCTGTTGTTCATGGAACAAGTGGATTGTTTACCTTACACACTTTGCCTAAAGCAGTTGTCTGTTGCTTGCAACTTAATACTAGAGGGGGTTCAGATGATAACCTAAAGGTGGACTTCCAGTCATAGATGCAGTTGGATGGCGGTCTATGTATCTTGTTGTATTGCCCAATCAAATCTCATAGGATCCTTTTGTCTAGTATTGCATTGTTATGCCTTGCTTAGTTCCTGTCAATTGCCCTGCTGTAATTTGTTTACCCTTCATGCCATGTTGTTTATCTAAGGAGAGCACCTCTAGTGAACTATGGACACCGGTCCAATCTTTACCATTGATACATCTTCCATTGTTACTTGTTTACTTGCTGCAAACCATTACCTTCCACACCATACGTTTAATCCTTTGTTATAGCAAACCGGTGAGCTTGACAACCTCACTGATTTGTTGGGCAAAGTCTTGAGTTTGTGTTGTGCAGGTCTGCGTGTTGCTTGCAACACCTGTGTGACGTTTCCTTCCTCCTACTGGTGCGATAACCTCGGTTTCTTACTAAGGGAAAACTTGCTGATGTGCTGCTTCACACCTTCCTCTTGGGGTTCCCAACAGGCTGCATGTTAGCCATCAAGCTCTTTCTGGCGTCGTTGCTGGGGAGGCTAAGGACGTCTTCACTAGGGGAGTCCTTCACATTCTTTCTCTTTACTTTTTTTTAGTTTGCTTTGTTTGTTTTGCTTGGTTTTGTTTGCCTCTTTTCAAAACCCCCCAAAAAAATAGTCTAGTTTGGTTTGCTTGCTTTATTCAAAAACACAAAAAAATTAGTTCCTACTCTAGTTTCCACCTTGCTCTAGCTCACCATGTTGTTCCCCAAGTTCGCCCTGAAAGATCTTGCAATAGGTAGTGGCTGCATAATTGGGAAAGATAATATTGAAGAATTCTTTAATCATGTTAGCAAGCATGAGGATATTGAGGATAAATCTATAGCAGAGCTTGATCCTAATTATGAGATTGGTGCAGCTTCTTTAGTTCATATGTTGGAGCCTAGGTTTGTTAGCCTTAACCCCTTCATACAATTCTTGTTCCTAAAACTAAAAGAAGAAAAGAATGCTGAAAAGAGAGAATTCATCCTTGAAACTTTATTAAAGGAATTCAATGATGTTGCTAAGGAAGCCAAAAAGGTATTTGAGCGTTTCAATATGCTAGGAGTGTAGATGTTATGGGTATTTATGATAAAGTTAAGCCTAGAGAAGAATTTAAGATACCCATACCCTTTAAGCTTGTTGGAATGCATGAAGCCTTTGAAAAAGAATTTTGATTGGATTGCTCCTGAAAATCTTTTTGATGAAAGTAGTAGACCAAAGAGAGATGAGAAGGGATCCTACGAACCCCATTTGGATGAGATACCTTTCATAGTTTAAGATTTTGCAAGTATTGATGTTAGTGCTTCTTCATTTGAAAATAGTTGATTCTTCTTGCTTCTTGTGTCTAACTTAAAGTCGTTAAAGAAAATTACTTGTTGGGAGATAACCCAAGAGTTTCCTTGAGTTTTGGAAGTTATTATTTCAGTAATGACCTCTCCTTATCCTTTTTGTTTGCTTTTTTGTGCCAAGAATGACCTCTAATGAGAGGGAAGTAAGATTTGGTGAGTTGCTGTCCTGAAACAGATTTATGTCCTCTACCAAAAAAATTCATGAGGAGTCTCTGTAACTCGGATTGAGCTGAAAAATTACAAATAAATCCCCCAGTATGTTATCCAACTTTCGTTAGTTTAACACTTTTTGATTTGAGCAATATAAGGCGGTCGAAAAAATCGGTTTCTACCTAATGGTCTGTTTTGACAGATTTCTGCCATTATTTGCATTTGCTTCTTATTGATTCCTTTTTGACTTCTCTTTAGGTGAATTGAGATTTTTGAAGGAGTTTTTACAGTAGCTTGTGTTTTTAGTGAAAATACTTGCTTCCAAAGCTTTGCTATAGGTCTAATATCTTTTGAATAAACTAATATTGCTAATGAAGATTGTGTGAATTTTTGTATGAAGGAAAAATTTCAGGTGTAGAGAGAGAATGATAAAATGAGATGAAGAATGGACAAAAGCTCAAGCTTGGGGATGCCACCCTGATGTCACCCCAAGAAATATCCAAGAGGTACAAGTGTCAAAGCTTGGGGATGCCCAAGGCATCCCCTTCTTCATTAATAAAAAAGATCAGGTCTGTCTAGACACTTCGTTTTTATTGTTTCATGCACAATTGTATTGTTTTTGGAGCATCTTAGTTTTCATTTGCTTTGCTTAGGTTGTTTATTTTGCTTGAATAAAGTAGTTTGGGACCCCGTTCTCACTGTGTTGTTTTGCAAATAAGTTGCTTGGTGTTGGAAAGGAGTAGGAAGTTCTTGCTTGATGAGGGCAAGAGGAGCTTGCATTGACTGTGACTTAGACTTTAGCATGACATGCTAGGTGTTGTTTTGGCATTATGCTTAGTGATTATTGATGTATCATGTCTTGTTCCAAACAATTGGGATTGCTTAGTGTGCCTTGAAGAAATTATGCGTTGTTTTAGCATAGTATTATGGTATTTTCCTTTGATGCTTTGTTTGGGTTGACTTGGCACATTATCACACCATGTTATTGATGGAAATATTCCCTAGAGGCAATCATAGAGATGATTATATTTCATATGTATCCATGAGTTATTGTAATGTTCCTTGAATATCCATATCAGGCAACTTGTATTGATTGGCAATTACGTGAATTGTTTGTGAAACTCTATACTTGTATGGTTATTTAAGAGTTGTCCCTAGTCGGAGTTCATGTGAGGACACACGTGAATATTAGACTAGCACATCGATTAGTGAATGACTATGTTTCGCAAGTCATAGACATGGAGATGTCAAACCAATAATGTGGACACATGTTATGAACATGGTGTTGGACTGACCCAACTTGATACTGGCAATTAGTTGCAGCTCTCTCTCTACACATCGTGTACGTTTTGTCCTTAGACCTGAGATTGTCGCATGTACTTGATATGTGGATCGACCTACTTTGGGGCTATCAAACGCTACACCGTAACTGGGTAGTCATAAAGGTAGCTGTTGGGTTTGTCCTGAATCATGCTGCAAGGCATGGTCAATCAAGATGGGATTTGCCCCTCTCTACTTGAGAGAGATATCTCTGGGCCCCTCGAGTGATCGGATCCAGAAATGCATGGACGTGCTACATAAGCTCGAGTGATTCCGAATCGCAGTATCGAGAAAGAGAGGTCAGCTTGGAGCTAGACCAAATATCGTGAGGCAAAGGGAAAGACATGTACTAAACCTTGTGATGGTTCGTCCGATATGATATTTGTATGCGTTTAGGAGTTGGCACGTCTTGCTAGAGGCCGCTACCAACTATTGACAGAATAAGTATATTCATGTCATGTCTATACGCATATGAACCTATAGGGTCACACACTTAAGGGGCTGGAAGCCTAATGAGGATTGGATCCGAATTAGACCAGGCTTAGGGTACTAATGGGCTGCTAATGTAGAAGCCCACTAGGGACGCCTATATAAGAGAGGGCGAGCTGACCAGGGTTAGACCTTAGACTTCAGATCATTCCCAGCCGCCACTCCTCACGCCTGTGTTGCACGCGCGGACCTAGCAGTCCGGCGTCTGACGCTTCCACCCTGTACGTGTGGATACCTCGGAGGCGCTGCATCTGTAGCGCTTGGACGAGCCGCGCAAGGGGAGCTGCTCGTGGGATGAGGACAAGGAGGAGACGTGGAACGTCTGCACTGCCTCGACGCGCTTCATCAATTCTAGTGGTAATCCCGTGATTTATGACAACAGTAATCCTGGTATACGCGGTAGAAATTTTTTGATTTGCGCTAGTGTAGCCTACCCGTATCCCTTCAGTGGTATCAGAGCCGATGCTGTTCAGTTATAGGTTCGGGATGTTTGCATATGGTGATATGCATATTGATATGAATGATGTGATCGTTTTTATGGCGGTGGTTCATGATTGATCTATGATCTTGCTTTCCGTGATCTTGATCTGAGGTTGTCGAACGACTTACCCCTACCGGTCGGTTTCCGCCATCGGGGTAGACAGTGACACATAAGTCTTGTTGAATCACGCGAAGATCAATATGATTGATCATTTCAGAACCTAGATCTAAAATCGATGTACCGTGATCAAAGGAGTTTGATTGAATCGGGACAGGAGTCAGTTTATGGTAAATTTGATTTGCCGATCAAAATCCTTAAAGAAAATTGTGAAGATTCGATCTCTCATTTTTCACGGGGAGACCCCCCTTAATCGTATCCCCTTCGAACCCCGTAGGGGGAGACCCCCTAGACCCCCCCTTAATCGTAGCCCCTTTTGTATCTCGTTAAGTTAACTAGGTGCTGCGATGTCACATGATCCGGTAGAATGCGATTCTATGCATAACTTGTTTTTGCAGGATGTATGTGATCAGTATGGCCCATATATGTATGTGATGCATTTGCATGACCTGCGTGTCGTGAGTAGGGCAACACGGCTGGAGCTATATGTGTTGTCATTTATTGTAATGGCCTGCGTGCCAACTTGTGATGATCCCTATACTATGTAATTTTGATTACTAGATGTTAGGAGTAATAGCTTGTATTAGTTCATGGAGGACTCATCACTTGGAAGATGGCTCACATGGAACATGAAGATGGAGATCATCATGGTGGACAGTTTCTATGGCGATGGAGATCACCATGAGAAAATGGGCCATACTGTGTCACATCTATGTGAATGTTATTCTTATGTGTTTTACTACTATGCATGCTTAGATGATAGAAGTAGAACGATCCCTCACAAAGTTTAAGTTGAACCATGCCCTCCCAACCAAACGTTGCACCATCCTATGCCCTGTACAATCGTTGGTGGGCCTATGAAATTAGGGTGCCGCGATTTTCCTTGGCTAGATGGGTTTGTATCGGATACCTACACGCATAAGGGTTGGTGAGCTTGACAAGGTCATCTTAACAGTTAAGGACCTTGGGGCATAAAGGTTGGGCGCCTAGTTTTGACATAGAGATGTCACCCAACAACAAGAGTCATATGTGATATGATTAGCAAGTGTTGCTTACCGATTTACCTTGTCTTCTAGCAGTGATGCTAAAGCTCACTAGTCGACTTGTTAATTGTGGATCTTGAATCACTTAGTATCAATAGAGGGATATTGATTTAAGTGGGAGTATATGCTATTAAATTGTTTAATATGTTGTACTCTTTCATGGTTACATGGCTTAGTATTTTGCATGTTTTCTGTTGTAGATCAATGGCACCGAACACTACATCACCTTTCTCTTTGCGTTCGATTCTTGATAAAGATAAACTAAATGGAGCAAACTATTCGGACGGTCCGTAACCTGAGAATCGTTCTCAGGTCTGATAAAAAGGAAACGGTTCTGGATACCCCAATTCCCGATGAACCTGCTGATAATGCATCTGCTGCCCTAAAGAATGCCTACAAGAGAGCATGTGATGATCCTCTTGAGGTTAGCTGCCTTATGCTTGCATGCATGGAACCTGAACTCCAAAAGAAGATTGAGGATCAGGATGCGTACGATATGATCGTTGCGCTTAAGGACATGTTCCAAGACCAGGCAAGGACTGAGAGGTAAAATGTTGCCAAGTCCTTTGTCGAATGCAAGCTGGCAGAGGGAGCAGCTGTAGGCCCCCATGTGATCAAAATGGTTGGTTACAGTCAGACTTTGGAAAAGCTTGGTTTTCCACTAGGCCAAGAGTTGGCCACTGACTTCATTTTGGCGTCTCTTCCATCCAGCTATGGGCAGTTCATTTCGAACTACCATATGCATGGGGTGGAGAAGGGCCTTAATGAGTTATGCGGGATGCTAAAAACAGCAGAAAGTAACATGAAGAAGTGTGCAGGGCATAGCCATGTGATGGCTGTGCAGAACAAGCCTAGCTTCAAGAAAAAGGGTACTTCTTGGAAGAAGAAGGGCAAGGCTAAGGATACGATCCCTAAGTCTGCACCCAAGCAAAAGGTTGGACCTGTAGAAGACACTGAGTGCTTCTTTTGTCATGAACATGGCCACTGGAAGAGAAACTGCAGCAAGTACCAAGCTTCTTTGAAGAAGAGTGGAAGTAAGAATACTTCCCACTTAGGTACGCTTGTTGTAAATGTTGTGGACATTCTTCTCGCCGATTCCTATGTTAACTCTTGGGTATTTGATACCGGATCGGTTGCTCATATTTGCAATTCGATGCAGGGGCTAATAAGGACTAGAGAAGTGCAGAAAGGCAGAGTGGATTTTCGCGTCGTAAATAAAGCAAGGGTTGCTGCATTGTTCGTCGGCGTCATGCAACTTCACCTTCCTTTAGGATTTGTTATGGAGTTGAATAATTGTTATTACATTCCAATTATGGGTCGAAACATTTTATCACCTTCATGTTTGATGAGGGATGGTTATTCATTCGCGAGTGCAAACAATGGTTGTGTAATCTCTAAGAATGATATGTTTATGGCTAATGCTCCCATTGTGAATGGGTTATTTATTTTAAATCTTGATGATGCATCTGTTTACAATGTTAATGCTAAAAGGCTTCGGCCTAATGATTTGAGTCCTACCTATTTATGGCATTGTCGGTTGGGGCATATAAGTGAAAAGCGCATGAAGAAGCTCCATGGTGATGGTCTTCTAACTTCGTTTGATTTTGAATCATACGAGACATGTCAGGCTTGTTTACTTGGAAAGATGACCAAGTCGCCTTTTTCGGGTTTCCCCGAGAGGGCAACAGACTTGTTGGAACTCATACATACTGATGTATGTGGACCAATGAGCACGACAGCCAGAGGAGGATATCACTACTTCATTACTTTTACTGATGATTTCAGTAGATATGGTTATGTCTACTTGATGAGGCATAAGTATGAAACTTTTGAAAAGTTCAAGGAGTTTCAGAGTGAAGTAGAGAATCAACGTGGCAAGAAAAAAAGGCCTTGCGATCTGATCGTGGAGGTGAATATTTGAGTCATGAATTTAGCGATAATCTTAAGAGTTGCGGAATTGTTCCACAACTTACACCACCCGGAACGCCTCAAAGAAACGGGGTCTCCGAACGGCGTAATCGAACTTTGTTGGACATGGTTCGATCTATGATGAGACAGTCGGATTTACCATTATCATTTTGGGGTTATGCTCTAGAAACGGCAGCTTTCACACTTAATAGGGTACCATCTAAATCCGTAGTTAAGACACCATATGAGATGTGGACTGGAAAGAATCCCGGTTTGTCTTTTCTAAAGATTTGGAGTTGTGATACATTTGTCAAGCGACTTCAGTCGGACAAGCTAACACCCAAATCGGATAAGTGCATTTTCGTGGGATATCCGAGGGAAACCTTAGGGTATTACTTCTACAACCGAGAGGAGGGCAAAGTGTTTGTCGCTCGTAGCGGTGTTTTCCTAGAGAAAGAGTTTCTCACAAAGGGAACAAGTGGAAGGTCAGTGCGACTTGAAGAAGTTCAAGAAGAGCCAGTTAGGGATGCTTCTACGAGTGATGCTATTGCAGCAGAACAAGTTGAGGAACCCGTGGAAATAGAAGCACCACAACCACGAAGGTCGGCGAGGCTCCGCGAAGCGCGAGAATTATTATTGTTAGACAAAGATGAGCCTGCGACCTATGCAGAAGCGATGGTGGACCCAGACTTTGAGAAATGGCTGATCGCCATGAGATCCGAGATAGAGTCCATGGGATACAATCAAGTTTGGAACTTGGTTGACCTGCCTGATGGTTTTAAAGCCATCGAGTGCAAATGGATCTATAAGAAGAAGATTGATATGGATGGAAATGTTCACATCCATAAAGCTCGACTTGTTGCAAAAGGTTTTCGACAAGTCCAAGGAGTTGACTATGACGAGACTTTCTCGCCCGTAGCGATGCTTAAATATATACGGATAATTCTAGCCATTGCTGCACATTTCGACTATGAAATATGGCAGATGGATGTCAAGACAGCTTTCCTAAATGGAATCCTAACTGAGGACGTGTATATGATGCAGCCCGAAGGTTTTGTCGATCCAAACAATGCTGGAAAGGTATGCAAACTTCTGAAGTCCATTTATGGGCTGAAGCAAGCATCTCGGAGTTGGAATATTCGATTTGATGAAGTTGTAAAGGAGTTTGGCTTCATCAAAAACGAACAAGAACCTTGTGTTTACAAGAAGGAAAGTGGGAGAGCGCTGGTATTTCTAATCTTATATGTAGATGACATATTGCTGATTGGAAATGACATTCCTATGCTCGAGTCTGTTAAGACCTCATTGAAAAATAGTTTTTCGATGAAGGACTTGGGAGAAGCGGCATATATTCTGGGAATCAAGATCTATAGAGATAGATCAAGAAGGCTAATTGGATTAAGCCAGAGTACATACATTGACAAAGTGTTGAAACGGTTCAGCATGGAAGAGGCTAAGAAGGGGTTCTTGCCCATGTCTCATGGCATAAAACTCAGCAAGACTCAGTGTCCTTCGACTACTGATGAGCGTGAGCGCATGAGTAGGGTTCCATATGCTTCGGCTATTGGATCCATCATGTATGCAATGATATGTACTCGACCAGATGTTTCCTATGCTCTAGGCGTTACGAGCAGATACCAGGCTGATCCAGGTGAAGGTCACTGGACAGCGGTAAAGAACATCCTTAAGTACTTGAAAAGGACTAAGGATGTGTTCCTAGTTTATGGAGGTGAGGATGAACTCAGTGTAAAGGGTTACACATATGCGAGTTACCTTAACGACTTAGATGATTCGAAATCGCAATCAGGTTATGTGTTTGTCTTGAATGGTGGTGTTGTGAGCTGGAAAAGTTCCAAGCAAGATACGGTGACCTCCTCTTCAACAGAAGCTGAATATATTGCTGCCTCGGAGGCTGTAAAGGAAGATGTTTGGATTAGGAATTTCCTGATCGCTCTCGGTGTGGTTCAGGGCGCGTCCAATCCCTTGGACGTTTATTGTGACAACAATGGTGCTATTGCACAGGCCAAGGAACCTAGACAGCACCAGAAGAACAAACATATTCGCATGCGTTACCATCAGATTCGAGAGTTCGTTGAGGATGGTAGTGTCATGATATGCAAAATACATACGGACTCAAATGTTGCTGATCCCTTGACTAAGCCTCTCCCGCAGCCCGCGCATGAAGCGCACACAAGAGCAATTGGTATTAGATACATTTTAGATTGACTCTAGTGCAAGTGGGAGACTGAAGGAAATATGCCCTAGAGGCAATCATAGAGATGATGATATTTCATATGTATCCATGAGTTATTGTAATGTTCCTTGAATATCCATATCAGGCAACTTGTATTGATTGGCAATTACGTGAATTGTTTGTGAAACTCTATACTTGTATGGTTATTTAAGAGTTGTCCCTAGTCGGAGTTCATGTGAGGACACACGTGAATATTAGACTAGCACATCGATTGGTTGATGACTATGTTTCGCAAGTCATAGACATGGAGAAGTCAAACCAATGATGTGGACACATGTTATGAACATGGGATTGGACTGACCCAACTTGAGACTGGCAATTAGTTGCAGCTCTCTCTCTACACATCGTGTACGTTTTGTCCTTAGACCTGAGATTGTCGCATGTACTTGAGATATGGATCGACCTACTTTGGGGCTATCAAACGCTGCACCGTAACTGGGTAGTCATAAAGGTAGCTTTTGGGTTTGTCCTGAATCATGCTGCAAGGCATGGTCAATCAAGATGGGATTTGCCCCTCTCTACTTGAGAGAGATATCTCTGGGCCCCTCGAGTGATCGGATCCAGAAATGCATGGCCGTGCTACATAAGCTCGAGTGATTCCGAATCACAGTATCGAGAAAGAGAGGTCAGCTTGGAGCTAGACCAAATATCGTGAGGCAAAGGGAAAAACATGTACTAAACCTTGTGATGGTTTGTCCGATATGATATTTGTATGCGTTTAGGAGTTGGCACGTCTTGCTAGAGGCCGCTACCAACTATTGACAGAATAAGTATATTCGTGTCATGTCTATACGCATATGAACCTATAGGGTCACACACTTAAGGGGCTGGAAGCCTAATGAGGATTGGATCCGAATTAGACCAGGCTTAGGGTACTAATGGGCTGCTAATGTAGAAGCCCACTAGGGACGCCTATATAAGAGAGGGCGAGCTGACCAGGGTTAGACCTTAGACTTCATATCATTCCCAGCCGCCACTCCTCATGCCTGTGTTGCACACTCGGACCTAGCAGTCCGGCGTCTGACGCTTCCACCCTGTACGTGTGGATACCTCGGAGGCGCTGCATCTGTAGCGCTTGGACGAGCCGCGCAAGGGGAGATGCTCATGGGACGAGGACAAGGAGGAGACGTGGAACGTCTGCACTGCCTCGACGCGCTTCATCAATTCCGCAACTGCGCGTCTAGTGGTAATACCGTGATTTATGACAACAGTAATCCTGGTATACGCGGTAGATTTTTTTTTATTTGCACTAGTGTAGCCTACCCGTATCCCTTCATTTATTACTATGACAAGTCACCATAGCCTCTATGATCATTTAGTCCTTGACTTGTGTACCACTCTATGCTTTGATTAGTAATGCTTTATTGCTCTCTTAGTTGGTTGCTCCCAGTATTTTGCTAGCCTCCACTAGTATGAGTAAGTTCTACTCATGCTTCCAACTCCCAAGAAACCAAGTTATTCCAAAGTGTCCACTATAAATTCCTATGCATGGTGTGTTACACAATTCCAAGTATATTCTTGTTTTCAGCTATCTTCCAATTAAAAACTATTTTGTTATGTGAAAACTTAGTGATTACGGCCCTCACAAACTAGATGGCACACTTTATATTCTTTGCCCCTAATAAACTTGAACCATTGTGTCGTCTATGTTGTATATGCTTGCACTTATACGTTGGAATTAGCAGAATCGTGTTGTCACGGGGAACGTTTTCAACATTGCACTTGTACTTTGTACTCAGTTGATACCATGCTCTTTTGTCTACGGATGTCACCGGTGTGAAATAAAGAGGGATCTTGTAAGTCCATGGAGTATGTATTTTGTGTTAGAGAAACGCCTAGGCTGCTAGCCTAAGCCAGGCCTAATCATGGTGGAAACTTGCAGCATCACCATAGTGAGCTATCTATGAAGCATCATCAATAAAAAGCTATGCATATAGTAAATAAAAAGATTGCTGAGATGCTCATTATCTGCTTGCCTTGTCATTTTGGTTATGGGATAGCTCATGTCCCATGTGCAAGGGGTACCCCGTTGACGGTTCTCTATGATATGCATGTACTTATAATGACAAGAACTTACAGGTGACTGAAGTTGAGTAGCATGAGGTGTGGCCCTCGTATTCAAGGGACTTGATATTGCCAACTTATACTTTGTCAAGCATATACTCCATAGTTTGTTCACTTTAACCTTAATCACTTCAAGATGCTTATGATAGGGACAATGAGGGCTAAAAGCTAACAAGTACCATAATTTTTGTAAGCTCTTTTTGAAACTTGAAATCCCCGATTCCTTTATGAAAGGCCTTTCTTCAACCATTATTGAGTCTCCACCTTCTACCTTTAGGCACCATTAAGAGAGCATAGTTGTCATTCTGTGTGCAGTGTCCTAAAGCTTATTGATTGATGCATATTGTGATATTACTTGTTATTGTGCTACTTGTTTGTAGTCACCCTTGTGAACATTGAAGGTGTCATATGCATTTATTTGCTACTCTATGAGGGACAAGCTGAATGTCACTATGCTATGTTTTATGTATGTGAAACAAACAAACTTTTTTCAATGCATGTTATTCATGATCTTTGTTTGTAGCCTTTCATGTTGCATGCATAGTTACTATGTCCTATTGTTAGAACTCCATCTTTCATGCACATGTTTAGAGTTCTTTGTTCCCAGCTTTCAATGTTTGCAAATGGTTTGATCTTGGTTTTGATGGTGAATGTCACCTCAAAAATTATTCTTTTATCACTTACCTACTCAAGGACGAGCAGGAGTCAAGCTTGGGGATGCTTGATACGTCAGAAACGTATCTATAATTTTTGATTCTCCATGCTTGTTTAGTATCTACTTTGCTTTGCTTTGTCTACACTTTGAGGTGTTTTTATATATTTTCTGGAACTAACCTATTGACAAGTTGCCACAGTGCCAGTTGCCTGTTTTCTTCAGTTTTTGGTTCCAGAAAGGCAGAAAATCAATATTCTCGGAATTGGACGGGACAAAAGCCAAAGTCAATATTTTACCGTGAGGGACAAGAATCTAGAATATGAGACGAAGACGCGAATCAGGGCAGCCAAACCCCCCTAGGTGCGGGTGGGCCCTGCCCTGCGCCTAGGTAGGGTGTGGGCCCCCTGACCGCCTCCCAGCCTTGCCTCTTCACCTATAAGAAGCCCCCGATGCAGAAACCCTAAGTACCCGATCAATATTCCACGAAACCTTCTGTAGCCGCGACCACCGTCGTCCCTAGATCGGGGGGATCTGAAGTTCTTCCCGGCACCCTGCCATAGGGGAGATCATCCCAGAGGCCTTCTCTCCGGTAGGATGTGTGAGTAGTTCCACCTTGGACTATGGGTCCATGTAATAGCTAGATGGTTGTATCTCCTCCTTGTGCTTTCTGTTGGGAATATGCCCTAGAGGCAATCATGTATGATGATATTTCCCATTGTATTCATAAAGTTTTTAAGTAGTCCTTGTATAAACATCTGATGTGTATCATTGAATATGTGATTCAGTTGTGGAACTATGCATTCATGTTGTTTGTACTAAATATCCTTGGTCATTGAGGTTGTGCTGGACACACAACTTAGACCAATGTGAAAGTTGGCTTGATGACTCGGTTCCACTTGTCATGGGCATGGAGATGCTATTCCAACTTACACAGATTCGGCTAAAGAGTTTAGCGAGTCGGATTGACCCATATTGAGGTACAACGAACTAGTTGTCATTTGTATATCTCAATCAATATAATCCTTAGACCTGAGGTTGTTGCATAGTCCGAGTTGAGGATCACCGACTTAGGTTCTGTCAAACGCTGATCCGTAACTGGGCAGTTATAAAGGCAGAGTTCGGGTCGACTGAGAATCAAGCTGCGTGATGTGAATAACCAAGATGGGATTTTGCCCCTCCACTCGGAGAGATGTTCTCTGGGCCCTCTCGTGAGATATGATTCGGAAAGCATGGCCATGCACGACTCGGTTAAGTGTTAACCGAGGCGATCGGCTAAGAGTTAGTCGGGTGAATCACTTATCTCGGATCGAGAAGAGAGTCGGACTATTTAAGGGATGGCATATATTCGCCTATAGTCTGACAAGGTATATCGTGAGGCAAAAGGGACTCAGACGTAAGTCGCATTGGAAAGGCAAGTCGTCATGACTCTTTGGTATTTGGGAATCGGCAAGTTCTGCTAGGAGCCGATGCCGATTGATCGATTGTGAGTCGGACTCTAATCGTGTCCAAGTAACCATGAGCCTGCGGGGTCACACACTTAAGAGCGGGAGCAAGTTCGGATTGGATCCGAATCTGTAATCTGGTTGGGTTGGACCTAAACCAGATTAGGACTGAGTTAGTGAGTTGGACTCACGGTGACTAGTGTTATATGGGCTTTAGTGAATGGGTCGCGTGAGCAGAGCCCACGTTCACTCCCTATATATAGTGGAGCACCGTAACCTAGAAAGGTTAATCGTTGTTCGGTTAGGTCATTCCATGTGTTGGAAACCCTAGCTCCACATCAGTCCAGCCGCCGTAACGAACCTAGCAGTTCGCCGCCGGCGCTCCTCCTTGTACGTGTGGATACCAGCAGAGGTGTTGTGCGATCAGCACCAGGACGATCGGATCGTGAGGACTGCACTGCATCAACTGACGCGCTTCATCAGTAATCCGCAACCGCGCGTCTAGTGGTAAACCTCGTGGCCTTCTACCTCAGCTAGATCTTGGGATCACCACGTTAGAGGAAACAGTTTTGTTTTATCTCTGCGTGGCCCAACAGTTTTCATATATAGATCTTGCGAGCTCCGTTCATGATCAAGATCTAATCTATTTGTAATCATGCATGTTGTGTTTGCGGGGATCCGATGGATACTGAGATTACTATGTCAGATTGATTAATGGTTTTGTCTTTATGATTCTATCATGTCTGTGTTGTTTGTGATCTTGCATGCTCTCCATTGTTAGTAGCTATCTTGGCCGAGTAGTTGCTAGTGACTCCAAGAGGGGGTATTTATGCTCGATAGTGGGTTCATTCCTCTAGTTTCCAAGGGAAGTGATAGAAATCTCTTCGGTTGTAGATGTGCGGTTGCTACTAGGGAGAAAACAATGATCTCTTGTTCATGGAACAGGTGGATTGTTTACCTTACACACTTTTCCTAAAACAGTTGTCTGTTGCTTGCAACTTAATACTGGAGGGGGTTCGGATGATAACCTGAAGGTGGAACTCTAGTCATAGATGCAGTTGGATGGCGGTCTATGTATCTTGTTGTACTACCCAATCGAATCTCATAGGATCTTTTTGTCTAGTACTGCATTGGTATGCTTTGCTCAGTTCCTGTCAATTTCCCTGTTGTAATTTTTTACCTTCATGCCATGTTGTTTATCTAAGGAGAGCACCTCTAGTGAACTATGGACCCCGGTCCAATCTTTACCATTGATACATCTTCCACTTTTACTTGTTTACTTGCTACAAACCATTAACTTCCACACCATACGTTTAATCCTTTGTTACAGCAAACTGGTGAGCTTGACAACCTCACTGATTCGTTGGGGCAAAGTCTTGAGTTTGTGTTGTGCAGGTCTCCGCGTTTCTTGCAACACCTGTGTGACGTTTCCTTCCTCCTACTAGTTTGATAACCTCAGTTTCGTACTGAGGGAAAACTTGCTGTTGTGTACTTCACACGTTCCTCTTGGGATTCCCAACAGGCTACACGTTAGCCATCATGCACCTATACACCTGACAAGTGTATTGGGTGTGTTGGGGACACAAGAGACTTCTTATATCTTGATTGTAGGGTTGCTTGAGATTGATACCTTTCACCACTTCCTCCCTGAGTTTGATAAACCTTGGGTAATCCACTTAAGGTAAACTTGCTGTTGTTCTACAAACCTCTACACTTGGAGGCCCAACAACTGTCTACAAGAATTTAAGTGCGTAGACATCACTCTCCTTTCTCTCCGTGTGCACGGTCGATCCGCCTCTCCTCCGGGGTGCCATGGCTAATGCAGATGGATGAAGGTGGGGGCAGGAGGAAGAAGAAAGTGATGGACGGGGGAGAATGGTCCAAGAGTCCAGTCTGTGGTATAGTCTTATACAAGACAACCATTTAGTCTAGTGCTATCTCAACCTACATCCACTGTTCATTTGTTAATCGATGGCCTATGTTGCTTCCTTCCCAAAGAAGTGTGACCGGCAGAACCAGGGAATAAAACCCCACAGTCCACACGATGGGACTTGATTGGACTGGCTTTAATGAGATGGACGGTTCAGCGGCGGCTTGGGGGCGCGCCGCCTAGTATCATGTGGATAAAGGGGCCAAGTGGGACTACGAGGGAGGAAGTAATTACGGACTGCACATCCAGCGTGCGTGTGTGCTCAAGTGGTTGTCATGACGCGTGCAGCTGCTGCACAGACACAAAATGTTGAAACGTTCAACTCCACGTCGACAGGCATGCACTGGACACTTCCCGACGCTGCCACACGACACATTATGTGATTTGTTACGTGACAACACTCCCAGTACGTAGATATATTACGATGTAGCACAATTTTTACGTGACTAGACTATGAGATGCTCCCGGCGCCCCTGATAGAATCGGCACCCAACTCTGCGTACCCACCATCGCGCATTTCTGAACAACTTCCTCGTGCATGATGGAACCATGTCATGGCAGATCCTTGTCGGTGGCTGACCGCCCTGCATCACCTGCTCGTCGCGGAATTATTCGTGCCCGCCGGCAGCTATCTGAGGCACCACGACGTGTCCAACCGCACCTGGATCCATCGACATCGGCCCTCGAGGACACCACAACATCGAAGCTTGTCGTACCCGCTGCACCCGAGAAGCGTGTTGCATCGGCAGAGACGGAGGAGCGCCAAGCAGCAGCCAAGACGGAGGACCGCCAAAGGAAAGCATGCGATACCACCATGAAGAAGGGCAGGAGGAATAGAGGAGCCAGCGACAAGGAAGACTCCAACTCGGGCAACGAGGAGGCGTTCATAGAGCAGTTGGAGGCAGAAGCGGAGGAGAGTGACGTTGACCCGTGGGACTATGAGAGGGAGGAGGAGGACTCCGACAAGGATATGGTGCATATATACAAGGATAGAGTTGTCGTCGAGTCATCGGAGGACACCGCCGCTGCCACCGACGACGAGGACGAGGACGATGATGATGACGCGTAATGTTCTGTTGTTAGTATTGTTATTACATATTTAAGTGCCACGTCCTGCATTGTGATTGTTGTAACTACCATGTCGTCTATAATAATATTGGGATGTTGCTACTATAACAATTTCGTGTGGCCGTTAGATCAAACAGGATCAACGGTTGGCTGCCACGATCCGCGTGACAACTGTCTGACCAATCAGGACATGCAGGTTTCCGTGTGAGCTATAGTAAGGGTTTTTCTAAGTATTCATGACTAGCATAGAGGGCAAATCTGAGTTAACATGACTTATAACCCTAGATCCCCCCCCTCGCTGCCCAGAACATGGAATCACTCCCTGGATTGATCCCAAACCTAGCACCTACCTCCCTCTCGGCATCGCAAGCGACTTCTCCAACTAGAGATTTCATGGTCATTTGGAGAAATCTCAACTTCCCAATATTTGAACCCGAAAAAACGGTGTTTTCCCAAAGGAGGTACAAGATTAGGGCGCGCCCATGGGCCCGAGGCAATTTCCACGCATGCTACACCATGGTGCATGGCAATTCCCGGGAGGTGGGTATTTATCTCGTAGTGCAAGCATATACTGTATTTTTTGAGTTAGAGCCCGGTAAATGCGGTTTCTAACTGTATGTACCCTATAAGATACTCTCAATTTTCTGGAAAAATGGTTTGGGGTTCCCCATGGGGTACCTAGGCTAGATGCATGCCTGGGTCCAAGATTGCACTGACCTTCGCGTTGCCGCGGCCGCCGGCGGGTTTCGCCTTTTTTGGGCAGCACCAAGCAAAATCTTAAAAAATAAAAAAATGTGAAAACAGCTCTTGGAGCCCTTGCATGTGATCCACTGTCCTCATAAAATCATAGGCAAGGCATACTAGGTCCTTTGGCACCCAAGGCACCACCAGGATGTCTATTGAGTGTGAGTTAACATGGCTTACAATCCTAGATCCCCCCTTCGCTGCCCAGAGCATGGAACCACTCCATGGATTGAGCCCAAACCCGGCACCTAGCTCCCTCTCGGCATCGCAAGCGACTTCTCCAACTAGAGATTTCGTGGTCATTTGGAGAAATCTCGACTTTCCATTTTCTGAACCCAAAAAAACAGTGTTTTCCCAAAGGAGGTGCAAGATTAGAGCGCTCCCATGGGCCCGAGGAAATTTCCACGCATGCTACACCATGGTGCATGGCCATTACCGGGAGGTGGGTATTTATCTCGTGGTGCAAGCATATACTGTATTTTTTTGAGTTATGACCCGGTAAATGCGGTTTCTAACTATATGTACCCTATAAGACACTCTCAATTTTCAGGGAAAAATGGTTTGGGGTGCCCCATGGGGTACCTAGGCTGGATGCATGCTTGGGTCCAAGATTGCACCGACCGTCGCGTTGCCACGACCACTGGCGGGATTCGCCGTTTTTTGGGCAACACTAAACAAAATCTAAAATAAATAAAAAAATGTGAAAACTGCTCCTAGATCCCTTGCGTGTGACCCACTGCCCTCATAAAATCATAGGCAAGTCAAAGCAGGTCCTTTGGCACCGAAGGCACCACCAGGATGTCTATCGAGTGTGAGTTAACGTGGCTTCCAACCCTAGATTCCCCCCCCCTCGCTGCCCAAAACATGGAACCACTCCATGGACTGAGCCCAAACCCGACACCTAGCTCCCTCTCGGCATCGCAAGCGACTTCTCCAACTAGAGATTTCGTGGTCATTTGGAAAAATTTTGACTTTCCATTTTCTGAACCCAAAAAAGGTGTTTTCCCAAAGGAGGTGCAAGATTAGGGCCTGCCGATGGGCCCGAGGAAATTTCCACGCATGTTACACCATTTTGCATGGCCATTCCCGGGAGGTGGGTATTTATCTCGTGATGCAAGCATATACTATTTTTTTTGTTACGGCCTGGTAAATGCAGTTTCTAACTGTATGTACCCTATAAGACACTCTCAATTTTCAGGGAAAATGGTTTGGGGTGCCCCATGGAGTACCTAGGCTGGATGCATGCCTAGGTCCAAGATTGCACCGACCGTCGCATTGCAGCGGCCGCCAGCGGGTTTTGCCGTTTTTTGGGGCAGCACCAAACAAATCCTAAAAAAATAAAAAAAATGTGAAAACAGCTCCTGGAGCCCTTGCATGTGACCCACTGCCCTCATAAAATCATCGGCAAGGCATACTAGGTCCTTTGGCACCCAAGAATGGTGTGATGGACATATTCCTATAGATAAGTGTAGCATAAAGATCAAGTCATGTCATTAGTTTGTTTGCTATAAGCTTTCTGATACATAGTAACCTAATTCATTCGACCATGAGATCATGATAATCACCATCACCGGATGGATACTTTGATGACATCAAACACCACACCGTAATTGGGTGGTTATAAAGGTGGCATTGAGTATTCGAAAAGATTGTCCATCCATATGACAGATAGATATACTCTAGGCCTTCTCGGTGGAATGTCATTCGATTAGCTTGCAAGCATGTGACTGGCTCACAAGGGATCACATATCAAGGGAACAAGAAAAGAGTACTTATCAGTAACGAGGTTGAACTAGGTATGCAGATGTACCAACGTCAGACCTCGGATAAGTAAAATATCGCGAGACAAAGGGAAATTGGAATCATATGTAAGTGGTTTATTCGATCACAAATAATCATAGAAATATGTGGGAGCCATATGAATTTCCAGATTCCTCTATTGGTTATTGATCGGAGAAGAGTCACGGTCATGTTTGCATAATTCACGAACCGTAGGGAGACACACTTAAGGATTCGATGTTGTTTAGTAGATATGGAATGTAAGTGGGGAGACCGAATGTTGTTCGGAGTCTTGGATGGGATCCGGGATATCACGAGGATATCTGGAATGGTTCGGAGAATAAGATTCATATAAGGAAAGTCCCATTCTAGAGTTCGGGAATCATTCCAGTGTTTTCACCAGAATGATCTAGAAGGGTCTAGAAGGTTCACCGGACCATAAGGGGAAGGGTGCATGAATGTGTCATGACTAAGTGGAATGATTGTGGCATGTCCTAGGTCACTTGGTTGGGCGTTTGAAAGAAAGAGATTAAACTCCAAATTGAGAGTCAAAAGGCAAGTTTGAAAAGTCAAACTGGGACAATGTATCCTGGTGGAGGAAGGAAAGAATCCTTCTCTCCCTCCACAACAACCCAAGTAGGAGAAGGAGTTGGGGAAGGATTCAAACTCCCCTCTCCCAAGCTGCCATTTCCTCTCATAAATAGAGGGGAGGGGTGTCCCCCCAACAAAACAAGGCCACCACCTTACAAACCGCCGCCTCCGCGTCTGCTGCCGCCACCGCCAGTTCGTTGCTGCCGCCCTAGCTGCCGCCGACTCCACCTCCTCTCCGGCTTCTAAACCCTAGATTGTTGGGGAACCCCAATACTCCACCATAACCCGCTCTTAGGCGAATCCCTGCGGGATCTTCCCTCTACTTCCAACACCACGCCGTCGTGCTGCCGGAATCGCAAGGAGAGAACTACAACCTCCGCTGGCTGCTAGAACAAGGGAGAGGAAGGTATTCATCGATTACCGAATGTGTGACCGACTGCGGAAGTGCTGCTGGAACACAGCGCCGAAAGGATCGTCTACGCGATCTTGAGATCGGCAAGTGTATGACTACATCACCCACGAGAATCTGCTCTCGTTAACCGCTTTGGAATCTTCAAGGGTGAGTACTCTAATCGACTCATTGCTACAATCTAATAGATAGATCTTGGCTTGTGTGTGTTCATGCAGTAGAACTTTTTTGTTTTCCATGCTACGAACCCCTATAGTGGTATCAGAGTCGTGTCTATATGTAGATCTGTTGCACGAGTAGAACACAATGGTCATTGTGAGCAGTGGTGCTTTTATTATCAATTGCTTTTGGTGTATTTTTCATCTTGCAGTATGGTGGGATGAACCGGCCCAGGCTAACCTTACATGACATCGTTCATGAGACTTGCTCCACGCTCAACATGCAACTTGTATTGCATAAGTGGCTTTGCGGGTGTTTGTCTCTCCCATCATAGTAAAGATTCAATTTACAATGGGCACTTGATAGTTCAAACATCAATGTTGTGGTTATTATTCATAAGTTAGAACTACACTTATTGAAAGCCCCAAACCACGTAAAACATGCAAAGAAAACTAGAGGCGTTTAACTTTGTTTTGCAGGTGTGTGCTGTGATGTGATATGGCCATGATTCTGAATATATATATGATGTATGCAATTTTCCTTATTGTAAGTCGGCAACCGGAAGGAGCCTTATGGTTGTATTTTAATTTCATTAAGACCTGCGTTTCTATTATTCAAAGTAGTTGTAATAGTTGATGCTGGTAGACGACAACCATGGAGTGGTGCCATTGACCTTGACGCCACGCCGGTGATGATGGAGATCATGTTTGTGCTTGAAGATGGAGATCAAAGGCACAAGAAGAAAGGCCATATCATATCACATATTTTGAATTACATGTGATGTTAATCCTTTTATGCATCTTGTATTGCTTAGTTCTTGACGTTAAAATTATAAGATGATCCCTCTCACAAAATATCAAGTTATATAGTGTACATCCTTAGTAGGCACCGTTGCCAAAGCTCGTTGTTTCGAAGCACCACGTGATGATCGGGTGTGTTAGATTATGTGAGTGTATACAATGGGAGCAATCCAGACTTGCTCATGCAGAAGCTAAGGTTTGATATTGACGAGCCTAAAATGTACAGACATGGTCCCGGAACACGGATCACCGAAAGGTAAAGCATGAGTCATATAGTAGATATGATGAACATGTCGATTGTTCGCCTTTGAAGCTACATCATCTCTCGTCATGATCAGTTTTGATGTGGTGGATTTGGTTCATGTGATCACTAAAACAATGTGAGGGATGTTGTTTTGAGTGGGAGTTCATCTAGATTAATTTAAATATTAATTAGAACTCAATTTGTCATAAACTTAGTCTAAACTATTCCAAATATGGTATAGATCAATGGCAGCCCCTATCATCAATTTTAATGCATTCTTAGAGAAACAAACGTTGAAAAACAATGGAAGCAACTTCATGGATTGGTTCTGCAACTTGAGGATTGTCCTCAATGCTGGTAATTTTACCTAAGTGTTGGATGCACCGCTAGGTGACCCACCTGCAGCTGATGCTACCGATGAGGTGAACAATGTTTTCCTCACTCGAAAGAATTAGTACTCCACAGTTTAGTGTGATATCTTGTATGGTTTGGAACCGGAGCTTCAAAAAAGGTTTGAGAACTTTGACCCACATGATATTGTCCGTGAACTCAAAATAATATTTGATGCTCACGCGGCAGTTGAGAGTTATGAGGCTTCTGAAAAGTTCTTTAACTGCAAGATGTAAGAGGGAAGATCCATCAGTGAGCATGTTCTTAAGATGTCTGGGCACGCAAGTAAGCTCAAAAGCTTGGGTATAGTGATTCCTAATGCTTTGGGGATTCACCGTGTCCTCCAATCACTACCACCAAGTTACAAGAACTTTGTGATGAACAATAATATGCAAAACATGGACAAGTCATTGCGTGAACTCTTATCCATGTTAAAATCTGTGGAAGTGTAGATCAAGAAAGAGCACCAAGTGTTAATGGTCCATAAGATCACCAATTTCAAAAGGCAAGGCAAGTCTAAGAAAAAGGGAAACTTCAAGAAGGGAGGTAAGAAAGTTACCGTGTCGGCAAAGAATACCAAGGCTGGGCCTAAGCCTGATACTGAATGCTTTTACTACAAGGGAGAAGGTCACTGGAAGCACAATTTCCCTAAGTACTTGGAGGATTTGAAGAATGGAAACATCAAGAAGAAAGGTATATCCGATATACATGTTATTGATGTGTATCTCACTAGTAGTCGTAGTAGTGCCTGGGTATTTGATACTGGTTCGGTTGCTCATATTTGTAACTCAAAACAGGTGCTACAGAATAGACAGAAACTAGTGAAGAACGAGGTGACGATGCGCGTTGGAAATGGATAAAAGGTTGATGTGATCGCGGTCGGCACGCTACCTCTTCATCTACCATCGGGATTAGTTTTATACTTAAATAATTGTTAGTTGGTTCCTGCGTTGAGCATGAACATTATATCCGGATGATTTTTATTGTGAGACGCTTACTTGTTTAAGTCTGAGAATAATGGTTGTTCGATTTATACGAGTAATATGTTTTATGCACATTCACCTTTGATAGATGGTCTATTCTTGTTTAATCTCGATTGTAGTAATACACATATTAATAACATTGAAGCTAAACGTTTGAAATTGGGCGATAACTCGACCTATATGTGGCACTGTCGTCTTAGTCACATTGGAGTGAAGCGTATGAAGAAACTCCATTTCGATGGACTTCTTGAATCACTTGATTTCGAATCACTTGAAAGATGTGAAGCATGTCTGATGGGTAACATGACTAAAACTCCATTTTCTGGTATGATGGAGCGAGCTATGGACTTATTGCAAATCATACATACCGATATGTGTGGCCCAATGAGTGTAGCCTCACGCGGTGGTTATCGTTATTTTCTTACTTTCGCAGATGACTTGAGTAGATATGGGTATATCTCTTTCATGAAACATAAGTCCGAAACTTTTGAGAAGTTTAAGGAATTTCAAAGTGAAGTGGAGAATCAACATAACAAGAAGATTAAGTTTCTACGATCTGATCGTGGATGTGAATATATTGTAACACCCCGGGAAATCCACTACTAGAAAATCGCCTGTTTGTATCGCTGTGCATAATGACATCATCATGCATCTATTTGACTAAAACTATTTTGCTTAAAGCCTAGTTTTGCTTTCTACAAAGATCCCTCTCTCTATTTCAAAAGTAAACCCGGACCCTTCCGGATATTTTGTTTGTCTAAAAAGAAATTACAAAAAAAAATCTTTTATATAATACCTAAAATTTTATATTACCTTTAGGAGGCAGCCAGCCAGGCCCAAAAGCCCAGCCGACCACCTCCAAACCCTAACCCTAAATTCCCTCACTAATCCTACTCCCTCCTCTCTCCCAGTCACCACTACCAACCCACCCCGCCCCCGTCTGCCCGCGTGACCCCACCTTCCCACGATCTGCCTCCTCCCCCAGATGCTCCTCTTCCTTCTCCCGCAAGCGGAAACCGCCGTCGCCTCACCCTCTCCTGGGACTCTCCACCGCCCCTGTGTCCCCCCTCGAGACCTCCTCGCCTTGGCCGCATCTCGCTGCCCCGCGCGCGACACCCGGCGCCCCTCCCTCTGCTCCAGCCGATGCGTCGCCGCCCTTCTCTCCTGACTCGCCGGAGCCCGCCTCGGCCGCCCGACCCTGCGCCCTTCCGAAGCTCCCCTGCATCGCGCCAAGCCGTCCCCTCGCCGCGGCTCTGGGAACCACCGCTGCCGTGCCGTCCTCAAGCGGAGTCCGCGACCGCACGCCATCGGCCCCGCCTCTGTTTCCGTGCGCCTCCTCGCGGGCGGCCCGTCGCTGCGCCAGGGGGCCGCCCGTCCTCCCCGTGGCATGTGCACCCCTCGCGAGCGCCGCCTCCTACTGCGAGCCGGCCTCGTCGGAATCCTCCGTTGTCCGCTTCCAGGGCCCCTCCACGCAAGCCCTGCAATCCCGTCGCGGCGTCGCCCTCCCCTCTCGCGTGAGTCCACCGCCAAGCCTCTGCAGGAGCCCAATTTTGGGGCTTGTTCCCATCAGCAGTCGACAAGTGCAAGCTCGCTTTGTGTCCCCTATGGAACAGTGCTTGGTCATGTGATGTGTTGTTCCTGCTAGCACAGTGACTCCCACGACATGATTAATCAAACATGTTTCGCTGCCTCATCTGTGTTTCGCCGATGTGGCTTTCGGGTGGCTCTCGTTCAGACATCTTAAGATCTTTGGAAGATGTGTACAAATGCAAGATCAACATGAAGCAACGTAGTCGACCACCCAAGGTCTCCAACTTGGATCAACAAGATCTGCCACACGGAGCCGAAGACCGTGGAACGCCGAGCTCTCCGACCCAGAACCTGAAGACCGAACCTCGTGTTATGTTCCTCCTCGTCGATCCGAAGACCGAATCCCGTCGAACCCTAACCAAGATCGTCGAGCCCCTATGTGTGACCTCTTTCTTTGGACCCTATTTTTTTAGAATATATGATATCTACTCGTTACATTAAATTGTTCATGTTTACATGCATATTGTGGCTTGGGGGCATTATGCCGATTCACCTCATAATTAAATATGGAGACCATATGTGGGCGAATCTAGCCTTATTTTGGCCCCATTTAAATTTATGTAGCGGACCGGTGATATATTTTGCCATGTTAAGACAACATTTAAATTGCGGGGTATCTAAACAACATGAACCATCTATTTAATTGCCGGGACCCCGGTTCCGCTTAATTTTGCTTAATTGCATCGCATCTTTGCCATGTCATACATCATACATGCATCATGCCCGTTCTTATGTCATAGAATTAAATAGTGCATCCGATGTTTCTTCTAGTGCTTTGCTTCTTCACGGATTAGGCCGATGAGTTGATGCGAGTGTCGACCCGATTTTCGGATGAACCTTCGGCAATATTTTCAGGCGAGCATCCCCCCTTTCTACCTATTTTACTATTATAGTCTTTATTTCCTCCTGTCAATCTATTGCTAGCTGTGTTGCGATGCTCTAGTTTTCGTACCCGTGATATCCCTTGCAACCTTATATTGCCTTGGACACATCCTATTACCTGTTGCTTGGTAGATAGCTGGACTTGTGTGTCGTAGTCGCTTGCTCAAGTGCTGTTGCGGGTTGTCAAGTACCATAGTTGTTGGAGAAATGCCTTATGCTTTATGTTGGAGGTGATCATGACTTTAATTATCGTTTAATAACTAAAATTGAAGTAGGTAAATTATGCAGAGGCACAGGTGGGCAATAGAAATTATTTGGTTTTTAACCGTCCACTTGTCTCCCGTAGGACCCCGAGTACTAGATACCTGTTCTTTGAATATTCGCACTATCCGCATGTGGGACCATGAATCCCCCTAGCCAGAGCTTGAGTCATATTTATTTCTTGGGGCCACAAAGTAGTTTGGAGCTTTATTACTATCCTGTACTTATGCCATGCCTTACTGCTTTATTTATGATTGCGCGTGAAGCGCGTGTACTGTTTAGGAACAAATGTGGAATGTTTTCGCGGTATCGACAAGCCCAGTCACACTTTCGGGTTCCTAGTCGTTTACAGCCATTGGCACAAACCTCTGGGTCCATCTCGGAGCCGGCCAACTTCGTCGCGGGTAGCTTGGTGGGGTGGCCCCATGAAATTTATATGAATCTTGCAATTGCTCTGTCGTGATGCCTCATTGGGTTTTATTTGGTTTTTCCCGAGGTTGATCGTGCGTGTGCTGCTATTTGTGCCCCCCTGCAGGGTAAAACTTTCTGAAAGCCGTGTCCGCGGTTATGGACGACTTGGAGCACAGTATCTCGATCATAGACAACTATAACTAAAGTAGTGCTATAAATTTGACTTTATAATGACTAGTAATTAGCTTTACTATAATGGAATGGCTAAATAAAAGTGTCAACAATTGCTGTTTTGGATTGTCACCTGTTACCATCGTATCTGACTAGTAAGTATTGCAACTACAACGGAATGGCTAAATAAAAGTACCAACAACTGCTGGGTTTTGGGATGCCTCATGCTATATGTAACCGATTAGTAAGTACTACAACTATAATGGAATGGTTAACTAAAACTGCCCACTTTTTATTATATCAGGATGACTCAAGCTATCTATATCTGACTAGTAATTGCCGCAACTATAACGAAATGAATAAAACTGCCAACTGTGTGAGTTCCTCGGTTGACTTCCTCGTTTGGTATCGAGGGGGAATACCAGGATGGGTATGTTTGGTGTTAGAATAAGGTTGGATCCGAATAGGTCTTTCTTATCCCTATCTAATAGCTGCCAGTTATATTGAGTCTCTATAGGTTGTTTAGAGCATGCTGCGCTGCCGCTTCAGTCCACCATACCTATGTAGGCGAGGACCGCCGAATTCTAGTCTCGCCGTGTACTGGCCTCAGTACTAACCGCTCTCTTTTTTCCTTTGCCCTTTGTCGGCACCCCTTTTGTTTAAGCAGGTTTTGAGATCGACGTCGTTAGCAGGGTTACCCTTCTGGCTTGGCCTGGGCAGGGTTATGGACGCCATTGGTTATTCTTCAGGACTCTTAGCTCAATTTGCATCTTGTCCGTACTCGGACGCTGTATCGTTTTAAAGATGATTTGGATATTTGTATTGTATATCTGTGTTCTTGACTCCTTGAGTCATTGTTGTATATATCTGTTCTGTGGGTTCCATCGTGGACTATTGTGTAATGATATTACTTCGTTTTCCACCCGCACGCAAGTGCCTGGTGGGCACCTTTGAATCGTTTCTATGCGGATTTGGCGGGAATCGCTAAAACTTGCATAGGGCCGATTCCGAGGGTGTTACATATATAAGTTACGAGTTTGGCGAGCATTTAAAGAAATGCGGAATACTTTCACAATTGACACTGTCGGGAACACCACAACGTAATGGTGTGTCCGAACATCGTAATCAAACTCTCTTAGATATGGTTCATTCTATGATGTCACTTACAGATTTACCGCTAGCATTTTGGGGTTATGCATTAGAAACAGCCGTATTCACTTTAAATAGGGCACCATCTAAATCCGTTGAAATGACAATATATGAATTATGATTTGGGAAGAAACCTCAATTGTCGTTCCTTAAAGTTTGGGGTTGCGAAGCTTATGTGAAGAAGTTACAGCCCGACAAACTTGAACCCAAAGCGGAAAAATGCGTCTTCATAGGATACCCAAAGGAAACTATTGGGTATACCTTATATCATAGATCCGAGGGCAAAATCTTCGTTGCCAAGAATGGATCCTTTATAGAGAAGCATTTTCTCTCGAAAGAAGTGACTGGAAGGAAAGTAGAACTCGACGAGGTTGTCGAACCTTCTCTCGGATTTGAGAATAGCGCAGAACCGGAAGAAGTTCCTGTGGCGCCTACACCAATAAGAGAGGAAGCTAATGATGTTGATCATGAAACTTCGTTTTAAGTTACTACGGAACATCGTAGGTCAACGAGAACACGTTCCACTCCCGATTGGTATGATCCCATTATGAGTGTCATGTTGGTGGACAACACCAACGACCCTGCGACATATTAGGAAGCAATGATGAGCCTAGATTCCAATAAATGGCAAGAAGCCATGAAATCCGAGATTGGATCCATTTACGAAAACCAAGTATGGACTTTGGTGGACTTACCGGATTGCCAAAAGGCTATCGAGAACAAAGCTCGACTTGTCGCAAAAGGGTTTCAACAAATTCAAGGAGTTGACTACGATGAGACTTTCTCACCGGTAGCGAAGCTAAAGTCTATGAGGATTTTGTTAGCAATCGCTGCATATTATGATTATGAGATATGGCAGATGGATGTCAAAACAACGTTCCTCAATGGAGATATTGATGAAGATTTGTATATGGTACAACCCAAAGGTTTTGTCGATCATAAATATGCTAACAAGGTATGCAAACTTTAACGGTCCATTTATGGATTGAAGCAAGCATCCTGAAGGTGGAATCAATGTTTTGATAAGGTAATCAAAAGTTTTGGTTTTATACAAACTTATGGAGAAGCTTGTATTTACAAGAAAGTGAGTGGGAGCTCTGTAGCATTCCTAGTACTATATGTGGACGACATATTGTTGATTGTGAATGATGTAGACCTTCTTAATAGTGTCAAGGATTATTTGAATAATAGTTTTTCAATGAAAGATCTTGGAAAAGCAGCTTACATATTTGGCATAAAGATTTATAGAGATAGATCGAGACACCTAATATCATTGTCTCAAAGTACATATTTGGACAAGGTTCTAAAGAGGTTTGGAATGGAAGATAGCAAGAAAGGGTTCTTGCCGATGTTGCCCAATACGACCTTGAGTAAAAATCAAAGTCATGCTATGACGGAAGATAGAGAAAGAATGAGTAAGACTCCCTATGCCTCAGCATAGGATCTATCATGTATGCGATGCTATGTACTAGACCCAACATTGCATATGTTGTTAGTTTAACTAGCAGATATCAAAGTGATCTAGGAGTGGATCATTGGATAGCGGTCAAAAACATCCTTAAGTACTTGAGAAGAACTAAGGATATGGTTCTTTCTTATGAAGGTGATGAACAGCTCGTTGTTAATGGTTACACCGATGCTAGTTGGAACACTGATCTGGATGATTCTAAATCTCAATCTGGATATGTATTTACTTTTAATGGTGCAGCGGTGAGCTGGAGGAGTGCAAAGCAAAGCGTTGTGGCAAGATATTCAACTGAATCGGAATACATAGATGCTTCGGAGGCTTCACAAGAGGAGATATGGATGAAGGAGTTCATTACAGAGCTCGGTGTGGTTCCCAGTGTGCTAGACTCAATGTCTATCTACTTTGATAACATGGGTGCCATAGCCAATGCGCAAGAACCAAGGTCACACAAGAAGCTGAAGCATATCAAGATGCATTTTCACGCTATTCAAGAGCATGTCCAAGATGGTGACATAAATATTTGCAAAGTACACACAGATCGGAATGTGACGGATCCGTTGACTAAACCTCTCCCGAGGGAAATACATGACCAACACGAAACCGCCATGGGTGTTCGGTATATTACTATGTAATCTAGATTAGTTGACTCTAGTGCAAGTGGGAGACTATTAGAGATATGCCCTAGAGGAAATAATAAAAGTAGTTATTATTATATCTTTGTGTTTATGATAAATGTTTACATTCATGCTATAATAGTATTAACCGGAAACATTAATAGTTGTGTGATTTGTAAACTAATTAGAGTCCCTAATAAAGCCTCTTTATAATACTAGCTTGTTGGTTGATAGATGATCATGGTTTCATGATCATGAACATTGGGATGTTATTAACAACAAGATCCTATCATTAGGAGAATGGTGTGATGGACATATTCCTATAGATAAGCGTAGCATAAAGATCAAGTCATTTCATTAGTTAGTTTGCTATAACCTAATTCCTTCGACCATGAGATTATGCTAATCACCATCACCGGATGGATACTTTGATGACATCAAACGCCACACCATAACTGGGTGGTTATAAAGGTGGCATTGAGTATTCGGAAAGTATGTGTTGAGGCACGTGGACCAAGAATGGGATTTGTCCATCCATATGACGGATAGATATACTCTGGGCCCTCTCAGTGGAATGTCATACGATTAGCTTGCAAGCATATGACTAGATCACAAGGGATCACATATCATGGGAACGAGAAAAGAGTACTTATCAGTAACGAGGTTGAACTAGGTATGCAGAGATACCGACGATCAAACCTCAGATAAGTAAAATATCGCGAGACAAAGGGAAATTGGAATCGTAAAGGATGGGATCCGGGATATCACGAGGAGGTCCGGAATGGTCTGGAGAATAAGATTCATATAAGGAAAGTCCCATTCCAGAGTTTGGGAATGATTCCGGTGTTTTCACCAGAATGATCTAGAAGGGTCTAGAAGGTTCACCGGACCGGAAGGGGAAGGGTGCATGAATGTGTCATGAACAAGTGGAATGATTGCGTCATGTCCTAGGTCACTTGGTTGGGCGTTTGAAAGAAAGAAATTAAACTCCAAACTGAGAGTCAAAAGGCAAGTTTGAAAAGTAAAACTGGGACAATGTATCCTGGTGGAGGAAGGAAAGAATCCTTCTCTCCCTCCACCACAAGCCAAGTAGGAGAAGGAGTTGAGGAAGGATTCAAACTCCCCTCTCCCAAGCTTCCCGTCCCTCTCATAAATATAGGGGAGGGTGCCCCCCAACAACACAAGACCACCACCCTCCAAACCGCCACCACCGGTTCGTCGCCGCCGCCCTGGCCGCCGCCGACTCCACCTCGTCCTCTCCGGCTTCTAAACCCTAGATCGGCGGGGAAACCCTAATACTCCACCATAACCCGTTCTGGCTTAGGAGAAGCCCTGCAGGATCTCCCCTCTACTTCCGACACCACACCGTCGTGCTGCCGGAATCGCGAGGAGAGAACTACAACCTCTGCCGGCTGCTGGAACAAGGGAGAGGAAGGTCTTCATCGAGTACCGAACATGTGACCTACTGTGGAAGCGCTGCCGAAACGCGGCACCGGAAGGATCGTCTACGCGATCTTGAGATCGGCAAGTGTATGACTGCATCACCCACAAGAATCTGCTCTTGTTAACCACTTTGGAATCTTCGAGGGTGAGTACTCTAATCGACTCGTTGCTACAATCTAATAGATAGATCTTGCCTTGTGTGTGTTCATGCGGTAAATTTTTTTTGTTTTCCATGCTACGAACCCCTACAGGCACCACCGGGCTGTCTATCGAGTGTGAGTTAACATGGCTTCCAACCCTAGATTCCCCCCTCGCTACACAGAACATGGAACCACTCCATGGATTGAGCCCAAACCCAGCACCTAGCTCCCTCTCGGCATCGCAAGTGACTTCTCCAACTAGAGATTTCATGGTCATTTGGAGAAATCTCGACTTTCCATTTTCTGAACGCGAAAAACGGTGTTTTCCTAGAGGAGGTGCAAGATTAGGGTGCGCCCATGGCGCGAGGCAATTTCCGCACATGCTACACCATGATGCATGGCCATTCCTGGGAGGTGGGTATTTATCTCGTGGTGCAAGCATATACTGTATTTTTTTGAGTTACGGCCCGGTAAATGTGGTTTCTAATTGTATGTACCCTATAATACACTCTCAATTTTTAGGGGAAAATGGTTTGGGGTGCCCCATGGGGTACCTCAGTTGGATGCATGCCTGGGTCCAAGATTGCACCGATCGTCGTGTTGCTGTGGCCGCCGGCGGGTTTCGCCGTTTTTTGGGCAGCACCAAACAAAATCTTAAAAAAATGTGAAAACAACTCCTGGAGCCCTTGCATGTGATCCACCGCCCTCATAAAATCATAGGCAAGGCATACCAGGTCCTTTGGCACCCAAGGCACCACCAGGATGTCTATCGAGTGTGAGTTAACATGGCTTCCAACCCTAGATTCCCTCCTCGCTACCCAGAACATGGAACCACTCCATGGATTGAGCCCAAACCCGACACCTAGCTCCCTCTCGGCATCGCAAGCGACTTCTCCAACTAGATATTTCGTGGTCATTTGGAGAAATCTCAACTTTCCATTTTCTGTACCCGAAAAACCGGTGTTTACCCAAAGGAGGTGCAAGATTAGCGCGCGCCCATGGGCCCGAGGCAATTTCCACGCATGCTTGTGAAAGACTTATGATGTTTTGAAATCTGGTCAAACCTAGGATAAACCACGTTAACTAGCTCATTAACCTTGCAGAAACTATGTCTATTGTTAGGGTCTTATAGATGCCCGCCCATGGGGCCAGGGTGATTCTCCATCCCAATTGTTAGGCACCATTGGATTGGAGAGAATGGACGATAAGGATCGTCCTTTGCAATAGCAGTCCGCGAGTAGGCATTTATGTGTCCCTATTCACCCTCGCAACCACTAGTGGGCCTACCTCCTTGACTTTATAAACGTGACAGTGTGGCCGAAGCTCAAACCCCGTTCGTTCCCTACAACCCGCTCAGCACAAGCGTCGGATCCTACCTGAAGAAACGGCGCCTCTCCATGGAGAGGCCTCATCTCAGCTTGCACAAGGCCGAGTTGTTCGCCCACTATGACATACTCGCGCCGCTTCTAGCGAGGCTACCGGCTGGCTATGAGCTCAGCTACGTCGGGGTGCCCGTGGCACCGCTCTTGTGTAGCATCATGCTGTCGAGGTAGATCGAGGAGTGCCGTCGCCAGCTGCCGGAGCGGAAGTGGGCAATGGACCGATACGTGCACACAGCGCATACTGGACAAGGTGCTTCAAGAAGGAGCGGGAGGCGTTCCTTTGGATTTGTAGAGCTCACCGTCCGGAGATACACCTGGATCTGCGGAACCCCAAAGGGAGGCAGCGCTTCTGGGTAGTGCCTAGGCGTACGCCCTCCACCGTTATCGATGTTGCACACCGTGCAGAACCAGTGAAGAGAAATGCCTCCGGGCTCGTCCTCATCGATTTAGACTCAGAAGAGGCGGACAGCGACGCGGAGGACCTCGTACACGATGAAGACAGCGGGAGTGGCATAGTCGATTAGGGTCACTTGAGCCTAAATTTAATCTATGGTAGCTTTAATGACCTCTTTGGATAGAATGTCCAAGTTGTAAGAGCGTGTACAGCGTTGTTTGAGTCTACCAAAAATCTTAGACACGAGTCTAGCAGAGGAAAATATGCTACAGCGTTTAGACACACTGATTGGCCCCACTCCTAGAATAAAAACCTATTTAAAAGGGCTCTTTTCCTATTCTTTTCTTCTTGTCATAGCAATTTTCTTGTACATCGTCGGTTGAGTCTAAAGAAAATCTTAGACATGAGTCTAGCAAAACCAAGTATGCTCCATCATTTAGACACACCGGTAGGCCCCTCTACTAGAATAAAAAACCTATTTATGAAGACTCTTTTCTTATATTTTTTTCTTGCCAAAGATTTTTTTTCCTCTTAGAGCATCAATGCCCCTGACGTAGCCGATGCGAGCATCAGACGTCGTTGACAAAGACGATACGAGGTTGATGGGACGGTACGATGTCTCTGCTCCCAGCACTTTATGGCACAGTCATAATTTTGGAGTGCGTCAGAGGAGGAGACGCGCGTGTCCTGTTGTTTGAGATGGGAATACAAGGGAGGTGAGCCTCACCAACTCCATGGCACGTCCATAATTTTGGTCGTTAAACTGTTACAAATCCATGATTATTGTTTATGGATAATCAGTTTAAAAATTAATGTACTATCTAACGACCTGGAATCTGGTCGACACCACACATCACATACCCGTTAAAAGTACCAGATATAAATAAATTTCAATGAAAATTCAAGAAACAACGTTACTATGCCACCTTCTCTCTGCTCCTCTTATTACTGTTCAATCCCGCACTGCACTAAACAACAGTTGATGAGGACTAAAACAAAAAATGATCAAAATGCCAAGTAAAACTAGTTTCAAGCTTACCTTTTGTCCGGAGAATCGTACAAAGACGAAATTGACAAGGATTTATTGTTTCTCCCGCAGTTAGCGGAAAGATCCTCAAGAACATCCTCAATCACCCCAGCAACTTCTTCATATTCAAACTCAACTTCATTATTATCATTTCCCTTCCTCTCCCGCTTACCCTTTTGTTTCTTTTCGCCCATGTCCCCGCCGGCACGTCCTCAACCAATTGCTGTTTACCAATGTTTTCCTCCACATGCGCATCACCGTTTCCCTTCACATGCAGCACTTCCTCCATGTCATCTCGCTGCACTTCCTCCAGTTCTGTCAGAGAAGCCTCATCTTGTGCTTTCATGATGTGAATGGGGACAAGATCAGCATCTCCGAAATCACGTGGAACTGGGTTTTTGCATAGCCTCTTGATATGGCCCAACCCTCCACACCATTTGCAATTTCGCTTCCTTGCTCCTAGTCTCGAACCTTTTGCGGTTAAGGCTTCATTTCTTTCCTTTCTAGGCCTCCCAGGTAGCCTCCTAAGAACTGGTGGTTCGAGTTTGAACCCTGGATCGACTGTCTCCTAATCATTTTCATCAGCAATAGGTGGTATTTTTTTGCATAAGTTGCAGCAAACTTATCCACGGAGAAATAGTTATGAACATAGTTCTCTATTTCAGCACCTCTACCTCTCAGCTTTAAGATGAAGTGTAGTGCATGGTGGCATGGCATACCAGTAACATGACACTTCCTACATGAGCAAGTCTTGTTACCAATGTCTATAGTAAACCTCCATTCGGTTCCATCCTTGTCTTGTGCATAAACCTCAACCAATGTATTGGAACTTCTGACCATCCTCATCTTCATCATTCTCATTGCCCTGGTTCTTGCATTCAACAATAAAACCACCTTTAAAACTATTTTATGGCCTATAAATTTTCTCGCACAAATTCTCTGCCTAAAATCTATCTTCACCATTATACACTATCTTATTGCATCTAACAAAATAATAATTGCAAGTGAATTCATGCTCCTAATCTTAGCATTGAACCTTTCTGTTAGATTATTGCAAACAAAATCCACTTTGCTTAACTCACCAAACTTTCTTCTGGCCCATAACTTGTTATGATGTTCTTCGAGGTATTCTTTCAGCTTCGGCGCGGTATACAAGTTATGCATATAAGTAGCATGTGTGCTTGGGGTGTACGTGTATGCTGATCGCCACAAGTTGTCTTCAAAGGTCTTTCCTTTGAACTTCTTTGTGAAGCTAGTAGCGAAGTGTCGCATGCATTCCCTATGCTCAACCCCATGAAAAACAGCATCAACATCATTCTGAAGCCCCTTGCATGCACCAGTATGTATCACCAAGCCTTCAGGGTGACCAATTACTGCACGTAGTCTCTGCATAAACCATGTCCAGCTTTCAGTCGATTCATCCTCAAGAATAGCATAGGCTATGGGGAAAAATCCAATTATGTGCGTCCATAGAACAAGCGGTAGCAAGCTGTCTCCTGAACTTTTATGTTAAATAAGTTGCCTCTATTGCCAAGTATGGCCTACAGCCGATTAGGAACCCCTTCCATCATGCCTTCTTATACTTGACCCCCCTTGAGACCTTTTCTCTTTCTTTCACAGCCTCGTAATGAATGTTAACAACACTACCAGGTGATTTATTCTCTACCTTAGCTTTGAAACCATACAACATGTGAAAACTATTAGTCCACTTGCCCTGAATGAAGTCTAGATCCATCTCCTTCCCAGAATCTATGGTAAGGAATCAGAACGTTAAACTTTTCGCCAAGCTTAGTTCTGAGTTTAGCAGGTCCAATGCTACGATCCTGCCTCACCTAGTCAAGTACCTTAGTAGCAATCCACTTGGTTGTCGTCGGTCTAATTTTATTACTTAAATAAGTATTAGGGTAGTTGTGTTTCTTCGTGTTTACCTTGATCTGCATTCAATGGTAATAAAAATAAATCAGAGGACTCATCAGCAGAACAAATATGATAAAGACCGAAACTAAATGTAGCTATTGCAACCTGAAATGGGTTTCCACCACGCTTTGGAGATGCATGCAATCTCCATGTACACACCTTACTTTCCCTATAATGCACCCTAAATCTCTTTTGGTCGCTCTTTTCAACGATAAATTTGAACCCAACTCTTATTGCATAGGTAGCAACGACATATCTGAATTCCTCCACAGTAGCAAAGACAGTCCCCTCATCAATTGTAGGGTTGTCCCTGTCAAAGTGTATCACTGGCCTATCCTCGTCTTCGTCATCGTATCTGTATCCCATTTGCCCATCCTCACATTCCTCTTCCTTATCAGTCCCATAGTCAGGATCATAGTTCGAATCAACCAAATATTCCCTACTCTCCATCCTATCAAGGCCAGCAGCCACATCTGGATATGCTTTCTCATCATCATCATCATCTTCGAGCACAAAATTACACTGACCGCCACACATTTCGATGACTTCATGCTCAATGACAGGCTGGTCGGTCGCTCTCAGTATCGAAAATAGAGACCGCTCTGTTCGTGTTCCACACGGGTCGGTATCATTCAGGATAGTCTCTTCCCCAGTATCTTTGTTAACAATGTGCACAAACATCAGCACAGTCCTTGTGCCGAGGTGTTTACCCCATATCATGGCCAGAGCCTCCTCAGTTCTAACATCGAAGAAAGTCTGCGAATTTGTGTCATAGTACCTGATTACGAATTCATCATGCTGGCCAATGGGCAACTTGCCAAATTGCATGTGCAAGTCACTTAGAGTTATGTCATCTGCGTCTACTGTCAGCCGATAATCAAATCCACTGGTAACTGCGATTCTACTGTCGGTCAAGGTTTCAGTCCGACACCCATGCCAAATCTTCAAAAGAAATCTGGATGAAGCAGATGTCCTACAGTTACCAACACAGATCCTCTCCATCAACACAGGACTAGAAACGCTAATTGGGAGACGTAGAGATGGAATTGTAGTTCCTACCCTTCAGGGAGGATGTACGACACGTTCAATGGGCTCTAGAGCACCAAAGATTTTCTCCCTGCATCCTTTTCCCCTGTTTCGTTCTCCTCCATGTTCTCCAGCCTTGAAGGGTCCATATCCTTGCTCTCTGTTTGGTAAAGACCCATATCCGTGTTCTACGGCCATGCAGGATCCATTTCCGTTCGGGATCCAGATCAAAGCCACCGTCGTTGCGCGATAACCTAGCGCCCATCAAACGATTTTCATTCCCAGACGTGCCTGGGCAGCGACAGAGGCAAGGAGACAGGGCAAGGGGGCAAGTCAGTGTGGGTAGGGCGGGTAGGGGATGACGGGAGGACGATAGTCCAGGGGGTAGGACGAGAGTGTTGCCGGAGGGGACGGGAGTGGCGGCGTGCAATACCAAAGCAGCAGAGCGGAGCAGAGGTGTGAGCGAGCGACAGAATATGAAAAATCATAGAATAATGGGGAGCACTAATCCTCGAACCTGGGATGCGCGCCATTGACGGTCGAGGTTGCGGGGCCCACTAGTTAGTAAAACGCCACATCATCTTCCCCTGTTTCTGATGGTGTTGCTACAATTCTACGATCATAGTGGCACAGGAAAAATTTCTTGACACAACTAAGGACATACTCGTAAATATACTTAAAATGGAACCCTGACCTGGTACATTGCCCGATCCGGTTGCTAGCCACGACCTGTATTTTTAATATCTTAAAACTCTTATGCTGAGAATGGAAATAAAGATTCAGCAGTTATTCGAACTAGTTTTGAATAAATAAGATAAACTCTTAGAAAGCTTAGCTATGTCCCCGCCTAAGAAGAAGCTGCCGCCTCGGTGGCGGCCGCGATCTCCGCGACTGCCCCCGAAGCTTGGCTATTTGGCCCCGCTGAGGCAGGCCATGCGGCTATACTACAAGGCCGGTCTTCCATTGCCATCCGAGACGGTTGATTTCGCAGAATGTGCTGCATCTGCAGCGGCGGTGGCAACGGCGAGGGTCGCGGCAGTGTCGAGAAGGGCCAACCGAGTGTCATGGAGAATGTGAGTGGTGACATTTTCATGTGCTCTGCGCACGAGTAAGAAGGTATGTTCCAAAGTGTTCCTGCGAGCTTGTCGTCGAGGAAACAAACCTCCAAAAAGGGCGGCGCCAAGGTCAACAAACTCTCGCCTCCATGCCTTGGCGCGGGTGACCTTACCGTGGGGCAATCTGGGCGCATGCCGTCAGTGGCAAAAATGAACCATCCTATGCACCGTCGGCGGCCACACCGCGGCGGCGTGCATCCATCTACACTTAGCTTGTTGAAGTGTTCGACAGCTGGATCCGACCACGGGCAATAGCTCAGCACCAGAATTCAGGTTGAGATTCACACGGACCTATGATCCCTGCCACGAGAAGTCGTAGTTCACCTTTCAAGAAATCCTTGCGGCGGCGCGGCTGTTCGTACTGAACCGGGAATAGTTCAAGCGCATCAAGTAGTGCATGAACATCGCTTGAAGTTTGGCAGGAAGGAAAAAAATTAGTTGCGGTTAAACGATCCCTGAACTGACGTCCTCTCTAGGTAATTGTCTAGCCAACTTTTATGGTGAAGATCTGCAGTTTCTTCAGTGTAGAACAGTTAAGTTCAGACTAACTCTGTAGAATGCATTTTGTAGAGGCAATAGCCCCCTTTTGCACAACTATTCCATATTATAGTATGGAATTAGTTCAGAAGTAACCAAATACTATCAAGATGTATCTATTTATTCAATTACTACTGGCGGTTGAATTCAGTTTATTGTCATACTTATCCGAGGCAGAGAAGATTCAGACAGCATTTTATGAACTGATCTTCGGTGATTTATTCATGCAAGTTCCATACAGAATCACGCACCAGCTCGAACAAATCTATGTAATAATTGTTCGAGGCATACAAACCAGCAGCAATTCGTGCCTTTCGGATTGCTCACCAGCAGCATTTTCCCGGCAATGGTGGCATTGATCATTGCTAGCCCACCCTCTTTTCAGGAGACTAACCTTGGTTATTTACACAAATTCATTAGCCACACATACTAAAAATTCATTAGCCACACAAACTACAAATCATTAGCCACACGTACTATGAATTCAGTAGTCACACAAACTACAAATCATTAGCCACACATACTACGAATTTAGTAGCCACACATTACAAATTTAGTAGCCCGCACATACTACAGCAGTTCAAACTATTACATAAGGCGTACTACGTGCTCGACTCTCAAATCAGCAATCTTTCAGATTCACTAAACCTATGTCTTCACTCAAGGGAAATCAGAACCACCATCCTATCCACGCCCGGTCCCCCCACCGAAACTGTGCGCTCCGTCGCGGAACGGTGGTGGTCCTGTGCCATCGATCCTTCCAGGCCAACACTGCAGGCGACGAGTACGCTTTTTGTTCGCCTCGTCGGGGTCGTGAATGCCATGTACCGGATCCAGAACCTCCTGCAGGTGGATGATCACTGGGTGCTTCTAGCAAAGTTGTCCTCTTTCCCTACTTAGAATCTCCAGCTCGTACATCTTAGGAATGGTGTCTGGATCTTTCAGCCACACCTTTACCTCGATGATCCATCTGTCGCTCGGTGGCACAATCTCCACCAGCTCGCCACCAAGGCCACTAACGACCTTCTTGAGGGCCTGCAGTTCCCAAGCATGCAAAGAGAGGCCATCAAAGACGAGTTTAGAGAAGAAACGAAGCTGCGCCAAGCGATCGTCCCACCCATAGGCGCGATGCCAACGCATGAAGCTCATTTTCTCCCCACAGCACTCGAAAGAACGGCAAGAATGCAGAACATGCTCGTCTGATCCCAAAACAAGACCTGAAAGCTGACAGCAAGTCTGCAGGTGACACGGCGGGACGCGTGCCCAGCACGGTAACCATGAGAGTGTTGTCGTCAAACTCCTCTGCTAGGGCTACCATGCCTGGGGTGCGTGACAACATGCAACTGCCCGAGGCCGGTCGCCGGTCCGGATTGTCCGACCGGACGTGCTCCTCCGTGCGAAAAGGTCTAGGCAGCGGCGAGAGGCTAGGCTGGGGACGCGAAACTCCGACACACTGACTAGGAAAAAAAGGCGAGGGCGATGGCGGCGAGCTTCGATTAATTGTGTGGGAGGTTGACCGGCCATGGCGGGGATGCAAGGAGAGCAACGGCGAGCTCCGATCTAGAGACCAGTAGCCGGGGCTAAGCAAGGTAATGGAGAGGGGAATAATAGGGGAGAAGAGAAGAGCAGAGAAGAAGATCTAGTCCTCGTAGGGGTAAACCAGTCCACGACCGCAAAGGATAAAGGGAAATACTGACATAGCGGGGCAAGAAGAGTTGACCTAACGGCGGGATTTGAGTTCAACCATTTTTTGACTGGTTCAAATGATCATTTAGCCATTAGATTTGTATTTACCCCCATTTGCCCCCTCTCGACAATTGGTGAAGTTACTATAGCCCTTCTGCGAGATTACACGCAACTTAGACCCCGTGTTGCGTTGGCGTATGAACTTTTGGGCCGCATATTAAAATTCCCCCTCCTCGCGCACTATGTGCATGTGGCTTCAGTGTGGCTACCTCGACATAGGCATCCCCTACCACGACATCGACCACGGCGACCCCTTGCAATGGCTACCCCGACCTCATCACCGCCTTAAGCTCTCGGCTCCCTAGACATCGGCACAAGGGCTATCACCTCGCTTGAGCATCTCACCGGCTTCCTCTACATTCCAAGCATTCGTGCCGCGACACGCCGTCTACGACACTCCCTCTGCTACTGTGGGGGGATATCATCCTACTGATTCTACTTCTGTTTCTCTCCAGTCTGACCGTCCACGACATTCATGTTGTTCACGATGCTACCGCTATGACTGCGGGGAAGTGTTAGAGTATTATGCATATACGGTTGTTATGGTAGTTTAGATAGAGTTAGGATCTGTTTACGTTAGGGTCTATTTACGTACAATCCTAACTTGACTTGACTCCAGGATTATCCCATGTGCGCCTATATATACTCGCCCATGAGGCTCAATAATACATCCATCATATTCCGCCAAACTCACACTCTTTCATATACCAATGTAACTATATAAGTGGGATGGCAAGGACTAAATGTGCACTATTCTCATTACTAATTAGATATAATAACTACATAAGTGTATGTAACACATTTTTTGATAAGGAGCATATACTAATATCGCAAAAGTTCCAATTACACCTAGCCTCTGCAACAATGCAAAGCCCTAGCGGTCTTGATGCACATAGCCTAAAAAAGAAGAATTACAAAATTAAAAATATAGCTACAGTGATCTATTCCTTGTGGAGCGAACCTAACACCACCAAGACATCACAAAAAATTCAGCTTCTCCAAAAGCGACGCCTCCAACAAGCAATGCACAAGAGTCGTTGTTGCCCTGATCATAGATCATGGGTTTTCACCCCGAAGAAATTCCACACTCATAAAAAATGTCTTCAACAAGGACATTGCCAGGAACAGCCAATATAGGCTAGACCTTGGACTTTCGCCCTACAAGACTGAACTCTGAATTTCTCCTGTGCTGTCGCCCCCACTTTCTGATGTCACTGCTCCAAGTCACGGATCGCCAATCCGAAACCACAATGACACCATGAATCAAACCATCATTTCTAGTCTCCAAACCTCGGCTTTCATGACATTATTCTCTAGAACCATGGAACAAGAACATGCCCCATGATAGAACAACCAGCAGAGCTTCGAAGCGCCCCCTCTGAAACAAAACGGTCGGAGAAAAACACGAGTGCGCACGACCTAATCCCATACAATCCAGCAATATCCAAGCATGAATCGCCCAGTGGAGCACCGGAGAAGCCTTCCGGAACATGACACTTCTGCCACATCGATAGGGACAGGCATTGACAGTTCTCCATCTTTGCGTGAAAAGGAATTTTAGGAACGCAACCATTATTCACAAGACTAGCAGATCCCCACATTGCTAGTCAACTCCATGCAGGATCAGCCGAAGAAGGGGTGATCTAGTGCAACACCTCCGGTGTTGCTGCAATACATCACCGTCCTAGGCCCCTCGCTAGATCGAGCCTCAGCCCGCATCAAGATATCGCAACCTAGAACGCCGCCACAACCACGTGGATGACGCACCACCACCTCCTAGATGCCTCGCTGTTAGAGTTACTCAGGCACCGGCTAGGAACTGCCACGCTGCCCTACGCCCCCACCTGACCTCACACCTCCTCCCGTGAGACGCCACCAAGAAGCACCTACCCGCCCACCGTCATTCGACGGGAAGGGCGCTGCCACCGCCGCTGGTGGCAGCAGCAACGACAGCCAAAAGGGCGGCAGATGGAGGGTTTCTAAGGTTTGAGGGTGGGGAACATACGGAGACACTCGGGAGGAGGAGAGACTCGGGGAGGAGAGCGAGCAATAAGATGTGTTCAATGTACATAACACATATACACCGATGTAAGCAAACCCATATGTGAGGGAGTGTGCGTGCAAGTTAGTTTAGTCGGCTGATATATAGCTAAAATATGAATGGACATATGTCATGTATATATGAAGACAGATATTTATAGACTTGCTTACTGTATTTGTTGATAGAGGGATCTCGCTAGAGTAGTTAGAGTACATACGTGGTTGGTGATTATGGTAGGAAGTAGTAGGGAGAGTGGGGGAGGGGAGAAATATGGAGAGTGGGGAGGGGTAGGGGGAGGTGGGGAGATGGGGAGTCACTCGTTACCATTTTGTAGGTGGGAATTAGATGAATTTTTTGTTTAAATGTATATCCAGATCAGCTAGCCGTGTGATTATTCCATAGGAAATATGAGTGGGTTATTTCTTTATAGAGATATTATTATACATAACATTCTAAGTATCTTATTTTATTCTACCAATACATGATATAGGGTGTGCATGCAAAATCAATATTATATAAAATGTTAGACCGGTAAACTTTTCTCCCACAATCTGAGTCGGTATTATTAAAATGGTCATTCTAGATCAAAATGTACCTACTAGTAGTATTTTTATAATGGAAATTTGAACAATCCAACTTTAAAACATATATTTATTTGGGCAACTCTCTGTGATTATTAATTATCTTGAATAATGTTGGTATTTTCTCATGTGAAAACTATTACTATGAACTTGAATCATAATTAGTACAGCTACTTGCAATACTTACATCTACCGCGACACCACAATGTACAAAGCATAGTGTGTTACGTGTCTGGCAATAAATTCCCATTACTAAATAGATATAATAACTATATAAGTGGACATAAAATATGTACACTATTGTAAGAAAACCCATAAGAGGGAGAACGTGCGTGCAAGTTAGTTTAGTAGATTGATATATTAGCTAAAATATGAATACCCATGTGTCATGTATATATGAAGATAGATATGGAGAGACTTGCTTACTGTATTTATCGATGGAGTGATCTTTTTAGAGTAGTTATGGTATGTAGGTCTCTTCAAGAAAGGGTATGGTGATTATGAAAGGCCGTAGCAGGGAGAGAGAGAGGTAGGGGAGGGGAGGGGAGAGGGGGAATCACTCATTACCTACCTTTTTAATCAGAATTACATGAAATTTTTTGAATCATATATCGAGATCATCTAGTTGTGTGATTATTCCATAGGAAAGATAAGTGTGTTATATATTCGTGGAGCTCGTCTTACACTAGTAACATTAGGAGTATTTTATTTTCTTATACCAATACATGATATAAAGTGTGCCTCCAAATCAACATTATGTACAATGTTAGACCGATAAACTTTTCTCATACAATCTGAGTCGGTAATACTGGAAATGATCATTCTAGATCTAAATGTACCTACTAATGGTATCTTTATAATGAAAATCATATTAATGATCCAACTTGAAAAGATCAATTCATTTGGGCAGCTCTCTATTGGTTATTAATTATCTTGAATAATGTTTATATTTTGTCATGTGAAAACTATTACTTTGTATTTGAATCACAATTAGTACGACTACTTACAATACCTACATCTAATGTGACACCACAACTCACAAAGCCACTAGTGTGTTACATGTCTTGCAATAAATTCTCATTATTAATTAGATATAATAACTATATAAGTTTACGTAACACACGTGTACATCGATGTATGAAAACTCATACAAGGAGGAGCGTACCTATTGTTGGAATTATGCCCTAGACGCAATAATAAAGATGTTATTGTTATAATTCTTATTCATGATAAAGTTTATATTCCATGCTAGAATTGTATTAAGCGGAAACTTTCATACTTGTGTGGTTTATGAATAACACTGTGTCCCTAGTACGCCTCTATGGACTAGCTCATTGATTAATGATGGTTAAGGTTTCCTAACCATAGACATGAGTTGTCGATTAATAATGAGATCATGTCATTAGGAGAATCATATGATGGATAGACCCAAATCAAGCAGAGCAATTAGATCGTGTCATCGTGTTCATCTTTGCGAAGCTTTTTCTAATGTCAAATATTGTATTCCTTAGACCATGAGATAATGCAACTCCCTGGTATCGGAAGAAAGCTTTGAGGTCATTAAACGTCATCCTATGTGAGGGTGATCATAAAGGTGTCTCTCAGGTGCTCGGAAAATACTTGTTGGGTTGTATGTATCGAGATGGGATTTATCCCTCCCAAGTCAGAGAGATATACTTTGGGCCCACTCGGTAATCGATATCAACGCCGCTTACAAGCACGTGGTTAAGGAGTTGATCACAAAGTGATATCGGATTACGGAACGAGTAAAGTACTTACCGTGAACGAGATTGAACTAGGTATGCCGATACCGACGATCGAATCTCGGGCAAGTAAAATATCGTGTGACGAAGGGAATATATATATGGGATTAATTGAATCCTGGCATCGTGGTTCATCCGATATGATCATCGATGAATATGTGGGAGTCAATATGGGTTTCCAGATCCCGCTGTTGATTATTGATAGAAGATCATGTCTGCATATTCTCGAATCCGTACGGTCACACACTTAACGTGTCTCGACACTAGGATAGAATGAATAAATGGTTTATGAGTTTTTGTTCGGAGTCTCGGATGAGATCCAGGACATCGCGAGAGGTTCCGGAATGGTCCGGAGAATAAGATTCATATAAAGGAAAGCAGTTTTTGGATTTCGGAATCGTTTCGGAATGTTCGGTATTGTACCGGAAGGTTCTAGAAGCTTCCGGAGTGGGACCAACGTGGCCCCACTTGTCGGAGGGGTGCGTGGGCCTACGAGGGAGTGCCCTGGCCGCATTGGGCCACGGGCACAAGGCCCCATAGGCCCAGCCGGCCAAAACCCTAGGGGAAACCCTAGGAACCCTTCTAGAAGGGAGGGGGAGACTTTCCCCCCACTCCAACCCTTGGGACCGCTGCCCTAGGGCTTGGAGGAGGGGCCAAGGGGGCCGGCCAGCCCTCTATATAAAGAGGGCAGGGGCGCACCCTCCTCCCCCCACTCCTTCAACCCTAGCCGATATACTGCTGCCCTCTCTCTCTCTCCCGACTTCGCGTAGGCGAAGCCCTGCCGCAGAAACTCTCCACCATAGCACCACGACATCGTGTTGTAGATCCAATATATCTCTCCACCCCACTTGCTGGACCGAGGAAGGAGGAGACGTCGCGGCACCGTACATGTGCATCTCTCGGAGGCGCCGCCACTTGCGGCGTTGGATCGGATCGGATCGCGAGGAGGAGAAGGCTAGTTCGACTACATCACCCACGTTCTGTTGAACGTTTCCGCTGTGCGATTCTTCAAGGGTATGAAGATCTCATCTATCCCTCTCGTTGATTGCATATCCTATATTATATCTTGGCTTTCCCGTTCGCATCCGTAGAATTTTTTTGATTTACTATGCTGCGAAACCCTTCAGTGGTATCAGAGCTAGATCTATGCGTAGATGTGTTTCACGAGTAGAACACAACATGCTTGTTGCGGGCGTTCATGTTTTCTGTTGCAAGCTTCTTGTTGTGTACTTATTATGACGCGGGATAGTGAGATCGAAGCGGTCCAGGCCAACTTTACGCGACCCTCGTTCGCGAGACCGGCTCGGCACTTGACGTGTGGCTTGTTCCACGCATGCGGCTGGTGGATGCCAGTTTCTCTCACTATAGTTGTCATGGTATTTACACCGGATGTTGGCAACCATAATATCACCGTTGTGTCTTTCCGTAGGTAAGAATCGTTCTTAGCTTGTTACTTCCATAAGCCACGTAAAACATGTAATAACAAAGTAGAGGCGTCTAACTTGTTTTTGCAGGGAGTGTTTGTGATATGGTATGGCCCAAGATATGATGTGTATGTTGTATGCAATGATCATGTTTTTGTAATATTTCACAACTTGCATGTCGATGAGTACACAACCGGCAGGAGCCATATGGTTGTCTTTATAATTGTGTATGACATGTGTGTCAACTTATTATACGCCATGTAATAGCTTTACTTTATCGCTAAGTAGTTAGCAATAGTTGTAGTTGCTATTCGTGGTGGAGGCAATCATGATGGAGTGATGGAGATCATGCTGGCATGCACAATATGGAGATCATTGTGTGGATATTGGCTATACCATGTCACATAAGATAATATGCATGTGATGTTTATCCTTTTATGTATCTTATTATGCTTAAATCGCGACGGTAGCATTATAAGATGATTACTCACTTAAAGATCAAGATAAAATTGTGTTCTCCCCATGTATGCACCGTTGCGAAAGTTCGTCGTGTTCAAGCATCTCGTGATGATCGGGTGCTATAAACTCTACATTCTCATACAACGGGTGCAAGCCAGTTTTGCACACGCGGAAATACTTGGGTTTGACTTGACGAGCCTAGCATGTACAGACATGGCCTCGGAACACACGAACCGAAAGGTTAAGCATGAGTCATATGAATGATATGATCGACACTTTGTTTTCCACCATTTAAACCACATCTCTTCTCGTGAAGATCGGATTAGGTGTGGTGAATTTGGATCGTGTTCACTAAACAACTTGAGGGATGTTGAATTTAGTGGGAGTTCATCTAGTAATTTGATTAAGTTGAACTAGTTATCATGAACATAGTATAAATTGTACTTGGAAATTTTGTAGATCAAATGGCTAAGTCCAATTTCAACTTCAACGTTTTTGATGAGAAATAAAAGCTTAAGAACAATGGGTCTAACTTCACCAACTGGTTCCGCAATCTGAGAATCATTCTCGCTGGCGGACAAAAGGATTATGTCCTTGAGAAAGCGCTAGGTGACGCCCCTGCTATAGATGCGCCGGCTGATGAAAAAGATGTTTACCAGTCATGCAAAGATGATTATGGAGTGATTAAGAGTACCATGTTGTTTGCTATGGAATCGTACCTTCAAAATCGTTTTGAGGAGTTTGCCGGCCCTTTGAGATACTTGAGGAACTGAAAACCATGTTTCAGACTCAGGCCCGTTCTGAGAGATATGAGATCTCTAAGAAGTTCTTTAACTGCAAGATGGAGGAAGGGAGTTCCGTTAGTGAGCACGCCATTAAGATGTCGGGCTACACTCAACGTCTTGAGCAACTGGACTGCAATATTCCAGAAGAGCTCAAGATTGAAAGAGTTTTGCAATCACTCCCTCCTAGCTACAAAGGTTTTGTAGTTACTCACAATCAGATTGGTTCCACTAATACGATCATTGAGCTCTTCGCTAAGCTGAAAGCTATGGAGGTGGCTATCAAGAAAGATAATCATGTGTTGATGGTCAACAAGACCCCTAGCTTCAAGAAAGGTAAGGGTGCAAATAAGTCCTTCAAGAAAGGCAGCGGCAAGTGCGTTGCCCCTGCTGAGAAGAAGCTCAAGTCTGGACCTAAGCCGGACACTGAGTGCTTCTATTGCAAGGACAAGGGTCACTGGAAGCGCAACTGTCCGAAGTACTTAGTGGACAAGAAGGCTGGCACCATTAATGGTATATTTGATATACATGATATTGATGTTTACCTTACGAGCGCTCGTTGTAGTGCCTGGGTATTTGATACTGGTTCAGTTGCTAATATTTGTAACTCAAAACAGGAGCTACAGAATAGACGGCGGCTAGCAAGGGATGAGGTGACGGTGCGAGTTGGCAACGGATCAAGAGTTGATGTGATGGCCGTCGGCACGCTCTCCTTAGTTTTACCTTCGGGATTATTTTTAAACCTTAATAAGTGTTATTATGTGCCTGCGTTGAGCATGAACATTATATCTGGATCGTGTTTATTGCAAGACAGTTATTCATTTAAATCGGAGAATAATGGTTGTTCTATTTATATGAGTAACATCTTTTATGGTCATGCACCTGCTGTGAATGGTTTATTTCTTCTGAATCTCGAAAGCAATAAAACACACATCCATAACATTGAGGCTAAGAGATGCAAAGTAGATAGTGATAATTCGACTTATTTGTGGCACTGCCGTCTAGGTCATATTGGTGTAAAACGCATGAAGAAACTCCATTCTGATGTACTTTTGGAGTCTCTTGATTTTTAATCATTTGACACGTGCGAGCCATGCCTCATGGGCAAGATGATCAAAACCCCGTTCTCCGGAATGATGGAGCGAGCAACAGACTTGTTGGAAATCATACATACCGATGTATGCGGACCAATGAGTGTCTCGACGCGCGGTGGATATCGCTATTTTCTCACTTTTACTGATGACTTAAGTAGATATGGGTATATCTATTTAATGAAACATAAATTTGAAACGTTTGAAAAGTTCAAAGAATTTCAGAACAAAGTGGAAAACCATCATAACAGGAAAATTAAATTTCTACGATCCGATCGTGGAGGTGAATATTTGAGATATGATTTTCTCACGCATCTTAAAGCAAGCGGTATCATTTCGCAACTCACACCACCTGGAACACCACAGCGCAATGGTGTGTATAAACGCCGGAATCGAACTCTATTAGATATGGTGCGATCGATGATGTCTCTTACAGATTTGTCGTTATCATTTTGGGGTTATGCATTAGAAACCGCTGCATTCACTTTAAATAGGGCACCATCTAAATCTGTGGAGATGACACCGTATGAACTATGGTTTGGTGCTAAACCTAAGTTGTCGTTTCTTAAAGTTTGGGGATGCGAAGCTTACGTCAAGAAGTTGATGCCGGACAAGCTCGAACCCAAAGCGGAGAAATGTGTCTTCATAGGATACCCTAAGGAAACGATTGGGTATACCTTCTACCACAGATCCGAAGGCAAAGTGTTTGTCGCAAAGAACTGATCCTTTCTTGAGAAGGAGTTTCTCTCAAAAGAAGTGAGTCGGAGGAAGGTAGAGCTAGACGAGGTTACTAAACCTTCTCTCGAGTTGGAGAGTAGCGCAGCACCTGAAATTGTTCCAGTGCCGTCTGCACCAACAAGAGAGGAAGCTAATGACGAGGATCATGAAACTTTGAATGATGCTAATGCTGAACGTCGCAGGTCGACAAGGTCGCGTGCCCCTCCTGAGTGGTACGGCAACCCTGTCTTAACTGTCTTGTTAGTAGACAACAGTGAACCTGCGAACTATGAGGAAGCAATGATGAGCCCAGACTCAGAGAAATGGCTAGAGGCCATGAAATCCAAATTGGGATCCATGAGCGAAAACCAAGTATGGACTTTGGTGGACCCTCCTAGCGACCGTAAGGCCGTTGAGTGCAAATGGATTTTCAAGAAGAAAACGGGCGCGGATGGTAATGTTACTGTCTATAAAGCTCGAATTGTCGCGAAAGGTTTTCGACAAGTTCAAGGTGTTGACTACGATGAGACTTTCTCTCCCGTAGAGATGTTTAAGTCCATTCGGATTTTATTAGCAATTGCTGCGTTTCATGATTATGAAATATGGCAGATGGATGTCAAGACTGCGTTCCTCAATGGCAACATTGACGAAGAGTTGTATATGATGCAGCCCAAAGGTTTTGTCGATCCTAAGGATGCTGATAAGGTGTGCAAACTTCAGCGCTCCATTTATGGACTGAAGCAAGCATCTCGGAGTTGGAACCTTTGTTTTGATCAAGTGATCAAGAGCTTTGGTTTTGTTCCAAATTGTTGTATCTACAAGAAAGTGAGTGGGAGCTCAGTGACATTTCTAGTACTATATGTGGATGACATATTGATTATTGGAAATGACATTGGTATGCTTAACGATGTGAAGAGTTATTTGAATAAATGTTTTTCAATGAAAGACCTAGGAGAAGCTGCTTATATATTAAGCATCAAAATCTATAGAGATAGACAAAGACGCCTAATAGCTTTAAGCCAGAGTACATGCCTAGACAAAGTTCTGAAAAGGTTCAGAATGGATAAGGCAAAGAAAGGTTCAGTGCCCATGTTTTCAGGTAAGATATTGAGCAAGGCTCAGTGTCCATCTACGGTAAACGATAGAGAAACTATGAGCAAAGTGCCATATGCCCCGGCCATAGGTTCTATCATGTATGCCATGTTGTGTACTAGACCAGATGTGTCCAATGCTCTTAGTTTGACGAGCAGATACCAAAGTGATCCAGGAGTGGAACACTGGACAGCCGTACAGAACATCCTAAAGTATTTAAATAGGACTAAAGAAATGTTCTTGGTCTATGGAGGTGATGAGCAGCTCATCATAAAAGGTTACCCGGATGATTCTAAATCTCAGACATGATACGTTTATATTTTTAATGGAGGAGCTGTGAGCTAGAGAAGCTACAAGCAAAGCGTGATCGCGGGATCTACAGTAGAATCGAAATACATGGCTGGTGTAGAAGCGTCAAGTGAAGGAGTTTGGATCAGGAACTTCATCACTGAGCTTGGTGTGGTTCCAAGTGCCTTGGACCCACTAGAGATATTGTGCGACAACACTGGCACCATAGCACTGGCTAAGGAACCAAGATATCATCCAAAGACCAAGCACATCAACTGCCGATTTCATATAATTCGACATTATATAATAGATGGAGATCTAAAGATTAGCAAAGTACATACGGATCTGAATGTCGCAGATCCGTTGACTAAACCTCTTCCACGAGCAAAACATGATCAGCACCTTAATGCCATGGGTGTTAGATTGTTGCCAGATATAAACTAGATTATTGACTCTAGTGCAAGTGGGAGACTGTTGGAATTATGCCCTAGAGGCAATAATAAAGATGTTATTGTTATAATTATTGTTCATGATAAAGTTTATATACCATGCTAAAATTGTATTAAGCGGAAACTTTGATACTTGTGTGGTTTATGAATAACACCGTGTCCCTAGTACGCCTCTATGGACGAGCTCATTGATTAATGATGGTTAAGGTTTCCTAACCATAGACATGAGCTGTCGATTAATAATGAGATCATGTCATTAGGAGAATCATATGATGGATAGACCCAAATCAAGCAGAGCAATTAGATCGTGTCATCGTGTTCATCTTTGCGAAGCTTTTTCTAATGTCAAATATTGTATTCCTTAGACCATGAGATAATGCAACTCCCTGGTATCGGAAGAAAGCTTTGAGGTCATCAAACGTCATCCTATGTGAGGGTGATCATAAAGGTGTCTCTCAGGTGATCGGAAAATACTTGTTGGGTTGTATGTATCGAGATGGGATTTGTCCCTCCCAAGTCGGAGAGATATACTTCGGGCCCACTGGGTAATCTATATCAACACCGCTTGCAAGCACATGGTTAAGGAGTTGATCACAAAGTGATATCGGATTACGGGACGAGTAAAGTACTTACCATGAATGAGATTGAACTAGGTATGCCGATACCGACGATCGAATCTCGGGCAAGTAAAATATCGTGTGACGAAGGGAATATATATATGGGATTAATTGAATCCTGGCATCGTGGTTCATCCGATATGATCATCGATGAATATGTGGGAGTCAATATGGGTTTCCAGATCCCGTTGTTGATTATTGATAGAAGATCATGTCTGCATATTCTCGAACCCGTAGGGTCACACACTTAACGTGTCTCGACACAGGGATAGAATGGATAAATGGTTTATGAGTTTTTGTTCGGAGTCTCGGATGAGATCCAGGACATCACGAGAGGTTCCGGAATGGTCCGGAGAATAATATTCATATAAAGGAAAGCAGTCTTTGGATTTCGGAATCGTTTCGGAATGTTCGGTATTGTACCGGAAGGTTCTAGAAGCTTCCGGAGTGGGACCAACGTGGCCCCACTTGTCGGAGGGGTGCATGGGCCTACGAGGGAGTGACCTGGCCGCATTGGGCCTGGGGCACAAGGCCCCATAGGCCCAGCCGGCCAAAACCCTAGGGGAAACCCTAGGAACCCTTCTAGAAGGGAGGGGGAGACTTGCCCCCCACTCCAACCCTTGGGGCCGCCGTCCTAGGGCTTGGAGGAGGGGCCAAGGGGGGCGGCCAGCCCTCTATATAAAGAGGGCAGGGTCGCACCCTCCTCCCCCCCCCACTCCTTCAACCCTAGCCGATATACTGTTGCCCTCCCTCTCTCTCTCTCCCAACTGCGTGTAGGCGAAGCCCTGCCACAGAAACTCTCCACCATAGCACCATGCCGTCGTGTTGTAGATCCAATCTATCTCTCCACCCCACTTGCTAGACCGAGGAAGGAGGAGACGTCGCGGCACCATACGTGTGCATCTCTCGGAGGCGCCGCCACTTGCGGCGTTGGATCGGATCGGATCGCGAGGAGGAGAAGGCTAGTTCGACTACATCACCCACGTTCTGTTGAACGTTTCTGTTGTGCAATTATTTAAGGGTATGAAGATCTCATCTATTCCTCTCGTTGATTGCATCTCCTAGATTAGATCTTGGCTTTCCCGTTCGCATCCGTAGAATTTTTTTGATTTACTATGCTGCGAAACCCTTCACGTATAAGTTAGTCCAATAGGCTGATGTATGGATAAAATACGGATGTCCATGTCTATATATGAATATGGAGATACTTGCTTACTGTATTTATTGATAGACAAATCTTGCTAGAGTAGTTAGGGTATGTAGGTGCCAATGAGGAAGGGTGCTGGTGATTATGGGAGGCCGTAGCTGAGAGAGATACAGAGGGGTAGGGGTGGGAGGGGAGCGGAGAGGGGGAGATGGGAGAGGGAGGGAAGATAGAAAGAGATAAACATCTACTAATTATATATGAGTGTTAGTCAGCTTAACACTTTGTTTAATATGATATGGACCAACACTTTGTTTAATATGATGTATACCATGCCTAAATCTGAGAAGACTTTGTGGCAGTTTGATGCACCAAAAAAATCATTCAAAATCTTACTGTTATTTATGAGGTAATGCTCAAGAATTTTTAATTGATATTGAACTTAGCAACCTTAAAACTAACTAGTAAGTTTACACGTGCAATGTCTCATAATAAATCAACTAATGTATTTTACATTCAGGTTAAATTGTATCCATTTGAAAACTCTTTATCTTAATTTGTGAGTGTGTGCCATGTATCTTAAGTGTATCTTGGAAAAACAATTTCAAGCTAAGCATTATCCTGCAGAATAACCCAATGTAAACCTTGAAAATACATTTTTGTCAAAATTTAGTAGATAGCTCTTATTAGATCATTGACTGTCCTTTGTATCCTGAAAACTGCACACTTTCATTATGCAAGAGGGAAAACATGTTGGTTTGGTAGACGGTTCAATCCATATCAAGAACATATCTTTCACTAAAACATGACTTTGAAACTTTATTACAACATATGTTAAAGCTATAACTTGATGATGCTTATATAAATAATAAGGACATTGATGAATACAACCCCGAAAACTACATGATGGTCCGATTTCTTAATAAGGGAGCATTATTATGTAGACGATAACTCTTTCACGGGTCAAAAATGCTATGAGTACAATCTTAATCTTCCTCCTCCATCACAATTGAAAATATTGGCTTTGTTTGGAACAACTGCAATGGTAAACCAAGAATGATACCGCTCGAATGATAAACTAAAGATCAACAACATGTATTGGAAAATTTTGTACTTAGTAACAGAAATGCTTAAAAATATGGAGCACGACTGATATTATATGCAATATCAAAATATTAAACCAAATAAAGTTGGCATGTCGAATGCATGTGTTGAATGACATAAATTCTCAAAATACATTACAAGGTCTCTAATGTATTAGATATAAGAACATCAGTACATTTGTCATTTTACTCAATCTTGTAAATGAAAGAAAAAAACATCATGTATTATAACAATAGGAAGTCATCATGTATTATTGTGCCAGAAAATCATCAATTATTTGCTACCAAATGGATGTATGAACTATTTAAATAGAAAATTTTCATATGTCGGGATCCTTATCCCTCTCCCATCTATGGTTATAACAAAACACAACACTGCTTGTTTAAATCCCTCCCTTCTACAAAAATTTCTTAACATCAAACACAAAATTTGATAGACAATCATTTAAGAAATAATAGGCACCTATATTAAAAAAATATTTGTCACCAAGTATGAAATTTGCTATGTTTACTGATCATGAGACAAGGTATGTATCATTGATAACATAAAATTTAACATTACCAATGGTTTAGATAAATTAACGTCTCTCATTCTGAATCAAACTGAGTATCTATCCAAAACCTTTAAAGGATGATTTGCGACGATTATTATCATATAATGCCAAATGAATGCATAAAGCTATACAATAAAAAAATCCTGCAAGTATTCTAATAAAAGATGAAAGACGACGCGTAGAGTACATACGTGGTTAGTGATTATGGTAGGTAGTAGTAGGGAGAGTGGGGGAGGGGAGAGATAGGTAGAGTGGGGAGTGGATAGGGGGAGATGGGGAGTCACTCCTTACCATTTTGTAGGTGGGAATTAGATGAATTTTTGGTGAAATGTATATCCAGATCAGCTAGCCGTGTGATTATTCTATAGGAAAGATGAGTGGGTTATTTCTTTATAGAGATGTTATTATACATAACATTCTAAGTATCTTATTTTATTCTACCAATAAATGATATAGAGTGTGCATGTAAAATCAATATTATATAAAATGTTAGACCGATAAACTTTTCTCCCACAATCTGAGTCGGTATTATTAAAATGGTCATTCTAGATCAAAATATACCTACTAGTAGTATTTTTATAATAGAAATTTGATTAACGATCCAACTTTAAAAGATATATTTATTTGGGCAACTCTCTGTGATTATTAATTATCTTGAATAATGTTGGTATTTTCTCATGTAAAAACTATTACTATGAAATTGAATCATAATTAGTACAGCTACTTGCAATACTTACATCTACCGCGACACCACAACTTACAAAGCATAGTGTGTTACGTGTCTGGCAATAAATTTCCATTACTAATTATATATAATAACCATATAAGTGTACAAAAAATATGTACACCATTGTAAGAAAACCGATAAGAGGGAGAGCGTGCGTGCAAGTTAGTTTAGTAGGTTGATATATTAGCTAAAATATGAATACTCATGTGTCATGTATATATGAAGATAGATATGGAGAGACTTGCTTACTGTATTTATTGATAGAGTGATCTTTTCAAAGTAGTTATGGTATGTAGGTGTCTTCAAGAAAGGGTATGGTGATTATGGGAGGCCGTAGCAGAGAGAGAGAGAGAGAGAGAGAGAGAGGGGGGAGGGGAGAGGGGAATCACTCATTACCTACCATTTCTTAATGAGAATTACATGAATTTTTTTGAATCATATATCAAGATCAGCTAGTTGTGTGATTATTCTAAAGGAAAGATAAGTGTATTATATCTTCGTGGAGCTGGTCTTACACTGGTAAAATTAGGATTATTTTATTTTCTTCTACCAATACATGATATAAAGTGTACCTCCAAATCAACATTATATACAATGTTAGACCGATAAACTTTTCTCATACAATCTGAGTCGATAATACTGGAAATGATAATTCTAGATCTAAATGTACCTACTAATGGTATCTTTATAATGAAAATCCTCTTACTGGTCTAACTTTTTAAAAGATCAATTCATTTGGGAAACTCTCTATTGGTTATTAATTATCTTGAATAATGTTTAGATTTTGTCATGTGAAAACTATTACTTTGTACATGAATCACAATTAGTACGACTACTTACAATACCTACATCTAATGTGACACCACAACTCACAAAGCCACTAGTGTGTTACATGTCTTGCAATAAATTCTCATTATTAATTAGATATAATAACTATATAAGTTTATGTAACACACATGTACACCGATGTATGCAAACCCATATAAGGAGGAGTGTGCGTATAAGTTAGTCCAATAGGCTGATGTATGGATAAAATACGGATGTCCATGTGTATATGTGTATATATGAATATGGAGATACTTGCTTACTGTATTTATTGATAGAGTGATCTTGCTAGAGTAGCTAGGGTATGTAAGGGTGCGGGTGATTATGGGAGGCCGTAGCTGAGAAAGATACGGAGGGGTAGGGTGGGAGGGGAGGGGAGAGGGAGAGATGGGAGAGGGAGGGAGGATAGAAAGAGATAAACATCTACTAATAATATACGAGTGTTAGTCAGCTTAACACTTTGTTTAATATGATGTGGACCAACACTTTCTTTAATATGATGTATACCATGCCTAAATCTGAGAAGACTTTGAGGGAGTTTGATGCGCCAAAAAAAACATTCAAAATCTTATAGTTATTTATGAGGTAATGCTCAAGAATTTTTAATTGATATTGAACTTAGCAACCTTAAAACTAACTAGTAAGTTTATACGTGCAATGTCTCATAATAAATCAACTAATGTATTTTACGTTCAGGTTAAATTGTATCCATTTGAAAACTCTTTGTCTTAATTTGTGAGTATGTGCCATGTATTTTAAGTTTATCTTGGAAAAACAATTTCAAGCTAAGCATTATCCTGCATAATGACCCAATATAAACCTTGAAAATACACTTTTGTCAAAATTTAGTAGATAGCTCTTATTAGATCATTAACTGCTCTTTGTATCCTGAAAACTACACACTTTCATTACGCAAGAGGGAAAACATGTTGGTTTGGTAGACGGTTCAATCCATATCAACATGACTTTGAGATGTTATTACAATAGATGTTAAAGCTATAACTTGATGATGCTTATATAAATAATAAGACCATTAATGAATACAACCCTGAAAACTACATGATGGTCCGATTTCTCAATAAGGGAGCATTGTTATGTAGACGATAACCCTTTCACGGGTCAAAAATGCTAGGAGTACAATCTTAATCTTCCTCCTCCATCATAAGTGGAAATATTGGCTTTGTTTGGAACAACTGCAATGGTAAACCAAGAATGATACCGCTCGAATGATAAACTAAAGATCAACAACATGTAATGGAAAATTTTGTACTTAGTAACCGAAATGCTTAAAAATATGGAGCACGACTGATATTATACGCAATTTCCAAATCATAAACCAAATAAACTTGGCATGTCAAATGCATGTGTTGAATGACATAAATTCTCAAAATACATTACAAGGTCTCTAATGTATTAGATATAAGAACATCAGTACATTTGTCATTTTACTCAATCTTGTAAATGAAAGAAAAAAACATGATGTATTATAACAATAGGAAGTCAGCATGTATTATTCTGCCAGAAAATTATCAATTCTTTGCTACCAAATGGATGTATGAACTATTTGAACAGAAAATTGACATATGTCAGGATCCTTATCCCTCTCCCATATATGGTTATAACAAAACACAACACCGCTTGTTTAAATCCCTCCCTTCTACAAAACTTTCTTAACATCAAACACAAAATTTGATAGACAATCATTTAAGAAATAATAGGAACCTATATTACAAAATTTTATTTGTCACCAAGTATGAAATTTGCTATGTTTACCGATCATGAGACAAGGTATGTATCATTGATAACATAAAATTTAACATTACGAATGGTTTAGATAAATTAACGTTTCTCATTCTGAATCAAACTGAATATCTATCCAAAACCTTTAAAGGATGATTTGCGACAATAATTATTATTATCATATAATGCCAAATGAATGCATAAAGCTATACAATAAAAAAATCCCGCAAGTATTCTGATAAAAGATGAAAGACGACGCCTCACCTTGTTGTTTTTGTGCTAAATGGAGGATGCCTAACACTCCTGTTATTTCCTTTGTATACTCCCATCCACTTTGGAGTCAAATAAAATAAAAAAATTGGCGCAATTTTCTGATGGAAAAACAAGAGACACAATCTGCAAAGAAAAGATTTAAGGAATCCCAACGATTGTATGTGCTTGCTTGGGTCCAATATCTGTCTAAACTTATTCTTCTTCTATAAACCTGCAATTAAAAATAAGAGATTAGTCAACTAACACTCTTCGAAGTAGTTACTGGTTACTTACTTGACTCGACAATGTGTTGCATGTGCAAGACATGTAAGATAGGTAGCTAGTATCCAGATGGGTCTTATGGGTATAAGTGTATAAACTATATTTTAATCCATGCAAAATAATAATAATAATAAATGACAAAGTAGATATATGCTTATAGAAAGGTCAATCTACTTACCTGCCATGGAGCGTTGGTTTGAGCTTTCGAACTCAATTAAAACAAGAATCTTACAATAAATGAAGTAAAAAAATCTAGCATTCACATGTCTGCAATTTAGCAGTGTGAGGATTATCTCATTTCAGGTATGCTGCTTTACAATAATATGAAACACAATAGCAGTTACCAAGTGTGACAATCCAGCTGCAAACTCTGAGGTGAGCCATGATATCTTCAGATAAACCACACCAAGATGCATGTGTGTGATGCCAGTCGATTTGGTCCTACAAATCTTAGACCAAAAGAATTGATCATTCACCTAAAATCAGGGGAAGAAGTCTGCATTTAGGAAAAATAGTTTAACTGCAGGAGCAATCTTCATTTAGGCAAAATAGTGTAATATCGGTGAGACATCTAGATATGAACAACTCTCACACATATCAAGTTGAAACTAAATAAAAATGCATCACCAAGCACAACATATATCAAAGAATTTTAAAGCACACTAGTCACACACACACAATGAGTTTGATTTATTTCCTCTGGTCACAAAGAGCTCATATGTAATTTTTGATAGCATATACCATCAAGAACAACACAGGCTAGCCTTAGTATATGATGGTACATCACCTTGGGCTGATCTACTTCAAAATCACAATCAAACATAATTGCACCCGGAAACACATAGAAGAACATTTACCTCATATCTCATCCCATGTCCTCGCCAACACCTCTGCCATTTCTCAAATCCCCCTCTAGACTTCCTCCTATTATACTTCTAAAAGCATCAAGCTACACCAAAAAATATAAAGTTAAGTGATTAATCTAAATATACCTCACATCCATTCCATTCGCCACAAGAAAAATGTTGAGAAAAAATTAAAGAACCAAACCACCAAGAGGCGCAAGCTTGTTTAGATGGAGGAATCTTCTCTCTAGAAGAGGAACTCTTACTCTGAAACCATTCATCATGATGGGTGATAACCTCGTCCATGAAAAGACGAAACCTAACTAAAAGCGCTGCAACTTGTGCATAATTGACTTCTGACTCTTCTCTTTTCTAGAGAAGTTGAAGTGAAGCTTCTTGCATGACAACAACCGGGACATCATAGCGATGGTTGTGAGAGGGACATGGTATGGGGGAAACTAAAAAATAACTCAGATAACATTGAAACCGCATGAATTTAAGGAAAATACGGGATCAGTTTGTATCACATAAAAAAATCAGAATGTAGAAACATTACAAAAGTACATAGGGAATATACATAATCTACTTTAACATCATCGGCAACATGAGTAAAAAATGATTGACAAATATATACCAACCAAAAAATGAACTCACTGTCATGGATTTTAGAAAAGCATGACAAATGATCCACAAGGACGTTGGTATAACCGATTTTAGAAAAGCATGACAAATGATCCACAAAGACGTTGGTATAACCGAGCTAGAAATTCCAGGACAAGCTTACCTCTGAAGCCCATAACATCTCCACCGGCAGAAAAACCAGCTACACCACCATCAATGTAGTCCTTCTTCATGTTGTACTTTTCAAGAGCCTTCTCTATAACTACATAGGTGTAACATCCCAAAAAATTTCTAAATTTTGGAATGTTAAAAATAAATAAGATTAAGTTGATTGAATTGTTTGATCTTGTTGAAAATTTTGAATGAAATAAAACTTTCGAGGACTTGTTTAAAAGTATTCCTAAACCACGTTGAAAAGAGTGGATAAACATGACTATCCAAAATAAAAATATTGGTTAGGAAACTTTTATACAAATTAAAGTTATTTACGCCATTTGGATTTTTAAGACCCTTACTTGATTTTCCAAATACATATGTCACACGAGAGGAAAAGACATGATATTTCCAAACATAAGTGATGGAGGATATTTCATTTGGTGTTATTTGAATCTTAAATTGCATTTTGGATTTTTGAGGATATTAATAATTATTTCTAGTCAAATGAAAAATCAATAGAGGGAAAATAATATGACTTCTTCAAAATTAAAGATTTGGAAAATTATTATATAATATTCTATTTTCTATTTGAAGTATAAAATGTTTTATTTGTACTCCTTTAAATTTTGAGTTGAAAAATAATTTAGTATGGGCGTTAAAATAAATCCTAAAACTATTTTTCTTAAATGCATAAGTATCCATGTGTGAGGCCAAAGTGTAAAACTTCCGCGTATTAAGCAAGTTGGATATATATTTTTTCTAAGACTTTATTACTGATTATTGATTTCTAATATTTATTTCTAGAACCTTGAAAATGAATTGTCATAGTATAGAAATCATATATTCAATTTCTCATATATGTAAAAAAAAGAAAAAAAAAGGAAACATACCTGCACACGAAGCCACAAGCAGTCCACTCCTTGTATGCTCACGTAGCGCATGCACTAGATCGGCCAAGCTGGCCTACTCTCACACGAGGGCACGGAGTCCCGGCCGAGCCAATTCAAGCCTACCTTGTCCGTCCAAGTGATTTCCCCTCTTTTACCTTGCCGAAGCTGGCCCACTTGTCATCACCCAACTCCAGCGAACAGTCCAAGTTCTTCACCCGTTCTTCTGAACCGAAGAAAACTTCCAGGAAAATCTCCCGATCCGTGAAATTCGTTACTCCTACTGCACGGAGTCCACCCCTTATATATATCCCATCGTCCTCCCTACTTCGTTTTTCCAAAAAATAGCTAAACTCCTGAGGTGATACACCACGCTCGGATCTCGCCGGAATAACTCTGCCGCCGTGCTCGAAAGTCAGGGTATGAGGCCGTGCATCCCTTCCTTCTATTTCCCTTGGTGTTCCCCTTGTTTCACCGCATCCTCCTGACCTCTTTCCCATGTCCAGGAACACCGGAGCTTCGTCAGACCGGCAGCTTCCAGCCAAGGAGAGACGACGTTTGGAACCCGAAGGATCGCAGAGAAGGACACGTAAGACTACGCCGTGATGAGATGCATCCCGTCGTCCATCTCCCCGAGCAGGAGGAGCACCAAATCGACCGATCCCGAGCTTGCCGGAAACCACCACCGTTGGAGTTCGAAGCCGATGTTCCAGGACCCCTAGCCTCCTCCTTTTCTTTCCAATCTACTAACCTGCTAGTCTACCTCGCCTCATCTCTTTACACCGTGCACAGGAGCGCTCGAACAAGGGCGACAACGTTGCCGGAAGTTCGCCGGGTACGACCAGAGCCCGAGACGCACAACCGCGTCTCACTGCTGAAAGAGGGACTCCGAATCGATGACGAGGACACCGTGGAGATCACCATGAGGAGCCGAAGGTTGTCATCCACTCCGTTGTCGACGTTGTTCGCCAGGACTCTCTGCCGTCGTCTTCCTTTGATCACGCGGTCATCACGGTAAATATTGTGGTAGCCTCTCATGCAATATAAAGTACACGGTTTTAACACTATATCAGCCTGTCATCCTTAGCCACGCGTCCTTTTATGTTTATTTTTCTTCTCACGCTCGAGTGGAGTAACCACCAGAAGCATCTCATCGTACTCGACATGCAAAATTAAATTCGTAATCAAAATTTTCTACCCAGCAGCTCCGTTTTAACTTTTTTCTTTTTACCGAATACGTACCAGCCAGTTGTACCTGATACATGTTTTTATTTTTTATTTTTCCACGCACTTGCATGCGATCACGTCCAGAGATCAGCAGTTGGAAAAAAAGGGATCATATAGATTCGGGTGCAACGTATGAGCTCACAACATTTATATAACTTATAAATTATATATCTTGATTTCTACACATCCGTATTAGTGGATTCTTGTTTCGTTGGATTCATAAATAAAACATCTATCCATTATTAGATCTATAATCTCCATCCTTCAAATAAATTCTATATGTTAAAATTCAAACTTGAATTTAAACCATCCGTTGACCGTAACTTGATATCCATACGTCATGTTTAGGTGATTCTTGTGGCAAATTGATCCTTGTAATATACTCTAACTTTGAGACCATTTTAATCTACTATTATCCGAAATAACTAAGTAATTGCTAATATTGCATGTTGTGGCATTTGTTTACTTGTCGGATGTTTTATTTGGCTCTTTACTTTAATGGTTGTTTCTTTATTTTGCAATGTTTGTTTTATTAGTATATGTTTATCATCGTCAAATTATACTAAGGCAAGTCACACCACTTGTTCATATTTTTGTCCCAGTTTTGTCTATGCATGTTTTGATCTATAAATTCTGTAGAGTGCATGTGTAGGATGTTCTGGTAGAATTTTTCCTTAGTATTATTTTGCAAGTGCGATGATTTTGTAGTATGCCATGAGTAGCTCTATACTTAGGATTTTTTCCCTCCTAATAGGTTACCCCTGTTTTTGCTAAGTGTTGCTTGCTATGCTATATATATAAAAAGTATCAATGGGGGGCTCGAAAGACAAGAAATTTTCTAAGTATAAAGGCTCTCTTGAGTGATCTTTTCTTCTCAAATCTACTTCAAAATAAAACTAAGTTTTCTTCTGGGAGGAACGGTTGTCGGGTCAACAAGTGAGATTTTGGTGGAGGATGGCCGCCCAGGAATCAAAGAAGTCTGTCATGTTTCAGAATTCCCAACACGGTTGGATCCAGAAGGTAGAGGGGCTACTAAGGGAAAGCCTCGCCATGGTCTCGTCTGTAAAAGGACTTGATCGTGGATTGTGGGTAAAGTGCACAAACTCTCAAGAGTATTGCAATCTGATCGATCAGCCGTGTTCATGGAAAAAGAATAACATTGAGCATCTAAAGGATGAAGCTTCTGAAGGATCTTCCTCTCTCTTTTCTAAACAAAGTTTTGAAACCCCATGGCGTGAGTAATATCGCCAATGGGTGGGATTTTGGGACTTGGTGAGTAATATCCAAGTGTTTGGTTGTTTGTACACTTGATGAGTAATATCCTCGTGTGCCATTCGACCCTATTTTATTTAAGCAAATGTTTACAAAGTAGGATAAAAACTTTTCCTATTTTCTCCATACTTAGAGAAAAATAGCTTTGTGCAAATGAAACCCAAAGCCTACTCAGCCTTGCATGTAGAGTTAGCCTTATTCTTTCCTTGGTGTAATTTGTCAATACATTCAAAGTATTGACCCAACTTGTTGGCTGCACGTTTTATGTGCAGAATTTGGAGATCGTTGAAAGATGCGCTAGGATCGCAGGTCTTCACTCAACCTGCCTGTGGCATTGAAGGGACTCCAAGTTGTTTATATTTCGCTTCTGTTGTAATAATGTAAACTTTGGATTATTTGATTCATGTAATAAAGACTTGTGTTTTACATGATATTTCATCGACTGTGAGTGCTAGATATTGATCCGGGGATTAGCATGTTAATCACAGGGACTTAGGATCTTTCTCGATCTGAGGTCGCTACAATATGTAGCTCCAAGAACTGCAAGGTGTCTTGCATAATTTACATACACCTTGCTAGTTTTAACCAGCTCAAGATACTTCACATGACTGCCAACCTGAGGTGCATCGCGCAGCATATAAACCAACACACCCCCTGATAGCGCTTGACGAGGTGGAAGAGGTTGAAGTAGAATCCCCAGTAACGGCACCAGAAAGCTTGATGGCGCCTGGTGTTTGACGTGGAAGCGCTTCATTGGAAACCCCAAGAGCAAGGTGTGAAGCAGCAAGCAGCAAGTCTTCCCTCAGTTGAGACCGAGGTTATCAAAACAGAAGGAGGAAGGAAACATCACACAGGTGTTGCAAACAACGTGGATACCTGCACAACACAAACTCGAGACTTCGCCCCAACGAATTAGTGAGGTTGTCAAGCTCGCCGGTTTGCTGTAACAAAGGATTAAATGTATGGTATGGAAGGTAATGGTTTGCCGCAAGTAAACAAGTAACAGTGGAAGATGTATCAATGGTAAAGATTGGACCGGGGTCCATAGTTCACTAGAGGTGCTCTCCTTAGATAAACAACATGACATGAAGGGTAAACAAATTACAGCGGGGCAATTGACAGGAACTGAGCAAGGCATAACAATGCAATTACTAGCCAGAAAGATCCTATGAAGTTGATTGGGCAATACAACAATATACATAGACCGTAATCCAACTACATCTATGACTAGAAGTCCACCTTTAGGTTATCATCCGAACCCCCTCCAGTATTAAGTTGCAAGCAACAGACAACTATTTTAAGCAAAGTGTGTAAGGTAAACAGTCCACATGTTCCATGAACAAGAGACTGTTGTTTTCTCCCTAGTAGCAACAACACATCTACAACCGAAGAGATTATTGTCACTTCCCTTGGAAACTAGAGGCATGAACCCACTATCAAGCATAAATACTCCCTCTTGGAGTCACTAGCAACTACTTGGCCAAGATAACCACTAGCAAGATCACAAACAACACAGACATGATAGAATCATAAAGATAGAACCATTAATCAAACCAACATAATAATCTCAATATCCATTGGATCCCCGCAAACACAACATGCATGATTACAAATAGATTAGATCTTGATCATGAACGGAGCTCACAAGATCTATACATGAAAGCACAAAGGAGGAGATACAACCATCTAGCTACTACATGGACCCATAGTCCAAGGTGGAACTACTCACGAATCATACCGGAGAGAAGGCCTCCGGGATGATCTCCCCTCCGACAGGGTGCCAGGAAGAGCTTTAGATCCTCCCACCCCCCGATCTAGGGACGATGGTGGCGGCGGATACAGACGGTTTCATGGATTTCTGATCGGTTTTTTAGGGTTTCTGTATCGGGGGCTTATTATAGGCGAAGGGGGAGACCGAGGCGGCCGCCAGGGCAGGCAAACCCTACCCAGGCGTGGGGTAGGGCCCACCCGCGCCTTGGGTGGGTCTGGCCCCCCTGTCCGGCATCCTCGTCTCTCCTCTGGGCTTCTTGTTCCCCACGGAAAGTTATTGACTTTGTCCTTCGTCCCATCCAATTCTGAAAATATTTCTTTACTAACTTTTCTGAAACCAAAACAGCAGAAAACAGGCATGTGGCACTGTTGCAACTTGTTAATAGGTTAGTACCAAAAAACATGTAAAAAGCACCTCAAAGTGTAGACAAGTAAAGCAAAGTAGATACTAAACAAGCATGGAGCATCAAAAATTATAGATACATTTCCAACGTATCAGCATCCCCAAGCTTAACTCATGCTCGTCCTCGAGTAGGTAAGTGATAAACAGAATAATTTTTAAGGTGACATGCACCCTCACAATAAAGATCCAACCATTTGCAAACATTGGAAGCTGGGATCAAATAACTCTAAACATGTGCATGAAAGATGGAGTTCTAACAGTAGCACATAGTAATTATGCATGCAACATGGCAAGCTACAAACAAAGATCATGAATAATATGCATTGAAAAACGTTTGTTTGTTTCACATGAAGAAAACATAGCATAGTGGCAATCAGCTTGTCCCTCATAGTGTAGCAATATAATGCATAGGACACCTGCAAAGTTCACAAGGGTGACTACAAACAAATAGCACAAAAGCAAGTAATAACACAATATGCATCAATTAATAAGCTTTGGAACATTGCACACAGAATGACAACTATGCTCTCTTAATGGTGCCTAAAGGTAGAAGGTGGAGACTCAATAATGATGGAAGAAAGGCCTTTTTGTGAAGGAAGTAGGGATTACAAGTTTCAAAAAGAGCTTCCAAAAATTATGGTAATTATTAGCTTTCAGCCCTCATTGCCCCTATCATAAGCATCTTGAAGTGGTTAAGGTTAAAGTGGCAAAGCTGGAGTATATGCTTGACAAAGTATAAGTTGGCAATCTCAAGTCCCTTGACTATGAGGGCTACACCTCATGAATACTCAACTTAGGGACCAGGCAAGTTCTTGTCACTGTAAGTATTTGCATATCATTGAGAACCGCCAACGGGGTACCCCTTGCACATGGTACAGGAGCTTTCCCATAACCAAAATGACAAGGCAAGCATACAATGAGCATCTCAGCAATTCTTCTTATGTACCATGGGAATATGGTGCTTTTTTCTCTCTTTCCTCTTTTCTCAATGTGTCTCTCTTTTTTTATAAGAAGAATGCTTCATAGATGTCACTATGGTGATGCTGCAAGTTTCCACCATGATTAGGCATGGCTTAGGCTATCGGCCCAGGCGTTTCTCTAACACAAAATACAAACTCCATGGACTTACAAGTTCCCACTTCATTTCACACCGGTAACATCCATAGACAAAAGAGCATGATATCAACGGAGTACAAAAAGTACAAGTGCAATGTTGAAAACGTTCTCCGTGACAGCACGGTTATGCTAATCCCAACTTATAAGTGCAAGCATATACAACAAAGTTGCCTCAATGGTTCAAGTTTATTAGGGGCAAAGAATAAAATGTGCCATCAAGTTCGTAAGGGCTTTAATCACTAAGTTTTCACATAACAAAATAGTTTTTAATTGGAAGATAGTTGAAAACAAGAATATACTTGGAATGGTGTAACACACCATGCATAGGAGTTTATAGTGTACACTTTGGAATAACTTGGTTTCTTGGGAGTTGGAAGCATGAGTATAACTTACTCATACAAGTGGAGGCTAGCAAAAGACTGGGAGCAACCAACTAAGAGAGCAATAATGGCCAAAATTATGCAATGCAACAAAGCAAACTAATCAAAGCAAAGAGTGGTACTACAAGTCAACTACTAAATGATCATAAATACTAATGGTGACTTGTCATAGTCATAACATGGTGTGAGAATGTGCCAAGTCAACCCAAGTAAAACATCAAAGGAGAATACCTCAATACTATGCTTTTGCATGCTAAAACAACGCATAATTTCTTCAAGGCACACAAAGCAATCCCAATTGTTTGGAACAAGACATGCTACAACAATAGTCACTAAGCATAATGAAAAAACAACGCCTAGCATGTCATGCTAAAGTCTAAGTCACGGTCAATGCAAGCTCCTCTTGCACTTCAAGCAAGAACTTACTACTCCTTTCCAAACACCAAGCAAACTTATTTGCAAAACAACACAGCGAGAACGGGGGTCCAAACTTCTTTATTCAAGCAAACTAAAAACCCTAAGCAAAGAAAACAAAAACTAAGACGCTCCAAGAACAACACAACTATGCATGAAACAATAAAAGTGAAGTGTCTAGACAGACCTGAGCTTGTTATTGATGAAGAAGGGGATGCCCAAGGCATCCCCAAGCTTTGACGTTTGTACTTCTTGGATATTTATTGGGGTGACACCATGGTGGCATCCCCAATCTTGAGCTTTTATCCATTCTTCATCTCATTGCATCATTCTCCCTCTACACCTTAAATTTTTCCTCCATACAAAACTTCACACAATCTTCATTAGCAACATTAGCTTATTCAAAAGATATTAGACCACTAACAAAGCTTTGTAACATAAAGGCTTTTCACTAAAATCACAATATACTAAAGTAACTCCTTCAAAGAAACTCAATTTACCTGAAGAGAGCTCAAAAAGGAATCAATAAGAAGCAAATGCTAATAATGGCAGAAATCTGTCAAAACAGACCATCAGGTAGAAACGAATTTTTTCTAACATCTTCTGTTGCTCAAATAAAAAAATGTTGGACTAACGAAATTTAGACAACATGCTGGGGGATTTATTCGTAAATTTTGAGCTCAAACCGAGTTGCAGAGCCTCCTCACAAAAAAATTTGGTGGAGAAATATGTTTCAGGACAGCAACTCCCCAAATCTTACTTCCCTTTCATTAGAGGTCATTCTTGGCACAAAACGCAAACAAAAAGGATAAGGAGAGGTCATTACTGAAGTAATAACTTTTAGGACTCAAGGAAACTCTTGGGTTATCTCCCAACAAGTACTTTTCTTTAACGCCTTTAAGTTAGGCTTGAGACTTTCAGAAGATGCTCTCATAAGAACTATGAGTTGAAGTAAAAGAGACCATCAAGAAGCAAATTAAAAACACCTTTAAGTCTAACTCACTTCCTATGAATAGGAATCTTGTACACAAATAAGTTCACAAAGAACAAAGTGACATGCATAGGAAGAGAGAACAAGAGTAACTTCAAAACTTTCATCACAAAGAGAGGTGTTTTAGTCCCATAAAAACTTCTACAACCATATTTTCCTCTCTCACAATAATTTTCAGTAGCCTCGTGAATAAACTCAACAATATAACTATCACATAAAGCAGGCTTTTCATGAGCTACAAACACATAATTTCTATCAAGCTCAAAAATAGTGGGATTAAAACCTTCACAGGTTTTACCCAAAGTAGATATTTCAAAGGGATCCACAGGAACATAGCATTCATCCCCCTTTGGTAAGCATGGGGGACAATCAAATAATGTAAGGGATAAAGAGTTACTCTCATTAGAAGGTAGGCATGGGTAGATCCAGTCTTCCTCCTTTTGTTCATCACTCTCCTCCTCTTTTTCATCTAATGAGCTTCTAGTTTCAACAATTTCTTCTTCCATGGGCTCCTGCAAGGCATTAGTCTCTTCCATTTGTGGAAAACACTTATTAAAATATTTAAGAATATAGCCATTGTCTTCCTTATAATTATCAAAGCAAAATTTAAGTATCTCATAAACCTCACATTCATAAGGTGCATCATCAGTATTTTCAAGCAAACTAGCAAGTTCAAATGCACCCTTGAAAGCAATAAATTCTTCAATTTGGTCCACATCATAAAAGTCATAATTTCCTTTAACATAAGAGGATATGGTAACATTATCATTATACTCACATTGAAAAGGCAGGTGTTTATACCTCCTATAGCAACAAGACTTATCAAAGCAATAAGTAACATTATAAGTAGAGCACACGTCTCTAGCAATAGTATTCAACTTATCAATTCGTTCCCATAAGTGTTTCCCTTTTTGTGACAAACGGTGTTCCTTATAATAATACTTTTGTTCTTTCGTGAACCCGCCTTGCCAATAAGAACTAGTTTCAAAGAAACCATCCATTGATAGAAAGCATGATTAAGCAAGGCAACATACCAATAACTAGAGTAGGAACTAATTTTTTGTGTTTTTGAATAAAGCAAGCAAACCAAACTAGATTATCTTTTTGGATTTTTTGAAAAGAGGCAAACAAAACCAAGCAAACGAAACAAAGCAAACTAAAAACAAAGTGAAGAGAAAGGAAGTGAAGGACTCCCCTAGTGAAGACGTCCTTAGCCTCCCCGGCAACGGCGCCAGAAAACTTGTTGATAGAGCTTGACGAGGTGGAAGAGGTTGAAGTAGATTCCCTAGTAATGGCACTAGAAAGCTTGATGGCACCTGGTGTTTGACGTGGAAGCTCTTTGTTGGAAACCCCAAGATCAAGGTGTGAAGTGGCAAGTCTTCCGTCAGTTGAGACTGAGGTTATCGAACCAGAAGGAGGAAAGAAACGTCACACAGGTGTTGCAAACAACATGGAGACCTGCACAACACAAACTCAAGGCTTTGCCCCAACGAATCAGTGAGGTTGTAAAGCTCACCGGTTTGCTGTAACAAAGGATTAAACGTATGGTGTGGCAGGTAATGGTTTGCAGCAAGTAAACAAGTAACACTGGAAGATGTATCAATGGTAAACAACATGGCATGAAGGGTAAACAAATTACAGCGGGGCAATTGACAGGAACTGAGCAAGGCATAACAATGCATTTACTAGCCAGAAAGATCCTATGAAGTTGATTGGGAAATACAACAATATACATAGACTGTAATCCAACTGCATCTATGACTAGAAGTTCACCTTTAGGTTATCATCCGAACCCCCTCCAGTATTAAGTTGCAAGCAACAGACAACTGTTTTAAGCAAAGTGTGTAAGGTAAACAGTCCACATGTTCCATGAACAAGAGACCATTGTTTTCTCCCTAGTAGCAACAGCACATCTACAACCGAAGAGATTATTGTCACTTCCCTTGGAAACTAGAGGCATGAACCCACTATCGAGCATAAATACTCCCTCTTGGAGTCACTAGCAACTACTTGGCCAAGATAACCACTAGCAACAGAGAGCATGCAAGATCACAAACAACACAGACATGATAGAATCATAAAGATAGAACCATTAATCAAACCAACATAATAATCTCAATATCCATCGGATCCCCGCAAACACAACATGCATGATTACAAATAGATTAGATCTTGATCATGAATGGAGCTCACAAGATCTATACATGAAAGCACAAAGGAGGAGATACAACCATCTAGCTACTACATGGACCCATAGTCCAAGGTGGAACTACTCACGAATCATATCGGAGAGAAGGCCTCCGGGATGATCTCCCCTCCGGCAGGGTGCCGGGAAGAGCTTCAGATCCCCCCCCCCCCGATCTAGGGACGATGGTGGCGGCGTCTACAGACGGTTTCGTGGATTTCTGATCGGTTTTTCAGGGTTTCTGTATCGGGGGCTTCTTATAGGCGAAGAGGGAGACCAAGGCGGCCGCCAGGGCAGGAAAACCCTACCCAGGCACGGGGTAGGGCCCACCCGCGCCTAGGGTGGGTCTGGCCGGCCTCCTCGTCTCTCCTCTGGACTTCTTGTTCCCCACGGAAAGTTATTGACTTTGTCCTTTGTCCCGTCCAATTCCGAGAATATTTATTTACTAACTTTTCTGAAACAAAAAACAGCAGAAAACAGGCATCTAGCACTGTTGCAACTTGTTAATAGGTTAGTGAAGGAAATATTCCCTAGAGGCAATCATAGATATGATTATATTTCTTATGTATCCATGAGTTATTGTAATGTTCCTTGAATATCCATATCAGGCAACTTGTATTGATTGGCAATTATGTGAATTGTTTGTAAAACTCTTTACTTGTATGGTTATTTAATAGTTGTCCCTAGTCGGAATTCATGTGAGGACACATGTGAATATTAGACTAGCACGTCGATTGGTTGATGACTATGTTTTGCAAGTCATAGACATGGAGATGTCAAACCAATGATGTGGACACATGTTATGAACATGGGGTTGGACTGACCCAACTTGAGACTGGCAATTAGTTGCAGCTCTCTCTCTACATGTCGTGTACGTTTTGTCCTTAGACCTGAGATTGTCGCATGTACTTGAGATGTGGATCGACATACTTTGGAGCTATCAGACGCTACTCCGTAAATGGATAGTTATAAAGGTAGTTTTCTGGTTTGTACTGAAGCATGCTACAAGGCATGGTCAATCAAGATGGGATTTGCCCCTCTCTACTTGAGAGAGATATCTCTGGGCCCCTCGAGTGATCGGATCCAGAAATGCATGGCCGTGCTACATATGGTTAAGAGTTAACCTAGTAAAGGGATTCCGAATCACAGTATCGAGAAAGGGAGATCAGCTTGGAGCTAGACCAAATATCGTGAGGCAAAGGGAAAGATATGTACTAAACCTTGTGATGGTACGTCCGATATGATCTTTGTATGCGTTTAGGAGTTGACACGTCTTGCTAGAGGCCGCTACCAACTATTGACAGAATAAGTGTATTCGTGTCATGTCTATGCGTATATGAACCTATAGGGTCACACACTTAAGGGCTAGAAGCCTAATGAGGATTGGATCCGAATTAGACCAGGCTTAGGCTGCTAATGGGCTGCTAATGTAGAAGCCCACTAAGGACGCCTATATAAGAGAGGGTGGGGCGTGCTGACCAGGGTTAGACTATTCCACCCAGCCGCCACTCCTCACGCATGTGTTGGACGCGCGGACCTAGCAGTCCAGCGTCTGATGCTTCCACCCTGTACGTGTGGATACCTCGGAGGCGCCGCATCTGTAGCGCTTGGACGAGCCACGCAAGGGGAGCTGCTCGTGGGACGAGAACGAGTAGGAGACGTAGATCGTCTGCACTGCTTCGACGCGCTTCATCAAGTTCCGCAACTACGCGTCTAGTGGTAATCCCGTGATCTATGATAACAGTAATCCTGGTTTACGTGGTAGAAAATTTTGATTTGTGCTAGTGTAGCCTATCCATATCCCTTCAGTTAGTACCAGAAAATATGTAAAAATCACCTCAAAGTGTAGATAAATAAAGCAAAGTAGATACTAAACAAGCATAGAGCATCAAAAATTATAGATACGTTTCCAACGTATCACCCCCAAATGGTGTCAGCAGTTAAACAAATGCCTGCATCCTTGCTTGTCTTCAAGTCAAGTTACTCATCTACCAGAATCTTCTCACCTTGGAGATACATCAAAGAAAATAATGAGCAGTGACATGGAGCTATCTTCTCACCTTGGAGATACATCAAGAACTAATGGACTTCAGCTAAAATGGCCCTTTCTTTTCTTCTCTTAACCTTTTTGGTACACAATGCTCTTGGCAACGACCATCTACATATGTAGAATCATGCGAGCCTCAAAGTCAGCCATGTAGACATGTTGTAGTAATGGCAGTCAAAAGTCTATTAATGCCACAAGTATGGAGATTAAGAAAGAGATCAAATATAAATCAACTACACAACATTAGTATTGTACTTAATTATCTGCAACTTTAAGATCAATAAAGTATTCTCAAACTCTTAATCACAAATCTTCATGCAACAATACAATCTGCTGCCCACACGAAACAGTAGGTTCACCTTCTTGTTTAGAAAACAATTTGCATACCCAAATAAAGCATATTCACATATAAGTGGCATCTACAGATGCTTTAGAAGACCTCTAATAGTACACGCAACACAACAAATGAACCTTATGATCCATCCATAACGGAATGCTTTTTTGAGGACATAAGGGAATGTTTTGGTTGTGCACACCAATTAAAATATCTAAGCTTGCATAAAGTCAACATATATACCATGCAAATTTGAAAAAAAAATGCATCTTAAATTCAAACATTTTGAAAAAATTATGTAAAATCTGCTCAAAATTTACCTATATAATGTTTACTATGCCACATTTACATAAGGCGGTTTTCTAATAATTGTATTCCCCACAGTCGGCTTTGTCTCAGCGCTTAGTGTCGCATCTATACTTGTCTCTGTGCGCCTGGCGGACCTCTGACTCCATGTTTTTTTCATGCCTTCTAATATATGGCACGACGTTCTTTTTCCAAACAAAGCTACCTACAACCAGCTTAATGCCTGAAAAAATAGAACTATACAAAATCAGAAAATGAAAGAATAAGACACTGAACAGGACACATCATGTTTAAATCCCATAAAATATACCAACATACAAACATGCTCTGTTATTTTCTCAACAATAATCAAATAATTGAAGGTGAATGAGAGATCCTGCTTCGACACATAACTTGATGTTGTATGTGACCACCTAGAAGGACTAAACCTACCTAAGATAACACCAAGTAAGCTACAACAAAAATCTCATGGGGTCGTGAATGCATGAACTAGACATCATGCAACATGGATAGACCAATAGCTAAATAAAAGCAATATTTAGTATCTAAAGTAGAATATGATTTTGCAGTGGTGAACCGAATAAACGTACATGGTGCATGGTTCTGTGAGATGTTGAATTGGAATAGAAAAAAGAATTCTCACAACAAGTAGCATATTTTTGTTTCTCTCCATGCTTCGAGAATAGTACTAACCCTTGCTAAAGGACAACACAGCTCTAGTATCTCCCTCTCTTCAGGAAAGTGCACGTGACTTTAGTCTTCACCTCAACAAGTTAGCATTTCATTGTTGCTGAACATAATTAAAATAACTTTTGATAATTAAAAATAGAATTTACAAGCAGAAGTGTAAAGCTCAAGATTGGAATGGATCAAACTTCCAAAAAGTAATGCATCCTCACCATACAAATATCATACTTGGTCGACTTGATAGCATAATTAAGTTCCATGAAGTCAGTCCCAAAGATAGGCTGGTCGATCCCCATTCTCAAAGTCGGCAAGACCAGATACTCGCTGCCAGGAAGTAGGTAAGGGGGCAGTAAAAGAGGAGCACCTCCAGGAGCCCTGGTGTCGCTCGCGAAAGCTCGGAGAGCTTACTCCGCTTGATCAGGCTGCCGCGGGAGGCGACATCACCGGCGATGACGCAATGGCTGAAGTGGTCGACGGTGTCCAAGGCGTGGTTGCACACTAAAGGAAATATGCCCTAGAGGCAAATAATAAATGCTTATTATTGTCATATTCCAATAAGTTCGTAATAGTTTCATATTATGCTATAACTATATCAAGTGGAAATATTTCTACATGTGTGATATGAAACAGAAGTCCCTAGTAGCCTCTATTCATACTAGTTTGTTGGGTAATCGATGATCAAGGTTTCCTGATCATGTTGGTGCTTCGGCACCAGTTGACAACAAGGTCATATTATTGGAGATTGATGTGATGGACATTACCCAAAGATTGCGACATGATCAAATCATGAATTTCATCATTGCAATAATTAGAAACATAGTATCCTTCACCTTAGATCGTGAGATCATATTAATCACGTCTTCCGAGGCTGCTTGGACTTCATCAAACGTCACACAGTGAAACAGTGATTATAAATGTGTACGTTGGATATTCCGGAGGAACATGTAGAGGCTTATGAATCAAATCCAGGATTTCTTCACCCACATAATGGGTAAGATACTTAAGGCCGATTTGGTGAGATTACATCTATAATGTTGCAACATATGACTAGGTCACGGGAATGTAATATCACAGTAACAAGTGAAACAGTACTTGTCGGTAACGAGATTGAACAAGGTATGAGATACCAAATGGTTGGATCTCGGGCAAGTCGTATCAAAGAAATAAAGGGAATTGGACTCGACATTTACGGTTCAAATGACATCATCGTCATGGAATGTATAGAGGTCAATATGGGTATCCTGGTCCCACTATTGATCATTTATGGAGATCATGTCTGTGCCATTCCCGAGCCATGGGGAAATACACTTAAGGGTACGATGAGCTAGAGATCATCTGTAAGTTGGAATCACAATAGAGAAAGAGAAAGCCAGAATTGTTCCGAGGAGAGACCCGAAGTTGTTTGGAGAAAGAATGAAAGAAAAGGACCGAAAGGAGTTTCAGATAAATGGAAATTTAATATATGCATTTATTATATGTTAATTATGCATTAATATATACTAAATAAATATTTAAATTGAAATTTATAGGGCAACTTTCTCATTAGGCTAAAACCCCGGATGTATTTTGCCTAGGAGAAAGTCACCCAAAAAGAAAAGGCAAAAAGGGACAACAATGATCCACTTTGGCTGTTTTTTAAATAGCCCTGCAGATAGGTGGGCAAAATGGGCTATGTGTCGCCCAGGGCGGCATGCATCCGCCGACACACCTCGTGCACTAGGCCGTGGGGTAAGAAGCGGCCCACCCGGGCTGCTTGGCTTCACGGCTGGGACGAGCGCGCTAGCGGGCCGCACGGGGAGAGGGGGTGGTCGGCCCACCCGGGCCACGCACTACTGCCAGCGCTGGCAGACTGGGCTGCGGTGGGCACGCCGGCCCACCCGGCACCTGCTGTTGTTGCTCCGCTGGGCCACCGGCGGGGTGGCCTACCAGGCTGCCCCATTTGGCCCAGCCGGCTGGCACATCTCTTTTTGCCTTTTTTCTTTAAAGTTTAGTCCCACATGGGGCACCTAATGGAGAGGGCACGCCTCCCTCCGCCTATATAAAAGGGTGCCCATGGGCGCGATAAAACACACCAAGAGAAGGCATTTGGTTGCCTCTCTCTCCCTTGTGACCGTGGCCCTAGTTTGGGTTGTGCGATCGAGGAGTTCTTCACCGCGGAACGCTATTGTGCTACGGGGATTTCAAGCCGGAGATCTACTTCCGCACTCCCAGCAGGGATCAAGGAGTTGGAGGTCATCATCGTACACCGTATATGTATGAAACCACAAGGAGCCACACTTGGGGCATCTTGGATGTTGTGAGCCGGACTACTGCGCGATGGGAGGAAGCGGTGACCTGCGAGGAGATTTGTGACCTTGAGGTCGGCTACGAGCACGGCTACTTCAACCATGTTCCCCTCGGAACATTAATCGCTTTTGGACTTCAAGGCTATGTATCTGAAACCTTCGGCCATTATTGTATTACTAATAGATAGATCTTAGAAAGTCAGGGCGATCCGACGTAGGAAATTTTTGTTTTCTGCACCGGAACCCCAACACACACATCTGCGGAAAGAAAGCGTAGCAGGGGGCCTGCAGCTGTCATGGGGAGGCGGGCAGAGGCACAGATGGAGAGGGATAGTGTGTCCGCGGCAGCCATGGATGGCATGGCTTGGGTTAGGGTGGGCGGTGCGAGGAGGTGAGAGGACAAATCGGGAGAGAGAGAGAGAGAGAGAGAGAGAGAGAGAGAGAGAGAGAGAGAGAGAGAGAGAGAGAGAGAGAGAGAGAGAGAGAGAGAGAGAGAGAGAGAGAGAGAGAGAGCAATTACCGGTTTGACCATGATCTGGGGAGGCCTACGCGGGGGAGTTCAGTATTTTCATCTGCCGTTGGAGTAGGTTTAGCCATTCTAAATTGCTAAGTGTACACAGATAATGGATTAGATTAATGGTAGCTCTTAGATTGAGTTTAGTGAGCCTTATCATGCGGTGGTAATGGGTCCATGTATGTTTGTGGGATGTGTTTAGAAAGATTATGTTTGCTCTTTTATAAGTAGTAGAGATGCTTTACGGGATGCAATCCATCGTTTTAAATTTAAAAATTTCATTACCATGAACTGCTTTATGTTTTAGTACAATGTTTTAGTACAAAAGGTGTTTAGACCTGGAATTGAAGGATTGGAAAAAAACCTTAGAAGATATTATGCTGGGTTTTATCGAAGGAGAGAATAAGGAATTTTTCATTCATAGCTAACATGACGACCGACCGTATATACACGGCAAATCATGCAGCGGTCGTACTAGAATCCATTAATCCAAGCTTCGAGAACATAAAATAGGTAGAAAGTTTAACGAGGTGGGATACGATCATATGGTCGTATTCGTCCTTGTACTGATATTTGACCAAGACTCTTCAAATTAAACGAAAAAGATAATAAGGAACGATACAAGTATCCGTGCTCGTATCATCTACGAGCCAAAAACCCTAACACAGTGTTTGGATGTAGTAATTGGAGCTTGGAATTGGCCTTTTGGAAATGGCCCAGCCAAATTCGGTAGTTTGGATGGTCAACGAAATGTTGTTCCGCACCGGCCCACTCCCTGTGTTATTTTTCGTCGCCCGTTTCCGAGCGAGAGACCTCGGAAAGGCTCGAAAAGCTGGCCGCGCGTACCTGTTCGCGTAGGAAAGGAGCTCGACCACAACGACACCATGGCGACCGCAGGAAGGTGACGGCGACGGCTTAGGTTAGTCCTCCCCAGCGTCTTCTCTCCCCCGCCCACCTCCTCCAACCTTCCACGTATCCTCCGCCCTCCTTGGAGCTTGCCGGCGGCGGCCATGCCTTCCGCCCACATCCAGCGCCCTTCCCCCAAACCCTAAATCCGGCGAGGATGGGGAATGGAGACGAGAGGGGAAGCAGAGGGAAGGGGTACGGCGACCAGAGCAAACGTAGGCCATAGGGAGAACGACGGCAAGGCCCTGGCCTGGCCCCAAGATGGCCTCTCCCTGTCCTCTTCCTGTAATTGTTCAGTTATGCCCCTGTGATGATTTTGGACTTGAAAATTATTATGTGTGTGGTGTTATTGTTCAGACTTTATTTAGAAAACTGAAATATACATATGTACTAGTGTGTATACGTTGGAGTGTCCAAAGTTAACAAAATGGACAATTCCATGTTTTATACATCCAAATAGGAATTGGAAATGGGTGATTATCTTCTATTCCAATAGAAGATTCCATGCACATACAAACAGCAGAAATGGAATTGCAGTCCATTTCTTTTCCATCTAGGATTTGGAATTTCCAGTCTAAATTCAATTCCGAGCTAAAATTCCTACATCCAAAGACAGTGTAATCTAATTTTTACATGCAATTCAATGTGTGGAACAAGCAGGCGTGCTTGTACCCGTAGTCCTATCGCTCCAATTTTTGCCTAAAATGGTTGGCGGCGGGGCAGAGGTTCAAACCAGCCATTGCTCCACGTCTCTCTCTTTCACGCGCACCTCAAATCTATCGTCCTATAACTTTTTGATTCTTCATAAACATCAGTTGAGGAATCTTCATCTGGTAAGCTTCTCTCCCGATACTTGGTTTATTTTGTCCGATCGGTGGGTATTTTTATCATATTATTTATATAGACGAAATTCACTATTTTTAATATTCATGTTAATTTAGACCTTATGATTCAAAGTTTCTACATCGAATCTTTTGTGTGATGGTGTAATACTTATGCCACGAAAATTTCTAGAAAAATCATCTGTTTTTCAGATATGATTAGCAGATTTTCAAGGACAAGAGGCTGTCGATGTGGGTGGTTTATCGGGCCACACCCGCAAGTCCAAGCATCCAAGGGAAGAGGTTTCTCTCCACGATAAGGTCAATGAGGTGTATGCGAAGCTAAGCAAGTGCACGACCGCCCCCACAAGGTGGAGGTTCGAGCAATTCCTCGTGACCAATGGGTTGACTGTTGATTTTGACTTGATAGCCAACAATGTGGGCAAGGGTGTGCACATGCAGATACGCACCAACACATAGGAGGAGATCACTTAGGAGTTCCTCGCCGGCTTCAAAGATAACCTTGAAACTCCAGGAGCGGATCCCATTTACAGCTTCACTCTTTGAAGCTTTATGAGCAAGTCTCCATTTGCCAAGGTAATCATCTGCCATCCAATCATCCAAATCCGACACCTAAACTAAAGAGTTAATTTTATAGCCATTACTCCTACCTCTACACATGCCCAAGGCCGCGTGACAAACTGCGCGGCCAAATTTCCCACCACTTCTAGCCAAGGTAACCCACAAAGTCGTGTGTATCCACATACCATCTCCATAGCGATGTCACTTCACCGCATTTTGAATACTTGTATGAGGCCGTCGCGCTGACACCCTCCACTTGAGTGGGCGAGATAGAACTGTGTATGGACCAGGGCATCAGTTTCGTAGCGACGGTCTTGCATCCAAGCCAACAACTCCAAGTAGGAAGCAATAAAAACATATCCCCAGAACCATATCAACAGCTAGGTGCGAGAAATCCATGTCGAGGCCACCTCCTTGTGTCGTCTCCATAGCATTATCCAAATGGTGCACTCTTAAGCGGCAACAAATCTATGCACCTTAGTGCGCCTCAAACCGTCCTGCCGCGAGGCAAATCTTGTCGACATCTAGAGCACGACAATGATGCCGACAGCGTGGCTGCAATAACGCATCGCGACGTCGTCAACTCCCCCGGCCTAGGGTCTTTGCCCTATCTCCAAACTCTCCAACATGAGACATTGCTAGATGACCCTGCCGACTTTAGGGGACAATGTATGTCGCCACTGTAGCAAAGACTGATGACACCGACATCGGCGATGAGTGGAGGCGGTGGTGAGGAGCGACTCTGCGGTGTTAGGGTTCTTCCTAAAGTTACTCGACAGAGCGATGATGGAGCCCTTGAGCGAATGAGCGGTCTCTCTCTCTCTCTCTCTCTCTCTCTCTCTCTCTCTCTCTCTCTCTCTCTCTCTCTCTCTCTCTATATATATATATATATATATATATATATATATATATATATATATATCCAAATTAACATGTGTACGTAAGGGGCGGGGGGGGGGGGGGGGGGGCGACAAAAAGGAGATTCCTTATTACTTCAAGTTCACCACTAAAGGGGATTCTTAAGAATGAAGGAGATCAAAACATGGGATTAAAATGATCATGGCTTGTTGAATTTAATAAGAAACAGAACCTCAAGATTTCATAAAAATAGTTATTTGTCTATTGTATAGTAACCTAGAATTATATACAGACTCCCGCTCCTATGCATAAGGCAAACGCATTTTCAAAATTTTGCCTTTGACCAAGAATTAGTACAATGGTATGAGGATTAATTTGTAGACTCAGCGTGCTTTCACTTGGAGATGGTAGCACAGACTCTTCTGTGTGAACTCTGTCGAAAAGCCTTACAACTTTGTCGATCGGTTTTTTTTACCGTTGTGAGTACCTGCGACTTCTGGTCCTATATAAACCACCCCAGACCACCACATAAGGCAGGCCCAATTTTGCCGATCTATCTGTGCTAGCTACAGCTTCCAACCCTCGCAAAAACCCTTTCTTGCCGATGTCCTGGAACTGGAATAACCGAGGGCCTCCACCACCCCCGCCGCCACCTCCGGGGCTCGTGTGCTATATATGCGGCAGGAATGACCTCCTCTCGTTCCACGCCCTTGGTAGCCATTTGGCGTGGCACCGCCGCCGCCTCCAGAATCAGCTCGTACCTGCACCTGCGGCGCCAGCACCTGCCGCGCCTCTGGCCGTAGTGCCGCTCGCAGTTGCGGCGCCTGCACCGATCGTGGTTCCCGCAGCCGCAGTGGACACGGTTTCGCGGCTTGCTCACAACCCTGCGTTTTGGGAGGAGTACCGCAGGGGAGGACCCACCCCGGCGGAGATAGATTTCGTGGGGCAGCTGGCGGCAGCGCCGGCACAGCCGGTCGTGGTGAACGAAGACGTGCCGGAGTCGTCCGGCAACGCCAGGCAGCCGCCGGTGGACGAGTGACCCGCTCCAAGGAATGAAATGGCGGCGACTGGCGCGTGCATGCTAGCTGGTTGGATTGATCTAGCTCCAGGGAAAAGCTTGCTTAAGATCCATGCTTGTCTCTCGCAGAAAAAGTTTTTCATGGTTATCGTTTTGGTTCATTTAGTCTATTTTCTCATTATGAGTTGTTGTTCGGATAGATCTGAAGGGAAGATGTGATCTACGATGTATCGTCTTTGGATCCAAGGTTGTGTGTGTTTGTTAATTACATCTGTTTCTTTCTTAATGTTTTCCCATAATTTAAATTTAATTTGTTTGTCTCGTAATCATTCATTATGTGATGTCTATGTACAAGAAGGTATCCGTTTCTGGGGTTTTCTATGTAGTACTAGCTGAATGCCCGTGCGTTGCTACGGCATCATATTAAATTAAATAATTTTTTTAGACGGATTGGGTCTGTTGTACTTGAGGCCACTACCAACTTAGATGAGTGCAGATATTTTGTCCAAAACCTTTGTTCAACAAATTACCCTAAAAAAATATTATACATCATTTCCAATAAAACATAGATGTTTTTATCAGTTAAATAAAACATAGATTATTAGCCATGACGTTCTTTGCTATGATATAAAAAATGCTTTAACATTGAACTTTGCTAGTTAGATGCTCGCAGAGATATTGCCACGAGGTGCACAACGAGATTTCAATCTATAAAAAATGTAATACTTCTAAAAATTGGTAACATGAAAACTATAGCGTTTGACCCGTCCATAAATAATATGTTTCTCGGTATTCTATCCGGATTCAGGTGGTTTCGCTTATAAGAATTAAGCATAATATCTACACGAGGGTTGCTGATTGATCATTTCTTATATAGAGCTATGGTCATCGATCTAGAAATATATTTTTCAGTGCTATGATGTATCTTCAGATTTTACGCTCTCCAGTAATGCTACACCAACGGGCAGTGTTTTACAAAATTCTATCTACGGACTAACGTGGGAGGCTCACGATGGAGTTACAGCCCTGAAGTCAAGGGAGGGTCTGAAATTAAACCAACCGAGTGTTTCCACGTCTGCGCTAAGTCAAGTTCGTAACAATTTGTCCATAAGTCTAGGATTTCCGTTTTTCAATGTGATTGCTACCCCAGCGTTGCTACGGGTTACACCAAAGCGGACGCCGATGTGACACGATGAGTTTGGAGAATTCTGAACATCGGTGCACCCAAACAAAATGCACATGTTTTACAACGAAATTAAGCTAAGGATTGTAAAAGCGTAGCAAAGCTCAAATCAACTCTATATAAATCACCTGGATTGCATCAAATTCATCAAAGTGACACCGATATGGTGGGCAATGGAGGTTCTGAGGCCCTTTGCTCAGTTGTAACAGGCTAACAGGTACAGAACTCCGAGAACATAAGAAACAAAAGCGCCTACTGCAAGACCCTCTCACTTGATGCCAATCTTGTTAGCAAAGTCAAAAGCATCGTATTCTGGGCCAGATTCACGTAAGCCTTTTTCTTACCATAGGCCAGCGAGACTGTAGGTTTGGTCACTTGACAACATTGATCTTCTTCTTGTTTGCCTTGAGGTCGAGCATGAAAAGAAGAGCATTGTTGTCCTTTATCTTCTTCATTGTTGTCTCAGTGTTAAGAGACAATTCAGTAGCATTAGATAAAAGTTTCATGTACCGCACAATATCTGTACTATGTAGTTACAAACCAAGGGACCCGGAGGCCAAGATGAGGCTGCTATGCAGTTCACTTGTACTCCCTCCATATCAAAATATAAGATGTTTTAGCTTTGTGAAGCAAATGTATCTACAATTCTTTTAGTATATAGGTTCTCTCATGTTTGGAGTGAATCTAGACACTAAAAGAAGTCTAGATGCATTTTCTTCATAAAACTAAAACATCTCATATTTTGAAACGGAGGGAGTAGTAGCAACTACTCTCTTCGTACTGAAATTCATATGAATCTATACACTAAAATATGTCTAGATACATACGGATCTAGACAAACCTAAGTCACTTATTTTAGCACAGAGGGAGTATTACAACTGTCTTGCAGAAATACTGAAGTAGCATGGGCAGATTCAAAATAGCATTCTAGCACCTTGATATATCATTGCACTCATGCAATAATTGATTTCACATGTCAGTTTCTCAAGTTTTTGCTCGGTATTTTAGTTTAAATTAATGTTCTTCAAATTATGTGGAGATATTGAGAAGACCATGTGCACCAAGTTCTAATTAACCATAGGTAGAATATATTTCCAGTATCCAATTTTTCTTTCCTAAACTGAAACTACTACAGGTAGCCTTGAAATCATGCCAAGAAAGGTGAAACTGTTACATTCTACAGACTGTAGTAGTTTCTCAAGTATGTCATATGACTATATTGAAAAACCATTTGCACTAAATCCTATTACCCGTAGGTAGAGCACCTCAAATGGACAATTATATGCCTGAAGAAATGAAACTTCCATTTGCTGCAAAACCATGTCCAAGAAAGAAACCTGATATAAGAAATCATGATTGCTTTCTCGTGCATGCATTACAAGAACCGGCAACAAACAATACCTAAATTAAACTAATAATTAGTTGGTTCACGACCCTCGATTAGGTGTCATGGAGTGTGTTTGTACATGGCGTACCTTGTCGAAGCAACGGTCTGGTAGAAAATCCGAGGAGGGGCAGAGCCTAGTCCTTTTGTTCGTCTGCAAAGCACGTGGATCTCCCCGGAACCGCCTTTGGCGCGCTTGAGCCTCACCGGAATGTCCTTGTTGCATCTAGTAGCAGAACAGATTACATATTACATCAGAATCACCCAAATTTCCATGGATTTTGCGTTGTAACTTGTTTCAACGGGATGCTTTCTCGCTCACCGTGGCATTGATCACATAGCTTGCCTGCCTAATATGCATTGGCTCAGCGTGCAGCGGAAACGTTGGACACCATGCAAACCATCACAGTCTTGCTCACTGATTGTTCTACACTTTACAGAAGTCATATCATTGCACACATTATCAACAGAGAAGAAAAACATGTACCTGATTAACACAGATGTGTGATCAATTCATTAGTTATATCAGCGTCGGGCTAATAGCATGTTGTTCGCTATTTGCCTAGAACATGTCAGAAAATGTCCACTACAGCAGAATTGGGTGATAGATTGAAATCCAAAACTAAAAAAGCTACATGTGAAATCTACGAGAACATAAACAAACGGAACTTAATTTCTCAAAATTCTACAGCAGTATCGTCTAGCAATTTGCAGCAGAATTAATTAGGATGTATTCTTCTCTAGTACCGTGCACTTTGATCCCCCTCCTAATCAAAGTTTTCAGCTCATGTTCATGGCAAGCACACGCAGAGATGTGTTCCCCAATGAAATATGACACCGAAGTAACGAAACTCAGGGTCGCTAGAGGCCCAGATCTCGTTTGTATCTGTTCGTGGAAGAGGCATGCAAAGCTAGCTAGTGCACTGGGTAGTCTGGAATCCCGCGGTTCTCCATACCTCGCTCAAGCACTGAGTCTGAAGGGGAGGCCCTCAGTCCCTCACCGGGCTCTGCTCCGTCGATATCCCATCGACTTGACCCCGTTCTTGCTTCTCTAATTGAACCAAGCTCACAAATCGAAGGCACACATCTCCCTACCATCAGGTTCAGCCCCAAACCAGCAAAGCAAATCAATCGAAGTGTACCCGGCGCTAACCTGAAGTGTGGCGTGTAGGGCGATGGCGCCATCGTGCTCCACGCATTCCTATTCCTCCTTGACCTGGAAGTCCGGAAAACGTTGGCCTGGAAGGAGGAGGAGGGTCTCCAGTATGCGGCAGCGCTCTCTACTTGGCCGGTGGCGCTGATTTCTTCTACCCCACAGTGGCCTCCCTGACGCAGCTGCGGGGCACGTGGAGGAGCACCCAAGCGCCATGGAAGAGATCATGATCCCGCCTGGCGCCGCCGCCGGAGGAAGGGGTACGTTGCCGCGTGGTGGGGAAGAACCAGGGGAATACTGTGGGGTATGTGAGGTAGTGCTCTCCTAGGATTTGGATCGGGACTGGAGGTAGAAGATGGGCCCTCCAGATCCCCTCCGGCCACGGGAACGAAGACCGGCTGAGGCGGACTTTTTTTCGTCCGTGGGAAAACGTAATTTTGGCTGACGGAAACGTATTGACCAACCTACTTCAAAGAAAATTAGTAGATATAGATAGATAAGAGTAAGATCGGATACTTTTTTTTCACGGGCAATATGAGTATAGAGCAAAAAAAAACGTGTTTGCCAGCGCATGCACACGTTTTCTTGGATTGTGTTTCTTATCTTGTGACCGTTAATACCTTTTCCCAATCTTTCAAACCTGGCCAAAATTGATTACTTACCATTCTAATCGATGGTGAAATCTCCGTTCAATTATACTGGATTCTTTACATTAATTGGTGGTGTTTAAAGAATGAGTGGGTTACAGGTAATAGTAGCGAACTAGTTAAGTCTTTCTAACTATAGATGGCACATAAGAATACATTGTATGCCGATACATACATGTATTTATTTATGCACAATGTTGGGTGATAAACTTGTACACATACATGAAAAGGTATTTTACCCTTCTTGAATGGTGTTTAATTAATTAATTAATTTGGTAAAAAATCAAATGGACGAGCCAAAATATTTTCATATTAGAAATTGGATTAATGGTCCTACTTTTACATCAAGCTATCAAGGCAGAGGTTATGTTTCAATGATGTAATATATCTGAACATTTCAAATGAAGCCTGACACACTTCTACTTCAACTGGGTATATTAGTTCAGACTTGAATTCCATGAAAACCACATGTACAGGAGCAACTAGATGTTTATTATCCCGGCATCTCGCTAAATGTGTACTATCGCATGCGGACGAAGAGAGCTGGGAAGGGCAAGGGTTTGAGTTAATCAAGTAGACGAACTTAAAGCAAGACTAGCAGAGCCTATAAAAGGGGCCAAACCCGTATAATTCCGGCGACTTTATGGACCGGGATAAAAAACCGCGTCGAACAGAGCCCGTAAAAGGCCCAGCCTATAAAACATTTTCACGGGGGCCCGTCAATCGGGGGCCCCCAACCCCTATTTATGCCCTTATATTCGCTCTAAATTCTCCAATGGATTTGGTTGCACTTTCAGGCCAGATTGTTTATCTGTTGGCAAACTATCACATCCTAAAGGAAATATACCATTGGCGATCCATTAATTGAATAAAAGAGTAAAAGGGTGTAAAGTAAATGACATCCAATAATCTTACATGGGATAATAAAAATATAAGAACTCCCAAAAGGTGAGCCTCAAACTACTATCAGCTGCTTGGATGAAGTATGTTGCAGAAGCCTATATTTATTATAGGAAAATGAATCATGTCAGGTACATCAATAATCTTACATCAGATACTAAAAATAGAAGAACTCCTAAGAGGTGAGCCTCAAACTACTATCAGTGGCTTGGATGAAGTATGTTGCAGAAGCCCTATGTTTATTATTGGAAAGGGATCATGTCAGGTATTACGTACATCGACAAATAGAAGTACAGAGGGTATAATTACTCAGGCATGCTTGTATGTTTGTAAAACTTTGCTTATACAAGAAAAGGAACAGTGTCAGGCCATACTCGTAAATAGGGATGTAGACAGACAGGTAAACGGACAACACGAACAGTCCGTGTATCTTCTCTGTTTGCACCGTCTATACTACACATATGAATTTTTTTTCTAGTACAATACGAATCGGAATTTAGACGGACTGTCCGTATTGTCCGTTTAACTGTCCGTCTACATCCCTACTCGTAAATCAGGCACAACATGCCATTCCTTGAGTATCTAGCAGCAACGTAAGAGTGCAATTTATTAAGCTTCAGGTAGTAAGCATCAATCATTCCACTAATGGCATAGCTAACTTCCAGAACCGTGTTGTACTACCTGTAACATGTAGGTCACAAAAGAGTATGCAATAAGCTCAAAATTTAAGGAAAAAAGAAAATAACAGATAGTACTATTCAACAGGGATCCTCCATAAAATTCGAACCACAAATATTGTTCAATCACTCAACATATCTTTTCACGGTAGCACATTCATAACCCATGCAAGGAGGGAACTTATATCTACTCTAGAAATCTCAACGGTGAATAATTCCATCCAGGTAACTTGTCTTCTCCTTCACGAAGGTACGTATAGTAATTCCATCAAGCAGCTAGCATGCATAAACTTCCAGACTTGAAGGAAGCAATAATAGATAAAATGAAACGTTTTTGTAATCTTAGTTAGAATTTGTACGAAAAGAGGAAGAAGCTTCTTAGTGGAGTTACAAGACATCAAGACAAATCCTACTTCGGAGGCGTTGACTGTCAGGACCTTTGTGGACCTCTAGTCATGGTGATCCTCTGGCGGGCCGGCGGTGACATGCTAATGGTGGAGAAAAACAAAGACCGGGCAACAATATATCGTCAAAGCCATTGACAGCGGCAGTGGAAGAGGCTCTGGTGACATTGTGGTGCAGAGAGCGAAAACCTTGTTGCTAGAGCTAGTATTTTGATAACCGCTTATGAGTCTACAAAAAAGACAAAATTGCAACCATCCATATAATCCATAGAATCATATACAATTGCATTTAGTTTTTAAATTCAGATCCGTCTAACCTTACACGAATCAAAACCAAGTGAAACTTGTTGCACAATAAACGATATTGTTAACATTCCACTTGTATATTTGGTGGTAACATATATGCTTAATAATGTTTGTACATACAATAAGATGTCACACATGTGAGTCCCGGGGTGCCTCCATGCGCATACAGTGATGAAGTGCCTACCCCTAGCACAGTGTTGAAAGGGGCTGAGTGTCTGACTAGATATTGGATCCCCCGTGTGAGGCATGCCAGGGTTAGGTAGGGGAGGCCATGTCTAGTTCATGTCTCCACCGTGACCGACATGGTGTTGAGAGCGGGAACAAGCACGTCACTTACAAGCTTATGGCCACCAAGGCTACTGACGCATTGCCCATGAGAGGTTGGCTTACAGGCAGAGTTGTCATCACGGCTACTAGCACATTGCAATCCAAGATTGTTCAACAAGCTAGTACATCCGAGACAAGTATACACCTAAGGGTGGGCAAAACGGTGTCACAGTTTCACCAGTTTCTGCTTAGTTCAAAATTTTGTACTGAACTGGGGGTCACTAGTGTCGCTCCTTGCGAGGAATGCTACTCGGCTACTCCCGCACCTCTCCTTGCCAACACTCGCTCCTCCTTATATGTGGCCAAAGAACACTAATACACAGGTTTCTAGCTAAGGTTGTGACCACAGCACGGCAAGGAGGCACCACATGCTGCGTAAAGGTTGAGTGTCTTCGTAGCCTAGTTTACTAAGGGCCTCTAATGTAAGGAGGCAGCATCAAGTGGCGGTACCATGGATATAGGATGTTCCATGAAATAGTATCACAGAATATTTTGGATATCTGGCATGTTTGCCTCATTTTGAACTTTAAGAAAATGTTTCCCACCCACTAGATATTTTGGATATAGTGAAGTCCAAAAAACTAGTAACACGTAGAAGTGTAAGATATTCTAGATACTTCCAGTGCCCACTCTATATTTTGGAAACAATAAGGGAACTACTCAGTAAGCCATCAACTTTACATACATCAAAAACTATTGCTGGGATTAGTGGATCACCTGAAATAAACTATTGAAACTTTAGTCGTCAATGAAGTAGGGAAACATTCATCACAATGAACAACATAATGACTCTATACAGTCATGCAAGAATAAAACATTCTCAGCAACAAAGGAATGTACGATCAGCTCCTTTGGTCAGTAAGTGCACATTAGACTTCACAAAGGTGATACAAGAGAAGACATGAATATAAATATGCAATCAGTCATCAGCCAGCGCAGCACAGCAAGAATCAAACAAGCCACTCTATTTATAGCTCATAGAGTACCAGTGATTTGTTTTCACTAACTGATTGCTAATATTCAGTTTACTTGTATAACAGTTCAGCGGCAACGTTATAATCATGAAACAGATAACAGCAAAACCATCGCATAGACACAATCCTATACCCAGATGAGCTCAGCAAGAAGCCTAGAACTTGCCTAGCAAGCAAAGCTCTACAAATTAGTACTCCCTCAGTCCTAAAATAGTTGTCCCAACTTTGCCTAGATGCACATGAATCTATACACTGAAACGCATGTATCTAGACAAAGTTGCGTCAATTAATTTGGGACGGAGGGAGTACATCGGTTTCATTCTCAGCAGAATCTTGCTATTTTGGTAATAAGTGCATAAAACATGAATAATACAGGCACGAAGGACCAAACAAATGTATTCAGCATTTTGTCGTATGCAGCAGCTGATAAGCTAATGAAGCTCTAGTGTTTAGTACTCTGGTTATAAACCAACAAAATGCTGTTTAGTTTTGCTACATTGAAATCACTAGTTGTACTCAAATCAATGAACATGCGTAACGTCTCTTGTCCAACAAAAATGAACTGCAGGACATCATTATGGCAATTAGCGTATGCAAGCAGTAAACCCGCCACAAAAAGAGGAACAAATTAGTTTTCACATCAGCAACATAGCAAGTACATATATTTATTGCCACAGAACATCTACTCCCTCCATCCTCAAATAAATGACTTAACTTCGTCTAGATACATATGCATCTGCCTAGATACATATGCATCTAGACATGTTTTCTGACTAGATTCACAGGTATCTAGGCAAAGTGAAGTCACTTATTTTGGGACAGAGGGAGTACTTATTTTCTTGTTAGAACAAAGTATTCATTCCCTACAGAGCGAGTATGTATCAACTGAAAGTAATTGCATGAAGAACTGACGAAGCACATGTCACTAGTCACCAATACAAACCAAAGAAAGTTTTAGTCACATAAAAATGATTGCCTAGTTTACCACAAAATGACATTAGCAACAAGTACATAATCATTATATGTCTAACTGTTTAACTGCAGAAGTCAGGACAAGTTTGTGAAATTTTAGAAACATGGATATTTTAATTTTAAACTGGGGGGTAAATAGAACTATTCGTCATTCATGAAGCTAATATGATGCAATCATGCTAAAAAGCAACAACTGAACATGACTTGTGCTCTGATGTCACATGTATAACATTTCTATGGGACAAATTATATGAAAACTGGCAATTCTATCATTTTTTTCTAACTTATGCTTTGATCTATCATTGTGATTTAAATTTGTTTAGGTTAGATCCTTCAAACAAGTAGTACATCCTTTATAGTGGTCGCAGTTTGAACAATATGTCGTCATTATCGAGTGAAGAGCAGCTGAGACAATGAGTTGCATTAGTTAATGAACACTAGCACTAGGAATTTAGCATCAATTGCCATGTCGCTACAGGCATAGTAGAGCAAAAGTCAAAATCATTTTATCAGAACTGAATAGGAAAGTTGATTTAATTATGTGGACAGTAACTAATGTATCGTTCATGAAACTATGAATAATCATGCTAACATAATAATACCTGTATCTTCACTCAGAATTGAGACACTATATGCATCAGAGGAAGATCTGTTAGAGCAATTATTAGTTTACTATAAAATAGCGCTACTTCAGTTCGGAACCTTAACACCTAGGATCTATAATTAACCATTTTGTCGTCACGTGTATGACTACTGAATAAATGAGGAAACCATCAGTACTTCACTAAAACATATTAGTGCATTATTTAATATGCGACATTTCACCAACAAAATATTGTTAAGCGTAGAGCTCCTATGTAATCATGCTAACACAGCATAATGTTAGTAACCAACCATAGACTTCATTTAGACTTCCTTGACAATGTCTAACATCAACAGCTTTGCCTTTCACCTCAGTAAGAGATGACTAAATGCATATATACTCAGTAGTTCATCCGAGAATAATATATCACATATTGTAACTCCAGATTAGCTACTGATGGACTACACGTACTGAAGCAAGCAATAATATAATGTCAGCATAGTAAGTAATTGACACCTCCAGATCAAATTGTAACCGACAGCATATGCTGCATAATATCGTCTAACATCCACGGCCTTGTCGCCACATCTACAAATGATAACCAAATGCAGAAAGCATCGCTAGTTTATCTAAGCATAATAGCTCAGATATTTTAACACCAGATAAGCTACTGGAGTACTAACAAACTACATGTTGAGCATGCAGCATCAAATCTCATGCCATTACAATAAAGCTACTTCTATGTGACATAATAACACCTAGCAGCTGCTGCATAACATCCGCATAAACGACGTTGTCAGCACATCTACAAATGATGACTAGATGCAGAAAACATCGCTGATATTTTAACAACGGATAAGCTACTAATGAACTACGTGCCATGCATGAAACAATAATGTTTCAATCTTACGTGCATACCGTTACCTTGTGGCAGGCAATATAAACTGTACTTCAGAACTTAATTAGTACACTGTACACTGTTACCCTGTAGCTGCAACATAAACAGAAGGACAAATCAATATCATGTCCCTTCAAGATGTAACTGAAAAGACTTACTCAGAAAAGATCTACTATCTTACTAACCAAATAGATATAGTAGCTTCGAAATAATATACAGAAAGTAGTACAGGGCACTGGGCAAACGAGTTACATGAGCATATTGAGTGATTCAGCAACTGATTGAGAAATGAAAATTACTAAACCATCTGATGCCACAAAAGACCAGGAGCACCCCTATGTAAACCTGAATATTTCTGGCGAGAAAATAATACTCCCTCCATCCAGAAATAACTGACTTGAGTTTGTCTAGATTCGAATGTATCTAGACGCATTTTAGTGTATAGATACATTCGAATCTAGACAAACCCAAGTCAGTTATTTCTGGAGGGAGTATAAAGCAAAAGAATTCTAGACAGAAAAAATCATCCGGCACAATCATAGAAGAACATCAATGATATATACTGTAGTAAATACTGATGTTACTAGTAACCTCCCTAAAAAATTAACTAGTGGCCACAGTGCTAAATTGAGCTGAGTAGTAACAGATGCAGATGTTCAATTAGTAAAATACATAATTAAACAGAAGGACAAAACAATGTTGCATCCCTTCAAGATGGAACTGACAATATCTCCTCAGAAGATCTACTGTCTTACTCACCAAATAGATACAATAGCTAAGAAATTATATATAAAAAGTAGTACCGGCACTGGGCAAACATGTTACACGAGAATATTGAATGATTCAACAACTGATTGAGAATGCAAAGTAGAAATTACTAAACCATTTGTTGCCACAAAATACCTGGAGCATCGCTATGTAAACCTTAATATTTCTGGCAAGAAACTATAAGCAAACAAATTCTAGGGCGGAGAAGAACCATCCACCGCACAATCAAATAAGAACATCAATTATATATAGTAAATACTAATTTAACTAGCAACCTCTCCTAAAAATTGTAAATAGTTACCAAAATGCTAAGTTGAGTTGAGTTGAGTAGTAAAAGATGCAGACATTGAATTATTACTAGAATTCAAACTCGGCAGCATCAACAAGAAAGCATGGATATAAGATTTACAGGCCACCTAACACTATTCAGAAACAACATAGGATTAACTTCTTCACTTAGAGAAAGTTCTCAAAGGACAAAAAAAGGGCACAAAATAATTGAATGATGCACCACATTATTTCACTAGCCTAACAATAACAAATGATTAAAGTGACCAAACCACCTGCAGTTTCCAGAGGTAGAACATACTATGTCATCACACTTTTCCTATCAATAGCATAAGCCAGTACTTCAAATGGGGAATGAAAGCATCCACAGAGATATATATAGCGTTCAGATAGTTCCTACGCAAATGTTAGATGATAATCCAAGCAACATGAGTAAGCCATAAATTGTGATACCAAAGATGCAAATAACGATAACAGAGTTCAAACATTGCATCATCCAACACAACCTCCCAACGCGTACTAGAATAGATTCACAGCATACTACTATTTCAGAAGTGAAACCAGGCGAGACGTGCACGGGCACCGCCCCCCATCACTCGGCCTTGGCGGCCACGGGATTCTCCCCCTTCTTCTCGATCTCCTCCTCAGCCGGAAGGGGCGGCGCGGAAGGCTCCGCAGCAGCGACGGCGGGATCCTTCTCCTCGGCGACGGCGGTGGCGACAGCGGCGGTGACGGCGGCGGTGTCCTCTTCGGGGACGGCGGCGGCGGGGGTGTCCTCGTCGGGGTCGTGGGCGGGGTCGGTGGAGCGGGAGACGGCGCCGCGGAGGCGGTCGAGGAAGGGCTTGAAGGCGGACTCGACGGTGAGCCAGGCGAGGAAGAGACCGCCGCCGACGACCAAGGCCGTCTTCACGGCGCCCCCTCCTGCTGCTGCTCCTCCTTCTTTCGCCATGGCTGCTCGGGGTCAGGGGCGCGTGGGCTGCGATGGGGATGGGTTGGATGGGTGGCGTGGGATGCGTGTGTCCGTGGGGCGCCTGGGGTTTGGGGGTTTTGTGCGCGTCCGGCGAATGCTTTGTCTTGCTCGGTACTACACGAAAGGGAAAGGAAAAGGCAAAGACGAGGAAGAAAGCAACCCGAGGAGGCGTGGCTTTGCTGAGCTTTCACCGCTTTTTGTCTCTGCTCACCCCGAAATTCTCGCGCCCCACATGGCATTCGCCTGTTGGGCCGGCCCATTCTGGCACGTGGTGATGACTTTTTGTTTTTTCTGATTTCTTATTTCTGTTCTATTTTTTTCTTTTTTCTTTTTCTGTTTTCTTTTTTACTTTACTTTTTCTTGAAAAATGATCATTGTATTTTGTTTTTTTTTCAAAATTGGTTTATGGTTTATGAATTTGGTTCGTAATTTTTGAAATTGGTTCATGATTTTGAATCTGGTTCATGATTTTTTGAAATTGGTTCATGGTTTTTTTTTTAAAGTTCATGATTTTCGAAATTTGGTTAATGATTTTTGAATTTTGGTTCATGAGTTTTTGAAAAATGTTCATGTTTCAAATAAAATCATGATTTAAAAGTTTGTTCATGAATTTCGATTTTTATTCATAATTTTTGAAAATCTTTAGAAATATTCGAACACTACTTTTTAAACATACTTATAAAAATATTACAGTTTAGAATAAGATATAGAAAAAAAAGGAGCCACGGTCAAACTAGGCTGGCCTGTTCCTGTCCGCTTTAGGCGACACGTGCGGCTAGCGACGCGTGAAGCGACGATTAGCATCGCCTGTTCATCGGGATGGCTATCATCACAACTGGATTTTTCAAAAGTATCGGGCCAATCTTATAAGCCCGAAAGATTTTAGAAGTTGGGTCCCTATTGCGTGGATGTCTTATGTTGTTGAATTGGGCAGGTGATATATACGTCGCCCGCAAGCGCGGAATATTTGCATTCATTAAAATAAAAATTAAATTGAAATATTTTTAATCAAGCATCCAAATTACGAGCAGTATTTCACCATTACTTTCTTTCTTTGAGATCTCCAAAATTAGATCCAATGCTGATAGTTCTATTAGAAACAATCGCCTTTAAAAACTAGTACTCCCTCCATCCTGAAAAGGATGTGGCAGATTTGGCGGGATATATTCAAATTTAAAAAAAAATATGACATCCTTTTGAGGATGGAGGAAGTATTTAGTATAGATTCGTTCAAATTTAGAAAAATCTGGGACATCTTTTTAGTATGGAGGGAGTATAAATATCCTCTCTTTTAGGGCCTGTTTGATTCAAAGGATTTCCAAAGAAATTCTATAGGATTCCTATCCATAGAAATTTTTTCAATAGGGTGTGTTTGTTTCAAATGAATAAATCCTTCAAAATTCCTATGCATGGCTTTCATGCACTACAATCCTATAGGATTTTTAACAAGAGGTGAGACCTCTTGAAAAAATTTCTTTGTGTCTATGACAACTATGACATATACCTAAACCCTATAAAATTTCCTGTGTTTTTCCTACGGAGCAATCAAACAGCTTATCTTATCGATTCCTGCATTTTTATTCATATAGGATTCTAAGTGTCATGCCATTTTATTCCTAACTTTTACTATTCCTATATGTTACAAATCCTTTAAATCAAACAAGCCCTTAGTGTATGAGTACTTGGCCTTTTAGCAGGCTTGTGATTTCATGTGTTAGGGTGTGTTTGATATGGGATGTAGTAGAATGGAATTCATGGTTCCATTTCAGTGTAATTGGATTATTCCATTTTTGTTTCGGTTTGGACAAAAAGCTGGAATGTAATGGTGACGAGGTTTGATTTCGTCAATGCCCATTGTTATGGACTTGGGTTTTGGAGAAGATGGGGATGCTGGAGATCGCGAAACGGTTAGCAAACAAGCAACACGGGACACGAGTTTTACCCAGGTTCAGGCCCCCGGAGGGAAAACCCTACTCCCGCTTGCCTGCTCTTGATTACGGCGGAACCACTGATTACAGGGGTGCGCAGATTCGATCTGGCGTGAAGGTGTGTATGCGAAAGTATGAGAGAGAGATCTAGGTCGTGCCCTCCTAGCCTTTATATAGACTCAGGCAGGTCCCAGGCATAGACCTAGTCGGTTACAGGTTCTAGGGTTTTACCCCTTTGAATTTCCTATCTACTCTAGTCTTGCTCTCCAAGGATCCGAAAGCGTCATGGGCCTTGGCCACCCGAAAATCTTTATGGGCCGGTGTACATTTACCGTGGGCCTTCCTTGGGCTGGACCAGGTATGCAGAGATCATGTACCCGTAGGGTATAACCATGTCAGTAGCCCCCGAGTGATCAGTCGAATCGTAGATTCGGCTGAGGACTCTTCAATCCTTCGGGTGCAACTATGTATTTCAATAGTTTATGTGTAGAGATTGTTGATGCATGTGCCTAACTCACCCGACGGATCAGGTTCAGTTAACTGTCTTAGGACGAAACAACACGATCTTCCTCAGGTTCGAGTCCCTCAACTCGGACCTGGAACATATGCTGGCGTAATTCGACTCAGGCCGCGGAGGACTTACAGGAGTGAAATTCCAGTAAATTTAATGGATGTACCCAACGCGTCCGTCGGGATTTTTCATCGTGCCTGTTGGCACGGGTTTTTACTAGAAGAGCGCAGTCGTGTGTGTTGTCAGGCCATCAGATAATATCTGTAGGTCTTATCTTTGTGTCGCAGACACAACATCCGAATATTTATCACCGTGGAGGTGTTTCGGGTGGCCAAGGAGAACGTTGCTCACTTAGCGTCTAGTTGGGGCAGAGTTGCCGAAAAGTTTTTGCATGCTGATCCGAAAGATCGCAGTCGAAGAATTCATAGGGTGCGCGACCAGCGCTCCCTATGGGAGTAGCCCCCGAGTGTTTGTTCGAGTCGTAGACTCGAGTGGAGACTTTTATTCAGGCGTTGTTTAGTGTTAATTTCGTAGGACACAAAAAAAATCGGATGCTTAAATCCATCCTCCCTATGGGAGTAGCCCCCGAGTCCGTAGTGGAGTCGTAGACTCGACATAGGACTCGAAGAAATATTTCGCTTCTATTGATGTTTCGAGTGCGCAGCCAGCACTCCTGATAGGAGTAGCCCCCGAGTAATTAATCGAATCGTAGATTTGAGTGAGTACTCTTAGCTTTGAACCGAAAGAACTTATAGTTGTTGATAGTATAGCTTTTGATGACGTCAGTGCTGACGATCGATGACCTCAAGCGTCTGCTGCGCCAGAGATGACTTGACTGGACGAACGTGGGTTCCACTTTCTGACCTTGAATTGACCAGTCATGCGCGGCGTGTAGATAATTACGGCGTCGCCTCGATTTCCGCGCGTAGTGGACGGTTCGTTGCGATGCTGACACGTGTATGGCCAGATCCTGCCGTTGGCGTTAGGTCTTCTCGATGGACGGTTGCCGTGCGTCGTCTTCATCGTTATAATCCTTGGGGAAAACTGCAGTTTGTTTTCACCGCATCTATTCTCGTTTTCACTGCCTCCTTGTGCTCTGAGAGTTCTTGTTACGCGCTGGAATATCCCTTCACATTTCCTTCTTCCCTTCTGCGCTCTCACCGCCGGCGCCGCCGTACCGCGATGGGGAAACCGAAGAAGTCTTCATCTGCGGCTGGTACCAGCGCCGCTGGAGGGAAGAAAGGCGCCACCGCTACCCGTGTCACTTACGGTGGCTAGCGGCGATCGGAGACGCGGGAGAGTGATCTCCGCAAGCTTCGCGAGCGGGGCTTGATCCCGCAGGATAGCGAGGCCGTCAAACTCCCAGGCAATGAGGTAATCCCCCGTCCCCCCGCTGGGTATCGGGTTATGTTCCTCGCCTACTCTTTCTCTATGGTATCCAACTGCATTATCTTTCCCCCAATTCTCTTCTTCACATTGTTTGTTTTATCACTTTCTGCGAGTGCTGGCTCGGGATCGAGCCGCAATTTGGCCTCTTCCGGAAACTCTATTCCGTGAAGAGGCAATCTGGTTCGGATGGTGTATATCCCATTGGGGGTTGCATCATCTCCCTCAAGCCCAATCTGCTTTTCTTTTCTTTTTCCATGTCCGAATCTGTCCAGTACTGGCGGAGGCGATGGTTTTACATTCGCGACTCCACAGTGGCTGGGCAGCATTTTGGCCTTGCTCCTTTCGACTCCTCCCAAATAATCGAGCCGAAGAGGTCCTGGAAAAACCAGATCTTAGATGGCGAGGTAGAGGAGATAGAGGCTCTCTACCGTCGAGTGGAGGATCTCCAGTTGATTCCGGAGAAGGAAGTGAACGGTGTGGATATTATCCGCACGTTTCTTGAGCGTCGGGTGCAGCCCCTTCAGGCTAGGGCGCACCCGATGTTTCTTTATACTGGGCGTCGTGATCCGACGAGGGTTTCGGCCGAGAAGCTCTCCCAGGGAGATCTCGACAGGTCCCTTCGTACGCTACTGAAGTACAAGGCTGGAGAGGATATCCCGGGGAAGTCGCTGACTCCTCCGTTTTCTTCTACGATTGCCATTCCACAGGTGTAGATTTGTGCGCGTAGCGCTATTTTTCGGCTGCATTTGTATTTTCCTTTGTTTGCTAACAAAGTCTCTTCTTTTCTGCAGAGCTTCAAAGTGCCGGGTATGGCGCCGCCATTACCCGAAATATTTCCGGATGCTCCGAATAATGATGTGGTGGATTCCATGTCTGAGCTGTCGTCGGCACGATCTCCGGCTGAAGAGGCCAATGAGTCGAGCGAGGACCACACTCGCAAATGATCACGGAGCTCCAGCGAGTCTTCGGATGCCTCGACTCCTCTGACTCCTAGGAATCCTCTGTGCCTTGAGAGTCATAGTGACGGGCATGGAGGTTCTTCCTCTCCCATTCCTGATCTTCCCGTGCGGTCTGTAGCGCCGCACCCGCCAGCGAAGCGGAAGAAGGAAGAAAAGAAGGAAGAGAAGAAAGAGGAGAAGAGAGCCCGAAGGACCCCTCCTGTCTTCAACCTGAGCTCACTGGACTCGTAAGTTTCCTTTGTACTGCTTTTCTTTTGCTGTTGACTTTGTACTTGTGCTAATTTTTCCTTGTGCAGGCACTCTTCCCACGACTCCTCCAGCGATGGTGCTCGGGAGATGATGGGAGAGTCGAAAGTTGCGTCTCCTCCTCCTCAGATGGTGGCTACCTCTGAAGGTGCTGCGCCGGTCCCTTCTCCGCAGGAGGTTCAGGTGTTTGCGCCTCAGAAGGCTGCCAGCGGGCCTTCGGAGTCGCCATCGGATCATGTAAGTAGTTCTGTCTCCTGCCACGGGGGGAGCCCTCGAGCATCTGTAAAAGAGTTTTCTTGTCTTGTTCTTTCTTCGAGTCTCGGGGGAGCCCTCGAGCATTTTCGTGTGCGTATTTTGCTCCTGTTCTTTTCTGTTGGGCGTATCCCCCGACTCCTTTTCCTCACTGGTAGGTCTTCTTCCTGCAGCCTTTTGTGCAGGATGCCAAGCGACTGGTGCAGGAGCACCTGGTGCTGGAGGCCAGCCTCCAACAGCTTCGAGGTATTTGTATGCCTTGATGCTTCTTTTTTTCTTGTATTCTTGTCTTGTTATCTGACGCTTGTATTATTTGAATGCAGAGGAGCATAACACCTCCCTCCGTGAGATTGATGCTCTCAAAAAGAGCCTCGGTCAAGCGGAGAAGAAGGCCGAGGTCGCCACTGGTGTGAAAGAGCGCCTCGAGCTGGAGCTGGCCACTGCGGCCGAGGCTAAGGAGCGCCTGCAGCAGGAGGCCACGGACCGCGAGGAGCAGCTTGCCACTGCTGCGGCTGCGCGTGAAAGAGAGGTGGCAGGCAAGCTCATGGCTGCTGCCAAGGCTGTTTAGGGTGAGTGTCTTCACTTGCATATTTTTTGGTTTTCTTGTCTTTCTTCTTCGATGCTTTGTTCATTCCTTTTCTTTATTGTCTCAGATGCCGCGGGCATCGAGTTTGACCGCAGTGCTCTGGAGCACGGGAGTGCTCTGTATGATGCTACTGCAGCGGTCGAAGATCGTTGCAGCACCATCGTCAGCTCACTCGCCAAGGCCAAGGAGGTCCTTGGCCGCTTCTACGAGGAGATTGTCCCCAAGGGTGCGGCCCTTGATGATGTTGACGCCCTGGCGGAGGCACTGTCAGCCGAAGCGCCTGCGGCGTACAAGCGCAAGCAGAAGGGCATCGGCGCATCTATCGGGCTGGCGATGGCGTTAGTGGCTGGAGCGGAGCTGGACCTTCCCCAGATCACCTCCCAGATGCCGACGACTGCGGATGGATCCGAGGTAGCCTTCGCTACCTATTCAGCTCGCTGTAAGTGATATGGGCCAAAGCTGATTGATCTGCTGGCCGAGTACGCGCTACGGCAGCAGGGGGAAGCCAAGGCGAGGCAATCCGGCACTGAGGCTACTCAGGGTGTCGCATCTTAGGCGTTGTAGCTGTAGGATAGTTGTAGTCTTGTTTTTGTTGTAATTATGTTGATGAACAAAATCTCTGTGCCACGTAGTGGCCTTTTATTCACTTAATGAATTTGTTGAGTTGCGTTCTTCTCCGTCTAAGTGTTTATGTCTTTGCCTTTCTGCTGCTCTAGGGTCCTTCGAGTGCTGATCCCGTTGACACCTCGCCTGCTGCGCGGCTGCGACCATCTTTGGATGATTCATCGCAGCTTGCTTTTCTTCGAGATCGTGTTCGTAGTCTCGAGAAGGAGTTGCTTGGGGTGCGTGGCCACGCCGACGTTTGGAAGTCCAAGGCGGATCGCGGTGCGGCCAGAGAGGAGTACTTGATGACGGAACTGCTTCGACTGTCTGAGCAGCTTCAATGTAAGTTGTTTTTTTGTTTCGAGCTGCTGCTCATTTCTTCGGATGAACCTGCTGGCCTTGCGTCTTATTTTTGTGCGAGTATCGCAGGTGCTAACCTTGCTCCAAGGGAGGAGAAAGAGCGTGTTGTTTTTCAGGTCAATTGCTTGACTCAACAAGACATGGAAACCGGCGGGTTCTTCTGGATGGATCGTGACCGTGCTATGGTCCTTGCGACGGTGCAGGATCATGTGCACCAAGTTTCGCGGGTGCTTCGTTAGGTGCAGACGTCACTTGCGCCGGTGCTGCATGTTATGTTTCCATTGGATGTCGTGCCAACAAACCTTGCTGGTCTTCTGTCGAAGTTTCGGAACGTAAATAATGTCAAGGAGTTGGTGCGGCACCAGCTCGTCGCAGGAGTGAAGGCTGCTTTGTCCCTTGTGAGGCTGCACCGCCCTGATGTAGATTTGTCTGCTGTAGCGGCTGGGCCACCTCTTCGTTCGGATGGTGGCGAGTGGGATATGCGTCCGCATTATGCGGCTGTAAGGCAGTATGCCGAACAGGTCATAGATTTGTTTGAGCAGCGTGTTCAAGTTATTCTTCAGAATAGGTAGTAACTGTAAAAGAGATAGATGTAAAATTTGTATGTATTTGCCTGGGCGTGTTTTGCCCTTTTGTTAAAAAGATGCAGTTGTTGTTTGAGCACGTAGTGCTTTGTTTGCATACGTGTACTTTTCGTTAGCCTGACGTGGTCAGCTACTCAGGTATACACGTGATATCCTCAATCGATGAGATCGTGAGGTGGGAGGAGTCCCCGAGTGCGTTTGTAGCATGAAGTAAAAGTGCAAATAGCAAAACGAAATTTTGGGGCGAGACACTTAGCTTTATTTATATCGTAAATGGAGGAAGTACATTGTTCGGCTGAGTAGCCTTGGCTGAATAGCCTTATTGAAAGTAAAGGAGTAGATAGCTAGGGGTAGAATCGTCGCAAGTGCGCGATGTTCCATGGGTTGGAGTATGCGACTTCAGACTCCACGTGTTTGAGGCGATAGGCGCCACCTGGGATGACTTCGGTGATGATGTAGGATCCTTCCCATGGTGACTCGAATTTCTTCGGTCGCTCTTGCTTGAGTCGTAAGACGAGGTCTCCTTCGACGAAGGACCTTGGGCGTAGCCGTCGGTTGTGGTAGTTGTGGAGACTCTGCTGGTACACCGCTGATCGAGCTGCTGCTATGTCTCGTGCCTCGTCGAGTGTGTCGACGGCGTCTTCGAGTGCAGACGTGGATTCGGCTTCGATGTAAGCGACGACCCGGGGGGCCTGGTGGCGTACTTCGGCTGGTAGCACGGCTTCGGCTCCATGCACCATGAAGAACGGCGTGTAGTCGGTGGACTGTTTGGCGTGGTACGCAAGCTCCATAGGACGGATGGTAGCTCTTTCGTCCAGGCTCCAGCTTTTCGCTCTAGTGGGCTCATGAGGCGCTTCTTGATGCCAGCGCCGATTAGGCCATTGGCCTTTTCCACCTGCCCGTTCGTTTGCGGGTGTGCCACTGAGGCGTATGTGATGTTGATCCCGAGGCCTTCGTAGAAGTCTTGGAATTCTTTGGAGATGAAGTTCGATCCATTGTCGGTGATGATGCTATGCGGTACGCCGAACCTGTAGACAATGGATTCAAAGAACTTGACTGCGGTCTTGCCTTTTTGGTTAGTGACCGGCATGGCTTCGACCCACTTGGTGAATTTGTCGACTGTGACCAGGAGGTAGACGTGCCCCCCTTTCGAGGATTTTGGCAGTTTGCCAATCATGTCGAGGCCCCATTGAGCAAAGGGCCAGGCTATAGGTATGGGCCCGAGCTCTGACCCGGGTGTGTGTGGTTTGTCGGCGAACCTTTGGCACCCCTTGCATCTTCGGACAATGTCCTTTGCATCGCTCATGGCCGTTGGCCAGTAGAATCCAGCTCGTAGAGCTTTGGCGACAAGGGAGCGGCTGCCTGCGTGATGGCCGCAGATGCCCTCGTGGATGTCTTGGAGGATGGTTTTCCCGTCACTGATGGTGACGCATCTTTGTAGTACACCCGTAATACTGTGCTTGTACATCTCGCCATTGATGATGGTGAAAGCTTTTGATCGGCGAGATATGCGCTGGGCATCTGTCGGGCTATCAGGCAGTTCTCCATTTATCAAGAACTGGAGGTATGGTCGCGTCCAGGTTTCTTCGACTGCCATGACCTGCATCAGGTTGACCATAGCGACCTCTGTGTCCAGTTTCTCGGGTCATTCCTAACCTTCAGGTAGCGTAGCTCCCGAGTGTTCTGCTTCTTCGGGTGATCCCTTGGGGAATTTCCGCTTGATGGATGGCACGCAGATCTGTTCGAGGAACACACCTGGTGGTACCTTGGTGCAGGTGGAGCCGATGTTGGCGAGTCTATCGGCCTCCTCGTTGCTTTCTCTTCCAACGTGCCGAAGCTCGCAGCCGTCGAATTCTCCTTCGAGTGCGTTGTAGAGCGCGCGATACGCGATCATGTTTTCGGCGTGTGGGTCGCACTCATTCATCATCTGTTGGACGACAAGGTTGGAGTCACCGTAGATGACCAGGCGCGTTGCGTCGCAGATCTTTGCCATCCTCATGCCATGGATGATGGCTTCGTATTCGGCCTCGTTGTTGGAAGCTCGGAATTTCATCTGAAGGACGTACTTCATCTTGTCGCCTTGCGGGGAGGTTAGTATGACCCCGGCTCCTACTCCAGCTTCACGCTTGGAGCTGTCGAAGTGCATCGTCCATGACTGCGACATGTCTGGGGTGTCTGGCAGCTGCAGCTCCATCCAGTGTACAAGGAAGTCCGGTAGGACCTGAGACTTGATTGCGAGTCGTTTCTCGTAGACGATGTCTAGCGGTGACAGCTCGATTCCCCACAGGGCCACGCGTCCTGTGGCCTCTGGGTTATTCAGGATGTTGTTCGAAGGTGCCTCGTTGACGACCATCACCTGGTGCTCCTGGAAGTAATGGCTCAACCGACGAGCCGTCATGAACACGCCGTAGGCGAGTTTTTGGTAGTGAGGGCACCTCTGTTTTGTTGGCGCCAATACCTCGCTGAGATAGTAAATTGGGCGTTGGACCCCATGGGTTTTGCCTTCTTCAGGTCGTTCTACCACTAGCACGGTGCTGACCACCTGGTGTGTGGCTGCTATGTACAGCAGCAGAGGCTCGCGCTCCTTTGGTATGACCAAAACGGGCGAGGTGGAGAGCAGTCGCTTGAGACTTTCGAATGCGTTGCCGGCTTCGGACGTCCACTCGAATTTATCTGCTTTGCGTAGCAGCTGGTAGAATGGCAGGGCCTTCTCGCCCATGCGGCTGATAAACTTGCTCAATGCCGCTATTTGCCCTGCGAGCTGCTGGACACCCTTGAGATTCTTTGGCTTCACCATCTCCATGATGGCCCGGATTTTCTTCGGGTTCGCCTCGATCCCTCGCTGGGAGATGAAGTAGCCAAGGAGTTGTCCTGATGGGACGCCGAAGGCGCACTTTTCGGGATTGAGCTTGATCCTATAGCGGTCGAGATTATCGAACGTCTCGCGGAGATCGTCGATGAGCGTTTTCGCCTCCCTGGTTTTGATGACTATGTCATCGACATAGACTTGGACGTTGCGACCGATCTGATCCTTCAGGCATGCCTGCATGCATCGCTGGTACGTGGCACCTGCGTTCTTTAGCCCAAAGGGCATTGTGTTGTAGCAGAACACTCCAAATGGTGTGATAAATGCCGTTTTCTCTTTATCTTCGACCTTGAGTCGAATCTGGTTGTAGCCTGAGTAGGCGTCGAGGAAGGAGAGTTTCTCGCATCCTGCAGTCGAATCGATGATCTGGTCGATCTGAGGAAGAGGGAAGTGGTCCTTTGGGCAGTGCTTGTTCAGTGACGTGAAATCCACGCACATCCGCAGGATGTCCGTGTCCTTCTTTGGGACCATCACTGTATTTGCAAGCCACTCGCTTTCTTTGATTTCCCTAATGAAGTCTGCAGCGAGTAGTCTGTTGATTTCCTTCCCGATGGCTTCGGCCCTTGGCTCGGACAGTCTCCGGATGGAATGCTTGACGGGCTTGGTGTCTGGAAAGACGTTGAGTGCATGATCGGCGAATTCCCTGGGAACTCCTGGCATGTCCGCATGACACCAGGCGAAGATTTCCCAGCGCTCACGGAGGAATTCGACGAGCGCGCTTTCCTATGCAGGGCTGAGGTCGTTGGCGATCAGCGCCGTCTTGGAGGCATCCGTCGGGTGGACCTGCACCTTCTTTGTGTTGACGGTGGAGTCGAAGGACATGTCGGGTGCGTTTTGTCTTGCGACTGGGGGTGCCCCATTGTCCGTCACCTCGCGGAGCCTTACGAGCTCGTCTTGCATGCCGAAGGACTGGGAGATTCTGTTGAAGTCCCTGTCGCATTGGTCCGATCGGGTGAAGCTCCCGTGGACTGTGATGACGCCCCTGGGTCCTAGCATCTTGAGTAGCAGGTATGCGTAATGTGGGACAGCCAAGAACCTTGCGAATGCTACACGCCCGAGGATGGCGTGGTATTGAGATGGCCAGTCCACCACTTCGAATTCGAGCCGCTCGAGTCGGAAGTTATCCGGCTTGCCGAAGATGACGTCGAGCCATATTTTGCCTAGGGGGAATATGCCCTTTCCTAGAACGATGTTGTGGAACGTTGTGTCTGACTGTTCCAGGCTGCACTGCGGGATCCGCATTGCTGCTAGAGTACCTGCGAACATCAGGTTGATGCCGCTGCCGCCGTCCATGAAGACGCGGCTCATCTCGAAACCTCCAATCTGTGCCTCCAGCACCAGGGCAGCATGACCTGGGCGAGGGATCTGGCAAGGGTGATCCGAACGACTGAACGTGATGCAGGACTCCGATCCGCTGGGGTACTCAGGGATGGCGGGTGGAGTTGCCACGGCCAAGTTGATCTGACGAGTGATTTTCTTCTGCACCCTATTCGTGGGGCGCCCCTTCTGGATCATCAGTGCTCCTTTTGGCGGGGGATACCCGTTCCGGGCGTTGTTCTGTGCTGGTGCGACTGGTTGGTTCGGACCTCCCACAGGTGGTGGTGGAGGAGCTCCGTGCGCTATCTCACCTGGCGCGGGTGCGTTCCCGAATGCAGGAAGTGGAGCTTGTTGCCTCATCTGAACCATGCTTTCGCTGAGCTTCTGGAACTCGCGGCAGTCCTTGAGCATGTGGCTTGCCTTCTTCTTGCCATCCTGCTTGTCGATGTAGAAGTGGATGGTGCATGGACCTGAAAGTTTTTCGTATGCTGAGGGTCCGTTGTCACGATCGCGGCGCTGCCACGACTGTGCTGGGCGTCCTCCATCGCGGAAGTTTCCTCCGCGGTATCCTCCACTGTTGCGGTTGGCATCGTTGCGGCGGTCGGCGTAGCCGGCCATGACCATGTCGGGTCCGTCGCGATCGTCGTAGACGCGCGATCTCCTCTTGCTACAGCGTTCTTGTCATCGGCCGTAGTCGTCCTGTTCCTCCGAGTGTGCCCGGTGGACGGAGTCTTCGCCGTCGGCCCACCTATTGGCGATGTCCATGAGGTGGTCGAGTGTCTTGGGCTTGACGCGCCCGAGTTCCTCCTTGAAGTCCTGGCGCTTGACGCCGTCCTTGAAGGTGTCGATGGCCCTCTCTTCGGAGATGTGTGCTGCGGAGTTCTTGGTGTTGGACCAGCGTAGTATGTACGAGCGAATGGATTCGCCCGTTCGTTGAGTGCAGGCCCGCAACTCTTCGATTGAGGTGGGCCTCTTGCTAGTACCTTTAAAGTTTCGGATGAAGTTGTAAGCTAGATCCTCCCAGCTTCGGATGGACCCTGAGGATAGGCTGCTAAGCCAGATCCGGGTTGCGCCTGTCAGCTACAACTGAAGGCATTGCATGGCGGTTTCTTTGTTGCTGCCAAGTAATTTGACGGATGACAGGTGTCGCTGAGCCACGCCTTTGGGTCTTGTGTGCCGTCGAACTTCGGAGTATCCGAAGGAAGTTTGAAGTTACGCGACATCTTTGTTCGTCGGACAGACCTGCTGAAGCATCGGGCCCCACAAAGTTCTCCTTCGTCTTCGTCCATCTCGGATTCAGACGAGCATGCACGCTTGGCTCGTGCTTTGTCTATTTTGCGCTGTGTGAGCGCGTCCCTGGCGTCGTAGTCGCGGTTGTGATGGCGCGAGCTCTTCTTCCTTCGAGGAAGGTCATGTTCCTTTTCTTCGGATGAAGGGGTGCGGCTGCGGTCGAACCTGACCGGAGCTTTCTTCTTCGGCTCCGTAGGAGCTTCCTAGTGGAGCGCGGCTCCGACGAGTCCGAGTCCGGTAAGTGCGGACTTATGCATGGCTCTTTTCGGGTCCCCCCTCCGGAGGTGGGTGGGCCACTAGGTACGCAGTGGCTGCCATGATCGCAGACTGCGGCGTTTTCGGTATGACGTTGCCGTCAGCGTCCATCTCCATGAAGGATGTGTGGAGGGTTCAGGTCACCTCACGGCACTCTTTGGGATCCATGTTCTCCAACCGAGAGCGGTGTTTGTTGCCTTGGTTGCCGTTCATGCTGGAGCCGATGCCCATGGCGGAGAGCGCAGCTCGTCGTGCGCTGGACTCTGAGGCTGCTTGCTTGCGTTTGTCAAGCACCTCTTGCATCTTGACCTGTTTCTTGTGCTCCTCGATGAGGAGTAAGTGGTATGCCATCAGTAGGTCCCATGAGGCATCTGCAGGCAGGACCGTGCTGCCCGCCACGGCGGCGCGTGCTTGGGCCCATCCTTCCTTGTTGAGGCGGATGACGTGGCCGTTGTTCTCCCCTTCGGGTGGTGGGGACTGGCTTCTTTTGTTCCCGCTGTTTCTGTCCTGCGGGTTAGGGTTTGAGTTGGGCGGCGGTTTGGGCGGTTGCTGATCCACGTCGCTCTGGATTACTACGGCGCATTGGTAGAGCTCGTAGATTGGTCTGCTGCTGCCGCAGCTTTCGGATCCGGAACCATAGGTCCCTTCATCCGATGGCGGATCGCACAGATCGGAGTTGCAGCTGCTGCTATCGTAGGACTCATCTGTTGATGATGATTTGTGTAGCACAGGGTGTGGGGCCCACGAAGCAGGCCTGATCATCGGTAGGGGCACCCGCTCAGGAGGCGGAGGGTGCCAGTCTGCCCCACCTGGAAGCAGAAGCTCCCGAATAGGATCTCGAGTCCGTCGCCTACGGGCTCGAAGTCCTTCATGGTGGCCGGTGAGTGGGCGGTGAAGTCGAAAGCGCCGAAGAGGAGGTGACTCTCCGTCGCCGCAGAGTTGTAGATCGTTCGGGTCGGGACCATCACGATCGCACAATCAGCGTCCCCAGTTCCCACAGACGGCGCCAATTGACGAGGTTTGATTTCGTCAATGCCCATTGTTATGGACTTGGGTTTTGGAGAAGATGGGGATGCTGGAGATCGCGAAACGTTCAGCAAACAAGCAACACGGGACACGAGTTTTACCCAGGTTCAGGCCCCCGGAGGGAAAACCCTACTCCTGCTTGTCTGCTCTTGATTACGGCGGAACCGGTGATTACAGGGGTGCGCAGATTCGATCTGGCGTGAAGGTGTGTATGCGAAAGTATGAGAGAGCGATCTAGGTCGTGACCTCCTAGCCTTTATATAGACTCAGGCAGGTCCCGGGCATAGACCTAGTCGGTTACAGGTTCTAGGGTTTTACCCCTTTGAATTTCCTATCTACTCTAGTCTTGCTCTCCAAGGATCCGAAAGCGTCATGGGCCTTGGCCACCCGAAAATCTTCATGGGCCGGTGTACATTTACTGTGGGCCTTCCTTGGGCTGGACCAGGTATGCAGAGATCATGTACCCGTAGGGTATAACCATGTCAAATGGTTCCATTTTTTGCTCGGTGAGACAAAAATGGAATGCAATGGCTAGAATTTGGTTCATCTCACCACTCTCATAGTTATGGTGAACATACCTCCCACGTGTAACACGATACTAACAAAACTTCAGTAGTAGATAACAAATATATTCTCACGAGCACATAGCACAAATATGGTGAGAAACATAACATGCATTTCAATACATACAACCATAGTAGTCATCGAATTAGTCCAAATTCAACTATGTCAAATTTAATGTCAAGTAATGATCCAAAAGCACTAATTAGAGTCCATTACAGTTCGTGGAATAATAAATCTTGTTACGGTCCATTGAACCATGATCAAGTTCAAAAAGTGTAGTAGGCATAGTATTCATATAACACCTAGTTGAAGTTCATACCATCACTTCAAATTGTAGATCACTTCAAATGTCTTATCCACATACCCACTCACCCAACCAACTTGTTGTTAGCGTCATGAATGCGTTTGGTGTCTTCGGATTGTCAACACAACGAGCATAGTAGTGAGCAATGTTCCCTTGTCGAATCCCTTGACAGCAACCAAAGCATCCCACAAGTCATCTAGTGCATCATCATCATCTCTAGGGGACTTCACTAGAGCTTCAACCATCATTTTGAACCCATCTTTGAGAGTGGCGACTAATACATCATCTTCAATGTGCCAATCTTAGCCTTCTTTTTGGTGGTGCTTTAGCTGAAGACACACCCAAATTTGGGCGACATTTGCACCTCAGTTTCATCTTCAAGATCAATAGAGCGGGGATCATTTCTGGACTTTTCATATCTCCTTGTACCCGTGGTTAACCCAAAAATTGATTCCATTGCACTTTAGTGGTCAATTGGGTTATTCAACAAGGGGATATCGGTTTTTTTGTTCTACAAAAATGCACAAGGGAGTAACATAAATAGACACAAAGAGTTTAAAGTGAGTAGCATGAAGTACACGTACATAATATAACAAACTTACAATGGAATGCCATGCATAGTGTTCATTGATGAGTCTAATAGTGCAAGTATCCTCGCCCCATAGATCTTCACTCAAAAATTTCAATTGGACTACCCTGCCCCAAAATTATTTTTGCCCATGCTTTTGTTGGCTGGATAGGAATTAGGTGATTCATTAGACCAATCCCACGTCCACGAAAAGAATGTTCCACATTTTTGGCAACATATGATCTCACATGTGCACCAACTATAGCTCTAGTATAATCCTATATAGTAAAAATATTAAATGATATGAAGTGTATCCTAAATAGCTAAGGAATAGTTTTGGCAAATACCTTAAGATATGGGTCGGCCCAAGGGTTTTCTGCATTTTTTCATAGGTTCTCCGATGGCGTGAAGAATGCGCTTAAAGTATATACTAATTATCAAGAATTATCTACCAAAATTGGTTGCAAAAACCCTATTCCAAACATTATGTCCAACAATTGCAAAAACAGCACTAGTTGTCGCTCGACACATAAATGAACACTATATTCTAGGAACACATGATCTCTCAATATGTTACATAGTCGAAAGAAAGGAGCTCTTTTAATCCTTAACATATTTCTACATGTGACATCGCATTGCCAAATTTTACCGTTGAGATACTCAATTCGATGTCGATCCCTTTCATGCCCAGCCCCATAGCTTATACTTGTTCTTTTCTTCTTTTTTATATCCCAAACAACTAAAACAGCAAAAACAACAAAAACTCCAGGTACCCTAATCATCTTTTTTTTCCTTTTATCCATCATCTTTCCCATCTACAATGCATTCATTTTATCATAAATAACCACAATACACAATCTACAATGGATATCAACAACATAAATTGTTGAGAAAAATTAGACAATTACATTATACCACATAGATTGCTAATCAATTCATTGATTTGATCCCAACATTCATTTTATCTACTCAATTTTGAGGTGGATAAGGCACATAACAGCAAGAACATCTCAAATTGACGTACATGGGAACATAATAGCGATACCTTCTAGGTCGATGGAGCTCCAAATCCAACTAGCCATCGTTGTCGCCTCTCCCGCCTGCATTCGTCGTCGCCTCTCTTGCCTGTAGCCACGATCGCTTGGTCCGCTTGCAGCCATCGGCCGAGCTCCTGACCTTGCCTCTACCACCTGTAGCCATTGCCACCGCCGCCCCTCGCTCGCCTCCAGTAGCCGCCGCCTCACCTTCTCAATTCCCGCCAGCTACCATGCCCCCTTCCCGTGGGTGAGTGGAAGAGCGAGGTGTGGCAGAGCCGAGAGGAAGAAGTGCACAAGGGGAGAAGCACACCAACTGGTGAGAGAGACGTATAGGGTTTGGCTCGTGCGGTGAGGCTAAGAAGTTGTTTTCTCGGCCGGTGAAGTGCGGTTAGCGGCTCGTTCCACCAGATTCCACCAATTTGGTTAAACGGGTGTATTCTGCATCTAAAGGGTATATTCCCTTCCAGGGGACCACTAGGTTCTATTCCTCTTACGGAACCAAACACACGAATGAACTATGGGTGCGGAACAGCTCCATTGTATTCTACTTTATCCCATTATTACAGTACACACCTTTAGTGTATGGGGCTGCACCAACAAAAACACAAGCGCTGCACTTCGAATTACATCTAGTGCACGAGTAAGAACAGAGACACCGCACTTTGAAATACAACCAATGCACGAGTAAGTACATGCACTGCACTTTCAGAGTACACCGAGTGGTAACTACAAGCGCACTGCACTTTCATGCACACACCACCAGTAAGTATAAGCGCAATGCATAAAAAAAAAGTACACCAAAAATACACACTATATGTGCATACAAATTTGAAAAAATATAAAAGTTTAGCATTACAACCTTTAAGTGTGAAATGTGTTAGCACATAAGTATGGTGTCCAAACTTGTTAGGATAATTGGATCCGTTGTCTGATTTTACATCAGCCATATGTGATCATGCTATATTTATTCATCATGTTTTGGTATAATTATTTAATCTATGACTTTTTGAACTTGTTAGGAATCTACTTATGCGCGTATCTATCTGATTAATTTTGTTTCCGAGTTCGCACACAAGTCAATAACAGATCAATCGACCAAATATGGTACTCCATCCGTTCACTAATGTAAGATATTTTAGGCTTTTTTTAGAAGACATGTATATAGACATGTTTAGTGTGTAGTAGGTTCACTCATTTTAAAATGTATATAGTCAACTTTGAAATATCTAAAAGGTTTTACTTTAGTGAACGGAGTGGGTATTGTAATGGGAAAGTCCGATCTGATGTTATGCTAGTCTAACTGAAACCCAAATTCGGGACATATACTCTCTTTCTCCATTTACAGCACGATGCAGTAAACCACAAGTACATTGCCTTAACTAATGTCCGTCATAATCCCAATCATTCATTTCTGGTGGTGCACATGTACTACCTATGCAACAGATTCCGACCTTCTACCTGTTTTCACCTGCGACGCTTCACCTATGCTCCGAATTACGACTCGTACTTTTTTTTAAGTGTAGTACTTTCTGTTGTAATGTCACTTTTTCTGAGAATCGAAGACAAGGCTTGAAACCTCTTCCGAAATACTGCTGCATAACGATAGCTCCAACAACAAAACTTATCAAGAATTGGCGGAAGCTTGGCGTGAATTGTCGACCTGTGCTTCGCGTGAATTGGAGTACTTCTACTTTGCCGGTGCATCGACACTGCAATCTGGCTCTGGCAGAGTACTTTCATTATACAACTATGAAACAGTTTTGTTTTGTACTGTAGATTCTATGGAATGGCAGTAGCTTGACCAGCTATTGTGAGCTGCATATAAATCATTAGCAGATGCATGTGCCCGCAGATAGTGGGTGTTAGCTGGTCGCAACTGGAAAGATAGCTCTGTTCTTTAGATCCCAATCAAAAACATACTACATACGACTATACAAGCACGAATCTGCATTAGCTTTTATTTACTGCAGGAGGCAAAGAACACAAGGAATCGACCAAACATTTACATCGCCCCACGAACCCAAAAAGAATGGAAAGAACCAAAACATACACTTGCATCTATACGTAGGAACATCAGATCTACACGGACAAAAACAACACGGTTGTAAACTACAGTTCTAAATTCCAGCATAGATGTATATATAGTTGTCTTGCATCTTCACCAGCCATCGATCTCACACCTCATACCTGAATCTTGTTGAGCTTTTCTCGTCACATCCATTGTTGGATCTCATCATGGACGGAGACCACCAGATCTTAATCGTATACCCCATGAATCATGAAAGAAAGAAGAGATGCACGTCCTTTAATTAATGCGCCATTGCTTGGCCGTACTGGAAGTTCCTCTGTGTGTAGGCGAACTGCTGTGCCGCCGGCTTGCACTGCGCCTTGTGCGCAGACGTGGGCAGCGCGTTCTTGTAGTGCTGCGCGGTGGTGGTGGGCAGCGAGTGCGAGGACACGACGAAGCGGCGGACCCCGGAGCGCATCTTGTAGAGGACGTGGGCCCAGGTGCCCTTGCTCTGGCGGCCCAGCGCGGCCACCTCCTCCTCGTTCATCTCGAGGTCGTCGGCGAAGCCGAGCTTCTTGGAGAGCAGCCAGCCGACGCCCCAGTCCCACCACCGCTTGATGGGGCCGCCGGCGCCGAAGGCCGCGGCGAGCGAAGGTGCCGACTGGGACCGCCGGAAGGCCCACTCCGCGGAGGCGGAGGAGATGGGCTGGATCTTGCCGGAGAAGCTGGACAGCCGCTTCCTCAGCCCCATGAGGTGGCTCTCCTCCTTGGCTCCCCCGCCGCCGACCCCCTGGAAGGTGGGCAGGTCGTCCTTGAGCGGCCTCGTCGGCAGGAACCTCGCCTTCTGGATGTTCTCCAGGATGGTGGCCATGGCGACCAAGCAAGACAGACGAACAGAGGGTGGGAGGAGAAGGGACTCCGGAGGTAGCTAGCTAGCACTTCTCTCTTCTCCAGATCTGCTCCTCTGCTTCTTGCTTGCTGTGGGGGGTTGGCGAGGTGAGGGGAAGAAGTGGTAGGAATGCGCGTGCGTATATGTGGTGGCGGGACGGGGGCGGGGGCGGGCGCTGCGTTTTGTGTCGCGCGGGCGCGGCGGCTCCGTCCGTGGACCGTGGCAGCTGCGTGGACAGGCTGGTTTTATCAGTCAGACATCGGGGGCCACGAAGGAGTCTGCCTGCAGGCTGCAGTTGAAAGCTTCGGCGTGGTGCACAACTGGAGCCGTGTTGGCTGGCAAATGATGGGCGTCAGCTGCTGCTGCTGGTGCGGTGGTGCGTGTGTACCACCTGGCAGAGCGGCACCTGCCGCGGCCTTCCTTGGACGTCCACCACGTCCACGTGGAGAAGAACTGTCTGACTCTGTTCGTTGTCGTCGGGATAAATTCTAATTCTCCATCCTGGCCTATGCCTGCGTTCGTGGAACGCGAGGAAGCTGAGTAACAAGTTTTCTTTCTCCACTCTGAACTTTCTACGTTCTGGACATGTGGCGTGGTGGGGTAAAAAAAAATACTTCCAACTGTTTTGTTTGCTTGCTGCTGTCCTAGGATCAAACGGACAGCTTTCACTTCCATTCTGCTCTCCTCTCTGGTTGATGCCTGTCCTGTCCTCTCCTGTCCAGTTTGCACTTGCTAGTCTTCGCTGGAACCTATGATGAATCGATGATCATCTCAACAATAATGTAGTGCTGCAGTTGATACTGATAAGAGGCGGATGGCTGCACTATGTCTGTGTTTTGTTTGATTAGCTCTCAGATAATGGTGGTACACTAGTTGCATCTTCACCGGCCGAACTCATTCGACCACTGTCGATCTGAATCGCTTCCGCGCCGGACGGTAAAACCCGCTCCAGCTGTCTGACCTAAACGATCACGTGTGTCTGGACCGACCTATTTCTAGTCTAAATATGCGTTTGGAATGCGTCGCCACGGATAGTGCGTGTCCTCGTATCTGGTAGAGATGCCATGGTTAGGGCGCCATTGACCGCCAAAGCCCACCAAAAGCTGACGGTAGCTGATGGGCGATCAACGCTGCCGAACCAAAGCGACGGTTTCCTGACCACCGCGTTGATATAATGGTGAGAACGGAACGCGCTTTTTAGGCCGAGGGCGCATGTGGCCTGGCTTCCCCACACCCCTTGCCCGTTGCCATTTCGAACCAAGCCAGTCCCCTCTCTGCCAACTGGTGGAAAAAGACAATGAGGAACAACCACGAGGATGTTGGTTCTGTCGTGGTGGTGGCACGGCAGATGCCATGGGTAGACTTAAGTTGGAGGCCGAATGGGTGCTTGTGGTCACCGGGAAAAGAGTGCACGGTCAAGCCATGCAAGAAGAACAAGAAGAACTCTCCACACTTGACAATTTGATTGATACCCCAAAGATTACAAGTGCTCCTTGAGTTGTATTAGTTTGAGTACACGGCACTAGTTCCCTACTTGGTCCAACCTCCCTCTACTACTGCTATGCCCTTCCTTATATAGGCAGTGCTAGCTAGCTAATACCCCTTTGGGTTTTAGGGTTTACTGTTTGGATCTTGGTCCTTACGATATGGGCCGGGTTATGGGTTTGCCCTAAGCCCAGAGGCCCGGTCTATAAAACTTGACAGCTAACGGTCTTCTAGTACGCTGCTTCTTGTTCTTTTTGGCGTCATATTGTTACTTTGTACGTCAGCGCTTGCTTTGGGCGTCACCTGGCTCCTTTTGTGTCACCCGGCGTCGCCCTTCTCTTTTGACCATGCTTTACCATGGTCCTTTCCGAACCTTACTCGGAAAGGTGCCACGTGTCCTTCTTGACTCGGCCCTTCCTCGGTTGACTCGGCTCATTGGTACCTGCAAGGGTTACAACTTTGTCCTATACGGGCCGAGATAGTTTGTATCTCGGCTCTCATGCTTATCTTACCCGGCCGTTTAAGACCCGGCCTGGTTCCTTTTTTACTCAAAGCCAACCCAGCTGCGCTATGTTTCCCCTCTCGTGACCTTACCGGAGGTTATCCCCCCGACATTAGTCCCCGAAGCTGGTGAGGTCTAGCAGTTCAAGTTGTTAGGCGTCTCCAGGTTCCTTTTGTGTGAATGGAACTTAGTTTTTGTCTTTTACTTATCTCAGTTTCGCACCTCGCTGGGTTAGTCTGACAATTTCATGTCAATTCTTTGACTTCTTGGCTCATTCTTGCCTCGAGCCGAGTTACTTTGGCCAATTCTGGGTCATTTTCGGAGCGCTTCAGTCACTGACAGCTAGTAATCATGATTACTTGCCTCAATTTTTGTTCTAAGCTCTGGCGGCACAGTGACGGCTCCGCAGTTATTCCCTGTCACTATGGCAGTCCCATCGGTCTGCGCCTCCTGTCCTTCCAGCCGTGACGTGGCACTGGATTTTTCGTTTATCCTTGGCTACGTGGCGCTTGCTGACTGGCTCACCCGGCCTGGTACACGGCCACACCTGGCCGCACGGCACAGTTAGATCCCACTACGGGGGTTTTTACTGCCCTTAAGTAGGGGTTGGGGGTTTCCACTTCCCCCACGCCCGTTCAGTTTCCTTAGCCTTTCTTCTTCCTCACGCCTGCAAGATCGAACTGCCTCCTTTGCGGTTCCTTCTCCCTCTTGCTCTAGTGCTGCGATTGCCCCTGTCCCCTTTCCATTCCAGCACGGGTCCTCGTTGTTCCAAGCCTCTCCTTACTGAGGAGGAGACTGACTCCGACGATCTCATGGACGCTCGCGACGGTGCTAATGGTGCCGAGGAGCAGGAGATCCCCGTCGGCAAGCGTGGTGGTTGGGAAGGCTCGGAAGTCTCCACCGAAGAGGTGGAGTGGCTCCGGTCCACCAGACGCATCCCACTGCAAGTGGATTGCCGCCTCCCCGCCGGTGAGATCTCCCCCAAGCCTCAAGCTGGTGAGCGGGTGGTTTTTCTTTCCCACTTCGTGGTTTTGATCTTCATGTGAGCACTTTCTTTTCCTCGTTTCTTTCTACCTTCCGTCTGTAGACCCACCATCTTCCTGCCAATGCAATTGGCTCTCTCTCTCTTGCTTCATCTCTGCCTGCGAGGCCTATCTTGCAATTTGGCCTACAGTTCTTCTGTGGGCCAAGTATTTTCGCTTCAAAGTTCAGGTTGTTCCCCAGTCTGAAGTTCCCTGTGCCGACAAGAAGCCTACTCGGTGCGGTACTGCCAGCATCATGCCCAGAAGGGATTCCATCTTTCCTCGGGTTCCTGGTATCGATTCTTGCAAGAAGTGGCATAGAACCTTTTCTATGTCAAAAACAGCGGGTCCACCGACAACATCCGGCTTCCTCCTTTCTCGGACGAGGTCCCCCACAAGAAGCACTGGCAGCTTGACCCGCGTGACCAAGACGCTGCTGTGAACAAAGCCAACGCTATCCTGGAGAGGTTGCTCTCGCCAGATGAGAACTTCCATCTCGCCGACTCTGACCTCATGTGCACCTTCATCTCACGCCGGGTAAGCCCCATCCAAGCCAGGAGCCATAAGATGTGCTTCATGAGCGGGTCCCATGATCCCACTCGGCATTCCACTAAGGAGCTCACCCATGACTCCATTGCCCGCCGAGTAAGCTCAATCTTTAAATTGAACTTGGCGGATGATTGGGCTTGGAGTTTCCCGCCGTTTAGCCGGTTTAGGCCTGTCCCCTGGGTAAGTTTTCCGGATTACTTTCTCTTGGAGTAGGCTTTAGCTCTTTTGCCATTCTTAGTTTAGTTTTTAGTTTCTCATTTTGTTTGTCCTTCGCAGAATCTTCTTCACCAGGTTCATGACAGTACTGTCCCTCCTGCCGTCTATAACGGGGATCGCTCTGACTCGGACGAGTTCGAGTACGACCTGGAGTGCTTCATGCCCATCCCGCACACTGCGGCTGCTTCAGCTTCGGGTAAGAGTCGATCTGGCAATCCCTTACAAGATTGGTCTGACGATGATGAGGATGATGATTGTACGCTTTTGGAGGTATTTTCCTTGTGAGCTTAATTTCTTTGCTTATCCGAGTAATCCCGTCATTTACTTATGCAGCTGGCCAGGTACATGACATTCCTCCTCTCGCCATGGGCGGAGTCGGCAAGATCCCCGTCGCTAAGCCGAAGCGACGCAGAACCTCCTCCCGCACTCACCCGTCCAAGAAGAACAAGCCCAGTCCAGCAGCTCCTGCTGCCTCTGTTGCTGCCAGCCTGGGTGATACTAGCCAAGCTGCTGGGCGCCGAGTCACACGCCGGGTCGCCCGTGACCCGGTCATCACCGAGTAAGTTTTTGCACTTTGCCTTCTCTGTTCTTTTCTTTTTCATCACTGATGTTCTCTTATACATGTCTTGTTGTTTTCAGTGTTGCACCTTTGACGGCGAATCAGGATGCTTCTAGCATTGCCTCGCCACTTAGGCCCGCACCTCCACCAGCTGACTCGGCGGCTCCGAGTCCCGTCCGGGTTGAGGCTCGCACTGTTGAGGCTCACGCTTCTCAGTGTTAGTCAGACCCGGTGGGTCATTCGGCTAGCGCCCCTAGCGCTAGCCAGGAAAAACTTCCTGATCTTGGTGCCCACAAGTCTAGCGCCGAGAAACCCTCTGCCAATAGTTCCTCTGGCATCAGCCCTCAAGCTGATGTGAATGAACAACTTTCTGATCTTGGAGCCAGCAAAACTGTTGAGCCCAGTCAGGAGGCTCCACGTTCTTCTTCAAATCCTTCTGCTCGCTCTCCAATTCTGTCAAAGGGCCAGACCCAGTCCAAGGCTCTTGGCTCTACTCGCCCCTCTTCTGGCAAGTCCACCTCTTCCAAGCAAACTACGCTTGTTTGCGCTCCGGGTTCTGCTCCTCAGATCCAGCCTCCGGCGTTGGCGACAAAGCTCGCTTCAACGGGTAAGGGGGACGAATCTGCAGCTGCCGGGTCAGGTGATGACTCCAGGGCTGTTACCCTCCATACTTCTGCCGTTGCAACCCGTGCCACTGTGGGAACCGCCCTGAAAACGGGTCGAGTTCTCACTCGGACGCTCAGTGGCAAGAGCCTTGGTTCGGCTGAGCCTTACGCCGTGGCATGGAATGCATCAGGCAAGTAGGAGGTCAGCACTCGTGCCGGGAAGAAGATGAAGCTGGGCCCCAAGGTCGTCTCCGACATGACCCAGCAGGCCATTGCTCTGATGGCCCGCGCCGACGAAGTGAATGAGATAAATTAACTTCTTACTCTTTTGTGTTATTGAGTATTTCCTTTATACATATCACCTAGTCCCCGAGGTTGCAGTCGAGTAAGAAACTTACTCGGTTGTAAGCTCTTCAATAGTCACTTAGCCTTTAAATCCTTTACTCCAAGCTTGTATATTATAATTTCGATCCCTAGCCCTCGAGGTTACTGCCGAGTAAGGAACTTACTCGGCCGTAAGATCTTAAGCCCTTTGATTCCTTTGTGCCAAACTCATGTTAGAGCTTCAATCCCTAGCCCTCGAGGTTACTGCCGAGTAAGGAACTTACTCGGCCATAAGCTCTTAAGCCCTTTGATTCCTTTGTGCCAAACTCATGTTAGAGCTTCAATCCCTAGCCCTCGAGGTTACTGCCGAGTAAGGAACTTACTCGGCTATAAACTCTTAAGCTTTTTTATTCGGCAGGTCGCCTGACTTGACTCTTTCTTATTGTTTGTTCTTTGATTAGCTCACGCATAACGAGCGCACCAAGGTGCACCAAGCTCTCGTCCTGGCGCATCGCAAGCTCGAACTTGCGTATGAGAAGCTACAGACTGACACCTTCAGCCAAGGTAATATTTTTGCTCTTCCTCTTTTCTACTCGGTATAATTTTCCTTGGTTCATCTTCTCACTTCTCCTCTCGCTCTCGCTCCATAGCCACTGCTCAGTCTACCATCAACAATCTTCACTCGCAAATCATCAAGGCCGAGAGTAAATTTCTTGCCTCCCTAAGTCAATAGCTGAAATTTTTCTGTTGGTATTGACAAATGTTTGTTCTGAATAAGCAAAGAAGCACCAAGATGAACTCCAGAAGGAGCGAGATGTGGTGGATCGGCTGAAGAAACTGATGGCCGAGACGGAGCATAAGCACTTGGCCAAGGTGAAAGGTCTGAAGGAAGAGCTTGCCGAGAAGAGCGAGCAATAGGCTGCCAGCGCCGAGAAGACCAAGAGGTTGCTCGACGAGGCCGAGTCATTGGTTGAGTCAGCAAACCAGAACTTCGACGCCCTTCAAGCCAAGGTCAAGACTTGGCATAACAAACTTGCTGCCATCAACTTCTTTCTCGGTAGTGAGTTCTTACTCTTTACGCACTGTATGAGTACTTCTTGGATTTTTCCATCTGCCCTTGCTATTTGCTAACTTTCTCTTTTTGCTTGCAGAGAACTTTCCTGAGGCCAACATGTTTGCCATCCGAGCCATGAAGAAAGTGAGAGCTGAGGCTGGTGCTCCTGCTGACGGTGAGGTGTCCATGGAGGAGCTCCTTGCAGCGGTGTCTGAACGGGTCGAGACCCTCAGATCTTGCGGGGTGGACTTGCTCAAGTCATCTATCCATGCGTTTTGCATGCTCTGGCCGGATGAAGACCCACCCGAACTCATCGAGCCACTCGCCGACAGATTACTTCTTACTGAAGACCGGCTGGATCAATGGCGTGAATCGGCCGGCCGAGCTGCAGCGGATAAGGCTCTCTCCTTCGTGCTTTCATGGTACGAGGACATCAACCTCGACGTTCTTGCTCGCATAAGGGGAGATGGCAAATGGCTGAATGACCCGGAGCTGATCAAGAAGCGCTAGGAGCGAGCTTATGCCATGATCGAGTACACCATGGTGCACGCTTGGTGTGAAGGGCCTAGCTTCCTCGACCTTGGCGACCCACTCGTCAAAGTTGCTGCTGAAGAGGGTGGCGACAGCGAGGCGACCGAGTCAGATGACCCCGATGACCTGGCTCTAGATGCCCCTCACACGGCCGATGCTCCAAGTGCAACTCCTAGCTCCGAGAGTGCTCCTCCGAGTTCTTCTGCTCCTTAGGCCAACAAATACTCAAACTTTTATTAGATCCCCGGTATGCCGGGTACAGATGTAATATACATTGCACTTGAAGTTTGACTATGTGCCTTTTGATAGGCTTTATGTGTTTGCGTTATGCTCTAAGTGCGAATCATTCAAGGACAAGTCTCCGAGTTTCATTTTGCCGTGTCACCTTTCCTTGCCTCTGGCCCTTGTCTACCTTTTTCGGTGTTCAACATTAGGGTCTCAAAGTACGAAGGATATAGTTAGTGGATATGAAACTTGGATAACTTGGCCGAGATTACTCGACACGCAGTATAACGCGACCTGCAGAGAGTTAGTCAAAAATTGAAGCCGACTCGCATTTCTCCCTTGTACTTTTTCGGCGTTCGTGTTTACCCGTCTTACATATTTTTCTCTTGCTTGCCATGAAGTCGTGTTTTCGGACAACAGCATAGTTGAAGAGTTGATTTCTTCCGAGTAAACACTACTTGTTCCGAGATAAATTTTGGGTATCACGCTAGCCGATGTAAAACAACTGAAGTGGAAAACTTAAGGGGCAGTCCCCGAGTGAGTTTTTCGAATCATACCACTTCATTATTAGCACATAGCCGGCAAACATGTCCGACGTATGAGAGTTCGAGTGATACATGCACTGCTTCTCCTAAGTATAGAAGGGACAAAGCAGTGCCACATTCCATGGCCTTTTGGTTTCATCTCCTGACTTGTCCGCCTTGTTCTTTTGCGCTTCACGAGCGTCTATGAGATAGTAGGAATCATTGTGCAATGCTTTGCTTACAATGAATGGACCTTCCCATGGAGGTGATAATTTATGCATTCCTGCTGTGCGCTGCACCAGCCTTAGCACCATATCTCCTTCTCGAAAAACACGAGGTTGCATTTTCCGGCTATGGTAGAGTCGGAGATTTTGTTGATATATAGCGAATCTGGAGAACGCCAGTTCCCTTGCTTCTTCGAGTAAGTCTACTCCATCTTCTCGGCCCTCTTTTACCTCGGCTTCCGAGTATTGCCTTATCCTTGGCGAGTCATATTCTATGTCGGCGGGCAAAACTGCTTCAGCCCCATATACAAGGAAAAATGGCGTATAACTAGTTGATCGATTCGGAGTTGTTCTTAAAAGCTCCACGGTACTGAGGGTAGTTCCTCTATCCAACAACCAGGTGATCTCTGGAGTGGTTCCATTAAGAGGGGTTTTATCCCAGACAGAACTAAGCCATTAGCCCGTTCAACTTGTCCATTTGATTCTGGATGGGCGACTAATGCTACATCGAGTCTTATTCGGTGTTTCCCACAGAAGCGAGCAAAAGCTCCTTCGGCAAAGTTTGTGCCATTGTCAGTGATCACACTATGTGGGTAACCATATCTGAGGATTATATCCCTTAAGAATGTAACAGATGTTTTACCATCCAATTTCTTGATTGGCTTCACTTCTATCCACTTGGTGAACTTATCGATCATGACCAAGATATGAGTCATGCCTCCCCTTGCTGGTTTGAATGGTCCTACCATATCTAGGCACCACACTGCAAAAGGCCAAGTGATTGGTATAGTCTTCAATTCAGACGCTGGTAAATGTGACTTGGACGCATAGTGTTGACAACCACTGCATTTTCCGACTAACTCTTGTGCTTGTGCCAATGCGCTTGGCCAGTAGAATCCATGTCGGAATGCCTTGGCTACCAACGCTCTTGATGACGCATGGTGCCCGCACTCTCTCTGATGGATATCCAATAAGATCTCCTGGCCTTGCTCAGAGCTGATACAACGCTGTAGTACATTTGTCACACTTCGCTTGTAAAGCTCGTTGTTGATTATGGTGTACGCTTTTGCCCTTTGTGCTGTTTGCCTTGCCAATGTTTCATCACTCGGCAAGGTCCCATCTTTCAAATAGCTGAATATTGGCTGTGCCCACGTTGGTATTAGTGGTTCCGGGTTTGCTTCAACATCAATGTCCATTGGTTCCGCCGAGATATGCTCTGCCGACATAACCTGAGGAGTCCCCGAGTGTGATTCGGCGACCCCTGAATTGAATGGATCAGTCCCCGAGTGACTCGAAGCTACCCCTGAGTCGATGTCCATTGGCACTGCCTCTGATTCCTGATTCGCCGGGATGACCCTGATTGATTCGGACTCTGGTGACGGCTTGATTGATGGCTTCCTGAGGTGTTCCAATGCTATCCCTGGTGGTATTGCTTGTCTAGATGATCCTAGCTTGGATAATACATCTGCTGCCTCGTTTTCTGCTCTAGGAATGTGATGAAACTCACAACCGTCAAACTATCCCAAAATTTGTTGTACGTGGAAACGATATAATGCTATGTTTTCGTCCAGTGCATCCCAATGTCCAGACACTTGCTGAATCACCAAATCCGAATCGCCAAAACACATGATCCTTTTGATACCAATTTCCTTGGCTACTTTAATGCCATGGACAAGTGCCTCATACTCGGCAACGTTGTTAGAAGCAGCAAAATGAATCTGCAACACATACCTCAGTTGATCCCTCTTTGGAGATGTGAGCACTATCCCGGCGCCCAGACCCATTCTCGTCTTGGACCCGTCAAAATGCATTTTCCAGTAGTTCGGATCTGGCAGTGGTGGTTCGTACTGCATTTCCATCCATTCTACAAAGAAATCTGCTATAGCTTGAGATTTTATTGCATCCCGCCTGTCATATTGTAGAGTGTATGGTGCCAGTTCAATGGCCCATTTGTCGACTCGGCTGCTGGCATCTTTGCTGCCCAATATGTCCGAGATAGGTGCCTCGCATATTACCCGGATTGGGTGTTCTTGAAAATAATGTTTCAGCTTCTTCGCTGCCATATATACCCCATATGCCATCTTCTGATAATGCGGGTAATTTTGTTTCGAGATAGAGAGCACTTCGCTCAAGTAATACACTGGTCTTTGGACTGATTTGCCCCCTTCTTTACGTTCAACCACTATTAATGCACTTACAACTCTGTTGGTTGTGGCGACATAGAGTAGCATTGGCTCCTTGGATAGTGGTGACGCTAATATTGGTGGTGTTGCCAACATTTTCTTCAATTCATAGAAAGCGCTATCAGCTTGCTGTGTCCATGTGAATTTGTCTGATTTCTTCATCAGCTGATATAGCGGTAGGGCTTTTTCGCCTAGCCGACTAACAAACCTGCTCAATGAGGCCAGGCATCCAGTAAACTTCTGAACATCATTGAGGGATTTTGGCAATTCCATTCTTTCGATGGCCCTGATCTTTGTCGGGTTAGCTTCGATTCCTCGGCTGGATACAAGGAATCCGAGTAATTTGCCAGCCGGGACACCAAATGTACATTTTTCCGGGTTAAGTTTCATCCAGAATCTTCTCAAGTTTGCGAATGTTTGACGCAAGTCCTCAATTAGAGTATGACTTTGTTTGGTTTTTATTACCACGTCATCGACGTATACTTGAACATTTTTGTCCAATTGATCTTGCAAGCATTTCTGCATGCATCTTTGATATGTTACGTCTGCATTTCTCAATCCGAATGGCATGGTGCGATAGCAATAATCCCCGTACTGGGTGATAAAAGCTGTCTTTATTTGATCATTTGGATTCAGTGGAATCTGATGGAATCCTGAATATGCATCCACAAACGACAACAATTCACACCCAGCAGTAGAATCTATAACCTGATCGATCCGAGGCAGAGGAAATGGATCTTTTGGGCACGCCTTATTAAGGTTCGTGTAATCAATACACATGCGCCATACCACTGACACATTCGGGTCATCTTTTTTTCTTCTCGACCAAGACTGGATTTGACAACCAGTCCGGGTGCAGTACTTCCATGATGAATCCAGCAGCTAAGAGTCTTGCAATCTTGGCAGCTATTACTTTCCTCCTATATTCGCGGCGAAGCGGCGCAGGGGTTGCTTCACCGGCCTTGCATCTGGTCTTACATGAAGAGAGTGCTCAGCCAGCTCCCTCGGAACTCCTTGCAGATCTTGAGTGGAACATGCAAAGATGTCCCGATTCTCACGGAGGAAGCTGGTGAGCTCGCTTTCCTATTTATCTGTAAGGCCAGCCCCAATGGTAACTGTGCGCTCTGGGAAAGTTTTATCCACCTGCACCTTCTTGGTTTCCTTGGTAGCTTGAAATGACACACTGCCATGAGGGTTGGTGAGTGTCGGCATGGACATCTGTGCTGCTTTGGCCAATGTTGCCACTTCCAACATCTGACTTTTCTCTTGCGCTATGACGAGTGACTCGGCTAGTGAAGATCCGGCTGAGGCACAAGCGATAGATCTCTTGTAATCTCCTTCCACTGTAATCACCCCACATGGGCCTGGCAGCTTCATTTTTAAGTAAGCCATATGGGTAGTAGCCATGAATCTTGCCATAGCCGGCCTGCCGAGTAAGGCGTGATATGAGCTAACCAGATCTACCACCTCGAACTCTATAGCTTCAGTGCGACAATTCTCTTTGTTGCCAAATAAGACGTCGACCCAGATCTTGCCAATTGGCTCACAGGACAATCCCGACACAATAACATGGAAAGTGGTCTTAGTCGGCTCCAGCATGTTCACGGTAATGCCTAACTTGAGCATTGTATCCTTATACATAATGTTGATACTACTACCACCGTCAATCAACACTTTTGAAAACTTCACGTTGATATCTGGGCCCATGAATGTTGGATCCAAAACCAGGGCGTATCCTCCAGGGGTTGGCATGATCTTGGGGTGATCTTTTATACTCCAAGTTATCTCTTGCTCAGACCAATGCATGTACTTGGGAATTGCCGGCATCGTGGCATTCACTTCCATCATTCGTCGCTGCTGGCTCTTCTTGTCATTTGGCTCTGTGACAAAGACAACATAGCTCTGGTGATGTTCTTTGTACTCATTTCTGGTTCCGTGACCGACATGAGCATCGTCACCTCTTGGATTGTGCACCTGGTGCACAGCTTCTCTTCTTTCCTGATTCTGATATCTCGGCTGCCTGTTTTCATATCTGCTATCTTCTCCTACTTCTTGAGCATTTCCTCCTGTAAGTGGTGGAGGGGAGGTGGTGGAAGATGCTTATTCGGCAAGTCCACTATGTCTCCTTTCTGAAACCAAGTGCATTGCCTTGTTGAGTGATTTGCCGGCTTACTCGGACTTGGCGTGTGAAACTTACACGGCTGATCCAGCATCATCTCATAGGTGTATTTTTGTCGATCCTGATATTGCTTTCTTTGATCGTATGGCCTTTTGCCGTCATTCTTTGGAACTCATTGTTGTTGACCATTAGTCCTTTGACGCTGACTGCCTCTAGCATCTGGGTGTTCCTGACTCACAGCCGCAACCTGAGTCGAACCATACCTGTAATCCGGCCTCTCATCTCTTCTCTTGCTTCTGTACTCGGATCTTTCCTGGCGCCTTTGCGACCCGGCAGCGTCAAAGATCTGAGTCTCAGTCATCCCATCTGCCGACATGAGCAGCGGCTAAGTCGGATCTCCTAACGCATACGAGTCAGAGATTCTTATCGTCTCATCCAGGCTTGCCGGCATATCTCTTTGTAACCTTTGCCACAACACACTTCCATGTCTACATCCTTGTCCAAACCATGCGATTGCTTGTGACTCGATTACCCCTTCACAAGAGTTACGCATCGTACACCACCTTGTGAGGAATTCCCTGTCTGTCTCATTCGGTCTTTGCTTGCACATTGCTAGTTGTTGTGGGCGATTCGGCCTCTTGTAAGTGCTTGTGAAATTGCTCATGAATGTGTCGTGAAAATCGATCCAACCGTTGATGCTTCCGGGTGGCAAATTGTTCAACCATACCCGAGATGGTCCTTCCAGCATCTGCGGCACGTAATGTACCGCCCATCTCAAGTTTTCCTGCACGATCTTCACAGCGGTTCCATAATCTATGAGCCAGTCCTCTGGCTTTGTGCTTCCATCATATGTTTTTGTCCCTCTGGCCAGCTGGAAATTTGGCACTGGTGGCTCCTTCATGATCCTTGGACCAAAGCATGGTGGACCCTGCGGACCTTGTGATTCAATTATCTCTGCCATCTTTATGCGGTCAAGCTTCAGTCTGGCATCATCCCGCTGAAGGTTCCTACCTTCGTATCTTGCTCCCATTGCCTGATATGCATGATCCGGCAGCTCATACCCGTCATTTACCATGGCCGAGTAACCATCATTATACTTATTCGCGTTTGAGTCAGCAAGCTGTTGAACTGCTTTTCCCGCACTTTGCTGTCTTCTTTCTGGCTGAGCTGGTGCGTTATTCAGAGCTGGGTTTCCTCCTCCTACCGAGTGAGTTCCGCGCCTAGCATGAGGTGCAAAATTTTGCCCTCCGTTGTCATTTCTCTGCCCAACTTTTTCCTGGTTTTCATTTTCTCGGGGATTGTTTCTTTTTGCCCCTTGCGCACGCGCCGGGTTTCCTTGAAGCACTGCCGGATCATAGGCGACCATCTGCTTGTTTCTTCCTGAATCTACACTCTTTTCTTTTCTCGGCCTAGGCGCCGCTCCGGGTGAGGATGTTGTGTGCCCTGCCGATCTTGCCGAGACAGGAGTCGCCGAGTGAACCAGCCGTGACCTCCCTGCTATACCTGAAATTTGCTCTGTAGTATGCCTCATTCAGCATGCTGGCTGCTTTTACTAACTCATTGACTCGTTCTTGCTGCCTTTTCTTTGCTTCCCCCTCCAAGTGGGGTAATTCTGCCATTGTTGCTTCTGCTGCTCGCAGATTAGCTGCTGCTGTGTTGTACGTTGGACGCATGGCCGTATCATTGCTATTCTCTGGTGTTATCTTGGATGTCGCATCTGCCAGCTCTTCATTGAGGTTCCTTCCTCAATCTCATTGCATCAAGCCGGGTCTTTGCGCCCTTGACTCGATTTGCCGAGTTAAGCTCTCGGATAGTGATGTCCACGTCCTGCTGTAACTGTGCTAGCTCCTTGGCTTTCTCGAGGACTTTTATCCTGGCTTCCTCCAACTTGGCTTGCACACGCGTCGGGTCAGTTGCTTGTGCCACTGGCTCTGCCAACTTGTCTATCGCTTCCTGCAGCTCCTTAGCTCTTTTGCTCCTAGCTATGTTCTCTGTTTTTTCCAGTGGCGCCTTTGCTGTTCTTGCAGCCCTTGGTGTTTCCTCATGATTTCCTCCCTCTGTGTTCTCATTCACTACTGGAACTACTAGGGGAGTTGTGGGGTTCGGAGCTGTCATCATTACCTTCATGTTGATGAGTTGGTGAGATTTCCCAACGACAGGAGCCGTTGGAGGATCCGGCGCCAGGACGACGTGCTCAGGATATGCGCACTCCACGCGCACCACGACGTAGACCTGGTGCTCGCAGAACTTGATGAAGCGACCGCTCCTAGGGAACTGCTTGGTCCCGAAGCAGCCCGCGTTGTCGCTGACGAAGTTGAGCGCTCCAAACCTCTGGATGAGGCCGGAGTAGACGTGCTCGCCGGTCTTGGCGATGATGTTGCCCGTCCGGATGAAGACTCCATCAAGCACCTGCTTCTGCCCCACGGTGGGCGCCAACTGTCGTGGTGGTGGCACGGCAGATGCCATGGGTAGGCTTAAGTTGGGGGCCGAATGGGTGCTTGTGGTCACCGGGGAGGGAGTGCACGGTCGAGCCATGCACGAATAACAAGAAGAACTCTCCACACTTGAAAATTTGATTGATACCCCAAATATTACAAGTGCTCCTTGAGCTGTATTGGTTTGAGTACACAGCACTAGTTCCCTACTTGGTCCAACCTCCCTCTACTACTGCTATGCCCTCCCTTATATAGGCAGTGCTAGCTAGCTAATACCCCTTTGGGTTCTAGGGTTTACTATTTGGGTCTTGGTCCTTACGATATGGGCCGAGTTATGGGTTTTCCCTAAGCCCAGAGGCCCGGTCCATAAAGCTTGACAGCTAACGGTCTTCTAGTACGCTGCTTCTTGTTCTTTTTGGCGTCATGCTGTTACTTTGTCATGTAAGGTTAGCCCGGGCCGCTTCATCCCAACATACCGCAAGATGCAAAGTACACAAGAAGCAATCGACAATAAAAGCATCAACGCCCACAATGACCATTGTGTTCTACTCGTGCAACAGATCTACATATAGACACGGCTCTGATACCACTGTAGGGGTTCGTAGCATGGAAAACAAAAATTTTCTATCGCATACAAACAAACAAGCCAAGATCTATCTACTAGATTGTAGCAACGAGTCGATGGAATAACTTACCCTCGAAGATTCCAAAGTGTTTAACGAGAGCGGATTCTCGTGGGTGATGTAGTCGTACTCTTCCCGATCTCAAGATCGCGTAGACGATCCTTCCGGCGCTGCGTTCCGGCAGCGCTCCCGCAGTAGGTCACACGTTCGGTACTCGACGAAGACCTTCCTCTCCCTTGTTCCAGCAGGCAGCGGAGGTTGTAGCACTCTCCTCGCGATTCCGGCAGCACAACGGTGTGGTACCGGAAGTAGAGGGGAGATCCCGCAGGGCTTCGCCTTAAGCCGGAGCGAGTATGGTGGAGTATGAGAGAGAGCTATTAGTGGTCTAGGGATTAGACACACCAATTAGAAGGCTCTAAACCGAAGGCTAGTGCAATTAGAAGCTCTAAACCAAAACGGCTCTAAACCGGAGATTAGAGGATAGGAACTTGTGTGTCTAGAGGAGGAGGCCCTGCCCCTCCTTTTATAGGTGGAGGGGCCGGCGCGCCAGGGGAGGGAGGGGAGTCCCTCCCCAACTCGGCCTAGGTGGGCCGCCGGCTTGGAGAGGAGGGACTCCTCCCCCAAGTCGGTTTTTGCCTCCTCTTGCTTGTTTCCCACAGTTTCTTGTTTTAGCCGTTTGACTTTCAAACTGGCCATTTGACTTTTCTGTTTTAGGATTCAATTTAATCCTTTATTTGGAACAGAAAGAACACTTAGTACATGATGCAATCATTCCAATATGTAATGACACATTCATGTACCCCCTTCCCCCCGGAGTGCCGGACATTCCGGAACCTTCTAGAACATTCCCGATAAAATCACCGGAATCATTCCCGAACTCCGAAACGGGACTTTCCTTATATGAATCTTATTCTCCGGACCATTCCGGATCACCTCGTGATATCCCGGATCCCATTCGAGACTCCGAACAACATTCGGTCTCTTTCTCATAATACCATAACTACTCAAACAACGTCGAATCCTTAAGTGTGTCTCCCTACGGTTCGTGAATTATGCGGACATGATCGAGACACTTCTTCGAACAATAACCAATAGAGGAATCTGGAAATTCATATGGCTCCCACATATTTCTACGATTACTTTGCGATCGAATGAACCACTTACATACGATACCAATTTCCTTTTGTCTCACGATAGTTTACTTATCCAAGGTCATGATCGTCGGTATCTCTGCATACCTAGTTCAACCTCGTTACCGATAAGTACTCTTTTCTCGTTCCCGTGATATGTGATCCCTTGTGAACCAGTCACATGCTTGCAAGCTAATTGGATGAAATTCCACCGAGAGGGCCCAGAGTATATCTATCCGTCATATGGATGGACAAATCCCACTCTTGATCCATGTGTCTCAACCAATACTTTTCGAACACTCAATGCCACCTTTATAGCCACCCAGTTACGGTGTGGTGTTTGATGTCATCAAAGCATCCATCCGGTAAAGGTGATATGCATGATCTCATGGTCGAAGGAATTAGGTTACTATGTATAAGAAAACATATAGCAATTGAACTATTGAAATGACTTGATCTTTATGCTACGCTTATCTATATGAGTATGTCCACCATATCATTCTCCTAACGATATGATCTTGTTGTTGATAACATCTCAATGTTCATGATAGGGAAACCACAATCATTAATCAACCAACAAGCTAGTGAAGTATAGAGGCTATACTAGGGACTTCAATTTAAGTTTACAAATCACACAAGTATCAATGTTTCCTCATTAATACTATTATAGCATGAATGTAAACATTTATCATAAACACAAAGATATAATAATAACTACATTTATTATTGCCTCTAGGGCATATCTCCAACACCCATGCCACCGGCCGTGATCGTGTTGCTGGGCTACGACAAGGATGAGACCACCCGCGCCGCCATGGAAGCATCCAAGGAGGAGGAGGATGCCAAGTGGCAGTGGGAGGGGCTGGAGCACCTGGTGGAGTATGGCAACCTACTACCCCCGATGTCGCCGATGTCGAAGGGGTAGCCCATACCCAGGTGTGGAGGCAGTCTGTGTGGGAATCACCACCGCGCACCCTACTCGCGCCCATGACGTCGTCGTACCAGCAGCCGCCACCACCACCGGCGTACTATCTGCCGAGTGCATGGTCGCCACCGGTGTTCATCAACCTCTCCAATGAGCCTGATGACTAGGTGCCACCGCCTCCGCCAACACTGCCATGCCGGATGTCCTAGCCGTAGCTAGGGTTTATTTTTAGTTATGTTTTTTTAATTTTCTAGTATGTAAATTAAGACTATTATGTAATATATATAAGTTTTCATTTTTTAGTGTTTTATATTTTGCGGGAAAAATAGGTCGAGCCCGCTGGGGACACCCCCGACCCAAATGGAAGAGGCCAAAATGGATCAGACCGATTCGGACACCTCGTGTGTTCGAAATGGTTCAACCCGGTGAAGATGCATGTACAAGTAAGAAGCTCCATGTTAGAATATATGATAGTATTGTGTATTATATAGATATAAGGTCATATATGTGTGTGTCCGTATATGACAAGCACTCCTTGTATTTCCCTATTCATAGTGCAATACAAGGCACCACTATGTGTTATTTCCTCTATCTTATATGGTATCAAACGTAAAAACCTAACCTAGGTTGTGCACCGCCTCCTCCGTTGCCCTCCGAAACCACACAACCCTATCCTCATGTTGCTCCCTCTTCCGCCGCCATGAGTGCCAACGATGATGAACACGAGCGCCTCGCTGCCACCACCAAGGATCGCGAGGCCGCTAAGGCCAAGGAGGTCCAAGATCGCAGCCTAGCCTCCAACCAGGGCCTCCCCCTCTCCTCCACGCCGCACCCGCCACGGGGCACTTCGCCCTCTCATCGCTGCATGCCCAGGTTGTCGGCCTCTCAAGCATCAAAGGGCACGTCCTGATAGATCTTGTTGATGTCTACACACTTCTATTCTTGTAGACAGTTGTTGGGCCTCCAAGTGCAGAGGTTTGTAGAACAGCAACAAGTTTACCTTAAGTGGATTACCCAAGGTTTATTGAACTCAGGGAGGAAGTGGTCAAAGGTATTCCCTCTCAAGCAATCATGCAATCAAGATACAAGAAGCCTCTTGTGTCCCCAACACACCCAATACACTTGTCAGGTGTATAGGTGCACTAGTTTGGCGAAGAGATAGTGAAATACAAATGGTAATGGTGCCAGAAAATAGCTTCTGACTTGTTGTTGACGTGGGGTAACGTGTGTGAGTGCCAGAAAATACTTTGATGGAGCTTGACGTGGAGGTAAAGACTAAAGGCAGAAAAAAGGAAGCAAGCAAACATGCAACAGATCTAGTAGCAAACGGTGTTTAAATGTTTAGAAACAAGGCCTAGGATCATACTTTTACTAGTGAATACTCTCTCATATAAATATCCTCTCTTCATGATACTACTCTTAACTACTCTCTGGTTGGACACTCTAATCATCGGTAGGGCTATAACAACACTCCTCAAGTCCGCCTTCCCCAATCTAGATAATCCCACACTGTCACTTTGAGCGCTAGATGGTTCCAACAAACACCACAATTTTATAGAGACATCCAACTCCAAATATAACTCATAAAAAATATTCAATCTAGCCAAAGTGACACACACAGTATGCACGCTGTCACTTTCACACACGTGGGGAAAAGCATAAATCTATTAAAGCACAAAGAGTATTTATGTAGACTCAAAACTAAGTACCACCATGGCGTGCATGCTATCACTTTCACACACATGGGGAGAGAAGAGATCTACTAAAGCACTTGAGTAGCAAGGTAGATCTACTTAATTACAAAGCTCATGATCACAATATGACCAAGCATAGAGAGAGATGAACACATAGCTACCGATAGAGCCCTTAGCCTAGAGGAAGAACTACTCCCTCAATTATCATGGGAATCAGCAACGGTGATGAAGATGGCAATGTAGATCGATGGAGATGGCTCCGGGGGCACTTCCCCGTTCCGGCAGGGTGCCGGAATAGAGACTTTCTGTCCCGCGAATCTCCCTTTCGGTGGCAGCGGCGCTACGGAGGTTTTTCTAGAAGTATGATAGATTCTTTAGGGTTTTTGGGTCGGAGGCTTCTTATAGGCGAAGGAGGCAAGGTCGGTGGAGTGCCAAGGGGCCCACACCCTCTATGGGCGTGGCCTAGGGTGGGCCCGCGCCCGCCTAGGGTGTGGCCACCTTGGTTTCCTCCTCCGTCTCGTCTTCGATTTTTTGTATCGCTCCCAGAAAAATATAAACTTTGGCTTTTGTCTCGTCCAATTCCGAGAATATTCATTTTTTAGCTTTCTGAAACCAAAAACAATAGAAAACAAGCAACTGGCACTGTGGCATCTTGTCAATAGGTTAGTTCTAGAAAGTGTGTAAAAATACCTCAAAGTATAGACAAAACAAAGCAAAGTGGATACTAAACAAGCATGGAACATCAAAAATTATAGATACCTTTTCGACGTATCACTTGCGCTAGACATCGGCGTCCATCGCCAGTGGCTCATGTTCTTGCGTGCATCCTGGACCACCTCGACGACGTCTCTCCTTCGTCACCTATGACCGAGTGGTCCCTCCTTGACGCAATAGTGGTCTCGACTCTCCCTCGCCATCCTCGATCTCGACTTCCCTATCAATGACACTAAGCTCGTCATCCACTGCCTCAACGGCCTCACCGAAAAGTATGAGGCCGCCGCCGATTTCATCTCCCTCATGGTGCCCACTCCCTCCTTCACCCAGTGTCGCTCGATGCTCCAACTGCAGGAGATGGAGCGCAAGAACCCTCGTGGCCGCAGCTCCGATTCTGCCTTCTACTCCAACACTATGGGCACCAATCATGGCAACGGCCACAGAAGAAATAAAAAGGCCAAGGACGATGTAGCCAAGGACATCGTCCCTGCCAAGGCGCCATCGCCACCAGTCCCTCCACACGCTCCCGTCGCCGCCTCTCCCTATATGTCTTGGCCCAGACCCCAACAACCCCAGAACATGGCAATCCAGATGTGGCCGGGCGGCTACCGACAGCGACCTCTAATCTATGTTTCACGGCAGACCGGCCCCTCTCACGCATTCTACGCCCAGGGCCCCTATGGCGTGGCACCGCCAGCCCCTACGTCACCCTACACTTATGGTTATGCACCGTATGGCTACGGGTACGCTCCTTCGGCGCTGTTGACTTCCTCTCCGTCCTTCTCAAGCGGTTCATGGGATCAAGCGGCATTCCTCAACAAGTTCCAAACCATAGGGCTACATGCGCCTTCACGGGACTGGATCATGGACACCGGCGCATCCTCGCACCTAGCCTCTGATCCCGGTTTGCTCACTTATGTGTCTCCTTCTAACTCTTCACGTGTTGTTATTATTGGTAACGGCTCCACTCTTCCTATCATCACTACCGGTCACACATGTTTTCCTTTTTCTAGTTTTGATCGCCCTATTTATCTTTGCAATGTCTTGGTCACTCCCCATACCATCAAAAAAATTATGTGCGTTCGTCAATTAACCACCGATAATAATGTTTCCGTGAAATTTGACCCATTTAGTTTTTCTGCGAAGGACTTTCCTACTAGGACCGAGATTCTCAGTCTCAGATCCAATAGATCGGGTCCCCTCTACCCAGTCTTCCACTCCTCCTCGAGTATCCCACAAGCACTTGTCGTCGTTGATCAGTTGCTATGGCATCGTCGTATTGGACACCCTGGGCGACCTGTCATGGACTCCTTAGTTTGAGCTTCACGTCTAGTTTGTGTCATGCTTGTCAACTAGGTCATCATGATCGTCTTCCTTTTTATTCTTCCACTCGTGTAACCTCTAAACCCTTCCATCTTATTCATTGTGATTTGTGGACATCGCCTGTTGAGAGTGTTTCTGGTTTTAAGTATTATCTCGTGTGTCTCGATGATTATACTCAATATGCATGGGGTTTTCCCCTTTGTTATAAATCTGAGGCATTCTCTCATTTATCTGCTCTCCATGTGCTTGCCCTCACATAATTTACTGTATGCTTGCAAGTCGTTCAATGTGATAATGGTCGTGAGCTCGATAAATTCTATGCTCCATTCGTTTTCCCAAACACATGGATTTGCACTTCGCTTTTCATGTCCCTATACCTCGCAACAAAATGGTAAAGCTAAACGTATTCTTTGCACTCTCAACAACATTACCTCAATCTTTTATTCCAAGCTAGCATGCCCCCACGATATTTGGTAGAGGTGCTCCACACAGTCGCGCTCCTCCATAATCGGCTGCCTTCCAAAGCAATCGACAAGCGCATCCCCTTTTGTGCTCTCCACGGTTTTGATCCCTCCCATGTTGATCTTCAGGTTTTCAGATGCTTATGTTACCCTAACACCACCGCCACCGTGTCGCACAAGCTTGCACCATGCTCCGTGCCATGTGTGTTCCTTGGGTATCCATCAAACCATCATGGTTATAGATGTCTCGGTAGGTCCACCCAAAATATCATTATATCTTGTCATGTTGCTTTCGATGAGTCCATGTTCCCCTTCACATCCACGGTTTCTACGTCCTCTACTACATCCTCCATACAATTGTATGATTTGTTGCCTCAACTCGTCATGATGCCATTTACCGTTCCCAACACGGTCGAACAAGCCTCTCTAGTCGGTCTACCTCCTGCCATCTGTGTTGACGCCACCCCTGCCGGAGCGCACACGATAGCCTACCGAGGCTGACTCCACTGCTACAGGCACCAGCCCTGCCTCTAGCCCTACCACAGTCGCTTGCCATCCTGCCTCGAGACCCGCCGCGAGCCCTGCCGCGGCCGCTCGGCAGCCTACCGTGGCCTCGCCCTCTGCCACGTCGACGAATTTTGCCTCGCCATGCATGCCTCCTACATAGACTCCACCGTCGGCCCAGCCACTTTCGGCTCGTCGACCGCGCCCACCGCCTCCACCACCGTCACACCGCATGCTTACTCGTGCAAAGACTAGCGTGGTGCAGCCGAAGACCATATTTGATCTTCATGTCGAGGGTTTATCTCCTCTTCCGAAGATGTATTGTGGTGTGCTCAAGGATCCAAACTGGCATGCTGCTATGGTTGATGAGTACAATGCTCTACTCTCCAACAACACTTGGGACCTCGTTGATCCTCCTCGCAATGCCAACGTTGTCATCGGCAAGTGGATATATCGTCACAAGTTAAAGTCTGACGGTTCTCTTGATCGATATAAATCACGATGGGTCTTGCGTGGATTCACTCAGCTCGAAGGTATTGATTTTGATGAAACCTTCAGCTCGGTCGTCAAACCATCTACTATACACACAATATTGTCACTTTTCCTCTCCAGTGATTGGCCAATTCATCAATTGGATGTCAAGAATGCTTTCCTCAACGGTAAACTTGATGATACAGTCTATGCTCGCTAGCCCTCAGGTTTCATTGATCCTAATTATACTGACAAGGTATGTCGCCTCAACAAAAAACTGCATGGTTTAAAGCAGGTACCCCAAGCATGGATTCAGCGGTTTGCTACCTATATTGCATATCTTGGGTTTCTTTGGTGCCAAGTATGACAGCTCCTTGTTCGTTTACCGCCACGGACCAGACATGGCTTATCTCTTGCTCTATGTGGATGACATTATTTTGACAGCGTCTTCTTCCACTCTGCTACACAGTTTGATTACCTCTCTCCGTTCTGAGTTCACAATGACGAATATGGATGACCTACATTATTTTCTAGGCATCTCAGTTAAGCAGCATGGAATGTATGTTTTTCTCGCAAGAGAAGTATGCTATGGAGCTTCTTGATCGTACCGGTATGTTATAGTGCAAGCCAATCTCCACACCAGTTGATACAATTTTTTAATCTTTCGGCACGGTCCAGTGATCCAGTGGCAGTTCCTACCGAGTACCGCAGTATTACAGGAGGTCTTCGGTACCTTACTTTTACCTGGCCAGACATCTCCTATGCAGTGCAGCAGATTTGTCTTCACATGCATGATCCACGAGCTGCTCACTTGCTTCTATTGAAACGTGTTCTTCGCTACGTTCACGGCACCACCGACTATGGCCTAACTTTGTATTGACGCACCTTAAACAAGTTGTTGGCTACTCTGACGCTGATTGGGCAGGTTGTCCAGACACTCGCCGGTCTATTTCTAGCTATTGTGTTTTTCTCGTCTGACATGGTTATACCCTACGGATACATGACTTCAGCATACCTGGTCCAGCCCAAGGAAGGCCCACAGCAGACATATACTGGCCCATGAAGATTTTTGGGTGGCCAAGGCCCATGACGTCTTCGGATCCTTGGAGAGCAAGACTAGAGGAGATAGGAAATTCAAAGGGGTAAAACCCTAGAACTTGTAACCGACTAGGTCTATGCCTGGGACCTGCCTAAGTCTATATAAAGGCCAGGAGGGTACGTCCTAGATCTCTCGACTCATACTTTCGCACACGCATCCACGCCAGATCGAATCTGTGCACCCTATAACCTTCGGTTCCGCCGTAATCAAAGAGCAGACAAGCAGGAGTAGGGTTTTCCCTCTGGGGGCCTGAACCTGGGTAAATCTCGTGTCCCCTGGTTGCTTGTCTGTTAACCGTGCCACGATCTCCAGCATCCCCATCTTCTCCAAAACCCAAGTCCATAACAATGGGCATTGACGAGATTAAACCTCGTCAATTGGCGCCGTCTGTGGGAACTGGGCTACTGATTGTGCGGTCGTGACGGTTCCGACCCGATCGATCTACAACTCCGCGGCGACGGAGAATCACCTCCTCTTTGGCGCTTTCGACTTCACCGCCCACTCACCGGCTACCATGAAGGATTTCGAGCCCGTAGGCGACGGACTCGAAATCTTGTTCGGGAGCTTCTGCTTCCAGGTGGGACAAACCGGCACCCTCCGCCTCCCTGAGCGGGTGCCCATGCCGTCAATCAGGCCCGCTTTGTGGGCTCCACACCCCGTGCTACGCACGTCACCATCAACAGATGAGTTTTACAGCAGCAGCAACTGCACCTCCGATATGTGTGATCCACCTTCGGATGAAGGGAGCTACGGTTCCAGATCCGAAAGTTGCGGCAGCAACCAACCAATCTGCAGGCGCTATCTGTGCGCCGCAGTCATCCAAACCGACGAGGAAACGCCTAACCCGCCGCCCAACCCCAACCCGCAGGACAGAAACGGCGAAAACGGTGGGAACGGAAGAAGTCGGTCCCCCCCACCCAATGGAGAAAACAGTGGCACCCTCATCCAACTTAGCAAAGAAGGATGGGTCGAAGCACGCCGCGTCGTCGCAGGCGAAATAGTCCTCTGGACTCCCCACGTGATCTGCTGAGGGCATACCACTATCTCCTCATCGAGGAGCACAAGAAACAAGTCAAGATGCAGGAGACGCTCGACAAACGCAAGCAAGCAGCCTCCGATTCCAGCGCACGATGAGCTGCGCTCTCCGTCGCGGCACCCAGCTCTAGCACAAACGGAAACCAGGGAAACAAGCACCGCTCTCGGGTGGAAAAAATGGACCCGAAGGAGCAGCGTGACGTGACCCGAACTCTCCACACATCGTTCATGGATATGGACGCTGACGGCAACATCATCCCGAAGACGCCACAAGCTGCGATCATGGCAGCCACTGTGTATCTCGCGGCTCACCCACCTCCAGAGGGGGACCCAAAAAGGGCCATGCATAGGTCCGCACTCACCGGACTAGGACTAATCGGAGATGCGCTCCACGAAGACGCTCCCGCGGAACCGAAGAAAAAAGCTCCGGCCAGGCGCGACCGGAGTCCCACCCCCTCATCCGAAGAGGAAGAGGAGCACGATCTTCCTCGAAGGAAGAAGAGCTCGCACCGCCATAAAAGCGACTACGACGCCAGAGACAAGCTTACACAGCGCAAGATCGATAAAGCACGTGCTAAACGCGCATGCTCGTTTGAATCTGAGATGGATGAAGACGAAGGAAAACTCTGCGGGGCTCGATGCTTCAGCAGATCCGTTCGGCGAACACAGATGCCACGCAACTTCAAGCTTCCTTCGGATACTCCGAAGTTCAACGGCACGCAAGATCCAAAGTCCTGGCTCAGTGACCATCTGTCATCCGTCAAACTTCATGGAGGCAACAAAGAAACCGCCATGCAATGCCTTCAGCTGCAGCTAACAGGCGCGGCGCGGGTCTGGCTTAGCAGCCTATCATCAGGATCCATCCGAAGCTGGGAGGAGCTCGCTTACAGCTTCATCCGAAACTTCAAAGGCACCAGCAAGAGGCCCGCCTCAATCGAAGAGTTGCGAGCCTGCACTCAAAGAACGGGTGAATCAATTCGCTCGTACATACTACGCTGGTCTACAACCAAGAACTCCGCAGCACACATCTCCGAAGAAAGGGCCATCGACGCCTTCAGGGACGGTGTCAAGCGCCCAGACTTCAAGGAGAAACTTGGACGTGTAAAGCCCAAGTCACTCGACCAGCTCATGGAAATCGCCAATAGTTGGGCAGACGGCGAATATTGCATCCAGCGGGCACAATCAGATGAAGAGGACGACTACGGCCGAAGACGCGAACGCTGCAGCAAGAGGAGATCGCGTGTCTACGAGGACCGCGACGGACCCGACATGGTCGCAGCCGGCTACGCCGACCGCCGTAACGACAACAGCCGCAACAGCGGAGGATACCGCAGCGGAAACTTCCACGACAACGGACGACCAACGCAGTCGTGGCAACGCCGCGACCGCGACAACGGACCCTCAGCATTCGACAAACTTTCGGGTCCATGCACCATCCACTTCTACATCGACAAACAGGATGGCAAAAAGAAAGCTAGCCACATGCTCAAGGACTGTCGCGAGTTCCAGAAACTCAGCGAAGGCATGGTGCAGATGAGGCAACAAGCTCCAATCCCTGCGTTCGGAAACGCACCTGCGCCAGGTGAAATAGCACACGGAGCTCCTCCACCGCCGCCTATTGGAGGCCCAAATCAACCAGTCGCACCAGCGCAAAACAACGCCGGGGTCGCATACCCCCTACCAAAGGGAGCACTAAATATGATCCAGAAGGGACGCCCCACCAACAGGGTGCAGAAGAAAATCACCCGACAAATCAACTTGGCCGTGGCAACTCCGCCTGCAATCCCTGAGTACCTCAGCGGATAGGAGTCCTGCATCACATTCACTCGCGCGGATCACCCTTGCCAGATCCCTCGCCCAGGTCATGCTGCCCTGGTGCTGGAGGCGCAGATCGGAGGCTTCGAGATGAGTCGCGTCTTCATGGACGGCGGCAGCGGCATCAACCTAATGTTCGCAAGCACTCTAGCAGCTATGCGGATCCCGCAATGCAGCCTGGAACAATCAGACACAACGTTTCACGGCATTGTCCCAGGGAAGGGCATCTTCCCCCTGGGCAAAATAGGGCTCGACGTCATCTTCGGGAAGCCGGACAACTTTCGGCAGGAGCGCCTAGAATTCGAAGTGGTAGACTGGCCGTCGCAATACCATGCCATCCTGGGACGTGTAGCATTCGCAAGGTTCCTGGCCGTCCCACACTACGCATACCTACTACTCAAGATGCCAGGACCAAGGGGCGTCATCACAGTCCACGGGAGCTTCACCCGATCGGACCAATGCGACAGGGATTTCAACAAAATCTCCCAGTCCTTCGGCATGCAAGACGAGCTCGTAAGGCTCCGCGAGGTGACGGACAATGGGCTACCTCCAGTCACAAGGCACAACGCACCCGACATGTCCTTCGACTCCACCGTCAACACCAAGAAAGTGCAGGTCCATCCGACAGACGCCTCCAAGACGGCGCTGATCGCCAACGACCTCAGCACCGCATAGGAAGGCGCGCTCGTCGAATTCCTCCGTGAGCGCTGGGAAATCTTCGCCTGGTGTCCTGCGGACATGCCAGGAGTTCCCAGGGAATTCGCCGAGCACGCACTCAATGTCTTCCCAGACACCAAGCCAGTCAAGCAGTCTATCCGAAGACTGTCGGAGCCACGAGCCGAAGCTATCGGCAAAGAGATCAACAGATTACTCGCAGCAGACTTCATCCGGGAAATCAAGGAAAGCGAGTGGCTGGCAAATACGGTGATGGTCCCGAAGAAGGACACGGACATCCTGCGGATGTGCGTGGACTTCACGTCACTAAATAAACACTGCCCAAAGGACCACTTCCCTCTTCCTCGGATCGACCAGATCATCGATTCGACTGCAGGTTGTGAGAAGCTCTCCTTCCTCGACGCCTACTCAGGCTATAACCAGATTCGACTCAAGGTCGAAGATCAAGAAAAAATGGCGTTCATCACACCGTTCGGAGTATTCTGCTACAACACAATGCCCTTCGGGCTAAAGAACGCGGGTGCCACGTACCAGCGATGCATGCAGGCCTGCCTCAAGGACCAGATCGGTCGCAACGTCCAAGTCTATGTCGACGACATAGTCATAAAAACCAAGGAGGCAAGAACACTTATCGACGATCTCCGCGAGACGTTCGACAACCTTGATCGCTACAGGATCAAGCTCAATCCAGAAAAATGCGCCTTCGGCGTCCCCTCGGGTCAGCTGCTCGGATACTTCATCTCTCAACGAGGGATCAAGGCGAACCCGAAGAAAATCAAAGCCATCATGACAATGGAGAAGCCGAAAAGCCTCAAGGGCGTTCAGCAGCTCGCAGGACGAGTAGCGGCACTGAGCAGGTTCATCAGCCGCATGGGCGAAAAGGCCCTACCATTCTACCAGCTGCTACGCAAGGCGAACAAGTTCGAGTGGACACCAGAAGCCAACGACGCATTCGAAAGCCTCAAGCGGCTCCTCTCCACCTCGCCCGTTTTGGTCACGCCAAAGGAGCGCGAGCCCCCGCTGCTGTACATAGCAGCCACACACCAGGTGGTCAGCACAGTACTCGTGGTCGAACGACCCGAAGAAGGCAAGACCCACGGGGTCCAACGCCCAATTTACTACCTCAGCGAGGTTCTCACTCCAACGAAACAGCGGTACCCGCACTACCAGAAGCTAGCCTACGGCGTGTTCATGAAGGCTCGACGACTGAGCCACTACTTCCAGGAGCATCAGGTGATGGTCGTCAACGAGGCACCCCTAAACAACATCCTGAATAACCCAGAGGCCACAGGACGCGTGGCCCTGTGGGGCATCGAACTATCACCCTTGGACATCGTCTACGAGAAGCGACACGCAATAAAATCTCAAGTCCTCCCGGACTTCCTGGTGCATTGGATGGAGCTGCAGCTGCCAGACACCCCAGACATGTCGCAGTCCTGGACAATGCACTTCGACGGCTCCAAGCGCGAAGCCGGAGCAGGGGCAGGGGTCATACTGACCTCCCCGCAAGCTGATAAGATGAAGTACGTTCTTCGTATGAAATTCAGAGCCTCCAACAACGAGGCCGAATACGAAGCCCTCATCCATGGCATGAAGATGGCAAAAATATGTGGCGCAACGCGCCTGGTCATCTACGGTGACTCCAACCTTGTCGTACAGCAGACGATGAATGAGTGTGACGCACACGCCGAAAACATGATCGCGTACCGCGCGCTATACAACGCACTCGAAGGAGAATTCGACGGCTGCGAACTTCGGCACGTTGGAAGAGAGAGCAACGAGGAGGCCGATAGACTCGCCAACATCGGCTCCACTTGTGCAAAGGTACCACCAGGTGTGTTCCTCGAACAGATCTGCGTGCCATCCATCAAGCGGAAATTCCCTAAGGGATCACCCGAAGAAGCAGAACACTCGGGGGCTACGCTACCCGAAGGTCAGGAAGGACCCGAAAAGTTAGATACCGAAGTTGCCATGGTCAACCTGATGCAGGCCATGGCAGTCGAAGAAACCTGGACACGTCCATACCTCCAGTTCCTGATAAACGGAGAATTGCCAGACAGCCCGACAGATGCCCGGCGCGTATCTCGTCGGTCAAAAGCTTTCACCATCATCAACGGCGAGCTGTACAAACGCAGCATTACGGGTGTACTACAACGGTGCGTCACCATCAACGACGGCAAGGCCATACTCCAAGATATCCACGAGGGCATCTGCGGCCACCACGCAGGTAGCCGCTCCCTCGTCGCCAAAGCTCCGCGAGCAGGATTCTACTGGCCAACGGCCATGAGCGACGCGAAGGACATCGTCCGAAGATGCAACGGGTGCCAACGGTTCGCCGACAAACCACACGCACCTGGGTCCGAACTTCGACCCATACCCATAGCCTGGCCTTTTGCCCAATGGGGCCTCGACATGATCGGCAAACTGCCAAAATCCTCGAAAGGAGGAAACGTCTTCCTCCTGGTCGCAGTCGACAAATTCACCAAGTGGATCGAGGCCATGCCAGTCACCAACCAGAAGGGCAAAACCGCCGTCAAGTTCTTCGAATCCATTGTCTACAGGTTTGGCGTACCGCACAGCATCATCACCGACAACGGATCAAACTTCATCTCCGAAGAATTCCAGGACTTCTGCGAAGGCCTTGGGATCAATATCACGTATGCCTCAGTGGCACACCCGCAAACAAACGGGCAAGTGGAAAAGGCCAACGGCCTAATCGGCGCTGGCATCAAGAAGCGCCTCATGAGCTCACTCGAGCACAAAGCTAGAAATTGGACGAAAGAGCTACCGTCTGTCCTGTGGAGCTTACGTACTACGCCAAACAGCTCCACCGGCTACACACCATTCTTCATGGTGCACGGAGCTGAGGCTGTGCTACCAGCCGAAGTACGCCACCAGGCTCCACGAGTCGTCGCTTACAGCGAAGCCGAGTCCACGGCTGCACTCGAAGACGCCGTCGACACACTCGACGAAGCACGGGATATAGCAGCAGCTCGATCAGCGGTGTACCAGCAGAGTCTCCGCAACTATCACAGCCGCTGGCTGCGCCCAAGGTCCTTCGTCAAAGGAGACCTCGTATTGCGACTCAAGCAAAAGCGACCGAACAAACTCGATTCACCATGGGAAGGACCCTATGTCATCACCGAAGTCATCTCAGGTGGCGCCTATCGCCTCAAGCACGTGGAGTCTGGAGTCGCATACTCCAACCCATGGAACGTCTCGCACCTGCGACGATTCTACCCGTAGCAACCTACCCCCCTTTTTACTTTCAATAAGGCTTTCAGCCAAGGCTACCCAGCCGAACCATGTACCTCCTCCATTACGATATAAATAAAGCTAAGTGTCTCGCCCCAACCTTCGGTTGACCATTTTCTGCAACTTTACTACATGCTACATATGCACTTGGGGGATCCCCCCACCTCACGATTTTATCGACTGAGGACCAAACGTGTACACCTGAGTAGCTGACTACGTCAGGCAAACGAAAAGAGCACGTACTCAATCAAAAGCACTGCGTGCTCACAAACAAGCAAACCTTTACAACAAAGGGCACAGAAATGCCCAGCCGCAATATACAAATTTTACATCTATCTGTTTATTTTCAGGTCCTACCTATTCTGAAGAATAACCTGAGCACGCTGCTTAAACAAATCTACAATCTGTTCGGCATACTGCCTTACAGCCGCGTAATGCGGACGCATGTTCCACTCGCCACCATCTGGTCGAGGAGGTGGCCCAGTCACCACAGCAGCCAAATCTACGTCAGGGCGGTGCACCCTCACAAGAGACAAGGCAGCCTTTACCCCTGCGACGAGCTGCTGCCGCACCAGCTCCTTGACATTGCTGGCACTCCGAAACTTTGTCAGAAGACCTGCAAGGGTCGTTGGCACGGCATCCAACGGAAACATGACGTGCAGCACCGAGGAAAGTGATGTCTGCACCTGGAGGAGCACCCGCGAAACCTGGTAGACACGATCCTGCACCGTCGCCAGAACCATGGCGCGATCACGATCCATCCAGAAGAAGCCGTCGGCCTCCATGTCCTGTTGAGTCAAGCAATTGACTCGAACAGCGATACGCTCCTTTTCCTCCCTCGGAGCAAGATTGGCACCTGCGATAACCGCACAAAACAAGAATAAGGCCAGCAGGCTCACCCGAAGAACTGAGCTATAGCCCGAAAGAAGGATCAACTTACATTGCAGCTGCTCGGACAGCCGACCCAGCTCCGCCATCAAATACTCCTCTCTGGCTGCACCACGGTCTGCCTTGGATTTCCAAACGTCGGCGCGACCGCGTAACCCAAGCAAATCTCTCTCCAAGCTGCGCACGTGATCTCGAAGAAAAGCGAGCTGCGAGGAATCATCCAATGATGGTCGCAAGGGCTTTTCGGATGAAGTGTCAACTGGGTCAGCACCCGAAGGAACCTATAGCAGCAGAAAAAAGAAGGCACACAGACATTCAGCCAAGGATAGAGCACAACTCGGAGGAATTCATTAAAATATATAAGGCCACTACGTGGCACAAGGATGGTGCTACAAAAGATATTTACAACAAAAATAGACTACAAACTACCCTACGTCTACTATGCCTAAGGCGGAGGACACTGAGTCGCCTCAGAACCAGACTGCCTAGCTTTGGCCTCGCCCTGCTGCCGCAGCGCGTACTCAGACAGCAAGTCAATGAGCTTGGGCCCATATCGTCTGCAGCGAGCGGAGTAGGCGGCGAAGGCTACCTCGGATCCATCCGCAGCCGTCGGCATCCGAGAAGTAATCTGGGGCAGGTCCAGCTCCGCCCCAGCCGCCATGGCCATCGCCAGCCCGACGGACGCGCCGATGCCCTTCTGCTTGCGCTTGTACGCCGCAGGCGCTTCGGCTGACAGAGCCTCTGCCAGAGCGTCCACATCATCCAGAGTTGAGCCCTTCGGGAAGAGCTCCTGGTAGAAGCGACCAAGGACCTCCTTCGCCTTGGCAAGGGAGTTGACGACGGTGCTGCAGCGGTCTTCGACCGCCACAGTAGCATCATCTAGAGCACTCCCGTGCTCCAGAGCACCGCGGTCGAACTCGATGCCTGCGGCATCTGAGACAAAAAAGAAGAAAAACATGAAGAAAGGCAGCATAAAAAGAAGATCCATAGAAAAAGAAACAAGTCCACAAGCTTGTACTCACCCGAAATGGCCTTGGCAGCAGCCATGAGCTTATCTGCCACCCCTCTTTCACGAGCAGCAGCAACGGTGGCTAGCTGCTCCTCACGATCTGCGGTCTCCTGCTGCAGACGCTCCTTCGCTTCGGCTGCTTTCGTCAGCTCCAGCTCAAGGCGCTCTCTCGCACCAGCGGCGGCTTCGACCTTCTGCTCCGATTGGCCAAGGCTCTTTTTAAGAGCGTCGACCTCACAGAGAGAGTCGTTATGCTCCTCTGCATTTACAACAAAGCAAGTGTCAAAGACCAGGACCAAGATAAACAAGAGAAGTACTAAAAGGCAGACGAATACCTTGAAGCTGCCGCAGTTTCGCCTCCAGCGTCAGGCGTTCCTCCACCAGCCGTTTGGCCTCTTGGACAAAAGGCTGCAGAAAAAGGCAATAGCATTAAGCACAGGACTTGGGGGCTATGCCCAAAACAAAGAAGCAAAAACAACATCAGCACATGAAGACGCTCGGGGGCTCCCCCCGTGACATGAAGTAGAAAAACTTACATGCTCCGAAGGCGAACCCGCAGGCCCGCCTGCGAAATTCTGAGGCGCAACCACCAGCCTCTCCTGCACAGGAGGATCCGGAGCGGCGCCACCCGAAGTCGCCACCGTCTGAGGAGGAGGCGACGCAATGTTCGACTCCCCCATCATCTCTCGCGCACCATCACTGGAGTCGTGGGAGGATTGCCTGCATACGAAGCCAATCAACACAGGTGCACACATCATAAAGAGAAAAGGACAACAGTACAACAAGAAAACTTACGAGCCCAGTTCTTCAGTCCAACAAAGGGAGGAGTCAGCGACTTCCCCGGGAGTTCTTCATCGGCCTTGAACTTCAGCAGCACGCGAAGATCCTTGTCAAGATTCCCCTCCGAGATTTTCTCACTCGAAACCCTCGTCGGATCACGACGCCCAGAATAAAGAAACATCGGGTGCGCCCTCGCTTGGAGAGGCTGCACCCGACGCTCAAGAAACGTTCGGATGATGTCCACGCCGTTCACCTCCTTCTCAGGAATCAGTTGGAGACCCTCCACCCGACGGTAAAGGGCCTCTATCTCCTCCACCTCACCATCCAAGATTTGGTTTTTCCAAGACCTTTTCTTCTCAATCTTTTGGGAGGGGTCAAAGGGAACGAGACCAAAATCTTGCCCAGGCAATACGGAGTCACGTATGTAAAACCATTTCCTCCGCCAGTACTGGACAGATTCGGACATGGAAAAAGAAAAGAATTGCACATTGGGACTGAGGGAGATGATGAAACCCCCAATGGGATACACACCATCCGAACCAGACTGCCTCTTCACGGAATAAAGCTTCCGGAAGAGGCCAAAGTGCGGCTCAATGCCAAGCCAACACTCGCAAAGCGTGATAAAACATGCAATGTGGAGAAGAGAGTTGGGAGACAGATGATGGAGTTGAACCCCATAGAAAAAGAGCAGTCCACGGAGGAAGTCGTGGACCGGAAAAGAAAACCCGCGAATCACGAAGGCAACAAACATAACCCGGTACCCAGATGGGGGACGGGGGATTACCTCATTGTCGGGGAGTTTCACGGCCGTCGTATCTTGCGGGATCAGGCCCCGCTCGCGCAGCTTGCGGAGATCGCTCTCCCGCGTCTCTGATCGCCGCCAGCCACCATCGGTGACGCGAGCAGTGGTGGTGCCCTTCTTGCCTCCGGCGGCGCTGGTCCCAACCGCAGATGAGGACTTCTTTGTTTTCCCCATGGCGCTACGGCGGTGGTGGCGTTGCCAACGAAGAAAGACAAAGGAAATGTGGAGGAAACTCTCAGCGCGCAGAAAGAATAGCTCAAGAACGAGGAGGCAGTGAATAGATGAACTGCTGCGGTGAAAAACAAACCACGATTTCACCAGGGATTATAACAGCGAAGACGACGCACGCTGGCCGTCCATCGAGAAGACCTAACGCCAACAGTAGATCTGGCCGTACACGTGTCAGCACCAAAACGAACCGTCGTTACCACGCCGTCCACTACGCGCGGAAATCGAGGAGACGCCGTAATCATCTCCACGCCGCGCGTGACCAGTCAATTCAAAGTCAGCCAGTGGGACCCACGCTTCGTCCAGTCAAGTCATCTCTGGCGTAGCAGACGCTTGAGGTCATTGATCGTAAGCACTGACGTCATCAAAAGCTATACCAGCACCACTTCGGCTCCACAGCTAAGAGTACTCACTCGAATCTACGATTCGACTAAATACTCGGGGGCTACTCCTATCAGGAGCGCTGGCCGCGCACCCGACAGAACAAATAATGCCAAATTACTTCTTCGAGTCCTACGTCGAGTCTACGACTCCACTACGGACTCGGGGGCTACTCCCATAGGAAGGATGGATTTAATCATCCGAAAATTTTCGAGTCCTTCGGACTTAACGACTGAACCAATGCTTTAACTAAAGTCTCCGTTCGAGTCTGCGACTCGAACAGACACTTGGGGGCTACTCCCATAGGGAGCGCTGGTCGCGCACCCTATGAAATTTTCGACTGCGATCTTTCGGATCAGCACGCAAAAACTTTTCAGCAACTCTGCCCCAACAAAATGCTAAGTGAGTGACAATCTCCTTGGCCACCCGAAGCACCTCCGAGGTGATAAATGATCGGATGCTGTGTCTGCGACGCAAAGATAAGACCTGCAGATATCATCTGATGGCCTGGCAACGCACCTGACTGCGCTCTGCTAGTATGAATCCGTACCAGCAGGTACGATGAAAAATCCCGACGGACGCGTTGGGTACACCAATTAAAATCACTGGAATTCCACTCCTGTAGGTCCTCCGCGGCCTGAGTCGAATTACGCCAGCATATGTTCCAGGTCCGGGTTGAGGGACCCGAACCTGAAGAAGATCGTGTTGTTTCGTCCTAAGACAGTTAACTGACCCTGATCCGTCGGGCGAGTCAGGCACACGCATCAACAATCCCTACACACATATACTATTAACATATAGCTGCACCCGAAAGATGGAAGAGTCCTCAGCCGAATCTGCGATTCGACTGATCACTCGGGGGCTACTGACATGGTTATACCCTACGGATACATGACTTCAGCATACCTGGTCCAGCCCAAGGAAGGCCCACAACAGACATACACTGGCCCATGAAGATTTTCGGGTGGCCAAGGCCCATGACGTCTTCGGATCCTTGGAGAGCAAGACTAGAGGAGATAGGAAATTCAAAGGGGTAAAACCCTAGAACTTGTAACCGACTAGGACTATGCCCGGGACCTGCCTAAGTCTATATAAAGGCCAGGAGGGTACGTCCTAGATCTCTCGACTCATACTTTCGCACACGCATCCACGCCAGATCGAATCTGCGCACCCTGTAACCTTCGGTTCTGCCGTAATCAAAGAGCAGACAAGCAGGAGTAGGGTTTTCCCTCCGGGGGCCTGAACCTGGGTAAATCTCGTGTCCCCTGGTTGCTTGTCTGTTAACCGTGCCACGATCTCCAGCATCCCCATCTTCTCCAAAACCCAAGTCCATAACAATGGGCATTGACGAGATTAAACCTCGTCATCAGCGCTAATCTAGTGTCTTGTCGTCTCTAGGTCGAGTGCAGAGGCTGAATACAGGGCTATGGCGCATGTGGTGGCCGAATCTTGTTGGCTACGCCAAGTCCTTTAGGAGCTACATCGACTGGTTACTGGTGCTTCTGTCATCTTCCGTGACAATGTGAGCTTCGTTTACATGATACAGAATCTAGTGAATCATCAACGTCAAGCATGTGGAGATTGATCTACACTTCATCAGGGACCGTGTCACCACAGGAGAGGTTCGTGTTCTTCATGTACCAAGTTTTTCTCAGTTTGCGGACATCTTCACCAAAGGACTGCCATCACCCCCTCTTTTTAGATTTTCGGGACAGTCTCAACATTCGTAAGACCATATTTTTGATTGAGGGAGAGTGTTAAAATATATGACTGTATTGCTTATTATATAGATATACGGTCGTATATGAGTATCCATATATAACAAGAACTCCTTATATTCTCCCTATTTATAGTGTAATGCAAGGCACGACTACATGTGGTTTCTTCTACCTTATAGTCCGGACTTTAGTCCTAGAAAAGGCAAAAGGATGATCAGGAGAACATGGGGTTGTGCTAATCATCCAAACGCCATGGCCCATGCAACAACAACGCCCCTTCTTCCTACCTGAACGGTTTGCCATCTTTTCAGGTACTCATAGGAGACTTTAAGGCAGGCCTTTTGACCTTTTCCATGAACAGACGCCCTAGTAGTGGGCACTCACGCCAACGGGCAACGGTGCCATGCCATGCATTCACAAGCATCTTTCACACCGTGAAAAACAAAACAAAAATCTAGTCACTGCTGCTCGGCATTTCAGCGCGTTTCACGCCATGATCAGGGGACGCCGGCCTAAACCTGGCACCACGTGTTCCATACGCGTCGGCCGGCGACGTGCAACACCCGCAACCCGAAACGGAAACGCCGTGGTTGGTCTTGGTCCAGGCTCGGAGAGAGATGCGGCTCTGAACGAGCGCGCGCCACACAGCGCGGCGGCGGCTGTACCTGTACTGCGGTTGGGAAGTCCAGCTCCGATGCAACGCCCGGCCCGGCCCCCACGTCGATTGGCGCCGTCTCGCCGACACCAACCCGTGTTAAATGAAAAATTGCGGGACGGCGAGTTTGGGTTGTTGCGACTTGCGAGGTAGGTGGAAGAAGAATCACCCGAGTGGAGGGCCACAACCACAAGCGCAGCTCGTCGGTTCCTTTCTGCACTCTCATTTGTTTTTTTCCTTGGCCACGAGTAAAATTCAGCTATAGTATCTAGACTTGTCATGCTTGCTCGATACGGCCATGTATTCGGGATTTCGGGTACCGAAAGTCGCACATTACGAGATGGGTTACTGTACCGACCAAGGGTAGCAAGTCTAGGTACCATACCTGAATTTTACTCTTTTTTCCTGGCAAAAAAAAAAGAATTCTACTCTTTTTTCTCTTCCCCAGTGGCGTGGAAGCAGTTAGACTGACCCATGTCTGCCTGTCGTCACTGAACTGAAGCATCAGGCTGTAATATGCCTCACTTCGGCACCCGGTTCAGAGGTTGGTGGCGCCGTAGTGGAGGTAGCTGCAAGCAAAAAAAGAAAAAAAATGAAACAGAGCAACCTCGACTGAGTTGTATATTCCTCTTCTGCACACGGAACGATTGAGACGTGCTTGCTCTGGTACGCCAGCAAAAAGAGCTGTGTCTAGTTCCCAGATACTATTATACAGTTCAGAGTGTGATATTTCCCGCATTTTCATCCGGTGGAAGGTCACGTTTGGCCTGACAGCGACTTGCTACAACTACAACCTCTCAAAACAAATGACATCAGATATTTTGTTTGATCAAAGGGGTTCCCCCCAGCTTCATTAAGAAAGCATAGTTCCACTACAGAGTTATTACAACACTTTTCCAACCACAGTTTTGACACATCTAAGCAGATGTGTCACATCGTGCAGTAGCCTACACGAGAAAGCAGCAACAGGCATTAAAACTTCATCAATCTACCCACACACTTCCAACCTCCTCTAACCATCGCCCACACACAAGGATTCTTCACAGAGCAGACAAATGACATCGGGTGGTTGAGGCATGCATAGCATAACCCGGCCATGTGCACATGTGCTGGAACCTTTGGTTCATGCAAAGCCATACCTGCTGAGCCGTTTTGGCTGGAATCTACTGCGGAGTTCGCAAAGGGTATGTGAGCACAGATTTCACTCTCTCGCTCTCTTGAGGAGATACCGGAGGGAGAAGATCCCCAGGGCAGAGGTTTGCCAAAACCACCCTGTAGCGTTCCTTGGGTCGACCTTTCTCGCCAGGAACCAGGCATAGACGCCTTCTCCCAAGTGCGCAGCAACCGCGGCCACAAGGACTAGCCGAATCACCAGCATTGAGCGGAAGACTAGTAGATGGAGGGCAAGCACCCATTTCAGTGGACCAACAGGCGGAAGGCAAGCAGCTGAAAAAAGAGCGAGCATCCCAATTGCTACTGCCAACCAAACGAATATGGTCGGACCATCCATTTCTCTCCTCTTCCGTTCTTGCCAATAGGAGATGGTTGCAGCCAAGCCTTCCTGGGGACTCGTCATAGGCACGTAGCCAAGTTCCTCTTTAGCTTTCAGATAGGAAAAGTAATGGGTAACACCCACCTGCCACAGTCAACTACCAGCATTAGTATATGATCGACGTACACATGGACTATCATTTGTTTGTTCACACTCATCATCAAAAATACTATACCAAGTACTTGCTTAGACATATCCCTTGATTATGGCTATTTTCAAAGTAATAACACTGAAACAGCTGTGGCTAGTATACTGCATATGGATCATCACATTATATTAGGCGAAACCCCAAGGGAAAAAGTAACTCGTGTTATACATGGCTCATCGCAATGAACTCGGTGATCATACATGATTTGTCTTTCAAATGCAGATAGTCTAGAGGGATCTGGGCGGTAGCGTACGGTTGGCTCTCCTGCCCTAACCTCCTTCAGGACCTTGGCTTTGGCTACGCAGCAGTGTTCCAATGCTAGGAGGCTATGCGTATTTGAGTGGAGTGCATAAGGTCTTGCTGCCCGTTATGATGCTAATCATGTGTTTTCAACAAAAAGTCCACTTTGCCGATAGTCTTGTTTTGGAAAACCAAATATGCTGGGAGGTCATGGGCTATGGCAAGCAAAAAAATGTCTTAAATTTCCCAGTTTTTCTGGCCTTGGCTAAATCCATGTTTGGTTCTTCTACATTAATACAAAAGGTATATTCTGACTCGTTTCACAAGAAAAAATATAAAAATAGGATAGTATCTATACTTCTGATTCAAGATATGTACCATATAATTTTCTTTGAGGGACTGCACTACGTGAACTCATTAAAAACATGACAAATAGATGTACCTTGTATACTTCAGCAGGAAGAATAAGAGGCTGAGGAATCCATTTACTATCTAACCATGGATAGAATAGTGTGGATATGAACAAAATAATTCTTGAAATTGCAAGGGCAACCGAGGTATCTAGTGTAACTCGAGGAACCGTATAGCCCAAACTTCGGAATAAAGGGTTCATGATAAATTCAAAAGTGTTAACGGGTGCTCCTGGAAAAAAAATTAGAATTCTCAATAAGGCAATGCATTATTTATTTCAAAGTACAATCAGTTAATTCCCATGCTTGATAAGGGAAAAGTGCAATCAGTACTGCAACTCTATACTATACTTGTTAAAGGTTGTAAGCATTTAGTGAGAACATAAGTAATAAAACATCAAGTACATGTCACGATTAAATTTGTAATCATTGAGCTTTTAATTATCTGATTTCAGCGAAAGGAAAAATAGCAAAACAAATATTTCCAGAATTATGGAATGTGGTATGAAACAAAAAGTAGCGAAGTACTTTCAGTTTATAAGTTGTGTTATGTAGTGCTACAAGTAGAATAGACATCTTAACAATGGTACTATGAAAAAAATCAAGGGATCAAAACGCCGTTGTTCTCTTTAGTAGTTCAATAGAAGCACTGCAAGTACAAGTTGCCCCTGACAGTTTCTCCTAAAAAATACAGGTATGACTAGATAAAACCAAAAAGGTTACTCCCTACGATCCATAATAAGCGTCGCTCATTTAGTACAAAGTAAAATAAGCAAAAGACATGATTAGAATTAAGAACATAGTAGCATCATGAGTATAATTGAGTAATAGTATACAAATTTAATAATATTGAGGCAGAAGTAGATATCATGCAGGCTAACAAGAATTACCATCACATATGAAGTATGCTTGACCAGCTGCTACAGGAGTTCCCTTCCTGCCAGGAATGTCATCTAAAAGTCCCATGCTTGCCAATATCAGTGCAAGAACAAGATTATCTGCATACACCCAATCTGACTTCACATCTGGACCTCCAATCTTAAAGCATGCTAATCCCAATTTTGCAAGGGACAGGATCCTTGGAAGATGACGCTCTTCACCTGGACCATATATAGCAGCCGGGCGAATTGCACATGTATAAAGACGAGTCGTTTTACTCCTGTAGGCAAACATCAAATCAGTAAGACAGCCTGCTTGGTGTCAAAGTACACTGTCAAATGGTAGCCTGAGTACAAAACCAAACATGTTTTGCTCCTTTGGATATACAACAACCTAAGAAGTTGCGCACATACTAGAATTAGCATATTGTGTGGCACTGATGCAGATACGGACAAATACATATCCTGGCGGAAAAAAAAGGATCAACTTACTTATCTTGCTGACCATTAGTCTTCAGTACCAACTGTTCAGCAATTGATTTGCTACGCCCATAAGCATCAACATGGTCTTCAATGGGAAAATAAGGCAACGCCTCATTGCCATTTACAATTGGCTTTCCCCCAAACACCACGTTATATGTGCTCACATACACAAGCCTTCTAACACCATGCTCGTGGCAGGCGTCCAGTACATTGCACGTCCCGTTTATATTGACCTCATCTGCTCGTCCTGCCTGTACCATTTCTTTCCCTGACATGCCATATGAAGCGAGGTGGAAGACACAGTCCACGCTGCGGACAACTCTCCCAACATCCTCTTTTTTTCTAACATCCCCTACAACACACCTCAAGATGCTTGATAATTTAGTACTCACATCATGCATGGTTAGATAATTCAAAGCATGATGCTAACAGATACTGTTAGTTTCATCACTATTTGAAGCCAAGCGAATAAGTCATAAGGTGTCAAGTGGGATCCCACCTAAATCCCAGTTATAGTTCATTTCGTCAATTCTAGTTAAAAATCTATAGGCCTTGTTTGGTACTAGAGTTTTTGTGGGGATTAGAGGGGACAATTCCCACCAAACCCCAGATCCCCACTTATTGCTAAAAACATGTTTGGTTCTAGAGTATTGGGCTACTTTAATCCTCACTTTTCCTCAAATTCTAGTGCATTTTTCCCAATATCCAATACACTACCCTTAGGCCTTGTTTGGTACTAGAGTTTTTATGGGATTAGAGGGGATTGGGTGAAACCCCTACCTTCACCCAAACCCCTCCAATCCCCATAAAACCCCAATCCTCAATCTACTAGGTAAAGCCTTGTTTGGTACTAGATTTTTTGTGAGGATTAGAGGGGATAATCCCCATCAAACCCCAGATACCCACTTGTTACTATAAGTATTTTTGGTTCTAGAGTATTGGGCTAGTTCAATCCCCACTTTTCCTCAAATTCTAGTGTATTTTTTTCCAATATCCAATACACTACTCCTACCTAGTGGATTGGGGATTGAGGTTTTATAGGGATTAGAGGGGTTTGGGTGAAGGTAGGGGTTTCACCCAATCCCCTTGGGGATTATCCGCTCTACAAAAAGTCTAGTACCAAACAAGGCCTAAGTGGGATTTAGGTGGGATCTCACTTGCATCTCTAATAACTCATGACAAGCGAAGTCTCCTAGGAATGGACACTAAGATGCAGCTTGTTTCAGTGGCAAACCAGTAAGAACGGATAGCAGCACAGTACATACATATCCTAATACGGAAAGCAAATCGCCAAATTACGCGCATCTAATCGCCTGGAGCAAGCTGTATACCACATCCACTGAACTGCATTTGAGGGGTTTAGTTATGCTGAAGCAGAACCACTGTAACTTGAGCGAGAGAGAGAGAGAGGGAGGGAGGAGGGACCTTGGAACAAGCGGACGCCGGCGTCGAGTAGCTGTTGGGAAAAGGAGGAAGAGGGCCGCAGGTCGAGGGACCGCACCTCCTGGGCGCCGCGGCGGAGCAGCTCCAGGCAGAGGGCGGCGCCGACGAAGCCCTGCCCGCCCGTCACCGCGAACCGCACCCCCTCGATCCCCTCGTTCTCGCTCAGATGCATGTTGGCGCCTACCTCTGTCTTGGCGCCGAGCGTGGGATCCGGGGGCGGATAAAACAAGGCCAGCGTCACTGACGGGAGTTCCTCTTGCAAGAGTGGAGCTGCGGTCATCTTGTGCTAGGTTTCTCTTTCCGTTATGTAGTACTTGCAATACAATCAAGAACGCAGTGGAATAATAATGGTTTCATTTGCCCCCAAAAAAGGATAATGGTTTCATTCGTAGAGTTTTAAGATCTAAACTCAGTTTAGAAAATGAGATGATCTTTGACTTCTGCAGTATCCACTTTGACTGGAAAAAATTACAAATCTAGACAAAACTGCGACATTTTTTTTGGACGGAGAGATTACTGGTTCTTCTTCAGATAATTTCCTTGTGCGCAAATCTGGGCTACAATTGCCATTGTACAAATCAAAACAAAAATAAAAGAAAGGTCCTACCGAGAATTGAACTCGGGTTACTGGATTCAGAGTCCAATGTCCTAACCGCTAGACCATAGGACCGGTTGCGGTTGATTTCAGTAATTGTCCTTTATAACCTAACTGTGTCATTCGTTTTCATTGGCTCACTGACCGCTTGCTCGTTCGCTCCTGCCTGCGCTGGGCGGCCTGGGACTTTCAAGTTGCAACTGGTTTGGTGTCACACAGGGACGTTTGAATCAACATGACCTGCAGCAACTGAACGACGAACAACTATCACTTGTTTGTTTGAATGATGTTGCTTCCATGTGCTACCACTTGAGAGAATGAGTTTCAAGACATGTGCTGCTTACAAAATCAGGCGCCCCAGCCTGTACTGTTATTCTTGGTAGGGTAAGATGCAATTCTGTAGATGTCACAGACGCCCTCGGGTTTCCCCGTTCCCCTCTTTATCCTGACATACCCTTGCTCTCCCCAGCTCGTGCCCCACGAGTTCTTCATGATGATGTAGTCTTGTCCGTTGGATGAGCCGTATCCGACGGCCGTCACCGCATGATCCAGTTCGGTGCCACACGATCCTTCTTCAAACACACCCTGCGGTCACACACACATATTACCCAGATAATAAGGTAACTGACAGATGTTTTTCGCGGCATTTGTTTGTGTCACGGTAAGGAAAAGAACAGTTATTAATCATTTTTTTCTTACCCCTTTGTAGAATTGAAAGTCTTTGCTCCCTGCAGCTATACCCACACTGACAGGCTGATGAGCCAACGCTTTGAGCAGGCTAGCCTCGCTGTTCTCCGGCACGTCCTCGTACCCACTTATGGTGACAACTTTGGATTGAGGCTAAACATAAATCGTCAACATCCATTTGTTAGAATTACATGACTGATGAATTGCCTCTGAACGAAGAGAGTTTGTACCATGTGCCAACCTGTTTTCCTTTGCAGTACCCCTCCTCCATGAGGTACGGGTAGTCCTCGTCGGTGTGGATCCCCTGGTTCCCCATTATGTACGCGAAGGCGAAGTCCATGAGGCCGCCTCCGCAGCCGTGATCAAAGGTGCTGTCGCAGTCCATCAGCTCCTGCTCCGACAGTGATTCCAGCTTGCCCGTCGTGATCTGGTTTATCCCTTCCACGGCCGCCACCGTCGAGAAGGCCCAGCAACTCCCTGCAAGCAATCAATTTAAATTTTCTGAAATCATATTCTTAACAAAATAAGCTTCAGCGTATTTCAATGGAATAATGTTCAGATGGATGGTGTGCACAACGTTCTTACTGAAAGTCATGGTGTGCAATGTTCAGAGATTGTTCCTTACCGCAGTCCCCCTGGCTCTTCACCGGCGTCACAGCCCCCTTCTTTCTCCAATCCACTTCCCGGGGCAGGTCCATGGCGTTCTCATACCTGAACGCCGTCGCAGCGCGTGTTCCGTCTGTTCCTGCCAAACCAGTGCTCAGTCCCAAATAAATGGCCCTGAATTCTTCGTGAGCCACGTCGGCGAACTGATTCAAGCCTAGCCAGTAGCTCCCATTCCGCCTGTTTGTTTCCACAATGTGCTTCAGGTTTTGCCTGAACACCTCGTACCTCTTCACCTTCTCCTTCGGGCTCGCGTAGATCTTGCTGTGCTTCAGAGACCACGAGCTAAAGAGATCAAGAACCTTATGTGGCAACACGAGGTCCTCCTGCGAGTACCCGACAACCGAGGGATCGTGGTGGCTAGCACTAGAAGAACATGCTATAAAACCTAGCAGCAGCAACAAGAAGATCACTGCAGAGAGCTTTGATTCCATTTCGACGGGAGGAACACTGGGTATTTCTTGTCATGAAATTGCCAGAAACACACGAACGCATTTATACCTATCATCACTGGCCAAGTAGCCATGCATGTTTCTTGCAAGCAAGCAATTCGTCTCACCTGATATGGTCCTTACGGATGAAGCTTCGGATGAGGTAGTTAGTACCTTGCTTTATGAGGAAGATGCAGGTTGCAGCCATGCAGGCCTGCTCTTTCCTGATGTTTGAACTTTGGTTTACGTAGCACTATGCATTAGAATAGTGAGTAGCCTATGCTTACAGCCTTGCACACCGACCGGCTGGAGGTAACTTGTCAAGCCATGCGAAGCAGCTGCATAATGGTTATTTAGAAGGATGGACAAGTATCTTTTGCTCATTTGATCAAGTCATTCATCACCAACCAGATGTGTACCTCATCCCATTATATAAACTACTTTTTTTTCTATTCGAGTTTGGTGCACGTGTCTAGTGGCTTGCAGAGTAGGCTGTGCGTGTGATGTACAACGGAGGATCAGGTGAAAATGCACCTAAATGTTCAAATTCCATGAAGGGTGCACAAGTTTCAAACACAATCTCAGTCTCCCAGATATACTTTTCTAGAATTTAAACGAAAGTTTGAACTGTTGGATCAGATGAGTACGACATATAGGGTGTCAAGCGGGACGGGTTTGCGGACAACATACTTCCACCGGCTAGTATAAAACTATAAATTATAGGGTGTCAAACGGAGCGGGTTTGCGGACAACATACTTCCACCGGCTAGTATAAAACTATAAATTATACTACATACATAAATTAAAACCTGTATACAAATTGTACTGCATGTAGTTGTCTGAGACTAAATAATTTGCCCGCAAACCCGCAGCTTGACACCCTAACAACATACTATTAGCTTATCTTAAAGGAGCATATGTGAAGCCAGAGATGCACACCGTCGGCGAAGGCTACAGGCTATAGAAATATGTTGTATCGTTTTCATAGGATCAATCATATGATTCCAGCTGCAAGTTAAGAAGCTGATTTAATTTATGTGAAGGTTGATGTGCTTCATTGGTACACCAGCTAATTTTAATGTACTGTATCAGTTACGCATGTACACTAGGCTGTTTAGCAGTACCAATCAACAAAAGTCGAAGACCGTTGCGTGTTACTACTAGTTGTTCGCACGTACTTCCTCTGTTTTAAAATATAAGATGTTTTAGATTTGTGAAGCAAATGTATCTAGACTACGTTTAATATGTAGATTTATGCGGATCTCCATAATAAGCTCTTGTTCATCAAAATCGGATCTCCCATATGTATCTTATTGCGATTTTGATTTATACGGCTTTTCCGTTTCTCACCAAGTGAGGTATATCAAATTATTATACATGATACTTTTTCACTTGGTGATAATCAATATTTCCACTTTTTATTGGAAAGCCCTTGTCGTTCTCTATCCAACGCAATTTGAATCGGGTCAATCGGAGCTTCCAGTCAAAAGTTATTGCGTTTGAATATTTGTCTGTCAATCTGTTTTTTCTGGGCCGAGCGGTAGTACCGTAGTACCGTCCGGTGGACCGGTAGTATCTGCCGGCCCAGTTTCTTTTCCAGATTCGCCCAGATCCAGATCTAATTTTGCTGGCCTCGCGCGCTGGCCCTCGCTGCCACTCTCTCGCTTTCGCTCGCGCTTGGCCGCTCCGCTGCGCTGCTGCATGCGAGGGGCCCGCGCTCTGTTGACCCCCGCGCGCGCAGCTGCTGTCTGGCCCGCGATGCGCTGCGCTTGCTGCTCGCTTCTGCTGCTGCCGCCAGACCTCGCCCGCGCCGCGCTGGCCCGCGGTGGCCCCCGCCGCTCCCACTCGCACCCAGTCTCCCGCGCGCGCCCGCTCGACTGCGCTGGCCGCTGGGCCCGCCTGCGCGGCTGCTGTTTGGCCCCACACCGCTCGCGCCGCACGCGTTACTACTGCTCTGGCTCGCTGGCTGCTTCGTTTTTTCCTGGAATTTGCAGTTTTGGTCCGGTAGCGCGCTGGCCCGCGGTGGCCCCCGCCGCTCCCACTCGCACCCAGTCTCCCGCGCGCGCCCGCTCGACTGCGCTGGCCGCTGGGCCCGCCTGCGCGGCTGCTGTTTGGCCCCACACCGCTCGCGCCGCACGCGTTACTACTGCTCTGGCTCGCTGGCTGCTTCGTTTTTTCCTGGAATTTGCAGTTTTAGACCAAACCGAACACTCCAACGGCCATATTTTGTCTAGCCCTATATAAGTCTTTTGTCCATTTTCATTTAGGGTTGCTTCTTCCTCCTTCTTTTGTCTAAGCTTTGCCCCCATTTGCCTTACTCTTTGAGCTTGATTTCTACTCACCCCTCCATTGATTCTTGCATATATTCGAGGGGTAGTTGGAGGAGATCTAGATCTCGTTTTGACCAAACCAAAACATCTCTTTGTGAGTGTATCTTTGGGATCTAGATTTTGGGGGATTTTGTGTCTCGCTTTGATTCCTCCTTTCTTGTTCCTCCAATAGCTTTAGTAGCTTTGTTGGAAATTGAGAGTGAGGGATTTGAGCACCTTTGTGGTGTTCTTGCCATTTGCATTTGGTGCATCGGTTTGAGTTCTCCTCGGAGGATTTTGTTTGAGTTGCTCATTGGAGCTTGTCCCTCTTGGGTTCTTGGAACCCTAGACGGTTTTGTGGCCTTGGTGTCATTGTGGCCTTTTGTGGCGTTTGTTGGGAGCCTCCAATTAAGTTGTGGAGAAGTGTGGCATCCCGCAAAAACGCTACTAGAAAATCGCGTCGTTTTTGTGCATTGCATCGTCATGACCGCATGCTCATGTCATCATGCCACATTGCATTTGAGCATCGTCATCATCATGCATATTATTTTTACTTGAAACTATGTCGCGAAAGTCTACTGTTTTCTGAAACTAGCCCTCCTTCTATTTCAAATTAAACCCCGGATGCTTCCGGATATTTTGTTTGTCTAAAATCTATTTATAAAGCTTATTGCAAAAATTAAATAAGGGTTATATTATTTTAGTGGGGCAGTCGAACGGGCCGATTCGACCCGAACGACCACCCTGGAATAACGGTCCACCCCATACCCTTTTCTACCAACCTATCTACCCACACCCTCCGGCCACCTCACCCGGACCAGTCCCACGCTGCCACCTCACCCTCTCCCCCCCTCTACCCAATCCCATGCCGCCACTTGGCCACCCCCACCTCTCTCTCCCTCTCAGCCTTCACACCCACGCCACACCCAGGGCCACACACACACCGCCACGCACACACCGACCCACACCAGCCCCACCCGGCCCCACTCTCCTCACCCCCACCTGGCCACCACTACCAGCCCCCCCACCCACGCGCACGACCAACACATCGCTCACCCTTCTCCCTCCACCTGCTCTCTGCGCCCCGCGCGGCCGTCCCCAACCTCTCCCGCCGCCGCCGGCGAGCCGACCCCGGCCGCGACCTCCCTCGCCGGCCCCGCACCGCTCGCCTCCCGAGTCTCCCCGCCAGTCCGCCTTCCCCTCCATCCGTCCCGCACCCCGCCGCCAGGAGCGAGGCTCCATCCCCGCCGCCGTCAGTGCCCCGACGACCGCACGCCGCCGGCGCCCCCTCACCTCACCTCCCGCCGGCTCCGCCTCGCCCTCCCGCCTCCGCTCGCCGCCGAACCACCCCGCCCCCTCCTCTAGCTCGCCTCCGCGGCCCGAGCTCCAACCGCCGCCGTTCTCCTCCTCGGCACCGGCGCTCGCCCGAGCCGGCCCCACGCCTCCGCTCTGCCTCGCCGGCGCGTCTCCCCATCGCCTCCGCCGCCTCCGCTCGCGCATCCCCAACCACCGCTGGCGCCCTCCTCCCCGACGCCGGTCCTCTCTGCAGCGCCGGTCGACCCGCCCGCCGGAGCCGCCCTCGACCCTCTGCCTCGCGCCGGCCCCGACAACCACCGCCCCGCACCTTCCGCGAGTAGCGCCACCTGCTGGCCGCCTTCCCCTTGCAGGCACGTCCCCGCGACGCCCCTGCGAGCACGGGGGCTCCGCTGCCGGCCGTCGCCCCTCCGCCCGCCGCCTCTACCGGCCCTCTGTCCGCCGTTCAACGCCCCCGATGACCTTCTACAATGCGAGCCGAAGGACCCTCCTGTGTAGCATCAGACGTGCCTCCGAGTGGTGCCTTCGTGGTGTTTGGATACCTCAGACATGAACACATCGTTTGGTGGATGAGGTCGTCGACATGACCGGCAGCAAGCATGACCCGAAGACTACATCGGACCGGAGACACTCGAAGAAGCATCTACAAGGACTTCTACACGGAATGGGACGACATGATCTTCTTCATGGACAAGTGAAGGTTGCGCGACTCAGAGACCACCGGCGAGAAAAACCGGAACCATAAGATCAACGACAGGGACGCCGAGATCTTCAATCGGAACCGGGGACACCGAGACCCCGGCACGACAAGTTCTTCCTCTCGGATCCATGGACACCGAGACGCTGGACCCTCAAGTTCTCCTTCACGGACGACAAGTACTTCCCTCGAACGCCTAAACCCGAACCGGAACGCCAAGATCGCCGTTTCCGAAGACCAATCCCGGCGACCCGACCAAGATCCGTACCCCGATGACACCACGATCCCCGCGGCAGAATGACAAGGCCGTTGGAGTGAGATCGACAAGACCTACCGCCGAACGCCAAGACCCCCAGCGGACCACGCGTATCGGACGCCAAGGTCGCCCTCCCGGAACGCTAAGTACTCCCCCCGAGGACGCCGAGTACTTCCCCCGGATCCGAAGACCACGGATGCGCCAAGACCTACCCCGTTATCCGAGAACGATCCCGTCGAACCCTGAGCCCTGCGACCTACCCCGAACCCCGGAACCCCAAGACCGTCGAACCCTAATGTGTGACCCTTTCTCGAGCCCTATTTTTATAAATGAAATATAAACTCGTTGCACATTATTTGTTCATCTCGCATGCATATTGTGTGGGTTAGGGGCCTTATGCCGATTCACCTCTAATTAAATATGGGGCCCATATGCGGGCAAATCTAGTCTCATATTGGCCTCATTTAAATTTGTGTAGCGAACCGATGAGGTAATCTTGCCTTGTTAAGACAACATTTAATTTGCGGGGTAGATAAACAACATGAACCATTTAATTAATTGTCGGAACCCCGGTTCCGCTTAATATGACCTAATTGCATTGCATCTTTGCCATGTCATACATCATACATGCATCATGCCGATTTTCTACCATAGTATTAAATCTTGCATCCGGTGTTTGTTCTAGAGTTTTGCTTCTTCGCGGATAAGGCCGTTGAGTTGATGTGAGCTTCGCCCCGATCTTCGGATGAACCTTCGGCAATGTTTTTCAGGCGAGCATCTCCCCCTTTCTACCTATCTTACTTTTATAGTATTTATTCCCTCCTGTTGATCTATTGCTATCGGTGTTGCGATGCTCTAGTTTTCGTACCCGTGATATCCCTTGCAGCCTTATATTGCCTTGGACACCTCCTATTACCTGTTGTTTGGTAGATAGTTGGACTTGCGCGTCGTAGTCGCTTGCTCAAGTGCTGTTGCGTGTCGCCAAGTACCACAGTTGTTGGAGTAATGCCGCATGTTGATGTTGGAGATGATCATGGTTTTACTTACCGTTCACTTTAATTCCTGTTTAACAACTAAAATTGAAGTAAGTAAGCAGAGGCATCGGTGGGTGATAGATAATATTTGGTTTCCGACCGCCCACTTGTGTACCGTAGGACCCCAAGTACTTGATACCTGTTCCTTGATTTATCGCGCTATCCACATACGGGGAATTATGGGGCCCCCTTAGCCAGAGCTTGATTTAGTCTTATTTCTTGGGGCCACAAACTAGTTTGAGGTTTTATTTATGATCCTGTACTTATGCCATGCTTTACTGCTTTATTTACGATTGTGCGAGGAGCACACTGTACTGTTTAGGATCGGGACACGTTTTCGTGGTGTCGACAAGCTCAGTTTTGGGTTCCCAGTCGTTCACAGCCGTCCACCCAAACCTCGGGTCCGTCTCGGAGCTAGCTTACTTCGTTGCGGGTGTACTCCAAGGGGTGGCCCCCTGAAATATTTCTGAATCCTGTGATTGCTTTGTCGTGAAAGCCTCGTTGGGTTTTGATTTGGTTTTTCCGAGGTTGATCGTGTGTGTGTTGCTATTTGTGCACCCCGGCCGGGTTAAAACTTTCTGAAAGCCGTGTCCGCGGTTATGGACGACTTGGAGCACAGTATCTCGATCATAGACAACTATAACTAAAGTAGTGCTACAAACTTGACTTTATAATGACTAGTAATCAGCTTCAATATAATGGAATGGCTAAATAAAACTGCCAACAATTGCTTGTGTGGGTGTCGCTTGCGAATATTGTACCTGACTAGTAAGTATTGCAACTACAACGGAATGGCTAAATAAAAGTACCAACAACTGCTGGGTTTTGGGAATATCTCACGCTTATTGTATCTGACTAGTAAGTGTCGCAACTACAACGGAACGGTTAACTAAATGTGCCCACTGCTTATTTTATCAGGACGATTATCTACACCTGACTAGTAATTACTCCAACGATAACCGAATAAATAAAAATGCCAACTGTGTGAGTTCCTCGGTTGACTTCCTCGATCGGTGACGAGGGGGAAACACCAGGATGGGTTTGTTTGATGGTAGTATCAGGCTGGTTCCGAATAGGTCTTTCTTATCCCTCTCTGATAACCGACAGTTGTATCGAGTCTCTATAGGTAGTTTAGTGCATGCTGCCGCTGCCGCTTCAGTCCACCATACCTATGTAGGCGAGGACCGCCGAATTCTAGTCTCGCCGTGTACTGGCCTCAGTACTGACGCTCCTTTTTTTTCCTTTGCCCTTTGTCGGCACCCCTTTTGTTTAAGCAGGTTTTGAGATCGACGTCGTTAGCAGGGTTACCCTTCCGTCTTGGCCTGGGCAGGGTTATGGACGCCATTGGTTATTCTTCAGGGCTCTTAGCCCCATTTGCATCTTGTCCGTACTCGGACGCTATATCGATTTCAAGGTGATTTGGATCTTTGTATATTATATCTGTATTCTTGGCTCTTTGAGTCGCTGTTGTATATATCTGTTCTGTGGGACCCATCGAGGACTGTTGTGTAATGTTATTACTTCGTTTTCCACCCGCACGAAAGTGCCTGGTGGGCACCTTTGAATCGTTTCTATGCGGGTTTGGCGGGAATCGCTAAAACTAGCATAGGTCCGATTCTGAGGGTGTTACAAGAAGTGCCCCAACCTTGTGAGAGGTTTCGGTTGCCACCGACAAGTGCATCGATAGTGGAAGCGTGGATCGATCCCGTGTAGGGGTTCGTAGCATGGAAAACAAAAATTTTCTATCGCATACAAACAAACAAGCCAAGATCTATCTACTAGATTGTAGCAACGAGTCGATGGAATAACTTACCCTCGAAGATTCCAAAGCGTTTAACGAGAGCGGATTCTCGTGGGTGATGTAGTCGTACTCTTTCCGATCTCAAGATCGTGTAGACGATCCTTCCGGCGCCACGTTCCGGCAGCGCTCCCGCAGTCGGTCACACGTTCGGTACTCGACGAAGACCTTCCTCTCCCTTGTTCCAGCAGGCAGCGGAGGTTGTAGCACTCTCCTCGCGATTCCGGCAGCACAACGGCGTGGTACCGGAAGTAGAGGGGAAATCTCGCAGGGCTTCGCCTTAAGCCGGTGCGAGTATGGTGGAGCTTATGAGAGAGGCTATTAGTGGTCTAGTAATTAGACACACCAATTAGAAGGCTCTAAACCAATTAGAAGGCTCTAAACCGCTGGCTAAAGCAATTAGTAGCTCTAAACCAAAACGGCTCTAAACCGGAGGTAGAAGATAGGAACTTGTGTGTTCGAGGAGGGAGCCCTGCCCCTCCTTTTATAGGTGGGGAGGCGCGGCCAGGGGAGGGGAGTCCCTCCCCAAGTCGGCCTTGGGCTGGGCGCCGGCTTGGAGGAGTGGGACTCCTCCTCCAAGTTGGTTCCAACTCCTCTTGCTTGTTTCCCACAGTTTCCTGTTTCCCACAGTTTCCTGTTTTAGCCGTTTGACTTTCAAACTGGCAATTTGACTTTCATGTTTTTGGAACAGCAAGAACACTTAGTACATGATGCAATCATTCAATGACACACTCATGTACCCTCCCCCCCCCCCGGAGTGCCGGACAATCCGGAACCTTCTAGAACATTCCCGATGAAAACACCGGAATCATTCCCGAACTCCGAAACGGGACTTTCCTTATATGAATCTTATTCTCCGGACCATTCCGGATCACCTCGTGATATCCCGGATCCCATCCGAGACTCCGAACAACATTCGGTCTCTTTCTCATAATACCATAACTACTCAAACAACGTCGAATCCTTAAGTGTGTCTCCCTACGGTTCGTGAATTATGCGGACATGATCGAGACACTTCTCCGAACAATAACCAATAGAGGAATCTGGAAATTCATATGGCTCCCACATATTTCTACGATTACTTTGCGATCGAATGAACCACTTACATACGATACCAATTTCCCTTTGTCTCACGATATGTTACTTATCCGAGGTTATGATCGTCGGTATCTCTGCATACCTAGTTCAACCTCGTTACTGATAAGTACTCTTTTCTCGTTCCCGTGATATGTGATCCCTTGTGACCAAGTCACATGCTTGCAAGCCAATTGGATGACATTCCACCAAGAGGGCCCAGAGTATATCTATCTGTCATGTGGATGGACAAATCCCACTCTTGATCCATGTGTTTCAACCAATACTTTCCGAACACTTAATGCCACCTTTATAGCCACCCAGTTACGGTGTGGTGTTTGATGTCATCAAAGCATCCATCCGGTAAAGGTGATATGCATGATCTCATGGTCGAAGGAATTAGGTTACTATGTATCAGAAAGCATATAGCAATTTGAACTATTGAAATGACTTTGATCTTTATGCTACGCTTATCAATAGGAGTATGTCCACCATATCATTCTCCTAACGATATGATCTTGTTGTTGATAACATCTCAATGTTCATGATATGGAAACCACAATCATTTAATCAACCAACAAGCTAGTGAAGTATAGAGGCTATACTAGGGACTTCAATTTAAGTTTACAATTCACACAAGTATTAATGTTTCCTTGTTAATACTATTATAGCATGAATATAAACATTTATCATAAACACAAAGATATAATAATAACTATATTTATTATTGCCTCTAGGGCATATCTCCAACAGTCTCCCACTTGCACTAGAGTCATCTAATCTAGATTACATGGTAATATACCGAACACCCATGGCAGTTTGGTGTTGGTCATGTTTTGCCCTCGGGAGAGGTTTAGTCAACGGATCCGCCACATTCAGATCTGTGTGTACTTTGCAAATCTTTATATCCCCATCCTGGATATGTTCTCGAATAGCGTGAAAACGCAGCTTGATATGCTTTAGCTTCTTGTGTGACCTTGGTTCTTGCGCATTGGCTATGGCGCCCATGTTATCACAGTAGATAGACATTGGGTCCAGCGCACTTGGAACCACACCCAGCTCTGTAATGAACTCTTTCATCCATATCGCTTCTTGTGAAGCCTCCGAAGCAGCCATGTATTCCGATTCAGCTGAAGATCTCACCACAACGCTTTGCTTTGCACTCCTCCAGCTAACTGCTGCACCATTCAAAATAAATACGTATCCGGATTGTGATTTAGAATCATCTGGATCGGTGTTCCAACTAGCATCGGTGTAACCATTAACAACGAGTTGTTCATCACCTCCATAAGAAAGAACCATATCCTTAGTTCTTCTCAAGTACTTAAGGATGTTTTTGACCGCTGTCCAATGATCCACTCCTGGATCACTTTGATATCTGCTAGTTAAACTAACAGCATATGCAATGTCGGGTCTAGTACATAGCATGGCATACATTAGAGATCCTATGGCTGAGGCATAGGGAGTCTTACTCATCCTTTCTCTATCTTCTGCCGATGTTGGACTTTGAGTTTTACTCAAGGTCGTATTGGGCAACATGGGCAAGAACCCTTTCTTGCTTTCTTCCATTCCAAACTTCTTTAGAACTTTGTCCAAATATGTACTCTGTGACAATGATATTTGGCGTTTCGATCTATCTCTATAAATCTTTATGCCTAATATGTAAGCTGCTTCGCCAAGATCCTTCATTGAAAAACTATTATTCAAATATTCCTTGACACTATTAAGAAGGTCTACATCATTCCCAATCAACAATATGTCATCCACATACAGTATTAAGAATGCTACAGAGCTCCCACTCACTTTCTTGTAAATACAAGCTTCTCCATAAGTTTGTATAAAACCAAAACTTTTGATTACCTTATCAAAACGTTGATTCCAACTTCGGGATGCTTGCTTCAATCCATAGATGGACCGTTGAAGCTTGCATACCTTGTTAGCATCTTTAGGATCGACAAAACCTTTGGGTTGCATCATATACAACTCTTCATCAATGTCTCCATTGAGGAATGCTGTTTTGACATCCATCTGCCATATCTCATAATCATAATATGCAGCGATTGCTAACATAATCCTCACAGACTTTAGCTTCGCTACCGGTGAGAAAGTCTCATCGTAGTCAACTCCTTGAATTTGTCGAAACCCTTTTGCGACAAGTCGAGCTTTATAGACAGTAACATTACCATCAGCATCTGTTTTCTTCTTGAAAATCCGTTTGTTCTCGACAGCCTTCCGGCCATCCGGTAAGTCCACCAAAGTCCATACTTGGTTTTCGTACATGGATACAATCTCGGATTTCATGGCTTCTTGCCATTTATTGGAATCTGGGCTCATCATCGCTTCCTCATATGTCTCGGGGTCATCGGTGTTGTCCACCACCATGACATTCATAACGGAATCATACCAATCTGGAGTGGTACGAGTTCTCGTTGACCTCCGAGGCTCTATAGTAACTTCAACCGAAGTTTCATGATCACCATCATTAGCTTCCTCTCTTATTGGTGCAGGCACCACAGGAACTTCTTCCGGTGCTGCGCTACTCGCAATTTCGAGAGAAGGTTCGACAACCTCATCGAGTTCTACTTTCCTTCCAGTCACTTCTTTCGAGAGAAATTCCTTCTCTAGAAAGGATCCATTCTTGGCAACGAAGATTTTGCCTTCGGATCTATGATAGAAGGTATACCCAATAGTTTCCTTCGGGTATCCTATGAAGACGCATTTTTCCGCTTTGGGTTCAAGCTTGTCCGGTTGTAACTTCTTTACATAGGCTTCGCATCCCCAAACTTTAAGGAACGACAATTTAGGTTTCTTCCCAAACCATAATTCATACGGTGTCGTTTCAACGGATTTAGACGGTGCCCTATTTAAAGTGAATGCGGCTGTTTCTAATGCATAACCCCAAAATGATAGCGGTAAATCTGTAAGTGACATCATAGAACGAACCATATCTAAGAGAGTTCGATTACGATGTTCGGACACACCATTACGCTGTGGTGTTCCCGGCGGTGTCAATTGTGAAAGTATTCCGCACTTCTTTAAATGCTCGCCAAACTCATAACTTAGATATTCACCTCCACGATCAGAACGTAGAAATTTAATCTTCTTGTTACGTTGATTCTCTACCTCACTTTGAAACTCCTTAAACTTCTCGAAAGTTTCGGACTTATGTTTCATGAAATAGATATACCCATATCTACTCAAGTCATCCGTGAAGGTAAGAACATAACGATAACCACCGCGCGATGCTACACTCATTGGACCACACACATCGGTATGTATGATTTCCAATAAGTCCGTAGCTCGCTACATCATACCAGAAAATGGAGTCTTAGTCATTTTACCCATCAGACATGCTTCGCATCTTTCAAGTGATTCAAAATCAAGTGATTCAAGAAGTCCATCGGAATGGAGTTTCTTCATACGTTTCACTCCGATGTGACCAAGACGACAGTGCCACATATAGGTCGAATTATCGCTTGATTTCAAACGTTTAGCCTCAATGTTTTTGATATGTGTATTTCCACTATCGAGATTCAATAAGAATAGACCATCTATCAAAGGTGCATGTGCATAAAACATATTACTCATATAAATAGAACAACCATTATTCTCAGATTTAAACAAGTAACCGTCTCGCAATAAACAAGATCCCGATATAATGTTCATGCTCAACGCAGGCACCAAATAACAATTATTTAAGTATAAAACTAATCCCGATGGTAGATGAAGAGGTAGCGTGCCGACCGCGATCACATCAACCTTTGATCCGTTTCCCACGCGCATCGTCACCTCGTTCTTCGCTAGCTTCCGTTTATTCTGCAGCACCTGCTTCGAGTTACAAATATGAGCAACCGAACCAGTATCAAATACCCAGGCAAGTACTTTGGGCAATTCCGCTTCCAGTGACCTACTCCCTTGCAGTAAAAGCACTCAGTTTCAGGCTTTGGTCCAGCCTTGGTTTTCTTCGTCGGCGTGGTAACTTTCTTACCACCCTTCTTGAAGTGTCCCTTTTGCTTAGACTTGCCCTTTTTGAATTTGGTGGTCTTATTGACCATCAACACTTGGTGTTCTTTCTTGATCTCCACTTCTGCAGATTTTAACATAACAAATAGTTCTGGCAACTCTTTGTTCATGTTCTGCATGTTGTAGTTCATCACAAAGTTCCTGTAACTTGGTGGCAATGACTGGAGGACGCGGTAAACCCCCAAAGCATTAGGAATCACTATACCCAAGCTTTGAAGTTTGTTTGCGTGCCCAGACATCTTAAGCACATGCTCACTGACGGAGCTGCCCTCTTCCATCTTGCAGTTAAAGAACTTTTCAGAAGCTTCATAACTTTCAATTGCCGCATGAGTCTCAAAAATTAATTTGAGATCCTCGACAATATCATATGGGTCTGACTCTTCAAACCTTTTCTGAAGCTCCGATTCTAAACCATACAAGATAGCACACTGAACTATGGAGTACTGATTCTTCCGAGCGAGGTAAACATTCTTTACTTCATCGGGAGCATCAGCTGCAGGTGGGTCACCCAGCGGTGCATCCAGCACATAGGTCAAATTACCAGCTGTGAGGACAATCCTCAAATTGCGGAACCAATCCGCGAAGTTGCTTCCATTGTTTTTCAACTTTTCTTTCTCTAGGAACGCATTAAAATTGATGGTAGGGGCTGCCATTGATCTACAACATATTTGCAATAGTTTAGACTAAGTTTATGACAAATTGAGTTCAAATTAATTAATGAAATTAAACTAGGTGAACTCCCACTCAAAACAACATCCCTCACATTGTTTTAGTGATCACACGAACCAAATCCACTACATCAACACCGATCATCACGAGAGTTGATATAGTTTCAATGGCGAACAATCATCATGTTCATCATATCTACTATATGATTCATGCTTTACCTTTCGGTAATCCGTGTTCCTGAGACCATGTCTGTACATGCTAGGCTCGTCAAGATCAAACCTTAGCCACCGCATAAGCAAATCTGGCTTGCTTACGTTGTATACACTTGCGGAATCTAACACACCCGATCATCACGTGGTGCTTCGAAACAACAAGCTTTAGCAACGGTGCTAACTAAGGGCGAACACTTTATGATTTGAAATTCATGTGCATGAGGGATCATCTTATAATGCTACCGTCGTCTACTAAGCAATACAAGATGCATAAAGGATTAACATCACATGCAATTCATAATATGTGATATGATATGGCCTTTCTTCTTTGTGCTTCCGATCTCCATCTTCAAACACGAACATGATCTCCATCATCACCGGCATTGCATCAAGGTCAATGACGCTTCACCATGGTTGTCGTCCACCGGCTTCAACTATTACAACTACTTTGAATAGAAACGCGGGTCTTAACATAAATTAAAGACAACCATATGGCTCCTGCCGGTTGCCAACTTACAATAAGGAACATTGCATACATCAAATATAATCACAATCATGGCCATATCACATCACTGCACACCCCTGCAAAACAAAGTTAGACGCTTCTACTTTCTTTGCATATTTTACGTGGTTTGGGGCTTTCAATAAGTGTCGTTCTAACTTACGAACAAGAACCACAACATTGATACTAGCATTGTTGATTACCCGTTGTAAATTGGATCTTAACTATGCTAGGAGAAACAGGCACCCGCAAAGCCACTTATGCAATACAAGTTGCATGTCAAGCGTGGAGCAAGTCTCATGAACGATGTCATGTAAGGTTAGCCCGGGCCGCTTCATCCCAACATACCGCAAGATGCAAAGTACACAAAAAGCAATCTACAATAAAAGCATCAACGCCCACAATGACCATTGTGTTCTACTCGTGCAACAGATCTACATATAGACACGGCTCTGATACCACTGTAGGGGTTCGTAGCATGGAAAACAAAAATTTTCTATCGCATACAAACAAACAAGCCAAGATCTATCTACTATATTGTAGCAACGAGTCGATGGAATAACTTACCCTCGAAGATTCCAAAGCGTTTAACGAGAGCGGATTCTCGTGGGTGATGTAGTCGTACTCTTTCCGATCTCAAGATCGTGTAGACGATCCTTCCGGCGCCACGTTCCGGCAGCGCTCCCGCAGTCGGTCACACGTTCGGTACTCGACGAAGACCTTCCTCTCCCTTGTTCCAGCAGGCAGCGGAGGTTGTAGCACTCTCCTCGCGATTCCGGCAGCACAACGGCGTGGTACCGGAAGTAGAGGGGAAATCCCGCAGGGCTTCGCCTTAAGCCGGTGCGAGTATGGTGGAGCTTATGAGAGAGGCTATTAGTGGTCTAGTAATTATACACACCAATTAGAAGGCTCTAAACCAATTAGAAGGCTCTAAACCGCTGGCTAAAGCAATTAGTAGCTCTAAACCAAAACGGCTCTAAACCGGAGGTAGAAGATAGGAACTTGTGTGTTCTAGGAGGGAGCCCTGCCCCTCCTTTTATAGGTGGGGAGGCGCGGCCAGGGGAGGGGAGTCCCTCCCCAAGTCGGCCTTGGGCTGGGCGCCGGCTTGGAGGAGTGGGACTCCTCCTCCAAGTTGGTTCCAACTCCTCTTGCTTGTTTCCCACAGTTTCCTGTTTCCCACAGTTTCCTGTTTTAGCCGTTTGACTTTCAAACTGGCAATTTGACTTTCATGTTTTTGGAACAGCAAGAACACTTAGTACATGATGCAATCATTCAATGACACACTCATGTACCCTCCCCCCCCCCCCGGAGTGCCGGACAATCCGGAACCTTCTAGAACATTCCCGATGAAAACACCGGAATCATTCCCGAACTCCGAAACGGGACTTTCCTTATATGAATCTTATTCTCCGGACCATTCCGGATCACCTCGTGATATCCCGGATCCCATCCGAGACTCCGAACAACATTCGGTCTCTTTCTCATAATACCATAACTACTCAAACAACGTCGAATCCTTAAGTGTGTCTCCCTACGGTTCGTGAATTATGCGGACATGATCGAGACACTTCTCCGAACAATAACCAATAGAGGAATCTGGAAATTCATATGGCTCCCACATATTTCTACGATTACTTTGCGATCGAATGAACCACTTACATACGATACCAATTTCCCTTTGTCTCACGATATGTTACTTATCCGAGGTTATGATCGTCGGTATCTCTGCATACCTAGTTCAACCTCGTTACTAATAAGTACTCTTTTCTCGTTCCCGTGATATGTGATCCCTTGTGACCAAGTCACATGCTTGCAAGCCAATTGGATGACATTCCACCAAGAGGGCCCAGAGTATATCTATCTGTCATGTGGATGGACAAATCCCACTCTTGATCCATGTGTTTCAACCAATACTTTTCGAACACTTAATGCCACCTTTATAGCCACCCAGTTACGGTGTGGTGTTTGATGTCATCAAAGCATCCATCCGGTAAAGGTGATATGCATGATCTCATGGTCGAAGGAATTAGGTTACTATGTATCAGAAAGCATATAGCAATTTGAACTATTGAAATGACTTTGATCTTTATGCTACGCTTATCAATAGGAGTATGTCCACCATATCATTCTCCTAACGATATGATCTTGTTGTTGATAACATCTCAATGTTCATGATATGGAAACCACAATCATTTAATCAACCAACAAGCTAGTGAAGTATAGAGGCTATACTAGGGACTTCAATTTAAGTTTACAATTCACACAAGTATTAATGTTTCCTTGTTAATACTATTATAGCATGAATATAAACATTTATCATAAACACAAAGATATAATAATAACTATATTTATTATTGCCTCTAGGGCATATCTCCAACATCCCGTTGGGGTGAGATTCACCGGAGAATAAGGGAGGCCTTTTGTGGCGTTGGTGGTTTGATACCACCCCCTCTCCAAACGAGACGTACTCCATGTTGTGAGGAACTCGGTAAAATATCGGTGTCCCCGCGTGCCTCGGTTATCTCTATACCCGAGCTCTTTACTTATGCACTTTACATTGTGATAGCCTTCGTGCTTGAAGTAATATATATCTTGCTATCACTCTGTTGCTTGTATTGCTTAGCATAAGTTGTTGGTGCACATGGGTGAACCTTAATTGTTTCTAGGTTGTGCTTAACAAAGTAAACACTAGTTTTATTCTGCCTTTGTTGAGCCACTCTAGGAACAGTTTTAATCGCCTAATCACCCCCCTCTATGCGACATCTGTATCCTTTCAGCCTCCATCCACAATCCCAATGGGAGGATGGAATAGCTCATCATGCTGCACACCATATTCATAAGGGTACGGTTATGCCTTTCAGCTACTCCGTTTTGCTGAGGTTCACCCGGCATAGAATACTGGACGACTATTCCATTTTCCTGTAGGAACCTTGCAAAAGGTCCTGGTACTTGACCATATGGAGTATGCCGACCGTAGTACTCCCCCCACCGTCAGACCGGACTATCTTAATTCTTTTATCATGCTGATTTTCTACTTCAGCTTTGAAAATTTTAAATTTATCCAATGCTTCAGATCTTTATTTAATTGGATAAATGTAACCATACCGGGAGTGATCATCCGTGAATGTTATGAATGAATCATAACCATCCACACTTTTCACAGGAAATGGTCCACAAATATCAGTGTGGATTATTTCTAGTGTAGCTATACTTCGGTTTGCACCCTTTTTAATTTGTTTTACATACTTTACTTTAATGCAATCTATGCATTGCTCGATGTCTGAGAACTCTAATGGAGGAAGAATGTCATTTTTAACGAGGCTTTCTATTCTTCCCCTCGAAATATGGCCTAATCTGCAGTGCCATAACTTCAATGAGTCAAGAGTTCGCTTTATTTTCTTTTGTTCTTTATTCAACAAGGGAACTTGTTCATTCACATCACACACAGAAAATACTTTCTCATGCAAAGATAATAAATAAAGCTTGTCATGTAGTGAAGCAACACCCACACAAGTATCTTTCAACCAAATGGCACATTTGCCATGTCCAAAATAACACTCATACATGTATTTGTCCAAGCATGACACACTTATTAAATTTCTATGGATGGAAGGAACAAATAAAACATCCTTAAGCAAAAGAGTAAAGCCATCAGCCAGCTCCAGAGGAATGTCGCCAACAGCCTCCACTTCTGCTTGAATCCCATTCGCCACTTCAATGAGTCTTTCTCTTTTTGGCAAAATCCTTGTCGAATGGAACCCCTGTAAAGAGTTGGCAACATGAACAGTTGCACCAGAGTCAATCCACCAAGTAGATTTAGAAAACTTTTCATACGGAGATTCATTTACAAAAGAGACTATATATTTACCTTTTTCGCCATTATGGACTTTAGCCATATTGGGCAATCCTTTTTGTAGTGGCCAACCTTCTTGCAATGGTGGCACTGGTCTTTGTCCCCAGGGGTAGACTGCTGATACTGATGCTGGTGCTGTAGGGGGCCCTTGCCATGTGGCTTGGAAGGGGAACCACCATGGTTGTTGTTGGTGAAGTTCCTCTTCCTATTGTCCTTCACGTAGTTTAAGGAACCACCGTGAATGGACTTAAGCCTTTCTTCCTCTTGAGAACACATCCCTATGGTCTTTTCAATGTCCCACTTTTCAGAGGACATGTTATAGTTGATGATGAAGTTCTCGAACTGTTGGGGAAGAGAGGCCATGACAAGATGCACCAGAAGAGCAGGCTTGAGTTCTAGGTCTGCATCCATGGGCTTTAACTTAGCCGCCATGTTGGACATCCTCAAGATGTGCTCTCTAATGCCATGTGGCCCTCCCGTATACTTTTCTGTCACCAGCTGTTTTAGCAGCTGGGTTGCATACATCTTTGAAGATCCAGTAAACTAGCTCTTTATCTTTGCAAGGTACTCACCAACAGAGGCACACTCTTCAATTGAGCCCACTATTGCGTTCTCAATTGTGTTCTTGACAAAAGCCAAGCACTTCTTGTTTGCATTGACACACTTTTGGTTATCTATTGAGTAGGCCAGCTCTAAAGGAGCATGGTCTCTCTTTCTCTTTTCGAATGCAGCACTTTTCTCAGTATCACCCCTCACTGGGTCCACAGGCTTGACTGGCTGTTTAGTATCAACAACCCAGTCCACCTCGGCAGACAAAGGCCAGGTCAACCTTTTTCCTCCATTCTGAATAGTTATCCCCTCTGAGCAGTGGGATATCCTTCAGACAGCTCATGAGGTTGAGACCTCCTGAAAACCATAAAAGATGTGAGATAACCAAAAACAACTATATGCATTAATCCAACATTGGTATAAATTAAGCATGCAATTGTTTGTGCCATTTAAAATTACATCACCGTTGGGTAAAGATAAAATTAAATACACCTTTAATACATAATGAAAGGGATCATGATCATGTTTATTAATAACGTTGGTCAATTAATAACATGGAGCATAATCAACTTTAATTACTTTGTCACATCTTTTAAAACAAAATTTAATACACTTCTATTGCATTCTAGCAATTTAAAACAACTATTTGCAGCGGAAACAAATATTACAACTTTCATAAAACCTTTAAATTTTATAGAAAAAATCTGCCTCTATTCCATTCTCTAGTCAAATATTCACTTGAAATAAATTGACTAGAGAAAACTGTGCAAGAAACTATCAAAAAACTGATGAAAAACATCAAAATATAGCTTCTATAAATAAAAAATAAAATAAAACAGAAACTCTAAACAGGACTGGCTGCGGCCCAGCGCAGCCCAACAGCCCAGCGCTATCTGCCACACGTGCGGTGGACAGCGCCCAGGCGCTCACCCGGTAGCGGCCCAGCGCGACGGCCCACGTGGCCTCCCTGGCCCAGCCAGCAGCCCGCAGAACACAGCTCGCTGGCTGCCGCCCGCGCGGTACACGCTCGCGCCGCCAGCGGCCCGCTAGAGCCCAGCGGTCTGGCCGCTTGGCCCCCTTGGCCCGCCACCGCCCAGCAGCCAGCAGCCGAACGATCTCAGCCGAACGATGCGGCTGACCTAGATCCTAGGGCTCCCCGCGCCCCTCGTGGGGACAAAACCGCCCGCCCCGCGCTCCCCGTCTAACCCTAGCCCCATTCGCCCCCCTCCACCCCGCGAGCCACCCGCCGTTGCTCGCTCTCTGGCGGCGCTGTGGGGAATGGCGAGGCGGCTGCACCGCCCGACAGCGTTGCCGGCGGCGAGCCCCTCCCTCCCATGCCCCCTTCTGCCCGCAGCAGTGGTGGCGCCTAGCCCCGCGCTTGGTGAGCAGCGGTGGCCTCGGCTACTCTCTCTCTCTCTGGCGACGCTGGGGAGGCGAGGCGGCCGTCCGTCCGGCGACGGTCCCCTCCCTTTCCTACGCCGCCACCCCCTACTCCTTTCCCTCTGTCCAGCACCCCCCACCCCGCGAGAAGCAGAGCAGAGAGGAGGACGGCGGCGATGCCTCCCCTTGTCTTCTTGCCGACGCGCGCTTCCACCCGAGGGTGGGGGCGCCGCCGTCGGGGTGGGGCAAATCTCTTTCCCGGCGCACGGCGGTGGTCGGTGTTCGTTTTGGGGATTCCCTTTTGGTTTTCTTTTGGGTGGGGATTTGCATGCGGGATCTGGGGAAAACTAGGGTTAGGGTTCAAATTTTTTCGATCTACTTTTCTTGATTCGGGGTGGGATCTGGGGACAACCTAGGGTTAGGGTTTGTGGCGTTTCTTTTCTTTCTCTTTGCCCCAGGGGGGTGTTCTTCTTCCGACGCCTCGGCTTGCCGATGCGCGTCGAGATAGAGAGGAACAGCGCACCCAGAGGGTCACGCACTTTTAGATCTAGGATTCTTTTCTCCTTTGCTTTGATTTCTGTTTCTACCGAAAGGAAACTAGGAACAGATGCTCTGATACCATTGTTGTACCTAGCCTAGTCTCGATAGAACCTATACTGGATGGATCTAGTAGATCAGAGGGAGAGAGAGAGATGGTGTACCACCTGCGCCCTGGCTCGACAAGCACGAGCCAGAGGGGATGCCGGAGCTTGTCCCGGATCTAGATCCGTCGTCATTGGCCATGGGAAAAGGGTCGACGGCGTGGGTGTGCGGTGGTGGCGGCGCTTCCCGTCGGCCTAGCGCAAAACCCTAATCGGTGGGTGTGTCGGTGGGGGGTTGCGGCGCACGGTGAACCTCATACCGTGTGCGTCTGGCCCCCCACCTCTTTATATGCGCGCTGGCGACAGGGGTCCACCAACCATGATAAGGTTGGGTGCCCCTGATTAGGGCGCGGTGAGGGACTCCGTTCGGGCTGTTGGGCCCGAACGTGGGAGAGATCTATCTAACACACATATACCCATGGTGTTGCTCGGCCGTGATGGCAGGAGCATGTGTGCTCGAGATCAATTGTGCACTTCTCAAAAACATACACAATTATATCTGTGTTGAGTAAACAGTCCATGATGGCTCTTTCAAAGGCGAACATATGCAAAGACAGAGATAGCCTAAAACAATTTGTAAGCAAACTTGTAGTTCTAAGTTAACGTCCAAGCCGGCTGTACTGATAACCATGGTGGATGCCAAGGTATCACTGTAAGAAATCATCAGTTTTATAATGTATAAACCTAACCAGAGACAACACTGAAACAGAACCGAAGACTGCAAGGTTTGGAGCAGATCTCAGATCTGAAGACAGAGTGCACTAGAGTAGTAATTTCGGAGACTCGGATTGGATCTCAGATTGATCATACAAACACACACATGTGGGTGCACATTAACTTACTGACATTGTTTGGTTTCTTGTTGACCGAATATAACTATTTACCCTGGCACACAGCACAAGCTTACCAAGTTAACATTGAAATATTTGCTACTCCCTCCGATCGAAATTACTTGACTCAAATTTATCCGTATTTAACATGTTTTAGTGTTAGATATATCTAAATCTAGATAAAACCAAGTCAATTAATTTGGATCGGAAGAAGTATCTTATATTATGGGATGGAGGAAGTACGCAGCTGAGGGGATGGTGAACTTTTTTAAACGTTGAGGAGAGGGATTGGGGATGCATGGAGCGAGAGCAACGCATTGAGATGGAAGCGATTTAGACAGCATTGACGATTTGGGTAGATGCCAACCACACAATGAAGAGGAGCTCGATATATATATAATTTTGGCCCCTTCATCAACACCTACTTCATTGACGATTTGGACAGCATTGACGATTTGGATGGATACCAACCACACACAATGAAGTGAATGTCGATATATAAGTTTGGCCCCTTCACCCACACACACTTCAAGCAGTAGTACTACGAAGTAGAACCCTTCTCGAGCACTAGCTACCAAGCTTCTCCCACAGCCATGGCTGACCTTACCTATTTCCGCAGTCGCCCTCTGAGGAAACATGCCGAGTCGGCGGAGCTCAACTTCCACTTGTACATGCGCCAGCGGGCTGAAGGATCGGCGGAAGCTAATGATTGTGCCATCTACGATGGTACTAGCTCCGACGCAAACCTTGTCGCACGTGCCCAAGGCTTGCATTCCCAGTCATCCTTGGTTACTGTCAACATAGAGTTCGTCAATGAGAGGTTTGTCCATTCTACTTCTTTGGATCGTACGAATTTTAATGTATATGCCCCGTCGAGCTTAGTAACTTAACATGACCTAAGATATATACGGTGCACTGCATAATCGTCGATTCTTGCGGTACATAATTATTTTTTACCTTTTAGGTTTAAGGGATCCACCCTTACGATGGTTGGAAACCACCGGACTCAGAAAGGTGAATGGGCAATCGTGGGTGGAACCGGAGAGTTTGGCTTTGCACAAGGGGTTGCCACGCGGGAAGAACTCGAGAGGAGCAACATTAGGGAGCTTCGTATCCACTGTGTCACTCTTAACTTTCCTAAAACGGTAAGATATATTTTTCAGCGTGTTCTTTTCGGTCTATACAATAGCTTGGTAGCCTTTGTATCTTTCTCGTGATTTTTCTGACTACCATGTGTCTATCTTTCAAACAATCTGATGCAGACCAAGGTAGGAATGTTTGGCGGACCGCTAGGGTTTTATCAGGACACCCCAACGGTACCAGAACGTCTAGTGAGTGTGACAATCCAATGCGATGATGTCGTTACTTCAATTGCATTTTCCTACATTGACGAAGATGGTCAGCTGAAAAATGCGGGTTCATGGGGATTTGATGGTGCGAATTCACACACAGTGAGTGCCTTCTTCATTGATACTCCGTATATACTTACTCTCTACTACTTCTACACATATTGTCGATTCAATGTAACAAAAGAATTTCTAACTGTGGATAATTAGTGAACTGTAGTTAGCTGAGACACTCTCCATGTATATAATACCCTCGTTCTAAATCTGAACATACGAAACCGCAATTAACGGTTACATTTAGGTGTTTTTAGGAATTAATAAGTAGAGGTTTGAGAGATCCTACAATCAGTAAATGTATATGATTAAGGTACCTAATTGCTTTTGACTATTTTGTTCTTTGCAGATCCAGTTTGCTCCCGCGGAGACCGTGAAGAAAATCGAGGGAACGTTTGACATGTTTGAAGAAGTAACTACTATCATTACATCACTTTCTATTATCACTGATGTACAGACGTATGGACCTTTTGGACAAGTAATTGGTACCGCTTTCAGTGCACCCGAAAAGGAGACTGATAGGGTTGTGGGTATATATGTGCGTGCTGGACATTACGTGGACGCAATTGGACTCCATGTACGCTCCGACTAGTACAATTATTAGTTGTGTTTCTTAAGTATAAATAAATCAATTTTTACTTAATGTGTACTCATAATTTGGTTGTTGGGCCTCTACAATAAGACAGCCGCATGTTGTATCCTCCTATGTCTACTTATTTTTCTTTTGTACTCTCTCCGATTTCATAGTTCTCATAGTGGTTTTAGTTTGAGCCTAAACTGAACTAAAACACGTTACCGGGATTTTAGAAAAACTTCCGTCAAACTTTCAGAAGTTTCAAACTTCCCATTTTTTAATCTTCCAAAAACATTATAAATTCCATAATTTTGAACTTCTAAAAGATTGAACATTTAGAATTTTGAGTATGGAAGCAAAATAGAACATTGTAAGAGCATCTCCACTCGTCCTCCCCCATACAGTGTCTGGCACGGCCGTTTTTGGCCCGTATGGGGGGAGCCGGATAGGTTCAAATACAAGGAAATGATTCAGTTCTAGAGCCAAAGATCGTAGTTCTCGAACGAGCACTCGAAAAGATTCTGGAGGATCCTCGTGATTAGGTATTCGTTTTCCCCAGGAAAATGAATATCTCCGGAAAATATTTTGAGTTCTGTATGGCTTTTTTTTCTCCTCACTCGGACCAGTCCACCTAGTCGACTTCTTGTATTTTTTGTGAGTTGTGTATTCACTCCAATAATACTATTGTCAAGTACCTTTAGGTATGAAGATCTCGGCAAGATATGCAGTTCTTGAAGAATGAAAAAAAACCGATCCACTTCTTTTTGGTATTGGGGGGGGGGGGGGGGGGTGGCTGACTCCCAGCTGTGTCCCCATACAAAAAAATCAAATATTTCAAATATGTTAAAATAATTCAACATATAAATTTATTACAAGTTTATCAAATCAAACAAACAATTCAATAATTTAAATATAGCGAATAAATAATTCAACATACAAATTTATTACGAGTTTATCAAATTAAACAAACAATTTAACAAATTCAGTATAGCGAATAAAAGCAAACAAATAAATAAACTAGGTGGCTCCTTTGAGCCTCCACAAATGCTCCACCAGATCATCTTGTAGTTGATTATGATTGTGTCTCGAATTTCTTTCCACCTGGTGAGAAAAGAAGCAAACGCAACTGACACTTGGTGATCAACATCTTTAAGAGGACCTTGGTAATAATACGGTTCAGTGTCAAACACTAGAGTCTCCCGCTCGCTCTCAATGATCATGTTGTGCAAGATCATACAGGCAGTCATGACCTCTCACATCTGATATTTTGACCAGGTAAGGTGTAGGGTACCTGACAATGGCAAATCAAGCTTGCAGCACATCGAATGTCCTCTCCACATCCTTCCTGCAAGCCTCCTGCTATGTCGCAAACCAAGTTTTTTTTCTCCAGGTATAGGGTTTGAGGTTGTCTTCACAAATGTCGATCATCTAGGATATATACCATCTGCTAGATAGTATCCTTTGTCGTAGTGGTAGCCATTGATCTCAAAATCCACCATAGGAATTGTGTCTTCAACAAGCTTGGCGAACATATTTGAACACTGCAGGACGTTGATGTCATTGTGTGACCGTGCCATGCCGAAGAAAGCATGCCAAATTCATAGATCCTGGTTTGCCACAGCCTCAAGCACCACACTGCATCATCCCTTGTGACCTTTGTACATGCTCTAGTGCGCAAATTGGCAGTTCTTCCATGCCTAGTGCATACATTCGATGCTTCCAAGCATCCATGGAAACCCCCTTGCTACATTTTGTGCCAGGATCTGAGTTGTGTCTCCTGTGTTGGGTGTTCTCAGATAATTCTTCTCACACACTGCCACAATTGCCCTGCAAAAACTGTACATGCAGTCAATGGTTGTGGACTCGGCCATGGGGAGGTAGTCGTCCTATGTATCTCCAGGAATTCCATGTGCAAGCATCCGAAGGGCAACTGTGCATTTTTTAATTATAGAGAAAACAAGCAAGTCGATGATGTCTCTCTTCAGTTTGAAGTAGTTGTCGAACTCTCTTAATTGCTCGACAATCTTTAGAAAAATCTTCCGGCTCATTCTGAAACGAAACCGAAATATGATGTCGCTGTGCAATGGGTCGTCGGCGAAGTAGTCGGCGTAGAGCATGCAGTAGCCTTCCATCCTTTGCCTCGGCTTGCTCTTGCACCGTCAAGGTTCGAACCCCCAGTAGATGGCTTCTCATCGGCGCCGACGATCATGCCTAGGAGGGAAGTGACGATCATGAGAAGATCGTCGTCGCCGACAGTGCCTTTGGCGCCAGCAACAATGGTGACTTCATCGTCCATCAGAGTGGCCAGCATCTCTTTCTTGTCCGAATCCATGCCTTTGGCAAACGACCGAACACCTAGTGGGCAGGTCGGTTGTGTGGTGGGCTTGAAGCTACCACAAGGCGAAACGACGACGGTGATGCGGGCAAGGAGGCGGCTCTAGAGGGCGTGGGAAGTATTTCCGAGGGCTACGCGGGTATTTCTAGCGGACTAAACGGCTGACGGCGGCGAGGGATGGTAGCAGCGACGAGCTGTTGGGGGTAGTGGCGTGGGGGAGGAAATGCAAAATGGACGAGCTTACGTGCGTGTGTCACCGACAGGGCTGGCCCGTGGCGTTTTTAGCTCCATCTGGCGCTCCCGCTAGCCCTCCTACATGGGTTCGGCCTGAGGGCACGTGATAACAAAATGGGCCACACCAGCACCCAAAAAGAGTTGGGGGCAATCTAGGCGTGATTTTGAGCGTCAGCCGATAGCCCTTTAGGGAGGCTTTAGGGCCCCAAAGTGGAGATGCTCTAAGTATAGATAAAAGAGCTTTAGCGAAAAAATTGAACATTCGGGAGATGATCATATCAACACTATACAACTATAATTATATAAATAGAAGAGTATGCAACAAAAGTTCTAGTTCTACTCTAGGTGGCACCATGCCCAGTGCCAGCTCCAGGCCGCCGGCCGCCGCCCGATTCCTGCTCATCTCCGTCGTGTCCCTTTGGCGCCCACGACCGCCGCCCGGTTCCCGCTCGTTGCTCTTCCCATGACCGCCTGCACAACAACATATCGAGCCTGATGGAGGTAGAGGAAGAACACGCGGCAGCGGAGGGGGGGAAGATGTCGGCGCTGGAGGAGGAGAAGAACCAAGCACTGGAGAAGTACAGTACCTCGACAACCGAGGGTGTCGGCATCGGCATCAACCGAAAGGGCATGGAGCAGGTCATATCTCGCCGCTAATCCTCCCCCGTTTTGCTCTGGTAGCCTATCAGTCGTGGTTGATTTCCTGTTATACTATAAAATTGTGGTTGATTTCCTGCTCCTGTAGCCTATCAGTCGTAGGGAAATCAGAGCAATCTTTGCAAATCGCCAACTCTTTTTATCAGTAGCACGTTCAGATAAAAGTTCAGAGTAAATACTGTACATCAACAACAAGTTCAGACTTAAGCCGAGTGAAAAATAGCAAATTTGATTAATTCTTCTAGTAATCATCCTAGGCATCTTCGACAACAATCAGTATGGAACAAAACAATGGAATTTGATGGATTAAGCCAGCCTAAATTAACACAAGAAAACACTAAACTGGGCCTACGCCGGGAAACGGAGCCGTGAGAAATAGGACATGACCAGCTCGCAACCTTAATGTAAGGTATCGTCTAGAGTTTCACTTGATTATGTAAGCTAGCTCCAGATTTAGCAAGAGCAGCTTCCACATTTATTTCACTTGAAATATAAGTTCTTGGCTGCCACATGTTCAGAATTGATATTTTCTATGCTCCTGAATGTGTCATATTTTCAGTAGTGATGCCCAGTTTTACACAAATTTTCCACACACTTCCAGCCTCATAAGAGCTTACCAATTGTTTCCCAGCAAATTACTTAGTACAGTCCCACTTTGTACATAGAAACCTAAAATTGTGTTGTATTTTTTGTCAATAGCTTATCACCAGTTGAGTTGAAGAAGCATCAGGAGCAACATTCATGTTCTGAACAAACATGTCATTTTGAAGAAATTAGCGTTCAGTTTTAGAGAGTTCATTTTGAAGAAACAACTCTCTTGCTGTCCTCTTTTGTTTTGAGAGAATGGGAAGATGATAAGCAGGATAATAAGAATTTTTCTTTGTGTCAGACTGTCAGTTCTCATTTCTCCTGATTACCGGATCCTTATGCTAGCTCTTCATTTGCTTAAGCAGGATAATCATATATTTTCTTCAGCTCATGTGTTATGGTTATTATACTTGCTAGTATCAGATATGGGATGTGTGTGCTGTGTGATAACAGAGTGCACTCTTGAGCCTACTGCTCTCTGCTCTGTTTTACCGCTTGATCATGCAACTGAGTTAGCTAGTACTGTGTATGTGTTGATTATGTCCGCATACTTCCAACGGACGTCCGTGGCTAGCTGATTTACTTTATATGAACACTGCGGACAGCTAAATTTATTTATACGGCCTATGCAATTAGTGCTACGGATTTCACGGACTTGTCCGTCTACATCCTGAGCTGCAAGGCTGGAGCTTGGGCATGATTACTATTCCCACGAAACATTGCCCTCATTGTTCAGACGGGGCACACAATGCACTCAGAGGGTTTATTTTTCAAAGAGAAGAAGAAACCAGAAAACCACCCAGCAAGCTTCGATTACGGTTCAATATGATGGAGATTCAACAAGCCAGAGGTTGAAACCTGACCAGGAAGTTAAATCAATTGCAAACATTCAGGTTCCAGGGCCTTAAGTAAATGCCATGTCAGGTCAGCAGAACTGGTCTAGAGCAATTTCCCTGGAAGCAAATACAGAAAACTGCATGGGTGAATATTTAATACTGGGTTTTATTGTCCAAACATGGGGCTGTTTATCGAAGCTTCAGATTCGACACAATTAGATAACTCGCTCCACATTATTTGTTCTGCTGGAGCTGGAAATGAAATCTTACATACGGGAGTAAGCCCATTACCCAGTACAAATTTATATCTGAAGGGCATCAGCAATCGAGCTAGCAAGGCTCAACACCTCAAATGGAGGTTCTTGGTTGATGGCTTTTATCGTCTGAGGGCACGAATCCGTGATCCAGAAGTATGCAAACTGGTCACCAGGCCCAGCTGCAAGGAAAATAAAACAATTAGCAAATGGAAGTTTGAAATAGCTGGAAAATAGGGAACAAGGAGAAACCACCAGTACCAGAATTAGCTGTCATGAAGCGTTCATATGACTTATTAGGGAACACAGCATGAGTCACATAGGCGCTAACTTTAGCAGCACCATGAGCAGCCAGAACTTTCTGCAGAACACAACGGGAAAGAACATAAATATCAATGAAAAAAAAGCAACAAAAGAGTATATACCGACAAAAGTCCATGGACTGTATTATAATTAACTGTCTGAATATTGACATAAAGTGAATATGTTACACCACGTCCACCCACATCGTGAATATTCATATGTCACCAACTCTTGTTAGAACAAGGACTTTTTTTTTTTTTACACCAACTCTTGTTAGAACAAGGACTTAGTGGAACTAAACTTTTACACTAAAGTTTAACTATTGTCAATAGCCTGCTGACAATAGTGTCAAATGAAACTAAACTTCTACACTTTACAGGACTTAGCCTGCTGACAATGGTGTCAAATAAGGGTGCTTAAATGAGCTGTGAAAGTTGTTACTCCCTCCGGCCCAAATTAATTGGCGCCGGAGGGAATACTTTCTTTATTCGAATAGGTTGATGGCAGCAAACTATAACCATCTGCCATCGTCACAGAACAGCAGACTATTCAATTCGTTGAGGTTGAAGTAGTAAGAAAATGTCAGCATCATGATAAGATGCAGTAAAACAGGTAATAGCTTGATATGTAGATACCTGGCATTCTCTAAGAGTTCCGCCAGATTGCACCAAATCATCAACAATAACGACATGTCTCCCTTCAGGGTTCCCTTCTTTAATCCGAACTATCCTTTTGTCGCCTTCACGAACCTTTGCACAGACAACCTGCATAGTCAAAACAGCTCCATCATCAAAAACCAAGTCTCTAAAAGCCTGAAAACTTGAAACTGGGCAAAATCCCTCTTCGTAACACAAAGAGGAAGGAAGTTGAATTAGACATATCCAAGCACGCTGACCATTGGGAAGTTGACCAGTGACTTGTGGAAGCGCTTCCACGCCCCATCATCTGGGAAGGCAATGGTGATCTGCAGCAGCACACACAAGGGGTCAGAGCAGCAGCAACAAGGATTCATCACATCACAGTATAATAATAATCGTAATTACTAGAACGGAAGGGGGGTTGCTGCTAGTACATACATTGTCGGCGTCAGGGAGCTGGCTGAGGCGCTGCAGCAGTAGCGGTATCCCTGTCTCGAAGCAGGGCAGGACGTCGTCCCCGAAGTAGAACCTCTCCTGCAGGGCGTGGATGTCGTAGATGACGACGCTGGTGGGCCCTCCGCGCGACTTGGGGATCATGGAGAGGACGCGCGCGAGCGTGAAGGCGGTGGCGACGTCTCCCTCCTCCTCGACGCGCTCGAAGGATCCCGTGGGGAAGAAGGGCAGCACGAGGGTGAATGAGGCGATGAAGAGCTTGGGCAGCGCGAAGATGACGGAGATCTGCTCGAAGATGACCGCGGGCGAGCTGAAGGAGGCCAGGAAGGCCACGTGCTGGCCCCGGATGTCATGCGCGTTGTTGATGAACAGGTTCGGGAACCCATCGGGGAAGTTCCTGGTGGTGGCGGCGGCGCCATGGAGTTGGAGGAGGAATCAGACTAACAGCTTCCCAAAATCGACCAGGCGAGAGGAAGAAAAGGGAGGGGGGAGGGGAGATGGGGGTGGCGTACCTCCAGTTGATGGACTGGAGCTGGATGGCGTCGGAGGCGGCGGCGATCTTGAGGGCGAGCTCCTCGCACTCGGCGCAGTAGAAGAGGTTTATCTGCTTCTTCACCTTGTGCCTCGGGGTGGAGGCAGCGGCGGCGGCGGCAACCTCCATCTCGTCGAGGCAAGCGGCGGATGCGGGGACAGGGGAGCGGCCGGGTCGGCGCGAGAGGGGACCGGAAAAGAACGGCGCAGGAAGCGGCTGCTCTGACGGGGTAGGTGTCGACACGCGCGCGGCGACGCAGGTCAGCGAGTAGTATTGATTCGATACGCCGCCTCTCTTCTCTTTTCGGACTTGGGGGAGTATTGCCCTAAACCCTAGGCCCCCAGCCGCCACGCTACGAACCGAATACGCGTTAGCCGTCTTGATTGGCTTTGGGTTTATAAGTAGAGGCGAGGCGAGTTGGCCAATTGGGGAAGACAGCGAATATATAGGATCTTTACGGGTAAAAAAAATGTTTGGATTTTATGGACACAAGATTGTTTCGTTTGGTTTCAGGCAGCATGGACCGTGCCGCCGCCGGGACGGTGACCGTCGTGAACCATGCAGCCACCCGCGGGCCGCGGCGTATCAGCTGTGATGTCTCTTTCTCGGCCGGAGCGCAACACACTGGTTTCTGTTAATTCACAGAAACTTGCCCAACTTCATATGAAATGGTACAAAATCCCGCTGGAACACAAGTTTTACATAAGCAAATGGTATCGACCATATGGGAAGCACAACTGCACAAAGGAACATAAACTTCTAATGAGACATGGGGCTCGTTTATTCCCCACTTGCCTGGTAGGATGCTAATTTACAGACAGCACCTAGCCCATCATGTGTGTAGCTATCCTTGGGCCAAAAAAATCAATGGAGAAGTTACAGACATATGTGGTCAGTCCAAATAGTCTACAAAAAAACAAAATACAGCCAAAACTTCAGCATCGTTCCGATCGCCGCTCACAACATCACTTTGCTTCAAGCCTGTTCAGCAGGAAGGTGAAACTGAATCAATGGTATGGGATTTTCTTTTCAAGCGGCAAAACCCGCCCACACACCAGAGCCAAGCTGAATCGGGCATGAGGGTGGATTGCCTGAGTTTGCAAAGACCTAGCTCACACATTCATCGGATACTGAATGGCTCTTTTCCAGGTTGAACTTAGGCTCGTTGGGATACACAAAGACGGTAGTCGCTGCGGTTGGAGGAGTCAATGCAGCAGAGTACCTGACTGAAGTTACTGTTATCTTTGGCAACTGCTGAGAACCAGAACCAAGCGGCACAAGCTTGTGACTAACAGTATGCTCAGTTTTCGGCAGAATGAACGCAGCGTGATTGTGAGCCCCAGAGAAAACAAAGTTCTGTGAATCCACAAGTGAGTACTTGATTTCCTGGAGTAAGGATGTCGAGTTGTGGATCTTCACATAGAAATTGAAAGGTACCCCAAGGATAGCGTAGGGAGGGCACTCGATGCTCAAAACAAGCGGCGGCTCCTCGATATGAACCTCAGGTAATCTTTGCTTCATTATGACATGGCTATCTTGATTCTCTCCAAGCCGTAGATCTCTTGACCAGTTCAGGCAAAGTTCACCTAAACAAAAGTCTGGACTGCTTGCCCATGGATTGACTGAAAATATTGCTTTGTATTCCGTGCTAGGAGCAACAACTGCATATTCATCAGATATTCCACTGATCTGTTCCACTGAGCAGAGCTGCTTCCCATCATCAGCAGATTCAATGGCTATCGAGTGCAAACGCAAAGGCACCTCGGTACAATTTCTAGCACTCACAATAAGCATATTTGACTCGTTCATAGAAAGTGAATCTTTTCTAGCATCGCCGCTTGAGGATCTGATCCTAGATAGCAACAAGGGTTCTCGCCTAAATGGTTTCAAAAACTGGTGACCAACTGTCATGGGGATCTTCCCTTCAACTTGCAAGCTTCTGTGTACGTTAAGTCTATGCAGTGATGCATCCTCACTCGAGTCTAGGGAATAGCCAAGTGAAACATATATCATGACTGACTTTGCTCCATGCCATTTAATTTCCAATTTGCAGGACCACGAATCACCCATGACTAATGTGGGAACTGATATAACCCCGAATGAATACTGGATTTTGTTTATGTTATCAACTTCTTCCTTTGACACTTCATCCCCAGTTGCAGTTGAGACACCAAGAAGTTCCACGTGATGACTTTCAGATTCTTCTGCTTCCCTTGGACCCATCAAAAGACCACCACCTTTGGCATCAACGAGGTTAATTTTCAGCTCACCAGAATGAACTGAGTGCCCTTTTGACAATATGGTCACTGGGACAATAAATAACTCCCCAACAAGTGCAGGGCCATTAGAATCTAACACAAGGTCGACTTGAGTGTCTGGCTCTTCGACTTGGATCAGTTTCTGCCCAGAAAAGGCGAGTACAGCATCCTTTGTAGGCAATGTCTCCACTTGGTCCTCAAATTTCCACAACGGAGAGTCTTCCATTGAAGCGGGACTTTCAGCCTGGCAGGAAACCACAAGGCGTTTATTTAATACTGCCTTCACTGACAAACATTCCAGCTTTCCACTCTGCCCTGCAGAAAGTACTCATAGTATTACTTCGATTATAGGACTCAGTGGTAGGAAGCATCAACAAATGGACAAAAAGCCTGGTAACCCATATCAAGAAGCAAATAGGGAGCCATAAATTATGAACAGGTCAAAATATAAATAAGCTACAGATATATTCAACAAATATAGCAGAAAAATGGCTCTGCTCTTTATATCACTTTTTTTGTGGGGTGTTCTTTATATCAGCTAATTATGAAAAACCTTTTTTCGCCACAATGAGCCAACCAGCACCTACAATTGTGTGGTTAATTATCCCCAAATTAATAGAGTTTGTTTCCTCCAAAATTTTCATCTCTTTATATTAATATTGTGTGTTGTTCTCAGTTGGTTTATTTTCCAAGTTAGCTAGTATGCTTATTAAGAGTCCATGTAAATGATATCCATTAACATTTATTTGTTGTGGAGCATGGAGTATGTTAGATGAATTATCGAGACTGTTATAATTGGACTGCACCATATAATAAATGGTTTAGATTCTTCTCATTAACTCCAAGAACATGAGATGTTCCCCTTTTCTCATAAATAATAGTACAACTTATTTTCTTCTCCAACTGATATAGTGCATCGGTGCATCCAATTTCACTAGCAGTTTTTGTATATTATAGGAAGGAAAGGCATGGCGCAGTGGTTAAGTACTCACCACTTGTGCCAAGAGGTCCTGGGTTCGACGCAGCCTCTCTGCATTGTACTGTGCAGGGGTAAGGCTTGCCTCTATAATCCTTCCCCAGACCCCACCCAGTGTAGGAGCTCCTAGCACTGGGTCTGTCCTTTTTTTGTATATTATAGGATGGTAATCTGGCAACTAACGTGGCTGAACATCCAATGAAACAAATACTACCTCTGTTCAAATAACCTACCAAAACGTCTTATAATTTGGGACAGTGGTAGTAGCACATAACAGCTAAAGGAGTACCTGATTTAACTTCATGCCACAATCGCATCCATTTATTACTGAACAGTGTAAGAGAAGTAGAATGAACAACTTGGCCATCAACATGTGAATTCAGCATAGAGGAATCTTCCTGTGCACTAACCATGACAAAGTTACAGTCAGTTTGGTTGAACTGAACCTCCAATCGATCGATCGTAACTGGAGAAGGAAGATGAGACAACAAGGACACGCTGACAGACAGAGGCAAGCCAGGTTTTACGGATTGATCATGAAAAGCAACAGATGCAACAAGCACTATTCTTAGAGGACTTATTTGATCGATGACAAGGTGAGTGGATTCTTCCGTCAATTCAAGATTAAATTCATCGTCGATAACCTCGGGTGTATGTTTCCCTTCAAGAATATTAACAACTTCTTGCTGTATTTCCTCTCTCCTGGAAATGGTAGGCCAACCTGATGGTCCACACTTACTTTTATTATTTTCAGGGTAGCCCTGTACACTGACGGAGAATACTGGTAGTGCAGCCATCTCTAGTGAATAGCTGATAAAATTCATCATAGAATTAAGTTTCCTTGAGCATTCTCTCAAGTAACCCAGGATCTCCCAAAGCAAAGTAGTCCAGCCCTCTTGACGGTATAGACCAGCAACACCATCAAAAAGTTGTTTTGCATTACTAAATTCCCCAGCTGCATAATATTCTATAGCCATTCCAGCACTACAGGAAGAAGCCATTCTAGTAGCACCTAGGCTCAGAAATGATTCATAAGCTTTTCTGAACAATGCAATTATCTCGTACGAATCTTGAAACCTTTCAGCTTCTGACAAAGCATAACTGGTGTATTCTGCATCAGAAAGGCTGCAACCATAGTGTGAGGTATAAGTATTCGTATTAAAGTTGTGTTGTCAATTAAACGAGCATCAAGAGAACTTACGGAAGCACAGAAATAGTATCTCCTTGCTCAAACAAGCGGACATATTGGCCAACATATACAGAAGACATTATGGAGTCAGGTATTTCATTATCTCCGGTAAGGTTTTCCCTTGACGAAGGGCACTCTAAAGCACACCTCTTCTCTCTCAAGTAATTTGCCGCTAACTGCCAGAAGGGAATGTACAATTTAACTACAAGTGTGAACCAGTAAAAGAAATGTAGCTCTCTGCTGCAGTGCTGTATAGAAAAGATTTAGACTGAACCTGATAGTAGTAAGCTGGCTGAAATTCCCATTCGGTCAATGCATTGTCAGCAGTTCCGAACCGAGGAGATAGTGTGTCTGGAACAGTTGTTGATGTTGTCTCTATTAGCTCACCAAAGACAAGGAACTGCCTGCTGAACCATTCCCAATGAAGAAAAGCAACTTCTGGTGATCCAACAAGACGCTCAAAGCTTCGAATGTGCTTACGGAACCATGTGATTGCTTCTACAACTTTCCCACCATGAAGTAGCAATGTTGATATCTTAAAGTGAAATTGATCAGCGACTGCTTTAATCTCCACTAGGCGTTGGGCTGGAGGCAACCTTGTAGAAGTCCCAATCATCTAGATATGAGCACATTGTCAACGGATAGTACTAAAATGAATGTAAGTTGTTTAAGCAATGGTGACAAATCAAACAAACAGTAATGAATTTAGGACATTTGAACACAAATAAAGAGGGTGGAAAGAGCTGTTGCTTGGACAACTTTATGTGAATGTATTATGAGATGCTTGCATAGATATCTTTGTTAGTATGAAGGCTGCTGGAACTAGTTAAGGAATTGATTGACCCATCATATCATCCAAAGAAACGAAAAATACCAAAAAGTTCAAACTGTCAGCTAATAACATTGATTCAATTGGTATTGACGTGATAAGCATATTTCGCCTATTAATGAGGATCCACATTCTCAAATAACATTTGCTCAATGATGCTTATCTTCATATGCAGCACTGGAAATAGCAAAATACACAAATGACCAGACAAACAATAGCCATAATTCCTTTCCTTTTTTACTTCTAAGATGATTTAGCATGGCATTAATTTACTTAATTAGGACCGTTGACAAGGCTATGCCAGTTAATGCATAGGACTGTTGATCACACCTCACGCAAAACGCGAACTCCTTCCTCGTAGAACTTCTGTGCTTCTGGCCAATCACGCCTAAACTCCGCATAAACAGCAACCTGGTGTAAGAAATCAGATACATTAGAATAATGTAAAAGATGGAAAAATTATTCACATCTTCTGATGAATCGAGCGGATGTAAATAATAAACTTTGTTTACAACACTTCTACACTGATATTAAGAAAATAGCACTAGAAGAGATGATACAGAGATTCTTACCTTGAAGCAGTAGCGGACACTCAGTTCGACTGAAGAGAAGTTTCTCTTCTCAATGCGGGCTTTAATCCTTCGCCCTTGCTCCTTGTAATATGCGGAACATAACTCCACAAAAATAGTCCTCAATCTGTCAATATGATTAGAACATTGTATTGACTATGAGACATACCTTCGAGAAAATTATCATAAAAACTGGTACATGCTTTTTTCACACAAAAAATATATGTAATGTCAAATATAAGAACACAAAACGTTTGAGAAACTAACTTGAGCAGAGATTTGTTCCGTTCTGTTTCATCACTCTCAACCAGCACCATCAAGTGTTTAGAATCAATCTCAGCACGTTTTCTCAGGGCAACTACAACTTCTTCACCCAGTTCATCTGCAGGATATAATTGAGTATTTTCTTAAAATCGTTATCTTAATTGGCATGCCACTGCTCTGTGGACAAAGGTTGGTAGGAGGTTTGAAACATTACAAGCGGGAATAAGGCAAAAGCCCTGCACAGTCTTCCCGACTAATGGTCGATGGATAAAAGATCACTAGGGGTGGTCAAGACGGCACTTACCACCTGTTTGAGCCTGTACAAGGATCACCACCAATTTACTATGTCTTCCCTGAATCATAGACCTACGCAAACAAAAGAACATCATTTGGCATTTGTAAATTCAACATGGACTACACTTGCCAACTGTTACAGGGCGTGATGCTTCCGTGAAATTCTTAACCCCACGAGATGAAAAAGTTGCCCATTCGCATTCTAAGACTGACAATTATAGCTGTGATACTGCACATGTCGATTTAGGATCAATGAAAAGGATGAAGGGGGCGTACTTGAGGTTCTCGAGATCGGAGCAGGCCTGGAGCCACTGGGCGGGGTCGCCAGAGACCTGATCGGCCCGGAACATCGCGCCAACGACGGCAGGTACCCGGGTTCGGTGCTTGAGGAGCCAGTCCTTCCTGAAAATCCCAGAGACGGCCTGCGGCGGGGCGAGCGGGTCGCGGTTCCTGGCGGTGCGCGAGAGGATGTTGGCCTTGGCGAAGTCCGGGAGGGCCAGAGTATTCATGGGCGGCTGCTGGGAGCTAAGCGCAGCCGAGATCGAGGCGTGCATCTCCGGGCACCCCACAATGGATACCAACGACACCGGCGGCGTCCGCAGCTCCTCCGGGTAGTCCTCCATGGCCGCCCACCCGCGGCCGCGGCGAGGCTACCGGGGAAAAAGTATCGGATCTCGGAGCCGCGCTTGCGGCGGTCGTCGCAGCGGTGGTAGTGGTGGCCGAGGCGGACGCGAGCTCGGATCTGTGATGGCTGTTCGGTTCGTTTGGAGGAACGGGGACGAGGAGGATGCGAAAGTATAACAGTGAAACAAGTGCTGGTGCTGATGTGATACTCTAATAGCGAACATAATTTGGGAGTTCTTTTGCAAAGTTGCTGAGCGGCTGCTCTCTTTTTTCTTACAACTTTATTACTTATCTTTTTTTTAACGGGTAAATATCATTGGTGGCGGTATATTTTACACAAACAACTCTCAAAGAAATAGGAAAGTACAAATCAGTCCTGTAATATAATAGAAAGAAACCTGAGAAGACCGCAGAAACACGGTCAAGTTCTTCTTGTGCACTAGCCCAACGCCGACGACACCCACGACCACGCCAAGCCAGAGCACTGCCGGAACCCTGCCGAGACGGAGCAAGCAGCAGAAAGCGACTGCCCTTTAGTCTATTGGTCCGGCGAGACCATGGATCTGACCGTCGAAGAAATGCTCCCAAACTGCTTCTCCGCCAGGAACCACTGCAGAAGTCACCATCTGCGGGGAGAGCATCCATGACTCGACGAAGCAGGCGGGCGACACTGAGTCGCCCGAGACGAAGAAGCAGACGAACTGCCTCCACATCGTTGTAGAAGAAGCAGGGGCGCCTACTCTCCTTCTCGTCGCCATGGCCGCCTAGGAGCGGAGGACGCAGGGTCGTGAATCTACAGCAGAGGGAGCCCGCGGTAACCATATTCAAGAGGAGACGACGGTCCTCTCTGGCGCGAGCTCCTCCGTCCAGAAGAGAAATCGGCGACAGCGAGAACCCTAAGATCCAGATATGGCCACCAAGATCTGCACCTCGTTCCAAAACTACGAGGCAAGAAGCCTGGAAACCTACCCTAAACTACTCTGGAGCCTCCCCTCCGCCATCTCCAGCCGAAGAGGCTCGGGTTCGACCCGGTCCGGAGGCAAGATCATGTCTACTATAGCGAAGAGAAAGAACCAAGGGGGGAAGTGCTCCGCTTACAACTTTATTATCAGGAAGTGTCTTTACTCCTAAGCCCGAGTGCTCCCTTCAATTAAAAAAAATCATATTTACAAGTTTAAAATAAATTTTGGGCATAGTTAATGTTGTATTCTGCAATATCGCAACTCAAAATTCTTTATACTTTGAGCTACAAATATAAAAAAGTTCTTTATACTCAAATCCACACTTTTGTCATTTTTGTGCACCTCATAATACAAGATATTTGAAATTGATATTTTACAAGTTTGTGAGATACATCATTATCAACATCTAGATTTTTATTTTTGATTTTTAAACTTAGAAAAATGATTTTTGTTTTTTAAAAGATCTTCTATGGATCCTTTTTCAGAATTTGGATTTACAAAATTCCTTTTACAAGGAAAAGACTTTTTGACTACTCGTGTCCATACACACCAATTCTTCACCCCAACTTTAATGATTATTAGGCCAAAATAAGACATCTTTAAATGGAAAAAAGACCACCAAACATTGAAAGATATACTACCCAAATCCCACGTGTCTCGACTCTCGAACCTAGGTTTCATGACCTAGGCGGCTAGGTTTTTTTGTTTACATCAATTTATTTAGTGGATTCGATAGGAACTCCCGTGCAATTCCCCTCCCCCCATGTAACCCTTCAATCATGTTCAGGACTCATCCATGTTTCGGTTCGTTCGGATTGCTTTAGGAGAAGGAAGGGAGTTGCTTGCCTATATCGGAATCGTAACATCACTAGCAAAATCAAGCTCGTCTACCCAGGTAGGCAGATCTTTCCACAAAATTTTCAAAGGAAGTCATTGATAGTTTATTTAAAAATCTAGGATTTCATTATGAGAATGGAAACTGTCCTCCTAATGGGACCCCCAAATCCTACTAGGCGTCTACGCATGCACAAAAATCAAGCCAAGTCAAGTCCATGATGAGCCAATAGGGATCGCCACTAGTATATAGTGACGCTATAGACACATGTCAGAAACCCCTTCAATAGTAGATAAACGCTATATTGCCATATGTTGGTCGCTGATGTGAAGCCTTCTATGGAAACAGAGGCAAACACTGTCACCGTTAGACCTCTCTACTGACAATGCTTGTTTATGTTCCTCCATTTTCTGAAAGTGTTTCTCATCGATTATGGTTAGTTTTCTTCTACCCATTTGTGATGTGCTATTTTCTCTCTACTAGTAAAATATTATTTGCATCATATTAGAATGTCACTCAACACAGGCACTAAAACGGTAATAGATTTTATTCACTCATATCATAGAAAATTGTCACCATTACATTTCAATCACAATATGACCAAGTATAAGGCATGTTGACAAAAACAATATACTAAATACAATATAACTAATCTAGTTCAAGAATGGTAGCATCCAACCGATGTTTCGTGGCTCCTTCATGGGTGTCCTGACAATAAACATTTCTTTCTGTGAAAGCTCACACCTGGTTTATATGTCGTGGCACCGAAATCTAATTTGAAGAGCAACTGTTTAAATGAACATATAATTAAGTTAGTTCATCAACTTAAGCACGCATAATAGTTTTGCACCATTAGAACACTATATATGGGAACAATTTACTCACCTGGTATGTTAGACTGAGATTCTATGTATGATTGAGATGCTCGAATTGAAATGAAATGTACACTTGAGTTTATTGAACTTTTAGATGGAGCTCAAGCATAGACACACCACCCAATAGAACTTTTAAATGTTATATAGAGGACAAACTCGGGGGCAGCAGTCAATACTGCTTTTTTTGTATAGTGTTCCCTCTAGGTTTCAATCGACCCACGACATAGCAACATATATATATATATATATATATATATATATATATATATATATATATAATAACTAAGCAAAACTTTATAACACTAACTATTTAAGAACCAACCCATCCTTCTAGAAAATATATACCCAAGTAGTAAGATATTGGCTTTTTGGTACTAGAAGAACATGATCTAACACAAAAAAAAGGTCACGTAGAATATGCTTTTGTATAGAGCAATATCAAAGCAGAACAGTATGTAAACAAAAAAAAGTTGATGGCAAAACAAGACATAAATAATAAAAACAACTTAGAAACCCTAGGTCATTGTCAGACCCCACGATCACAAAAATAATAAAAACAACTTAGAAACCCTATGTCATCTTGGTGCTTAGTTGTTCATATCGTATGAATTTTTTTGTTTTCTATGCTGTGAACCCAATAGTGGTATCAGAGCTGGATTTATGCGTAGATATTTGTACGCATATGAGTATGTGGGCTTTTATGATCATGTTATTGCATCTTCTTGTGTATTTTGGATATTAATGGCATAGTGGGATGAAGCATCCCAGACTAACTTTACATGTCCTCATACATGAGACATGTTCCATGCTTGACATGCAACTAGTTTTGCATAAGTGGCTAGCGGGTGTCTATCACTCCCACTATAGTTAATATCTGATTTACAACGATTACTAATAATTTGGTTATCATCGTTGTGGTACCATGTTCGTAGGTAAGAACGGTTCTATCTCCGAAATCCCTAAGCCACGTAAAATATGCAAACGATAAAATAGAAGCGTCTAGTTTTATTGTTTGTCGGGCAAGTCTCATGATATGGTAATGGTATAATATTAAGTATGGTTGGATACTCTTGGAATTATAACATATCAAAGTGTAAACACCATAGACCTAAGTATTACACAAATGGAGTGATGGAGATCATAGCATGATGCACAAGATAGTGATCAAGTGCAAGAACCATACCATATCATTTTTTGCATATGATGTTTGTTTGCATCTTATTTTGCTTATATGGCGCTTTAGTAGAATTATAAGATGATCCGTCATTTAAATATTAAGATAAAAATGTCTTCTTCCTTTAGTATGCATTGTTAAGTAAGTTTGAAATTTCGAGACACCAAGTGATGATCGGGTGTGATAGACTATACGTTCGCATACAACGGGTGTAAGATAGTTTTACATACGCGGATACCATGGTTCTTACTTGGCGATCCTGACATGTACAAACATGGTCTCGGAACACGAACCAAAGGTTATATAGTTGATATGATTACCATATAGATGCTCACCTTTGAAACTATATCAATTCATGCGATAATCGGTCTTGGTGTAGTAATCTGGTTCATGTATTCATCAAAAAGACACGAAGGATGTCGTTTTTGAGTGGGAGTTTATTTAGTAATTGGGATTAGTTTGAACTCAATCCATCATAAACTTAGTCTAAATAAAACTTCATAAATTCTATTGTATATGGCACCACCTGTTTTTAATTTCAATATGTTCATGCAGAAAGAGAAACTTGCGATGAATGGTAGAAACTTTAGCAACTCGGCCTTGAACTTGAGGATTCTTCTCACTGTTGCACAAAAAAAAATATGTGCTAGAAGCGTCATTAGGCCCCCCACCACTTGATGATGCTCCCGACGAGGAAAATAAGTCCTACTTAACTCATTAGGAGGACCACAATATGGTTTATTGGGGCATATTGTATGGGCTAGAGCCAAAAATCCGAAAGCGTTTCGAAAATGGCGATGCCTTTGATACCATGGGTGAACTAAAAATAATTTTCAATACCCATTGAAAGAACATGTTGGGCCCCCATGTGTGGTTTTGGTAATTAATGACAATCTTTATGGAGTAATGTGTGTATTAAGTTATACTCGTAGGAATTGTCCATTGGCATCGCTTGGAGCTTGTGTCGGCATCAAGGTCAATGAAATGAGAAGGAGATATGTTGTGAAAGCTCAAATGCGCCATCTATAGAAGATCTCATGTTATGCTTGCCATCCTCGGTGATCATGGGTTGATGATGAGGAATCAAAAAAGGCTTTCCATCTTGATAAGGGCAAGATCGTCTACATCGAGCTCAAGTGGAATGCTTAAGGCAAAGGTATAATCTTGATAGGTTTTCTATTTTGCCGGTCTCATGTTGTGTGTGGGAGACCGGGTTTAGGATAGATAACCGTAATTGAAGGGAATATGCCCTGAGAGGCAATAATAAAGTGTTTATTATGTGTATTCCAAGTATATGATAGATGTTTATTTTGCATGCTATAATTGTATTAATACGGAAACGTTAATACATGTGTGTTTAATAAACAAACAGAAAGTTCCTAGTTATGCCTCTCTCATAAACTAGCTCGTTGATTAACAAGATGATCAAGGTTTCCTGATCATGGACATTGGATGTTGTTAATAACAGGATCACAACATTAGTGTAATGGTGTGATGAACATTCATCCGAAGTATAGCATTACGATCAAAGTCATTGAGTTTATATTGCTATAACAACTTACGAAGTGATCCTAATCCTTAGACCATGAGATCATGTCAATCACTAACACCAGAAGAGTTTCTTGATAACATCAAACGTCACACCGTAACAGAGTGATTATAAAGATGGATTCAGAACTAATAAAGTGTTATGTTGAAGCTCATGGATCGAGAGTGGAATTTGTTCATCCCGATGACGGATAGATATACTCTGGGCCCTCTCGGTGATATCACATTGATTAGCTTGCAAGCAAGTGATTTGATCACTAGAATGTTATATCACAGGAACGAGAAAAGAGTGCATGTCGGTAACGAGATCAAACTAGGTATGGAGATACCGATGATCAAATCTCGGACATGTAATATATCGTGAAAATAAGGGATTAAGATACTAGCGTAAAAGGTTCTGACGATCACAAGAAAGTCATCGTTGAATGTGTGGGAGTCAGTATGGGTCTCCAGATCCCGCTTCTGATTATTGATCCGAGAGGGGTCTCGATCATGTCCGCATTATTCACGAACCGTAGGGTGACACACTTAAGAGACACCGACATCCAATTGGAGCAAATGTTTCATGCCGAAAGAATGAACACGCGCAGGAATTTATTTCACTAGATACCGAAACAGGTTTTCGGGTGAAATTGCATAAAGTGGTTATGCATGTGAAATAGAATTCTAGCAAGGGGTTATTTGTGAATGTTTGTCATTAAAGTAATTGACAAAATTCTGAATAAAATAAAAGAGTTTTATTTAATGAGAGTTTGCATTAAATTTGGTGGAAATTTAATGGGAATTTGAGTGGACTTTTGAGTGGAGGGATTTTAAAGGGCATTTTGTGAGTGGAGTGTCCACCCACATGAATGAAGGAGGGGAGGGGGCAGCCCCCATGGCCGGCGGCCACCCCCTTGGGTGCCCCCCTCCTCCTATAAAAGGAGCCCCCCTCCTCACTTGTCTCTCACACCTCCTCGTGAAGGATCTCTCTCCCCCTCTAGAATTTATCCCCCATGGTCTCGAACTAGCGAGATACATGTTCCCGGTGGCTATTCGGCAAGAAAGAGTTGTGCTTCCGCTGCATCGCTGGAGCGAGGAGGCGGAGGTTGCTCGGTGCCTCGAACGTGTGTGCGAGCACGGATGCGCTGCTGATTTGCGGCGCTAGGACTTCCTCTCGATCTTGAGATCGGCAAGAGATCGTCTACATCAACCACGAGTTGAACTCGTTAAGCTTTGTCGGTCTTCAAGGGTATGTTCTCTACGGATATACATCCGCCCGTTGTTTGTATCTAGTAGATAGATCTTGGTATATAGTTCACATCGTAGGAAATTTTTTGTTTTCTATGCTGCGAACCCTACAGTAGTATCAGAGCCGGATCTATGCGTAGATACTTTACACGGGTAGTACACATATGAGTATGTGGGCGATGATGATCATGTTGTTGCTCCTTTGTTGTAATTTTGGATATTGGTGGCATAGTGGGATGAAGCGGCCCGGACAAACTTTACATGTCCTCGCACATGAGACCTGTTCCACGCTTGACATGCAACTAGTTTGCATAAGTGGCTAGCGGGTGTCTGTCTCTCCTACTATAGTCAATATCTATTTTGCAAGCGAGTTGTCAACAATTTGATTATCCTCGTTGTGGTTCATGTTCGTAGGTAAGAACGGTTCTATCTCGAAAGTCCTAAGCCACGTAAAACTTGCAATGGATAAATTAGAGGCGTCTAGTTTAGATTGTTGCTGGGCTAGTGTTATGATATGGTAGTGTTGTAAGTAGAAGTATGAGATGATACTCTTACAACACACATAGCGTGTAAATTCCATAGACCTTGGATTTACACATATAGGTATGATAGTGATCATACCACGATGCACATGATAGAGATCATCTGCGGGAACCATATAATTTTACTAATAAACATATGATGTTTGATAGCATCTTATATTGCTTGTTTAGCGCTTTGTTAGCATAATAAGATGATCCCTCATTTAAATATCAAGATAAGAATGTGTTCTTCCTTTAGTATGCACCGATTATGTTTTCGTCGCTCCAAGACATCACGTGATGATCGGGTGTTCTTGGATCCACGACCATATTTCGGGTGTAAAACAGTTACACACGCGAATACTAAGGTTCTAACTTGGCGAGCCTAGCATGTACAGACATGGCCTCGGAACACGGACCGAAAGGTTAAGCATGAGTCATATAGTTGATATGATGCCCATTTGATGCTCGCCTTTGAAGCTATACCGACTCACGTGATGATCGGACTTGGTATAGTGGATTTGGTTCATGTAATCACCAAAAAGGCACGAGGGATGTCGTTTTTGAGTGGGAGTTCATTCGTAATATAGATTAGTTGAACTCAATCTATCATACACTTAGTCTAAACTTTACAAATTCTGTTGTAGATGGCACCACCTGCTTTTAATTTCAATGTGTTCATGGAAAAAGAGAAACTAGCAATGAACGGTAGCAACTTTACCGAATGGGCCATGAATTTGAGGATTCTCCTCTCTGCTGCACAAAAGAAATATGTGCTAGAAGCGCCGTTAGGACCCCCACCTTTAGATGATGCCCCTGACGAGGAGAAGAATGTCTATCAGACTCGTCAGGAGGACCACAACTTAGTTCATTGCGGCATATTGTATGGGCTAGAGCCGGAACTTCGAAAGCGTTTCGAAAACGGCAATGCATTTGATACAATGGGTGAGTTGAAAATGATTTTCGACACACATGCTGCTGTAGAGAGCTACAACGCTTCAGAAAAGTTCTTTAGCTGCATGATGGAAGAGCACAGCTCCGTTAGTGAGCATGTACTCAAGATGTCGGGTTATGCCGATAAGCTTGTGTCCTTGGGAATATCGATTCCCATTGACTTAGGCATCCATCGTGTTCTGCAGTCTCTGCCACCTAGCTATAAGAGCTTCGTGATGAACTATAATATGCAAGGCATGAAGAAGTCTCTCCCCGAGCTTCTGTCAATGCTTAAAACTGCAGAAGTGGAGATCAAAAAGGAACATCAAGTGTTGATGATCAATAGGAACACTGGTTTCAAGAAATACAAGAAGGGAAAACGGAAGGGGAGTAAGGGCGGCAAGCCTGTTGCCGCGCCTGAAAAGAAACCCCGAGTTGGACCTAAGTCTGATTCCGAGTGCTACTATTGTAAGGGGACTGGCCACTGGAAGCGCAACTGCCCCAAGTATCTGGCAGACAAGAAGGCCGGCAAGGTAAACAAAGGTATATATGATATACATGTTATTGATGTGTACTTGACTAGTGCTCGCAGTAGCACCTGGGTATTTGATACCGGTTCAGTTGCTAATATTTGTAACTCGAATCAGGGGCTGCGGAACAAGCGACCGCTAGCAAGGGGTGAGGTTAAGATGCGTGTCGGCAATGGATCAAGCGTTGATGTGATCGCCGTCGGAACGCTGCCTCTCCACTTGCCGTCGGGATTAGTTATAAACTTGAATAAATGTTATCTGGTGCCTGCACTGAGCATGAACATTGTATCTGGATCGTGTTTGATGCGAAGTGGTTATTCATTTAAATCCGAGAACAATGGTTGTTCCATTTATATGAATGAAATCTTTTATGGTCATGCACCGATGATGAATGGTTTGTTTCTATTAGATCTCGATGATAATGTTACACATATTCATAATGTTGATGCTAAAAGGATTAAACTTAATGATGATATATCCGCATATATGTGGCACTGCCGTCTAGGTCATATTGGCGTTAAACGCATGAAGAAGCTCCATTCGGATGGACTTTTGGAATCACTTGATTATGAATCATTTGATACATGTGAGCCATGCCTTATGGGCAAGATGACTAGAACGCCGTTTTCCGGTTCAATGGAACGGGCGACAGATTTATTGGAAATCATACATTCTGATGTATGTGGTCCAATGAGTGTGTCGGCGCGAGGTGGATATCGTTATTTTGTTACTTTCACGGATGATTTGAGTAGATACGGTTATATCTACTTGATGAAACACAAGTCTGAAACCTTTGAAAAGTTCAAGGAATTTCAGAATGAAGTGGAAAATCATCGTAATAGAAAGATCAAATTTCTACGGTCCGACCGTGGAGGTGAGTATCTAAGTTACGAGTTTAGCACTCACATGAAAGAGTGTGGAATTGTTTCACAACTCACACCTGCCGGAACACCACAGCGAAATGGTGTGTCGGAACGTCGTAATCGTACTTTATTAGATATGGTTCGATCTATGATGTCTCTGACGGACTTGCCGTTGTCATTTTGGGGTTATGCACTAGAAACTGCTGCATTCACTTTAAATCGGGCACCATCTAAATCCATTGAAAAGACACCGTATGAATTGTGGTTTGGAAACAAACCTAAGCTGTCATTTCTTAAAGTTTGGGGATGCGATGTTTATGTGAAGAAACTTCAACCGGATAAACTCGAACCCAAAGCGGAAAAATGCGTCTTCATAGGATACCCTAAAGAAACTATTGGGTATTCCTTCTATCACAGATCCGAGGGCAAGGTTTTTGTTGCCAAGAATGGATCCTTTCTAGAGAAAGAGTTTCTCGCGAAAGGTGTGAGTAGTCGGAAGGTAGAACTCGAAGAGGTTGTGGAACCTTCTCTTCAAAGTATGGCGAGTAGCGCAGCGCCGGAAGTTGTTCCGGAGTTGGCTCCACCTGTTGAAGAGGGAACTAATGATAATGATCATGAAACTCCGAAAGAGAGTACTACCGAACCTCGCAGGTCAAACAGGACGCGTGCAGCTCCCGAGCTGTACGAAAATCCTGTCATGAATTTCATGGTTGATGAAAATGATGACCCTGCGACGTATGAAGAAGCGATGATGAGCCCGGATTCCAACAAATGGTTAGAAGCCATGAAATTCGAGATGGAATCCATGTATGAAAATCAAGTTTGGAACTTGGTGGAATTACCTCAAGACCGAAAGGCCGTGGAGAACAAATGGATTTTCAAAAGGAAAACTGATGCTGATGGTAATGTGACCGTCTATAAAGCTCGACTTGTCGCAAAGGGGTTTCGACAAATTCAAGGAGTTGACTACGATGAGACTTTCTCTCCCGTAGCGATGCTAAAGTCAGTTAGGATTATGTTAGCAATTGCTGCATATTTCGATTATGAGATATGGCAGATGGATGTCAAAACCGCGTTTCTCAATGGTAATATTGAAGAAGAGTTGTATATGATACAACCAAAGGGTTTTGTCGATCCTAAGGATGCTAACAAGGTGTGCAAGCTTCAGCGATCCATCTATGGATTGAAGCAAGCATCACGAAGTTGGAATCTCCGCTTTGATGAGGTGATCAAAGAGTTTGGATTTGTCAAAACTTATGGAGAAGCTTGTATTTACAAGAAAGTGAGTGGGAGCAATGTGGCATTTCTGATATTATATGTGGATGACATATTACTGATCGGAAATGATATAGATCTTTTAAACAGTGTTAAAAGTTATCTAAACAGCAAATTTTCAATGAAGGACCTAGGTGAAGCGTCATACATATTAGGCATAAAGATCTATAGAGATAGATCTAGGCGCCTAATAGGGCTATCGCAAAGTACATACCTTGATAAGATTTTAAAGAAGTTTAAAATGGACGGAAGTAAGAAGGGGTTCTTACCTATGTTGCAAGGCAAGACATTGAGTAAGACTCAAAGTCCGGCTTCGGCGGAAGAAAGAGAGATAATGGACAAAGTCCCCTATGCTTCAGCCATAGGCTCTATAATGTACGCCATGCTATGTACAAGACCGGATGTGGCACATGCTATTAGTTTGACTAGTAGGTACCAATCGGATCCAGGTTCGGAACACTGGATAGCGGTCAAGAATATCCTTAAGTACTTACGAAGAACTAAGGATATGTTTCTTGTATACGGAGGTGAAGAAGAGCTCGTCGCTAAGTGTTATGTCGACGCTAGCTTTGACACCGATCCGGATGACTCTAAGTCTCAATCCGGATACGTATTTCTCATGAATGGCGGAGCGGTTAGTTGGAGGAGCTCCAAACAACCTGTGGTAGCAGGATCAACAACGGAGGCCGAATATGTTGTTGCTTCAGAAGCGGCTCAGGAAGCAGTTTGGATGAAGGAGTTCATATCCGAACTAGGAGTGGTGGCAAACGCGTTGGACCCAATGGTGATCTATTGTGACAACAATGGTGCCATTGCCAATGCCAAAGAGCCAAGGTCTCACAAGCATTTCAAGCATATTAAGCGCCGGTTTCACTCCATCCGCGAGCATGTCAAGGATGGAGATATAAAGATTTGTAAAGTACATACGGATCTCAATGTAGCAGATCCGTTGACTAAAACTCTCCCTAGAGCAAAACATGATCAACACCAGAACTCAATGGGTGTTAGATTTATCACTATGTAACTAGATTATTGTCTCTAGTGCAAGTGGGAGACTGAAGGGAATATGCCCTGAGAGGCAATAATAAAGTGTTTATTATGTGTATTCCAAGTATATGATAGATGTTTATTTTGCATGCTATAATTGTATTAATATGGAAACGTTAATACATGTGTGTTTAATAAACAAACAGAAAGTTCCTAGTTATGCCTCTCTCATAAACTAGCTCGTTGATTAACAAGATGATCAAGGTTTCCTGATCATGGACATTGGATGTTGTTAATAACAGGATACAAACATTAGTGTAATGGTGTGATGAACATTCATCCGAAGTATAGAATTATGATCAAAGTCATTGAGTTTATATTGCTATAACAACTTACGAAGTGATCCTAATCCTTAGACCATTAGATCATGTCAATCACTAACACCGGAAGAGTTTCTTGATAACATCAAACGTCACACCGTAACAGGGTGATTATAAAGATGGATTCAAACTAATAAAGTGTTATGTTGAAGCTCATGGATCGAGAGTGGAATTTGTTCATCCCGATGACGGATAGATATACTCTGGGCCCTCTCGGTGATATCACATTGATTAGCTTGCAAGCAAGTGATTTGATCACTAGAATGTTATATCACAGGAACGAGAAAAGAGTGCATGTCGGTAACGAGATCAAACTAGGTATGGAGATACCGATGATCGAATCTCGGACATGTAATATATCGTGAAACAAAGGGATTAAGATACTAGCGTAAAAGGTTCTGACGATCACAAGAAAGTCATCGTTGAATGTGTGGGAGTCAGTATGGGTCTCCAGATCCCGCTTCTGATTATTGATCCGAGAGGGGTCTCGATCATGTCCGCATTATTCATGAACCGTAGGGTGACACACTTAAGAGACACCGACATCCAATTGGAGCAAATGTTTCATGCCGAAAGAATGAACAAGCGCAGGAATTTATTTCACGAGATACCGAAACAGGTTTTCGGGTGAAATTGCATAAAATGGTTATGCATGTGAAATAGAATTCTAGCAAGGTGTTATTTGTGAATGTTTGTCATTAAAGTAATTGACAAAATTCTGAATAAAATAAAAGAGTTTTATTTAATGAGAGTTTGCATTAAATTTGGTGGAAATTTAATGGGAATTTGAGTGGACTTTTGAGTGGAGGGAATTTAAAGGAGATTTGTGAGTGGAGTGTCCACCCACATGAAGAGGGGAGGGCAAGGGGGCAGCCCCATGCGCCGGCCACCCCCTTGGGGTTCCCCCCCTCCTCCTATAAAAGGAGCCCCCCTCCTCACTTGTCTCTCACACCTCCTCGTGAAGGATCTCTCTCCCCCTCTAGAATTTATCCCCCATGGTCTCGGACTAGCGAGATACATGTTCCCGGTGGCTATTCGGCAAGAAAGAGTTGTGCTTCCGCTGCATCGCTGGAGCGAGGAGGCGGAGGTTGCTCGGTGCCTCGAACGTGTGTGCGAGCACGGATGCGCTGCTGATTTGCGGCGCTAGGACTTCCTCTCGATCTTGAGATCGGCAAGAGATCGTCTACATCAACCACGAGTTGAACTCGTTAAGCTTTGTCGGTCTTCAAGGGTATGTTCTCTACGGATATACATCCGCCTGTTGTTTGTATCTAGTAGATAGATCTTGGTATATAGTTCACATCGTAGGAAAATTTTTGTTTTCTATGCTGCGAACCCTACAGTAATATCAAGAGGGGCTCTCGAATGAGTAACTCAGTCACATCGTTCAGAGAGAGCTCAAACCTTTGCATACTTGCATCATCATATTTGGTTGTTATTTGGTCTTATCCATGTGAGGATATAGAGCTTGTGGTAATCTACATAACAAGCTCTTGATCATCAAAATCGGATCTCTCTTTTATATCTTATTGTGATTTTAATCTATGCGGGTTTTCGGTTTCTCACCAAGTGAGGTATCTCACATTATTATACTTTATAGGATAGCTCATGTCGTCCTCTTTCCAACGCAATTGGAATCGGGTCAATCGGAGCTACCGTTCAAAGTTATGACCGTTTGAATATTTGCCTATTTGGTCTGAAAAAGGAAAAGGAAAAAAATCTTGTCTGGGCCGAGCGGTACTACCGCAGCCCAGTACCGCTTGGGCCTGGCGCGTGCGGCCCGATTCAGTATCACCCGGTACCCAGTACCTATACTACCGGTCGGCCCGGTAGTACCGCCCGGGTGGGCCGGTACTACCGGCCGGCCCAGGTACGCCCAGATCCAGCTTATGTCCGCGCCTTGCCCGCTTGCTCCCCGCGTTGACTGCTGCATTCGATCCCGCTGGCCCCGCGCGCGCTGCTCGCTCGCGCTGGGCCCTGCCGCTGCAGGCTCCGCTCGCACTGCTACCGCGTTGACCGCGCGCTGCCGCTGGCTCCCGCGCAGCTCGCCTCGCCCCCGCTTGCTTCGCGTGCGTGCATGCCGCCACGTTGACTCGCGCGCTGCCCGCTCCAGTTTCTCGCGCGCGCGCTTCTGGCCCCACCGTGGCCCTGCTTCCCGCGTGCCTGCCTGGCCACGCACTCCCGCTCGCCTGCATCACTCATTGGGGCCAAATCGACATGCACCATGTGCTGCTGGCCGCACGACCCATGCCCTGCTGGCCCCCTGCTAGCCCCACTCGCACGCGCTGCTGCCTCGCTATTTTGCTGGAACATGCGGTACTACCGGTTAATTCCGGTAGTACCGGACCGTTCAGAAAAATGACTCAAACGGCTAGATTTTTGGGGCCCCTATTTAAGGCTTTGCCCGTTTTGAGTTTAATAAGCTTCTCTCTTATTTATTAGGCTATGCTTTGTCCACACTTGCTCTAGATCTTGATGCTTGCCTAATCTTTTCCCTTCGATGATTCTTGCCCATATTTGAGTGGAAGAGAGAGGAGATCTAGATCCGCGTTTTGACCTAACCGATTCATCTCTTTGTGAGTGTATCTTTGGGGATCTAGATTTTGGGGGATTTTGTGTCTCTCTTTGATTCCTCCTCTCTTGTTCCCCCAATAGCTTTAGTAGCTTTGTTGGAACTTGAGAGTGAGGGATTTGAGCATCTTTGTGGTGTTCTTGCCATTTGCATTTGGTGCATCGGTTTGAGTTCTCCTCGGAGGATTTGGTTTGAGTTGCTCATTGGAGCTTGTCCCTCTTGGGTTCTTGGAACCCTAAACGGTTGTGTGGCCTTGGTGGCATTGTGGCCTTGGTGGCATTTGTTGAGGCCTTTTGTGGCATTTGTTGGGAGCCTCCAATTAAGTTGTGGAGAAGTTCCCCAACCTTGTGAGAGGTTCCGGTTGCCACCGACGAGTGCACTGATAGTGGAAGCGTGGATCGATCCTGTTGGGGTGAGATTCACCGGAGAATAAGGGAGGCCTTTTGTGGCGTTGGTGGTTTGATACCACCCCCTCTCCAAACGAGACGTACTCCATGTTGGGAGGAACTCGGTAAAATATCGGTGTCCCCGCGTGCCTCGGTTATCTCTATACCCGAGCTCTTTACTTATGCACTTTACATTGTGATAGCCTTCGTGCTTGAAGTAATATATATCTTGCTATCACTTTGTTGCTTGTATTGCTTAGCATAAGTTGTTGGTGCACATAGGTGAACCTTAGTCGTTCTAGGTTGTGCTTAACAAAGTAAACACTAGTTTTATTCCGCCTTTTTTGAGCCACTCTAGGAAAAGTTTTAATCGCCTATTCACCCCCCCTCTAGGCGACATCCGTATCCTTTCACCCATGCTAATGTGAAGAGTTATGAAGCGTCTGAAATGTTTTTTCACTGCATGATGGAGGAGAATAGCTCTGTTAGCGATCACGTACTCAAAATGTTTGGATAGGCCGATAAGCTCATAGACTTGGGAATAATGATTCCCATTGAGATAGGAATACATCGTGTTCTCCAATCTCTACCACCAAGCTACAAGAGCTTCGTGATGAACTATAACATGCAGGGCATGAACAAGTCTCTTCCTGAGCTTCTGTCTATGCTTAAGACTACTGAAGTGGAGATCAAGAAAGAACATCAAGTGTTGATGATCAATAAAACCACCGGTTTCAAGAAATATAAGGAGGGTAAATAGAAGGGTAACTTCAAAAAGGGCGGCAAAGCTGTTGTTGCGTCTGATAAGAAGACCCGGGCTGGCCCTAAGTATCACACTGAGTGCTATTATTGCAAGAGGACTAGCCATTGGAAGCGCACTTGCCCCAAATATCTGGAAGACAAGAAGTCTGGCAAGATGAACAAAAGTTCGGCAAGATGAACAAAGGTATATTTGATATACATGTTATTTATGTGTACTTGACTAGTACTCGCAGTAGCACCTAGGTATTTGACACTGGTTCTATTGCTAATATATGTAACACGAAACATGGGCTGCAGAGTCAGTGACCACTAGCAAGGAATGAGGTCATGATGCATGTCGGCAATGGATCAAGAGTTGATGTGATCGTCGTCGGAACGCTGCCTCTTCACTTACTGTCTAGATTAGTTTTAAACCTGAATAATTGTTATCTGGTGCTTGCTTGAGCATATTGTATCTGGATCGTGTTTACTGCAAGACTTTTATTCCTTTAAGTCTGAGAATAATGGTTGCTCGATTTATATGAATAATATCATACACACATAGTTGTTGCCATCAGCGACTCTGATGGCTCCAAAAATTGCCATTTTTCTTCATGTTTAAACATTGTTTTTCATCAAGCAATTGACAGTAATCTCTCTTGATTTGCCACTAATGACTAATTATTGTAAAGATATGCAAATTTTGCTTTGATTTGTGTTGTGCGGGAAATCACACTTTTATTGCAAAATCTGGGATCATAAATAAAGATTTTGAGAAAGTTTTGATGACCAAGTAATCCTGGAGCTATTACCTGGCAACAGTCGGCGTAACGAGCACTGGTACGGGAGTGGCCCTCCTGTACGGCCCGCCCTTACAAGGTGGTGGTGGCTCCGTCTCGTCAAATCCTACAACTATTGTGAAGGCGCCTATATATTTTGAGGCCCCTGCCGTCCTGCAGATGACCGTCATTCTCAGATTGCATCACACCACCACAAAAGGAGATCCACACCATAGTTCATCCCTTCCATCCACCATCCTCTCCATTATCCATATACATTACTTTGTACTTGAGATTTCCTTGTGATTCGTCGACCATTGTAAAAATATTTGATTTCAATCTAAGTATTTTGCTCAATGTTTTCTATCCTTGATCTTATTGGTATGAGTGAGTAGTCCTTGATACGTCCAAAATGTATCTACTTTCCTGAACACTTTTGATATTGTTTCTTGAAGGGAATATGCCCTGAGAGGCAATAATAAAGTGTTTATTATGTGTATTCCAAGTATATGATATATGTTTATTTTGCATGCTATAATTGTATTAATACGGAAACGTTAATACATGTGTGTTTAATAAACAAACAGAAAGTTCCTAGTTATGCCTCTCTCATAAACTAGCTCGTTGATTAACAAGATGATCAAGGTTTCCTGATCATGGACATTGGATGTTGTTAATAACGGGATCACAACATTAGTGTAATGGTGTGATGAACATTCATCCAAAGTATAGCATTACGATCAAAGTCATTGAGTTTATATTGCTATAACAACTTACGAAGTGATCCTAATCCTTAGACCATGAGATCATGTCAATCACTAACACCGGAAGAGTTTCTTGATAACATCAAACGTCACACCGTAACAGGGTGATTATAAAGATGGATTCAGAACCAATAAAGTGTTATGTTGAGGCTCATGGATCGAGAGTGGAATTTGTTCATCCCGATGACGGATAGATATACTCTGGGCCCTCTCGGTGATATCACATTGATTAGCTTGCAAGCAAGTGATTTGATCACTAGAATGTTATATCACAGGAACAAGAAAAGAGTGCATGTCGGTAACGAGATCAAACTAGGTATGGAGATACCGATGATCGAATCTCGGACATGTAATATATCGTGAAACAAAGGGATTAAGATACTACCATAAAAGGTTCCGACGATCACAAGAAAGTCACCGTTGAATGTGTGGGAGTCAGTATGGGTCTCCAGATCCCGCTTCTGATTATTGATCCGAGAGGGGTCTCGATCATGTCCGCATTATTCACGAACCGTAGGGTGACACACTTAAGAGACACCGACATCCAATTGGAGCAAATTTTTCATGCCGAAAGAATGAACAAGCGCAGGAATTTATTTCACTAGATACCGAAACAAGTTTTCGGGTGAAATTGCATAAAGTGGTTATGCATGTGAAATAGAATTCTAGCAAGGGGTTATTTGTGAATGTTTGTCATTAAAGTAATTGACAAAATTCTAAATAAAATAAAAGAGTTTTATTTAATGAGAGTTTGCATTAAATTTGGTGGAAATTTAATGGGAATTTGAGTGGACTTTTGAGTGGAGGGATTTTAAAGGGCATTTTGTGAGTGGAGTGTCCACCCACATGAATGAAGGAGGGGAGGGGGCAGCCCCCATGGCCGGCGGCCACCCCCTTGGGTGCCCCCCTCCTCCTATAAAAGGAGCCCCCCTCCTCACTTGTCTCTCACACCTCCTCGTGAAGGATCTCTCTCCCCCTCTAGAATTTATCCCCCATGGTCTCGAACTAGCGAGATACATGTTCCCGGTGGCTATTCGGCAAGAAAGAGTTGTGCTTCCGCTGCATCGCTGGAGCGAGGAGGCGAAGGTTGCTCGGTGCCTCGAACGTGTGTGCGAGCACGGATGCGCTGCTGATTTGCGGCGCTAGGACTTCCTCTCGATCTTGAGATCGGCAAGAGATCGTCTACATCAACCACGAGTTGAACTCGTTAAGCTTTGTCGGTCTTCAAGGGTATGTTCTCTACGGATATACATCCGCCCGTTGTTTGTATCTAGTAGATAGATCTTGGTATATAGTTCACATCGTAGGAAATTTTTTGTTTTCTATGCTGCGAACCCTACAGTAGTATCAGAGCCGGATCTATGCGTAGATACTTTACACGGGTAGTACACATATGAGTATGTGGGCGATGATGATCATGTTGTTGCTCCTTTGTTGTAATTTTGGATATTGGTGGCATAGTGGGATGAAGCGGCCCGGACAAACTTTACATGTCCTCGCACATGAGACCTGTTCCACGCTTGACATGCAACTAGTTTGCATAAGTGGCTAGCGGGTGTCTGTCTCTCCTACTATAGTCAATATCTATTTTGCAAGCGAGTTGTCAACAATTTGATTATCCTCGTTGTGGTTCATGTTCATAGGTAAGAACGGTTCTATCTCGAAAGCCCTAAGCCACGTAAAACTTGCAATGGATAAATTAGAGGCGTCTAGTTTAGATTGTTGCTGGGCTAGTGTTATGATATGGTAGTGTTGTAAGTAGAAGTATGAGATGATACTCTTACAACACACATAGCGTGTAAAATCCATAGACCTTGGATTTACACATATAGGTATGATAGTGATCATACCACGATGCACATGATAGAGATCATCTGCGGGAACCATATAATTTCACTAATAAACATATGATGTTTGATAGCATCTTATATTGCTTGTTTAGCGCTTTGTTAGCATAATAAGATGATCCCTCATTTAAATATCAAGATAAGAATGTGTTCTTCCTTTAGTATGCACTGATTATGTTTTCGTCGCTCCAAGACATCACGTGATGATCGGGTGTTCTTGGATCCACGACCATATTTCGGGTGTAAAACAGTTACACACGCGAATACTAAGGTTCTAACTTGGCGAGCCTAGCATGTACAGACATGGCCTCGGAACACGGACCGAAAGGTTAAGCATGAGTCATATAGTTGATATGATGCCCATTTGATGCTCGCCTTTGAAGCTATACCGACTCACGTGATGATCGGACTTGGTGTAGTGGATTTGGTTCATGTAATCACCAAAAAGGCACGAGGGATGTCGTTTTTGAGTGGGAGTTCATTCGTAATATAGATTAGTTGAACTCAATCTATCATACACTTAGTCTAAACTTTACAAATTCTGTTGTAGATGGCACCACCTGCTTTTAATTTCAATGTGTTCATGGAGAAAGAGAAACTAGCAACGAACGGTAGCAACTTTACGGAATGGGCCATGAATTTGAGGATTCTCCTCTCTGCTGCACAAAAGCAATATGTGCTAGAAGCGCCGTTAGGCCCCCCACCTTTAGATGATGCCCCTGACGAGGAGAAGAATGTCTATCAGACTCGTCAGGAGGACCACAACTTAGTTCATTACGGCATATTGTATGGGCTAGAGCCGGAACTTCGAAAGCGTTTCGAAAACGGCAATGCATTTGATACAATGGGTGAGTTGAAAATGATTTTCGACACACATGCTGCTGTAGAGAGCTACAACGCTTCAGAAAAGTTCTTTAGCTGCATGATGGAAGAGCACAACTCCGTTAGTGAGCATGTACTCAAGATGTCGGGTTACACCGATAAGCTTGTGTCCTTGGGAATATCGATTCCCATTGACTTAGGCATCCATCGTGTTCTGCAATCTCTGCCACCTAGCTATAAGAGCTTCGTGATGAACTATAATATGCAAGGCATGAAGAAGTCTCTCCCCGAGCTTCTGTCAATGCTTAAAACTGCAGAAGTGGAGATCAAAAAGGAACATCAAGTGTTGATGATCAATAGGAACACTGGTTTCAAGAAAGACAAGAAGGGAAAACGGAAGGGGAGTAAGGGCGGCAAGCCTGTTGCCGCGCCTGAAAAGAAACCCCGAGTTGGACCTAAGTCTGATTCCGAGTGCTACTATTGTAAGGGGACTGGCCACTGGAAGCGCAACTGCCCCAAGTATCTGGCAGACAAGAAGGCCGGCAAGGTAAACAAAGGTATATATGATATACATGTTATTGATGTGTACTTGACTAGTGCTCGCAGTAGCACCTGGGTATTTGATACCGGTTCAGTTGCTAATATTTGTAACTCGAATCAGGGGCTGCGGAACAAGCGACCGCTAGCAAGGGGTGAGGTTAAGATGCGTGTCGGCAATGGATCAAGCGTTGATGTGATCGCCGTCGGAACGCTGCCTCTCCACTTGCCGTCGGGATTAGTTATAAACTTGAATAAATGTTATCTGGTGCCTGCACTGAGCATGAACATTGTATCTGGATCGTGTTTGATGCGAAGTGGTTATTCATTTAAATCCGAGAACAATGGTTGTTCCATTTATATGAATGAAATCTTTTATGGTCATGCACCGATGATGAATGGTTTGTTTCTATTAGATCTCGATGATAATGTTACACATATTCATAATGTTGATGCTAAAAGGATTAAACTTAATGATGATATATCCGCATATATGTGGCACTGCCGTCTAGGTCATATTGGCGTTAAACGCATGAAGAAGCTCTATTCGGATGGACTTTTGGAATCACTTGATTATGAATCATTTGATACATGTGAGCCATGCCTTATGGGCAAGATGACTAGAACGCCGTTTTCCGGTTCAATGGAACGGGCGACAGATTTATTGGAAATCATACATTCTGATGTATGTGGTCCAATGAGTGTGTCGGCGCGAGGTGGATATCGTTATTTTGTTACTTTCACGGATGATTTGAGTAGATACGGTTATATCTACTTGATGAAACACAAGTCTGAAACCTTTGAAAAGTTCAAGGAATTTCAGAATGAAGTGGAAAATCATCGTAATAGAAAGATCAAATTTCTACGGTCCGACCGTGGAGGTGAGTATCTAAGTTACGAGTTTAGCACTCACATGAAAGAGTGTGGAATTGTTTCACAACTCACACCTGCCGGAACACCACAGCGAAATGGTGTGTCGGAACGTCGTAATCGTACTTTATTAGATATGGTTCGATCTATGATGTCTCTGACGGACTTGCCGTTGTCATTTTGGGGTTATGCACTAGAAACTGCTGCATTCACTTTAAATCGGGCACCATCTAAATCCGTTGAAAAGACACCGTATGAATTGTGGTTTGGAAACAAACCTAAGCTGTCATTTCTTAAAGTTTGGGGATGCGATGTTTATGTGAAGAAACTTCAACCGGATAAACTCGAACCCAAAGCGGAAAAATGCGTCTTCATAGGATACCCTAAAGAAACTATTGGGTATTCCTTCTATCACAGATCCGAGGGCAAGGTTTTTGTTGCCAAGAATGGATCCTTTCTAGAGAAAGAGTTTCTCGCGAAAGGTGTGAGTAGTCGGAAGGTAGAACTCGAAGAGGTTGTGGAACCTTCTCTTCAAAGTATGGCGAGTAGCGCAGCGCCGGAAGTTGTTCCGGAGTTGGCTCCACCTGTTGAAGAGGGAACTAATGATAATGATCATGAAACTCCGAAAGAGAGTACTACCGAACCTCGCAGGTCAAACAGGACGCGTGCAGCTCCCGAGCTGTACGGAAATCCTGTCATGAATTTCATGGTTGATGAAAATGATGACCCTGCGATGTATGAAGAAGCGATGATGAGCCCGGATTCCAACAAATGGTTAGAAGCCATGAAATCCGAGATGGAATCCATGTATGAAAATCAAGTTTGGAACTTGGTGGAATTACCTCACGACCGAAAGGCCGTGGAGAACAAATGGATTTTCAAAAGGAAAACTGATGCTGATGGTAATGTGACCGTCTATAAAGCTCGACTTGTCGCAAAGGGGTTTCGACAAATTCAAGGAGTTGACTACGATGAGACTTTCTCTCCCGTAGCGATGCTAAAGTCAGTTAGGATTATGTTAGCAATTGCTGCATATTTCGATTATGAGATATGGCAGATGGATGTCAAAACCGCGTTTCTCAATGGTAATATTGAAGAAGAGTTGTATATGATACAACCAAAGGGTTTTGTCGATCCTAAGGATGCTAACAAGGTGTGCAAGCTTCAACGATCCATCTATGGATTGAAGCAAGCATCACGAAGTTGGAATCTCCGCTTTGATGAGGTGATCAAAGAGTTTGGATTTGTCCAAACTTATGGAGAAGCTTGTATTTACAAGAAAGTGAGTGGGAGCAATGTGGCATTTCTGATATTATATGTGGATGACATATTATTGATCGGAAATGATATAGATCTTTTAAACAGTGTTAAAAGTTATCTAAACAGCAAATTTTCAATGAAGGACCTAGGTGAAGCGTCATACATATTAGGCATAAAGATCTATAGAGATAGATCTAGGCGCCTAATAGGGCTATCGCAAAGTACATACCTTGATAAGATTTTAAAGAAGTTTAAAATGGACGGAAGTAAGAAGGGGTTCTTACCTATGTTGCAAGGCAAGACATTGAGTAAGACTCAAAGTCCGGCTTCGGCGGAAGAAAGAGAGATAATGGACAAAGTCCCCTATGCTTCAGCCATAGGCTCTATAATGTACGCCATGCTATGTACAAGACCGGATGTGGCACATGCTATTAGTTTGACTAGTAGGTACCAATCGGATCCAGGTTCGGAACACTGGATAGCGGTCAAGAATATCCTTAAGTACTTACGAAGAACTAAGTATATGTTTCTTGTATACGGAGGTGAAGAAGAGCTCGTTGCTAAGTGTTATGTCGACGCTAGCTTTGACACCGATCCGGATGACTCTGAGTCTCAATCCGGATACGTATTTCTCAGGAATGGCGGAGCGGTTAGTTGGAGGAGCTCCAAACAACCTGTGGTAGCGGGATCAAGAACGGAGGCCGAATATGTTGCTGCTTCGGAAGCGGCTCAGGAAGCAGTTTGGATGAAGGAGTTCATATCCGAACTAGGAGTGGTGGCAAACGCGTTGGACCCAATGGTGATCTATTGTGACAACAATGGTGCCATTGCCAATGCCAAAGAGCCAAGGTCTCACAAGCATTCCAAGCATATTAAGCGCCGGTTTCACTCCATCGGCGAGCATGTCAAGGATGGAGATATAAAGATTTGTAAAGTACATACGGATCTCAATGTAGCAGATCTGTTGACTAAAACTCTCCCTAGAGCAAAACATGATCAACACCAGAACTCAATGGGTGTTAGATTTATCACTATGTAACTAGATTATTGTCTCTAGTGCAAGTGGGAGACTGAAGGGAATATGCCCTGAGAGGCAATAATAAAGTGTTTATTATGTGTATTCCAAGTATATGATAGATGTTTATTTTGCATGCTATAATTGTATTAATACGGAAACGTTAGAACATGTGTGTTTAATAAACAAACAGAAAGTTCCTAGTTATGCCTCTCTCATAAACTAGCTCGTTGATTAACAAGATGATCAAGGTTTCCTAATCATGGACATTGGATGTTGTTAATAACGGGATCACAACATTAGTGTAATGGTGTGATGAACATTCATCCGAAGTATAGCATTACGATCAAAGTCATTGAGTTTATATTGCTATAACAACTTACGAAGTGATCCTAATCCTTAGACCATGAGATCATGTCAATCACTAACACCGGAAGAGTTTCTTGATAACATCAAACGTCACACCGTAACAAGGTGATTATAAAGATGGATTCAGAACTAATAAAGTGTTATGTTGAGGCTCATGGATCGAGAGTGGAATTTGTTCATCCCGATGACGGATAGATATACTCTGGGCCCTCTCGGTGATATCACATTGATTAGCTTGCAAGCAAGTGATTTGATCACTAGAATGTTATATCACAGGAACGAGAAAAGAGTGCATGTCGGTAACGAGATCAAACTAGGTATGGATATACCGATGATCGAATCTCGGACATGTAATATATCGTGAAACAAAGGGATTAAGATACTAGCATAAAAGGTTCTGACAATCACAAGAAAGTCATCGTTGAATGTGTGGGAGTCAGTATGGGTCTCCAGATCCCGCTTCTGATTATTGATCCGAGAGGGGTCTCGATCATGTCCGCATTATTCACGAACCGTAGGGTGACACACTTAAGAGACACCGACATCCAATTGGAGCAAATGTTTCATGCCGAAAGAATGAACAAGCGCAGGAATTTATTTCACTAGATACCGAAACAGGTTTTCGGGTGAAATTGCATAAAGTGGTTATGCATGTGAAATAGAATTCTAGCAAGGGGTTATTTGTGAATGTTTGTCATTAAAGTAATTGACAAAATTCTGAATAAAATAAAAGAGTTTTATTTAATGAGAGTTTGCATTAAATTTGGTGGAAATTTAATGGGAATTTGAGTGGACTTTTGAGTGGAGGGAATTTAAAGGAGATTTGTGAGTGGAGTGTCCACCCACATGAAGAGGGGAGGGCAAGGGGGCAGCCCCCATGCGCCGGCCACCCCCTTGGGGTTCCCCCCTCCTCCTATAAAAGGAGCCCCCCTCCTCACTTGTCTCTCACACCTCCTCGTGAAGGATCTCTCCCCCTCTAGAATTTATCCCCCAGGGTCTCGGACTAGCGAGATACATGTTCCCGGTGGCTATTCGGCAAGAAAGAGTTGTGCTTCCGCTGCATCGCTGGAGCGAGGAGGCGGAGGTTGCTCGGTGCCTCGAACGTGTGTGCGAGCACGGATGCGCTGCTGATTTGCGGCGCTAGGACTTCCTCTCGATCTTGAGATCGGCAAGAGATCGTCTACATCAACCACGAGTTGAACTCGTTAAGCTTTGTCGGTCTTCAAGGGTATGTTCTCTACGGATATACATCCGCCCGTTGTTTGTATCTAGTAGATAGATCTTGGTATATAGTTCACATCGTAGGAAATTTTTTGTTTTCTATGCTGCGAACCCTACATTTCTCCTCTAATTTGTGTGATTTGGATACAACTAACATGGACTGACGTTGTTTTCAGCAGAATTTATTTGGTGTCTAGTTTTGTATAGAAAATCAAATTTCAGGAAAAATCCCGGAAAATATCGCAAAACTCCTATTTTACCAGAAGACTCACGAAGCCAGAAGATGAGACGGAGGAGGGCCACGAGGGGCCCACACCCCATGGCCACGTGGGCCAGGCCAGGCCGCGTCTGGGGGTGGTGAGGCCACCTCGGGCACCCCCTCGATCTCTGCTTCGCCTACATAAGCCCTCTGACCTAAAAACAGAGGGGGGTTCAACGTGTTTCCAGATAGAGTTCCACTGCGCCGCCACCACCAGAAACCGCGATTCAGAACTAGAAACTCTGTTTTGGCACCCTGCCAGGACGGGGAATTGGAGGAGATCATCATCACCAGTGCCTCTCCATCAACCATCCATGTTTCCCCCATTCATGAGTGAGTAATCCCCCGCTGTAGGATATGGGGATGGTAGGGATTGGATGAGATCTATCATGTAATCAAATAAGATTGTTAGGGCATGGTGCCAAGTATCTTTGTTAGTGCTTTTTGACATTGTTGCAACTTGTTATGCTTAATGCTTGTCACTACGGACCGAGTGCCATGATCTCAGATCTGAACATGTTATTGATTCATGATGATAGTATTGTTTGTGATCTTATATGCAAGTTATTTACATATATTATTGTCTAGAACCAAAGGCCCCGAAGTGACATAAATTGGGATAACCGAAGGGGATGGCTGTGATATGAGGATCATGTGTGTTCACAGAGTGTTAATGCTTTGTTCCGGTACTCTATTAAAAGGAGTACCTTAATTGCCAGTAGATTCCCTTGAGGCCCTGCTGCAACGGGCTGGAAGGACAAAAGATGCTGTGCAAGTTCTCATTGCGAACACGTATGACTATATATGGAATACATGCCTATGATTATTTAGTACTTGGATGCTTTATCTTATTTATCTACAAATGCCCTAGATCTTGATATTACATGAATATTCTTGTCCATGCAACGCCCGTCCATCCATTCCTATGCCTACCGCACTCAAATCCTGCTGATTGCTACTATTGTTACTACTGCCTTTGTTTTACTGCTGTTACTTTGCTATTGCTACTACAAAACTGTTGCTACTGATAAACTGCTGTGAGCAAGACTATTTCCTGGTGCAGCTGAATTGATAACTCAGTTGTTAAGGCTTATAAGTATTCTTTGGTTCCCCTTGTGTCGAATTAATAAATTGGGTTATACTACCCTCGAAGACTGTGGCGATCCCCTATACTTGTGGGTCATCAAGACTATTTTTAGGCGCCGTTGCCGGGGAGCATAGATTTATTTGTAAGTTCACTTGAATTTATTATTGTTCGTTGCTATCCTTTTCATCATGGGAAAGTCTCGTGATGGAAAGTTTCCTATTTTACAATCCACTACAAGAAGATGTATAGTTCTAAATACCTCTGCTGCTCTTGATTTACCGTCTGTTATAAGTAAGCTTATTACACCACCACCACATACACATGCTACACACACTGCTACTACTGCTAAATCTGAAATTGCTTCTGATGCTCATGATGTTACTTCTATTGTGCTTGATGAGAGTGGTTCATTAGGTCCTTTCCTAGATACTACAATTGCTAGAACTATATTGGGAAACACTAAAACTCCTGGTGAAGACACTATTACACTTGTTAGCTCACCTGAGTCTAGAGAGAGTTATGATATTAATGATGGTTATATTGAAATGACTGATGAATTTATTGAATAATACCAAAACACACGTGGTGTTAGTGCTTGATATCCCACAAGTATAGGGGATCGTGTGTAGCCTTTTTGATAAGTAAGAGTGCCGAACCCAATGAGGAGCTAAAGGTAGGATAAATATTCTCTCAAGTTCTATCAACCACTGATACAACTCTACACACACTAAACATTTGCATTATCTAGGAAATAAAACTAGAGCAATAAAACGAGTACTAGAGAAAACTTTGCAAGATAATAAATAACAAGAAAGTAAAGCTAGCTGCTGCAGCAATAAAATATACTAAACTAACAGAACCATGAGTGTGAAATAGTGTTGATAATTGTGGTGGCTTTGTCCAAGTTTAATTGGCAAATAAATCGGGTTCATTGTGTGAGAGGCTAAATATACATGCGCTTCACTACTTGGAATTATATATACTATATGATTGGATTGTTAGCAAACATCTGTAACTACTAACAATGCATTAAGGTTTTTCCAACCATAGCCTTAAGTTAATGGTCCTCTTACTCCCATACGTGCAACGTTCCGGTTCGCGTCCTTAGGTTTCTATCACTTCGGCAGAACTTCCCCCTTCCTTTTACACATACTACATGTTGAATAAAAGAGCAATTTACCAAGCGAATTACCCATAATAAACGCTAGATAAAACATGATTAGAATAATAGGCAATATATTAATCATGTGAAAAAGCGAATACATATTAAGGCATATAACTAAACAGACTTCAAGGCGTAAAACCTTAGATGCAATCAGAACAAAGTTGAGAAAGAAAATATACATGGCAGTAGCAGCAGAGGAACCGTCGGCGTTGGATCCGTCGTTAGCCATGTCGTCGATGAAGAGGGTGCTGATGTCGGGTATGAAGTCCTCATCGGGACAGACGTCGCCGCAGTCGCTATCCGTGAGGGAGTCCGTGACGAAGCCAGTAGTCGCGCCGATAGCGCTCCCCAAAAACCTTATCGCCCTTCTCCCGTACAGGACTCGAAGCAGCGGGGTCTCGGAGGCCTACTGTCTAGGCTCGCGGTGCACGCCGCAAGACGGGATGGGGAAGATCTAAGTAGTGTAGTGCTCTGGAACTGGAGGCGCAAGGGATGTGTTGCAGTGTATCTGAGAGGAGGCGCGACCTCTCTATTATATAGGCACACAGAGGGGAAGGCAGACAGGCTGCGCATGAGATGAAACGATCGGACAGAAGTTGAAGCGAACAGGCGGCAGTCCACCAGACAGCCTCCACTCAGTTCGTATTTATTTAGCTCGTATTAAAAATCCACTCGATCAAAATGTTTCAGCTCCTGTACAATTGTTCATATACCATTCATGCGTGGAAAGATAAAGCTCGGTTCAGCGAGATTCCCGCAACCCGCAGTGCGCGCGCGTCGTGACGTGACAAGGCGAGACGAGGCGAGGTGTGGCATGGCGTGGCGTGGCGAGGCGAGCGAGGAGGAGGAGGATAGCGTGTATACGTCTTCTCTTCTTAAGCTCGTACAAGTGGTGGAAGAGCTCACCTTATAAGCTGGTCCAACTTCCACTCAACTAGCAATGTGGGACTAAACATTTGTCCCAGCACTTGCCTTGCATGAATGGGCCAAATGGGCCTTTAGGATTTCAGGAATTTATTGGCATATAATAAATGAGCTGGGCCTATTTAGGCAAAATTCCAACAATCCCCCACCAGATCCCAGAGGCACATGAAGTTTGCCTTTGGTTCCAAAACATTGTTTATATACCGGTATTTTAGTGGAGACTGTTAAGTTGAACTTCCACCTAGAACTTTATGTTATACTAGGCTGCAACTTGTACAGTGGACTATGCCTTGAACTACAAGTTTGCTGCGAACCTAGCTTCACAAAAAGTCTTGAGCGATACTAGGCTACCGTGGGACTTCCCCGCGGGTGGAGCTTATACGTCATATTCCATGACCTTTCATGAGTTTAATAGATAGCACCCTACTCTTATAGACTGCGATGTTTTAACAGTCAGACTCATATAGGTGTGTTCTTCAAAAGATGTTCTACATGACAACATCTTTGCTTAGGATAAGCTACTTAGAACACATTAAGATAATAAATCAACCTGCCGTGCAGAATAGGAAAGTATTGCATCTTTATGGAGTGATGTTTATTAAAGTAGGAATACTTTCCTCTCAGCTAGCCAACAACTTGTCTCCCAATTCTAATTCACAGGATCTCCGATCACATAGAGTGGTTTACCACTGTGGAAAGATCAATTTGTGGGTCTCATACCCATCTCCTTCGATGCATTCTGTATCACATTGCGTGATAGACCCTTTGTGAACGGATCTGCCAAGGTTTTAGATGTTTGGATATAATCCAAGGCAATAACTCCGGAGTTTCTCATTTTCCTGACAGATTTCAGTCTCCTCTTCACATGTCTTGATGACTTCATATTATCCTTAGAACTATTTACCTTGAAAATCACAGTTTGATTATCGCAGTTCATAAGGATTGCGGGTATTGGTTTTTCAACCACAGGTATTTCATCAAGAGTTATCGAAGCCACTCTGCTTCAACAGTGGTTGTGTCTAATGCTGTGAGTTCTACTTCCATAGTTGACCTCGTTAAGATGGTCTGCTTGCAAGACTTCCAAGAAACAGCGCCACAAGCAAGTGTGAATACATATCCACTCGTGGCCTTTATCTCGTCAGCATCAGATATCCAATTTGAATCACTATAACCCTCTAGTACCCTCGGATACCCGGTATAGTGAATGCCATAGCTCGCAGTGCCTTTTAGATCGCGCATGACTCTCTCAAGAGCATGCCAGTGATCATCTCCTGGATTTGAAACAAATCGACTGAGTTTGCTTACAGCAAATGTGATGGCAGGCCTCGTGGCACTAGCTAAATACATAAGCGAGCCAATAATTCGAGAGTATCTCAGTTGGTCTCTAGCATTTCCTCGATTCTTTTGAAGCAACACACTAGGATCATACAGTGTAGGAGAAAACTTGACGTTGCTATACCCGAAACGACTCAAGACCTTTTCCACATAGTGGGACTGAAGCAATGTAATCCCACCGTCATCATCTCTCAATAGCTTGATGTTCAGGATGACATCAGCTACTCCCAGATCCTTCATCTCAAAGGAACGAGATAAGAAATCTTTGACCTCCTTAATTGCATTAAGGCTGGTTCCGAAAATCAGTATGTCATCAACATACAAACAAAGGATGACTCCCTCACCCCCACCATGGCGATGGTACACACATTTATCAGCTTCATTTACAACAAAGCCTACAACAGTTAAAGTTCTTTTGAATTTCTCATGCCATTGTTTAGGGGCTTGTTTTAGACCATATAAAGACTTCAACAACTTGCACACTTTTCCGTCTTGACCATTTACCACAAAGCCATCTGGCTGATCCATGTAAATTTCCTCATCCAACTCTCCATTAAGGAAAGTTGTCTTAACGTCCATTTGATGAACAAGAAGACCATGAGAGGCAGCCAATGAGAGTAATACTCGAATGGTGGTCAATCTGGCAACAGGTGAGTAAGTGTCAAAGAAGTATTCACCTTCCTTTTGAGTATATCCCTTGGCCACAAGCCATGCCTTGTACTTCTCAATAGTACCATCAGGTCTAAGCTTTTTCTTAAACACCCACTTGCACCCTACAGGTTTGCACCCATAAGGGCGATCAGTGATCTCCCATGTTCTATTAGCTAAGATGGAATTCATCTCACTATGGACAACTTCCTTCTAGTAGTCAGCATCAGGAGATGCATATGCTTCTGAAATGGAAGTGGGAGTGTCATTCACAAGGTACACAATGAAATCATCACCAAAGGACTTTGCAGTCCTCTGTATTTTTCTCATTTTAGGAATTTCATTATCATCCTCCTTAGGACTTTTAGAGTGTTCAATTGGAATGGTAGGTTCAGAGAATGTAGCAAATTCCTGATTAGATGTACTAGGTATCTCCGGATTTGATGAGTTAGGTTTATCTTTCACTGGAAAGATATCCTCAAATAAAGTTGCATTAGTCGACTCCATGATTGTACCGACATGAATGTCAGGCACTTCAGATTTTACTATCAAGAATCTATAACCAATGCTATGAAAAGCATACCCTAGAAAAACACAATCAATGGTTTTTGGTCCAAGCTTGCGCTGCTTGGGGATTGGTATATTAACCTTTGCCAAACAACCCCAAGTATGTAAGTAAGAGAGTTTTAATTTTTTCTTCTCCCATTCTTCGAATAGAGTAATTTCTTTGTTCTTTGTGGGAACTCGGTTTAGGACATGACACGCAGTCAATAGTGCCTCCCCCACCATTCCTTAGAAAGACCCGATGTGTCTAACATGGCGTTAACCAAATCTGTTAGAGTACGATTCTTTCTTTCGGCTACTCCATTTGACTGGGGTGAGTAGGGAGGCGTCCTCTCATGAATTATGCCATGTTCCGCACAAAAGGAATCAAACTCGTTGGAAAAATACTCCCCACCACGATCAGACCTAAGCCTCTTAATCTTTCAATCAAGTTGATTTTTTGCCTCAGCTTTATAGATTTTGAAGAAACTCAAAGCCTCATCTTTTGATTTCAGAAGATACACATGACAATATCTCGTAGAGTCATCGATCAAAGTCATGAAATATTTCTTTCCACCTTTTGTCAACACACCATTCATCTCACAAAGATCCGAATGTATGAGCTCTAGTGGTGTTAAATTTCTCATTTCTGCAGTCGTATGTGACTTGCGAGGTTGTTTAGCTTGCACGCAGACTTGGCACTTAGATCCCTTAACAGTTGTGAAATCAGGGATTAAATTCATTTTGGCTAGTCGTGTCACACAACCAAAATTAATATGACAAAGACAAGAGTGCTAGACATTTGATTCAAAATTCGTGTAAATATGATTAACAACTTTATTACAAATGTCTGACAGAGATAAGAGGAACACGCCTCTGCACTCATAGCCTTTACCAACAAAGGTTCCATACTTCGAAATTACAAATTTGTTAGACTCGAATACAATCTTGTATCCATCTCGACACAGAAGAAATCCGCTAACAAGATTTTTATTTATTGAGGGAACATGATGCACATTCTTCAGGCGCACGGTCTTTCCCGAAGTGAACTTCAGATCGACCGTACCAACACCATGAACAGAAGCATGCAAACCGTTCCCCATCAGCACGGTTTGAGTCCCTCTGACCTGATATGAAGAAAACATGGAAATATCAGAACAGACATGTACATTAGCTCGCGTGTCAATCCACCAATAAGGAGAATGCCATAATGAAAGAACAGTAGGTAATATACCATACCCAACATATTTCATCTCAACATCGCCCATGACAACATTAGCAGTCTTGCTGCACTTCCCATGCTGGCGCTTGTCAAAGCGGTTGGGACAAGCAGGAGTCCAATGACCAGGATCACCGCACACATGACAAGCACCTTTCCTCTTATTAGTCTTCTTCTTGAAGCTGGTAGACTGTGAGGCCTTGTTCTTTCCATCAAACTTTTCTTTGCCGTCAAACTTGCCTTTATTCTTGAACTTGTGAGGCTGGAAGTTCCTTTTCTGTACCAGATTGGCATTAGAACCTCCCTCGGTACCTCGAGCACGTGTGTATTTTTCTCTCGCCTTTTCTTCCACATCAAGAGTCCCAATGAGATCCGTCACGGAGAACTCTTGTCTCTTGTGCTTCAGAGAAGTAGCAAATTCCTCCATGACTGGGAAAGTTTGGCAATAATGCCTCCGACAACAAACTTGTCTGGTAACACACAAGTGAAGTGCTCAAGCTCCCTGGCAAGTGACTGTATCTCATGAGCCTGCTCTACAATGGGGCGGTCCTCAACCATCTTATAGTCATAGAATTGTTCCATGACATACAGTTCACTGCCAGCATCGGAGACTCCAAATTTTCTCTCGAGCGCATCCCACATATCCTTGCCATTGCTAAATGACAGATATCAATCGACAATAATGTCACCAAGAATGCTGATCAAGGCAGCCTTGAAAGTGGTATCAAGTTTTTGGAACGCCTCTTCCTGAGCGGGATTAAGTTCTCCCTCAGGTGCGCCATAGATGGCGTTATAGCAGCTCATGGTCTGAAACCAGAGCACTGCTCTCTCACGCCATCGTTTGTAATTGACACCTTCGAACACAGGTGGTTTCATAGAAGCAACAAAGCCACTTGGGGCAAATTGCCTGAAATAAGTTTTTTGGATTGTTGAATAAAAGAGCAATTTACCAAGCGAATTACCCATAATAAACGCTAGATAAAACATGATTAGAATAATAGGCAATATACTAATCATGTGAAATAGCGAATACATATTAAGGCATATAACTAAACAGACTTCAAGGCGTAAAACTTTAGATGCGATCAGAACAAGTTTGAGAAAGAAAATATACACGGCAGTAGCAGCAGAGGAACTACCGGCGTTGGAACCGTCGTTAGCCATGTCGTCGAGGAAGAGGGTGATGATGTCGGGGAAGAAGTCCTCATCGGGAAATACGTCGCCACAGTCGCTATCTGTGAGAGAGTCCGTGACGAAGCCAGTAGTCGCGCCGATAGCGCTCCCCAAAAACCTTATCGCCCTTCTCCCGTACAGGACTCGAAGCAGCGGGGTCTCGGAGGCCTACTGTCTAGGCTCGCGGTGCACGCCGCAAGACGGGATGGGGAAGATCTAAGTAGTGTAGTGCTCTGGAACTGGAGGCGCAAGGGATGTGTTGCAGTGTATCTGAGAGGAGGCGCGACCTCTCTATTATATAGGCACACAGAGGGGAAGGCAGACACGCTGCGCAGGAGATGAAACGATCGGACAGAAGTTGAAGCGAACATGCGGCAGTCCACCGAACAGCCTCCACTCAGTTCGTATTTATTTAGCTCGTATTAAAAATCCACTCGAGCAAAACATTTCAGCTTCTGTACAACTGTTCATATACCATTCATGCGTGGCAAGGCAAAATAAAGCTCGGCTCAGCGAGATTCCCACAACCCGCAGCGCACGCGCGTCGTGACGTGACGTGACGTGGCGGGGAGAGCGAGGAGGAGGAGGAGGAGCGCGCGTGTATACGTCTTTTCTTCTCAAGCTCGTACAAGTGGTGGAAGATCTCACCTTATAAGTTGGTCCAACTGTAGGGTTTCGTAGCATGGAAAACAAAAAATTTCTACCGCATACAAACAAACAAGCCAAGATCTATCTACTAGATTGTAGCAACGAGTTGATAGAATAACTCACCCTCGAAGATTCCAAAGTGTTTAACGAGAGCGGATTCTCGTGGGTGATGTAGTCGTACTCTTCCAGATCTCAAGATCGCGTAGACGATCCTTCCGGCGCTGCGTTCCGGCAGCGCTCCCGCAGTCGGTGACATGTTCGGTACTCTACGAAGACCTTCCTCTCCCTTGTTCCAGCAGGCAGCGGAGGTTGTAGCACTCTCCTCACGATTCCGGCAGCACAACGGCGTGGTACCGGAAGTAGAGGGGAGATCTCGCAGGGCTTCGCCTTAAGCCGGAGCGAGTATGGTGGAGTATGAGAGAGTCCCTCGACGATCTAGGGTTTAGACACGTCGAGGAAGAGGTGCTAGAGCCAGCGGCTAGGGCTTGGAGGTGCCCAAGTCGGCGGCTAGGGGAGAAACCCTAGGGGGCGGCGGCTATGGTGGGCAGCAGCTGCTAGGGTTTGAGGCGTGGAAGTTGTGTGTCTAGGAGGGGAGCCCTGCCCCTCCTTTTATAGGTGGAGAGGGCCAGCCAAGGGGAGGGGAGTCCCTCCCCAACTTGGCTTGGTGGTGCGCCAGCAGTGGGGAGGAGGGACTCCTCCCCAACTCGGTTTCGTCCTCCTTTTCCACTTCCCAAAAATAGCCGTTTGACTTTCAAACTAGCCGTTTGACTTTTCAAACTAGGATTTGAATAAACCCTCTATTTTGTTCAGCGATGACACCGAGTACATGATGCAATCATACCAACTTGATATAACACATTCATGTACCCTTCCCCTCCGGAGTGCCGGACATTCCGGAACCTTCTAGACCATTCCCGATGAAAACACCGGAACCATTCCCCAACTCCGAAACGGGACTTTCCTTATATGAATCTTACTCCGGACCATTCCGGATCTCCTCGTGATATCCCGAATCCCATTCGAGACTCCGAACAACATTCGGTCTCTTTCTCATCATTCCATAACTACTCAAACAACGTCGAATCCTTAAGTGTGTCTCCCTACGGTTCGTGAATTATGCGGACATGATCGAGACACTTCTCCGAACAATAACCAATAGAGGAATCTGGAAATTCATATGGCTCCCACATATTTCTACGATTACTTTGCGATCGAATGAACCACTTACATACGATATCAATTTCCCTTTGTCTCACGATAGTTTACTTATCCGAGGTTATGATCGTCGGTATCTCTGCATACCTAGTTCAACCTCGTTACCGATAAGTACTCTTTTCTCGTTCCCGTGATATGTGATCCCTTGTGAGCCAGTCACATGCTTGCAAGCTAATTGGATGACATTTCACCGAGAGGGCCCAGAGTATATCCATCCGTCATATGGATGGACAAATCCCACTCTTGATCCATGTGTTTCAACCAATACTTTCCGAACACTCAATGCCACCTTTATAGCCACCCAGTTATGGCGTGGTGTTTGATGTCATCAAAGCATCCATCCGGTAAAGGTGATATGCATGATCTCATGGTCGAAGGAATTAGATTACTATGTATCAGAAAGCATATAGCAATTGAACTATTAAAATGACTTGATTTTTATGCTACGCTTATCTATAGGAGTATGTCCACCATATCATTCTCCTAACGATATGATCTTGTTGTTTAATAACATCTCAATGTTCATGATAGGGAAACCACAATCATCTATTAACCAACAAGCTAGTATTATATAGAGGCTTTACTAGGGACTTCAAATTAAGTTTACAAATCACACAAGTATCAATGTTTCCTTGTTAATACTATTATAGCATGAATGTAAACATTTATCATAAACACAAAGATATAATAATAACTACATTTATTATTGCCTCTAGGGCATATCTCCAACAGTCTCCCACTTGCACTAGAGTCATCTAATCTAGAGTACATGGTAATATACCGAACACCCATGGCAGTTTGGTGCTGGTCATGTTTTGCCCTCGGGAGAGGTTTAGTCAACGGATCCGCCACATTCAGATCTGTGTGTACTTTGCAAATCTTTATATCCCCATCTTGGATATGTTCTCGAATAGCGTGAAAACGTAGCTTGATGTGCTTTAGCTTTTTGTGTGACCTTGGTTCTTGCGCATTGGCTATGGCGCCCATGTTATCACAGTAGATAGACATTGGGTCCAGCGCACTAGGAACCACACCCGGCTCTGTAATGAACTCTTTCATCCATATCGCTTCTTGTGAAGCCTCCGAAGCAGCCATGTATTCCGATTCAGTTGAAGATCTCGCCACAACGCTTTGCTTTGCACTCCTCCAGCTAACTGCTGCACCATTCAAAATAAATACGTATCCAGATTGTGATTTAGAATCATCTGGATCGGTGTTCCAACTAGCATCAGTGTAACCATTAACAACGAGATGTTCATCACCTCCATAAGAAAGAACCATATCCTTAGTTCTTCTCAAGTACTTAAGGATGTTTTTGACCGCTGTCCAATGATCCACTCCTGGATCACTTTGATATCTGCTAGTTAAACTAACAGCATATGCAATGTCGGGTCTAGTACATAGCATGGCATACATTAGAGATCCTATGGCTGAGGCATAGGGAGTCTTACTCATCCTTTCTCTATCTTCTGCCGATGTCAGACTTTGAGTTTTACTCAAGGTCGTATTGGGCAACATGGGCAAGAACCCTTTCTTGCTATCTTCCATTCCAAACCTCTTTAGAACTTTGTCCAAATATGTACTTTGTGACAATGATATTTGGCGTCTCGATCTATCTCTATAAATCTTTATGCCTAATATGTAAGCTGCTTCGCCAAGATCCTTCATTGAAAAACTATTATTCAAATATTCCTTGACACTATTAAGAAGGTCTACATCATTCCCAATCAACAATATGTCATCCACATATAGTATTAAGAATGCTACAGAGCTCCCACTCACTTTCTTGTAAATACAAGCTTCTCCATAAGTTTGTATAAAACCAAAACTTTTGATCACCTTATCAAAACGTTGATTCCAACTTCGGGATGCTTGCTTCAATCCATAGATGGACCATTGAAGTTTGCATACCTTGTTAGCATCTTTAGGATCGACAAAACCTTTGGGTTGCATCATATACAACTCTTCATCAATGTCTCCATTGAGGAATGCTGTTTTGACATCCATCTGCCATATCTCATAATCATAATATGCAGCGATTGCTAACATAATCCTCACAGACTTTAGCTTCGCTACTGGTGAGAAAGTCTCATCGTAGTCAACTCCTTGAATTTGTCGAAACCCTTTTGCGACAAGTCGAGCTTTATAGACAGTAACATTACCATCAGCATCTGTTTTCTTCTTGAAAATCCATTTGTTCTCTACAGCCTTCCGGCCATCCGGTAAGTCCATCAAAGTCCATACTTGGTTTTCGTACATGGATCCAATCTCGGATTTCATGGCTTCTTGCCATTTATTGGAATCTGGGCTCATCATCGCTTCCTCATATGTCTCAGGGTCATCGGTGTTGTCCACCAACATGACACTCATAACGGGATCATACCAATCTGGAGTGGTACGAGTTCTAGTTGACCTGCGAGGCTCTATAGCAACTTCAACCGAAGTTTCATGATCATCATCATTAGCTTCCTCTCTTATTGGTGCAGGCACCACAGGAACTTCTTCCGGTGCTGCGCTACTCGCAATTTCGAGAGAAGGTTCGACAACCTCGTCAAGTTCTACTTTCCTTCCAGTCACTTCTTTCGAGAGACATTCCTTCTCTAGAAAGGATCCATTCTTGGCAACGAAGATTTTGCCTTCGGATCTATGATAGAAGGTATACCCAATAGTTTCCTTCGGGTATCCTATGAAGACACATTTTTCCGCTTTGGGTTCAAGCTTGTCCGGCTGTAACTTCTTTACATAGGCTTCGCATCCCCAAACTTTAAGGAACGATAATCTAGGTTTCTTCCCAAACCATAATTCATACGGTGTCGTTTCAATGGATTTAGATGGTGCCCTATTTAAAGTGAATGCGGCTGTTTCTAATGCATAACCCCAAAATGATAGCGGTAAATCTGTAAGTGACATCATAGAACGAACCATATCTAAGAGAGTTCGATTATGACGTTCGGACACACCATTACGCTGTGGTGTTCCCGGCGGTGTCAACTGCGAAAGTATTCCGCATTTCTTCAAATGCTCGCCAAACTCGTAACTTAGATATTCACCTCCACAATCAGAACATAGAAATTTAATCTTATTGTTACGTTGATTCTCTACCTCACTTTGAAATTCCTTAAACTTCTTGAAAGTTTCGGACTTATGTTTCATGAAATAGATATACCCATATCTACTCAAGTCATCCGTGAAGCTAAGAACATAACGATAACCACCGCACGATGCTATACTCATTGGACCACACACATCGGTATGTATGATTTCCAATAAGTCTGTAGCTCGCTCCATCATACCAGAAAATGGAGTCTTAGTCATTTTACCCATCAGACATGCTTCGCATCTTTCAAGTGATTCGAAATCAAGTGATTCAAGAAGTCCATCGGAATGGAGTTTCTTCATACGCTTCACTCCAATGTGACCAAGACGACAGTGCCACATATAGGTCGAGTTATCGCTCGATTTCAAACGTTTAGCCTCAATGTTATTAATATGTGTATTTCCACTATCGAGATTCAACAAGAATAGACCATCTATCAAAGGTGCATGTGCATAAAACATATTACTCATATAAATCGAACAACCATTATTCTCGGACTTAAACAAGTAACCGTCTCGCAATAAACAAGATCCCGATATAATGTTCATGCTTAACGCAGGCACCAAATAACAATTATTTAAGTATAAAACTAATCCCGATGGTAGATGAAGGGGTAGCGTGGTCACCTCGTTCTTCACTAGCTTTCGTTTATTCTGCAGCACCTGTTTCGAGTTACAAATATGAGCAACCGATCCAGTATCAAATACCCAGGCACTACTACGAGTACTAGTGAGATACACATCAATAACATGTATATCAGATATACCTTTCTTCTTGATGTTGCCGTTCTTCAAATCCGCCAAGTACTTTGGGCAATTCCGCTTCCAGTGACCTTCTCCCTTGTAGTAAAAGCACTCAGTATCAGGCTTGGGTCCAGCCTTGGTCTTCTTCGTCGGCGTGGCAACTTTCTTACCACCCTTCTTGAAGTGTCCCTTCTGCTTAGACTTGCCTTTCTTGAATTTGGTGGTCTTATTGACCAACAACACTTGGTGCTCTTTCTTGATCTCCACTTCTGCAGACTTTAACATAGCAAACAGTTCTGGCAACTGCTTGGTCATGTTCTGCATGTTGTAGTTCATCACAAAGTTCTTGTAACTTGGTGGTAGTGATTGGAGGACACGGTAAATCCCCAAAGCATTAGGAATCACTATACCCAAGCTTTGAAGTTTGTTTGCGTGCCCAGACATCTTAAGCACATGCTCACTGACGGAGCTGCCCTCTTCCATCTTGCAGTTAAAGAACTTTTCAGAAGCCTCATAGCTTTCAATTGCCGCATGAGTCTCAAAAATCAATTTGAGATCCTCGACAATATCATATGAGTCTGAATTCTCAAACCTTTTCTGAAGCTCCGATTCTAAACCATACAAGATAGCATACTAAACTATGGAGTACTGATTCTTCCGAGCGAGGTAAACATTCTTTACTTCATCGGTAGCATCAGCTGCAGGTGGGTCACCCAGCGGTGCATCCAGCACATAGGTCAAATTACCAGCTGTGAGGACAATCCTCAAATTGCGGAACCAATCCGCGAAGTTGCTTCCATTGTTTTTAAACTTTTCTTTCTCTAGGAACGCATTAAAATTGATGGTAGGGGCTGCCATTGATCTACAACATATTTGCAATAGTTTAGACTAAGTTTATGACAAATTGAGTTCAAATTAATAATAAAATTAATCAAGGTGAACTCCCACTCAAAACAATATCCCTCACATTGTTTTAGTGATCACACGAACCAAATCCACCACATCAACACCGATCATCACGAGAGTTGATATAGTTTCAATGGCGAACAATCGACATGTTCATCATATCTACTATATGATTCATGCTTTACCTTTCGGTGATCCGTGTTCCGAGACCATGTCTGTACATGCTAGGCCCGTCAAGATCAAACCTTATTTTCCGCATGAGCAAATCTGGCTTGCTCACGTTGTATACACTTGCGGAATCTAACACACCCGATCATCACGTGGTGCTTCAAAACAACAAGCTTTAGCAACGGTGCTAACTAAGGGTGAACACTTTATGACTTGAAATTCATGTGCATGAGGGATCATCTTATAATTCTACCGTCGTCTACTAAGCAATACAAGATGCATAAAGGATTAACATCACATGCAATTCAAAATATGTGATATGATATGGCCTTTCTTCTTTGTGCTTCCGATCTCCATCTTCTAGCACGAACATGATCTCCATCATCACCGGCATTGCATCAAGGTCAATGACGCTTCTCCATGGTTGTCGTCCACCGGCTTCAACTATTACAACTACTTTGAATAGAAACGCGGGTCTTAACATTAATTAAAGACAACCATATGGCTCCTGCCGGTTGGCAACTTACAATAAGGAACATTGCATACATCAAATATAATCACAATCATGGCCATATCACATCACAGCACACCCCTGCAAAACAAAGTTAGACGCCTCTACTTTCTTTGCATATTTTACGTGGTTTGGGGCTTTCAATAAGTTTCGTTCTAACTTACGAACAAGAACCACAACATTGATACTAGTATTGTTGATCACCCGTTGTAAATTGGATCTTAATTATGCTAGGAGAAACAGGCACCCGCAAAGACACTTATGCAATACAAGTTGCATGTCAAGCGTGGAGAAAGTCTCATGAACGATGTCATGTAAGGTTAGCCCGGGCCGCTTCATCCCAACATACCGCAAGATGCAAAGTACACAAGAAGCAATCGACAATAAAAGCATCAACGCCCACAATGACCATTGTGTTCTACTCGTGCAATAGATCTACATATAGACCTGGCTCTGATACCACTGTAGGGTTTCGTAGCATGGAAAACAAAAAATTTCTACCGCATACAAACAAACAAGCCAAGATCTATCTACTAGATTTTAGCAACGAGTTGATAGAATAACTCACCCTCGAAGATTCCAAAGTGTTTAACGAGAGCGGATTCTCGTGGGTGATGTAGTCGTACTCTTCCCGATCTCAAGATCGCGTAGACGATCCTTCCGACGCTGCGTTCCGGCAGCGCTCCCGCAGTCGGTCACACGTTCGGTACTCGACGAAGACCTTCCTCTCCCTTGTTCCAGCAGGCAGTGGAGGTTGTAGCACTCTCCTCACGATTCCGGCAGCACAACGACGTGGTACCGGAAGTAGAGGGGAGATCTCGCAGGGCTTCGCCTTAAGCCGGAGCGAGTATGGTGGAGTATGAGAGAGTCCCTCGACGATCTAGGGTTTAGACACATCGAGGAAGAGGTGCTAGAGCCGTCGGCTAGGGCTTGGAGGTGCCCAAGTCGGCGGCTAGGGGAGAAACCCTAGGGGGCGGCGGCGGCTATGGTGGGCAGCAGCTGCTAGGGTTTGAGGCGTGGAAGTTGTGTGTCTAGGAGGGGAGCCCTGCCCCTCCTTTTATAGGTGGAGGGGGCCAGCCAAGGGGAGGGGAGTCCCTCCCCAACTCGGCTTGGTGGTGCGCCGGCGGTGGGGAGGAGGGACTCCTCCCCAACTCGATTTCCTCCTCCTTTTCCACTTCCCAAAAATAGCCGTTTGACTTTCAAACTAGCCGTTTGACTTTTCAAACTAGGATTTGAATAAACCCTCTATTTTGTTCAGCGATGACACCGAGTACATGATGCAATCATACCAACTTGATATAACACATTCATGTACCCTTCCCCTCCGGAGTGCCGGACATTCCGGAACCTTCTAGAACATTCCCGATGAAAACACCGGAACCATTCCCCAACTCCGAAACGGGACTTTCCTTATATGAATCTTATTCTCCGGACCATTCCGGATCTCCTCGTGATATCCCGAATCCCATTCGAGACTCCGAACAACATTCGGTCTCTTTCTCATAATTCCATAACTACTCAAACAACGTCGAATCGTTAAGTGTGTCTCCCTACGGTTCGTGAATTATGCGGACATGATCGAGACACTTCTCCGAACAATAACCAATAGAGGAATCTGGAAATTCATATGGCTCCCACATATTTCTATGATTACTTTGCGATCGAATGAACCACTTACATATGATATCAATTTCCCTTTGTCTCACGATAGTTTACTTATCCAAGGTTATGATCATCGGTATCTCTGCATACCTAGATCAACCTCGTTACCGATAAGTACTCTTTTCTCGTTCTCGTGATATGTGATCCCTTGTGAGCCAGTCACATGCTTGCAAGCTAATTGGATGACATTTCACCGAGAGGGCCCAGAGTATATCTATCCGTCATATGGATGGACAAATCCCACTCTTGATCCATGTGTTTAAACCAATACTTTCCGAACACTCAATGCCACCTTTATAGCCACCCAGTTACGGTGTGGTGTTTGATGTCATCAAAGCATCCATCCGGTAAAGGTGATATGCATGATCTCATGGTCGAAGGAATTAGATTACTATGTATCAGAAAGCATATAGCAATTGAACTATTAAAATGACTTGATCTTTATGCTACGCTTATCTATAGGAGTATGTCCACCATATCATTCTCCTAACGATATGATCTTGTTGTTTAATAACATCTCAATGTTCATGATAGGGAAACCACAATCATCTATTAACCAACAAGCTAGTATTATATAGAGGCTTTACTAGGGACTTCAAATTAAGTTTACAAATCACACAAGTATCAATGTTTCCTTGTTAATACTATTATAGCATGAATGTAAACATTTATCATAAACACAAAGATATAATAATAACTACATTTATTATTGCCTCTAGGGCATATCTCCAACACCAACTTCCACTCAACTAGCAATGTGGGACTAAACATTTGTCTCAGCACTTGCCTTGCATGAATGGTCCAAATGGGCCTCTAGGATTTCAGAAATTTATTGGCATATAATAAATGGGCTGGGCCTATTTAGACAAAATTCCAACACTACAAACCCTATGATGTTTAATCCATGCGTGCACAAATATAATGGACACCAAAAGATTGTACCATATCAACATACAACTCTAATGAACCAAAGACTTTCAACCATTCAATCTAAAAACAAAGAAAATACACAAACATGACATAGATCATAGGATTATAACTCATAGCATCAAACACCATGTTTACATAGGACGGTACAGAGGTGTGTGGGAGGATCAACCACTGCATACTAGGAGGATTAGGTGGTGAAGATGGTAGAGAGGGCGGCAGCGGTGCCGGTGGCGCGGGGGACTCCTTCCCCGCCGCCGGTATCGTGGGGGAGCACCACCCCTTAGCCCCCTTCCTTCATGGCTCCTTGGGAGCCCTCTCCCATAGAGATGGGATCCATGGGGGAGGCAAAAACGTGGCTTTGGTGGCTGCAAATTCGTGGGTGGAGGTGTCTCCCACGAATTAGGTTTCCTCCCTTTATATAGCTTCTCGGATTCCCGTCACCCCATCTTGGGCTGCAGTAAATCGGGCCTAGCGGGCCCGTCCGGAATCGGAATCAGATAAATTTTATGTCCAAAACGATTGACACGAAATTTCCTACAACTTTGTAGTAGAAGAGTTTTCCGTTTGACGTCGTATTTGACCCGAAAGGTCACCATCTTCAAAAAGAGTTCTGAGACAGATTTCTAAAAAATCCCAATTTGACTCCAACAAGGGTTTCACTTGTATTCTTGATAATTCCTACACATTAAAGTGTAAAACGAGAAGATTGTGCACTTTTGCAACTATTAGTAGGTTAGTCCACATCACTCATGAACTTTATATAAAAAGAAGTGTCAAAAGCATAATAATAGCATAAAACCATCAAAACTTATAGATACGTTATCGATGTATCACCATCCCCAAGCTTAGTTCCTACTCATCCTCGAGTAGGTAATAGATAAAAACAATATAATTTTTTAGGTGACATGCACCATTATAATATTGATCAAACCATTTGAAAGCATGGATAGCTGGGATCAAAGTACTCTAAACATGAGCATGAAAGGTGTAGTTCTAACAATAAGACATAGCAACCAAGTTGCAACATGAAAAGGTTACAAACAATGATCATGAATAACAATGCATTGAAAAATGTTTGTTTGTTTTACATAAAGAAAACATAATAAGAGTGGTATTTAGCTTATCCCTCCTGGTATAGCAAATCATAAATGCATAGGACACCTTAAAAGTTCATAAGGGTGACTAGATACAAATAGTTCAAAAACAAGAAATAACAACCTTATGAATCAATCAACAAGTTTTGGGACAATGCACATAGAACTAAGAATGGCAACTATGCTTAATTGGTGCCTAAGGATAGAAGGTGGAGACTCAATATAATAGTGGAAGAAAGTCCCTTCAAAGGGAAGCAGGGATTTCAAGTTTCATAAAGAGCTTCCAAAAATTATGGTACTTGTTAGCTTTCAGCTCTCATTTCCCCTATCATAAGCATCTTGAAGTGATTAAGGTTAAAGTGAACAAACTATGGAGTATATGTTTGACAAAGTATAAGTTGGCAATCTCATGTCCCTTGAGTACTAATACGTCATAAATGTATCTATAATTTTTGATATTCCATGCTTGTTTAGTATCTACTTTGCTTTGCTTTGTCTACACTTTGAGGTGTTTTTATATGTTTTCTGGTACTAACCTATTAACAAGATGCCATAGTGCCAGTTGCATGTTTTCTTCTGTTTTTGGTTCCAGAAAAGCTAGTAAGGAAATATTCTCGGAATTGGACGGGACTAAAGCCAAAGTCAATATTTCACCGAGGAGAACACAGAGTCTAGAGGAGAGACAGAGGGGAGCCACAGGGCGGGCGCACCCCCCAGGCACGGGCCCACCCTAGGCCGTGACTGGGCAGGGTGTGGGCCCCCTGGCCGCCCTCCTGCCTCGCCTCTTCGCCTATAAGAAGCCTCCGATGCCTAAACCCTAAGGACTCGATCAATATTCCATGAAACCGTCTATAGCCGCCGCCACCATCGTCCCTAGATCGGGGGGATCTGAAGCTCTTCCCGGCACCCTGCCAGAGGGGAGATCATCCCGTAGGCCTTCTTCTTCATCATGCCAGCCTCCGGAGAAGCGTGAGTAGTTCCACCTTGGACTACGGGTCCATGTAGTAGCTAGATGGTTGTATCTCCTCCTTCGTGCTTTCATGTCTAGATCTTGTGAGATCCGTTCATGATCAAGATCCCATCTATTTGTAATCATGCATCTTGTGTTTGCAAGGATCTGATGGATATTGAGATTACTATGTCAGATTGATTAATGATTTTGTCTTATTGATTCTATCATGTATGTGTTGTTTGTGATCTTGCACTACTAGGAAACTAGCTATAGATAGACATACCTTCTGTGGCGCATGGTCCTGACCATGCGCCACAAAAGTTATCCAGTGGCGCATCCGGAGGAATGCGCCACAAAACCACCAAACTTCTATGGCGCATCTTCCAGAGCCATGCGCCACAGAAGTTTGGTGGGACCCACACCAGCCGTTGGACCATGAATATTTTGTGGCGCATCACTCCGTATGTGCCACAGAAGTTTGGTGGGACCCACAGCAGGCGGGGTCTTACCGTGCTCTGACCAAACTTCTATGGCGCATACAAGGAGATGCGCCACATAAGTTTATATCTTCTGTGGCGCATATCGCAATATGCGCCACAGAACAATTATGTGGGCCCCACTCTCTGGACACCTATGTACAAGCTTCTGTGGCGCATTGTTGCGTATGCGCCACAGAAGAACAAACTTTTGTGGCGCATGTGTGCAGTATGCGCCACAGAATGCGTATGAGTCAGGGGGCCCACATGGCCACCCTATGGCCAAGGTTCTGTGGCGCATGCAGCCTGTATGCGCCACAGAAGATTGAACTTCTGTGGCACATACGACCTGTATGCGCCATAGAATCCTTCGACCAGATCTGCACAAAGGTGGTAGCTTTGCACCCCTCTATCTACCACCATCCATTTCACATCCTTCTTCCCCCTCCTCCCAGCTCGTCTTCCTCCTCTCTCCCACCCCATTGTGTCTATACTTTTCTACATTTTGTTGTATTTAAACCTACTATAGTTGATAGATTGGCTAGGGAAAGCCTTTCTCCAACTAGTTGATCTAAAACACACCTACTTTTCTCCTCCACATCTCTATTTGTGTACTATTATCTCTCTATAGATCTATTGATCCACACTCTCTCACATCGCGCTCTCGACTCGGTATTCTATCTACCCAGTGAGTAATTGGCCATGAATATGCATGTTTTGTAGGTGTAAAGCTTGTCGCGCGGGCGGTGTGTATATGCGATGCATGCATGGCGCGAAGATGATGTTTGTGCATGAAGCTTGTGTGGTGCATGAATGCTTGCATGGTAAGCTTGTATGGGAAGAATATTCTTGTTTTTGCTTGTCTCTGTCCCGGTGTGGTGCATGGATGTTTGCCGAAATGTTGATTCATTTCCATTTTGGCAAATTTTTGCACCACCCATATGTCCTACTTTTAGGAAAGGTCATGCCGAATTTTTCTAGCGACGACCATGCATGTGTGTTTTGTGTGTGTCTATTTCGAATTAACCTACTCTCTGTCTTTTTGCTCTATGTGTGCATACCGCGCAGGCTACCATGGTCGTCAGCATGAGCGAAGGTCGAGTTACTAGGTATAAGAAAGACGCCAAGGCGGACATGATTCGGAACAACAAGACCCAGATAAGATGTCCATGTCGAACATGCAAACTCCAGCGCTGGATCGACCCTGATTCTGGAAAATTGGAGGATCACCTGCTTAGGCACGGTTTCATGCACGACGACTTCGATGAGGAGCTGGCAGTAAATGGTGTTGGTCATCATGAAGACTTGGGCGAGCGAGAAGACGAAGAGTCTCCCGACGGGCATGGTCATGATGACGAAGAATATACCGGCGATGGGCATGATCATCATGACGAAGAAGGAGAAGTCGACGGGCATGACCATCATGAAGAAGGAGAAGAAGCGAACACCCAAACGCTGCTAACTTCGGTGTTAAGGGACCCTCATGTTTAGGAACTGCTTCTCAAGGAGACGAGCAACGCCAAAGCTGTAGCCAGAGAGAAATCCAATCTGGCGCAAATGGAGTTAGATGGGATGACTCCATTGTATCCTGGGTGTCGGCCCGAGGATACACGCCTGAGTGTAACGCTCAAGGCTCTAGAGATGAAGGCGGAACACAAATGGACCGACGTGAGCTTCAATGCTAACATGGAATTCTGGCACGATCGTCTTCCTAACGGGAACACATTGCCAGCAAGTATAGAGGAGGCCAAGAAACTCGTGTGCCCTCTCGACCTACCGCACGTTAAATACCACGCATGTATCAATGATTGCGCACTTTATCGTAACGAGTACGCGGAGAGAACCACATGTCCGGTGTGCGGCCATGGACGGTACAAGAGAGGGAACAAGAAAGTTCCTCGAAAAGTGGTATGGTACTTTCCTATCACTCCCCGTCTACAGAGATATTTCGTAGATCCTAAGGAAGCAAAGCTAATGCAATGGCACACGGAAAGGGAGAAACCCGAAGATGATCCAGAGAAGGGCAAGATCCTAACACACCCTTCAGACGCTAGCCAGTGGAATGCATTGGACATCGAGTTCGAAGAATTCGGGGGCGATGCAAGGAACGTCAGGCTGGGTATGAGCACCGATGGACTCAATCCTTTTGGCAACCAGAGTAGCACGCATAACACCTGGCTCGTGTTTGTATGGCCATACAACATCCCCTGTGGCTCTGCACAAAGCAAAGGTACGTACACATGAGCATTCTTATTCAGGGGCCAAAACAGCCAGGTGTCGATATGCATCTTTATCTCGGGCTGTTGAAAGAGGAGTTAGCCACGTTGTGGGAGACGCCAGCCCATACGTGGGACGCCTACACTAAAGAATATTTCCCTCTGAGAGCCGCGTTGCTCACGACGGTGCAGAACTATCCTGGTTACGCATATGTATCGGCCCAGGTGAACCACAGACACAATGCATGTGTCAAGTGCATGGATTAGACCCCACATCTCCTGATACCCAAGGATCCCGGGTCTTCAAAAACCGTGTTCGAAGGGACTCGAAAGTGGCTTCGCATGGATCACCCATGGAGAAAACGCGGTGACCTGTTCAATGGTAAAGACGATCTCGAAAGAGCCCCGCGTACGAGGAGCGGCGAAGAAATCGAGGAGCTTCTGAATAATTGGGATGAGTGCCCAGCGCCAGGGAAGAAGCGACCAAGGACAAAGCCGCTTCTGGGTGTATGGAAAGCGAGGTCTGTTTTCTGGGACCTGCCGTACTGGAAGGTCCTCCACACGCCCCATAGCCTCGATGTAATGCACATCACGAAGAACGTTACCGAGAGTCTACTTGGCACTCTCCTCAACATGCCGGAGAGGACCAAGGATGGGTCGAAAGCAAGAAATGACCTGAAATTGCTTGGCATCAAGAAGGAGCTTCAGTACCCTGATAGTGATGATGATGACGATCAAACGGAAGGGACTCAGGGTCGCCGCAAAAGGGTTAAGAAGAATGAGGTGGTTGTGCTTCGCGCTGCCTACTTCACTCTGTGTCAGGAGGAGATCGAGCAGTTTTTCAGGTGCATCCTAGGAGTCAAAGTTCCTCACGGTTACTCGGGCAAGATAAGCAGGTATATCAACGTAGCGAAGAAGAGGTTCAGCGGTATGAAGTCCCACGACTGTCATGTGATGATGACACAGATACTTCCAGTTGCCATACGAGGGATAATGGACGAGCACGTCCGTGAGACGCTATTTGGCTTGTGCAACTTTTTCGACGTCAACTCTAGGAAGTTGATCGGCATGAAGCAGCTCGACAGGCTACATGAAGAGATCGTGGTGATACTATGCGAGCTCGAGATTTACTTTCCGCCCGCATTCTTCGACATCATGGTGCATCTACTTGTCCATGTCGTGGATGACATCATCCAGATCGAGCCGACATTCCTGCATAACATGATGCCATTTGAAAGGCTGAACGGTGTAATCAAAGGGTTCATTCGCAACAGGTCCCGTCCAGATGGAAGTGAAGGGAATATGCCCGAGAGGCAATAATAAAGTGGTTATTATCGTATTCCTTATTTATGATAAATGTTTATTTTACATGCTATAATTGTATTAATACGGAAACGTTAATACATGTGTGTTTAATAAACAAAAATGAAGTTCCTAGTTATGTCTCTCTTATAAACTAGCTCGTTGATTAACAAGATGATCAAGGTTTCCTGATCATGGACATTGGATGTTGTTAATAACGAGGTCACAACATTAGTGTAATGATGTGATGAACATTCATCCGAAGTATAGCATTACGATCAAAGTCATTGAGTTTATATTGCTATAACAATTTACGAAGTGATCCTAATCCTTAGATCATGAGATCATGTCAATCACTAACACCGGAAGAGTTTCTTGATAACATCAAACGTCACACCGTAACAGGGTGATTATAAAGATGGATTCAGAACTAATAAAGTGTTATGTTGAGGCCCATGGATCGAGAGTGGAATTTTTTCATCCCGATGATGGATAGATATACTCTGGGCCCTCTCAGTGATATCACATTGATTAGCTTGCAAGCAAGTGATTTGATCACTAGAATGTTATATCACGAGAACGAGAAAAGAGTGCATGTCAGTAACAAGATCAAACTAGGTATGGAGATACCGATGATCGAATCTCGGACATGTAATATATCGTGAAACAAAAGGATTAAGATACTAGCGTAAAAGGTTCCGACGATCACAAGAAAGTCATCGTTGAATGTGTGGGAGTCAGTATGGGTCTCCAGATCCCGCTTCCCATTATTGATCCGAGAGGGGTCTCGATCATGTCCGCATTATTCACGAACCATAGGGTGACACACTTAAGAGACACCGACATCCATTTGGAGCAAAAGTTTCATGCCGAAAAGAATAACAAGCGCAGGAATTTATTTCACTAGATACCGAAACGGGTTTTTGGGTGAATGCAGAAAGTGTTTCTGCATGTGAAATGAAATACTAGCAAGGGGTTTTATGTGAATGTTTGTCATTAAAGTAATTGACAAAATTCTGAATAGATAAAAGGAGTTTATTTTAATGAGAGTTTGCATTAAATTTGGTGAAAATTTAATGGGAATTTGAGTGGGTTTTTGAGTGGAGGGAATTGAAAGGAATTTGAGTGAGTGGAGTGTCCACCCACATGAATGTGGAAGAGGTGGGGGCAGCCCCATGGCTGGGCGCATGGCCCCTTGGGTGCCTCCCCTTTCCCTATAAAAAGAGCCCCCTCCCTCTCTCACTCACACCTCCTCGTGAAGGATCTCTCTCCCCCTCTAGAATTTATCCCCCATGGTCTCGGACTAGCGAGATACATGTTCCCGGTGGCTATTCGGCAAGAAAGAGTTGTGCTTCCGCTGCATCGCTGGAGCGAGGAGGCGGAGGTTGCTCGGTGCCTCAAACGTGTGTGCGAGCACGGATGCGCTGCTATTTTGCGGCGCTAGGACTTCCTCTTGATCTTGAGATCGGCAAGAGATCGTCTACATCAACCACGAGTTTGGACTCGTTAAGATTTGTCGGTCTTCAAAGGTATGTTCTCTACGGATATACATCCGCCCGTTGTTTGTATCTAGTAGATAGATCTTGGTACATAGTTGTTCCCATCGTAGGAAATTTTTTGTTTTCTATGCTGCGAACCCTACAGTGGTATCAGAGCCGGATCTATGTGTAGATACTTTGCACGGGTAGTACACATATGAGTATGTGGGCGATGATGATCATTTTATTTCTTCTTAGTTGTACTTTGGATATTGGTGGCATAGTGGGATGAAGCGGCCCGGACAAACTTTACATGTCCTCGCACATGAGACCTGTTCCACGCTTGACATGCAACTAGTTTGCATAAGTGGCTAGCGGGTGTCTGTCTCTCCTACTATAGTCAATATCTATTTTGCAACGAGTTGTCAACAATTTGGTTATCCTCATTGTGGTTCATGTTCGTAGGTAAGAACGGTTCTATCTTCGAAAGCCCTAAGCCACGTAAAACTTGTAATGGATAAATTAGAGGCGTCTAGTTTAGATTGTTGCTGGGCTAGTGTTATGATATGGTGATGTTGTAAGTAGAAGTATGAGATGATACCCTTACAACACACATAGCGTGTAAGTTCCATAGACCTTGGTCTTACACATAAAGGTATGATAGAGATCATACCACGATGCACATGATGGAGATCATATGCGGGAACCATATCATTTCACTTATTAACATGTGATGTTTGATAGCATCTTATATTGAATGTTTGGCATTTTATTAGCATAATAAGATGATCCCTCATTTAGATATCAAGATAAGAATGTGTTCTTCCTTAAGTATGCACCAACAATTTTTCGTCGCTTCAAGACATCACGTGATGATCGGGTGTACTTGAATCCACGAGCATATCTCGAGTGTAAGACAGTTACACACGCGAATACTAAGGTTCTTACTTGGCGAGCCTAGCATGTACAGACATGGCCTCGGAACACGGACCGAAAGGTTAAGCATGAGTCAGATGTTTTGATATGATGACCATATGGATGCTCGCCTTTGAAGCTATACCGACTCACGTGATGATCGGACTTGGTGTAGTGGATTTGGTTCATGTAATCACCAAAAAGACACGAGGGATGTCGTTTTTGAGTGGGAGTTCATTTCTAATTTGGATTAGTAGAACTCAATTTATCATAAATTAAATCAAAGTGAATTTGCATAATTTGTTGTAGTCATTGGCATTCGTTCACCATCTTATGCATAGTTGTAATTGAGATAATAGAACTATAGAATTCTGGATATATACTTTACGAACTGGTATCGTATTGTGTTGAGTGTCAATCTAAAGTTTAAAGTCCTATTGCAAACTTTTAGCAAACTCTATTTACTCTGTGAAATTTAATAGTTAGTATTAAATCGAGAGTAACAATTCCAGTGTTAGTATCTTAAGTATCATGTTTGCCTCCATGATTCTTGATTGTTTTAATATCAAGTTTATCTAGGAGCTGAAAGAATTGTTTCAGAAACCATCATGCGTGGCAGATATAACGATATCTGAAACAATGTTTTGGTTGCAATATGGTAGAGTATAATATATGTTTTCATATTGGATGAGAATTTACAAAGGTTGGAGATGCTAGACATCCTAATCATCCAAAAGGGTTTTGGAAAGTAATGTTATACTCACGATTCTCCTTTATAAGCTACATTAGCTTGATCATGAAAGTTGTCATGATAAGGGTGAATAGAAGATGTATGTAAAGTGTTTACTACACTAAAAGATGTAAGATCCCTCCTTTGTAAAGGAAAGGATCCCTGTGATTGCAATGCTAGTCCCTGGATCAATGCTAGCATCCACAGTTTAAGATGAAGTACACAGATACAAAGGTCGTTTATTACATTCATTCCAGAGATAAAACATAGTCTTTTACAACTCAGGGCCAAAGGCCTAATACAAGAGTTTATGGAATAAGTAAATAAACATAAGTCCTCATCTTCATGTGCCACAGGCAAGCATGTTGAGTGTAGACTCATGACTCCTACTCATCATCGGAGTAACCTGCAACATCACAAGTTACAACCACAGTGGTCAATACTTTGGAATAGTATTGGCAAGTGATACATTAGTAAATTTTAAGTGGACTATATTACTATATGCATTTTGGCTAAGTGTAGCTTGGCTTGCTTTGCTTAAAATAGGTTTTTCCTATTAGTTGAAATCACTAAGTGTTTCTTTGTCAAAAAGCTTCCCAAGAAACCACCAATAGACATTGGGGTCCTTCACCCTTGTTCACCCACAAGTTTTACTTAGAAGTTGGAGTGATGAGATTCTTGTAGCTTCCATGTCTTGATGCTCAAGTTGTCCATTGCCATGGACTTGGCTAAGTACTTAGATTTTCCAACTGCAGAGGTTGTGCACTTTCCCCACCAGACTTGGTTTCCCAAGACAGGACCTTTCAGAAGCCTTTCCTTAGTCAAATGGACGCGTTCCAACCTATCATACCACTACCACCAACTGTCCAAATGACTAAGTTCTAGCAACCTATATGATCAAGGCAGAGCCCATATTGCCAAGTGGTTGCACTGTAAGCTTTCTCAACACTTGGCCTCCAAATCCCTTTGTGCCTGGGTGGCATACCACAAGTGTGATACACAAGCCAAATCCATGGCCTTGTGTAACCACTCAACCAAAAACCACCATTCAAGTCCCATTCCACCCAGGAAGTTCATTGACTTAGTTGTTTTATTAAGAAAAGCATGAGTCCCAAAGGACTTAGAATTATTTCACCATAGCATGTACATACTTTACCAACCCTTTGTTTTCTACTAGCTAGGCTAAGCATGGCATAGTATCTTATCTTAAAAAATTCCCTAGCAATTCTACAATTCTACACTACATAGGATTTCCCAACATAGCATTTGGCAAAAGTAACATGCAAGACTTAGCAAAATAACTCTAATGCTTATTCAAAATAAAGGAGTGGAAATATCATGAAGTATCACTTGCCTTGGTAATGGGGAGAGTAGCACTCTTCACAATCACAGTCACTAGCAAAATCTACACAAAAATTTGTAGCATACAATTACACACAACTCATATACAATCAAAAATATGAATGCATGCATGCAAGAATTTACTAAGTGATGATTTTGAAAATCCTACCAAGCAAGTGCATAATACAGAAACATAACAAGTCACAAAGTTTGCTAACTAAACTTATTTAGCCCTAAAACAATTTTCTAAACATAAACTATACTCAAAATGGACCTAAACATGTTTCTTCATACAAAGTCATTTTAACAGATACTATTTGTTAAACACATTGCAGATTCAGAAAGGCCTTGATTCACTGATTCCAACGGTATAAAGTTTGCAAAATTCTAACGTGGAAAACTCAAGTTATAGCCCTTTGAAAATTTGATCTAAATCTGTTTTGAATTCCTATTTTTGAATCTGCCCTGGCCACGCGTCACGATATTACTGGTGCGTACCGGTTCGCACCGGATCACCCTTCCGCGCCGCAGGATCTAAATAAATCGTACGGTCCTGATCGCGTACCTCTTCGCTGATAAGTGATTCTATCCTGTCGCTTGGATCTAGATCTAACGGTGCTCGAGCACGCGACCATGTCCTGGCGGCGCGCGGCGTCAGCGAGCGGCGGAGCGCTCTGTCTACGGCGGCGCTAGCGTTTCAGGTCGTGCGCGAGAGGGAGAAGGGTCATACCTGAACCGCAGGAGGCTGCTGATGCTCGAGGTGGCGTTGGTTTGCGAAGGGGCGCGCTGGCACGGTCTCAGGAGCTCGTCGGAGTAACAGGCGGCGTTGGTAGCTTGCAGTCGTGGTCCTTGCCGAGGTTTGGCGTCGCCCTAGTACGAACCAGTGGCATCAGGATTTGCGCAAGACATAGGCGAACAAGCTCGCGCGAAGGAGGGGCAAGGGGCGCTCGGGTTTTACCTTAATTGGTCACCGGAGTTTATCAGCGACGCAGGTGGTTTCGGTCGCGAACGGAGACGACAACCTGGGTCACGAGCAGGCAAAAGGAAGGTATCAGCGTAAGCGCGAGATCATTCCGAACATCCTCGTTTGAACCAGAGAGAGAGGGGCGGTCGAGGATCACCGTAATTGGCCGCCGGAGTTGTCGGTATTGCGGGGTTTCGAGGGCAATTGTGCGCAGCCTGGTGGCGGAGTGAGCGAGGAGAGGGGGGGGGGAATGCTTGCGGGGCAGAGGGGTTTAAGTAAGCCTAGGTGCGACAGGAAATGCTTGCGAAATAATGGGCAATTACACCGCGCCATTACCGGCCTTGACAGCAGCAGCGACGTGGTCGCGAGCGTGGTTTGAGGAAGACGAGGGTGACGTGGATGGGGCCCGCTGGTCAGCGAAATAAACCGAAGGGGCGTGGGGTCTGGCCGTCAGTGGCTGAATGGGTGTGCTCGCGCGTGAGAGAAGAAAAGAGATGCCCCGGGTGGGCTTGCTGGGCCTGCTCCGTTGCTGGGCTAAAATGGCAGCGCTCGGCCTTTTTTATTTGTTTGCTTCTTTTCTTTTTCTGAAACGATTTTCTAAATTGGTTTTGATATGAATTCAAATTCTCTTTTGAATTCAAACTTTTCCTGGGTTTTTGCAGGGTGCAGTAGTCTCCAATTTAGGCATAAGATCATGTGGTTGCTTTGCAAAGGCTTGGTCAAGCTTGGAGATAAAAAATAACAGAGGCTAGGCACTTGGTTTGTAAAATTGAAAAATGGTTTTTGAATCTATTTCCAATTTGAAAAACTTGGTTTAAATTCTACACTCAAACCTATCCTCATAGAAGGCAACAAACTTGGCTCCGAAACAATCAAACTCTCAAATGGTGTTAGCCATTTGATTTAAATCTGTTCACATAAAATCATAGCACTATGTGCTTCTATTTTTCTGAAATGAGTTTGAAATTTGATCCCAAATCTATATGCATGCATGAATGATATGCAAACTTTGAAATTATGATTTTAGGGATGTTACAAATCTAACCCCCTTAAGGTGAATCTCGCCCTCGAGATTCGGGTTGGCTAGCAAATAGGTGAGGGTGGTCTTTCCGAAGATCATCTTATCTTTCCCATGTTGCTTCCTCTTCGGTATGATGGTTCCATTGCACTTTGCAAAACTTGATAGTCTTTGTTCTAGTGACTCTTTCTGCAGTCTCAAGAATCTTGATAGGCTTTTCCTCATAAGTGAGATCACTTTCTAGTTGAACTTCTTCCAAAGGTATGGTATCCTTTAAAGAAGATTCTTCCATTTCTGGGTGACATTTCTTAAGTTGACTCACATGAAATACATTATGGACTGCTGATAGAGATGCTGGCAGTTCAATTTCATAAGCAACTTCGCCTTTGCGACTCAGAATCTTGAATGACCCAACATATCTTGGTGCCAACTTTCCTTTGACTCCGAATCTTTTCACTCCACGGAGTGGTGATACTCTAAGATAGGCCCTATCACCGACTTCGTAGGTGACTTCTCTACGCTTAGGATCCGCGTAGCTTTTCTGTCGGGACTGTGCTATCTTCAACCTGTCCTTAACCAATTTGACCTTCTCTTCGGCTTCTTTGATAAGATCTGGCCCAAATAAATTTCTTTCTCCCACACCATTCCATAACAATGGGGTGGTACATTTTCTTCCATAGAGAAACTCAAACGGTGCCATCTCAATGCTGTCTTGATAGCTGTTGTTATAAGAAAATTCTGCGTAAGGCAGACTTTCATCCCAACTTGCTCCATAATCTAGGGCACATGCCCTCAACATGTCTTCCAGAATTTGATTAGTCCTTTCTGTTTGTCCATCGGTTTGAGGATGAAAAGCAGTACTGAATTCCAACCTCGTTCCCAATGACTCATGTAGCTGTCTCCAAAAATGGGAAGTGAATTGGGTTCCCCTATCAGACACAATACTCCTAGGCACACCGTGAAGGCATACAATTCTACTTATGTAGATTTTGGCTAACTTGGCACTTGTATAAGTTGTCTTCACGGGTATGAAATGTGCCACTTTAGTTAAGCGATCCACGACTACCCATATGGAATCATATCCTGATCTGGTCCTTGGTAATCCGGTGATGAAATCCATACCAATTTTGTCCCATTTCCAATCAGGAATAGGTAGTGGTTGTAGTAAACCGGCTGGTTTTTGATGCTCCGCTTTTACTCTACTACACACATCACACAAAGCAATATGCTCGGCGATGTCCCTTTTGAGATTGTTCCACCAAAATCTTTCCTTCATGTCCATGTACATTTTGGTGTTTCCCGGGTGAATAGAATATGGAGAGTTGTGGGCTTCTTGCAGAATCAGTTTCCGCATCTCCGGATCTTGTGGAACACAGATACGTTTCCTGTGCCATAAAGTACCTTGTTCGTCTACATGGAAATTTTTAGCTTTCCCTTGGTCAATATTTTTCTTAATCTCTTCTATTTCCTTATCAGTCTTTTGAGCTTCTCGAATCTTGTCCAACAAAGTGGGTTGGACTTCTAAAGACATGAGATGTCCTTCAGGTACAATCTCCAATCTGAGTTCTTTGAATTGCTTACACAAATCCCCTGGCAATTCACCTTTGGTAAGGCCATTTACAAATACCTTTCGACTTAGAGCATCTGCTACAACATTTGCTTTACCAGGGTGGTATTGCAAACTTAAGTCATAGTCCTTGATAAGCTCTAACCATCTTCTTTGTCTCATATTGATTTCCTTCTGGGTGAAGATATATTTCAAACTCTTGTGATCGGTGAACACTTCACAACGCTTTCCCAAAAGGTAATGTCTCCATGTTTTGAGTGCATGGACGACAGAGGCTAACTCCAAATCATGAGTAGGATAGTTTACTTCATGAGTTTTGAGTTGTCTCGAGGCATAGGCCACAACTTTACCGTCTTGCATAAGTACGACACCCAAACCTTGATGAGACGCATCACAATATACTTGGAAATCCTTTTCCAAATCTGGCAGACATAGAACTGGTGCTGTTACCAGTCTCTTCTTCAATTCTTGAAAGCTGACTTCACAACCTTCAGACCAAGCAAACTTCTTGTCTTTCTTTAACAATTCAGTCATGGGCTTAGGAACTTTTGAGAAATTCTCAATGAATCTTCTGTAGTAACCTGCTAAGCCAAGGAAACTGCGTACTTCTTTCACGTTCTTGGGAGATTCCCATTCTGTCACAGCTGAAACTTTAGCAGGATCAACTGCCACACCATCCTTTGTCATAACATGACCAAGAAAACCAACTTCTTCTAACCAGAACTCACACTTGCTGAATTTAGCATAAAGTTTATGCTCTCTTAACTTCTCAAGTATCAAGCGCAAGTGTCCTTCATGCTCTTCCTTGCTCTTGGAGTAGACTAAGATGTCATCGATGAAAACGACAACGAACTTGTCAAGGAATTCCATGAACACCTTGTTCATCATATTCACGAAGTATGCTGGAGCATTGGTTAAGCCGAATGGCATTACGGTATACTCATACAATCCATACCTTGTGGTGAATGCTGTTTTAGGTATGTCTTGCTCTCTTATCTTGAGCTGAAAATAGCCTGACCGGAGATCAATCTTCGAGAACACACAAGCTCCCTCTAGCTGATCAAACAAGTCATTGATTCTTGGCAAAGGATATTTGTTCTTGATAGTTACCTCGTTGAGTGATCGGTAATCTATGCATAACCTTTGGCTTATATCTTTCTTCTCCACGAACAATACTGGGGCTCCCCAGGATGAAGAACTTGGTTGGATGAATCCTTTCTGCAACTGTTCGCCTAGTTGCTTCTTGAGCTCTTTCAGTTCATCAACTGACATTTTGTATGGTCTCTTTGCTATTGGTCCAGAACCTGGTAACAAATCTATCAGAAATTCCACATCCCTATCTGGTGGCATTCCTGGTAATTCTTCCGGAAACACGTCCGGATACTCACATACAATTGGCACACTGTCCATGCTAACCCCCTTAAGGGAATTTAGCATACTCTTCTTTGCTCCAAAGCTGGTCTTGAATTTGATCCTTCTATTATCCGGAGTTGTGAGTGAGACTGTATGGCTGGCACAATCTATCACTCATTTGTACTTAGTCATCCAGTCCATTCCCAGAATGACATCCAAACCTTGGGAGTTTAATATTATCAAGTTAACGGGAAACCTATACTTCCCGAATTCTATGACTAGGTCATGGCATCCTGAATTCACTATCATTTCTCCACCAGGAGAACTTACTTTTATAGGACACCCAATAGTTTCTACCGGTAGTTCATTTCTTTCAACAAATTCTCTTGATATGAATGAATGAGACGCACCAGTATCAAAGAGTACAAATGCTGGAATGGAATTGAGTCTGAACTTACCAGCAACAGCATCAGGCTCCTCATAGACCTCCTCCACATTAATGTGGTTAACCTGTCCTTTCTGAAAAGGATTGGGATTGTTAGGTCCTTCAACTTTCTTCTCAGGGCACTCATTAGCATAATGCCCCAGCTTCTTGCATTTGAAGCACTCAACCTGACTGATGTCTTTTTTTGCAGGCTGACTTCCACTTCCACTACCATTTCCACTGTGGTGGCTCTTATGTCCACTCTTGTGGTTCTTATACTTGTCATTGTCATGACTGCGGTGATGCTTGTTGTCATGACGATTGTGGTTGTGGTGCTTGTTGAATTTCCCATGCTTATGGGATCCCGAGCTGCCACTGTCATCATAGTGAGATCGCTTGTGAGACGGTCCCGAGCTGTGCTTGTCGGAGTGTTTCCTCTTCCTACTCTCGACTTGCTTCATTTTATTCTCCAAAATAGCAGCCTTGTCACACAGAGACTGATAAGTTGGAACATATGCCACAGACAACTGCAAGTTTAGCTCACCATTCAAGCCTTCCAGAAACTTTTCCTTTCTTTTGGCATCTGTGTCAACCTCATCCGGTGCATAGCGCGCCAGATTGTTGAACTCTTCTATATATTCAGCCACGCTGCGGTGGCGCTGCTTCAGGTTGTGAAACTCCTTCTTTTTCAGGCTCATCATCCCTGATGAGATATGAGCAGTGCGAAAGCCATCTTCAAAGATAGCCCAAGTCACCTCATCTAAAGGAGTGGTGATTTGGAAGTTGTCCCACCATGTGGCGGCTGTCCCTTCCAACAGATGCACTGCGAACCTGACCTTTTCAGCATCCGTGCAGCCCACGGTCACTAAGTCCTTGTTCACAGAACATAGACAATCGTTGGCTACCATGGGATCAGTTGTCCCCGAAAACTTAGCTGGCCTCAAACGCAGAAATCTGGTGAGCATATCAAAACCCGGAGGGTTGTTATTGTTGTTGTTGTTGTTGTTGTTGTTGTTATTGTTGTTGTTGTTATTGGGGTTGTTATTGTTGTTATTCTGGTTTTGGATGAACGTTGTCATCATCTGCATAAGCTGTGTCTGAGCATTCATCATCTGTTGCATTTCTGGAGTGATGTTGTTGGGGTTGGGGTTTGCGCGGCAGGGAGGCATCTGTGGTTTGTTCAAATAGAGATTAGAATGAGATACCCATAGATGTTTTATGCACATTACATCACAAGCAAACACAAAGCATGCAACACAAAATAAAAGTTTAGCAACCAGATAACAAGTGCTCGAAATAAAACAAACAAGTGGCAAGCCATCCACATGTCGGATGGTCCAATAATAAGTTCACAAATAACAAGTACGATAATGAAAGATAAACGAGTAGTCAAGTCTACTCGTCAGCATCAATCTCCTCCTCAACGAAGGTAAGACATGCGTTCTCCATCGCGGTTTTGTTCTCCTCAATCGTAGTGGTCAGGGAATCGATCTTGGCCTTGAGAGCCCTCTTCTGGGAGCGAAGCCTCTCAATCACCATCTGCTGCTGCTCTAGCTCGAAATCCTTGGACTTTAGTTCCTCGGTCATGTCCCGGATCTTCTTGTTCCTATCCTGGACGCGTTTCTCCTGACTCTTGAACTTGCGGTCCTGGGCCTCGAACTTCGTCTCCATTTCCTTGACTATCTCATCCTGCTGTGCGAAAAGCTTGTCCTTCTCGCGAAGCTGCACCTGGAGCTCGTCATTGCTGAGCATGACGTTGGTCCTGTCCGTATCCACGTGCCTGATGAGAGACTCTAAGTCCTGGAGATAGAGACGTATCGGCTCTGCTGCATCCCTCGAGTCGTCCTCAAAGTCGATGGACTCTCCATCCTCATCACGTCTTCCGAAGACGTGGAAGTGGGTGCCCCTAACCTGTCGGGAGTGACGGCCTAACAGACGTCCTATCAGGTCCTGCATGACTACCTCCATGCCTCTCTCCCTGTCATCGTGCATAAGCTTGAAGACGATGGCCTCCGTAGTAGGCTCTTCCTGGCGTCCGGGCTGGTTCACCTTGAAGCCCCAGAGGTCCTTCCTCTCGAACTTGGTGAGTGGGTGCACCATGATGGTGGGAAGAGGGAGATTGAGCAAAGTGGTAAGCTCAATGATACGAGGACCAAAACGGGTACCCTGAAACTCCTCAACAGTGCTGATGGTAATATGCATCTATTTATAAGATAGAAAAGTTAGGACAACGCAATTTAAAATAAAACAAGACAAACATTTCATACATATCTTTGGAACACAAAAATCACACAAGTCATGCATACATGAATCCATTACATCAATCAAGGTCCAAACTTATTTAAGGTATCATTTGGAAAATAAGGTGATAGGTGGTGGTCCAACTAACGAAGTGCGTTTACAATCCTATCTCACTGGATCTGGTGGCTAACACAATGTTCCTAGAAGCAATCCACCTATCTTGTTCACATGATTCCATCACTAAGTCTATAATATATCCCCTTAAATTTTGTTGGTGGCTTCCAACTCTTGGGTAAGTTCCTTCTCTTTCTCTAAGTCTTTTTGGAGGTTGAGCATTCTGCACTTGACTCTTGCACTTAGTTCTGTGATAGTCCTCCAAGCTGCTTCTCTGGCTGACTCAAAGAATGTGGTGTGCATTACAGTGTTGGTGTACATGCAGAAGCCTCTTTCTTTGTGGTTGTCTTCCTTGTTTTTGTACAAGTGAAGTTGCACCCACCAATACTCCACTCCTTCATCCATCACTGGAAAGCCTTTGTACACAGCTGCACCCTGTGTTTCCATTGCCACCATGAGGTCCTTGAGAATTTTGGGAAACTCAGTTTCACACTCCAAGGTCATGGTCATGAGTGGTCCTTTCTTCATGGCTTCGTTGATGGAATTCATCTACAAATAGAGATGAGAATGAGAAGATTAGAAAAGTTTACGAGAAGAATAGACAAGTATAGAAGTAGTTGAAAATTTCCTTAGTGGTTTCCAATCCTAGGGTCACAATCCTACAGGCAACACAGTGCTCTGATACCATCTGTAAGATCCCTCCATTGTAAAGGAAAGGATCCCTGTGATTGCAATGCTAGTCCCTGGATCAATGCTAGCATCCACAGTTTAAGATGAAGTACATAGATACAAAGGTCGTTTATTACATTCATTCCAGAGATAAAACATAGTCTTTTACAACTCAGGGCCAAAGGCCTAATACAAGAGTTTATGGAATAAGTAAATAAACATAAGTCCTCATCTTCATGTGCCACAGGCAAGCATGTTGAGTGTAGACTCATGACTCCTACTCATCATCGGAGTAACCTGCAACATCACAAGTTACAGCCACAGTGGTCAATACTTTGGAATAGTATTGGCAAGTGATACCTTAGTAAATTTTAAGTGGACTATATTACTATATGCATTTTGGCTAAGTGTAGCTTGGCTTGCTTTGCTTAAAATAGGTTTTTCCTATTAGTTGAAATCACTAAGTTTTTCTTTGTCAAAAAGCTTCCCAAGAAACCACCAATAGACATTGGGGTCCTTCACCCTTGTTCACCCACAAGTTTTACTTAGAAGTTGGAGTGATGAGATTCTTGTAGCTTCCATGTCTTGATGCTCAAGTTGTCCATTGCCATGGACTTGGCTAAGTACTTAGATTTTCCATATGCAGAGGTTGTGCACTTTCCCCACCAGACTTGGTTTCCCAAGACAGGACCTTTCAGAAGCCTTTCCTTACAAATGGACGCGTTCCAACCTATCATCCCACTACCACCAACTGTCCAAATGACTAAGTTCTAGCAACCTATATGATCAAGGCAGAGCCCATATTGCCAAGTGGTTGCACTGTAAGCTTTCTCAACACTTGGCCTCCAAATCCCTTTGTGCCTGGGTGGCATACCACAAGTGTGATACACAAGCCAAATCCATGGCCTTGTGTAACCACTCAACCAAAAACCACCATTCAAGTCCCATTCCACCCAGGAAGTTCACTGACTTAGTTGTTTTATTAAGAAAAGCATGAGTCCCAAAGGACTTAGAATTATTTCACCATAGCATGTACATACTTTACCAACCCTTTGTTTTCTACTAGCTAGGCTAAGCATGGCATAGTATCTTATCTTAAGAAAATTCCCTAGCAATTCTACAATTCTACACTACATAGGATTTCCTAACATAGCATTTGGCAAAAGTAACATGCAAGACTTAGCAAAATAACTCTAATGCTTATTCAAAATAAAGGAGTGGAAATATCATGAAGTATCACTTGCCTTGGTAATGGGGAGAGTAGCACTCTTCACAATCACAGTCACTAGCAAAATCTACACAAAAATTTGTAGCATACAATTACACACAACTCATATACAATCAAAAATATGAATGCATGCATGCAAGAATTTACTAAGTGATGATTTTGAAAATCCTACCAAGCAAGTGCATAATACAGAAACATAACAAGTCACAAAGTTTGCTAACTAAACTTATTTAGCCCTAAAACAATTTTGTAAACATAAACTATACTCAAAATGGACCTAAACATGTTTCTGCATACAAAGTCATTTTAACAGATACTATTTGTTAAACACATTGCAGATTCAGAAAGGCCTTGATTCACTGATTCCAACGGTATAAAGTTTGCAAAATTCTAACGTGGAAAACTCAAGTTATAGCCCTTTGAAAATTTGATCTAAATCTGTTTTGAATTCCTATTTTTGAATCTGCCCTGGCCACGCGTCACGATATTACTGGTGCATACCGGTTCGCACCGGATCACCCTTCCGCGCCATAGGATCTAAATAAATCGTACGGTCCCGATCGCGTACCTCTTCGCTGATAAGTGATTCTATCCTGTCGCTTGGATCTAGATCTAACGGTGCTCGAGCACGCGACCATGTCCTGGCAGCACGCGGCGTCAGCGAGCGGCGGAGCGCTCTGTCTACGGCGGCGCTAGCGTTTCAGGTCGTGCGCGAGAGGGAGAAGGGTCATACCTGAACCGCAAGAGGCTGCTGATGCTCGAGGTGGCGTTGGTTTGCGAAGGGGCGCGCTGGCACGGTCTCAGGAGCTCGTCGGAGTAACGGGCGGCGTTGGTAGCTTGCAGTCGTGGTCCTTGCCGAGGTTTGGCGTCGCCCTAGCACGAACCAGTGGCATCAGGATTTGCGCAAGACATAGGCGAACAAGCTCGCGTGAAGGAGGGGCAAGGGGCGCTCGGGTTTTACCTTAATTGGTCGCCGGAGTTTATCGGCGGCGCAGGTGGTTTCGGTCGCGAACGGAGACGACAACCTGGGTCACGAGTAGGCAAAAGGAAGGTATCAGCGTAAGCGCGAGATCATTCCGAACATCCTCGTTTGAACTAGAGAGAGAGGGGCGGTCGAGGCTCACCGTAATTGGCCGCCGGAGTTGTCGGTATTGCGGGGTTTCGAGGGCAATTGCGCGCAGCCTGGTGGCGGAGTGAGCGAGGAGAGGGGGGGGGGAATGCTTGCGGGGCAGAGGGGTTTAAGTAAGCCTAGGTGCGACAGGAAACGCTTGCGAAATAATGGGCAATTACACCGCGCCATTACCGGCCTTGACAGCAGCAGCGACGTGGTCGCGAGCGTGGTTTGAGGAAGACGAGGGTGACGTGGACGGGGCCCGCTGGTCAGCGAAATAAACCGAAGGTGCGTGGGGTCTGGCCGTCAGTGGCTGAATGGGTGTGCTCGCGCGTGAGAGAAGAAAAGATATGCCCCGGGTAGGCTTGCTGGGCCTGCTCCGTTGCTGGGCTAAAATGGCAGCGCTCGGCCTTTTTTATTTGTTTGCTTCTTTTCTTTTTCTGAAACGATTTTCTGAATTTGTTTTGATATGAATTCAAACTCTTTTTTGAATTCAAACTTTTCCTTGGTTTTTGCAGGGTGCAGTAGTCTCCAATTTAGGCATAAGATCATGTGGTTGCTTTGCAAAGGCTTGGTTAAGCTTGGAGATCAAAAATAACAGAGGCTAGGCACTTGGTTTGTAAAATTGAAAAATGGTTTTTGAATCTATTTCCAATTTGAAAAACTTGGTTTAAATTCTACATTCAAACCTATCCTCATAGAAGGCAACAAACTTGGCTCCTAAACAATCAAACTCTCAAATGGTGTTAGCCATTTGATTTAAATCTGTTCACATAAAATCATAGCACTATGTGCTTCTGTTTTTCTGAAATGAGTTTGAAATTTGATCCCAAATCTACATGCATGCATGAATGATATGCAAACTTTGAAATTATGATTTTAGGGATGTTACAAAAGATTACTAAAGAATGGATTTTGAAAGAATACCGATCATTTTGATGATGGTGATCTACTTCAAAGTGCAGGTCCAAAGGTATTATTATTTGAATATACACGCTTTGGACTATGTGTCATGTATATGGCGCCACTGTTGATGTTGATAGATTCTTTTAAAAGGAAAAGGAAATGCTGAAAGAGAATCTATAAAATATATTTGGCAGAAAAGAAAAGATTGGAAATATCCAATTTAGGTACATATATGATATACATGTTATGGTTGTATTCTTTGCTTGTTAAACAATGTGGTTCTTGGGTATTGGATACCGAATTGGTTGGTATGAAATTTCATACAGACAACGCAATTCATGAACCACAATGGCCTAAGTAACTAGCAAGAGAATATGTGATGATGTTCATCAAAAACAAACAAACCGTTGTTTGTATTTCTCGTTGACATCAAATCTTGACTTCAAGATTTGTTTTAATAATTGTTATTTAAATCAGGTATTATGAGAACAAAGGTTGTTCAAATAATTACCGTATTCCATATAAGATGGATGATTTACAAATCTAGTTGGAGAAATCACATCCATAAAACCTAATGCTAAAATGTCGCAATACAACTGATTGAAAGATCACTCATGAAGTGACATCGCTATTTAAATTATATTGGAAATAAAACATGAAGAAACTCCATTTTCATGGATTTTTGGAGTCTTTGATTTGATCAAGTGACGCTTGTGAGACTTTCCTAGGGATAATTAAAACTTCGTTCAAAGGCCAAAGAAGAACGAACGACTAAAATATTGTAATTTATACATATCGATGTATGTAGTCCATTATGTGTTGTAGAGGGAGTGTCCCAACCTTTAAACAATATAAGGTGGAGTCCCCTGTGTTTACAATGCTAGTCCCTGGATCAATAGCTAGCATCCACAGTTAAGATGTAATATCAAGAAACAAAGGTCATAATATAACTTTATAACCAAGAATAACATAAATTTTATTACATCTCACATAGCTCATTGGCTATTACATTACATTGCAGCGGAATAACTATAAGCATGGGTCCTTCATCTTCAAAGTGCCACAGGCAGATGTTGGTTGTAGACTTTTTAATCCTAATCAATCAATCTTCACTAAAATCAATCAAACCTGCAACATTACAAGTTACAGCCACAAGGGTCAATACATTTGAATTGTATTGGCAAGCTTCACTACTAAGTTTAATATGAGTGGATCCTATCATTACATGCATTTTGGCTAAGTAGGGTTTAAGGCTCATTTGCAGAAAGCAATACTTTATCCTATCTTTTCAAATGGTTTTGTTTCCTTTGTCAAATCTCTTTAACAAAATCCCTTGAACTCCTTGGTAACCCCAAGTGGTCAAGTCCTTGTCAAAAATCCCTTGAGCTACTTGGTAACCCCAAGTGCATCAAGTTTTATAAAAAATCCCTTGAGTTCCTTGGTACCCCCAAGTACATCAAGTTTTATCAAAGTCTCTTGAGCTCCTTGGTACCCCCAAGTGCATCAAGTCTTTAAAAGTTTTCTTTTAGAAATTAGAATGTCGAGATTTCCCATAGCTTCAAACTTTAGTTGCTCAGTATTGTCCATAACCGGGGACACGGCTAAGTACTTAGATTTTATTATCTTCTGCAGAAGTTGCACACTTTACCCACATGTCACAATCCCATCCTTTTGCCACCAGTGGCCACTGGATTAGTGCTCACCAAGATGGAGTACTGGCAGATTGAGAATGTGACGAAGTCTTTCCAGAGGGTCCTCCCATACACCATTGCTAGCTTGTCTTCAAGTACCCATGTAGGATTCCAGGTCCTCATGTCTAGTAGCTTGGAGACAATGCATGGGTCTTCCCAATGTAGTTGACTAAGCCAGAGCCATAATAGCATGTGGTTGCACACGAAAGCCACAATTGGAGAAACATGTTCAATCTCTACGTTTCCTGGGTGGTTTCCTTTGGAGCACAACACAAAGAGATTGCCATAGACATGGTTCCTTTTGTTGCCACCTTCTCCAAAACTCAAAGTATCCATGGCCACCCAGGTGGTTCATTGAGTCCTTGTTTTATTATATAAAATCACAAGTCCTTTTCTCAACTCCATAAAAATCTCAACATGTGTCTCTTTTCAAAATATAGCATGGCTAAGCATGTAACAACTACATTGTTTTCACTAAGGAATGTATAGGGAATCCTATTAGGATTTAGCATAGCATAAGTATAAAATTCTTTTCATGCATGTTTTCAAAATCCACTAAGTATAATGAAAATAGTAGGACTTTAGATGATAGTGTAACTTGCCTTTTTGGTAGGGAATGGTGGTTCACTCCTTGATCTTGCTAGTCTCACACTTTTCTAACTTCACTACAATCAATCAAGCAAACACAATATCAACTAGCATTCCAAACCAATAATCAAACAATTCACTCACACATAAAACAATGGGATCTAATTTATGCATGTAAGCATGCAAGAGATAGGTTTATTTGCAAATATGGTCTCCACTAGGCTTCTAAACCTTGTAAGGTTCAAAGTGGTCATTTCCCAAAGTGGCAAAGTCATTTGCAAAAGGGTTTTGTCCATAAACCATTTTTAAATCCATTCTTCATTTTATGTGGTGGAAAATATTTTTTCAAAGCAACAACTTTATGTTGTTCACCAAATAAGTTGCTGTTTTCTCAAAACTTTGTGTTTATGGTCAGTAGGTTTGGTTCAAAACATTTTCCCAAAGTTTTTTACTTCAAAAACATTTTCATAACAAAACCATTATTTTTATTTGTCTAGAAATGGGCTAAATCAATTAATCCATCCTAACTTTACCAAATTCATTTTCAAGACCATGGGTTGGTTCCTAGGGTCAGTATGTTCACCACAAACTAATTTGCAAAGGTTTTAACCTCAAAAACATTTTTGAACAATTTTCTAGTCTTAACAAGCATACAAATGTTTCTGCAAAAACAAACCATCTAACAGATACTATTTGCTAAACAAATTCCATGGTTGGATAGTGCTTGTTCCACTGATTCCAATGATATAAAGTTTGTAATTTTTGGACGTGTGGATCAAAAGTTATAGGGATTTCAATTTGCAACTCAAATCTGTTTTCAAATCTGTTTTAAACCAAAAACTGGCCACGCGTCGCAACGCTACTGGCTGGTACCGGTTCGGCCGGATCGGCTCTGCGGCGCATTGGATCTAAATAGATCGCACGGTCCTGATCGCATACCCCTTCGGTGCTAAGTGGATCTATCGTGTTCATCAGATCACGATCCTACGGCGCTGGTTTGCTTGACCAAACGCGAGCGGCGCCGGCGGTGGCTAGCGGCGGCGCACGGCCAGGCGGTGGCGCTACGGCGGTTACAAGAAGCTAAAAGGGAGGGGAGTATGCTCACCAGAATCGCGAGGACGTGGTGATGCACAACGTGTGGTCGACGTGGCAGGGGGCGCACGGGAACGGTGGCGATTGCTCGTCGAAGACGTCGTCGGCGTCGGGCTTGCTCAGGTGTCGTCGAGGACGGCGCTATGGGTCACTCGGAGACAAACGAAACGCACAGTCAGACGCGCAAAGACACGGTGAAGGTGTGTGCGTGAACGAGAGGGGTCGGGGCGGTCGGATTCTACCTGGGGAACTCGCCGGAGTAGAAGACAGACGCGGCGGCGCTCAGAGCTTGTCGAAGACGGCTTTCTGGGGCGCCCGCGGTTGAACGGCGGGTACAGGAAGATGTGCCAGGGAGTGGTGAGTGTGCTCGTGTGCTTGTGGAGGCAGGAGGTGGCTAGTACTGGCCGGAATTGGAGGTGGAAGCTCGTCGGAGCAGTGGGAGGGCGAGCTCGATTCAGAGCAGCCTGGTGGCGTGTTGGTTATGGCGACAGAGGGGAAATGGAGAGGAGGAGTGGGCGCTTAAGTACGCGTGGTCAGGAGCGGGATTAACGCGGCCATTACTCGTGAATTTATGCGCGGATTGAATGACAGAGAACGGCAGCGAGGTTTGGGGGAGAAGGAGTCGCGCGGGTGGAAACGATGACCGAGCTGTGGGGCCTGGCTGTCAGCGAGGGAGTGAGAGGGAGAAGAGGGGCCACCAGTCAGCGATTGTGTGGGTTAAAGATTGAGTGCGAAACGTTTTCTTCGGGAGAGGAAAGCTAGGCTGGTTGATGGGCTTATTGGGCTTGGCCAGTTGGGCTGAGTCCAGATCCTTATTTTTTTCTTCCAAATTGTTTTTCCTTTTCTGAATCTAATTTCTGTTTTTTGAAATTCAATCAAACAAACAACACTCAAATCAATTCAAAAAGTCATCAAACTTGTAACTTTGAATTTGGTTCCGTTCAGTAACATAAACCAAATTCCAAATCCAAAATTATAATTTTTTAGGGTCCATTATTAATTAAATAAATAGACCATTAAAAACAAATAGGATTTGTTTTATCTAAAAACTCCTTTTGAAACGTAATACTTTCAAAACCAAATCCGTAGGTTTTTATTTGGGAATATAAAATACTTGGAAAACTTATTTTAAATAAATAAATAAGTTTTGATGTTTTGGAAATAATAAAACCTTTATTAATAAAACTTGGATATTAAATCCTTATTAATTTATTTTTAAAAGACCTTTACTATATTTAACAAAACAAATTGTTTTAATTCAAAAGCTTGGCCAAGGTTTAATTTGGCCTTATAAAATAATTCCTTATTTATAAAACTTCTATTTCTTTTGAAAACCAAATCCTTTTATTTAAAAGATCCAAAAATAGTAATTCCAAAATATTTTTATTTTCCTTTATCAAATGTTTACCTTTTTAAATTTCTTTAGGATTTATTTGATCCAACTTGGTTTGAAGGTTTCCAAGTGGATTCAAAAAGTTTCTTCTCACCCTGAAAATCAAACAAAATTTTATTTTATTCATTTATTTTTCACATTACAAGATTTGGAAAATCTTGGGATGTGACATGTGTAGTCGTAAGCGATGGGTTTCAACTTCATATGCTTTCTCCGGAAATTTGAGTGAATATTCACTTAATGAGAAAGAAGTATGAAATATTTGAAAAATGTTTCAAAGACTTTCAAGATGAAGTGAAAATCATTGTGACAAGAAAATAAATGGTTTATGATTTTATCATAAGGGATTTATTTGAGTTACAAGTGTAACAAGAAAAATAAATGAATTATGATTTTATCATAAAGGGATTTATTTGAGTTGCAATTTTAGCAAAACACCTAGATTTACATCTCCCAAAACACCATAGGAGTATGGAGTGTTTGAGATTTGTAATGAAACCTTGTTTAACATGGTTGGATCAAAGGTGTTATTTATAAAACTGCCATTATGTTTTAAAAGATTAAAAGCTTTAGAGACTACCGCTTTTACATTGAAAAGAGCTCCATCTAGATCCGTTGAAATGACACCATGGAAGTTATGGTTTGGGGTAAAACCCAAGTTGTCATTTCTTAAATTTTGGTATGCTAAACATAAGTAAGATGTTTACAACCAAAGTCGGATGAGCATGTCTTTGTAGGTTATTTCGAATAACAATTGGTTATTCCTCCATAACATCAAGGACAAAAGGGTTTGTCGCTTGAAACGTGAAGTTTCTTGAAGAAGGAATTTTTTGTAAATGTTAAGTGGGAGGACAATAGAACTCTGATAAGGTTAATGAACCTTAGATATATGTGCTGAGTTGCACAGCGCCGGAAAATGTTCTGGAGGCAGCCATAATTCTCATGGATTACGTGCCTCAAAGGTTGTGGTCACGGAGATCTAAGTTCCTGTTGAACCAAGTAGGTCGGTTAAACAATCAAATGCTAAGATTTGAGAGTAAATCATTATTGTTTGACAATGATGAACCGAATACATACAAAGAAGCGATGATGGGCCCTGACTCCATCAAATGGCTTGAAGCCATAAAATCCGTGATAAGTCCATACACGATAAATCAAGTTTTGAACTTGGAAGACCCTCCGGAAAGGTGTAAAAACCTATCGGTCGTATTTGGATCTATAAAGAAACAGACATGGATGTTTCAAATCTATGAAATAGTTGACATGTCATAAAGTATTTTATGACAATGTTCAAGGAGTTGACTATGACAAGATTTGATCTTTCATAGCGATATTTAGTCTGGACGGATTAAAGTAGCAACCACTACATATAATGTGGTATATGGTAGATGAATAAACAAAACAAAGTTCTTCTAATAGAATGGTTACCTAGGATATGTATATGACACGATCCAAAGGGTTTTGTAAAATTCAAAGGATGCTAAAAGGGCATGCAAACTTCAATGGTTGAAGTAAGCATCGCGGAGTTGGAATCTTCACCATAATGAAAAAGGAGTTTTTCATCAGGAGATGATGAAGATGCTTGCATTTGCAAGAAATTAAGTGGGAGCGCTAAGACATATTTGTAATACATTATGTGGAGGACATCTTGTTGATTAGAAATGATGTATCTTTTATTGCAAAGGTTAAGAATTTCATTTCGATGAAAGACTTAGGCAAAACCCGAATATTTAGCATGAATGTCTATAGTGGATAGAGTGTGACGCTAATATGGTTGTGCCAAACGTACATATATGAGATATTGAAGGAGTTCAATATAGAAACGACTAGAAATGGTTCTTGTCGCATGGAAAGAAATTGAATCAAGATTCAAGTGCATCGACACTTGATAAGTGAAACAAGATTCAAGTGCTTTGACACTTGATGAGTGAAATCACGAGAAAGTTTTGATCAATCATACCATGATATGTACACATCCAGATATGTCCTATGCTCTAAGTGTTATGAGCATATACCAGAATGAATCAGAAAATGATCATTGGACGATAGTGAGGATATTCTTATGATCTTTTGGAAGAACTAAGAATATATTTGTGTAGAGGTGACAAACAATTACAAATAGTTCATTGTAAATGTTGGAGATATGCCCAAGAGGCAATAATAAAGTGGTTATTATCATATCTTCATACTTATGATAAATGTTTACATACCATGCTATAATTGTATTAACAGGAAACATTAATACTTGTGTGATTTGTAAACATAAAAGAGTCCCTAGTAAAGCCTCTTATTAAACTAGCTTGTTGGTTAATATATGATCATGGTTTCCTGATCATGAACATAGAGATGTTATTAACAATAGGGTCATATCATTAGGAGAATGATGTGATGGCCATACTCCTATAGTTAAGCGTAGCATAAAGATCAAGTCATTTAATATAGTTCGTTTGCTATAAGCTTTCTGATACATAGTAACCTAATTCCTTCGACCATGAGATCATGTTAATCACCATCATCGGAAGGATGCTTTGATGACATCAAACACCACACCGTAACTGGGTGGCTATAAAGGTGGCATTGAGTTTTTGGAAAGTATGGGTTGAGGGACATGGATCAAGAGTGGTATTTGTCCATCCATATGACGGATAGATATACTCTGGGCCCTCTCGGTGGAATGTCATCCAATTAGCTTGCAAGCATGTGACTGGCTCACAAGGGGATCACATATCACGGGAACGAGAAAAGAGTACTTATCGGTAACGAGGTTGAACTAGGTATGCAGAGATACCGACGATCAAAACCTCGGATAAGTAAACTATCGTGGAACAAAGGGAAATTGGTATCGTATGTAAGTGGTTCATTCGATCGCAAAGTAATCATAGAAATATGTGGGAGCCATATAAATTTCCAGATTCCTCTATTGGTTATTGATCGGAGAAGTGTCTCGGTCATGTCCGCATAATTCACGAACCGTAGGGAGACACACTTAAGGATTCGATATTGTTGAGTAGTTATGGAATGATTAGTAAGAGACCGAATGTTGTTCGGAGTCTCGGATGGGATCCGGGATATCACGAGGAGATCCGGAATGGTCCAGAGAATAAGATTCATATAAGGAAAGTCCTATTTCGGAGTTCGGTAAAGTTTCCGATGATTTCATCGGAGAGGTTCTAGAAGGGTCTAGAAGGTTCACCGGCCCGAAAGGAGAATGGTCCATGAATGTGTCATGGGTAAGTGGAATGATTGGATCATGTCCAAAGTCACTTGGTGTTGGCATATGCAAGAGAGAAATAAAACTCTAAATTGAAAGTCAAACGGGAAGTTTGAAATGTCAAACTGGAACAATAGTTTCCTAGTGGGAGAAGAAATAAGTCCTTCTCTCAATCCAACTTGGGTTTGGGTTTGGATTCAAACCCACCCCTCCCAAGGCTTCCCCCCTCTCATGAATAGAGGGGGAGGGCTGCCCCAAACAACACAAGTTCCAAGCCCTCTCCACGAGCCGCCGCCCGCCATCGTCGCCGCAGCGCTGCCGCTCGCCGCCGCCGCCGCGCCGCCGCCGGTCTGTCGCCGCTGCCTTAGACGCCGCCGACACCTCCTCCTCCTCTCGGATCTCTAAACCCTAGTTTTCCGGGAAACCCTAATCCAACATACTCGCTTCGGCTTAAGGCGAAGCCCTGCGAGATCTCCCCTCTACTTCCGGTACCACACCGTCGTGCTACCGGAATCACGAGGAGAGTGCTACAACCTCCGCTGCCTGCTGGAACAAGGGAGAGGAAGGTCTTCATCGAGTACCGAACGTGTGACCGACTGCGGAAGCGCTGCCGGAACTCAATGCCGGAAGGATCGTCTACGCGATCTTGAGATCGGCAAGAGTACGACTACATCACCCACGAGAATCTGCTCTCGTTAACCGCTTTGGAATCTTCGAGGGTGAGTTCCTCTATCGACTCGTTGCTACAATCTAGTAGATAGATCTTGGCTTGTTTGTTTGCATGCGGTAGAATTTTTTTGTTTTCCATGCTACGAACCCCTACAGTGGTATCAGAGCCGTGTCTATATGTAGATCTGTTGCACGAGTAGAACACAATGGTCATTGTGGGCGTTGATGCTTTTGTTGTCGATTGCTTCTTGTGTACTTTGCATCTTGAGGGATGGTGGGATGAAGCGGCCCGGGATAACCTTACATGACATCGTTCATGAGACTTGCTCCACGCTTGACATGCAACTTGTATTGCATAAGTGGCTTTGCGGGTGCCTGTTTCTCCCAACATAGTGAAGATTCAATTTACAACGGGTGATTGACAATACTAGTATTAATGTTGTGGTTCTTGTTCGTAAGTTAGAGCGACACTTATTGAAAGCCCCAAACCACGTAAAATATGCAAAGAAAATTAGAGGCGTCTAACTTTGTTTTGCAGGGGTGTGCTGTGATGTGATATGGCCATGATTGTGATTATATTTGATGTATGCAATGTTCCTTATTGTAAGTTGGCAACCGGCAGGAGCCATATGGTTGTCTTTAAATTTTGTTAAGACCCGCGTGTCTATTCAAAGTAGTTGTAATAGTTGAAGCTGGTGAACAACAACCATGGAGCGGCGTCATTGACCTTGATGCAATGCCGGTGATGATGGAGATCATGTTCGTGCTTGAAGATGGAGATCGGAAGCACAAGAAGAAAGGCCATATCATATCACATATTATGAATTGCATGAGATGTTAATCCTTTTATGCATCTTGTATTGTTTAGTTCACGATGGTAGCATTATAAGATGATCCCTCAAGCACACAATTTCAAGTTTTAAAGTGTTCATCCTTAGTAAGCACCGTTGCTAAAGCTCGTTGTTTCGAAGCACCACGTGATGATCGGGTGTGTTAGATTCTGCGAGTGTATACAACGTGAGCAAGCCAGATTTGCTCATGCGGAAGCTAAGGTTTGATCTTGACGAGCCTAGCATGTACAGACATGGTCTCGGAACACGGATCACCGAAAGGTAAAGCATGAGTCATATAGTAGATATGATGAACATATTGATTGTTCGCCATTGAAGCTACATCAACTCTCGTGATGATCGATTTTGATGTGGTGGATTTGGTTCGTGTGATCACTAAAACAATGTGAGGGATATTGTTTTGAGTGGGAGTTCAACAACAATATGATTAAAAGTTGAACACTATTTATCATAAATTAAATCAAAGTGAATTTGCATAGTTGTTGTAGTCATTGGCATCCGTTTACCACCTTGCGCTTAGTTATAATTGAGATGATAGAACTGTAGAATTCTGGTTAGTTACTTTACGAACCTGTATCGTATTGTTTTGAAGTGTTAATCTAAAGTTTAAAAGTCCTATTGCAAATTTTCAGTAAGTTCCGGTTACTCCATGAAGTTTAATAATTGGTATTAAAACAAGAGTGACAATTCCAAGTGTTAGTGTATGAGTATCATGTTTGTCTCCATGATTCTTGATATTCAAAGGATTGTCTTAATATCAAGGTTATCTAGGATCTAAAAGAGTTGTTTCAGAAACCATGATGTGTGGAAGATATTGTGATATCTGAAACGAAGTTCTGGTTACAACATGATAGAGTATAATATGGCAAAAGTCATGTTCTCATATTTGATGAGAATTTGCAAAAGGTTGGAGACACTAGTTGTCCTAATTCTCCAAAAGGTTTTGGAGAGCAATTTTATACTCGCGATTCACCGTTACAAGCTAAAAGTAGCTTGATCATGGATAATTCCATGATAAGGGTGAATATTTGATGTAGGTAAAATGTTTACTATACCAAGAGATTACTAAAGAAATGAATTTGAAAGAACACCAAACATTTGATGATGGTGATCTACTTCAAAGTGCAAGTCCAAAGACATTCGTATTTTACTATACATGCTTTGGACTATGTGTCATGTATATGGCTCCACTATTGATATTGATAGATTCTTTCAAACAGAAAAGGAAATACTGAAAGAGAATCTCATAAGTATATGGCAGAAAAGAAAAGACTAGAATTGTTCAGCTTAAGTATATAGAAGATATACATGTTATGGATATATTCTTTGCTTATTAAACAATGTGGTTATTAAGTATTTGATACTGAATTTGTTAGTGTGAATCGTCATACGAAACAACACAATTCATGAACTACAATGGCCTAAGTAACTAGCAAAAGAATATGTGATGATGTTCATCGAGAACAAATAAAGGGTTATTGTGCTTCTTGTTAAACATCAAATCTTGCCTTCAAGATTTGTTTTATCAGGCATTATCAGAACAAAAGGGTTGTTCAAATAATTTCTGTAATCCATAAAAGATGGATGATTTACAAATCTCGTTGGAGAAATCACATCCATAAAACTAGTGCTAAAAATGTCGAAAGATAAATTGATTGAAAGATCACTTAGGAAGTGACATCGCCGTTTAAATTAAATTGGAAAGAAAACATGAACAAACTCCATGTGGATGGAATTTTGGAGTCTTTTAATTTTTGATCAAATGACGCTTGTGAAATTTTCCTAGAGATAATTAAAACTTCGTTCATAGGCCAAAAGGGAATGAATGACTAGCTTATTGGAACTTGTACATATTGTTGTGTAACATCCCTAAAATCATGATTTCAAAGATTACATATCATTCATGCATGCATATAGAATTGAGATCTATTTCAAACTCATTTCAGAAAAACAGAGGCACATAGTGCTATGATTTTATGTGAACAAACTCAAATCAAATGGCCATCCCCATTTGAGAGTTTGAATGATTTTTAAACCTAGCTTGTTTGTCTTCCTTATAGAAAGGATTGAGTGTGGTTTTGGACCAAGTTTTACCAATTGGGAATAGTTTCAAAAACCCTTTTTCAAACTTTTGCAAATCAGATGCAAGCCTCTGATATTTTGTTCTCCAAGTTTGACCAAGCCCTTGCAAAGTAACCACATGGGTTATGACCTATTTTTGAGACCATTACACCACTACAAAACCTCAAGAAGATTTGAATTCAAATGGAACTTGAATTCATTTGAAAACCAATTCAGAAAATCGAAACAGAAAAAGAAAAGGAGTAAAACAAAAGAAAAGGGCTAGGCGCCACCAATCTGGCCCAGCATCAGAACAGGCCCAGCTAGCCCACCCGGGCCATTCCTCTCTCTCTCGCACGCGCCAGCGCACCCAGACAATCGCTGATGACCAGACCCCACCTCCCCTTCGCGCGTTTCGCTGACGAGCGGGCCCTCCCCACGTCGCCCTCGTCTTCCCCAAATCGCGCCCGCAGACCACGTCGCCGCTGCAGTGAAGCCGGTAATGGCGCGGCGTAATTAGCCTTGATGCCGTAGGCGTTTCCTGTCGCACTTGGGCCTATTTAAACCCCTCTGCCCCGCGAGCATTTTCCCCCACTCTCCTCGCTCACTCCGCCACCAGGCTGCGCGCATTTGCCTTCGAAACCCCGCAGTACCGACGACTCCAGTGACCGATTCCGGTGAGCCTCGACCGCCCCCCTCTCTCTGGTTCAAACGACGATGCTCAGCATGATCTCGTGCACCTGTTGACACCTTTCTTTTGCCTGCTCGTGACCCAGGTCGTCGTTTCCATTCACGACCGCAACCACCTGCGCCGCCGCTAGACTCCGGCGACCAATTGAGGTAAAACCCGAGCGCCCCTTGCCCCCTCTTTCATACGAGATTGTTCGCCTGCGTCTTGTGCACCCCCTGACCCCTCCGGTTCGTGCTAGGGCGACGCCAAACCTCGCCAGTGACCTCATCTGCAAGCAACAGACGTCGCCGCAACTCCGACGAGCCCCTGAGACCGTGCCAGCGCGCCCCTTCGCAAATCAACGCCGCGTTGAGCTTCAGCACGCCACCGCAGTTCTGGTAAGACCCTCCCCCCTCTCGCGCGCGACCTAGAACGCCAGCGCCGCCACTATCAGACACGCCGCCGCTAGTCGCCGCCGCTAGCGTCGCTCGTGTTTGGTCAGAACGATTAGGAGCGTTAGATGCAGATCCTGCGGCTGAGATTAGAACGTGAGCGAAGAGGTAAGTGCGCATCTGAGCCGCCAGATCTTACTTAGATCCTACGGCCCGCAGAGCTCGATCCGACCAAACCGGTACGCGCCAATAGAAACATGACGCGTGGCTAGGGTTAGATTCAAAAACAGAATTCAAATCAGATTTAGATCCAAATTTCAAATGGCTATAACTTTTGATTCCCACGTTAGATTTTTGCAAACTTTATACCGTTGGAATCAGGGAGACAAGCCCTTTCTGAATCTGCAATGTGTTTAGTGAAATGTTTCTGTTAAAATGACTTTTTATGCAGAAACTTGTTTAGGACCATTTTGAGTATAGGATTTGTTTAGTAAATTGTTTTAGTGCTAAATAAGTTTTGTTAGCAAGTTTTTGACTTGGTTATGTTGCTGTATCATGCACTTGCTTGGTAGAGTTTTCAAAAATCATCACTTAGCATTTTCTTGCATGCATGCATTCATATTTTTGTTTGTATATGAATTGTGTGTAATTTTGTGCTACAAATTTTTGTGTAGATTTTGCTAGTGACTGTGATTGTGAAGAGTGCTACTCTCCCCATTACCAAGGCAAGTGGTACTTCATGAATATTTCCATCCCTATATTTTGTACAAGCATTAGAAATATTTTGCTAAGTCTTGCATGTTGTTTTTGCCAAATGCTATGTGGGAAATCCTAAGTAGTTGTAGAATTGTAGAACTGCTAGGAAATTTCCTAAGTTAAGTTACTATGCCATGCTTAGCCTAGCTAGTAGCAAACAAGGGTTGGTAAAGTATATACATGCTATGATGAAAATATTTCTAAGTCTTTGGACTTATGTTTTCTTAATAAAACAACTAAGTCAATGAACCTCCTGGGTGGAATGGGACTTGAATGGTGGTTTTTGGTTGAGTGGTTACACAAGGCCCTTGGACATGGTTTACCTTGTGTATCTCACTTGTGGTATGCCACCCAGGCACAAAGGGATTTTGGAGGCCAAGTGTTGAGAAGCTTTTAGTGCAGCCACTTGGCAATATGGGCTCTGCCTTGATCATATAGGTTGCTAGAACTTAGTCATTTGGACAGTTGGTGGTAGTGGGATGATAGGTTGGAACGCGTCCATTTGGCTAAGGGAAGGCTTCTGAAAGGTCCTGTCTTGGGAAACCAAGTCTGGTGGGGAAAGTGCACAACCTCTGCAGATGGAAAATCTAAGTACTTAGCCAAGTCCATGGCAATGGAGAATTTGAGCATCAAGACATGGAAGCTATCAAGAATCTCATCACTCCAACTTCTAAGTAAAACTTGTGGGTGAACAAGGGTAAAGGACCCCAATGTCTATTGGTGGTTTCTTGGGAAATGTTTTTGACAAAGAAAAACTTAGTGATTTCAACTTATAGGAAAAACCTATTTTGAGCAAAGCAAGCCAAGCTACACTTAGCCAAAATGCATATAGTAATATAGTCCACTTAAAATTTACTAAGGTATCACTTGCCAATACTATTCCAAAGTATTGACCCACTGTGGCTGTAACTTGTGATGTTGCAGGTTACTGCGATGATTAGGTGTCATGAGTCTACACTCAACATGCTTGCCTGTGGCACATAAAGTTGAAGACTTATGTCTATTTACTTATTCCAAAACTCTTGTATTAGGCCTGTGGCCTTGAGTTGTAAAAGACTATGTTTTATCTATGGAATGGATGTAATAAATGACCTTTGTATCTGTGTACTTCATCTTAAACTGTGGATGCTAGCAATGATCCAGGGACTAGCATTGCAATCACAGGGATCCTATTCCTTTACAAAGGAGGGATCTTACAGATGGTATCAGAGCACTGTGTTTCCTGTAGGATTATGACCCTAGGATTGGAAACCACTAAGGAAAATTTTCAACTACTTCTACACTTGTCTATTCTTCTCGTAAACTTTTCTAATCTTCTCATTCTCATCTCTATTTGTAGATGAACTCCATCAACGAAGCCGTGAAGAAAGGACCACTCATGACCATGACCTAGGAGTGTGAGACAGAGTTTCCCAAAATTCTCAAGGATCTCATGGTGGCAATGGAAATACATGGTGCAGCTGTGTATAAAGGCTTTCCAGTGATGGATGAAGGAGTTGAGTACTGGTGGGTGCAACTTCACTTATACAAAAGCAAGGAAGACAACCACAAAGAAAGAGGATTCTGCATGTACACCAACACTGTGGTGCACACCACATTCTTTGAGTCAGCAAGAGAAGCAGCTTGGAGGACTATCAAAGAACTTAGTGCTAGAGTCAAGTGCAGAATGCTCAACCTCCAAAAAGACTTAGAGAAAGAGAAGGAGCATACCCAAGATTTGGAAGCCACCAACCAAACCTTAAGGGGAGATATTATAGACTTAGTGATGGAATCATGTGAACAAGATAGGCTGATTGTCTCTAGGAACATTGTGTTAGCCAACAGATCCAGTGAGATAGGATTGTAAACGCACTTCGTTAGTTGGACCACCACCTATCACCTTATTTTCCAAATGATACCTTAAATAAGTTTGGACCTTGGTTGATGTAATGGATTCATGTATGCATGACTTGTGTGATTTTGTGTTCCAAGGATATGTATGAAATGTTTGTCTTGTTTTATCTTAAATTGTGTTGTCCTAACTTTTCTATCTTATAAATAGATGCCTATTACCATCAGCACTGTCGAGGAGTTCCAGGTTACCCGCTTTGGTCCTCGTATCATTGAGCTTACCATTTTGCTCGATCTCCCTCTTCCCACCATCATGGTGCATCCACTCACCAAGTTCGAGAGGAAGGACCTCTGGGGCTTCAAGGTGAACCAGCCCGGACGCCAGACAGAGCCTACTACGGAGGCCTTCGTCTTCAAGCTTATGCACGATGATAGGGAGAGAGGCATGGAGGTAGTCATGCAGGACCTGATAGGACGTCTGCTAGGCCGTCACTCCCGACAGGTTAGAGGCACCCACTTCCACGTCTTCGGAAGACGTGATGAGGATGGAGAGTCCATCGACTTCGAGGACGACTCGAGGGACGCAGCAGAGCCGATACGTCTCTACCTCCAGGACTTAGAGTCTCTCATTAGGCACATGGACACGGACAGGACCAATGTCATGCTCAGCAATGACGAGCTCCAGGTGCAGCTTCGCGAGAAGGACAAGCTTTTCGCACAGCAGGACGATATAGTCAAGGAAATGGAGGCGAAGTTCGAGACCCAGGACCGGAAGTTCAAGAGTCAGGAGAAACGCGTCCAGGATAGGAACAAGAAGATCCGGGACATGACTGAAGAACTGAAGTCCAAGGATTTCGAGCTAGAGCAGCAGCAGATGGTGATTGAGAGGCTTCGTTCCCAGAAGAGGGCTCTCAAGGCCAAGATTGAGTCCTTGACCACTACCATTGAGGAGAACAAGACCGCGATGGAGAACGCAGGTCTTACCTTTGTCAAGGAGGAGATTGATGCTGATGAGTAGACTTGACTACTCGTTTATCTTTTATTATCGTACTTGTTATTTGTGAACTTGTTATTGGACCATCCGACATGTGGATGGCTTGCCACTTGTGTGTTTTACTTTGTGAACTTGTTTTCTGGTTGATGAACTTTTATCTTCTGATTGCATGCTTGTGTTTGCTTATGTGATGTAATGTGCATGAAAACATCTATGAGTATCTCATTCTTGTCTCTATTTGAACAAACCACAGATGCCTCCCCGTCGCGCAAACCCCAACCCCAACAACAACAACATAACACCAGAAATGCAGCAAATGATGAATGCTCAAACACAGCTTATGCAGATGATGACAACATTCATCCAGAACCAGAATAATAACAACAACAACCCCAATAACAACAACAATAACAACAACAACAACCCTCTAGGCTTTGATATGCTCACCAGATTTCTGCGTTTGAGGCCAGCTAAGTTATCGGGGACGACTGATCCCATGGTGGCCAATGATTGGCTACGTTCTGTAAACAAGGACTTAGTGACCGTGGGCTGCACGGACGCTGAAAAAGGTCAGATTTGCAGCACATCTGCTGGAAGGGCCAGCCGCCACTTGGTGGGACAACTTCCAAATCACCACTCCTATAAAAGAGGTGACTTGGGCTATCTTTGAAGATGGCTTTCGCACTGCTCATATCTCATCAGGAATAATGAGCCTAAAAAATAAAGAGTTCCACAATCTGAAGCAGCGCCACCGCAGCGTGGCTGAATACATTGAAGAGTTCAACAATCTGGCGCGTTATGCACCGGATGAGGTTGACACAGATGCCAAAAGAAAGGAAAAATTTCTGGAAGGCTTGAATGATGAGCTGAATCTGCAGCTGGCTGTGGCATATGTTCCCACTTATCAGTCGCTCTGTGACAAGGCTGCTATATTGGAGAACAAAATGAAGCAAGTCGAGAGTAGGAAGAGGAAACACTCCGACAAGCACAGCTCGGGATCGTCTCACAAACGATCTCACTATGATGACAGTGGAAGCTCAGGATCCCATAATCATGGGAAATTCAACAAGCACCACAACCACAACCGTCATGACAACAAGCATCACCGCAGTCATGACAATGACAAGTACAAGAACCACAAGAGTGGACATAAGAGCCACCACAGTGGAAATGGTAGTGGAAGTGGAAGTCAGCCTGCTAAAAGGGACATCAGTCAGGTTGAATGCTTCAAATGCAAGAAGATGGGACACTATGCAAATGAGTGCCCCGAAAAGAAAGTTGAAGGACCTGTCAAGCCCAATCCTTTCCAGAAAGGTCAAGTGAACCACATTAATGTGGAGGAGGTCTATGAGGAGCCTGACGCTGTTGCCGGTAAGTTCAGACTCAATTCCATTCCAGCATTTGTACTCTTTGATACTGGTGCATCTCATTCATTCATATCAAGAGCATTTGTTGAAAGAAATGAACTACCGGTAGAAACTATTGGGTGTCCTATAAAAGTAAGTTCTCCTGGTGGAGAAATGATAGTGAATTCAAGATGCCATGACCTAGTCATAGAATTTGGGAAGTATAAGTTTCCCGTTAACTTGATAATATTAAACTCCCAAGGTTTGGATGTCATTCTGGGAATGGACTGGATGACTAAGTACAAAGGAGTGATAGATTGTGCCAGCCATACTGTCTCACTCACAACTCCGGAAAATAAAAGGATCAGATTCAAGACCAGCTTTGGAGCAAAGAGGAGTATGCTTAATTCTCTTAAGGGGGTTAGCATGGACAGTGTGCCAATTGTGTGTGAGTATCCGGATGTGTTCCCGGAAGAATTACCAGGAATGCCACCAGATAGAGATGTGGAGTTTCTGATAGATTTGGTACCAGGATCTGGACCAATAGCAAAGAGACCATACAAAATGTCAGTTGATGAACTGAAGGAGCTCAAGAAGCAACTAGGAGAACAGTTGCAGAAAGGGTTTATTCAACCAAGTTCTTCATCTTGGGGAGCCCCAGTCTTGTTTGTGGAGAAGAAGGATAGAAGTCAAAGGTTATGCATAGATTACCGTTCACTCAACGAGGTAACTATCAAGAACAAATATCCTTTGCCAAGAATCAATGACTTGTTTGATCAGCTAGAAGGAGCATGTGTGTTCTCAAAGATTGATCTCAGATCAGGCTATTTTCAACTTAAGATAAGAGAACAAGACATACCTAAAACAACATTCACCACAAGGTATGGATTATATGAGTATACCGTAATGCCTTTTGGCTTGACCAACGCTCCAGCGTACTTCATGAATATGATGAACAAGGTGTTCATGGAATTTCTTAACAATTTTGTTGTCGTATTCATCGATGACATCTTAGTCTACTCCAAGAGCAAAGAAGAGCATGAAGGGAACTTGCGTTTGATACTTGAGAAGTTAAGAGAGCATAAGCTTTATGCTAAATTCAGGAAGTGTGAGTTCTAGTTAGAAGAAGTTGGTTTTCTTGGTCATGTTATGACAAAGGATGGAGTAGCAGTTGATCCTGCTAAGGTTTCAGCTGTGACGGAATGGGAATCTCCCAAGAATGTGAAAGAAGTTCGCAGTTTCCTTGGCTTAGCAGGTTACTACAGAAGGTTCATTGAAAATTTCTCGAAGTTTGCTAAACCCATGACTGAATTGTTAAAGAAAGACAAGAAGTTTGCTTGGTCTGAAGGTTGTGAAGTCAGCTTCCAAGAATTGAAGAAGAGACTAGTGACAGCACCAGTTCTATGTCTGCCAGATTTGGAAAAGGATTTCCAAGTATATTGTGATGCGTCTCATCAAGGTTTGGGTTCTGTACTTATGCAAGACGGTAAAGTTGTGGCCTATGCCTCGAGACAACTCAACACTCATGAAGTAAACTGTCCTACTCATGATTTAGAGTTAGCCTTTGTTGTCCATGCACTCAAAACTTGGAGACATTACCTTTTGGGAAAGCGTTGTGAAGTGTTCACGGACCACAAAAGTTTGAAGTATATCTTCACCCAAAAGGAAATCAATATGAGACAAAGAAGATGGTTAGAACTTATCAAAGATTATGACTTAAGTTTGCAATACCACCTCGGTAAAGCAAATGTTGTAGAAGATGCTCTAAGTCGTAAGGTATTTGTAAATGGCCTTACCAAAGGAGAATTGCCAGATGATTTGTGTACCCAATTCAGAGAACTCAGATTGGAGATTGTGCCTGAAGGACATCTCATGTCTTTAGATGTTCAACCCACTTTGTTGGACAAGATTAGAGAAGCTCAAAAGACCGATAAGGAAATTGAAGAGATTAAGGAAAAGATTGGCCAAGGGAAAGCTAAAAATTTCCATGAAGATGAACAGGGTACTTTATGGCATGGGAAACGTATCTGTGTTCCACAAGATCCGGAGTTACGGAAACTAATTTTGCAGGAAGCACACAACTCTCCGTATTCTATTCACCCGGGTAACACCAAAATGTACATGGACATGAAAGAAAGATTTTGGTGGAACAATCTCAAGAGAGACATCGCCGAACATATTGCTTTGTGTGATGTGTGTAGTAGAGTAAAAGCGGAGCATCAGAAACCAGCAGGTTTGCTTCAACCACTACCTATTCCTGATTGGAAATGGGACAAAATTGGTATGGATTTCATTACCGGATTACCAAGGACCAGATCAGGATATGATTCCATATGGGTAGTAGTGGATCGCCTAACTAAAGTGGCTCATTTCATACCCGTGAAGACAACCTATACAAGTGCCAAGTTAGCCAAAATCTACATGAGTAGAATTGTATGTCTTCATGGTGTGCCTAAGAGTATTGTGTCTGATAGGGGAACCCAATTCACTTCCCATTTTTGGAGACAACTACATGAGTCATTGGGAACGAGGCTGGAATTCAGCACTGCTTTTCATCCTCAAACCGATGGACAAACAGAAAGGACTAATCAAATTCTTGAATACATGTTGAGGGCATGTGCCCTAGACTATGGAGCAAGTTGGGATGAAAGTCTGCCTTACGCAGAATTTTCTTATAACAACAGCTATCAAGCCAGCATTGAAATGGCACCATTTGAGTTTCTCTACGGAAGAAAGTGTACCACCCCATTGTTATGGAATGGCGTGGGAGAAAGAAGTTTATTCGGGCCAGATATTATCAAAGAAGCCGAAGATAAAGTCAAGTTGGTTAAGGACAGGTTGAAGATAGCACAGTCCCGACAGAAAAGCTACGCAGATCCTAAGCGTAGAGAAGTCACCTACGAAGTTGGAGATAGAGCCTATCTTAGAGTATCACCACTTCGTGGAGTGAAAAGATTTGGAGTCAAAGGGAAGTTGGCACCAAGATATGTTGGGCCATTCAAAATTCTAAGTCGCAAGGGATAAGTTGCATATGAATTCGAATTGCCAGAATCTCTGTCAGCAGTTCATAATATGTTTCATGTGAGTCAACTTAAGAAATGTCACCCAGAAATGGAAGAAACTTCTTTGAAGGATACTATACCTTTGGAAGAGGTTCAACTAGAAAGTGACCTCACATATGAGGAGAAGCCTGTCAAGATTCTTGAGACTGCAGAAAGAGTCACAAGGACAAAGACTATCAAGTTTTGCAAAGTGCAATGGAATCATCATTCCGAAGAGGAAGCAACATGGGAAAGAGAAGATGATCTTCGGAAAGACCACCCTCACCTATTTGCTAGCCAATCCGAATCTCGAGGGCGAGATTCACCTTAAGGGGGTTAGATTTGTAACATCCCTAAAATCATGATTTCAAAGATTACATATCATTCATGCATGCATATAGAATTGAGATCTATTTCAAACTCATTTCAGAAAAACAGAGGCACATAGTGCTATGATTTTATGTGAACAAACTCAAATCAAATGGCCATCCCCATTTGAGAGTTTGAATGATTTTTAAACCTAGCTTGTTTGTCTTCCTTATAGAAAGGATTGAGTGTGGTTTTGGACCAAGTTTTACCAATTGGGAATAGTTTCAAAAACCCTTTTTCAAACTTTTGCAAATCAGATGCAAGCCTCTGATATTTTGTTCTCCAAGTTTGACCAAGCCCTTGCAAAGTAACCACATGGGTTATGACCTATTTTTGAGACCATTACACCACTACAAAACCTCAAGAAGATTTGAATTCAAATGGAACTTGAATTCATTTGAAAACCAATTCAGAAAATCGAAACAGAAAAAGAAAAGGAGTAAAACAAAAGAAAAGGGCCAGGCGCCACCAATCTGGCCCAGCATCAGAACAGGCCCAGCTAGCCCACCCGGGCCATTCCTCTCTCTCTCGCACGCGCCAGCGCACCCAGACAATCGCTGATGACCAGACCCCACCTCCCCTTCGCGCGTTTCGCTGACGAGCGGGCCCTCCCCACGTCGCCCTCGTCTTCCCCAAATCGCGCCCGCAGACCACGTCGCCGCTGCAGTGAAGCCGGTAATGGCGCGGCGTAATTAGCCTTGATGCCGTAGGCGTTTCCTGTCGCACTTGGGCCTATTTAAACCCCTCTGCCCCGCGAGCATTTTCCCCCACTCTCCTCGCTCACTCCGCCACCAGGCTGCGCGCATTTGCCTTCGAAACCCCGCAGTACCGACGACTCCAGTGACCGATTCCGGTGAGCCTCGACCGCCCCCCTCTCTCTGGTTCAAACGACGATGCTCAGCATGATCTCGTGCACCTGTTGACACCTTTCTTTTGCCTGCTCGTGACCCAGGTCGTCGTTTCCATTCACGACCGCAACCACCTGCGCCGCCGCTAGACTCCGGCGACCAATTGAGGTAAAACCCGAGCGCCCCTTGCCCCCTCTTTCATACGAGATTGTTCGCCTGCGTCTTGTGCACCCCCTGACCCCTCCGGTTCGTGCTAGGGCGACGCCAAACCTCGCCAGTGACCTCATCTGCAAGCAACAGACGTCGCCGCAACTCCGACGAGCCCCTGAGACCGTGCCAGCGCGCCCCTTCGCAAATCAACGCCGCGTTGAGCTTCAGCACGCCACCGCAGTTCTGGTAAGACCCTCCCCCCTCTCGCGCGCGACCTAGAACGCCAGCGCCGCCACTATCAGACACGCCGCCGCTAGTCGCCGCCGCTAGCGTCGCTCGTGTTTGGTCAGAACGATTAGGAGCGTTAGATGCAGATCCTGCGGCTGAGATTAGAACGTGAGCGAAGAGGTAAGTGCGCATCTGAGCCGCCAGATCTTACTTAGATCCTACGGCCCGCAGAGCTCGATCCGACCAAACCGGTACGCGCCAATAGAAACATGACGCGTGGCTAGGGTTAGATTCAAAAACAGAATTCAAATCAGATTTAGATCCAAATTTCAAATGGCTATAACTTTTGATTCCCACGTTAGATTTTTGCAAACTTTATACCGTTGGAATCAGGGAGACAAGCCCTTTCTGAATCTGCAATGTGTTTAGTGAAATGTTTCTGTTAAAATGACTTTTTATGCAGAAACTTGTTTAGGACCATTTTGAGTATAGGATTTGTTTAGTAAATTGTTTTAGTGCTAAATAAGTTTTTTTAGCAAGTTTTTGACTTGGTTATGTTGCTGTATCATGCACTTGCTTGGTAGAGTTTTCAAAAATCATCACTTAGCATTTTCTTGCATGCATGCATTCATATTTTTGTTTGTATATGAATTGTGTGTAATTTTGTGCTACAAATTTTTGTGTAGATTTTGCTAGTGACTGTGATTGTGAAGAGTGCTACTCTCCCCATTACCAAGGCAAGTGGTACTTCATGAATATTTCCATCCCTATATTTTGTACAAGCATTAGAAATATTTTGCTAAGTCTTGCATGCTGTTTTTGCCAAATGCTATGTGGGAAATCCTAAGTAGTTGTAGAATTGTAGAACTGCTAGGAAATTTCCTAAGTTAAGTTACTATGCCATGCTTAGCCTAGCTAGTAGCAAACAAGGGTTGGTAAAGTATATACATGCTATGATGAAAATATTTCTAAGTCTTTGGACTTATGTTTTCTTAATAAAACAACTAAGTCAATGAACCTCCTGGGTGGAATGGGACTTGAATGGTGGTTTTTGGTTGAGTGGTTACACAAGGCCCATGGACATGGTTTACCTTGTGTATCTCACTTGTGGTATGCCACCCAGGCACAAAGGGATTTTGGAGGCCAAGTGTTGAGAAGCTTTTAGTGCAGCCACTTGGCAATATGGGCTCTGCCTTGATCATATAGGTTGCTAGAACTTAGTCATTTGAACAGTTGGTGGTAGTGGGATGATAGGTTGGAACGCGTCCATTTGGCTAAGGGAAGGCTTCTGAAAGGTCCTGTCTTGGGAAACCAAGTCTGGTGGGGAAAGTGCACAACCTCTGCAGATGGAAAATCTAAGTACTTAGCCAAGTCCATGGCAATGGACAATTTGAGCATCAAGACATGGAAGCTATCAAGAATCTCATCACTCCAACTTCTAAGTAAAACTTGTGGGTGAACAAGGGTAAAGGACCCCAATGTCTATTGGTGGTTTCTTGGGAAATGTTTTTGACAAAGAAAAACTTAGTGATTTCAACTTATAGGAAAAACCTATTTTGAGCAAAGCAAGCCAAGCTACACTTAGCCAAAATTCATATAGTAATATAGTCCACTTAAAATTTACTAAGGTATCACTTGCCAATACTATTCCAAAGTATTGACCCCCTGTGGCTGTAACTTGTGATGTTGCAGGTTACTCCGATGATGATTAGGTGTCATGAGTCTACACTCAACATGCTTGCCTGTGGCACATGAAGATGAAGACTTATGTCTATTTACTTATTCCAAAACTCTTGTACTAGGCATGTGGCTTTGAGTTGTAAAAGACTATGTTTTATCTCTGGAATGGATGTAATAAATGACCTTTGTATCTGTGTACTTCATCTTAAACTGTGGATGCTAGCAATGATCCAGGGACTAGCATGCAATCACAGGGATCCTTTTCCTTTACAAAGGAGGGATCTTACATGTTGTATGAAGTTCATTATGTGTAGTCAAGAGCGATGGATTTCAACTTCATATGCTTTCTCCGAAAATTTGAGTGAATGTATGAATATTTACTTAATAAGGATGAAGTATGAAACATTTGAAAAGTTCAAAGATTTTCAAGATGAAGTGCAAGATCATTGTAACAAGAATATAAATAGTTTATGATAAGAATCATAAAGGAAGATATTTGAGTTACAAATTTAGCATAATACCTAAGATTTAAGGAATCGTTCCGTGGATTTGCATTTCCCGAAACACCATAAGAGTATGGAGCATTCGAGATATGTAATTAAACCTTGTTTGACATGGTAAGATCGAAGGTGTAATTCATAAAACTGCCATTATATTTTAAAGATTAAAAGCTTTAGAGACTACCATTTTTCCACTGAAAAGAGCTCCATCATAATCCGTTGAAATGACACCATATAAAGTTATGGTTTGGGATAAAACCGAAGTTGTCCTTTCTTAAACATTGGTATGCTATGCATAAGAAAGATGTTTGCAACCAAAGTCGGATGAACCTATCTTTGTATGTTATTTCGAATAACTGTTCCTCCATAACATTGGAGACAAAATGTTTGTCGCTTAAAACGTCAAGTTTCTTAGAGAAGGAATTTTTCGTGAAAAGTTAAGTGGGAGGACAATAGAACTTTGATAAGGTTAAAAGAACCTTAGCTATACGTGCAAAGTTGCGCAGCGCCGAAAAGTGTTCCGGAGGTAGCAACAATGCTCATGGCTCACGTGCCTCAAAGGTTGTGGTCACGGAGATCTAAGTTCCTATTGAAACAAGTAGGTCGGGTAAACAATCAAATACCAAGATTTGAGAGTTAAATCATTATTTGACAATAATGATCCGAATACATGCAAAGAAGCGATGATGAGCCCTGACTCCGTCAAATGGCTTGAAGCCATAAAATCCGTGATAGTTCCATACACGAGAAATCAAGTTTTGAACTTGAAGGACCCTCGAGAAAGGTGTAAGACCTTATAGTTGTGTTTGGATCTATAAAGAAATAGACTTGGATGTTTCGCATCTATGAAATGGTCGACATGTTGGGAAAAAGTTCACAACAATGTTCAAAGGTTGACTATAACAAGATTTGATCTTTCATAGCGATATTTAGTCTAGACGGATTAATGTAGCAACCACTACATATAATTTTGTTATGTGGTAGTTGAATAAACAAAACAAGTTCTTCTAATAGAATTGTTACCTAGGACATGTGCATAACACGGTCCATAGGGTTTTGTTAATTCAAAGGATGCTAAAACCATATGCAAACTTCAATGGTTGAAGTGAGCATCGCGGAGTTGGAATCTTCACTATGATGAAACTCTTAAAAGAGTTTAATTTCATCAGAGACAATGAAGATGCTTGCATTTGCAAGAAATTAAGTGGGAGCGCTAAGACATGTTTCTAATACATTATGTGGAAGACATATTGTTGATTAAAAATGATGTATCTTTTATTAACACATATTAAAGAATTTCATCCCGATGAAAGACTTAAGCAAAACCCAAATATTTGGCATCAATAGACGCTAATATGGTTGTGCCGAAAGTACATACATGATGTATTGAATAAGTTCAATATAGAAACTACAAGAAAGGTTCTTGTCGCACAGAAAGGATTGAATGAGTTCAATATTGATGATATATTCAAGTGTATTGACACTTGGTAAGTGAAATAAAGATTCAAGTATAGACTGATACTTGATGTATGAAATCACAAAGAGTATTTATATCAATCATACTGTGATATGTACAAATCCAGATATGTCCTATGCTCTAAATGTTATGAGAATATACCAGAATGATTCATAAGATAATCATTGGACGATAGTAAATATTTTCTTATGATCTTGTAAAAGAACTAAGAATATATTATTTTGTAGAAATGACAAATAGATGGTTAGTTCATTGTAAATGAATTACATTGATACTAGTTTTGTCACAAAGTACAAATTAAGTTTATCTCAATCTAAACTAACGGTGGCACAATATGATGGAAAGTAAGTTCCATAATGAATTTGGATGAATTCCAAAGTTAAGACATTGTGACAGATACTACAACAAAAGGCTAAGTATATGACTGCTATTATAGCAGCAAAAGAGGGCATTTGTGTCAAGTAGTTTGTTATCAAACTAGGTGTAGTTCACAGTGGGATAGTACTATGAAGATATATTGTACGACAATATTATCAACATGTTTTAACCCCAAAGAACTAAAGGTCACACCAAAGGACCAAATTTGTATGAATCCATCTCATTAGAGAATGAGTGATGCGTAGATACGCAAAGACATGCAATTACACACGGACCTGGAAGTGTCAGATCCGGAGATCAGTTGACCACTAGAAATCGTGTACATACGACACCAGAAAGCCATAGGTGTTGAATACACAAAGGTTTGAAACTAGATTATTGACTCTAGTGCAAGTGGGAGACTGTTGGAGATATGCCCAAGAGGCAATAATAAAGTGGTTATTATCATATCTTCATACTTATGATAAATGTTTACATACCATGCTATAATTGTATTAACAGGAAACATTAATACTTGTGTGATTTGTAAACATAAAAGAGTCCCTAGTAAAGCCTCTTGTTAAACTAGCTTGTTGGTTAATATATGATCATGGTTTCCTGATCATGAACATAGAGATGTTATTAACAACAGGGTCATATCATTAGGAGAATGATGTGATGGCCATACTCCTATAGTTAAGCGTAGCATAAAGATCAAGTCATTTAATATAGTTCATTTGCTATAAGCTTTCTGATACATAGTAACCTAATTCCTTCGACCATGAGATCATGTTAATCACCATCACCAGAAGGATGCTTTGATGACATCAAACACCACACCGTAACTGGGTGGCTATAAAGGTGGCATTGAGTGTTTGGAAAGTATGGGTTGAGGCACATGGATCAAGAGTGGGATTTGTCCATCCATATGACGGATAGATATACTCTGGGCCCTCTCGGTGGAATGTCATCCAATTAGCTTGCAAGCATGTGACTGGCTCACAAGGGATCACATATCACGGGAACGAGAAAAGAGTACTTATCGGTAACGAGGTTGAACTAGGTATGCAGAGATACCAACGATCAAAACCTCGGATAAGTAAACTATCGTGGAACAAAGGGAAATTGGTATCGTATGTAAGTGGTTCATTCGATCGCAAAGTAATCGTAGAAATATGTGGGAGCCATATGAATTTCCAGATTCCTCTATTGGTTATTGATCGGAGAAGTGTCTCGGTCATGTCCGCATAATTCACGAACCGTAGGGAGACACACTTAAGGATTCAATATTGTTGAGTAGTTATGGAATGATTAGTAAGAGACCGAATGTTGTTTGGAGTCTCGGATGGGATCCGGGATATCACGAGGAGATCCGGAATGGTCCGGAGAATAAGATTCATATAAGGAAAGTCCTTTTTCGGAGTTCGGGAAAGTTTCCGATGATTTCATCGGAGAGGTTCTAGAAGGGTCTAGAAGGTTCACCGGTCCGAAAGGAGAATGGTCCATGAATGTGTCATGGGTAAGTGGAATGATTGGATCATGTCCAAAGTCACTTGGTGTTAGCATATGCAATAGAGAAATAAAACTCTAAATTGAAAGTCAAACGGGAAGTTTGAAAAGTCAAACTGGAACAATAGTTTCCCAGTGGGAGAAGAAATAAGTCCTTCTCTCAATCCAACTTGGGTTTGGGTTTGGATTCAAACCCACCCCTCCCAAGGCTGCCCCTCCCTCTCACAAATAGAGGGGGAGGGCTGCCCCAAACAACACAAGTTCCAAGCCCTCTCCACGAGCCGCCGCTGCTCGCCGCCGCCCGCCAGCGCCTCCGCTCGCCGCCGCCGCCGCGCCGCCGCCTTAGACGCCGCCGACACCTCCTCCTCCTCCCGGATCTCTAAACCCTAGTTTTCCGGGAAACCCTAATCCAACATACTCGCTTCGGCTTAAGGCGAAGCCCTGCGAGATCTCCCCTCTACTTCCGGTACCACACCGTCGTGCTGCCGAAATCACGAGGAGAGTGCTACAACCTCCGCTGCCTGCTGGAACAAGGGAGAGGAAGGTATTCATCGAGTACCGAACGTGTGACCGACTACGGAAGCGCTGCCGGAACGCAGCGCCGGAAGGATTGTCTACGCGATCTTGAGATCGGCAAGAGTACGACTACATCACCCACGAGAATCTGCTCTCGTTAACCGCTTTGGAATCTTCGAGGGTGAGTTCCTCTATCGACTCTTGGCTTGTTTGTTTGCATGCGGTAGAATTTTTTTGTTTTCCATGCTACGAACCCCTACAGTAAAGCGTTACATTGATACTAGTTTTGTCACAAGATACAAATTAAGTTTATCTCAATTTAAACTATGGGTGTCACAATGTAATGGAAAGAATATTCCATGATGGATTTGGATGAAATCCATAGTTAAGACATTGTGACGAATACTACAACAAAAAGGCTAAGTATATGACTGCTATAGTAGCAGCAAAGGAGGGAATTTGTGTCAAGAAGTTTGTTATCAAACTAAGGTGTGGTTCGCAACGGGCTAACACTAAAGATATATTGTATGACAATAGTATCGACATGATTTAACCCCAAGGAACTAAAGGTCTCACCAAAAGACCAAATTTATACAATGCCATCTCATTGGAGAATGAGTGATGCGTGAAGACGCAAAGACATGCAAATACACATGGACTTGAAGCGTCAGATCCGTAGATTATGTTAACCACTTGCAATTGCGTATATGGAACACCAGAAAGCCATAGATGTTCAATACGCAAAGTTTTCAAACTAGATTATTGTCTCTAGTGCAAGTGGGAGACTGAAGGGAATATGCCCGAGAGGCAATAATAAAGTGGTTATTATCGTATTCCTTATTTATGATAAATGTTTATTTTACATGCTATAATTGTATTAATACGGAAACGTTAATACATGCATGTTTAATAAACAAAAAGGAAGTTCCTAGTTATGCCTCTCTTATAAACTAGCTCGTTGATTAACAAGATGATCAAGGTTTCCTGGTCATGGACATTGGATGTTGTTAATAACGAGGTCACAAAATTAGTGTAATGATGTGATGAACATTCATCCGAAGTATAGCATTACGATCAAAGTCATTGCGTTTATATTGCTATAACAATTTACGAAGTGATCCTAATCCTTAGACCATGAGATCATGTCAATCACTAACACCGGAAGAGTTTCTTGATAACATCAAATGTCACACCGTAACAGGGTGATTATAAAGATGGATTCAGAACTAATAAAGTGTTATGTTGAGGCCCATGGATCGAGAGTGGAATTTGTTCATCCCGATGACGGATAGATATACTCTGGGCCCTCTCGGTGATATCACATTGATTAGCTTGCAAGCAAGTGATTTGATCACTAGAATGTTATATCACGGGAACGAGAAAAGAGTGCATGTCAGTAACGAGATCAAACTAGGTATGGAGATACCGATGATTGAATCTCGGACATGTAATATATCACGAAACAAAAGGATTAAGATACTAGCGTAAAAGGTTCCGACGATCACAAGAAAGTCATCGTTGAATGTGTGGGAGTCAGTATGGGTCTCCAGATCCCGCTTCTGATTATTGATCCGAGAGGGGTATCGATCATGTCTGCATTATTCACGAACCGTAGGGTGACACACTTAAGAGACACCGACATCCATTTGGAGCAAAAGTTTCATGCCGAAAAGAATAACAAACGCAAGAATTTATTTCACTAGATACCGAAACGGGTTTTCGGGTGAAATTGCAGAAAGTGTTTCTGCATGTGAAATGAAATACTAGCAAGGGTTTATATGTGAATGTTTGTCATTAAAGTAATTGACAAAATTCTGAATAAATAAAAGGAGTTTTATTTAATGAGAGTTTGCATTAAATTTGGTGGAAATTTAATGGGAATTTGAGTGGGTTTTTGAGTGGAGGGAATTGAAAGGCATTTGAGTGAGTGGAGTGTCCACCCACATGAATGTGGAAGAGGTGGGGGCAGCCCCATGGCTGGGCGCATGGCCCCTTGGGTGCCCCCTCTCCCTATAAAAGGAGCCCCCTCCCTCTCTCTCACTCACACCTCCTCGTGAAGGATCTCTCTCCCCCTCTAGAATTTATCCCCCATGGTCTCGGACTAGCGAGATACATGTTCCCGGTGGCTATTCGGCAAGAAAGAGTTGTGCTTTCGCTGCATCGCTGGAGCAAGGAGGCGGAGGTTGCTCGGTGCCTCGAACGTGTGTGCGAGCACGGATGCGCTGCTGTTTTGCGGCGCTAGGACTTCCTCTTGATCTTGAGATCGGCAAGAGATCGTCTACATCAACCACGAGTTTGGACTCGTTAAGCTTTGTCGGTCTTCAAGGGTATGTTCTCTACGGATATACATCCGCCCGTTGTTTGTATCTAGTAGATAGATCTTGGTACATAGTTGTTCCCATCGTAGGAATTTTTTTGTTTTCTATGTTGCGAACCCTACAGGAAGCATAGCCAATGGCTTTCTGATCTACGAGTGCATCTCTTTCTGCCAGAACTATCTAACCACCGAGAACGAGGATGTTGGAATACCCACCAAGAAGCACCTCGGCAGGCTCACTGGGTATGGTCACCGCGAGGGCCACCGCTCACTGCATGTCGGCATTGCTAATCGACGCGCCAACTTTGCCAGGGCACACCGAGTCGCACTACAACACATTGAATTGGTAAGCCCTTGGGTGGAAGAGCACAAAATCTTGATCGAGCAGGAGTACGTGGACCGGGCCCACCCGAGGAAGAAAGGAGACGTAACAATAGAATACAACTCCACCTTCACGGGTTGGTTCAAGAAAAGGCTGCTGGACAATCCCCCGCAGACGCCTTCTACGGAAGATCAACAACTCATATTCTCCTTGTCACAGGGCCCAACGCATAACCTAAAGACCTATCAGTCATACGACATCAACGGTTACAGATTCTACACCGAGGAAAAGGACATGAATAGCGAATATCAAAACTCAGGAGTTACTATGATGTCCTTCGCCGATGACGAGACTACTGTCATGGAAAGATTCTACGGAAGGATCGAGGAGATATGGGAGCTTGACTACTGTGGAGAGACGGTACCGATGTTCCGTGTTAGATGGGCCAAGAACGTCGAAAAAGAAGGCCGATATTTCACCACCTGCGTTATACCAGATGCCAAGTCGGCAAAGAAGGCCTCCACGAAATATGAGCCATGGATACTCGCTAGCCAAGTTGATCAATGTTTCTTTATTACCGACCCGTCAATGCCCAGTCGTGTTGTAGTGAGGAGGGGCAAGAGGAGCATCATCGGAATGGAAGGATCTGCCAACGAGCAAGACTTTGACAAGAATGGTGATCTGAAGATCGAAGAGGAGTTCGACAAGTACTTCAACATGCCTACTACTACAGTAAGAAGAAAGACCACACTACCTACTAAAGGTTGTCCGTTCACGAGAAGAAATCTCATAGTGCCCGGGCTAAAGTATTCAACCGCGAAGAAAAAAGGCAAGAAGATTGTGAAGAGATGCTAGCTAGCTCGAAATATCACACGACGATGTGTGACCTTTTTTGTGTATTAGTTAGAGACTAAAATATATCGTGATATTCGTGTGGGTATACAAATTCACATGTGTTTGTGACAAGCACAATATATACAATAATTCGGGGAGTGTTTTTTAATAAATATACATGTGTATGTGCTTGGTTTTAAATATATTAGTAACATGTAATTTTGAAACAAAGAAAAAAAAGTGACCCAGCCAGGATTCGGACTTGGCTGGGAAAGGTTTGTCAATGCATCACAACCACTGGGCTAATCTGTGTTTGATGTCCAACTACAACCTCATGTTTGTTTTGACTAAGTGCCAATGTTCTGTGGTGCATATCGCTTGAATGCGCCAAAGAAGTTCAAACTTCTATGGCGCATGCGAGCGATATGCGCCACAGAACATTGGCACTTACCCAAATAACTGTTCACCCCCTTCCCCTTTCTTTCCCCAACCTGCGGCTTACCTCTCGCGCCCGACGAACCCTAGCGCCCGACGAACCCTAGCGCCTGCATGCACCCTAGCACCGAAGGAGGAGGGAGCCGTCGCTGCTGTCGGAGCCGCTGTCGGAGGAGGCGCTGTCGGAGCCGCTGTCGGAGGATCCGTCGCTGCTGTCGGAGCCCGTGGAGGAGGGAGCCCGTGGAAGAGCAGGCGCAGGAGCTCGTGGTGGAGGATGTGGCATCCCGCAAAACCACTACTAGAAAATCGCGTTGATTTTGTGCATTGCATCATCATGACCGCATGCTCATGTCATCATGCCACATTGCATTTGAGCATCGTCATCGTCATGCATATTAATTTGCCTAAAAACTATTTGCGAAAGACAATCGATTTCTAAAATTAACCCTCCTTCTATTTCAAATTAACCCCCGGATGCTTCCGGATATTTTTGTTTGTCTAAAATCTATTTATAAAGCTTATTGCAAAAATTAAATAAAAGTTATATTATTTAGTGGGGCAGTCGAACGGGCCGAATCGATCCGAACGACCACCCCAGAACAAAACGGCCCACCCGTAATCCTAAAGTTACCAGTCCTATTCTACCCACACCCTCTCCACATCACCCCCACCTATCCCAGGCCGCCACATCACCCTGGCCATTCCCCCACCCTATCAGTCAGTGCCACCTCACCCCTCCAACTCCCTCTCCCTCCACCCATCTCACCAGCCGGCCCACACCCAACCTCCCTCCCTCACTCACACGCAACCCACCCCTCTCTCTGCCCCGGGTCCCACTCGCCCCACGCGGCCCACCCCTCAGCCTCACCCCCTCTCCCAACCGCTTGCCAGCCCAGCCCCCTGGCCCCACACGCCTGCAGCCCCCGCGCTCGCCGCCTGGCCCCTGTCCCCCACCTCCCGATCCTCCCTCTCTCTCTGTTCTTCTTCCTCCTGGCGCCCGCTCGTCCCGACGACCACCACCCCGCTCACCTTCTCCCGCCCCTACTCTCTGCGCCGCGCGCCGGCGAGCCCGCGTCGCCGCGCCGCCGGCGTCGACCCCACCGCCCTCGGTCTCCCCAAGCCCCGCCCCGCCCGCGTGCTCGCCGCCGCTCCTCTCTGTTTCTCCGGCCGTCCTTCCCCAAGCCAGCGTCGCCGTCGCTCCTCCGGCGCCGCCTCTTCCCCTCCTCGCCGGCGACCGCGCCTCCCCGCCCCCATCTCGAGCTCCGCCGGCTCTCCGCCCCGCTCGCCCTCGCGCCGCCGCGCTCACCCACCTTCCTCCTCGCCCCCGTCCGCTTCCCCGCCTCCACCGCGCCTGGCTCGCCGTCCGCCTCAGCTCCCCGCATCTCCCCGCTCCGGCCTCGGCCCCACCTCCGTGTGACCCCGCGCCTCCCCTCCATGCCAGCGCGCTGGCCGCCGGAGCCCTGCCGTCGCCGGTTCTGGCTGCTGCAGCGACGCCGCCTCCCTCCGCAGGCTCGAGCCGGTCGACCTCGCCGGCGCCCCGTCCCCTGCCTCCCCGGTCCCTGTCTCCGGCGCCCGCGGCATGTGACGCCCTCGCCGTTTTCGTTTCCCTGCAGGTCGTCGTCGCCAGTACCAGGGGGTGCTGCTCCGTTTTGGGAGCCTCTCGGTTTCCTCTGCCTCGGGTACCGTGTGTAGTACCGGTATCGAGTGGAGGAAGTACCGAGATGGGGGCCGAAGTATCATCAAAAACCGTAAATTGTCTACATGGGCCCGATGACCGCCAGGACCGCCTCTTGGAACGCCATGCCTTTCTTCACGAACGTCGAGACCGTACCTCGTCGAACCCCCGGAACCCCAAGGTCTATCGCCATCGGACAAGCTCGCCGCGGACCCTTGAAGCATGGATCCGATGGCCGAAGGTCTTCTACTTGGACGCCAAGATCGTCTCGACCATGACGTTTTGAAGAATGGACCTGGCGCACCCCGAGGACCCTGACGCCGTTTCAAAGTTCGCCACCGGTGTATAAGGAGGAACCCTCAAGGCCTTCGACGGGGAATCGACAAGATCACCGTGGGACTCCAAGGTCTACTTCGAAGTTTGCCGGACGCCAAGTTCTTCGCCCCGAACGCCAAGACCGACAACATGACCCGAAGACCACGGAAGCGACAAGTACTCCCTCGAGAACGCCGAGTACCTCACCCCGGACACCGATACCCTGGACGACAAGTTCTTCCCCCGGAAGCTTTAACCCTCGTGCGGCAAGATCTACTACCCCGATCCGAAGACCCTAAATTCCGGAGTCCGAGAACGATCCCGTCGAACCCCGAACCCCAGCTCCTGACCCTGAGACCGGACCCCGAACCTCGGAACCCCAAGATCGTCGAGACCCCCCTAATGTGTGAACCCCTTCCCGAAAACCCTATTTTATAACATAATACAACTTGTCGCATCTTAAACTTTCATCTTGCATGCATATTTGTGTGGTTTGGGGGCCTTATGCCGATTCACCTCATAATTAAATATGGGGCCCATATGCGGGCAAATCCAGCCTTATATTGGCCTCATTTAAATTTGTGTAGCGAACCCGGTTCTATCTTCTGCCATGTTAAGACAACATTTAAATTGCGGGGTATCTAAACAACGTGAACCACCTAATTAATTGTCGGGACCCCGGTTCCGCTTAATATGATCTAATTGCATCGCACCTTGCCATGTCATGCATCATACATGCATCATGCCGATCTTTTGCCGTAGTATTAAATATTGCATCCGGTGTTTCTTCTAGTGCTTTGCTTCTTCGCGGATAAGGCCGTTGAGTTGATGTGAGCTTCGCCCCGATCTTCTGTTGATCCTTCGGCAATGTTTTTCAGGCGAGCATCTCCCCCTTTCTACCTATCTTACTTTTATAGTATTTATTCCCTCTTGTTGATCTATTGCTATCTGTGTTGCGATGCTTTAGTTTCCGTACCTGGATATACCGTGCAGCCCTATATTGCCTTGGACACATCCTATTACCTGTTGTTTGGTAGATAGATGGACTTGCGCGTCGTAGTCGCTTGCTCAAGTGCTGTTGCGTGTCGTCCAGTGCCACAGTTGATGATGTTTTGCCGCATGTTGATGTTGGGGGTTGATCATAGTTTTACTTATCGTTCACTTTAATTCCTGTTTAACAACTAAAATTGAAGTAAGCAGAGGCATCGGTGGGTGATAGATAATATTTGGTTTCCGAACGCCCACTTGTGTCCCGTAGGACCCCGAGTACTTGATACCTGTTCCTTGATTTATCGCGCTATACACATCCGGGAGGTATATGGGACCCCCCTGAGCCAGAGCTTGATTCAGTCTTATTTCTTGGGGCCACAAACTAGTTTGAGGTTTTATTTACTATCCTGTACTTATGCCATGCTACTGCTTTATTTACGATTGTGCGAGGAGCACACTGTACTGTTTAGGTAAGCGGAGTGTTTTCGCGGTATCGACAAGCCCAGCCACACTTTCGGGTTCCCAGTCGTTTACAGCCATTGACGCAAACCTTGAGTCCGTCTCGGAGCTAGCTTACTTCGTTGCGGGTCTACTCAATGGGGTGGCCCCCTGAAATATTTCTGAATCCTGTGATTGCTTTGTCGTGAAAGCCTCGTTGGGTTTTGATTTGGTTTTTCCGAGGTTGATCGAGTGTGTGTTGCTATTGGTGCACCCCGGCCGGGTAAAACTTTCTGAAAGCCGTGTCCGCGGTTATGGACGACTTGGAGCACAGTATCTCGACCATAGACAAGCATAACTAAAGTAGTGCTATAAATTTGACTTTATAATGACTAGTAATCAGCTTCACTATAACGGAATGGCTAAATAATACTGCCCACAATTGCTTGTTTGGAGTGTCGCTTGCGACCATTGTACCTGACTAGTAATTATGGCAACTACAACGGAATGGCTGAATAAAAGTACCAACAACTGCTGGGTTTTTGGGTTATCTCATGCTAAATGTATCTGACTAGTAAGTGTTGCCACTATAACGGAATGGTTAACTAAAAGTGCCCACTGCTTACTTAAACGGGATGATTATCTATACCTGACTAGTAATTGCTGCGACGGTAACTGAATAAATAAAACTGCCAACTGTGTGAGTTCCTCGGTTGACTTCCTCGTTTGGTATCGAGGGGGAAACACCAGGATGGGTTTGTTTGGTGTTAGCTTCAGGTTGGATCCGGATAGGTCATTCTTACCCCCCTCTGATAACCGCCAGTTGTATCGAGTCTCTATAGGTTGTTTAGTGCATGCTGCCGCTGCCGCTCAGTCCACCATACCTATGTAGGCGAGGACCGCCGAACTCTAGTCTCGCCGTGTACTGGCCTCAGTACTGACGCTCCTCTTTTTCCTTTGCCTTTGTCGGCACCCCTTTTGTTTAAGCAGGTTTTGAGATCGACGTAGTTAGCAGGGTTACCCTTCCGGCTTGGCCTAGGCAGGGTTATGGACGCCATTGGTTATTCTTCAGGGCTCTTAGCCCCATTTGCATCTTGTCCGTAGTCGGACGCCCTACCATTTTCAAGGTGATTTGGATCTTTGTATATTATATCTGTACTCTTGACTCATTGAGTCGCTATTATATATATCTGTTCTGTGGGTCCCATCGAGGGCTGTTGTGTAATGTTATTACTTCGTTTTCCACCCGCACGAAAGTGCCTGGTGGGCACCTTTGAATCGTTTCTATGCGGGTTTGGCGGGTTTCGCTAAAACTTGCATAGGTCCGATTCTGAGGGTGTTACAGAGTGGTATCAGAGCTCAGCAGTTGCGATACCCCACAAGTCCAGCCTGTAGGATAACCTAGCTAACGGCCGAAGTAGAGTGTCAAAACTACTTTTGCAAAATCGGTTGGATAGATCTGATTAGGTCTGATTTTACTTCTTACCCCTTTGCTATTCTCCTCTTATCTCGACGTGTTTTGAATTGGCTCTCTTATCTTTCCTTTGAGTCCAGGAATTCTCGTGGTGGGGTTTCCGTCGTACCTTAGGTTTTCGCTTCCTCTTTTGGTAACGGTGTGTCTACATCCGGTCTTCCTGCTATCTGAGTGATCCTTTATCTGTGGTGCCATTCTTTGTTCCTTGTTTGTGCCTTCCGGTGTTTTCCGACGCGACGATATCATCTACGCCAGATCCGATGCAGGGTCTGCATCACTCCTTTGTTTCTGAACCTCGATTGCCGAGATCTTCAGTCTAATTCCGAGAATGGTTGCACGCTTTACCACCGATTGTGCAGAGTAATAGTTTGGGTGCGTGATGGATTGGCCCCCATGCCGACTACCCCTTCTATTCGCCTTTGTACCTTGAAGTGGACGAGAATGCATCGGTTCCCTCTTTCTATCGGAGATAGAGGTGGCTTTATTTTTGTCGATTCCTCTACCTTCGACCTTTTGTTCCTGGAGTGTTCTCTCGACGATCACGGACAACGAACTCTTGTTAGTGGTGTCGCGAGGATCTACCCGAAGCGAGAAGACGCAGATCGCCGACCTTCCTTCCGGTATCATGAGGCGGATCTCGAGGGCGAGATCCATTGTTAGTGGTGTCGAATTGTGGCATCCCGCAAAACCACTACTAGAAAATCGCGTTGATTTTGTGCATTGCATCATCATGACCGCATGCTCATGTCATCATGCCACATTTCATTTGAGCATCGTCATCGTCATGCATATTAATTTGCCTAAAAACTATTTGCGAAAGACAATCGATTTCTAAAATTAACCCTCCTTCTATTTCAAATTAAACCCCCGGATGCTTCCGGATATTTTTGTTTGTCTAAAATCTATTTATAAAGCTTATTGAAAAAATTAAATAAAAGTTATATTATTTTAGTGGGGCAGTCGAACGGGCCGAATCGACCCGAACGACCACCCCAGAACAAAACGGCCCACCCGTAATCCTAAAGTTACCAGTCCTATTCTACCCACACCCTCTCCACATCACCCCCACCTATCCCAGGCCGCCACATCACCCTGGCCATTCCCCCACCCTATCAGGCAGTGCCACCTCACCCCTCCAACTCCCTCTCCCTCCACCCATCTCACCAGCCGGCCCACACCCAACCTCCCTCCCTCACTCACACGCAACCCACCCCTCTCTCTGCCCCGGGTCCCACTCGCCCCACGCGGCCCACCCCTCAGCCTCACCCCCTCTCCCAACCGCTTGCCAGCCCAGCCCCCTGGCCCCACACGCCTGCAGCCCCCGCGCTCGCCGCCTGGCCCCTGTCCCCCACCTCCCGATCCTCCCTCTCTCTCTGTTCTTCTTCCTCCTGGCGCCCGCTCGTCCCGACGACCACCACCCCGCTCACCTTCTCCCGCCCCTGCTCTCTGCGCCGCGCGCCGGCGAGCCCGCGTCACCGCACCGCCGGCGTCGACCCCGCCGCCCTCGGTCTCCCCAAGCCCCGCCCCGCCCGCGTGCTCGCCGCCGCTCCTCTCCGTTTCTCCGTCCGTCCTTCCCCAAGCCAGCGTCGCCGTCGCTCCTCCGGCGCCGCCTCGCCTCCGCGCCGCCTCTTCCCCTCCTCGCCGGCGACCGCGCCTCCCCGCCCCCATCTCGAGCTCCGCCGGCTCTCCGCCCCGCTCGCCCTCGCGCCGCCGCGCTCACCCACCTTCCTCCTCGCCCCCGTCCGCTTCCCCGCCTCCACCGCGCCTGGCTCGCTGTCCGCCTCAGCTCCCCGCATCTCCCCGCTCCGGCCTCGGCCCCACCTCCGCGTGACCCTGCGCCTCCCCTCCGCGCCAGCGCGCCGGCCGCCGGAGCCCTGCCGTCGCCGGTTCTAGCCGCTGCAGCGACGCCGCCTCCCTCCGCAGGCTCGAGCCGGTCGACCTCGCCGGCGCCCCGTCCCCTGCCTCCCCGGTCCCTGTCTCCGGCGCCCGCGGCATGTGACGCCCTCGCCGTTTTCGTTTCCCTGCAGGTCATCGTCGCCAGTACCAGGGGGTGCTGCTCCGTTTTGGGAGCCTCTCGGTTTCCTCTGCCTCGGGTACCGTGTGTAGTACCGGTATCGAGTGGAGGAAGTACCGAGATGGGGGCCGAAGTATCATCAAAAACCGTAAATCGTCGACATGGGCCCGATGACCGCCAGGACCGCCTCTTGGAACGCCATGCCTTTCTTCACGAACGTCGAGACCGTACCTCGTCGAACCCCCGGAACCCCAAGGTCTATCGCCATCGGACAAGCTCGTCGCGGACCCTTGAAGCATGGATCCGATGGCCGAAGGTCTTCTACTTGGACGCCAAGATCGTCTCGACCATGACGTTTTGAAGAATGGACCTGGCGCACCCCGAGGACCCTGACGCCGTTTCAAAGTTCGCCACCGGTGTATAAGGAGGAACCCTCAAGGCCTTCGACGGGGAATCGACAAGATCACCGCGGGACTCCAAGGTCTACTTCGAAGTTTGCCGGACGCCAAGTTCTTCGCCCCGAACGCCAAGACCGACAACATGACCCGAAGACCACGGAAGCGACAAGTACTCCCTCGAGAACGCCGAGTACCTCACCCCGGACACCGATACCCTGGACGACAAGTTCTTCCCCCGGCAGCTTTGACCCTCGTGCGGCAAGATCTACTACCCCGATCCGAAGACCCTAAATTCCGGAGTCCGAGAACGATCCCGTCGAACCCCGAACCCCAGCTCCTGACCCTGAGACCGGACCCCGAACCTCGGAACCCCAAGATCGTCGAGACCCCCCTAATGTGTGAACCCCTTCCCGAAAACCCTATTTTATAACATAATACAACTTGTCGCATCTTAAACTTTCATCTTGCATGCATATTTGTGTGGTTTGGGGGCCTTATGCCGATTCACCTCATAATTAAATATGGGGCCCATATGCGGGAAAATCCAGCCTTATATTGGCCTCATTTAAATTTGTGTAGCGAACCCGGTTCTATCTTCTGCCATGTTAAGACAACATTTAAATTGCGGGGTATCTAAACAACGTGAACCACCTAATTAATTGTCGGGACCCCGGTTCCGCTTAATATGATCTAATTGCATCGCACCTTGCCATGTCATGCATCATACATGCATCATGCCGATCTTTTGCCGTAGTATTAAATATTGCATCCGGTGTTTCTTCTAGTGCTTTGCTTCTTCGCGGATAAGGCCGTTGAGTTGATGTGAGCTTCGCCCCGATCTTCTGTTGATCCTTCGGCAATGTTTTTCAGGCGAGCATCTCCCCCTTTCTACCTATCTTACTTTTATAGTATTTATTCCCTCCTGTTGATCTATTGCTATCTGTGTTGCGATGCTTTAGTTTCCGTACCTGGATATACCGTGCAGCCCTATATTGCCTTGGACACATCCTATTACCTGTTGTTTGGTAGATAGATGGACTTGCGCGTCGTAGTCGCTTGCTCAAGTGCTGTTGCGTGTCGTCCAGTGCCACAGTTGATGATGTTTTGCCGCATGTTGATGTTGGGGGTTGATCATAGTTTTACTTATCGTTCACTTTAATTCCTGTTTAACAACTAAAATTGAAGTAAGCAGAGGCATCGGTGGGTGATAGATAATATTTGGTTTCCGAACGCCCACTTGTGTCCCGTAGGACCCCGAGTACTTGATACCTGTTCCTTGATTTATCGCGCTATCCACATCCGGGAGGTATATGGGACCCCCCTGAGCCAGAGCTTGATTCAGTCTTATTTCTTGGGGCCACAAACTAGTTTGAGGTTTTATTTACTATCCTGTACTTATGCCATGCTACTGCTTTATTTACGATTGTGCGAGGAGCACACTGTACTGTTTAGGTAAGCGGAGTGTTTTCGCGGTATCGACAAGCCCAGCCACACTTTCGGGTTCCCAGTCGTTTACAGCCATTGACGCAAACCTTGAGTCCGTCTCGGAGCTAGCTTACTTCGTTGCGGGTCTACTCAATGGGGTGGCCCCCTGAAATATTTCTGAATCCTGTGATTGCTTTGTCGTGAAAGCCTCGTTGGGTTTTGATTTGGTTTTTCCGAGGTTGATCGAGTGTGTGTTGCTATTGGTGCACCCCGGCCGGGTAAAACTTTCTGAAAGCCGTGTCCGCGGTTATGGACGACTTGGAGCACAGTATCTCGACCATAGACAAGCATAACTAAAGTAGTGCTATAAATTTGACTTTATAATGACTAGTAATCAGCTTCACTACAACGGAATGGCTAAATAATACTGCCCACAATTGCTTGTTTGGAGTGTCGCTTGCGACCATTGTACCTGACTAGTAATTATGGCAACTACAACGGAATGGCTGAATAAAAGTACCAACAACTGCTGGGTTTTTGGGTTATCTCATGCTAAATGTATCTGACTAGTAAGTGTTGCCACTATAACGGAATGGTTAACTAAAAGTGCCCACTGCTTACTTAAACGGGATGATTATCTATACCTGACTAGTAATTGCTGCGACGATAACTGAATAAATAAAACTGCCAACTGTGTGAGTTCCTCGGTTGACTTCCTCGTTTGGTATCGAGGGGGAAACACCAGGATGGGTTTGTTTGGTGTTAGCTTCAGGTTGGATCCGGATAGGTCATTCTTACCCCCCTCTGATAACCGCCAGTTGTATCGAGTCTCTATAGGTTGTTTAGTGCATGCTGCCGCTGCCGCTCAGTCCACCATACCTATGTAGGCGAGGACCGCCGAACTCTAGTCTCGCCGTGTACTGGCCTCAGTACTGACGCTCCTCTTTTTCCTTTGCCTTTGTCGGCACCCCTTTTGTTTAAGCAGGTTTTGAGATCGACGTAGTTAGCAGGGTTACCCTTCCGGCTTGGCCTGGGCAGGGTTATGGACGCCATTGGTTATTCTTCAGGGCTCTTAGCCCCATTTGCATCTTGTCCGTAGTCGGACGCCCTACCATTTTCAAGGTGATTTGGATCTTTGTATATTATATCTGTACTCTTGACTCATTGAGTCGCTGTTATATATATCTGTTCTGTGGGTCCCATCGAGGGCTGTTGTGTAATGTTATTACTTCGTTTTCCACCCGCACGAAAGTGCCTGTTGGGCACCTTTGAATCGTTTCTATGCGGGTTTGGCGGGTTTCGCTAAAACTTGCATAGGTCCGATTCTGAGGGTGTTACAGAGGAGGAGCCGCCACCGGAGCCCATGGAGGAGAAGGAGAAGGATCCCGCCCACGCCACCTCGCCGTCCATGCTTCCTCGCTGTCCACTCCACCTCGCCATCTACCCCTTGGTGAGCATCGTCGTCTACTCCCCTCTCCCCTCTCTCTCTGTTCTACTCTGTTCTTCTCTCTGTGGCGCTGCGGTGAGCAGGCGCGATCGAGCGGACGCAGGCTGCGCTCGGTGATTTCGCCAGCGCCCTGCCGTTCCTTGCTCCTACTTAGGCCACGCCACGCCTTTGCCGCACGTAAGTGTTGATGGATCTCTCCTAGGACAGTTAGCATTGGTGGATCGAATTCGTGGAGTCGCGAATTCGCGATCAGCATCAGTTCAATTCCTCATCCGTCCCCAGTACTGTCAGATGCGTATACTGAAACTATGATCCTTGCAGTACTGTCAGTAGTTCTCCCATACGATGTTCCTCCATTTGGATGTATGTTGATTGTGGCTAATTAGCATGTGGCAGCTTATTTCGTGTTGACAGAATTGATATCGAAGTTTTGTGACTTGAAGTTGCAATTTGTTCATCTGACATCCTTGTGCTGAAACTATGATCCTTTTATAGTTATTTGTTACGCTTACCTGGAACTGGAATCGATGCAACAATTACTTGATTTGGTTGTGTGCCGATGATTACTGATTGGCAGTTTATTTCTTACTAGCACCATGCTTGGTATCCGAAATGATCTTCTCAGCTAGAATGAAGTGCTAGTCCTAAGCAGGAAGTCCATCATGTAGATTAAGTACGCATACAGTAACGATAGTGTCAAACCAGCGAATCTGTACTGTTGTTAGCTGTTGCGGTTATCTAGAACTGGAATCATGATCGATGCAGTAACCCCTCAATTTTGGGTGTGTGTTGATTGTGGCTAATTAGCAGCAGCTTATTTCCTGTTGATAGAATGGTTTTGATGGATGATATGCAGCAGCGATTTGTTTCTGCAACTTGTTTTCTGACAGGAAGTTTTGTGACTTGGCTGGTGGTTCATCTATCTGGCATCCCATAGTTAAATGTTGTGATCCTTCTGCTGATCCTGGAACTAGAATGGATGCAGCAATTCGTTGATTTGGTTGTGTGTCGTTGTTGATTACTGACTAGCAGTTTATGTCCTATTAACACCATGCATGGTTTACAACAATCTACAGTAGTGTGTATTCAGTTGACAAGCAAATAATTTTCCAGTAATGAGTTAGCATTTCAGAACAGACTTTTTGTTTACCGTTAGCAGGTCAACCCCTTTATCTTCCAGTGTTGGGATGCTATTTATATGATGATCTGTTTATGATCTGGTTATAGAGATGGTACTGTTTATGATCTGGTTATGATGATCTTTATATGATGCTCTGGTTTATTTATATGATATGATATGCTGTTGTTTATTTATATGAAATGGTTATGTATATGATCTAGTTATGCCGCTGTTTATGATCAGTGGATGAGATGGTGCTGTAGAGGTTTGTTTATTTTGTGAATGAGATGGTGTTGGATGATGATGGATGGTGTCAATGGGGTTGTCAATGGGGATGGGGTGTTTTTTCTTGCAGGGATTTCAATTGAGTTGCCCGTTTCTCCCGGAGTGTTGATTCACTTCCGTTTCGGTTGAGAAATGGGCACTCGTAGGTCCAAAAATTAGCAAAGGTCATGCCGAATTTTTTGATCGATATTTGTGCTAACTTTTTGCCTATTTTTTAGTAATAAAGCGCAAACATGTCGACTAACGACGAGGCCGGTCCTTCTAAACAAATGAGCGTCGAGGATCTAGCCCGAGAGGCCAACAAATCGTCGGCCGTCCCAAGAGCATGAGGAGACAGAGGACATGAGAATGACACCACCACCGACGACCGTTGTCGGAGGTGCTGGGGGCGAGGAAGATCCAGATTACAAGGGGACGACGACTATGATGGAACTAGTGAAGGCGGGGAGGAGGGTAACACCACCACGGATGGTGGCGAGTGCACAGATGGTGGTAGCGGCAACCCGGCCACCATACAGAAGAAGAAGGATATTAAGGATCGGAAGCCGCAAGTGCTCGCCAACATCTGTGATGAGTTCACCGAGGTCACAGAAGGTGGCCAACCCATTGCGCCTTCATCGATTGCCCGCGGGTACGGCATGCAACTCGGGTGAATCGTCCGGGAAAGCATGTCGATCAACACGAAGTACATCCGACGTAATCATGCTTTGGTCGAGAACCTCCTTAAGAAGCTTCACAAGCGATACACATTCCTAGAGAAGTTCAGAAACCTGGAGAGTAATAAGAACCCGGTGAACAAACTAGCACTGACAAAGATGAGCAACGCCTTGATCAGCTGGAAAACCCGGGTAAAGAACAACATTGACAAAGGTGAAAGCTGGGAGATTGTAAGTAGGAAAAATCCGATGCTCGACGAAGAAGAGTTCAAGATATTCAAGGCGGACTTAGATACCGCTGCCTCTAAAGCATGGACTGAGTGGGGGAAAGATTATCCGAGAGAAGAACATAGGTAACCACCGGCTTGGAAGCGGCAGATACAGAGGGAAACAGCCCATTTGGGACAAGGAGGACGCCGAGCTTGAACGCCTGGGTAAAGAGAACCCATGGCATAAAATTACACACCTGCAGATCCGACAATTTGTCCGGGCCCGCTACTACCTGGACCCTGTTAGAGGGGAGTTCGTCACCGACGACCCGGATGTGAAGGCCTTTGAGGATGAGCTGGTAAGGAATTTACTATGGATCTCTCATTAAAATAATTAAGCCAAGAATCTAAATGCATGCATGGGTTCACCTCTCCTTGTATCTCTGCAGGAGAAGGAATTGAATGCTAGCGAGGACTTGTCGTCCCAAGATTCGGCGGCGGAGCCATGGGACATTGTTTTTAATAGGGAGACGAGCACTTACAAGAAGAGGGAGAAGAAGTTGCCGCCAAAATCAGCTGGCCGTGTGTCTGACTTCGGTACAAGCATGAAGTTTACCGAGTACTACAAAGAGGACGCAAATAAGAGGAGGGAGAGGAAGAACCAGTCGACGGCTAAAGATAAAGCCGAGGTTGAAGAGCTGAAGTTGAAGGTGAAGAAATTAGAGGCAAAAGTGGACGAGAAAGCAATGGACAAGTTATTGGAGGAGAAGCTTCGCGCGATCATCCCCCCTGGGTTGATGGAGGGGCTAGCTGTTTGGAATGCGGGAGGTCGACAGGGGCCGATAAACATGCCCAGCTTTAGCGGCAGCAAGTCGAGCATCAACGCTAACGCGTCGCTGGACTTGGTGACCTCGCTGGCCACCATCGCCACGGCCCAGCCGCAAGAGGTTGTTGTCGCACAGCTGCCCCCTGCTGCTCCTGCCAAAAATACCAGTATCGCACAGCCGGCGGTGGCACTAGTACCGCGGGAGAATGCTGATGATAGGCCTGCCGCCGGGATTGGCCGTGTGTCGACATTAGCCGAGCTCAACGCCCTCACGAAGGTAACTAATATCATACTCCGCTTCATCTTCTTTATGCACCTTTGGTGATTGCCACCTCGATCATGATGCCCAACACATATGTGTCGATATTCAGGACACTGCTTGCGTACTACTCCACAAAGTTGCCGACGGCGAGTTGAAGGATGTTGCCAAGGGCAATATCATACAACTTGTGAACCGCACGATGCACAACAATGCAATGGACGATGCCGTGATGAGGGTCCGGATTGCTCGGGTGTTGCCAAGGTGCGACGACATGGACCCCCCCTTTCAACCTTAGGGAGCCGACGAACACAAGACCCTTGCAGAATGCCACGGCTGGCCCTTGACATGGCCGAAGACTCAGATTTGTCTTACGGGGCACCTAAGCGCCACCTCGATAGCTGTCTGTGTGTAGTGTTGTGTCACAAACTATATACTACCATGGTCGTATGTTGTAAACTTCACTATTGTGGTCGTTGTCGTCGAAGTTCTATGATTATGATCGATGTGCTATCTTCTATGTTTACTAATCTTTTGCTTTAGTTTATGTGAATATATATGCATGTGAACCAATTTAGTTCTTTCTGTTGCATGATTTACTAATATGCCTTATCTATAGAGATGACGAAGTGGTACGTGGTGTACAAGGGTTGGGTTCCAAGAGTCTACGATGAGTGGGACGACTGTCAGAAACAGGTGAACAAGTTTAGCGGCAACAACTACAAAGTATACGTGACTTGAGAGGAGGCGGTAGCCAAGTGGAGGAACCACCTATGGAAGGAGAACTGGATGAAGATATTGCTAGTGCTCTTGTTCACCGTTGTCATAGTTGTATTCTGTTTGATTCTAGTGTAGGCGATGAACACTTCATTTGTAATGTGATGAGATGGTGAACTTTGTAACAAACCACTTCATTTGACTTGTATTGTAATGTGATGATCACTTGTCTATCTCGTTCGGGCTCTAAGTAGTGTGATGGCACTATATTCATGTTTGTATTATATTTTTTTTCATATACTAAGTCAATTATACTGTTTCTGTATAATACTGTATAATACCTGTATAATACTATATATTTGGACAATTTTCATTTTTTAATACCTGATATTCAAACCAGTGGCGCATCGTTGTAACCTTCTGTGGCACACAGTGATTCAGTTGCGCATTGTCCATAATGCGCCACTGAACAGAGTCCTGTGGCGCATCAACAAAAATGCGCCACAGAAGTATCATGACTTCTGTGGCGCATTTCGGAATGCGCCACAGAAGTTTTCATCAGTGGCGTCCCTGCCATGCGCCACAGAAGACCAATATAGATGCGCCACTGATGAAGGATTTCCTAGTAGTGTTGCATGCTCTCCATTGTTAGTAGATATCTTGGCCAAGTAGTTGCTAGTGACTCTAAGAGGGGTATTTATGCTCGATAGTGGGTTCATGCCTCTATCTAATCTAAGGGAAGTGACAGAAATCTCTAAGGTTGTAGATGTGCTGTTGCCACTAGGGAGAAAACAACGGTCTCTTGTTCATGGAACAAGTGGATTGTTTACCTTACACACTTTGCTTAAAGCAGTTGTCTGTTGCTTGCAACTTAATACTGGAGGGGGTTTGGATGATAACCCAAAGGTGGAATTCTAGTCATAGATGCAGTAGGATGGCGGTCTATGTATCTTGTTGTATTGCCCAATCGAATCTCATAGGATCTTGATGTCTAGTATTGCATTGTTATGCCTTGCTCAGTCCTGTCAATTGCCCTGCTGTAATTTGTTTACCCAGCATGCCATGTTTGTTTATCTAAGGAGAACACCTCTAGTGAACTATGGACCCCGGTCCAATCTTTGCCATTGATACATCTTCCACTGTTACTGTTTACTTTATGCAAACCACCATCATCTTCCACACCATATAGTTAATCCTTTGTTACAGCAACCGGTGAGATTGACAACCTCACTGTTCATCAGGGCAAAGTCTTGAGTTTGTGTCATGTAGGTTTCCAAATTTCTTGCAACACCTTTGAGACGTTTCATTCCTCCTACTGGTTCGATAACCTTGGTTTCTTACTGAGGGAAGAATTGTTTTTGTGCTCTTCACACCTTGCTCTTGGGGTTTCCCGACGAAGCGCTCTTAGGCGCCATCAACAAGTTTTTTGGCGCTGTTGCCGGGGAGGCTAAGGACGTCTTCACAAGGGGAGTCCTTCACAACCTTTATCTTTACTTTGTTTTTGTTTTGCTTAGTTTCTTTTGTTTGGTTTTGTTTGCCTCTTTTTATCAAAAACTCCAAATGAATTAATTTAGTATGGTTTGCTTTCCCTTATCAAAAACACAAAAAAATAGTTCCTGATCTAGTTGTTGCTGCTATTTTGGCTTGCTCCACTTTTGCCAAAATGAAATCTACTGAGAACACAAAGTTGTGTGACTTCACTAGCACAAACAACAATGATTTCCTAAGCACTTCTATTGCTCCACCTGCTCCTGATGCTACCTTTTATGAAATTAAGCCTACTTTGTTGAATCTTGTGATGAGAGAGGAAAATATGGTTGTAGAAGTTTTCATGGTACTAAAACACCTCTCTATGTGCTGAAACTTTTGAAGTTGCTCTTGTTTTATCTACCCATTCTTGTTACTATGTGCTTCTTTGATTTATTCTCTTACAAGATTCCTATGCATAGGAAGTGGGTTAGACTTAAATGTGTTTTGAATTTGCTTCTTGATGCTCTCTTTTACTTCAATTCATATTTCTTATGTGAGCATCTTCTCAAACTATCATGCCTAACTTAAAGGCGTTAAATAAAAGTACTTATTAGAAGATAACCCAAGAGTTTTCTTGAGTCTTGGAAGTTATTACTTCAGTAATGACCTTTCCTTATCCTTTTTGTTTGCTTTTTGTGCCAAGAATGACCTCTAATTGAAGGGTTTCACAGCATAGTAAATCAAAAAAATTCTACGGATGCGAACAAGAAAGCCAAGATCTAATCTAGGAGATGTAATCAACGAGAGAGATAGATGAGATGCAGACATGATCTTCTATCCTAGCATCGATTATCCATTCTATCCTAGCATCGATGCACGTTAAGTGTGTGACCCTACGGGTTCGAGAATATGCAGACATGATCTTCTATCAATAATCAACAGCGGGATCTGGAAACCCATATTGACTCCCACATACTCATCGATGATCATATCGGATGAACCACGATGCCAGGATTCAATTAATCCCATATATGTATTCCCTTCGTCATGCGATATTTTACTTGCCCGAGATTCGATCGTTGGTATCGGCATACCTAGTTCAATCTCGTCACAACAAGTACTTTACTCGTTCCGTAATCCGATATCACTTTGTGATTAACTCCTTAAACACGTGCTTGCAAGCGGTGTTGATATCGATTACCGAGTGGGCCCGAAGTATATCTCTCCGACTCGGGAGGGACAAATTACATCTCGATACATACAACCCAACAAGTACTTTCCGATCACCTGAGAGACACCTTTATGATCACCCTCACATAGGATGACGTTTGATGACCTCAAAGCTTTCTTCCGATACCAGGGAGTTGTATTATCTCATGGTCTAAGGAATACAATACTTGACATAGGAAAAAGCTTCGCAAAGATGAACACGATGACACGATCTAATTGCTCTGCTTAATTTGGGTCTGTCCATCATATCATTCTCCTAATGACATGATTTCATTATTAATCGACAACTCATGTCTATGGTTAGGAAACCTTAACCATCATTAATCAATGAGCTAGTCCATAGAGGCGTACTAGGGACACGGTGTTGTTCATAAACCACACAAGTATCAAAGTTTCCGCTTAATACAATTCTAGCATTGAATATAAACTTTATCATGAACAAGAATTATAATAATAACATCTTTATTATTGCCTCTAGGGCATAATTCCAATAGTCTCCCACTTGCACTAGAGTCAATAATCTAGTTTACATCTGGCAACAATCTAACACCCATGGAATTAAGGTGTTGATCATGTTTTGCTCGTGGAAGAGGTTTAGTCAACGGATCTGCGACATTCAGATCTGTATGTACTTTGCTAATCTTCAAATCTCCCTCTGCTATATAATCTCGAATTATATGAAAACGGCGGTTGATGCGCTTGGTCTTTGGATGATATCTTGGTTCCTTAGCCAATGCTATGGCGCCAGTGTTGTCACACAATATCTCCAGTGGGTCCAAGGCACTTGGAACCACACCAAGCTTAGTGATGAAGTTCCTGATCCAAAATCCTTCACTTGACGCTTCTGAAGCAGCCATGTATTCCGCTTTTGTTGTAGATCCCGCGATCACGCTTTGCTTGCAGCTTCTCCAGCTCACAACTCCACCATTCAAAATATAAACATATCCTATCTGATATTTAGAATCATCCGGGTCGGTGTCGAAACTAGCATCAACGTAACCTTTTACGACGAGCTGCTCATCACCTCCATAGACCAAGAACATTTCTTTAGTCCTATTTAAATACTTTAGGATGTTCTTTATTGCTGTCCAGTGTTCCACTCCTGGATCACTTTGGTATCTGCTCGTCAAACAAAGAGCATTGGACACATCCGGTCTAGTACATAGCATGGCATATATGATAGAACATATGGCCGAGGCATATGGCACTTTGCTCATAGTATCTCTATCATTTACCGTTGCTGGACACTGAGCCTTCCTCAATATCTTACCCGAAACATGGGCAATGAACCTTTCTTTGCTTTATCCATTCTAAACCTTTTCAGAACTTTGTCTAGATATGTACTTTGGCTTAAAGATATTAGGCGTCTTTGTCTATCTCTATAGATTTTGATGCCTAATATATAAGCAGCTTCTCCTAGGTCTTTCATTGAAAAACATTTATTCAAATAACTCTTCACATCATTAAGCATACCAATGTCATTTCCAATAATCAATATGTCATCCACATATAGTACTAAAAATGTCACCGAGCTCCCACTCACTTTCTTGTAGATACAAGCTTCGTAGCAATTTGGAACAAATCCAAAACACTTGATCACTTGATCAAAACGAAGGTTCCAACTCCGAAATGCTTGCTTCAGTCCATAAATGGAACGCTGAAGTTTGCACACCTTATTAGCATCCTTAGGATCGACAAAACCTTCGGGCTGCATCATATACAACTCTTCATCAATGTTGCCATTGAGGAACACAGTCTTGACATCCATCTGCCATATTTCATAATCATGAAATGCAACAATTGCTAATAAAATACGAATGTACTTAAACATCGCCACGGGAGAGAAAGTATCATCGTAGTCAACACCTTGAACTTGCCGAAACCCTTTTGCGACAAGCCGAGCTTTATAGTAACATTACCATCTGCGTCCGTTTTCTCCTTGAAAATCCATTTGCACTCAACGGCCTTACGGTCGCTAGGAGGGTCCACCAAAGTCCATACTTGGTTTTCGCTCATGGATCCCAATTCGGATTTCATGGCCTCTAGCCATTTCTCAGAGTCTGGGCTCATCATTGCTTCCTCATAATTCGCAGGTTCACTGTTTTCTAACAACAAGACGGTTAAGACAGGGTTGCCGTACCATTCAGGAGTGGCACGTGACCTTGCCGACCTGCGAAGTTCATGTAAGATCCCTCCTTTATAAAGGAAAAGGATCCCTGTGATTGCAATGCTAGTCCCTGGATCAATGCTAGCATCCACACTTTAAGATGAAGTACACAGATACAAAGGTCATTATTACAGCCATTCCAGAGATAAACATAGTCTTTACAACTCCAAGGCCACATGCCTAGTACAAGAGTTTGGAATAAGTAAATAAATAAAAGTCTTCATCTTCATGTGCCACAGGCAAACATGTTGAGTGTAGACTCATGACACCTAATCCTCATCAGAGTAACCTGCAACATCACAAGTTACAGCCACAGTGGGTCAATACATTGGAATAGTATTGGCAAGTGATACCTTAGTATAATTTAAGTGGACTAGATACTATATGCAATTTGGCTAAGTGTAGCTTGGCTTGCTTTGCTCAAAATAGGTTTTGCCTATTAGTTGAAATCACTAAGTTTTTCTTTTGTCAAAACTTTTCCCAAGGAACCACCAATAGACATTGAGGTCCTTCACCCTTGTTCACCCTCAAGTTTTTACTTAGAAATTTGGATGAGGAGATTCTTGATAGCTTCCATGTCTTGATGCTCAAGTTGTCCTTTTCCAGGGACATGGCTAAGTACTTAGATTTTTCCATCTGCAGAGGTTGTGCACTTTCCCCACCAGACTTGATTTTCACCAAGACAGGACCTTTCAGAAGCCTTCCCTTAGACCAAATGGACGCGTTCCAACCTATCATCCCACTACCACCAACTGTCCAAATGGCTAAGTTCTAGCAACCTATGTGATCCAGGCAGAGCCCATATTGCCAAGTGGTTGCACTAGAAGCTTCTCAACACTTGGCCTCTAAAATCTCTTTGTTCCTGGGTGGCTTTCCACAAGTGAGATACACAAGGTTCACCAGTCCCCTGGCCTTGTGTAACCACTCAACACAAACCATTCCTTCCATTCCACCCAGGTGTTTCATTAACTTAGTTGTTTTATTAGGCAAAACACAAGTCCAAAGACTTAGAAATATTTTCATCATAGCATGTATATTTCACCAACCCTTGGTTGCTACTAGCTAGGCTAAGCATGGCATAGATAATAACTTAACTTAGAAATTTCCTAGCAATTCTACAACTACTAGGATTTCCCAACATGGCATATAAGCAAAATAATAACATGCAAGACTTAGCAAAATATTTCTAATGCTTAGTATAAAACATGGGGATAAAAATATTCATGAAGTACCACTTGCCTTGGTAGTTTGGAGAGTAGCTACACTCCTCACAATCACAATCAGTAGCACCAAAATCTACACAAAGAATCATAGCCACAATCACATACAAAACATATACAATCAAAAATATATGCATGCATGCAAAAATGATATGTGATGATTTTTAAAACTCAACAAAGCAAGTATACAGTACTGATTCATAAACAAGTTAAAAACTTGCCAAACAACATTTATTTAAACCTTAAATAATTTCCTAAACATTTCATATACTTAAATTAGCCCTACACAAGTTTCTGCAAATAAAACCATTTTAACAGAAGCAAAACATTAAACACATTGCATATTTATAAAGAGCTTGCTCTCCTGATTCCAACGGTATAAAATTTTTCAAATTCTAACATGGGGATCAAAAGTTATAGCCAAAACAAAATCAAACTTCTAATAGATTCAAATTCTGTCTTTTAAATCTAACTGCTGCCACGCGTCTTGTTCTAATTGGCCCGTACCGCTTCGCGTAGGATCACGCTTCTGAGCCGTTAGATCTACTTAAACCGCACGGTTCAAATCTACTCGTAAAGATTCGTTAAGTGATCTAATCCTACACGCTGGATCCAGATCTGACGACTCTGGTTCAAACAACCAAAGTTGGGCGGCGCTGGCGGTGGCTACTGGCGGCGGCGAGATCTGCCTACGGCGGCGCGGCGCTACAGGTGGTCCTAGGGTCGTCGGAGGGGCTTACCAGAAACGTGACGGCGTGCTGAAGCTCAACCCGGCGATGGCTTGGCAAGGGGCGCACGGACGCAGTCGCTGGAGCTCGTCGGAGTTGCGGGCGGCGTCTGCTGCTTGCTGTCGAGGTCGTTGCCGAGGCTCTACGTCGACCGAACACAATTCTGATGGTTCAGGAGATGCGCAAGGATCTGGCGATCAAGTCAGTACTAAAGGGAAGGCAAGGGGCGCACTGGCTTTACCTGAATCGCACGTCGGAGTCGAGCGGCGGCGCAGGTGCTTGCGGGTGGGAACGCGGACGTCGCTCTGGGTCATGGGAAAGCAAACGGAGGGCATTAGCAGATGCGCAAGATCATGCTGGTCGCAGTGGTTTGAACGAGAGGCAAAGGGGCGGTCCGTGCTTACCGAGATTCGTCGCCGGAGCGCGTCTGTCTGCGGCGGCACAAGTGCAATTGTGGGCAGCCTGGTGGCGATGTGGAAGCGCTGAGTGAGGGGAAATGGTCGCAGAGAGGTGGGGGTTAAGTAGGTGGAGCAGGGGCGAGGATCGCGCGGCGTATCAATGGCAATTAAGCGCGCAGTAACAACGGCGAGGTAATGGCGGAGTGAGCGGCGCTGGCGCGCGTGATTGACGACGAAGGCGACGTGGGCGCAGGGTCCACTCGTCAGCGGGTTTAAACAACGAGGGGGTGGGGTCGTGCGGTCAGTGACTCTGGGGGTGTGTCTGTGGGTGAGCGAGAGAGAGAAGGACCCCGGGTGGGCTTAGTGGGCTGGATTAGTAGTTGGGCTCAATTGCTGGCGCTGGCCTTTTTCTATTTCTTTTCTCCTTTTCTTTTTCTGTTTTGATTTTCTGGAATGATTTTCAAATCCAAATCATTTGAGTTTGAATTCAAAACTTCTCTAGGTTTTTATACTTCAAACCTTGCATTCCAATGTATGTTTAAACACTACTGTCCAATCCAAACACTTTGATCAAGTGAAAATAAAAATAAAACCAAGCCTTTTTGATATATATTCAATAGGCATAATATTGGTTTTTTTATTATTCATTTTGTTTTGAAACTTGTTCAAACTTTTGGTGGTGCCTAAGTTTGAATACACAAACTTTACTGAATCAAAACAAGTATTCTTCTCATTGGAAGATAGCACTGATGCTTAGAGCAAGCTCACATAAAATAATAAGCACAAATGCTTCTGTTTGGAATTGATTTGTTTGAAATGAAATTCATATGCTCATGGATGCATGGATGATATGTATAAGTTTGAAACATGATTTTGAGGATGTTACAAATCTAACCCCCTTAAGGTGAATCTCGCCCTCGAGATTCGGATTGGCTAGCAAATAGGTGAGGGTGGTCTTTCCGAAGATCATCTTCTCTTTCCCATGTGGCTTCCTCTTCGGAATGATGGTTCCACTAAACCTTGCAAAACTTGATAGTCTTAGTCCTTGTGACTCTTTCTGCAGTCTCAAGAATCTTGATAGGCTTCTCCTCATAAGTGAGGTCACTTTCCAATTGAACCTCCTCCAAAGGTATAGTATCCTTCAAAGAAGTTTCTTCCATTTCTGGATGACATTTCTTAAGCTGACTCACATGAAATACATTATGAACGGCTGACAAAGACTCCGGCAATTCAATTTCATAAGCTACTTCTCCTTTGCGACTCAGAATCTTGAATGGTCCAACATATCTTGGGGCCAACTTTACTTTGACTCCAAACCTCTTCACTCCACGAAGTGGTGACACTCTAAGATAAGCTCTATCACCAACTTCGTAGGTGACTTCTCTACGCTTAGGATCCGCGTAGCTTTTCTGTCGGGACTGTGCTATCTTCAATCTGTCTTTAACCAACTTGACTTTCTCTTCGGCTTCTTTGATAAGTTCTGGTCCGAACAAAATTCTTTCTCCCACACCATTCCATAACAACGGGGCGGTACACTTTCTTCCGTAGAGAAACTCAAATGGTGCCATCTCAATGCTGGCTTGATAGCTGTTGTTATAAGAAAATTCTGCGTAAGGCAGACTTTCATCCCAACTGGCTCTATAGTCTAGGGCACATGACCTCAACATGTCTTCAAGAATCTGATTAGTTCTCTCTGTCTGTCCATCAGTTTGAGGATGAAAAGCAGTGCTGAATTCCAACCTCGTTCCCAATGACTCATGTAGCTGTCTCCAAAAATGGGATGTGAATTGAGTTCCCCTATCAGACACAATGCTCTTTGGCACTCCATGTAGACATACAATTCTACTCATGTACATCTTAGCCAACTTAGCACTTGTATAGGTTGTCTTCACGGGTATGAAATGAGCTACCTTAGTTAGGCGATCCACTACTACCCAAATAGAATCATATCCTGACCGGGTCCTTGGTAATCCGGTAATGAAATCCATACCAATCTTGTCCCACTTCCAATCAGGTATAGGTAGTGGTTGAAGCAAACCGGCTGGTTTCTGATGTTCCGCTTTCACTCTACTACACACATCACACAAAGCAATATGTTCGGCGATGTCCTTCTTGAGATTATTCCACCAAAATCTTTCCTTCATATCCATGTATATTTTGGTGTTACCCGGATGAATAGAATACGGTGAGTTGTGTGCTTCTTGTAAAATCAGTTTCCGAAGCTCCGGATCTTGTGGAACACAGATACGTTTCCCATGCCATAAAGTTCCCTGTTCGTCTTCATGGAAACCTTTGGCTTTTCCCTTGCCAATCTTTTCTTTAATCTCTTCAATTTCCTTATCAATCTTCTGGGCTTCTTTGATCTTGTCCAACAAAGTGGGTTGAACATCCAAAGACATGATATGTACTTCAGGCACAATCTCCAATCTGAGATCTCTAAATTGGGCACACAAATCATCTGGCAATTCTCCTTTGGTAAGGCCATTCACAAAAACCTTACATCTTAAGGCATCCTCTACAACATTTGCTTTATCGGGATGGTATTGTAAACTTAAGTCATAGTCCTTGATGAGTTCTAGCCATCTTATTTGTCTCATATTAATTTCCTTCTGGGTGAAGATATACTTCAAACTCTTGTGATCTGTGAACACTTCACAACGTTTTCCCAAAAGATAGTGCCTCCATGTTTTGAGTGCATGGACAACAGAGGCTAACTCTAAATCATGAGTAGGATAGTTCACTTCATGAGTTTTGAGTTGTCTCGAGGCATACGCCACAACTTTTCCTTCTTGCATAAGTACTACACCCAAACCATGATGAGATGCATCACAATACACCTGAAAATCTTTTTCCAAGTCTGGCAAACACAAGACTGGTGTTGTCACAAGTCTCTTCTTCAATTCTTGAAAGCTGAGTTCACAACCTTCAGACCAAGCAAACTTCTTGTCTTTCTTTAGCAATTTCGTCATGGGCTTAGCTACCTTGGAGAAATTTTCAATGAACCTTCTGTAGTAACCTGCTAAGCCAAGGAAACTAAGAACTTCTTTCACTGACTTGGGATATTCCCATTCAGTTACAGCTGAAACCTTAGCAGGATCAACTGCTACACCATCCTTTGTCATAACATGTCCAAGAAAACCGACTTCATTTAACCAGAATTCATACTTGTTGAATTTGGCATACAGTTTATGCTCTCTAAGTTTCTCGAGTATCAAACGCAAATGTCCTTCATGCTCTTCCTTGCTCTTGGAGTAGATTAAAATGTCATCGATGAAAACGACAACAAACTTGTCAAGGAATTCCATGAACACCTTGTTCATCATATTCATAAAGTATGCTGGAGCATTGGTCAAACCAAATGGCATCACGGTATACTCATACAATCCATACCTTGTGGTGAAAGCTGTGTTAGGTATGTCTTGTTCTCTTATCTTGAGTTGAAAATAGCCTGACCGGAGATCAATCTTTGAGAACACACAAGCTCCTTCCAGCTGATCAAACAAGTCATTGATTCTAGGCAAAGGATATTTGTTCTTGATAGTTACCTCATTGAGTGAACGGTAATCTATGCACAACCTTTGACTTCTATCCTTCTTCTCCACGAACAAAACTGGGGCTCCCCAAGATGAAGAACTTGGTTGAATAAATCCTTTCTGCAACTGTTCTCCAAGTTGTTTCTTGAGTTCCTTTAGTTCATCAACTGACATCTTATATGGTCTCTTTGCTATTGGTCCAGAGCCTGGTAGCAAATCTATAAGGAACTCCACATCTCTATCTGGTGGCATTCCCGGCAATTCTTCCAGAAACACATCCGGATATTCACTCACAATTGGCACATTGTCTATGCTAACCCCCTTAAGAGATTTTAGCATACACCTTCTTGCTTCAAAGTTGGTCTTGAATCTGATCCTTTTATTTTCTGGAGTTGTGAGTGAGACAGTATGGTTGGCACAATCTATCACTCCCTTGTGCTTAGTCATCCAGTCCATTCCCAAAATGACATCCAATCCTTGGAGTTTAGAATTATCAAGTTAACGGGAAACTTATACTTCCCAAACTCTATGACTAGATCATGACATCCCGAATTCACTATCATCTCTCCACCAGGAGAACTTACTTTTATAGGACACCCAATAGTTTCTACCGGCAGTTCATTTCTTTCAACAAATGCTCTTGATATGAATGAATGAGATGCACCAGTATCAAAGAGAACAAATGCTGGAACAGAATTGAGTTTGAACTTACCAGCAACAGCATCAGGCTCCTCATATATTTCCTCCACATTGATGTGGTTCACCTGTCCTTTCTGAAAAGGGTTGGGCTTGTTGGGTCCTTCAACTTTCTTTTCTGGGCATTCATTTGCATAATGCCCCATCTTCTTGCACTTGAAGCATTCAACCTAACTAATGTCCTTCTTGACAGGCTGACTTCCACTTCCATTACCACTGTGGTGGCTCTTGTATCCACCCTTGTGGTTCTTGTATTTGTCATTGTCATGACTACGGTGATGCTTGTTGTCATGACGGTTGTGGTTGTGGTGCTTGTTGAATTTCCCATGCTTGTGGGATCCTGAGCTTCCACTATCATCATAATGGGAACGTTTGTGAGACGATCCCGAGCTGTGCTTGTCTGAGTGCTTTCTCTTCCTGCTTTCAACTTGCTTTATTTTGTTCTCCAAAATAGCAGCCTTGTCACAGAGAGACTGATAAGTGGGAACATAGGCCACTGCCAACTGCAGGTTCAGTTCATCATTTAACCCTTCGAGGAATTTTTCTTTCCTCTTAGCATCTGTGTCAACTTCTTCCGGTGCATATCGCGCCAGATTGTTGAACTCCTCAATATATTCAGCCACGCTGCAGTGGCGCTGCTTCAGGTTATGAAACTCTTTCTTCTTCAGACTCATCACTCCAGATGAGATATGAGCAGTACGAAAGCCATCCTCAAAGATAGCCTATGTCACATCTTCTATGGTAGTGGTGATTTGGAAGTTATCCCACCAAGTGGCGGCTGGTCCCTCCAGCAAATGTGCTGCAAATCTGACCTTTTCAGCATCAGTACAACCCACAGTTACCAAACCTTGTTCACAGAGCGTAGCCAATCATTGGCCACCATAGGATCAGTTGTTCCTGAGAACTTTGCTGGACTCAATCTCAAGAACCTGGTAAGCATGTCAAAGCCCGGTGGGTTGTTGTTGTTGTTGTTCTTGTTGTTGTTGTTGTTGTTGTTGTTGTTGTTGTTATTGTTGTTGTTGTTGTTTTGGTTCTGGATGAGCGTTGTCATCATTTGCATCAGCTGAGTCTGAGCTGTCGTCATTTGTTGCATTTCCGGAGTGATGTTGTTGTTGTTGGGGTTGGGGTTTGCACGACGGGGAGGCATCTGTGGTTGGTTCAATAGAGGTAAGAATGAGATACCCATAGATGCTTTCATGCACAATACATCACATAAACAATCACAAAGCATGCAACATAATGATAAAGGTTCAACAACCAGATAACAAGTTCGCAAAATAAAACACACACAAATAACAAGCCATCCACATGTCGGATGGTTAAATAACAAGTTCTCTATCAACAAGTACGATAATATATGATAAATGAGTTGTCAAATCTACTCCTCGGCATCAACCTCCTCCTCGACAAAGGTAAGACCTGCATTCTCCATTGCGGTCTTGTATTCCTCGATGCTGGTGGTCAAGGTCTCTATCTTGGCTTTGAGAGTCCTCTTCTGGGAACGAAGCCTCTCAATCACCGTCTGCTGTTGCTCGAGCTCGAAGTCCTTGGCCTGCAGTTCTTCAGTCATGTCCCGGATCTTCTTGTTCCTATCCTGGACCCGCTTCTCCTGACTCTTGAACTTCCTGTCCTGGCTCTCGAACTTTGCCTCCATCTCCTTGACTATCTCATCTTGCTCCGCGAAGAGCTTGTCCTTCTCGCGAAGCTGCACCTGGAGTTCGTCGTTGTTGAGCATGACATTGGTCCTGTCAGCGTCCACGTGCCTAATGAGAGCCTCTAAGTCCTGGAGGTATAGACGAATCGGCTCTGCTGTGTCTCTCGAATCGTCCTCGAAGTCGATGGACTCTCCATCCTCATCACGTCTACCGAAGACGTGGAAGTGAGTACCTCTAACCTGTCGGGAGTGTCTCCCTAGCAGACGTCCTATCAGATCCTGCATGACTACCTCAAGGCCTCTCTCCTTGTCATCATGCATGAGCTTGAAGATGATGGCCTCCGTGGTAGGCTCTGTCTGGCGTCCGGGATGGTTGACCTTGAAGCCCCAAAGGTCTTTCCTCTCAAACTTGGTGAGAGGAAGCACCATGATGGTAGGAAGAGGGAGATTGAGCAAAGTAGTAAGCTCAACAATAAGAGGACCAAAGCGAGTTCCCTGGAACTCCTCAACGGTGCTGATGGTAACAGTAGGCATCTATTTATAAGATAGAAAAAGTTAGAACAACACAATTCAAGATAAATCACAAGGCAAAACATCACTTACATATCCTTGTAAATCAAAACACACAAGTCATGGCACACATGGTTCCATTACAACAACCAAGGTTCAACTTATTTTTAAAGCAAAATTTGGAAAATAAGGTGATAAGTGGTGGTCCAACTAACGTAGTACGTTTACAATCCTATCTCACTGGATCTGTTGGCTAACACAATGTTTCTAGAAGCAATCAGCCTATCTTGCTCACATGACTCCATCACTAAGTCTATAATGTCTCCTCTTAAGGTTTGGTTGGTAGCTTCCAACTCTTGGGTGTGTTTCTTCTCTTCCTTTAGATCATTTTGGAGGTTGAGCATTCTGCACTTGACTCTATCACCAAGTTCTTTGATGGTTTTCCAAGCTGCATCCCTTGCTGATTCAAATAATGTATTGTGCACCACTGAATTGGTGAACATGCAGAATCCTTTTTCCTGGTGGTTTTCCTCCTTGTTTTTATACAAGTGAAGTTGCACCCACCAGTATTCAACTCCTTCATCCATCACAGGAAAACCTTTGTACACAGCTGCACCTTGTATCTCTAATGCAACCATGAGGTCCTTGAGAGCCTTGGGGAATTCTGTCTCACACTCCAAGGTCATTGTCATGAGTGGTCCTTTCCTTATAGCTTCGTTGATGGAGTTCATCTACAAATAGAGATGAGAAAGAAGATTAGAAAAGTTTACGAGAAGAATAGACAAGTGTAGAAGTTGCTGAAATTTTTTCCTTAGTGGTTTTTAATCCTAGGGTCATAATCCTACAGGAAACACAGTGCTCTGATACCATCTGTAAGATCCCTCCTTTATAAAGTAAAAGGATCCCTGTGATTGCAATGCTAGTCCCTGGATCAATTCTAGCATCCACAGTTTAAGATGAAGTACACAGATACAAAGGTCATTATTACAGCCATTCCAGAGATAAACATAGTCTTTACAACTCCAAGGCCACAAGCCTAGTACAAGAGTTTGGAATAAGTAAATAAATAAAAGTCTTCATCTTCATGTGCCACAGGCAAACATGTTGAGTGTAGACTCATGACACCTAATCCTCATCAGAGTAACCTGCAACATCACAAGTTACAGCCACAGTGGGTCAATACATTGGAAAGTATTGGCAAGTGATACCTTAGTATAATTTAAGTGGACTAGATACTATATGCAATTTGGCTAAGTGTAGCTTGGCTTGCTTTTCTCAAAATAGGTTTTGCTTATTAGTTGAAATCACTAAGTTTTTCTTTTGTCAAAACTTTTCCCAAGGAACCACCAATAGACATTGAGGTCCTTCACCCTTGTTCACCCTCAAGTTTTTACTTAGAAATTTGGATGAGGAGATTCTTGATAGCTTCCATGTCTTGATGCTCAAGTTGTCCTTTTCCAGGGACATGGCTAAGTACTTAGATTTTTCCATCTGCAGAGGTTGTGCACTTTCTCCACCAGACTTGATTTTCACCAAGACAGGACCTTTCAGAAGCCTTCCCTTAGACCAAATGGACGTGTTCCAACCTATCATCCCACTACCACCAACTGTCCAAATGGCTAAGTTCTAGCAACCTATGTGATCCAGGCAGAGCCCATATTGCCAAGTGGTTGCACTAGAAGCTTCTCAACACTTGGCCTCTAAAATCTCTTTGTTCCTGGGTGGCTTTCCACAAGTGAGATACACAAGGTTCACCAGTCCCCTGGCCTTGTGTAACCACTCAACACAAACCATTCCTTCCATTCCACCCAGGTGTTTCATTAACTTAGTTGTTTTATTAGGCAAAACACAAGTCCAAAGACTTAGAAATATTTTCATCATAGCATGTATATTTCACCAACCCTTGGTTGCTACTAGCTAGGCTAAGCATGGCATAGATAATAACTTAACTTAGAAATTTCCTAGCAATTCTACAACTACTAGGATTTCCCAACATGGCATATAAGCAAAATAATAACATGCAAGACTTAGCAAAATATTTCTAATGTTTAGTATAAAACATGGGGATAAAAATATTCATGAAGTACCACTTGCCTTGGTAGTTTGGAAAGTAGCTACACTCCTCAGAATCACAATCACTAGCACCAAAATCTACACAAAGAATCATAGCCACAATCACATACAAAACATATACAATCAAAAATATATGCATGCATGCAAAAATGATATGTGATGATTTTTAAAACTCAACAAAGCAAGTATACAGTACTGATTCATAAACAAGTTAAAAACTTGCCAAACAACATTTATTTAAACCTTAAATAATTTCCTAAACATTTCATATACTTAAATTAGCCCTACACAAGTTTCTGCAAATAAAACCATTTTAACAGAATCAAAACATTAAACACATTGCATATTTAGAAAGATCTTGCTCTCCTGATTACAACGGTATAAAATTTGTCAAATTCTAACGTGGGGATCAAAATTTATAGCCAAAACAAAATCAAACTTCTAATAGATTCAAATTCTGTCTTTTAAATCTAACTGCTGCCACGCGTCTTGTTCTAATTGGCCCGTACTGCTTTGCGTAGGATCACGCTTATGAGCTGTTAGATCTACTTAAATCGCACGGTTCAGATCTACTCGTAACGATTCGTTAAGTGATCTAATACTGCACGCTGGATCCAGATCTGACGGCTCTGGATCAAACAACCAAAGTTGGGCGGCGCTGGCGGTGGCTACTGGCGGCGGCGAGCTCTGCCTACGGCGGCGTGCCGCTACAGGTGGTCCTAGGGTCGTCGGAGGGGCTTACCAGAAACGAGACGGCGTGCTGAAGCTCAACCTGGCGACGCCTTGGCAAGGGGCGCACGGACGCAGTCGCTGGAGCTCGCCGGAGTTGCGGGCGGCATCTGCTGCTTGCTGTCGAGGTCGTTTCCGAGGCTCTCCGTTGACCCAACACAATTCAGATGGTTCAGGAGATGCGCAAGGATCTGGCGATCAAGTCAGTACTAAAGGGAAGGCAAGGGGCGCACTGGCTTTACCTGAATCGCACGTCGGAGTCGAGCGGAGGCGCAGGTGCTTGCGGGTGGGAACGAGGACGTTGCTCTGGGTCATGGGAAAGCAAACGGAGGGCATTAGCAGATGCGCAAGATCATGCTGGTCGTAGTGGTTTGAACAATTGGCAAAGGGGCGGTCCGTGCTTACCGATATTCGTCGCTGGAGCGCGTCTGTCTGCGGCGGCGCAAGTGCGATTGTGGGCAGCCTGGTCGTGATGTGGAAGCGCTGAGTGAGGGGAAATGGTCGCAGAGAGGTGGGGGTTAAGTAGGCAGAGCAGGGGCGAGGATCACGCGGCGTATCAATGTGAATTAAGCGCGCAGTAACAGCGGCGAGGTAACGGCGGAGCGAGCGGCGCTGGCGCGCGTGATTGACGACGAAGGCGACGTGGTCGCAGGGTCCACTCGTTAGCGGGTTTAAACAACGAGGGGGTGGGGTCGTGCGGTCAGTGACTCTGGGGGTGTGTCTGTGGGTGAGCGAGAGAGAGAAGTGTAGGGGTTCGTAGCATGGAAAACAAAAATTTTCTATCGCATACAAACAAACAAGCCAAGATCTATCTACTAGATTGTAGCAACGAGTCGATGGAATAACTCACCCTCGAAGATTCCAAAGTGTTTAACGAGAGCAGATTCTCGTGGGTGATGTAGTCGTACTCTTTCCGATCTCAAGATCGCGTAGACGATCCTTCCGGCGCCACGTTCCGGCAGCGCTCCCGTAGTCGGTCACACGTTCGGTACTCGACGAAGACCTTCCTCTCCCTTGTTCCAGCAGGCAGCGGAGGTTGTAGCACTCTCCTCGCGATTCCGGCAGCACAACGGTGTAGTACCGGAAGTAGAGGGGAGATCCCGCAGGGCTTCGCCTTAAGCCGGTGCGAGTATGGTGGAGCTTATGAGAGAGGCTATTAGTGGTCTAGTAATTAGACACACCAATTAGAAGGCTCTAAACCAATTAGAAGGCTCTAAACCGAATAGCTCTAAACCGGGGTCTAGATCTAGGGTTTAGTTTAGAGGATAGGAAACTTGTGTGTGTAGGAGGAGCCCTGCCCCTCCTTTTATGGGAGGGGGTCTTGGCGCGCCAGGGGAGGGAGGGAGTCCCTCCCCAACTCGTCCTTGGGCTGGGCGCCGGCCTGGAGGAGTCCAACTCCTCCTCCAAGTTGATTCCAACTCCTCTTGCTTGTTTCCCACAGTTTCTTGTTTTAGCCGTTTGACTTTCAAACTGGACATTTGACTTTTCTGTTTTAGGATTCAATTTAATCCTATATTTGGGACAGCAAGAACACTTAGTACATGATGCAATCATTCCAACTTACAATGACACATTCATGTACCCTTCCCCCTCCGGAGTGCCGGACATTCCGGGACCTTCTAGAATGTTCCCGATGAAAACACCGGAACCATTCCCCAACTCCGAAACGGGACTTTCCTTATATGAATCTTATTCTCCGGACCATTCCGGATCACCTCGTGATATCCCGGATCCCATCCGAGACTCCGAACAACATTCGGTCTCTTTCTCATAATACCATAACTACTCAAACAACGTCGAATCCTTAAGTGTGTCTCCCTACGGTTCGTGAATTATGCGGACATGATCGAGACACTTCTCCAAACAATAACCAATAGAGGAATCTGGAAATTCATATGGCTCCCACATATTTCTACGATTACTTTGCGATCGAATGAACCACTTACATACGATACCAATTTCCCTTTGTCTCACGATAGTTTACTTATCCGAAGTTTATGATCGTCGGTATCTCTGCATACCTAGTTCAACCTCGTTACTGATAAGTACTCTTTTCTCGTTCCCGTGATATGTGATCCCTTGTGACCCAGTCACATGCTTGCAAGCTAATTGGATGACATTCCACCGAGAGGGCCCAGAGTATATCTATCCGTCATATGGATGGACAAATCCCACTCTTGATCCATGTGTTTCAACCAATACTTTCCGAACACTCAATGCCACTTTTATAGCCACCCTGTTACGGTGTGGTGTTTGATGACATCAAAGCATCCATCCAGTAAAGGTGATATGCATGATCTCATGGTCGAAGGAATTAGGTTACTATGTATCAGAAAGCATATAGCAATTGAACTATTGAAATGACTTGATCTTTATGCTACGCTTATCTATAGGAGTATGTCCATCACACCATTCTCCTAACGATATGATCCTGTTGTTAATAACATCTCTATGTTCATGATCAGGAAACAATGATCATATATTAACCAACAAGCTAGTTTAACAAGAGGCTTTACTAGGGACTCTTATTTTAGTTTACAAATCACACAAGTATTAATGTTTCCGGTTAATACAATTATAGCATGGTATGTAAACATTTATCATAAGTGTGAAGATATGATAATAACCACTTTATTATTGCCTCTTGGGCATATCTCCAACAAGAAGGACCCAGGTGGGCTTAGTGGGCTGGATTAGTAGTTGGGCTCAATTGCTGGTGCTGGCCTTTTTCTATTTCTTTTCTCCTTTTCTTTTTCTGTTTTGATTTTCTGGAATGATTTTCAAATCCAAATCATTTGAGTTTGAATTCAAAACTTCTCTAGGTTTTTATACTGCAAACCTTGCATTCCAATGTATGTTTAAACACTACTGTCCAATCCAAACACTTTGATCAAGTGAAAATAAAAATAAAACCAAGCCTTTTTGATATATATTCAATAGGCATAATATTGGTTTTTTTATTATTCATTTTGTTTTGAAACTTGTTCAAACTTTTGGTGGTGCCTAAGTTTGAATACACAAACTTTACTGAATCAAAACAAGTATTCTTCTCATTGGAAGATAGCACTGAGGCTTAGAGCAAGCTCACATAAAATAATAAGCACAAATGCTTCTGTTTGGAATTGATTTGTTTGAAATGAAATTCATATGCTCATGGATGCATGGATCATATGTATAAGTTTGAAACATGATTTTGAGGATGTTACAGTTTAGTAGTAGCATCGTTCGAAGTTTCATGATCCTCGTCATTAGCTTCCTCTCTTGTTGGTGCAGACGACACTGGAACAATTTCAGGTGTTGCGCTACTCTCCAACTCAAGAGAAGGTTCAATAACCTCGTCTTGCTCTACCTTCCTCCCACTCACTTCTTTCGAGAGAAACTCCTTCTCAAGAAAGGATCTGTTCTTTGCAACAAACACTTTGCCTTCGGATCTGTGGTAGAAGGTATACCCAATCGTTTCCTTAGAGTATCCTATGAAGACGCATTTCTTCGCTTTGGGTTCGAGCTTGTCCGGCATCAACTTATTGACGTAAGCTTTGCATCCCCAAACTTTAGGAAACGATAACTTAGGTTTAGCACCAAACCATAGTTCATACGGTGTCGTCTCAACGGATTTAGATGATGCCCTATTTAAAGTGAATGCAGCGGTTTCTAATGCATAACCCCAAAATGATAACAGCAAATCTGTAAGAGACATCATTGATCGCACCATATCTAATAGAGTTCGATTCCGGCGTTCAGACACACCATTGCGCTGTGGTGTTCCGGGTGGCGTGAGTTGCGAAATGATTCCTCTTTCTTTAAGATGCGTGAGAAAATCATAACTCAAATATTCACCTCCATGATCGGATCGTAGAACTTAATTTTCCTGTTACGATGGTTTTCCACTTTGTTCTGAAATTCTTTGATTTTTTCAAACATTTCATATTTACGTTCATTAAATATATATACCCATATCTACTTAAGTCATCAGTAAAAGTGAGAAAATAGCGATATCCACCGCACGTCGAAACACTATTTGTCCGCATACATCGGTATGTATGATTTCCAATAAGTCCGTTGCTCGCTCCATTATACCAGAGAACGGGGTTTTGATCATCTTGCCCACGAGGCACGGCTCGCACATGTCAAATGATTCAAAATCAAGAGACTCCAAAAGTCCATCAGAATGGAGTTTCTTCATGCGTTTTACACCAATATGACCTAGACGCCAGTGCCACAAATAAGTTGGATTATCACTATCTACTTTGCATCTCTTAGCCTCAATCTTATGGATGTGCGTTTCATTGCTTTCGAGATTCAGAAGAAATAAACCATTCACAACAGGTGCATGACCATAAAAGATGTTATTCATATAAATGGAACAACCATTATTCTCTGATTTAAATGAATAACCGTCTTGCAACAAACACGATCCAGATATAATGTTCACGCTCAACACAGACACATAGTAACACTTATTAAGGTTTAAAACTAATCCCAAAGGTAAAACTAAGGAGAGCGTGCCGACGGCCATCACATCAACTTTTGATCCATTGCCAACGCGCATCGTCACCTCATCCCTTGCTAGCCGCCGTCTATTCCGTAGCTCCTGTTTCGAGTTACAAATATTAGCCACTGAACCAGTATCATATACCCAGGCACTACAACGAGTGCTAGTAAGGTAAACATCAATAACATGTATATCAAATATACCTTTAATGGTGCTAGCCTTCTTGTCCGCTAAGTACTTTGGATAGTTGCGCTTCCAGTGACCCTTGTCCTTGCAATAGAAGCACTCAGTGTCCGGCTTAGGTCCAGACTTGAGCTTCTTCTCAACAGGGGCAACGCGCTTGCCGCTGCCTTTCTTGAAGGATTTCTTTGCACCCTTACCTTTCTTAAAGCTAGGGGTCTTGTTGACCATCAACACATGATTATCTTTCTTGATATCCACCTCCGCAGCTTTCAGCTTAGCGAAGAGCTCAGTGATCGTATCAGTGGAACCAATTTGATTGTGAGTAACTACAAAACCTTTGTAGCTAGGAGGGAGTGATTGCAGAACTCTATCAATCTTGAGATCTTCTAGAATCTTGCAGTCCGGTTGCTCAAGACGTTGAGTGTAGCCCGACATCTTAATGGTGTGCTCACTAACGGAACTCCCTTCCTCCATCTTGCAGTTAAAGAACTTCTCAGAGATCTCATATCTCTCAGAACGGGCCTGAGTCTGAAACATGGTTTTCAGTTCCTCAAGTATCTCAAAGGGCCCGACGAACTCCTCAAAACGATTTTGAAGTTCCAGTTCCATAGCAAACAACATGGTACTCTTAATCACTCCATAATCATCTTTGCATGACTGATAAACAACTTTTTCATCAGCCAGCGCATCATTAGCAGGGGTGTCACCTAGCGCTTTCTCAAGTACATAGTCCTTTTGTCCGCCAGCGGGAATGATTCTCAGATTGCGGAACCAGTTGGTGAAGTTAGACCCATTGTTCTTAAGCTTTTCTTTCTCAGCAAAAACGTTGAAGTTGAAGTTGGACTTAGCCATTTGATCTACAAAATTTGCAAATACAATTTAGACTATGTTCATGATAACTAGTTCAACTTAATCAAATTACTAGATGAAGTCCCTCTAAATTCAACATCCCTCAAGTTGTTTAGTGAACACGATCCAAATTCACCACACCTAATCTGATCTTCACGAGAAGAGATGTGGTTTCAATGGTGGACAACAAGGTGTCGATCATATCATTCATATGACTCATGTTTAACCTTTCGGTTCGTGTGTTCCGAGGCCATGTATGTACATGCTAGGCTCGTCAAGTCAAACCCAAGTATTTCCGCGTGTGCAAAACTGGCTTGCACCCGTTGTATGTGAACGTAGAGTTTATAGCACCCGATCATCACGAGGTGCTTGAAAACGACGAACTTTCGCAACGGTGCATACATGGGGAGAACAAAATTTTATCTTGATCTTTAAGTGAGGAATCATCTTATAATGTTACCGTCGCGATCTAAGCATAATAAGGTACATAAAAGGATAAACAACACATGCATATAATTTTATGTGACATGGTATAGCCAATCTCCGCGCAATGATCTCCATCTTGTGTGCGTCAGCATGATCTCCATCACTCCATCATGATTTCCTCCACCACGAATAGCAACTACAACTATTGCTAACTACTTAGCGATAAAGTAAAGCTATTACATGGCGTATAAGAAGTTGACACACATGTCATACACAATTATAAATACAACCATACGGCTCCTGCCGGTTGTGAACTCGTTGACATGCAAGTCGTGAAATATTACAAAACATGATCATTGCATACATCTCAATACATACACATCATGTCTTGGGCCATACCATATCACAAAACACTCCCTGCAAAAACAAGTTAGACGCCTCTACTTTGTTGTTTCATGTTTTACGTGGCTTATGGGAGTAACAAGCTAAGAATGATTCTTACCTACGGAAAGCCACAACGGTGATATTATGGTTGCTAACATCCGTTGTAAATCCCATGACTACTATAGTAAGAGAAACTGGCATCCACCAGCCGTATGTGTGGAACAAGCCACACGTCAAGTGAAGAGCCGGTCTCGCGAACGAGGTCACGTAAAGTTGGCCTGGACCGCTTCGATCTCACTATGCCGCGCCATAAGAAATACACAACAATAAGTTTACAACAGAAAACATCAACGCCCGCAACAAGCATGTTGCGTTCTACTCATGAAACACATCTACGCATAGATCTAGCTCTGATACCACTGAAGGGTTTCGCAGCATAGTAAATCAAAAAAATTCTACGGATGGGAACAAGAAAGCCAAGATCTAATCTAGGAGATGTAATCAACGAGAGAGATAGATGAGATCTTCATACCCTTGAATAAATCGCACAGCGGAAACGTTCAACAGAACGTGGTTGATGTAGTCGTACTCGCGGTCTCCTTCTCGCGATCCGATCCGATCCTACGCCGCAAGTGGCGACGCCTCCGAGAGATGCACACGTATGGTGCAGCGACGTCTTCTCCTTCCTTGGTCCAGCAAGTATGGTGGAGAGATAGATTGGATCTGCAGCACGACGGCGTGGTGCTTATGGTGGAGAGTTTCTGCGGCAGGACTTCGCCTACGCGCAGTCGGGAGAGAGAGATGGAGGGGCAGCAGTTGGCGGCTAGGGTTGGAGGAATGGGGGGAGGTTGCGCCCCTGCCCTCCTTATATAGGGGGCTGGCCGTCCCCCCTTGGCCCCTCCTCCAAGCCCTAGGGCGGCGGCCCCAAGGGTGGAGTGGGGGGCAAGTCTTCCCCCCTCCTTCTAGAAGGCTCCCCTAGGGTTTCCCCTAGGGCTGGACGGCGGGGCCTTGGGGGCCTTGTGCCCCTGGACCAAAGTGGCCAGGGGACTTACCCTTAGGCCCACGCAGGCCTCCGACAAGTGGGTGCATGTTGGTCCCACTCCGGAACCTTCTAGAACCTTCCGGTACAATACCGATAAATTCCGAAACGATTCCGAAATCCAAAAACTGCTTTCCTTTATATGAATCTTATTCTCTGGACCATTCCGAAACCTCTCGTAATGTCTTGGATCTCATCCGAGACTCCGAACAAAAACTCATAAACCAATTATCCATTCTATCCTAGCATCGATGCACGTTAAGTGTGTGACCCTACGGGTTCGAGAATATGCAGCATGATCTTCTATCAATAATCAACAGCGGGATCTGGAAACCCATATTGACTCCCACATACTCATCGATGATCATATCGGATGAACCACGATGCCAGGATTCAATTAATCCCATATATGTATTCCCTTCGTCACGCGATATTTTACTTGCCCGAGATTCGACCGTTGGTATCGGCATACCTAGTTCAATCTCGTTCACAGCAAGTACTTTACTCGTTATGTAATCCGATATCATTTTGTGATTAACTCCTTAAACACGTGCTTGCAAGCGGTGTTGATATCGATCACCGAGTGGGCCCGAAGTATATCTCTCCGACTCGGGAGGGACAAATTCCATCTCGATACATACAACCCAACAAGTACTTTCCGATCACCTGAGAGACACCTTTATGATCACCCTCACATAGGATGACGTTTGATGACCTCAAAGCTTTCTTCCGATACCAGGGAGTTGTATTATCTCATGGTCTAAGGAATACAATACTTGACATAGGAAAAAGCTTCGCAAAGATGAACACGATGACACGATCTAATTGCTCCGATAATTTGGGTTTGTCCATCATATCATTCTCCTAATGACATGATCTCATTATTAATCGACAACTCATGTCTATGGTTAGGAAACCTTATCCATCATTAATCAATGAGCTAGTCCATAGAGGCGTACTAGGGACACGGTGTTGTTCATAAACCACACAAGTATCAAAGTTTCCGCTTAATACAATTCTAGCATGGAATAAAAACTTTACCATGAACAAGAATTATAATAATAACATCTTTATTATTGCCTCCAGGGCATAATTCCAACACTAATGAGAGGGAAGTAAGATTTTGGGAGTTGTTGTTCCGAAACATATTTTTGTGCTCCACCATACAAATTCGTGAGGAATCTCTGTAAGTCGGATTGAGCTAATAATTTACAAATAAATACCCCAGTAAGTTAGCTAACTTTCATTAGTTCAACACTTTTTGATTTGAGCAACAGAAGGTCTTCGAAAAAATCGCTTTCTACCTGATGGTCTGTTTTGACATATTTCTGCCATTATTTGCATTTGCTTCTTATTGATTCCTTTTTGGATACTTATTGGGAAATTGAGATTTTTAAGGGAGGTGCTACAGTACCTTGTGTTTTTAGTGAAAGTTTTGTTGTCCTAAAGCTAAACCCAAAGGTCTATTATCTTTTAAATACACTAATGTTGCTAATGAAGATTGTGTGAAGTTTTGTATGAAGGAAAAAAAATTCAGGTGTAGAGAGAGAATGATGTAATGAGATGAAGAATGGACAAAAGCTCAAGCTTGGGGATGCCACCCCGGTGTCACCCCAAGAAATATCCAAGAGGTACAAGCGTCAAAGCTTGGGGATGCCCAAGGCATCCCCTTCTTTATCAATAAAAAGCTCAGGTCTTTCTAGACACTTCGTTTTTATTGTTTCATGCACTGTTGTGTTGTTCTTGGAGCGTCTTAGTTTTTATTTGGTTTGCTTAGTTTTCTTGAATAAAGTAGTTTGGAACCCCATTCTCGCTGTGTTGTTTCAAATAAGTTGATTGGTGATACGTCCAACTTGCATCACCATTCTATATCATAATTTGCCTCTATTCATTGATATATGTCTTATTATGAGGTGTTACTTATGTCTTTTCCTAAGTTTTTGCATGTTGGATGATTCTTGGAGAATGAACTGCCGAAGTCAGGTTTTTGATGGAAAAAGAGGTGTTTTGATGCAATTTCGTGAAGATCAGAAAAATACCAGAAAAATATTGGAAAATTATATTTTTCCCACAAGACGAAGGAAGACAGAAGGGGAGGCGTAGACGGGCCACAAGGGGCCCACACCCCCTAGGCGCGGACCCACCTTGCCCTGCGCCTAGGACAGGTGTGTCCCACCTGGCCGGCTCCCGACTCCGCTCTCTCGCCTATATCTTCCTCACGAAACCCTAACACCAGGGGGCGACCACAGAAAGATTCTCGCCGCCTCTGCGGGACGGAAAACACCAAGAGATAAAGAGCTCTCTGGCAGACTTATTTCTGCTGGGGAAATTCCTTCCCGGAGAGGGGAGATCGTCGCCATCAACACCGTCATCAAGCTAGGCTTCATCGGGATCATCATCATCCATGCCATCATCTCCACAAGCACCATCATCACCACTCCGTCCCGCTGTAACAATCGTGTTGGATCTTGCATTAGTTATTAGGGGAAACTTTCCCGGTGTTAATTACTATTGTAGTTGATGCTTGTGAGTGGAACCATTAGATTATTGTTTATGTTCAGATTGTTATCCATCACCATATCATCTTTTATCTTGATCCATATGATGTCTTGTGAGTAGTTCGTCTAGTTCTTGAGGACATGGGAGAAGTCATGTTGTTAGTAGTGGATTTGTGTTGAGTTATTATTCAATGGTTTAGTATTTAAGTTGTGGTGCTATTCTTCTAGTGGTGTCATGTGAACATCGACTACATGATACTTCACCATTTATGGGCCTAGGGGAATGCATTGTGTATTTGGCTACTAATTGTGGGGTTGTCGGAGTGACAGAACCCAAATCCCCGTTAGGACACCTTTTCACAAGGGAGCATAGGATCTCAGAGTTTAAGGCTATGGTTAGGTTTATATCTTAATTACTTTCCTGTAGTTGTGGATGCTTGCAGGGGGTTTAATCACAAGTATGTATTAGTCCAAGTAAGGTTGGTACATTAGCACAGGTTCACACACACTCAACACTTACAACACCAAAGAAGAGTACTTAACTATTTGAAGCGAAAGCACTTGACAAAATTCCCATGTGTCCTCAAGAACGTTTGGTCCTTATAAGTATTTCCACCGGCTTGTCCTTTGCTAAGAAAGGATTGGGCCACTTGATGCAGTTGTTCTTTGTCTTTATTACTTGCACTTTGTTTTGTTGCTTTATCAGAAAACCCCTAAAAATCCATTTGCTAAGTATTTACAGAGATTTCCTGCTCCATACCACTAGTCAACACCTTCTGCTCCTTGTTGGGATCGACACTGCTATTTATCAAAAGTACTACGATACACCCCCTATACTTGTGGGTCATCAAGACTATTTTCTGGCGCCGTTTCTAGGGAGTGAAGCGCTATTGAAGAGTGGAACTAGTAAAGGAAACTTCTACTGTGAGTATTTCTTTTTGTTTCTGTTTGTTGCTTTGGTTCCAATATGGATAACCCATTGGGTTTTCTGTTTGGGAAAACTACTACCACTGTTAGGGTAGTAGATGAATCACCGCCTGTTGAGATAGATCCTTTTAAGATACCTACAAGTATTGTTGATCATGTTATGGATAATTATTATTTAGGGGATGGAACTGTCCATCCTGGTGATCACATGTTTTTGTCCATGAATTATGTGGGTTGTTTAACTGTGCAGGTATCACAACTGAACAGGTGAAGAAGAAGTTACTCTCTATATCCTTGAAAGGGAGAGTTGAAGAATGGTATAAGCTGCCGAAGAATGGACAATCCATGGAATGGGAGGAAATGGCTTCTCTCTTTTATTCTAAATTCTATCCTCCCAGTGAGATTCATAAGTATAGAAATCTGATATATAACTTTTGGCCTTGTGATGGAGAGAGTACAACTCAAGCTTGGGGGAGATTGAAGTTACTAATGCTTAAATGTCCTATTCATGAACCCCCTAACAATATTATTATCAATAACTATTATGCTAGGCTTTCTCTTCATGATAAAGATTTACTAGATGCTTCTTGTGCTGGATCATTCACACGTATGAAGGAAAAAATCTAAATGGGATCTACTAGACCGTATTCAAGAGAACACTGAAGCTTGTGAGAATTACAAAGGAAAAAAGTCAGGTATAAACTATGATTATGAATGCATTAAATCTTTTATGGGAACTGATGACTTCTGGGATATTAGTAATGAGTTTGGCCTTGATTCCCAAAGTATTGCCAACTGTTTTAAGGCCTTTGCCTCTTACATATAAATTCTCAAAAAGAAGTGGAACAAGTACCATGCACCTTATAAATATGTTGTTAATCATGTCCCTGTTAGAAGTGCTGAAGTTTGTACTACTAATCATATTGTGCCTGAACCTTATGTTGAAAAAATACCTTTCCCAACTAAGGTAAAGGAGTATTCTATGATGATTAGTGCAGATAATAAAGTTACTAAGAAAACTGTGGAGCTTGATGAGCAATTGAACACCGAACCTGTGGTAGCTATTGTGAAAGACTTTGTCACTAGAAAAATAGAGGATGAGCACATTGTATTTTGTGAAGACGCTTCTAATATTATCTCTCATCCTAGAGTAGCTAGAAAAGCTAGTGTTCCTATGCTTTCTGTTAAAATCGGTGATCATTGCTATTATGGTTTATGTGATATTGGTGCTAGTTCTAGTGCTATTCCTTATGAGTTTTACAGGGAATTTATGCATGAAATTGGTCCTGGTGAGCTTGAGGACATTGATGTGGTTATTCACCTTGCTAATAGAGAGACATTCTGTCCCATTGGTATTGTAATAGATGTGGAGGTTCTTTGTGGTAAGATTAAGTATCCTGCTAATTTTCTAGTGCTTAATTCAGCAGCTAGTAAAACTGGCCCTATCATTTTTGGTAGACCTTTCTTGAACACTTGTGGACATATTATAGATTGTAAAAAGGAGAAAGTTTTAACTAAGTTTGATGCAGATTCTTATGAGTTTAACTTTTACAAATTTGCTAAAGCTCCTTGTGAAAATAGCTTGCCTAATAAAGATTTCAGGATGGAACAATTTGCTTCTATTGATCCAGTTTATGACCTTGGACATCTTTTTGATGACTGTAAGTATGATCATTCTGATGATAGAGTTGTTTCCTTTGACAGTTATATTGTCAAATTTATTCAAAGTGCTACTGAAAGTTATTATGAGAGAGGGAAACATGGTTTTATGCATCTCAATAATGTTAAGTTTCCCCGTTTTATGTTGAAAGCTTCAACTTTGCATTTGTTTTGTCTTTCTATGCTAGTGGCTTTTTGTTTCAACAATTTGTTTCTCATGATACTCCCATGCATAGGAAGTGGGTTAGACTCAAATGTGTTGGTTATTTGCTTCTTGATGCCCTATTTCACTCCAGATATATATCTCCTATGTGAGCATCTTTGAAAGTTTCAAGCCTAACTTAAAGGCATTAAAGAAAAGTACTTGTTGGGAGATAACCCAAGAGTTTGGTTGAGTCTTGGAAGTTATTACCTCAGTAATAACCGCTCCTTATCCTTTTTGTTTTGGTTATTGTGTCAAGTTCAACTACTTTTGATAAGTGCAGAAGTTGTGAAAAGTGGCTGTCCTGGGACAGATTTTTGTGTTGTTTTGTAAAAAATCGTGAGGGAGCTCAGTATGTCGAATGGATCTGTATATTTCTGAGCTTGTTCTCCAGGTTGTTACCCAACTTTCATTAGTTTTGCACTTTTGATTTGAGCAACAGAAGGTTTTCAAAAATATCAATCTTTACCTGCTGGTCTGTTTTGACAGATTTGTGTTATCATTTGCATTTGCCTCTTATAGAAGCCTTTCTTTTGATGGATTTCAGTTGAAGTGTGTACCTAAAGGTTTATTGTTTTTGCTTACACTAATGTTGCCATTGAAGTTTGTGTATTGCCTTGTGAGAAAAGGAATTTCCAGTAGAATGAGAAAAGGAGTCTGCAGAGTTCGTCTTTGAATAGGTAAATGTGGTGAAAACAGAAGGTTCGTGAAAGCCTAATCTTTTATATTTTTGATGTTTTTATTACATAAATAAAGTTACGAGACGGAATAGAGGAGGAACTGGAGGCCAGGGTGGCCAAACCCACCCCAGGCACGGGCCCCAGCTAGCCGCGCCTGGAGGGGGTGTGAGCACCCCGAGCTCCATCTCCGCCTCGTTTTCATATCAAAACCTTACTTATGCATTGAAACTTCGTAATATATAACCCCTCGGATCCCCCGAGGTTCGTGCATCGTGTTCTCGTCGTGTTTTCTTTTCGATCTGATTCTGTCAGGAAAACTTCTCAAATTTAGAGCACCATGGTCTCCGCCAACGACAAAGGCAAGAAGTCCGAGGAAGATGATCCTCAAGATCCCAAGGAGGAGGAGATTTTGTAGGGGATGAAGAATACATGGAGGAAGACGAGCAACTGGACACCCGTGCTACCGTCACAAGAATTGGAGTGGTGGCAAAACCTACCATGCTTAGGAGGATAGCACAGATGTCTATAGGAGGGAGAACTCCGTGTCATATCCTCGCTCCACGGGCACTTCCTCCTCGTACCACTCGTTCTAACCATGCAGGGAAGGAACACACTAAGAAGGAAGAGTGGGGAAAGAACAAGGACTGGAATTCTCGGCCTAACATGATCATGAACCGCATTGAGCAGAATTCGGAGTTGATTCGTACTCTGACCTTTAAGATTGAGCATTTGAGGAAACTTATTGAAGAGCTTATCAAGAGAACACCACCACCGAAGGAGTAATTCGTCATCAGGTTTGGCATCCCCTTGGCTTGTTCCAAGCTTGGGGGAGTGCCGCGGTATCACCATCATTATCTTTTATCTTTTACCTTTTTTAGTGGATTCATATCTTTGGTAGAGAAGTTATCTTATAGTTTGGTTTGCATGTGGACGTATCTCTCCTTTAGTTGGTTATCTATGTATCCCTTGGTGTGAGTGCCTTTATGGAATATTAATGAGAAGTTTCAACTTTTATGTTTTGCACTTCTTATTTTAGTTTGAAATCTCTATTATATGATGGATCTTGTTGATCAGTATTGGCATCGCTTTGGGAGCATCAAGCAAATCTAAATTGGTTTTGGCAAACCGAGTTCTGGTCAGTAGCAACACTTTTTGAGGTTTGAAAGGAAAAGAGAAAAATCTTACAGGTATTTTGTATCATTTATTTTCTTTCTTGCTGGCTCATAAGCTTAGTATTATTTATTTAAGATCTTTTGTGTCTTCAAAGAAGATTGCATGTCTGGCTTTATCACTTGTAGGTTTGCTTGCTTCTTTCAACTCTTTTGCTTGCTACCTAGCCTTGCTAGACAAAAACCTGTTTTGAGAAGGCATACTTCTCATGCATCCAATCCCTTTGAACCAAAACCTGTGCCATTTGTGTCCACCATATCTACCTATTAGCATTATTGCTATTCCAAGAAAATTCTCAAGCTTCATCGATCTTTTGAATTAAAAACTATTATGGTATGTGAAAACTAGTTAGTAAAGCTCTCACGAACTTGATGGCACACCTTATTTTCTTGCCCCTAATAGACTTGAACTATTGTGTCATCGAAGTTGTATATGATTTCATCTATACGTTGGAATTAGCAGAACTGTGCTGTCACGGGGAACGCTTTTAACACTGCACCTATATGTAGTACATAGTTGATATCATGCTCTTTTGTTTGCGGATGTCGACGGTGTGAAATAAAGAGGGAACTTGTAAGTCCATGGAGTGATGTATGTGTGTTAGAGAAACGCCTGGGCCGCTAGCCTAAGCCATGCCTAATCATGGTGGAAACTTGTAGCATCACCATAATGAGCATTCTGTGAAGCATCCTTAATAAAAAGCTATGCATATAGTAAATAAAAAGATCGTTGAGATGCTCATTGGCCCAGTTCTTTTGGTGGCTTCTCCGAGAAGCTGTCCTACCCCCAGCTTCCTGGGGAAGCCGGTTCGAGATTTTTGTGAGGCTTCCAAATTAGTTTAGTCTTAACCACTTTGAAAGCCTCGTAATTTTTTTGAACTGGCTTCCCCAGGAAGTTGGGGGTGGGGCAGCTTCTCGGAGAAGCCGCCAAAAGAACTGGGCCTCTGCTTGCCTTGTCATTTTGGTTACGGGATAGCTCCTGTACCATGTGAAAGGGGTACCCTGTTGGCGGTTCTTTATGATACATATGTACTTACAATGACAAGAACTTACCGGTAACTAAAGTTGAGTAGCATGAGGATCGGCCCTCGTACTCAAGGGACATGAGATTGCCAACTTATATTTCGTCAAGCATATACTCCATCCTTGTTCACCTTAACCTTAATCATCTCAAGATTCCTATGATAGGGGCAATGAGGGCTCAAAGCTAGTAAGTACCATAATCTTTTGAAAGCTCTTTATGGCTTGAAATCCCTGCTACCCTCTATGAAGGGACCTTTCTCCTATTTTCTAAGTTGAGTCAGTAAACCTACCTTCCTCTCTATCTCCAGCAAGCATTTGAGTTGTTGTGTTGCAAGCATTCATATGGTGCTTTATTCAATCATTTTCTTTATCTTCCTTGTTTGCACAAGAATCTTATCTATTGAGTATTACTTTGAAGGCCATCATTGTGAAAAACCTTTTTGAGCAAAGAGTGCTCTTGTTGTGAAACTGTTTGCCAGCTGTGGACTTCTACAAAAAGATTTATTTGTGAAACTGTTTGCCAGCTGTTCTCTGACCAAGAATAAGAGTTTTCTAATTCCGTTTATGATTTATATTTATGCTTCTCTATTGTGACTCATGTACCTGTTGCAAGTTAAGTTATATAATGGTGAGTGCTTTCTTCTATGAGTTGTGTAATGGTAAGTGTGATGATTCTTGTCCGTATTATTTTATCGACACTTCACTCCATAATTCTGTGGACATGTTTACTGAGCTCAGTTTTTGCTTGGGGACAATCAAAGGTCTAAGCTTGGGGGGAGTTGATACGTCCAATTTTGCATCACCATTCTATATCAAAATTTTCCTCTATTTATTGATATATGTCTTATTATGAGGTGTTACTTATGTCTTTTCCTCTGTTTTTGCATGTTGGATGATTCTTGGAGGATGAACTGCCGGAGTCAGGTTTTTGATGGAAAAAGAGGTGTTTTGATGCAATTTTGCGAAGATCAGAAAAATATTGGAAAATTATATTTTCCCAAAAGACGAAGGAAGCCAGAAGGGGAGGCGTAGCCGGGTCACAGGCGACCCACACCCCCTAGGCGCGGGCCCACCTTGCCCCGCTCCTAGGGTAGGTGTGGCCCACCTGGCCGGCTCCCGACTCCGCCCTCTCGCCTATATCTTTCTCACGGAACCCTAACACCAGGGGGCGACCATAGAAAGATTTTCGCCGCCTCTATGGGGCGGAAAACACCGAGAGAGAAAGAGCTCTCCGGCAGACAAATTTCTATCGGGGAAATTCCTTCCCAGAGAGGGGAGATCGTCGCCATCAACACCATCATCAAGCTAGGCTTCATCGGGATCATCATCATCATACACACCATCATCTCCACCAGCACCATCATCACCACTCCGTCCCGCTATAACAATCATGTTGGATCTTGCATTAGTTCTTAGGGGAAACTTTCCCGGTGTTAATTACTATTATAGTTGATGTTTGTGAGTGGAACCATTGGATTATTGTTTATGTTCAGATTTTTATCCATCACCATATCATCTTTGATCTTGATCCATATGATGTCTTGTGAGTAGTTCGTCTAGTTCTTGAGGACATGGGAGAAGTCATGTTGTTAGTAGTGCATTTGTGTTGAGTTATTATTCAATGGTTTAGTATTTAAGTTGTGGTGCTATTCTTCTAGTGGTGTCATGTGAACGTCGACTACATGATACTTCACCATTTATGGGCCTAGGGGAATGCATTGTGTATTTGGCTACTAATTGTGGGGTTGCCGGAGTGACAGAAACCTGAACCCCCGTTAGGACACCTTTGCACAAGAGCATAGGATCTCAGAGTTTAAGGCTATGGTTAGGTTTATATATTAATTATTTATATCTTAATTACTTTACTGTAGTTGCAGATGCTTGCAGGGGGTATAATCACAAGTATGTATTAGTCCAAGTAAGGTCGGTACATTAGCACAGGTTCACCCACACAACACTTACAACAGCAAAGAAGAGTACTTAACTATTTGAAGCGAAAGCACTTGATAGAATTCCCATGTGTCCTCGAGAACGTTTGGTCCTTATAAGTATTTCCACCAGCTTGTCCTTTGCTAAGAAAGGATTGGGCCACTTGCTGCATTTGTTCGTTGTCTTTATTACTTGCACTTTGTTTTGTTGCTTTATCAGAAAACCCCTAAAAATCCGTTTTCTAAGTATTTACAGAGATTTCCTGCTCCATACCACTAGCCAACACCTTCTGCTCCTTGTTGGGATCGACACTCCTATTTATCGAAAGTACTATGATACACCCCGTATACTTGTGGGTCATCAATTGGTGTTGGAAAGTGATACGTCGGAAACGTATCTATAATTTTTGATGTTCCATGCTTCTTTAGTATCTACTTTGCTTTGCTTTGTCCACATTTTGAGGTGTTTTTATATGTTTTCTGGTACTCACCTATTAACAAGTTGCCACAATGCCAGTTGCCTGTTTTCTGCTGTTTTTGGTTCCAGAAAAGCTAGTAAGGAAATATTCTCGAAATTGGACGGGACTAAAGCAAAGTCAATATTTCACCGAGGAGAACACGGAGTCCAGAGGAGAGATGGAGGGGAGCCACAGGGCAACGACACCACCCCCAGGCGCGGGCCCACCCTGGGTCGCGCCTAGGCAGCGTGTAGGCCCCCTGGCCGCCCTCCCACCTCGCCTCTTCGCCTATAAGAAGCCCCCGATGCCTAAACCCTAAGGACACGATCAATATTCCACGAAACCGTCTGTAGCCGCCGCCACCATCGTCCCTATATCCTGGGGATCTGAAGCTCTTCCCGAAACCCTGCCGGAGGGGAGATCATCATGGAGGCCTTCTTCTTCATCATGTCAGTCTCCGGTATGAAGCGTGAGTAGTTCCACCTTGGACTATGGGTCCATATATCTAGATGGTTGTATTTCCTCCTTTGTGCTTTCATGTCTAGATCTTGTGAGATCCGTTCATGATCAAGATCTCATCTATTTGTTGAAAGTACAAAGGAAGTCGCCTAGAGGGGGGTGAATAGGCTTTTAAAAATATTACGGTTTAGGCTCAAGTAAATGCGGAATAAAACTAACGTTTAATTTATTGAGCACAAAACCTAGCCACTAAGTTCACCTAGGTGCACCAACAACCTATGCTAAGCAATACAAGCAACAAGGTGATAGCAAGGTATAAATACTTCAAGCACGATGGCTATCACAATGTAAAGTGCATAAGTAAAGGGTTCGGTTGAGAGATAACCGATGGACGCGGAGACGAAGATTTGTTTCCCGAAGTTCACTTCCAAAGAAGCTACGTCTCCGTTGGAGAGGTGCGATGGCGCAATGCTCTCTGAACGCCACAAATGGCTCACCTCGAGGTGTGGTGGCTCGATGCACACCCAACGCCACACAAGGCCTCACCCCGAATGCGGAAGCACGCAACTCACCGACGCCACAAAAGGCTCACCCTATTCTCCCAAGTGCGCACCACAAAAGGCGGGATCTTGCTCCACTATGGGACGCTTGAGGGCGGTCACCGAACCCGTACAAGATTGGGGCTAACTCCACAACTCAATTGGAGGCTTCCAACAACAAAGCCACAAAAGGCCAACAATGCCACAAAAGGCCAACAACGCCACAAAAGGCTACAAGACCACAAAACGTCAACAAGACCACAAAAGGTCAACAATCCAACCACACAACCGTCTAGGGTTCCAAGGAACCCAAGAGAAACAAGCACACAAGCTTGAACTTGCCGAATCTCCGAGGAGAACTCAAACCTATGCACCAAATGAAAAGGCAAGTCCTTCTCCCACAAATTCCAACAAAGCTACAAAAGCTATTGGGGGAATAAGGGAGGAAGAACACAAGAGTAGAACTCAAACCTATGCACCAAATGCAAGGGCAAGTCCTTCTCTCCCAAATTCCAACAAAGCTACAAAATCTATTGGGGGAATAAGGGAGGAAGAACACAAGAGGAGAACACAAAACTCTCCAAGATCTAGATCCCAATGATTCCTTCACAAAGAAGGGATTTGACTTGGGGGATTGTAGATCTAGATCTCCTCTCTCAAATCCCTCAAAAAGATGCAAGAATCATAGGAGGGGAAAGGGAGAGGGAAAGCTTCTTCAAGGTTGACATATGGAGGAGAGAGAGAAAGCCAAGAACCAAGAAGAAAAGCTAGTACCCACGAAGGGGAAGAGGAGCCCCTTTTAAAGGGCTCCCAGATCTGCCCGTTATGGGCATTCGCGACACCTGGACGGAACTTCCGGTGGGAGGCCGGAAGTTCCGGTGGCACCCAGCCATCGGTCGAAAACTGCGGAGCGAGAAACTGAAAAAACGAATCATGGCCGGAACTTCCGGCTCTGGGCGGAAGTTCCGCCCAGCCTGGCTCCAACGGTCATCAGACCGTTGACGCCCGCTCCAGAAGCGCAACCAGAAGTTTTGGTCAAAACAGACCGGAAGTTCCGGTGAACTTCCGATGCAAGTTCCGGCAAATAGAACGCTTCAAAACAGAAGGTTACTGAGCGTGAGCGGAAGAAGACCCGGAACTTCCACTGGAACTTTCGGTGGCAAAGATGCCCTAGCAGAACTTCCGGTGGGAAGCCGAAACTTCTGGTCAGGGAAATTCCAGAAACCAGAAAACCAGAAACGTAATAACTTTTGCATCCGAACTCCAAACGGGATGAAACCAATTTTGTTGGAAAGATAAAGACGAATAGAATCGGAAAACTCGCAAGGTGTGGAGCCGGAAAACTCGCAAGATCAAAAACCGCAATAAGATATGCAAGTGAAATCCTTAGATGATGAGCTAGAGCTTGTTATGATGGTGACCACAAGCTCTAGATCCTCTCATGTACAAGAACCAAATAATAACCAAGAAAGATGATGATATGAATGCAAAGGTTTGAGCTCTCTCCGAACGATGCAAACGAGACACTCGCTTGAGAGCCCCTCTTGATAGTACGGCTATCTATCCTAAACCCGGTCTCCCACCTAACAACACGAGACCGGCAAAAGAGAAGCCTATCAACATACCTTTGCCTTGAGCGTCCCACTTGAACTTGATGTATACTGTCTTGTTCTTCTATAGTGGGAACACCTTTCTTGTTTGCTCTTGCTCGCTCTTGCTTGATGAAGACTTGCAAAATGCTCCCCCATACTCCATGGGGAAACCTCTTCTTTGAACTTGTCTTCATCATTCCATGAGCACGAGGATGGCAAGCTTCAAGCATGAGATCTTCTAGAGATGGCGCATCTTGAGCTCGTCCTTCTTCATCCTTACTTGAGGTTGATCCATCTTGATGCAACTCTTTGCACATGCCTTGATCGACCTTCAAGCTCCTTCTTTCTTCATGATTCCAATGGGCACAAAGCCCTTGGACATTTATTCATCTTCCAACCTTGAGACCAACACATGGCCCAAGCGATGCCAATGGACAAACCTACAAGTGAAACTCAATTTACACTTATTAGTCCATAGAGATTGTCATTAATTACCAAAACCACACATGGGGGCATACATGCCCTTTCATTTGTAATCATGCTTGTTGTGTTTGTGGGGATCCGATGGATATTGAGATTACTATGTCAGATTGATTAATGGTTTTGTCTTATTGATTCTATCATGTCTGTGTTGTTTGTGATCTTGCATGCTCTCCATTGTTAGTAGCTATCTTGGCCAAGTAGTTGCTAGTGACTCCAAGAGGGGGTATTTATGCTTGATAGTGGGTTCATGCCTCTATTTAATCTAAGGGAAGTGACCAAAATCTCTAAGGTTGTAGATGTGCTTTTGCTACTTGGGAGAAAACAATGGTCTCTTGTTCATGGAACAAGTGGATTGTTTACCTTACACACTTTGCTTAAACCAGTTGTCTGTTGCGTGCAACTTAATACTGGAGGGGGTTCGAATGATAACCCAAAGGTGGCCTTCTAATCATAGATGCAGTTGGATGGCGGTCTATGTATCTTGTTGTATTGCCCAATCGAATCTCATAGGATCATGATGTCTAGTATTGCATTGTTATGCCTTGCTCAGTCCTGTCAATTGCCCTGTTGTAATTTGTTTACCCTGCATGCCATGTTTGTTTATCTAAGGAGAACACCTATAGTGAACTATGGACGCCGGTCCAATCTTTACCATTGATACATCCTCCAATGTTACTATTTACTTGCTGCAAACCACTATCACCTTCCACACCATACAGTTAATCCTTTGTTACAACAACCGGTGAGATTGACAACCTCACTGTTTGTTAGTGCAAAGTCTTGAGTTTGTGTTGTGCAGGTTTCCAAGTTGCTTGCAACACCTTTGAGACGTTTCCTTCCTCCTACCGGTTCGATAACCTCGATTTCTTACTGAGGGAAGACTTGCTGTTGTGCTGCTTCACACCTTGCTCTTGGGGTTTCCCGACGAAGCGCTCTCAGGCGCCATCAACAAGTTTTTCTGGCGCCGTTGCCAGGGAGGCTAAGGACGTGTTCACAAGGGGAGTCTTTCACAACCTTTCTCTTTACTTTGTTTTTGGTTTGCTTAGTTTCTTTTGCTTGGTTTTGTTTGCCTCTTTTTATCAAAGACTCCAAAAAAAATTAGTTTAGTTTGGTTTGCTTTCTCTTATCAAAAACACAAAAAATTATTTCCTGCTCTAGTTGCTACTATGTATGGTTTTGGTCCTATCCCTGTGTCACCTATGGAAAGGATATTTACTTTCAAGCAAGGAAGTGGAGAGAGTTTCAAAGAATCTTGGTCTAGAATATCTATTTTACAAAGGGAAAGTGAGCCTAAGATGAGTCTTGGCTTGGTTATTAATAGTTTCTACCACAGTATTACTCTTTGTTATAGATATGCTTTGGATGCTGTGGCCGAGAAAGATATTTTTATTTGTACTGAGGATGAAGCTTTAGATGCTATAAAGAGATTGATTATAATTTATAATATGCCTGGCAAGTCTGATTCTTCTTTTATAGACATTTATGCTAGGTTGAACACTCTTGAGTCCAGTACTGCTGCTTTGAACAGTTGCTATCACACCCTTAGAGAGCACCATGGTTATGTTCCAATAAATTCTGAGCCTTCAAAGTGGTTTTCCACAATCAAAGTCTCTATAAATAGTGCAACTTTTGATGCTCGCTGTGATATCATATCTGAATTTTGCCTTATGCCTAAAGATATTTATGAGTTTTTGAGTCTTTGGGGACTTTCTAAAGGAGGAGAATAAATATCACTTACTAATAATACAACTTTATTATCCATTAGAATAGCTGAAGGTGTGTTTACAAAAATCTCAAGGAAAATGGTGTCTACTGATTATCTTGTTATTGAATGTGTAGGAAAAGGACATATTACACTCGAAAGATCCCTGCTGAAACACCTTGGAGCAATAATAGATGTGGGAAAAGGCATTATGAATTTTGCTCCTCTAGTAAGCAACCATATATTCCCTAAAGAGAAGAATAAAGGTAAGAAAGGTAGGAGCAAGAGAGTTGATGTTAATGCTTCTTCATTTGGAAATACTTGATTTCTTGCTTCTTGTGCCTAACTTAAAGGCGTTAAAGAAAAGTACTTGTTAGGAGATAATCCAAGAGTTTTATTGACTCTTGGAAGTTATTACTTCAGTAATGACCTCTCCTTATCCTTTTTGTTTGCTTTTTGTGCCAAAAAAATGACCTCTAATGAGAGGGAAATTAGATTTGGGAGTTGCTGTCCCGAAACAGATTTTTGTGCTCCACCATAAAATTTCGTGAGGAGTCTCTGTAAGTCGGATTGCGCTAAACATTTACGAATAAATCCCCCAGTATGTTAGCTAACTTTAGTTAGTTCAACACTTTTTGATTTGAGCAACAGAAGGTCTTATAAAAATCGGTTTCTACCTGCCAGTCTGTTTTGACAGATTTCTTCCATTATTTGCATTTTCTTCTTATTGATTCCTTTTTGGGTTCTTTTTGGGAAATTGAGATTTTTGAGGGAATTGCTACAGTAGCTTCTGTTTTTAGTGAAAGTTTTGTTGTTCTAAAGCTAAACCCAAGGGTATATTATCTTTTGAATACACTAATGTTGCTAATGAAGATTGTGTGAAGTTTTGTATGAAGGAAAAATTTCAGGTGTAGAAAAAGAATGATGTAATGAGATGAAGAATGGACAAAAGCTCAAGCTTGGGTATGCCACCCCGTGTCACCCCAAGAAATATCCAGGAGGTACAAGCGTCAAAGCTCGAGGATGCCCAAGGCATCCCCTTCTTTATCAATAAAAAGCTCAGGTCTTTTTAGACACTTCATTTTTATTGTTTCATGCACTATTGTGTTGTTCTTGGAGCGTCTTAGTTTTCATTTGCTTGCTTAGTTTGCTTAGTTTGCTTGAATAAAGTAGTTTGGACCCCCGTTCTCGCTCTGTTGTTTCAAATAAGTTGATTGGTGTTGGAAAGGAGTAAAAAGTTCTTGCTTGAATGGTGCAAGAGGACCTTGCTTTGAATATGACTTAGACTTTAGTATGTCATGCTAGGTGTTGTTTTGACCCTATTCTTAGTGATTATTGCTGTAGCATGACTTGTGCCAAATATTTGGGATTGCTTAGTGTTCCTTGAAAAAATCATGCGTTGTTTTAGCATACAAAAGCATAGTATTGTGGTATTCTCTTTGATGCTTTGTTTGGGTTGATTGGCACATGCTCACACCATGTTATGACTATGAAAAATTCACCATAGCCTCTATGATCATTTAGTCCTTGACTTGTAGTACCACTCTATGCTTTGATTAGTAATGTTTTGTCGCTCTTCATGATTATGGCCATTATTGCTCTCTTAGTTGGTTGCTCCCAGTCTTTTGCTAGCCTCCACATGTATGAGTAAGCTCTACTCATGCTTCCAACTCCCAATAAGACAAGTTATTCCAAAGTGTCCACTATAAATTCCTATGCATGGTGTGTTACACCATTCCAAATATATTCTTGTTTTCTTCTATCTTCCAATTAAAAAGTATTTTGTTATGTGAAAACTTAGTGATTATAGCTCTCATGAACTTGATGGCACAAATTATTTTTCTTGCCCCTAATAAACTTGAACCATTGTGTCATCTATGTTGTATATGCTTGCACTTATACGTTGGATTTAGCAGAACCATGCTATCATGGGGAACGCTTTTAACATTGCACTTGTACTTTGTACACAGTTGATATCATGCTCTTTTGTCTATGGATGTCTTCGGTGTGAAATAAAAGGGGAGCTTGTAAGTCCATGGAGTTAAGTATTTTGTGTTAGAGAAACGCCTGGGCCGCTAGCCTAAGCCATGCCTAATCATGGTGGAAACTTGCAACATCACCATAATGAGCAATCTGTGAAGCATCCTCAATAAAAACCTATGCAAATATAAAATAAGAAGATTGTTAAGATGCTCATTGTTTGCTTGCCTTGTCATTTTGGTTATGGGATAGCTCCTGTACTATGTGCAAGGGGTACCCCGTTGGCGGTTCTCTATGATACACATGTACTTACTATGACAAGAACTTACAGGTGACTAAAGTTGAGTAGCATGAGGAGCGGCCCTCATATTCAAGGGACATGAGATTGCCAACTTATACTTTGTCAAGCATATACTCCATAGTTTGTTCACTTTAAACCTTAATCACTTCAAGATGCTTATGATAGGGGCAAAGAGGGCTGAAAGCTAACAAGTACCATAATTTTTGGAAGCTCTTTTTGAAACTTGAAATCATTGCTTCCCTTTATGAAGGGCCTTTCTTCCACTATTATTTTGAGTCTCCACCTTCTACCTTTAGGCACCAGTTAAGAGAGCATAGTTGTCATTCTTAGTTATATGTGCATTGTCCCAAAACTTATTGATTGATGCATATTGTTGATATTACTTGTTCTTGTGCTATTTGTATCTAATCACTCTTATGAACTTTGAAGGTGTCCTATGCATCTATTTGCTACTCTATGAGGTACTGTTGATGTGGAGCCTGTTGGGAACCCCAAGAGAAAGGTGTAAAGTAGCACATCAGCAAGGCTTACCTCAGTAAGAAACCGAGGTTATCGAACCAGTAGGAGGAAGGAAACGTCACACAGGTGTTGCAAGCAACGCGGAGACCTGCACAACACAAACTCAAGACTTTGCCCCAACTAATAGTGAGGTTGTCAATCTCACCGGTTGCCGTAACAAAGGATTAAACGTTTTGTGTGGAAGGTAATGGTTTGCAGCAAGTAAACAAGTAATAGTGGAAGATGTATCAATGGTAAAGATTGGACCCGGGTCCATAGTTCACTAGAGGTGCTCTCCTTAGATAAACAACATGGCGTGAAGGGTAAGCAAATTACAGCAGGGCAATTGACAGGAACTGAGCAAGGTATAACAGTGCAATACTAGACAAAAAGATCCTATGAGATTCGATTGGGCAATACAACAATATACATAGACCGCCATCCAACTACATCTATGACTAGCAGTCCACCTTCAGGTTATCATCCAGTATTAAGTTGCAAGAAACAGACAACTTCTTTAAGCAAAGTGTGTAAGGTAAACAATCCACTTGTTCTATGAACAAAAGATGTTGTTTTCTCCCTAGTGGCAACAACACATCTACAACTGAAGAGATTTATGTCACTTTCCTTGGAAACTAGAGGCATGAACCCACTATCGAGCATAAATAACCCCTCTTGGAGTCACTAGCAACTACTTGGCCAAGATAGTTGATACGTCGGAAACGTATTTATAATTTTTGATGCTCTATGCTTGTTTAGTATCCACTTTGCTTTGCTTTGTCTACACTTTAAGGTGCTTTTTACATGTTTTCTGGTACTAGCCTATTAACAAGTTGCCACAGTGCCAGTTGCCTGTTTTTGGTTCCAAAAAAGCTAGTAAGGAAATATTCTCGGAATTGGACGGGACAAACGTCAAAGTCAGTAACTTTCCGTGGGGAACAAGAAGTCCAGAGGGGAGACGGAGAGGCGTGCCAGGGCAGCCACACCCCCCTAGGCGCGGGTGGGCCCTGCCCCGCGCCTAGGTAGGGTGTGGAGCCCCTGGCCACCGCCTCGGCCTCCCCCTTCGCCTATAAGAAGCCCCCGATGCAGAAACCCTAAGCACCTGATCAATATTCCACTAAACCTTCTGTAGCCGCTGCCACCGTCGTCCCTAGATCGGGGGGATCTGAAGTTCTTCCCGGCACCCTGTCGGAGGGGAGATCATCCCGGAGGCCTTCTCTCTGGTATGATGCGTGAGTAGTTCCACCTTGGACTATGGGTCCATGTAGTAGCTAGATGGTTGTATCTCCTCCTTGTGCTTTCATGTATAGATCTTGTGAGCTCCGTTCATGACCAAGATCTAATCTATTTGTAATCATGCATGTTGTGTTTGAAGGGATCCGATGGATATTGAGATTATTATATTGGTTTGATTAATGGTTTTGTCTTTATGATTCTATCATGTCTATGTTGTTTGTGATCTTGCATGATCTCCGTTGTTAGTAGCTATCTTGGCCGAGTAGTTTCTAGTGACTCCAAGAGGGGGTATTTATGCTCGATATTGGGTTCATGCCTCTAGTTTCCAAGGGAAGTGAAAATAATATCTTCGGTTGTAGATGTGATGTTGCTACTAGGGAGAAAACAACAGTCTCTTGTTCATGGAACAACTGTTTACCTTACACCCTTTGCTTAAAGCAGTTGTCTGTTTCTTGCAACTTAATACTGGAGGGGGTTCGGATGATAACCTGAAGGTGGAATTCTAGTCATAGATGCAGTTGGATGGCGGTTTATGTATCTTGTTGTATTGCCCAATTGAATCTCATAGGATCTTCCTGACTAGTAATTGCATTGTTATGCCTTGCTCAGTTCCTGTCAATTGCCCTGCTGTAATTTGTTTACCCTTCATGCCATGTTGTTTATCTAAGGAGAGAACCTCTAGTGAACTATGGACCCTGGTCCAATCTTTACCATTGATACATCTTCCACTGTTACTTATTTACTTGCTGCAAACCACCATTACCTTCCACACCATATGTTTAATCCTTTGTTACAACAAACCGGTGATCTTGACAACCTCACTGTTCGTTGGGGCAAAGTCTTGAGTTTGTGTTGTGCAGGTCTCCGTGTTGCTTGCAACACCTGTGTGACGTTTCCTTCCTCCTTCTGGTTTGATAACCTCGGTCTCTACTGAGGGAAGACTTGCTGCTGTGCTCATCACACCTTGCTCTTGCGGTTTCCAACGAAGTGCTCCAAGTCAAGCACCATCAACTAGTTTTCTAGCGCCGTTGCCGGGCAGGCTAAGGACGTATTCACAAGGGGATTCCTTCACTTCCTTTCTCTTTACTTTATTTTAGTTTGCTTTGTTTCTTTTTCTTAATTTTGTTTGCCTCTTTTCAAAAAAAACCAAAAAAAACTAGTCTACTTTGGTTTGCTTGCTTTATTCAAAAACACAAAAAATTAGTTCCTACTCTAGTTGCCACCTCGTTCTAGCTCACCATGTTACTCCCCAAGTTCACCCTGAAGAACCTTTCTATAGGTAGTGGCTCCATAATTGGGAAATATAATATTGAAGAATTCTTTAACTATGTTAGCAAGCGTGAGGATATTGAGGATAAATCTATAGCAGAGCTTGCTCCTAATTATGAGATTGCTTCAGCTTCTTTAGTTCATATGTTGGAGGCTAGGTTTGTTAGCCTTAACCCCATGATGCAAATTTTGTTCTTAAAACTAAAAGAAGAAAAGAATGATGAAAAGAGAGATTTTATTCTTGAAACTTTACTCAAAGAGTTTCATGATGTTGCTAGGGAAGCCAAAAAGGTCTTTGAGCGTTTCAATATGCTAGGCTCATGTGTAGATATTGTGGGTACTTTAGATAAAACAAAGCCTAGAGATGAATTTAAGATACCCATACCCTTTAAGCTTGTTGGGATGCATGAGGCCTTTGAAAAGAATTTTGATTGGATTGTTCCTAAAAATCCTTTTGATGAAAGTAGTAATCCAAAGAGAGATGAGAAAGGATCCTCCAAAACTAACTTGGATGAGATACCTCTCATAGTTGAAGACTTTGCAAGTACAGATCTCAATTCTTCATTTGAAAATACTTGATTCTTCTTGTTTCTTGTGCCTAAATTAAAGGCGTTAAAGAAAAGTTGTAGAGGTCCCAACCCAATAAGTTAGGTTCCTCCTGTGTTTACAATGCTAGTCCCTGGATCAATAGCTAGCATCCACAGTTAAGATGTAATATCAAGATACAAAGGTCATAATATAAATTTATAACCAGGAATAATATATGTTTATTACATCAAACATAGCTCATTTGGCTATTACAATACATTGCAGCGGAATAAATAAAATCATGGGTCCTTCATCTTCAAAGTTCCACAGGCAGATGTTGGTTGTAGACTTTGTAGTCCTAGTCAATCAAACAATCTTCATTTAAAAACAATCAACCTGCAACATTACAAGTTACAGCCACAAGGGTCAATACATTTTGAATTGTATTAGCAAGCTTCACTTTTATGTATAATAAGAGTGGATCCTATCATTATATGCACATTTGGCTAAGTAGAGTTTAAGGCTTATTTGCATAAAGCATTGTTTTATCCTATCTTTTCAAAAAGGGTTTTAAAGTCCTTTGTCAAATTTCTTTTTCAAGTTCCTTGAACTCCTTGGTAGAAACTCAAGTGTTCAAATCCTTGTCAAAATCTCTTGAGCACCTTGGTAACCCCAAGTGCAACAAGTTTTATCAAAACCCATGAGTTCCTTGGTAACCCCAAGTACATCATGCTCTTGAGCACCTTGGTAACCCCAAGTGCAACAAGTTTAACAAAATCTCTTTGAATTCCTTGGTAGACACACAAGGGCATCAAGTTTTTATATTAGAAGTTGGAATGTCAAGATCTCCCATAGTTGAAACTTTAGTTGCTCAGTATTGTCCATAACCGGGGACACGGCTAAGTACTTAGATTTTATTATCTTCTGCAGAAGGAGTACACTTTACCCACATGTCACAATCCCATCCTTTTGCCACCAGTGGCCTACTGGATTAGTGCTCACCAAGATGGAGTACTGGCCGATTGAGAATGTGACGAAGTCTTTCCAAAAGGTCCTCCCATACATCATTGCTAGCTTTGTCTTCAGCCCCCATGAAGCATTCCAGATCCCCATGTCCAGTAACTAAAGACAATGTATGGGTCTTCCTAATGTAATTGACTAAGCCAGAGCCATAATAGCATGTGGTTGCACACGAAAGCCACAATTGGAGAAGCATGTTTGATCTCTAAGTTTCCTAGGTGGTTTTCTTTTGGAGCCCAACACAAAGTGACTACCATAGACATGGTTCCCTTTTGTTGCCACCTTCTCCAAAACTTCAAGTATCCTCCACCTAGGTGGTTCATTGAGTCCTTGTTTTATTATGTAAAACACAAGTCCTTTTTTCAACCTTTGTAATATCCCAACATGTATCTCTTTTCAAAACATAGCATGGCTAAGCATGTACAACTTCAATATTTTCACTAAGGAATGTGTAGGGAATCCTATTAGGATTTTAGCATAGCATAAGTATAAAATGTATTTTCATGCATGTTTTCATAATCCACTAAGTATAATGAAAATAGTAGGACTTTTGTATGATAGTGTAACTTGCCTTTGGTAGAGAATGGGGGTTCACTCCTTGATCTTGCTAGTCTCACACTTTGCTAATTTCACTACAAGTCAATCAAGCAAAACACCAAATCAACTAACATTCCAAACCACCACTACTCAAACAAAATCACACACACAAGGCAAGAAGGAAACTAAGTCATGCATAAGTATGCAAAGGGTGGTTCTATTGCAAGGATGGTCTCTACTAGGTTTATAACTTTGTAAGGTTCTAAATTGGTCATTTACAAAAATGGCAAAGTCATTTGCAAATGGGTTTTATCTCAAGACCATTTTAAAATTCATTCATCATTTTATGTGGTGAAAATTATTCTTATCAAAGCAAAACTTTAGGTTTTTCACCAAGTGAGTTGCCCTTGGCAAGGCTTGGTGTTTTGGGTCAGTAAGTTTGGTCCAAAACATTTTCCCAAAGTTTTCCTTGCAAAAACATTTCCATAATAAAATCAATGAGTTTATTTGGTTAGAAAATGGCTAAGTTAAATAATTCAACCTATATTTTACCAAAATTATTTTTTAACACCAAGGGTTGGTTCCTAGGGTCAGTATGGTCACTAAAAACCATTTTGCAAAAGTTTTAATCCTAAAATCAATTTTAAACAATTTTTCTCCTCTAAACAAGTACACAAATGTTTCTGCAAATTTAAACAAGTTAACAGGTAATATTTTCTAAACTAAGGCCACAGTTGGCTAGGGCTTGTTCTCCTGAATCCAACGATATAAAATTTATAATTTTTGGACGTGTGGTTTGAAAGTTACAAGGGTTTGAAGTTTGCAATTAAATCAGATTCAAATCTGTTTTTAGTTTTAAACCTGGCCACGCGTCGTGTTCCTATTGGTCCATACCGTTTCGGTTGGATCGCGGCTGTGGGGCGTTGGATCTAGTTAGATCGAGCGGTGCAGAGAGCGTACCCATTCGCGTTTAAGTGATTCTATCTAATGCGTACGATCCAGATCGAACGGTTGTGGGGTGCTCGACCACAGACGAGCGGCGCTGCGGCGGCTGCTGGCGGCGGAGCGATCGGTCGATGACGGTGCCGGCGATACAGGAAGCGGGAGAGGAAAAGGGGAGGCTCACCGAGTTCGCAGACGCTTGGGGAAGCTCAACGTGCTGATGGGGAGGCAGGGGGCGCTCGGACGGGTTGGCAATCTCTCGCCGGAGTTGCTGCGGCGGCGGTGCTCTCGGGTTGTCGTCGTTGGCGTCGCTCGGGACCGTGCTAAGGCAAAGGAGAGGCGCGGTTAGGTGCGCACGAGGGTCGCGAGTAAGGGAGCATCAAAAAGGGGGCGAGGGGAAGTCTGTGCTCACCGGGGAAGTTTGCCGGAGTCGAGGCCGACGGTGGTGGCGAGTAGAGCTTGTCCTTGCCGACGTTGTGAGGCTCGCGCGAGTGAACGGGATACACTAGAAGGTGCGCCTGGAGGTGGAGAAGCTGCTAGGGTTCTTAGGGATGCAAGGGGCGGTGGGGTTTCGTCGGAATCATCACCGGAACATCGTCGGAGCGGCGGCGGTATAGAGAGAATTGGAGGCAGCCTAGGGGCAGAGAGAGGGAGTGGTCTGGGGGAAAAGGAGGGGGATACGCTGGGGTTTTAACGAGCACAGTCAAAGCGAGGTAAAGGCGCGGCGTTATGGCGAATTGATCGCGGCATTCAAATTCAGCAAACGGCAGCGAGGTTTGGGGAAGAAAGGGTCGCGTGGTGAGGACGATGAACAGTAGCGGTGGGTCTACCTGTCAGTGGTAAAACGAAATGAGGGAAGGGTCCACTGGTCATACACTGTACGGGTCAGAAACGAGGTGTGAATCGTTTTCTTTCCGGGTGAGGAGCTGGGCTGGTCTGATGGGCCTTAGTGGGCTGCTGGGTTGGTCGATCCAATTCCATTTTTTTTTTATTCTGTGTCCTTTTATTTTCTATTTCTGAATTTCTGTTTTGAATTCTCTATCAAGCAAACATGGTTCAAATAAATTCAAACAACACCCAAACTTTGTAAATTTGACTTGGTTCTGTTCAATAGCCTGAACCTAAATCTAAAATCCATAATTTTTAAATAATAAAGTCCCTTATTAATTAAATAAATGGATCATTAGTTATTTAATAAAATGGGGTTTGTTTTAATTAATATAATCTTCATTTAAAATCCAAATATTTTCAAAACCAATTCAGTAGGTTTTATTTAAAAATAAAGAATACTTGGGAAACTTGTTTAAATTAAAATAACATTTTATTTTAGGGTCTATTATTAATTATATACAATAGGCTTTCCTTATTTAATTCAAATAGGACTATTTATTGTGGTGTTTATTTTGAAATCTAGAATAAGGTCAAAGCATTTTAGTAGGTTTTATTTGTGAATATCAAATATTTGGAAAACTTATTTAAATAATTAAATAAGTTTTGATGCTTTCAATTAAATTGGTAAAATCTTTTACTTAAATAAAGTTGGATATTAAATCCTTATTATTTTATTTTAAATAAACCTTTGTTGTTCTTATTCAAACTAAAAGTTTTAATTCCCAAAGTTTGGTCAAGCTTTAATTTGGCTTTACAAAATATTCTTTATTTGTAACTCATCTTCTCTTTTGAATACCCAAAACTTTTATTAAAGGATCCAAAATAGTAGTTTCAAAACATTTTAATTTCCTTTAATTAAATGTTTATCTCATTAAACTCCTCTAGGATTTATTTAATTCAAAATGGGTTTGGGGTTTTATTTAAACTCAAAAAAGTTTCTTCTGGCTCTGAAATTTAAACCAAGTTTTATTTTATTCATTTATTTTCACATTACAAGATTTGGAAAAATCTTGGGATGTGACAAAAGTACTGTCGTGGTGGTGGCACGGCAGATGCCATGGGTAGGCTTAAGTTGGGGGCCGAATGGGTGCTTGTGGTCACCGGGGAGGGAGTACACGGTCGAGCCATGCACGAAGAACAAGAAGAATTCTCCAGACTTGGCAATTCGATTGATTCCCCAAATATTACAAGTGCTCCTTGAGCTGTTTAGGCTTGAGTTCTCAACACTAGTTCCCTACTTAGTCCAACCTCCCTCTACTTCCGCTATGCCCTTCCTTATATAGGCAGTGCAAGCTAGCTAATACCCCCTTGGGTTCTAGGGTTTACTGTTGGATCTTAGTCCCTACAATATGGGCCGGGTCATGGGTTTACCCTAAGCCCAGTGGCCCGGTCCACAAAGCTTGACAGCTAACGGTCTTCTGGTACGCTGCTTCGTGTTCTTTTTGGCGTCACGCTGTTACTTTGTACGTCAGCGCATGCTTTGGGCGTCACCCGGCTCCTTTTTTGTCACCCGGCGTCGCCCTTCTATTTTGACCATGCTTTACCATGGTCCCTCCTGAACCTTACTCGGAAAGGTGCCTCGTGTCCTTCTTGACTCGGCCCTTCCTCGGTCCACTCGGCTCGTTGGTACCTGCAAGGGTTACAACTTTGTCCTATATGGGCCGAGATAGTTTGTATCTCGGCTCTCATGCTTATCTTACCCGGCCATTCTTACCTGGCCCGGTTCCTTTTTTACTCGGAGCCAACCCAGCTGCGCTATGTTTCCCCTCTCGTGACCCTACCGGGGGTTATCCCCCCGACATTAGTCCCTGAAGCTGGTGAGGTCTAGCAGTCCAAGTTGTTAGGCGTCTCCAGGTTCCTTTTGTGTAAATGGAACTTAGTTTTTGCCTTTTATCTATCTCAGTTTCGCACCTTCCCGGGTTAGTCTGACAATTTCGGGTCAATTCTTTGACTTCTTGGCTCATTCTTGCCTCGAGCCGAGTTACTTTGGCCAATTCCGGGTCATTTTTGGCGTGCTTCAGTCACTGACAGCTAGTAATCATGATTACTTGCCTCAATTTTTGTTCCAAGCCCTGACGGCACAGTGAAGGCTGCACAGTTATTCCACGTCACTTTGGCAATCCCATCGGTCTGCGCCTCTTGTCGTTCCAGCCGTGACGTGGCACTAGATTTTTCATGTATCCTTGGCTACGTGGCGCTCGCTGACTGGCTCACTCGGCCTGGTACACGGCCACACGCTGGCCGCATGGCATAGTTAGATCCCACTATAGGGGTTTTTAGTGCCCTCAAGTAGGGGTTGGGGGTTTCCACTTCCCCCACGCCCGTTCAGTTTCCTTAGCCTTTCTTCTTCCTCGCGCCTGCAAGATTCAACTGCCTCCTTTGCGGTTCCTTCTCCCTCTTGCTCTAGTGCTACGATTGCCCCTTTCATCTTTCCATTCCAGCACGGGTCCTCGCTGTTCCAAGCCTCTCCTTACCGAGGAGGAGACAGACTCCGACGATCTCTGGATGCTCGCGACGGTGCTGATGGTGCCGAGGAGCAGGAGGTCCCCGCCGGCGAGCGCGGTGGCTGGGAAGGCTCGAAGGTCTCCACCGAAGAAGTGGAATGGCTCCGGTCCACCAGACGCATCCCACTGCAAGTGGATTGCCGCCTCCCCGCCGGTGAGATCTCCCCCAAACCTCAAGCTGGCGAGCGGGTGGTTTTCCTTCCCCACTTTGAACGTGGTTTTGCTCTTCCTGTGAGCACCTTCTTTTCCTCGTTTCTTTCTACCTTCCATCTGCAAACCCACCATCTTCCTGCCAATGCAATTGGCTCTCTCTCTCTCTCTTGTTTCATCTCTGCCTGCGAGGCCTATCTTGGAATTTGTCCTACTCGGTGCGGTGCTGCCAGCATCACGCCCAGGAGGTATTCCATCTTTCCTCGGGTTGCTGGTATCGATTCTTGCAAGAAGTGGCATAGAACCTTTTTCTATGTCAAGAACAACGGGTCCACTGACAACATCCAGCTTCCCTTTTCTCGGACGAGGTCCCGCACAAGAAGCACTCGCAGCTTGACCCGCGCGACGAAGACGCCGCGGTGAACGAAGCCAACGCTATCCTGGAAAGGCTGCTGTCGCCGGATGAAAACTTTCACCTCGTCGACTCTGACCCCATGTGCACCTTCATATCACACAGGTAAGCCCCATCCAAGCCAGGAGCCACAAGATGTGCTTCATGAGCGGGTCCCATGATCCCACTCGGCATTCCACTAAGGAGCTCACCCATGACTCCATTGCCCGGCGAGTAAGCTCAATCTTCAAATTGAACTTGGCGGATGATTGGGCTTGTAGTTGCCCACCGTTTAGCCGGGTTAGGCCTGTCCCCTGGGTAAGTTTTCCAAATTACTTTCTCGCTGAGTAGGCTTTAGCTCTTTTGCCACTCTTTAGTTTAGTTCTTTAGTTTCTCATTTTGTTTGTCTTTCGCAGAATCTCCTTCACCAGGTTGATGACAGTATTGTCCCTCCTGCTGGCTATAACGGGGATCGCTCTGACTCGGATGAGTTCGAGTATGACCTGGAGTGCTTCATGCCCATCCCGCACACTGCGACTGCTTCAGCTTCGGGTAAGAGTCAATCCCGCAATCCCTTACAAGATTGGTCTGACGATGATGAGGATGATGATTGTACGCTTTTGGAGGTACATGCCTTGTGAGCTTAATCTCTTTGCTTATCCTAGTAAGCCCGTTATTTACTTATGCAGCTGACCAGGTACATGATATTCCTCCTCTCGCCGTGGGAGGAGTCGGCAAGATCCCCGTCGCCAAGCCAAAGCGACGCGGAGCCTCCTCCAGCACCCAGCCGGCCAAGAAGAACAAGCCCACTCCGGCAGCTCCTGCTGCCCCTGCTGCTGCCAGCCTAGGTGCGACTCGCCAAGCTGCTGGGCGCCGAGTCACACGTCGAGTCGCCCGTGACCCGGTTATCACCGGGTAAGTTTTTGTACTTTGCCCTCTTTGTTCCTTTCTTTTTCATCCTTGATGTTCTCTTATATATGTCTCGCTATTTTCAGTGTTTCACCTTTGACGGCGAATCAAGCTGCTTCTAGCATTGCCTCGCCGCTTAGGCCTGCACCTCCTCCAGCTGACTCGGCGGCGCCGAGTCCCGTCCGGGTTGAGGCTCGCACTGTTGAGGCTCACGCTTCTCAGTGTCAGTCAGACCCGGTGGGTCATTCGGCTAGCGCCCCTGACGCTGGCCGGGAAAAACTTCCCGATCTTGGTGCCCACAAGTCTGGAGCCGAGAAACCCTCTGCCCCCAGTTCCTCTGGCATCAGCCCTCAAGCTGATGTGAATGAACAACTTCCTGATCTTGGAGCCAGCAAAACAGCTGAGCCCAGTTAGGGGGCTCCAAGATCCTCTCCAAATCCTTGTGCTCGCTCTCCAGTTCTGTCAAAGGGCCAGACCCAGCCCAAGGATTCTGGCTCTACTAGCCCTTCATCTAGCAAATCCACCTCTTCCAAGCAAACAACGCTAGTTTGCGCTCCGGGTTCTGCTCCTCAGATTCGGCCTCCTACGACGGCGACCGTGTTCGCTTCAACGGGTAAGGGGGATGAATCCGCGGCTGTCGGGTCAGGTGATGGCTCCAGGGCTGTTACCCTCCATACTTCTGCTGCTGCAACCCGTGCCACTGTGAGAACCGCCCTGAAAACGGGTCAAGTTCTTACTCGGACGCTTAGCGGCAAGAGCCTTGGTTCGGCTGAGCCTTACGCCGTGGCATGGAATGCAGCAGGCGAGCAGAAGGTCAGAACTCGTGCCGGCAAGAAACTGAATTTGGGCCCCAAGGTCGTCTCCGACATAACCCAGCAGGCCATTACTCTGATGGCCCGCGCCAACAAAATAAATGAGGTAAAGTAACTTCTTACTCTTTTGTACTGTTGAGTATTTCCTTTATACATATCACCTAGTCCCCGAGGTTACAGTTGAGTAAGAGACTTACTCGGTTGTAAGCTCTTCAATTATTCACTTAGTCTTTGAATCCCACGCTTGCATGTTAGAGCTTCGAACCCTAGCCCTCGAGGTTACTGCCGAGTAAGGAACTTACTCGGCTATAAGCTCTTAAGCTCTTTGATTTCTTTATGACAAAATCATGTTAGAGCTTCAATCCCTAGCCCTCGAGGTTACTGCCGAGTAAGGAACTTACTCGGCTGTAAGCTCTTAAGCTCTTCTTTATTCGGCAGGTCGCCTGTCTTGACTTTTCCTTATTGTCTGACTTCTTTGATTAGCTTACGCACAACGAGCGCACCAAGGTGCACCAAGCTCTCGTCCTGGCGCATCGCAAGCTCGAACTTGCGTATGAGAAGCTGCAGACTGATACCTACGGCCAAGGTAATATCTTTGCTCTTCCTCTTTTTTATTTGATGTAATTTTCCTTGGTTCATCTTCTCATTTTTCCTCCCGCTCTTGTTCCACAGCCACTGCTCAGGATACCATCAACGATCTTCACTCACAAATCAGCGAGGCCGAGAGTAAATTTCTTGCCTTCCTAAGCCAATAGCTGAAATTTTTCTGTTGGTACTAACAAATATTTGTTCTGAATAAGCAGAGAAGCACCAAGCCGAACTCCAGAAGGAGCGCGATGAGGTGACTCGGCTGAAGAAACTGATGGCCGAGATGAAGCAGAAGCACTTGGCCGAGGTGAAAGGGCTGAAGGAAGAAATTGCCGAGAAGAATGAGCAGCAGGCCACCAGCACCGAGAAGACCAAGAAGCTGCTTGACGAGGCCGAGTCATTGGTTGAGTCGGCAAATCTGAACCTCGACGCCCTCCAAGCCAAGACCAAAACCTGGCACAGCAAGCTTGCCGCCATCAACTTCTTTCTCGGTAGTGAGTTCTTACTCTTTACGCACTGCATAAGTCCTCTTCTGGACCTCTTCTATTTACCATTGTCTTTTGCTAACTTTTCTCTTTTTGCTTGTAGAGAATTTTCCTGAGGCCAACATGTTTGCCATTCGAGCCATGAATAAAATGAGAGACGAAGCTGGTGCTCCTGCTGACGGCGAGGTGTCCATGGAGGAGCTCCTCGCAGCGGTGTCTGAACGGGTCACGACCCTCAAGTCCTGCTGTGTGGACTTTCTCAAGTCAGCTATCCATGCGTTTCGCATGCTCTGGCCGGATGAAGACCCGCCCGAACTCATTGAGCCACTGGCTGAGAGACGGCTCCTTACTGAAGACCGGCTGGATCAATGGCGTGAGTTGGCCGGCCGAGCTGTAGTGGACAAGGCTCTCTCCTTCGTGCTTTCATGGTACGAGGACATCAACCTCAATGTTCTTGCTCGCATAATGGGAGATGGCAAATGGCTGAACGACCCGGAGCTGATCAAGAAGCAAGGAGCGAGCTTATGCCATGATCGAGTACACCATGGTGCACGCTTGGTGTGAAGGGCCTAGCTTCCTCGACCTTGGCGACCCGCTCTTCGAAGTTGCTGATGAAGAGGGTGGCGACAGCGAGGCAACCGAGTCAGATGATCCAGATGACCCGGATGCAGATGCCCCTCACCCGGCCGCTGCCCGAAGCACTCCTGGCTCCGAGAATACTCCTCCGAGTTCTTCTGCTCCTTAGGCCAATAAATACTTGAACTTTTATTAGATCCCCGGTATGCCGGGTACAGATGTAACATACATTGCACTTGAAATTTGACTATGTGCCTTTTGATAGGCTTTATATGTTTGCATTATGCTCTTAGTGCGAATCATTCAAGGGCAAGTCCCCGAGTTTCATTTTGCCGTGTCACCTTTCCTTGCCTCTGGCCCTTGTCTACCTTTTTCGGTGTTCGACATTAGGATCTCAAAGTACAAAGGATATAGTTAGCGGGTATGAAACTTGGATAACTTGGCCGAGATTACTCGACACGTAGTATAACAAGACCTGCAGAGAGTTAGGCAAAAACTAAAGCCGAATCGCGTTTCTCTGTTAGTTGCGGCAACATAGAGCAACATTGGCTCCTTGGATAGTGGTGACGCTAATATTGGTGTTGTTGCAAACATTTTCTTTAATTCATGGAAAGGGCTATCAGCTTGCTGTGTCCATGTGAATTTGTCTGATTTTTTCATCAGCTGATACAGTGGTAGGGCTTTTTTGCCTAGCCGACTAACAAACCTGCTCAACGATGCCAGGCATCCAGTAAACTTCTGGACATCATTGAGGGTTTTTGGCAATTCCATTCTTTCGATGGCCCTGATCTTTGTCGGGTTGGCTTCGATTCCTCGGCTGGATACAAGGAATTCGAGTAACTTGCCAGCTGGGACACCAAATGTACATTTTTCCAGGTTAAGTTTCATCCGGAATCTTCTTAAGTTTGCGAATGTTTGACGCAAGTCCTCAATTAGAGTATGACTTTGTTTGATTTTTATTACCACATCATCGACGTATACTTGAACATTTTTGTCCAATTGATCTTGCAAGCATTTTTGCATGCATCTTTGATATGTTGCACCTGCATTTCTCAATCCGAATGGCATGGTGCGATAGCAATAAGCCCCGTACGGGGTGATAAAAGTTGTCTTTATTTGATCAATTGGATTCAGTGGAATCTGATGGAATCCTGAATACGCATCCACAAATGACAACAAATCACACCCAGCAGTAGAGTCTATAACTTGATCGATCCGAGGCAGAGGGAATGGATCTTTTAGACACGCCTTATTAAGGTTCGCGTAATCAATACACATGCGCCATACCACTGCCACGTTCGGGTCATCTTTTTTCTTCTCGGCCAAGACTGGATTTGAAAACCAGTCCGGGTGCAGTACTTCCATGATGAATCCAGCATCTAAAAGTCTTGCAATCTCGGTAGCTATTACTTTCCTCCTATCTTCGACGAAGCGGCAGAGGGGTTGCTTCACCGGCCTTGCATCTGGTCTTACATGAAGAGAGTGCTCAGCCAGCTCCCTCGGAACTCCTTGCAGATCTTGAGTGGACCATGCAAAGATGTCCCGATTCTAACGGAGGAAGCTGGTGAGCTCGCTTTCCTATTTATCTGTAAGGCCAGCCCCAATGGTGACCGTGCGCTCTGGGAAAGTTTCATCCACCTGCACCTTCTTGGTTTCCTTGGTAGCTTGAAATGACACACTGCCATGCGGGTTGGTAAGTGCCGGCATGGACATCTGTGCTGCTTTGGCCAATGCTGCCACTTCCAACATCTGACTTTTCTCTTGTGCTATGACGAGTGACTCGGCCAGTGAAGACCCGGCTGAGGCACAAGCAATAGATCTTTTGTAATCTCCTTCCACTGTAATCACCCCACATGGGCCTGGCAGCTTCATCTTTAAGTAAGCCATATGGGTAGTAGCCATGAATCTTCAGTGCAACAGTTCTCTCTGTTGCCGAATAAAACGTCGACCCAGATTTTGCCAATTGGCTCACAGGACAATCCCGGCACAATACAATGGAAAGTGGTCTTAGTCGGCTCCAGCATGTTCATAGTAATGCCTAACTTTAGCATTGTATCCTTATACATGATGTTGATGCTACTGCCACCGTCAATCAACACTTTCGAAAACTTCACGTTGATATCTGGGCCCATGAATGTTGGATCCAAAACCAGAGTGTATCCTCCAGGGGTTGGCATGATCTTGGGGTGATATTTTATACTCCAAGTTATCTCTTGCTCAGACCAATGCATGTACTTGGGAATCGCTGGCATCGTGGCATTCACTTCCATCATCCGTCGCTGCTGACTCTTCTTGTCATTTGGCTCTGTGACAAAGACAACATAGCTCTGGTGATGTTCTCTGTACTCATTTCTGGTTCCGTGCCCGACATGAGCGTCGTCGCCTCTTGGATTGTGCACCTGATGCACAGCTTCTCTTCTTTCTTGATTTTGATACCTCGGCTGCCTGTTTTCATATCTGTTATCTGCTCCTACTGCTTGAGCATTTCCTCCTATAGGTGGTGGAGGGGGAGGTGGTGGAAGCTGCTTATTCGGCGAGTCCACTCTGTCTCCTTTCTGAAACCAGGTGCATTGCCTTGTTGAGTGATTGACTGGTTTACTCGGACTAGGCATGTGAAACTTACACGGCTGATCCAGCATCATCTCATAGGTGTATTTTTGTCGGTACTGATACTGCTTCCTCTAATTGTATGGCCTTTTTCCGTCATTCTTTGGCACCCATTGTTGTTGACCATTTGTCCTTTGACGCTGACTGCTTCCAGCATCTGGATGATCCTGACTCACGGCCGCAACCTGAGCCGAACCATACCTGTAATCCGGCCTCTCGTCTCTTCTCTTGCTTCTATATTCGGATCTCTCCTGGCGTCTTTGTGACCCGGCAACATCATAGATCTGAGTCTCAGTCATCTCGTCTGCCTACATGAGCAGCGGTTGAGTCAGATCTCCTAACACATACGAGTCGGCGATTCTTATCGTCTCTGTCAGGCTTGCCGGCATATATCTTTGTAACCTTTGCCACAACACACTCCCATGTCTACATCCTTGTGCAAACCATGCAATTGCTTGTGACTCGATCACCCCTTCACAAGAGTTACGCATCGTACACCACCTTGTGAGGAATTCCGTATCTGTCTCATTCGGTCTTTGCTTGCACATTGCTAGTTGTTGTGGGCGATTTGGCCTCTTGTAAGTGCTCGTGAAATTGCTCACGAAAGCGTCGTGAAAATCAATCCAACTATTGATTCTTCCGGGTGGCAAATTGTTCAACCATACCCGAGCTGGTCCTTCCAGCATCTGCGGCACGTAACGCACTGCCCATCTCAAGTTTCCTTGCGCGATTTTCACTGCTGTTTCATAATCTATGAGCCAGTCCTCTGGCTTTGTGCTTCCATCATATGTTTTTGTCCCTCTGACCAGCTGGAAATTTGGCACCGGTGGCTCCTTCATGATCCTTGGGCCAAAGCACGGTGGACCTTGCGACTCAATTATCTCTGCCATTTTTATGCGGTCAAGCTTCAGCCTGGCATCATCCGGCTGAAGGTTCCTGCCTCCAAATCTTGCTCCCATTGCTTGATATGCATGATCCGGCAGCTCATACCCGTCATTTACCATGGCCGAGTAACCATCATTATACTTATTCGCGTTCGGGTCAGCAGGCTGTTGAACTGCTTTTCCCGTGCTTTGTTGTCTTCTTTCCGGCTAAGCTGGTGCGTTATTCGGAGCTGGATTTAATCCTCCTGCCGAGTGAGTTGCGCGCTGAGTATGAGGCGCGAAATTTTGCCCTCCGTTATCATTCTTATGCCCAATCTTTTCCTGGTTTTCATTTTCTCGTGGATTATTTCTTCTTGACCCTTGCCCATGCGCTGGATTTCCTTGAATCACTGCCGGATCATAGGCGACCATCTGCTTGTTTCTTCCAGAATCCACACTTTTTTCTTTTCTCGGCCTAGGCGCCACCCCGGGTGAGGATGCCGTGTGCCCAGCCGATCTTGCCGGGACAGGAGTCGCCGAGTGAACCAGCTGTGATCTCCCAGCTATACCCGGATTTGCTCTGTAATATGCCTCATAGCATGCTGGCTGCTCTCACTAACTCGTTGACTCGTTCTTGCTGCCTTTTCTTTGCTTCCCCCTCCAAGTGGGGTAATTATGCCATTGCTGCTTCTGCTACTCGCAGATTAGCTGCTGCTGTGTTGTACGTTAGACGCATGGCCGTCTCATTGCTGTTCTCTGGCGTTATCTCCGATGTTGCATCTGCCAGCTCTTCATTGAGGTTCCTTCCTCTCAATCTCGTTGCATCAAGCCGGGTCTTTGCGCCCTTGCATTGGATTAGGCTCCGGTGAATCAAGTGGCAGCAGTTCCCTGCCTACAACCTGGTGGGAGGTTTGGTTTTTTTTTCACAGACAAAATGTCCGAAGGCTCCACCATTGGTTGATTCTGACTCGATTCGCCGAGTTAAGCTCTCGGATGGTGATATCCACATCCTGCTGTAACTGTGCCAGCTCCTTTGCTTTCTGTAGGACTTTTACCCTAGCTTCTTCCAACTCGGCTTGCACACGCGCCGGGTCATTTGCTTGTACCGTTGGCTCTGCCAACTTGTCTATTTCTTCCTGTAGCTCCTTAGCCCTTTTGCTCCTAGCTATATTCTCTAGTTTTTCCAGCGGCGCCTTTGCCGTTCTTGCAGCCCTTGGCGTTTCCTCATGATTTCCTCCCTCTATGTTCTCATTCACCACGGGAACTACTGGAGGAGCTGCGGGGTTTGGGGCTGTCATCATTACCTCCATGGAGACTACTTGGTGAAGTTTCCCAGCGACAGGAATCGCTGGTGGATCCGACGCTAGGATGACGCGCTCAGGATATGCGCGCTCCACGCGCACCGTGACGTAGACCTAGTACTCGCCGAACTTGATGAAGCGATCATCCCTAGGGAATGTCTTGGTCCCGAAGCAGCCCGCGTTGTCGCTGACAAAGTTGAGCGCTCCAAACCTCTGGATGAGGCCGGAGTAGACGCGCTTGCCGGTCCTGGCGATGATGTTGCCCGTCCGGATGAAGACTCCATCAAGCACCTGCTTCTGCCCCACGGTGGGAGCCAACTGTCATGGTGGTGGCACGGTAGATGCCATGGGTAGGCTTAAGTTGGGGGCCGAATGGGTGCTTGTGGTCACCGGGAAGGGAGTACACGGTCGAGCCATGCACGAAGAACAAGAAGAATTCTCCAGACTTGGCAATTCGATTGATTCCCCAAAGATTACAAGTGCTCCTTGAGTTGTTTAGTCTTGAGTTCTCAACACTAGTTCCCTACTTGGTACAACCTCCCTCTACTTCTGCTATGCCCTTCCTTATATAGGCAGTGCAAGCTAGCTAATACCCCCTTGGGTTCTAGGGTTTACTGTTTGGATCTTGGTCCCTACAATATGGGCCGGGTCATGGGTTTTCCCTAAGCCCAGTGGCCCGGTCCACAAAGCTTGACAACTAACGGTCTTCTGGTATGCTGCTTCTTGTTCTTTTTGGCGTCACGTTGTTACTTTGTACGTCAACGCATGCTTTGGGCATCACCCGGCTCCTTTTGTGTCACCCGGCGTCGCCCTTCTCTTTTGACCATGATTTACCATGGTCCCTCCTGAACCTTACTCGGAAAGGTGCCTCGTGTCCTTCTTGACTCGGCCCTTCCTCGGTCCACTCGGCTTGTTGGTACCTGCAAGGGTTACAACTTTGTCCTATATGGGCCGAGATAGTTTGTATCTCGGATCTCATGCTTATCTTACCCGGCCGTTCTAACCCGGCCCGGTTCCTTTCTTACTCGGAGCCAACCCAGTTGCGCTATGTTTCCCCTCTCGTGACCCTACCGGGGGTATCCCCCCGACAAGTACTTGTTGGGAGATAACCCAACCCAAGAGTTCCCTTGAGTCTTGGAAGTTATTACTTCAGTAATGACCTCTCCTTATCCTTTTTGTTTGCTTTTTGTGCCAAGAATGACCTCTAATGAGAGGGAAGTTGCTGTCCCAAAACAGATTTCTGTCCTCCACCATAAAAATTCACGAGGAGTCTCTGTACCTCGGATTGAGCTAAAATTTTACGAATAAATCCCTTAGTATGTTATCTAACTTTTGTTAGTACAACACTTTTTGATTTGAGCAATAGAAGATGTTTAAACAAATCGGTTTCTACCTACTGGTCTGTTTTGACAGTTTTCTGCCATTATTTGCATTTGCTTCTTATTAATTCCTTTTTGAGTTCTCTTTAGGTGAATTGAGATTTTTGAAGGAGTTACTACAGTAGCTTGTGTTTTTAGTGAAAATCCTTGCTGTTCCAAAGATTTGCCAGAGGTCTAATATCTTTTGAATAAACTAATGTTGCTAATGAAGACTGTGTGAAGTTTTGTATGGAGGAAAAATTTCAGGTGTAGAGAGAGAATGATCTAATGAGATGAAGAATGTACAAAAGCACAAGCTTGGGGATGCCACCCCAATGTCACCCCAAGAAATAACCAAGAGGTACAAGCATCAAAGCTTGGGCATCCCCTTCTTCATCAATAAAAAGCTCGGGTCTGTCTAGACACTTCGTTTTTATTGTTTCATGAATAGTTGTGTTGTTCTTGGAGCTTCTTAGTTTTAGATTGCTTTGCTTAGTTTGTATAGTTTGCTTGAATAAAGTAGTTTGGACCCCCGTTCTCGTTGTGTTGTTTTGCAAATAACTTGCTTGGTGTTGGAAAGGAGTAGTAAGTTCTTGCTTGAAAGTGCAAGAGGAGCTTGCATTGGCTGTGACTTAGACTTTAGCATGACATGCTAGGTGTTTTTTTGACCTTATGCTTAGTGATTATTGCTGTAGCATGTCTTGTTCCAAACAATTTGGATTGCTTAGTGTGCCTTGAAGAAATTATGCGTTGTTTTAGCATGCAAAAGCATAGTATTGTGGTATTATCCTTTGATGCTTTGCTTGGGTTGACTTGGCACATGATCACACCATGTTATGACTATGACAAGTCACCATAGCCTCTATGATAATTTAGTCCTTGACTTGTAGTACCACTCTATGATTTGATTAGTAATGCTTTGTTGCACTGCATGATTATGGCCATTATTGCTCTCTTAGTTGGTTGCTCCCGGTATTTTGCTAGCCTCCACTTGTATGAGTAAGTTCTACTCATGCTTCCAACCCCCAAGAAACAAGTCATTCCAAAGTGTCCACTATAAACTCCTATGCATGTTGTGTTACACCATTCCAAGTATATTCTTGTTTTCAGCTATCTGCCAATTAAAAACTATTCTGTTATGTGAAAACTTAGTGATTAAAGCCCTCACGAACTTGATGTCACACTATTCTTTGCCCCTAATAAACTTGAACCATTGTGTCATTTATGTTGTATATGCTTGCACTTATACGTTGGAATTAGCAGAACCGTGCTTCCACGGGGAACGTTGTCAACATTGCACTTGTATTTTGTACTCAGTTGATATCATGCTCTTTTGTCTATGGATGTCACCGGTGTGAAATAAATAGGGAACTTGTAAGTCTATGGAGTTTGTATCCTGTGTTAGACAAACGCCTGGGCCGCTAGCCTAATCCATGCCTAATCATGGTGGAAACTTGCAGCATCACCATAGAGAGCTATCTATGAAACATCCTCAATAAAAATCTATGCATATGGTAAATAAAAAGATTGCTGAGATGCTCATTGTCTACTTGCCTTGTCATTTTGGTTATGGGAAAGCTCCTGTACCATGTGCAAGGGGTACCTCGTTGGCGGTTCTCTATGATATGCAAATACTTACAATGACAAGAACTTACGGGTGACTAAAGTTGAGTAGCATGAGGTGTGGCCCTCGTATTCAAGGGACTTGAGATTGCCAACTTATACTTCGTCAAGCATATACTCCATCTTTGTTCACTTTAACCTTAATCACTTCAAGATGCTTATGATAGGGGCAATGAGGGCTGAAACCTAACAAGTACCATAATTTTTGGAAGCTCTTTTTGAAACTTGAAATCCCTGCTTCCTTTATAAAAGGCTTTTCTTCCACCATTATTGAGTCTCCACATTCTACCTTTAGGCACCATTAAGAGAGCATAGTTGTCATTCTGTGTGCAGTGTTTCAAAGCTTATTGATTGATGCATATTGTGATATTACTTGTTCTTGTGCTATTTATTTCTAGTCACCCTTGTGAACTTTGAAGGTGTCCTATGCATCAATTTGCTACTCTATGAGAGACAAGCTGGTTACCACTATGCTATGTTTTCTGTACGTGAAACAAACAAATGTTTTTCAATGCATGTTATTCATGATATTTGTTTGTAGCCTTTCATGTTGCATGCATAGTTACTATGTCCTATTGTTAGAACTCCATCTTTCATGAACATGTTTAGAGTTCTTGGATCCCAGTTTTCAATGCTTGCAAATGGTTAGATCTTTATTGTGAGGGTGCATGTCACCTCAAAAATTATTCTTTTTATCACTTACCTACTCGAGGACGTGCAGGAGTTAAGATTGGGGATGCTTGATACATCGGAAACATATCTATAATTTTTGATGCTCCATGCTTGTTTAGTATCTACTTTGCTTTGCTTTGTCTACACTTTGAGGTGCTTTTTACATGTTTTCCGGTACTAACCTATTAACAAGTTGCCACACTGCCAGTTGTCTGTTTTCTGCTGTTTTTGGTTCCAGAAAAGCTAGTAAGGAAATATTCTCGGAATTGGACGGAACAAACGTCAAAGTCAATAACTTTCCGCAGGGAACAAGAAGTCCAGAGGGGAGATGGGGAGGCGTGCCAGGGCAGCCACACACACCCTAGGCGCGGGTGGGCCCTGCCCCGCGCCTAGGCAGGGCGTGGGCCCCCTGGCCACCGCCTTGGCCTCCCCCTTCGCCTATAAGAAGACCCCTATGCAGAAACCCCAAGCACCCGATCAATATTCCACGAAACCTTCTGTAGCCGCCGCCACCGTCGTCCCTAGATCGGGGGGATCTGAAGTTCTTCTCGGCACCCTGCCGGAGGGGAGATCTTCCCGAAGGCCTTCTCTCTGATATGATGCGTGAGTAGTTCCACCTTGGACTATGGGTCCATGTAGTAGATAGATTGTTGTATCTCCTCCTTGTGCTCACTAGATCTATACATGAAAGCACAAAGGAGGAGATACAACCATATAGCTACTACATGGACCCATAGTCCAAGGTGGAACTACTCATGCTTCATACCGGTGAGAAGGCCTCTGGGATGATCTCCCCTCCGGCAGGGTGTCGAGAAGAACTTTAGATCCCCCCGATCTAGGGACGACGGTGGCAGCGGCTACAAAAGGTTTCGTGGAGTTTTGATCGGGTGCCTAGGGTTTCTGCATCAGGGGCTTATTATAGGCGAAGAGGCGAGGCTGGAAGGCGGACAGGGGCCACACACCCTACCCAGGCATGGGATGGTCCCACCCGCACCTAGGGGTCTGGCCGCCCTGGTTCGCTTCTCCGTCTCATCTTCTGGCTTCGTGTTCCTCACGGTAAAATATTGACTTTGGCTTTTGTCCCGTCCAATTCCGAGAATATTGATTTTCTGCCTTTCCGGAACCAAAAACAGAAGAAAACATGCAACTGGCACTGTGGCAACTTTTTAATAGGTTAGTTCCAAAAAGGATATAAAAACACCTCAAAGTGTAGACAAAGCAAAGAAAATTAGATACTAAACAAGCATGGAGCATCAAAAGTTATAGATACGTTTCCGACGTATCAAGCATCCCCAATCTTAACTCCTTCTCGTCCTCGAGTAGGTAAGTGATAAAAATAATAAATTTTGAGGTGACATGCACCATAAAAACCAAGATCAAACCATTTGCAACCATTGAAAGCTGGGATTAAAGAACTCTAAACATGTACATGAAAGATGGAGTTCTAACAATAGGACATAGTAACTATGCATGCAACATGAAAGGCTACAAACAAAGATCATGACTAACATGCATTAAAAACATTTGTTTATTTCACATACAGAAAACATAGCATAGTGGCAATCAGCTTGTCCCTCATAGAGTAGCAAATAAATGCATAGGACACCTTCAAAGTTCACAAGGGTGACTAGAAACAAGTAGCACAAGAACAAGTAATATCACAATATGCATCAATCAATAAGTTTTGGGACACTGCACAAAGGATGACAACTATGCTCTCTTAATGGTGCCTAAAGGTAGAAGGTGGAGACTCAATATAATAGTGGAAGAAAGACCTTTTATAAAGGAAGCAGGGATTTCAAGTTTCAAAAAGATCTTCCAAAAACTATGGCACTTGTTAGCTTTCAGCCCTCATTGCCCCTATCATAAGCATCTTGAAGTGGTTAATATTAAAGTGAACAAACTATGAAGTATATGCTTGACAAAGTATAAGTTGGCAATCTCAAGTCCCTTGAATACGAGGGCCACACCTCATGCTACTCAACTTCAGTCACTTGTAAGTTCTTGTCATTGTAAGTACATGCATATCATAGAGAACCGCCAACGAGGTACCCCTTGCACATGGTACAGGAGCTATCCCATAACCAAAATTACAAGACAAGCAGACAATGAGCGTCTCATCGATCTTTTTATTTACTATATGCATAGCTTTTTATTGACGATGCTTCATAGATAGCTCACTATGGTGATGCTGCAAGTTTCCACCATGATTAGGCATGGCTTAGGCTAGCAGCCTAGGCGTCCTCTAACACAAAATAATACTCCATGGATTTACAAGTTCCCTCTTTATTTCACACCGGTGATATCCATAGACAAAAGAGCATGATATCAACTGAGTACAAAGTACAAGTGCAATGTTGAAAGCGTTCCTCGTGACAGCACGATTCCGCTAATTCCAACGTATAAGTGCAAGCATATACAACTTAGATGACACAATGGTTCAAGTTTATTAGGGGCAAAGAATATAAAGTGTGCCATCAAGTTTGTGAGGGCATTAATCACTAAGTTTTCTCATAACAAAATAGTTTTTAATTGGAAGATAGCTGAAAACAAGAATATACTTGGAATGGTGTTAACACACCATGCATAGGAATTTATAGTGGACACTTTGGAATAACTTTGTTTCTTGGGAGTTGGAAGCATGAGTAGAGCTTACTCATACAAGTGAAGGCTAGCAAAAGACTGGGAGCAACCAACTAAGAGAGCAATAATGGCCATAATCATGTAGAGCAACAAAGCATTACTAATCAAAGCATAGAATGGTACTACAAGTTAAGGACTAAATGATCATAGAGGCTATGGTAACTTGTCATAGTCATAACATGGTGTGAGAATGTGCCAAGTCAACCCAAATAAAGCATCAAAGGGGAATACCACAATACTATGCTTTTGCATGCTAAAACAACGCATAATTTCTTCAAGGCACACTAAGCAATCTCAATTGTTTGTAACAAGACATGCTACATAAATAATCACTAAGCATAAGGTCAAAACAATACCTAGCATGTCATGCTAAAGTCTAAGTCACAGTTAATGCAAGCTCCTCTTGCACTTTCAAGCAAGAACTTACTACTCCTTTCCAACACCAAGCAACTTATTTGATACAACACAGCGAGAACGGGGGTCCAAACTAATTTATTCAAGTAAACTAAACAACTAAACAAATCTAACACAAATTAAGACGCTCCAAAAACAACACAACAATGCATGAAACAATAAAAACGAAGTGTCTAGACAGACCTGAGCTTTTTATTGATGAAGAAGGGGATGCCTTGGGCATCCCCAAGCTTTGACGCTTGTACCTCTTCGATATTTCTTGGGGTGACACCGGGGTGCATCCCCAATATTGAGCTTTTGTCCATTCTTCATCTCATTACATCATTCTTTCTCTACACAGGAAATTTTTCCTTCATACAAAACTTCACACAATCTTCATTAGCAACATTAGTGTATTCAAAAGATAATAGACCCTTAGGTAAAGCTTTGGAACAGCAAATAATTTCAATAAAAACATATGCTACTATAGCAACTCCTTCAAAAAGCTCAATTCCCCTAAAGAGAACTCAAAAAGGAATCAATAAGAAGCAAATGCAAATAATGGCAGAAATCTGTCAAAACATACCAGCAGGTAGAAACCGATTTTTTCGAATACCTTCTGTTGCTCAAATCAGAAAGTGTTGAAATAAATAAAGTTATCTAACATACTGGGGGATTTATTCGTAAATTTTCAGCTCAATACAAGTTACAGAGAATCCTCACGATTGTTTTTGGTGGAGGACAGAAATCTGTTTCGGGACAACAACTCCCCAAATCTTTCTTCCCTCTCATTAGAGGTCATTCTTGGGACATAAAGCAAACAAAAAGGATAAGGAGAGGTCATTACTGAAGTAATAACTTCCAAGACTAAATAAAACTCTTGGGTTATCTCCCAACAAGTATTTTTCTTTAACGTCTTTAAGTTAGGCACAAGAAGCAAGAAGAATCAAGTATTTTCAAATGAGGAAGCATTAACATCAAACCTTTCCTTTCAAAGTAGGAGCAAAAAACAACTTATCTCTCCTCATAGGTAAGTTTTCAATATCTTTCTTGAATGTAAAATGATATTTAATTGTGCCTTCTTTCATATCAATGATGGCACCAATAGTTCTAAGAAAAGGTCTTCCCAAAGTAATAGGACAAGAAGCATTGTATTCAACATATAAAACATAGAAATCAATAGGGACATAAGAATTGTTAACCATAATGATAACATCATTAATACTCTCCATGAGTTTCTTTTTAGCATTATCATTGTGTGGCACATCCAAATAACAATCTTCCAAAGGTGGCAAATCAAGCATTTCATAAATCTTCCTAGGCATAACAGAGACACTAGAACCAAGATCACATGAAGCTTTGAGGTCAAAGTCATTCACTTGCATATTAATAATGGGTTCCCAACTATCTTCTACTTTCCTAGGAATAGAAGCTTTGTGTTTTAGCTTCTCTTCCTTAATTTTCACAAGAGCATCTGTAATGTGTTTAGTGAAAGCAACATGCATATCACTAGCATCAGGACTTCTAGAAAGCTTTTGCAGGAACATAATCACTTTAGAAATATTGCAACCATCTATATCAAAATCAAGCTTAGTATCACTAGTAGTAGACTCATTAGGCTTAGGCATTGTAGGAGGAGGAATAGAGACTTCTTGTGGTTTAGTGGTCTCCATTCTAGTGATGGTGCACGCACCATTGTTTCTATCAATTTCAGCTTCCCTTTCCCACTTAGCATGAAGTTGAGCTAATAGCCTAACATTTTCATCAATAGTAACTTGTATGGCATGAGCAGTAGCAAATGTATTTTCCATAGTTTCAGGTTTATCAGCCATTTTATAAATCAAGGAGGACTGTGCTTCAGACAAAGAGGATATGTTCTTTTCAACAGTTAAAAGATTTTCCTCCACAGTCTTGTTAAAAGAAGTTTGTTTACTAATAAAGTCTTTGAGCATGACTTCAAGTTCAGAGGGGGCACTTCTAGCATTGTTGTAGGAGTTTCCATAGGAATTGCCATTATTAGGAGGACAAGGCCTATAATTGTTGTTGTTACCAAAATTATTCCTATAGGCATAGTTGTTGAAAATATTGTTTCTAATGAAGTTCACATCAACTTGCTCTTCTTGAGCAACCAAAGAGGCTAAGGAACACTATTAGGATCTAAAGGAGCTTTCCCATTAACAAGCATAGCCATAATAACATCAATCTTATCACTTAAATAGGAGGTTTCTTCAACATAATTTACCTTCTTACCATGTGGAGTTCTCTCAGTATGCCATTCAGAGTAATTAACCATCATATTGTCAAGGCGATTTGTTCCATCAGCTGAATCCTACTAACAACGGAGAGCATGCAAGATCACAAACAATACAGACATGATAGTATCATAAAGACAAAACCATTCATCAATCTGACATAGTAATCTCAATATCCATCGGATCCCCGCAAACACAACATGCATGATTACAAAAGATTAGATCTTGATCATGAACGGAGATCACAAGATCTATACATGAAATCACAAAGGAGGAGATACAACCATCTAGCTACTACATGGACCCATAGTCTAAGGTGGAACTACTCACGCTTCATACCAGAGAGAAGGCCTCCAGGATGATCTCCCCTCCGGTAGGGTGCCGGGAGGAACTTCAGATCCCCCCGATCTAGGGATGACGGTGGCAGCGACTACAAAAGGTTTCATGGAGTTTTGTTCGGGTGCCTAGGGTTTCTGCATCGGG